>CM060906.1:1129074198-1134074198 GCA_030737815.1 Allium fistulosum | reverse complement strand
TCAAAGACAAACTCAGCGAGCTATAGAATGGATCGGTGGCGAGCTGATGGCAGGTTGGCAACAAAGTAAGGTCGGTGGCGAGCTAGGGTTTTGCTCCTAAGAAGATGAAGAATTGCGACGATGTGGGAGGAAATTAAGGCCGAGGACTTGGACTAGAGGGAATCAAGGAAGAGATCAATCGAGTCAAGAAAACTAGGGTTGAATCGTTCTAGGGTTTCAGGTCGCAGATCGCATGAAGATGTTTTAGGTCGTATAGAAATAGAGGGTCGTCTCGAATATAAATAGGCGAGCAAAAGAATTTTTTGCTAAGTAATAGGGTCGCGTGCGACCCATTATGGATCGCTAGCGACTCAACCCAACCTTACAAAGTTTAAATTTCTTTAAGTAGTTAGGTTGCTAGCACCCATCCATCCCACATGGACGCTAGCGACCCACAAAAAAAAAGAGAAAAGAAGGCTATACCTATTCTCTTTGAACTTGGTTTTCTACACCTATTCAACATTCCGAGGCATGCCGGGAAATTGCAGGAAGAAATTTGGTCTGTTATGACAAGTAATAACAGTCAGAACCAAAGAAAGATGACCAACAACATTGGGTTAATGTATTCGTAAAGCTCTAATGCAATCACATGGAAATCGACGGATGGATATTGAAAGCGATAACTTCCAGAGCACGCCTTGTTTAAAACGAGGACGTACTCTAAGGGGAAAATGTTATCCGGGTATTTAACCCAACAGGAACCAATAGGAAACAAAACAACCTCATGTAAACAGGATGGTTCAGAACTTAACCGAAAAAGCTAAGACAAGGGATTAACAAGGGCCAAGCTATATGACTAAGGAAACACTGGGATCAACTAAACTGAGAGATGAGCATTCTTCTAGCCCAATTAGTAGCTCAGCGCAAATAGTTAGTAAATTGTCATCAAAACAAAACAACGATGACAAAAGACTATGGAAACATCTTCAATTCCAAACTACAGAAAAATCCCAAGTATTTGGATCATCAATGACCAATGCATCTCTCTGATTCTACAACAAGCTAACCAAGGATGCAATGAAAAGAGGCCAAGACATTGGCTCGCAAATAAGCCAAGTCTATGGGTCGCCAACGTCCCATAGACCATGGGTCGCCAGCAGCCAATGTTCTTGCCTCATTTTGCTAACCAAACCCTCCCTGGGTCATTCCCTATCTACCTACCTACAAGTAGTTGATGAAGTGGCCTAGCCTAGAAGCTCTATGATCCATATAAATACCATCCTACCTGCAACATAAACAGGATCCTCTCCGGACTAGTTGCTGAAACTCTACTATAATTATTCTTCACCTTCTACCTCCCTCACAACAATCTCCAAAGGAATTCACTGTGATTCTCCAGTGGATTCCAACTCTAGGGATTGAATCTAGCTAAAGATAAACAAAGCCTTGTAATCAAACATCACTTGTAAAAACAACCAGTTTATAATAAAACTATAAAGTGGACGTAGGCTTCATTAACAGCCGAGCCACTATAAAAATTATCTGTCTTCTTTCTTTTAGTGTTCTTTTCTATGTTTGTTATCTGTCATATTACTCTGTCAGAACAAGGCTGGTGCTTTCGAATTCAAACTAAGGTGTTAGTCCATTTTTTGGGTCAACATCTACATTCCCAATTGTCACCTCTAGCTTCTCGCAGCCCACAATAGCCATATACCTCTTAAGCCAGTCCATTCCCAAAATAATCCTGAACCTAGTAAATTAAGAACAAAGCAATCACAAGCAAAAGAACATTCATGACTTGATAATACTAAGCCACAACAAATCATACAAAGACTAGTAGACCTCTAACAAGGTTCATCATAATCAAAGGTCGGTCTACTATCTTGGGTTCCAAATCTAGTCTGCATACTAAATCACCATAGATAAAAGAATGCGAAGCTCCAGTATCAAAAAGAACTCAAACATAAAAATCTCTAATGGAAAGCATACCTTGCACCACGACTCATTTCCCTTTATCCTTAGCAGTAGGAGCACAAGATGAAGTCGGGACCGCATCCGAAGCATATGCCTTCACAATTTGTTTATCTACGGGCGATTCTGGACAACCTTTCTTAATATGCCCAGGCTTATCACAGTTGAAGCACTTTCTAGTAGCCTTATATTCCTTGACACAATGGCCTTTCTCCTTACAATTATGAAAAATAATCTCACTCTTGCTCTTTTTGTGGCCCCATTTTCCTTGCTGTTGTTGCTTCCTATTTCTATTCCATTTCTTCTTACCTCCACCGCCTTGCTGCATTTTTGGTTCCTTTTCCTCTACAGTAGCAACAATAGCAATCTTATTCTTCGAGTACAAACACTCATGTCTAAGGGATTTCTCCACAAGTTTCTCAAAAGACACTTCAACGTGGTCCATCGACTTCTCTCCCAAGTGGTCCTCCAACCCAGTGATAAACTTCTCATTCTTCTTCAAAGGTGTACCATTAAAAGACATCCCATACTTTGACAAAGCATTAAATTCTGCCTCATACTTAGAAAACAAACATCTCCCCTTGCTTCAACTAAACAAATTTCTTGAATAGCATTGACTTTTAAGCCGTAAGAATGAACTTCTCCTTAAATCTAGCCTTAAACTGATCCCAAGAAATCTGATCCTCTAGAGTAGCAATGGTAGAATCATTGCACTAATTCATTGCTCGGGCCTGTACCTGTCTTGAAGCAAGCTTCCCCTTCATTGCAACTTCCATGTCCATATCCTTGAAAATGCATTCACAAGTATCTATCCAATCTTGCACTTCAATTGCTGATTCTGTTCCCAAGAATGTCTTCCCTCCAAGCGTAGAATAATCCTTGCAAAGCTTGGTAAAGTCAATCCTAGGCACTTGCAAAGGAGCACCACCACTTAAAGCCACGCTAGGAGTACTTTGGGCTCTCCTCACCAGCGAAGCCACATTGCATCGAATATGGCTTGAAAATCGGGTGTAGCAGCTCCCAATCCCGCTCCCTCTTCAACTCTTGAAGTAGAATTATTCCTAGAAACATTCCTTATATTCTAATTCATTATTATTTCCAATAAGAATGATTAGCCTCATTCCAAGAAAAGACGTAATGGTACTCAAGTGCATACTAGACTATATAATATTACTACATAACATAATATCTTCGTTAACAAGTACGCTCCCTCCTTTAGCGTATACTCTCGACTTGCTTCGGTAACTCGTAACCAAAGCTCTAATACTAAATGTGATGATCGCTCCATACCACTCGCACATCAATGACCCTAAAGAGCGTTGTAATCGTGTTAGGCTGATATGGAACGATCATCAAGGTTGAAATTTAACGTAGAAAATATGTCGGAAATCTCAAAGCGCATGGATAAAATACAATATATAAAATATACAGCAGAATATAGTGAGCCATAACAAATGAAAATAACACCTCCACTAAATCATGAGTTATGGTACAAATGTCATAATATCTCACATTTCCTCACTACATCCCTTAGAGTACATAGAAAAAAATAGCGAAAACTACAAATATAGAGTATTACGCCATAGCTTCTCTAAGCTCATCTTTGTACAGCAGCTGCGACTCCAAACCTGTCATCCAGTCTACTGATTTACCAGTACCCAAGATGATATGAGGAAACATAAAACCTTGGGTCAGACAACAGTCTGGTGTGAGCGGTAAATGACTATCAAAAACTATACTAGAAAATATGGTACTAGACAGGTACAAAAAAACCAATATCTGACATGCCCTGTAACCAAAGAGTTATCACATAATAATAAACGATAATAGTATATGTAATAGAACATAAAAAAACCAATACCTGACATGCCCTGTAACCAAAGAGTTATCACATAATAATAAACGATAATAGTATACGTGATAGAACAGGATTGAAGAATCTAAGCAGCCTCCTTCATTGACCCTATTTCCAATCCTTTCTCCAGCATTCCTATAGATGATAGCCTACTCAAGAGAAATAGCAAACATAGCAACCATAACATCCATCAACCAAAATCTAGCTATCAATTTCTAAAGCCTTGAATATATGATAACTTGTATAGCCTCATCCTTGCTTTCCATAGACTAATGGAAATCTCGATTGTTGATTATATTCCCCCATACTTTAAGGTCTGAAAACCCGCACGGTTGTCTCCTTTAGTACCTCTATACCATCCGACACTACACCCTCTCGGAGTGGTCCAAGATACACGACTGGCACAACCGGCCCTCGGGTGCCCCCGCATATAGTACCCCTGCTTGAACACAACCAAAACACTCCGAGTTATCAATGATTCCTTGGCACTCCCAAATCTTCAGAGCTTTCACTACTCCAATCCATTTTCGAGCATAAGTCCTGCCACTCAACCCAATCCATCATACCACAGCCTTGTTCCATTCTGAGCTTTCTATCAACTCCTTCAAACCTACTTCTTATTCGAGCCTCCGATCCAAGAGCTAAAACTTCATCATGTTATAACTTCCAAACCGTAGAAGCAATCAGTGAGCCACAACTTCAAGCATGATCCATTACAATCCTTGAGTCTCCATCCTGGATCTCACATCCAATAGAGCCAATAATTTGGATCAGTGTCGATCCAAATAATTAACCATTTTGGGCTCCATTTCTCTTCCAGCCTCTAGTGCACTTCTTGTAGATTCCATAGACCCTTAGCCATCCCTCTTAGCCTCAGGTCTTCTCTTCTATGCACTATAGCCGATCCAACAAATATGATCCATCCAATCTTCAACACTTGGCCTATCCTCTAATCCAACTTCATAGAGCCACTCCAGAACTATGCTGATTCCCCTATGAGTCTCTCCTCAATTGGAGCTCAATATTCAAATCGATACCGATACAATCAAATCGGATCGGTGCCGATTCAAAGACTTAACTCCAATTGTGATGCAACTCATAGGAATTCCTTCTGATGTGCTTCAGAGCCTATCCTCCACAGTTCGTGCAATTCAAATGAACATTTCTCCCAACATGCTTCGATAAACAATCTAACCCCTAAAACATGCACAACACCAGCAAACAAATTGAGCATAGCAAGCAATTCAAACATAACATCGAATCAAACATACCAAATCATCCACTTACATCCAATATAAACATATAAATCATCCGATTCAATTTACCATCACAATTCTAACATAGATCTAATCTAATACATACAGTTTCATAGCCAAATATACACAAATGACACTAGCCAATGATCCTAATTACATATTTAGTTAGGTTAACCTAGGGTTTCTAAATCTGAAATTGCCTAAGTCTAATCAATTTAATTTGATAATTCTAACCTATAATCACCTAACTACAACATATAATCCATCATAGATTAGTGAGAGATCATAACCACTCATCAAATCTACCAAACCTAAGAAATATGATGAAGATCCAATCTAGACAGTGAGAAATCAGATGAAGATGCAACCAAAGTGATGAGATCAAGCTCCTACTTGAAGATCTAGCCTCTAATTTGCAATTGGAGACGATTTGAGATGAACCCCAATGAGATGAATGGAGAATTAGAGAGGAGTTAGGGTTTGGGGCTGATTTGAAATAAGTGATAAACTTTCAAATGGCCTCTCTCACCTCATATTTATGGCCAAACCTGATTAGCTAATGGGCTTGTTAATTCAACCCATTAATCCCCTTGTAATTATGGCCACCAGATTTTAAACTTAAAAATTCTATAACTTCCTATCCACTTATCTGATTTTTCTATATGATCACTATATGGAATAGGAAACCAACATCCCGAAGCAATGGGATAGGTTAGAGCATCTCATTCGTCTTCTATCAAAGTTATAGCCCAAAATAAGATCTCCAAGGTCAAAATGGTCACATAGAAATTTGAGAAAAATAATATATGTTTAAAACATCACTAAAAACCATATCCTAAAATATTAGAGTCATACGACCACAAATGAATTAAATAACATTATTTTACGATCATCCGATACGTAAAATACGGGTCGTTACCTGTGCAGTTAATGCCTCGATATTACCCCGCTATAACCCCGCTATATCTCATAGCGGATTTCTACCGCTACGATTTTTCCATATAGCCCCAAAATATAGCCTTTCCGCTTTAAGCCCCGCTATTTCCGCTATATCCCGTTATTCCCGCTATATTCCGCTATTTCCGCTATATCTTCTTTAATAAAATGAATTGAAAAATTGCATTTATACATTATAAAAATTATGAAACTAGTTTATTTGATTTAATTTTTAATATATTTTTAGAAATGAAAATACTCTAATATTCTACTAAATTCAATTATGTTATATAACAGTTTTATGTTTATTTAAAGTATATTCGCACATGTTTTTATTTAAAATTATTTATGTATTAATTATAATTCAATTGAATGATATTTTTTCATTTAATTACCATTTATATATTTGAAAAAACATTAAGTATGAGTTTTATATGCTATTTTAGAGCCATCCGCTATATCCCGCTATATCCTCGTTGTATCCCCGCTATGACTTTTTACACCTCCACCGCTTTGAATCCGCCGAGCGCTTTAACTGCACAGGTCGTTACATAATACTCCTATATTTAACATCCTTCTCTGAGACATATGAGCACAGGTTTGTACATTTTTGGAAATCAATAGTGTGTGATGGAATTGGCAATGTGGCATTCAAAGTGAAATGTGCAATGTGAAAGGCAATCGTTACCTAGGGCCTCATCATCCAGAAATGGCTTAAACAGGGCATGCCATAAGGCTATGTGGTTCGCAACCATTAGGATATGGTTATCACCTTTCTAGATTACTCTCTATATATCGGGTATGTTATGCATGCTATGAGAGATCTTTGATAATTAGGGAACGACCGGGGTGGTGTCATATTCGGTTCTATCCACCACCAGATGGGTCTACGGGTAGGCCGGTTTTGCCAGGTGCAGAGGTTTCAATGGTGGTAATCCTTAGTACATCCCTCTAGAGATGTACTATACAAAAGGTAGTTCCTTACCAGCCATTGTATGGAAATCCATTCTCCAATAAGTTGTAACATCCTGTATATGGAGGCCAAAAGCTAAGCATTATGGATGCTGCGGTCATCCACAATATTAACTTCTGGTGATGAAATACGGTAATGTTACTGGTATCTATAATATCAAAAGCACTTGAATATGAACAAAATCACGGATTTCAAAAAAAACCAATAATTATAGTGATTACATTTCAAATTAAAATCATATCCAAGTTACAAAAATCCCTGAACGTATTCCCAAGCAATGATCAAATATTATTTACAACAATACGCCAAGAGCGACATATGAAGATACCCCCTTGGATGATCAAGGAAATATAGACATAACTGTCTTAATACACATCGGAAACAATAAAATAGAATTCCTAATTTAGCTATCCGTCAGCCACCTGCTCGTCTTCGGATGCTTTATTCACCAAAATCTGCTAAAATTGAAAAACCTAAACCCTTAGCCTACTCAAATCAATTTTGAGCACCCGAGAGTTTAAGGGGAAACAAAAACTTCGAGTCAGACATAAATCCTGGTATGAATAATTTCTGTTACATCTCTATTTACTGATCTTAGTAAGATCACGCTGCTTAGCGGAACGGGTTTCCCCTTACTAATATCCCTTTATAAAACATATATTTTGCAATTCCTTTCCTGCAACCAATCTGGTTAATCAACTGATTATAATAATAACATAGCAAAATCCATTATGTTAAAACAGGAAATAAATGGACTATCTGTCCGAAATCTGAGTCAACTGCTCTCTATTGGACTAGCTGTCCCAAATCTGATTATACCAAAATAGCAATATATGTTATGCTAAATAATGGACTATCTGTTCACAAAATAGGTAAAAAGGTGGACTAACTGTCCTTAAGAAGTAGCAAGCTCCATTATGCTAACAAATGAACTGACTGTTCATATCTGGACTAACTGCCCTTAACTGGACTAACTGTCCTCTGGGCTGACTCCCCTCAAAATGGACTGACTGTCCGAATTTAAATGAGCTAACTGCCCGAATTTTCTTAGGGTTAACTACCCTTTTAATTTTCCTTGAAAACCTTTTCAAAATGATTTAGTCCGTCAAATCATACATATACAAGGAAAATATATCTTTAGCTTTACTCTAAGCTATTTTGCCATGTTATATATACTTTACTCAAAATAATGTTGATGATGTTCAATAAGGATTATCTATCCTTTTAAAATAAGTTATAGTCCTTTATAACTTAAAACACTTAGGCTATCAGCCTATTCATTGTATTCGAAACCTTTGATTAAATCCTTTAAACAACCCTTTCGAAATTACTGAAGGTGACCTCTTCGAAACCATTGAAAGACCTTTTCGAAACCAAAGGTTTCGACTGTGTTGAAACCCCTTTAAAAGATACCCTTTCGAAACCATTGAAGGTAACCCCTTCGAAACCAATAAAAAGTTTTTTCTTTAAAAGCTTTAAAATATATGACATCCGCCTTTAAAACTATTTAATCCTTGCCTTTCGAAAACGTTGGAAAAACCTTCCCTTTCGACCTTGTCGAAACCCTTTCCTTTCGACCTTGTCAAAACCCTGAGGAACCGCCCCTTTCGAAACAATTGATAAAACCTTTCAAAAGCATCGAAACCAAACTCTTTCGAAAGCACTTTGGGTTCAATATGAAACAAGTGGAAACCTTTTGAAACCATTCGAAGTTGACTACTTCGAAGCCTTTTTAAAATGTTTCGATTTAAAACATTTGGATTATGCCTTCAAGTAGAGAAAAAGGATCAAAAAACATTAGGGTCGAAAGAAACTACTTCGAAACCCTTTGAAAGTAACTCTTTCAAAACCATTTCATAAACACTGAAGTGATAGCGTCAAAACCATCCCTTCGAAAGCAATGAAGTGATGGTGTCGAAACCATCCCTTTGAAAGCAATGGAGAGGCTACAAATTTTAGAAAACAAAAGTACCTTTTGAAACCATCTGGGTCGAAAGGTTGGAAGCGGCAGTTATGGTTTCGACCTTATCGAAGGCTAGGTTTCAACCATGTCGAAAGTGCTCAATTAAAACAAGAAAGCAACCCAATCGAAACCTTTCTTTTTAAACCATTTTATTTTATCGAAAGCATTTAGGTTGAAAGCAACCTTGTCGAAAGCAAGCAGGAATATTTTCCTTAAAACCAAAACTAAGCTTCATCCCCTTCGAAACCCCTTGGTTTTGACCCTATACCTTTCGCCTACTTCCAATTCACTACGTATCAGTTGCCTGATACCATGTGCATTGGTTTCGACCTTGTCGAAAGTAAGGAACAGAGGCGGAACCTAGGTGTCGAAGGGGTCGAAACATTAAAAAGCCTGTTTCTTTGTACTTTAAAACGTCCTTTTGTACCTAATCTGCCTTGTTTGTCTAAATCTGATTGGTTGTCAGATTTTTATATTCAAAAGTGTTGTCGACTTTTCTTATTTGGAAATTTAAACAATTTAGGAAAAGCCCCTTCTCCTCTATAATTATATAAAACATTTAAGTCTCACACCTTAAATAATTTTACATAACTATTAATACACCTTGGAAAAATCTAGAAAAATTCCAAAAAATCACTCTATATATGTTTTCCAACATATAAAATTTTCGAACCCAAATAATAAACTATTTTCCCGTAAATAATTTTATAATCCAAAATACCATTTTCTTCCTTAGAAAATTCATATAAATTCACGAAAATTTAGAAAAATCTGAAAATTGAAACCCGTCTCTAAAATATCATTTTAGATCTACATAAAAATTCACAAGGCAATTGGATGTCATCTAATAGGGTTTTCATCTCAAAACATGTCATAAAATCTATATGAACATTCATAAACCATCAATATGTATATATAATCATTCTATCATTCAAAACATGGGAAATCATTGCAAAAATATTCGGATTTACCCTTAAAAACGAAACCATAAAAATTAGAGATGTAAACATTATTAACCTTTGCTTTATTAAGGAGCTTAAGATTTGAATGGATTTGATTTGAATTAGCTTTTCCTTTAGCTTTTCTTAATTTCCTCTTCCCTTTTCCTTGTTAATGGTGGTCGGTCTTGTTTGTAAATATTTTGAAATGTAATAAACATATACATAATACACGGCCTAGGTTTGGAGACATAGGAATGGCCTCTTTTCCATAATACCCTTCCTCTAATTCATTTTAAACCCTTCTTTAATTTTTTTATTTTAAAAGGTATGGCTACCTTAATTAAAATCAAATCTCAATCATCTAATCAACACATTATTTTAGTTAGTTTAACTAACTAAATCTCCTAAATAGTGTTACCAAAATCTGGGGTGTTACAGACTCCCCTCCTTAAAGAATTTCATCCTCGAAATTACGATAAGGCACACAATAAATAAAATAAGAAGGTAAAACATACCATCGAATAAGTCAGGATAAATATCTATAATTCGGCTCTCAACCTCCCAAGTACAGTCTCTGTCATCGTCACTCCACTGGACTTTGACTAATTTGACCCTCATGGTTCTAAGCCTCTTCTCATCTCTCGCAACAATGCGAACTGGCTTCCTTACTATGGTCAAGTTCAGCTCTACCACTAAATCATCTAGCACTGTTGGTGCAGTAGCGGTCTCTGGGTCGCTAACATACTTTTTGAGATGAGAAACATGAAAAACATCGCGAACACCTGCCCAACTGCTCGGTAACTCAAGTCTATACACGAGCCTCCCAATCCTCTCAAGAATAGGAAAAGGTCCAACGAACCTAGGAGATAACTTCCTCGACTTCCAAAATCTAAGCACACCCTTCATCGGTGACGTTTTGACAAAAATCTAGTTTCCAACTGAGAACTCCAAATCTTTTCATCTCTTATCTACATAGCTCTTCTGCCTAGACTAAGCCTCCTTCATTCTAGTCCGAATGACCTCCATCTTTTCTGCGGCTTCTCTAACCAGATCTAGACCAAGAATCAACCTATCCTTTGTCTCTAACCAATAAATGAGAGATTTGCATGGTCTTCCATACAAAGATTCAAACGGTGCCATCCCAATACTAGTCTGATAAATGTTGTTATACGAGAAATCAACTAGATGCAGATGGTCCTTCCATTACTCCTTGTGAAGGAGTATTCGGACTCAAACTTTATAAGTGATAAGTATAATATGTCAATATTAGATTCATGTTCAAACCTTAATTCAAGCGCTTTAAGTTAGAAATGTTCCAAACAAAAGCTTGCAGTTGATTCAATGAAAAGGCTTAGTACATCACCTTGAATACAACCACAATAAAAGCAATTTATAAATATAATTGCACAAATTTATAATTGAGCTAAGGGTGATTCCAAGTATTAAAAATATTAATCATTGCTATATGATAACAATGTAATGATAAGAGCTTACTAGAAGTCAAGGAACATACTCCTAATAGTTCATATGATAAAGGAAGTTTATCAATATCGGATAGAGTTAATAGACAAAGTGGATACAGTAAAACAACATAGTAGATCCATTCAAGAAGGATCTAACTCTATTAGTTCTCACCAAACTGATCGAAGGGACGGGATATAAATTCCATAATTGGCTCCAAATGTAAGTGGGAGATTGATTGAGTTAAGGGCATGCCCAAGGGAGAATTCTATAATTTACATTAAGTTATTAACACTGTAATAAAATCTCGTTCGAAATAAAAGGTATTTTTCTTTCTTTATATACTTGATATAATGTGTTGTATTGATTATTTATTTAATTAGAAGTATATTTAATAGAAAATCCATAAATGGTGTGTTTTGTGATAGTAATTACAATGTGTTGTAATCATGAACAATCTATTAAGTATTCTTAGTCAAGATGTATCAAGACTGGATACCGATACATCCATTGAGACTAAAGTACGTAACGGTATCCAAATGTTAGATTGTGTATTACACATGCCTGTTAGGGGTACCAAGGTTTCATGTACTGATAGTTATTGGATAATAATGGAATAACTCGTTCGATTGTTTCCTATTGGTTAATATAACTAAGGTCAAATGGAAAAAATCGATGTGACAATATTACACAATTCTTTTGACTTGAGAATACTATCGAGCTGCAGTGTTGAAACTCCACTTTGATTGTAGTAAAATTGTGGCATAATGTCCAATGAATGACTATAGTTGGGTTGGGTGGAAACATTGGAAGTGAAATATTCAATAGATAATTCCTCTCCTCAGGTATATGGGTTTAATATTACAATCAACTAAATTTAACTCAAACTCAGAGTCTCCGGTCGGAGCAGTTCGGTTAATAATAATTTTTATTATTGAATAAAAGAATTTGTGTTGGATAACAAATTTTAATATGGATGATTTTGAAAATTTGACCATTATCAAATTCCATAAGTCCTAATGTGATATAATTTGACAAAGAAAATTGGTGTAAATAGTTATCATTACCAGATACCTCTTAAATTAAGTAAATTTGGATTTTATCGAAGCTGTATAAGCATTAAATTTGGCTATAATGCCACAACACTAGTTAAGGTGATGTGTGAATGTTAATATTTGAATTGTTCTGCATTAATCGCTGATCGAATTTACACCTAAGAGTCACACAACCGAAATTATGAATACTTCAACTACCACCTGGTTTAACCAAATTAAATTTCCTATAAATTAATTAAATAAATTAATATCTACGAAATATTAATTATAAACTTTTATTTGTTTTGTGTAGATTAGTATTGAAAATAGTGTGTATGTAAAGCTTGCATGCACACATATCGATATACAGTAATGATATATGTTTAGATTTGACTTAAATATGGATTATCTAGTCTGGATAGAAGTGGAATAGAGGCCCATATGGGTTGATCCTATGGCCAACTAAGGAAAAGGGAAGGAGGGTTTTGGATTTGATTGAAAATGGTTTGAAATGGCATAAGGAAACAGTGGATTCATTTCCATCTTTTACTACACCATCTCTCTCCGTGTGCTATTTAAACACCCTTAATCCTTCCTTTACTTTAGGCTTTCCTCTTATGGTTTTGTAGCAGCCATACTCCCTAACCTATGGCCGAATTCATCTCTCCCTCCCCTTTATTGATTTAAGCCTTAAAAAAAAAAATCAGATCAAATTTCAATAATAGGGCGTAGTGGTTTCATCTATTAGCTCTCTCTGGAAAGATTTGAATAGAGATTCAAAAGGTGTCAATTGACTCAAAATTTAACATATAGTAGTTATCCTATAATCAATGTAATTATTCTATTTACTATGCATATGTATCATTCAGTTGGTGAAAAGAAAATTTATTTTATTGAATTTAATAATAATTTAAAAGGAGGTTTTAGACAAAACCGGTTTGAATACATAAAATATTATATATATATATATATATATGATTTTTTGAAACTTATATATGATATTGTAAAAACTTATACATGATATTATTTAAAAACATTATAATATATATATATATATATATATATATTTTTTAAATCCATAAATATATAAATACGATTTATCTTAAAATATAAAATTATTATTTCAATTTAATATATATACATACATATTAAAAAGCATATATATGTATATAAATTTATTGCATGTAAAATTATACATATTGTAAAATTAATTTTCAAAAAAGATAAATAAATCTTAAATATTTATGTACAGAAATAATTTAATTAAATAACCAAAATTAAAATCATAATATTTCAACTAAAAACCTTGTTTTTTGTTAAAATATTTTGGGTTAACTATATATATACATAATATATATATGTATGTATGTATGTATGTATGTATGTATGTATGTATATACATTAAAATTATATTTTTAGAATTCTTTTGTTTAATGTATACACATAAATATATATAGGGCAAGGATCAGCTACACATCATTTCTGATACACCTCAAATTCCCCTTGATATCAGCCACAAGTTCCAAATTAGATAATATACTTTCTCTCTCTTGTCACTTCACTTTATGATTTAATTTGGAACATATGGTTGAAATCGGCGAGGATATGAGGTTTAGCAAAAGTGCGGTGTAGTCGCTCCTTGCATATATATATATATATATATGTATGTATGTATGTATGTATGTATATATAAATAAATAACTAATCAAAATCCATTCAGGTAGGTTAAAAGATATTAAATTTGTAGTTAAAAATCAATTTCATATGTAGTGTGAAGTTAAAAATTATAACTGGATCATACCAATGCAGTTAAATTATTACTACGTTATATTTGTTAAGCGATCATTATTGTATGTTAAGGAATAAACTAGGGATTCTTCACTTTCCAATATTATTATAGTTTTCTTATTGTATAATTACTTAGGCTCTAAGTAAAGTCTTGTATTATTGAGTTATAAATTTGTTTATTAATAATGATTGTTAAAGAATTTCTTCGTCAACACCCAAAGGTTGCATGAGAAGAGAAGTTTGGTTGAATAAAGGTTTGGTTAACTCTTATGACCTCAACGAGTATTGGCAAAAGCGGTACTTAGTTGAAAAAAGGGGTTAGCTAAGTTGACCTAACATTATTAGGCTTAGTATGTTTATGCTTGGTATATTTAAGTCCATGATGTTGTCATAATTATCCATGTTAAAGAGATGTTAAAACTTATGTCAAATTGACGTAACCTTGGAGTTAATCTATGTAGATCAATCAAGTTTATGAGTGCTTTTGGAACTCGTAGCAAGCTATGATTTGAAAATCCCAAGTGCTTTGGAATTCGAAAGCAAGTCATAATTCAAGTCATCTTTATTCGAATATCATAAAAATGTAGAATGTACAAGGTCTTATGTGCAAAAGGTATAGTCGGCACTAAATCCCCAAATCAATTTAGGGTCACAAAGTTTAAAATGAAAGAAGTTAAGGAAAGAATGATCGACCACTTCTACAATGCCCATAGGTTCGTATTTTTACCGGTAAAGTTGCAACACAACAGCTTGATTTCGTCATTCATGAGCTTTGCCATTAAAACTGCATGGCGCTAGCTTCGTTTAATAATGTCCTTCGGCATTCTTAGATGCATGGTTGAGCTTCAGCACTACTCTAATAGAGGTGGTATTCAGCACTAATAAGAATCGAAATTAGTTTAAAGTTATTCCAATATATGCAAGGTCATAAAGTACCACAAATATCTCTAAAAGAGATAACTCGATCATCTAACAAAGATGAATCATAACAAGCCTCATATCATCAGCAACTCAATAAACAAAGGATATGAATATCCAAATCAAGCCAAAAAGGCAAATAACAAATACCAATGAAGGTAACACAAGTTTCCACAAGGCAATCGCTATGTATCGAGTGGTTCAAAAGACCTACTCCGAAAGACGATACTCTAAGGAAATATAAATATCAATGAAACAAAAGGTGCACATGCTCAGTACTGTATAAACAAGGATCCTCGAGCCCGAAGGCGACAAACCCAAGTATCTCTCGAGCGATGAGCAGCATTGCTATGGTTCGATAATAACATGCGGTGGCATTATTTTGTATGATGTCGGCCTTGATAACTCATGTGACTGTTGATGTCTTTTGGAATCAACATCGCATGTATAGATGTATGGCATCAGATTGAAGTAATATTAGTGTGAAGTAATAATGGCTTTCGGCATCAATATCGCATTTATAGATGTGCGATGTCTTCTCTTGACCGACGAGATGCGACATCCCTAGGAGTGGCATTGATAAGAAGCGGCAATATTTAAAGATCAACTTTAGCATGGGGCAGCTTTGAAGGAGTGAGGCATCGATGGGAAACGATGTTGATAAGGAGCGATATTGATGAGATGAGACATTATTTGAAGGATAACACCATGAAGAGCTAGTATTAGAAAGACACGGCATTGATTTTTCTTTATACTTTGGCATTGTCTCATCTTCATACTATCGACATTGGTTTCTACCTTTGACATCAACCTATTCTAATATCTTCAAGATCAATAATAATAGTAGTAATGTTTGCTATCTTAATGCTGCCTTTATGTGCTTTATAATGGTTGTTATTATAAATGCTTTGACACTCCTACTTGTAATGAGGTTCGATATTATCTCTTCGAGGCTTTGAGTTCGACATCATACTCCCCTTAGAAATTATATGGACAACATTTTGCCCCCTCCCCCCTAAGTGTAGTGGAAGCATTTACTTTTCAAGTCAATAATTTTGAGAATAGCGCTTGCCGGCTATTAGTATTCCTTGTAGATCTAACCAAACATTTCAAAATTGATCAAATGGGAATGCACATCTTTTCTTCCACTATAAATTATCAAGTCATTTTCCACTTTCTCTTTTACCTACGATAAAAAGCTCAAGCAAGCAAACTTAAAAATTTACAAGACCATTTGCAGAGTTTATTCATCACCAAAGCTAAAATTAATGTACAACTCCCACTTTCATTGATTAGGTAGACGAGTTAAATAAGGCAATTTTGTATCAAAATTGTTATTAGGTTTTACTTACATGATTTCGATATTAATATTCATATTATCGCTTAGGTTAATGATCGATTGTGCTTATAGATTAAATTAGCGATGAATTTCTATGTCGCTTGGATGATTTTAGGATTAATTAGTAGTTAGACAACATTGACTTTGTAACCCGGTCATTATTAGTTTAATGGTGAAACGAATAGTCTATCAAACTTAAAACTTAACATTGCCCTACTCTGTATTGACGCTAATGCTTTACATCATTATCAGGACGTTCGATATTGATTAATTTACTCGGTTTTACGATGCCACTCGGATGTTCGATATCAATTAATTTTTTCCCTTTATCTATTACTTCAACAATAAATTCTACAGTTCATAGTATTAACGGTGCAAGGTCTTTAGGCCGCTAATATACAAATATGCGACAATTGGTTTAAATTATAATGCGGCATTCTATTATGTCGTCATTAACTAGAAGAATTGTCATTTAAATTCGGCATCGACTTATGAGGTTATTGTATGATGTTGATAACCATAGTTATTGCTCCTTTTCAGTAACCATTTTAAACGTTATTTCGATATTTTTTCATCATTTTATTTACGACATGGTTGTTGTAGCAATGTTAGGTTCTACGTACTCATTTCGTATTATAACAATAGCATTATTGAACTATGTTGACATTACTTATTGACGTCGACGGTCTCAATATTCCGACATTGATCATAACTGCGACACTGCATTATTGTTTTATAAAGTAACTCATGTTGCATTCGTTATTAATCTATCCATTTGACATGGGTTTATTGATGCACATTATATTTAGGATACTTTTATGTTAACTCTCATTCTCTTTTATCATAAGTTTAGCATTTATTCATGCACTTGTATTTGGCTTAAAAAATTTATTTCTGTTGTGAATTTGACATTGACTACTCAATGGTCATTAATTTGTTGTAAAAGGTATGTTAGACTCTAAACATTTGATATTTAGATAATAGGTAAATCACTTAAATATTTTTTGACTTAACTTATAATAATCCATTTTTTAGAATGAACATTCAAATTTGGAATAATATCACCTGATAGGCAAATAGAGGGCTTAAAGACAAGCAAGAAATCCATCCAGAAGATTTGTATGGGTTCCAAAGCTCCTTCCTCTGAGTTAATTCTTCTTTGGTTGTTGATGATTAGCTTTTAATATAGAGTCGTTTGCAAACTTCTTAACTAGCTTCCTTGTTGTTCAACTTTTTATTCCTGCGATAGTCTATCAGACAAATTAGTACATAAATAATTATTACTTTGAATGTAATATACAGTTGCTTTCTAGAGCTTTAATTTGATGCACTATGATATGTAGCCCTTAGCTTGTCTTCTTAGTATAATTCTTGTCTTCAAACTTGAAATCTGCTTTGATAATAGGTTGGTAATTAAAGAAATCAAAAAATCATTTAATAGAAAACTAGAGAATTTTTCGAAACTAATTTTGAAGAAAATACTAAAAAGCCATCTAACAATAAAAATACTAGAACTCCATCTGATAATAGGAAGACTAGAATTCTATCTGATAAGAAGTCTAGAATATCGCTTGATAAGGAATACCATAGTACCATTTGATAATAAGAAATCTGGAATACCATCTGGCAATAATAAGAAATCCAAAATATATCTGATAATAAGAAATCCAGAATACCATCTGGCAATAAGAAATCCATAATACCATCATCTGATAATAAGAAATCTAGAATACCAGTTAATAATAATAAGAAGACTAGAAAACCCTTTGATAATAAGAAGACTAGAAAACCATCTGGTAATAATAATTTGAATAGAAGACCAGACATCCATATGATAATAATAAGATCAGAAAACCATTTGGCAATAACAGTCCGTATAGAAGACCAAAAATCCATCTAAGAATAATAATAAGACCAGAAAACCATCTAGCACTAATAATCTGAATGGAAGACCAAGAATCTATCTGATAATAATAGAAAGACCAGAAAATTCATTTGGCAATAAGAAAACTAGAAAATTCATCTAGCAATAATGATCTGAATAGACCAAAAATAGAAGACTAGAAACTCTATCTGGCAATTCTTACTTTTTCTGAAGACTAATACTTTGAATAATAATGGAGATTCCCGTTGTTTAATGGAATGTCTCTTGCTAATAGATATGTGACCTTTAAGGTGTTTATTATTTATTTTTAGCTTTAGTTTTATATTGATGCAAAGTAGTTCCGTTCAACACTTCAACCGTTCAGAAAAAGTAGTTCCATTCAACCATTCGGCTGTTCAGCAAAGTAGTTCCGTTCAAACATTCAACTATTCAACCGTTCGGCCATTCAGTGGAGTAGTTCCGCTCAGCTGTTCAGCAAAGTAGTTCCGTTCAGCAATTTGGCAATTCAGCTTGAAAAAGGTCTAATTACTTTATTAATACTCATTACACAGACCTTCTTTTGAAGGCTTTCCTATTTTTGGGTTAGGACCGAACTTATTAGAAGTCTGTTTTGATCTATCCTTTGGATGAAATTATTCATACCCTTCTAGTAAGGATTTATTATTTTCTTAATTCTCTTTGCCTCTTCATTGGGCTTCGGACTTCTTCGTCTCTTCTATTTTCGCCCCTTCTTGGGCTTTGCCTCTCATTGAGCTTTGGATATCTTAGTCATTTTTTTCTTCGCCCCTCCTTAGGCTTCGGCTCTCTTTGGCCTTTGGACATCTTAGTCCCTTTTTCTTCGCCCCTCTTTAGGCTTTGCCTCTCTTTCAGTATTGGACATCTTAGTCCTTTTTTTCTGCGCCCTTTCTTGTACTTTGGACATCTTAGTTCATTTTCTATTCGCCCCTCCTTGGGCTTTGCTCTCTTTATGCTTCAGACATCTTAGTCCTTTTCTTCTTCGCCCCCCTTAGGCTTTGCCTCTCTTTGGGCTCTGGACATCTTAGTCTCTTTTTCCTTCGCTCCTCCTTGGGCTTTGGACATCTTAGTCCCTTTTTACTTTGCCCCTCCTTAGGCTTTGGACATCTTAGTCCCTTTTCCTGTAACAACCCACCTCGGAACTGGCCTAAATTTTGACTTAGAAAAGGTCCATTGAAACTTAGGTCCATTCTAAGACAAGCTATCTGTAGTAAAAAGAAATAACATGGTAGAGCCATAACTAGACTTTCAAAACTCATAACGGATCAAACAAAATATAATACTAAGGTGTACCCATTTGTTTCAAAACCATAAAATGTCATAACACAAAATCCTATGAAAACCAAAATACAACTTTTGTTACAAGAATTGTTTAAATCCATGGGTACACCTGAAAGCAAATAGTAATAAATACTGCCACTAGCAAGTTTTTCCATCTTTAAGCATCGTCACCGCCATCACTCCATCCTTAACCTATGTTGTAATGAGGAGAATGTCAGAACAACAAGTGTTTGGTGAATAAAAACCTCGAGTCTTACATTTTCAGTACTTGAGCAGTAAATTTCAAAATGAGAATATATCTACAAACGTAAACCATTAAAATCATTTAATACCTCTTTATAAGGAAAGAAGGCGGGTCCAAGCACTTAATACCTTCCATTCTAGAAGTAGGTTTCTAGAATCCCATATCCTAGTCATACGTCATAAATACCTAATAATGTGAGAGATAGTACCCAAGCCACTTAATACTCCAAGTGGAAAATAGGCAAACCCCATCATTTAAGACCTATTTCCAGAAGCGTGCTTCTCAATGGAACTATCTAGCTAACATCGTATGGAATCTCATGGGCCACTTAATACTTCCAAGTGGAAAATAGGAAGACCCCATCATTTAAGACCAATTTCCAGAAGCAGACACCAGTAGAGATACCATCTAACGTATCCCCTTGGTCAATTAATACTTCATCTGGGGAAAACGGTGGGTCCAACCACTTAATACCTCAAACCCCGAAGTAGGCCCTTTGTCTTTTGGCCTATACTCATAATCACGTCTCACATTAGTTCACTATTCGTTGGAAATGGTAGCCAGAATAACTGGGAAAATTTCCCTTATAGAATTTGGAACTAACCTTGCATTAGTACAAATATTCATCATAAGGATATCTCACATCAATAAAAAGTGTACACAACTATTGGTAGCCTCAAAGTGAAGGGCAGACTCCCGTCATGTAACTCTATTGACCTCACACTTTATGACTTAGCCATAAATTAATTTCCATACACACACATACACACTGATCTCACCGTTTCATAAATAAGGCCTTATAAATAATCTTCTTTATTACGCCTTAAAATAATAATTAGGCTACATAAGAGTCTCGTCTTATTTTCACTTCAAAATCAATTACGTTCCAAATGGGGGATATAAATGTAAATAAATGTCTAATTAATTACGCCATATACGCAATAATTATACATTAATTACGTAAATAGAGAAAAACAAATATTCCTACCTAATAAGTGCTAAACGCACAGATTTTTCGCTCTAAACTAGCGTTAAATGTCAATTCCTTAACCAATTATAATTACAAGTCCTTTTTCTTCAATTTTCCAAGATTTCATGGAATTCTAATATCCAGACGGGGAATAAATATTCATAACCAAAACTGTAATAACAGACTTGTAAATAAAATAGAAACTCAATTTATTACACGAATTCAATGAAATATCTTAAACAATGAGAATTATAATCTATACCCCATATTCTATTCAACTTTTCTTTTTACAAAGAAATAGATAAGAATAAGCGATGTAAACTACATAATTAGACTATGAAATAGAATAGACTATGGAATTATCAAAGATTGCATAAATGAAATAAATCACATCAAATTAATGTACATAATTAGGAATCTGGCATAGAATTGACATATCAAAATAAAAAGGAATTTTGTGGGATTTTCTCTATCATATTTTCGAAATCCCAAAATCTCTAAGGCATATTCAAATCCAAAAGAAATATACTAAACAATTGCTAAAAGGGAATACTAAGGTTTCCACTAACAAATTGGCCTTAGCTTCACTCAAATAAATTTGTAGCCTTCCGATCTCTGCTAGAATCTCACTCTTTTGATATATATATACACACATAATAGGGAAGAGGTATATATTCATTTTATTTAGAATAATTGTAGAAGAATAGGATACACAGATTGAAGAAGAAGAAATATGAAAAGTTGAATCTATACCTAAATTCTCTATGAAGTTTCTGAATCTTATTAGAGAGATAACAATGGTAGAGTTCCATCATATTCCCCAAAATAATATGTATAAAAATGGAGAGGATAGGGTTCTATTTGTAGGAGTTGAAATGCACTAGAACCGCAGGATGAGAGTAGGTAGGAAATAGGTAAATATGGAGTGCACAACCAGATAAAACATAATTTAAAACCCAAGTCGTCACTGGCAACTGCCATTGCCAAGCGGTCGAACGCCATTGGGCGACATGTCGACCACTACGGTCGACTGGTTGATCTATTCAGGTCGACCGCACTATTTATTCAGGGACGTATATTTATTTCCGTTGCCCTATTATTTTATTCCCTAATTAAATTTTTGACGTTAAGCACTTATTAAATGTTTACTTAGCCCCCAACTAATTTTTTAAATTTAAACCCTAAACCTAAGAACTTCAAATGCTCATAGCTTCTTTGTTTGAGCTCGTTTTTCAGCATATTATATATGGAAATAGACCATAATTTCATCACGAACGCAAGGGAATAAATTTCTTAGTCGAATTCCAACCTTTATAAAATTTCCATATCCAACCCTTATCATATTTAATTTAATGTACTTTATTTATTTATGGTTCATTTTACAGGGTCATACATTCTCTTTGCCTCACTTTAGGTTTTGGACTTCTTTCTCCTTTTAGGAGTCCCTTTGAGAATACATTAGAGACTTTGGATATAACTGAGCCCTCCTACTTCTAGGAGGCGCTCCGAAAATGTGTCGAAGGAAGGAGGTGCTTTGGAAATTCTCGAAGGCTTTTTAGTAAAAAGAAGTTTTTAGAAAACTTGTTTGTTAAAATGATTTTGGCCAATCGATATTCTAAGGAAAACCTTTTTTTAATAAAAAAACTTCAAATTTTCTAACATGAGATTCCCTTTGGAAGAAAGGATTTTTCAAAAATGAATTTCTTTGGGAAATTTTCCCTTAAAATTGTTCATTCTTTTGAAAAGATTTTGGATATTTGAATTCTTCGATAGAGAAGCCCCTTCTTAGTGTTCCACTAAGAAGGGTTTTTTAGCCAATCTCTTTGTAGCAGTGCAAATCTCAAATAACAGACTAAGTAGTCATGATTCATAAACCAATAGCCCTTTAATCGAGAATAGGCTCTTCAAATTATATTTTTGGCAGTGTTAATGGGCCTTAGTAGCTCCAAAAACTTTTATTTAAAAATATATATAGGTTTCTTTTTCAATAATTTCTGAAAGGTTTGAAAATGCTTTTATCAGCATATGCTAAATCAAAACCTTTTATGTGCATTTACTTATGCTAAGTAATATTTTCGAAGATTTTATATAAACCTTCCTTGAAATAGATAAATATATGCTTTCCCTAATTTATAAGGTAATTGGTAATAATCCTATTGATTTTTGAAAATATTTTTCTCAAAGATGTATTTGGTAAAACTTTTGCAATAAAATTGCTTCTTTAAAAATAAGGTTGGTGTATATTACTCCATCTTTGTATGATATGTATAATTGCACTACTTCATGTTTTTCTTACCAAAAAGGAATGTCTTGTTTGTAAGTCTGAAAAGTCATGATTAATTAACTAATGAACTTTGTAGATTAGTATAAGCTTTTCTTTAAGTATCCCTTCTTTTAGGAGGGTTTTGAGTATTTATCTCTTTTTCGAAGCTCGACTTGTGCTGGAGGATTTACTATGATTTAAAAGGCTAAAAAACCCCTTTATACATAAATTTAGGCCTTAAGATAGAGAATTATTTTATCTTGGGTATTTGAACTATCCTCTTTTACAGAAAAAAAAATTTGTTATGTTTTGACAAGAAAATTTAAAACCTCCTCAATGTTATTCATAGTAGACTGGTGTTCGTTTTAACCAATAAAGAAACTCGAATTTTGTGTTAGTACATGATGAATTTCAAGTATAAATCAAATTAGGAATTTTGGTGAGTGGAGTTGATCCATTGTGTGCAGTTGCCACAAAATTTCACAATTTGACTAAAACTGAGTTTGAAGTTGCAAATACTTCTTTTCTCTTGTAGAAAAAATTAGCCTTCAAGTGCTTGGACTATTCTCTTTAGAGCAAGAATATTTTAAGTTTTGCTTAATAATTTCCTTTAGAAATTCTGATTTAATCATATTCTGAATTATTCCTGCCAAGATGCGACATTCCTCAGTCTTATGTCATTTACTTTATGGTGGGCACAGTTATCTCTTCCTATATTTGGGTCAGGTGATTACGTATTTTGTAAGAAGTTGGGAAATTTTCATCATCTTTTGCCATGATGAAATTGTGGGAGAGGGGTTTGTTTAAGTCAACATAGTCGGATTCTGAAATATTCTTCCGACTCTCTCTTCTACTTCCATCCCATTTTGGCCTTTTGTTTGAGTGGTTGAAATCAAACTTTTCTTACTTCTTGTCTTGTTGAGATTTGCTCTTGTCATGGTACATCTCGTCCATATGGATGGATTTTTCAGCCTAAAAATGAAAGTATGGTAGATCTTTACATCCATGAATATAAAGTTCCTTCCAAAAAGGAGTCTGCTTAATTAGCCCTGAAAGAACTACCATCAGCTTTCTCTATCAGTCATATTTTCTTCTCTTAATGCTTCTGTACTGAATCTCTTTAGTTATTCATCAAGCAATTCTCCTGGCTTTTGTTTGATATTAGCTAACACACTGGAATCTATAATCGGAACTTTATACAAACTGTGTTGAGAATTCATGACAAAATTGTTCCCAATAGTAGATGGTCTTTTCTTAGTTATGCCTATACAATTTGGCAGTTGCTTCATAAAAAGTTACGAGGAAAAGCCTACAACGAACGGCTCTAGAGAAGTTTCACGAATCCATTTGACTTTCGATAGGTAAAAGGTAATCATCTAGATCGATGGTTCCATTATTCTTTAGTGAAGGAATTTTTATGTGGGATAGAATCCTAGTAGCCATTTTTTTTGAAAAAGGAGTTTTTCAAAAACTACTATTAATCCTTGGATCAACGATTCCATTCCCTTTAAGGGCAAGTGTATCCTTTGTTATTTGGTTGGACATGTCCATTTGGTAAGTTCCATCATCATAATAGTTCCACTTGTAGGGCTTATACTCTCTATGTGAGATTAAGCTATTTGATTTTTCAAGGTATCTTCCCACTTGACTTCCTTGATTTTCATTTTATCGTCTCATTTTAGACTTGTTTCTTTCTTTTATTTATGATCTTGGAGAATATATTTCTGGTCCTTCATCTTGGGTTTTACTTGGAGATTTCGGTTAATCCCCTTCTCCTATAAGCTTAGTCATTTTAGAGGATTTTTGAGATGGAGCTTTCTCAAGAAGCTATTTCATAAATATCATTTGTTGTGTTAAATCTAGAATTTGGCTACACTGCTTGTAAGCTTTGCTAGGGTAGAAGGTTGTCCAACTTTCGTATTCTTTAATTGAAGTTCGAGATGATATATTCTCCAAAGTCGTTTGTTGTGTGACTTCTTTATTTAGGATGTTATTATTTCTTCTAGTTCTCACCAATTTCCCTAAAACAAAATAACTTTATGCAATCAGTTTATGGAGAGAATTATAAGTAGTCGGAGGTTCAAGCCCTCCTTTTAGCGCCAAAATATTAATGAATTTATTCGTCAACACCTAAAGGTTGTATGAGAAGAGAAGTTCGATTGAATAAAGGCTTGGTTAGCTCTTATGACCTCAACGAGTGTTAGCAAAGAGACATTTAGTTGAAGAAAGGTGTTAGGTAAGTTGACCTAACATGATTAGGCTTAGTATATTCATGCTCAGTATATTTAAGTCCATGATGTTGTTATAATTATCCATTCAAAGCTATGTTCAACCTTATGTCGAATTCATGTAATCTTGGAGTTAATCTATGTAGATCAATCAAGTTTATGATTGCTTTTGGAACTCGAAGCAAGCAATGATTTAAAAATCATAATTGCTTTGGTGTTCGAAAGCAATTCATAGTTTAAGGCTTCTTTATTCGAATACCATGAAAATGTTGAATGTACAAGGTCCTATGTGCAAAAAGTACAATCGGCACTAAATCTCCAAATCAATGTAGGGTTACAAAAATGTAAGAAGTTGAGTAAAGTATGATCAGCCCCTTCTACAATGCCCCTAGGTCAGTATTTATAGGGGTATAGTTGTGGCACAGCAGCTTTATTTCATCATTCATGAGCTTTGGCATTAATACTACGTGGTGCTAGCTTCATTTAATAATGTCATTCGGCATTCTTGGATGCATAGTTGGCTTTTTCATTGCTCTAATAAAGGTGTTATTCGCCATCAATAAGGAGCAATATTAGTTTAAAGTTAGTCCAGCATGAATCGGCATTGACATGGAGCAGCATTGCTATGGTGCGATACTAACATGTGGCGGTATCATTTTGTATAATGTTGGCCTTGATAACTTCTGTGAATGTTGATGTCTTTCGGCATCAACATCGCATGTATAAATGTGCGGCATCAGTTTGAAGCGATATTAATGTGAAGCAGTATTGATGAGGAGTGGCATTGAGAAGGAGTGGCATTATAGCCATCATGGATACTGATGGTTTTCTGACCACCTTGATCGACAAGATGAGACATCCATAAGGACGATGTTGATAAGAAGCAACAGTATTTGAAGGTCAACTCTATCATGGTCAGCATTGAAGGTGTGCGACATGTATG
Source organism: Allium fistulosum (assembly GCA_030737815.1). NCBI lineage: Eukaryota > Viridiplantae > Streptophyta > Magnoliopsida > Asparagales > Amaryllidaceae > Allium > Allium fistulosum. The sequence goes on along the minus strand of CM060906.1, from coordinate 1,134,047,955 downwards.
GGAGACAGCATTGATAAGGAGCGGTATTAATGAGGTTCGGCATCATTTAAAGGATGGGACTAGGATGAGGTAATATTAGAAAGACACGGCATTGATTCTTCTCTATACTTCGCCACTGGTTCATCTTCATATTGTTGGCATTGGTTTATAACTTTGACATTAACCTATTTCAATATCTTCGAGATCAATAATAATAGTAGTAACGTCTGCTATCATAATGCTGCCTTTATGAGCTTTATAATGGTTGCCATTATAAAGGCTTTGACACTTCTTGTAATGAGGTTTAATATCATCTCTTTGTGTCTTTGAGTTCGACATCATATTCCGCTTAGAAATTATGTCGATAACAATGATATACATATACTATTATAAATATAATTTTTTATCACACTATATATATTATAGATAGCACATATGTATATGGGGGCCTAACATATCCATTGCAATGTATATCTCAACACATATATAGGCAACTTAACTATGTACACTGTATATGTTGCACATGCACTTGCATGCACATGTATATGATATGCATATTTATATATTATATAATACAAATATAATATCAAATAAAACATTTTTACAAAATTAAATTAAATAATGATTTTATTTAAAATTAATTTAGATCAAATCTAAATTAAATTGTACTTCATAGGCCCAATAAAATTCAGAATGGCCAAAATATTTGAAATTTACCTATTTAACCTCTATGTGCTAGCCTAATTCCAATAGTATCCACGTCTACAATACCAACATCCTATGACATCCCTAGAGCAATAAACAACATGAAAAACATAACATCCATCAAACAATCCTTACATCACTCAATGTTATGGGTATAAGATAACTCGAACGGTACCCACATAAGCCAAAGACAAATGGAAAAGTCTTGATTTCTCGGTACTCGAATCTAGGCCACTTCATACGACCAAGACTAGACCATCTGCATCAGGGTAATCCACCATTATAAGGATCCGGATGCCATCATAATCTGGTTGGACTTCTTCACATACCCCTTATTTATGAGTACTTCTAGAAACCTCAGAGTATCAACCATCCCTTCACACAAGTCCCTAAACACATCATCATTCTATCTGATTCCGTTCATCCATAGTAGAATACATCATCGTACTACTCAAGAGCTATCCTTTTTGAATTTTCCCATCTAGATCATTATCAAGTTGTCACCATTGGAACACTAGACATCCCTCGTAAGTTGTGGAATTCTCATCTCAAAGTTCCAAAGTCATCAAGTCGAAGCATTACATCATTGTTCCATCGTGGATCATCATTCTTCATCGTGCCACAACATCGAACGAATGAATATAGATGGCATGATCCTTAAGGCATCTTCCATGCCTCCATAAAATTTGTCATCATTGGACAACCTCATGATTGGATATGTCGGTGCCAACATGATTTACTTAGCCAATTTTTCTAAGTAACTCGATGTCCAAGCAAGACTCGAAGCAACCTTCCCATTTCCTAAAAGGCGCTACAAAATTTCTTAGGTCTAACATGGTCGATAACGACTAGGTTACATAGCCAAGTTTTCTCCAAAATTTCCACTAGCACTGACTCGAAGTTCCAAGGTGATTTCCTCAAAGTGCTCCACCTCCAACATGATTTTCCACTGCCACCGACATGGTTTAGTATTCATTACCGACCGTAATCTCTCCCACTGAATTCCATCCAAAATTCAGGTGACTTGTTTTGTAGCACTCTTAGGCTTTCAAGAATAACATATTTTAGACACATCACATTTGAATAGTTTTGATATCGATTTTCTCAAAATGACAACCATATCCCTAACTACTCTAATAAGCTAGCAAAGATATCAAACAATTCAAGCAATTATCATACATCTTAACATAACATTCAAAAACCATTTGAAATCAATCCAAACATGATCTAAAAGCACATATCTTCCTAGATCTGATTTAAAGCAAAAGTGATGATATAGTTGGTTAATGGTGTAAAACAAACCAAAATCCAAACATATCTTTTTGAATTCGGTTCTAGGGTGTTATTAATATCTGATCTAAGTTTCAAAACATCTGAACTTTAAAATTCATATAAAAAATCACATTTTACCATATAGATTACCAAAGATAATGAGAGTGCTTAAATCACTCACCTTGAATCAAAGCTTATGAACACCTTGGCAAATCTGAACTAGAATAGCTCCTATATGAATTCCTAAGTCTCTAAACAGTAAATCTAGAGTTCTCCTTTACTAATCACCCTTAAATATCTTAATTATGCCAATTAACTTAAACAAATGGTGGTTTTTTATGTCTAGTTCAAATTAATGGAGGTTAGGAGGTAATTAAAAATGTAGAAAAGTGATTAGTAATAGCTGAGCGAAGGTGGTTTTTAACCTATTACCGAGTTGGGTTAATGGGCCACAATAATTATCCACTAATTACCCACTAGTCTGCCTAAAAAGAATCAGAACTTCAAATGGCCTTAAATTTCAAATTGTGAGTCCAAATTACAACTAGATTAATCTACAAAAATAAAAAACATCATATCTTTCAAATAGAAGTGGTTTCAGACTCTAATTCGGCTTCTACCAAAAGTTATATGTCTTGCAAGATTTTTAAGTCAAAACCATCCAATAAAAATTCTACGGGTGAAAAATATTACTAGTTAAAATTTTCCAAAGTTATAGTGCCTTATAATCTCATGTAAATTTAAAAATAATATTTTTACGATCCTCCAATATGTAAAATACTGGTCGTTTTATAAACTAATTTGCCAAAATGGAAAATTTTAACAAGTTATGTACCATCCATTTCTACTGTATGTACAAACATATTTTACATTTATTTTACTACAATGGGACTGTTATATATACAAATCTTCTTTTTAAGCTTGAGTAAAAACTTATTATTTACTTCTATTTCGATACAAAGTAAGAGTTTACTTTTCCAAAGTGAAATAAAATATAAAGGATACTAAAAAAATCACATTTTGTTGAACAAACCAAACAATCATTTTGTATATTAGTTAACATTTCATATGAACTCAATTAATCAAATAATGTTTTATAATGAATATAAAGTTTTAAAATTAAGAGTAAGTAATATGTATAATTAAATGTTATGGGATATTCAATTTCCCATTAACTATTTAGTCATTTTAATCCTCAATAATACCATACTATTTTGCTAATAATATAGGACATTAGTATTTCAAATTTACATATATATTGATGATTTTATTATGTCTATAGTAATTATACAAAATAAAGTTGATTTCTTATTTTTATTTAATTTTGAGATTCAACAAATGATGTTAATATACATGCGTACATACATATATACATACATACATAAACATATATATATATATATGTATATGTATATGTATAAGTCTTCAAATCTAAAATTGATATTTTTAAATATCATTAGTTTCGAGATATAGTAGTTAATGTTTATACATATCACTAGTTTTGAAATACTTAAAGTGATATTTTTACGTATCGCTGTTTTGGAGATAGTAATAATAATAACTTTAGATGCAACTAATTTTATGAAAAATGATATTATGGTATCATTTTGTTTAAGATATATAATAACGATATTTTCACATATCACTATTCTTTTAGATATTGTAAATGACATTTTTATGTACCATTTAAATTAGAAAGTTAAAATGATGTACTTCCATATACCATTTAATAAAAAAATATGTTGTGTTATTCATATACCGCCTATATACATTTATATTTGAAACGATATTTTTTATGTCATTTATACCGAAATATTCAAGCTGATATTTTCAGATATCACTTTGTTAAATAATTTTTAATAGTTATTAATCACTATAAAATAATAAGTAATTAATTTAAGGGTAGAAAAGGCATTTAAAGTTAAGCTCGGCTAAGCAAACTGTAATTTGCAACCCTTATACCTATGCTAGTGAAGAAGGAAGAATATAAACTGTCAAACTACATAGAGGATAGGACACTTGATGAGTGATCCAATTTATTTTTTCACTTATGCTAACACCGTTACGATTTAAACAAAATATAACTTACCAAACTCCAGTTCAATATTGGCCCAACGAAATAATAGATTGAGTTTGCTTAAGATAGAATAATACAGAGTAATAGAATATAAGAGAAGTCCCAACTGTCACAACTAAAATACAACAAAAACACACACACACAAACACACACACACACACAGATATATATATGTATGGTGCAAATAATATCCATCTATGTAACCACCCTTATCCAATACACTAGTACTAAACTAACTTTTATCATAGTATGTTATTGCTTGACTTAAATTTTAGAATAAAAATTATTTCTATGTTGTTTTATTAAGTTTAAATTCTTGCAGTAATTGATTTAATTTTAATTATTTAAATCAACTAATTTTTTCTAATGATAAAATCACTTTGAAATTATTATTTTTCAAAGTGATACACACACACACATTCATATATATATATGTGTGTGTGTGTGTGTGTTGTAAATAAATTGTATATTGTTAAAATAAATAAAAATGAAAATTGTCTTTTGGGAAATAAAAAAAAGATAAAGTAACGAAAGGGATTTAGTGGAAAATATTTTATGAAAGTAGAATTAATAATATTTTGAGAAAATTTTCATATTTAAAATTATTGATTTGATAAGTTAGATATTAAAATTATATGTAGATAAAATGAGTTTGAAAATGCAAAAAATATAATGAAAAGAAATTCAATAATGAATTAAACTTTTAATAAGGGTTACGTGAAAAATGTAGTTAATAAATAAAATATTCACAATTCCTCACTACCCTCCCCCTAGTTCGGATCAGACAAAAAAGGATAAAACCCTATTCCTTAGCTTTAACCTAAATTCCTAAATCAACGTACTGCATAAAAAAAGTAGCAGGAGTCACAATTATAAGAAGTTCAGCGTTGCAATGGAGCTTGAGCAGGATAGACAACATCAACAAGACCTAACCTGACGATCGAGGGAGGCATGATGCGAGCTCAAGGATGTATGCATGTGCTAGGACTTTGGGGAAAATGGGCATGCATGAGAAGGTCTCGTAATGGAGGTTGCAACACAGGCGAGCTGAGCATGTGATGAAGGAGAGATGCATATCTATATGTATGGGTATATGGATAGGAGAAGGGATCTATGTCATGGACATGAGTGATGCAGGCAGTGAATGGTGGAGCTCGGCATTACATAGTAGGATGGAATTCTTTGTTTTGGTTGGAGAATATCTTTAGATTTAAACAATGCCTCCCTTGTATTTATTCAATATCAAATAAATATGCATGTTATGATTCTACCAATCATTTGAGTGAAATTTATCAATTAGAATTCTACTTGCCAACTTCATATTGTGCATGCACTTTTATAGATGGTAATTGATGATATTTGATGTTATATATTAAATTAAATAATGTGTTATGGATTAGTATCGAAAATCAGGTCAGAATAATTAGGAAATATGGACATATTTATAGACTTGGAGGAGAGAGACCTAGAAAGTTTTTCGCCCTTTTTGTTATAACTTTCACATGTGATGTGCGAGTTGTTTGATGGTCGGGAGGGTTGATCTTTTGGGTAGGTGTATATGTGTGTATCTATATTTATATGTGTGTATATGTGTGTGTGTGTGTGTATGCATATTTTTTAATGATGATTTATTAAACATATTTATTTTATCACAATTTGATAAATAATTTACTTATTATTTACCAGTTAAGCAATATCCATAAATGTGTTATGAGTATTTGTGTGTGATTAAAATATGATAAAATATAAATCTGAAGTATTGGATGCTTGCTTGGCAGTATCTTTGGGTGTTAACTAGCATAATAGTTAGTGATTATTAATTGAGTTATTTTTAAAAGCAACAGTAAGTATATGTTTCTAATAAAAACAAGAATTTGTTTCAATAAAGCATGGAAATTTTGTTTGTATAATGAATATCTCAAAAAATATTTGCTGATTAAATATCTGTAGAAAGTGATATATAAAAATATACATAAAAATGAATCTGAGGATATTTTCAAGTATAAATTAGTAGGTGATTTTTATAAAGGAAGTGAAGTTTAAATTTAACTTCAAAGGAAAAATAATTCAATTCCAGTTGATAGCATTGGTACTAAACTAGGGCATCACAATCTATCAACAGAATATTATCTATATAACACTGTAAGTGAATATACATTTTTCTCCTAAAATATACTTATCTATATGTAAAGTACATCAATGAAAAAATAGATGGACAAAATACAAAAAGTATTCTTACACATACAAATTACATCTGAAAATTTCCAAGACTACCAAACACCAATATTCCTCCTATCAAGATCTCGTATTGATTAGAGAATTATAAAAAAGACATAAAAAACGGATTAGACTATTTTTTCGCAGTTAAGTCATTTACAACATGAAAATAGTTGAACAATAAATTTTAGGCATTCAGTAAAAAAGAATGATGAATTATACCCTCAAATCAGGTAACCATTAAACATTATTTCACAATGGATGCACTTTTTTTAATATGAAAGAGAATTGAATAAAAATTGTAGTAATAATCGAGCATCGCATACTAACAAAATATTATCCGTTGTCCGTTCATATTTCATATAAAATAAAAAAAATATTTCATCTGAAGTTTTTGATTTATTGAATTTTCAATCAACAAAATATATCAAATCATTCTACAAATTAATTATATTAAAATTAAATAATAATTAGGGTTAATGATCACAAGAACTTCGATACTAATGCAACGAAAAGTGTTTGTATATGAATTTTTTTAATGCAATATCGACGTGTATCGAATGCTATTCACATAATTTATACATAGTACTTGAATAATAAGATTATCCTTTCCAAACCTCTATGTCACTCCACCAAAATGTATATGTGTATATTAAAAAGGAAATTTTAATATAGATTATTACCCAAAATACATATGCTTGGAAACATCCTTCTTGAGCGATGGTCGGTTGACTAGATGCAACATGGGCTAGTCGTCACAAGAGTTTGAGTTGCAACTTCGAAACGGTCTACGTAATAAAGGAACTTTTGTACATTATTATGATTTATTCCAAAATATATAGCCATGTTTTAATGTACTTATATATACATAAATCTATGTATGTATGTATAATCATTTGTGTTCTTTAGCCACAAATAAGTACTTTATATAAATCAAATTCCATATAGATATGAATATGGTACCACTATTTTACTCTATTTCAAAAAATCAATGCTACTGAAAAATACCTTGAATAGTAATGATACAAAAAATATTAGCCAAAGAATGTTATTTAATTATCTCTCAATATAGTTGTAAATAAAATTTCCACAGAATTGTTGTACATTTACTCAAATAATTCGTTGATTAACAGAAAAAGAGTCATGATACATCTTAATATAATTATTGTATTTACATACAAATTTCCCATAAACACTTAAATATTGATACATAATTATATTTAGGCAATAAAGAATATGGATAAATGTTGCGGTAATGATCAAATGTCCCATAACAACCCAACTATTTTCACTATTTTTTCATGATTCATATTTAGTATCACAAACTAAATAATATAAAGAATGAGCAAACATTTTTATATTAATCGATTGTACCATAACCACTCAATTATTAAATGCAATTTACTCAAATTCCTATTAGAATTCAGTAAATATTTAACCTTAGATTTGAACTAATATTTGTTCGATAACAAATATTTTAATCGAAAAACTTATCTGGATATTCAAGATTTCATTTAATTCATAAATAGAATTAAATTTTATTTTCATAATCCGTTAAATATTTTAATATATATCATAATAGGTTTATAAATTTATCTATATAGACACACAAACACACATAGACATACACCAAGTAAGTTTAATCATTATCGTATAGACTATATGTATCGAGACACAAATATAACTGTATATAATGATTTATCTCCGTAGATATGTTTTTACTAAAAATATATTTTAGTTTGCATGTAGTGGAAAAATAATTTTGCATACATTATTTATAAATAAATACTTTTTATTTATTTAAAAAATCATATTGCATTGACCATGTATAAAACTTCTCAACTAATCACTTTACTAAATAATTTTATTACTAATATGTGTAATATAATTTTTTTTCTCTTCATTAAATTTTAATTTCTATATAAATTTAATTCAACACAATCAAAAATATATCGCTGACATGCGTTTATGGAGTAAAAACAAGCATCAAAATTAAATGTTAAACATTTATTAGAAGATATAAATGAAATTATGTAGAATTGTTACTGGTTTCACTCTCCAACTTGTTGTCACTACATCCATAGCCTCGCCATAGCCTTGGACAACCAACATCAAGCGTCATGCTCGCAACTTCCTCACTCGTTCTTATTGTCATGAGCAAGCACCCTTAGACGATTTCATTTCTCACTCCACGATAACCCGTCTCCCCTTCCTTTAGGTCATAAGTGCCTCATTCTAGCCATTCCTCCTCTCTTTCATTCGCAACAAACCAAATCAAGCACCTGCTCCTTTTTCTGACCGCAATAATCTTATGCATGAGAAATAAAAATTCTCTTTGAAATTTTGGGAGTTAGAGCTTGGTATTTTTGGATTTCAAGTTAGATGCTTCAATTGTCAAATCCTATCTAGTTGAAGAGATGAATAAGGAGTGTTTACTTTTATTTCATTAAAGGGATTTTAGATATAAACCCTTAATGTACATTTAAATACCTTTTCTTCCATTATTTGCATTTTAAATTATGTCAATCATTTAAAAATACATTTTTATTCAACTTAAATGGATCTACTATATGTTTTTAAAATATATTTTGACAGGTTATGCAATATATTTAAACTCGGTAACATTTAACTTCATTTATTTATTGATTTATTTATATCGATAAATAATCCACTTTATTTATTTTTAAATTCTTTTGATAATTCTATTTAGCATTTGAACTCCTTTCCAAATTCACTCTACATATTTTTATATTTAACTTATCCAAAATAATTAATCATTTACATATGTGATTTTTACCAAAATAACATTATCTTTTATTTTCACTACATAATATATATCAAAATTATTAATTCCTTTTGATTATTTAAATTTTTTTATTTCTCAATATAATTCTTGTTCTCATTTATTCCAATCATACACATTATTCACAATGTATACGTATTTCATATTCATTGGGAATATTTTACTCAAATTCAGTTTATTTTCTTAAAAAAAACTAATTAATTTATTTAAATTTCTAAAAAAAACTCATTTATGGAGTAAATTTTAAATTAATAAATCATACATACAAGATAGATTTTATTCGAAGTAAAAATTGAATTTTTTTCATAAACTTTAATTTTTTACAATTGTACCATGAGTTGGATTGTTCCATTTAGTCAGGTGAATTAATTATCCATCTTTAGCTGACTCATTTGGGATCGCACCTAAATTGATAATGACTATCCCACATCGTCATACTCAACGACATATTATTCAACTAGTGATATTGTTCAACATCACATTATTGGAAATATGTGATTACATATTTTGAATGTTAGACATAGAATTGGTCTACCACCCTTAACCAACTATTTTTGTAGAAGAATTTAATCTTACATTCATATCATGTTATATAATAGTAACATAGTAGAAATATAAGAGAATATACATAAGAAAGTAGGAAAGTAAGAGACATAATTTTTTTATAGTGGTCTGTCTTTACCTACGTCCACTTTGAATATAATATATTGCTTATATCACATTAAATTCAGAGAAATTATAAGTACAATCTCAAAATCCGATCAAAAAGTGGTAATGGTAGCGCCTCCTCTAAGTTATGGAAAAGCAAAGTTCCACAGTCAAAATTTTCATTTTCTATTAGTAGCCCTCTATTTACAGCTGAATTAGGATATTATTAGGCTTTTAGCTTGTTATATTGCAATAGAACTTGTCAAAAAATTAGATTTTAAAAGATGGAAGAATGAGTAAATTATTTCTTAAATATTGATGGATCTGTATCAATCGATATGTTGATCGGTATCGATCCTCGATAAACCTAGCAAACCTTGAGCTTTTTCTATTTTTTCAAGCCTAGTTGCTTTACTGCTCATGTTGATCTTCCCCTAATGCTTTTAAGCATGTTCCTTAATGTATTCACTGAGAATATTGGCTTCATGGAGGGAGTCTATGGACCTATTCCAATCCTTAATCTTAGCTAAAATTATCTACCTTCTCCCTTCCCTTGATATCCTTGTTTCATTTAGTAGTAAGGGAGAAGGTGATAATTTATGGATCGATACGTACCGTTAATAGATTGATACCAATCCATGGACTTAGTTATTTTCCATCTTTTCCTTAGCTCTTATTCAGACTTAGCCGTCTTTGAGTCTACATCCATTCCCTCTAATTTCGTAGTCTGGTATCATTAAAATGTCGCTTGTGAAAAATATCGAATAACAGTTGCCCCCTCTCCCTAATGTACACTTTTGTGAATACAAAGTGTACTTTAATGTAGACAAGTGACCAAATCCTTATTTGTATAGGCACTGCCATTACTTAAACCATTTCCATAGGACGTCGCATTTTCAGAACACTTCTTTGCCACACAATCCTTGAGTCATGTCTTTTTGACATATATAAATTTTGTAGTTTTACAGTCTAGAAAGCTCGTTAACTTGGCTCGTCGCTAAGATCTACCATGATCCATAGTCAGGTAGATGCATCCAATTATTCCGAAAAAATTATGGATAGCTTATGGATCAGTAACAATCCATATATGGATTGGTACCGATGGATTCACCCACTAACTAATTCAATAAGTAGAAAACTTCTTGCTATTTTCTCACTTTGCCATCGACTTCTCTTGTTCCAACAGTCGGGAATGTGAGCTAGGATTTCAAGCAACATACAAATTCAACCAAAAACTCCCCTCAATCTCCAAATTTTTTATCTAAGGTAGACCTCATCACCTCCTTGCTATGCACTTCCATCTTAATTAAGCCGACGTCGTTGCTGCACCACCATTATTGCTATCCTCTTTTACGTATCAACATTTATTTTTTGTTGATCCACGATGATATTGAGGTGATGGAGAAGAGATTGGATTGGACTACCGCAAGGGTAGAAATTTTTGCGCCTGAGATTGGATCTTTTTCCAACTTATTTTAATCATTTTCATAAAGTTGAAAACTGTTCGGAGGGCTTTTTGTTGCTAATGTGGGTATTTCTTCAAATTTCATCATTAACATGTCCCGAAATACACATTATATCAATGCTCATCTTCAATGGTCGAAGATTGTCCATTTCATTAGGAAATTGTTCCATCTATTTAGGTAAAATGGATAGAGAGTCAAATTTTATGTCTGTATTGGGCCATCTGGGGCTACTAACATAGTTACTACATTAATAGTTTCCATTTGACACATAGTTTCATTTCAGACTAAGGCTCCTTTTCCATCATGGTTATGATTTTATTTTACACAACGTGCTCCCAAACATCATGGACAAGACACATGTCCACACATTTTAGGACACACATTACCTTCAATCGATGTATGAAATCAAAAGAGTAAACACACGTTAATGCTTGTTAGATGTTATATATGATCGTGTTAGGGCTATACATAAGTATACATGGGTATATGACATAATAATTATTATATAACCACGATCATCATATCATTTCTATTTCTACTTAGCTTATGGCAACTAGACATTCCACTATTGTAGATGCCTCCAGTTCTTCATCATCTACAGCATTACTTAAATTAATGTCTACCTCTTCTTCTACAATGGTGGCTGGGCCATCTCATATTCATAGAGAACTAGCTCCAAATGCATCACTAATGTTGTTGAGTTACCATACAACGAGGTTCTTTCCAATGTCATTCTAAGCAATGTTATTATATTAGATAACCCTCTTGATTCCCCTTCATCATGTCTAATCGTTATAGATCTTCAACATATATATGAAAGAGATCGAAGTGAGGCTCTATGTCTAATTGATTTTTTGAAAGGAATGTCTAATTTACATACATACATATATATATATGTATGTATGTATATATGTATGTGTATATATATAAGGCGCCAGCTCTAGTAACCAAATTATTAAAGGGAATTTATCCCCTGATAGCTCGGATAAAAGGGCATGGAAGGAGCGATCTCTTGTACAGACTACTTTGGGTCGACACAGATATGTTATAATACCTAAACACATATACAATAATACGTATCTCGTCTTGATACAAAGCAAATATATGAGCTGCAAACAAATCATATAGTATTAGAAACACGTAGAAGAACGGACCAGAATTAATTAGAGTCGATAGGGAATAAAAACAATAATGAATATTATATCATTTCTGAAAATGATACACTATCTTATATATATAACTCATGGTTTTACATCTTAATACATAAACATGCCATTACCTCTTATGAGATAAACAAATACAAGAAAAATGAATATCTACCATCGTCATCAACTCCATCTCGATGTTGTAGCCAACAAAGTGCAGACAATCCTAATATTAACCTGTTAAATAACCTCAGTATGACCCAAGGTTGTCAAGTACATAAGAAACCCCACCATGCTAGAAACAAACTGTAAGTGTAACGTGCTCAAACATAACATAATTTGTGTAACAGGTTTTAATACGCTACACATTATATAGCTTTACTCATTTTATAAACATAAATTTGTCACTATACTCTACACCCATAAATAATTCTATATAAGCTCCATTAGTTAAAAATATTTCAAAAATAGATTTCCAAATTCCTTTCCTTCCAAAATCATTTACTCTAAAATTATTTCAAAAAAATCTCCAAATTACTTACTTAAAATCACTTCAATCACAAAATTCCCATATACAAGTGGTCAATTTTACAAACGAGGTTAAAATACCAATTCTAGATGCAAACAATTTATAAAAAAAATTCCTAATTTATATCATCATTGAGCGAGTTTGTACCAAACCAATTTTTAACTAATTGTCCCATATAGAAACGAGTCTCCTTTTCTGCTTATCATTGAGCCCTAAATTAGCAAAAATCCTCTCGCAATGAAGTAACCAATTCTCTACCTCAATTGCGTCTTCAGTACCGATAAACAACTTTCATCCCAGCCTAGCATAATCTATACTCAAAACAGCATAGTTATTGACCATTGGAACTCCCTGATTTCCTCCATCAGCATTTCCTCTAGCCAACCCCTCAGCAACACCTGCTTGCATCATGTTAACAAAAAACTGATAAATTGCTCCCATATCGACTTGCAGTATTCTAGCACCCACATTCATAGCTTATGCCTGACCTTGATTCCTTCTAGTATTTGGTTTGGCATTCCCATTAGTTGTGCTTCCCCCACCAACGTTAACTCTTCCACTTTTACAACTGTTAACAAGATTACTTGTCAACACCCCAAAGTTATTCCATGTAGTATGGATAGACTGGTTTAAACGATGGGCATAATACCCTTAAGAATTGCCTTTATGTTTAGCTTCACTTGTTGTTGGGTCTTGGGTCAGACCTTTTGATGTTGTCGAAAGGTTTAAGTCTTTGAATTAAAGAACCTTTCTTCTTAGTTGAACTTGAATGAGGTCTTCTGCAAAAGCTTTCCTTTTGGTTAGGTTGAAGTTCCTTGAGTTTGTCCTTTTAAGGTTAGTTTTTATCTTATCGAAAGGTTAGAATGATAGCCCTCTTTGGGTTTAGGTAGAATATAAAACTCCTTGTTGAATATGTAGAAGCTTTTTACCTTGTTGAAAGGTTAGATCACTTATATGAAGTAGATTTGATCCTTGTGGAAAGGTATAGGAACGGTCTCTTTTGAATTAACCTTGTAAGTCCAGGTATTTATACTAAAAGAACATACTTTGACCTAATCAAAAGGTTAGACCACTTGTATTATAGCTCCGAAAGGTTACTGATATCTTTATTGCATAAGCACTTTTGACCTAGTCGAAAGGTTTAGGCCTTAAAGTTAATCACATCGAAAGGTTGCCAATGATGTTTAGACTAAATGTATTATCAAACTTGTCGAAAGGTTCAGATTGTAGGGTTAAGGACTTCGAAAGGTTGCAGTAGTTACTTGAAGCAGAAATGTTGTCAACCTTGTTGACAAGAACCTTTCGATGGGGTTGAACCTGAAAGTATGAGTTAATCCAACAAAGGTTAACCAAACAGTAAACTAATTAATAGAGCATAAGACTTCCCTCTCTATCCATGAAAAAATCTATTTTATTTAATCCCCAAATCAGCACCTAATTAGGGTTATAAAGTATTGATTAAGAAAATACTAGATTAGAATGAGAGAATTCGAATCCCTAAAACAAGATCTCTTGGGTCTTATTTATAGATGCAGGCGGCCCTCCTTTCGACTCCATGCTCTCGACTGGGTCGGAAGGTCTCCCTTTTATATGCAGTTGTGAACCTTTCAACTTTATCGAAAGGTTTGCCCTTCATAAGCTATCATGGATCTTTCGACATTGTCAAAAGGTTGCTTTTCTTTTTTGACTTCATGAACCTTTCGACCTTGTCGAAGGGTATGCCTTCTTTATACTGCCGTGAACCCTTCGACCTTGTCGGAAGGTTGCTCTTTTCTTGGTTGTTGTGAACCCTTCGACCTTGTCGGAAGATTGCCTTTTCTTGGTTGATGTCGAGAGCTATGCTTCCCCTCAATGTTATCGAAAGGCTGTCTTCTGTTCCTTGCTGGCTTATAAGTGTTGCTTTCTTCATAACAACTTTTGACTTTGTCGAAAGGTTTCCTGGAAGTGTTTCAACCGGTTAGAAAGGCTTGCTATGCTTTCAAAAAGGCCACTATGGAGTTGTTCACACTTGCTTTGACTTCTTCATCCTCTTCGAAAGGTAAGAACACCTTGGATATTGAGATATGGAACCTTTCGACTCCTTTGAAAGGTTTAGAACTGTTAAACTCTAATGACTGCATCCCTACGACTCCTTCGAAAGGTTTGGGCTATGCTTTTTTTCCTTTTCTTTTGTTGAAAGACCTTTCGACTTAGTCGAAAGGTTGATTTTTGGTGTAACATTTTCCCTCCCATTTGAAGGGATGCTCTTGACTTTCCAAGTCATCTTTGTCAAAAGCTATAAAATTTCCCGCCTTATGGCCTTCCTACGTTGATCTGGGACGTCCATTTAAATCTGATCCAACAGTTGAGAATTTAGGCGACTTTTCTTATTTAGTATGCTTCTTCTCTTTCTTCCTCTTTTACCTGAAATTAAAATTATCGTGCACATGTAAAAGAGCTCTTCAAAACTTCTCAAATCTCTCTTTAAAACAATAAGGTAACCTTTTAAATTCGATTCATAACTCTAAATTAATCTTTGCTCTTACTAGTTTTTAGTCAAATTTCCAGTTTTCTAAATCCAACATTGAAAATCAATTTCAATTTGGTTTTCTGAAAAAAAAATTCTCTAAAATCGGTTTCTAACAAAATTCATCTGTGGCTTTGGATTTTAAGCTGGTGGTGTTTGATAAAAGAAAATCCCCTTATCGTGTTTAATTTGTAATCCAAAGTCTCTAAATTTAGCATTTTATTTTTAATCCTAGGTTTTTGACTTATTGATAATTTTTATTCTTTTTTGAAATCGAAATAGATCAATTCCAGATGAAGCCAGTTTTTTTAAAGGGTTTGTTTTACTTGTTCTTCAAGAAGAATTTGAAAACTGCATTTATTATCGGGTTTGGGTTTGGTTAAACCCAATATGATAACCTGGAATCCACTAATGTACAATTTGGTAACTCAAAATGATCTTTCTACCCTTTCGAAGGAGACTGAGGAGGCAATAATGGATTTTCCCTCTTTGCACCTTTCGATGGGTTGGGAAGGTATTATGATGTTAACCTCTCCATTGTTGTCGAAAGGATGGGTAGTTAAGTGATCTAACCTTTCTATATCAAGCTCTCGACAAGGTTGGGGAGTTTCATACCTTTCGACTACCAGCTTTCGACAAGGTTAAAACTCTTCAACCTTAGAGTTGCTTCTGCCCATCTTTGTCGAAACGTTTAAAGTACACATGAGTCAAACCCGAAACCTTTCGACTTTGATGGATAGAACGTGTTTAAAAAACATCGACAAGATCTTTCGACAACATCAACAATATAAATATTTTTAACTTAGGAATTTTAAGGTTTTAGCCTTGATCATGTCAAAAGGTCTTGTCACTTAGTTTATATTGCACTTGAAGTGTATCCAGGCTTCCGTAGAGCTTTTGACATTGTCGAAAGGTGATGAATGGGTTAATGTTCCATTTCTTCCTTTCAACCCATCGATAGCTTAAGGAAGTTATCTTTTTTACTTGCTTTTCAACATTGTTGAAGTATGATGGTCAAGGTTAATGTCATTATTCTTTCCGACATTGTCGAAAGCTTGATCTCCAAACCTTTCAACTTTGTCAAAAGCTTCTTTTTTTATAAACCTTTCGACTTTGTCAAAAGCTTTTATTATAAACCTTTCGACTTTGTCGAAAATAAACCTTTTGACTTTGTCGAAAGCTTTAACTATCAAGTTTTTTGACTCAAACTTTATTGCACCATCTTTTAAGCTTTGTGTATGTTTTCATTCTTATTCCATCTAAGTAAACTTATTTACTTATGAATTCTTGATTGCTTTCTAAATTCATAATTGATCAAGGGTTTTAACTAAAATGTTTTCACCTGACAGAACCATGAGCTCTCCAAAAATCAAAGCCACTGCTAAGTGTTCGACGACGGATTTTCTATCGGTTTAGAAAACCGTCGAACGAATTTAGAAATAAATATAACCGCAAGCGCACGGTGTATGAATGTAGCACGTGGCGAATACGGGTCGATCCACAGGGAATTGATGATTTTAAAATTCTATTCAATCAAATTAAACCAAAGTCGAGTGAAAGTTAAGCTAGAGAATTAGAGAATTAACTAACTAACTAAAAGAAATGCAAATATAAGAGTTAAATGACAATTTAGAGAATAAATCCACTCTCTAGATCATGTAATTCAACACATATGAAATCATAATCTCTTTTTTATGGTCATTAGTGCTTTAATTGATGTGCTTATCATAAGTATGGCATATTTGTGCTATTGATTAGCCAACATAAGCCATCAAACTATAACACACCCCTTAAACCACTTACCAATTCACATGAAACTTGACAATGAAAAATGAAAATGAAATCTATTTTAAGTATGACCTATTAACTATTGATTAGAAATATATACCATCAAATTTTAATTTCAAATCACTTTCTTTTGCCATAATCATATTTTGATGAAGAGGCATTTGTGTTAGTGATTGTTTAAGTATAGCCTATTTGGTGTCAACAATATAGACTATCAAATTCAAAGCAAGAACAACAAATAAAACACTTCATTGATCATCATTAAGCATAAAAAGAGAGCATGAATTAACAAATAGTTGAAGCTACATAATTAGAGAGCTTCATTACCCCTAAATTGAAGGGGTTTAGCCTCTCATATTTGTCATTTGATCAACAAATGTAGCTAGCAACATGAAAGCAAAAGAAAGGAAAATGAATGCTAATGGAAAAGAGAAGCTAATTAACAAGAATTAAAACTAACTACTTGCATGAAAGTAAATCTACACTACAACATGAAAGGAAATAAACAAGAAAAGAAAAAAGAATAATGTATTAAAGTTGCATAAAAATTACATAAAAGAAATGGCTAAGTAGCCATGAAAAGAAAAGAGAAGAGCTTTTTTATTTGTGAGCCTAAAGAGAGACTAAAAAGAGAGGAGAGGTTACATGAAGATATGGGGTATTTATACCAGTGTTAAACCCTAATTCATATTTTTGGGGAATGCCCAAATTGCCCTTGAGGTAGTGTGGTGGCCAAGTAATCATTAGCCTCCCATAATCATCCATTTAAGTGTGCATGAAGATTTGATGACCATTAGCATGTGGATTAGCTTCTAATTTGTACATAAAGGAAGGTGGGTAGGTGGGGTCCTCCATTATCTTCACTTTGAATTATTTCCATCTTCATTTGTTCTCTTCACTCTTGTGCATGCATATATCATCATGAAACCACTTGTATATGAATTTAAATTCCTACAAAATAATATAGAAATTTTCAATTAAATTTTAGAGAATTAATATATGCACAAAAATGACCATTTTGCCCTTGGATGAAGATGAATATATGACAATTTGAAATAATTTGAATTTTGGTTTAAACAAGTTAAAATACCCGATATGATCATTTATTTAATTTAAATATAATAAATATGGTGGTAAAAATATGCACATTTACGTGCACATCACTAAGCAATTTTCCATCGAATCTTGGAGCGAAGTTAGTGCCATACTCAAAGACTTTGGTATAACTGGGATTGAAGCCATCCCTCCTAAACCAACCGATACCATTAACAACCCTCCAGAAGGATATTTTGCTTACACGGCCATTTACATATGGCACTGTGGTTTCCTTCCATTTCCCGAGTTCTTGCTTTCCTACTTGGCTCATATTGGAGTTGCTCCAATACAACTTTCTCCAAATGTTTATACCCATCTTCTGTCTCTCAAAATGCTGGCGTTGGAATATGGACTTCCTTCGATCAATCCTGAAGTTCTAAACTCTTTGACCAAGCTGGCAGGGTTAAGCAAACTTAACAAGCAAATCTATAGAGTTAATGTATATAAGAAGCTGATTTTATACGGCATCAATAAGTTTAAGGACTGGGAAAGTCAATTTTTCTTCGTCAAGTGCTTTGCGGATGTTCACGAGGCCTTTGCCTCTCCCCGTAAGTCTATTTTAATGTTGTCTTTGCTTTTCTCTATGCTTTCCATTAGCTAGTCTCTGACATTTTCAGGTGAATCTCCCAAGACACTTAGTGATGCTAACCAGAAAACCATCAATTCTCTAACTGTTGCTTCAGAAAAAATTAGGAGCAGGCTGACGCTCATAACTCTTTCGAATCTAAGGAAACATTCTTTGATGCCGCCTTGCCAAAGAATTCTAGGCACTCCAACCACCATTATGCACACCTCTCGCAGCAAGCATTTCCTTTCCTTAGGTGATGCTAAGCACTTTACTTTGATGTCCCCCATCTATGCCGACACTTCAGGTATATTATTAGCTTAGCATTTTTCTTTTTTGTCTCTGGAATTCTTTGAATTACTTTGAATGATTTTATATCTGCTTGAATTTTTTTTCAGCTCCCTCAAAGGCCATTGTATCTTCAAGTGATGCTGCTCCTCCTCCACCCTCTTCGAATGTGACATTAGTCTTTGAGGCTTTTGCTAGATCTAAGAGACCTTCAAAAAGAAAACTAACGGTGCCTCCCGAAGACGCTCCTCTAGTGAAAGTAGCAAAAATAACTGATGTGGAGGAGGAAGAAAAGCGCACATCTCCAGAGAAAGCTTCAAAGAGCCCTACTATTGAAGCTCCAAAAGACAAAGTGGAGCCAACTCCACCTGCATCCTTTCCTCATATTACCATTACCGACTCCCTAACTGCATTAACACAGATGCAGCTCGCTCTTTTAGAGACTCCTTCTAAGGCGCAGATCCCTCTGGAGTCGTCATCTTCTGTTCCTCCGCCGACTAATTTCGATGAACTCGTCGAGCTTATCTTTCATTTAGAATCTTTCACTTCTTCTTCTCTACCGTCATTTAGCCCAGACTTAGTAGAAAATCATCGCTCTTTGATGGAGCAATAACTTTTGGTAAGTTTTCATCCATTTAAATCTATCATCATTGGATCTTTCTAATCGCTAACTTGTTCTTCTCTTCTTTTTATTGCAGATTTCCAGGAACTGGATTTCTTTAAACGAACATGTCTCCGGGCTCTCTATTGGATCCTCCATGCTACAGGAGGAAAATGCTGAACTTAAAAATCAAATATATTCACTGACCGTTGCTCAAAATGATTCCTCCTCTAAGTTGGAGCGAGTCAAGGCTTCCCTCACCAGGGCTGAAGATGATGTAGAAGCAGAGAGGCATGCCCATCAACTTACCTCCATGGAAAATTCGCAATGGAACTAGCTCTAAAAGACTCATAAGATGAGAAAGCTCGCTTGGTTTCCAAGAATACTTTGTTGAAAGACAAATTCAAGAGGACCAGAGCTTCACTTAAGCTAGCTGTTCAAACCCTCTCCAATTTCCAAAAGCATGTCTTTGAGTTTGCTGAAGCCACCTTGGGGCCTATGATGCTGAAACATTATGAAGATGCCCTCATGCTTGTCTATGCTGACAATCGTGATAAATGTCCTGACTTTGGCTTTCCCTCTCTCGATCCAATTTTAGCCAAGAGAGTCGTGGACAAAATTGAATGAATTAGGCAGCGTACCAAGCCCAAAGATGAGGAGGAGATGATTAATATAAAGGAAGCGCTTTCTTTTGATATCCCCTCCTTTGACATTGAATCCGATTCTAAAGAGGAGGATGATATAGATAAGGATCCCAAGGAAAAAGATGATGATGATGAGATTAACTGGGACAGTGATGACGACAATGATAATGATGATAACCCCTTTAGAGGTCAAGGCCTTGGTGGAGACAAAGGGGGTCCCTCCGATGCCATAGAAAAAGATGGTGATGATCCAACTAAATCTTCTGAAAAGAAGTCATCCCCTCACAAAGATATGCCTCCAACATCCCTTGGACCATCTGCCCCTCCAGAGGAGGAAACTGCTCCCACTCATTCCGAGGATCCACAAGAGAAAGGTCAAGCTCCCTAGGCTTCCATTCTAGTTTCATAGGTATGGGCTTCTCTATTTAAATGTCTTACACATCGAAGTTAATAATTAGTGATAAATCATTTGTTTTAGATAAAGAAGTCAAATTTTCCCTATAAAACAAAACTTGAGAGAAAACGGGCGGAAATTAACAAGTTATATAGGGAGTTAGACAAATTAATAAAGGAACATGATGCTCTAGCTCAGAAATATCACAGTTTGGACAGGAGTACCTCTATCTTAGCATCATTTAATATTAGAGGGTGGCCCCTTTACTAAAGAAAGCGCGTCCTCGATATGACGCTCTTTTGAAGGAAAATGGAGAGTTAATAACTCTATTCTGGATTATG
Source organism: Allium fistulosum (assembly GCA_030737815.1). Lineage (NCBI taxonomy): Eukaryota > Viridiplantae > Streptophyta > Magnoliopsida > Asparagales > Amaryllidaceae > Allium > Allium fistulosum. Next base: position 1,134,026,892 of record CM060906.1, on the reverse strand, counting down.
ATGGAAGAGAGAGACGTTTTAATTAATTTTTTGTATAAAGCATATTATAGACATTTTATCATAGATTTTTCATATTTAGGCGAATTCAGTGGGGGTTTACTACGACGTTTTCATAAAAGATACTTAGATGAATTCGGATCTGACCCGCATCTTGGAGCCTGTTGGAATTTATCGCGGGTCAGATTGATTCCTTAAGATCTCCCCCTTAAAAAGCTTAAGTATTATAAGGATAAATTTGTTTTTGAGTTTTACTCTAAGTCCATTTTGTATGAACCAGAGTGATTGTAAATATGTAACAAGTAATCGATTTATGAATATATGTTTTTGTTATGTTTTCTATGCTCAACTTCTCTTTACTATGTTATTTTAGAATATTAGTTCGTTAGGTTTTCTCGTCCCAAGAGACCACCTAAGTCAATATGTTAACTTGAGGAGATTTTACTCTAAAAATGCACCAATCTTAAAGACTTCGAAGTTAGCGAGATATTGCTTTCTTCGGGATTTACAAAATTTATACTTGGAATACCCGCATCTCCGCTTTGACTTCTTTAGCGAAGAGAAGGAAACTTTCTTAAAAGAAATCAGAACATTTCAACCAAAGCTAATCTGTGGTCGCGATAGCCCTCCGCTAGGAAATGGGGTTACAATAAATGTCCGCCGGTTATAACTCCTGAAGGAGTTACCATACCTTTGGATTCAACAGTCATGCTTTCAACTAATACTTTAGATAAAGTTAGAAACGTTGTCTCTCAACTCTAGATGTGATGAAAGTATTTGTTGTTCCTTTTAACTTTATGGCTACTTGAGTTGTAATCCATTACTATAGTAATAAAGATATCTTTTATCTTAATTCTGATTTTATCAAATTTCTTCTGTTTAAATAGGAGCCACAGTTGTCTACAACCTTTCTTTCTCAAAACTTAATATCCCACATTGATGCCATAAGTGAGAGACTATTGACAGCTAGCGGAACAATTATGGTTCACGACGAAGTTTTATTGGAAAAATTTGGTGGCAATGTTGAAGCCGTAAAATGGCACAAAAGATACCTCATTCAAAAAACCATCGCCAGTGGTCATAAAGATCACATTGACTATCTTGAGGCTGAGATTAAGAGAAAAGATGAAGCGATTACTATGCTCAAACGACAAGTGAAATCGAATCCTGCAATCGACTTCGATGAAAAGATGTCTGAACTCATTCAACAAAAAAGTGATTTAGAGTTAAAATTGAAAGACAGCAAGGCACAATGTGCCTCTCTAGAGTTCATTTTGGGTGATAAGACTTCAAAGATTGAACTTTTGGTCCCTCAAGCATCCCCTTTAGCTTCGTAGCCTACTAGATCAAAACTTCTAGCAGCTCAAAAATTTCCCACCATGCTCAACCCTCCCCCAGGCTTAGACAATAATGTGCGGGGAACTAATGTCGGAGGGTAAAATTTGAACTAGCCCAATTTTTTGATGAGCAACAGAAAGTGAAGTATTCCTAGACCATTAATGATTATGCTACCAAGAATAGAAATTGGAATACGACAACTACTTGCTTGACAAGCGTGTTGTGGAATTGGAAAGGGAAAACAAAACCCTTAAGGTTGCAAACATGGCCTTTAACAGTGCTTTAAAAACTAACATTGACACCATTGATGATGAGAGCAGTATAAGAAGAAAAGAAAAGAAGCTTAAAGAAGTTCTCCGTGCAGCAATCAATCATGTCATTGATCCTTCAGTAGTGGAGACCCTTAATAGAGCAGCTCAAGATCTATAATTTATTTATGTTTTTGGGCCATGTAAATATATCTTGTACATAATATCGTTGTTTGTAAATGACTACATAACTCATGTAAATTAAAGAAATTTTGTAAATATCACCTGGTTTGTGATCCTTTTCTATAGTGTAACTTTTGATATACTTTTGAATTGCTCATTCAGCGACTTTTGTGCTTGCTGAATCTTTTGTCATTCCTTGGCATTCTGATTTTCCTGAGAAATATATAGTAGACAATACTTTTAATTTTAAGCTTAAGATCGACGCATTTGTCTATGAATGTCATTTGCTTAGGTTAGCAAATCTTCTTGTTAATTCGAAATGTTAAGATCTCATCTTTAATCATGATGAGAGATAATCAAGGATTTCATCTCTTCCACTTGTCTGAAATGCCTAAAATTAGTTAGTAGCAAGTTTCACATAAATATTGGAATATAACCTTTACTTAATAAAGAACCTGATTTAGATATCAATGTCTGAAATTTTGATACAACAACTCTTCAACCCATTCCTCATTATTAATGGGATTTAAAAGGTTAGAAGCCTGAAGTTCCTATTCGGATGCTCTTAATAGCGATCTTTTTGATAATATTCTTTGGCCTAGATTTAGGCATTTGAAATGAATAGAAATCCGTAGATCTTGTACCCATATTAGGGTTTAAATAAACAGCAGTCTTGATACCCAGATTCAGGTATAATAAGTTAGTGATTGATAATGACCCGAAACCCAGATTCGGGTATTTGACGATGAAGTTTTTATATGAAAGACCTGAAACCAGATTCAGGTTTTAATAGCTGATGTTTAGAAATAAGAATTCCCAAACCCAGATTCGGGTATTAAAGAGTGGAGTTCCGTTTTACTCATTTGCTTTTGTCTTCTTTGACATGCATGGACACTCTAGGTTTTGAATAGAAATAATTTGATTGGCTGCCTTTTGATCTAGGACGTCTTAGTCCATGATTGAATATGCTTCTTCTCGAGCTTGAACATCTTAGTTCATCGACGAATGTGCCTCTTTTGGGCCTTGACGTCTTAGTCCGGTATTGATAAAGCCTCATTTGGGCTTGGACATCTTAGTCCTTTATTAATTGGGCCTCTTCATGGGCCTGGACATCTTAGTCCATTATTGAATGAGCCTTGCTTGGGCTTGGACATCTTAGTCCTTTGTTTTTTGGGCCTCTTCTTAGGCCTGGACATCTTAATCCATTATCTGGTGCTCTTAGTTAGCTCATCTTAGAGGCTGGAACCAAGGACTTACCCGACCTCCCTCTAGGAGGCACCCTACCCTCGCCCTTTTGCGGCGTGGATAGGGGATTGTTCGGTGCTCTACCCTGGCCATCTTAGGCACATATAGAGGCTTACTCCATCCTCCCTCCAGGAGGTGCCTTAACCTGGCCATAGCGTGGCACGGATAAGGGCTTGTTCGGTGCTCTACCCTGGCCATCTTAGGCACGAATAGAGGCTTACTCCGTCCTCCCTCCAAGAGGCGCTCTGCCCTGGCCATCTCGGTGTGGACTAAGGCTTTTCTACCATCTTAGGTAGACCACCATCTTAGGTAGTATCCAAATTTGAGGAGCATTTCACTCCCAACCATGTAGACTTTCTCCTTATTGAAAGTTGATCTTTATTAATCTTTTCTCAAGTTTTCTTTACAAATTCAGTGATCTTTCCTTGTCTAAAGAAATTGATGATCACCCCCTCTAGGGCTTTGCAATGGTTGGTTTCATGACCATTCATCATATGATAGAGACAGAAGGATCCTCCCAAGTTCCTTTCATGTTTTGGTTTTTTCTTTTGTGATGGCCAATAGTTAAGTTCATCCTTTATAAGCAAGTAGACGTTTTCCATAGATGTGGTTAAGTTGCATTCTTTTAAAGGTCTAGACTTGAAACTTGACTCTTGAGGATGATTCTTTTGCTTTTTATTCTTTGGCCTTTTCATTTCATGCTCTTCAATTACCTTTCTTTTTGCTACCCTTTGAATCTCTTAGGTTGGAAGTGCTCTTGTTGCAGTTGGTTGTCATTTGTGTGCAAAGGCATTGTAATAATTCATTATCTCTTTCTCAAAGATTGTGCCTTTGGAATAATGTTGGATTGTTCTTCTCATTTGATTAAAGATATTATCACTTCCATTTGTTCTCTTTCCAAGTGTAAAGATTGGGGTGGGGCAAACATGAAAGGGGTTTAGACTCCATTTCTCAAGATCGTAAGATTCTACTTTCTTCTTATTTATAATTCTTAAGGCTTTGAGCCTTAGTCTTTGTTCTTCATCTTGATTGGAGCTTTTGATGTCTACTTGGGAGAATCCTATCAAGTATGGTTCAGAAGATCCTTATCCAGATCTTTTAAATCTTCTGGCCATGATTAAACCAAAGTAGACAAACTTGATTTAGGATTGAACCAAGGGGAGTTAGAGAATAGCTATGTTAGGGGGTCAACCAAGTCGGAGGTTCAAGCCCTCCTTCTAGTGCCAAAAATGTTAACAAAATTTCTTGTCAACACCCCAAAGTTATTCCAAGTAGTATGGATAGACGGGTTTGAATGATGGGCATGATACCCTTAAGAATTGCCTTTATATTTAGCTTCACTTATTGTTGGGTCTTGGGTCAGACCTTTCGACGTTGTTGAAAGGTTTAGTCTTTGAATTAGAGAACCTTTCGTCTTAGTTGAACTTGAATGAGGCCTCTTGCAAAAGCTTTCCTTTTGGTCAGGTTGAAGTTCCTTCAGTTTGTCCTTTTAAGGTTAGTTTTTATCTTGTCGAAAGGTTACGATGATAACCATCTTTGGGTTTAGGTAGAATATCAAACTCCTTGTTGAATATGTAGAAGCTTTCAACCTTATCAAAAGATTAGATCACTTATATGAAGTAGATTTGATCCTTGTGGAAAGGTATGGGAACGGTCTCTTTTGAATTAACCTTGTAAGTCCAGGTATCTATATATAAAGAGCAGACTTTGACCTAATCGAAAGGTTAGACCACTTGTATTATAGCTCCGAAAGGTTACTGATATCTTTATTGCATAAGAACTTTTGACCTAGTCGAAAGGCTTAGGCCTTAAAGTTAATCACATCGGAAGGTTGCCAATGATGTTTAGACCAAATGTATTATCAACCTTGTCGAAAGGTTCAGATTGTAGGGTTAAGGACTTCGGAAGGTTGCACTAGTTACTTGTAGCAGAAATGTTGTCAACCTTGTCTAAAAGAACCTTCCATGGGATTGAACCTGAAAATACGAGTTAATCCAACAAAGGTTTAAGCAAACAGTAAAGTAATTAATAGAGCACAAGACTTCCCACTTTATCCATGAAAAACTCTATTTTATTTAATCCCCAAATCAGCATCCAATTAGGGTTACAAAGTATTGATTAAGAAAATACAAGATTAGAATGAGAGAATTTGGATCCCTAAAATAGGACCCCTTGGGCCTTATTTATAGATGTAGGCGGCCCCCCTTTCGACTCCATGCTCTCGACTAGGTAGGAAGGTCTTCCTTTTATATGCAGCTGTGAACCTTTCGACTTTGTCGAAAGGTTTGCCCTTCATAAGCTATCATGGACCTTTCGACATTGTCGAAATGTTGCTTTTCTTTTTTGCCTTCATGAACCTTTCGACCTTGTCGAAGGGTTTGCCTTCTTTATACTGCCATGAACCCTTCAACCTTGTCGGAAGGTTGCTCATTTCTTGGTTTTTGTGAACCCTTCAACCTTGTCGGAAGGTTGCTTTTTCTTGGTTGTTGTCGAGAGCTATGCTTCCCCTTAATGTTATCGAAAGGTTGTCTTCTGTTCCTTGCTGGCTTAAGAGTGTTGCTTTCTTCATAACACCTTTCGACTTTGTCAAAAGGTTTCCTGGAAGTATTTCAACCAGTTCGAAGGCTTGTTATGCTTTCGAAAAGGCCACTATGAAGTGGTTCACACCTTCTTTGACTTCTTCAACCTCTTCGAAAGGTAAGAAATCCTTGGATATTGAGAGATGGAACCTTTCGACTCCTTCGAAAGGTTTGGAACTGTTAAACTCTGATGACAACATCCCTTCGAATCCTTTAAAAGGTTTGGGCTGTGCTTCTTTTCCTTTGCTTTTGTTGAAAGACCTTTCGACTGAAAGGTTGATTTTTGGTGTAACAGCATCCATATCTCACATCCGTAAAATCTGCATTCGAGTCATTGTAAGACATGGAAGAATAGCCAAAGAGAAATGGGAGAATAGAGATAAAGCGTAAACTTATATATAGCCAATATAGGTACGTTACTACAGTATTATCTCATACCCCAATCTTTTCTCTAATTCCTTAGGATTATGTTTTCAAAACCATTTTAAGTTTGAAATCCCTTTTAAGTTTTTCATAAACCTATGCTCCGATACTTGTAACATCCCCTACCTTGAGGCTCGAAGCTAAGCGCTACGGATGCTGTAGTCATATATAGAATTAACTTCTGGTAACAAAATACGGTAATGTTAACGGTATCCATAATATCAGAAGCACATGAATATGAAACAACAAAATCAAAGATTCCAAAAACAATTCATCACTTTACATTGCAAAGCCATGTTTCATATTCCATTACATAATCCCAAACGATTCCCAGGTTTTGATCAAATATAATTATTACAATTTACGCCAAGAGTGACATATGAGGATGCCTCTTTGGATGATCAGAGTACTCAATAGACTTATCAAACTTAATATGTAAAAGAGGAAATAAAATTAATAACTCCTAAATAGCTAATTTTGCTTCCTGCTCATCTCTGTAAGCTTATTCATCCACCTACTAAACCTGTAAAACCCTAACTGTCAATGTACCCAAATTAATATTGAGCGCCCGAGAGTTTACGGGGAAAAACATAAACTTCGAGTCAGACATAAAGACTGGTGTGACTAATATTATTACATCTCGGTATACTGATATTAAGTGCCTTCTGCTCACTAATATCCCTTTAAAACATTTCTTATGCAAATCAGAACCCTACAATCAAACAGATTAAAACAATAATAGCAATATCATATATGCTCATAAATCAGGTAATCAATGGACTATTTTTCCGAACAATATAATTTGATTTGGCTAACTACTAACCATTAGCTGACTTGGGTCTACCAGACAAAATAAATAATTTAACATCTATTAGACACATTTCTGGATGGTCTATCTGTAACTTACTTCTCGCTGGGTCAATTGATCTAGTTTTGCGGGCTCACAAATAACCTATCATCCTTTTCTTTATATTCCTTTTGGTGTGTAACATCATTTAAGTCTTACTTGGGACTAAGCCCTACACACTGGAATTTTGGACTTATATTAGCTAGTGGCTATAGCTAATGTATAGGGCGCGGCCCTATACCAGTACCAACTGGTATTCAAATATCTAAGTCATTTACTTAGGGTTAAATATCCCATCAAATTTTCCTTAAAAAAGATTTCTTTCAAATTGATTTAACCCTTTAAATCATAGTTAAACAAGAAAAATATACTTTTTGCTTAACTCAAATGTCTTTGCCATGAAATATACTTTACACAAAACAATGTTGATGAAAACCTTCGAAACCTTTGTATAAAAACTTTAAATAGTCCCTTTCGAAGCCATTGAAAGTACAACATTCAAAATAAGTTATCTAATTTAATTTGAAACACTAGGCCGAAATGCTAAAGCATATCTTTCAAAACCTTTAAAATAGACCTTTTGAAATCATTGAAAGTTTCCTTTCGAAAGTTTTATAAAACCTTAGACATCCTCTTTCAAAACATTTCAAACTTGCCTTTCGAAAGCATTGGAAACCTTCCACTCAAATAGTAAAAGTAAACCTTTCGAAAACATTAGGGAACCTCCCCTTCGAAACCTTTATTAGATACCTTTTGAAAGCATTAGAGTCCTTTACTTAAAACAAACTTTTCGAAAGCATTGGGTTCAAGTAAAAGTTTGTGGAACATAGCTTCAAAACCATTTAAAACCATTCCTTTCAAAAACTTTGGGTTTAACTTTCAATATATCAAAGGGTCTTAAAAGAACTGGGGCGAAAGCATCACTTTCGAAAGCATTATTCCTAAGTTAGGATGGTTCCTAAACCAACCCTTTCAAAAGCATGAAGAAGCGGCTTTTAAGTTTAAAACAAAAGAACCCTTTCGAAGGTATTGCTTCGAAAGGTTGAATGCGGTAGCATGGGCTACGAACCTATTCAAAAGCCTTTTTAAAAAAAACAAAGGCATCAAGCAATTTCGAAAGCCCTTTTTCTAAAACAAAGTATGTTTGACCAAGTCAAAAGCTAGTTCCTTCGAAAGATTCATTTGTAACCAAAGTACTACTAAGTTTAAAAGAGCTACTTCTACCCCTTCGAAAGCCTGTTTTGACTCTATACCTTTCGCCTAACTCCAAATCTACTACGTACCAAAGCATTGATACTATGTGCATTGGTTTTGACTTGGTTGGAGGCGGCAGTATAGAGTCGAAAGGTGGCTGCTATAAGTGGCAAAGTAGTAAACCTTCACAAATTTGACTTTTTAACTTTCTAAAGTAATTCCTTTCCAACTAACCTGCCTTGTTGTCAATATATAATTGGTCGCCAATTTTTTTTTCAAAATCTATCTCTATAGGTATTGCTGAATTTTATTAATTAACAAATTGAAAACATGTACAAGTTACCCCTTCTCCTTTTATAAACATATGAAACATTTAGGTCCCATACCTTAAATAATTTTATATCTTTAATAAATCACTTAGGAAAATTCTCCAAAAATTCCCATAAATCACTTTTAATATATTTTCAAACATATTTAAATTTCTGACCCAAAGCTTACATATAATAGCCAAAAATAATTTAAACCTAACTTAACCCTTTTCTTTACTAGAAATTTCATAATAAATCCACATTGTAGAAAATTATGAAACTTGAAACCCATCTCTAAAATAATATTTCTGACCTTATATCAGAAACACAAGCCATTTAGATGTCATTTAATAGGTTTTTCAAATCAAAACTTATCATAAAGTCTATATGAATCAAAAAAAATCATCAACGAGCATATATATACATTTATCTGTCAAAACATGGCATTTTACTTTGCAAAACATATTCAAATCTGATCTTGAAACTGAAAATAAAAAAGTAAGATGTAATCTATTATTCAACTTATCTTGTTGTTAAGAAGTTTGAGATTTGCCTTTGAGTTGATTTGATTAAGCTTCCTCCTTTAATTTGTTTGCTTATCTTCTCCTTGTTTTCTTCTAATGATGGATGGCCAAGCTTAGTTTAGTCTTGTTTGTGAACATGGTAAATGAAAATGGAAGGAGGGTTTAGGATATAAGGATATAACCTATTCATATTTTGTCCTCATCTTAATCCTCTTACTTACTTCATTTTAATTCCCTTTGCTTCATTGATTCATTAGGCACGACTACCTTATAATTTTACAAATCTCAATCCCTTAATCGCTTACATTATTTCATTTAATTTATCTAATTAAATGTCCTAAATAATGTTAGTCAAAATTAGGGTCGTTGCAATTTTCCATTGGACTTCTTGACCAAGACCGGGTTGGATACCTATTCGGAGTAAGTTGCATCGCGAATAAAACCATTTTCCTTCAGCTTATCCACTTCTTCTCTCAGCACTTTGGATCATTCGGGTCCTAGGCTACGCCTCTTCTGCTTCACTTGTGCATACTTGGGATTAATATTTAGGGCGTGGCATGTAATCTCCAGCGAAACTCTACACATATTGGAATATGTCCAAGCGAATACATCCAGGTCGGTGAGAAGGAATTTGATAAATCCCAGTCGCATCTTGTTTCCAAGATGTGATCAAATCTTCAGGAATCGTGCTGGGTCATCCATATCGACTGGGACAGACACCGTCAATTCTGCTTGTGCTGCCCGTTCCTCCCTTGAACTCTTCTTTCTAGGTTCCAAAGCCTTATCGAATCGACTATGGTCCCAAAACCAGGGTTAGCTCTGTAGTTGCTATTCTGTAGGTTTACGAAAGTGGAGAGTTCTCCCCACATTCTTCCCCTTTTCTTTTCTTTTAGACTCGTGTAGTTCTATAATATAGCACTCTCTAGTGACAGTTTGGTCTCCTTTGGTCACCCCAGCTCCATTCTTTATGGGAAATTTCATGGTTAGACACCACTGACCTAATGCAATCTTGAAATCTACCAAAGTGGGTCGATCCAAGAAAGCATTATAGGCAGACATTTCATCTACAATCACAAAGGTTTGGATGAGGACGACTCTCTGGTCACCTTCTTCGATTTCTATGGATAAATCGATTGTTCCGACAGGCTGCTTAGGTTTACAGTGAATCCCTGAATCTTTGTTCAGTAAGCGAATACATCTTTCATACTAATCTTCATTTGGTTGAACGTGTGCTTGAAAAGGATATTCATAGAAATGCTACTATCCAATAATACTCGTTGGACCGCGGCCGGTCCGATTCCTACTATCATGACCATGAGGTCAAGGGTCGGAGTTTCTATTCCTTTAGTGTCTCGATTATAAAACACTATGTCATCGTTCAGGGTCTTCTGTTACTTGGCAGGAGCTCCATCTTTGATCACAAAACATGAATCTTTCGAAGCGTGTCTTAGTGAGCTCGCATATCATTCCATTTCTCCCCAACTCTTCTCTGCATGGTGAAGTCCTCCAGATATTGTTCCGATAATAGGTCTCTGGTTGCTCCATCTAGATCCCTCTTCACTGGTCCCAGCTTGGTTTCCCCGATCCCTGGGAGCTTGGGGTGCTGCAGGCTGGTCAGAATTTGTGGCTTCCTCACATACTGCCGAAGCTTGTTTTTCTAAATCAGTTCTTTAATTAGGTTTTTCAAGTCATGACACTCATTCGTGTTGTGACCATGTGTTTCATGGAAACGACAATACTTTCCAAAGCGCTTTTTTTGTTCAGTCACTTCCTTTTTAGGTGGCTTCTTGTACTCCTCCGTCCCTTGTGTCGCAAGGTAGATCTTTACTAGAGTGTCACTGGGCGGGGTATAGTCACCGAGCCTGAAGCCTTTTAGTCGCTTACTACTTCCATTTCACTTGTTGGAATTCGGATTCTTCCTTTTCTAATTTTTGTCCTTTCCCACGTTTCCAACGGTGGTCTCAGAGATGTTTGTGTCTTGGTTCACCATCATAACATTCCGCCCAATGTTGGTTGGTCATAGGTTAGCAGGTCTTCTTTCTAGCTCTTCTACTTCTTCTAGTCTCAAGTACTGGCTCGCCTTTCGATTAAAGTCCTTCCTAGTGGTAGGTTGCTTCATTTTGATCCACTTCTCGAAAGGTTGCTTCATTTTGATCCATTTCTCGAACTCGGTGTCGGGATGGATGGCACAGACTAGAGCCATGAAGACCATATCTTCGTTTGGATTACTTACTTCAGTGACTGCAGTGTTAAATCGACTCATAAAGGATTTCAAAGATTCATTTCGTCCCTGGAACAAGCCCGATAAGGACATCACGTCATTTTGTTGCGCCGTGTGGAGCCTAAACTGATCATGGAACCTTGCTACTAATTCACCGAAAGTGGAGATGGATTTAGGTGGAAGCCTGGTAAACCACATGAAAGCGATTCCCTCCAAAAAAATTGCAACACATCTGCACCTAACAACATTCGAAGAATTCACTTTGTCAATGTACTAACTAGACTTATAAAAGTTCAGTTTTGGGTCCCTAGTTCCATCGTAGGACGGGATAGTTGGCATAGTGAACTTTTTAGGGTATCGTTCATTTAGAATGTCATTAATGAAGGGAGTCCGACTTAAGGCGAATCCACATTCATCATCTCTCCTATTCTTACTTTCGTCTGTTAGGCGCTTGACCATGTTCGCGGTATACGCCTTGGATGTTCGGTAATCCGTCGGTTGGCTGTCAATGACTATGCCAAGTGTTTGATTTGCAAACGAACTTGGTTAGTGGGCTGAAGCTTAGGCTCTCCTATCTTTAGGAAGCCACTTCCTTGGAGTTCTATTGGCTTGTGGTTTGCCTTATAGGGGTAGTTTGGACCTCTTTACCGGTATTCAGTACGTTAGTATTGTAATGCCCCTGAATTTTAATTAATATTATTTAGGATATTTAATTGGATAAATCAAATAGAACAGTCCGAATAATAAGGTAGTTGAGATTCATAAATCCAACGGCCGTGTCTTAATGTATGAACTAAAATAAGATTTAACTAAATTAAGGAGGAATTTCCTAATGGGTAAACTTGGAAATGGGGCTACATTTCTTTATATATATCTCTTCCTCTACCTGAATAAACTTCCACTTTCTCATTCTTAACTCCTATATATTTCGGTCGGCCATTAAAAAGCTCCAAGAAGAGTTTAAATTGAAGAATAAGCTAAGGAATTAAAGCTAAGGAAGTATCTCATTCTCCAATCAACTAATCAAGGTGAATAATCATGTTTATCATCTCGTTTTTCTGTGGTTGGATCGGTTATGGGTTATACCTGATTCATGTTTGTGATTTTGGTTAGGATATAACCATTTAAACCTTTGTTTGGATAAGACATGGTGTTTTAAAAAGTTAATGGGATAATTAACCCGTTTTCATTCAGTTTTGGTTAAATTTCGAATTGTTTTGATCTTCATATGCTTTGAAATTTTAATATGTTAAAGTATACGATTTATCTGATTTTTGGTGATTTTTCCTTAGTGATTTACTAAGGTAATTAAATTATTTAAGCCTGAGGGCTAAACTGAAAATTTTCTTTCGAAATTATTTAAATTCGAAAGGAAATTGCTTTTGGAAATATTTGAGGAAGAAGTACAGGGTTTTGAGAAAAAGGTTGACTTTTGTATACTTTTTACTATTTGGAAGTACATGAGAAGGTTCCTCCGTCAATCAAAATTAGACAAACAAGATAAAATGTCACTTCAGTGGGCCTAGTTCTTCCTTCGACTCCAACAAGCCCACTTTTACCCTTTTGATGAAGTCGAAAGGTACCTTTCGCCTAAGACGGAAGGTAAACAATTACTCTCCGCATAACTCGAAAGGTAGGCACGGGGCCGATGGGAAGAGGGGCAAAGGAATGAGAGGCTGCTTCTTTTGCTTTTAGATAAAACTATAATTGCTTTCGAATAAGTTGAAGGGGGATCCTCGAAAGCTTAAACCTTTAAGAGTATTGTCTTAAAATGTTTTTTGAAAAGGTGTTTTAAAACCTTTCGGCAAGCCGGAGGATTAACCTTCAGACATGGTCGGAAGTATGCTTTCGAAGGGTTGGTTCCAACACCAACACTTCATTGTTTTTGAAAGATTTCGAAAGGTTTTGATTTCAAAAGTTTTGACTTCGAAAGGTTTGATTTCGAATGGTTTTGAAGGGGTTATCTTCAATGATTGTGAATGGTTTTAATTCCGAAAGGTTTGACTTCGAAAGGTTTGATACCGAAAGGTTCTGAAGGGGTTATCTTCAATTATTGTGAAAGGTTTTAAGTTCGAAAGGTTTGACTTCGAAAGGTTTGACTTCGAAAGGTTTGATTTTGAAAGGTTCTGAAGGGGTTATCTTCAATGATTGCAAAAGGTTTTAATTTCGAAAGGTTTTAACTTTGAAAGGTTTGACTTCGAAAGGTTTGATTTCGAAAGGTTCTAAAGGGGTTATCTTCAATTATTGCGAAAGGTTTTGATTTTGAAAGGTTTATTTCAAAAGGTTTCCGAAGGGACAAACTTTGGATGTTTATTTACTTTTGAATGGGACTTCATTCGAAGGATTTTAAAGGGTTGTTTTTAGCCATTTTTCCTGAGTAAAGTTTTGCTAATTCGAACGGGCTACTTCGAAGGGTTATACATAAAATACTTATCTTTGTTTGAATATATAAGGGGGATCCTTATTTAAATTGAATGTTATAAAACCTTGGGGACACCGGGGTGGGTTTAATGTTTTCGATACATAGTTTGGGGTTACTGTAGCAAGCTAGAGCTGATTATGATGCAAGCTGGAGCAGCTGCAGAGTGGCTATAGGGAATGCTAGCGAAGCTAATCCGGTGGCCCCAGTTGGCAATAATTATACCAAGTTGAGCAGGGATTACGGTAGTCTTGAAGGAAAGCCTTTTCTGGGAACCAAGGATGTAGTAGGGGTGTAGAACTGGCTATTGCATCATGAGAGGATATTTGCATATCTCGGCTTGACGAATATGTAGAAGTGGAGACTTGCTTAAAGGCAATTGCAGGGAGCAGCATTGTTTTGGTGGAACTGAGTTAATGTGGGAGAGCCAGAGGAAGATCTGACTTGGGCTGAATTTCGAAGGAGGTTCGAAGAAAGATTTCTATCAGAGGTTGCCAAGTCAGCATTGCTTAGGAAATTTGCAGATATTAGTCCAAGGGGATAGATCGGTGATTGAGTATGCTACAGAGTTTGATGAGTTGTCCCATTATGGATATGCTATTGTAGATACTATCATTAGGAGGAATGATAAGTTTATCAGGGGGTTGAATACTGAGATCGCCAGAGCAACCATGCCAAACCTCCGGGATCCGTGTCATATTGTTGTTGAGATGGCTATTTGGAATGAAGAGATGATTTCTACTTTTGGAAAGGGGAAACCAGCTAAGATTCAAAATTTTCAGGTTAAGAAGTGGAAGTTCTTCAAGAAGAAAGGTGCCCAGTCGAGGGTAGCAGCTAAGAAGAGCAAGGCTGATATTGTTTGTTAGAAGTGTGACAAGAAAGCGCACTATGCTAATGAGTGTCGCTCGGGTGATAGAATAGCAGCTGCAGTGAGGCCGAATGTGAAGTGATACAATTGTGTCCAGATGGGGCATTATAAGGACAAGTGTCCCGAGGCTGCTAAAGTTGGAAAGGGAAAGGTCTTTGCATTGGAACCATCATCCTCTAGACCGACGACTGCTGAGAAAGGAAAAGCTGTGATGGAAGGTATGCTTATGATTCATAGTACTCCAGTTAGGATACTATTTGATACCGGTGCATCGCACTCATTATATCTCAGTATTTGGTAGATTGCTTATGTCTGAAACCTTTATACCTTATTACTCCTTTAAGGGTTGCGAATCCTATAGGAGGGTATGCAACTCTGAGAATGAGATATGACCAGTTAGAACTTGATTTGTTAGGTCATATGTTTGCATGCAGTTTATATGTTTTTGAATTCGTAGGATTCGGGATCATATTGGTATGGATTGGTTAGATAGATATGATGCTAGGATATTTTGCCAGGAGGGGAAAACATCACTAAGACACCCTAATAGCCGTTACCGAGTAATTTACTCAGTAAGGAGTTCAGACAAGAATGCTTGTGCGTTATTGGGTGATATGGGTGCGGAAGCAGAGTTGGAGCAGGTTCAGGTTGCAAGTGAGTTTGCGGAAGTGTTTGAACCAGTTTCGGGCTTGCCACCGAAAAGAGCTATCAAGTTTCGGATAGATCTCGTACCGGGGCTGAACACATAAGTAGACCACCTAGTAGAATGTCACCAACCGAGATGAAGGAATTGAAAGTGTAGCTAGTGGAATTGGAAGGAAAGAATTTCATCCAGCCAAGCAGTTTACCTTGGGTAACGGCCGTGGTATTCGTGAAGAAGCCAGATGGGTCGTTAAGGATGTGTATCGACTATCGTATGTTGAATGAGAGGATGATCAAGAATAGGTATTCTTTGCCGAGGATCGATGACTTATTCGATCAGTTGAGTGGAGCCAGAGTGTTTTCCCAGTTGGATTTGGCGACATGTTTCCATCAGCTAAGGGTGGCAGAGGACAGTATTCCTTTGACGACGTTTAGGACCAGATATGGGTCTTACGAGTGGTTGGTTATGCCATTCGGGCTTACTAATGCACCAGCTTTCTTCGTGGATTTGATGAACCGGGTTTTCTGAGAGCACTTGGATAGATTCGTGTTGGTTACCTTTATGATTTTTCCTCTGTCCTCCTGCTTTTGAATACCTCGACTAGATGTACACTTGTAACCTTCTTTCTCCAATTCTTGATGCAGCATTCTAGCGCTTTCTCTTAGACGAACAAGTATGATTGTTTGTCCAACCTTTTATCCAAATTCAAATGTTTTATCCTTTATTACTTATACTTTGGCAAGTTCAACCATCCATAGGCATTTTCTTTTTAAATTTTATTATTTAGACTTTTATTGTTTAACATTTATGATTTATTGTTTATGTTTTATATTTTATTGTTTATAGTTTACGGTTTAGTGTTTATGTTTTATCTTCATAGTTTAGTCTTTAGGTATATATTTACTATTCTCCGTACATATTTTATGTTTTAAGCTTTAGCGTTTTGTGGTTATGTTTTAAGTTCTTTTTAAATTTCAATATTTAGACTTTTACGGTTTATGGTTTACGGTTTAATCTTTAAAATTTAAGATTTATGGTTTAAAGTTTATGATTTACGGTTTACGGTTTATGGTTTATAGTTTATCATTTATGTTTTATTGTTTAATGTTTATGGTTTAAAGTTTAATGTTTATAATTTTTGGTTTATGGTTTAATCTTTAGACTTTTATAGTTTATATTTTAATGTTTATGTTTTATTTTTCATAGTTTAGTCTTTTAGATTTATATTTATTATTCGTTGTACTTATTTTATGTTTTAAGCTTTAGCATTTTCTGTTTAAGTTTTCCGTTTATGTTTTAATTTCTTTTTAAATTTTAATATTTAGACTTTTATGGTTTACGGTTTAATCTTTAAACTTTCCGGTTTATTATTTATGGTTTACGGTTTAAGGTTTATGTTTTATTGTTTAATGTTTATGGTTTAAAGCTTATTGTTTAATGTTTTATTGTTTACGGTTTAATCTTTAAACTTTATGGTTTACGGTTTAAAGTTTATGGTTTATTATTTATTGTTTATGTGTTAATGTTTATGGTTTAAAGCTTAATGTTTATAGTTTGTAGTTTATGATTTAATCTTTAGACTTTTATGGTTTATAATTTATGGTTTAATGTTTATGTCTTATCTTTCATAGTTTAGTCTTTCAGGTTTATATTTATTATTCGCTGTACATATTTTATGCTTTAAGATTTAGCATTTTCTGTATACTGTATTGGATGCTCACTTCTTGATTTGCGGAGTTGGGTTACCTATAATATTTGAAATTTAAGCATGATGACATAGACTTGATTGTCGATGCAGCGATTGGGTTCCAAAATATAGAACTCCGGAAGATCTTTGTGATGTTTTAAGAGAATAACCAAAGACGTCGTTCCCTGCATTCTCAGTTTAAAAGGTAGATTTCAGGGTGAGCCTCTTCTTTATATGTTTTGCTTCTGTACGTGTGGCATACAATTATGTTTAGGGGACATGCAAATGCAATTCAATGTGATGATGGCCATATAGTGAAAACACACATTTGTGCATATCTATCTACACATTTTTTATTTTTTGCATATAGATGAATATTCTAGTATTTAAAAATGGAAGAAAGTTTCAGTCTATGTGGTTTACTGCCATATGTCGATCATTACTTTCAGGAGAACCCTGGCATAATTTTGACTCAAATTTTTTGCTTTCAATTTGCATCACTAAATTACGGAAGATATTAATTGATACTAGTAGAACAATCCTGATCTTTTTATATAACAAATACAATTTTTTCATGTGGTAAGCTTTGAATGCAGACATGCTTTGTTGGAACAATGGATCTTGGAGCTGGACACTTGAAATTTGGAATTGTGTACTATTTGTTTTGTTGTGAATATTGAGTATTTCCCAATATGTATTTGTATTTGGGATTGATTAATACTGTATTGGATGTTCACGTCTTGATTTGTGGAGTTGTGTTACCTATATTATTTGGAATTTAACCATTTTTTGATTTGAAACTAAAGTTAAATCTTTATATCACCAAACAACCTTCCAGTAGTAATAAGTGCAGTAGTTAATCCATCTTTAAAATCCTTTATGATTTTGTGATTGTCCTCCTACTTTTGAATACCTCGACTAGATGTACACCTGTAACCTTCTTTCTCCAATTCTTGATGTAGCATTCTAGCGCTTTCTCTTAGACGAACAAGTATGATTGTTTGTCCAACCTTTTGCCCAAATTCAAATATTTTATCCTTTATTACTTGCACTTTGGCTTTATGGTTTATGGTTTAAGGTTTATAGTTTACAGATTAAAATTTAGACTTTATGGTTTATGGTTTAATGTTTATGATTTATTGTTTACATTTTAACATTTATTGTTTAAAGTTTATGCTTTAATGTTTATGGTTTATGGTTTAATGTTTATGTTTCGTAGTTTAGTCTTTCAGGTTTATATTTATTATTAGCTGTACATATTTTAGGCTTTAAGCTTTAGCGTTTTCTATTTATGTTTTCCGTATACTGTACTGGATGCTCACTTCTTGATTTGCGGAGTTGTGTTACCTATATTATTTGAAATTTGAGCTTTACCTATATTCGTCAAACCTAGATATATTATTTGTTGATTTAAATTTTAAGTAGTATGTTTTACGATTTATATTTTATATTCTATGTTTTATATTTTGTATTTATTATTTGTCTTTTATATTTTACAGTTTGATGTTTAGAGTTTATAATTTGTATTTTATAATTTAGAGTTTAAATTTTACTGAAGTCATAACTAATCCTATAACCAAGTGTATAATCAAACTTAATTAATAGTGGACCTATAACAGAACTCGTAACTGGATACAATCGAACATATAATCAAACACATAACCAAGCTCACAACTGAGTCCATAATCGAGCTCTTAACCAAACACATAAACCGAACACTTGAATAAGCCCACAGTCGAACTTATAAGCTAACCTATAACATAACCCATAATTGAACTCTTAACCAAGCCCATAACCGAAACAATCCTTAACCAAGCCACACTGTTACTACAAAAGATTGTGACTTAAGTCACACTGTTACTGCTTCCCCCCGCTACTGCTTCCCCTGCTACTGTTGCTGCTACAATTACTACAATATCGTTTGCAAAACTAGTAAGATTAAAGTATTATATGATTAAAAAACAATTCAAACGAATATCATGGCCAAGAACAACTTACTCAGCTATTGGAAGATTAGCAAAATCTCAAACAATGTTGTTCAAGGCAGTAATATAGTCTTGAGATAATTCTAAAGTTTTCCGTATTAGTTCATTATTCTTTGTAGGGATTGGGGATGTGCCCCGGGGGTAGTGATAAGTGGGGCGGTGGATGTGCCAAGAAGGGTAACAATGAGTTCCTTAAACCTACAAGCGCCCATGTTTCCCTGCTCAAACACAAATGACTAAAACTAACCTCAAACAAATTGAAAAAAGAAAGCTACCTCAAACAAAAGAAAACTAAAAACACACATGCATAACACACACCTAATATTTGTTTGACGATTTGAACATGTGCGACAATATCCTTGATTAAAGGACACATCTTAAGTTCATCAACAAATGAATAAAATCCACATATGTCCTACGGAATAATAACAACCAAGACAAATTTCAAATCTAAAATTTATAAGTAGTAACACAAAACAAACTACTTAAAAAATAAAAACTTACATCGAGACATTTGACATACGCCCTTCTGTGATTTTTTCCCGGTTTCTTTGTTACATAGAAGGCAAGTCTTTTACCACAAGGACACGGATAATTGTTCAAGTCCATGAATGAAATCTAAAAATACTGAATATCAACAATTTCAACACAATGACAGTCTGTATAATCTCAAATATGCAACACAAGTTCAACAGAATATCAAATTATCTCAAATAACCTACCAATTGTAACGAATAATCTCAAATAGCCTAATTGAACCCAAAATCAATAATTGAACATCTAATCTTGTCCAATTTCAATACAAGATTATCAAAAAAAGAACAACTTTAGACAATTTACCAACAGCTTTAACGTACTTCAGATTAAATATTACCAAATTACACATAAGCCTAAGTCTCAAACCTAACCCTCAGACTATCATTTCTTCTCAATTCCGCTACTATCACCCCACGCACCATCCGCCTAAATCGTGTCTAAATAATAAACACAAGCCTAAGGTTACCAAATTACATACCGTGAGAGAATCAAAATTGCTCACAAGGGAACAACAGTTAAACAATTTGCAACAGAGGGAGGGAAGCGGTGGTGGTGGTAACTGCAATGGTATCACCGGCGTGGGCGAGGGAAGTGGCGATGGTTTTTTTACTCTTCGAAATCCGTCTCTTTAAGAGAGAGGGGGGTGTTGTCTAGGTGGAATGGAGTGAACATGGGACGGTGGAATAATGAACAACTCATAGAAGAGAAGAGAAATTAACAATGTTTCCATATTTTCCATAATATAACAAAACTACTTGATGGATTGACTTAATTTTGGTAAGTTATACAATCCTTTTCCTTTAATTAGCAGGAGTAATAATCTATTTGAGCTATGGATCTGAATGTTACTAAATATTAATCTGGGTAATATGGTAATTTAATATTGAAAATATAGTTATTGAGGATTTATAAATTCATACTCAATAGTTAATAATTGTGATACATTTTATAAATATTAATTAACCCTTTTCCTATAAGGTGAAGGTTATCTACGAATGTTTCATATATTGGATGTTTACAATATGATCTTTAGTTCTCTTTTTCTTCTCTCTCTAAAAATTACATTTCATAATTTATATGATCAACTATTTGTTCGACCAACGATTGTAGCAACCTACTTGGCTTCTAATTCTTAGCCTTTACCTGTTGGTACGTGAAACAACTCCTCACGCGTTCCCCAACATCTGGTGGTGAAGAGATCTACTTAAACACTTGCTTTAGATCTGAATAATTGGGATGTATGGATATCGGGTCGGGTCCTATTTGCTGGCGTAAGTTTCCTTTGACCCAGCCTGCATGCGAACTTTACTGAATGTGTTACTTTTAATTGCTTACGAAATAAAAAATTGTTGGAATTTGAAGAAGAAGCAAAGACTGCTGGATAGAACTAATGGTAGACATTGTATATTGAATGCTGGATAGAACTACTCAAGTGACGTCCAGCCCATTTTATGGCCCAATATAAGCTTTGCTCCAAACCCTCTTCCGACACGCGCTATTACACTGGCTTAGCAAAGGTAAAAAGGCATATTTACCCTTTTTGCTTGTTCTCATAATTTAAACCAGTATTCTTGGTCTTAGTATTATAAGGAGAATGCGTAATTTCTTAATTACACTTTATAGTTTAATGAGAATATGCTTTAAATTACCTTGTCAAACAACATAATTTCAGCTATTGTAGATTGCCAACTATCAAAGAAAATGCTATCAGAGGTGATAACATCAATAGAAGTACAACTAATTGGTAACTAGAGTGTGTAGAAGGAGACATGAAAAAATATGCTACAAGTATATGTATTTATAGATGCATCAAATGAAAGCTTAATTGCTGAGTCGATGAAAGAAACTTAGTATAGTCGCTTAATACAATCGCTAATTTATAGGACTGAATTCAAAACAAATGAAATTTTAATAGACTTAGTCGCTTGACGTTCTATATGCTGTAGGACATGCTTGTTGTTCTTTAGTATTTGGTTCAGTTTATTTTGGTTACAAGGATGGAGTTTCTCACCTAAGATTATACTATCCCGAATCTTTTAGTTTTAGTGTTGCGGTTTGTAATTATATGATGCAGAACTTTCAAATATTCTAGTTGTTGCAATATCTAGTTCAGTTTTCTTATTTGTTGGAGCAAAATTTTGGTTTCTTGTGTAGAATTGACAATATAATAGTGCAGTTTTTCATTTTTTGGTACTATTTTTGATCTCGGTGGTCTTAAATATCTTTTTGGTACTATTTTTTGATTCAAATCCTAATTGATATAATAGTGCAGAACTTAAATAGAACAGAGACATTGCTCGTATTGTTCTTTAATTGTTATTGCAAATTGTTTAATTTTTCAGTTATATGTCTGTAGCTTCTGATTGTGAGAGTGTTGTATCTGCACTTCAGACTACTTATTGCATACTGGAAAGTCATGATCTATTTTCGCGTTCTTCTCGTTTGCTCTCCAGACCTTCTTCTCCTCCGCACTCTCAATACTTCCATCTGTGCTTGCATCTATACTCATACACATCTATACTCCGCACTCTTAAAAAAGCAATTTTGACAGTGTTAAATATATTACGTGCTTATGTTGAATTTTGAATTTTTTGCTAATATGTTAAAAAAAGCAAATTTAACATTTTACTTTTTTTCCATTTGCGTTACGGTTAGGGCATGGGTATCATTTGTATTCTAAAATGTTTATTTTACTCAAATTTTTATAAATTTTTCTCCGAGTCCAAAATCTATTTATAAATAAAACTAGCACCCAATATTAAATGAGTTGTCAATGGTGATACAACTAGTTGGATGTCTGCTCTATCTAGTAACATGATAAATCAAGAGCAGCGAAAATGAGTGCCAGGAACATGTGTGTGACAGGTAACATGAACTGGCACAGGTACCATTGAATACAAATTAAATACAAAAACCATAATCTACCATTGTGCAACTATGATGAGATGGACACCACTATTTAATCCTGCAAACTCGATAAATATGTCAGTATGGTATAAAATGATAAACAGTAAGAGTTGTGCCAACACGAGATGAAACAGCAAATACTAAACCGAAAAATATTTTATTATTATAGCAGTTGCATCACTACCATTTATGACTGTCTATGTACGTTTATCTGATTGGGTGAGCAATTAGATACAGGAAAGCTAACATAGTTCTTTTACACATAACATTTAAAATCAATATTTAGTTCCAAAAAATACTTTTTATACCAAATAATGTAAGACACTTTTATAAATATTTGTTTCGAAATTTATCAATGTATTTCTTGGAAAATATTTCTTTCGAAAGAAAAATGTCTTTTATTTTAAATAGTAATAAACTTCTTTATGCAAAAATTGCTTCATCAAGATCCCAAACCACTTTTAGCATACATATGTTAAAAAGGATCTCTAAAAAGACTGAAGTCATGTACTGAAATAATCGAAGATATGAAAGCATATCTGATCGAAGTATAGTCGTATATTTTGATTAAGATTTTTTTTATGCTGGTAAGTGAATTGGTTGGACCTCTATGCATGTTGGATTTGTATTGTGCACAAGCATCATGTTGTGCATGTTATCTTTTTGGCTTTGTAATTTATGATCTAGCTAGGTGGGATTGTGTTATTTCCCTACTTTAGTGAGCATTATCTTAACTTGGCTTTGCCACTTTTAACATATATCTGCCAATATCTTTTACAACCTTGTATATTATTCCACTCTACCAACTTATAAACGTATTTCCAAAGAAGTGACGTTCCAAGTTTTTTCAGCATTGTGTTTTTTTATATGTGTGTTTTCAGTATTGTATTCCAACAAATAAGTGTATTCCAACAAATTACAAGTAGAAAAGAAAATAGGCATTTCTTTTTTTAGTATTGTGTGTTTTATATTTGTGTTTTATAAGTAATTGTGTTATGGTTATCATGAAATTGTATTTTATATTTTATTATTATTTTTAGTTTATTTTTTTATCTTTTATTATTTATTTTTAAATTTCTGTTTAATCTTTTTGATGTAATCCATATTTTGCAGTGGTTTTCAAACTTTTATTTATATATATTATAATTTAATATTTTTATATTTTTATATTTTTATCAATTTAGTTAATTTTAATCATTTGTTATACAGCAAAGTACGTCTATTTCCCTAACATTAGCAGAAATATTACTATTAGTCTTGTTAGTTGTAGACAACATAATTGGAAAATTAAGCTTGCTTCTTCCATTATATTGGTTTTTTTAATATGAATTTAACACTGTCAATTTTTTTTACAGGTTAAGAATGATAACTAGAAGTAAAAGTAGCCGCCAATGCAATTTTGTATGTAACGGTGGAAAGCATTGCATCAACTTCATATCTACTAATACATCTTTTTGCGAACTTCATTCTCTAGGCAGTCATGAATTGGATGTAAATGCTATGAAAGATAATTCTGTAATTTTTTTTTAATTTACTTCTTTTTGTTAACTTCAACAAATGGCATGAAAACTACATATGTAAATGCTATGAAAATTATTCCATTATAAGCTATTCTCAACAACTTTCGACCACAAGCAAATTGCAATTTAATACCAAACAACCATCATCTACTATCTTCTATTACTGCATTACAAACTAGCCACCAGCAGCATACAATTTAATCCACACCTGTATCAACTGCAAAAAATCATCACAACAGCACCACAACATTAAAAACCACCTTACATGATTTTTTTTCCATGTCAGAGTGTTTGAATATATATGTACATTATTATCCCGCATTTTGACAAGGCCGTGACACCAAAGAATTGACTAGTAACCAATGACGGCCCGTACTAGAGATCAGTTATACACGGGCTCACTATGGATATCGATGAATTTTGTCCAAGTCCGGATCGAGCTAAAATTGATATGAGATGACAACCTAAGCTGTGAGAGTCAACGTTCCAAATCTCAAGTCAATCCGAGTTTGTATGCTCAAGTTGTGAATGATACAAAATTGGTTAAGAACAACCTACTTCGACTCGCTCCGTTCGCAACCATCAGAAGCCAACTTCGAATCGCTCAGATTCGACTCGCTTCGCAACCATCGGAAGCCAACTTCGAATCGCTCAGATTCGACTCGCTTCACAACCATCAGAAATGATTATTTCGACTCGCTCCGCTTCACCTCCATCAGATGCCTTCTTCGACTCGCTTCGCTCGAACCACTGTTCGACTCCATCGAGTTCGACTCCATTGGCAAAGCCACTGTTCGAATCCCTCAGGACGCTCCACTTCAACTCGCTCAATCAATGTACACTTCGACTCACTCAAAACAGCATCAAGGACAGAGTGATCCAAAGACTCAAGCGCCACGTCACCGAGTCGAACGAAAGCGAGTCGAACAGAGCGAGTCGAACGAAACAGCCAACCGAGAATCTCATTTCGTATCGATCATATCTCCTAATCTACAAGTCCAAATGCTATGAAATTTTCACAGAAGACTACGTGCATGCTAAAGAATGTCCACGCCAAATTTCGACTCCATTGGATGAAATCTTGATCGATATGAAATCTGTTCGTATCGATCTCGGATCGGACCAGAACTTCACTGACTTGGGCGCGCGGGCCTGGTCACGTGCCAGAGAGGGTCTCCCGAGATCTGAGTGAAATACCAGCCTCCTACACCTATAAATAGACCCCCAAAGCCAACAGAAAAGGGGTTCTTCTTCCTCTTTGAGATCTCCAACGCCCAGACTCCGCTAGATCCAGATCTGAACTCCATGGCCGCTGCTACCAACGAATTTCACTGTTGCAAATCATTGTTATTCGCTGTAATTTTCCGAAATCAAATGTAAACATCAAAGAAAGATCAATAAAGCAAACTACTTCATAGTGGACGTAGGCAATACGGCGAACCACTCTAAAATCTTGCGTCTCCTTGCATTTTTATTATTCTCATTTCTGAAATTTGGATTTTTTGTTAGATAATTCCTCTTTTTCCATTTAATTTCTTCACTTTATCTCTTCAAAGACTTCCGAAGAGTGTTGTGCCCAATTTTGGTACAAACACTTTGGTGCTTTCACTGAGAAAACCCAATTTTTCTCCTGCTCTTTGGATCTCCTATCTATATCGAATTGCATAAATCCAAGAAGATCCAGATCTAGAACGTTGAAGCCCTTCCATTCTATTCAGATCTACATCAGATCTAGGAAAGGACTTTCACTAATTCACCATGGTAAGCACACGAACTACCTCTACAGCTGCTGATTAGGGAGGACGGGATAAGCAGACTCCCGTGCAATTGCCTCCATCCAACCAAGATGCTCCCGGACCTTCAGATCCATCAGGCCCGGTCACTAGACAAGAATTCCAGATGTTGCTTCAGGAATTGACCCAGAGTCGACAACAACTAATTGAACAACTACGCGCCAACGCAGAGTTGACCAACCAGCTAAATCACCAAAGGCAAAGAAGATCCAGAAGAGACCAAGGTTCCTATTCTTCCACAGAGAGTTCAGCCTCCTCTGGTGGCCAAACCAGATCCATACGTCTGCGGCTAGGTGTAAGCTACACCCAAGCCACGGGACACCAACCTGCTTCGAATCTTGGGCAACCTAGGGTTGGACCATCCACTAGTCTCCGTACAGAACCCTCATCTTGAGGAGGTGCTGCTCCCTATCATGTCACAGGCAACATTGCTACTACCACCACAACCGAACGAGGAGAAAATGCTGGAAACCAAGCCAATCCTCAACGCAACCAACGGGAGCAGACTCCTGAGCCTTATGTCCCTGAGGATGTTGAACCAAGGAGGCGAGGCACGGACCGTCGACCGCGTCCGGTCCAGACTCGCGCTGTGGAACCTGACCACACCTTGGCACAACATGCTCCGAGTATCCGAATGCCGGATATACCAACGATGATCTGCCAAATGATCCGTGAAAGTCAGAGTCTCAGTAATGACAACTGGGGAATCTCTCGGAGTCATACCCCTTTCACAGATGACGTATTATATGCGGAACCACCTCGGCACTTCAGGATGCCAGCTTTGCCAGTTTATGAGGGAAGTTCTGATCCCAATCAACACGTTCTGAAATACGAATGGCTGATGAATGCTGCAAGAGCTGATGATGCAGTAAAATGCCGTAGTTTCCCCATTTCCCTAGAGGGCATTGCAACCATGTGGTTTACTCGTTTGTCGCCACGATCCATTTCTAGTTTTGATCAGATGGCCACCAGGTTTGTTGAACAATTCTGCATGCACGTGGCAAGGCCTAAAGATGTTAACATTCTGTCTAGTGTCACACAAGCTCCCGAAGAAACACTTAGACGTTAATTGGAGCGATTCCATGCTGTGTGCGCAGAAATAAGCAATCCCAATGATAACTCTATCCTGATGGCATTGACTAAGGGGATTGATGCTGATTCCAAATTCGGAAATTGGTTAGCTAGAAAACCACCCGCGTCATTGGACCGTTTCTATTCCAAGGCAGCCCAATTCTTGAGAAGGGAGGATGTGAAACAGTCCAGGAAGCAGGATGGCGTAGGGCCCAACCTCGTAGAAACCCAAAGTAACATCGCTGTTAATCAGTCCAGAGATAGTTCTGGAAAGGTTTAGTTGAACGTACAAAATAAACAGAACCAGCAAAGGAACAATGGAACTAAAAAAAAAACGCGATCAGAATCGTGGTCCACGATGTAGAGCTTCCATGTACGAAAATTACACTCCATTGAACACGTTATTGGAAAATGTGTATTTGCAGACCTGCAATACCATGCAATACAAGAAACCTGCCCCGAAGCCACTAACTGAAAGACAAATCCAAACAGGAAAATTCTGTAGATTCCATGAGAGTTATGGCCACAACACCAATGAGTGTCGTCACTTACAAGACCTCATTGAAAAACTGATACGTGAACGGAAGTTGGATCAGTACGTACGGGCACCGCAGTTTGGTAATGCGGGCCCATCAAATCAGAATCGTGCGCCGAATCAGGAAAGGTAGGAGGAACCCGCTCGTACAAGCGGGAGGTTTGTTATCAATACGATAAGTGGTGGTCCTCACCCAGCAGATCGAAGCTGGAAGGTACTGGGGTCATATGCCAGTTCTATCAGGCATGCGAACTTCGAGTGTTGTAGTAGTTTTGATGAAGGGGCTCCGGCCAAGCAACAAAAAACGATGACAGATGACATCGTGTTCAGGAACAGAGACGCTGATAAAGTTGAAGCCCCCACTATCGATCCACTGGTTATATCAGCACAAGTAGGTCCTGCTTGGATGAAGAGGATCTTAGTTGACAGTGGAAGCTCTATGAATATTTTGTTCAAGCGAGCTTATGATCAAATGAAAATGGAGGTGGAGAACGTCGGAGAGTACGGATGTTGCAGTTCATTGTTTTGGACATAGACTCCCCTTACAATGCTTTCTTGGGCCGACCGGCCCTCGCTGAATTCAGGGCAGCCATCGCCCCATGGTGTTTGACTTTGAAGTTTCCCACTGATCATGGAATAGGAATCATTCAGGGAGATCATGCTGCTGCCAGAGCCTGCTTTGTTGCTGAGCTGCGGGAGGCGCAGCGAAAGGAGAAAGGAAAGGGCGTGGAGGAATCTCTCTACGTCCGTTTTGCCGATAATTGACAATTAACGCCCGGGCCCCGGCCCGGGCACCCCAGCCAATTCCTCAAGGATCTTGACCCGAGAGAAACTGAAGACGAAGGAGAATCTAAAGAAAGTCAAGCATCCCCGGCCGAACTGACGATTGATGTCCTAGTTGACAATAACGATGATTTGAAAATGATAAAGATTGGATCTCAGCTAAGCCAGCAAACTCAAGAGGAATTGGTTGAATTTCTACAGGCAAATCTTGACGTATTCGCTTGGACACATTCCGATATGTGTGGGATCTCGCCGGACATCGCAAGCCACACCCTAAATATTGACCCGCGGCATGTCCCGGTCAAACAGAAAAGGCGTGGTATGGATCCAGAGAGATCTGCCGCCCTTAAAGAAGAAGTAGAAAAGCTTAAAGCGGACGGGTTCATTCGGGATGCTCTATATCCTGAATGGGTGTCAAATCCCGTGCTCGTCCGAAAGCCAAACGGAAAGTGGAGAACATGTGTCGATTATTCCGATCTGAATAAAGCATGCCCCAAAGACAGTTTCCCACTTCCCATAATTGATCAGCTAGTAGATTCGACAGCTGGGCATGAACTCTTATCCTTCATGGACGCGTATTCTGGCTACAATCAAATACCGATGCATTTACCCGATCAAGAACATACCAGCTTCGTAACCAACCTGGGACTCTACTGTTATAAAGTTATGCCGTTTGGACTCAAGAATGCCGGGGCTACTTATAAACGATTGGTCAATCAGATCTTTGCCAATCAAATCGGGAAAACAATGGAACTATATGTAGACGACATGCTTGTGAAGTCACGACTCTCCACCGACCATGTTAAAGACCTAGAAACTATGTTCAATATACTTCGAGAATACAAAATGAAGCTAAATCCACTGAAGTGCCATTTTGGAGTTGCGTCCGGAAAATTCCTTGGATTCATCGTCAACGCTCGAGGGATCGAAGCTAATCCTGAAAAAATCTGAGCTATCAGAAATCTTGAAACTCCAAAGACTATAACGCAAGTCCAAAGTCTCAATGGAAAAGTAGCAGCATTGAGCAGATTCATTTCAAAGTTCACTGACAAATGCATTCCCTTCTTCGATTTGATCCGAAAAGGAAAACACAACTTTGAATGGACCACGGAGTACGAGGGCACCTTCCAAGCACTAGTTCAACATCTATCCACACCGCCAATACTATCAAAGCCTATTGATCATGAGAAGTTGTATACATACTTGGCGATATCAGAAAACGCTATCAACACTGCCTTGGTTCGAGAAGAAGACGGGATACAGAAGCCAATATACTACGTCAGCAAACGATTGACTGGGGCTGAAGGGAACTATCCAAAGCTAGAAAAGTTAGCCTACTGCCTTGTAATTGCATCAAGAAAACTCTGACCGTATTTCCAGGCACATCCTATTATTGTTTACACCGACCAGCCGTTACGACAGGTCCTTTCGCGGCCTGAGACGTCTGGTAGGTTACTCAAGTGGAACATCAACTGAGCTAGTTCGATATCGCTTACACTCCAAGACGGGCCATACAAGGACAAGTTCTAGCCAATTTCATAGCTGAATTCACCATTCCAGAGGACTTTCCCGAAACCAGCGAATCCCCCAAATACGTTTGGAAGCTTTATACCGACGGTGCATCAAACGACTAATGTTCGGGCGCTAGTGTTGTACTTGAAACTCCCGAAGGCCGATCCATATGTTATGCTTTGAAATTCGATTTCCATGCAACTAATAATGAAGTTGAATATGAAGCCCTCTTAGCTGGCTTGAAACTTGCCAGAGATTTGAGAATCATCGCAGTGGAAATTTATTGTGATTCACAATTAGTTGTGTATCAAGTACGGGGAGAGTATCAGGCAAGAGATCGAAGGTTGGCTGCTTACTTAGCTCGAGTTCGGGAAGTGCTAAATCAAATTGATTATTATGCCATTTATTGTGTACCCCGGGAGCGCAACCAAAAGGCCGATTCATTGGCAAAGCTAGCCAGCACAGGTGAAGCTCAGCAAATGGGACTCGTTTCCGTAGAAACGCTATCTTCCCCAAGCATCGACCGGACAGAAATAAACTGGGTACAATTCTCGAAAAAGATTCATGGATGACCCCACTCAGAAATTACATTGAGCATGGAACCCCACCGGAGCGCAGAAGTGAAAAGAGACAAGTCCTTCAGAAGGCCTCACAATTTACCATCCAGAACGGACTCATGTACAGAAGGGGGTACTCAGTCCCTCTACTTCGGTGTATCGCTCATGATGAAATTAAACAAGTATTGCACGATGTGCATGAAGGAGAATGTGGCGATCACACATGGGGCAAGCACTTGCCAAGAAAATACTTCGCTACGGATATTACTGGCCGACCGTGAATCACGATGCGTCGGACTATGCAAAGTAATGTGATAGGTGCCAGAAATATGCCCGAATTCCTAGAGCTCCTCCTACCGAGATAACGCAAATGGTCAGCCCATGGTCATTCGCAATGTGAGGCATCGACATCATCGGTGCCCTACCTCTGGCGAAAGGTGGAGCGAAGTACGCCATCGTCGCGGTTGATTACTTTACAAAGTGGACTGAAGCCGAAGCTCTCGCTACCATTACAACAAAGAAAGTAATCAATTTTGTGGTTCGTAACATCATCTGTCGATTCGGTCTCCCACACACCATTATTACGGACAACGGAACCCAATTCGACAGTGCTGAATTTAAAGATTTCTGCAAACGGTTTCACATCCAAAAGAAATTCTCTGCAGTTGCACACCCTTAGGCAAACGGACAGGTCGAAGCAATTAATAAAGTTATAAAATCCATTCTGAAAAAACGACTGGAAAAGGTCGGGGGCAAGTGGGTCGATGAACTTCCTATGGCTTTATGGGCTTACCGAACAACCCACAAAACCGCAACCGGCCACACTCCATTCTCTCTCTCATATGGTTCAGAAACCGTCATTCCAGTTGAACAAGAAGTACCTTTTCATCGTGTGACGTACTATGATCCAAAGACGAATGCTATATTACTTGCTGAATCTCTTGATCTACTAGATGAAAAGCGCGAAGAAGCTGATTTGAGGGCAGCTGCGCATCGAAGTCGAGTCGCCCGATTGTACAACGCCAAGGTTCGCCCGCGAACCTTCGAACTAGGCGATCTCGTCCTCAAAAGAATCTATCCAGTTCCTTCGCATATGAAACCGACATGGGAAGGACCGTATGTTATTGAACAAAGGCTCGGAGATGGTACATTCAAATTATCGACCGTCGACGGTCTTACTCTGCCAAGGGCCTGGAATAGCGAGAGCCTTCGCCGCTATTACACATGACATGCTATCTTTATCCATTTAGTTTACTTTCCTTTTTTGCAATTTGTTTCTGCATTTCGAAATTAGAACTTGTAATAAGGCAACTGACTTTGCCATACTTTCTTATTTCAGCAATAAAATGCAATCACTTCGAGCCAGAGCTGTGATTTACTTGAAATGCTTCATATGACCATCACTATGCACGGAAGCTAAGTTTCACCATACGGTGGAATTTATTCAAATAGAGAGTGGCTGTGATGCAACCAATCACTCGCTAAGTGAAACCCGAGCTTGGGGACAAGCCATCACACCAAAGTCAAAAAAGGATTGATACACGACAATCCTTCATCAACTCCGTATTCCTAGAGTGCGAAGCGGAGTATAAACATCAACTCCGAGTTCCCAGAGCGCGAACCGGAGTATAAACATTAACTCCGAACTCCCAGAGTGTGAGTCGGAGTATAAACATCAACTTCGAGTTCCCAGAGTGCGAACCGGAGTATAAACATCAACTCCGAACTCCCAGAGCGCGAGTCGGAGTATAAACATCAACTCCGTATTCCCAGAGTGCGAAGCGGAGTATAAACATCAACTCCGAGTTCCCAGAGTGCGAACCGGAGTATAAACATCAACTCCGAACTCCCAGAGCGCGAGTCGGAGTATAAACATCAACTCCGTATTCCCAGAGTGCGAAGCGGAGTATAAACATCAACTCCGAGTTCCCAGAGCGCGAACCGGAGTATAAACATCAACTCCAAACTCCCAGAGCGCGAGTCGGAGTATAAACATCAACTCCGAGTTCCCAGAGTGCGAACCGGAGTATAAACATCAACTCCGAACTCCCAGAGCGCGAGTCGGAGTATAAACATCAACTCCGAGTTCCCAGAGTGCGAACCGGAGTATAAACATCAACTCCGAACTCCTAGAGCGCGATTCGGAGTATAAACATCAACTCTGTATTCCCAGAGTGCGAACCAGAGTATAAACATCAACTCTGAACTCCCAAAGCGCGAGTCGGAGTATAAACATCGACTCCGTATTCCCAAAGTGCGAAGCGGAGTATAAACATCAACTCCGAACTCCCAGAGCGCGAGTCGGAGTATAAACATCAACTCCGAGTTCCCAGAGTGCGAAGCGGAGTATAAACATCAACTCCGAACTCCCAGAGCGTGAGTCGGAGTATAAACATCAACTCCGAGTTCCCAGAGTGCGAAGCGGAGTATAAACATCAACTCCGAACTCCCAGAGCGCGAGTCGAAGTATAAACATCAACTCCGAGTTCCCAGAGTGCGAACCAAAGTATAAGCATCGACTCCAAATTCCCAGAGTGCGAATTGGAGTATGAAGGACAACTCCGAACTCCCGGAGTGCAAGTCGAAGCATAGACATCGACTCTGGGTTCCCAGAGCGTGACACGGAGCGTGGACACCAACTTCAAGTTCCTGAAGCATGAATCGAAGTATAGATACCAACTCCAAACTCCCAGAGCGCGAGTCAGAGTATAAACATCAATTCCAAGTCCCTAGATCGCGAACATATGATTAAAACTTAAACCGGCATGACCAACCACCGGTAAACAAATGAGAATCCCCAGAGTGCGGATATGATCATCAACGATCAAACAAGCATAGAAAAACCACTCGGTCTCCACTTGACTCAAACATCCGTTCAGTGGCACTAGGCTCAACATGACGAAAACGAGAAGCAATCGCTGACTGATGTTCTACAACTCATCCCCGAGACTGGAGGGCAGGACTTAAGCATTGACCATCGACTGAAGCGATGCGACGTAAAAATTCAACTCGCTCCCCGGTCGCAAACCATGACTACAATACCAGAACTTGGCAAACAAAAACAAACTTTATTCGAAAACTGAAACTTCACAAGTGCATTTCAGATATTGGAACACTTAGGCAAATACGCAATGACAGAAAAGAAGTCAAAAAAGAGAAGTTTCCTTTCTATTGTTTATAGAAGAAGTTCGTATACAAGTTTCCAAAAAATTCCTACTAACAGGGGCCGAACCCGCATCTATACACGGCTAACAAAATGCAAGTCAAAATAAACCGGGGAAGCATGCTTAATCTTTCTTCTTCCTTGGCTTCCTTCTCGGTGTGGATCCGCTGGAGCCACCGCTAATCTTCCTCTTAGAGCCTTTGTTTTTCGGCGGTGGGTCTTCAGGCGAGGGCATTATATCAACATCCTCCTCCGAACTCGAATGGATTGAAATGCTGCCTGCCGGCGGAGTTGGAGGGATCGGGTCAGATGTGGAAGATGGAATGGCCGCGCTAGTGTCAGAAAATGTACCACCAGGCGATATCATTCTAGGCGGAGCCAGACCAAGCGTCGCCGTTCTACCTCCAGAACTACCGCCATATGCTGCTGCATCCATTTCAGCGGCGATTTGTGCCAAGATTTCCTCTTCATTAAACACTCGGGCCGCGCTGGGATCATCAACAGACGGTATCGAGAAGCTTGTAGCAGGAACGCCTCCGCCCATGACGAATGGTAAGTTAGCTAAAGGGTCACCATGACAGCAAAAGAGTTCCTCAATCAACTGCTCGTCAAAAACAAGTGAGCCCCCCTGCATATCGTCAAGAGACGCAGCAGTAGTCACGACAGTCGCTTCAGCAACGATAACCCTCTACGTCTGGTATGACTCTTGAGTAGCAGGGGGCACAGCCGGTGCGGCATAAATCACTGGACAAAGAATAAAGAGAACTGTTAGAATTCAATTCAGATAGAGGTTCCGACCTAAGACAATGTGGAATGTTCAAAATACCTTCCTCAGTTTGACTTGACGGTGGTGGAACGGCTTCAGTCACTTGCGCTGTAGCCGGAGGCATCTGCGGCTGATCTGGATCGTAAGTGGGGATGGCTTGGGGATCGACCGCAGGCAAGGATTCGGGCTGGGTTGACACTGGAATTTCGAGATTCGCCTCATGATGAGCAACTCCTGAGCCCTCTCCTATTTCAAAATGTTGGGCGCCAAGTCTCTCCTTGTCACGCAGAATCATTGACTCGTGCATAATCTTCTTTTCATCTTCATTCAAAATGCGATTCTCGAGTTCAAATTCATCCACGGACTCGCCCTGGTGTGGCTCCTTCTCTTCCTCAACCAGTCGGCCCCAAGCGTTATAAAGATGCGTTGGGTAATCATCAAGCCAGGCCAGACCCCTGTGTCTCAGCACGTTAGCGTTGTAAACAACGAGAAGGTCTTCGATGTCAGCCTCTAGCCTGGACTCAGCCGACCTCACTTTCTCCTCAACTTCAGCCTCCACCTTGTGAACTTTAGCCACAGCTGCATCCCGCTCGCCCTTAAGCAGAACAGTCTGCTCGCACGCCTCCTGGGCTACGCTGTTTGCGTCATCCATTTCCTTGACCATGTCGGCGAATTTGGCCTTGAGTTCATTAAGCTCCTTGATCGCCGCATCCCGCTCGGCGGTGACTGTAGTGTTCCGGTGGCCCATCTCCTCCACTAAGGCAACATATGTCTGCCCCAACCTCTCCATTGTCTCCTTCGCTTCGTCAGCTCTTTTGGTGGCCTCGATTTCCGATTTCCGAGAAGACTCGGCCTCAGCAGTAAGCACTTGTATGATCCGATCCCTTTGAGCGAGTTCGGTCTCCAGTTTCTCAAGTGCTTTGGCTCGCTCAAAGGTCACCTTAGAAGCTTTCTCCGCGACCTTTACCCACTCCTTATACTGGGTGTATATGTCATGAACGTATTCATGCATCGTGCCTTCCACACCTAATGGAATTCTTTTTAAGTGTGGTGGGAAAACGTAGCCATCAAAGCAAATATTCGAAAAATCCTTCCTCATCTGAGCCAATTTAAGGACCCCTTCACCTGTGGGACCAGCTGGGACCTGCTCTGTAATTATAGAGGCTGTAGTCTCGACTCTCTGAAGATGAGTCTCAGATCTAGAAGTATGGGAAGATGGCCTGTGACGAGGAGGCTCTGGCGGGTGTGGGACAATGATAGGGGGTGGAGATGGAAGTCTAGGAGGAGGAGAGCACGATCTGGACCGACGTCTGTACTCCCTGTCCCTATCACGCCCGTGCCTATCCTGGCTAGAGTACTCGCGATCGCGATCTCTGTCCGAGTCCCTCCTGCGGGAATCGTAGTAATAAGAAGCCTTTCTGGCCGAGCGAAGATTCCCGAGCATCGATCCATTCCCAGACATAGTACCTGAAAATGAAAAACAAAGAAAGAGTTAGTGTTTTCCCAAAGTGGGACGATTTACAGTTGTGAATCATGTAGTGTAGTGAAATGTATGCATGTGCAACCCCTCGACCAACCGGAAATGTCGGCCGCACTCATAGCAAGCGACCCGCTCAGTTAGAGAGCGCTATCAAGCTCCTCCATCCCGACGTCGTGTTAGGACGACACGAAATCCGGAATCGGGATGTCAGCAAGCCCTTCAAAAGGATTCTCTACTTGCGAGGGAGGAGCCTCTGAAACTCTAATCCCCAGAACGGGCAAGGACACAACCACGGATTTAAATCTCTCGGACTTAGAACGTTTGTGAGCAGCAGCCTTGCCTTTTCTCTTTCCTCCGGAATCCTGAACATCGGAAGAAGGCCCAGCCTGAAGCTCGGTATCGGTAGGCGTTCTCTCTGGCTCGACCTCTTCGGTTATCACGACTACGGGCGCTTTGCGCTTCTCCTGTTTCTTCGAAACCACTTTAAGTGTCCCTTCCAGCCGTATGCTCTACCTCCGTTCTATCAGTCCGACAGTCCTTAAATTCCTGTCGGTTAGAACCAAGTCGATATGCCTCTCTTCTCCCGGAAACGCCTGAAGAATCCGAACTAGCTCTCTGAAGTATGCACCCTCAGGACGAGAGATTGCAGCTATAAAAAAAGGAGAAGTATGTCAGATTTGAAATCGGTTAATAATATCTCTATGATTCAAAAGAAAAAAGGCAACACTCACGTCTGTCCAACCATCGCCCAACAAATCCAGGGGGGCAACGAACGTAGAACCATTCAGTTTTATAGTAACTTAGCCTCCCCCAAAAGCCCAGTACAATGTGGCAGTTCCTGACCGCTTCCAGAAAGGTAAAAGAAGGGTTGTCTCCACGGCTCTTGATGTTAAATAGATATCTGATCTCGATCGGCTTCGATGGTCGAAAGAGGATCTCCATAAACAGGATGAAGGTACTATTCAACAAAGCATACCCGTTGGGGTGCAGCTGAGATGGAGCTATTCCAAGGAAAGACAACGTCTCCCTTATATATTGGTTGAAAGGGGGAAGTGTCCCCACCATACAGGCATGACGGTTAAAAGCAGTAAACCCCTCCAGGGGATCATGGGGCCTGTCATTTGGCCCAGGAAGTAGCACGTCATCGAGCGACAAGCCGTGCCTTAAGAAAATCTGTCCCAGCATGTCTTCGGAGATGCCGGACGGCACGGAATCTTGTGGACGACAAATGAACCGGGCACCTGGACGATCGTCTGGAGCCGGGTCTATAACTTCGGCTTCAATGACCGGTATCTCGATGGTTGAGGGAATAGAACTCTAGAATTCCTGCTGCTGTGAACTTGAGGGTTCCATGAATAGCTAGCTCATGAAAAATCATTGTTAAACAAGCAATAACGCTCGTGCATCCCCCAGTGTAAAGTGTGTGAATGTGTGTTGTGCAGTGCAGTACTGTATGTCATTTGAGAAGATCTACAGGATCAAAGAAAGCATGTAAACGACGAGACTTCGGAATTCAGTCGGAAGGACCGTCATCGCTGACCATCACAACCGTGCCATCCAGTTATTAGCTATCAGTCCAGGTTAAAGTGTGATATCATTTTGATAAGTTCCAGTTTCATCGACAAGCTTCAATAGGCAATCAGATATGCGGTGAAACAGTTAAGTCCAGTTATGCAAGTTTGAAGCTCGTCGATAAGTCATGGTCATCTGCTCATGAGTTAGACTCGGTCAGAAGGTTTGCATGCGAGTTCGACTCGATCAAGAGGCTGGGAATTTCGAATCGATCAGAGCGCAACAGTTCGACTCGCTCTCAAACCTCCAGTTCAACTCGCTCCCAAACCTCCAGTTCGACTCACTCCCAAGACTACGCAGTTCGACTCGATCCCAAACTTCCATTTTGACTCGTTCCAAGGCACTCCACTTCGACTCGACCCAAGGCCATCATTTCGAGTTGATCAGACGCAATCCCTTCGTATCGATTCACGTATTCAAAGCATTTGATTCGATGCGAAGCTCCACCATCGATCGATACGAAGGCCTCCGCCTCATCATCTCGAAACCCCCACTCCAGATCAACGCAAAGCTGAGGCCAAGGAATTTTCGATCGATCACAACTCTAATTGATTTGGTGTTAAAAACCCGAGTCTCATCGTCTACGCGTGGATTCGCTTATTGGATTACCTAGATCTGTCAGTTACTTCAAATGATTGAAGGTATGAATCGGTTCGAAGGCAAGAATGTTTCTTCTTTCTTCTCAAGTTTTTGAGCGATACGAAGGCAAGGAAGGAAAGCAAAAAGTGAAAAGTGGAAAAACGGCTAAGTATAAAGTATTTATATGGACTCGAAAGCAAAAGGAATAAACGATTCGTATCCCGTTGGATTCGAACACATGTTTCAACTCCCTCTCCAGTGCGTTGATGCGAAGCTCCCCTTCATATCGCTTGTCTTCGACTCTGTCTCCGGTGCAGCAAAACAAGCAATCATTTCGACTCTGTCTCCCCTTCGACTCCGTCCCCTGTCCAGTTCGCCTCCATCAATACGAGACCACACTTCGTATCGATCACCTTCGACTCCGTCTCGTATGCAGATCGACTCCATCAAATCACTGCTTCCAGAGGCCAACTCCATCGATACGAATTGCCTGTTGGTATCCAGTGACTTCATCTATATCGATTCGAAATGCTCATTTCGCATCCCTAAATTCGATAAAAAAATCGTCTCCAATGTTTCAACCCTTCACATCGATCCAGGAGAGGGTCGTTACGAAGAAACATCCAAAAAGCAACCATCGAGCGTTGTTACCATGAATTTCATGTCGGTTCAGGAGAGGATCGATACAGAATTCAATATAAAATAAACTGACAACGACTCGTGAACGTGCAAACGCCAACGAGAGTCAGGTTAACATATATGCATATATGACGGACCAATATTCAATGTTCCAGATTTACAGGAATCAAAAGCTCATCTAATAACGATTACAACATCAAACAGCTAATCGCTAGCATACAACAATCGGTTGCAACAATACAGGGTACAACAGTTGACAGTAAACACTTTACATTATCAAGAAAAACAGTCGAAGATTACAGCCTTCATAAAAAAGACGATAACTATTCAGAATGAAGATTGCAGCACTTCAAAGCACATCATGTTTTCACAAGACGTAATTTGGGGGGCAAATGTTATGACAAGGCCGTGACACCAAGGAATTGACTAGTAATCAATGACGGCCCGTCCTAGAGATCAGTTATACACAGGCTCACTATGGATATCGATGAATTTTTCCAAGTCCAGATCGAGCTAAAATTGATATGACATGACAACCTAAGCTATGAGATTCAACGTTCCAAATCTCAAGTTAATCCGAGTTTGTATGCTCAAGTTGTGAATGATACAAAATTGGTTAAGAACAGCCTACTTCGACTCGCTCCGTTCGCAACCATCAGAAGCCAACTTCGAATCGCTCAGATTCGACTCGCTTCGCAACCATCGGAATCCAACTTCGAATCGTTCAGATTCGACTCGCTTCACAACCATCAGAAGTGATTATTTCGACTCGCTCCGCTTCACCTCCATCAGATGCCTTCTACGACTCGTCCGCTCGAACCACTGTTCGACTCCATCGAGTTCGACTCCATTGGCAAAGCCACTGTTCGAATCCCTCAGGACTCTCCACTTCGACTCACTCAATCAATGCACACTTCGACTTGCTCAAAACATCATCAAGGACAGAGTGATCCAAAGACTCAAGCGCCACGTCACCGAGTCGAACGAAAGCGAGTCGAACAGAGCAAGTCGAACGAAACAGCCAACCGAGAATCTCATTTTGTATCGATCATATCTCCTAATCTACAAGTCCAAATGCTATGAAATTTACATAGAAGACTACGTGCATGCTAAAGAATGTCCACGCCAAATTTCGACTCCATTGGATGAAATCTTGATCGATACGAAATCTGTTCGTATCGATCCCGGATCGGGCCAGAACTTCACGGGCTTGGGCGCACGGGCCTGGCACGTGCCAGAGAGGGTCTCCCGAGATCTGAGTGAAATACCAGCCTCCTACACCTATAAATAGACCCCCAAAGCCAACAGAAAAGGGGTTCTTCTTCCTCTTTGAGATCTCCAACGCCCAGACTCCGCCAGATCTAGATCTGAACTCCATGGCTGCTGCTACCAACGAATTTCACTGTTGCAAATCATTGTTATTCGCTGTAATTTGCCGAAATCAATTGTAAACATCAAATAAAGATCAATAAAGCAAACTACTTCATAGTGGATGTGGGCAATATGCCGAACCACTCTAAAATCTTGCGTCTCCTTGCATTTTTATTATTCTCATTTCTGAAATTTGGAGTTTTTGTTAGATAATTCCTCTTTTTCCATTTAATTTCTTCACTTTATCTCTTCAAAGACTTCCGAAGAGTGTTGTGTCCAATTTTGGTACAAACATACATATATAAAACTATGGCAGAAGTCTTAATCTATATAGCATAGGAAATATAAAAAAATTCAGGAAGCAGCTTGATATACAGGTTAAACCATAGGGGTATAACATAATAGCCTAGCAGTTTTAGAATAATGTTCTTATGAGAAATTGTGCATGTATGATAACCAATTACTCTATAGGCTTATGCAAACTGTCTATGTATTATTATGACAGACAAGATAAGAACAGCTCAAAACATATGCCTATGTTGACACAATATAATATATTGCTTTTTTTGCAGTATCAATTACTTGTTAATATCTTTTTCTCCTCTTTATCTTATTTACTTTTTAATTTATATTGTTTAGGGTGAAGGAAAATTTACAAGTGAGAAGGAAAAAAATTTACCAAGCACAAAAGAAGCTAACGAGACAAATAACGATGACAGCTCAGATTCAATCTACAAAAAGTCATCACGATCTGATTCTGATATTTAAAATAAAATCCAGTAATAATATTAAAAATTTCGATTCAGAAATAGGAGATGTTGATAGTAGTGCAAAAGAAGATGAGATAAACAAAATGAAAAAAGAAACACCTGGATCTTATTTATGTAATTTAGAGTAATTGCATAAAATATTTGTTAAGTTGAGGAACAAAAAATTGTTGAATCGAAAATTACTTGGCTTCATGAACAAGAGTCCGTTTAGAAGATTTTTACAAGTATTTGCTGATGATAAAATCACAAGAAGTGATTTCCGCAAATGTTCAAAGACTTTAGATCATGTTATTCGTACATATAATGCGGATAACAATTCATTTCAAATAGGCAAAAAATCATTAAAAGTCACATAAAAGGATGTTAGTTTGATTTTTGGTTTTCCCAATGTTGGTAAGCAAATCCTTCCTATTCAAATAACAGGTAGAAGCTCATTACCGGAAGAATATCATGCTTTCCTAGATTTACATTTCCAAGGCAGCGGTCCGCTTACCAAAAAACTCATAGAGAAGAGAATTGAGTCTTTAATTACTGAAAGCTACGAAGAAGAGGATTTAATGATATTGGTTATTATGTTGTTCGCGATATCATTCTTGTACCCCAATAACCGAGGATACTTGTCATGGGGTTGCATACCATACTTAATTGATTTAGAGAACATGAACTCGGTATCGTGGCCTAAGTTTGTTGTTGACACATTGGAAAGAAATTTGAAGAAATTTATTGGTGATTGCAAGAGAATGCCTGGTTGTACAATGCTTTTATTGGTAAGTTTTTATTTTTTATTATTATTTCAGTTAAATTTTGTTCCATTATTAATATATTGTTTTTTTTGTAGTATTGGATATGTGAAAGAACTGATCTTATAAGTGGAAAAAAAATGTGTGTGGACATCCTAGATTCATAAAATGGAACTTCTCAAATTTGAAAAATCAGTTGACATATTCGAAGTTGCAAAGCATTGAAGACAATAAAGTATTGTTTTATGAAATTGCCAATTTTTACATTGTGGATAAAGTACGTGTTTAACTGTTATAATGGATTTTTTTATTAGTTTGTTTGTACTTGTAACTTATGCATGCACAAATTTTTTATTTCTTGTATTTGTGTTGGCAGCAAATACAAATATACCTCATGTTTATCATTCAGTTTATTTATGTAAGTTCTTATGTACTAATATCCAACTTCATAATAATAATTTCTAAATACAGGTTTTTGATGAAATACAAAAAGTGAGTGAAAATGAAATTGGTATGTTTGAAAAAATAGAGTTTCAAAGCATTGAAAGAAAAGGAGAAAATGAAGAATGCGATAATAAGAGTTTTGATAGTGCAAACATTAGGAAGCATGATGAAAATGTGAAAAATGATTCTCGTCCACTTGATAGTAAAGCTCAAGTTGAGTTCTTGAGGGTTGAATTAAAAAATGTAAAAAGAAAGGTCTCTTCTTTAGCTAGAACTTTAGATGAAGAAAAAAGAAAAAGAGAAACGATGGAACAAGAGTGGAAGGAAATCAAAGAAAAATTGAACTTTGCGCATTATTTGTCTGCCGTTCCAGAAATTGTCGAAGGATCAAACAAGGAGGAAGAAAAAAATAAACAAAATGTGGATGCGGAATTTGAAAATAATGAAGAAGATAAGATTGAGTTAAAAATTGAAAAAGAAAACGTTAGTTTAAATATTTTATATTTCATTGTATTTAAATTATTTTCTCATCTATGCTTAATATTTCAAATTATATTTTGTTTAGGTTGATCATTTTAGTGATGTGAAAAAAGGTAGATCTATACCGAAGAAAAGGGTGAATAAAAATATAAACACTTCGGTTTCTTCAAGGATCAAGAGAGCTAAACAAGTAGAATATGATACAGATCATTGTGATGTGGTTCTTCATATGAATGAAGAAATGTCTAGTGTTATAAAAGCTTTTTTCAAAGTTGAAAATAACAAGTAAGTGTTTAAATTTTCTTTTGCACTCAATACAATTATGAACTAATGTTAATTTTATCTTATTTTTACAGTGAGGTTGCTTGGAAGTGTGAGAACAACCAAGAACTGTGGGATATTACGAAAGAAATGCTTGGGGAGTTAGTTTTTAATCAATTTTTATACGGACAGGTATTTTATAACTTACCAAATATGTTTCCATGCATATGTTTGTGTTTTGTCTGCAAACTATTTTTCTTTCTCATGAAAGTATGTTTCCTGTTACCCATAATTAGTTGTTAACTTTATTTATTTCATTATTGAGGTAATTGATTGGTTTTGGGAAAGAAAAGTAAAACTCATGGAAGGAAGTCGGAGCTTTATATATATATAAACACTACTAAGACTGTAAGTTTCAGTTTTTTTTTCTAATTTATCATTAGACTATAGTTGTATGTATATTTATTTTCAATGTATTAATTTTTATATGAATTTTCTTGTAGAAAAGTGCAATTATACGCTTAAGAAATATTAGAGAGTCTTCATTTTTACCTGCTGTACGAGAAGCTTTGAGAAACAGCATGTGTTGTAACATCTTCTTCCCAATAAACGAATTTGATCATTGGACTCTACTTGAAGTAGATATTGGAAAATCAAAGTGGTATTTGTATGATTCTTATCAACCTTGTCCAACTACTTCTGAATCAAGTTGTCATATGAAATGTGCAAAAAAAATTGTAAGTTTTTTTTTACATAAGTGTTGACTTTATAATTGTAATCATTACTTCTTTTAATTGTCCATATGATGCTTTTGCAGAAAAAATTTGTAGAGGATGAAGCCAAAAACTTAAAGGACAAAAGATTAGGGGTGAAGTTGGATAAGATTATGGTTTCAAAGTGTGCACAACAATCTAACGGGTAATTTCTACAATTTAATTTACTA
The DNA here is from genome assembly GCA_030737815.1 of Allium fistulosum. NCBI lineage: Eukaryota > Viridiplantae > Streptophyta > Magnoliopsida > Asparagales > Amaryllidaceae > Allium > Allium fistulosum. The sequence goes on along the minus strand of CM060906.1, from coordinate 1,133,983,760 downwards.
AATATTTAAATTTATATTAAAATAAATTTAGGTCAGCTTATTATACATAATGGAGTAGACTGTTTTATGTGATGTTGGTTTGTACGCGTCATCTTCTTTCTCGAAAGAAATTGTTGTGGAGCACTTTAATGGCTTCTCACAAGTGGTTTCGGTTTTCTACGAGTATTTGCCTCCCCGATGTAGCGTCTGCCATGTGTTTGGTCACATTTCCTCCTCTCACTCCTCTACTTGGATTCCCAAACCTCCCTCTGCTGTCCTCAACGCGTCAGTGCCTCCACCTTGTGCTGCTGATCCTGTCCAGCCATGTGGTGCTGTTGTTGTTGGCCTGATCCCTGCAGATGCCCCTTTGCCCTCTACTATTACTAATAGTAAGTGAAACATGTAATAACTGAGGAAAGGGTTATATGATATTAGTGAAATGCGGGTTGTATTATATTGGGCCAACCCGCAGCCAATTACAAATATTTGCTTGTTTAGCCTATATATAAAGGCTTGGACAGTTCACAATGTTATTATCAGTCTGATTGAAACAATTACAATAATACAATATTCTTTCATAATTTCTATTTTGGTATCAGAGCCATTATATGAAATTGCTTAACAGCAAATTGCTCTCTTCAGAGGAAAATCATCATTTGAGAGTATTTTTCATCATTTGAATCAGGTGTTGTGCTAAGAAGAAGGTGTCTCGGAGAAATCTCATCATCGAACACCCCATCGGCTGCACTTGATTCATCAGAAGTTTCAAGATTCTGATCATCTTACCTTTTATGTCGTGCCAAGAGACAGGTGTCAGAGAATTTTCATCATTCACCTGATTCTGGTTGCATTTCTTGACTCTTCCAGTCTTCTTTCATCTGATTATCAATCATTTTAAAATCCTTGCTTCCGAAATGACTGAAGAAAACAGCAATGTTGCTGCATCTTCCAGTTCAGTTTCAAGAACTACTCAAGATCAGTCAAATGACACTCAAGATTTGATCAAATCCATCATCAAGCCTTAGAGTCAGATCATCACCATTCAGTTAGATGAATCCAATTATCTATTGTGGAAGTTTCAGATTGAAACGGCTATAAGGGGCTATGGCTTGCAAGAATATGTTCATGGCACATCAATTACTCCACCAAGATTCACTACAGACAATGAAGGAAAACTAGTTAGCAATAAAGACTATATCACTCATGAAAGATAAGATAGCCTGATTAGTTCTTGGCTACTGTCCTCTGTAAGTGCAAATCTGATGCCACAATTAGTTGGGTGCAAAACAACATATGAGATTTGCACACAATTGATCAAATATTCAGTTCTCAATCTGTAGCAAGAATAATGCAATATAAGAGACAGTTGCAGAACTTAAGAAAGGATAATGCTAGTATGAGAGATTATCTATCAAAGGCAAAAACTATATGTGATCAATTGGCTTGTGCTGGACACAAAGAAGCAGACACTGAACAGATATTGTGTATACTAAGTGGTCTGGATGAGGAGTATGAAGCTGTGGTAGCTATAATATCATCTAATGAAAAATTACCTTCACTTCAGTCTGTTCAGTCAATGCTAATTGCTCATGTGGGCAGATTAGAGCAAAAGAAACCAATAAATTTGGAGTATAATGTCAATTATGCATCTGTGAGAAGAAATAGAAATCAAGAAAAGAATCAAAACATCAGAAATCAATCAAGCAGTTACAGAGGTGGCCAACCTAACAAAGGCAGAGGAAGGAGTGGTAGATCGAATTATAATAACAACAATAAACCAAGATGTCAAATATGCGAGAAGTATGGTCACACTGCAAACAAGTGCTATTTCAGATTTGATGCAAACTTTACTCCAGCACAACAGAGCAACAACAATGCAAGATCACAAAATCCTAGTGTCAATTTGGTAAATATGCAGCAAGAAACTAAGTCAGAAAGTATGGACAATAGCATAGCAAAGATTGAAGACATTCATGATGACAGCTGGTTTCCAGATTCTGGTGCAACCAACCACGTGACAAACAATTTAAGTCAACTAAATCTTGGCAACAGGGAATACAAAGGTAAACAATTACTGTATATGGGTAGTGGCAAGTCTGTACATATATCTCATACTGGAAATGCAAGCATTAATGGTACTAGGCAACTCTATCTTAAAAATTTACTAAGAGTACCATTAATTAGAAAAAATTTGATGAGTGTTTCACAATTTGCTAAAGACAATAATGTCTATTTTGAATTTCACTCAAAATACTGTGTTGTAATGGATAATCTAACTGATGAAGTTCTTTTGTAGGGTAGAGAACATAATGGGTTATACAAATTTGATGTCATAAGCCCAAGAAAATCTGAATGCAAAAGAAAATGGTGTCATGTAACTGAAACAAGAAAGGCTGAAAAATACAGTGAAAAATTTGATGTATGGCATCGTAGACTGGGACATCCCAGTATAAATGTTGTTAAACATGTATTGAGTGAATGTGATAATTTTCTTGTTGATAAAATTCCCAATTCTTATATATGCACATATTGTCAATTAGGCAAAAGTCATAAGCTTGCATTTCCAAACTCTGAGACTGTGTATAACAATACACTAGAACTAATTGCTGCAGATCTCTGGGGGCCTGCTCCAATTAGTACTGATTATGGTTATAAATATTATATTTCATTTATTGATGCCCATCCAGATTTGTATGGATTTACTTCTTAAAATCAAAATCTTAGAGTAACAATGCAGTGATACAATTCATTACAAATGTTGAAAGACAGACAAATAATCAGGTAAAAATCATGTAGACAGATGGAGGTAAGGAGTTTCTGCCACTAAGAAGGTATTTTCAAAACAAAGGAATCACACATAGGATCACGTGTCCTTACACATCTGAGCAAAATGGTCTTATTGAGAGAAAACACAGACACATCGTTGAAACTGGTCTAACTTTATTAGCACAAGCATCCATGCCACTTAAATTCTGGCCTGATGCCTTCTCTACAACAGTCTATTTGATCAATAGACTGCCTACAAAAGTACTCAAATACAAGAGTCCTATGGAAGTGCTAACCAAAGTTAGACCACACTATCAAAACTTAAAAATGTTTGGATGTCAGTGTTTTCCCTATCTAAGACCATACAACTCACATAAACTTGACTATAGATCTACACCATGCACTTTTTTGGGTTACCCTACAAATCAAAAAGGCTACAAGTGTCTTGATAGTAATGGCAGGATGTATATATCCAAACATGTGATATTTAATGAACATGAATTTCCCTTTAGCAATGCAGATATCAAAACATCACAGAAAGTATACAATACAAAATACTCTGTACCTCCTATAGTATCTTCACCAGAGATAATCATACCAGTTCAAAGTGAAGATAGCCATGGCAGAAGAGATATCAGCCCACAACACACCATGCTCACAAGTGAACCAGGTCATAAGCACAATGAAGCATCACCAAGAGTTACTGAATCAGACAGCAACAACTCATGCGATCCATGTCAAGTATTGAATAATCAGCAGTCAACTGATACTCAATAAGGGACCACTAATGCTGAAGAAAATCACTCCACTGTTCCTACAAGTACTGGTCACCATATGATAACTAGGGCAAAAAGTGGTATATTTAAACCAAAAGTATACAGTGTTGAATCAGATGTAAGTGAGCCTAGCACATATCAACAGGCAGTTGCAGATGACAACTGGAAAGTTGCCATGAAAGAGGAATACAATGCATGTTTGCGCCAAAAATGGTCACAAACCCCGAATGTTGTGAAAGCACCAGTGTATGAATACAAATCAGCAATATTCAAACACAAATCTCAGATCTAAACAAACAACAAACAGCAATCCAGAAATAATGAACAAGAACACGAGATTTATAGTGGTTCGGCTATCTCCGGCCTACGTCCACTCCAAAGTTTTTATCTTTTATTGATCGATGCTTGAAGATTACAATTTCCTATTGCGTAGTACAACGGATTTTATGATTATAATCTGAATCTAAGGCAGCAATGGTGATCTGGAGTAAATCTGGCAGAGTCTGGGCGCTCTTTAGCTCTCAAAATTGTCCGACCCCTTTTCTGAATGACCAGGGGCTCTATTTATAGGTGTAGGAGGCTGATATTTCGCCTAAATTGAGGGGAGACCAGTTCTGGCACGTGAGGGAGCCCACATGGCTGAGATCTAGAGATCCGGCCCCACTTTGGGATCGATTCGACCCTTGGTTCGAATCGATCAAGAAATTGTCCAATCAAGCTGAAATTTGGTGTGGACATCCTTCAACATATGCTCAAGCTTCTGTGAAAATTTCGTAGCATTTGGATGTGTAGATCTCAAGTTATGATCGATTCAAGTTGAAGATTTTCGCTTCCTGGAGTCGTTCGAATCGATACCTTCGAATCCATAGGGTCGACTCCATCTCCTAGGCAATGACGTGGTGCGCGTGCTTCGGGTTAATCCCCCTTTTTCTCCGAGTTTTACTGAGTCAAATCCGTGGTTTTAGTCGCGTTTACTTGGTGGATTCGAAGAGAAGGATCTGAAGGTATACTCCTTCGATTCGATCAAATGTGCGTTCCTTCGTATCGATCGAGGGACAAGTAGCTCGAATCGATCTCTTGTGCAAGTCCTCGAATCGATGGTTTCGAGTGATGTTGATTGATTCGAAGCTATGCATTGCTCACGGATTCGAACAACCTTTTACTTGATGGATTCGAACCAAGGTTGGGTTTATGGTTTCGAACGTGAGGCTATCTTGTGGATTCGAAGGCGGGAATACTCTGATGGATTCGAAGCAGGGAGAAACCGATGGATTCGAATCGACTAAGACCTCATCGATTCGAAGTAGATCACGTGAGCTTGATGCGTTGGATACGAAGACGATGAAGTCGAAGGCTAAAGCATTTCTCATGGATTCGAAGCCATCAGGGGAACTTTGTTGGAGTCGAGTTTGATGGATTCGACCCTAGGGGATTCGAACCATAGGGAGACGAAACCAAGGCTATGTCCTCCACTTGCGTCGATGATATCTTGGACGTATGAACTTGGATTGACTCGAGATTTGGAATGTTGCTTCATCTGACCTTGCTTGGCATGTCTTATCAATTGCAGCCCGATCCGAACTCGGACAAAATTCATCGATATCCGTGGTGAACCTGCGATGCACAATCGATGTTCATGACTAATAATCATTGATTTTCAGTTAATCTTTGGGTATCTCGACTATGCCAAAAGTTGGGATAACATTTTGCCCCCCAAAACATGCCTTTTTGGTAAAAGACGTGTTTTGATCAGTCTTAAGTTGGATGCAGTGAGTTCATGTTTTACTCATAGCTTATAGCATTTTCAATCAAGTCCATGGCTGTTCGAAGCCGAATTGTTATCAATTTTTTCCAGTGGAAGTTAAGAATGAAATTCTACGGTCTCTCCGTACTATTGATGGTCACTCCGGATCCTTGTCAAACCCATTCCAGATTTAGCGATTGAATAGAAAGATCCTATTGCACTCCGGCGTTGCTTTCTATCCCTTGCACTCTGGCCCCAGCTAGGGCGTATAGCGATGTCTTGGTCGTTCTCGACCGATCATAGCCTCTCCGGGCTCATGCTGGATCCCATCCTGTCACTCTTCGGTGAAGGGGAAACAACGTTAAGTGAGTCAATCCTGTCGCTCTCCGGCGAAGCGACTCACCTCCTGCACTCAGGTTCAGTGTATCTGAACATTAAGCGATGTCATGACCTGAATCGTCGGTCGATCACAGCCTCTCCGGGCTCATGCTAGATCCCATCCTGTCACTCTCCGGTGAAGGGGAAACAACGTTAAGTGAATCAATCCTGTCGCTCTCCGGCGAAGCGACTCACCTCCTGCACTCCGGTTCAGTGTATCTGAACATTAAGCGATGTCATGGCCTAAATCGTGGGCCGATCATAGCCTCTCCGGGCTCTTATCGAATCCTGATCCAATCACTCTCTGGTGAATAGGAAACGATGCTTAAGTGAGTTGATCCTGTCGCTCTCCGGCGAAGCAACTCACTTCTTGCACTCCGGACCCTGCCTCTCCGGGTAGGATCATAAAGCGATCATGTTTATATTGATATTTAATGTTTATCCTTTAACTCTCCGGTCAAAGGTTTATTTTAATAATTGTTTCTTTATTAAATTCAAATCCTAGATGTTCAATCTCAAACACCAGGAAAAACAAGATAATGCCTCTCCGGGCGGAGCGGTCTATTTCCATCTCAGAGCATGCCTAGGGATCTCTCCGGTTTCCGTACATGAGTAAGTGGGATAGCCGTTTTATTTTGGAAATCAAATCTAAGAAAACTAATCGATCAGAGTCCAAATCTTGAACTTGGCCCTTGCCATCACAATCAGTTGATGACGAGTCGTGATCCCGATCCAGGATCATTCCTGTTTGGTTGATGCGGTAGTTGTTCGGGTCTAACCGCCGTCGTACGTTCTCTGACATACTGCGGCAATCTACCACTCCTGGCATGTTCTTCCACCTCATCCTTCAGGTGGCGGCATTCATCGGTAGTGTGCCCATCCAGCTCATGGAATAGGCAATACTTTCCAGTCTTACGTTCCCGCTCCGTGGGATCTCTCCTGGGTGGTTTTCGATAGGGGAGTTGCCCCCGAGTTTCGGTGTAAATTCGTTCCAGTCCTGCCACCAAGTCTGTGTATTGCCTGAATCTGGGATCTCGGAATTTCTTCCGTTTGTCAGGACCATCATGTGCGTCATCCTGCTTTCTCTTTCCTTTGTCTGCCCTGGACTATTCCCTGGCGGTTCCTTCGCCTTGTGCAACATTTATTTCCTGCCTCTCGGCTCGTGATTCCTCTAATCAAATGAATTTTTCAGCTTCATGGAAAAACTCTCCAAGATCTTGCGGTGGATCTTTAGTCAAAGAGTCTTTGAATTCGGTGCCTTCTCCAACTCCTGCCACTGCCGCCATCAAAATCATCGATGGGTCCGGGCGATCTACAGAAGTCACCGTCGCATTAAATCGTAACAAAAAATCTTTTATGGACTCTCCGGTCCTTTGTTTTATTGATGCCAAAGTCATCACGCTCTTAGGTCGCGTCACGTGAACCCTAAACTGCTTCATGAAGCAATCCACAAGCTCGCCCCATGTCCTGATTGATCCGGTTTCTAGCTGCCTAAACCAAAGCGCAGCCAAATCTGATAAGAATAAGGGGAAACATCGTGCCATCACTTCCTCGGATGCTCCCAGCACTTCCATGTGTCTGATATATCTGGTGATATGCATGGTCGGGTCTGACTTTCCGTCATAAGGATTCAGCGTTGGTAGTTTGAACTTCGGAGGGTTCCTTGCATTCCTGATATTCGGAGCGAACGGACTCCGACTAACTTCTTCCAATCCTCCTCCTGAAAACCCTCCTCTCATGAGTCGTCTCACTAGGCCGATCATTCTTTCATCTCCATCTAGGGGTTGCCCCCTTGTCATGTCTCTGTCTTGCCCTTCGAGTCTTGTAGGGAATTCTGGTACGTACTCTTCGGGTGGCTCGTTAGCATTTGTGTTGGCCCTAGCCGGTTGAGCTCCTTCCAAAGGTACATCTGCGTTGGATCATGCGGGCCTGCCCCCAAGCCCTTGTTGATCGCCTTCTGGTTCTGTATTCTGTCCTCCGTTGGGTTCCATAGCCCTAGCTCCTTGTTCCACATTCACAGCCGCTGTAGCTGGTCCTGGGTTTTGTGTTCCTGCAGCTCTCATCTGTTCAAAGAAATTCTGTAGCATCTCTTGTTGGCTTTTCATCATTATTTCCTGCATTAGGTTATTCATAGCCTCCATCTCATCTCTAGTAATGTAGATCGAAGCTTGTCCTTCTCCAGCGCCAGAGGATGCCTCTTGACTTCCTGCCTGTTGGCTCCTCTCAGTTCTTTGTCTAGTTTGTCGAGTCATTGTAGAGTCAAGTCTGAATCCTTAAAATTCCAAATCTAAATTTTGAATTTGGTGTAGCGGGTGCTAGTTCTTCTCAGTGAAAGCACCAAAGTGTTTGCGCCAAAAATGGTCACAAACCCCGAATGTTGTGAAAGCACCAGTGTATGAATACAAATCAGCAATATTCAAACACAAATCTCAGATCTAAACAAACAACAAACAGCAATCCAGAAATAATGAACAAGAACACGAGATTTATAGTGGTTCGGCTATCTCCGGCCTACGTCCACTCCAAAGTTTTTATCTTTTATTGATCGATGCTTGAAGATTACAATTTCCTATTGCGTAGTACAACGGATTTTATGATTATAATCTGAATCTAAGGCAGCAATGGTGATCTGGAGTAAATCTGGCAGAGTCTGGGCGCTCTTTAGCTCTCAAAATTGTCCGACCCCTTTTCTGAATGACCAGGGGCTCTATTTATAGGTGTAGGAGGCTGATATTTCGCCTAAATTGAGGGGAGACCAGTTCTGGCACGTGAGGGAGCCCACATGGCTGAGATCTGGAGATCCGGCCCCACTTTGGGATCGATTCGACCCTTGGTTCGAATCGATCAAGAAATTGTCCAATCAAGCTGAAATTTGGTGTGGACATCCTTCAACATGTGCTCAAGCTTCTGTGAAAATTTCGTAGCATTTGGATGTGTAGATCTCAAGTTATGATCGATTCAAGTTAAAGATTTTCGCTTCCTGGAGTCGTTCGAATCGATACCTTCGAATCCATAGGGTCGACTCCATCTCCTAGGCAATGACGTGGTGCGCGTGCTTCGGGTTAATCCCCCTTTTTCTCCGAGTTTTACTGAGTCAAATCCGTGGTTTTAGTCGCGTTTACTTGGTGGATTCGAAGAGAAGGATCTGAAGGTATACTCCTTCGATTCGATCAAATGTGCGTTCCTTCGTATCGATCGAGGGACAAGTAGCTCGAATCGATCTCTTGTGCAAGTCCTCGAATCGATGGTTTCGAGTGATGTTGATTGATTCGAAGCTATGCATTGCTCACGGATTCGAACAACCTTTTACTTGATGGATTCGAACCAAGGTTGGGTTTATGGTTTCGAACGTGAGGCTATCTTGTGGATTCGAAGGCGGGAATACTCTGATGGATTCGAAGCAGGGAGAAACCGATGGATTCGAATCGACTAAGACCTCATCGATTCGAAGTAGATCACGTGAGCTTGATGCGTTGGATACGAAGACGATGAAGTCGAAGGCTAAAGCATTTCTCATGGATTCGAAGCCATCAGGGGAACTTTGTTGGAGTCGAGTTTGATGGATTCGACCCTAGGGGATTCGAACCATAGGGAGACGAAACCAAGGCTATGTCCTCCACTTGCGTCGATGATATCTTGGACGTATGAACTCGGATTGACTCGAGATTTGGAATGTTGCTTCATCTGACCTTGCTTGGCATGTCTTATCAATTGCAGCCCGATCCGGACTCGGACAAAATTCATCGATATCCGTGGTGAACCTGCGATGCACAATCGATGTTCATGACTAATAATCATTGATTTTCAGTTAATCTTTGGGTATCTCGACTTTGCCAAAAGTTGGGATAACAATGCATTAATCAAAAATAACACTTGGGATCTTGTGCCACGACCTATGAATAAAAATATCATAGGATGCAAGTGGACATATAAGTTAAAGAAAAATCCTGATGGCTCAATCCTTAGGCACAAAGCAAGATTGGTAGCAAAAGGGTTTTCACAACAAAATGGGTTTGATTTTAATGAAACTTTTTCCCCTGTTGTGAAACCCACATCAATCAAAATAATTCTAACAATTGATTTGCATAAGAATTGGGTCATTCAACAATTAGATGTGAATAATGCTTTTCTCAATGGTGAATTGCAGGAAGAAGTATACATGGAGCAACCATATGGATTCACAAAGAATGGAAGTGAACAACTTGTGTGCAAACTTAACAAAGCACTTTATGGTCTCAAACAAGCGCCTAGAGTCTGGTTTGAGAAACTAAAACTACATTATCCAGACATGGCTACAACCAAACAAAATCTGACAATTCCTTGTTTATCAAATTTCTTAATCATATAGTTATATATGTACTAATTTATGTGGATGATTTTATCATTACAGGAAATAGCAAGTCTGAGATTGATAACCTTACACAATGCCTAAAGAAAGAATTCTCCATTAAGGATCTGGGAGAACTGAATTACTTCCTAGGCATTGAGGTCAAAAGAGTATCAAATTCAGAGATTTATCTAAACCAAAAAAAAAATATCAATGAAATTCTAGTGAAAGCCAAGATGGACAAGGCAAATCCACTTCCCACTCCAATGACAAGCAATCTACATCTTTCAAAAAATAAAGGTGATCCAATACTAAATAACAAACAATATAGGAGCATAGTGGGGGCATTACAGTATGTTACTGTAACCAAACTAGATATCTCCTATAGTGTTAATAAAGTCAGTCAATTCATGCAAAGACCATTGGATGAGCACTGGAAGGCAGTAAAGAGAATTTTGAGATATCTTAAAGGGTCTATTAATCAAGGACTAATTCTGCAATCATGTCCATCTCTATATATTACTGGCTATTCAGATTCAGATTGGGCAACAGATTATGATGACAGAAAATCTACTACTGGTTACTGTGTGTTCTTAGGAATTAATCTTATATCCTGGTGCGCAAAAAAAAGCAAACAGTGTCAAGATCTAGCACTAAAGCCGAATACCGAAGCATAGCTAGCACTACTGCTGAAATTATGTGGATAAAGTCTCTTCTAAGTGAATTACATATCAAATTTAACAGCAGAGCTACTATATGGTGCGATAATCAAAGTGTTATTTCTCTCACCGCTAATCCAGTCCTACATTCTCGTATGAAACATATAGAACTGGATCTATTCTTCGTACGAGAGCAAGTTATCAAAGGAGAATTGAGAGTTAACTACGTACCTTCCACTTACCAGAAGGCTGACATACTAACCAAACTTCTGTCGAGGCAGAGTTTCATTCGCTTCAGACATGAGCTCAACGTTGATGAAGTTGACAGCAATCTGAGGTCTAAGACTCAGATCTATATTCCCAAAGCCCCACAAATGAAAATTGAAGCATTAGACAAACAACTCGACCTCGAAGACAAGAGTTAAAGAGTGCTGAAGCATTCGACAAAAAGCAACACAACTTAACCTCAAAGACAAGAGTTTTCTGAAAAGTTGTTGCTACCTGAGTTCATGATGCTGATTGAAGACAACTGAAGTCAATCGCCTAACTTAATTTTCTCAAATCTTCAAGTCAGCGGCAAGATCTAAGAAGCGCTTGCAAACCCTAAACCTAATTTGGGTTTGAGGGGGGTGAGTAAGTGAAACATGTAATAATTGAGGAAAGGGTTATACGGTATTAGTGAAATGCGGGTTGTATTATATTGGGCCAACCCGCAGCCCAATACAAATGTTTGCTTGTTTAGCCTATATATAAAGGCTTGTACAGTTCACAATGTTATTATCAGTCTGATTGAAACAATTACAATAATACAATATTCTTTCATAATTTCTATCTTAATAATCCTTCCATTGGCCTCCAAGCTTTTCAACCATCGAATGGTGTGCCCCATGCCGTTGGTTCAGCTGCTCCGCTGCCCGCGTCTCATTCCATGGGTGCTATCACCCTTGCAGCAGTGCCTTCTAGCATTGTTGATAGTTCAGCTGTCCCTGCACCGTTTTCCAACGCTTGTGTAGTTCATGAGGCGCATGGGCTTGCTCCCTCAAGTGCTCTTTCAACTTCTCAACAACATGGGGTTCCATCATCGGTCAGGCAAGAGAATTCAGGCCCTGGTCCTCTTATGGATGTGCACAAGTCCTACGTTTGTGTACCCCCATTTGATGTTATAGGCTGCTCCAGTCTGGTCTCGGGTCCATTCGAGGTCTCATGTGCTATCGCTTCGTGTCCACTTGGGGTTGTCCCCTCTATGCAGTTGGGTTCTAACCAAGGTTCTGATGTGGATGCTTCTTGAGGGAGCAAGCCCATGAATTGGATGGTGTAGTCTGATTAGCTGGTGATGAAGGGTTTGTCCACTTGGGGTTGTCCCCTCTATGCAGTTGGGTTCTAACCAAGGTTCTACTGTGGATGCTTCTTGAGGGAGCAAGCCCATGAATTGGATGATGTAGTCTGGTTAGCTGGTGATGAGGGGTTTGTGTAGTTTCTTGTGATGGAAGTGACGGTTGTTATATGGTGATGGAGGAGCAGATAGTGGGATGTTGAAATGATGGTGAGTAGTAGGAGTGAACTGTGGCGTTTGTATTTGAAGAAGATGAGAGATAAATATATATTTTAGAGGAGAGGTAAAGAAGGAAGTTTTGATTTCATTACGTAATTCTTTTTATTTCCTTGCATACAATAACCAAGAAAGCAGGCATTATATAACAGCCTTACATGTCAATTCATAATGAATAGGTGCTGTTTAGGAAACCGAAGCCACCTTTCATCAATAGATATTACATTTGGATATGAAAAGATATTTCAAACAATTACAAATTAATAATTTTAACACCCCCTCTTAATTTGTAATTCGTGCATGAATCTTCAACTGCTGAAGTTTTTCTGAAGTGACAGCCTTAGTGAACCCATCCGCAAGTTGCTCCTTTGTGTTAATGAATTCCAGTTTAATTTCTTGATCATTCACCAAACTTCTAATGTAGTGATGCCGAAGTTCTATGTGCTTTGATCTAGCATGGAAGACAGGATTCTTTGTCATGGCAATGGCAGACATATTGTCACAAAAGATTATTGTTGGAGCCTCCTGTTTTTTTCCAATATCACTCAATACTCTTCTGAGCCAAATTGCTTCACAAGCAGCATCGTTAGCGGCCATGTACTCTGCTTCTGCCGAAGAAAGTGCGATTGTTTTTTGCTTTTTTGATGCCCAAGAAACGATCTTGGAGCCCAAGCAAAAAATGTAACCTGAAGTACCTTTTCAATCATCCAATGATCCAGCCCAATCACTGTCAGTATATCCAACGAGCTTATTTTCTTTCTCTTTGACATATTTAATGCCAAGCTTCCTCGTACCTTGAAGGTATTGCAATATTCTTTTGGCAGCTACAAAATGTAATTTGCTTGGATCATGCATGAACCTTGGTATTAGACTAACTGGATAAACAATATCTGCTCTTGTGTTTGTCAAGTAGATCAAAGAGCCTACAAGACTTTGATAAGTCTTTGCATCAACTTTAGCAGCTCCATCATTCAACTGTAATTTATCATTGACTGCAAGTGGAGTCGTGATTGGTTTGCAATTATGCATCTGAAACTTTTTCAACACTCCTTCAAGATATTTTTCTTGAGAGATAAAAATTTCTCCTTTTGATTGACGAACTTGTATCCCAAGGAAATATTTCATCAATCCCAAATCCATCATCCCAAATTCAGCCATCATTGCTTTCTTGAATTCTTGCACCATAACTGGATTCGTCCCTGTATAAATCAAGTCATCGACATAAAGACAAACAATAAGAAGATCTTGTGTACCTTTCTTTAAGTACAATGATGGTTCATTCTGACTTCGCTCGAATCCATTTGATCGAAAATAGCCATCAATTTTACTATTCCAGACTCGAGGTGCCTGTTTGAGCCCATATAAGGCTTTTCTAAGGCGATAGACTTTTTCTTCTTTTCCTTGAACAATATAGCCTGCTGGTTGCTCGACGTACACTTCTTCTTCTATTTCGCCATTAAGAAATGCAGATTTAACATCTAACTGATAGACAGGCAGTTCCAACTGTGCAGCAATAGCAAGAACAATGCGAATTGTTTCCATTCGTGCCACCGGTGCAAACGTCTCAGTGAAGTCAACTCCGGGTTGTTGAGAGTACCCTTTTGCGACTAGACGGGCTTTATGCTTGTGAATTGATCCATCTTCTTTATATTTTGTCTTGTAGATCCATTTTACTCCAATCACATTTTTTCCTTCTGGTATGTCTACAAGATCCCATGTGTTATTCTTCTCAATACTTGCAATCTCCTCATCCATTACATTTTGCCAAACTTCTTCCTTTGCAGCTTCTTCATAAAATTGTGGTTCATTTGTGAAAAAAGCCACATCACAAGAATTATAAATATCAGCCAGACTTCGCATTCTTCGAACTGGACTTTCCGGCTCATGAAGGGATTGATCAGCATCTGGAGCACCTTCACTTGAATTCGGCTGCTCTTTAGTAATTGATGATGATGGTGAATGAGTGATAGGTGCAAGTTGATCATTCTCCCAACTCCAGGCTTCCTTTTCATCAAAAACAACATCTCGAGAAATTGGGAGTTTATTTGTCTTTGGATCTAGTAGACGATATCCTTTCGACTCGTTACTATACCCGACAAAAATAAGCTTTTCTCCTTTCTTGTCAAATTTTTCCCTCAGCTGAGATGGGATATGAGAGTAAGCAATGGAACCAAAAACTTTAAAATGATTTACCTGAGGCTTACGTCGATGCCACGCCTCATATGGAGTCTTATTTGGAACCGCCTTTGTTGGTGACCGGTTCAAAATGTACACTGCTGCATTCACCGCTTCTGCCCAAAAAGTTTTTGGGAGTCCTATGCCAGTCATCATGCTTCGAGCCATTTCCACAATGGTGCGATTTTTCCGCTCGGCAACACCATTTTGTTGTGGGCTGTACCGTACTGTCAACTGTCTCTGGATCCCCTTCTTTTTGCAATAATCCATGAAAGCATTTCCAATAAATTCTCCTCCACGATCGGTGCGGAGAATTTTTATTTTGCTGCCTGATTGATTCTCCACAAGTCTCTTGAATTCCAAAAATTTGGGAAATGCTTCCGACTTCTGCTTGAGAATGTAAACCCACATCATCCTCGTGTAATCATCCACGAACAAGAGAAAATACCTGTAACCATTGAGAGATGGATTTTGTGTCGGTCTGCAAATATCAGCGTGCACCAACTCAAGAGGGACTTTGGCTCTATAAGATATCTTCGGAAATGTTAGCCGATGCATTTTTCTGAAAATGCATCCTTCACATGGCCGATCATGATCTGGGAAATTTGGAAGCCCAAATACCATGTTCTTTTCCTTTAGTAAATTTAAGCCTTTATAGCTCAAGTGACCATACCTCAAATGCCAAAGATTATGGTCTTTAGCTGTAGTGTTCTGCAAGGCAACTTCCTGAGTAAGTGGCAGATTGAGAGGGAACACTTTGTTCTGACTCATCTTAATTTTTGCAACTATCGATTTCTTTTGCTTGTTAATAATGATGCAAAGATCATTATCGAACTCCACCTTGTAATTTTTCTTTAACAGCTGGCCGACACTCAACAAATTTTGAGTCAATTCTGGCACATAGAAGACGTCTCTTATGATATTGGACTCGCCTTCTCTTGTCTGGACTACAATTGCTCCTCTTCCACTGATTTTGAGAGTTTTGTTGTTCCCAAGTTTCACTTCAGATGAGAAAGACTCATCGAGATCCACGAACATATTTTTATCTCCGGACATGTGATTGCTGCACCCACTATCCACATACCAAGTATTGTCATGTTGCTGCTGAGAATTTAGACAAGAGTAAAATACTTGATCTCCTTCATTTTTTTCCATGAAGTTGGCATCCTTGGTCTCACCAATATCTTTATACCAACAATCTCTTTGAGAATGAGTTGCATTTCTGCACCTTTGGCATTTGTACCAGCAATTGTTGGTGTCATGGGTATTTTTTCGGCAAATTCGACAGTAAGATTCTGAGTTTTGATTGTTAGATCTCGAGCTAGAGTTGTCTCTTCCTCCTCGACCTCGACTCCGACCGCGAGAATTTTGAAGTCTACCACGTCCTTTTCCTCGTGGTTGTGCCGACATATTCTTCTTATCTTGCTGATCGTCTTTTTGCTGTTGTGAAATATTCACTTTTCCTTGAAAAGCTTGCTCGAAGGATTGAGTCGTAAATCTACTCATCCTCTTTTCATGAGCTTCAAGAGAACCCATGAGTTCATCCAAAGTTAATTTCGATAAATCTTTGGATTCTTCGATTGCCGCAACAATATGCTCGAAATTCACAGGTAAGCATCGTACTTTCTCAATAATTTTTTTCTCTTCTAGAGTATCTCCATATCCTCTTATTTGATTTACAATGGATGAAACTCGAGAGAGAAATTCTTGTACGTTCTCCGAGTCTTTCATAGAAAGATTATCGAAGTCTCTCCATAAGTTTTGTAGCTTGATTGTGATTACTTTCTCATGTCCTCCAAACTGATTTTTCAGAATTTTCCATGCTTCTTTTGCAGTCTTGGCATTCGTAATGCGCGGAAGAATTGATCGATTCACCCCTTGGTGCATAAAGGACAAGGCTTTTGCATCCTTTTTCTTGTTCTCTTTATGCTCTTTCTTTTGTGCATTTGAAAATGTAGCTACTTCCTCCGGTGTATGAGGAGTATATCCTTCTTCGACAATATCCCAAATTTCATGAGATACGAACAGGGTCTTCATGAGAACACTCCATAATTCATAATCTTGTCCAACAAAGATGGGAACACCTTGTTGAGAATATGTGAATGCAAGCTCTTGGTTGCTTGTAGATGTCATTAGTAAAGATTGGAGGAATATAGAGCCAAAGGGGCTGCTCTGATACCAATTTGAAGAAGATGAGAGATAAATATATATTTTAGAGGAGAGGTAAAGAAGGAAGTTTTGATTTCATTACGTAATTCTTTTTATTTCCTTGCATACAATAACCAAGAAAGCAGGCATTATATAACAGCCTTACATGTCAATTCATAATGAATAGGTGCTGTTTAGGAAACTGAAGCCACCTTTCACCAATAGATATTACATTTGGATATGAAAAGATATTTCAAACAATTACAAATTAATAATTTTAACATGTATCAGTCGCGTATGTTTTGATGAATGAAATAGGAGTTGGTTGGTTTTGATTACTTCGACTCAGGCGACTGCTGTTGGAGTGGCATTTGACTGGTATCCAGGCAGTAGATAATGGATATTTCAATATGGCTACAGTGGATGGTAAAAAAGAAGTTAAATCACAGACAAATACATAAATGAATACATATCTTTTTTGTACATTTGTTTTTTTATTCTTCTTTCATATTTCTAAGTATTATTATTTTAGTATCAAGTGGTATATGCTTTCCTTTCAAATTCGTATGTATAACTTGTATTTTTAAAAACATAAACTGCATAAATATTATTGATCGTTTTCCAAGTAATAATGTTTTTAATTTTCAGGGTTGATCGTGGAGTTTTTGTAATGTTTAATATGGAAAGAAGAGTTAGAGGATTGAACTTAGCTCAAGATATATCTGAAGATGAAGTTCGAAAAATGAGAGGAGAGATTGCATATGACATTCTTTCAGACCATCTGTACGGTTAGAAAGCTTAAAAATTCTACAGTTCAGAAAAACGATTACTACTAGAAGATCTCCATATCAAGGTAGATTAAATGTACACTTGTAACGATTATTAGGAAATTAGCAAATAGATTTAATGTCCATGATAGACTTGGTATGTAGATTTTTAATTGACATATGGATGCTTTGGCTAAATTAACTACCCCTTTGAGTGTATGACACTTCTCTGTTTTCAATAGAAACTTGAGTCCTAAAATATGATGAGGATGTATGAGATTCAGCGGCAAAGGTTACCTCATATTTCTGATATCAGGAAAACCATAAATGGTTCAAAACATAACAGTTCCCTCACTAGTTTCTGCTATTTTTAATTTCAATGTCATTACTGAATTATAACTGCCAACAAGACCATTTTCCTCATCTTTCCCATTCTAATATATAACTGAAAATTATCTATAATTTTATCCCTTGCCTACATAAATTTACATTTGTCCAATACGAAAGGAAAGGCAGTCTGTCATGTTCCATACTTCCACTTAGGAAAATACAGAAACTATCGAGCTTGAGATTAATAAGTAAAAACTAGAATGGATTCTGCCGATAACATTGTATCAGGGATACATTCTCTTGGTTTGTAATTTAGTAGACTGAGTAATGATGTGGATTTATATTTACATGGTGGTTTATAACTCAAAACATTTTATACCCATATTACTTGATTGCTTTTCCGATATGGTAATTGGTATTTTTGGCTTCAAGCAAAGTGTATTGAACTAAATGCAGATAATGGATGGGATTTTGAGGTTTTTTTATTAGACTATGAAAATGTTTGGTATCAATAAACACAAGCAGCAAGTAAATTATTTGTGAATATTTGTGATTTTGGTGATTTTTTTATTTTTCTTGAACTTTCTAAAAAGTGCGCAACAATCTTTCAAAATTTCCTAGAAAATTTCTGGTGCTTTGCTATGTGACATACATTTTCTTTGCTCATTGTAAAAGTTTGAATTGAAGAGAAATGTAAAAATAATATGAACTTTGTTTTATTGATTCTCACAGAAAATTGTAACAATGATACAAATCTTATAATTACAAAAGCTGTTTAAATAAATAGTAAACAGCAAGTTGGGCTTAAAGTAATACAGCCCAATAGCAATCTAGCAATCCAAAGTGAAAACGAGCAGTAGTAGGAACCGTAGGATAAGAAGTAATTGAGTTGCTAAGATGACTTGACTGAGCTTTATTATGATGTGTGTTTGTTCCAGTCGATATACGAAAGCTAATACTTCCCCTCAATTCAAACTAGGGTTAGGTCTCCAGTTATGGCGACAAGTGCGATTTGGCAACAAGCTGGAATCTTTCTTGAATTTGAATTACCGGAACACCATAGATTAAAGATTGGAATGAGGAAGAGTTGAATTTGAGGGAGCGCACAGTATAATGCTTGAAAAAGGCAGATCTGAAATTAGCAAGGCAGATCTGAATTCAGCTGTGACTTTTGTATCTTCTCTGGTTTGATTTCTTTGACCTTTAAATCCTCTCTTAGCCTGTGAAAATTTAAACTTGATAAAGCTTTGGTAAGAATATCTGCTTTTTGATAATAAGTAGGAACATGACACACTTGTAGCTTTCCTTTAGCTACTTGTTCCCGAACAAAGTGTAGATCAATTTCTATGTGTTTAGTTCGGGAATGCTGAATTGGATTAATTGACATGTAGATAGTACTTTGATTGCCACACCATAAGGTAGCTTTGTTGTTATTTCTGATCCTTAGTTCAGATAACAGTGATTGGAGCCACATAATTTCAGCTGTAGCACTTGCTACACTTCTATATTCTGCTTCACTGCTGGATTTTGAAATGGTAGACTGTTTCTTTGAGCTCCAAGAGATTAAATTGCCACCGAGAAATATACAGTAACCAGTAGTAGACTTTCTATCATCTAGATCTCCAGCCCAGTCTGCATCACTGTAGCCCACTAAATTTAGATCGTTGCCTCTTTTAATATGAAGACCAAAATTGATAGTGCCTTTAAGATATCTGAGTACCCTCTTAATTCCTTTCCAATGGTTGTCCAGAGGATTCTGCATAAACTGAGACAATTTGTTGATACTAAAGGCAATATCAGGCCTGGTTATAGTAACATATTGCAGTGCACCAATGATACTCCTATATTGTTTGACATTTAAAATAGGTTCACTTTGATTTTTGGAGTATCTTTGGTTACTGATCATAGGTGTTGGTTGAGATTTTGCATTGTCCATTTTGGTTTTGTTTAAAATATCTAAGATATATTTCTTTTGACTGAGAAATATATCTGTAGTGGACAATTTTAAAACCTCAATACCCAAGAAGTAATTTAGTTCACCTAAATCTTTGATAGAGAATTGTTTATGAAGATATTTGACTAACTCATTTATTTCATCAATGTTATCACCTGTTATAATCAGATCATCTACATATATTAGTATATATGTAGATGATTCATTTGTAACTTTGATAAAAAGTGAGTTGTCAGATTTGGCGAATTGAAACCCCTTATTTGTTAGTGTGGTTTTTAGTTTGTCAAACCATGCTCTAGGTGCTTGCTTGAAACCATATATGGCCTTATTGAGTTTGCATACAAGATTTTTATCTTGTATGTAACCTTGTGGCTGCTGCATATAGATGTCTTCTTGCAAAACACCATTTATAAAGGCATTATTCACATCTAATTGTCGCAAGTGCCAATTTTTATGCAAAGCAATAGTAAGTACAAGTCTAATGGTAGAGGGTTTTACCATAGGTGAAAAAGTTTCACCAAAATCAAAGCCATACTCCTGTGTATAACCCTTTGCTACAAGCCTAGCCTTGTGCTTGCTTATTGTGCCATTAGGATTCTTCTTTAATCTGTAGGTCCACTTACAGTTAATAATGTTTTTATTACCTGGAGGTGTGACCAAATTCCAAGTATTGTTTTTGACAAGAGCATTGAACTCTTCATCCATGGCTGCCTTCCAATTCTTGTCATTAGCAGCTTGAATGAAGTTTTCAGGTTCTTTGTCAACAGATGATGTTACAGTGTAAGCCTTTGGCTTGAAGATGCCACTTTTGGCCCTTGTAATCATGGGGTGACCTTCAATGGGTTGACTCCTCATGGGTGGCGACTCAGCTTGATTACTTTGCTGTAGGTTGTTGTCATAACTGCTAACTTCTTCATTTAAGTCTTGATCCTTATTCTGATCGTGGTTGCTGAATGTTGTTGCAGGATTATGCTGACTTGGAGAGCTTTGCAGTTCACAACCTGACCTAGGTGGTATAGTGAGTTGTGGATCTGAAGCATCCTTGTTGGCATTATGATCGACATCCTTTTGGATATCAGAATACAGAGGTAAATTTGGAATTGATCTGCTTGGATTGTAGACCTTTGCAGTAGTCTTTATGTTTGACTTACTAAAAGGAAACACAAATTCATTAAACACCACATGTCTACTTGTGATAATTTTTCCACTTTCATCCAGACACTTGTACCCTTTCTGATTTGTACAATATCCAAGAAAGGTACAAGACTTTGATCTGAAGTTTAACTTGTTCCTATTGTAAGGTCTAAGACATGGGAAGCATAAACAACCAAAGGTCTTTAACATTTTATAGTCTGGTTTAATTTTAAATAACTTCTCTATAGGACACATGTAATTCAATACTTTAGTTGGAAGTCTGTTAATTAGATAAACAGCTATACTAAATGCTTCAGGCCAGAACTTAAGTGGTATTGAAGCATGTGCAAGAAGTGATAAACCAGACTCTACAATGTGTCTGTGTTTTCTTTCTGCTAACCCATTTTGTTCTGAAGTATATGGACAAGTAGTTCTATGAACTATACCTTTCCTTTTAAAGAAATCTTCAAGTGGTTTATACTCACTACCACCATCAGTCTGAAAAGTTTTCAGCTGACAATTTGTTTGTTTTTCAACCATAGTTATGAATTGTACAACAGCATTATATGTATCAGACTTAGATTTAAGAAAATAAATCCATGTGTGCCTAGAGTAAGAATCAACGAAAGAAATATAGTATTTGTACCCATAGTCAGAGTTATAGGGTGCTGGTCTCCACAGATCTGAAGCAATCAGATCAAGGGGTTGCTTATACTCAGTTTCAGAGGTTGCAAAAGGCAGCTTATGGCTTTTGCCAAGTTGACAGTAATTACACACAAAAGGTGATGCACACTCATTAAAGGATATTTTATTTTCTAAGAGTATTTTCCTAACTATCTTCTCATTAGGGTGTCCTAGTTTGTTGTGCCACAACTCAAATGTATTTGTGCTATTTTTAGATATCATAGAATTATTGCAAACAAAGGCTGATTTATTTTGCTGAGATTTTACATCAATATCAGTTTTGCTCAACATTGTGACATTACAAGAATTTTTTGCTACAGGCCTTTTACAGTTTACAGAATTAAACTTGTATAAGCCTCTATCAGCTTCACCCTGCAATATAATTTCCCTAGTTAGCATATCTTTGATTAAGCAATATTTGGGATAAAATTCAAAGAACACATTATTGTCTCTAGCAAACTGGGACACACTAATGAGATTCTTTTTTTATCTTGGGTACTCTTAGAAGATTATTTAAGTACATCATTCTTTTTCCCTTAATGTGAGCATCCCCTATATGTGTAATATTTATACAGTCACCATTACCCAAAGAAATTAAATGCTTACCTTTATACTCCTTGTTGCCTGCATTAAGATTTTCCAAGCTGCTGGTTATGTGATTAGTAGCACCAGTATCTGGGTACCATGCATCATCTTGGACCTGGTCTAACTTGGTGCCTTCACTTAACTGGCAGCTTTTGATATTGTCAGAATCACCTTGAGCTTGAACTAGATTAGCACTGCCATTGTTGTTATTCCTTTGATTGTTAGAATTCTGTCCAGGCATGTAACTTTGATTAAATCTGAAATAGCATTTTGCAGCAGTATGACCCACTCTTTCACAGATCTGACACTTGGGTCTGGTATTGTTGTTCCATCTCCCCCTGCCTCTGGATCTGTTGGCAAAGCCTCCTCTCTGATTGTGTTGATCACCCTTGTTTTGATTGAAATTCTTATTTTTTTTGTAGTGTAGTTTATTGATATTTCAGAATCAGTCACTCTTTTGTGATCAATCCTTGCCTCATGTGCAAGAAGAGTAGACTCAACAAACTGCATATCAGGAATAGTTCTTTGAGTTGTGAGAACTGCTATGACAGATTCATAGTCTGTGCTTAATCCATTTAAGACAGTCAAGACTTGTTCATCTTCAGGTACTTTACGTCCTGCAGCTTCAAGAAGATTATATAGCTTCTTGATTTTGGCTATATAATCTCTCATAGGCTCTTCTTGCTTTCTAATGCTTTGAAGCTCTCTTTTGTAATGCATTAGTTTTGCACCAGATTGTGTATTGAATACTCTTTCAGTAGTAAGCCAAATTTCATTTGCAGTTTTGCAACTCATTACTTGAGGTAGAAGCTTGGGAGTGATAGATGCCATGAGCCAAGAACTTATCAATCTATCTTGCCTATGATATTTTGTGTATTCATTGTTGTTAACAGCCTTGTTTTGTGCATCAGTGACAAATCTAGGAGGGATGGCTAAAGTACCAAGAATGTGACCCTCCAAACCATAGCCTTCTATGGCTGTCTCAACTTGCACTCGCCAGAGAAGATAATTTTCTTCATCTAGCTGAACTGTAATCAACTGGCTTTGAGGGCTAATGATAGTCTTGATCAGATTGTTTGCTTCTGCTATCAAATCTGGAATTGCAGTGTTACCAGTATTGCCAACTTCAGAATTGCTGTCATCTGCCATGATGAATCAATGGAAAGAATTTCTGCCTGCAGGTATGAGACTTCTCTTTTCAAGAAAAGTGATGAAACACCAGTAATGGTGTAGATCAGATGCAACCAATTTTAAAGATGATCTCTTTAAAATTTAAGGATGGCACTGACAGTCTTCTGATTTCTTGAGAGGTGAGGAAAATGCTTGTACTGGATCAAAGATTTCCACACAATGGTTTCTTTCAAGAAAACTTTGATGCAACCAGGAATTCGTTCTTTTTTGGATGGCACTTGATTTCTTGATTGAAACTAAATGAAACCCAAATGATGAAACAGAATCTGATGGGAAAAAGAACACCAAATGATACAGTAAAACAGTAGATGGTGTTTCTTGAATAGAGTCGGTTTTTGGGAGAAAAGATAAGATTTGAGTGATCGATTGAATAGCTGTTAAGCTTTTGATTTCTGTTCTAATACCATGTAAAAGTTTGAATTGAAGAGAAATGTAAAAATAATATGAACTTTGTTTTATTGATTCTCACAGAAAATTGTAACAATGATACAAATCTTATAATTACAAAAGCTGTTTAAATAAATAGTAAACAGCAAGTTGGGCTTAAAGTAATACAGCCCAATAGCAATCTAGCAATCCAAAGTGAAAACGAGCAGCAGTAGGAACCGTAGGATAAGAAGTAATTGAGTGGCTAAGATGACTTGACTGAGCTTTATTATGATGTGTGTTTGTTCCAGTCGATATACGAAAGCTAATACTCATGCATATATTTTGTATTCTTTTCGTGAGATTTTGCAAGTGTTCTTGCTGTTTTGTAAAATTCAAATGCATTTTTGATTCCTTTTCAAATGCATTTGTTTCATAAAGTAGCGATCCTATTAAGCGATTATACTTCGTTTCTTTCATCGAATCAACGATTAAGGTTTCTCATCTGACACATATCTTTAAACACATATAGGTACCGTTCGCACCTCACATTTACCCCCATTTCCGCTTTCGATGCGTCCGACGCGTTAGCAGTCGAAACGGGGCAAATGCCACCGTTTCGATGCTGTTGAAAATCAAGCCGTTGGCTTCCGACGCGTCCGACGCGTCGTGACGCTTGAACCCAATGGCTTGATTTCCCAACGCCGTTATTTATATCTCTCCCTCTCCCCTCTTTTTCTCCGTTGCACAACAAAATGTTTTGAAAAGCATTGTAAATATAATACTTTTTTTTAGCTCTATCATTATTTGGACATATCTTTGTGTGTAAGTGAACATGCTTAAACAAATATTTATTTGCAAAACAACATACGTAGTCATAGTTTTATGAAAACATGGTAAGAAGTTCCTAGCCTTATAATAAGTTTGAGGTAAAGTTGAATAGTGAGTTTGCAGTAAAAAAAGCAATCATCTCGGCATCTCATATGTTTACCTTGTTCAAGTTGCTTATCACGGTGAGAGACGAAACGAATAATTCACCTGAGAAGAAGAGACAGATGGGGGCAGGGATGGCGAATTCAATGGTAGGGCCAAAAATTTTTTATATGGATTTACCGTATAATTGAATTAATTTCAACCTATACAGTCTCACATTAACAAATTTTAGACAAACATTGTAAATATCAATAAAAATGTCTTACAGGTAAAACACCACTTGCCCCCTTTACATAATACTTCATAGTAAAACACTAGTTCATAATAAAATAAGTAAACATCTAAAAACTTCTAATACAAGCAAACACTAAAAAACCTCCTTAGCAATAGACACTGTCTGCAGCTATTGAGGGCTGAAATTGACGCGAACTACCTGCATATGAGAAAGTAAGAAGCAGATTTGAGGTATAAAATAACTATTAACATAATATTTCAAAGTCCAAAGATATTCTGTTAACATAAGATTGTCATATTACAGAAGAAAAGAAATGTACCTACACTACCCATGCTATTAGCAACTACTGTGACTGTTTGCCGTTAATTTCTTTTATCAGTTTGGCAAATTAGTACTATAATTATACATATTAGGGGTGGACGCGGTCGGTTAACCGCGCAAATTGGTTAATTTTTATGGTTAACCTAAACTAATGTACAGTTCGGTTAACCGATATTCGGTTAACCAGGGGTAGCAGTATCGACCGAACCACAACAATTAAACAGCAATTAACCGGTCGACTTAAACGGTTAACCGACTATTGTTTGTGGTTAAACGGTTAAAAATTAAAAATACATCTGCATACAAATTCAAAGTTCATTTCAGCAAGAATCTATATACAATAATACAAAACACATGTAACTGGAAATATTATATAAACGAACAAATTAAGCATTAAATAAACATTATATAAACGCACATAATTCACTGGTCATTGTAAACACACAAGCATGCATGATGCATGTGTAACAAGAACAACACAACATTATAGTAGTTTGCACAAAAAATTGAAGTTAACCATCCATACAAATACAAGCTAGGCACTGGAATTCAGATTTAGATAGACCATTACAAGTTCATAACTACAAGGTACAAGCATTCATATTTACAAGCATTACAGCTACAATAACAAAAGCCAAAAGGTGCCTATCAACCATCAACCCGTTACACAGCAACAGCCAGCATACAACTTTGGTCTCCATTCTCAAAGCCTCTGCCAAATATAAACAGATAAAAATTAGCAACAGCCAGCATACACTTGCAGACATTTTATAAACCCTGGATGTATCAACTATCATACTGTCCATTTTATAAAAGGGTCATGAACTAACAGCATACTGCCCATATTGTATATGTTACATTTCTCTATGAACTAACAGCATACTGTCCTTTTCTCCATGAACTAAATTATCATGAACTAACAGCATACTGTCCATTTTATAATAGAGGGAATTAGGCACAAGGACAAACTTTGAACAAATTTAGGCTGAAGAACACAAAGTTTCATTTTTGGGCTGAAGGACAAACTTTGAAAGAAAATTAGGCTGAAGGAAAATGCTAAATATAGTTAGCATTTTGTACAGTGCAAACATTGTACAAAATGCTAATTATAACTAGCATTATATCCAGTTTTACATTGTACAAAATGCTAGTTGTATTAGCATTGTCCTTCAGCCTAATTATTTTTCAAAGTTTGTCATTCAGCCTAAAAATAAAACTTGTTGTCCTTCAGCCAAAAATTTTATGAAAATTTGTCCTTGTGCCTATTTTCCACTTTATAATAAGTATGATATCAGCAATGCTGGGAAAGAAGGATCTGTTTGATCAAGAGTTCTCAAAATGAACTCCAGTTTAATAATCAGCACAACAAAGCTACTCGCACTTTGAATGGTAAATAATAAAACAAATTGAAGATACTTAGACCACAACTTTTTGGTTCATGTTCATATAAATGCTACATATAAGATTAATTAATTTATAACTTTGTTAATTACATAAATGTAACATAAATTCGACTTTTTGACATTCTTGTAGTTTTACCATTTTCACTACTTAATCAATTTGAATTCTTCAATAATTTTAAATCAACGATTAGTAGACCATATAATCTATGATCTGTCAATTTCAGAGGGTAAAAAGAGAGCTAAATATCATACGGTAAACGTCCAGTTATTAAACATTCGTTGACATCCTTGACCTTAAGGTTATGGAAAAAAGTTAACTAATACTTATATAAAATTTATCATAATTATTAAATTATGAATATGAATGTATAAATCCACAAGAACCGTATTTTCGGTAAGTTCATTTTCTTTAAAATTACCATATTATCCAATTTAACATTTAGCAACATTCACATCCATAACTCAAATGGATTATTACTCACACTAAATAAAGGAAAAGGATTGTATAACTTACTAAATTGAGTCAATATATCAAGTAGTTTTATTGTATCAGCGGAAATATGGTATCGCTGTAATTTCTCTTCCCTGCTACGAGTTTTTGACTTAAAAGTACGCTGGTTGATGCTGATTGCTTACTTGATCAATTCGATGTGGGAAAGTGGAGATCAATGGGGCGGCTATGAAATTGTTAGATGGGGCGCCATGAAATTTTTTTAGTCGCCGTGAATTTTGAACAGCTAAGGTTCGGAAAAGGGGAGAAAAATGAATGGGGGCGATTATGAAATGAGGGCTCGAATAATTGGAATGTCTTGATATCGGGTTGGGCATTATTCGCTGGCGTAAGTTTCTTTTTACGCGGCCTGCATGCAAACTTTGCTGAATATGTTACTTCTAATCGTTTCTTGCAAAAAATAAAAAATCGTTGTAATTTGAAGAAGCAACAAAGTTTATGATCCTGATTATCGTTACTACAAACTGTTTATATTTAAAATAATATAAAACTATGATACCAGTTTAAAACGAAGTAAAAGCAAAACTTATTCACATAACAACACACCAATAATTATTCTCAACTATTCCTCAAATATCTAAAATCAAGCTCAGTTAAAATAAACTAGAAAAACCAAATTCTAAATCAACCAATATCTAAAATCTGTATGGTTTTGATTATCTTTTGTTGATTTAGAATTTGGTTTTTCTAGTTTATTTTAACTGAGCTTGATTTTAGATATTTAAGGAATAGTTGAGAATAATTATTGGTGTGATGTTATGTGGATAAGTTTAGCTTTTACTTCGTTTTGAACTGGTATCATAGTTTTATATTATTTTAAATATAAACAGTTTGTAGTAATGATACTTCATGTGGTTATTAGATAAGAAGATGTCCTAACATCCCGGTTAGGAGCATAATAAAATAAATACAGTAAAATGTATTTTTGGATTTAAATTGGGTTTTCGCGGAAAAAAAAGATATTTTGAATTAAAAGGAGGAATTGAGATATAAAATGGTTTTTAGTTCTGGAAAATGCTTCAAGTGAATAAAGGGATGAAATAATTGATAAATGAGTTCGAAAATGTTATTTTGGAATATGTATTGAATTAAATTCAATAAATGTGTTTTTTGGGTTTATTTTAGAATAAATTGTAAAATGTTGATTTAAAGTTCAAATTTGGCGTTTGAAATGAGTTTTGTGAATTCAAAAGCTATCTAAAATTTATATTTGAGAAATAAAGATATTTGCAAGTTTACTTCGATTTAAACGCTTATATTTCCTTTCAAAAGAATTTATTTACATTTTAAAATTAACTTATCTTTTATTTTTCTCTAAAATGGTAAAGATCAAGTAACTTCAAAATGAAACTTATCATGCGTACCTAAATTAACTTATTAGAGGTACTTAAATTAAAATATTATAGGTATTTAAATTAACATATTATAGGTACCTAAATTAAAATATTATAGGTATTTAAATTAACCTATTATAGGTACGTAAATTAACTTATCATAAGTAAAATTAACTTATTATAGGTACCTAAATTAACTTATCAAAGGTACCTAAATTAACTTAGAATGTACAATTTTTCAACTACCGCGCTCTCTATTAGAAAATTTCAATGGTACTATGCTAATGAGTTCAAATTAGAAAAAAAATAAAAAACTGCTGCAATGCATCTGTAAATTTAAGACTAATTTGCTAATTTGCAACTGAAGCCAAAATATTATACTAATGACTATTTTTTAAACTAAAGAACGGATCGCATATTCATAGCAAAATAAATAACTTCGGGTTCAGCACACCTTAAAACACAAGTCAAGTGTTTGTACACCATATAAATACATTGAAAATTCAAGTAGACACAAAGATTTCAAACTTTCAAATAGGCGAGTATTCAAAGTGCACATCATTTATGTATGCTTGTTTCAAAAAATTTGCCACATCTGGTTGTTGTCAAAGCACAAAAAAGTGGACCCCGTTGGACAGTTCATCAGATATTACAATATGCACTGCCACCTTCTCTTGACTCCTCAGGGCAAAAACATCTCATTGATGAAAGCGAAATTCTAGAGTTAGTTTGGTAAGACTTTCTTGCAATCATCATTATCAGATGTTGTTAGTACAATATTTATTTCAAAAGGACCGAAAGAAGCACTAATTTTTTTCAAATCATTGTGATCTAGTTTGCATCCCCATGACACATTCCTTGCAAATTCATTCAAAGAAACAATGCAACGTGGTTGCACTCTTTTGTTTACATTGGGAATTGCACCCTGGTTGTAGATCACAATGCTTTCGAAAAGAATTATCGTAGGTCACTATATTCACTTATTATAGGCAGCTAAATTAAGTTATTAAAGAAACAATGTTTTCCATTTATTAATAGGTTAATTTTCCTATTAATAACATATATTGTGCATCATGTGTTATTAGAATTTATTGTAGCCTAAAATGTGATATTTCATTAAAATTAAGATGTGTATAAATTTAGCATACAATTCGCAGAAAAAGCACCATGATTGAATCGTTAATCTCAATCTTGGTCTATCATAGCCTAAAAAGTACATAAGTGAAATATGTCAACCTTAAATCAAGTAATGCATATAATTTTAAGAGGCAATTATCCAAAAAACAAAAAGAAGATATGTGACAAAGCAGTTGCAAATTGAAGCAGGAAATGAATATCGAAGCAAAAATGAAGAAATTACCTAGGGATTTGAACATCGTAGCAGTAATGCTCTATTCCAAATTGGATCTTGTAATTTCGAGATTCAACAATATACTTGTGAGCAATAGATAATTTTGCAATTACGCTGGTTAATAGTTTAATGGTGTGAAAGAAATAGTGGGAGGCGGTTTAGAAGATGAATGAAGCATCAAGCAAAGGTTAAGAAATAGGTCGTGAAAAGCGGTTCAAAAAAGAAACGGAGTGAACTGTATGTGTTAATGCTGTTAATAATGCTTGCTTGTCAATCTCCCAACCATTTTATGTCTTTCTGCTTATTATATTATTGAATAGTTGACGAATCATGTCTTTTTCGAGTATACTTATTATAATTTAATAATCAAGCATTATAAAAATTTATCTATAAAAAAGTTGAAAAGAAGTAGATACATGTGCATTAATTGTTAAAAAATTGTAATTTTTAAAAAAAACTTCAAGTGGGTATGCTAACTCCTCATCCGCAAATCAGCCTTCCCGCGGGTTATTTTCTCAAAAGAATAAGTAATTCTAGGAATGAAACCTTGATATAATTCGAAAAAGCAATTTGACAGGTACAAGGCAATAAAATATGTGATAATGGGAAGTAACGACAATGATGTCATGAACATTCTTAACACTCAACATACCTTGAAATAAATATTCTTAAAAACAAAGCAGAACAATGCTCAAATGGACATATCAACTGCTCGTCCCCCATCCTTCCTGCCTACTGATCCGCTTGTTGATGCAAAAAAAAAGTCATTACATTAGGAAGTCATTGTAAAACTATGGAAAGAAATATACAACCAAATGTTTAATGCATTTTTTACAAACTAATTGCCTAATTGGTCTTTATATCATTACATTATCAAGCAGTGTTTATAACGATTATGTTATTGCTGTGAAAAAGGAAAGAAGTTGACTAAGATTAATTTCAACCATGTAAAAATTAACATACATAGTTCATAGAGTGTGATAGTTTTTGCATTGCTAGAAAATGTTGATGGACGCCCATGTTAGGATTTATGTAACCTTGACTTACATGTGTTACATGAAGGTCATCAATATGGGCTTTAAAGAAAACAGTGGCTTGTAAACTACACTACATTAATGAGTTTGAGAACTGTTCCTGCATATATAAGATAATGGGAGCAAAATTGGCAGGTAGTGCAGCTTATGAAGTCCATGAGCATGTTCCCATGCTCTCTTGCTTGTAGAAAATAAGGCATAACAAAAAAGGTTCTGAGGCTTTAGCAATCTAAACTAATCAGATGGTCAGTATCATTGTTGCAGAAATGAATTCAAAAAACTTAAAATGTATGTTCAGTAAAGTAAATACTCTTCAAGCATAGTAGGACCATAATCAAGGATTTAAAAAATGGCAATGCTAGCTGATTAATGTTCGATTAAAAATAGTCTTAGTGGGATGTGATAATTGTTAATTTTCACAATGGAACTTTTCATTTTGACATTTTGTGCACATAATTATTTGAGTACGATCATATATGCGGGTTTTCTATGGAGTCTAGCAGATCATATGTGCGGAATGTCATGGCTGGTGACTATCATGTCAACATTTAGTTAAAAAAGGATCTACTTCTAAGGTCATTTTGACCCACCAAGATATAAATTTGAAACTTAGTTGTGATTCGACATTGCATTGTGTACCTGGGAGGCAACAAGTATTTACAGTAAATGTAATATGACAACATATAAATGCAACATGTTGGTAACAATTGAGTTAGTTTTGGTTACCCATCTATTGATTTTTATTTGTCACAGGATGCTTAAGGGTATTGATGTGGCTCTCAGAATTTACAAGGAAATAATAGCATTTCTCATTGTCAATGTTGCATCTCAATGGTACATACAGCTTAATTTGATCTCGTTGAATGACTTACTTATAGAACATACAAATTTTAGCATTATCGCTTACTGTCATATGCTACATGAAGGGGTTGGATACGAACATTCACAATTAAGTAACTATATTGTTAATTTGGTTAATGTAGTGGACTGACTAACTCAAATTATATGGATATGAGCGAACTATATCAAAAGTACATGGATCAAGGTATGTCTTTTTTTATATCGTAAGATAATTGCACTTCACAGTAAGTAAACTACGGTTTTATATATTCTCGATTGAATCGTACGTCTGGAGATTTTTGGTTTTTCTTGCTATCGGTTTACTCCTAAGAGCCGAGGACAAATAAGGAGAAAGTGCAATTTTCTTATACACGTTTCAATGATAAGTAAGCTTTAAGCTTATGTGTTAACCTGAATATTGAATTGTCAGTAAAGTGTAGTCCAACAATGTTGGTAGTACAAACAGTTATTAAAGATGAATTTTATTATTGTGTAACTGGTTTTTCATTTTCTTATTAGGCATAGCTCTTTAAAGCAATGCACTTCCACTAGCATTTTATTAGCAGCTGATTTGTGAATTTATTGAATTTCAATGTATTTTGTACTGCAATTTCAGTGTATTCTGTTCATATTTTGTTCTATAAACTTATTATGATCATATTTTCAGTATATTTTGTTCATGTTTATAAATTTTCAGAGTACTTTGTAAAACTGTATCTAGTGAATAGTTGTGTGGTTGTTCATTGTATTCCGTTCATGCTATGTTCTCAGTTTATTTTATAATGAGCTGCTGCAAAATTTTGCATTTTAATTGTCTCAATTGGAAAAATGGAATTCCATATTCCGTTCCGTTTTTTCCAGTTTCCGCCGATTGGAATTCCGGAGTTAGTGGAACGGAATTTGAAACAATGAGTAGCATTCCATCTATGATCGGAAGGAAAGGGAAATGTATCGGTTGGTACGGAAATTTTCCGTACCCCCCTAATAGCAATGAAGCTTTCACGTGCCTAAATAACATAAAATATAGATTTTACGTCAAATACCTCGGGGGTAGAGCTTGACGATCCATTACTTGTTCGTCGCCGACGGAAGGCACATTTTTTCAAACCCAACAGCAATTTGCCCCAAGAGTTGGTCTATCTATTTATCATAGAAAAAGCAAAAAAGGAATGAAGTAGAGAATGAGCACATTAATACAAGAGACATGAAAGAGTGGAACTAGACTGGTAAAAACAGTTGTGAATATATTGATATTCTTACAATCCTCCGAAGGCCTTCCCAGTAACTGGTTATCAACAGGTTATTGATATATCCAACACAGAGTTACGAATATATTGTGTTTTGGCTGCTATGTGCTATAGTGAGTCCGGAGATAAGCATAAATAGAGACAAACTCAGACCTATACCACTACAAAATTAAAACAAAACTACAAAAACAACAAAGATCATGAAGTTTTAGAAACAAAAAAACCTATACAACAGAGGATAACAATCTTTTATCAAACTTCAAACAAAAATTTAGAAAAATTAAAACAAAACTACAGAAATCAAAGATTATGAAGTTTTAGAGAGAAACAAGCTAGGGGTAGCAAGTTTCTTGCCTTGAGTGTATTTTCTGCGGTAGAACGAGATGCAGTAGCTTCGATGCTCCTGGAGACATCAGATCTGAAAACTTCCAGGTCAGCTTTGATAGAATCGACGATTTCATTCCTGGCCATTCGAGACGGATCTCTCTCCGTTTCCATACTTCTCAATAGCTTATCTAATCCGGATTGTAATTCCAACATTTGAGCCGTGGACGCTTGTTCGTAGACTTCTAGACGAGCCTGCAAAGCGTTGACAGTATTTAGAAGTTTAGCTAATTCGGCTTCTAGAGACATAGTGAAGAGGGCTGAGAAGTGTCGGCAGCAGGAGAGTAGGCAAGGTCGGTGGTTGGAGCAGCAGGCGACGGCAGGGAGACGAGGTCGAGCGGCAGAAAGTTTTAGGGTTTTTATTATTTCTGACTTCGACTTCGATATTTGATTTTAGGGTTTTGATTTTGATCGATGCTGGGTTCGACTTCGATATTTAAGAGGGCTTTTTGGGGTTTAGATTTTGGGCTGGGCTAAAAATAACACTTTATTTTTCTAAAAAAACAATGAAAAAGCGCGCTTTTTCGTGCGCTGCTATAACGACCCAGATTTTTAGTCGTTTGATTTGAACGTTTAATTTATTTTAAATGTTAAGTTTGAAATATTAATTGATTTGAAATACGAGAATATGGATTTAATTGGTGAATATAGATTTAAATTTCCAATTTATAGCGATTTATCGTTATACGAAAACAGTGGAATTTAATAGTAAATTAAGCAAATGATTGAATTCTGAGTTATTCATGAATCGAAATGATTTCATATGTTATTTAAACACTTTTGAGATAATGATTGGTACTGGTAAACATCCGATTTAAGTTGAAGTGCTTTAAAACGAGATTTTTTAATAATTTACATTATTAAAATATTAAAAATAGCTTTTCGAGGCACAGTCACGGATTTCGACGAAACTAGTTTCATTGGATCCATAATATTATAATATTGTATGATTTCAAATTTCATGGCGATCCGATGACGTATGTAGATGTGGTAGCTCGAAACGCTCAGCGTGATTTCATCGATTTATTTAAATCGATTTTGTTTAATTTAAATCGAATTTGAACATAAGTTGAACAAACGGTCGAATTAAGATGCGAGACCAGTTTCATTGAATTCGTATCGACATTGCGAGTCAGGATATGTATATAGATCGCTATTTTTGGAAATCATGTAATCTGATGGTCAAAATAGCCTCGATTAACGTGAAAATTATCATTCCGGGGCGCTGTCTCGGAATGCGTCGAAACTTGTATCGTTAGAACCATAATAATACGGTGATGTGCACAGACGAGTTTCGTGGCAATCGGACGCACCGTTTGATCGAACGAGCGTTAAACACACGATCGTTTAAAAGAAAGAAAAGAAAATTGGAGATGTCAATGTAATTGTCCTCCGTGCTTCATCTCCTTGCAACGTAGAATGACAATT
The DNA here is from genome assembly GCA_030737815.1 of Allium fistulosum. NCBI lineage: Eukaryota > Viridiplantae > Streptophyta > Magnoliopsida > Asparagales > Amaryllidaceae > Allium > Allium fistulosum. Next base: position 1,133,949,227 of record CM060906.1, on the reverse strand, counting down.
TAATTGACATTATTTTATTCTCCCTTTGCACCCCATCAGCCCATTAATACATATATACGTAGGACAGCTCTCGCGATTGAAATGCATTTCAAGGAATGCATCTCACGCTATGGTAGGCTGTATGAAGCTACGAATTCATTTTTTGCCGAACTGAATTGGGCAAGAATTCGTTGTGCCGAGCTGAGGAGATGACTTCCGTCCCGATCGGAGGACAGTTACATGAGCTTTGACTTGTAATAGGAAGTCGAAGATGGAAAATGGAGATGTCAATGTCAAATATTCAGTTCGAAAAGCAAGTTTATCTCTTGATAATAGGTCTAGTAAGCCAGGAATATCTGGAAAATAATATGAACTAGGTAAAAGCCATGGTAACATTGATAAAATCCTTGCTTTTTCAATTATAGTTTACTAGGTTTGTGAACAGTTTTTGCAAACATTAAAACAAATATATCAAAACACAGGTATATAGGAAAAACAAAATCCTTCAAATATTCATAAGTTGTACTTATATATATACACATAAACAAACCATATGTTAAGATTAGCTAAGATGTTCAAAGGAGGATTCAAAACATTTCTAGTTTGCTGCCACAGGCATGGATAGCATATAATGAACTATTGGAACAGCAGATTGACAAGGATTTAGCACAACTAAATGTGCCAATTATTAAATTGATTTTACAATCTTGTCTTAGTATATTGATTGATTTAAAAAGTGAATCGACCATTATTAAAGTGGTTCAAAAGGTCGCCTTTTTAGGTCTTCAACTTCTTGAAAGAGGAAAATTGTATTCAAAAGCTTTGGTTGAAGATATCTACAATAGTTATGCAGCAAATATTTAATGAGAAATGTCCCGGCTTCAGCTGAAGCATATGGCCTAATAAAGCGTTCCCTTTTCCACGGATTAAACCCATTTGAGTCATTTGTGCATTCAATTAGTTCTCGGGAAGTAATTATCAGATCATCAAGAGGATTAACTGAACCTAGAGTTCTATTTGAGAAATTAATGGCTATTTTAAGGGATATTGTGATAACTTATGATAGAACTTTTAGACATGTCTATAGCAGTTCGGTTGGTCAATTTGGATATGAGTTGGGTTATGATGAACAAACAGATGGATCTTTGCCAGTTGGTTAGCCAGTTGGTGTGTTAGCTGCTACCGCTATATCCACTCCGGCTTACAAGGCTCACATCCAGACAACATATATATGTCAGCCAATCAGTTCATGGAATTATTTAGGAGCACTCAGCCTCCCGCTCCTACACCTTCTTCTCCTCCGCGCAAGTCTACCTTTGCACGTATGTGCAGTGATTTCTCCCATCTTGGAGGAAAGCCTTTCAAAGGCTCCGAGTCTGTTCTGGAGGTCCAGGCATGGCTTCGTTCATGCAAGCACATCTTTTCTTGCATGGATCTATCCGACCACCACCGAGTTCTTATTGCATCGAGTATGTTGCAATAGCGTGCTCTTGATTGGTATGAGCTTCTTATTGTCGAGCTTGATGAGTCCACCCTTACCAGGATCCAGTTTAGGGAGCGATTCGAACTTAAGTTCATTCTTGAATCTGAGAAAGCCCTCTTAACCCATCGCTTCCTTGAGTTGAAGCAAGGGAAATCTTCTATTTCTTAGTATGTATCTTCATTCGATGCCTTATCCAAGTATGGTCTCGAGTATATTAGCACAACCTAATGGAAGGCCATATTCACATAGCATGCCTTATTTAAGGAGAAAAATATACTAAGATACAAAAAAATTCCTTTGATGCCTCCTATCATGAAATTTAAGCAGAAAACTATTTTAGGGCAATCTTGTGCTAGTTCAGTAAAATAGGGTTCTAATCCTAAGTTTGAATGCTTTCGGATATTTCAAATGTTAAACTTAATATTCTCGTATTATGATAAATAGCTATATATATTGAAATTCTAAGTCTATTTTTCCAATTTAAAATCATATTTCCATATTCAAACACAATTAACATTCTAAATTTGACATTTCAAAATAAATTAACGTTTAAAACCAAGCGACTAAAATCTGAGTCGTTACATTCTTCCCCCTTAAAACAATTAATATCACGCGATGTACCCTAGCTTATTACTTAACCTACACAATCCCGACAATCACTCCATTCTGATGACGCAAGCCCGGGGTTTCGACCCCGACTCCAAGTTCGGAGATTGGTTGACTGGCGAGCCGCTAAGATCATTGGAACGGGCATTTTCTTTTTAAATTTTAATATTTTGACTTTTATTGTTTAACTTTTATGATTTAATGTTTATGTTTTATGTTTTATGTTTTATAATTTATAGTTTACGGTTTAGTGTTTATGTTTTATCTTTCATAGTTTAGTCTTTAGGTACATATTTACTATTCGCCGTACATATTTTATATTTTAGGCTTTAGCGTTTTTTGGTTACGTTTTAAGTTCTTTTTAAATTTCAATATTTAGGCTTTTATGGTTTATGGTTTATGGTTTACGGTTTAATCTTTAAACTTTATGGTTTATAGTTTAAAGTTTATGATTTATGGTTTACAGTTTATGGTTTATGATTTATGTTTTATTGTTCAATGTTTACGGTTTAAAGTTTAATGTTTATAGTTTGTAGTTTATGGTTTAATCTTTAGACTTTTATGGTTTATAATATAATGTTTAATGTTTATGTTTTATCCTTTATAGTTTAGTCTTTTAGGTTTATATTTTTTATTCGTTGTACATATTTTATGTTTTAAGCTTTAGCATTTTCTGTTTAAGTTTTCCGTATACCGTATTGGATGCTCACTTCTTGATTTGCGTAGTTGTGTTACATATATTATTTGAAATTTGAGCATGATGATATAGACTTGGTTGTCGATGCAGCGATTGGGTTCCAAAATAAAAACTCCGGAAGATCTTTGTGCTGTTTGAAGAGGATAACCAAAGACGTCGTTTCCTGCATTCTCAGTTTAAAAGGTAGATTTCAGGGTGAGCCTCTTCTTTGTATGTTTTGCTTCTGTACGTGTGGCATACATTTTTGTTTAGGGGACATGCAAATGCAACTCAATGTGATGATGGCCATATAGTGAAAACACACATTTGTGCATATCTATCTACGCATTTTTTATTTTTTGCTTACTGATGAATATTCTAGTATTTAAAAATGGAAGAAAGTTTCCGTCTATGTGGTTTACTACTTTGGTAGTTAGTTTAGTCTTTAGGAATACTTGATTCAATTTCAATGTTTTTTATGGCATTTTTGAATATTGAAGATGCTGGATCACTTCAAGAAAATAGCTTCATTTTCTATGTAAAATTTTCTACACCTACAGAAAATTAACCGAGGCATAAGAAAGGCGTGGGAAATTACTACGCTAAAAGTTTTGGCGTATGAAAGATGTAGAAAATTTCCTACAATATCCCTATGACTTAGGATTATGGTAAGAATTGTCTACACCTTTTCTATGCCCACTATAAGAAAACACTTTAATTTCCTACCTTAACTTCCTACGCCTTTCCTACCTAAAACACTTTAATCAACATCGAACATTTCGAATTATGTTTAATTTTATTATATGAGAAATGATACTATAAATATATTTATGTTAATTTTTTATCTAATTGTTTTGAAATAATTTTAAAATAACTCGATTTGGAAGCAAGATATTATTGACGTAAGAAAGAAGTGTGTATCTATGCCTTAGCCAAATACTAAGGTCCTATTCATGTGCACCACGTTTGGAACTTGGACCATTGGTGCGTTCAATGCGTTGGACATAACGACGGTCCAAGTTCCAAACACAGATCGTTGTTTCAACGGTTGGAAATGAACCGTTGGCGCAACTGCAACTCCAGCCAGCCAGCCACCTTCTCCTTCCTCCCTTATAAATTCAGCACTCCTCCATTCCTTCACCACCTTCAATCCCAACTTCTGCAGCTATTTCTGATCAAATCTGAACTTAGATTCAGATTTTTTTCAATATTATCGTGTTTATTTCATTTTTATGGGGGAGATCTATGGTGGAACAACCTTCCGTCGAAGTATAGGAAATTCGAGTGGGGGTCTCCTCCAAAGTTCAGGGTGTTGGACCCAAATGCTTTCCAAGGAATGCAGATTCTAACTCCGAACCATTAAAAAATTCCCATGTATTTTTAAATGTGAATTTTCCTTTTGGTGATAACTTCCAACTCCAGCTATCTTTATGAACATTTGATTCAATTTCAATGTTTTCTATGGCATTTTTGAATATTGAAGATGCTGGATCACTTTAAGAAAATAGCTTAATTTTCTACGTAAAATTTTCTACGCCTACAGAAAATTAACCAAGGCGTAAGAAAGGCGTAGAAAATTACCACGCTAAAAGTTTTTCTGTATGAAAGATGTAGAAAATTTCCTACAACATCCCTCCGACTTAGGATTATGGTAAGAATTTTCTACATCTTTTCTACGCCCACTATAAGAAAACACTTTAATTTCCTACGTTAACTTCCTATGCCTTTCCTACCTAAAACACTTTAATCAACATTATGCTATCCGTGCATGTGGCAGCAAACTAGAAATGTTTTGGATCCTACTTAACATTTTACTTCAAATTATAATAATTAAATAAGATATTTTACTTCAAATTATAAAATTTAAAGTTAAACAGCATTCGTAACATTACGAATTCTAAAAGAGACTTAACGATCACAATGGTACTTAACAAGCTACCATTTAATTCCAATTTAACTTCCCAAGTTTAATCACATGCATTTACATGATAATAAGCATATATGTAAATCAAATTCATAATTAACAATCAATCGTTAATATGTCACTAATCCAGTATAAATCCATTAGCACTTTAAAGTGTATCCAAATTAAAATATAATAGCAGAACAGGAATTTGTTCTGCTAATCGATTTTCATTCAACACAATTCTTCCATTTACCCGACGATGTTTATTTGGCCAAATAGATTACTCTAACATATTCTAGTTCAACTACGTTGTAATTAAACATCGTAAACTAACAATATTATTTAGTCGCTTCATATATGATTTGATACTTGATAACGTTAAATTTAAAATGAACTCAAACAAACCTAATTGCATTTCAAGATGATCTATATTGTTATCCTAGATCCAATTTCAACCAATCAGCCAATTTAATCAATTCAAGCAGATATAAATAAATTCAATCTACACAATAGTATACTGATAAATCAGAAAGGTGAGTTTAACTCACCAGAGTTCCAGTTGTCGCTTTCGCGCCCTAGTTCGATATGTAGTTAAACAGCGTTCGGCTATAGCTCAAAGTTCAACTAGCTCCAAATGCATCCAAACCAATTCCATTGCGAAGTGCTTTTTATTACGAATCCAACGTGAGAAGTTTCATCTCGATCGGACCTCGTATGAGAGTGTTGTTCAAATTATAAGAATTTGATTTTTAAATATAAATTATTGACAAATAATTCATTATAAAATTTTGAATTACCCCATCAAACATCCTACGAAACCTAACCCAAACCTCATCTTCCCAATCCAAGGGTATTCGCATGCATCAAATCTCACCAGAAAATTTTCAATTTCAATTTTCTCTACTCCTTTCCCTCTCTTTTTTTTATGGCCCAACGCATAGAATCAAACCGGCCCATAAACTTGAATTTGACCCGCCTACTGGAGAGCTTCTTCCTTAATCTGTACATCGCGTATCCCTTATGCACGAATGATGCACACTATCTCTTCCCCTTTCGATCAACTTTATGCCACTTCGACACCTCCAACGTGTTAGCTTTGCCCCCCATCACCCTGCCACCTCGACATCGCGCATGAATTCTCGCAACGAAATGCGACATTGGAGTCTCGTGCGACAATTTTTTTTCAAAAATCATCCCAAAATTTTATGGTAGTGCACCTCCACATGCTAACCACCACCTCAGTCTCCGTTTTCCCAATCTTGCCTTGAATCGATCGCGAATAGGAACCCTAGTTATTAACGCAATTATCGAACTGCTTATATGGTTGCCGCACCCTCCCAGCTTTAACCAAAACAAAAATTCGAGCTTCCTGAATATAAGTATCAATTCTAAAGATTTATAGTTGAGGGAAAGTTTTGATTTAGACTTTTAAAACTTGTGCCAGTTTTTTTGGGTATTCCTCAACGAAACTCCAGTGTGTTTGTGAAACATATTTAATTTATGTGTTTTAACTGTGTCCACAACAAAGAAACTATTCTACGATGAGCTCGTTGCGAGTGCCCTTTACCGCCTCGTTCCTCTTTCTTCATAAATATTTGATTTCCATGTCCACAGCAAAGCCCATAACCATGTCCACAACAAAGAAACTATTCTCATTTAAGGCGATTCATTTTTCAACATGTTTTTAACTGCCAACTATATTTTACATTTGTCCATATACTTCTCACTTACCGGCTCGTTTTAGTGGTTCATTGCAATCTGTTTCCATATGTCACTGCGGTTGATGCCTACCCATACAATATACAACGCCTACCATTATCATACGGCAATAAAATCAGGTTCATAAACTTTGCTGCTTCTTCAAACTACAACGATTTTTTATTTTTTGCAAGATAGGATTAGAAGTAACATATTCAGCAAATTTTACATGCAGGCCGCGTAAAAAGAAACTTACGCCAGCGAATAATGCCCAATCCGATATCAAGACATTCCAATTATTCGAGCCCTCGTTTCATAATCGCCCCATTCATTTTTCTCCCCTTTTCCGAAACCCTAGCTGTTCTAAATTCACGGCGACTAAAAAAATTTCAGGGCGCCACATCCGACAATTTCATAGCCGCCCCATTGATCTCCACTTTCCCATATAGAATTGATCAAGTAAGCAATCAACATCAACTAGCGTACTTTTAAGTCAACAACTCGTAGCAGAGAAGAGAAATTACAGCGATTCCATATTTCCGCTGATACAATAAAACTACTCGATAGATTGACTCAATTTGGTAAGTTATACAATCCTTTTCCTTTATTTAGTGCGAGTAATAATCCATTTGAGCTATGGATTTGAATGTTGCTAAATGTTAAATTGGATAATATGATAATTTTAAAGAAAATGAACTTACCGAAAATACAGTTCTTGTGGATTTATACATTCATATACATTCATATTCATAATTTAATAAATATGATAAATTTTACAAGTATTAGTTAACTTTTTTTCATAACCTTAAGGTCAAGGATGTCAACGAATGTTTAATAACTGGACTTTTACTGTATGATATTTAGCTCTCCTTTTCATTACCCTCTAAAATTGACAGATCATAGATTATATGGTCTACTAATCGTTGATTGAAAATTATTGAAGAATTCAAATTGATTAAGTAGTGAAAATGGTAAAAACTACAAGAATGTCAAAAGGTCGAATTTATGTTAGATTTATGTAATTAACAAAGTTATAAATTAATAAATCTTATATGTAGCATTTATATGAACATGAACCAAAAAGTTGTGGTCTAAGTATCTTCAATTTGTTTTATAATTATTTACATGGTGGTTTATAACTCAGAATATTATATACCCATATTACTTGATTGCTTTTCCGATATGGTAATTGGTATTTTTGGCTTCAAGCAAAGTGTATTGAACTAAATGCAGATAATGGATGGGATTTTGAGGGTTTTTTATTAGACTATGAAAATGTTTGGTATAAATAAACACAAGCATCAAGTAAATTATTTGTGAATATTTGTGATTTTGGTGACTTTTTTATTTTTCTTGAACTTCCTAAAAAGTGCGCAACAATCTTTCAAAATTTCCTAGAAAATTTCAAGTGCTTTGCAATGTGACATATTTTTCCTCATGCATTTTCTTTGCTCATGCATATATTTTGTCTTCTTTTCGTGAGATTTTGTAAGTGTTCTTGCTGTTTTCTAAAATTCAAATGCATTTTTGATTCCTTTTCAAATGCATTTGTTTTATAAAGCAGCGATCCTATTAAGCGATTATACTTCGTTTCTTTCATCGAATCAACGATTAAGGTTTCTCATTTGACACATATCTATAAACACATATAGGTACCGTTCGCACCTCACATTTACCCCGTTTCTGCTTTCGACGCGTCCGACGCGTTAGCAGTGGAAACAGGGCAAATGCCACCGTTTCGATGCTGTTGGAAATCAAGCCGTTGGCTTCCGACGCGTCTGACGCGTCCGATGCGTCGTGACGCTTGGACCAAATGGCTTGATTTCCCAGCCGCGATTGTTTATATTTCTCCCTCTCCCCTCTTTTTCTCCATTCTCAACCAGCAAACCTACCTCATTCCGCCTCTTCTTCATTTTTTTCCCGCAATTTGACGCATTATTTCAGGTATTTTTCTCCGCTATTATGTTTATATTTTTCAGATCTACAACATATTTTTTTGTAATTTTTTGTTTATTTTTGAATTTTTGTATTTTCAGATCTACAACATATGACTCACTCTGCTGGATCCTCATCTATGCCTATTGCTCATTGGACAGTAGAGAACGGACGCTTTCATCAAATTATGCATCAACCACCTAGATTTGCGAGGCAGTAACGGCTTTTTATCTGCTATTCAGTCGGATTTCAACGACAGATTCAATGACAATTGGACCAACACGCAGATGAAAAACAAGTGGGACAATCTGAAACGGGCGTTGAGAGAGTGGAACACATTGCTGGAGATACCTGGCGGTGAATGGGATGCGGAGTATGACCGCCTTGACTAATCAGACGAGTGGTGGACTGGTCTAGCGCGTAGATACCAAAAATACAGGAGAAATGCTCCGTTAAAATTCAGAGAGCTTGACGAGATGTTTGGCTGGTGCGAGTGGTGGATTGGTTCACGGCCGTTTATGCAAACAGATCATTTCGGCGATGCGGTCAAGCTTTGCATCGTGATTTTTTGACTGGAGAGAGCATACCAGTTGAGTCTAGTGTATTTTGCTTATTTTTCTACTTTGTTTGGTTTATTCTGCTTGTTTGTTTGCTAGTATTTAAATTTCAAATATATTTGTTCTGATTTATGAAATATCGAATTTTTCTGGATGTGTTTTCATTTGCAATTATTAAACGTATATTACACAAAATAATAATAATTAATTAACTACAAATCAATTAAATTAAAAATCATAAATTAACATACTCCGCTTGAATGCCCCGCTTAAACCCGCAAACGCATTCCCTGCTTAACTTCCTAATCTGCTTAAATACCCCGTTTAAATTCTCCGCTTAAATGCCCCGCTTTCTCTTTCCGCAAACGCACCCATAATTGCAACATACTTTTTATATCTTCTTCTACAAGCTTCAGTTACTAATTTGTTGTACTTATATTGATGTTATCACTTCCGATAGCATGGTTTTGATAATTGGCAACCTACAATAGCTGAAATTATGTAGTTTGACGAGGTAATGTAAAACATATTTTCATGTATGGTTTTGATTATCTTTTATTGATTTAGAATTTGGTTTTTCTAGTTTATTTTAACTGAGCTTGATTTTAGATATTTGAGGAATAGTTGAGAATATTTATTGGTGTGTTGTTATGTGGATAAGTTTTGCTTTTACTTCGTTTTGAACTGGTATCATAGTTTTATATTATTTTAAATATAAACAGTTTGTAGTAATGATAATCAGGATCATAAACTTTGCTGCTTCTTCAAATTACAACGATTTTTTATTTTTTGCAAGAAACGATTAGAAGTAACATATTCACCAAAGTTTACATGCAGGCCGCATAAAAAGAAACTTACGCCAGCGAATAATGCCCAACCCGATATCAAGACATTCCAATTATTCGAGCCCTCGTTTCATAATCGCCCCATTCATTTTTCTCCCCTTTTCCGAAACCCTAGCCGTTCTAAATTCACGGCTACTAAAAAAATTTCAGGGCGCCACATCCGACAATTTCATAGCCGCCCCATTGATCTCCACTTTCCCATATAGAATTGATCAAGTAAGCAATCAACATCAACCAGCGTACTTTTAAGTCAACAACTCGTAGCAGAGAAGAGAAATTACAGCGATTCCATATTTCCGCTGATACAATAAAACTACTCGATAGATTGACTCAATTTTGGTAAGTTATACAATCCTTTTCCTTTATTTAGTGCGAGTAATAATCCATTTGAGCTATGGATCTGAATGTTGCTAAATGTTAAATTGGATAATATGGTAATTTTAAAGAAAATGAACTTACTGAAAATACAGTTCTTGTGGATTTATACATTCATATTATTAATTTAATAAATATGATAAATTTTACAAGTATTAGTTAGCTTTTTTCCATAACCTTAAGGTCATGGATGTCAACGAATGTTTAATAACTGGGCGTTTACTGTATGATATTTAGCTCTCCTTTTCTTTACCCTCCGAAATTAACAGATCATAGATTATATGGTCTACTAATCGTTGATTGAAAATTATTGAAGAATTCAAATTGATTAAGTAGTGAAAATGGTAAAACTACAAGAATGCCAAAAAGTCGAATTTATGTTACATTTATGTAATTAACAAAGTTATAAATTAATAAATCTTATATGTAGCATTTATATGAACATGAACCAAAAAGTTGTGGTCTAAGTATCTTCAATTTGTTTTATTATTATTTACATGGTGGTTTATAACTCAGAACATTATATACCCATATTACTTGATTGCTTTTCTGATATGGTAATTGGTATTTTTGGCTTCAAGCAAAGTGTATTGAATTAAATGTAGATAATGGATGGGATTTTGAGGTTTTTTTATTAGACTATGAAACTGTTTGGTATCAATAAACACAAGCATCAAGTAAATTATTTGTGAATATTTGTGATTTTGGTGATTTTTTTTTATTTTTCTTGAACTTCATAAAAAGTGCGCAACAATCTTTCAAAATTTCCTAGAAAATTTCAAGTGCTTTGCTATGTGACATATTTTTCCTCATGCATTTTCTTTGCTCATGCATATATTTTGTCTTCTTTTCGTGAGATTTTGTAAGTGTTCTTGCTGTGTTTTAAAATTCAAATGCATTTTTGATTCCTTTTTATTTCGGGTGTGTTTGTTTTTTATTAATCAGAATTCATTTGTTTTGATTTGTTTTGAATCAGTGATTCTTTGCTAACATAAGTAAGCCATTTGTTTTGAATTAAGTCCTCCAAATTAGATCCTATAAAGTAGCGATCCTATTAAGCGATATACTTCGTTTCTTTCATCGAATCAACGATTAAGGTTTCTCATCTGACACATATCTTTAAATACATATAGGTACCATTCGCACCTCACATTAACCCCCGTTTCCGCTTTCGACGCGTCTGATGCGTCCGACGCATTAGCAGCAGAAACGGGGCAAATGCCACCGTTTCGATGCTGTTGGAAATCAAGTCGTTGGCTTCCGACGCGTCTGACGCGTCCGATGCGTCGTGACGCTGGACCCAATGGCTTGATTTCCCAGCTGCGATTATTTATATCTCTCCCACTCCCCTCTTTTTCTCCATTATCAACCAACAAACCTACCTCATTCCGCCTCTTCTTCATTTTTTTCTCGCAATTTGACGTATTATTTCAGGTATTTTTCTCCACTATTATGTTTATATTTTACAGATCTACAACATATTTTTTTTGTAATTTTTTGTTTATTTTTGAATTTTTGTATTTTCAGATCTACAACATATGACTCACTATGCTGGATCCTCATCTATGTGTATTGCTCATTGGACAGCAGAGAACAGATGCTTTTATCAAATTATGCATCAACCACCTAGATTTGCGAGGCAGTAACGGCTTTTTGTCTACTATTCAGTCGGATTTCAACGACAGATTCAATGACAATTGGACCAACGCGCAGATGAAAAACAAGTGAGACAATCTGAAACGGACGTTGAGAGAGTGGAACACATTGCTGGAGATACCTGGCAGTGAATGAGATGCGGAGCATGACCGCCTTGACGAATCAGACGAGTGGTGGACTGGTCCAGTGCGTAGATACCAAAAATACAGGAGAAATGCTCCGTTAAAATTCAGAGAGCTTGATGAGATAATTGGCGGCTGCGAGTGGTGGAATGGTTCACGGCCGTTTGTACAAACGGATCGTTTCGGCGACGCGGGGATGCTTTGCATCGTGATTTTTTGACTGTAGAGAGCATACCAGTTGAGTCTACTGTATTTTGCTTATTTTTCTAGTTTGTTTGGTTTGTTCTGCTTGTTTGTTTGCTAGTATTTGAATTTCAAATGTATTGTTCTGATTTATAAATATCGAATTTTTCTAGATGAGTTTCATTTGCAATTATTGAACGTATATTACACAAAAAAACAAATAATTAATTAACTACAAATCAATTAAATTAAAAATCATAAATTAACATACTCCGCTTGAATGCCTAGCTTAAACCTGCAAACGCATTCCCTGCTTAACTTCCTACTCTGCTTAAATGCCCCGCTTTCGCTTTTCGCAAACGCACCCATAATTGCAGCATACTTTTTATGTCTTCTTCTACAAGCTTCAGTTACTAATTTGTTGTACTTATATTGATGTTATCACTTCCGATAGCATGGTTTTGATAATTGGCAACCTACAATAGTTGAAATTACGTAGTTTGACGAGGTAATGTAAAGCATATTTTCATGTATGGTTTTGATTATCTTTTGTCAACTTAGAATTTGGTTTTTTTAGTTTATTTTAACTGAGCTTGATTTTAGATATTTGAGGAATAGTTGAGAATAATTGTTAGTGTGTTGTTATGTGGATAAGTTTTGCTTTTACTTCGTTATGAACTGGTATCATAGTTTTATATAATTTTAAATATAAACAGTTTGTAGTAATGATAATCAGGATTATAAACTTTGTTGCTTCTTCAAATTACAACGATTTTTTATTTTTTGCGGTGTAACGATTAGAAGTAACATATTCAGCAAAATTTACATGCAGGCCGCGTAAAAAGAAACTTACGCCAGCGAATAATGCCTAACCCGATATCAAGACATTCCAATTGTTCAAGCCTTCATTTCATAATCGCCCCATTCATTTTTCTCCCCTTTTCCGAAACCCTAGCCGTTCAAAATTCACAGCGACTAAAAAAATTTCATGGCGCCCCATCCTACAATTTCATAGCCGCCCCATTGATCTCCACTTTCCCACAACGAATTGATCAAGTAAGCAATCAGCATCAACCAACGTACTTTTAAGTCAACAACTCGTAGCAGAGAACAGAAATTACAGCGATTCCATATTTCCGCTGATACAATAAAACTACTTGATAGATTGACTCAATTTGGTAAGTTATACAATCCTTTTCGATGCGTCGTGATGCTTGGACCCAATGGCTTGATTTTCCAGCCGCGATTATTTATATCTCTCCCTCTCCCCTCTTTTTCTCCATTCTCAATCAGCAAACCTACCCCATTCCGCCTCTTCTTCATATTTTTTCCCGCAATTTGACGCATTATTTCAGGTATTTTTCTCCGCTATTATGTTTATATTTTTCAGATCTACAACATATTTTTTTCGTAATTTTTTGTTTATTTTTGAATTTTTGTATCTTCAGATCTACAATAATTTCTGGATGTGTTTCACTTGCAATTATTAAACGTATATCACACAAAAAACAAATAATTAATTAACTACAAATCAATTAAATTAAAAATCATAAATTAACGTACTCCACTTGAATGCCCCGCTTAAACCCACAAACGCATTCCTTGCTTAACTTCCTACTCCGCTTGAATACACCGTTTAAATTCTCCGCTTAGATGCCCCACTTTCGCTTTCCGCAAACGCACCCATAATTGCAGCATAATTTTTATATCTTCTTCTACAAGCTTCAGTTACTAATTTGTTGTACTTATATTGATGTTATCACTTCCGATAGCATAGTTTTGATAATTGGCAACCTACAATAGCTGAAATTATGTAGTTTGACGAGGTAATATAGAGCATATTTTCATGTATGGTTTTGATTATCTTTTGTTGATTTAGAATTTGGTTTTTCTAGTTTATTTTAACGGAGCTTGATTTTAGATATCTGAGGAATAGTTGACAATAATTATTGGTGTGTTGTTATGTGGATAAGTTTTGCTTTTACTTCGTTTTGAACTGGTATCGTAGTTTTATATAATTTTAAATATAAACAGTTTGTAGTAATGATACTTCATGTGGTTATTAGATAAGAAGATGAATTTGTCCTAACATCCCGGTTAGGAGCATAATAAAATAAATTCAGTAAAATGTATTTTTGGATTTAAATTGGGTTTTTGGCCGAAAAAAAGATATTTTGAATTAAAAGGAGGAATTGAGATATAAAATGGTTTCTAGTTCTGGAAAATTCTTTAAGTGAATAAAGGGATGAAATAATTGATAAATGAGTTCGAAAATGTTATTTTGGAATATGTATTGAATTAAATTCAATAAATGTGTTTTTTGGGTTTATTTTAGAATAAATTGTAAAATGTTGATTTAAAGTTCAAATTTGGCATTTGAAATGAGTTTTGTGAATTCAAAAGCTATCTAAAAATTATATTTGAGAAATAAAGATATTTGCAAGTTTACTTCGATTTAAACGCTTATATTTCCTTTCAAAAGAATTTATTTACATTTTAAAGTTAACTTATCTTTTATTTTTCTCTAAAATGGTAAAGATCGAGTAATTTCAAAATGAAACTTATCATAGGTACCTAAATTAACTAATTAGAGGTACCTAAATTAAAATATTATTGGTATTTAAATTAGCATATTATAGGTACCTAAATTAAAATATTATAGGTATTTAAATCAACCTATTATAGGTACGTAAATTAACTTATCATAAGTACCTAAATTAACTTATTATAGGTAATTACATTAACTTATCAAAGGTACCTAAATTAACTTAGAATGTACAATTTTTCAACTACCGCGTTCTCTATTAGAAAATTTCAGTGGTACTATGCTAATGAGTTCAAATTAGAAAAAAAAAATAAAAAACTGTTGCAATGCATCTGTAAATTTAAGACTAATTTGCAATTGAAGCCAAAATATTATACTAATGACTATTTTTTAAACTAAAGGACAAATCGCATATTCATAGCAAAATAAATAACTTTGGGTTCAACATGTTTGTACCAAAAATGGGCACAACACTCTTTGGGAGTTTTTGAAGAGATAAAAGTGAAGAAAGAAAATTAAAACTGAGGATTATCTAACAAAAACTCCAAATAACAGAAATGTAAAATGCAAAGACAAGCGATTTAGAGTGGTTCGGCGTTTCGCCTACGTCCACTATGAAGTTTGATGATTTTATTGCTCGATACTTGAAGATTACAATTTCTTATAATGTAGTACAACTGATTTTACTAGCTAAGTCTGAATATAAGGCAGCGGTGGGGATTTGGAGTAAATCTGGCAGAGTCTGGGCGCTCTTTAGCTCTTAAAATTATCCGACCCCTTTTCTGAATGACCAGGGGCTCTATTTATAGGTGTAGGAGGCTGATATTTCGCCTAAATTTCGGGAGACCAGTTCTGGCACGTGAGGGGGGCCACATGCCCGCTTTCAGGAAATCCGGGCCCACTTTGGGATCGATTCGAAATCCATTCGAATCGATCAAGAAATTGTCCAAACGAGCTGAAATTTGGTGTGGATGTTCTTCAACCTGTGCACAAGCTTCTGTGAAAATTTCATGACATTTGGACTTGTAGATCTCCAGATATTGTCGATTCGAAATGGTGTTCTCTGAATTGTTCGTCTTGTTCGAATCGATTCGTTCGAATCGATCGCCTCGAATCGATGACGGAGTGTGCTTCCGTGATGACGTGGAGCGCGAGCTTCGCATCGATCCGCTTTCTTCGCTAGTTTGATCGAGTCGTCCGTGAGACTTCGCTGCTTTGACTCGATGGATTCGAAGGCTTCATTCCCAGAGGTTCCATCGTATCGATCGTGACGTGCCATGGTTAATCGATACGAAGTTGTTGTAGCAGGATGGATTCGAACAGATTGTTATTCCTGGATTCGAAGTGAAGTGCTCTGGTGGATTCGACCGAGCCTTCTACTGATGGATACGAAATGGGTGAAGGTCAAGGACTGAATCGAGTCGAACCATGTCTTAGTGATGGATGCGAATACGAAGCATGTGACTTAGCCCAGCCTGTTGATCGATTCGAACCTGATGAGTTCGAACAGATGGATTCGAATCATTGCTTCTCTTCTAACTTGCGTGGATCATAATTTGAGCATACGAACTCGGATCGACTTGAAACTTGGGACGTTGGCTTCCTTGGCTTTGCTTGTTATGTCTTGCTAATCGTGGCCCGATCTGGACTCGGACAAAATTCATCGATATCCATGACGAGTGACTCCTGTTTTTAGTCAAGTTCTTGGTGTCACGGCCTTGCCAATAGGCGGGATAACATTTGCCCCCCCAAAGTACGTCTTGTGTAAACATGACGTGCTTTGAAAAACTGCAGTCTTTCATGCTGAATTTTTCTGTTCAATTGATTGCTTGACAGTCGTCTTTTAATTGTTTCGTTGAAATCTTCTCTTAGACAAATGTTCAACTAGCGTGCTTTGCTTTGATAGACATAAAAATCTTCGATGGATACGAAACCCTGATTCGTATCGATGAGTTCTTGTTGTTGCGGGTCAAGTACTGATGGATTCGAAGTGATGGTTTTGAATCGATGGAGTCGAGTGTCTCCAGAGCTACCTTTTATTTAGAGTGTTTCGTATCTATGAACTCGAGGCATTCTGGATTGATTCGAATCGATGGTCTTGAACTGGTGGATGCCGGTGTTTTCTTCGATTTGATGGAGGCAAGAAGTTGATGGATTCGAGTAGAATACTTCGAATCAGTCTGGGTTTTCACCTGCTGAGGCCGGTCATGTACACCGGGAGGCGAACCGCCATTAGGTCACTATAAATACCGGGGTCCTGTTCATTCTTTACTTTTTTACTTTTGCCTTCGTTTTCTTGTGCGCTTCGAATCGACTCCAGATTTCAAGGACTAAAGGCAAACGAAACACTCCCTCTTCGAATCGAACTAGCATCAACTAACCTCACACTTAGGTATTCAATTCGACTAAGTATTCGTTCCAAAATCTGAAGTCCCCTTTATTTCCATCTGCGTTCGAATCGATCTCGATGGAGCTGAAATCGGGAATGGAATCAAGAAATCTTTCTTGAGAAAAGAAAGATCTATCCTTCGTGTCGATCTGGAGTGTCGGAGGTACGAATCGATCTGAGAGATGGATTTCTCCAAGGTGTCCGTATCGATCTGGTCGTATAGGTTAGAGGCTTTGTGGGTCGAATCGATCGTAGGTGGCAGAAAATTGTATCGATTCGTGGTGATCGATACCTTGAGTTGCTCCCTGCTTTTGCTTCGAGAAATCTTAGGTAGGTGATCGATACGAGGCCTGGGCGTATTCGATTGCGAAGTTCTTATCTTTTCAGATCGATGCGAACCTTCGGTAGATGATGGATTCGATGCTCTCGCTTTCTGATGGTTTCGAACGCTCTGATGCGATCGATACGAAGTGCGTCGATTCGTTCCGGATCGATACGAAAATTAGGCTTCTCCTGATCGATTCGAAAATAAACCTTTATGGATACGAAATTTTCACATATTCAACAGCATGATTCCGACGAGCTTCATCTCTGCATATTTGGACTGAACTTTTGTTGTGCATACTTGACTGCCCTTCGAAGCTCGTTGATGGAACTGTACTTTGACAAATTAACACAAACTAATCAACATGAATTCTGAACAATATTCTTTAAGACAGTCAGCAATGACGGTCACTTTAACCAACTTCATAATTTCCGAAGTTTTCATCTTGTCTTCGATTTCGTTGAATTTACTAAGTATTAGCTGCACTGCACTTCACACTGCGGGATGCACGGGTCTATTGTTTGTTTAACACTGATTTCTGATAAGTAGTCAGTTATGGAATCTTCGAGCTCTCAACAGCAGGAGATTCAGAGTTCTCCCCCTCCGGTCCTTGTAATTCCAGATATCCCAGCGGAGGTAGTAGATCCAGCTCCTGACGAGCTACAAGAGGCTATATTTATTGAGGACCCCATAGATTCTGTTCAGTCCAATATTTCTGGAAACTTACTGGGTAGGATATGCACGAGACATAATATTCCTTTGGATGATGCACTACTGCCGGGACCTAGTGACAGACCTCACTGTCCGCCCGAAGGGTATACCGCCTTTTATCGACATGCTTGTGCGGCCGGAACACTCCCTCCATTCAATCAATACATTAGGGAGATGTTATCATTTCTTGGAATCGCTCCTTCTCAATTACACCCCAACGGGCACGCGTTACTGAACAGTGCGTTTATTGTATTTATGGAACACCTTTTCCGTCCTCCAAGGCCGACGGAAATTAGATATCTATTTAACTTCAAGAGCAGAGGCGATAGTCCGTCTTTTACATTTTTGGAGGCAGTGAGAAACTATCAAGTTATTACCGGAGCCTGGACCAGACTTAGTTACTTCAAGAATGAATGGTTTTATGTCCGGTGTCCTCCTGGTTTTGCTAGGCGATGGTTGTCTAGACGTAAGTGTTGTAACCTGTTGACGATTTCTTTGACTAATAGCTTTTTGGCATTGGTATTGACATCCTGTTTTTCTTATAGCCATTATCTCCAGACCCGACGGCGGGTATTACAAGGACATGATCTGGAGCCTTCAAGAGATCCCGAGCGAGTTAAGACACATCGATTCGGTGTTGATTGATTATAACTTAAGGACTCTTGGCTTGATCGAAATGAATCAGAGAATAGTCACCGAAGGGATGCTAAAGCCCGTTTCAAAGAAGAAGAAAAAGAAAATGGCGAAGAAAACGCTCGGGGTCGTGATAACTGAAGTGAGCGATGAGGAAAGGACTCACACAAACGTAGAGCCGATGGCGGATCTTTCGGGAAATTTTGCAGAATTGGGAGAGAGACGGAAAAGCAAGACCGTCGTTTCTAAAAAACTTAAATCTAAGGGGTGTAAGTCTGTAGATGTGTCTTCTCCCACTTCCGGAGCTATAATTTCTGAGGCCGCCCTTCTCATTCGAGAGATACTTTCAAAGGGCTTGATGATATTCCCATCCCGGATTATATATCGATTCATCACGATTCCGGGTTGGAGGAATTTCAAGATGTTTTAAATATGAGCGAGCCCTTCCCTTTGAGTGCGGTCAACACTTCCGGTTGGTCTGGGGGTTTACACATTTACACACACTTCCACAGCACTACATGATTTCCGCATATTGAACATCGCTTTTGTAGGATTCTAAACTGCAATTCCTTCTTATCGCAGGTGAGATGTCAGGTCGTGGATCCACTCTGGATAGGCTTCGTAATGTACGCCGATCTGCTTCTTATTATGAGTCCCGCTGGAGGGAATTGGATAGGGATCACGGTCGAGGCTACACCAGCCAGGAACGTTACGACAGAGATCGGGATTATTAGCGCGGCCATTCTGGTCAAGATTGTACTGACAGAGATAGGAGCTATCAGTACCGACCGCGATCTCGTTCTCCTCCGCCTCCTAGGGCCCCTATAGATCCTCCTGAATCTTCGCAGCAACAACAACCTTCTCAATCTTCCAGGCCCGAAACTCAGTGGCAAAGGGTTGAACCGCAAACAGCTGCCATTGTTGAACAGGCGCCGGCCGAATTGACAAGTGAAGGAGCCATCCAGCTTGCTCAAATGAAAAGGGACTTTCCAGAAATTTGTCTGGATGCATATGTCTTCCCTCCCCATCTCAAGAGGATTCCTCCGGATGCCGAAAATATTGCGCATAGCTATATCCGCGACTTTTATGCTCAATACAAGGAGTGGTACAAAGCAGCTGTGAAAGCTTCAAAAGTGGCTTTCGACCGGGCAAAGATTATTGAGCAGTGTGATGCTGACATTGTCAAGAAAGACCGCATCATTCAGGTTCTCCAAACAGAGATCGAGTCGTCTCGAAGTGCAGAACTTCTAGCGCTTAAAAAGCATGACGAGGCCGTGGCAAAAATGGCAAGGATGCAGCAGGCACATTGTGCCTTAGTAGAAGGGATGGGCCATCGTTATACCACCATTGTAGCTGAACGGGACACTGCCGTTAAAGAGTTGAATGAGCTCAAAGCCAAATTTGCTGAAACGGTGAAAGAAAAAGATGATGCAAACACCGCCGCTCAGGATGCATGTGATCAAGCTGTATTACTTCGAGCTGAACTTACTGCGGCGGTGGCAAAGACTAAGTCTGTGAAGGCAGAAGTTGAGGAAAAGATTACGGCGGAGCAGTCTAGGATGGAAGCTGATTTCGATGATCTCCTGGTTACCTATAACGCCAACGTGCTGGAGCATAGAAATTTATTTTGGCTTGGAGATGACTCTATGATTCTGTACAACGCCTGGACTAGGCTGGTGGCGGAGAAGAAAGCGGCGCATCCGGATGAAGCATTGGATGATTTCAAGCTTGAGTCGCGCTTGCTTTCTAAGGAAGAGAGGAAGGTTCTCTACGAGGCGATGATTTCCGTGGAGAAAGAGAGGCTTGGTGCTCGGCAGATAGAGACAGGTGAGGGCTCTGGGATTGAGCATCACGAAGCAAGTGTTGGAGCTGTAATTCCGACATTGCCCGAAACCATTGGTGCGGTCGATCCCCAGTCCGTCCCCGCTTATAATCCTGACCAGCCGCAATTGTCTTCCGCTGATGCTCCTGCCTCTATACCTGCCCATAATTCGGGTCAGGCTAAGGAAGGTATTTGAACGTCTCCCGTAAACACTTAGTGTGGTGAATTTGAAGCGGTTCATTTAGCTAACAATTTTTTGCCTTTTCTTATTCAGTGACCGAAGCTGTTATCTCTGCGCCTCCTGCATCTCAAGTCCCTTATCAGGTGCAAGAAGCCATTGTCACCGAGGCTATCATGACATCTTCTGTGGTCGGTGAAGAGGGAGAATCGAGCATGTTATCTTTTGATGCTCAGATGATTGAGGAACTCCTTAGTCAACCCAACAAACCCTTCGCAGATCCATCTTTTGCCATGAGTGGGGTCGCTCCAGCCGTTAGCTCCTTTATGCCAGCCACTAGTACGTCCAGCACGACACATGCATCTCGTGAGGATGAAATTTTGGCCGAGATGAATGCTGAGATGGCAGCAGTGACAGCGGGCATGAATCCATCTGGCCATGCCCCATTAATGATGATATCGTTGGGCGGCACTGTGGTTATTGCAAGCGCTCCCGCCCCACTTCTTGTTACGGCTCCTATGCCTCCAGTTCCATCCTCCAAGAGAATCTCTGTCGCCTCAAGCTCTGAGAAGGATGTTGACAATATGTCGCCATCGGAGGACAAACCGGAGAAGAGTAAGAGAGTGAGGAGGAAGTCAGGTAGCGGGTCCAGTGGGACTACCCCGAAGAAGAAACTGAGGAAGAAGAAAGATTGAACTCTTCCTTTAGTTTGTTGTCACGTTCGGGGGTAGTGTTTTGTCTTGTCTTTTTGGTTTTTCTATAGCCGTGTATAGATGTGGACTCGGCTCCCACTAGTAGGAATTTATTGAACCAGCTTGTAATCAGATTCTTTTTGTTGATAATGGAAATGAAAACATATTCTCTTTTGTCTTCAATTCAATATTTGCTTTGGTTCTGTTCCCAGTCTTGGGGATAAGCCGTAATGGGTGTTGTGCGGAATTATCTGCAATTGAGCGTCAATGCTTATACCCGGCTCGCGCTCTTGGAGTACTCTGGGATTATGGAATTAACTTATTATTTATACTCCGTCTCGCACTCTGGGAGTACAGAGTTAAGTTATGTTTATACTCCGTCTCGCACTTTGGGAGTACGGAGTTAAGTAATTTTTTATACTCCGTCTCGCACTCTGGGAGTACAGAGTTAAGTAAATGTTTATACTCCGTCTCGCACTCTGGGAGTACGGAGTTAAGTAATGTTTATACTCCGTCTCGCACTCTGGGAGTACGGAGTTAAATAATGTTTATACTCTGTCTCGCACTCTGGGAGTACGGAGTTAAGTAAATGTTTACACTCCGTCTCGCACTCTGGAAGTACGGAGTTGTGTGAAGGATCGTCGTGTATCAACCCATTTTTAGTCTTGATGTGATGGCTTGCCCCCGAGCTCGGGTTTCACTTATTGAGTGGCCGGTCATATCACAGCCACTCCCTATTTGAATAAATTCCACTACGTGATGGAATTTAGCTCTCCGTGCATCGTGATGTTGTGCATTGTATTCAATGAATCACAGCTCTGGCTCGAAGAAATGATAGTTTATTGCTGAAATAAGAAAATATGGCATAGTAAGTTGCCTTATTACAAATTCTAATTTCGAAATGCAAAAAAAAAGTAAATTGCTAAATGGAAAAATATAATGAGATAAATAAAGCCTGTCATGTGTAGTAGCGACGGAGACTCTCACTGTTCCAGGCCCTTGGCAAATCAAGACCGTCAACGGTCGATAGTTTGAATGTGCCATCTCCGAGTCTTTGTGTAATCACGTAGGGTCCTTCCCAATTTGGTTTCATGTGCGAAGGAACCAGATAGATTCTCTTGAGGACGAGATCGGCGAGTTCAAAAGTTCGAGGTCGAACTTTGGCATTGTACAATCGGGCGACTCGACTCCGATATGCAGCAGCTCTCAAATCAGCCTCTTCCCGTTTCTCATCCAGTAGATCCAAAGATTCAGCAAGCAATATAGCATTTGTTTTCGGATCATAATAAGTCACGCGATGGAAAAACACTTCCGTCTCGACTGGAATGACGGCTTTTGTGCCATAAGATAAGGAAAACAGGGTATGTCCGGTTGCGGTCTTGTGAGTCGTTCGATAAGCCCATAAAGCCATAGGGAGTTCATCAACCCATTTGCCCCCGGCCTTTTCCAGTCGTTTCTTTAGGATGGATTTTATAACTTTATTGACAGCTTCGACCTGACCGTTTGCCTGAGGATGTGTAACCGCCGAGAATTTTTTATGGATATGAAACCTTTGACATAAATTCTTGAATTCTGCACTTTCGAATTGGGCTCCATTATCGGTGATGATGGTATGCGGGAGTCCAAATTGACAAATGATGTTGCGAACTACGAAATTTATTACTTTCTTCGTCGTAATCGTTGCGAGAGCTTCGGCTTCAGCCCACTTTGTAAAGTAGTCAACGGCGACAATGGCGTACTTCGCACCACCTTTTGCCAGAGGTAGAGCGCCGATGATATCGATGCCCCACATTGTGAATGGCCAGGGACTGACCATTTGAGTTATCTCGGTAGGTGGGGCTCTTGGAATTCGGGCGTGTTTCTGGCACCTATCGCACTTTCTGGCATAATTTGTTGCATTTCGGTTCACCGTTGGCCAGTAGTATCCATATCGGAGTATTTTCTTAGCGAGAGCTTGTCCACCGGTGTGATCGCCACACTCTCCTTCGTGTACGTCATGTAACACTCGTTTGATTTCATCGTGCGCGATACACCGGAGGAGAGGAACAGAATAACTCCTTCTATACATGACTCTGTTCTGAATGACAAACCGTGAAGCTTTTCGTAGAATTTGTCTCTTCTCATTTCTGTGCTCAGGCAATGTCCCATTCTCAATGTAATTTCGATACAGAGTCATCCACATTTCTCTACTGGGAGCGGTTTCAAACACAAAATTCGTTTCTATTTGATCGATGTTTGGGGAGGACAAAGTTTCGATGGGGACAAGTCCCATCTGCTGTGCTTCACCTGTGCTGGCTAACTTTGCCAATGAATCGGCTTTTTGATTGCGTTCTCGAGGTATATAATAAATGGCATAATAATCAAACTGATTTAGTACTTCCTGAACTCGAGCTAAGTAAGCAGCCAGCCTTCGATCTCTCGCTTGATATTCTCCCCGTACTTGACATACGACTAATTGTGAATCACAATAAATTTCCACAACGATGATTCTCAAATCTCTGGCAAATTTTAGTCCAGCTAAGAGGGCTTCATATTCAGCTTCATTATTGGTTGCACGAAAACCAAACTTCAAAGCATAACATATAGATCGGCTTTCGGGGGTTTCAAGTACAACACCAGCACCCGAACACTGGTCGTTTGATGCACCTATAGCTTCCAAATGTATTCGGGGGATTCACTGGTTTCGGGCAAGTCTTCAGGAACGGTAAATTCAGCGATGAAATCGGCTAGGACTTGTCCTTGAATGGCTCGTCTTGGAGAGTAAGTAATATCAAACTGGCTCAGTTCGATGTTCCACTTGAGTAACCTACCAGACGTCTCAGGCCGCGTAAGGACCTGTCGTAACGGCTGGTCGGTGTAAACAATAATAGGATGTGCCTGGAAATATGGTCGGAGTTTTCTTGATGCAATGACAAGGCAATAAGCCAACTTCTCTAGTTTCGGATAATTTTTCTCAGCTCCAGTCAATCGTTTGCGGATGTAGTAGACTGGTTTCTGCACTCGATCTTCTTCCCTAACTAAAGCAGCGCTGATTGCATACTCTGATACTGCCAGATAAAGGTACAATTGCTCGTGGTCAACTGGTTTTGATAAGATCGGTGGTGTGGAAAGATGTTGAACCAGCGATCGGAATGCGTCTTCACACTCCTTGGTCCATTCAAAGTTTCGCTTTCCTTTCCGGATCAGATCGAAGAAAGGAATGCATTTATCGGTGGATTTTGAAATGAACCTGCTCAATGCTGCTACCTTCCCATTGAGACTCTGGACTTGTTATATGGTTCTTGGAGTTTGTAAGTTCCTTATCGCCCAAATCTTTTCGGGATTTGCTTCTATCCCTCGAGCATTAACAATGAACCCGAGAAACTTTCTAGATGCGACACCGAAATGACACTTTAATGGATTGAGCTTCATTCCATATTTTTGAAGGATGCCGAACATTGAATCTAAATCTCTGATGTGATCTGTAGAGAATCGAGACTTTACTAGCATGTCATCCACATAGACCTCCATGGTCTTCCCGATCTGGTTGGCGAACATTCGGTTGACCAAGCGTTGATATGTTGCTCCGACATTTTTTAAACCAAAAGGCATGACTCTGTAGTAGTAGAGTCCCAGATCGGTCACAAAACTGGTATGCTCTTGATTAGGCAAATGCATAGGTATTTGATTGTAGCCAGAATAAGCATCCATGAAAGATAATAATTCGTGCCAGCCGTTGAATCTACGAGCTGGTCAATTCGGGGAAGTGGAAAACTATCCTTTGGACAAGCCTTGTTTAAGTCAGAATAATCGATGCAAGTTCTCCATTTCCCGTTCGGTTTTCGAACCAATACTGGATTTGACACCCATTCTGGATACAAAGCATCTCGGATGAACCCATTTGATTGTAACTTATCAACCTCCTCTTTAAGGGCGGCAGATCTCTCTGGATCCATACCGCGCCTTTTCTGTTTGACCGGGACATATGGCGGATCAATATTCAGGGAGTGACTTGCGATGTCTTGCGAGATCCCGCACATATCAGAGTGTGTCCAGGCGAAAACGTCGAGATTCGCTCGGAGAAATTCAACCAATTCCTGTTGTGTCTGTCTTCCCAGTTGAGACCCAACTTTTAGTACTTTCGAATCATCATCCTCACTGATTGGGACGTCCACAGTCAGTTCGGCCAGGGAAGCTTGATTTTCTTTAGATTCGTCTTTATCTTCGTTGTCTCTAGGGTCAAGATCTTTAAGGAATTGGTCGTGGTGCCCGGGCCGGGGCCCAGGCACTAATTGTCAATCATCAGCAAAACGGACGCAGAGAGATTCCTCTACGCCCTTTCCTTTCTCCTTTCTCTGCGCCTCGCGCAGTTCAGCAACATAACAGGCTCTTCCTACTGCCTGATCTCCTTGAATGACTCCAATTCCGTGATCAGTAGGGAATTTCAAAGTTAAGCACCATGGGGCAATGGCTGCCCTGAACTCAGCAAGGGCCGATCGGCCCAAAAACGCATTGTAAGGTGAATCAATATCTAAAACGACAAACTGCAACATCCGGACTCTCCGGCGTTCCCCAACTCCCAACTCCACTGGCAGTTCCACCACTCTAGTGGGTATTGTAGCACTTCCGTTGAAGCCGTGAACTCGAGATTGGCAAGGTTTTAAGTCCTTTGCTTCCATTTTCATTAAATCATAGGCTCGTTTAAGCAAGATGTTTACGGAGCTCCCACTGTCAACCAGGATCCTCTTCATCCAAGCAGGACCTACCTGGGCGGATATGACCAGTGGGTCGATTGTTGGGGCTTCAATCTTATCAGCGTCTCTGCTTCTAAATATGATATCATTAGATATTGTTTTCTGTTGTTTAGCCGGAGTTCCATCTTCACAATTACTGCAGCATTCGAAGTCCGCATGCCTGATAGAGCTGGTATACGACTCCATTTTCCTCCAGCTTCTGTCTGTTGGATGGGGACCACCACTTATTGTATTTATAACTAGCCTTCCGCCCGTACGAGCGGGTTCCTCTTGTCTTTCTTGATTTTGTGCACGATTCTGATTCGACGGGCCCGCACCACCAGGCTGCGGCGTCCGCACAAACTGATCTAACTTTCTCTCCCTGATCAACTTCTCAATGAGGTCCTGCAAATGTCGACACTCATTGGTATTGTGGCCATAACTCTCGTGGAATCTACAGAACTTCCCTGTTTGAATCTGCCTCTCCGACGATTGCTTTGGAGCAGGCTTCTTATATTGCACAGTGTTGCAAGTTTGTAGATATACATTTTTCAATGATGTATTCAATGGCGTGTAATTATCAAACATTGGAGCCCTACATCGTGGGCCTCGGTTCTGATCTCTCTTTTTATCCTGACCATTGTTGCCTCGCGGCTGGGTCTGTTTGTTCTGTATATTCAACTGAACTTTTCTGAAACTCTCACCGGACTGCTTAACTGCTACATTACTTTGTATTCCTTCAGTTCTGGGCATCGCATCGTCCTGCTTCCTATACTATTTCGCGTCCTCTTGCCGTAAGAATTGAGCGGCTTTGGAGTAGAAACGGTCCAACGATGCGGGCGGTTTCCCAGCTAGCCAATTTCCAAACTCAAAATCGGGATCGATTCCTTTGGTTAATGCCATCAAGATTGAGTTATCGTTAGGATTACTAATCTCTACACATGCCGCGTGGAATCTTTCTAAATAACGTCTAAGTGTCTCTCCTTTAGCTTGGGTGACACTAGATAGGGTGTTAACGTCTTTAGGTCTAGCGACATGCAGACGGAACTGTTCGACAAATTTCTTAGCCAGCTGATCGAACGAAGAGATAGATCTACGTGGCAACCTTGTGAACCACATTGTTGCGATTCCTCCCAAAGAGATGGGGAAACTTCGGCATTTTACTGCATCATCAGCCCTTGCGGCGCTCATTGACCATTCATATTTCAAAATATGTTGATTGGGATCGGAATTTCCTTCGTACATAGGGAGAGTTGGCATTCTGAATCGCCGAGGAGGTTCAGCGTATAATATTTTGTCGGTGAAAGGAGTATGACTGCAGGAGATTCCCCAGTCGTCATTGGTAAGGCCTTGGCTTTCGTGAATCATCTGACGTACCATGGCGGAAATATCAGGCATTGTCGCATTATGTGCATGCTGAGCTAAGGTGTGGTCGGGTTCCACATTGCAAGTTTGAACCGGACGCTGTCGACGGTTCAAGTCTCGCCTCCTTGGCTCGGCATCTTCTGGGACATATGGTTCTGGAGTACGCCCACGTTGCTGATTATTCGGATCTAACAGATTTCGAGTATCAACCCTTGTTTCTACCGCGGCGGTTGTAGTGCGATTGTCTGTGGTATACTGTGGAACAACACCTCCTCGTGACGAGGGCCCGGCCTGGAAGCTAGTTGACGGTCCAACCCTCAATTGTCCTACAGTCAAGGCAGGTTGATATCCGGTAGCTTGTGTGTGACTCGCGTCCAATCGAGGTCGTGTAGATCTGCCGTGATAGTCAGATGAAGCAGAGCTTTCAGTGGATGAGTGGGAAGCATCATCCCTCCTGATCCTCCTGCGCCTTCGGCGGTTTAATTGGTTGGTCAATTCAGCGTTAGCGCGTAGCTGTTCAGTTAATTGTTGCCGACTTTGAGTCAGTTCTTGAAGCAACACTTGGAACTCTTGCCTGGTGACTGGTCCTGACGGATCTGAGTGAGCAGTGTTGTCTTGGTTGGATGGAGGCAGCTGCGTAGGATTCTGTCTATCCCGACCTTCTTGGTCAGCAGCTGTAGAAGTGGTTCTTGTGCTAACCATCTTGAGTGGTGCATTCCTTTCCTAGATTTTATGCAAATCTGAATAGAATGGAAGGATTCTGGATTAGAGATCTGAATCTTCCTCTTGGATTTATGCAATCCGGTATCGATGGTAGATCCAAGGAGCAGGAGAAAAAGCTAGTTTTCTCAGTGAAAGCACCAAAGTGTTTGTACCAAAAATGGGCACAACACTCTTCGGAAGTTTTTGAAGAGATAAAAGTGAAGAAAGAAAATTAAAACTGAGGATTATCTAACAAAAACTCCAAATAACATAAATGTAAAATGCAAAGACAAGTGATTTAGAGTGGTTCGGCGTTTCGCCTACGTCCACTATGAAGTTTGATGATTTTATTGCTCGATACTTGAAGATTACAATTTCTTATAATGTAGTACAACTGATTTTACTAGCTAAGTCTGAATATAAGGCAGCGGTGGTGATTTGGAGTAAATCTGGCAGAGTCTGGGCGCTCTTTAGCTCTTAAAATTGTCCGACCCCTTTTCTGAATGACCAAGGGCTCTATTTATAGGTGTAGGAGGCTGATATTTCGCCTAAATTTCGGGAGACCAGTTCTGGCACGTGAGGGGGCCCACATGCCCGCTTTCAGGAAATCCGAGCCCACTTTGGGATCGATTCGAAATCCATTCGAATCGATCAAGAAATTATCCAAACGAGCTGAAATTTGGTGTGGATGTTCTTCAACCTGTGCACAAGCTTTTGTGAAAATTTCATGACATTTGGACTAGTAGATCTCCAGATATTGTCGATTCGAAATGGTGTTCTCTGAATCGTTCGTCTTGTTCGAATCGATTCGTTCGAATCGATCGCCTCGAATCGATGACGGAGTGTGCTTCCGTGATGACGTGGAGCGCGAGCTTCGCATCGATCCGCTTTCTTCGCTAGTTTGATCGAGTCGTCCCGGAGACTTCGCTGCTTTGACTCGATGGATTCGAAGGCTTCATTCCCAGAGGTTCCATCGTATCGATCGTGACGTGCCATGGTTAATCAATACGAAGTTGTTGTAGCAGGATGGATTCGAACAGATTGTTATTCCTGGATTCGAAGTGAAGTGCTCTGGTGGATTCGACCGAGCCTTCTGCTGATGGATACGAAATGGGTGAAGGTCAAGGACTGAATCGAGTCGAACCATGTCTTAGTGATGGATGCGAATACGAAGCATGTACTTAGCCCAGCCTGTTGATCGATTCGAACCTGATGAGTTCGAACAGATGGATTCGAATCATTGCTTCTCTTCTAACTTGCGTGGATCATAATTTGAGCATACGAACTCGGATCGACTTGAAACTTAGGACGTTGGCTTCCCTGGCTTTGCTTGTTATGTCTTGCTAATCGTGGCCCGATCTGGACTCGGATAAAATTCATCGATATCCATGACAAGTGACTCCTGGTTTTTAGTCAAGTTCTTAGTGTTACGGCCTTGCCAAAAGGCGGGATAACACAACACGCCTTAAAACACAAGTCAAGTGTTTGTACACCATATAAATACATTGAAAATTCAAGCAGACACAAAGATTTCAAAATTTCAAATAAGCGGGTATTCAGAGTGCACAACATTTATGTATGCTTGTTTCAAAAAATTTGCCACCTCTGGCTGTTGTCAAAGCACAAAAAAGTGGACCCCGTTGGACTGTTCATCAGATATTACAGTATGCACTGCCAATTTCTCTTGACTCCTCAAGGCAAAAACATCTCATTGATGAAAGCGAAATTCTAGAGTTAGAGTTTGGTAAGAATTTCTTGCAATCATCATTATCAGATGTTGTTAGTACAATATTTATTTCAAAAGGACCGAAAGAAGCACTAATTTTTTTTCAAATCATTGTGATCTAGTTTGCATCTCCTCATGACACATTCCTTGCAAATTCATTCAAAAAACAGTGCAACGTGGTTGCACTCTTTTGTTTACATTGGGAATTGCACCCTGGTTGTAGATCACAATGATTTCGAAAAGAATTATTGTATGTCCCTATATTCACTTATTATAGGTAGCTAAATTAAGTTATTAAAGAAACAATGTTTTAAAAATCTGATATTTTCCATTTATTAATAGGTTAATTTTCCTATTAATAACACATATTGTGCATCATTTGTTATTAGAATTTATTGTAGCCTAAAATGTGATATTTCATTAAAATTAAGATGTGTACAAATCTAGCATACAATTCACAGAAAAAGCACCATGATTGAATCGTTAATCTCAATCTTGGTCTATCATAGCCTAAAAAGTACATAAGTGAAATATGTCAACCTTAAATCAAGTAATGCATATAATTTTAAGAGGCAATTATCCAAAAAACAAAAAGAAGATATATGACAAAGCAGTTGCAAATTGAAGCATGAAATGAATATCGAAGCAAAAATGAAGAAATTACATAGGGATTTGAACAACGTAGCAGTAATGCTCTATTCCAAATTGGATCTTGTAATTTCGGGATTCAACAATATACTTGAGAAATAGATAATTTTGCAATTACGCTGGTTAATAATTTAATGCTGTGAAAGAAATAATGGGAGGCGGTTTAGAAGATGAATGAAGCATCAAGCAAAGGTTAAGAAATAGGTCGTGAAAAGCGGTTCAAAAAGAAACGGAGTGAACTGTATGTGTTAATGCTGTTAATTATGCTTTCTTGTCAATCTCCCAACCGTTTGATGTCTTTCTGCTTATTATATCTGATCCGTTCTTTGTCTTCTCCGTTAAAACCCATGCTTTTTGTTATATAGATTCAATATGTAATATAAAATAAGATGTCATGTTCATTCTACCAGAATTAATCTAATAAAATATATTCGAACAAAATATATAACATATTATATATAACTAAAAATAATATTTAGAAAATCAAAATTTGTATATCATTTTTTAATTTGAAATCAATATAATTGATATTATTGAATAGTTGACAAATGATATGTCTTTTTCGAGTATACTTATTATAATTTAATAATCAAGCATTATAAAAATTTATCTATAAAAAAGTTGAAAAGAAGTAGATACACGTGCATTAATTGTTAAAAAATTATAATTTAAAAAAAAACTTCGAGTGGGTATGCTAATTCCTCATCCGCAAATCAGCCTTCCCGCGGGTTATTTTCTCATATGCTACATGAAGGGGTTGGATACGAACATTCACAATTAAGTAACTATATTGTTAATTTGGTTAATGTAGTGGACTGACTAACTCAAATTATATGAATATGAGCGAACTATATCAAAAGTACAAGGATCAAGGTATGTCTTTTTTTATATCGTAAGATAATTGCACTTCACAGTAAGTAAACTACGGTTTTATATATTCTCGATTGAATCGTACGTCTGGAGATTTTTGGTTTTCCTTGCTATCGGTTTACTCCTAAGAGTCGAGAACAAATAAGGAGAAAGTGTAATTTTCTTATACACGTTTCAACGATAAGTAAGCTTTAAGCTTATGTGTTAACCTGAATATTGAATTGTCAGTAAAGTGTAGTCCAACAATGTTGGTAGTACAAACAGTTAGTAAAGATGAATTTTATTATTGTGTAACTGGTTTTTCATTTTCTTATTAGGCATAGCTCTTTAAAGCAATGCACTTCCACTAGCATTTTATTAGCAGCTGATTTGTGAATTTATTGAATTTCAATGTATTTTGTACTGCAATTTCAGTGTATTCTGTTCATATTTTGTTCTATAAACTTATTATGATCATATTTTCAGTATATTTTGTTCATGTTTATAAATTTTCAGAGTACTTTGTAAAACTGTATCTAGTGAATAGTTGTGTGGTTGTTCATTGTATTCCGTTCATGCTATGTTCTCAGTTTATTTTATAATGAGCTGCTGTAAAATTTTGCATTTTAATTGTCTCAATTGGAAAAATGGAATTCCATATTCCGTTCCGTTTTTTCCAGTTTCCGCCAATTGGAATTCCGGAGTTAGTGGAACGGAATTTGAAACAATGAGTAGCATTCCATCTATGATCGGAAGGAAAGGGAAATGTATCGGTTGGTACATAAATTTTCCGTACCCCCCTAATAGCAATGAAGCTTTCACGTGCCTAAATAACATAAAATATAGATTTTACGTCAAATACCTCGGGGGTAGAGCTTGACGATCCATTACTTGTTCGTCGCCGATGGAAGGCACATTTTTTCAAACCCAACAGCAATTTGCCCCAAGAGTTGGTCTATCTATTTATCATAGAAAAAGCAAAAAAGGAATGAAGTAGAGAATGAGCACATTAATACAAGAGACATGAAAGAGTGGAACTAGACTGGTAAAAACAGTTGTGAATATATTGATATTCTTACAATCCTCCGAAGGCCTTCCCAGTAACTGGTTATCAACAGGTTATTGATATATCCAACACAGAGTTACGAATATATTGTGTTTTGGCTGCTATGTGCTATAGTGAGT
The DNA here is from genome assembly GCA_030737815.1 of Allium fistulosum. Lineage (NCBI taxonomy): Eukaryota > Viridiplantae > Streptophyta > Magnoliopsida > Asparagales > Amaryllidaceae > Allium > Allium fistulosum. The sequence continues at coordinate 1,133,916,724 of CM060906.1, read as the reverse complement.
CCGGAGATAAGCATAAATAGAGACAAATTCAGACCTATACCACTACAAAATTAAAACAAAACTACAAAAACAACAAAGATCATGAAGTTTTAGAAACAAAAAAACCTATACAACAGAGGATAAAAATCTTTTATCAAACTTCAAACAAAAATTTAAAAAAATTAAAACAAAACTACAGAAATCAAAGATTATGAAGTTTTAGAGAGAAACAAGCTAGGGGTAGCAAGTTTCTTGCCTTGAGTGTATTTTCTGCGGCAGAACGAGATGCAGTAGCTTCGATGCTCCTGGAGACATCGGATCTGAAAACTTCCAGGTCAGCTTTGATAGAATCGACGATTTCATTCCTGGCCATTCGAGACGGATCACTCTCCGTTTCCATATTCCTCGATAGCTTATCTAATCTGGATCGTAATTCCAACATTTGAGCCGTGGACGCTTGTTCGTAGACTTCTAGACGAGCCTGCAAAGCGTTGACAGAATTTTGAAGTTTAGCTAATTCGGCTTCTAGAGACATAGTGAAGAGGGCTGAGAAGTGTCGGCAGCAGGAGAGTAGGCAAGGTCGGTGGTTGGAGCAGCAGGCGACGGCAGGGAGACGAGGTCGAGCGGTAGAAAGTTTTTAGGGTTTTTATTATTTCTGACTTCGACTTCGATATTTGATTTTAGGGTTTTGATTTTGATCGATGCTGGGTTCGACATCGATATTTGAGAGGGCTTTTTGGGGTTTAGATTTTGGGCTGGGCTAAAAACTTAACACTTTATTTTTCTTAAAAAACAATGAGAAAGCGCGCTTTTTCACTGCTGTAACGATCCAGATTTTTAGTCGTTTGATTTGAATGTTTAATTTATTTTAAATGTTAAGTTTGAAATATTAATTGATTTCAAATATGAGAATATGGATTTAATTGGTGAATATAGATTTAAATTTCAAATTTATAGCGATTTATCGTTATACGAAAACAGTGGAATTTAATAGTAAATTAAGCAAATGATTGAATTCTGAGTTATTCATGAATCGAAATGATTTCATATGTTATTTAAACACTTTTGAGATAATGATTTGTACTGGTAAACATCTGATTTAAGTTGAAGTGTTTTAAAACGAGATTTTTTAATAATTTATATTATTAAAATATTAAAAATAGCCTTTCGGGGCACAGTCACGGATTTCGACGAAACTTGTTTTATTGAATCCATAATATTATATTATTGTATGATTTCAAATTTCATGGCGATCCGATAACGTATGTAGCTGTGGTAGCTCGAAACGCTCAGCGTGATTTCAGCGATTTATTTAAATCGATTTTGTTTAATTTAAATCGAATTTGAACATAAGTTGAACAAACGATCGAATTAAGATGCAAGACCAGTTCCATTGAGTTCGTCTCGACATTGCGAGTCAAGATATGTATATGGATCGCTATTTTTGGAAACCATGTAATCTGATGGTCAAAATAGCCTCCATTAACGTGAAAATTATCATTCCGGGGCGCACTCTCGGAATGCGACGAAACTTTTACCGTTGGAACCATAATAATATGGTGATGTGCGCAGGCAAGTTTCTTGGCAATCGGACGCACCGTTTGATCGAACGAGCGTTAAACGCGCGATCGTTTAAAAGAAAGAAAAGAAAAATGGAGATGTCAATGTAATTGTCCTCCGTGCTTCATCTCCTTGCAACGTAGAATGACAATTTAATTGACATTATTTTATTCTCCCTTTGCACCCCATCATCCATCCCATTAATACATATATACGAAGGACGGCCCTCGCGATTGAAATGCATTTCAAGGAATGCATCTCACGCTATGGTAGGCTGTATGAAGCTACGAATTCATTTTTTGCCGAACTGAATTGGGCAAGAATTCATTGTGCCGAGCTGAGGAGATGACTTCCGTGCCGATCGGAGGACAATTACATGAGCTTTAACTTGTAATAGGAAGTCGAGGATGGAAAATGGAGATGTCAATGTCAAATATTCAGTTCGAAAAGCAAGTTTATCTCTTGATAATAGGTCTAGTAAGCCAGGAATATTTGGAAAATAATATGAACTAGATAAAAGCCATGGTAACATTGATAAAATCCTTGCTTTTTCAATTATATTTTACTAGGTTTATGAACACTTTTTGCAAACATTCAAACAAATATATCAAAACACAGGTATATAGAAAAAACAAAATCCTTCAAATATTCATAAGTTGTACTTATATATATACACATAAACAAACCATATGTTAAGATTAGCTAAGATGTTTAAGGAGGATCCAAAACATTTCTAGTTTGCTGCCACAAGCATGGATAGCATATAATGAACTATTGGAACAGCAGATTGACAAGGATTTAGCACAACTAAATGTGCCAATTATTAAATTTATTTTACAATCTTGTCTTAGCCTATTAATTGATTTAAAAAGTGAATCGACCATTAATAAAGTGGTTCAATAGGTCGCCTTTTTAGGTCTTCAACTTCTTAAAAGAGGAAAACTATATTCAAAAGCTTTGGTTGAAGATATCTACAATAGTTATGCAGCAAATATTTAATGAGAAATGTCCCGGCTTCAGCTGAAGCATATGGCCTAATAAAGCGTTCCCTTTTCCATGGATTAAACCCGTTTGAGTCATTTGTGCATTCAATTAGTTCTGGGGAAGTAATTATCAGATCATCAAGAGGATTAACTGAACATGGAGTTCTATTTGAGAAATTAATGGCTATTTTGAGGGATGTTGTGATAACTTATGATAGAACTTTTAAACATGTCTGTAGCAGTTCGGTTGGTCAATTTGGATATGAGTTGGGTTATGAAGAACGAACTGATGGATCTTTGCCGGTTGGTTAGCCGGTTGATGTGTTAGCTGCTACCGCTATATCCACTCCGGCTTACAAGGCTCACATCCAGACGACAAATATATGTCAGCCAATCAGTGCATGGAATTATTTAGGAGCACTCAGCCTCCAGCTCCTACACCTTCTTCTCCTCCGAGCAAGTCTGCCTTTGCACGTATGTGCAGTGATTTCTCCCATCTTGGAGGCAAGCCTTTCAAAGGCTCTGAGTCTGTTCTTAAGGTCCAGGCATGGCTTCGTTCATGCAAGCACATCTTTTCTTGCATGGATCTATCCGACCACCACCGAGTTCTTATTGCATCGAGTATGTTGCAAGAGCGTGCTCTTGATTGGTATGAGCTTCTTATTGTCGAGCTTGATGAGTCCACTCTTACCAGGATCCAGTTTAGGGAGCAATTCGAATTTAAGATCATTCCTAAATCTGAGAAAGCCCTCTTAACACATTTTGAGTTGAAGCAAGGGAAATCTTCTATTTCTTAGTATGTATCTTCATTCGAGGCCTTATCCAAGTATGGTCTCGAGTATATTAGCACATCCTAATGGAAGGCCATATTCACATGGCATGCCTTATTCAAGGAGAAAAATATACTAAGATACAAAAAAATTCCTTTGACGCCTCCTATCATGAAATTTGAGCATAAAACTATTTTAGGGCAATCTTGTGCTAGTTCAGTAAAATAGGGTTCTAATCCTGAGTTTGAATGCTTCCGGATATTTCAAATATTAAACTTAATATTCTCGTATTATGATAAATAGCTATATATATTGAAATTCTAAGTCTATTTTTCCAATTTAAAATCATATTTCCATATTCAAACACAATTAACATTCCAAATTTGACATTTCAAAATAAATTAACGTTTAAAACCAAGCGACTAAAATCCGAATCGTTACATTCTTCCCCCTTAAAACAATTAATATCACGCGATGTACACTAGCTTATTACTTAACTTACACAATCTTGACAATCACTCCATTCTGATGACGCAAGCCCGGGGTTTCGACCCCGACTCCAAGTTCGGAGATTGGCTGACTGGCGAGCCGTTAAGATCATTGGAACAGGCATTTTGTTTCTAAATTTTAATATTTTGACTTTTATTGTTTAACGTTTATGATTTAATGTTTATATTTTATGTTTTATAATTTATAGTTTACGGTTTAGTGTTTATGTTTTATCTTTCATAGTTTAGTCTTTAGGTACATATTTACTATTTGCCGTGCATATTTTATATTTTAAGCTTTAGCGTTTTCTGGTTATGTTTTAAGTTCTTTTTAAATTTCAATATTTAGGCTTTTATGGTTTATGGTTTATGGTTTACGGTTTAATCTTTAAACTTTATGGTTTATGGTTTAAAGTTTATGATTTATGGTTTACATTTTATGGTTTATGGTTTATGATTTATGTTTTATTGTTCAATGTTTACGGTTTAAAGTTTAATGTTTATAGTTTGTAGTTTATGGTTTAATCTTTAGACTTTTATGGTTTATAATTTAATGTTTAATGTTTATGTTTTATCCTTCATAGTTTAGTCTTTCTGGTTTATATTTTTTATTTGCTGTACATATTTTATGTTTTAAGCTTTAGCATTTTCTGTTTAAGTTTTTCGTATACTGTATTGGATGCTCACATCTTGATTTGCGTAGTTGTGTTACCTATATTATTTGAAATTTGAGCATGATGACATAGACTTGGTTGTCGATGCAGCGATTGGGTTCCAAAATAAAAAATCCGGAAGATCTTTGTACTGTTTGAAGAGGATAACCAAAGACGTCGCTTCCTGCATTCTCAGTTTAAAAGGTAGATTTCAGGGTGAGCCTCATCTTTGTATGTTTTGCTTCTGTACGTGTGGCATACAATTTCGTTTAGGGGACAAGCAAATTCAACTCAATGTGATGATGACCATATAGTGAAAACACACATTTGTGCATATCTATCTACACATTTTTTATTTTTTGCTTACTGATGAACATTTTAGTATTTAAAAATGGAAGAAAGTTTCAATCTATGTGGTTTACAACTTTGGTAGTTAGTTTAGTCTATAGGAATAATGATTCAATTTCAATGTATTCTATGGCATTTTTGAATATTGAAGATGCTGGATCACTTCAAGAAAATATCTTAATTTTCTATGTAAAATTTTCTACACCTACAGAAAATTAACCGAGGCGTAAGAAAGGCGTGGGAAATTAAGACACTAAAAGTTTTGGCGTATGAAAGATGTAAAAAATTTCCTACAATATCCCTATGACTTAGGATTATGATAAGAATTTTCTACACCTTTTCTATGCCCACTATAAGAAAACACTTTAATTTCCTACATTAACTTCCTACGCCTTTCCTACCTAAAACACTTTAATCAACATTGAACATTTTGAATTATGTTTAATTTTATTATATGAGAAATGATACTATAAATATATTTATGTTAATTTTTTTATCTAATTTTTATGAAATAATTTTAAAATAACTCGATTTGGAAGCAAGATATTATAGACGTAAGAAAGAAGTGTGTATCTATGCTTTAGCCAAATACTAAGGTCCTATTCGTGTGCACCACGTTTGGAACTTGGACCATTGGTGCGTTCTATGCATTGGGCATAACGACGGTCCAAGTTCTAAACACAGACCGTTGTTTCAACGGTTGGAAACGAACCGTTGGCGCAACTACCACTCCAGCCAGCCAGCCACCTTCTCCTTCCTTCCTTATAAATTCAGCACTCCTTCTCCATTCCTTATAAATTCAGCACTCTTTCTCCATTCCTTCACCACCTTCAATCCCAACTTCTACAGCTATTTCTGATCAAATCCGAACTCAGATTCAGATTTTTTTTCAATATTATCGTGTTTATTTCATTTTTATGGTGGAGGTCTATGGTGGAACAACCTTCCGTCGAAGTATAGGAAATTCGAGCGGGGGTCTCCTCCAAAGTTCAGGGTGTTGGACCCAAATGCTTTCCAAGGAATGCAGATTCTAATTCCGAACCATTAAAATATTCCCATGTATTTTTAAATGTGAATTTTCCTTTTGGTGATAACTTCCAACTCCAGCTGTCTTTATGAATATTTGAGTCAATTTCAATGTTTTCTTTGGCGTTTTTGAATATTGAAGATGCTGGATCACTTCAAGAAAATAGCTTAATTTTCTACGTAAAATTTTCTACGCCTACAGAAAATTAACCGAGGCGTAAGAAAGGCGTGGAAAATTACTACGCTAAAAGTTTTTCTGTATGAAAGATGTAGAAAATTTCCTACGACATCCCTACGACTTTGGATTATGGTAAGAATTTTCTACATCTTTTCTACGCCCACTATAAGAAAACACTTTAATTTCCTACGTTAACTTCCTACGCCTTTCCTACCTAAAACAGTTTAATCAACATCAAACATTATGCTATCCGTGCCTGTGGCAGCAAACTAGAAATGTTTTGGATCCCGCTTTGAACATCTTAGCTAATCTTAACGTATTGTTTGTTTATGTGTGTATATATAAGTACAACTTATGAATATTTGAAGGATTTTGTTTTTTCTATATACCTGTGTTTTGATATATTTGTTTGAATGTTTGTACAATTGCGGGCATAATTTCTTTGTCATGCACACCTGCTAAACGTGTAGTGATATTGGTATAAAAATGATTTACTAGAAATGCGCATGAAATTCTAATAATAGGTAACTATGACATGGACTGTCATATTAGTATTAATTTAACATATAGATTTTCTCTTATAGGATGTTAATATGTGGGTAAATTTCCCGATACTTTGATTTCTGATTATATGGGGTTCACCCAGTCGATATTGATTTTTTTTATTTCTTATTTAAAGTGATTGTGTGGGTGACGATGTTCTATACTGAGTTTTATGTGATTTTCTGTTGTATAAGATATTGAAGCTTGTTTGCGATTCATTATTTTATATACACACAGTTGACTATGGATTTAAATATAGTCTTACCCGTTTATTATTTATACAATACTCGGGTTAGTCCGAGACATTTCAGGTTCAGGGGATAGTGAGACCAACATGTATTTACTGGGTATAGAGGAGATTAGATACTTGTATTATAGCTTATTACCTTAAATTGTACATTCTCTTGTATATATTCCGATATGACGTATGTTGGATATTATTTGTATATTGTATATTAAATTTTGTCGACACGATTATGACTTTGTTTTATCGGATATTTTCCATTTATTATATATTGTTCTATCCTAGAGGCACACATGTTTATTGTTTTGTACCAAGACTGTGCATGAATCTAGTAAGTAATATTGATATTTAGAATACATACCAATGTTGGTCCAAGAAAATATTCACGTGTGTACCCTATATCACCTTATTCTCCGCATTATTTAACAATATTATTATGTAATACTCCTGGATAGTATGGGTATAGAGGTGGGGGTGTTTCAGTTAGTATCAGAGCCAATTCAGAACAATATATTATATATAAGAGACATGAGTCAAGACTTGGAAGAGACTTAGAGTCCCTGTCCCCAAGGGTGGGTTGGGTAGTTACTAAAGTTATAGTAGGAATATATGATGATTACCGGGGTAATCATTTCGGGACGTACTTGTTATTTCTATTATATATTATATTTAATATTAATTCCTTGATTTATTGGTCCCTGGGTGATGTTGAAATTGTTAAAAGAAACTAAGTAGTTCGTGATGGAAATCGAATTTTTGTGAAGAAAGAGGAACTTATACTTGATAAAGTTAAGCAGTTTAAGGTCCTTTTCCCAAATGAACTTGCAAAATGCATGTTATAAAGTACAAAATCTTTGAATTTGGGCAAAAGGTTGGACAAACAGTCATATTATTCGCACAAGGGAATTCAAAGTTTCTAGAAAATCTATCAGCCATTTTCTTGACTTAATTTCCTTGTACTTGCTTCTTCTATTTTAGATTAGTCGTCTGGTTGCTCTATAGGAATTTGCTGCTATCCCCAATGGATCATCAACAACTTTTTTATTTATTTATAATAGAATTAAAAAGTACATATTTTGTTTGGGTCTTGGTAGTTGGACCTTGACGCAGCAGCGGATAACAAAATGAATGATGCGGTGAAAGTAGGAATCAGTGAATTGAAGAATACCAAAGGCCCAAATCCGTTGATCCAAAGATGCCGGATTCTAGCTATCTCAAACACGTTGATCGCGCATGATACCATGTTTAAAGATCTACGATTCTTCGTACGTTGATCTAGCGCACTAGATTCCGTGAATCGGCTTCAACAGTCGTTGATCCGAGCGCACTCGAATACCGAAAGTGGAGATAGGAGATTACACTCAACTACCAATTTAAGAAGAGGCACAAATCTCTCAAACAAAAGTTTATTCAAAATCAACTAGCTATTACAAATGACACAACCCCATATTTATAGGTGGATTATAACTTGACATTTACATCACAACACATTACAACACATAGGTCGGCAACGACCTAAGACAAACAGGGACTCACGACCTAAGACAGACGCGACCTAAACATTACAACATCAAACGACTTAACATATTTACAACATAACGACATAACATATACAACATACAAACGACTTACGACCTAAGAAGTAATGCGGCATAAGTCAACCCAGCTTTAGGAACCCTTCACGCGACCTAATTAGGTCGTAGCTTCAGGAACTCTTCACGCGACCTAAGATTGAGCGACCTAAAGAAGTGGTTTCTGGAAATCTTCGAGCGACCTAAAGTTGAGCATCTCATGCGACTTAAGAACTTCAACGACCAAGCATTCAAGCAGCATAAGAAAATCAGCTTCAGCGACCTAAAGACCGCACGACTTAAGATAGGTCGTTCGCGACCTAAAACTTCTGGAGCGACATATGGTCGAGCGACCTAAATTCAGTAGCTGCAAGGAAGAGATGCGGTATTAGATCGAGCGACTTATAATCAATGCGACTTATTAAGCCTTGCGACCTAAACATGTAACGACCTAACATAGCTTCAGCGACATAAGAATCTTCGACTTAGGAATTTCAGTGCAGTTGCTCGCGACCTATGGAGTAACGACCTATCAACTTGAGCGACCTAAGTAGGTCGCTTGTGACTTAAGTCTGGTCTGGAAATGTTAGATCACTTCATACCTTGCCACGCTTCAATTCCCCTTTGTTCCTCGTTAGGTCGTATAATCCCACTTGTTAGGTCGCTTAGTCGACCTATCATCATACTAGGTCGCGGCCGACCTAAATCCAATGCTTTGGTGCTTGAAGTGTTACCTCACGAGCGACCTTCACTAGGTCGTGAGCGACCTAAGTTCCACAACTTATGGAATTTCATGAATTCTGGAGCAGCTTCGATCTCGTGACATTGGTGCACTGCATCATACCCCCCTAATTGAAAAGAATTCGTCCCGAATTCAATTTCTTTCCTTCTCCGAGACGCTGTCTTCCATTCATTATCTGGTCTGATGTGGCTCTGGGGATAACCACTCTTGTGATTGATCTTGTCTTGACTCTTTGATGATATAGCTCGACATAAGGAACGCATGGCAATAAGCAGACGCGGCATTAGACAAGCGGCATAAGGAAGTGATCTGAGGGAGATGACATATGAAAAAGTGTGGAATGAACTAAGCACTAGGTGCCAGATCCAATTCATGTAGCACAGAACTTCATAAGAATAGTGTCGTATACCATATTGCTTGTGCCAATAGGAAGACGTGATATAGAACCAAAACGTGTCGAAAATGTGAGACGATATAAGGAAGTTTAAAATCATGGAACGACTTAGGAAATCACGACCGAAAAGGTGTGAGGACTCATGCTCAGATTCTCGTCTTTCCTTATGTCGTTCAGGTGTGTCATCATTTAGACTCTTCCCTTGATATGTTGCATCAATTTTCCTTAACTGAAATGAATTCCCACTCGCTTCTCCTTCAACATGTTTATTTTCATGAAATGCTTCCAAGCAATTGACGTTGATAACGTCAGCAGTGCGGACATGATCAGGCAATTCCAACTGACAATCATTCCCTTCATCCTGTCTTTTCAACTCTTTCTGTTCTTTCAGATTCTGAAGATCATACGATCCCTATAGTAGAATAGCATCTGGTACTAGTTCAGTTTGAGGTTGAATGTCCTGTAGTGGTGGTAACTCTTCGGGTAGTTCCTCAGGATATTCGACTTCAGAATCATTGAATTCTGACCCAACTTCCTCGAAATCCTCAAGATCTTTACTCGTTCCTGGCTCGGTCAACACAAGCAATTCATTTCTAATTTTCACAGACTCTTCCAAAAATACAAGATTAGTTCCTTCAAGCAATTCCTCAGAAATATCATATTCACACTCCTCAAATACTTCAATCTCTTCGGAATTCTCAAAGTCAGAACTTTCTCCAGATTCAATCAACGTTGATAATTCATCACTATCCTTCATTTTATTGACGAGCTCTTTCAAAGACAATAAACTCTCTGATTCTGCCTTCTCTTCTGTTTCACTTTCACTTTGTTCGAGCTTCTCGGAGATTATGGAATTAACACTTAGCGGCCTCTCGTCCATAAGCTCAGGTGTTAAACAAGAATCCTCCATCATCAAGTAATTTCCCTTAACTCCGAACACAATTTCTTCTTCCATACTATCGACGTCAATCTTCGGCGGTGAAGAATATTCAACTTCTACATCCACATACTTTGACTCAATTTCTTCATCATCATCAAATTTCGGCGGTTGATAAAAGTCAAATTCAGCAGTCCTCCTCAACAAGTTACATCCTTCATCTCCTGACAAAACTCCTTCATCGTTGTCAAATTTCGGTGGTAATTCTTCGAACGATTCTGTAGGACCGACCTCTTCAAATTCTTCTAACATTGGTTTAACCTCCTCGGGAGTTTTAAGTTCTTCATTTGCCTCATACCTAACCAATGCTTCAGCACTACCTTCTGCTTCTTCAACACCTTCGCTGAAAGATAATGGGCTAGTCGGTTCCTCTTCCTTTTCCGGCTCGCTTTCGGTAGAATCATCCACATCCTCGTTTTCTCATTCTTTGTCAACTAATGCTTTCATCTTGGGCTCCATACATTCAATACTTCTATGGCCAGACTCCTGATAATGATAGCGCTTAATTCGGTCATCGACACTTGTCTTAGTGATTTCATGTACAACTGGTTCATTGACTCTCTTAGAAACATTTAGACTGCAATTAACGCCTCTATTCTGATTGCTGGAGTTTGTAACCACACCCTTTCCTTGACTCCCTTGTCTCAACTTCTGCACTTGTTGGTTCACACGTGTTTGATAATTGTAGGGTAAGAAGTTTGCCTTCATCATCCTTTTCATCTTATCCCACGTGACAACTTTGGATTTCCCCATTATCTTTCTGGTTGATTTAGTTTGTTGCCACAAATCCATAGCTCGTCCTTTCAATCTTGTAGCAACTAACTTAACTTGACGATCCTCAGACACGCTGTTGAGTTTAAAATTCTTTTCAACCTTTGATAAACAACCCAAGAATTCCTCTGCTTGGAGACCACCTCGGAATTTTGGAATCTCCGTATCCTTCCTTGATTCCCGTGTATGACCATTCTCTGCAACATTTCTATATTGATTTTGCCCTTGACCTGGATATCGAAAGTGAACACTATCACTAAAACTTTCTTCTTCAAAATTAGATGAGCTTCGATGTCGATTCTGAACATTGACTCTTTAAATTAATTACTTCCATGGTGATTAATAAATCATTGCTTAGTGGTGCGGTTGAATGATCACAACCGTGGGGTGATTTTATTCGGAATTATCCAGTAGCCCTGCCATTGTATGGAATCCAATCTCCAATAAGTGATCTCGGACTTGATTGTATACCTATGTATGCTGGAATTTAATGAACGCAACAATTTCGGCTATGTGAATATTTATTTGAGAATCCTAGACCCTATTATAATATAACTGGATTTCCTATAAATGTTTTGGTTATCGTAAGGTAAAAACTTTTCCATGTTTATGTGCGGGGAGTCTTACGTGATACCTTTTGTTTTCAAAGGTTTTTAAAGTTAAGCAACTTTAAACCGTTTACTCACACCAGACCCATGTCTGACCCAAGTGTTTATTTTCTGTTTTATTAAACTCTTGGGTACTCAAATTTTTACGAGTAGCCAAGGGATTCAGGTTAGCTTTGACGAATTCTGGAGGAGCAATAGAGCAGGAGGCTTCAGCGTTGTAGATATATATAGTAGTTCCGCTGTGTTGATCTCTGTATTGTATTGAGTTGTAATAACTAGACGGGTGTTTATAACTGTCTAGTATGTGATGTATATCTGTGTAACTCTGATAGTCATGTATATTATGTAATACTTATGTTATTAATATAATTTATTCGTTCCGCTGTTAAGATTCTGATGTTGTTTCTTTCTCTCTTCTCTTCTTTTCTCTTTTCTATCCCTTTCTTTCTTATTAATGATGCGTCATTCTGTGGAATGAATGGCGGGTCCTTACAGACCATGCACGTCCTCTCTACTTCTTCTTTCCTTTACTCGACATCTTTCATAATCACAATAAGGCTCATGCTCGTAACCATGATAAGCTCTTCTTTCTCCATTCTAATAATCACGATTGTCTCGAACTCCACGATCTCGATTTATCGACAAAGATGATTCTCTTCTTTCTCTATCATAACGTGGTGACACTCTCCTTTGATTTCGATTCATGTCAGACTTCATTCTCTCCACTCTTTCGAAATCTTTATTGAATCTTTCATCGATACGTTGCTTCATCTGTTCAGGATCTTCACTCCCATACAAATCTGCAACATTATGATGACGGTTAACATATCTCGGAGGCATGATCAAATCTTCAACAGATCTAACACAAACTTCACTTTGATCCAAATTTTTTTTGAATCAAACTACCCCACTTGTTTGAAATCTCACGAACACCCCAAATAAACAAACAACTTAATTAGAACTCCAAAACTTCAAATCTCAAAATTGACGCCCAACGAACTTGGATAAATTCGTCTTCTAGCTCACGACTTAAACGAATCTCGCACAACTTGAACAAGCTCGCTTCTAGCTCCAACACTTAAACTTGGTTCGGCTCAAACTCTCGGCCTTGAACAACAAATGAACAAACAATGCATGGCCTTGACTCTTCAACACAATGTGATGCACAACTTCAACTTCCAGCCCTCGGCTTTAACTCCTCAATGAGAATTGGCTCCAAGACTCGACTTAGCTATGATTGGCTAAGTCTAGCTCTAATACCAAATGATGCAGCAATGGATAACAAAATGAATGATGCGGTGAAAGTAGGAATCAGTGAATTGAAGAATACCAAAGGCCCAAATCCGTTGATCCAAAGATGCCGGATTCTAGCTATCTCAAACCGTTGATCGCGCACGATACCATGTTTAAAGATCTACGATTCTTCGTACGTTGATCTAGCGCACTAGATTCCATGAATCGGCTTCAGCAGTCGTTGATCCGAGCGCACTCGAATACCGAAAGTAGAGATAGGAGATTACACTCAACTACCAATTTAAGAAGAGGCACAAAGCTCTCAAACAAAAGTTTATTCAAAATCAACTAGCTATTACAAATGACACAACCCCATATTTATAGGCGGATTACAACTTGACATTTACATCACAACACATTACAACACATAGGTCAGCAACGACCTAAGACAAACAGGGACTCACGACCTAAGACAGACGCGACCTAAACATTACAACATCAAACGACTTAACATATTTACAACATAACGACATAACATATACAACATACAAACGACTTACGACCTAAGAAGTAATGCGGCATAAGTCAACCCAGCTTTAGGAACCCTTCACGCGACCTAATTAGGTCGTAGCTTCAGGAACTCTTCACGCGACCTAAGCTTGAGCGACCTAAAGAAGTGGTTTCTGGAAATCTTCGAGCGACCTAAAGTTGAGCATCTCATGCAACTTAAGAACTTCAGCGACCAAGCATTCAAGCGGCATAAGAAAATCAGCTTCAGCGACTTAAAGACCGCACGACTTAAGATAGGTCGTCCGCGACCTAAAACTTTTGGAGCGACATATGGTCGAGCGACCTAAAATTCAGTAGCTGCAAGGAAGAGACGCGGCATAAGATCGAGCGACTTATAATCAATGCGACTTATTAAGCCTTGCGACCTAAACATGTAACGACCTAACATAGCTTCAGCGACATAAGAATCTTCGACTTAGGAATTTCAATGCAGTTGCTCGCGACCTATGGAGTAACGACCTATCAACTTGAGCGACCTAAGTAGGGCGCTTATGACTTAAGTCTGGTCCGGAAATGTTAGATCACTTCGTACCTTGCCATGCTTCAATTCCCCTTTGTTCCTTGTTAGGTCGTATAATCCCACTTATTAGGTCGCTTGGTCGACCTATCATCATACTAGGTCGCGGCCGACCTAAATCCAATGCTTTGGTGCTTGAAGTGTTACCTCGCGAGCGACCTTCACTAGGTCGTGAGCGACCTAAGTTCCGCAACTTATGGAATTTCATGAATTCTGGAGCAGCTTCGATCTCGTGACATTGGTGCGCTGCATCAGACCTGGTCCATTATAATTGTCCCAATGCTAGTAAAAGAGTTAACGGACCATCTCCTTGGAAAGCATTTGGGTCCAACACCCTGAACTTTGGAGAGACCCCACTTGAATTTTCTGTACTTTGACGGAAGGTTGTTCCACCACATATCTCCACCATAAAAATGAAACAAACACGATAACACTGAGAGAAAAAATCTGAATCTGAGTTTGGATTTGATCAGAAATAGCTATAGAAGTTAGGATTTGAACCTAAATGCATTCCAAGGAATGCAGGGACGTATGCAATCCAGGGAATGCAATTAGATAACTTATATGCATTGAAGGAATGCATCTCTGAACCTAAATGCATTCCAAGGAATGCAATTAATTAACTTCTATGCATTGAAGGAATGCATCTCTCTAAACCTAAATGCATTCCAAGAAATGCAATTGGCTAATTTATATGCATTAAAGGAATGCATCTCTCTGAACCTAAACAATCATATTACTATTGATCCCCTTTCAAGTTAAACCATCTATGGTGCTTAAATTTGGCAGCTCATATCAATATGCATTGAAGGAATGCATCTCTCTAAACCTAAATGCATTCCAAGAAATGCATCTCACTTAATCGAAATTCATTCCAATGAATGCATCTCTTTGAACCTAAATGCATTCTAAGGAATGCAATTGGATAACTTATATGCATGGATGGAAAGCATCTCTTTGAACCTAAATGCATTCCAAAAAATGCAATTGGATAACTTATAAGCATTGAAGAAATGCATCTCTCTGAACCTAAATGCATTCCAAATTCAAAGATTTTGTACTTTATAACTTGCATTTTGGCAAGTTCATCTGGGCAAAGGACCTTAAACTGCTTAACTTTATCAAGTGTAAGTTCCTCTTTTTTCACAAATATTCGATTTCCATCACGAATTACTTTCGACGCAAATTCTTTCATGGAAAAAGAAATGCATCTCTCTGAACCTAAATGCATTCTAAGGAATGCATCTCACTTAAATGATTATTTAATAATTAAGAATTAATATTTAATATTTAATCATTATTAATTAATAATTATTATTAAATACTTAATTATTAATAATTATATAATAATTAAGGCTAATATTTAATAATTGGAACTTAGGATCTATATTATCTTAAGGAAGATGTTTTGGATGAACTTAATTCGATGTGATGGAATGCATTCCAATAATTAAGATATTTTTTCTCAATATTATCGTGTTTGTTTCATTTTCCATGAAAGAATTTGCATCCAAAGTAGTTCGTGTTGGAAATCTAATATTTGTGAAGAAAGAGGAACTTACACTTGATAAAGTTAAGCAGTTTAAGGTCCTTTGCCCAAATGAACTGGCCAAAATGCAAGTTATAAAGTACAAAATCTTTGAATTTGGGCAAAAGGTTGGACAAACAATCATATTTGTTTGCACAAGGGAAAGCGCTAGAATGCTACATCAAGAATTGGAGAAAGAAGGTTACAAATGTACATCTATTCAAGGTGCTCAAAAGCAGGAGAACAGAGACAAAATCATAAAAGAATTTAAAGATAATTAACTACTGTACTTATTACTACTGATCTCCTTGCTCGGGGTTTTATCAGTAGATGGTACATTTGATATAGCTTATTTGGTAAATAAATAAATACTTTGGTAGTTAAATCACATAGCTATTTTTAGGTCAACTTGTTGGTCAACTTTGATCTTCCTGTAAATTATGGTAGTGCAAAGCCCGATTATGAGGTGTACCTACACAGAATAGGTAGGGCTGGACGTTTTGGACGCAGAGGTAATTAATTTCCTTCTGAGCTTGTTATCGCTAAATTTTCTGCATCTTTATTTCAATTGCTATTAGAAAACACATGCTTGGTACGAATTTCACTTGTTTTCTCTATTGTGATATGGTCATTTGGCTAATATTACCTTTTATAGTTTTTGGTTAATATTTTAGTTGCATATCTATATAGCAGATGTGGAATCTGAACTATTTTGTGAAATTTAGAGAAATCTTACCATCATGGCACGCAATACAATGACAGTTGTAAAAATAATTCCTATTTTACATAAAAAGGGGCTCAGGATCTATATTATCTTAAGGAAGATGTTTTGGAGGATAGAGGGTTCTTATTTCATAGAAAAAATGTATGATATGCTAAAAGTGTATAATAGGCTGCGTAAAAATATCATTTCCTTAGTGTTGTGTTAGTGTATATGATAAAATATCAAATGCTAAATGTTACTTCTCAATTATTAGTATTTCTTATTAATTCTGAATTATTAAATATTTTTCTTAATTATTGATTATTTATTAATTATTAAATTTTTTAATAGTCATTATTAATTAATAATTATTTAAAATTAACTATTGTACTAAATATCACATCATAGGTATTAAATTTTATTATTAATTATTAAATATTAGCCTTAATTATTATATAATTATTAATAATTAAGTATTTAATAATAATTATTAATTAATAATTATTAAATATTAATTCTTAATTCTTAATTATTAAATATTAATTCTTAATTATTAATTATTAAAATTTAATACCTATGATGTGATATTTAGTACAATAGTTAATTTTAAATAATTATTAATTAATAATAACTATTAAAAAATTTAATAATTAATAAATAATCAATAATTAAGAAAAATATTTAATAATTCAGAATTAATAAGAAATACTAATAATTGAGAAGTAACATTTAACATTTGATATTTTATCATATACACTAACACAACACCAAGGAAATTATATTTTTATGTAGCCTATTATACACTTTTAGCATATCATACATTTTTTCTATGAAATAAGAACCCTTTATCATCCAAAACATCTTCCTTAAGATAATATAGATCCTGAGCCCCTTTTTAAGTAAAATAGTAATTAAGTTTATAACTGTCATTGTATTGTGTGCCATGATGGTAAGAATTATCTAAATTTCACAAAATAGTTTAGATTCCACATCTTCTATATAGATATGCAGCTAAAATATTAACCATAAACTATAAAAGGTAATATTAGCCAAATTGAGGATTTAACGATACATGACCATATCACAATAGAGAAAACATTTCTAGTTTGCTGCCACAGGCACAGATAGCATAATGTTTGATGTTGATTATAGTGTTTTAGGTAGGAAAGGCGTAGGAAGTTAACGTAGGAAATTAAAGTGTTTTCTTATAGTGGGCATAGAAAAGGTGTAGAAAATTCTTACCATAATCCCAAGTCATAGGGATATCGTAGGAAATTTTCTACATCTTTCATACGCCAAAACTTTTAGCGTAGTAATTTTCCACGCCTTTCTTACGCCTCGGTTAATTTTCTGTAGGTGTAGAAAATTTTACATAGAAAATTAAGCTATTTTCTTGAAGTGATCCAACATCTTCAATATTCAAAAATGCCATAGAAAACATTGAAATTGAATCAAGTATTCCTAAAGACTAAACTAACTACCAAAGTAGTAAACCACATAGACTAAAACTTTCTTCCATTTTTAAATACTAGAATATTCATCAGTAAGCAAAAAATAAAAAAATGCGTAGATAGATATGCACAAATGTGTGTTTTCACTATATGGCCATCATCACATTGAGTTGCATTTGCATGTCCCTAAACAAAATGTATGCCACACGTACAGAAGCAAAACATATAAAGAAGAGGCTCACCCTAAAATCTACCTTTTAAACTGAGAATGCAGGAAATGACGTCTTTGGTTATCCTCTTCAAACAACACAAAGATCTTCCGGTGTTCTTTATTTTGGAACCCAATTGCTGCATCGACAACCAAGTCTATGTCATCATGCTCAAATTTCAAATAATATAGGTAACACAACTACGCAAATCAAGAAGTGAGCATCCAATACAGTATACCAAAAACTTAAATAGAAAATGCTAAAGCTTAAAACATAAAATATGTACAGCGAATAAAAAATATAAACCTGAAAGACTAAACTATGAAGAATAAAACATAAACATTAAATTATAAACCATAAAAGTCTAAATATTAAACCATAAACTACAAACTATAAACATTAAGATTTAAACCGTAAACATTAAACAATAATACATAAAACATAAATCATAAACCGTAAACCATAAACCGTAAACCATAAATCATAAACTTTAAACCATAAACCATAAAGTTTAAAGATTAAACCGTAAACCATAAACCATAAACCATTAAAGTCTAAATATTGAAATTTAAAAAAAACTTAAAACATAACCCGAAAACGCTAAAGCTTAAAACATAAAATATGTACGGCGAATAGTAAATATGTACCTAAAGACTAAACTATGAAAGATAAAACATAAACACTAAGCAGTAAACAATAAATAATAAAACATAAAACATAAACATTAAATCATAAACTTTAAACAATATAAGTCAAAATATTAAAATTTAAAAAGAAAATGCTTGTTCCAATGATCTTGGCGGCTCGCCGGTCAGCCAATCTCCGAACTTGGAGTCGGGGTCGAAACCCCGGGCTTGCGTCATCAGAATGGAGTGATTGTCGGGATTGTGTACTTTAATTTCAGCGACGTTGAATCTCTCTAGGTAGTTTAAAAGGCTACCTATTGAATCACTTTATTAATGGTCGATTCACTTTTTAAATCAATTAATAGGCTAAGACAAGGTTGTAAAATAAATTTAATAATTGGCACATTTAGTTGTGCTAAATCCCTATCAATCTGCTGTTCCAATAGTTCATTATATACTATCCATGCCTGTGGCAGCAAACTAGAAATGTTTTGGATCGTCCTTTGAACATCTTATCTAACCTTAACAAATGGTTTGTTTATGTATATATATGTACAACTTATGAATATTTGAAGGATTTTGTTTTTTCTATATACCTGTGTTTTGACATATTTGTTTGAATGTTTGCACAATTACCAGCATATTTTCTTTTGCTTGCGCACCTACTAAACGTGTAGTGATATTAGTATAAAAATAATTACTAGAAATGAACATGAAATTCTAATAATAGGTAACTATTACGTGGACTGTCATATTAGTATTAATTTAACATATAGTTTTTCTCTTATAGGATGTTAATATATGGGTAAGTTTCCCGATTTTTTTCTACATGTAGATAGAAGGTAGTAATTTCTTGTTATAAGTTTTCAATTGTTAAAAAAAGAAAGCATCTATTATTTGTTCGGAGTTTAAATACTTATATAAAATGTATTCGTATTGGTTATATACCTTTACTGTTTTATTTAAGTTCTCTCTTTCCATCTTTATTAAATGAAAACATTTCCGGTGAATAAGTAGTACATATGATTAGTTCATTACAAGCATTCACTGCTTATATTCATGATGATCATATGGTAAAAATCAACCCAATAGTTTGTGCTCCTCTAGGTGTGAATTTTGATAGTGACTGTGTGCATATATTGTATCCCCAATATCTTACAGCAAAAGCTGAAGCAACGGAATTATTTTGTGTTAAACAACAATTATTAAGCTCTCACACTGCTAAATTTTCAGCTAGTTAATGACTCTTTAATGTCATTAAAATTTATGGGTAATACCTTATTTTTGAAGAAAGAAAGTGCACAACATTTATGTATGGTTGTTTCAAAAAATTTGCCACCTCCGGCTGTTGTAAAAGCACAAAAAAGTGGATCCCGTTAGATAGTTCATCAGATATTACAGTATGCACTACCACCTTCTCTTGACTCCTCAGGGCAAAAACATCTCAATGATGAAAGCGAAATTCTAGAGTTAGAGTTTGGTAAGGATTTCTTGCAATCATCATTATCGGATGTTGTTAGTTCGATATTTATTTCAAAAGGACCAAAAGAAGCACTAAAAATTTTCAATTCACTGCAACCACTTTTGATGGAAGTGCTATCATTAGAAGGCTTCAATATAAGTCTGAAAGACTTTAGTGTGAGAAAACATGTTTTGAAGGATGTTCAAAGGAGGTTACATTTACTTTACTTCGTACGTGAGTTGCATTCCTATGGGACCTTTGATCCCAACTTCTACAGCTATTTCTGATAGTTTTGGCGTATGAAAGATGTAGAAACATCCCTACGACTTAGGATTATGGTAAGAATTTTCTACACCTTTTCTACGCCCACTATAAGAAAACACTTTAATTTCCTACTTTAACTTCCTACACCTTTCCTACCTTAAACACTTTAATCAACATCAAACATTTCGAATTATGTTTAATTTTATTATATGAGAAATGATACTATAAATATATTTATGTTAATTTTTTATCTAATTTTTTTAAAATAATTTTAAAATAACTCGATTTGGAAGCAAGATATTATTGACATAAGAAAGAAGTGTGTATCTATGCCTTAGCCAAATACTAAGGTCCTATTCGTGTGCACCATGTTTGGAACTTGGACCATTGGTGCGTTCGATGCGTTGGACGTAACGACAGTCCAAGTTCCTAACGCAGACCATTGTTTCAACGGTTGGAAACGAACAATTGGCGCAACTGCTATTCCAGTCAGCCAGCTACCTCCTCCTTCCTCCCTTATAAATTCAACACTCCTTCTCCATTCCTTCAGCACCTTCAATCCAAACTTCTACAGCAATTTCTTATCAAATCCATAATTAATTAAACGGTTTAAATTATAAGCAGTATATTGCCTTCGTTCCTACCAAAATAAAAGGAGCACGGTACAAATTTTGCATGATAATCTGCTTATTTAAGGTAGACATCAGATGTAAGAGTACAATGGGCACCGTTGCTGTAAACATATACCAGGTGCATGCCCACACTAGCTATAGCTTATGGAACAGTGTATATAATTTATAATATAATTTTTGTATATGACAGTGAATTAGCATCTTGACTCGTGTCTCTTATATATAATATATTGTTCTAAATCGGCTCTAATACTAACTGAAACACCCCCACCTCTATACCCATACTATCTAGGAGTATTACGTAATAATACTGTCAAATAATACGAAGAATAAGGTGATATAGGGTACACACGTGAATATTTTCTTGGACCAACACTGGTATGTATTCTAAATATTAATATTACTTACCAGATTCATGCACAGTCTCGGTACAAAACAATAAACATGTGTGCCTCCAGGAAAGAACAATATATAATAAATGGAAAATATCAAATAAAACAAAGTCATAATCGTGTCGACAAAATTTAATATACAATATACAAATTATATCCAACATA
Source organism: Allium fistulosum (assembly GCA_030737815.1). Taxonomy (NCBI): domain Eukaryota; kingdom Viridiplantae; phylum Streptophyta; class Magnoliopsida; order Asparagales; family Amaryllidaceae; genus Allium; species Allium fistulosum. The sequence continues at coordinate 1,133,895,177 of CM060906.1, read as the reverse complement.
CGTCATATCGGAATATATACAAGAGAATGTACAATTCAAGGTAATAAGCTATAATACAAGTATCTAATCTCCTCTATACCGAGTAAATACATGCTGGTCTCACTATCCCTTGAACCTGAAATGTCTCGGACTAACCCGAGTATTGTATAAATAATAAACGGGTCAGACCATATCTAAATCCATAGTCAACTGTGTGTATATAAAATAATGAATCTCAAACAAGACTCAATATCTTATACAACAGAAAGTCACATAAAACTCAGTATAGAACATCGTCACCCACACAATCACTTTAAATAAGAAATCAAAAAAATCAATATCGACTGGGTGAACCCCATATAATCAGAAATCAAAGTATCGGGAAATTTACCCACATATTAACATCCTATAAGAGAAAATCTATATGTTAAATTAATACTAATATGACAGTCCATGTCATAGTTACCTATTATTAGAATTTCATGCGCATTTCTAGTAAATCATTTTTATACCAATATCACTACACGTTTAGCAGGTGCGCATGCAAAAGAAATTATGCCCTCAATTATGCAAACATTCAAACAAATATATCAAAACACAGGTATATAGAAAAAACAAAATCCTTCAAATATTCATAAGTTGTACTTATATATACACACATAAACAAACAATACGTTAAGATTAGCTAAGATGTTCAAAGCAGGATCCAAAATATTTCTAGTTTGCTGCCACGGGCACGGATAACATAATGTTTGATGTTGATTATAGTGTTTTAGGTAGGAAAGGCATAGGAAGTTAACATAGGAAATTAAAGTGTTCTCTTATAGTGGGCATAGAAAAGGTGTAGAAAAATTCTTACCATAATCCTAAGTCGTATGGATGTCGTAGGAAATTTTCTACATCTTTCATACACAAAAACTTTTAGTGTAGTAATTTCCCATGCCTTTCTTACGCCTCGGTTAATTTTCTGTAGGCGTAGAAAATTTTACGTAGAAAATTAAGCTATTTTCTTGAAGTGATCCAGCATCTTCAATATTCAAAAATGCCATAGAAAATATTGAAATTGAATCAAGTATTCATAAAGATAGCTGGAGTTGGAAGTTATCACCAAAAGGAAAATTCACATTTAAAAATACATGGGAATGTTTTAATGGTTCAGAATTAGAATCTGCATTCCTTGAAAAGCATTTGGGTCCAACACCCTGAACTTTGGAGGAGACCCCCACTCGAATTTCCTATACTTCGACGGAAGGTTGTTCCACCACAGATCTCCACCATAAAAATGAAATAAACACGATGATATTGAAAAAAAATCTGAATTTGAGTTCGGATTTGATCAGAAATAGCTGTAGAAGTTGGGATTGAAGGTGGTGAAGGAATGGAGAAGAAGTGCTGAATTTATAAGGAATGGAGAAGGAGTGCTGAATTTATAAGGGAGGAAGGAGAAGGTGGCTGGCTGGCTGGAGTGGCAGTTGCGCCAATGGTTCGTTTCCAACTGTTGAAACAACGGTCTGTGTTTGGAACTTGGACCGTCGTTATGTCCAACGCATCGAACGCACCAATGGTCCAAGTTCCAAACGTGGTGCACACGAATAGGACCTTAGTATTTGGCTAAGGCATAGATACACTTCTTTCTTACGTCAATAATATCTTGCTTCCAAATCGAGTTATTTTAAAATTATTTCAAAAAAATTAGATAAAAAATTAACATAAATATATTTATAGTATCATTTCTCGTATAATAAAATTGAACATAATTCGAAATGTTCGATGTAGATTAAAGTGTTTAAGGTAGGAAAGGCGTAGGAAGTTAATGTAGGAAATTAAAGTGTCTTCTTATAGTGGGCATAGAAAAGGTGTAGAAAATTCTTACCATAATCCTAAGTCATAGGGATATCGTAGGAAATTTTCTATATCTTTCATACGCCCAAACTTTTAGCGTAGTAATTTCCCACGCCTTTCTTACACCTCGGTTAATTTTTTGTAGGTTTAGAAAATTTTACATAGAAAATTAAGCTATTTTCTTGAAGTGATCCAGCATCTTCAATATTCAAAAATACCATAGAAAACATTGAAATTGAATCAAATATTCCTAAAGACTAAACTAACTACCAAAGTAGTAAACCACATAGACTGAAACTTTCTTCCATTTTTAAATACTAGAATATTCATCAGTAAGCAAAAAAATAAAAAATGCGTAGATAGATATGCACAAATATATGTTTTCACTATATAGCCATCATCACATTGAGTTGCATTTGCATGTCCCCTAAACAAAATGTATGCCACACGTACAGAAGCAAAACATATAAAGAAGAGGCTCACCCTGAAATCCACCTTTTAAACCGAGAATGCAGGAAACGATGTCTTTGGTTATCATCTTCAAACAGCACAAAGATCTTCCGGAGTTCTTTATTTTGGAACCCAATCGCTGCATCGACAACCAAGTCTATGTCATCATGCTCAAATTTCAAATAATATAGGTAACACAACTACGCAAATCAAGAAGTGAGCATCCAATACAGTATATGGAAAACATAAACAGAAAATGCTAAAGCTTAAAACATAAAATATGTATAGCGAATAAAAAATATAAACCTAAAAGACTAAACTATGAAGGATAAAACATAAACATTAAACATTAAATTATAAACCATAAAAGTCTAAAGATTAAACCATAAACTACAAACTATAAACATTAAACCGAAAACATTAAACAATAAAACATAAACCATAAATCTTAAACCGTAAACCATAAATCATAAACTTTAAACCATAAACATTAAAGTTTAAAGGTTAAACTGTAAACCACAAACCATAAACCATAAAAGTCTAAATATTGAAATTTAAAAAGAACTTAAAACATAACCAGAAAATGATAAAGCTTAAAACATAAAATATATACGGCGAATAGTAAATATGTACCTAAAGACTAAACTATGAAAGATAAAACATAAACACTAAAACTATGAAGACTAAACTATGAAATATTAAAATTTAAAAAGAAAATGCCTGTTCTAATAATCTTGGTGGCTCGCTAGTCAGCCAATCTCCAAACTTGGAGTCGGGGTCGAAACCCCGGGCTCGCGTCATCAGAATGGAGTGATTGTCGGGATTGTGTACTTTAATTTCAGCGACGTTGAATCTCTCTAGGTAGTTTAAAAGGCGACCTATTGAATCACTTTATTAATGGTCGATTCACTTTTTAAATCAATCAATAGGCTAAGACAAGATTGTAAAATAAATTTAATAATTGGCACATTTAGTTGTGCTAAATCCCTATCACTCTGTTGTTCCAATAGTTCATTACATACTATCCATGCCTGTGGCAGCAAGCTAGAAATGTTTGGATCCTCCTTTGAACATCTTAGCTAATCTTAACAAATGGTTTGTTTATGTATATATGTATATAAGTACAACTTATGAATATTTGAAGGATTTTGCTTTTTCTATATACCCGTGTTTTGATATATTTGTTTGAATGTTTGCACAATTACCGGCATATTTTCTTTTGCATCCCAAAACGTTAACCACGTTCAACAAAATATAATAATTACACATACGCCAAGAGTGACATATGAAGATGCCCTCTTGGTTGATTAGAGTATATAGTAAGGCTAATAAATCCGCCTTTACATCCAAATACGCAGTGGAAAAGAAAACTCTATATAACTATCTGCCTCCTGCATGCCTCCGAAAGCTTTATTCGTCTAAGAAAAACCTCTCAAACTTCTCAAAATCAATTGATTACCCGAGAGTTTAAGGAGAAAGCAAAAATTTCGAGTTAGACATAAAGCCTGGTATGAATAATAGTCTATCATCTCAAACCAAATAGACATATAGTGGGACCATGCCGCTTAGCAGAACGGGTTTTCCCCTCACTAGTATCGGAAAACCTTTATAAAACCATATACTGTGCTCCTACATCCACAATGGTTAAAAACATAGTATTTCAAAACATTATGATGATATGCAAAACAAGCAAATCAAATCTGGATTTCCCCATCCCCATTTATTCTGACTGTCTCAATTATAGTTTCTAGGATTACTATTAACATATTAGTTTTCATAGACTAACTAAAACCGGTTAAACATTTAAGGACTCCCTGTCCAATTATATTGTTTTCATGGGCTTACTATAAACCTGTCTATCTGCCATCTTCATTTACACATAGTTTTCATGGGCTAACTAAGAACCTGTCTTTCTGACATCTTTATTAACACATAGCTTTCATGGGCTAACTAAGAACCTATCTATCTGACATCTTCATTTACACATATTTTTCAAAGGCTAACTATGAACCTGTCTATTTGGCATCTTCATTTACATCTAGTTTTCATGGGCTAACTATTAACCTATTGGCTCCTACCAATATCATACAGTTTTTCATGGGCTTACTGGAAACCTACCGGCCCCTGCCAATATCTTTCCTTTGTAATTTTCTCATTTGGGAGTTTATTCAATTTATTTTCACTATTGGGTTAACCTAACTGGTTCTCCTACCCTTTTTCCCAAAATACAGTTATGGGTCCATTATAAAGTGAGTATGTTCATATTAACAGAAGTAATATAACAACATAGCAATATCACTCACGTGGGTTTAATTTATCAAAGATAGATTCTTCTTAAACCATTATAAAAACTTCTTTAATATAGCCATGGTTTTTCCTTTAAAAATAAAGTTTCGATCATAAAACCATTCGATACCTTTGAAACCTAACTTTCGACTTCATAGGGTAAGCTCCTTCGAAAGCTCTTAAAGACATTAGGCTCCTGCCTTAAAATACTTTAAGTTTTACCTTTCGAAAATATAACACTTGGTCAAAAGAAAACAATTTTACAACCCCTTCGAAAGTATCTCCTTCGAAAGCAAAGAAAACCAAGCAAACATATTCGAAGGTGCTTTCGACAAGGTCGAAAAGTTCATCAAAAATGCTGCAGAAAGGTGCAGAAATGCTGCAAAAGGTTCTATGACGAAAGGTTGCTTCCGACAAGGTCGGAAGGTTCACAAAAATGTTGGAGAAAGGTACAGAAATGCAGTGGAAGATTCTATGGCGAAAGGTTTTAAGGTGGAAGGTTCAGTGGTAGAATCATAAATAACCTGAAAACTGCCACAATTAATTTTTGTCAAATTCCTATTGGTTAAAGACATTTCATTAGCAATTCTTTGTCAATTTCTATTGGTTAAAGACATTTCTTTACAGAAAATCTGCTACGGATCATATTATTATTTCAGAAATTATTTTGAAAATAATTAATTATATTAATATTTTAATATAATTATTAGCCTTTTTACCTTAGAAAATTCATAATAAATCGAAATCACTTGGGAAAAATCTCAAAAATTCACCAAAAATCTAAAATAACATTTTCTTCATTGTATAAAAATTTCGGAGCAGAAGTCATTATTTTATTATTTTTAATAACTAAAATCTGAAATAAATGCCTTTTTCACCTTAGGAATTTCATAAAATATTCCTATTAACTTTGAAAATTATGAAATTAAAATCCCATCTCCAAAATTACGTTTTACATAACATATCCAAAAATCAAGTTGTTTGGAGGTCGTTTGCTAAGGTTTTTATTCTAAAACCCATCATTTTAATTCCATAAAAATCCCAATAAATCACCATAAATCATTATTCTATCCAAATAATGATTATTAGATCCAAACATGATCGGCACAGCAAAATATATTCAGTTACTATCTATAACCGAACCAAAACAAGTAAAAATGAGATGATTTACACTGTTATTCACCTTGATTAGTTAATTGGAGAATGAGATAATTTCCTAGCTTTAATTCCTTAGCTTTTTCTTTAATTTACTGTTCTTCCTTGAGCTTTAATGGCTGGCCAAAATATAGTTGAGGAGTTATGAATGAGAAAGTAAAAGTTGATTAAGGTGGAGGAAGAGATTTATATTAAGAAATGTAGCCTCATTTCCTAGTTTACCCTTTAGGAAATTCCTCCATTTTTAATTTGGTTAAGTTCTATTTTAGTTCATTCATTAAGACACGTACATTGAATTTATTAATCTCATCTCCCCAATTATACACATTATTCTATTTATTTATCCAATTAAATATCCTGAATAATGTTAAACAAAAATTAGGGGTGTTACAGGTTCCCCTCTTAGAGAGTTTCGTTCTCAAAATTCAGTAAGGACTACAAACAAGCATAACAACCATGCAAATAAAAGCTAGTATGTCCTACCAGCTAATAAGTCTATATAAAAAAAATATAGCGCATACCCTCAAAGTAGATCAGGATACATATCTCGAATCCTATCCTCTATCTCCTAAGTACAGTCCTTCTCGTTGTCGCTCCACTGAACTTTCACCAACTTGACTGTCTTGGTCCTCAATCTTTTCTCATCTCTCACTACAACCTGAACTAGTTGTCTAACAAAATTCAAATCAGGCTCTACTACCAAGTCCTCCAACTCCGTCTAAGGAATAGTAGCCTCTGGATCATGCACATACTTGCGAAGATGAGACACATGGAATACATTATGGACACCTGCCATACTGCTCAACGACTCTACTCTGTAAGCAAGTTTTCCAATCCTTTCTAAAATGTGGAATGGTCCAACATATATCGGGGCCAACTTTCCCGACTTTCCAAACCGTACCACACCTTTCATTGGTGATACTTTAATGAAGACCCTGTCTCCCACTGAGAACTCTTGGTCTTTACATCTCTTATCTGCATAACTCTTCTGCTTGGATTGACCTTCATCCGTCCTTAGATTAATTCAATATTCTCTGACACCTCTCTAACCAAATCTGGACCTAAGACTAACCTATCTCCAGTCTCTAACCAACATGCCGATGATTTTTTATGGTCTTCCATACAAAGCTTCAAAAGGCGCCATTCTTATACTAGTCTGATAGCTATTATTATAGGAAAACTCAATCAAATGTAGGTGGTCCTCCCAAGATCCACTAAAGTCCAATATACAAGCTCTTAGCAAGTCCTCAAGTACCTTGTTGACTCTCTCTGTCTGCCCATCTGTCTGTGGATGATAAGCTATACTCATCTTGAGCTTGGTACATAATACCCCTTGTAGAATCCTCCAAAATTCGTTAGTGAATAATGCATCCCTATCCCTGACTATGCTACTAGGAATCCCATGAAGTCTAACTATGTTCTTCATGAACAACTTTGCTAAAATAGGTGCCGTTCTGGTCGACTTTACTGGAATGAAATGAGCACACTTGGTCAACCTGTCTACAATAACCCATATACTCTCATTTCCTCTCCTTGGACCTTGACCTTGGCAACCCATCTATAAAATCCATGGATATCAAATCCCGTTTCCAAACTGGAATATCTAGAGGCTGAAGTAACCCACTTGGCTTCTAATGTTCGGCTTTTATTTGTTGACAGTTCACACACTACCTAACCTACAAGCCAACATCTCTCTTCATGCCTTCCCAATAGAAGCTCCTCTTCATATCTTAATACATCTTGGTCCCTCCAGGATGAATCATAAACTTGGATCGATGATATTCCTCAAGAACTTCTCTTCTCAAGTTCTCTACGTCTGGAACACATAACAGTACCTTCTTTCTCAACCATCCTCTCTGGTCAAGACAAAAATCTTTCAAATCATCGACCTCGGTTCCAACCTCAAGCCTTCTGATCCTCTCAGCTAATAATGGATCCTCCTTTTGTTTAGAAGCAACTCTCTCGATCAATACTGGTTGAACTTCCAAATAGGACAACATGGCAGTACTCTGACTAGAACTAGCAATCGATCTTAACTGCACACCACAACTTTTCAAAGCTTCTAGATCTTTCCACTCCACCAACATAGCCAACACCACATTCTGATGTCTTCTGTTGTGAGCATCCGCTACATTATTACCTTTCCCTGGGGTATATTCTATATTAAAATCATAAGCAGCCAAAAACTCCAGCCACCTCTGCTGTTGCATATTCAACTCCTTCTGAAAGAATAGGTATCTGAAAGACTTATGATCAGTATACAATTCAAATCTCTCCCCTAAGAGAAAATTCCTCCAGATCTTCAAGGAAAAAATTACCGTTGCCAACTCCAAGTCAGGAGTAGGATATCTTACTTCATGCGGTCTAAGCTGCCTAGATGCGTAAGTAATGATTTTGCCCTTCTGCATCAATACTGCTCCCAATCCAGTCCCACATGCATTTGTGTATACTACCAACCCTCGATTACCATCTGGAACTACTAATACTGGAGCATCGGTCAACAAATGCTTTAACCTAAGGAATGCTCTCTCACATTTGTCGGACCAAACGAACTTCACTTCCTTCCTGTAAGCTTAGTCAAAGGAGCTGCTATCTGCGAGAAACCCTTGATGAATCTTTGGTAATAGCCAGCAAGTCCAAGAAAACTTCTGATCTCGGTCACCGTTTCTGGTCTCTTCCAATTGTTCACAACTTCGATCTTATCTGGATCGAATGACAATCCCTTCTCTAAAACCACATGACCAAGAAACTTAACCTCTTTCTTCCAAAAATGGCACTTGGAAAATATCCCTTTTAGCAGATTCTGTCTTAGCGTTTCCAACACCACTCTAAGATGAATCTCATGTTCTCTTTCATCTTTTGAATATACTAAAATATCATTTATGAATACCAATACGAACCTATCCAGGTGCTCTTGGAAAACTTGGTTCATCAAATCAACGAAGAAAGCAGGTGCATTTGTCAATTCAAATGGCATCACCAACCATTCATATGATCCATATCTGGTTCGAAATGCCGTCAATAGGATACTGTCCTATGCCACTCTTAGTTGATGGAAACATGTTGCCAAGTCCAATTGGGAAAACACTCTGGCTCCAGTCAACTGATCAAATAAGTCATTACTTATTCTTGATCGTCCTCTAGCTTAGCTTACGGTAGTCGATACACATCCTTAACGACCCATCTGGTTTCTTTACAAACACAACAGCCGCTCCCCAAGGCGAATTGCTTGGTCTAAAAAAATTTCTTCCCTTAAGATCCACTAGCTGCACCTTCAATTCCTTCATCTCTATCGACGACATTTTGCTAGGTGGTCTACTGATAGGTTCAGCTCCCGGTACAAGGTCTATCCAAAACTCTACAGCTTGTTTCGGTGGTAATCCAGTGACCGACTCAAATACATCTACAAATTCTCTGGCTACATGAACTTGACTTAGGTCATCTCCCACCTCCAAGGCACTTAACAAAGCACAAACACTCTTACTGGAATTCTCCACTGAGAAAATGATTTGGTTATGACTATCTGGGTGCCTCAACGATATTTCCTGATCTTGGCAAAATATCCTAGCCTCATACTTACCTAACCAATCCATACCCAAAATGATCCCGAAATCTATGAAATCAAAAACATACAAACTGCATGCAAACTTATGACCTAACAAATCAAGTTCTAACTGGTCACATCTCATCCCAAGAGTTGCATGCCCTCCTATTGGATTTGTAACCCTTAAGGAAGTAACAAGGTATATGGGTTCTATACATAACCTATCAACTAAATACTGTGGTAGAAATGAGTGTGGTGCACCAGTGTCAAAAAGTACTCTAACCGTTATACTCTTAATCAAAAGCGTACATTCCATCACAGTTTTCCCTTTTTCTATGGCAGTAGGCCTAGAAGAAGATGGTGGTCCAATAGCAAACACCTTCCCTCTGTCTGCCCGGACTAGCTTTGGACACTGGCTTTTAAAATGTCCAACTTGGTCGCAGTTGAAGCATTTCACATTCTTCTTCTCTGCAGGCTTGTTTCCTTTACCAGATCTGCACTTGTTGGCATAATGGCCCTTCTTATCACACTTATAACACACTAAATCAGCCTTCGCTTTCTTGGCAGCATCCCCTTTTTGGGCTCCTTTCCTCTTGAAGAATTTCATTTTCTTTCCCCGACGGCCTTGGGACTCAAATGGTTTCTCCCTAACAGGCACATCAAGCATCTCCTCATGGAAAATGGCTATCTCCACCACTACATGACAAGGCTCTCTAATATGAGTCATAGCCATTCTACCAAGCTCTGGCCTCAATCCTCTAATAAATCTTTCATTCCTTCTGACATCAGTGTCAACAAAAGCATAACCATATCGAGATAGCTCATCAACGCCGACTTGGCAACCTCGGACAAGAACCTCTGCTAAAACCTTCTTATAAAATTAGCCCATGCCAGCACTTACTCCAAAACTCCGACTGTCACACTATTCCACCAGTGAAGCGCTAACCCTTGCAACTGTCTTAAGGCTGGCCTTCTCTTCTCTCCATCATCCAAGCCTAAATCTGTAAAGATCCTTTCATAGTTCAAAATCCAGTTCTCAACTTGAACAGCATCCTCTGTTCCATGAAAAGGCTTTCCTCCCAAACTGGTATAATCCCTGCTCAGCTTGGCATAGTTATTGCCAACTGGGGCCATAGATTGGCTCCTCCAATATTCATAGCATTTCCTCCAGCTACACCTGTAGCTGCTCCAGCTTGCATCAAGTTGACAAAGAACTGATACATCATCCCCATATCTACTGATGGGGTTCCGGCACCTAAATTGGCCTCTGCACTTGGATTAGCATTAGGCTATCGACCTTGGTTCCTCCTGGTATTAGGTCGAGCATTACCATTGGTTGTGGTGCTTCCGCCACCTAGATTTCCTCTTATGTTTCTTATTTCCATATCTTCTTTCTCGCTAATCTACATATGAGCCTTAGTAAGATACAAAAGAACGGTCTAAGAGAGAGGGGAACACGTACTTATATATATATATGTATATAGCAAATACAAGTACGTTACTATAACGTTAACCCAAACCCCAATCTTATTCTTTAGTTCATTGGGATTATGTTTGAAAACGTTTGGTTTATTTTAAGTTTTATCATAAACCTCGCTCTGATACCAACTTGTAACATCCCCCTATTTGGAGGCCCAAAACTAATGGCTATGGATGTTGCAGTCATCCATAGTTATTAATTCTCGGCGACCAAATACGACGGTGCTAGATACATTGATACATAGATCACAAGAATATGGAAAAATTTAACAATTCAAAAACATATTTCCACATTCAAATCAAAACATTTCATGTTCATTACATAATCCCAAACATTAACCACGTTCAACAAAATATAATAATTACACGTACGCCAAGAGCGACATATGAAGATGCCTCCTTGGTTGGTCAGAGGATATAGTAAAGCTAATAAATCCGCCTTTACATCTAAATACACAGTGGAAAAGAAAACTTTAAATAACTATCTGCCTCCTGCATGCCTCCGGAAGCTTTATTCGTCTAAGAAAAACCTGAAAAACCTAAACCTCAAACCACTCAAATTCAATTGAGAACCCGAGAGTTTAAGGGGAAAGAAAAAACTTTGAGTTAGACATAAAGCCTGGTATGAATAATAGTCTATCATCTCAAACCAAATAGATATCTAGTAGGACCACGCCGCTTAGCAGAATGAGTTTTCCCCTCACTAGTATCATAAAACCTTTATAGAACCATATACTGTGCTTCTGCATCCACAAAGGTTAAAAACATAGTATTTGAAAACATTATGATGATATGCAAAACAAGAAAATCAAATCTAGATTTCCCCATCCCCATTTATTCTGACTATCTGTCTCAATTATAGTTTCTAGGATTACTATTAACCTATTGATTTTCATGGGCTAATTAATAACCGGTTAAACATTTAAGGACTCCTTGTCCAATTACATAGTTTTCAAGGGCTTACTATGAACCTGTCTATTTGACATCTTCATTTACACATAGTTTTCATGGGCTAACTATGAACCTGTCTATCTGACATCTTCATTTACACCTAGTTTTCATGGGCTAACTATTAACCTATTGGCCCCTGCCAATATCATACAGTTTTTCATGGGTTTACTAGAAACCCATCGGCCCCTGCCAATATCTTTCCTTTGTATTTTTCTCACTCGGGAGTTTATTCAATTTATATTCACTATTGGGTTAACCTAACTGGTTCTCCTACCCCTTTTCCCAAAATACAGTTATGGGTCCATTATAAAGTGAATATGTTTATATTAGAAGAAGCAATATAACAACATAGCAATACCCCTTCTATGGATTTAATTTATCAAAGATAGATTCTTCTTAAACCATTATAAAAGATTCTTTAATATAGCCATGGTTTTTCCTATAAAAATAGAGTTTCGGTCATAAAACCTTTCAATATATTCGAAACCTAACTTTGGACTTCATAAGGTAACCTCCTTCGTAAGCTCTTAAAAACATTAGGCTCATGCCTTATAATACTTTAAATTTTACCTTTCAAAAATATAACACTTGGTCAAAAGAAAACAATTTTACAACCCCTTCGAAAGTATCTCCTTCGAAGGCAAAGAAAACCAAGCAAACATATTCGAAAGCAAAGAAAACAACCTCCTTCGGAAATTTAAAACTTTGCTTTAGGCATAACTTTTTATAGGCATAGAATTAAGATCTCTAACCTATTCCATTGTGTTCAAATGATGGTTTCCCTTTCCGTAGAGTGGTCACAACAGAAAAATGAGCTTATGGTTAGAAAGTCATGCCTATTTGAAGTTTATAAACAAAGCTGGAGAAAACTGCTACAAAAAGGACTTCTGCAACGTTTACAACTGCTGTCGGAAGGTAGCTTCCAACAAGGTCGGAAGGTGCTTTCGACAAGTTTGAAAGGTTCATCAAAAATACTACAGAAAGGTACAGAAATACTGCAGAAGGTTCTATGATGAAAGGTTGTTTCTAACAAGGTCGGAAGGTTCATAAAAATGCTGCAGAAAGGTGCAGAAATGTGCAGAGATACTGCGAAAGGTTGCTTTCGACAAGGTCAGAAGGTTCATAAAAATGCCGTAGAAATGCAGCGGAAGGTTCTATGACGAAAGGTTTTAAGGCAGAAGGTTTTAAGGTGGAAGATACAGCGGTAGAGTCGTAAATAACCTGAAAACTGCCACACTTAATCTTTGTCAAATTCCTATTGGTCAAAGACATTTCTTTAGCAGTTCTTTGTCAAATTTATATTGGTTAAAGACATTTCTTTGCAGAAAATCTGCTGTAGATCAGAATTATTATTTCAGAAATTATTTTGAAAATAATTAATCATATTAATATTTTAATATAATTATTAGCTTTTTTACCTTAGAAAATTCATAATAAATCGAAATCACTTGGAAAAAACCTCAAAAATTCACCAAAAATATAAAATAGAATTTTCTTCATCATATAAAAATTTCGGGGCAGAATTCATTATTTTATTATTTTTAATAATTAAAATCTGAAATAAATGTCTTTTTCACCTTAGTAAATTCATAAAATATTCCTATTAACTCTGAAAATTATGAAATTAAAAACCTATCTCCAAAATTATGTTTTACATAACATATCAAAAAATCAAGTCATTTGGAGGTTTTTGCTAAGGTTTTTACTCTAAAACCCATCATTTTAATTCCATAAAAATCCCAACAAATCACCATAAATCATTATTATATCCAAACAATGATTATTAGATCCAAACATGATCAGCACAGCAAAATACATTCAGTTACTATCTATAATCGAACCAAAACAAGTAAAAATGAGATGATTAACACTATTATTCACCTTGATTAGTTAATTGGAGAATGAGATAATTTCCTAGCTATAATTCCTTAGCTTTTTCTTCAATTTACTGTTCTTCCTTGAGCTTTTAGTGGCTGGCCGAAATATACTTGAGGAGTTATGAATTAAAAAGTAAATGTTGATTAAGGTGGAGGACGAGATTTATACTAAGAAATGCAGCCCTATTTCCTAGTTTATCCCTTAGTAAATTCCTCCTTCTTAATTTGGTTAAGTTCTATTTTAGTTCATTCATTAAGACACGTATATTGGATTTATTAATCTCATCTCTCCAATTATACACAATATTCTATTTAATTTATCCAATTAAATATTCTGAATAACGTTAAACAAAAATTAGGGTGTTACAATAGGTCTCCATCAGCTTAGAGTGACTGAGGATAGTATTCCTTTGATGGCGTTTAGAATCAGATGTGGATCGTATGAGTGGTTAGTAATGCCATTCAGATTAACTAACGCGCCATCATTCTTTGTAGATTTGATGAAATGAGTTTTTCGAGAGCACTTGGATAGGTTCGTATTAGTACTCATAGATGACATTTTGATATACTCTAAAGATGAAAGAGAGCATGGAGTTCATCTTAGAGTGTTGCTTGAGATGTTGACGCAGCATCAACTAAAAGCGAAATTTTCGTAGTGTCATTTTTGGAAGAAAGAAGTGAAGTTTCTTGGTCATGTAATCTCAGAGAAAGGGTTGTTTGTAGATCTGACTATGATAGAGGCGATGACCGAGTTAAAGAGTTTTCTTGGATTGGCTGGGTGTTATCAGAGATCCATTAAGGATTTTTTACGGACAGCTACACCGATGACCAAGCTAATGCGAAAGGATGTGGAGTTCATTTCGACTGATAAGTGTGAGGAAGCATTCCAAAGATTGAAACACTTATTGATTAATGCACCTGTGTTAGTTGTTCCAGAAGGAAATCAGGATTTAGTAGTATATATAGATGCATGTGGAATAGGGTTAGGAGCTGTGTTAATGCAAAAGGGTAAAGTGATTGCATATGCTTCTCGACAGCTCGGACTGCATGAGGTTAGATATCCAACACACGAATTGGAATTCACTGCGGTAATTTTTGCATTGAAGGTATGGCGACCTTACTTTTTAGGAGAGAGATTTGAGTTGTATATGGATCATAAGCCGCTGAGGTATTTATTCTCTTAAAAGGAGTTGAATATGAGACAGCAAAGTTGGTTAGAGTTTTAGCTGCTTATGACTTTGGTATTGAGTACACACTAGGAAAAGGCAACAAGGTTGTAGATGCACTTAGCAGAAAACATCAGAATGCAGTATTGGCAATGATAGCAGAGTGTAAAGATTTAGAACCATTGACTACATGCAGGATAAAGTAGAGATCTGAAGTTAGATATAGTAAGAAAACTTTTATGTTGTCATGTTTAGAAGTTTGACCGGCGATGATAGAAATGATTACTTCTAAGCAGAAAGAGGATCCACTATTAGTTAAATGGATCAGAAAGTTAAAGGAAGGAACAGAGAGCGATGACTTGAAAGATTTTAGTCTTGACCAGAATGGGTGGTCAAGGAAGAAAGGAAGACTGTATGTTCCGAATGTGGGAAACATTATGAAGGAGGTTCTTGAAGAATGCCATCGCTCAAAGTTCACTATTCATCTAGGAGGAACTAAGATGTATCAAGATATGAAAAGAAGTTTTTTCTACGAAGTATGAAGAGGGATGTAGGCTTATGGGTGAGCAATGTTTGAATCGTCAACAAGAAAAAACCGAACATCGGAAACCAAGTAGGTTACTTCAGCCTTTAGATGTTCTAGTATGGAAATGAGATTCTATCTCAATGGATTTTATAGATAGGTTTCCAAGATCAAATAGAGGAAATGAAAGTGTATGCGTTATAGTGGACATCTTGACCAAGAGTGTCCATTTCATTCCAGTAAAGTCAACCAGGACGGCATCTGTTTTAGCTAAGCTATTTATGAAGAATATAGTTAGACCACATGGAATTCCTAGTAGTATAGTAAGTCTAGAGATTCCTTATTCACTAGCGAGTTCTGGAAGAGTCTACAGGAGACTTTGGGTACCAAACTCAAGATGAGTACCGCTTACCATCCACAGACAGAAGGGCAAACGGAAAGAGTTAACAAATCCTTAGAAGATTTGTTACGAGCTTATGTGCTATATTTTGGAGGATCATGCAAAGACCATCTACACTTAGTTGAGTTTTTGTACAACAACAATTATCAGGCTAGTATAGGGATGGCACCGTTTGAAGCTTTTATGAAAGGCCATGCAAATCTCCTATTTGTTCATTAGAGATCGGAAATAGGTTAGTTCTTGGTCCAGACTTGGTTACAGAAGCTACAGAAAAGATTGAGTTCATACGAGCCAAAATAAAGGAAGCCCGGTCTAGGCAGAAGAGTTATGCAGATAGAAGATGGAAAATGTTATATGGTGCCTTGACCCGGCTATATTGGGTTGATCGCACAGGCTAGATTCGACTGCTGGTAAGAAGGATGATCATGAGGCAACAACTATGTAACCAAGATATAATGTCCGGACAGTTATGCGAATCCCAAGGTGAATAGGGTTAATAGATAGACAACGCAGGATGTCGGAACTATGGAGATTAGTTTGGTTGGGAAAGGGATCGACATTATCGTCAGTCAAATTGGATAAGATAGTGAAGGGATCGGTATACACTTAAGATGATAGGGGGTCGGTAGGATCACTTGGCAGAATGGTCAGTTTAAATGGAAACTAGAGGGATCGGGATGAGTTATAAAGCTAGAGGGATCGGCACGATGCCCTCATGGGAGAGGGTTTGGCGTGGCTTGTTTGTAAGGAATGGATTGGCATAAGGATCATGGTGTGACTTGTGTAGGATGGATTGGCATGATAAGGTCTACGTGATATCGATCGGCATAGCATGGCACGTGGAATATGGATCGACATTGCCCTTACCAAGTGAAGATTCGAACTAAGATATTACAAGAACTAGAGCTCCACACATCCAAACGCCTTGATATTTGAAGCACCATCAGGTTGGACCATAAGGGAGCTACCATATGGATCGCTAGCCCAAACTTGACACATGGAGGGATCAGTACCGATCCTTAACCATTGAGATTTGGGCTTAGCCCTCCCTATGGTGGAGGAGGTCCTGTTGTCGAAGTTTCAGTCAGATTGGAGGCTACCTTTATCTATAAATACAGGCACAAGGGGCCATTGTAGGGACTTTTACGCTGCTAGTTAAAATCTGCCATTATTGTAACTAACTTCCTCCATTCTTTTCTGATCTCTTGCTATTTCTTACTGTTTGTAACTGTAATCAAGTGAATTGAGAAGCAATAAAAAGAATATTCAAAGTGGATGTAGGCAATCAACGTCGAACCATTATAAATCTTGTTGTTTCTGCTTTTTGCTGCATTTTTCTTGATATTCAGTGTTTTTCATCTATTTTCATTTAATTTCTTCATTTATTTCACTACTTAAACCTATTTATGGGTGTATATGGCCAATTTGGTTGCAAACATTTTGGTGCTTTCATTGAGAGCTTGATTCTTAGCCTGTTGGGATCACCTTTGTTGCTACTGGATTAAAGAAATCCCCCGAAGGAGATCCAGACTCATCTTTAGAAGCTAACAGATACTACTTAGATTTACCAAGATCTAAGCAAAGAAATCCATAATGGTAAGGTGCACCAGATCTACTTCCCATAATGTTGATGCCAATGAAACTACTAGTGTCCAACAAGGGGGTCCAAGTAACCAACCTTCTAATGTCAATGTGGAGCTTGTTGCAGTCCAGAACCCCGCTGATTCCATAACTAGAGCTGAATTCAATGACTTGATGAGATAGTTGATAGAGAGACGTAGGAAACTAAATGAGAAAATCCAAACTAATGCCAACTTGATGAACCAAATTGCTCAACAGCAATGCCTGAGCGGCAAAAGGGATATCACTTCTTACTCAACGTCAGATAGTTCAACTTCATCAGACAAACATCGTAGGCGTAGGCATCGCGGAGTTGAAGCAGCACGAACGGGAGCACTGGAGCAACGCTTGGCAGACCAGCATGGTCTGCCAAGATGGATCAGTGCCGATCCCTTCTTAGGGATCAGTACCGATCCCTCAACCAAAGGGATAACTCCCCAAGTGCAATTGGAGAATCATGCTCATGCTAGATCAAGGAACTTGGACGCTAGAGTACGTTTGGATGCTGACCAACTACCTCCTTGGGATGATGATGAGGTGAATGCTCATGGTGCACATCAGGAGGATGATAGGCCAAGGAGGCATGAGATGCCCCGCAAACACCAACCGGAACATTCACGCATGGTAGAGCATGATCACCACTTAGCACCGCCTATCCAAACACCGGACTTATCGGCGATGGTTTGACAGCTGCTGAGAGAACCAGGGTTTGAAAAATGACGATTGGGAAGTCTTGAGAAGCCGTACCCCATTTACTAACAACGTCTTACATGCGGAATATCCTAGAAGGTTTAACATGCCTACGATGCCTGCCTATGAAGGAAAAACCGACCCCGGACAGCAAATCATGAGGTACAAATGGTTGATGGACTCGGTAAGAGTGAATGATGCCACTAAATGTAGATGCTTCCTCATAACTCTTTTTGGGATCGCCACGATGTGGTTCAAAAGATTACCCCCACGATTAATCTTAAGATTTGATGAACTGGCAACAAGATTTGTGGAGCAGTTCCAGATTCACTCTACTCACCCCAAAGATGTGATGTCATTGTCCGGTGTAATCCAAGCTCTGGGGGAATCACTGAAGGACTACTTGCAAAGATTCCAAGTTGCTGCCATTAAAGTTAGTAACCCTAATGACCATGCGATACTTATGGCTGTGACAAGAGGGGTTGATCCTGAATCTAAGTTTGATGACCAGCTAGTCGGAAAACTGTCGGCCACATTGGAACGTTTATACTAAAAGGCATCCAAGTTTTTGAGGAAGGAAGAGGCCAGGTTGTCTAGAAATAGCAATGCCCCAAGGCCGAGCGGGGAAGTGCTACAGAGCAACATCACAATAAAGCGGTCTGACGATTGTTCCGAGAAGGTTCAGTTTAATGTTCAGAACAAGCCATATCAACAGAAAAGAAGTGGAGAAGGGAATCGAGACCTGGAAGGCTGAATCCCAAGTTCTATATGTATGGCAGCTATACACCTTTGAATGCATCCCTGGAGAACATTTACCTATCCACCTGTAATGCTTTCCAATATAAGAAGCTGCATGCGAAAGAATCGACAGAGGCAAAAAAGCAAAGTGGAAAGTATTTTTGGTTTCATGAATGTTACGGACATAATATGGACGAGTGTAAGCATCTCTAGGATGCCACTATGAAATTGATTTGGGATAAAAGTTGCAGTAGTTTGTAAAAAATCCACAGGGTGGCGGATAGGGGACGTCTGACCTCAATCGAGGTAGGCTCCACGCAGGGCTGAGGAGCCTACGTGGACCGGTGGAAGGTTGGCAATAAACACGATAGTTGGTGGACCGCATCCCGCAGACAAGAGTTGGCAGGAAATGGAATTCTATGTTAGTTCGATGAGACATGTGGATTTTTAATGTTGTTCAAATACGGAGGATGGAACTTCGGCCAAGCAATAGAGTACAATGACATATGATATAGTATCAGTAGCAGGGATGCCAATAGAGTAAAGGCCCCTACTATTGATCTGATGGTTATCTTAGCCATGATTGGCCCTGCTCTGGTGAGAAGAATTTTGATTGATTGTGGAAGTTCTATGAACATTATCTTTAAGAAGGCGTACGATCAAATGAGGATGGGGGCTAAGGATTTTAAACCATCTAAAGCTCGTATACACTATTTCAATGGTGTGGCTACCGAGGTAGTTGATTATGTCGAATTGGGGGAAGGTGAACGTAGGAGAGTGCGGATCCTACCATTCATTGTTTGGATATTAATTCACCATACAATGTTTTTCTGGCCCGTCCGACCCTAACTGAATTTCGGGCAGCTCTTGCCCCATGGTTGTTGACTTTGAAATTTTTGACTGATAATAGAGTATGTGTTATGCATGGTGATCAGGCGACTAGACATTCCTGTTATGTGGCTGAGCTAAGGGAGGCTCAATGGAAAGAGAAGGGAAAGGGTGTGGACAAGTCTGTTCGCATCCAAGTTACTAAAGATTGACAAATGGGGCCTAAGCCTTGGCTTGGGCCCCACAGTCGGTTCTGTAGAGATATAGATCCACGGGATGACGAGGAGGAACCCAAGAAGACCAAGGCGGTGCCGGCTGAGTTGACGATTGATATAACAGTCAGCCACGATGACCCATCACGGGTATTGAAGATTGGATCACAACTCAGCCCTTCAACGATGAGAGAACTTACTGACTTTCTTCGATCAAATCTGGACGTATTCGCTTGGACCCATTTTGACATGTGTGGGATCTCGCCTGCCATAGCGAGCCATGCATTAAACATTGATCCGAAATATGTCCCAGTGAAATAGAAAAGACGGGGCATGGATCCGGAGAGATCTGTTGCTCTTAAAGAGGAAGTGGATAAACTTAAAGTCAATGGGTTTATTCACGACGCCCTCTATCCCGAATGGATATCTAATCCCGTGCTGGTGAAAAAGGTGAATGGGAAGTGGAGAATGTGTATTGACTATTTAGACTTGAAAAAAGCGTGGCTTAAAGGTAGTTTTCCCCTGCCTAGGATTGATCGGCTAGTTGATTCCACTACAGGGCATGAATTATTGTCATTTATGGATGAATGGTGAGGTATAATCAAATCCCGATGCATGTCCCAGACCAGGAACATAACAGTTTTGTGACGGGTTAGGTTATACTGCTATGTAGTGACGCCGTTCGAATTAAAGAACGCTGGAGCAACCTATCAACGTCTGGTTAACTGAATGTTTAAGGATCAAATTAGGAGGACGATGAAAGTCCATGTGGATGATATGCTCATGAAGTCACGATGATCAAATGACCACATTCGAGATTTAGCGGAGATGTTCAATATCCTTCGATTCTATAACAAGAAAATCAACCCTTTGAAGTTCTCATTCGGTGTTGCGTCAGGGAAGTTCTTGGGCTTTATTGTCAATGCACAAGGAATTGAAGTTAATCCAGACAAGATTCAATCCATTCGGGATATACAAGCGCCCAGAACTATTAAACAAGTACATAGTCTGAACGGGAAGGTCGCCGCTTTGATTCGATTCATTTTCAGGGCAATTGATAAGTGCATTCCTTTCTTTGAATTGATAAGGAAGGGAAAAAGGAATTTTGACATGGACGCGAGATTGTGAAGATGCATTCCGAGCTCTGGTGAATCATTTGTCGAGGCCTCCTGTCCTGCCAAAGCCGGTAGATCACGAGAAGTTGTATATTTACTTGGCTATATCGTCGCATGCTATAAATGCCGCGTTGATTCGCGAGGAGGATTGTATTCAGAGACCGGTGTATTACGTCAGTAAACGATTAAGGAGTGCGGAAAGAAACTACCCAACAATAGAGAAATTGGTGTACTGCTTGCTAATCACGTCGTGCAAACTTCGCTCGTACTTCCAAGCACATCCAATCAACGTTTACACCGACCAGCCGTTACGACAAGTCTTACAATGACCTGAGACGTTTGGAAGGCTGCTTAAATGGAACATCGAGCTCAGCTAGTTTGACATTACATATCTGCACAAAGAGCTATCCGACGACAAGCATTGGTAAACTTCATAGCAGAGTTTACCATGCAGGACGAGCCCCCGAGAGTAGTGTAATCCCTATAGTACAATAAAAGCTATATATCGATATAGCATATAATTATCATTGTTTCGGAGTTGGCTTTGTTCTTGTAACCCCTGAGAATCGGTCAATTTGCTATGCTTTTAAGCTTGATTTTCCTGCTACAAAAAACAAAGCCGAGTATGAGGCGTTGATCGCTGGACTTAAACTTGATAGAGAACTCGGGGTGAGGTCTCTTGAAATCTTTTGTGACTCGCAACTGGTAGTGTATCAGGTTAGAGGAGACTATCAAGCCAAGGGACAACAACTTGCCCCGTATCTTACCCGAGTTCAGAAGTTGTTGGCGGATATCGAATACTATGACATTTCACATATCTCGCGTAAGTAGAATGGGGAAGCCAATTCATTGGCAAGGTTCGCGAGTACCGGTGATGCACAACAGATGGGCTTGGTTCCAATCGAGACATTGCACGATGCAAGCATAAATATGATGGAAGTTGATCAAGTACGGAAAATGGAGTCCGAGAGGGAATCATGGATGACTCCATTTAAAGAACACCCATGGCATGGAATTTTACCTGAAAAGAGAAACGAAAAGCGACAAGTCCTTCGTAAAGCTTCACGGTATATTATGCAAGAAGGAACCATGTATTGAAAGGGGTTCTCCGTTCCCTTACTCAGGTGTGTCGCTCATGATGATATAAGATGTGTTTTGAAAGAAGTCCATGAGGGAGAATGTGGCGATCACATTAGGGGGCAAACGTTAGTGAAAAAGATACTCTGTTACAGATACTACCGGCCAACTATGAACCGGGACGCCGCTGATTATGTGAGACGATGCGATAAATGCCAGATATATGCGAAAGTCTCGAGCGCTCCGTTGACAGAGATCACACATATGGTTAGTCCATGGCCATTCGCTATGTGGGGAATCGACATCATCGGCTCTTTGCTAATTTCCAAAGGTGGCGCAAAGTATGTGATCGTCGCAGTTAACTACTTCACCAAATAGGCTGGGCCGAAGCGGAGCCGTTAGCCACGATCACAACCAAGAAAGTAATCAACTTCATTGTTCGGAACATTGGGTGTCGTTTCGGTCTTCCATGAACTATCATGACAGATAATGGGACTCAGTTTGATAGTGTTGAGTTTAAGGAATTTTGTCGGAGATATCGTATTAAAAAGAGATTTACGACGGTCGCTCACCCTCAAGACAGGTGAAGTCATGAACAAGATCATCAATTCTATTCTGAAAAAGCGTTTGGAGAAGGCTAGAGGCAAGTGAGTGGATGAACTTCCTATGGCACTTTGGGCCTACAAGACCACTTTCAAGTCCGCGACTGGCCATACTCCATTCACTCTTGCTTACGGAGTCGAAGCAGTTATTCCAGTAGAACTCGAAGTCCCTTCTCATCGGGTGACCTACTAGGATCCCAGAATGAACCAAGATCTTCTATTGGAATCTTTGGACTTTATCGATGAGAAGCTTGAGGAGGCCAATTTGAGAGCAGCTGCACATTGACATCGAATCGCCCGATATTACAACATAAAAGTCCGATCGAGAACCTTCGAAGTTGGAAACCTTGTCCTGAAATGGGTTTTGCCGATCCTATCACACATGAACTCAACATGGGAAGGACCATACATCATTGAACATGGGCTTGGAGAATGGACTTTCAAGCTAGCGACTGTTGATGGCTCAACACTTCCAAGAGCGTGGAATAGCGAGCATTTACGATGCTATTTCACCTATACTATTCCTTTTATATTTCAGTACTAGTTACTTTCAACATTTGCTTTGGTGTTTGACCTTTTCAATGTGTAATAAGACAAGTTAGTCTGTTCCTTTTCATATGATGAATAAAATCTTGAAGCTTCTTTTGCATAAGATACTATTATTACATTTTATGCTAAGTATGCATTGAAACTGATTGATATCGATATGTGCGATGTGTGAATAGATTCACGAAGTTTGAAGTCAATCAATCATACCAATCCCCGATGGGATCGAACAAGGTGAGCTTCGTAAGTTTGCTCAGTTGACGATTCCCGTGACAAACCAAAGGGCGATACTCGTAAGAAGGAACAAAGGCCGTCGATGATGAGAAAATGATAAAAACTCTATGTCCCCGACTGCGGACCAGAGTATAACCATTCGGGCGGAAACACGACTTCCCACGACAGAAACTCTAAGTCCCCGACTACGGACTAGAGTATAAATTGTTCGGGCGGAAACACGACTACCCATGACAAAAACTCTAAGTCCCCAACTACGGACTAGAGTACCCTAAGTCCCTGACTGTGGATCAGAGTATAAACCATTCGTGTGGAAACACGACTGCCCACAATAGAAACTCTAAGTCCCCAACTGTGGACTAGAGTATAAACTATTCGGGCGGAAACACGACTGCCCCGACAAAAACTCTTAGTCCCCGACTACGGACTAGAGTACTCTAAGTCCCCGACCGTGGACCAAAGTATAAAACATTCGGGTAGAAACACGACTGCCTACCACAAAAACTCTAAGTCCTTGACTGTGGACTAGAGTATAAACTATTCACGTGGAAGCACGACTGCCCACGATAGGAACTCTAAGTCCCCAACTACGGACTAGAGTATAAACCATTCGGGCAGAAACATGTTTGCCCATGACGAAAACTCTAAGTCCCCAACTGCGGACTAGAGTACTCTAAGTCCCCGACTGTAGACTAGAGTATAAACTATTCGGGCGGAAATACGACTTTCCATGACAGAAACACTAAGTCCCCGACTACGGACTAGAGTACTCTTAGTCCCCGACTGCAGACTAGAGTATAAACCATTCGGGCAGAAACACCACTGCTCATGACAATAACTCTGAGTCCCGGACTGCGGACTAGAGTACTCTAAGTCTCCGACTACATACTAGAGTATTCTAAGTCCCCGACTGTGGACTAGAGCATAAACCGTTTGGGCGGAAACGCGACTGCTCGTGACAAAAACTCTAAGTCTCCGAAGCACGGGTTAGAGTATGAGCAATTAGATTAAGGCCGACCGGCTGCGAAAAATTCGAAATCCTTAAGCAGCGAACTAACTCGTAAACTTACTAGGTGGATGGCCAGATTTCGATTGTTCTCTATCCCACGAATTCCAATTTCAAACCGATGGGAGTAGTCCGAACTGCTAAAGACAAGACATGACAGTTCGTTACAATTCCGGCTTAGCACTGCTTGCGGCTTAAGATAAGTGCTACAGGAAAGCCATGAGATTGAGATAGTAAATTATTAACGAAATATGTGAAAATCATTGCAAGTGCATGGAATGGGAAGTATTTATTCAACTATTAAAGTAATGATTCATATGGTGACAAATCAAGAAAAAACAAAAGCTTTTATTCACTATCTCAAAAGTCCGTTACAGATTATTCCAAAAATTTTGGGACTCGTACCCGTACACTTACTACTATGAAAGGAAATACACATCCAAGTTATCCAAACTATGTACAATGACGCAAAGCACTAACTATTTCTTCGACTTCTTCTCCTTCTTTGGTTTTTTAAGAGTAGAGTCAGTTGAGCATCATTTCTGTGACCCTTTGCCGCCCTCAGTGGAGACGCTTGAAGAAGAAGGAGGGATCTCAATAGGAGTTGTCCCGCCAGGTGGGATGAATTGTAGAGGCATAAGACTAGGATCTTCAACCACCACCTCAACGGGCTCACCCTTGACTTCACGCTTTGATTTCTTCTCCTCTTCGATCTGTTTTTTCATGCTAAACTTGGCGGTACGCTCTGAAGAGCCCGTGACCACAACATCGTCAAGTTCCTTAGTAAGAGATGGGTCTTCGGGCTTGTCCTCATCAAGTGCCCCTATAACATGGGCGTCGGGCCTTAGAATATCTGCAGCAGCAGGAGCCTTGGCCACTTCTTCTTATTGCTCCATGGCAACATCGCTCCTAGGAGTCAGTTCAGGACCAAGATGACCTGCAAAAATTCATCAAAATGCGAGCATTAGTCAATGGCCATTACATGTTGAAAATAACAACTTTGTGAATTTGAAAATTTTTGGTGCGGTACCAGCATCCAGTTGGCTCTCAGTGGTTATCAGGGTGCTCCCTTCGATAATGGGAGATAGCCTTTATGGACCAAGGCCGAGCCTGTCCGGATCATAACCGATGTGCTACTCCGTGAGTTACGAAGATGATGTTCCGACCATTTGAGTAGGAGAAGGACCCTTGGGATCAATTCCAAAGGACCCGACGATGTCCACTCTTTCTTCAGCCGGTGCAGGAGCCTTAGAGAATTAAAGTTTCACGGCAGCCAAATCAGACAGCAGGTTTCCTCTGAGCACCTCTTGCACGAGTGCCTCTTCATTAAGCTTTGTCACTCCCAATTCTTCCTCCTTGATTTTGGTGATAATCTCCCAGGCTTCGGTGAGCGATTCAAGATAGTCTTTGCCTAGAAAGGTCAAGTTATGATGAAGGAGAACTTTTGCGTTATATTCAGTGATGAGCGAATTGAACAAGTTCTTGATCTCTTCCCTACCGGACTCGGTGGTAGCCTCTACTCGGGAGTTGGCTTCTTCGAGCACTTTTTTTTGCCCTCTTCACAGGCTGCTTCTTTCAAGGCTTCAATCTGGGCAAGTTGTTCGTCAAGCTTCATTCTTAAATTCCTTGCCTCAACGATCTCCTCGCAGTATCTCTGTGACTCTTCTTGCGCCTCAATCTTTTCCTCCCTCTCTTTGTGTAATAATTTTTCCAGCTCTTCAACCCGGCGAGCTAAGACATCCTTCTCCTTTTGTAAGGAGCCCTTCGCTGAGGTAGAGTGCCACTGCGATGAAGTGCTGCATCTAGTTTTTTTATGCGAAGTCTCCAGTCGACTTACCGCCTCTGCCGTTTCTTTCGCATTTTTCTCTGCCTCGGCAAGTTGGGCCTTATACTCAAGCAATTCTGCATCATGGTGCTTGCTGATGTCCTTATCATAAATAGCTTTTAGGCGATCAATCTCGTGTTGGCACTAGATAGAGACTTCGGAGATTTTCTCGGTGAAGTGAATAAATGATTCGTGTTGGATGTACACGTTGTTCATGCATGCTAAGGAGCTCTCTTTGGCACTTCTGGGGATGACAATATGCAGAAGGGAGAAACTTATGTCTGTCAAAGCAGATTTTCAGAAAAGTAACTTTGAGTTCAGCTAACTTTTCCGCTGTGGTGGGATCATGAGTAGGAACCGACGGGAGCTGTTCCGAAGTAATCAGCGGGTGCTTACGGCACTCGCACGATTGCCTTATGCTTGACGACCTGGAGTGTTGATCATGAGGAGCAGCAGCGTGAGAACCCTAATGTGAGGATTTATCTCCGCTATGAGCAGGGAGGTTTGATGGATCGCCCTGGCAAGGAGCGTGTGTTTGAGATTTTCGTCTGGATGAAGAAGAAGATTCTCGAGAATAATAATCTTTGTCTTGCCCTTCGTCTTTGTCTCTGCGCCTTCCAGATTCGGAATCTCGGCCCGAGCGATAGTAAGTAGAAAACCTCGGAGATGATTGAAAGCGTGCGAATGTGTCATTGCACCAGTAAAAGAGCCAGTAGAAGCATATTAGAAGTTGTAACGTGAAGGATTAATCACAAGTGGATGGTGGAGTGCAAGTGTTTGTGTGTTTCCTAGTGTTTCCCCCCGACGGATCAGTAACATTAGCTTTACTCACTGGAGGTTCCTCCTCTCTATTGGAAGGTTGCACGCCTTTGCCGCTTCTCGTGGGAGAGTTAAGCCCTTCGACGTCGATGTTAGCAAAGTCGTAATTTAATATATCATCTGGGATCGGAATGTCGGAGAGTCCCTTCAACGAGCTTTCCATTTGTTGGGAAGACGACTCCTTTTCGAGTGGGGTTATAATGAATTTCGGGTTTGCCCCATCCTTACTTTTTCATAGCTTGTACGCCAACCTTTTTCCCCTCTTCGGGGGAGTTTGCATTTGACTAGTCTCTGGCGCTTCGACTAGCGACGCTTTTCCAGGGCCTACGTTTTCGTTTCTTAGCCCCGCATCTTGAGATTATCTTATTTTTCCCTCTTCGATGTCTTCCCGGGTTCCCTCAACAGAGGGCACCACGGGGTCGCTTGCTTCTACCCTTCTTTCGACAATAATTTTCGGAATTGTTTTACTCCCGGGAAGTCCAATTTTGCAGTCGTCTTCCAACAGCCCAAATAATGAGAGCAGCTCATCAGCGATAAGAAGTTTGATGTCCCGATCCTCAACAAGAGTAGCATAAATGGCCACAACGGCCCTAGAATACTCGATGCCTTCAGGCCGAAGGTGAAGACCTGAAAGAACTGGAGACATTAGTATGTTTAAAGAAGAATTTGTGACGTGAATCATTGAACTAAAGTCAAAGACAGGAGTAGCACTTACGTCCTTTCAACCATCTCCTTGCAAAACCGAGAGGACACTGTACGTAAAACCACTTGTGTTTGAATAGAGAGAGCTTGTTCCATGCACCCGTTAAGACTTGGTATTTGGGCGAGGTTTCGAGAAAGACATATGAAGGATTCCCTGTCCATCTTTTGAAATTGTTGATGTATCTAATGTCTTCAGGAGTTGGCAGACGGAACAAGACGTTTATAAAGAGAAGAAAAGTGCCATGGATGAATGCATAACTGTTGGGATGCAGTTGAGTAGGAGCGATCCCCAGGTATCTCAACATTTCTCGGACGAAGGAGTTGAAGGGTGGCACGCATCCGGCCTAACACATGAATTTGTTGCGAGTAGTATATCCGTCCAGGGGCAAGTGAGGTCTATCTTTCCTAGATGGAACTAAAACGTCTTCGAAGGGAATTCCATGGATGGTTCATAATCTACGGAGAGCGGCTTCATCGATTCTAGATGCTTGTGAGTCAACCAGATTGTTTAGAATGATAGCACCTTCAACGGTATCGGGAGCCGGGTCAATAACTTCTGTAGAAAAGACTGGAATGTTGGAAAAGAGAGTTGTTTGCGGGTCATACGCCTCTACTTGTTCTATTTGATAACTCGAAGAAGGTTTATCGGATAGGATGGAGGAGCTTGATCTTGCCTTAGAACTGATATGTTTCGCGGTTGATTCAGAAGACATTATGGTTGAGTGCTCCGTGTAACTTGAGATCTATGTCAGCTATACTCAATAGATAATCAACATTAGAAATAATAACCCGTTCCCCCCGTGTCGTGTGTGAACTATAGTGTAGTGCAGTGCAATGTGAAACAAGTGTGAACAGTTCGGAATCATAAAAGCTAAAATGGAATGACAAGACTTGGAACAAAATCCAAAAAGACCGTCATCATTGACCGTTTTAATCATTAAGAGAGTTGATCGTCAACGAGAGCTTTAGGATCGATTATCAACTTATTGAGCTATGAAGTTTTTTGTCCAAGTTTTCATTTTCAGTTCTTTATTTAGTAAATGTCAAGGAGTCATGGGATATGTTTATTTAGGCTTATGTCCAATGGTTTAAGTCATTTCATGTTTGGGCAAGGCAGTGTGCAGTTCAATGTTTAGATGACTGAAGTTGAGTCAACATTAATTGCCAAACTGATCCCTCTTAGCTCTTTGTGCCGATCCCTCTCCTTCAATCCCTATACCGATCCCTACGTAGAGGCAGCCAACATCGATCCCTTCCTTCTAGCCTATATGCCAACCCCTGCACCTAAACTCTCAGGCCGATCCCTACACCTTAACCTCAGACCGATCCCTATTTTTTGATTCCTAAACCGACACCTATATTTAAGCCTCTATACCGGCCCCTCGTCCGAGCTTCACTATCAACCTCTCTCGTATACATTACCGAACCCTGCAACTTCTTTCTTCAAATACCGCCGATCCCTAGCCTTAACTGCCCTCCATCCAGCACCAAATTACTAAGTGTCGAACCCTCCTTCCTCCTTCTTCCTCTCTCTCCAGCACCTTCGTCTTCTCCTTGTATTTCATTTGCCTTAATAGGACCCAACAATTTTTTTGCCTAAAAACAACTTAAGCGCAGGCAACATCCAAATTCATGACACGACTAACACGACCATGGAAAGAAAACGTACCCATGCGAGTTAAACTAAAGACGGATGATTGATACTTGGGACTAGGCATGAGTTGGTAATGGTTTGAAATGAGGGTTTTCTTTTTCATTCCAAATTTAATAATTGAAGGGGGAGATCCTACCTTTAGTTCATTCGACAAAGAGGGAAGGAGAGAACAGGGATCAGTTGTGTAAAGACCAGGAGGAAAAAAGTTTAGGTGCTGAAGAGTGAGGAGAGAAAGGAAAGGGATGCGCATTTTTATATGGGTGATGGAAGGGGGAGTCGAATCGGTCATTGGGGGTTACCGAGTCAAAGGAAGGAAAAACGGAAGAGGAAGGTTCGGCGTTGAGATATGCCGAACCCTATTCGTATGTCTCTAGTAATGGATTAGTAGGTTGTATTTTGATCCCTCCAGAAACAAAAAAGAGAGAGAAAGGTGTGTGAATAATGGATATGGATGGAACGGGAAATGGAAACAGAAAAGTTGTAGACAAATAAGAAGTGATAGATGATCGCCATCGTGAAGATTCAGTTTAAAGCATAAGTGTACAGAGAAATATTAAACTCGGCAACGACCTTCGAACGTCCGGTCACGTCCAGGAGCCAGCAATAGGAACATGTATGTGAATGTACTCGGAAACGATTCGAGAATTCAACCATTTGAAATCAACTGAAAACGTGGTCAGACCTGAAATAGTCAAGTTCGAGAACGAGTCAAATGGACGAAAAACTATGGACCCTACATGGTCGAGTTTGTATATGCTTACGAAATATGACATCAGAGTTGCATCATTGAAGATCGATAAAGGAACATAAATTGAAGAGTTAAATGGACTTCGTTCAGATAGCACCGTCTTATTTCAATTCAAAGCACGTCATATTACTCGCAAGACGTACTTTGGGGGGAAGTGTTATCTGGTGCCTTGACCCGTCTATATTGGGTTGATCGCGCATGCTAGATTCGACTGCTGGTAAGGAGGATGATCGTGAGGCAACATCTACATAACAAGATATAATGTCTGGATAGTTACGCAAAGCCCAGGGTGAATAGGGTTAATAGATAGACAACATGGGATGTCGGAACTATGGAGATTAGTTTGGTTGGAAAAGGGATCAGCATGGTCGTTGGTCAAATTGGATAAGATAGTGAAGGGATCGGTATGCACTTAAGATGATAGGGGGTCGGCAGGATCACTTGGCAGGATGGTTAGTTTGAATGGAAACATAGAGGGATCAGTATGAGTTATAAAGCTAGAGGGATCATCATGATGCCCTCATGAGAGAGGGTTCGGCGTGGCTTGTTTGTAAGGAATGGATTGGCATAAGGATCACGGTGTGACTTATGGAGGATGGATCAGCATGGTAAGGTCTATGTGATATGGATCAGCATAGCATGGCATGTGGAATATGGATCGGCATTTCCTTGACCAAGTTAAGATTCGAACTTAGATATTACAAGAACTAGAGCTCCACACATCCAAACACCTTGATATTTGAAGCACCATAAGAGAGCTACTATAGGGATCGCTAGCCCAAACGCGACAGAGTGAGGGATTGTTACCGATCCCTAACCATTGAGAGTTGTGCCTAGCCTTCCCTATGGTGGGGCCCATATGGTGGAGGAGGTCCTTTTGCCGAAGTTTCAGTTAGATTGGAGGCCGTCATCTATAAATACAGGCACATAGGGTTATTGTAAGGACTTTTACGCTGCTAGTTAAACTCCGCCATTATTGTAACTAACTTCCTCCATTCTTTTCCGATCTCTTGCCATTTTTTACCGTTTGTAACTATAATCAAGTGAATTGAGAAGCAATAATGAGAATATTCAAAGTAGACGTAGGCAATCAAGCCGAACCACTATAAATCTTGTTGTTTCTGTTTTCTGCTGCATTTTTCTTGACGTTCAGTGTTTTCCTCTGTTTTCATTTAATTTCTTCATTTATTCACTACTTAAACTTGTTCTAGGTGTTTGCAGCCAATTTGGTTGCAAACAGAAAGACTTAGAGTTCTCGGTTGGAGATCATGTTTTCGTTAAAGTATCACCTATGAAAGGTGTAATCAGGTTTGGAAAATCAGCAAAAATTGGTGCCGAGATTCGTTGGACCATTTCCTCTTATAGAAAGAATAGGGAAACTCACATATAGAGTGGAGTTACCAAGTAGTTTGGCAGAAGTCCATTAAATTTTTCATATTTCTCATCTAAAGAAGTGTATTCGAGATCCAAAGACTACTATAGCACTGACTGTGTTAGATGACTTAGTAGTGGAACCGAATTTGACTATAGTTAAAAAACTAGTTCGTATAGTCACGAGAGATGAGAAGAGACTAAGGAACAAAGCAGTCAGATTAGTCAAAGTCCAGTGAAGTGACGATGAGAGAAAGTATACTTGGGAAACTGAGAGTAGGGTTAGAGATACTTAACCTGACTTATTTCATGGTATGTTTTACCTTTATGATTGATTTTGATGAGTACCTTATCGTAATTTCGAGGACGAAATTCTTTAAGGAAGGGAGTCTGTAATGACCCTAATTTTGACTAACATTATTTAGGACATTTAATTAGACAAATTAAAAGAAATAATGTAAATGGTTAAGAGATTGAGATTTGTAAAATTATAAGGTAGTCGTTCCTAATTAATCAATGAACCAAAGGGAATTAAATTGAAGTAAGTAAGAGGATTAAGATAAGGGCAAAATAGGAATAGGTTATATCTTTATACCCTAAACCCTCATTCCATTTTCATTTACCACGTTCACAAACAAAACTAAACTAAGCTTGGTCGCCCACCATTAGAAGAACACAAGGGGAAGATAAGCAAAAAAAAATTAAAGGAGGAGGCTTAATCAAATCAACTCAAGGGCAAATCTCAAACTCCTTAACAACAAGCTAAATCCTTGGATCACTAGCGATCCATGGAATACGGATCGCTGCTGATCCATCAAATTGCAACCAATTTTCCCCAAACTTGCCAAGCGTGGTCCATATTTTATTTGCAAGCTTATAAAAAGTTGTGAGATCAAAACTGATTAATAGTTATGAGCAAAGACAATTCACATCAGAATTCAACAGACATATGGATAGCCAAATTCACATGACGGCCTCAACGTGACCAATTAAACCTCACTAAATTTAAACTCAAAAGCAATTACTTCCAGAGTATGCCTTGTTTCTAATGAAGACATATTATAAAGGGGCAAATGTTAACCGGTTTTTAACCCAGTATGCTTCATAGGGAACTAAAACATTTATGGTAGGATGAAATGACTCAAGAATCAACCAAAAGAACCAGGAGGAGGAACCAAGAAAGGCTTAAGAGATAAAATACAAAAATAGCTCAAAGGGATGGATCGCTGGCGATACATGAATATCGCTCATGGGATAATCATTCTTCTTGCATCATGATCTAATATGTTTTCTAGGGTTGTCTGCCAAGTTTCATGCTATTCCAAGCAAGCTAGTTCAAGAAGTGGGCATTCATCTGATTCCAATATATTTTAATGCAACCTGTACACCGAATCATCATCAAAACAAGGCATCTAGTCATGAAATTGTATGGGGAGTTCCTACATAAGGCAAGGAACAAGATCCAATCAAAACGAGCTAAAAATAACCTAACTGCATCGATCACTAGCGATCCATTATTTTAGGTCGTCTTGCTATGATAATTTAGGAGAATCTTCATACCTTTAAATGCAAGCTCCTGGCAAAGCGGCCTAGCCCTATAGCTCTCCAACCCCTATAAATACAGTCCTACCTACAACATAAAGAGGATTTGTTAACCATAAAATATAAATGAAGATAAAGAAGGCATTTCAGAAAACTTCCGCATAGGTAAAAAGCATCAGGATAAATCATCTTCCGGTGACGTCGAAAGGATTGTACAGCACTAGTAAAGAAGAAGCACATGATAACTTCAAAATGAAGCTTCCGCAAGCATGAAGAAAAAACTACTAAAGCTTAACGAAGTAGCTAGATACAAAACCGCTAAGCACCTCCTCGACAAAATAAGAAAATGACTACGAAACCATTCAACATAAAACAAAGACTAAAAGAAAGGAAAATCACTCTAGACCTTTTTGAAAGAGATGAAAGAAGGCGGATAGCTGTTTGTAGCAGTTCTCAACCTTTTAGAGGAGATGGAGGGTTTCATCTCTCGTCATTCAATGAGTCATTATCTTCCAAAAAGGATAGAGAAGTCAAGGCAAGGACATGTAACTCTATAAAACCCTTTCAAAAGCATAATAAGCCTTTCGGACCAGTTGGAACACATACTTAGTACCTTTTGACAGTATCAAAAGGTTTAAGCTAAAGACAACATTCAGGAAAAGTGCGGCTCTCAGCAGCAATCGAGTAAGGAAGCAACTTTCCGACAAGGTCAAAGGGTTCACAATACCTTATAAAAGACCAACCCTTCGGGAAAGACGAAGGGTTCACGAATACATTAGGAAATAAAAACCCTTCGGCAGCATTCAAAGGTCCGTGATGATGTACGATGAACAAATCTTCCGACAAGGCCGAAAAGTTTACAACTACATATAAGAGGAAACCTTTCATCCCAATCAAAGGCATAGAGCCGAAGGGAGGGCCGCCTACATCTATAAATAGAACCCAAAGGGTCCAGTTTCGGGATCCGATTTTCTTATCATTCTACTTTCACTCAGCTGCTATTGCTTCTGCTCACTACTTTGTAACCCTAATTTAGAAATATAATTGGGGATTGGTTTCTTGAATTTTGTATCAAACTTCATCATGAGGAAATAAAGAGCATTGTGGCTTGTGATCGACTAGGAATTTGGAGATGATCATGATTAGGCATTAATTCAACATTAACGGCTGATCATATATGATTTATTTCTTATCTTCTTTGTTCAATTCGAGTATGTGCCATGGAACTATCATTAGACATCTTCATAAGTCTTATACCATATTCTTAGAAAGGGGAATACGACTTGTAAATCGGTCCTTAATACGATTCCATGGCATATTAAATCAGTTCTTATTTTTGTCTGAATATGTTTGGATAATGCATTCTTTTCGAAGGGTTTTCACGAGGAGAACATCAGCCTAAGAGGCCGGAAGCATCAGAAGAATGTAAAACAGAGTAACATCTCCTTTCGGTAAACATCGAAAGGTTTACTACCTTCCGACAAGATCGAAAAGAGATGTGAACCACTAATTAATTGCACTTGGTTTCTAAGGAAGATGGAATACAATGAAGTGACAAGGTAGAAAGCTATGTAATCATAGTAACCTGATCGAAAGGTTTAGATGATTTCTTAAACCCTTCGGTCAAAGCGGAAGGTTTAATAATTCAATTATTCAAGCCAAACCGTAAGGTTTGAACGAAACCCCAACCTTTTGATATGATTGAAAGCAAGTGATATTTCCACTTAATTTCGTAGATGGGGTAAACAATTTCTTAAAAACTTTCGATATTATCCATCCTAGGCCAAGTTTATAACTAAGATCTTAAAACATTCTGACTCAGTCATTTTATTCAAAAGGCGTAAATTCACTCAACCATAGAGTTGAGCCCATGCAAAACAATCTTATACAAAGCATTGGGGATGTTAACAAGAAAACTTGTTAACATTTTTGGCGCTAGAAGGAGGGCTCGAACCTCCGACCTTGCTATATTAGCATAACTAATTGCGGAAATTTGATTTGTTGTAGGAAAATGAGACCGAAAAGGCTTACTACTATCAGTGAAAGGGATGAACGTGTAACTTCACTGGAGGAAAGCGTATCACCATCTTTTAACCCTGGGAATAGGGAATAGGGGCAGTCTTCCACCCCAGTTCAACCAACTCCAACTCAGGTTCGACTGTCTCCACAACTGGCTCCGACTCAAAATCTTCAGCCAGAGGAACACATTGCTAAAATCGCATATTTAGAACGGCAAATGGAAAAGATGAAAGATCTCCTGAATGAAGTGCTATCTCATCGATCATCTATGAAAGCTGCTATGACAGGATAGGAAGTTGTATCTCTAAGAAGAAATTTGAAAATTAACACGGATGCTGTAAAGAATAAAGTTAATATTTCCTCATCTAAAAAGAAAGATTGCCTTCCGCTAAAGGCAAACTATCAAGGAAGAGTCCGAGCGGAAGATAAGGATTGTTCTACAAGCTCAACTTCGGATGGCTACAAACCAGATAAAGAAACTACTTAAATAGTGAGGCCTACCTTAAAGATGTAGCAGAGAAGGTTGTGAAAGATCTATTGAACATCAAGTGTAAGAGAATTGAGGATGAGAGAGTAAATGACAATGACAGGGTTGCCCCTTTCATTGATGAAATCATGTCAGCACCTATCCCACCTCATGTAAAGGTCCCTACCATGAAATATCATGGGACTACTGATTCGGATGACCATTTGATGGCATTCGACAGTCAAATGGATTTATACAATGCTTCCGGCGCTGTTAGATGTCGGCTTTTTCCAGTCACACTCTGTTGCTAAATGGTACTGACAGTATCATGAGAACACGATATATTCTTGGAAGAAATTCTCCTATGAATTCTCTGCTCAGTTTTGCATATGCAAGGACCCCTCTATTGACTATACCATACTCGCTAATATCAGACAAAACCACTGTGAGTCATTAGGAGGTTACTTGAAAAGGTTCAACATCGAAGCATTAAAAGCCAAAGGGATGAATGATAGAGATAAGCGCATCGCTGTTCACTCGGGTCTTATAGTTAATTCTCCTTTCTGGAAGGAGTTGTTTATCCATGGATGCCGAGATCTACAAGACTTTCATTTTCAAGTTGAAAAATTTATTCGGATGGATGAATTGTACTACTCAAAGAAGAAATTCAATCACAAGAAGGACGGTGGTAAATT
This sequence comes from Allium fistulosum, assembly GCA_030737815.1. NCBI lineage: Eukaryota > Viridiplantae > Streptophyta > Magnoliopsida > Asparagales > Amaryllidaceae > Allium > Allium fistulosum. The sequence goes on along the minus strand of CM060906.1, from coordinate 1,133,859,016 downwards.
TAGCCCAGAAAGGATTCCTAAAAGAGCTAGATGGGAGGACGCTAATACTAGCGTGGTGGCATTAAACCGACCGATTTCTTACATCTATGCAGTGACCCAGGATAAGGTTAATTGCCCTACTTCATTCAAAGCTCGAAATTGCCCTAAACATAAGAAAGGAGACAAATATTGTGCTTACCACAAGGCGAACGGTCATAGAACCAATGATTGTAAGGTACTAACTAGAATAATTCAGATGTTGATTCGAGAAGGGCAGTTGAAGGAGTTTGTGAAGAATCCACAACAAACTTTCCTGCCAGATGCTAAAGCAAGAAAGCCTACTGGTAATGCCATGAATGTGATTGAAGATGATGACCCACTAAGCCTGAGTCCACCCCAAAACAGAATTGATGCTGTATACGGTGGACCGCATCCCGCCGGAAAAAGCCAGAATGCCTGGAACAAATATATCCGTGAAGCCAAGAAAGGTGTATTTTCTATACAAGAAGAACCACCACTCAAGAGCCAAAAATACAACATCAACATGCACACATTGGTGATCAGTCCATAAGAATTGAGAAGGGGAATCCATCATCCCCACAACGATCCATTAGTTATCACAGCTCAGATAGGGTCCTCGGTGGTCACAAAAATCCTGGTTGATACAAGAAGTGTTGTAAATGTGATATTTCATCATGCATTTGATCAGATGGGAAACTCCAAGGACAAGCTTGAGCCTAGCCCCGAACCTATCTTCGGATTCAATAATAAAGGGACACTCCACTTGGACAAGTGAAGCTTTTGGTTCAACTGGGACTTCCCCCATGCTGTCGAGTTTTTGAAACAACCTTTTTGATCATAGATCAACCATCATTCTATAATGCCTTCTTTGGACAGCCGACACTGGATGAAGTGGACGCTTTTGTTTCGCCAAAGTATCTAATGCTCAAGTTCCTCGCTAAAAGTGGATGAGGCACCATCCGAGGCGAGCAATTCGCGTCAAGAGAAATGTATTTTGCAACTCTAGAGCAATATAACAGGGAGTTCACTTGTTGCTTTGATTCTTCCATTACTTTACAGCCTCCGGAAGATGAATTTCTACATCCATCATCCGAAGCAAAGAAAAAATCTGATAAAACTAACAAGCGAATTGCTGCAAGATGTTTTGCAGTTTATAGGAAGAGAAAGAGAATGGACTCTAACTCGATAGAGGAAAGTGAAATTGTTACAGAGCAGATTGTCGAGGAGAGGTTGAAAGAGTTAAGCCGGTTGAAGAAACCGAAGAAGTTCTAATAAATTCTACCAATTCTACTAAAATAATCAGAGTGGGAAAGGATCTTTAGGAGCACTTAAAGTCAAGGTTGAAAGAATTCTTAAAAGTCAATAAGGATGTTTTTGCTTGGACCCACTCTGACATGGTTGGAATTAATCCTACGGTCATGAGCCACGCCCTGAATATCAATCCAAACATTCCTCCAGTCAGGCAAAAGAAAAGACAATTCGATAAGGTGAGGACCAACGCCTTAAAAGAAGAGGTCAAGAAATTGCAGCAAAATGGCTTTATCCGAGAATTCTTTTACCCCGAATGGTTAGCAAATCTGGTTCTGGTAAAGAAATCTAATGGGAAGTGGCAGACTTGTGTGGATTACATAGATTTAAATAAAGCTTGCCCAAAAGATTGTCACCCACTGCCAAGGATAGATCAGTTGGTCGACTCCACCAGTGGACATAAGTTGCTCTCCCTAATGGATGCGTACTCTGGAATAATCAAATCCCTATGTTTAAACCTGATGAGGAGCATACCAGCTTCATTACAGATTAGGGGACCTATTGCTATAAAGTAAAGCCCTTTAGATTGAAAAATGCTGGGGCCACCTATTAGAGGTTGGTTAACCAAATGTTTAAAGAGCAAATTGGGAGAAATATGGAAGTTTATGTGGACAACATGTTGGTAAAATCCCAAGAGGTGACAGATCATCTTGAAGATTTGGATGAAATGTTCAAAGTGCTCCGCAAGTATCAAATGAAACTTAACCCCTAAAAATGCAACTTTGGAGTCCACTCTGGAAAATTTCTTAGCTATATTTTGAGTGCACAACGGATTGAGGCTAGCCTAGAGCAGATCGAGGCCATTAAGGATATGGCAGAGCCTAAGATGAGTAAAGACGTCATGAGTTTAAATGGGAAAGTGGCAACACTAAGCAGGTTTATATCAAAGGCCATTGATAAGTGCATACCATTCTTTGAAGTAATAAAGAAGAAATTTTTTTTTGAATGGAATGAAGATTGCAAAAAGGCATTTCAAGAGTTGAAGCTACATTTGGAAAAACCTCCAATCCTATCCAGCCCCGAAGAAGGAGAGGATTTATTCTTGTATATGCAATTTCTAAACATGCAATAAGCTCAGTATTGATTAAAAATGACAAGGGGCCGCAACTACCGGTTTATTATGTGAGTAGGAGGTTAAAGGATGCCAAAATCTGATACCCAGTCATTGAAAAACTGGCATACTATTTAATTTTGACAGCTCGAAAATTAAGGCCTAACTTTCAAGCGCACCCGGTTAAGGTGTTGACCAACTTTCCATTGAAACAAGTCTTTGGTAAGCCCGGAACTTTTGGAAGATTAATTAAGTGGGGCATCGAACTAAGCCACTATGATATAGCATATTATCCTAGAATGGCTATAAAAGGGCAAGCTTTAGCTGATTTCATTAATGAGTGTACAGGATTCATATCAGAACAATCCAAAAGGGAAAAGGATATAAAGCCCAAATGGCAGTTATTTGTAGATGGCGCCTCAAACGAACAAGGGGCCAGAGCAGGATATGTGATAATTATCCCAGATGGACACAAACTTCATTATGCTATGAAATTGAGGTTCTCGGCTACTAACAATGTAGCAAAATATGAATCCGTGGTTGTATGTTTAACCCTGGCTCTACAACTCAAAATCCCGTGAATTCAAGTGTTTAGTGATTCTCAGTTGATGGTTAAACGAATCAAATAGGTATATAAAATCAAAGATCCTAAACTTAGTCAGTATGTGAAGAAAGTTTTAAAGATGCTCGCACTTTTTGAAGATTTCTCTATACATCAAATACCAAGAGGGGACAATTCTCAAGCATATTCATTGGCTAAGTTGGCAAGTTCAAGAGGAGCCCCCGAAACTCAAATTATGCCTATGGGATTTCAAGCAAATCCCAGCATTGAGGAAAACAAACAAGAGAAAACCAAGAAACTGTTAGTATTAAACCGATCACAAGCCTTGGCACAAGAATCGGAGGAAATAGATCAGGAAATTCTAAATGTAGACCTATAGCCCCAATGGCGGAAGAATGTTATGAAAACACTTGGATGGCTCCGACTATGAATTATATTATCAATGGGACATTGCCAGCAGATAAAATAGAAGCGCGAAAGCTAAAAAGACGAGCCCAAAGCTTTACCATCATGGATGGAATTCTCTATAAGAAAGGATATACCCTTCCCTATTTGCGATGTGTGAAACCTGAAAGCAGATTAAGGATATTAAAGGAAGCACACGAAGGGGTTTGTGGGGATCACTCTAATGGAATCAAACTGGCCAAAAAATAATGAGACAAGGGTTTTACTGGCCACATTTGACTAACCAAGCAATTGAGTATGTCAAAAGGTGTGAAAAGTGTCAACGTTATTCGAAGATACCACGTCTCCCACCAAGTCAACTAACCCCGATTACTACTTCATGGCCATTTGATGTTTGGAGAATTGATTTAATCAGACCATTTCCAATCTCCAAAGGAGGAGCAAAATATATTGTAGTAGCAATTGATTACTTTACAAAATGGGTCGAAGAAGAACCACTTCCAAAAATCACCTCCGGGAAAGTATTAAGGTTTGTCATCAATTGTCACAGGGTTTGGGATACCTTACAAGATAATATCCAACAATGGCACCCAATTTGAGAGTGAAGAATTTTCATGATTTTGCCATAAGAATGGAATCATAAAAAGCTTCTCTTCTGTCGCTCATCCAAAGGCCAATGGAGTCGTTGAAGCTGCTAACAAAACAATAAAGACAATCTAGAAAAAGAGGCTGAATAAGGCAAAAGGAATTGGGTAGAGGAATTACCCCTAGTTCTATGGGCTTATAGAACATCAACCAGAACTGCAACGGGACATACCCTGTATTCTCTAACATATGGATGTGAAGCAATGCTACCGATAGAAATTGAAGTACCTTCTCATCAAAGGGTTGCTTACGCCTTTAATCCAAACCAAGAGTTGAGAAAGGAATCACTTGACTTGATTCACAGTTTAAGAGATGAAGCACCCTTAAGAATGGCTGAATACCGAGAATATCGAAGTACTACAACTCAAAAGTAAGAACAAGATCATTCAGACAAGGAGATTTGGTACTTCGAAGAGTGATGGCCAATACGAGAAACCTATCAGATGGGTCACTGGGACCAAATTGGGAAGGTCCACTGATAATCTTCAAAGAAATCCCCCCAGGAGCCTACAAACTATGCCATCCTGATGGAAATATGGTACCAAGAACCTGTAACGCAGAACATTTGAAACCATATTTCCCGACTCTAAATGAATAAAACATTTTCAAGAGTGCATCATCTATGATTCATTGAGAAAAGTCTACATGGTCAGGAGTAAAATTCTCCTTAAACTTGGACTACCTACGATGGTAGGCTACCAATAATCGTATAAAGCCCTTGGTCGCGCCAAGATGGCCAGGTTAAGGCACCTCCTGGAGAGAGGGCGTAAGCCTTTATCCGTGCCAAAGTCAGATATGGCCAGGTTAACGCACCACAAGCCTTTATCCGCGTCACGCTATAGCTAGGATAAGGCACCTCCTAGAGGGAGGACGGGTAATCTCTTGGTCCTGCCATGCTATGGCCTGGCCAAGGTACCGAGCAAGCCCTTAACCGCATCATGCTATAGCCAGGTTAAGGTACCTCCTGGAGGGAGGTCGGGTAAGTCCTCGGGCCCTGCTTTATAATAAGCTAGCCGAGGACACCGAAAACCCGGATGAATTGTCTGACGGACTAAGAAAAGTCCATACTTGAAATAGGCACGGCCAAAAATCGACATCGCCTAAAATGGCAACCACCAAAAGGTCGGTAACGTCTAAAATGACAAACAGCCTGAAATGGGCTCTGCTTAAATAAGCACAAAATTGGATTAAAGAGTCCTCACTTGAAATAGGTCAAAACAAATAACAAATGGACAAGGAAAACTCGGCCTGAAAAAGAAAAAGCATGCAAGACATCCTCAAAGCCTGATGATGGCATATTCAACAAACAGAATTAGAAAGAATTCTCCAACTTCTCTTTGTAAACATCTGCCAGAATTGTATTCTGGTCTTCTATTATTAATTACCAGAAATGGTATTCTGGTCTTCCTTTATTAATTAATAGAAGTGGTATTCTGGTCTTCCATTATTAATTATCAGAAGTGGTAATCTGGTCTTTCATTATTTATTACCAGAAATGGTATTCTGGTCTTCTATTATTGATTACAAGAAACGGTATTCTGGTCTTCCATTATTGATTGCCAGAAATGGTATTTTGGGACTTCTGTTATTAATTCGTGGCATCCTGGACTTCTACCATTAGCTTTCTAAAATGATGTTCTGGACTTCTACTATCAAATATCAGGAAGGAATATTCTGATCATCTATTACCCATTACCAAAAACGGTTTTATGGAATACCATTATCAATTCCAAATTGGATTTCTAGCCTTCAATTACTCATTACCGGATGTGCATTTCTATTCTCCTACTGCTTATCATCAAAAAGAGCCTTATGGTTTTCTATTATTGAATGACAAAACGAGTTATTTGAACCTTTACGTCAAAACGAGTGATCGGACTGGTATTCTGGTCCTCTCTCATTATTGCCAAATTGATATGAAATTTTCAACCTTATTTGTCACTAGACACTAGTTTCTAAGTTACCCATTCATGGTCTTTTAACATTTTATTGCTAAGAAACTTTCATTATTCATGACATAATGAGAAATAATTACTATTTGGTTTGGAATGTTCAAAGGATGAATCTCCTGCCAAAATAAAATCAAAGTTAGAAGTCAGCCAAACTGAAAGGATACTTACAGTATGAATTAACCATGCAAATATTATTAGACGTGTTGTAGGAATGCAGGGACAGTCTGGTGATCTTGGAATCTTTGTCCTAAAGAAAAAAAGCCTGCTTTATACAAGGGGGGCTAAATGTTAAACATAAAATATAAATGATGATAAAGAAGGCAAATTGGAAACCTTCCGCATAGGTAAAGAGCGTCAGGATAAATCACCTTCCAGCAACGTCGAAAGGATTGTACAACACTAGTAAAGAAGAAGCACATGATAACTTCAGAATGATGATTCCGCAAGCATCAAGAAAAAAACTACTAAATCTCAATGAAGCAGTTAGATACAAAACCATTAAGCACCCATTCAACATAAAACAAAGACTAAAAGAACGGAAAATCACTCTAGACCTTTTTGAAAGAAATGAAAGAAGGCGGATAGCTATTTGTAGCAGTTCTAAACCTTTCAGAGGAGATAGAGGGTTTCATCTCTCATCATTCAAAGAGTCATTACCTTGCAAAAAGGATAGAGAAGTCAAGGCAAGGACATGTAACTCTAAAACATCCCTTTCAAAAGCATAATAAGTCTTTCGGATCGGTTGGAACACATACTTAGTACCTTTCGATAGTATCGAAAGGTTTAAGGTAAAGACAACACTCAAGAAACGCGCGACTCTCGGTAGCAATCGAGTAAGAAAGCAACCTTCTGACAAGGTCGAAGGGTTCACAATACCTTATAAAAGACAAACCCTTCGGGAAAGACGAAGGGTTCACGAATACATTAGGAAATAAAAACCCTTCAGCAACATTCAAAGGTCCGTGAAGATGAATGATGAACAAACCTTTCAACAAGGTCGAAAGGTTTACAACTACGTATAAGAGGCAAACTTTTGTCCCAGTCGAAGGCATTGGGCCGAATAGAGGGCCGCCTGCATTTATAAATAGGACCCAAGGGGTCCAGTTTTGGGATCCGATTTTCTTCTCATTCTGCTTTGACTCAACTGCTATTGCTTCCGCTCACTACTTTATAACCCTAATTTAGAAATATAATTGGGGATTGGTTTCTTGAATTTTGTATCAAACTTCATCATGAGGAAATAAAGAGAATTGTGGCTTGTGATCTACTCGGAATTTGGAGATGATCATGATTAGGCGTTAATTCAACATTAACAGCTGATCATATATGATTTATTTCTTATCTTCTTTGTTCAGTTCGAGTATGTGCCATGGAACTGTCATTAGACATCTTCATAAGTCTTATACCCTTTTCTTAGAAAGGGGAATACGACTTGTAAATCAGTCCTTAATACGGTTCCATGGCATGTTAAATCAGTTCTTATTTTTGTCTGAATATGTTTGGATGATGCATTCTTTTCGAAGGGTTTTCACGAGGAGAACATAGCCTTGGAGGCCGGAAGCATCAGAAGAATGTAAAACAGAGTAACATCCCATTTCGACAAACATCGAAAGGTTTACTAACTTCCGAGAAGATTGAAAGGAGATGTGAACCACTAATTTATTGCTCTCGGTTTCTAAGGAAGATGGAATACAATAAAGTGACAAGGTCGAAAGCTATGTAATCATAGTAACCTGATCGAAAGGTTTAGATGATTTCTTAAACCCTCCGACTAAGCGGAAGGTTTAATAATTCAATTATTCAAGCCAAATCGTAAGGTTTGAACGGAACCCCAACCTTTTTATATGACTAAAAGCAAGTGAGATTTCCACTTAATTTCATAGATGGGGAAAACAATTTCTTAAAACCTTTCAATATTGTCCATCCCAGACCAAGGTTATAACTAAGATCTTAAAACCTTCCGACTCAGTCATTTTATTCAAAAGGCGTAAATTATCTCAACCACAGAGTTGAGCCGATGCAAAACAATCTTATACAAAGCATTGGGGATGTTAACAAGAAATCTTGTTAACAAGATATTCTAGACTGGCTGCTGGAACTCTGCAAAAATTATTCCTCGCTCTTCTTCTCTATCATAACAATCATCTAGGGGTTCACTATGATTCTCCAATGAACTCTTACACTTGTAACTTGATCTAACTTAGAAGATTCAATCATACTATAATCCAATTTAACTTGTAACAACAATCAGTTAATAGAAAGTTATAAAGTTGACGTAGGCTTCATTAACAACTGAACCACTGTAAAAATCTTCTTGTTTTTTTACTACTTCTACTCCTTTTACATTTATTTCCTATATTGTTGCTCTGTTAAAACATGGCTGGTGCTTTCACACTCAATCCAGGGTGTTGATCCATTTTTTTCGGTTAACATTGTCCATTATCCATTTGTTTTGGTTTTAATCAGAATTCCAATTACCTACACTGGCAATGTTATCTACACCGCGGAGATTACATAGTGCTTTAGTTTGGTATAGGAACTCCTGCGATGATTCCGAGATGGTGGCAATTTCGAATGGAGATGGTCGAATTTTGGATTGTATTCGGTTGGTGCTTAAGCTAAATTTTGTCTTGGATGAATGTGCTACGTTCCAGCGTCAAATCTTGATCTTCGTCTTCAACTATCTCTTTTCTAGGACTTTGCTAAGTTCATATCGTCGTTTGAAATCTAGTGTAAAGATTTATTCCAAAGTTGGATATAGTGCATGTGTAACGACCCGCCATTTTGGACCATTCGCATCCATTATAAGTGTATAGGTAGACACTCATGCCGGAGTTGAATTGCTCAAAATACCGCGTTGTTAATTTAAATTTGGCAAAACTGAACATATACAGTAAATAAATATAATCACAGATCACAGACACAGAGTAATAAGTGCAGCGGAATTAAAAGAGATAGTAGTTCATGAAGCTACTATATGAATATATAAAATACATCAGAGTTTACAACAGAAGAGTAATACGATACATCAGAGTTAATCCAGATACAACGGAAGAGTAATACGATACATCAGATACAAATCAGATTACATCACTGGAATCATCGAATACTGAAAGCAGAATAGATGGCTGGATCTTCAAGCAAAGCTCCAACTCCAAAGGTGAGTCTCGAATACTGGTGCACTCAGTCTGACCCGAGCGTAAAGCAAAAACACAAGACACTCGAGTCAGGATTAACATTCTTATATTAATAAATCCAACTCAAGTGAAATAGCAATCGAAATACAAGTAACTTAAAGGATGTTTGGAATGACCATCCTTTAAGGATCCGTTAAACTATCTACTATGTAGTAGTGTACGATAAGTAGATAATGTCTATCAGTAATAATAAGATATCAAAATAGTGTTAAGTCATGGCTCATTCCACCCTTAACACATTTTTATTCCCAAAAGCATATACAAGACCGTAGTTTCCCCAAAACCGGAAGTCACCAGAGGGCAATCCATATACTAAAGGTACAAATCAAAATCGTAGTGGTCGCGCATAAATGGAATCAAGGTTTTAAATCTCCCCGAGATCAGCCGAGATGAAAATCCGAGATATTAGCCAAAATCCGAGATTTGGCAGCCTGGTTAGTTATAAGTCTTTTAAATATCACCCGAGACAGCCGAGATATTTTCCCGAGATATTGGCCAAAATCCGAGATTTGAAACCTTGAATGGAATACAAGTATGACAAGGCACATGAGGCTATACCCAAGGTAGTGATACTATCGTTCGCCTGATCCGGACTGGTGAGAACGCAACGCCGCAGCGCCCGCAACACCGCGAAACAACACTCCCAAAATCAAGGGTGCACCAATCGACAACAAGTATAAGTAGTTCGAAGAAGTGTGTCCACTTGAGGTAGCAAATCCTCCATTGGCCTGGCACAGCTCCTGTTTTAGTCATTTCCAATTTGACACAAGTGTCAAGGCTATCCATTATCGTTCTCTTTCTTCAGTCATCACGTACATCATTCCAACCACTTCATTCTGGATCATCACTCCGCATATAGTTATTAAAGTGGTTTCGGTTCAGATAGAGAGTATATCCATTACCGATCCCGGTCTCTTTAATAACTTTCGTAATTATTACACCGATTGGTCGTTTGTTTATTTCAAAACCAAATCAATCTCAATTTCAAATAGAATTTGTAAATCAACATTTCATTTGTCTTTCAAAACCAATTTCCAAAATTTACGTTTCAAAACTTCCAAATTATCGTTTCAAAATCTTATAATTCAATTTCTATTTAAAACAATCCAAATATTTATTCAAGTTCGAATACAAGTTTCATTTCGAAAACATTTAAATTAAATCTTATTTAACATTCAAATCAATTTAAAATCATTTATCGATTTTATTCAATATTCGTTAAGTTACTATGCCATTCAAAACAATTTCTATTAAATTTCCAATTCATTAAATCAATTTCTTAAGTTCAACTCCATTATATCAAAACTTACAATTTTGAATTAAATTAAATTTATCAAATCAAATCCTTTAATTTTCAAGTCTTACATTAATTTCAATAAATCACATTTTATTTCTTGTTAAAGAAATTCAATTTCACTTATTTACTTACTTAAATAATTTTCCAAAAACTTACTTAATAAAGAAAACTCAATTTCAATTATTTACGAAGTAAAATTCACTTATTTCAAAAGTTCAATTTTCACTTATTAAAGAATTCAATTCAATTTGATCATTAAATCATTCAGTCTTATTTAATTATTAAATAATTCAAAACTTAATTATTAAATAATTTCAAAGTTTAATAATTTCAAACTTAATTATTAAATCATTTCAAAGTTTAATAATTTCAAACTTAATTATAATTTCAAACTTAATTATTAAATCATTTCAAAGTTTAATAATTTCAAACTTAATTACAATTTCAAACTTAATTATTAAATCATTTCAAAGTTTAATAATTTCAAACTTAATTCAATAATTTCTCAAATTAAACAACATTCTTTCATCAATTACGTCGTTAATATTTTGTTTTAGATTATTAAATATTAACATTTTCCTTTCATTAAAAATTCAAATGTCAACTTCATTTCAAAACCATATTATTTATTCAAATAAAATCTTCGTTTTATTTTTAAATCAAATTATTGACCAATCGGGTTTTATTTTATTTTCTATCCTAGGTCAAAGTTCATTTTGGGTATTTATCATTTCAACCCGATTCCAATTCAATTCAAAATCAAAACATAACGAAGGGAACTTGCAGTGTGATAACTGGGATGGTGTCAAAGTAAATAAACAAGCAATAACAACAAACAATAACAATCCAAAATCAATTCAAATAATCCTGAAATAACCGTATTAATTCGCATTGTTATTTGTACGAATTAATATAATTATTTCTAGAATCTACATTATCATTTCATGTAGATTAAAGATTATTACATTACGGTTTTTCACTTATCATCTATTACAATTTCATCCATCATCAATTTAAACAACAGACATTCAACGGTTCAAAGTGTAATTAACCAAATCCTACGTGTCAATAAATTTAACAGTTAAAGGGGTCACATTATACAAAAGTCATTTAATTAAATTTAACATTTAACTATCCTATATCACGTTCAATTGCATACTATTTATCATTTTAACATTAACAATTTAACGTCCAATATAAACATCAACAATCAATCAATTAATAACCAAACTGGATTATCATTTCATATATATAACAGATAATGGTGTCAAATGTCACAGGTGAACTGATACAGGTAATAGCAGTGTAAATATCTAACAGCAGCATATTTCAATTGTCGTTTCAATTGAAATCAAATTTAATAAATAAAAGAACATTAATCGTGAGTGATTGCTCACCTTTCGAGGCTAGAGAGATAAACAATGGAATGAGTTACAGATCCAAGCACGAATTCCAATGCAAAGCTAAATTGGCACGAATTTGATGAAGAAAGCAGGCACGACGAACTGGAATTGATGAAACAAAATACAAATTAAAATTTCTATACATATATTTAAACCACATCAAAATAAATCCTTATATCTATAAATCAATATTTATGAAATTCAATTCGACACATTTCAGGACAACCTTTATATATATATATTATTATTTGTTTAAAAATCAATATCCATTTAAAGCACACATATGAATAAAAATAAAAATATTATTTTAAAGCCTCACATATTCGAAATCAAAGTATATATATATATATATATATATATATATATATATATAAGATCAAAATAAAATTAAAAGTGCATATATTCAAAGTCGAGTATATAAAATATTGCAGCTATTATAAACTATCAAAGTATGTGAAGCTTTGCACCCAATTGTAAAGGTCACGTAAAATCCTACCCAATTTTTTTATTTTTAAAGAAAACACGTATGTAGTTACTGTATGAATAACATATACTTACCTATTACACTTTACATAACTGACATTTTACATACATATTATTATATCCATATTATATACATAACTAAATAAAACTATATATGTATATTTATAATTAAACAATTTTCCAAACTTTATATACTTTAATATATATATAATATACAATTTACTTAGATATCTAAATATATCAACATGAACACTTACGTATAATATATGCAACCAAACTATATTTTTAACTTTACAAACTAATATAAAACAAATACTTTACTGCACTTTTTTCCAAGACAAAACAAAACAGCTTATATGAACATACACGCTGTACAAATTCTTTTAAACACACGTTTTAAATAACTTCCCTTCAGCAATATAGAACAGGAACCAAAACAACATATGTAGACATATTAAAACTAAACTTTATATCATATTTATACCTTATGAACAAGAGGGAGCGGAAGGAGGAGCTAAGCACGAGGAGAGAGAGGAAGATCGGGTGGCCCGTGAGTGTGGAAGTGGTCGGTGAAACAAAGGAGACTGCTGCGGCTGAGGCAGAGGAGGCGCCACCATTGTAGGCTCGGCACTTCGGCATGGCTGTGCTCATCGGAGCTGCTACACGCTGCGGAGGTCGGTGAGGTTGCTCGAAGTGGAGACGTGTTGCTAGTGAGTGCACGCGAGGTAGATGGTGGGAAGGAGAAGAGAAGGTGGCGGGTTGCTTGGGTTGGCTGTTGGCGTGTTCGGAGCGAGGTGGGAGCAAGGTTAGGGAAAGCTATAAGGTTGTGGTGGTTATGTACGTGAGGACAATGGACAGTGGGATGATGGAGAAGGAGGGTGGCATTCGGCTATGGGTTCGAGAAGGTGACGAGGCCGGGAAGAACCTCAAAGAAGAAGGAGACTGGGTTTAATAGGAAGCAATTATACGAACATTATAATATATATTTTTTCTTTTATAAAAGCATGAGCAGATCTGGGCAGTGAAGAAAAAGAAAAATACGAAGGACTGACGGTTCATATGGGAAGGAAATTAGTGTACCAAGAATACGAACGAACAGGTATAAAATAAATTGGCACCGGGAATAGTTAAGGTCACATTTAAATTATGGGAATATCAATGGCTGACTGGTATTGATTTGCACGGTAGGAATAAAGAGTATAGGAAACCAATGGACACGCTGGTTACCGATACGGTCCGACGTTTTACAGATTTCGTCGAGTTTCAAATTTCAAAACGGACAACCGAATATACTGCAGAGATCAGTGCGACGAAACGATCAAAACGATATACATATATCAGTGGTATGATTGAATTATAAAAATTCAAATTTTTTAATAGTGGAAAATGCAAGAAAAACGCTGAAAAATAAGATCGACGGAGCCAAAGATGTCCAAATTTGGAAAAACGACAAACTGACATTTTGCTCAGAAAATGGTTTAGAATTTTTCTATGTAAAAATATTTAGGTTTCGAAAACATTTTATTTTCATTGCTTTTTAACTGATTAAATTGAAGTGAATTTACGCGCGAAATAAACTTTCATATTTTCGTACGAAAATTTACCAGTTGCTATGTTTAACTAGACGTATTCCAAATATTAAATTTTTATTTCAAAATTTATCGTTTAAAAATTTCACAAAATTTCAACTAATTACGTTATTAAAACCGTTGAAATTTACGGGTCGTTACACTCTCCCCCACTCAAAACTTTTCGTCCCCGAAAAGGAACGAGGTAGGAGAATAGAAACAACCAGAAAGAAAAACAGATTTGAAATACAAAATAACAATTAATTTAAAGTTTTAAACCATATAAATTCAAATTTAAATTAATTGATATTCAATAATTGATTTAATCCAATTGATTTCACTAAAATCAATCTCAACTATTTCTAAATTCATTATCTTATTATCCAATTATCTTAAATTTACAATTTCAAAAACCATAAATTTGAATAGTCTTTTATTACAATCATACTTTTTTTTCCAGCAATTTAAATTTTTCTTTATTCCAAATTATTGTTAAATTTATTCTACTTAATATATCTAATCCCATATATTTAACTCATATAAATTAATTTAAACCCGAAAAGTTTTGATTTAAATTAATTTACATCTATTAATTTCTTTTAAATTCAAGGTATTTTCATATGTTGATCAAATTTCAATTTATTAATTCTTTCAAAACAAATTTATTAATTTTTTCAAAACAAATTTATTTCATTATTAACCGAGTTTTACTTATTATCCTATCTAACTCTATTAACATCTTTATAATCAAAATTTAGTGTATAACATTTATTATAAACACTCAAATTTTATTTATAAATTCAATTTATCTTATATATTATCCAATTACATATTCAACTTCTGAATGATTTAGGTAAGTTGTATTAGAATGCAGTTGAACAATATACAAATAAAATTTTCCAAATTCAATTATTCAAGTTTAAATATTAATTCCAAATTTTGGTTTTATTTATAATTAAAATCATCCTTTAACAAAATTTAAGAATTAGATTTCCAATTAACTTTAAACAATTTAGAGATATATATAATATATTTATATCAAATCAAATTAATTTTAAAATAAGATACCTATATATATGTAAATCAAAATATACTGAAAAAATTCAAATCAAAATATTTTTCAAAACAAAACCGTAGTAAAACTACAGAATATTATCTCCACTTCGAAACTCGAAAATGAATGTCGATGATGCGGCCGCCATCACCGAAATTATTTTCCAGCGACAAAGAGAAGAGCACTGATTTCAACATTTAAAAGTTCTTTGAAAAGATTTCTATTCGAAAATACTTTCAATATATATACTTTAAAATTTTAAAACCAAAGTTCGAAATCACCGGAAACTAAATTCTCAAATTTCTGAATTAAATTCATTTCAAATTCCAATCAATTTATAACCAAGTTTATAAATTCATTTATTTATATTATGCAATAGTCAATGGTTTACAAAACAATAAATGAAAATCAAATATTATTATTTTCAGACAACAAATTCATTAACAATTTAATTTCAGAAAACTTATATTTATATATAATGTAATCATCCAAAACTATTTTGTTTACCAAATTTGAAAACAACATTTTTATATAAATTTACAAATACATTTCTTTGCTCGACGATACAGGAATGGATTTTCAAAATAAGGATAGGGATTCAAATTTTTGTTGACTCAAATCAAAGAGAATTCTGATTCGAAGACAAATTCGAAAGAAAAGATAAGATGATTCAATAACAGAATCGGGAGATGGGTAAGTTTATTTAATTCACGGGCAACCTTAACCGGTTGTCCGTAACTTCAAGAATAGGATCGATGCTGAATTCCGAGGTAAATCAACACTCGATCTCAAGAGATGGAATTCAGGTATAGCAGGTAATAGATAGCATCGTAAACCGAGGATGCAGAAATCTCCGGTAAATCGATGCCTATTATAAGGGAGTTTCACTTTTTTTCAAATCATTCTAAGATTGGCGAGACCGCCGATCTATTATAGATAACATTCAGAATGGAGTTATGGGGTGCTCCATGATTGAAAGAAGACGAATATTGAAGGACACGAATGAATTTCGGAACCGAGGGGAACGTTCCAAAATTCAAAGGAATTGAGTCAAGGGAATAGATTGAAACTCGAATGAGAGTGATTCTGTAAATACATTTACCTTATATGTTAAGTTTTGCCTAGAGCTACCAAAGCTCTGATACCAACTGTAACAACCCGCCATTTTGGACCATTCGCATCCATTATAAGTGTATAGGTAGACACTCATGCCGGAGTTGAATTGCTCAAAATACCGCGTTGTTAATTTAAATTTGGCAAAACTGAACATATACAGTAAATAAATATAATCACAGATCACAGACACAGAGTAATAAGTGCAGCGGAATTAAAAGAGATAGTAGTTCATGAAGCTACTATATGAATATATAAAATACATCAGAGTTTACAACAGAAGAGTAATACGATACATCAGAGTTAATCCAGATACAACGGAAGAGTAATACGATACATCAGATACAAATCAGATTACATCACTGGAATCATCGAATACTGAAAGCAGAATAGATGGCTGGATCTTCAAGCAAAGCTCCAACTCCAAAGGTGAGTCTCGAATACTGGTGCACTCAGTCTGACCCGAGCGTAAAGCAAAAACACAAGACACTCGAGTCAGGATTAACATTCTTATATTAATAAATCCAACTCAAGTGAAATAGCAATCGAAATACAAGTAACTTAAAGGATGTTTGGAATGACCATCCTTTAAGGATCCGTTAAACTATCTACTATGTAGTAGTGTACGATAAGTAGATAATGTCTATCAGTAATAATAAGATATCAAAATAGTGTTAAGTCATGGCCCATTCCACCCTTAACACATTTTTATTCCCAAAAGCATATACAAGACCGTAGTTTCCCCAAAACCGGAAGTCACCAGAGGGCAATCCATATACTAAAGGTACAAATCAAAATCGTAGTGGTCGTGCATAAATGGAATACAAGTATGACAAGGCACATGAGGCTATACCCAAGGTAGTGATACTACCGTTCGCCTGATCCGGACTGGTGAGAACGCAACGCCGCAGCGCCCGCAACACCGTGAAACAACACTCCCAAAATCAAGGGTGCACCAATCGACAACAAGTATAAGTAGTTCGAAGAAGTGTGTCCACTTGAGGTAGCAAATCCTCCATTGGCCCGGCACAGCTCCTGTTTTAGTCATTTCCAATTTGACACAAGTGTCAAGGCTATCCATTATCGTTCTCTTTCTTCAGTCATCACGTACATCATTCCAACCACTTCATTCTGGATCATCACTCCGCGTATAGTTATTAAAGTGGTTTCGGTTCAGATAGAGAGTATATCCATTACCGATCCCGGTCTCTTTAATAACTTTCGTAATTATTACACCGATTGGTCGTTTGTTTATTTCAAAACCAAATCAATCTCAATTTCAAATAGAATTCGTAAATCAACATTTCATTTGTCTTTCAAAACCAATTTCCAAAATTTACGTTTCAAAACTTCCAAATTATCGTTTCAAAATCTTATAATTCAATTTCAATTTCTATTTAAAACAATCCAAATATTTATTCAAGTTCGAATACAAGTTTCATTTCGAAAACATTTAAATTAAATCTTATTTAACATTCAAATCAATTTAAAATCATTTATCGATTTCATTCAATATTCGTTAAGTTACTATACCATTCAAAACAATTTCTATTAAATTTCCAATTCAGTAAATCAATTTCTTAAGTTCAACTCCATTATATCAAAACTTACAATTTTGAATTAAATTAAATTTATCAAATCAAATCCTTTAATTTTCAAGTCTTACATTAATTTCAATAAATCACATTTTATTTCTTGTTAAAGAAATTCAATTTCACTTATTTACTTACTTAAATAATTTTCCAAAAACTTACTTAATAAAGAAAACTCAATTTCAATTATTTACGAAGTAAAATTCACTTATTTCAAAAGTTCAATTTTCACTTATTAAAGAATTCAATTCAATTTGATCATTAAATCATTCAATCTTATTTAATTATTAAATAATTCAAAACTTAATTATTAAATAATTTCAAAGTTTAATAATTTCAAACTTAATTATAATTTCAAACTTAATTATTAAATCATTTCAAAGTTTAATAATTTCAAACTTAATTATAATTTCAAACTTAATTATTAAATCATTTCAAAGTTTAATAATTTCAAACTTAATTACAATTTCAAACTTAATTATTAAATCATTTCAAAGTTTAATAATTTCAAACTTAATTCAATAATTTCTCAAATTAAACAACATTCTTTCATCAATTACGTCGTTAATATTTTGTTTTAGATTATTAAATATTAACATTTTCCTTTCATTAAAAATTCAAATGTCAACATCATTTCAAAACCATATTATTTATTCAAATAAAATCTTCGTTTTATTTTTAAATCAAATTATTGACCAATCGGGTTTTATTTAATTTTCTATCCTAGGTCAAAGTTCATTTTGGGTATTTATCATTTCAACCCGATTCCAATTCAATTCAAAATCAAAACATAACGAAGGGAACTTGCAGTGTGATAACTGGGATGGTGTCAAAGTAAATAAACAAGCAATAACAACAAACAATAACAATCCAAAATCAATTCAAATAATCCCGAAATAACCATATTAATTCGCATTGTTATTTGTACGAATTACTATAATTATTTCTAGAATCTACACTATCATTTCATGTAGATTAAAGATTATTACATTACGGTTTTTCACTTATCATCTATTACAATTTCATCCATCATCAATTTAAACAACAGACATTCAACGGTTCAAAGTGTAATTAACCAAATCCTACGTGTCAATAAATTTAACAGTTAAAGGGGTCACATTATACAAAAGTCATTTAATTAAATTTAACATTTAACTATCCTATATCACGTTCAATTGCATACTATTTATCATTTTAACATTAACAATTTAACGTCCAATATAAACATCAACAATCAATCAATTAACAACCAAACTGGATTATCATTTCATATATATAACAGATAATGGTGTCAAATGTCACAGGTGAACTGATACAGGTAATAGCAGTGTAAATATCTAACAGCAGCATATTTCAATTGTCGTTTCAATTGAAATCAAATTTAATAAATAAAAGAACATTAATCGTGAGTGATTGCTCACCTTTCGAGGCTAGAGAGATAAACAATGGAATGAGTTACAGATCCAAGCACGAATTCCAATGCAAAGCTAAATTGGCACGAATTTGATGAAGAAAGCAGGCACGACGAACTGGAATTGATGAAACAAAATACAAATTAAAATTTCTATACATATATTTAAACCACATCAAAATAAATCCTTATATCTATAAATCAATATTTATGAAATTCAATTCGACACATTTCAGGACAACCTTTATATATATATTATTATTTGTTTAAAAATCAATATCCATTTAAAGCACACATATGAATAAAAATAAAAATAAAAATATTATTTTAAAGCCTCACATATTCGAAATCAAAGTATATATATATATATATATAAGATCAAAATAAAATTAAAAGTGCATATATTCAAAGTCGAGTATATAAAATATTGCAGCTATTATAAACTATCAAAGTATGTGAAGCTTTGCACCCAATTGTAAAGGTCACGTAAAATCCTACCCAATTTTTTTATTTTTAAAGAAAACACGTATGTAGTTACTGTATGAATAATATATACTTACCTATTACACTTTACATAACTGACATTTTACATACATATTATTATATCCATATTATATACATAACTAAATAAAACTGTATATGTATATTTATAATTAAACAATTTTCCAAACTTTATATACTTTAATATATATATAACATACAATTTACTTAGATATCTAAATATATCAACATGCACACTTACGTATAATATATGCAACCAAACTATATTTCTAACTTTACAAACTAATATAAAACAAATACTTTACTGCACTTTTTTCCAAGACAAAACAAAACAGCTTATATGAACATACACGCTGTACAAATTCTTTTAAACACACGTTTTAAATAACTTCCCTTCAGCAATATAGAACAGGAACCAAAACAACATATGTAGACATATTAAAACTAAACTTTATATCATATTTATACCTTATGAACAAGAGGGAGCGGAAGGAGGAGCTAAGCACGAGGAGAGAGAGGAAGATCGGGTGGCCCGTGAGTGTGGAAGTGGTCGGTGAAACAAAGGAGACTGCCGCAGTTGAGGCAGAGGATGCGCCACCATTGTAGGCTCGGCACTTCGGCATGGCTGTGCTCATCGGAGCTGCTACACACTGCGGAGGTCGGTGAGGTTGCTCGAAGTGGAGACGTGTTGCTAGTGAGTGCACGCGAGGTAGATGGTGGGAAGGAGAAGAGTAGGTGGCGGGTTGCTTGGATTGGCTGTTGGCGTGTTCGGAGCGAGGTGGGAGCAAGGTTAGGGAAAGCTATAAGGTTGTGGTGGTTATGTACGTGAGGACAATGGACAGTGGGATGATGGAGAAGGAGGGTGGCATTCGGCTATGGGTTCGAGAAGGTGACGAGGCCGGGCAGAACCTCAAAGAAGAAGGAGACTGGGTTTAATAGGAAGCAATTATACGAACATTATAATATATATTTTTTCTTTTATAAAAGCATGAGCAGATCTGGGCAGTGAAGAAAAAGAAAAATACGACTGACGGTTCATATGGGAAGAAAATTAGTGTACCAAGAATACGAACGAACATGCATAAAATAAATTGGCACCGGGAATAGTGAAGGTCACATTAAATTATGGGAATATCAATGGCTGACTGGTATTGATTTGCACGGTAGGAATAAAGAGTACGAACGAACATGCATAAAATAAATTGTCACCGGGAATAGTGAAGGTCACATTAAATTATGGGAATATCAATGGCTGACTGGTATTGATTTGCACGGTAGGAATAAAGAGTATAGGAAACCAATGGACACGCTGGTTACCGATACGGTCCGACGTTTTACAGATTTCGTCGAGTTTCAAATTTCGAAACGGACAACCGAATATACTGCAGAGATCAGTGCGACGAAACGATCAAAACGATATACATATATCAATGGTATGATTGAATTATAAAAATTCAAATTTTTTAATAGCGGAAAATGCAAGAAAAACGCTGAAAAATAAGATCGACGGAGTCAAAGATGTCCGAATTTGGAAAAACAACAAACTGACATTTTGCTCAGAAGATGTTTTAGAATTTTTCTATGTAAAAATATTTAGGTTTCGAAAACATTTTATTTTCATTGCTTTTTAACTGATTAAATTGAAGTGAATTTACGCGCGAAATAAATTTTCATATTTTCGTACGAAAATTTACCAGTTGCTATGTTTAACTAGACGTATTCCAAATATTAAATTTTTATTTCAAAATTTATCGTTTAAAAATTTCACAAAATTTCAACTAATTACGTTATTAAAACCGTTGAAATTTACGGGTCGTTACAGCATGACTCCATAGTATCGCTTTTCTCGTTTCTGCACTTCCAATAATCTTTAGTAGAAAAGCTTCTCGCATCGTTTCGTTATCGATTTATCATTAATAATAGGTAAGTCCCAAGAAAGATAATCTTAAATTACGACATGACTCATTTTCTAGCATGAGTGAGCTATCTCTATAGGATGGTCCAGTCGTGGTGCTTGGGACACTGGACTCACTTTGCATAGATAACACAATGCACTTGCCCCGGTCAATGCTCATAACCCAACCATTCAACATATGTCGACCTCCCATAGATTATGGGCGTTGGTCGCATGAGGATATTATTCAAAGTAAAACATACCCAACAGTGTTGAACGCTAAGTTTGTTGTTTAGAATGACTTTCTAGTCATCGTGTCTTTAGTCTAGCGAAGGGACTTCCACTCCTCCGAAAGTTGGATCCTTCACAGCTTATGCTTCAACTTTTATTCCTGTAATATGTTTGGTCATGTTCTTTTCGACCAACTATCATTACAAATAGTCTATGCTTTACCTCGCTCCCTATCGCTGGGGAGCATTATCCATAATATTTACTCCATAGTCATATGTTTCTTTTGTGAACCGAATCCTATTGATGGAGTTCTTCAACCGTGAGTTCGGGCACTATTGTGAGTTAAACATGTGGGGAAAATTATCCAGCCGCCCCCTCTCCTGTTGAGCTTCCTCAATCCTAGTCTTGGACAGGGAAAAAGTCCAATAGTACATGTTTTTAATTTTGCATGAATTTCTTTGCTTATCCTCTAACGAGCATGTCCTGCTTGGTTGTCAGCGTTGTCATTAAGGTTCGATCAGGCATAGTTTCAATCTTCAAAAAATAGCGCATGGATTATTCGATTTCGATTATCCTTCCTTAAAGTTGCCTATTTCCGAGGAACAATAAATTTCCTGAAGGCAGTGATTGTACCTTCTTGACATTGCCAATTTACAGGCGATGGGGGATTCCCATGGGTGGTGGCTAAAATTACAGTCGTGTATTAGTTTCTATCTCCGGAAATTAGAACATCAATGACTCAGTTCGAAGCCTTTTGGCACTAGGAAGTACCTCTTAGTGTAGAAATTTTTTTGATTCGCTGCTTCCGCTTATCTATTTGCCTCTTTTGTCGCGATCGTGGCAAATGGTTTCACTTCACCATCGATAGTTGATTGCAAGGATAGCATATTTTCCCCCTTCCTTGCCACCAGGTGCACATCGATGATGTTGATTCCCCTTTCTTCAAGGTTTCCGAAATCCAGTATGTGCACCAGTCTTTGTCTTCGAGGACTGGTGGTTTAATTGCTCGATTCTAGGCATTGCCTTTTCTCGTTGCTGCACCTCATATGCTCCCGTGCGGCGTATTTATTTATCACAACTCCGCATAGGTAAATAATACTCTTATGGTCATTTTGACATATTCTATTACTTAGCTCTATTCAAATGGTGATGCAGCTTGGCTTAGCCAATTCCATGGCTGTTCCTATTTAGGCTTGCTCGAGTTCATTTCGACCAAGCGTAGGTGTATATGCCCCAGTCCATAGGACTGGTCACTCTAAATACTAAGTCTATACATTTTTTAGGGAATAGGTTTTCCGAGTAGTACGTTTGATTGCCCCAAGCCTGATTTGCACGGTATTTTCTATCTTTGGAAACTAGTAACTTTTCTATTTAATTCCAAGCTTTGAGTATTCAATGCTGTTAGTTCCTTAACTGCAATTGAATTCTCTCAAGTTGACAACATCAGCCAATTATCATTCTGTATGTATGTATTGGAAAGATGCATCACCACCATCTTTTGTCATGGTAAATTATTCCAAGTCCAATGTTGAGATTCTAATCATGCATCAGTTTCTATCTTCGAAAACTCGGTACTAATGACTTAACTCTATGAATTTATCCTTGATTTTGTGAATCTTTAGATAATGACAAATTCCTAAACGCTAAGACCTTTATTTCCTTCAATGGCAATTCGTTGCCAGAATGCTATGTTTTGCAAGACAAAACTGTTATCTAACCAACCTACGATTATCCATGTTTGGACTTGGTAAGGTTCCCTTTCCAAGTATTTTTGCGCATGTCCCCGTTCGTGGGACCATCTCTTTCGAACGCTTGTATTCGGGTGTTTGTGAGAGATGGAAAGGTGTGAGGCAAATGATTCAGTTGCCCCCAGTCTAGCTCTCAAACGTACTCTAGAATTGAGGAAGTTCCATGATTTAGTTCCCAATTTTCTATGATTTTCCTCGCTTGTCCTTAGCCATGCATGCCTTGCTTGACTGCTAATGTTATCACAAAAGTCCTGTTCATATGTTAGTCCAACTTCGAGAACTGGTAACTAAACTGCTTGGTTCCAAGCAACATTTTCTCGAGGCTACCTATCTCTAGGCTGCATCAAAATTCTTTCTAAGTTGAATATTGAAATTTTTGTTGTGCATCAGCTTCCATCCCCAGAAACTAGCACATGAGTGGCTTGATCCTTGGGATTTCCCTTCGATGCTGCCTTATCTCTAAGCAGTGGCTGATTTCTGTTACAACGAGTCAAACCATCCGATTGGTCGTCGAATGGTGATGTCTTCCTATTGTCGGCTATCTTCAGGCAATAGTAATTTTTTAAAGATAAGGGTAGAAACTTAGTTGAGCACCAACTTCTATCTCTAGAAGCTAGCGCATCGATGGTTTACTGCTAGAGTGTTTCTCGTCGACTCTACAGCTTGAAGTTTTCCCGGCATTGCCAGGGCAGCGCCGGTACTTAAGAAATAAAATGTTTCTTAACATTGCCAGGGCAACACCGTACTTAGGGAGCAAAATATTTTCCGACGTTGTTGGGGCAACATCGGTACGTATAAAGCAAAATGTTTTCTAGCATTGCCGGGGCAACACCCGTACTTAGGAAGTAGGAAATTTCCTGAGTATCTCGGCATTTCCATTACTTAGCTTTGATTATAACCATCAAGTGCTCCCTTTGGCGATACAGGACTGTTGCTTAACCAATTCTATAGTTATTCTTATTTGTGTAAGGCCGAATTTCCTTCGATCGATTTTTGTTGCAATCGACTTCCATTTAACCCATTATTCCCAAGTGCTAAACTCCGGGCACCTAAAGAAAATAAATACCATAGGGCGAGTCATTACATTGCCCCCAATACGACACACTCTCCCTATCGTGATCATGGATCGATAGAGTTCGATAGTGCTTATCTTGAATCTATGATAATTAATCTTGCTTGTTCTACAACATGCGTGCTCTGCTGGGCCATTGACATTATTGTGGATATCCGCCTTATCTGTCAGTTCCAATCTTTGAGAATAAATGGTTTAGCTGCTCGATTCCGTGCGTTCTTCCCTTGCCTTCATCTGTCCTCGGACAATAGCCGGTTTTCCGCAACCAGGAGTTGAGGTACCTGATCGACCTCTGCATGGCTAAATATTCTAATTGCGGCTAAAATTCTGGCCTCGACGAATCTATGGCGATCGGGGGTTATCCTTCTTGACATCATTAGTCTTCGAGCTGTGTCAGATTCCTAAAAGACAACTTATTTCCTCCAGATGTCGGTAGTATTCGGGCTACAATGGATTCTTGCAAGTTGAGGTTCGAGAACTTAGTCGAGCACCTACTCCTGTCTGCAAAAACTGATGCATCAGTGATTTGATTTTGGAAGTGGCTTACATCGTTACCAATCTCCGGATGATGATAAGTTCTTCCAGTTATCGCCTATCCCTAGGCGACGCCGAATTCTAAGGAGTTCGATTCTCTTGTCGATATGAAAGTCTAGATTTCCCAACGTTGTTGGGAAACATTGATGCCTAGGAGGCTGGACCAATTTCCCTTCCAATTCCGTAGTTATTCAATATGCTATATTGTTTAGCTCTGTTGCGATTGCTAAAATACACCACTCGGCGTAATAAAACTGTCATGTATCTCGATTTAGCTAACTCCGTGGTTGTTTTCTGTTTAAGCTTGGTAGAGCTTATCTTGAGCAAATGTTATTGTATGTGCCACCTACTCCACATGGTTGTTTACTTCGGACACTAAATTTAACTAGATTGAAGCTCTTGGTAAAGAATCAAGTACTCTGGAAATTCACTCGGTTGCCCCTCAGTGTCCTTGCATGACTTTTCGCAAAAATATGAAGTTAGAGATCGGTTTTTCTAGGCCACCCCTTCGGTTCCCCCCAGTCTAGATTGCACGGTAGGTCCTTATCTCTGGGAACTAGTGGTTATGATGTTCGATTTTGAGTATTCTATTTTGATTGTGATTGATTCCTTCTAAGCTCAGTATTAAGGTTATATCTGTGTGTTAGTTACTATCTTTAGAGACCCGCGGATAGGATTTTCTTCCCACATTACTGATATTTGGGCGATGTTGAATTTCGGGAGGTGGATATTGATTTCTTTTCAATCCTACCATTGGTAAATTTCCTGATGTTACCAGAGCAACGTCGGTACTTAGGAGATTTTTCATGATGTTACCGGGATAACATCGATGATATGGAGCGTACTTGAATGTAGCTCCATTGGTTCAAGCGGAAAAAGAATGAATGCTTACTTGGACACGGTTTGATCGGTCCAAGAAGCAAAGGAATGGAGTGCACTTGAATGCATTTCCATCAGTTCAAGTGGCGAAAGAATAGATGCTTACTTGGAAGCGGTTCCATCGGTTCAAGAAGCAAGGAAAAGGAGCGCACTTGAACGTAGTTCCATCAGTTCGAGGGAAAAAGAATGGATGCTTACTTGGACATGGTTCCATCGATCCAGGAAGCGGAGGAGTGGAGCGCACTTAAATGTAGTTCCACTTTTTCAAGTGGCGAAAGAATGGACGCTTACTTGGATGTGGTTCCGTCGATCTAAGAAGGAAAGGAATGGATCACACTTGAATGCAATTCCATCTTCAAGTGGTGGAAGAATGGATGCTTTCTTGGATGTGGTTCCATCAGTCCAAGAAGCAAGGAAATGGAGCACACTTGAACGCAGTTCTATCTGTTCGAGTGGCAAAAGAATGGATGCTTACTTGTATGCAGTTCCATCGGTCCAAGAAGCAAAGGAATGGAGTGCACTTGAATGCAGTTCCATCGGTTCAAGTGAAAAGAATGGATGCTTACTTGGACGCGGTTCCATCAGTCTAAGAAGTGAAGGAATGGAGCACACTTGAATGTAGTTCCATCTTCTAGTGGTGAAAAATGGATGCTTACTTGGATGTTGTTTCATCGGTCCAAGAAGCAAGTAAATGGAGCATACCTGAACACAGTTCTCTCGGTTCAAGTGGCAAAAGAATGGATGCTTACTTGGACGCGGTTCCATCAGTCCAAGAAGCAAATGAATGGAGTGCACTTGAATGAAGTTCCATCGGTTCAAATGGTAAAAGAATGGATGCTCACTTGGATGTGGTTCCATCGGTCCAAGAAGTGAGGCACGGCTTGTAGATGCATGCAAGGTTTTGGGCCTTCTCGATGTTGCCGAATAAACACTGGTTTTCATAAGGCAGTGATTGATTTTCCTCATCGATCCGGCGTTTTGAGCCGATTTGCTTCCATTAACTCATTGAGTTGCTTACATGAATGTGGTTCCATTGGATCATGAAGCTAACGGATAGAGCGTAATCGAATGTAGATGTACCATTCCAAGCAGCGAATGAATGGCTTACAAGTCGATCTAACCCCATCAACTCAGCAAATTGTTTATATTAACGTGGTTCCATTGTTCAAGAAGCTAATGGATGGGGTGTAATCAGACGTGGTTTCATCAGTTCAAGTAGTGAATGAATAAAGCGTACCTGAATGCAATTCTGATTCAAACAGCGAGGTGCGACTTATGGGATGCACACTAGGAGTTTGCTTGCAAGAGTGTGGTTCCATCGGTTCAAGAAGTGCTTCATTGATTCTTTAAGTCTCCGTGACAGGTTAGATAGAGACAACGCGTCCTTCGATCGTACAACATGAAGTCTGAACTGCTCCAAAAACTTCTTTGCCAATTTGTCAAAAGTGGAAATGGATTTTAGTGGAAGTCTAGTAAACCACATGGAAGAGACTCATTCCAAGCAGATAGGGGAATATCTGCAGCAAACGACATCCATCGCTTTAGCTCCACCCATGTGCCATGCACACTTAGAACAAAAGTTGTTTAGGGTCCGTTGTCCGATTATATGACAGGATAGTCGGCATAGTGAACTCTTAGGATGTACTCCTCTATCAACCATTTGACCATGTTAGCGATGTACTCCTCACTAGCATGGTAGTCTATAGGTCAATTGTCATGGGCTACGCTAAGTGATTGACTCCACAAACAGTCTTGATTTGTCGGCTGAAGCCTAGGTTCTTCATTTTTCAAGAGAACCTCTCACAAGGAGTCCCGTTATCGCGCAGTTGGTCTTACCGGGGTACTCTGAACTTCATTTCCTGCATTTTTCCTGTTTACTTTAGCGTTCAATTCCAAACCATAGCATTTAAGTTGTATGTCATCTTCAAAGTCAGAGACAAGCATTGCAATGTTCTTTTGGGGAGTATGCATCCTAAGATTTGGGTTTGCAATAGGCTATTTTCCAGTGGAGGAGTACTTCCATTGCCTTCTATTACAATCCCTGCAGCTCCATCAACTACCCCTTTCTGTTTTTGTTTGTCATTTCTCCAGTTTAAGCCTATAACAAATGAATTATCTTTTTCCATAGCAGCTGCAGTTTCTTGCCTAGCTCTCGAAGCACTTGGAGGTTCTAGTGCTAGAAAAACATTAATCCTATCCGTGAGAGCTTTTTGACTATCAGCTTTTTTGGTTAAGCTCACTAACCTTTTGGTTGAGCTTTCCTTTGGTTATAACTTCCTGTTGAGTGGAGAATCTTGGAGCTGCATTTCCAGGTTAACCTCCATTTGTTGATTGTTAGTTTTGCTACTTCAGTTTGGTGAGTGTTAGTTTTATTACCACCAACCATCGCTCTTGTAGATCTTCCGGAAGCAGTTCACTTTTTTCTAGGTGCCATTGATCCCCAATAGCTAACCTACAAACTCTTGAAGCAAATTCTCTAGATCTAACCTCTGGATTCTTCTAACCCAAAATAGAAAGCTAGATCATAGCCTAGGTTCAGTTTTTTCTCAGTGAAAGCACCACAATATTAACCCAAAAACTGGATAAACATCTAGATGAGTATGTGAAAGCACCAGCCTTGATAGAATAAAGCAAAGACAATAGAAAGTAGCAATAAAGTAAAAGAAATAAGAGAGAGATAGAGATTTTTATAATGATTCGGCTGTTAACTAAGCCTATATCTACGTTATAACTTTACTTATTACTTTAACCTTATTTATGTGAGATTACAAGTGGTTTGAGAGAGAGAGAATAACAAATACAGGGTTAGACAAGTTCTAAGTCCTAGAATTTCCTAGAGGAGCTGCCCTGGTGACTATTGTGAAGAGGAAAGAGTTGAAGAAGAGATAGAGTTCCTACATAGTGATAGTAGAGTCCAGATCCCTTCTTAGTTATTCTATGGATTTTATTTATAGTGGTCGTAGACGCATTGGGCCAAATAGAGAGTTGAAGCAGAGTATAGAAGTCGGCCCAGAAGAGTGTGAGAAGTCGCAACCTCATCTGGATTAACCAGAGATGTCGGTATCGACTTCTCATGTCGGTACCGACCTCCATGGTTAAATCGAGGGAGGTCGAACTCTTTTGCACTCGTCATGCTACTTGATTTTGAGATATTCCATGTAGTTTGTTTGGATATTTGGTTGATATTGGTGATGGTTCCTTAATCACTTGGTTTATTCTATCGTTTTGACAGCTAACTCTTTAATCTTGGTATTCAGTTGATCAGAATCCTTTGATATTTCATGGGCACACATGGAATAGGTAACGAAGAACCTTTGCAAAGTTTGAGTGAGAAATATGGAAGTATGGGATGTCTCCACCGACATGAAGGAGTCGGCACCGACTTCTCCCCTTAACTCCAATCATGTTGAAATTTCTTTAAGTAATTTATATTCCTAATCTAAATGTATTTGCAAGATTTCAAGTCATTCCTCTTTGTCTAGACTTATAACTCCCACTGATTTCTGCTTGGTTAAAAGCCCAGTTAACACTTCTCAACCTATGATAGCTTTTCAACCTACAGTACCATAGTCATCTCATCATGTGATGACTACTCGACCTGTGATAGACTTTATCTTCAACATGTGATACCTTTGTTTCCTCGGTACACAATAGCTTTACTTTCTCATTATGTGATAGATGGCATTTGATAGCAATATTCCTCCCTAATTTTTTGAAAAAAATCGGGTGTAACGCTTGCCCTCCATAAGAAGTTTGCTTATGCTTTAGCTTAAGCAAACTTTATCTTAAGTCTAGCTCTTTTCCTTAGATATTGATTTTCCCTTTCAATAAGTAATCTTGTCTTGTTGATGGAGACCGAATTTGCCAATTTTCTGATTGGATAGTCTTTTGTTTAAGATGTTTATTTTCCCTTATAGCGTAGTTGATCATCCTTCATTGGACAGTTGCTTTAGCTAGATATGGAAGCAGGACTGAAGGATTATTTTTATCATTATTTCTAGGATGGGTGTTTTGGCCAGGCATAGAGGCAGGCTTAATTTAACCATCACTCCTTGGATAAGTGCTTTGGTCAAGCATTAAAGCAGGAGCAATGGCTTAATTTGACCATTACTCCTTGAACGGGTTCTTTCGACTAGCGTAAAGGGGGACCAAAGGCTAGATTTAACCATTACTCCTTGGGTGGTGCTTTGGACGGGCATGGAAGTGGAATTAAAGGCTTAGTTTGATCACCACTCTTTAGATGGGTTCTTTGGCCGGGCATTGAAGTGGGGCCAAAGGCTTAATTTTATCCTCTATTGGGTATGAGGTGTTTTTTTGCTCAATGAACCTCGCTTATCTCATCAAGTTAGGAGATTCATTAAGCATAATGCATCTCAGTCCAGAAGCAATTGTTAGAATAGACCTTAATATGTATTGGCTCTTTATTTATCCAAAATAGTGAAGTAAAGTCTCAAACGCTTGGCATTCCATCCCCTTACAATCCCATTAAGCCTGATTATTCGATAAGTTCATGGTGGAATTATTTCGTGAATAGCGAAAGGTTCTCCCCAGTTTGGCCTTAGCAATCCATATGTTGGGTTTTTGCATTCTCCATTACTCTTCCAAGTACCACGTCACCTTTTTTGAAGGTTCTTTCCCTTACCATTGAGTTATAATACTCTATATTTATTCTTTGATATTCTATTGTTTTTAGTGCGCATTGATCTCTTAGCTCGTTAATTAAATCTAAGGATTCCTTTTCCATTTCATGACTTTTTCCATAGGAATATGCAATTCTTCAATGTGATATGACTACGATTTCAGCTGGAGACATTGCTTCGAGTCCATATTTAAAGAATATGGATATGCCCAGTGATCATTTTCAAGGAAGTTCTATATGACTACAAAACAAGTGGAGATTCCTTTATTGGGTTTTCTTTTGCTTTATCTAATTACTTTTTCAAGATGTTCTAAAGGGTCTTATTTCCAGCTCCCACTTCTTCATTAGATTTTAGATGTGATACAAAAGAAAACTCCTTAATATTCTATTCCTTTCAAAAAAGAGAGTAAACTCCTCTCTTTAAAATTTAGTCTGTTATCAGAAATGATCTTATTTGGGAGCCCAAAGCGAGTACCTACATTTCTTATCACAAACTTGTAGACTTTTTCTACATTTATGTTGGACAACGGTTCAACATCAACCCGCTTGGTAAAGTAATCAATCACAACTATTTCAAGTTTCTCTCACCTTCTTGAGATAGGTATGGGCTCCTTAGATCGGTTCCTTAAATATCGAATGGCCATAGGCCTGTGATATGAGTCAATTCACTTGGAAGTAGATGTGGGTTTTTTAGAATCGTTGGCATATGTCACAATTTCTGAGATAGATTAAAGCCTCTTTACTCATCTGAGGCTAATAGTAACCATGCCTTATAATTCTCTTAGACAATTTCATGTCACTGGAATGATCATTGTAAAATGCCTTTATAGGCTTCTTTTAACAATTCCATCACCTTTTCGAGGTTATGCATCTCAAGTAAGGGACCGAGTATCCTTGTCGAATATGTAAGTATATAACTTTTGATGATAATAAACATATATATATATATATATTCATTTAAATGTATTTGTTATTGTACTATTTTATTTTCACATAATTAAATAAATATTTGCTGAAAAATAATTAACAAAGAATTTAAATTCAAACAAATATTTTATTACAATTTTTGAATAGTACAATTTTGTGCTCTCACTATATATATATATACAATTTCAATTACAATATGATTTTGATTACATCACAATTTTCTATTTACAATGGTCACCTCACTACATATCACTCATTCACTCGTATTTTATCTTCGACTTTGCTCTGGCCTGAATCCAGCATCTGAGTTATCTGCAAAATACACACTGACGCAGTAAAATTGAAAAAGAAATATTTGTGCAGTGTAAAATAAAATGTGTATTTTAAAAATATTATTTGCCTCGGTTATTTGGGTTGTTTGTCATCATATTTATTTTGAATTCATCATACACGAACAACTTGTGACATGCGCAGTGTATCACTGTACATGCCACAAGGCCGTGCACACCGATATACACTTGATAAAACTGCAGGGACAGGCGTGCACAAGGTCAAACCAAATCAAAAGCTAGGTTCAACTCAAGTGCAATAAAAATAAAGTCACGTCATAAGCACAAGGTCAAAACCGAGCTACAAGCTGGATTCAACTCAGGTGCAATACGAAAAACAAATCCAGATGAAAGTGTACACATGAAGCCAGCAACAACAGAGGCTAGACAGTCCAACCAAACTAATGTACACATGTATCAAGACTCCAGGCATGTAAATACAAAGTTAAATAGTTGACAATGCACAAAAATGCACATACCAGAACCAAGTGCATTCAATCTCAAACAAATGGAAGCAGTTCAATATGCAAGTGAAGCCACAATGAAACTGCACTAGACCAAAACATGAACAAGAGTGAAAACTGTAGTGTAACTCGAAGATAAATTCGAGCTAGTATATCAGGTACATACAAAGACACAAATGTACAAAAACAAGTGTAGACTCTACATATACAAAACTGATTCAATCAGAGACATGATCAAGTGCAACACCACAGAGATGATGAAGACAACAAAGTACAAACCGGGCAACATATGCAAACTAGCTCGAAGCAACTACTCGATGCAAACTGAAGCTTCACAAGTACACATACATACATACACTTATATATATATATGCAAACAGTGTCAAAAAGACCACATCAATGAAGCTTCAAATAAATAACAGTTCAAAGCTTCGACTACAACAAAAATGAAGTACACAGCATACATAGATACATGTGTGTACATATATATATATATATGTGTGTGTGTGTGTGTGTGTGTGTGTGGTGTATGTGTAGTGATAACCAGTACAGCAGCTCGAATGAGCACGAGCACTTATATACATAGGCAACAGCTGGAATACAACCAGAGAATCACCAGACAAGTGCACCATGTAGTGAACAGAGCAGCAGCAATGTACATGACATATGCACTGACAACAGACCATTTTTAACATCATTCATGATCAAACAAAGATGACATAGAACATATCGCAATATCAAAGTGCAAATGGAAGGCAAGAGCAACACAATAAAATGAACCAGAGGTAGATAAGACAACAGTGTACTAGATAAGTGAAACATGGAGATGACATTGATGTACACATATAGAACAGCGGACAATGCAACCCAGACCGATGTCACGATACAACTACAGATGCAAGCAAGTCAGAAAATCAAGGCATGTAGCCGTGGTGACCAAGATAATAACAAAGTCAAATTTTCACAAAATCAAAGTGGACAAAGTCAAATGTAACAGTAGTTTCAAATTGAACAAGTCAAAATGAAATTCTCATCTGAAATATCATCACATAATCAAATGGCCGAACACAACTTGCTAAAGAATACGATGAACAAGTCAGAGTCAAACCAGAAATTCACGAAGTCAATTTGTAGTTATAAAAATCAAAACAGTAGCAAGTTCAACCAAATCAAGTCAAAGACAACATGAATACATATGCAGTTCAATACCAAAGCAGTGGTGATCAAGTCAAGAAATAGAACAAGCCAAAATCGAAGCCATGATAATCAAGCAAAGAATTATACGAATTAAACAAGTCAGAGAAATTTCAAGCATCCAAGCAAAATCAAACGGCCGAGCCAAAAAGTAACAGACGAATTCAAACATATATTCAAACGATAATCAAGGGAATTAAACCCTATTTAACCCTATCATCATCGGCATTCCAAAAAGCATCGAGTTCAAGAAAATTAACCAGTAAAGCAAGAGCATAAAGAACATACCAATTCAAGTCGAACTCGATCGAGAAGGAGCCATATGCAAGTTGAAGTAACAATCGATCGTCAAAGCAATCACGAGAACACCCAGTCAATCGATCAACCATCCAAGCGGCGGCTTTAAAATCATGAAGCCCTAATTTATCGAAGAGGAACGCAAGTTTCGAGCAAAAGAAAAAGGCAGACAATTTCACAAAGGAACGGGCCGTTGAAATAAAAAGAAAAAATGGGGATTTTTTTATCACTGCATATTTAATTGGGCCGGTTCCTTTATATTTGGGCTTTAATATTTTTAAATTAGTGTTTATTGTTTTTAATTGTTTTACTTTGTATTTTCCTTTTTAAACTTTTGTAATTATTCTAGTCGTGCGACTAGGGGATGAACTATGGTGGTGTAGTTCGAGAATTCGCAACTCAGCGGTTGAGTTGTGGCAGGGTTTTGAGCGTAGAGTTAGGTTAGTCGATAGCGGGTGTCGCGAGTTTATGTGTGTAAGCGTCTGACTACTTAATTTCTAGTAGAAACCTTGGAGGCAGCACGTAGGTAGGGATTTGCCGAAGCTGGGTAAATCTGTGTTGTTCTATTTCTGCATTTATTATTCTGCTATTATCTGTGCTGCTATTATTCTGCTATATCTGTGTTGAAATTATTTTATATACTTCCGCATTAAATTTTTATAATTGATAGTATCACTCTATTCACCACCCCTCTAGGGCAAAATCAATCCTTGAAGTGGTATCAGAGCTAGGAACAGAAGTCAATTTTTGTTTTAAAAATTTGATTTTTCAAAACCAATTTTTGTTTTAAAAAATTGAATTTTTAAAATGGCTTCTTTTAATAATGCTTTTGCTGAGGGTCAGTCCGTAGTTAGACCACCAATGTTCAATGGTGAATACGCTTACTGAAAAAATAGAATGAAATTTTTTCTGAAAACCATTAATGCTTGGAATATAGTTGAGACAGGATATAGGATACCAACTATAGTGGTAGATAATCAGGAAATAGATAAACTGATGGATCAATGGACAGATCTTGAAAATAGACTACAAAATGCTAATGCTAAAGCTATGAATTCTATTATTTGTTCATTGGATCAAATCGAATTTAATCATGTCTCACATTGTCTAACTGCACAGGAAATATGGCACACCCTTGAAGTGACTCACGAAGGAACATCTCAAGTCAAGGAATCTCGCATTGCCATGCTGAGTAGCGAATACAAGAATTTCACAATGGCCAAGGAAGAATATGTCAAAGAGATGTATGGACGACTTTCCAATATTGTATACAAATCAAAAGCTCGCGAAAATCATACGTAGAGTTGGAGATAGTCCGAAAAATCCTCAGAGTCCTTCCACGAAGTTTTGAAGCGAAAGTTACAGCCATTCAAGAATCAAAAGAATTGAAGTAGATAAAAGTTAAAGAACTCATCGGAAATCTCACCACTTATGAGCTAGAAATGAAATTCAAAGGAAGAACGAGAAGGAGGTGATACTCGAAAGAAATCAATAGCTCTTAAAGGAACAACGGAAAGTGACGATGATGAAGCACCTGAGCTGGCACTACTAATAAAAGGATTCAAAAAGTGGAACCGCATATACGGAAATCCAGCTCTAAATCAAAAACTGAAAGGTAGAATAGTCAAAGCACTAGACAACTCAGAAGAACAGGAGATCATTTGTCACAAGTGCAACAAACCGGTCATATCAAGCCCAATTGTCCACAAAATCGATTCAGCCAAGAAAAGAAATCGAAAAGGAGAAGTTTTGCAGCCACTTGGGATGAAACTAATGAAGATGATAAAAGCACTGGCAGTGAAAGTGAAAAAGCATATCTGTATCTTCGAGGTGATATAACTAACAGTGATGACGACGACGAGCCAAGCGAGGTATCAAAACTTACTCACTCAGAGTTGCTTATATATTTTCACGAAGTAAATGGCTGTTTCGAACGACTTAGGGAGAAATACACTAAAATTGAATCACAAAGAGATACTTTGATAGATTTAAATAAACAGCTTGATCAATTAGTTAAAAACTATCAAAGCAAGAGCCCCAAGTGTGTTAAGTGTCCAACATTCGAAGAAGAAATTAAAAATCAAAAATTAAAATTAAATCACTTTAAAATGAAATTCTCATTTTGAAAGAAAGTGAAAACATGAGGAGAGAAAATTCTATTAAAAAGTGCACACAATTGTTAATGAAAATGAATCTCTTAAAACACAAGTCCAACAACTGTCTACGACTTTAGGAAAATTTTCAAAAAGTGAAAGATCGTTAAATATGCTATTAGGGAAACAAACTGTTAATATGGTTAGACAAGGACTTGGGTATAATCAATCAGAACGTGATAGAAATGAAATTAATCAAGTCAATTCAAAGTGCACAATATGTGGAACAACTGGACACAATCAGAATATTTGCTGGTATGGACCCAAACATGTGAAAACCATTCCAATTTGGGTTCCAAAAGGCACGAATTTAGAATCCCCTAAAGTCAAACAAATCTGGGTGCCAAAAAGGAACAAATATAAATAGTTTTGGGTCTCCATAAACATATTTTTCAAATCCATTTTCCATTAACAACCATGGACCTATAAAAATAAATAGGTCACAAAAATCTTTTCTCGTGTAGGTGTGGTGGCAGGCTAAGGAACAACATCAGTGTTACCTGGATTCTGGCTGTTCCAGGCACACGACGGGCTACAAATCAAAGTTCCTTAGCCTAGTATAAAGGTGGCAGAATCACAATGGACAACAACGAAAAATTATCGTAAAGGTAAAATAGGTAACGGTACATCTATCTTGAACAATATATTAAATGTGATAATCTGCACCTAAATCTGATCAGCCAGTTATGTGATAAAGAAATAAAAGTTGATCTTGATTCTGACTTATTCAAAATTGTTGGCCAATTAACTTTTTATGCCGAGAATACTACATGTACATCTAGATTCTTTGAACTACTTCATATAGATTTTTTTAGATTAATGATGATGTTTTATTGGTTGATGATTACTTATGATACACGCGGATATATTTGTTTCTGGATTTGTCATTATGTTCAATATTTGTTTATTTGCACGGCTTCAATTCAATTTCATTTAAAAGCTGTTAAAAATGATTTTAAGATATCTGGTTGCACACTTCACGGTCTGGTCTATAACATTCAACTAATGATAATCTTGAGTCTAAGAGAAATGCAGATGCAGATAACACTGGTAATTTGGTTGATAGAAAAATTACTAGTGGAACATGATTTATGTTGAGACATTCATTAGCTGCATCACATTTTCAAAGAAAATATCTGCATATGTTTCATTTCAAATAATTTTCAATTAGCAGACATTTTTCTTTTATAAAACCCCTTCCAGAAAATCGTTTTGTTGACCTTGTTTCAGATTAGTTATTTTAGAAAAGTTGATTTTATAATTATTTTTGGATTTGATCTTAAATGACTATATTAACTAATCTGACTCCCTACTGATTATCGAAAAGATAAGTAGTGATTGAAAAAGTGATGAGTATTGATATTGATCATATATTATAACTTGAGACAATATATTTAGTAAATTTCTTTAGAAATTTAAACAAGAGTTATAAAAACTTTTTATGGGTAAAAATTCTATGATCATCTCTAATTCTATCATATTTCTATCGACCATCACTCATCAAAATCCAATGTAGTATGTCAATATGGGGTATTTTAAACAAGAAATTATTTATTTTTCATTTTATTATATTTTTAGCAATAAAAACATCCAAAGTATTCACTCTCGTTTAAAAGTCCTCACGGTTATGCATGTATGAAACACATATCAAAATTGATTAGTAAATAAACAAGTTGATTCTAATCCCATTTAAAAGTCCTCATGGTTATGCATGGTTAGAAGATACTTGAATTCAATTTTAAAATTTTTTTGGGAATACTACTAATCTCATATAAAAGCCCTAACGGTTACGCATGGTTAGTAGATATTCAAATTCGTGATATAAATATATCACAAATAGACACAACTATATGGTTTTGTATACCGACATCATCCCTATCATTCTAAAGTGGAATATGCGTCAAACAGAGTATTTATGATTTTTGTTTGAATTTTTATTGAAATTTAATATTTATACCTGATTGAGTATTAATATTGTATTAATGTATATCACTTTATCCCTATTTTTCTAACACTGTTACTCTTTTGCTAATAACAAAATGGGGAGAGAGAAGTTAAGATTTTGGCAAATAAAGGTCAAATATTTTATTTTGTATTTTCTATTTGCATCTATGTTCATTTGCATATTTTTATTTATGCACATATGAAGGGGGAGTTTTGTTGTAGAGAGGGAGCATTCAAATAGGGGGAGAAAATAGAGTTCATCAATGATCAAATACATTTAATAAATTCGAAATCTTAAATATATGTTTGTTATCATCAAAGGGGAGAGATTGTTGAATATGCAAGTATATGATTTTTGTTTGATGATAATAAACATATATATATATATATATTCATTTAAATGTATTTGTTATTGTACTATTTTATTTTCACATAATTAAATAAATATTTGCTGAATAAAATAATTAACACAGAATTTAAATTCAAACAAATATTTTATTACAATTTTTGAATACTACAATTTTGTGCTCTCACTATATATATATATATAATTTCAATTACAATATGATTTTGATTACATCATAATTTTCTATTTACAATGGTCACCTCACTACATATCACTCATTCACTCGTATTTTATCTTTGACTTTGCTCTGGCCTGAATCCATCATCTGAGTTATCTGCAAAATACACACTGACGCAATAAAATTGAAAAAGGAATATTTGTGCAGTGTAAAATAAAATGTGTATTTTGAAAATATTATTTGCCTCAGCTATTTGGGTTGTTCGTCATCATATTTATTTTTAATTCATCATACACGAACAGCTTGTGACATGCACAGTGTATCACTGTACATGCCACAAGGCCGTGCACACCGATATACACTTAATAAAATTGCAGGGACAGGCGAGCACAAGGTCAAACCCAATCAAAATCTAGGTTCAACTCAAGTGCAATAAAAATAAAGTCACGACATAAGCACAAGGTCAAAGCCGAGCTATAAGCTGGATTCAACTCAGGTGCAATACGAAAAATAAATACAGATGAAAGTGTACACATGAAACCAACAACAACAGAGGCTAGACAGTCCAACCAAACTAATGTACACATGTATCAAGACTCCAAGCATGTAAATATAAAGTTAAGCAGTTGACAATGCACAAAAATGCACATACCAGAAACAAGTGCATTCAATCTCAAACAAATGGAAGCAGTTCAATATGCATGTAAAGCCACAATGAAATTGCACTAGACCAGAACATGAACAAGAGTGAAAACTACAGTGTAACTCGAAGATAAACTTGAGCTAGTATATCAGGTACATACAAAGACACAAATGTACAAAAACAAGTGCAGACTCTACATGTACAAACCTGATTCAATCAGAGACCTGATCAAGTGCAACACCAGAGAGATGCTGAAGACAACAAAGTACAGACCTGGTAACATATGCAAACTAGCTCGAAGCAACTACTCGATGCAAACCGAAGCTTCACAAGTACACATACATACATACACTTATATATATATATATATGAAGATTGTGTCAAAAAGACCACATCAAATGAAGCTTCAAACAAATAACAGTTCAAAGCTTCGACTACAACAAAAATAAAGTACACAGCATACATAGATACATGTGTGTACATATCTATATATATATATATATATCTGTGTTTGTGTGTGATGTATGTGTAGTGATAACCAGTACAACAGCTCGAATGAGCACGAGCACTTATATACATATGCAACAGTCGAAATACAACCAGAGAATCACCAGACTAGTGCACAATGTAGTGAACAGAGCAAGAGCAAGGTACATGACATATGCACTGATAATAGTCCAGTTTTAACATCATTCATGATCAAACAGAGATGACATAGAATAGACCGCAATATCAAAGTGCAAATGGAAGGCAAGAGCAACACAGTAAAATGAACTAGAGGTAGACAAGACAACAGCGTACCAAATAAGTGAAACATGGAGATGACATTGATGTACACATATAGAACAGTGGACAATGCAACCCAGACCAATGTCACGATACAACTACAGATGCAAGCAAGTCAGAAAATCAAGGCATGTAGCCATGGTGACCAAGATAATAACAACGTCAAACTTTCACAAAATCAAAGTGGCCAAAGTCAAATGGAACAGCAGTTTCAAATTGAACAAGTCAAAATAAAATTCTTATCTGAAATATCATCACATAATCAAATGGCCGAACTCAACTTGTAGAAGAATACGATGAACAAGTCAGAGTCAAACCAAAAATTCACGAAGTCAATTTGCAGTTATAAAAATCAAAACAGTAGCAAGTTCAACCAAATCAAGTCAAAGACAACATGAATACATATGAAGTTCAATATCAAAGCAGTGGTGATCAAGTCAAGAAATAGAACAAGCCAAAATCGAAGCCATGATAATCAAGCAAAGAATTATACAAAT
Organism: Allium fistulosum; assembly: GCA_030737815.1. Taxonomy (NCBI): domain Eukaryota; kingdom Viridiplantae; phylum Streptophyta; class Magnoliopsida; order Asparagales; family Amaryllidaceae; genus Allium; species Allium fistulosum. The sequence goes on along the minus strand of CM060906.1, from coordinate 1,133,818,719 downwards.
TGAACAAGTCAGAGAAATTTCAAGCATCCAAGCAAAATCAAACGGCCGAGCCAAAAAGTAACAGACGAATTCAAACATATATTCAAACGATAATCAAGGGAATTAAACCCTATTTAACCCTATCATCATCGGCATTCCTAAAAGCATCGAGTTCAAGAAAATTAACAGTAAAGCAAGAGCATAAAGAACATACCAATTCAAGTCGAACTCGATCGAGAAGGAGCCGTATGCAAATTGAAGTAACAATCGATCGTCAAAGCAATCACGAGAACATCCAGTCAATCGATCAACCATCCAAGCGGCGGCTTCAAAATCATGAAGCCCTAATTTATCGAAGAGGAACGCAAGTTTTCGAGCAAAAGAAAAAGGCAGACAATTTCACAAAGGAACGGGTCGTTGAAATACAAAGAAAAAAAGGGGATTTTTTTATCACTGCATATTTAATTGGGCCGGTTCCTTTATATTTGGGCTTTAATATTTTTAAATTGGGGTTTATTGTTTTTAATTGTTTTACTTTGTATTTTCCTTTATAAACTTTTGTAATTATTCTAGTCGTGCGACTAGGGGACAAACTATGGTGGTGTAGTTCGAGAATTCGCAACTCAGTGGCTGAGTTGTGGTAGGGTTTTGAGCGTAGAGTTAGGTTAGTCGATAGCGGGTGTCGCGAGTTTATGTGTGTAAGCGTCTGACTACTTAATTTCTAGTAGAAACCTTGGGGGCAGCACGTAGGCAGGGTTTTGTCGAAACTGGGTAAATCTGTGTTGTTCTATTTCTGCATTTATTATTCCGCTATTATCTGTGCTGCTATTATTCTGCTATATCTACGTTGAAATTATTTTATATACTTCTGCATTAAATTTTTATAATTGATAGTATCACCCTATTCACCCCCCTTCTAGGGTGAAATCGATCCTACAATCCTTTCTTATGTAACATCCGACAATCATGGTATAAGAAGGAACATTTATCTTACTTTTCTTGATTCTTTCTTATCTTCCTCATTACTTTATACTTGAAAAGTTTTCGATCGAGTTAAAACCGGTGCTATGGATTTTAATTCTTTTTCTTTCAACTCGTACTTGGATTTTGTTGGAATCCAATGGCAACAATCTTTACTCTAGTGCTCCACGTGAACTAGCCAACTTTGCAAGTGGATCCGCTTAAGTATTTTTTCCCTTAGTACGATGAATTGAAAAATCCTTAAATTGAGCTAACATTTTATGGCTATTTTTATATACTAGGCTAACTGCACATCTTTTACCTGATAAGTCTTGTTAAATTGGTTCACCATCAATTGTAAATGACTAAACACTTCAGTTCTAGGAATTTTTAATTATTAGGCTAAAATTAGGTTGGCTATCATTGATTCGTATTCAGCCACATTATTGACTATGGTAAATCCTAATTTTGTTGGATCACGTAATTAATGTCCGTCAGAAGTGCTTATTACCTATCCAGCTCTGGCTCCTTGTTTTTTTTGTGCCATCAACAAATAAATGCCATATGGGCTCGAGCTTTCTTTCCCTTTCAAACTATTCTTTAATAAACCCTTTATGCTACAAAATTAGCTAGTGTTTGTCCTTTTATTGCCACTCAATGTAGATATTTGATATCGGACCGACTTAACTTCATTCCCCATTTTAGCAACCTTCTAGACGTTTCAGGTTTACTATAGATTTGCTTGAGTAAATAATTAGTTTAGACCTTAATTGTGTGTGCTTGGAAATAATACTTTAACTTTCGAGTTGATAGCACTAAACAATAAGATAGCTTTTCTATAACTGGATATCTTGCTTCTGCGCCCTTTAGCCTTTTACTCGTATAATATACTGGTAACCAAACTCCATTCTCTCCTCTTATCAAAACCGAACTGATTGCATGTCCAAACACTACCATATTTAATAAAAACTCCTCATATTTCTCAAACAGGAGAAAATCGATGGTTTGACCAAATGACCTTTCAGCTCTTGAAACACTTTTCAGCATTATTCCATCCATTCACAAGTTCTTCATTTCTTGCTCACTTTGAAAATAGGGATACACTTTTTAGTGGCTTTCGATGTAAATCGATTAAGTGGTGCTACCCGACCATTCAAACTCTTTATATCTTTAGTCCTTGGCTTTACCATTTCTCATATTGCTTTTATTATTTGAGGCCTACTTCTATTCCTCATGCACTGACTATATATCTAAATAACTTCTTAGATTGGATCCTAAAAGAACATATCATCTATGTTTCTAGCTTTGGATTTCATCTTATATTTTTGCAAGGATTCAAACATTTCATTTCTTTAGCATGATCCTTTCCTTCTTTGGATTTCACTAACATATCATCTATGTATACTTTCATATTTATCCCAATTTGGTATTTTTAACTATCTTATTTACTAATCGCTTGTATATGGCCCATGTATTTCTCCGCCCAAAAGACATTACTTTATAGCAATATGTTCCCTAATTGGTTTTAAAACTTTTTTCCTCATTAGGTTTAAACATGAAGATTTGATTATATCCCGAATATGCATCCATTAATGATAGTAACTTGTGCCCACTAGTTGCATCTACTAATTGATCAATTCTTAGAAGAGGGTAATAGTCCTTTGGACTGCATTGTGTAGATCTTTGTGATCAACGTAAGTTTTTCACTTTCCATTAGATTTCTTAACTGACATCGGGATTGCTAACCAATTTCAGCAAAATACTTCTGTAATTGACCCATTTTCTAGTAGTCTTTTCACCTCCTCTTGTAATGCAATTGCACTGCATCATCAGATTGCCTGTTCTTTTGCCTTATAGGAGTGAAATTCAGATCTATATTAAGCACATGGAAAACTATTGTGGGATCTTTTCCGACCATGTCCATGTGAGTCAATATGAAAATACCTTTGCTTGTTTGGAGAAAACGGATTAGTTTTCCCATATATACTAATCCAGTCCTCCTCCGATCTTTACTATCTTAGTGGAATCATACGTATCTATATTTATCTATTTTATTTCCTATGTAGACTTTATGTTATCTTCATTTTCTCTGGAATCTACTTCAGGAATGATTGCTTCTAGAGGTTCTTTAATGTTTGCTCTTAGGCTTTCCTAATTTATTTCAACATATTCCCTTTTCTTTGGAAGTTTAGCTTTCTTGGTCAATGCATTTCATTTCTCAATTGACGCTCTTAGCCTAACTGTATTATATGTCAGTTCTTGGTGATTGATATCTAAAGGCTCGTAATTCATGGTTCAATGTAGTTTTGACACAACATCATGACTTCATTATCTCTGGAATCTATTTCAAGAATGATTGCTTTTAGAGGTTCTATGACATTTGCTTTTTGGCTTTCCTGATTTATTTCAACATATTTCCTTTTCTTTTTTGGAAGTTTAGCCTTCTTGGTCAATGCAATTTGATTCTCAATTGGAGATGTTAGCCTAACCGCTTTAGAGGTCAGTTCTTGGTGACTAATATCTAAGGGCTTGCAGTTTTTGGTTTTATTTAGTTTTCACACAACATCATAATACAAATCATTATCTTTATTACATTGTTCTAGAGTTGTAAATTACATTTCCCTATGACTAAATTGCTCTCCTCACATGGTCCTACATCCAGCTTTAGCGAGAAATTTAATTATCGAATGCTTTAAAGAGCTGAAAGCTTCCACATCATCCAAAGCGGTTCTCCTGAAGAACACATCATAGTAGGAGGGTTGCTACATCATCATAAGAGAGTTTCGAAAGTCATCAAATAAGATGCCATTCCCGTTTGGACATACAACTTTATATACTCAATCGGAGCAAAACTTTTGTTATTGAACTCGTAGATGGGCTCAAAGCTGGGCTCAAGCTTTTCACAGACATATCCATTTGATGAATGCATGCTTGAGTATGACACTTTCTACACTTTCTGTGTCTACTTGTGAAGTTAAAGCGCTTAGCAGCTCTGTAGCAATGTACATGCAAAAAGTTATAGCAAACATAAAGTGGGGATATAGCGAAAAATATCGAAGGTATAAAAAGCTTTATCAGATAGAAAACTAAATATTTAAAATTAATTTTTCTCACCCTTACATTGTTTGTGTATAAAAAAGAAATATTGTTTAATCTTATATGATAAAACCAAAGAATATCATGATTTACACAGATAAGATTTAATGACTACAATAGGTTTCTAACTTATATTGAACACTTATGCCTAAAAATTATACCTAACTTTATTGATTTGTTTTAAAATAGAACTATTCAAATCAACCTTTGTATATTGATGTTGTTAAACCAGGTGCTAAAAAGCCTTTATTTGGCAAGAGCATTATGCGCTATAGTGGGGATTTTGTGGGGCTTTAGCAGGGCTTTAATTGCACAGGTGTCCACCAAGACCTTGGATACTAGAGATAATCCAATTTGGGCGGTAATCATCAAGGGGTCATTATGAGGTTGCCTCACTCCTCTTAACTCTTTTAGAGTGATTACTAATTTTGGAATCTACATTGCACTCTTATTGATCTTCACCATTGGCTCCTCTTCTATAGAATAGATTCTCTCTTTGGTTTCGCGAAAATATATGTTCCTTGCTCCTTACTTGTTTCCACAATATGAGGCCCACCACGAATCACATCGATGATTGGTTGGTGGTAGGAACTCTTGTGGGGGTTCATTATTTAGGAAATTCGTATAATTAGATGGAGGTCCCTCATTGTTATTTTGAGGGGGGAGTTTTGATTTCCCTTGACAAATTCTTTGAGATCTCCTCTCTTGATTATGTTTTGAATTATTCCAGCTAAAACTCGACAGTTGTTATCTTATATGTCAGTTAACCTTATGAAAGGCATAGCAGTCGCCTCCTTCACTTGGTTTTGAATTAGTTTTGGCCTTCTCTAGAGTTAAATAATCCATTTCAACTTTCGTTGCAGCGAAAAAAAATATGAGATGTGCTGGTTCAAATTAACGTAGTTAACCCTCGGTATTTCATCCCTTCTTCCTCTTTTATTTTCAATCAAAAATCAAAAAAATTCCCTTCTCTTCTCCTTTGTTGTGACTTCCTTTTTTCATGGAAGATTTCATCCATCCAGATGAATTCACCAGTTTAAAAGTGAAAGTCCCATAAATTCCTGCATCCATGAAGGTAATGCTCTTTCTAAAGTGGGCTATTCTCTATTAGTCTAGTTTTACTGTCATCAACTTTTCCTTATCACTTACTTTTTAAGCTCTTGTGGATTCGTAATTGAACCTTTTAAGATAGTTCCTCAATAACACTCCAGGTTTCTGCTAATGTTGGTTAAAACACTTGAATTTATAGTTGCCTCCTTTAAGGTGCGGAACTGGGTAGAAATTCATATACAAACTGCCCCCAATAATATATTGTTCTGTCCCTATACCAGCGATACCATTTTGTTGCTCCACCAAGGAAAGTTGTGGGAAAAATTATTGTAATGCCCCATCTTTATACACATACTATCCAAGAGTAGTATAGAGTAATACCTCAGATAATATGAAGAATGAGATTATATAGGGTACAACATGAATATTCCATTGGACTAACACCGATACATATTAAAACATCAGATATATATCTCACAAATACATACATAGTATAAGCGAAAAGCAATAAAATCGTGTGCCACTAAGATAGAACAATACATCATATATAATAAACAGTAGAGAACACATAGTCAGTGCAATAATAACATACAATGTATGTTTACAATAATGTTATATGAGTACAATATAACTCAAATGTCAATTATATAAACAAATAGTAGTTCAAAGTATCAGGTAATAATCCTCATATTATACTCCTCTAAGCCCAAATAAACAAATCCTTGTAGTATCATCCCTGTATTTGTAATATTCCGGACTGACCCAAGTATTATAATACACGGTTCAAACTATATTATAGGGTAAAATATTTATAATCTAATATATCTGCAATAATATAATAACACCCATAATATGGATAAATACATAATATATGTAAAGTATATCATCACAACAACATAAACAAATCTCCACGTATTATATAACTTCAAATATAACAAAACATATATAAAGGTGTAATCACCTATTTCAAAGTAAATCAAATCGTAATTCAAGAACATCAAATCCGAAGTATGATTCATCCAAATCTAGAAATCATTATTAAAATCTAGAAACCATCCTTAATGAAATATCGTCAAATTATCTTACAACAATAACGAAATATATCACTGGATATTGATGATAAAAGAATCATCATCAATACACAAAGATAGTAGCTTATCAATACATAATAAAAGATCTGAGGATCCACCATATACTGAACGCCTATCCTGGTATAATTTCATCATCTCGTATATGAATAAATTAGAATAGTATGGATATATGTGGACTGTCTACACTTTAGACACACAGTCTCTAGTATAGCCACCTAATGGGATAGTGAATAATATATGTCAATCAACATCACATACGTAACCCTGAACCAGAAATGGAGACTGATAGCACACAGCATGCTCCAGGAATCCAAGACTACTCGCATCCCGTAGAGTATCGTCTATCCCTACAGCCTTCAGTTACCTCGACGAACATCGCGACCCAATCGACCAGTGGCTCGTATATGCATAGCACCGATCATTACCCTACTTCTAGAGGTAACAGACTGCTGGCCTATGCGACACAAGGGGTTGTAGGGCACCTACCCTACCAACTACCAATCCTATGATGTGCATACAAAATTATTCAACAACAGTATCGCGGATCTGGGGCGCAATGCCACGATCAGGCCGGTAGGGTAGATATTGGTCAATCTGGTTCACTCCGGAACCATAAATGAAGTTGGGCAACAAGTTAATAACATATAATAGTCACATCCAATATCCGCATATAGCTGTAGTCATAAGTCGACACACGACCCCATATAAGTCACCATGCGATAACAATATACTAGAGCTCCAATCCCATTCTGTCACACGGCTATACCCATAAGTCACCACGTGACTATAATATACTCACCGCAACGAATATCATCTTATACATGAGTAATACATGTTTGGGTGACATTTACTTACAAAGAATAATCAAATGAATAACAAAACGACGTCCTATACTATTGTATGTTACTCAGATAATTATCCAATGCTCAAAAACTACATTCAATCAACATTAGATGTTTCTATATGACAAATCCGATGAATAACCGAAAAGGTGTTATCGGAAGTCCCATATCATACGGTATCACTAATACATTTTTCAAAATTTCTTGTCACATAGAAATAAAATCTTATAGATCTAATATAAAGAAGTCATCACCATATCATATCAAATCATCTACTAAATGAATATGAACGGTGAATCACTCATTTCATCAGAATTAATGTAAAGAAGATAAGAAATAAAAAATCAGAAGCTAATATAAATATACATTATTCAAATGAAAATGAGTATAAATAAATGAATCAATAATTAATAACGAAACATTAATAATATATAATTTTATATAACAAAGTCCAATGATTAAGAATAAAAATAAATAGTTATTACCAAATTAACTATATATATGTATATATTAAAATATCCTATAACACTTTGATAACCATAAAATATCAATTATGAACATTTCATATTTTCTTAATTAAATAAAAAATAATAATTCACTTTATTATTCAGTAAACTCTAAACCAAAATTTCCTTAATATATAAAATCAAAGTACGTGTGTGTGTGTGCATTAGAAATTTAATAATATTTAATTTAGTTTATATCGAAGAGAAATATATAAAAAGGTAATCTAACCTCACGTGTAGCTTAACAACTAATATTTATAATTAGTAAATAAATTTTCTTATTTAAATGGTACAATAAACTAACCTTAATATATTGGTAATCTGCTTGCACACAAATATTTGCAGCCACAAGCATACACACCAGAACACATAAATATGTAAACATCACAATCTAAGAAATTTAAACATATGTGTAGCTGATATAGCAGCAGCACCTTTTTCTTCTTCCTCTTCTAATCTCTCCTTCCTCCATCATTTACAGAGTCCCAAGCCCATTTTCACTGTGCACATCAACATAGTGATACAGAACTAGGAACCACGAAATCACCTCTTGTCTTCGTCGATGTTTCTCCCTTCTCTAACTCGACTTGCTCACATTATCACCAACGCCTCTGAACTTCTGAGGTGAAATGCATCGCACCAGTCCCTGCTACAGGCAACAAAAATTTCATGGCCTAAACCTCCATCGCACATGCCCCATTCATCACTACAGAAGACCTCTCAACCATGAGTCCAACACATTAATCGCTTTGACCTAACACCACCGGAATCCTTACCAAAGTCTAACCTAAGTTTTAAACCCGTAACTTTGACCATCACCAAGCCATCCCAATTTCACATTAAAAACTCCCCATGACTTCGAGATTCTAATGCCGCAGATGGCACCGTCTAATTATTCATGGTTTGGGAGATTTTATTTTTATAAAGAAATCGGCCATTTATACTTAGACCATTACCAACAATGTGGCTTGTTCATTTCACTCTCTTTCATGCTTTTTAACTGAATGGATGACCTGCGCATCTAGATAACTGCGAAACTAGCCGCAAACCAGTGATGGGAAATAATTGATAGGATTTATAATGGTGAAGCCTTCACCGTTATATATATGTGCTAGTTAAACGGTCAACAGCGTGAAATAAAGAATGCTACTTTTCATAATTTTATAACACGTGGTGGAAGCATATTGCTGGATTAGTATATATAGGTTATGTAAACATATAGAATGGTTGTTTTGTACCCTTTTTATAATACGACAAGTTTACAACGACGAAGACTTCGTCGTTATAAATATATAACGGCGAAGTCTTCGCCGTTATAAAAACTAGCCACTGTTCAGTGGACTAGCCACAAAACTGGTTTAAACTTGCCACGATGAAGTAAACAAGTCACACCTGGTTGCTTCGTGGATAGTTTGCAATTGAACAAGCCATTGTTGGTTGTGCCCTTAAAAAGAAAACTTGTTAATCCCTTTTTCCCTTTTCTTAGGCCAGTGTTTGTTGAGGCCGAGTAATCCCATATTTGAATTAGGGAATAGATAATAATTTGTTTGATTTTTAATTTAATTGCTAAAGTGGTAGAAGGTGATTAAATTTTTGAATTTTCCTCCCTTCCCAAATGAACAAAATAAGGGTGTATTTATAAGTAAAATGAACCACCTGGAAATTGGAATCTCTGGAGAGAATGAAATCAGTAAACGTAATTTTAAGGTTTAAGTTGTTGTTGGGCTTGATTTATATGGGTTTGGGCTTTAGTAACTAAATACAGTTAAGTAAATATTTAGGTATATTTCTTTCTTTCCTTTTCATTTATATACGGTACAAAATTAATTCAAACTATAACAAAACTTCAATATTTCAAAATAATCCAAATTATTCATATTTTGATTTTTATTTTATAAAAATCCATTTTTGTTAATTAAATATTTATTATTAATTACCTCTAAAACCCGGATTGTTTCAATTGTGCACCTTTTTGCTTTTGGTGCATTATAAATGTCCATTCAGCTTTTAAAAGTCAACAGATGATCATCTAGGTTAGTTGACCCATCACACTAATGGAATTATGGGAATGCCCTAGGGGCAATTCTGTAATTTATTTAAATTATTAACTTTGCAATCAATTCTCGATCGTAATAAAAATGTTTCCTTTTGTTTTATATTAGTTACAATATATTATAAATAATTAAATGTTTAATTACAATATATTTAATAGATAATCCATAAATGGTGTGTTTGTGATAGTAATCTTTACTACTAATAAAGAGAATTCATTGAATAGATTTACTCGGTGTCTTTTTGAAATTCCAAATATACCCTTTTACATCTCATAGAGAAATAGTATTTAAATATGGGAATATAGCCTGTTATTTTCTAAGTACAACTGCAGTTCCCATGGAGAACTACAGTGTGAGTTCAGAAGATGAAGTATCCGAGTGTTCCATATTGTCCGTAATTTAGGTGGGAGTTAATCTGTCGAAGTCTCGCCGGATTCCGGGTTAGTATGAAGAAAATATAGTAGTCTAAACAAAAAAATAGCGGCTTCTGCACTAGGCGGAGTTCAAATACGGGGATGTGGTAGCCTGCTATTTTCTAAGTACAATTGTCAGTCTCCATGGAGAACTACAATGTGCGTTCACAGGATGAAGTATCCGAGTGTCCATATTGTCCATAATTTAGGTGGGAGTTAATCGGTCGAAGCCTCGCTAGATTCCGAGTTAGCATGAAGAAAATATTGCAGTTTGAACAAAAAAAAATAGCCGCTTCTGCACTAGGCGGAGTTCAAATATGGGGATGTGGTATCCTGTTATTTTCTAAGCACAACTGTCAGTGCCCATGGAGAACTACAGTGTGCGTTCAGAAGATGAAGTATCCGAGTGTTCCATATTGTTCGTAATTTAGGTGGGAGTTAATTGGTCGAAGTCTCACCGGATTCTGAATTAGTATGAAGAAGTTATTGCAGTTTGAACAAAAAAAATAGCGGCTTCTGCACTAGGCGGAGTTCAAATATGGGGATGTAGTAGCCTGTTATTTTCTAAGTACAACTGTCAGTTCCCATAGAGAACTACAGTGTGAGTTCAGAAGATGAAGTATCCGAGTGTTCCATATTGTCCGTAATTTAGGTGGGAGTTAATCTGTCGAAGTCTCGCCGGATTCCGAGTTAGTATGAAGAAAATATAGCAGTCTGAATAAAAAAAATAGCGGCTTCTTCACTAGGCAGAGTTCAAATACGGGGATGTGGTAGCCCGTTATTTTCTAAGTACAACTGTCAGTCCCCATGGATAACTACAATGTGCGTTCACATGATGAAGTATCTGAGTGTCCATATTGTCCATAATTTAGGTGGGAGTTAATCGGTCGAAGTCTCGCCGGATTCCAAGTTAGTATGAAGAAAATATTGCAGTCTGAACAAAAAAAATAGCGGCTTCTACACTAGGCAGAGTTCAAATATGGGGATGTGGTATCCTGTTATTTTCTAAGTACAACTGCCAGTGCCCATGGAGAACTACAGTGTGCGTTCACTAGATGAAGTATCCGAGTGTTCGATATTGTCCTTAATTTAGGTGGAAGTTAATTGGTCGAAGTCTCATCGAATTCTGAATTAGTATGAAGAAGTTATTGCAGTTTGAACAAAAAAATAGCAGCTTCTGCACTAGGCGGAGTTCAAATATGGGGATGTGGTAGCCTGTTATTTTCTAAGTACAACTGTCAGTTCCAATGGAGAACTACAGTGTGAGTTCAGAAGATGAAGTATCCGAGCATTCCATATTGTCCGTAATTTATGTGGGAGTTAATCTGTCGAAGTCTCGCCGGATTCCGAGTTAGTATGAAGAAAATATAGCAGTCTGAACGATAAAAATAGCGGCTTCTGCACTAGGCGGAGTTCAAATACGGGGATGTGGTAGCCTGTTATTTTCTAAGTACAACTGTCAGTCCCCATGGAGAACTACAATGTGCGTTCACAGGATGAAGTATCCGAGTGTTCCATATTGTCCGCAATTTAGGTGGGAGTTAATCGGTCGAAGACTCGCCGGATTCCAAATTAGTATGAAGAAGTTATTGCAGTCCGAACAAAAAAAATAGCGGCTTCTGCACTAGGCGGAGTTCAAATATGGGGATGTGGTAGCCTCTTATTTTCTAAGTACAACTGTCAGTCCCCATGGAGAACTACAGTGTGCGTTCACAAGATGAAGTATACGAGTGTTCCATGTTGTCCGTAATTTAGGTGGGAGTTAATCGGTCGAAGTCTCGCCGGGTTCTGAATTAGTATGAAGAAGTTATTGCAGACTGAACAAAAAAAATAGCAGCTTCTGCACTAGGCGGAGTTCAAATACGGGGATGTGGTAGCATGTTATTTTCTAAGTAAACTGTCAGTCCCCATGAAGAACTACAGTGTGCGTTCACAAGATGAAGTATCCGAGTGTACTATATTGTTCGTAATTTAGGTGGGAGTTCATCGGTCGAAGTTTTGTCTGATTCCGAGTTAGCATGAAGAAGTTATTGCAGTCTGAACAAAAAAATAACGGCTTTTTCCTAGGCAAAGTTCAAATATGAGGATGTAGTCTGTTATTTTCTAAGTACAACTATTAGTCACCTTGGAGAACTACAGTGAGCGTTGAAGTGGGGATACAACATGTTATTTTCTAAGTACAACTGTCAGTCACCATGGAGAACTACAGTGTGCGTTCACAAGATGAAGTATCCAACTATACCGTATTGTTCGTAATTTAGGTGGGAGTTCATCGGTCGAAGTATCTCCTAATTCCGAATTAGTATGAAGAAGTTATTGCAGTCTGAACAAAAAAAATAGCGTCTTCTGCACTAGGCGGAGTTCAAATATGGGGATGTGTTAGCCTGTTATTTTCTAAGTACAACTGTCAGTCCCCATGGAGAACTACAGTGTGCGTTCATAAGATGAAGTATCCGAGTGTTCCATATTATCTGTAATTTAGGTGGGAGTTAATATGTCGAAGTCTCGCCGGATTCCGAGTTAGTATGAAGAAAATATAGCAGTCTGAATAAAAAATAGCGGTTTCTGCCCTAGGCGGAGTTCAAATATGAGGATGTTGTGCCATATTATTTTCTAAGTAAACTGCCAGTCCCTTTGGATAACTACAGTGTGCGTTCACAAGATGAAGTATCCGAGTGTACCATATTGTCTGTAATTTAGGTAGGAGTTCATGGGTCGAAGTTTTTCCTGATTCCGAGTTAGTATGAAGAAGTTATTGCAGTCAGAACAAAAAATATAGCGGTTTCTGCCTAGGCGGTGTTCAAATGTGGGGATGCTACTATCAAATCTACTTCCACAGGTACAAATAAAAATGCATGCACATTGTGGTTAAATGTAGGCCCACCTGGGCGTGCATATGTACTCGTTACAAATAGTTGTAATTATGAGCATTGCATCATAATATAAAAAAATTGTCATTTTAAATATTCTTAGTTAAGATGCATTAAGACAATATCGATACATTCACTGAGACTACAGTGTGTGACGCTCTCCAAATGTTAAGCATCATATTACTCATGACTTCTATGGGCACCAAGGGGTTACATAATGATAGTCACTGCATAACTATGTAATGATTCACTCGATAGTTTTCTGTTGGTTAATATAACTAAGATCAAACAGAAAATATTGACGTGACTAATCTACACAGTTCGCTTGACTTGAGAATATTGTTGGCCTTCATATGAAAATTTTGCTTTGATTATAGTCAAATCATGGTATGACATCTATCGACTGACTATAGTTGGATCGAGTGGAAGTATAGGAAGTGAAACATTATTCAAGAAAGGATTCGGCTCCTCATTTATATTGAGTTAGTTTCATGGTAAACTGAAGTAACTTAAAGTCAAAATCTCTATCAGAGTAGTACAATTAATAATAAAAGTTATTATCGATGAAACAAAAAATATTGGACCTACAAAGTTGAATATTGACAACGTTGGACTTTTGACCAAAACCAAATTTCATAATTCCTAATGTGTTATAGTTTTAATGAAAAGAATTATTGTAAATAATCGTTACTACCAGGGACTACTTATAATAAGTATAACTTGATTTTACCAAAAGATGTGTAGGCAATAAATTTAACCAAAATGTCACACCACCAGCTAAGGTGATGTGTGAACATTAATATTCGAATTGTTCAACATTAATCATAGACTGAATTTACACATAGGAGTCACACAACCGTAATGGTGAACTTTTTGAATGAACCACATGACTTGATAGAATTTTAAAATTTGAAAATTAATTAAATTAATAGTTTTTACAAAATATTAAAATAATTTAATTTATTTGAATTCCATTAGTATTTAGTAAATACGTATATAAAAGTTATAAATGCTTATATCGATATACGATATCAGTAGAATGTTTAAATTCGATTTAAATAGAGTACATATTAAAAGGGGCTTTAAATAAATTAAACTAATTGATATTTATGAAAAATTAATTGTTATAAATTTTTATTTTTATTTTTTTTAAATCTATTAGTATTTAATAAAGTGCGTATATAATAGTTATAAGTGCGCGTATTGGTATACAATATCGATAGGAAATTTAAATTGGATCTGAATGGAAATAATACTAATTGCTTTTTGGGATGTTTTGGAGCCCAAATAGTTCATGTAATGGTCTGCATTACTTTGAGGAATAAGAGGGGCATTTTGTTTTGAAATGAAAAGAAAACCTTATTAAAAGGAGAGGAATCGGCATATGTTAAATGTTATCCTCTAATTAAATTTTCTCTCTGTCGTTTGCCTCTCTCAAGTTATCTTCTAAAAGATGAACATTCAATGGGGATGCGTTCTAAATTTTTTGAAATAAAATTCAATCAAATCAAAAATTAAAAGGTGCTTATCTTTAGATAATTGCATATTAGGAAATAAATTTGGAGAATCTATGAATTTCTTCTTCATTCAAGGTGTATTCTTATGCTTCATCTGTAGGGTAATTTTTTTAATACAAATGTAAATTATCATGTTCACATGCCTTTAATTCTCCGCATCTTCTATTTCTTCTTCTTGTATGTTTTTGGTTTATGCATGATTACCAAAATTCTACTTTTGAATCATTTATTTGCAATTGTATTGAGTTTAAATTTCCATTTTATCTATTACCCATGTGATATTAATAATATCAATCATAGATTCTCTTCTTCTCTCTTTTGTTTGATGATTATGTATACATGTAGTTTAGATCTCGATCTAATTGTCACGAATTCATATGTACCTAATTTGTCTAATCCTTTTAATTCATAAAACATTGTTTGAATTAGATTTTGGAATCATTATATTAATGGATCATATTTCATAATACAAAGTTATGGATTAAATTATAATCCTTTTGAAATATTTTGAGTACTGTCGACATGCAATTTAATATAATTTAAATCTCACATGTTGATTCCAAAAGAAAAGAAAAGAAAACCTTTAAATTTTCCTTGATTTGTTAATATTTGGACCAATGGTAAGCTATTCTGTTTTGAAAATATAGTTTTGAATTACAAATTAGTTAAGCATAATTTTGTGCTTTTTTGTTTCAAAATATTAATTTAATTTTTATTCATAAACATATATGTTTGTATGTAAATATGTGTATACATAGTTGTATGTATATGCACATAAATTTTAAAGTTTTCAATATTAGTTTTAAAAGTAATATAATGATGTTCGAAATGAATTTTTAATCAAAGTCAATTTTAGATCACCTTCCATAATTTATATATATATATGTATGTATGTATGTATGTATGTATGTATGTATGCATGTGTGTGTGTGTATACATACGTATACATACATACACACACCTACTTATGCAGTTAAAGTCTCGTTAAAGCCTCGCTATGTCCCCGCTAAAGTGTGTAGCGCTCTTCGGCTGCTATGCTTTTTCTATATAGCGCTATTATATAGTAGATACGCTTCAAGTCCCGCTTTTTTCGATGCAACATCTAAATCTATGGTTTTTAGCATCTGCTTTACCCATATTAATACAAAATAGTTAATTGACTAGTTTTGTGTTAAATCAAATCAGTGAAATTATGGTAAAGGCCTAAGTTTAATGTCTAAGTGCTCAACATAAATTAGAAACCTATTTTAGCAACCAAGGCGTGACTTCATAAATCTTGATATTCTCCTTTTTGTTATATATATATAGAATTAAAAAATATTTATTTTTCCTACACAAATGATGTGAAAAAGAAAATAAAATTAACTTTTGATATTTAATTTTATTTTCTAAAAAGCTTTTTTCATCTCCGTTATATCCGCGCTTTATCCACATTATAACTTTTTGCACCACCTCCATTATAAAACCATTAAGTGCTTTAACTGCACAGATACCTACACACACATGTAACCAAATCAAAAAATTCTTTGGATGACAAAGGATATGCAACCGTTGTGGTGTAAATCCCAACACCTAAAACATTCACATGTGTTATGTACACTTTCTATTTGTAACATTTACATATTCACACATGGGTCCATTTGATGTGCTCAGCAAATGAAAAATAATAATGATAACACCAATAATTTAAAATTAAATTAATTTTAAATAATTATGTTAAGATGAATTTTTTATTTAAATGAAAATTTAGAGATGTTCAAAATGAATTTAGATTACATAGGCTCTATAAAGATTCAGAAAGATTTTTTTTTAATTTACCAAATTCCACCACTTTTGATCGGTCCAGTTCTAACAACGATGTCATAGCCCAATAGTATATGCGATCTAAATTAGTCATGTTATGGCTAGCCAATTACGCTTAATAATTTAGTAGGGTGTCTAGAAAAGTAGTGTCTAGGTTAGGTTTAGGTAATCATGTACCCCTCCAGTCCCTGACTACTGGCTTGGCTTGAAAAGTGAAGTGAGTTCAAAGATTGCCTCTAATAGAAAAGGCCCAATTTGAAATAGGCCTTAAGCTAATTTTCAAAATTATTTGAAAATTGAAACATATAGACTTTAAATTTAAAAATTGAATTGAAAATAAGATATATATTATAATAGTTATAGTATAATGAATTTTTCAAAACGTTTAAAAATATATGCAATTTAATTTTGAAATTTAATTTTATTAATAAGATTAATAAAGGAATTAAATGAGTTAATTAAATAATATACGTATATGCATGTATAATATATACTAATATATGTTATTTTGTCTTGAAATGTTTTAGGCAATATAAGATAATGTATGTGTGCAAAATAATTTTTCAACATTAATGAAATTTAATTAAAATTATTTAATCAAATAAATTAATTAAAATTTAATTAGTAAATTGAAATATATATATATATATGATACATGTGTGTTAATATAAAGGTTGATACCAAGCTGTGACGACCCCAGCGCTATGCCAGTTTAGCAAAGAACATTACAAGTAATGTCGTTTGCTAATCCGAAGAATACGGCTGGTTAAGGGCGATCGAATGTGAATATATCATTATACTAATATTGACACGTCTTATTTACCATTTTGACGATCTGAACTGAAATTTAGACGTGTACAGTATTAATACAAAGTAATAAACACGCTGATTAAAAATATTCAGAATGGTATATATAATATAGATAAATCAGAATCAGAGTCACAGATTGTTTGCTCCAAAATTGGTCACAAACACCCAATTGTCGATGAAAGCACCAATTCACAATCACGGATCACAGATAATACGTATGTAGAGAAATAAAAATGAAGAACACTCAGAAAATTCCACAGATAACAGTAAACAACACATAATTTATAGTGGTTCGGCGATCTTGCCTACGTTCACTCTGAAGTTGATTGCTTTATTGATGTTTCTTTGATGATTACAATTGATTCCAACGGCTTACAGCGGATAATAATGATTTACAGCAGTGAAATTCGTTAGTAGCAGCAGCTATGGAGTTTAGAACTAGATCCGGCAGAGTCTGGGCGTTCGAGAATTCAAAGAAGAAGAAGAAGATCCCTTTTCTGTATGCCCTGGGGCTCTATTTATATGTGTAGGAGGCTGATATTTCGCTCAAATCTCGGGAGACCCCTTCTGGCACGTGACTAGGCCCGCGCGCCCAAGCCCGCGAAGTTTCAGCCCGATCCGTGATCGATACGAACCGATTTCGTATCGATCAAGATTGTGTCCGATGGAGTCGAAATTTGGCGTGGACATTCTTTAGCATGCACATAGGCTCCTGCGAAAATTTCATAGGATTTGGACTTGTAGATTAGGAGAAATGATCGATACGAAATGGTGATATTTGGCAGGCTGTTTCGTTCGTATCGATCATTTCGACTCGATGGTTTCGAATCGATGGCGGCACGCGCTAGCAGGTTGATGTGGCGCACGTCCTTCGCATCGATCTGTAGTATACCTAGTTTGAATCGATGAAGACAGTCTAGTTCGAATCGATGGATATTGGTTTGTTCGCTTCGATGAAGGTTGCATAGTTCGTATCGATGGATGTTGGTTAGTTCGCATCGATGAAGGTTGCATAGTTCGTATCGACTGTTGTGCTTTGCTTCGCATCGATGGGAGGCGTGCATTTCGTATCGATTGGCGATCGATCGATATGAAGAGAGCTTTTGAGATTGAGCGATGCGAAACAGATGGAAGTGCCTGTCGCCGATGGATACGAAGTAGGAGTTGTCTGATGGATACGAAGTGGTTATTGGATGATCGAGTCGAACTGCTGCTCCCTGACGGACGCGGATCGATACGAAGTGGACATTGACCGATCGAGTCGAACAGAGCTTTCCCTGATGGATACGAACTCGATCGAGTCGAACAGAGGCTTGGTGATGGATACGAGCTGATCGAGTCGAAGTAAGCTTTCCTGGTGGATTCGAACTCGATCGATTCGAATAGTGGTTGGTTTTCATCCAATCTTGCATCGATCGTAACTTGAGCATACGAACTCGGATTGACTTGAAATTTGGAATGTTGGTTCTCATAGCCTCGCTTGTCATGTCATATCAATTTTAGCTCGATCCGGACTCGGACAAAATTCATCGATATCCATAACACACAAGAGTATAACCGATCTTCGGGACGAACTGTCTTTGGTTTCTAGCCAATTTTCTGGTATCACGGCCTTGCCAAAAGGCGGGATAACACTTGCCCCCCAAAACATGCCTTGCGATAGGAAGGTGTGTTTTGTAATGCCAAGAGTTGGATGTTCGTATCCTGTTGATGACCTGCAAAGAAATTGATAGTCTTATCTGACCACGAATGACGATCGTTCAAGATCGTATGTCATTTGAGGTGATATGTGACCGTTCGCGGTCGGATGCCGTTCGCGGTGAATGGTGACCGTTCGCGGTGAATGGTGACCGTTCGCGGTCGGGGTGCCGTACGAGGCGATTTGTGATCGTTCGTGATCAGGTGCCGTTCGAGGCGAATTATGACCGTTCGCGGTCGGGTGCCATTCGAGGCGATTTGTGATCGTTCGCGATCGAGTGCCGTTCGAGGCGAATTGTGACCGTTCGAGGCAAATTGTGACCGTTCGCGGTCGGGTGCCATTCGAGGCGAATTGTGTGTGCCCGGGGGGGACTTAGCGTCATCAATGCCAGATTTCATGCTCGAGTGAATTTCCGACTTGTTTGTCACGATGGTTTATTGCCATCTCAAAGCATGCCTGAGGACTGTTCGTGATCCCTTACATGTGTAAGTGGCTTAGCCGTCATGGCGTCACAAATGGCATACTTTTATTCAAAATGAATTTTTTCTTCTTCTTTTTTTAAACGGAAATGTTCAACGAAATCAAGTTCAAACATCAAAAATGGAAAATAAAAGTAAAACAGGGATGTCAAAGTGCAAACACCTACACCGTTGCGATCAGTAGTCGTATCAAAGCATGCCTGAGGATCGTTCGTGGTCCTGTACATGTGTAAAAAGACTTAATCGCATTGGTGTGGAGTTTGCTACTTATTCGTCATTATGCTAATCAATTGATGACAAGTTAACGCCTCGATCCTGAGCCGTCCCCAGTAGGTGTAGGTGGTGGTCGCCTCCGTTCCACCGTTGTTGCTTGCCTCCTTACATACTGCGATAGCAGACCATTCCG
This sequence comes from Allium fistulosum, assembly GCA_030737815.1. NCBI lineage: Eukaryota > Viridiplantae > Streptophyta > Magnoliopsida > Asparagales > Amaryllidaceae > Allium > Allium fistulosum. The sequence continues at coordinate 1,133,799,144 of CM060906.1, read as the reverse complement.
GATATGTCCCTCAACCTCATCCTTCAAGTGTCTACAATCATCCATGCTATGACCATTCAGCTCGTGGAATAAGCAGTACTTGTCTGACCTTCTTTCATTGTTGGTTGGATCCCTTCTCATTGACTTTCGATAAGGAATCTGCCCCCTAGTATCCTGGTAGATTCGCTCCAAACTCTCATTCAACTCCGTATAAGAAGTGAATCTTGGTTCCTTTCGCGGTCGCGTTGGTCCATCACTATTATCCTCAGCTTTTTGTTTCTCTTTACCAGTTCCTGGGTCCGTTTTAGGAGGATTTTTTCCCTTGACCGCATAAACAGCAACTCCTTCTCCTTCCTCTCTTTCAGCGTTCGCATCGTCTAATCGTAAAAATCCTTCAGCCTCATGATAAAATTCTCCTAGATCCATAGGGGGATCCCTTGTTAATGAATTCTTGAACTCTGTGCCATCAGCTATGCCAGATACAGCTGCCATCAAAACCATGGATGGATCGGGTCGATCCACCGATGCTGCCGCTGCATTGAATCGCGTTAGAAAGTTCCTCAAAGACTCCCCGGTTCTCTGCTTTAGTTCCGCCAAACTCATCACATTCTTGGGTCTTGAAATGTGAACCCTGAACTGCCTCATGAACCTTTCAGTCAAATCGGTCCATGTTCCAATGGAACCGCTCTCCAGTTGTCTGAACCATAATGCTGCTATGTCTGCCATGTACAGTGGGACGCACCGGGCCATGACCTCCTCCGATGCCCCCAGCACTTTCATGTGCCTCATGTACTTCGTTAGATGAACCACAGGATCCGTCCTCCCATTATACATGTCCATTGTTGGTAACTTGAATTCTGGTGGATTCCTGGCTTGCCTGATCGTAGGAGCAAAGGGACTCCTATTCACATCCTCTAGGTCTCTATTCACTAGTCCGCCCCTCATGGCTCGTCTGACCATCTCCGCGATCAGTATCTCCAAGTTGTAGTCCTTGTCCGTCGTTTCCGATTTGCCCCCCGAGTTCATGAGGGATTCCTGGAATCTACTCTCCTGGCGGAGTATTCATTTCTCTGTCAATGTCGCGTTGCGCAGTTCCACCTGGTACTCCACCCAGGATTGGGCCAACATGCTCTGGGTTATTGCCCCTAGTTCTAGCACTGCGCCAGATGGTCCCGCTCCGTTCTGAACTCTAATTGCTCCTTGATTTTGCGCTCCAAGCTGCCCAATTTGAAGAAACAAATTTTGGATCATTTCCTCTTGCCTTTTCATCGTTGTCTCCATCTCATCCCTGGTGATGAAGATCGATGTCTGATTTGCACCTAAAGAAACCTCTTGACTCCCTTCATGTTGACTTCTCTCTGGCCTTGGTCTTCTGCTTGATTGCCTTGTCATAGCTTTTCAGATCTAAATCTTCAAGCCTTCAAACTCAACTTCCAAACGATAGAATTCCTGAATTTGTGTTCTCGGTGAAAGCACCAAAATGTTTGCTCCAAAATTAGTCACAAACACCCAATTGTCGATGAAAGCACCAATTCACAATCACAGATCACGGATAATAAGTATGTAGAGAAATAAAAATGAAGAACACTCAGAAAATTCCACAGATAACAGTAAACAACACAGAATTTATAGTGGTTCGGCGATCTTGCCTACGTTCACTCTGAAGTTGATTGCTTTATTGATGTTTCTTTGATGATTACAATTGATTCCAGCGGGTTACAACAGATAATAATGATTTACAGCAGTGAAATTCGTTAGTAGCAGCAGCTATGGAGTTTAGAACTAGATCCGGCAGAGTCTGGGCGTTCGAGAATTCAAAGAAGAAGAAGAAGATCCCTTTTCTGTATGCACTGGGGCTCTATTTATAGGTGTAGGAGGCTGATATTTTGCTCAGATCTTGGGAGATCCCTTCTGGCACGTGACTAGGCCCGCGCGCCCAAGCCCGCGAAGTTTCGGCCCGATCCGTAATCGATACGAACCGATTTCGTATCGATCAAGATTGTGTCCGATGGAGTCGAAATTTGGCGTGGACATTCTTTAGCATGCACGTAGGCTCCTGCGAAAATTTCATAGGATTTGGACATGTAGATTAGGAGATATGATCGATACGAAATGGCGATGTTTGGCGGGCTGTTTCGTTCGTATCGATCATTTCGACTCGATGGTTTCGCATCGATGGCGGCACGCGCTAGCAGGTTGACGTGGCGCACGTCCTTCGCATCGATCTGTAGTATACCTAGTTTGAATCAATGAAGGCAGTCTAGTTCAAATTGATGGATGTTGGTTTGTTCGCATCGATGAAGGTTGCATAGTTCGTATCGATGAAGGTTGCATAGTTCATATCGACTGTTGTGCTTTGCTTCGCATCGATGGGAGGCGTGCATTTCGTATCGATTGGTGATCGATCGATACAAAGAGAGCTTTTGAGATTGAGTGATGCGAAATAGATGGAAGTGCCTGTCGCCGATGGATACGAAGTAGGAGTTGTTTGATGGATACGAAGTGGTTATTGGATGATCGAGTCGAACTGCTGCACCCTGATGGACGTGGATCGATACGAAGTGGACATTGACCGATCGACTCGAACAGAGCTTTCCCTGATGGATACGAACTCGATCGAGTCGAACAGAGGCTTGGTGATGGATGTGAAGCTGATCGAGTCGAAGTAGGCCCTGGTGATCGATGCGGAGCAGATCGAGTCGAAGTAAGCTTTCCTGGTGGATTCGAACTCGATCGATTCGAACAGTGGTTGGTTTTCATCCAATCTTGCATCGATCGTAACTTGAGCATACGAACTCGGATTGACTTGAAATTTGGAAATTTGGCTCTCATAGCCTCGCTTGTCATGTCATATCAATTTTAGCTCGATTCGGACTCAGACAAAATTCATCGATATCCATAACACACCAGAGTATAACCGATCTTTGGGACGAACTGTCTTTGGTTTCTAGCCAATTTCCTGGTATCACGGCCTTGCCAAAAGGCGGGATGTTTGTACCAAAATTGGGCACAACACTCTTCGGAAGTCTTTGAAGAGATAAAGTGAAGAAATTAAATGGAAAAAGAGTGTTTATCTAACAAAAACTCCAAATTTCAGAAATGAGAATAATTAAAGTGCAAGGAGACACAAGAATTTAGAGTGGTTCGGCGTATTGCCTACGTCCACTATGAAGTAGATTGCTTTATTGATCTTTCTTTTGTGTTTACAAGTGAATTCAATGATTTACAGTGGGCAATTATGATTTGCAGCAATGAATTTTGTTGGTAGCAGCAGCAATTGAGTTCATATCTGGATCTGACGGAGTCCGGGCGTTAGAGATCTCAAAGAGGAAGGAGAACCCCTTTTCTGTTGGCTTTGGGGGTCTATTTATAGGTGTAGGAGGCTGGTATTTCGCTCAGATCTCGGGAGACCCTCTCTGGCACATGACTAGGCCCGCACGCCCAAGCCCGTGAAGTTTCGGTCCGATCCGTGGTCGACATGAACAGATTTCGACTCGATCAAGATTTCATCCAATGGAGTCGAAATTTGGCATGGACATTCTTTAGCATGCACGTAGTCTTATGTGAAAATTTCATAGCATTTGGACTTGTAGATTAGGAGATATGATCGATACGAAATTAGGTTTTCGGTGGGCTGTTTCCTTCGACTCGCTTCCGTTTCAACTCGCTTCCATTCGACTCGGTGACGTGGCGCCTGCATCTCGCTCTGCCCTTGATGTTGTTTCGAGCGAGTCGAAATGTTCTTCGATTGAGCGAGTCGGAGTGAGCCCAGATCGAGCGAGTCGAAATGGAGCGTCCTGAGAGGTTTGAGCAGTGGCTTCACCTATGGAGTCGAAGTTGATGGAGTCGATCAGTGGTTCGAATGGAGCGAGTCGAAGAGGACATCTGAGCGAAGCGAGTTGAAGTATGTACTTCTGATGGCTATGAAGCGAGTCGAACCTGAACGACTTGAAGTTGGCCCCTGAGCGAATCGAGTCGAAATTGTCGCTTCTGAGTGTTGCGAAGCAAGTCGAAGGGAGCGAGTCGACCGATGATTGATTTTCGTCCAATTTTGCATCGTTCATAACTTGAGCATACAAACTCGGATTGACTTGAGATTTGGAACGTTGGCTCTCATGGCTTAGCTCGTCATGTCCTACCAATTTAGGCTTTATCCGGACTCGGACAAAATTCGTCGATATCCATAGTGAGCCTATGTATAACGGATCTCTATGACGGGCCGTCATTAGTTACTAGTCAATTCCTTGGTGTCACGGCCTTGCCTAAAGGTGGGATAACGTTTTCCCCCCAAAGTACGTCTTGTGGAAACATGATGTGCTTTGAAATGCTGCCATCTTTACTCTGAATAGTTATTGTCTTTTCGATGAAAGTTGTAACCTTTGACCGTTCTTCTTGATAATGTAAACTGTTGATTATCGACTGTTGTACCATGTATTGTTGCAACTGATTGTCGTATGCTAGTGGTTACTCGTTTGTTGTTGCAATCGTTATTGGATGAGTTTCTGATTCCTGAAAATCTGGAATATTAAATACTAGTCCGACATTCATGCATATATGTTAACCTCTCTCGTTGACGTTCGTACGTCCACGAGTCGTTGTCAGTTTATTTTACTTTTGAATTACGTATTGATCCTCTCCTAAACCGATGTGAAATTCGCTGCAACAACGCTCGATGGTTGCTTTTGAATGTTCCTTCGTAACGATCCTCTCCTGAATCGATGAGAAGGGTTGAAACATCGAAGAAGATTTTCATTAGGTTTATGGATGTGAAGTAAGTATGTCGAGTTGATGGAGTTGGCCTCTGGGAGTCATGATTTTGATGGATTTAATAGATGCGAAGCGCATGTTCAACTTGATGACGGACTCGAACTGAGCGAGTCGAAGTGGAGCGAGTCGATGTAGATTTCCCTGATGGATTCGAACTGCTTATTCGACTCGGTCTGGGGTTCGAGCTGCATAGGAGTCGGAGTCGAAATGGGTTATCGATACAAAGGGTGGTCTCGTACCGATGGAGTCGAACTGGACACGGGGATGGAGTCGAAGGCAAGCGATACGAAGGAGAGCTTCGTATTGATGTACTGGAGAGGGAGTCGAAACGTGCGTTCGAATCCATCGGGATACGAAGCGTTTATTCCCTTTGTTTCCAAGTCCATATAAATACTTTGTACTTAGCCGTTTTTCACCTTTTTACCTTTTGTTTCCCTTCCTTTTCTTCATATCGCTCAGAAACTCAAGAAGAACGAACGAAATATTCCTGCCTTCGAACCGATTCCTATCTTCGATCATTTGAACTAACTGATAGATCTAGGTAATCCAATAAGCAAATCCACGTGTAAACGATGAGGATCGGGTTTCCTTAACATCAAATCAATCAGAGTCGTGGTCAATCGAAAGCTCTCTGGCCTCAGCTTCGTGTCGCTCTGGAATATGGGTTTCGAGATGATGAGGCGAAGGTCTTCGTATCGATCGATGGTGGAGCTTCGCATCGAATCAAGTGCTTTGAATTCATGGATCGATACGAAGGGGTCGTGCCTGATGGACTCGAAACGATGGCCTTGGATTGAGTCGAAAAGGGTGGTTTTCGATCGAGTCGAAGGGTGCAGTCTTGGGAGCGAGTCGAACTGTGTGGCCTTGGGAGCGAGTCGAACTATGTGGTCTTGGGAGCGAGTCGAACTGTGTGGTCTTGGGAGCGAATCGAACTGCATGGTCCTGGGAGCGAGTCGAAATGCGCGGTCTTGGGACCGAGTCAAACTCGATGGTCTTGGGGAGCGAGTCGAACTGGGGATTTTGAATCGAGCCCTCTAGTTTGAGTCGAACTTGCATGCCAACCTTCTGACCGAGTCTGACTCATATGCACACGACCATAGCTTATTGATGCGAACACGGCTCTCGCGAGCGATACAAATTTTATCATCAAGAAGTTTGAAACTTCTCACCCACCTGAACAATTTCCTCCGACGAGCTTCAAATTTGCATAACTGGACTTAACCGTTTCACTGCATATCTGATTTCCTATCGAAGCTCGTCGATGAAACTGGAACTTATAAAAATGACAACAAACTTTGACTTAAAATGATGGTCAATAGTTGGATGATATGGTTGTGATGGTCAGCGATGACGGTCCTTCCGACCGAATTTCGAAGTCTCGTCGCTTATACGCTTCCTTCAATCCTGTTGATCTTCTCAAACAATATACAGTATTACACTGCACAACACACTCACACACTTTACACTGGGGGATGCACGAGTGTTATTTGTCAGTTTAACAATGATTTTTTATAAGCTAGCTAGTCATGGACCCTTCAAGTTCTCAGCAGCCTGAACTCCCAAGTTCTATTCCTCCAACCATAGAGATACCAGTTATCGAAGCCGAAGTCATAGAGCCAGCTCCGTACGAGCGTCCGGGTGCTCGATTTATTCTCAATCCAACAGATTCCATGTCGTCGGGTATCTCCAAAGACATGCTTGGACTGTTCGGGCTGATAGAACGGAGGCAGAGCATACATCTAGAAGCGATACATAGAGTGGTCCCGAAGAAACGGGTGAAGCGTAAGGCGCCCGCGATCGTGATTGCCGAGGAAGTTGATCCGGAAAGAATGCCTACCGATACCGAGCTCCCAGCTGGGCCTTCTGCTGATGTCCTGGATTCGGGAGGAAGAAGAAAAGGCAAGGCCGCTGCTCACAAACGCCCTAAATCTGAGAGATTTAAATCTATGGTCGTGTCTTTACCTTTCCAGGGGATTAGAATTTCGGAGGCTCCTCCCCTGCAAGTGGAGAGTCCTTTTGCAGGGCTTGCTGATATTCCGATCCCGGATTTTGTGTCGTCTCCACACGACGCCGGGACGGAGGGGCTTGATAGTTCTTTTGAACTAAGCGGGTCGCTTGCTACGAGTGCGGCCGACATTTTCGGTTGGTCGGGGGATTGCACATGCATACACTTCACTATACTACATGATTCACAACTGTACTTTGTCCAACTTAGGAAGTTACTAACCCTTTCTTCGTTCATCATTTTCAGGTACAATGTCTGGAAGGGGATCGATGCTCGGGAGTCTCCGTTCAGCCCGAAAATCTAACCAGGACAGGTATGGGCGTGACAGAGAGTATAGACATCGATCCAGATCACGCTCTCCTCCTCATAGACTTCCGTCTCCTCCTCCTGTTCAAACTTCAAATCCACCAGAGCCTCCTCGTCACAGGCCGTCTTCTCATGCTTCTAGGTCCGAAACTCATCTTCAGAGAGTCGAGACCACAACCTCCATGATTACAGAGCCGGTCCCAGCTAACCCCACAGGAGAAGGGGCCCCAAATTGGCTCAGATGAGGAAGGACTTTTCGAACATTTGTTTCGACGGTTATGTCTTCCCACCACACTTGAAGAGAATTCCCTCAGGGGTGGAAAACATGGTGCACGACTTCGTTCACGACATATATACCCAGTACCGAGAGTGGGCAAAGGCTGCCGAGAAAGCTTCCAAAGTGGCCTTTGAGCGAGCCAAAGCGCTCGAGAAGAAGGAGACCAAGCTCGCAAAAAGGGATCGGATTATTCAGGTACTCTCCGCTGAGTCTGAGTCTTCTCAGAAATCTGAGATTGAGGCCATTAAAAGGGCCGACGAAGCGAAGGCGGAGATGGAGAGGTTGGGACAGACTCACGTTGCCCTGGTGGAGGAGATGGGCCACCAAAATACCAAAGTCATTGCCGAGCGGGACGCGGCGCTCAAGGAGCTTAATGAACTCAAGGCCAAATTTGCTGATATGGCCAAGGAGAAAGATGACGCGAACAACGCATCCCAGGAGGCGTGCGAACAAGTTGTCCTGCTCAGGGGTGAACGGGATGCGGCTGTGGCTAAGGTCCAGAAGGTGGAGACTAAGGTCGAGGAGAGGGTGAAGTTGGCCGAGTCCAGGCTAGAGGCTGACATCGAAGACCTTTTGTTGTCTATAACGCTAACGTGTTGAGGCACAGGGGTCTAGCCTGGCTCGATGATTTTCCGATGCATCTCTATAATGCTTGGGGCCGACTGGTCGAGGAGGAGAAGGAGGCGCATCAGGGCGAGTCCATGGATGAATTCGAACTCGAGAATCGCATTCTAACTGAGGATGAAAAGAAGATTCTCCACGAGTCGATGATTCTACGTGAGAAGGAAAGACTTGGCCCTCATCACTTTGAAGTGGGAGAGGGCTCTGGAGTTGACCGCCATGAAGCAAATCTTGAAACTCCCGCGTCAACCCAGCCCGAATCCTCGACTGCGGTCGATTCCTAGGCCTTTCCTGCTTATAATCCAAATCAACCGCAGATGTCTTCGGCTGCAGCGTAAGTCACTGATGCCGCTCTGCCGCCTACGAGTCAAACTGAGGAAAGTATTCTGAACATTCCACATGTCTTTCTTAAGTTGAAATCTTCGATCGAGTTAAGTTCTTACAGTTTTCTCATTCTTTGTCCAGTGATTGACGCTGCACATTTCGGGCCTCCTGCTACCCAAGAATTACATTAGACATAGGAGGCTATCGTTACTGAAGCGATCACCACGACTACAACTGCCCCGCTCGACGACATGCAGGGGAGTACGATTGTGTTTGATGAGCAGTTAATGGAAGAACTCTTTTGTCGTCATGGCGATCCTTTAGCTGACTTATCATTCGTCATGGGCGGAGGAGTTCCTGCCACAAGCTCTTCGATGCCGACAACTGATGCTCCCGGCGAGGCTCGTTTGGGTACTGAAGAGGAAATCTTGGCACAAATTGCCGCTGAAATGGACGCTGCAGTGCATGGTGGCAGTGTTGGAGGTGGGACGACGACACTTGGTCCAACTCCGCTTAGAATGATATCGCCTGGAGGTACATTTTCAGACACTAGCATGGCCATGACATCTTCCACATTTGATCCTGTTCCTCCTCCTCCGCCCGTAGGGAGCATTCTTATTCACACGAGTTCGGAGGAGGATGTTGACATAATGCCCTTGCCTGAAGGCCAACCGCCGAAAAGCAAAGGCTTGAAGAGGAAGATTAGCGGTGGCTCCAGCGGGTCTACACCGAGGAGGAAGCAAAGGAAGAAGAAAGATTAAACATGCTTCTCCGGTGCATTTTGACTTTCATTTTGTTGGCCGTGTATAGATGCGGGTTCGGCCCCTGCTAGTAGGAATTTTGGAAACTTGTACACGAACTTCTTTTATAAACGATAGAAATGAAACTTCTCTTTTTTGGCTTCTTTTCTGTCATTGTGTATTTGTCCAAGTGTTTTAATATTTGAAGCGTACTTGTGAAGTTTTAGCTTTTGAATCAAGTTTGTTTTTGTTTGCCAAGTTCGGAAACTGTGGACATGGTTTGCGATCGGGAAGCGAGTTGAATTCTGACGTCGCATTGCTTCAGTCGATGGTTGATGCTCAAGTCTTGTCCCCCAGTCTTGGTGGTGTGTCGTAAAACCTCAGTCAGCGATCGCCCTTTTCTTATAGCATGTCGAGTCTAGTGCCAATGAATGGGTGTTTGAGACGAACGGAGATTGAGTAATTCTTCCATGCTTGTCTGATTGTCAATAATCAAACCTGCACTCCGGGGATTCTCATTTGTTTATCGGCGGTTGGTCACGCCGGCCCAAATTTTAATCACACGCCCGCGATCTGGGGACTTGGAATTGTTGCTTTTCTACTCCGATTCGTACTCTGGGAGTTTTGGAGTTGATATTTATGCTTCGATTCATGCTCCGGGAACTTGAAGTTGGTGTCTATGCTCCGTTTCACGCTCTGGGAACTTGGAGTCGATGTCTATGCTCTGACTTGCACTCTGGGAGTCCGGAGATGATGTTTATACTCCAGTTCGCACTCTGGGAACTCGGAGTTGATGCTTATACTCCGCTTCGCACTCTGGGAATACAGAGTTGATGTTTATACTCCGCTTCGCACTCTGGGAATACGGAGTTGATGTTTATACTCTGCTTCGCACTCTAGGAATACAGAGTTGATGTTTATACTCCGACTCGCGCTCTGGGAGTTCGGAGTTGATGTTTATACCCCGCTTCGCACTCTGGGAATACAGAGTTGATGTTTATACTCCGCTTCGCACTCTGGGAATACGGAGTTGATGTTTATACTTCGGCTCGCTCTGGGAATACGGAGTTGATGTTTATACTCCGGCTCATGCTCTGGGAGTTTGGAGTTGATGTTTATACTCCGACTCACGCTCTGGGAGTTCAGAGTTGATGTTTATACTCCGCTTGCGCTCTGGGAATATGGAGTTGATGTTTATACTCTGCTTGCGCTCTGGGAATACAGAGTTGATGTTTATACTCCGACTCGTGCTCTGGGAGTTCGGAGTTGATGTTTATACTCCGGTTCGCACTCTGGGAACTCGGAGTTGATGAAGGATTGTCGTGTGTCAATCCTTTTTTGACTTTGATGTGATGGCTTGCCCCCGAGCTCGGGTTTCACTTAGCGAGTGATTGGTTGCATCGCAGTCACTCTCTATTTGAATAAATCCCACTGTATGGTGAAACTTAGCTCTCCGTGCATAGTGATGGTCATATGAAGTAGTTCAAGTAAATCACAGCTATGGCTCGAAGAGATTGCATTTTATTGCTGAAATAAGAAAGTATGGAAAAGTCAGTTGCCTTATTACAAGTTCTAATTTCGAAATGCATAAACAAATTGCAGAAAAGGAAAGTAAACTAAATGGATAAAGATAGCCTGTCAGTTGTAATAGCGGCGAAGGCTCTAGCTATTCCAAGCTCTTGGCAGGGTAAGACCGTCGACGGTCGATAACTTGAATGTACCATCCCCGAGCCTCCGTTCAATAACATACGGTCCTTCCCATGTCGGCTTCATATGCGAAGGAATCAGATAGATTCTTTTTAAGACGAGATCGCCTAGTTCAAAGGTTCGTGGACGGACCTTGGCGTTGTACAATCGGGCGACTCGACTTCGATGCGCAGCTGCCCTCAAATCAACTTCTTCACGCTTCTCATCTAGTAGATCGAGAGATTCAGCAAGTAATATAGCATTTGTCTTTGGATCATAGTATGTCACACGATGAGAAGGTACTTCTAACTCGACTGCAATAACGGCCAAGCTTTCGAAGACGTGCACGAGGCAGTGTTAGCTATATAGAAGCTATTTTGTGTTTTCTTCTATGATGTACTAAGAACTGTAAAGTTCATATTTATTAGTTCTTTGATCATCATAAGGGGACACCTTCATATGTCGCTCTTATCGTATTTTGTACATGTATATGTGATATGAACGTGGTTAACGTCTGGGATTACGTAACTAAATCTTAAATTGAAATTCATAAGAAATAAGAAATTTTGTTTGTTGAAGTTTAAAATTTTCATATTCTTGTGTTTCTGTGTTTCTAGTAGTTTCAAGATTCCAATTTCGGTCACTCAGAAATAACACCTATGGATGACTGCAGCATCCATAGTAGTTAGTTTTGAGCCTCTGAAAGTGGGAGGTTACACATTTCATCACCCCGGTTGCTTTTGCAACCTTTTCCAAGAGCTCTAATGCACAACCAAATCCATAAATATATATATCTAGAAAGGGTGATGAAAATACCGTGATCCACTTAGCCCTGAAGCATATCCCATGTTTTAGTCATTCTCGGTTGATGAGGCTAGAGGCTACGTTTTACCTTTTTATGGTAATCCCACTTGGAATGCTAACACTGCCCTTCAGGCAATAATGCAATGCCAGCATTCGTCCGTACAAGTTGTTCAGGATATGAACAAACCGAAGGCACTACTTCTACTCCATCCATTTTAGTATCACTCTCAGGATTAGTAGCAAGTAGCCCTTGCACTTCAAAGAACTCCGTCTTCGATCATCTTCAAGATATTCCAATTCGAAACGCTTATGCCGGTTCGAAATGGTTTTTGGATAATATACTTGATCTTGGTCTCTCCGAACCGACAACCATAGTATTAAAAATGGACCAACATTTAATGGTTGGTTATTTAACTATCAAATAAACAAGCAATTCAACTAGAGATTTAACCAAGCATGGTTAAGCACAAAGCAACCATTAAGCCTTTTTAATTAATCTTTTCATTAATTAAAGCTACTTTGTAAATTCTCGTACTAAAATACATTTACAGAGATATACTCACAAACTCTTTATACTACTTTCAATACCTGGAAAAATATCCATATACTTATCTCAACGGCTTAATTATATTCACAAAACATTATGAAAGATTTCTTATCTCAAAATCATATCAAAGGATTAAAACAAATATTGTTTCAAAAGAAACAAAGATGAGGATAAAGCCAAACGCTATTCCTTTGGTATTAAGCATGGAATGAATGTTCACACCACCAAAATTAAGAAGGTCAATTTTGGAAAATCCAATCTCAATTTCTTTTGTAAATTTCTTCAATAAATCCTTTTTAATAAATCTCTTTTATTTATGAACATCTATTTTACTAAAATTCCAAATCCATTTATAAAACTCTTAATATATCTCCAAGTTTATTTATAAAACTCTTATGTAAATATCCAAAACCATTTACAATTTTTTTACAAATATCCAAAATCATTTATAAACTTCTTTTATAAATATCCAAAATCATTTATAAAACTTCTTCCCAAATTTCAGGATCTCTTTTCAGGTTATAAAACTCCCTTCTTAATCTCTAGAAAAATTTATAAAACACTTTTATAAGTATAAGCTCTAAGTTAATTTTAGAATTAATTTTAGAATTCTTTTCATAAAATATCATTTGTAAATTCATTTATAAATAAATATATATATAATTTATATATAACATAATTACAGCCTCCTTTTATAAATTCTCAAACTTTACTTAATGTCTCCTTTATAAACACCTTTTATATTATTTATAAAATCTTTTATAAAAACTTCTTTTTATAAATTACTTTTTATAACTTATTTTATAGATCCTCGACTTATTTGCAACTCTTTATAAAAATCCAAATTCATTTATAAAATTGGTTTTATAAATTTTCTAGATAAAATTACCAAATCTCTCTTTTTAAATCAAACTTCAAAAATAACACCAAACTCCAAATACAAACAAACCCCAAATATAATTATAAAACTCATATGCTTTCCATAATGCGATCTTACCATATATTTCAATAAATTTCCACATGGAATTTATTACTCCAATTTACCAAAATGATATTGATTTCCTTTAATAAACTCATTTCAATTTATAAAAATCCACTTATACATCTCCAAATTTATCACACTTCCAATTTTTAAAATAGATCCACCTACTTTCTCTAAAATGACCATTCCGTATATTATTATAAATCCACTAATGCGGTTTATTTCTCAAATTTATCAAATGGAAATATCTTTCCATTTTATAAAATATCACTTATAAGACTCTTCTTAAATTTATAAGATACCATTTATTCTTTTATTTACAACATTTTATATAAATTGTCTCATAAATATTTATTTTCAAAATATTTTCATCTTCCTTAAAACAAAAGTCGCTTTTAAATAAAAGATAACCCCTTTTTATTTACTTTTAAATAAAACTATTATTATTATTATTTTCTATTAAAACAAATACTTTCAAATATAATTATTAAAACATTTACTTAAATATATATATTAGAAAAGAAAATTGAAAGAAGTTGAAATAAAATAGAAAGTTTAAAAAATGTTTTAAATTAAAATATCATAGAAATTCTAAAACGATTAGATTTAGAATCATTTTTCCAAATCAAAAATCATTTCCAAACCAAATCAAAATTTTATATTATTTCAAAAATACTATACTGAGGCCAAATAGTTACTATAGCACTTAACCAGTGCTATAACTACCTTTTCTACTTAAAAAGGTTTAATTTCACATATGTCGGTGTCACATCCAAAATGGCCAACAATCAAAATTCAGCATTTAACAATGTATATTACAGATATATAATAGAAACAAATCAACAGGTACATAATTGGAAATTAAAAGTAACAATGTCAAGAAATCCGGATTTCTCACTAAAATTAATACATTTCAATTTTCAATGTCAATTGCTTTAAAAGCGGATATTTTAACCAATCAACCAATAATTTTAGCCAAACTCAAAAGTAAAATTTATCTACTATATAACACACGGATTAACCAAAAAGCTGAGTGTAACTCACTGAAATACAAATTGATGTTGAAGTGTTCCGGTTTTGAACTAAAATCGAATGACATCCCATTTTAGCCCAAATATGTTGAATCCAATTTCAAAGCATAGATAATGATCCTACAAGTGCAACACAATTGACCACGTTCGAACTGGACCTCGTATGCGAAAGTTATTGATTTCATAAGTTATCGATTTATAAATTATATTTTAAATACACTAATTACATTTTAAAACTATTACCCTATTAAGTCCATCTTCCCCATTTCATAATTAGACTCTCCCTCCAAAACCCATAACCAAACCTTCCCACGGCAGTCACTTCATCCACCCAATATTCTCTCTCTGATCGACGATACGACATGCTGTCACCACCATCGACTTCCTCCCCCAAGCTCTACCTTCCCATCACCATTGCGTCATTTCCGGGCCTCCCTTATGAAAAGCGACCGAGATCCTTCCCACCTCGACCTAACAATGATGCAACCCCTCACGTTACCGTGCCTCCTCAAACTCGATGTCGAGGTGCTAAACTCCACCACAGACTCGAATCCAAGCTTCATTTTGCTTAATTCACTTCCAATTTGCCAATAATCAAAACCCTAACTATAAAATAGATCATGCTCATCCACTGTAGCTTCCCAAACGGTTGCTGAATGCCTCAAGATGCACACCTAGATGAAGATCTTGGATAAACAAACCCAAAGCTTCTTGTTTTAGATTTTTCTCGACGAGTATAATTTGAGTTATGATTTTTTTTAAGTTTTTCCGAGCTTACTTTTTTTTCCTTTGATTAATACACATGATGGAAAGCAAACTAAAAGGGAAAAGGAGAACATTTGATGTTGGGTTTGTAAGTTTTTACTTATATGTATTTATTATCTTTGGCATCTCGTCGCATAGATTTCTATTGGCGTATGAATTACGAACGACAAAATAAAAATACTGTCGCGCTCAAAACGGCATCGCGAGCTCAAAACAATAATAATATGCACTGGTTATCCAATTCTATAAAATCATAAAAAAGACATCGTTTGTCGAAAAATCGACAAATGATAAATTAAATAATTTTCAAATTAAAAATTAAAATCAAACAAATTAAATTAAGAATACATTAATAAAAATCGAGTCATAAAAATAAAATAAATTTTCTTATTACTTATTCACATTGTTTATTACTGTAAATAAATTTATAAAATAAATTCACCATTATTATATATAAATTAAAAAGAGTTAAATAAGACCATTAAAACAAATTAATTAATATTCATTCAAACCCATACAATTAAATCACTATCCAAATATCTAATTCACAACTCAAATATCTTAAATAAATCCTTATAATTGAATTCAAGTTTTAAACTTCAAACTAATCATTCAATATTTAAAATTAATTAAATATTCAAAATCAAATGACAAAATTTCAGGTCGTTGCATTCTTCCTCCCTTTAAAGAATTTAATCCCGAAAATCCAAAGGTTGGAAAAATACCTCTAAACCCTTAAACCTTTCAAAATTAATTAGTTGAAAAGGACTATTAGAATTTCTAAGTCTTTTAAAGTTACGGAAAATTTCGGCAGCCTCTCCTTTGCGAGGCTCGGTCGGCAAAACTATGGACCGCCATTACGAGCCTAAACAAACAAATTAAAACAAAAGCCAAGTGACCGCTATATTTGGGGCATAAAACCATCAGACCGAAACAAAAATATAAACATGTACCTGTTAGTTGAGCAAATAACTCTATTCATGAAACCAAAAGCATCAAATTAGTCTTCGCTCCCATAAACCTGCATCTTACTTTGAAATAATATCCAACTATATAATTTGCATTTGCTAATAAGGAAGCACACAATTACTTAAAGCACGTATGATGTACATATGCCATCTGTATGTAGTATCGAATTTGATCGCTCGCTTGATCACACAATTTCACTTCCAAACTAGTATCGTCCATTTAACCACTCTAGTGCAGACTCTGATCCGGTTCCTTAATCAAAAACCTCTGTTCTCCTTACATAGCCATAAAATATGATAGAAAACTTTAGAATAAATCAAAAATCTGTATCAAGTATTTGCCATCAAGAATCGAGTGAAAAAACCCTAGGGTTGGTATTAATCACCTCGAAATTAGATCAAACAGTTATGCGAATAAAATTATCTATGCACAACTTACGTACTTATTCCATTAGTTTCTCTTAACTATGCCAAATTCTTTTTACTCATATTCAATTTAGATCAAAATTAATTTTCCAATAGTATTCCTTTAATATTTAAATTCATTTATGAACCATTTCTTAAAATTATTACTTAAATATAAGCATTCTATAACTCAGGTAATAATATAATACTCTACTATATCCAAAAAAGTATATATACAAATTTTAAATTGTTTCACTTAGAATAAATATCCAGCAAATTTAAAATTTTCTTTTTAACTTACTATTTTCTCAAATTCATAAGTTATAGAAACTTATTCTCTTATGTTTTCACAAAAAACTTAGCTAAATTATCCAATTTAACTCGGAATTTTTGGCCAGAAGTTTCGAAGGTTCAAATCGCCAAAAATTCTATAACATCCTAAAATTTTCAACCATTTGCATCCATGCATGTCGGATTTGAATTGCTCAAAATATCAGATTGTTAATTTGAAATTTGGCAAAACTCAACATATAAAGAAATAAAATAATCATAGAATCACAGACACAGAGTAATATAAAATAATGCAGCGGAAACAAAAGAATAGTAGTTCATGAAACTACTATATATATAAACAGAGTTAAGCAAGATACAACAGAAGTCTCGAATACATAGATATCTCTATACAATTGTCAAATACTAGATCAGAATACATCACTAGAATCAACTGAATAACTGAAAGCTGGATGGATAGTTGGATCTCCAAGCGAAGCTCCAACTCCAAAGGTGAGTCTTGAACACTGAACCACTCAGTCTGACCCGAGCGTAAAGCAAAACACAAAACACTCGAGTCGGGATTAACATTCTTATATCAATAAATCCAACTCAAGTGAAATATCAACTGAAATACAAGTAACTCAAAGGATGTTTGGGATAACCATCCTCTAAAGATCCGTTAAACTATCTACTATGTAGTAATATATGCTATTATAATAATGTCTACAGTAAAGTATACTATTTAAAAATAGCGTTAAGGCTTTACATTTTCCACCTTAACACATTTTTAGGTATGCCAATAGTCTATACGGTACTGTAATACCCCGTAAACTGGGGCTACCAGAGGATACTCCATAGGTACGACACAAATCAAACTCGTAGTAAAGCATGCTAGGGTAGGTGACATGGCACAACTAGGCAATGCCAGGGTAGATATACCAATTACACTTCCGGGTCGGTGGTAACGTAGAGCCACAGCAATCGCCCACCTCGAGCCACACTCCCGAATCAAGGGTGCGCACCAAACCAATCACAAAGTAATAGAATGGCATACGATGGAGTGTGTCCGATCAGAGGAGCAACCTCATTAACCCGTCAATTGCTCCTGTTTTAGCCACCTTATGCCAACTCACGGAAGTTGGGTCCACGTATATACCTCATATAGGATCGTCACCACCATCCTACTTCATTCTAGAATCTCCACCGCGTACACAGTTGTTAAAGTGGTTTTCGGTATCGACAGAGAGTATGCCCATATCCGATCCCGGTCTCTTTAGCAACCAAACATTATTATAACACCGCGGTCATTTCAAAATAGTTTATACTTCAAAACCAAAATATCGTTTTCATTTCAAAACCAAATCCATACGATATCATTTCCATTTCAAATATATTCACTTCCAAAATCATAGTACTTTCAAAGTTATAACACTTTCGGAATCAAACACTTAAAATTATAATACTTTGGAAGTCACAACCTTTTGAAATCGCAGCACTTCGGAAATCATAACACCTTGAAATTATAGCATTTTGGAAATCATAACACTTTGAAATTATAGCATTTTGGAAATCATAACACTTTGAAATTATAGCATTTCCCTTAAACCGTTTAGACATCAATAATAGTATATATAATAAAATAGTTTATAAAATAAAATAATTTATATAAAATAGTTATAAGTTAAAACAATATATATATTAAAATAATTAGTATAATTAAAATAGTTTATATTAAAATAGTTTATATTAAATAGTTTATAAAACAATATAAAATAGTTTTAAATATAATTTAAATACTTTATATAATAAAGATAGTTTCCACAAATTCACAAATCGATTCAAATCAACTCGACTTCCAAATTCGACTTAATTCAATCTCAATTCATAAATTTCAACTCAATTAAATTTCTCAATAAATCATTTCAAATTATATCGACTTCAAACAGATTTGAGACACAAATAAACCATAAAATTTCAATATATTTCAAAGCTTTAAATATTCCACATTTCCAAAACTAAATTTGATAACTCCCTTTATATCTCAATTTAATTTCATTACATTTAGTTTTCTGAAATATTTATTTAATCATTTCAATAACATCAAAATACAACTTCAATTTACAAATTTAAAAAAACAAAATATCCCATTTAAATTTATATAAGTTTGAAATATTCATTTAAGTCACTTTTAATCAAATTTAAGTAATAAAACATATCTTAAACTTTCAAAATAAGTTTCAAATCAAACTTATTTAAGTATAATTCATAAATAGTTAAAATTCCAAATCAATTTCAAATTTAACTTCCAACCTGAACCGTTATAAACTCTATATTTGGAAATATAAATTTTACATAATACTCAAACATATTTTATATTGATTAAATCAACTTTGTTAAATCAACTTTATTATATCAACCTTAGTAAATTTTTAAAAATCAATATTTATTAAAACCATATATTTCTTTCCAAAACCATAGAAATCATTTTCAAAACATTTATATATAGACCAACGGTGCATGTATATAATTTTCTATTCTATGGTCAAGTGATACAGATATTTATCATTTCAATCCGTAATTTTAAATATATATACAGATATATATATCTTTTCAACCCGTAATCCCAAATTCAATTTAGTTGAAAATCGCTTGGGTTTATCATTTCAACCCATAACGATTTTCTCATATTCTACAGATCATTCGGGTACGTATATTTCAACCCATAGTGAATTCTATACTAACAAGGAACTTGTAGAGTGATAACAGATATGATAATAACATAACAGGCTTAAAATGATAATAACTTATCGACAAAAATGGCATTCTCTCAAATTCGTCTCTGAATTCACCGTCGTTTTTTCAAGATCTTCATCGAAAATCTTCGCTATCCTTTGGAATATCCAATCTACCTTTCTGTAATTCTATTCCTGCTTCTTATGCTCAAGTATTAAAGAATAATCTTTCATCTCGGAATCAAGAATTGTCTCGCAAATCTAAAATGAGGTGGATTGATTCCAAGAAGGGCAAGATTTTTTGTTTCAGATGTGGGGATCTCAATCACTTTGCAATGAATTGTCGCGATCCTATAAGATGTTTTAATTGTGGTTCTTTTGGGCATAAGAGGAAGGATTGCGAGAAGTATTTGGTTTCTGATAATTTCTCGAATTCGATCTCTAAGCCTAATTCGAATTCGATTAACCATGGATTTCTTTTCGCCTTAAAATTCTTGAAGCTGAAAGGAATATTGCTTGACGTTCATTGGTTTAACAAAGATATAGGAATTAAATACCTGGATGAATTATTGTATCATTTTAATATCATCAATGAACCAAACATAGGCAAAGGTTACAAGGAAAGATTTGGTAACCCAGAAGATTATTTTGGCAAGACAGAAGATGGTTTCGTCAGAGATCGGATTGTAACCAACAATTCAATTCTTCGAGAACAAGGCAACTTCACTCCAAAACTGGTTAACCATGGGTTCCAATTTGCTTTGAAATATTTGTTACTGAGGGGTATATTGATAGATCATCTCTGGTATATGAAAAATGAAGGTCTCAGTTATTTGGATGAACTGTTCTATCATTTTGAAATTATAAATGAACCGAATATTGGTAAAGGAGGTAACTAAAAGGAAATCGTAGTCATCTCTAAAGATTTAAACTTTAAGTCTGATTCTCTGGAGATTGTTTCAGCAAGTCTTTCCAACTCAATCTGTCTTGCTGTTTATGATGATTATCAGGGCTTTGACCCCATTCTTCTTGACCCTGATGTTTCACATTGCAATGATTCACCTTGTCTTAAGTCTTCTTTGAATGGAAGTCTTAATGTCGAAGAAAAGGGCAATGATTTTTCTTCTGTTCATAGAAAATGTTGTAAATTTAAGAATCGTGTGAAGGATAATTTTGAGATTGCTATTTTTAACAAGTTTGATTGTCTGTCTTCGAGCTCAGATGAGGATTTTATTGTTGATAGTATAGTTGTTGAAGGGGATCAGTTGGATTCTGCTGAGCAATCGATTCCTGAACATATAAATGTATTGAGAGACTCAGTATCAATAGTTGATAGAAGTGTTGAATTAAATTCACTTGATAGTAGTTGTTTTTGTGTAGTGAAGATGGACTGGTCAGTTGATCTAGAAGAAGTGGATTTTGATTTTTTGGTGCTAGATTCAAGGGAAATAGGTAATTCTGGTGAAGAACAGAATTTTGATATTAAGTGCTTTATTGCTCATTCGATCTTTGATAATTCAAATTGTTTTGATGAGGTGTTAGATTCATTCAATTCTATTAAGATTCAGTCTTCAGCGATGGTGATTAACTCTGGGATTTTTCATTAGGATTTTTTATCTGTTATTTCCTCAGTTTTGGAAAATTCAGGTTTGAATGAGCTAAATTTTTCTTCTATTTTTTCTTCGTTTAATGATATTCCTTTGGAGTGGATTTCTGATTCCGTAGTAGATGAAGTTTTGTTTGAGGAAGAGGCGTTTGTTCATTTTGACTTGTTGCTGGAGGTTAGGGATGATTTGTTTTCATCTTTAAATAAATCTTCTTTAGATATGCACAATGGAACAGTGAATATACACGCCTGTGTATCTGATTCTAAGGTAGCTATTGTTGAAGATAAGCAGTGCTTTTTCTCTGAACATTTGTGCGAGAATATTGATGGGGGCAGCGAGCATGGTTTTTCTCCAGTATTGGCTTCAGGTTTTATTGATTCTTCACTGTGTTCAAGTGTGGTTTTAGGAGATAATGTTGTCAAGGGTTTTGAATCTTCGTTGAAAAAAGTAAAGTGTAGGAAAGCTGTAGTTGCTAGTGGTTCTATTCACCGAAGTGCCAGGATCCGTAACTGTCAGTTACAGACTATGGGTGAGTTACTTGGTTCGAGTGTCAAATTTGACACTTCGAATCCAGGCTCAGGTATGAGCTCTTTTTTGGGTAGCACGTATTCCACTTATGCATTAGGTAGCCTTTCATCTGCTGAGTTTAGTCATCTAGCTTATGACACTTCTTTTATTTTTTCGGATGTAGAGATAGATAGGGATTTTATTAGACGTAAGGAATTAGAGAGGGCTAGTACTGTTAGTCTATGAGGATCATTAGTTGGAACATTAGAGGTTTAAATGATTTAAATAAATGTGATAAGGTTAGGGTATTCTTTAAAGACTATTCCATTGATATTGCTCTTATTCAGGAAACTAAAATTAACTGTCCTGATATTCGTTTTTTTAGAAGATTAGGCGGTTATCACTTTAGAAAATGGGTTTATCTACCTTCTGTGGGTTCTTCAGGGGGATTAATGATAGGTTGGCGTGACAATTACTTTAAATTACTTCAATCTATTGTTAAAGAGCATTCCCTTCATGTTATTCTTATTAATCTTTCTGATAACTCTTTTTTAAATATTTCTAATGTCTACGGGCCTAATTCTAAAATTAATCGGAGAATTTTATGGAATGAATGCCTTGAATTTAGATCATTTGCTCCGGGTTCTTGGATTTTGGGGGTGATTTCAATGTTACGCGCTACATAGGTGAGCGATCTCCTAGAGAAGGTGATTACTCAACTATGGAGGAATTTGACCATTTTATTATTAATTCTAATTTGATCGAAATTCCCCTTTCTAATAGAGATTTTACTTGGAGTAACGCTAGAGAGTCTCCATCCATGGCTCTTCTTGATAGATTTTTTGTTAGTGATGAAATTGAAGATAAATTCCCAATTTGTAGAGTTACTGGTTTACCCTATACCTACTCTGATCATTGTCCTATTATCCTTACCTGTGAGTTTCATAGAGTTATTATTAACAATTTTAAATTTGAAAAGATGTGGCTTTTGGGATCTAATTTTGAGAACTTAGTTATTAGTAAATGGATTTCTTTGAGTTTCCATAATATTAGAAATAAGGGGAATTCTGCTAAAGCTTTTGTTTCTAAACTTAGGGATCTTAGGATTTTTCTTAAAAACTAGAACAAATTTTTTTTGGTAATTTAAAAAAAACAATATTCTTAATGAATTGCTTAAACTTAATAAAATAGATGAATCTAGACCTCTTAATTTAGGTGAACGTAATGTTCTTTCTAATTTAAAAGATGAATTAAATTCTATCTTAGAAAAGGAGGAGGTTATGTGGAAGCTACGATCCAGAATTCAATGGATAAATGAGGGTGATAATAATACAAATTTTTTTCATAACATAGCTAATGGTAGAAAATGTAGCAATACAATTAACTCTATATTTGTTAATAATATAGAGTTAGTTAATCAAAGAGATCTCAATAAGGCTTTTACATACTATTATAAAGATATTTTTGGTACTAGAACCAACCATAGAATTAATGTTATATGGAAAGATTTGTATCCATCCGATACTATTAAAGATTTAACTAAGCTAGATTGTCCTTTTACCGTTGAGGAAATTAGAAAAGCTATTAATGACTTACCAGGTGAAAAATCCCCCGGTCCTGATGGGTTTCCTATTTTATTTTATAAAAATTTTGGGATGTTTTAAAATTTGGTTTAGTTAATATGTTTAATGATTTTTATAATTGTAATTTAGAATTAGGGAGATTTAACTATGCAAATGTTATTTTATTACATAAAAAAGTAGGAGCTAAAAATTTAAAAGATTTTCGACCTATATCCTTGATAAATTGCTCAGTTAAAATTATTTCAAAGGTTCTAGCTAACAGACTTAGTAATAGAATGAATGACTTAATTGATTGTTCTCAATCAGCTTTCATCAGAGGGAGAAATATCACTAATGGAGTGGCAGTTGTGCAAGAGAATATTAATCATTGTAGTAAGAATAACATAACTTGTGCGATCTTAAAATTAGATTTCGCTAAAGCTTTTGATTCGGTAGATTGGGATTTTCTAATTGAAATCTTTCAAGCGAGAGGTTTTGGTCCTAGATGGATTAATTGGATTAAGAATTTGCTTAAAACTGGTAATTCCAGTATTATGGTTAATGGCATTTTAGGTAATAAAATTCAATCTAAGAGAGGTTTAAGGCAAGGGGATCCTTTATCGCCCTTATTATTTAATTTAGCTGCCGATGTTTTTGCTAGGATTATTAAAAGAGCTGTAGAAAATGGGACTCTAGGAAATGTTGGCAATGACATTTCGCGTAATGGTATATCGGTTCTCCAATTTGCCGATGACACATTGCTTTTCTCTTCCCATTTACCTAGACACATCATTACTCTTAAGTTTATTTTATATAGTTTTGAACTTTTATCAGGCTTAAAAATAAATTTTGACAAAAGTTCAGTCTTAGTTTTAAATGATTTAGAAGAAGTTGAAAACTTAGTTGCTAATACTTTAAACTGCAAAACAATGAACTTTCCATTTGAATATTTAGGATTCGTGATTAGACCTACCAAGCTTAAGCATGAGGACTGGCTCATTATCATTGATAAAATCAAAAATAAGATCTCTAACCGGAATGGTAGATTTTTATCTAGAGCAGGTAGACTTGTTTTAATAAACTCGGTTTTAATAGCCCTTCCGATGTATTGGATGTCCACGCATCTATTTCCAGATTGGGTTATTGACAAAATTGATAAAATTAGAAGAGATTTCTTGTGGTGTGGGGATAATCCTAATAATAGTTTAAAATGTTTAGTAAATTAGGAAACAGTTTGTAAAGCTAAAAAGGAAGGAGGATTAGGTGTTATTAACTTGCGTAATATGAATTTGTCCTTACTAGGTAAATGGTTATGGAAGTTTAAAGATATTAATGATAACAATATTTGGAAAGAGATCATTTCCAAATATTATTATAATGGAAATAGCACCTTAACTGCTTCTCCTGTTACTCAAGGTATTTCCAATTTTTGGAAAAATATTTTAAAAAGTTATGAGATTTCTAATTTAGGAATCAATATAATAGTCCATTCTGGTAATTGTACTTCTTTTTGGCATGACCGTTGGATTTCGACTTTACCTCTCAAGCTGGAATTTAAAGAGCTTTATGAAATTTGTAATTTTAAGTTTGCTTTAATTAATGAAGTTTATTCCTCAGAGAACGATCCTCCTTGGAATTTTAGTTTTAATAGTATTTTAATAGGTTCTACCCTTAGGCAACTAGCTTTACTTTATGCTAGACTAAATCTATATAATATTCATAATGATAATGATATTATTAGTTGGGAATGGGATAAGAGTAAGAAATATACTTCAAATTATTTTTACAGATTTATTAATTTTTTGGGTACACAAAATAATTCTTTTAAATTTATTTGGAATTCTAATGCTCCTCCAAAATCTAAAATACACATGTGGTTAATACTGCATGGAAAACTTAATACAATAGAATTTTTAAAGAGAAAAAACATTCAAATCAATAATAATTGTTATTTTTGTAATTTGTATCTTGAAGAAACTAATCATATATATTATGATTGCATGGATTCTTATTACATACTTAATACTCTTAAATTTTTTAATTTTAACATTATAACTAAAATTTCCAATTGTGATTTTTACTGGAATAATTTTAGATTCAGATTCAAAAAGCATATTAGAATCTTACTTGACTCTTTATTCATTATTACTAGTTGGTATATTTGGTTTGAAAGAAACCAAAGAATCTTTAATAATAACAATAGTCATTTTAACAAATTGATTTATACAATCTCTAATTTTTTTTAATTGGATTTCTAACCCCAAATATAACTTAGCTAAAAATATTCTATTTAAAGGTCATCTTAATAAGGTTAGTTATAATATTAATCTTTTTAAACATAATAACAATATATTTAACATTTATAATAATATTATTTCTATTTTTTCTAATTTATATGATGACTCCATTTTTAATCATAGCTTACTTACGATTGAAGGTTCATAAGATTAATATTGGTTTTAGTTTTCATATTTTTCATTTCTTTAGTATTGGTCCGAATTATCTTATTTAGTTTTTATTTCCTCCTTCTTAATACATATATATGTATATAATTTACATATATACATATATATGTATTATTCTAACCTTTTATATTAGTTTTCTTTCAGGCTCAGGTATGGGCTATAGGGGGTCAGGTTTTTTTGCAGGTATTGGTATCTTCGGATTGCTGATTTTCGGATGGTAGTGTGGTCTTCAGAGTAGAGTCTCCATATCAGGATCTTTGGTGGTTCCTTCACAGAGACTCTTCAGATGGGATATCCTTTTCAGCATCACCTTCAGTTCCACTTCATTCATTCCTCCAGATCCAGATCTAGATTCTTTGCTTCGTTCGGATTTTCTTCAGTTTTTAGGTACTCCTAACATCTTGATATCAGGGGATGGCCTTGCCGGATCTCGATATCGGTGTGAGATGAGTGGTGGCCTTGTCGGAACTCATCTTAGGAGTACCTAATCTTTTCTTTTGATATTCGCATTCAGATTTTGCTACCTGCCAGGCATGTTGGCAGCACCTCATTTTTTGTGTTATATATATGCATGTGTGCTCACCTCTATTTAAAGAGGACCACACATTTTTCTCAAAAAGATAATAACATAACAGGCATATATCAACAATGTAAATAATAGATGATGGTGTCAGATGTCACAAGTGAACAAATACAGATAATAGTATATATATAACAATGTAAATAACCGACAACATCATATTTCAATTGTCGTTTCAATTGAAATCAAATTTAATAAATATATAAGAACGTTAATCGTGAGTGATTTCTTACCTTTCGAAGCTAGAGATAGAGATAATGAAGTTGAGTCACGAAATGCAGGCACGACTTCCAAAGCAAAGCGGATTCGACGAACAAAGCTGATAGATAGAATCGATGGAGATAAATCAAGTTAGCTTGATCAAAACTAAGCAAAATATATGCATATTCGGATCAAAATCTATATATATATCTTTAAAGCTTGTTATTAAATTTAAACCCATATATTTAGAGCACATAATATATATTAAAAATCAATATTCCAAATACAAGTCAATTTAACTTACTTTATTAGAATATCTCTATAAACTCAAACAAGTCATATATATACTTATATAACTTTATCTATCTATACAAATCAGATGGAGTAATAACAGGAACATATAAAAGAAACAAAGTAACTAGCTAAGTGTAATATATATATATATATATAAACTAATATTCCTTTATCATCCTTAAAATATATATGTATATAATTTGATATACAAATAGAAAGAGCCCGTAGTTTTTTTTCAAAACAAATATATGTGCAGACTATATATTTGTAAACAAATGTATACGAAATCATACTATAACCGTCATATAAATATCTACGTTCATACAAATATATATACTAATATAAATGTACTTTACTGCGACTTACAAAATCAGAACCTTATATATATATAAATACTAATATATAATATATAATAGGACATAAATACAGGCAGACTTATATAAATATACCCAAATCTAACTCAAGTATATATAAACTACTACGTATACTACTATCCATTTACACAGCTTCCATAACTTTACAATTTATAAAACTTATATAGCCAACAAACTCAAACACAACCATAACAAATTATAAATAATCTATACAATTTTTCGTTAACATGTAAACAGCAGCAAAAATATAAACTTGAAACTCAATAGAATATATATATTAACTAATATATGTAAAACATATGTATATACAGACTCAATATAACTTAGATTATATATATAACCTATATAACTTAGTAACTAACACTAACAAATTGTATGCAACATTTAAAACTTATGCATTTTAACAGTCTTAAAATCTATATGTATATAATAAAGTATTCTTCCCTTTATACATAGATATGAAACTGTAAACAAGTAATATACTTACAAGACATGTATATATATTGGAAGCCAAACTCAGGTCTATTTGCATATAAAAAAATATAGATATAACATAATATATATAGCTTATATTCAATATGCAGACAATAGAACTCACACACAAAACAGAAATATAAGTATACTAGAATACAACAACATATTATAGAAATCTATATAAACTATCAGATATATATTAACATATTATTTATAAATAAGATAGTTTACATATCCATATATATAACAATATATATATAGAATGGGATCACTGCTTCAAACAAATATAACTTAGTAAACTAATATATGAAAATCTTATATTTTGTAACCTTTTTAACGTAAAATATAAATACAGTGATTATATGAACTAGCAGTTTTTTTTTCGAGAATTTGAATTATACCCATATATACGATTTTATGCGTATAGCCTTATATAATACAAACAGACACAGTATATAGATAACCTTCATACTTCATATATACAAACAGATTATAAACTGATATAAAAAAAATATAAACAAGAGAACCCATATGTAACAACTTACATGCAACAAAGTAGACTCCTATACAGTGTATATATAAACATATAATATAACATATTTAAACATTTTCAAATAATCATAAATATAAACGTGAAACATATAAATAAAGTATAGATAAATAAGCACGGCTGACCTTGATGATCAACTCCATTAAACAAAATATCAATGATATCAAACTGCTGCAAGCCTAGAAGAAAGCTTGCGTGTTGAGGCAGAGATGACTGGTCGATAGTTTCAGGGAAGAGGGCGGCGGAGCTGTTGGAGGGTGGTGGGTACACGATGGAGGTTTCAGTCGAAGAAAGGCCAAAGGCCTGGGCGTGTGTGGAGTAGGGGTGAAGTCCAGTGGCGTTGGGTTTCGGGAAGAAGCAATTGAAAGAAAGGAAAAAAAATAAAAATTGGAAAATGAAAATGAGAACAAATGGAATTGCAAACGAACTGAAATAGATTTGTAACCATATGAATGTTAAAAGTCATGTCTTAAATTTCCAAAGTAATAAAAGCAGTGACTGTTTGTTTCAAATGGTAGGTGGAGAAAGTACAGATGGAAACAAAATGGTTTAAACGGGTACCGATATGGTCTAACGATTTACAGATTTCGCCATTCCCCGGACTCCGAAATACGCAAACGAATGTACAGTAGAGATCGGCACGACGAGGTGATCAAAACCGTACATAGATATCAACGATACGATCATCCCAAAAAAATCGATAATCGGTACCGAAAATGCTATTAATTTGTCAAAAATAAGATAAACGGAGCAATAGCAGTCCGATTTTGGAGAAACGAAATATGACGTCTCACTCAGAAGATGATTTACAAATTTATTGTATAAAAATTTTCAGTTTGAAAAACATTTCATTATCATCAAATAATAACTGATATAGATTGAAATAAAATTACACAAGAAAATAAACTTGTAACGTCCCGGAATTTTCGAACCCGAAAATTCCAGATAGTTAGAAGAAAAAGAAAGAGATAGAAGAAAGAAACAGAAAGAAGAAAGGAGAACAGAGAACACAACATCTCACATTCGCAGCGGATTAAATATAATAACAAATAATAATATCAGTTATACAAAGAAAACTGTATTTGTTAATTACATTTTAATACATCAGATTTACAACATTCACAAATGTATTAGACAGTTAAAATTAACATGTCTCAAACAACTATAAATCACAGCGGAATATACTCCATACGTTCCTTCCATCCAGCTCGCCTCCTGAGCTCCAGAACGTCCTTACCTGAAAATCTGTAATACTCGGTCTGACCCGAGCATTACATCAAAGTAACACCCGAGTCAGGCTGGAAACCAGCGTGAGTAAACCCAAATAATTTGGAATACTAAGTTATAAAACTTATTTGAAACCAGGGTAACTCGTATCTTCTACGAGTTCTTACTTATTTTATTCAAACAATTATTTCACAAAATAATATCTAAGTACCGTTACTTAGTTCCAATGGCCCAGATTTACTCAATTTATTCCATTCCAGTCTATTTGATTTTTCAAATTAAACCTATAAAGAATTATAGATTACTAATCGAAGTGGTTCCGGATATTGCTGATATCCGATCCCGGTCTCTTCGAATTCAAATGTCATCATTTTAAATGTCCAAGTTGTTTAAGGGTTTAAACATTTAAACTTATATTCAGGATGATATAAACAGATAGATAAATCACATTATCACAATAAATAATTCATATCAAACATTCATCTCACAAAGTAGCATATATCATAGATATTATACCCAAATCATCCAGTATTAATATCAATCAATCATCCATAAGCAAGTTTGATTAACTCTTAATCAATTTAATTAACCTTTAATTAAATTAATTACTATCCTTTAATTACTTGGATTACCTTAATCCTAATTAATTACAAATAAATAAATTATCTCTTAATGATCTTCCTTAATTAATCTCCTTTGATTAATTATCTTTAATTACTTTCAAGTAATTATCCTTAACCATACACAATAATTTGCTTTTAATTACTATCATTAAATTACTATAATTAAATAATTAAACTTTAATTAACCATATTCATTAATTAATCTTAATTAATGAACCCTTAATTATTTATTATATAAATTAATGATCCTTAATTACTTCCTTAATTAATTACTCTCTTTTAATTAATTACCTTAACTAGTAATTAATCACATTATTAATTAACCTTAATCCTTTAATTAATTAATCTTTAATTAATTAACTTCAATTCAATTATATTAATTATCCTTTAATTAATAACATCAAGTGATTAACCCTTAATCACTTCCATTTAATTACTTCCATAAGTAATTTCCTCTTTTCTTAATTACAATCAATAATTATCCCTAAATTACCTTCGTTAAGTATTAACCCATTTGATTATTTTGGTAACATTTTGAAAATCCACTTCCCTATTCTTTGAAAACTTATTTATTTAAATATTTAAACTTGTTAAAACAATTACTCTAGAAAACAATTTAGTTTAATAGTTAAAATCTCGTTTTAACTTTATTTTAAAACTTAGAAACACTACAAAAATCAAATTTCTTTTGTTTTAAAAACTTAAAACATTTCCTGTACAATTCTTTAAACCTGAACAACTTAAATCTGCCTTACCAAAAACACTCGAGCAAACCCCTTAGAATCCACGAAGCAAACACGAGACAAAAACCCACTTCTTCTACTTCGAATCTTACACGATGGAAACGCGACCTCAACCCCGAGTTAAACTCGTCTTCCCCAACTCTTCAAACTCCCAGTGCACACGAACGTGCTCGTGCACATGCACACCACCACTGGACGTCGACGAACTCCACCTTGGCCTCTGACGAGTCGACTTCAACCACGTATCCACGTTCGACCACCCAAACTTTCACGATTCGAACGAGAATCGAATTCGAGTATTAAACCCATCACCTGGAAAACGAACATCACTAGAAATATCCTCGCCTCTGATGATCCCTGCCACGAGACACTTCGCCACCTTCGCCGTAGCTACGCCACGCCTTCCAGCTCCTATCGCAAGCCTCGCGATCCCCTCCGATCGTCTCTCGACATCTCGAAACCCATTAGAACATCCACGACTATCCCAGGGTATTAAACCCTACTCCGACCAAAAGCCACCGCTTCGGCCAACAAGAAAATTCACCACCATTTTTCCGATGATCTACATCCTTCAATCCTCCTCTGACCACAACCCCGAGGTCCCTGACCTCCGCGATCACCAGTATTTGCCCAAAATAACATTTCCGTTCATCTCACCAATACTCAACAATTTCTAAACTAAAAATTGCGATATAGCCATTAAAATTCATGGTTACCTATCACGAATTCAACCATGTAATTCAATCTTAAAATTTAATTCATTAAATTTTGACCCAAATTACATTTTCACTGTTATTTATAGATTTTCCAGACAAATAATTTATATAAATTTCAGAACTTATTTTTAATAGTGATATTATATAATTTCACACATCTTTCATTTACAAATCAAAAGCTATTAGAGATTAAATGATGAGATATTGGTTTTTATAAGTAATCAAAACTGTTATCACTATACAGAGACTATATTATAACTATACAGGCATTCAAACATTCCTATACAAACATGCATATAATTCAATTCAAGTATTTCAGATAACAGCATGATATTCATTCAAAATAACAAGATGAAATTCAGGTTTTAAACTGTTTTTTTTTTAAAATAAGTTTACTCACCTTATATCCTGAAACAGAGAACAGAGGAGCAGATTTTTTTTTTGTTTCCAGGCTTGTTCCAGGTTTGTTATTTGATTTTTAAGCTTGATTTCTTTTGCTTTGTAGAATTTTAAACTTGCAGTTTGATTAATTTCTCTGATGGCAATTGAAGATTTCAAAACTGCTTATTGAATTTGTCTCTATCTTCTTCCTTTGATTTGCATTTGAAATTTCCAGACTTTCCATTTCCAGATTTTGCTTTGCTTCTTTGAATTTGATTTCCAGTCTTTTATTTCTTTTGATTTGAATTATTTTAGTTGAAGAATGAAGAAAGATTAATTCAGCTGAAAGTAAAATATATTTCTTCTTTAAATTTTGATTTATCTATTTTAATTATTAAAAAGAATGTTGACATTAGTCCTCCTTATGTATTAATTTGCTTACACATAGGCCTTAATTTTTACAAATGTCTTAAAACTATCTTTAAAAGCTTACAAGTGTAAATTCTTTTCTTTATTGATTTATTTAAGTCATATACATGTATTTATCTCTTTTTGTAAATAAGCTTTTAGATTTTAATAAATATATAATTTATGAAAACAATTATTTATAATAACTTATGCTTTGATCAAATTAAATGTATTATATTTTTATATACTTGGAAAATTTATTTTAACTCTATATATATATTTTTTACAAACCCATTTTTACTTAACAATTTATCTTATGTTTGAAATTTGAAAATGAAAGAATATTAAAACAAATGAACTTTTAATTTAAATCTTAACTAAAATAAAAACTTAAAATATATGTTTAAAATGAATAAGAAATTATTCTTGTTATTTAAATCTCAAATATCATTTTTTAAAAGTATTAAGTCAAATTAAAAATTTCCAATTTACAAATTATATATATTAAAGTTTGAAAATACTTTATTAAATTCAAATCCAATATTCTTTCCATTTCAATATATACAAATATATATATTCTAAATGGAAAATATTTTTAACATTAGTTTGATAATTATTATATTGAATTTTATAACATAACTTCAAATAACAATATATATATATACATATATATTATAATTTGAAAACATATTCTTTTATTCAATTAAAGCCTTCATATTTATAATATATATACACCAATATATATATACATTATAAATATAAACATTTGTAAGCTTTGAAAAATAAATCTTACCAAATTTAAATTGTTAGAAAAGATATTCTCAAATTAAAATGTTATTAGTTTTCAAAAGAAATAA
This sequence comes from Allium fistulosum, assembly GCA_030737815.1. Classification (NCBI taxonomy): domain Eukaryota; kingdom Viridiplantae; phylum Streptophyta; class Magnoliopsida; order Asparagales; family Amaryllidaceae; genus Allium; species Allium fistulosum. The sequence continues at coordinate 1,133,766,363 of CM060906.1, read as the reverse complement.
ACTTATAAATTTTATTAACAGATTTATTTGTTTAACTTATAAATAATCGTTTTATTGATTCAATCCAGTTAATTATTAATTAATAAATGTCCAAAAATCCTGGGTTATCACATTCCTCCCCCCTTAGAATCTTTTCGTCCTCGAAAAGGAACGAATCCAAAATTTATTATTTACTTATTATCAAATAAATTTCTTGTTGAACAATTTAAACTATAAACTCCCTTTATATTAATTTTTTTTTAAATATTTTAAAATCTATATAATATTACAAAAATAGTTTTATATAAAAATACTTTTATAACTCAATGTCTCAACAAGTCCATCCTTGTTCTCACAGAAATTCGGTCATATGTTGATCAGACGTAGGACTGAAAATCTATAAGGACTTAGCAAACCCGTTTTCAACACTCAGTGAAAATACTTGGAAAATAGTTATATTGAAAATATGGAAAACATTTTTGAAATCGAGGAAATATCTTTGGTGAGAATGCTTTGGAAATCATCACTCCCATCCATGGTCGCAGTTAACCCGATGGTTACGTTGCCGTCCCGGCAAAATCCACAGATAACTGTAGGTCTCCGCGCTCCTCGATTACGCCTTAGAACCCGCTACAGATCGCAGTTATACCCGGGCCTTACGTTGCTGGCACAGCACAAACCCGTATAACTGTAGGCATCAGCGCCACCGAATTTCGCTGCCAAATAATGAAACTTCTCCCACATAGGTCGCAGTCTACCGATATAAAATCAAACGCAGACTGTTGGCTCTCAGCGGCACAAACGACTTTCGCTATGTTACCATAGTGTCACAGTCTACCGATATAAAATCAAATGTAGACAGTTGGCTCTCAGCGGCACACATGACTTTCGCTATGGTCTGCAGTAGATAGCAGAGACATCGAGTTAAACTGTCGTCACAGCATAACCCAAATGCCTCTGTGGGCACCAGCCCCTCGACTTTCGCTACACAAATAATCCTCAGGAACTAGTTTGTCCGGACTCCTCACAGGATCAACTTTAGAAACCCCCCTTGGGGCTCAAGGCAGTACCAGCCTGTGGTACTCCTGAGAAGTTCATTTCAAGGAAGCGCCTTTTTCCCCAGAGCTATTTTCAAAATACTTTATACTATATACTTATAGTATCTTCAAATCATACCCTTTATGATTTATCAAAATCTCCTTTACACAAAATCGATTACCAAAATCGATAATTCTCAAACTAGGCTTTCCAAAATCCAAAATTGATTTTCCCAAAAATCAAAAGCCTTTTCCAAATTCATAGGTTCCCAAGATCTTTTCCAAAATCATTCTCATAAGATCCTTTATATATATAGATATAGATATATATAACTTTGAAAATCTTTGGATCATTTCAAACTTGTATAAAACCTCTTTTATACTTCAAATATTTCAAAACCCTTTTTATTCTGGCTAGATTCAATAAGGGAAGTTTATCATATTACAAAATATAACTTTATTTATTGTCAAATCAAATATTCAAGTTTGATTTCTTTATAAAGTTATTTACCATTTACTTACCTCCATAAAGTAAATTTCAACCAAAGAAATACCCAATTCCATTATATTTCACATAATATACCTTTCATTTTCGAAAACCATTTCAAATTTCTTATCCTCAAATTTTAAATGCCAATTTCATTCAAACCCGTACGATGTACACATATCATCCGTACGCTATATCAATCTGATCGCTCAATTGATCACACAATTTCACTTCCGAACTAGTATTGTCCACCCGGCTTCCTAGTGCGGACTCAGATCTGGTTTCCTGATTAGAAACCGTCATTCTCCTTGCATAGTCACAACTATGATAGAGAATATCCAGAACCAATCAACAATCCATATCCAGGTTCGCCGTCGAAAATCGAGCGAAAAATCCTAACTCGGATCGATAATATTATCTCGAAATTCTGTGTTCGAATCTGGATCAAATCACTATGCGAACAGAATAATATACGTACATCCTACGTATTTAACTTCATTGATTATTAGCCAAATCAATTCTCTTTTCTATTCACATTTCCTTTAATTCCATTAACTTATTCTCAATTGCTTCCATTTCCAATTGAGTTATTACTTCAATTACAAACAGTTTGAACTCTGACCAATTTAAATTTAAAAATAGCTTGGAAAAGTTTAAAATAGATAAGTAGTTGAAAAATAATTGCTAGTTTGTAAAATAGATGTAAAATAGTTAAGTAGGTATAAAATAGTTAGATAATTGCAAAATAGTTTTTAAAATAGTGAATAGATATAAATAACTGAAAAATAGTAATTAGTTTATAAAACAGTTTCAAAATAGTTAAATAGTTCCAAAATAATTGTAAAATAAGTATAAGATAGTTTGGGGTTTAAGAAGAAAGATAGTAAATAGTTTGGAAAAATATATTTGTATTAAAACAATTTATTTTGAAAATAATCCAGAGCCAAACTGTTTAATTTCCCAATCTCCATTTCCAATTAATTTCCCATCAATTCAATTTAAATTTCTACTTCCATTTAAATTGACTCAATACTTCAATTTCCATTGAAATTGATTTAATCCCAATTCAAATTGAATTAACCTTAATTCCTTTCCAAATTCAAATCAAATTCCATTTGAATTTTAAACCTATTCACTTTAATTACAATTTCAAATTATTCAAACTAATTTCAAATTGAATCCACTTAAATTTCAAATCATTTCAATTTCTATATGAATTAATCCCAATTCCCATTTGAATTTTTGAACTCATTCAATCTTCAATTTTTATTTTAAATTAATTCAATTCAAATTTTCCATTTGAATTTTAAACTTATTCATTTTAAATCACAATTCCTTCACTTTTAAACAAATTAAATCTTTAAACCTTTTAATTCTGAATTCAAATTTCAAAATTCCATTTTAAAATTTTCTTTACTTAACTTATTACAAAGTTCAAATAAGAATTCAAAAACAATTTAATCTTCAGATTCTAATTTATTATCCATTTTCAATTTCCAGATCTCAAACCCATTTTGAGATCACTCATAACTTCCATTTAAATTAACCATTTAACTACCCAAGTTAAATTTAAATTTCATCTTGAAATTTCCAATTCAAGTTATTTATTCAAACTTATTTAACTTCCTTCAAGTTAAATTTACTTAATCCGGTCAACTTTTCACAATTTGAATTCCTATTCAAATTTTAAACTTCAGATTAATAGTCTTTCCCTTTTTAAGTTTAAAAACTTACTTTACTTTGGGTTTTACATCACATTCCAATTTAAAACTCAACACTAAGTGTTTATTTCAAATCATCATTGGTATTATGTATATTCCTCATATATACATTTTCATTACACACCAAGTTATACTTTAAATTTTAAACCATTCTTGGTTTTTAATTTCAAAACAAATTTCTTTAAAACGATCTCAAGTTTTCTGGACTTAGATTTAAAACTTCACAATTTTAAATTATCTTCAATTTCAAATTTATAAGTTATACTCACTTAAATGTTTACTTCCCTAAACATTTCATTTTGCTAAATCATTAACAACATTCATTATTAAACACAATTACCATTTATGATGATAACCAAGATTATCATATCTGGAAACCAATTCATTATTATCTTTATTCTGATAACACTTCTACAAATTCAAGATTTTAATTTTAGTTTGAATTCATTTCAAACTTATCTTCTTTCAATTTTAATTTGGCTTTATTTCTATTACCACTTAATTTAATTCCAATATTTTAACAACCAATTATCTTAATATTTATTAGAAAGAAATATCATTTCATATATCAAAATATATTCTTATATAAAATCATTTAAAATCCTTATATAAGAAAATAACAATTACGCTCTCATATATATATATATATATATACACACACTCAACTCGTTCTAGGGTACCATTGACCCTATCCTTAACGAGTAATCCCAATAGAGCCAAGGTTCTCGCTTAACCTTCAGCTCTGATACCAACTGTAACGTCCCGGAATTTTCGAACCCGAAAATTCCAGATAGTTAGAAGAAAAAGAAAGAGATAGAAGAAAGAAACATAAAGAAGAAAGGAGAACAGAGAACACAACATCTCACATTCGCAGCGGATTAAATATAATAACAAATAATAATATCAGTTATACAAAGAAAACTGTATTTGTTAATTACATTTTAATACATCAGATTTACAACATTCACAAATGTATTAGACAGTTAAAATTAACATGTCTCAGACAACTATAATATCACAGCGGAATATACTCCATACGTTCCTGCCATCCAGCTCGCCTCCTGAGCTCCAGAACGTCCTTACCTGAAAATCTGTAATACTCGGTCTGACCCGAGCATTACATCAAAGTAACACCCGAGTCAGGCTGGAAACCAGCGTGAGTAAACCCAAATAATTTGGAATACTAAGTTATAAAACTTATTTGAAACCAGGGTAACTCGTATCTTCTACGAGTTCTTACTTATTTTATTCAAACAATTATTTCACAAAATAATATCTAAGTACCGTTACTTAGTTCCAATGGCCCAGATTTACTCAATTTATTCCATTCCAGTCTATTTGATTTTTCAAATTAAACCTATAAAGAATTATAGATTACTAATCGAAGTGGTTCCGGATATTGCTGATATCCGATCCCGGTCTCTTCGAATTCAAATGTCATCATTTTAAATGTCCAAGTTGTTTAAGGGTTTAAACATTTAAACTTATATTCAGGATGATATAAACAGATAGATAAATCACATTATCACAATAAATAATTCATATCAAACATTCATCTCACAAAGCAACATATATCATAGATATTATACCCAAATCATCCAGTATTAATATCAATCAATCATCCATAAGCAAGTTTGATTAACTCTTAATCAATTTAATTAACCTTTAATTAAATTAATTACTATCCTTTAATTACTTGGATTACCTTAATCCTAATTAATTACAAATAAATAAATTATCTCTTAATGATCTTCCTTAATTAATCTCCTTTGATTAATTATCTTTAATTACTTTCAAGTAATTATCCTTAACCATACACAATAATTTGCTTTTAATTACTATCATTAAATTACTATAATTAAATAATTAACCTTTAATTAACCATATTCATTAATTAATCTTAATTAATGAACCCTTAATTATTTATTATATAAATTAATGATCCTTAATTACTTCCTTAATTAATTACTCTCTTTTAATTAATTACCTTAACTAGTAATTAATCACATTATTAATTAACCTTAATCCTTTAATTAATTAATCTTTAATTAATTAACTTCAATTCAATTATATTAATTATCCTTTAATTAATAACATCAAGTGATTAACCCTTAATCACTTCCATTTAATTACTTCCATAAGTAATTTCCTCTTTTCTTAATTACAATCAATAATTATCCCTAAATTACCTTCGTTAAGTATTAACCCATTTGATTATTTTGGTAACATTTTGAAAATCCACTTCCCTATTCTTTGAAAACTTATTTATTTAAATATTTAAACTTGTTAAAACAATTACTCTAGAAAACAATTTAGTTTAATATTTAAAATCTCGTTTTAACTTTATTTTAAAACTTAGAAACACTACAAAAATCAAATTTCTTTTGTTTTAAAAACTTAAAACATTTCCTGTACAATTCTTTAAACCTGAACAACTTAAATCTGCCTTACCAAAAACACTCGAGCAAACCCCTTAGAATCCACGAAGCAAACACGAGACAAAAACCCACTTCTTCTACTTCGAGTCTTACACGATGGAAACGCGACCTCAACCCCGAGTTAAACTCGTCTTCCCCAACTCTTCAAACTCCCAGTGCACACGAACGTGCTCGTGCACATGCACACCACCACTGGACGTCGACGAACTCCACCTTGGCCTCTGACGAGTCGACTTCAACCACGTATCCACGTTCGACCACCCAAACTTTCACGATTCGAACGAGAATCGAATTCGAGTATTAAACCCATCACCTGGAAAACGAACATCACTAGAAATATCCTCGCCTCTGATGATCCCTGCCACGAGACACTTCGCCACCTTCGCCGTAGCTACGCCACGCCTTCCAGCTCCTATCGCAAGCCTCGCGATCCCCTCCGATCGTCTCTCGACATCTCGAAACCCATTAGAACATCCACGACTATCCCAGGGTATTAAACCCTACTCCGACCAAAAGCCACCGCTTCGGCCAACAAGAAAATTCACCACCATTTTTCCGATGATCTACATCCTTCAATCCTCCTCTGACCACAACCCCGAGGTCCCTGACCTCCGCGATCACCAGTATTTGCCCAAAATAACATTTCCGTTCATCTCACCAATACTCAACAATTTCTAAACTAAAAATTGCGATATAGCCATTAAAATTCATGGTTACCTATCATGAATTCAACCATGTAATTCAATCTTAAAATTTAATTCATTAAATTTTGACCCAAATTACATTTTCACTGTTATTTATAGATTTTCCAGACAAATAATTTATATAAATTTCAGAACTTATTTTTAATAGTGATATTATATAATTTCACACATCTTTCATTTACAAATCAAAAGCTATTAGAGATTAAATGATGAGATATTGGTTTTTATAAGTAATCAAAACTGTTATCACTATACAGAGACTATATTATAACTATACAGGCATTCAAACATTCCTATACAAACATGCATATAATTCAATTCAAGTATTTCAGATAACAGCATGATATTCATTCAAAATAACAAGATGAAATTCAGGTTTTAAACTGTTTTTTTTTTTTAAAATAAGTTTACTCACCTTATATCCTGAAACAGAGAACAGAGGAGCAGATTTTTTTTTTTGTTTCCAGGCTTGTTCCAGGTTTGTTATTTGATTTTTAAGCTTGATTTCTTTTGCTTTGTAGAATTTTAAACTTGCAGTTTGATTAATTTCTCTGATGGCAATTGAAGATTTCGAAACTGCTTATTGAATTTGTCTCTATCTTCTTCCTTTGATTTGCATTTGAAATTTCCAGACTTTCCATTTCCAGATTTTGCTTTGCTTCTTTGAATTTGATTTCCAGTCTTTTATTTCTTTTGATTTGAATTATTTTAGTTGAAGAATGAAGAAAGATTAATTCAGCTGAAAGTAAAATATATTTCTTCTTTAAATTTTGATTTATCTATTTTAATTATTAAAAAGAATGTTGACATTTGTCCTCCTTATGTATTAATTTGCTTACACATAGGCCTTAATTTTTACAAATGTCTTAAAACTATCTTTAAAAGCTTACAAGTGTAAATTCTTTTCTTTATTGATTTATTTAAGTCATATACATGTATTTATCTCTTTTTATAAATAAGCTTTTAGATTTTAATAAATATATAATTTATGAAAACAATTATTTATAATAACTTATGCTTTGATCAAATTAAATGTATTATATTTTTATATACTTGGAAAATTTATTTTAACTCTATATATATTTTTTTACAAACCCATTTTTACTTAACAATTTATCTTATGTTTGAAATTTGAAAATGAAAGAATATTAAAACAAATGAACTTTTAATTTAAATCTTAACTAAAATAAAAACTTAAAATATATGTTTAAAATGAATAAGAAATTATTCTTGTTATTTAAATCTCAAATATCATTTTTTAAAAGTATTAAGTCAAATTAAAAATTTCCAATTTACAAATTATATATATTAAAGTTTGAAAATACTTTATTAAATTCAAATCCAATATTCTTTCCATTTCAATATATACAAATATATATATTCTAAATGGAAAATATTTTTAACATTAGTTTGATAATTATTATATTGAATTTTATAACATAACTTCAAATAACAATATATATATATACATATATATTATAATTTGAAAACATATTCTTTTATTCAATTAAAGCCTTCATATTTATAATATATATACACCAATATATATATACATTATAAATATAAACATTTGTAAGCTTTGAAAAATAAATCTTACCAAATTTAAATTGTTAGAAAAGATATTCTCAAATTAAAATGTTATTAGTTTTCAAAAGAAATAAACTTATAAATTTTATTAACAGATTTATTTGTTTAACTTATAAATAATCGTTTTATTGATTCAATCCAGTTAATTATTAATTAATAAATGTCCAAAAATCCTGGGTTATCACAAAACTTCAATATTATCAGCTGAAAATTTATCAGTTGCTATGTTTAATTAGGCGTATTTCAAATATCAAATTTTTATTTCAAAATTTTATTGTTTAAAATTACACAAAAATTCAATTAATTAAATAAATAAAACCACTGAAATTTACGGGTCGTTACAAATTCCATTTCATTACTACATGAAAATTACTAAACAACATTTCAAAACTAGATGCACAAACCAGACTACCCTAATGGATAGGATACAAGAGTCTATAATCACTTAGTTGAAAATTTTAGAATTTAAACACTAGGATTTTATTTCAAATCATTTTGAAATAATAATAATAATATACATATATCTCCTTTTTATATATTAAATCATACTTTCAGAATTTAAACAAAATTTGTTTTTCCGAAACAATCTTGAAGCAAAATGCTATTATGGTAGCAATTCCTCACTTTAGAAACTCAAAAATGAATACTGATGAAGCTGTAGTCATCATCAAAATTATTTTCCAGCGGTTGAAGTGAGTTCAGAATTTTTTATCTCTTTTTAAGTCTATTTTAAAATATTTCTATTTAGAAAAATTACTTTCAAATAATATTGTTGTTATTTTCTCCAAGATTTTAAAAACAATTTCCATAATGCCAGAATTTAAGTTCTTAAATTCTCAGTTTAAAAAAAAGCTTGTTATAACCTATATTTATATAATATATTTATATAATCTCACCTCCTTACATAAATTCACTTCACAATCATGTATCTTTTTTTGAATTATAATAAACAACCTTAGTTAAGGTTAAATTTTAACTTTAACCCAAACATCTTATAGTCAAAATCGTGAATCTACGATTCATAAGGTGTTCGTATTTAATTCAACCCAACAATAAATGCTCATGAACTACCCAAGCACAAATAATAAATAATAATTGAATATTATCATTCTAATAACCAATCACACCATATATACCTATATTAATTTCTGAAAAGTATTCTTTTTATATATAAAATATAATCCAGGTAAAATTATTTCATTCGCCCCTTTTAAAACATTACTGTATTGTTCTACCCCGTTCAAGGGTTTAGAAACCCCTATCGATATAGTGTTTCCTTCTCTACCAACTAGAATTCATAAACCACTCAACCTAAATTAACACAATATAAAACATTTTTATAGCACAAACAGATACATGCTTTTATATATATATATATATATATATATATATATATAATACACTAAAACTTATCCTAGGGTCTCACTTACCCTATCTCAAATGAATTAACCCCACCAAAGCCTAGGTGTTTGCTCAACCTAAGCTCTGATACCACGTTGTAACGACCCACCTTTTCGACCCTTAAAAGTCGATACACTAATACATCCATGGTATTCACGTGCCGAGCGTCCAAGTGCCGAAAAGATAGATTATTTGGGAAAAGAAAGAAAAGGTAGAACAAAATCTCACATCGTGACGAGTAACATATAATATACAATAGACCTTTATCAATCAGAGTACGCTAAACAAGTCATCATCTTGGACGGTTATAACAACCTGCCCTCACAAATGTTGATAAATATAAACAATCAATGCAATGGAAAATAAACATATACGTGAATACCTCTTAGAGTCATCCAACTTGTCTTCTGAAGCCCCAAAGCATCCAAACTAGATCTATAATATACTTGGTCCGACCCAAGCATTATAAGAAAATAATACTCGGACCTATCTAGAAAACTAGCATGAGAAACACACCTTAATTAGATATTAATGTTAAAAAACTTTTAAGATAAAGGTATCTCGTAAGATCAGCTGTACATAAACACGTACATGTTTTTACCTTACGATCACCAAAACATTTTTATAGAAAATTCAGTGATATTATAATAATGTCTAGGATTAAAGTAAATTATGAATGTAGCTGGAATGCTTGCATCTCACATTCCAGCATAATTGGGTACAACTAAGTCCATACGATGCTTATTGGAGAATGGATTCCATCAATGATAAGGCACTATGGTACCACCTATAACATTACACCTATACAAACTATTCCGAGGGCCTCACATGGACCCCCTACGAATCAGATTCAGCCCTACCCTTTGCTGAATATTCTTGAATATTTTATCATCTCAGTTTCTTTTGCAACCTTTTCCAAGAGCACTCATGCACAACCAAATCCATATATATATATAGAAAGGGTGATGACAATATCCTAATGGGTGCAACCCACTTAGCCCTGAAGGATATCCCATATTTTAGTCATTCCCGGTTAATAAGGCTAGAAGCTACATTTTACTTTTCTTATAGCAATCCCACTTGGAATGATAAAACTATCCTTCGGGCAACAATGAAATGCCAGCATTCGTCCATACAAGTTGTTCAGGGTGTGAACAAACTGAATGCACTACTTCTACTACATCCATTTTAGAATCACCCTTAGGATTAGTAGCAAGTAGCCCTTGCACTTCAAAAAACTCCGCCTTCGATCATCTCTAAGATATTCCAATTTGAAACACTTATGTCGGTTCGATGTGGGTTTTGGATAATATATTCGATCCCGATCTCTTTTAACCGACAACGATAGTTTTAAGAAATGGGCCAACATTTGATAGTCAGTTATTTAACTATCAAATAAACAAACAATTCAACCAGAGATTTAACCAAGCACGGTTAAGCATAAAGCAACTACTAAGCCTCTTTAATTCATCGTTTCATTAATTAAAGAAAAATTCTAAATTCTCATATTAAAATACTTTTACAAAGATATATTCACAAACCGTTTATACTCCTTTCAATACCTAAAAAAATATCCATGTACATATATCTCAACGTTTAAGTATATTCACCAAAACACTACACTTTCCCTACTCAGAAAATATATTTATATAATTATCTCAATGGTATAAGTATATTCATAAAACATTATGAAAGATTTCTTATTTCAAAATCATATCAAAGGATTAAAATAAATATTGTTTTAAAAGAAACAGAGGAAAGGATGAACACAAATGCTATTCGTTCAGTGTTAAGCATAGAACGAATGTCCACACCATCAAAATTAAGAAGGTTAATTTGAAGAGATCCAATCTCAATTTCTTTTGTAAATTTCTTCAATAAATCCGTTTTACTAAGTCTTTTTCATTTATGAACATCTCCTTAACTAAAATTCCAAATCCATTTATAAAACTACTAATAAATCTCCAAATTTATTTGTAAAACTCTTTTATAAATATCCAAAACCATTTATAAAACTCTTTTACAAATATCCAAAATCATTTATAAAATTTCTTTTATAAATATCCAAAATCATTTATAAAACTTCTTCTCAAATTTCAAGATCTCTTTTCAAGTTATATGATTCTCTTATTAATCTCTAAAACAATATATAAAACCCTTTTATAAGTATAAGCTCTAAATTCATTTTAGAATTCTTTTCATAAAATATCATTTATAATTTCCTTTATAAACTCATATATAACAAAATTACCTCCTTTTATAAATTCCCAGACTTTACTTAATATATCCTTATAAACACCATTTATATTATTTATAAAAACTTTTATAAAAACTTCTTTTAATAAAATACATTTATAACTTATTTTATAAATCCCCTAATTATTTACAACTCTTTATAGAACTCCAAATTCATTATAAAATTCCCACTATAAATTTTCTAAATAAAATGACCAGAATTCCCTTTTTAAATCAAACTTCAAAATAACATTAAACTCCAAATATAATAAATTCTAAATATCATTATAAAACTCATATGCTTTCCATAACATGATCTTTCCATATATTTCCATAAATTCCCAAATGGAATTTATTGCTCCAATTTGTCAAAATGATATTGATTTCCTTTTATAAATTCATTTCAATTTATATAACATCGCTTATACATCTCCAAATTTATCACACTTCCAGTTTCCAAAATAGATTTACATACTTTCTCCAAAACAACCATTCCACGTATTATTATAAGTGAATATTAGGCTCAGGTCCCTAGTAAGTTTCAAAATACACAAAAACCCCAGTAAAAAAAAGTGTGCAAATTAGGTCCCTAGAATTAAGTTACTAAGTAATTGCATATAGTTATGCAATTTTTTGGTGAATAATTGCGGAATTTTCCGCAACTTTTTGAAAAAATTGCGTAAATTTCCGCAATTTTTTGGTTGAATAATTGCGGAATTTTCTGCAATTTTTTGAAAAAATTGCGTAAATTTCCGCAATTTTTTGGATGAATAATTGCGGAATTTTCCGCAATTTTTTGATATAATTGCATAAATGTCTGCAATTATTCACTGAATATTTGCATAAGTGTATGTCATTATTCAGTAACTTAATTCTAGGGACCTAATTTACAAACTTTATTTTACTGGGGTTTTTGTGTATTTTGAAACTTATTAGGGACCTGTGCCAAACTGTCCCTTATTATAAATCCATAAATTTGATTATTTCTCAAATTTATCAAATGGAAATATCTTCCCTTTTTATAAATTATCACTTATAAGACTCTCCTTAAATTTATAAGATACCTTTTATAAATCTTTTCCTGCAACATTTTATATAAAATGTCTCACAATATTTATTTTCAGAATATTTCCATCTTCTTTAAAACAAAAGTCACTTTTAAATAAAAGATAACCCCTTTTTATTTACTTTTGAATACGACTATTATTATTATAATAAATTTCTATTAAAAAAATACTTTCAAAAATAATTATTAAAACATTTACTTAATATATACACACACACACACACATATTAGAAAAGGAAAATGAAAGAAGTTGAAATAAAATAAAAAAGTTTAAAAACTCTTTTAAACTAAAATATCATAGAAATTCAAAATTAGTCAGATTTAAAATCATTTTCCCAAATCAAAATTTGTTTCCAAACAATCAATAATTTATAGTATTTCAAAAATACTATATCAAGGCCAAATAGTTACTATAGCGCTCAACCAGTGCTATAAATACCTTTAAAAAAGGTTCAATTTTCACATGTGTCAGTGTCACATCCAAAATGGCCAATAATCAAATTCAGCATTTAACAATCTATATCACAGATATATAACAGAAATAAGTCAACAGGTAAATAACTGAAAATTAAAAGTAAATCCATCAATAAAATTCCTGCATTTCAATTTCAGATGCCACAATCACTTTAAAAGCGGATATTTTAACCAATCAGCCAATAATTTCAACCAAACTCAGAAAGTAAAATTTATCTACTATATAACATATTGATCAACCAAAAAGTTGAGTTTAACTCACCGAAATAGCAGTTGAAGTCGAATCGTTTCGGTTTTGAACTAACCTAAATTTCCATATTGCTCCAAATCCGTCAAATCCAATTCCAAAGTGTAGATAATGATCCTACGAGTGCAACGCAACTGACCACGTTCAATTTGGACATCGTACGCAAAAGTTATTGATTTCATACGTTATCGATTTATAAATTATAATTTAAATACATAAATTACATTTTAAAACTAATTACCCTATTAAGTCCACCTTCCCCATTTCATAATTAGACTCTCCCTCCAAAACCTATAGCTAAACCTTCCCATGGTCGCCACTTCATCCACCCAATACTCCCTCTTCGATCAACGATACGACATGCCATCACCACCATCAACTTCCTCTCCTCAAGCTCCACCTTTCCATCACCATTGCATCACGTACGGGCCTCCCTTATAAAATGCGATTGAGACCCTTCCCACTTTGACCTAATAGCGATGCAATCCCCCTCCCTCTCCCACATGACCGTGCCTCCTCAAACTCGGCGCCGAGGTGCCAAACTCCACCACAAACTCGAGTCGAATCCAAGCTTCGTTTTCTCAATTCACTTCCTTTTTGCTAAAATCAAAACCCTAACTATAAAATAGTTCACGACATCCACTATAGCTTCTCAAACCATCGCCAAACCCCTTAAGATGCATATTTAAATGAAGATCTCGGATAAATAAACCATAGCTTCTTGTTTTAGATTTTTTCCGACGAGCATAATTTGAGTTGTGATTTTTTTTAAGTTTTTCCAAGCTTACTTTTTTTTCTTTGATCAATGCACATGATTGACAATAAACTAAAAGGGGAGAGGAGAACTTGAGATGTTGGGTTTGTAAATGCTGTCTTATATTTATTTGCAATTTCCGAGATCTCGCCCTATAGATTTCGTTCACGTATGAACTGCGAACGATGCTTAAAAAATCATCGCGACCTCAAAACAATAATAATATTCACTGGTTATCCAATTCTGTAAAATCACAAAAATACCATCGTTTGCCGAAAAATCATCAAATGATAATTTAAATAATTTTCAAATTACAAATTATCGAAAAATCAAATAAAATAAATTAAAAATATGCCAATAAAAATCAAATTGTAAGAATAAAAACAAATTTTTGTATGTTTATTCAAACTATTTATTATTATAAATAAATTTATGAAATGAATTCATCGTTATTATTTATAAATTAAAATAAGACCATTAAATCAAATTAGTTAATATCAATTCAAATCCATATGTTTAAATCATTATCCAAATATTTAATTCACAACTCAAATATTTTAAATAAATCCTTATATTTGAATTCAAGTTTTTAAACTTTAAAAATCAATTATTTAATATTTAAAATTAATTAAATATTCAAAATCAAACGAAAAATTTCTGAATCGTTACAATTAAAATTATTATCTTAATTATAACTAGGGTTTGAAATCCAATTAACATAAAACGAAGCAATTATATATATATATATATATTAAATTGCACATTAGAGTATTTATATTATTAAAACCCCTTTGATTTCTTTCAAACCATAAATACAAACATATTATGGTAAAAACAATACCATTTACTAATCTGTAAAAACCATTATAATAGAACCTAAGATTGTTCCAAATAATTCACAATGAATATCATTATTAATATATCAAAATAAAAAATGTTAAGACAACTTATAAGAATAAGATTAGTTACTTGACATTCAAAATATATACACGAAATATTTTACATTCCCACATTACTGAAGAAACATTTATTATCAATAACTTCAGTTTTCCTTTTTAATAGCTCTATAGTATTTAATTTTCCATGTATGATTAACCATATATGTACTTTAGCTTTGAGTGGGTTATTACCTTTCTAAACATATCTAAATATGTTCGATTTTGTACCTGAAAAGTTAAAAAATTTATAAAATAAGTACCTGTATAGATTTTATTACTATCCAACACATATTTTAATGTCATTTTATTATTAATGTTATATAGTTCTAATTTTGCACAAAGTAAGGAAAACTTCGATAATGTATTTCTAGCTAAAGTATGATTAAAGCTAAATTCCATGGAAAATTTAAATTAGGTCCATATATATTTCTAAAATTAGAACATCTTTAAAATTACAAATTTCATAAAGTTCATTAAATTTTATTTTAAGGGGAATTACTGACGTGTAGCTATCAAGCCAAAAGGAGGAATCATTCTCCGAATGTACCATATTATTAATTCCAAATTTATAAATGTCATAATTTTTTATTATTGATTTCCAAAAATGAGAGATATTATTTGTACTATTAATGGAAATATGTTGTATATTATAAGTACCATTATAATATTGATGCGATATTATTTCTTTCTAGATTAAATTTACATTATTATATGTAAATTTTCATATCTATTTTCCTAATTAAATAATGTTCAAATTATGTAAATATATAATACCTAACCATCCCTCGTCTTTAGATTTAGATACTATTTCCCAATTAACTAAACATTTTGAGCTACTGTTAGGATTATCATCACATAAAAAATCTCTCCTAATTTTATCTATTTTATCAATTACCCATTATGGAAAGCGATAAAATGACATCCAGTACATGGGTAATCTGACAAAACAGAGTTAACAAGGACTATTCTACCTGCCCTTAATAAAAACCTACCATTCCATTTAGTTATTTTTTGTTAATTTTATATATTATTATTAACCAGTCATCGTGTTTGATTTTTTGATCTTATTAAAAATCCTATATACTCTATGGGAAATTTCATAGCTTTGCAATTTAATATGCAAGCAACTTGATTTTCTATATTATTCATATCATTCGAAACTAACACGGAACTCTTATCAAAGTTATTCTTTAGTCTAGAGAGCAATTCTAACTAAAAAAATGGGATGAATTAGTAGATGCCTCATTTAATTCTTTTTGATCAAAGATCTCAACATTATTAATTAAAATAGAATTAATGGTATTACAAAGTCTTCCACCATTTGCTACTTTATTAAAAAATTAGTACTTATATCATCCTCACCCATCCATTGAACTCTAGATCTTTGCTTCCACATTACTTCTTCCTGTGTTAACATTTTATTGAATTCATCTTTTAAATTTGAAAGCATATCTTTTTCTGAAATATTTAAATTCTTGATTTCTTCAATTTTATTCAACTATAGTAATGAATCTTTAGTATATTGAAGATGGAAAATTATATAATAATGAATCTTTACATTCCCAATTCCTCTACCTTTAATGTATAGTAATGAAACTTATATAATATAAATGTATGAACTAAAGGTGGAACATTATAGAAACGCTAAATAGACTTAAGGATTATGAAAATGTACGTATACTGTGATTCCCGACGTGTCCGACACTTGAATCACGTGGTCATTTCATTAGAAGCACATTACTTCATAAGTCAATATCACTCTATAAATATATTGAAGATTATGATTCTTTAATATAACGTTATCGTCTACCATTTATATATTAATAAATTACTTACATATTGTCTAGTTATTAAGCTTTCCTCAGGCTAGAGATGTTATGTGTAATATTATTAATACATAGACTAGACAAGGTAAGATATTTATACATATTTGTTGAGCTTTCCTCAAGGTATGTATAGTATACTTAGGCCGCAACGACAAGGTTGATACGAGCGAATAATCTCTTTTACTTGTTGAGCTTTCCTCAATATAAAAATGAGATTAGGACAAAGAACCATGGGTTAGAAGTTTTATATGATACAACTGATAAGAAGTTATCCATCGTATATGGAAGTATGATTTGTTGATCTTTCCTCAAGGAATCCCAAGAAATAGAATCCTAAGACCTACTAGTTAAGTCGAAAGACTTTTATGTTTTGACTTAGGGCTTGGCGAAACATGAAAGACTAGTGGGAGCTTATTAGTAAAATAAAACATAAAGTCTAATCTTACTAATATTATAAGAAGATTTATTATGATATTGTACTAATAATTGACAAATTAAAACTTGTAGCAAATATCAACTCCAAAACTATTTTCAGAAAACAACAAGCTTACTAGACCTAACTATATCGATTAGCTAAGAGCGATTAGGATAGTGTTGACTTGTGAGCGCGTTTGGTCATCAATTACTTGCAGTCTTAAAGAATAACCCACTGATGATGCGAACCTCAAACTAAGACTTGCTTATGAGAAATAGTGATTGCCTAGTTTTTCGTGTTGTCTATGATAGACAAGCCGTTGCAGTATAAATACTTGTCTGTCTATGAGATATTTGATAGTCTCAAGGATTTATTTGATGAACAGTTATGTTCCGCAAGATATGAGCTTATGAAGAAGCTTTTCAATACCAAGATGACTAAAGGACAGAAAGTGGACGATTAAGTACTGATGATGAAGGGCTATATCGATATGCTTTCACAAATGGACGTGCAAACAAGCAATGAATTACAAGTTGATTTGATCCTTAGCTCTCATGGAGCTCCTTAATATGTTAAGGTCAGCGAAGTCTACATTCAAGGATCAAGGGGTCGTGCTTGCTATAAAGGGTACCGCATCATCTTCAAAAGGTTCTAAAAAGTTGTAAAAAGAAGGTAAGAAGAACAAGAAAAGTAAGAAGACTGATGATATGAGTGAATGTCACATTGCCATAAAAGAGGTGACTATAAAAGGAACCGTCTTGAATACCTAAAGATTGTTAAAGATAGAAAGCAGAACGAAACTGTAGCTCCATTAAGTACATTTATGATTCAAAATTGTTTTGCAATCAATAAAATGTCCTGGGTTTAAGATTCATGATCTGGAATTCATATATATAATTCGTTACAAGGGCTTAGAAACTGGAGCAGTGTGACAAAAGGAGAGATAAGCCTCCAAGTTGCTGATGGATTTATCGTAATTGCATCGCCAATAGGAGATTATCATTTATGTTTGCCTAATGGAGTAGTATTGGTATTAAATAATTGCTATTTTGTAACAGATTTATTTTTGGAATTGTGTCTATTTCTAGATTATCTGAGACTGGATATAAATTTCAATGTGTGAATAATGTTAAGAACATTAGTTTGAATGAAAATAAAGTCTGCGATGGTGTTCTTGAAAATGGAGTTTATGTGATCAGTACTAATTATGTATGTTCTATAAATGGTTCTTCTTATAATATGAATGATTGTTATTTTTGGCATTGTAGACTAGGTCATATTAGTGAGAAACAACTACATAAACTGAAAACCGAAGGTTTTCTCCTGTCACTTGATTCTGAATCATTTGATACATGTAAGTCGTGTTTCAATGGCAAAACGACTAAGCAACTCTTCAGTGGGAGCAATGAAATATTTATGAACTCTTAGGGTTAGTACATAATGATGTATATAATCACTAAGGATAATAGTTCTTACTTTGTAACCTTCGTTGATGATTTTTTGAGAGTAAGATATGTGTATCTTATGAAGAATAAATCCATTGTCTATGAGAAATTTATTGAGTATAAGAATGTAGTATAAAAATAGACGTATCGTAAGATTAAGATTATTTGATTTGAGAGAGAAGGCAAATACGTTGGACAATAACTCCAAGAGTACTCAAAAAGATAATGGGATTATCTCTCAGGTTACTCCACTATATACTCCACAACAAAATGGTGTTTCAGAGCATAGTAACAGAACCCTATTAGAAAATGGTTCATTCTATGATGAGTAAGGTTGAGTTACCTCTGTCCTATTGGGGTAAGCACTGGAAACCGCTACATATATGTTGAATTTCTTACCCATTAAATCTGTTCCTAAGATGCCATATGAGATATGGTATGGGAAGAAACTCTACTTCAATTATTTGAAAGTGTAGTGGTTTTCCCACCTACGTTTGGAATGTTGGCCCTAACAATTTAAGGCAAGATCATCCTTGGGTAAGTTCATAGGATATCCCAAGAATTCTAGGGAATATATTTTTCTACAACATAGAGGAAAAAAGGTGACTTTTTCCATACACGTTGTCCTTTTAGAAAAGGAATGACTATCAAAAGAAATCAGTAGAAAATTATAGACTTAGACAAGATTCGAGAAACTAATGCTTAGGTTGAACCAATGGAAGAACTCATTTCGTCCGTATATGAAAACACACAATCTATTAGAAGGTCTATTAGGGAATCTCATGCACTAGAGAGATACTAGTTTTTCTCATGGATGGTGAGAATCTTAGATGATGACACTCCTCTATCTTTCCAAAAGGCACTGTAGTGTAAAGACTCTGCACTCTAGCTTAGAGCAATGAATGTTGTACCCAAAGTGATAAAACTCATCGAATGAAAATGAGTTTTTAAGAAAAAAGCTAAATGTAGATGGATAAGTAGAGACATATAAGGCTAGGCTGATTACAAAAGGATTTCGCCAAATTCAAGGTGTTGGCTAAGATGAGAACTTTTAGCCCTTGGCCATGCGTTAGTCCATTCGGATTATGCTAGTCATTAATGCATTCTATGACTACAAAATATGGTAAATGGATGTAAAGATGGTATTTTTAAATGGTGATTTAGAAGAAACCATATATATGTCGCAGCCCGAGGGTTTTGTAGTCAGTAGGAGTGAGGGAAAGGCTTGTAGGTTGTTAAAGTCCATTTATGGACTTAAATAAGCTTCAAAAAGTTGGAACGAGTGTTTTGATAAGATAATCAAACAGTTTGGATTTTGTCAAAACACAGAGGAAGCATGCATATATACAAAGGAACAAGTAAATGATGTCGTATTCTTAATGCTATATGTGAACAATCTTCTCTTGATTGGCAATGACACTTCATTATTGCAATCAGTGAAATCTTAGCTTTCTATGAATTTCTCCATATGGATTTGGGTGAAGCAGCTTACATACTAGGTATAAAGATCCATAGAGATAGATCTAAGAGGTTGCTAAGAGTAACTGAATCCCTATACATAGATACCATACTGAAAAGGTTCAACATGGAGAATTCCAAGCATGGAAATGTTCCAACGTATTCTGGAATTATCCTTTCTAAGAAGGGCACTCCTCACAATGATGAGAAGAAAGAGCATATGAAGAGGATCCCCTATGCTTCAGCTATAGGATATATAATGTATGTTATGTTATGTTCTAGGTCAGAGTGGCATATACATTAGGATGCGTAAATTGATACCAGTCTAATTCTGAAGAAAAGCACTGGATGGTTATAAAAGTTATATTAAAGTATTTAAGACATACTCGGACTTATTCCTTATTTACGAGATTGGACACCTCCTTATAAAGGGTTATACAGATTCGAGCTTATAGAGAAACATTGATGACAACAAGTCGGTGTCTATTTATTTATGCCTAATGGTGAAGACGTAAATTGGAAAAGCTACAAACAAGAGACAATAGATGATTAGATGATGAAGACCGAGTACATCACCTTAAATGAAGTAGTTAAAGAGGCAATATGGATGCGCAAGTTTTAGAGGGAGCTTGGAGTGATTCCTAATACCAAGAATCCAATAGCATTGTTCTGTGACAATAATATGGTGGTATTACAAAGGGGCCCAAAGCACACAAGAAGTCACGACATATTCTAGAGAAGTTCCACCTTATTAGAGAATTCAATTAGAAGAAAGAGGTCATGATACATAAGGTTGATAACATGGACAACATAGTAGATCCATTCACAAGGGGTTTAGCTCAGACAACCCTTGAGAAGCTAATCGAAGGGATGGGATTGAGATTCCATAATTAGTCCTAAGTGCAAGTGGGAGATTGATAGAGTAAGGGGTATGCCCTAGGGAAAATTCTATAAATTATTAACTCTATAATCAATCCTCGATCATAATAAAGGTGTTTTTTTTGTTATATATTTGGTATAATGTGTTATGCAATTAATTGTTTGATTAAAATATTTTTAATAGAAAAACTATAGATGGTGTATTTGTGATAGTAATTACAAATAGTTGTGATCATAATTATTAAGTCACAATATAGTAAAACATTTCATTTTAAATATTCCTAGTCAATATGCATCAAGGTTGCACATCGATGCATCCTTTTAGACTATAGTATGCAACACTCTCCAAATATTGGACAATGTATTACTCATCAATGTTGGGGGCACTAAGAACTTACTTACTAATAGTTATTGGATGACCACGAAATGACTCACTCGATAGTTTTCTTTTGGTTAACATAACTAAGGTCAAATAAAAAATCTTGGTGTGACTAATTTACATGGTTCTCTTGAATTGAGAATACTATTTGTATTCAATGTGAAACTCTATTTTATAATCAAATCATGACACGGGATCCATCGAACGACAATAGTTGGTTCGAGTGGAAGTGTTGCAAGTGAAACACTATCCAAGAAAGGATTCATCTTCTCGGTTATATGTAGTTAGTATTACGGTCAACTGAAGTTAACTCAAAGTTAAAAGCTCTGGCTAGAGGAGTATGGTTAATAATAAAATTTATTATTAAACCTTGAACTTTGTTTTTGGATATACAAAGTTGAATATGGATGATGTTGGAATTTGACCAAAACCAAATTTCATAAATCCTAATGTGATATAGTTTTGATAAAGAGAATTGGTGTAAATAATCATTACTATCAAGGACCGCTTATAATAAGTAAAATTAGATTTTACCGAAAGATGTGTAAGCGATAAATTCAGCCAAATATCACACCACTAGCAAATGTGATGTGGGAACGTTAATATTTGAATTGTTCAATATTAATCACTGACTGAATTTGCACCTATAGGTCAAACGACCGAAATAATGACTGTTCTAAACAAACCACATGATTTAATTGATTTTTAGTACTAGAAAATTGATTAAACTAATCAATATTTATGAAAAAGTAATTGTTAATTTTTACTTAATTTATTTGAGTGCTGTTAATATTTAGTAAATGTGTATATAAAATTTATAAATGCGCACGTCGATATACTATATTAACAGAATGTTTAAATTTGACTTAAATAGAATAAATACTAAAATGGGCTTTAAATAAATTAAATTAATTTATGTTTGTGAAATATTAATTGTTAAAAAAAATTCTTCTTTAATTTTGTAACAACCCGTATATTTGGACCATTTAAATTGACAATAATCCACACATGTCAACTTAAATAGTACAAAACTCGAATCATTAATGGAGTATATGTATATAAATGGGAATCATCACAGAATCATAGAAAATATAACATAACAGAATAGTGCAGTGGAAATACAACATAGTCATAAGAGTAGTTCATGAAGCTACCCATAAATACAACAATGTCTCAAATAAAGAAATACAACAACATAGATGTCCAAATAGTCCAAATGGAAAGAACAATACTGATAAGATAAGATAGTGATAGTCTTCGGTCTTCAGCTCCAAGTAACCAGCAACAACAATCCTCAGTCTGATCCGAGCATGTGCACAAACAAACACTCGAATCAGGACATATATTCTTATACAGATAATATGGTTCAAAATTTGAAATAACAATAACTCAAAGATGAATGGAATAAACATCTTTCAGGATCCGATAAACTATCTATACATAGTAGAGTACGATAAATAGATAATGTCTAACAGTAAAGTAAAATATCAAGATAGTGTTAAGGCGTCACCATTATTCCCCTTAACACATTTTATATAAGCATCATATACTATACAGCACTGTAAACTCCACCGTAAACTAGTGGGATATCAGGGAGTACTCCATAGGTATAATACAAAACAAGGTCGTAGTGGTCGCGTATATGGAATACAAGTATGACAAGGCACATGAGGCAATACCCAAGGTAGTGACACTACCGTTTGCCTGATCCGGACTGGTGAGAACGCATCGCCCGCAGCGATCGCAACACCGTGAAACAACACTCCCAAATCAAGGGTGCGCACCAATCAATCACAAAGTAAATGAATAGTTTACGAAGAAGTGTGTTCACTTGAGGTAGCTAACCTCCATTGGCCCAGCACGGCTCCTGTTTTAGTCATTTCCAATTTGACACAAGTGTCAAGGCTATCCATTATCGTTCACTTTCTTCAATCATCAACGTTCGTCAATCCAACCACTTCATTCTGGATCACACTCCGCGTATAATTATTAAAGTGGTTTCCGGTTTAGACAGTGAGTATGTCCCTAACCGATTCCGGTTCCTTTAATAACCTTCGTAATTAAATTTCCGATTGGTCGCTTAATATATTTCAAAAAAACCAATTCAATTTCAATTTCAATTCCAATTAGAATTCGTAAATCAACATTTCGGTAGTCTTTCTAAATCAGTTTCCAAAATTTACGCTTCATAACTTCCAAATTCATTTCAAAATTTCTATAATTCAATTTCAAAGTTTCAATTTAAAACAATTCGAATATCCATTTAATTTCGTATATAAGTTCATTCCAAAATCATTTAACTTAATTTAACGTTCAAACGATTTAAACTCAATTATCGATTTCATTCGATATTCATTAAATTAATTTATCATTAAACAATTTCAATTAAATTTCCAATTCCTTACATTACTTCTTAAGTTCATTTTCATTATCAAAGTTTCAACTTTATTTAAATTACATTTGTCAAATCCAATTCTTCAAATTACAAGTCTTTCATTTGTTTCGATAAAGCGCATTCTATTTCTTATTAAAGAAATTCATTTCATTTATTATTCATTTAGTTACAAATTTCAAAACTCAGTTAAAGAAACTTAGCTTCACTTATTCAATAATTCAATTTCTCTTAATAAAGATATTCAATTCAATTTAATTATAATTCGATCTTATCAAATTTTCAATAATTTCAAATCTTAATTTTTAATTATTTCAAACTCATTCATTAATAATTCCAAACTTAATTATTAATAAATTCAAACTTAATTATTAATTATTTCAAACTTCGTTATTAATAATTTCACAACTTAACTATTAATAATTTCAAAAGTTAATCATTAATAATTTCAAAACTTAATTATTAATAATTTCAAAAGTTAATCATTAATAATTTCAAAACTTAATTATTAATAATTTCAAAAATTAATTATCAAATAATTCCAAATTTAATTATTAAATAATTAAATTTTAAACAATATTCTTTTGTCAATCACTACGTTAATATTTGTTTCAAATTCAAATATTCACATTTACATTCATTCGAATTTAAATTCCAATTTATTCAAAACCTTGTTATTAGTCAAATAAAACTTTATTTTATTTAAATCAAAACATTGACCAATCGGGTTTAATTTAATTTTCTATCCTAGGTCAAAGTTATTTGGGTATTTATCATTTCAATCCGATTCCATTTCAATTCAAAAATCCAAGCATACAAAGGGAACTTGCAGTGTGATAACTGGGATGGTGTCAAAGTAAATAAACAAGCAATAGCATCCATCCATAACAATTCAACACTTATTCAAATAATCCCGAAATAATCGTATTAATTTACATTTGTTATTTATGCAAATTAATATAATTATTCCTCGAATCTACACTATCATTTCATGTAGATTAAAGATTATTACGTTACGGTTTTCACTTGTCATTCAAATTCCAATTTCAATTTAATACTACAACAATTTTATCCAATATACGTTCAAAGGTTCAAAGTGTAATTTATCAATTTTACGTGTCAACTAACTTACCAATTAAAATGGGTCATATTTAACTAATAAAAATTCATCATATAAAGGGGTCAAATTTAACAATTCAAATTCAACATATAATTCGGTTTAAATTTGATGACTATCCTATATCAACTTCAACTTGCAAATTATTTTATCACTTAACAATACAATTAACATCCAATTCAACGTCACATAGCAATCATTCATCATCCAAACTTGTATAAGAATATAGTCGTGAAAATTTATTCACCTTTCGTGGATAAAGAAACTGACGGCGAAGCAAAATAAGCCCGAAAGAAGTCGGAACAATACGAACAACGAACACTGCAAATATCGATAAAAGAGACGATATTAATTCAATGAACGTCATATATAAAATTTATATAAATGCGCTTACCAAAGACGGAGAAAAAGAACGAAGCTGAAAAATGGCGCTGCGAAAGAACTCAGTCGGTTGCTTCTGCACACAATGAAAAAGAAAAGTCGGTTACTATTTTGGTAACCGGAATAGATATTCGCGAAACTATTCTTCAGCAAAATCTAATACTAAACTCAGTTCTTTTTTTTTCTTTTTTTTCTTTTTTATATACAGAACCCGAGCCTCAACAAACACACGCACTCAACACAAAACGCACACAACACTCACGCATGAACAACACAGCAACACACCCTAACTAAGCACACATCACAACACTCAATGCACACACACCACACATACACGCAACAACACCTCACATACACGCACGCACGCTCGGCCATGCGAGGCTGGGAGAAGAGGAGGGGAAACGGTGATGCAGGCGGTGACGGGGTAGTCACGCTGGTGGTGGAGGCAGTGGGCTTTGGTTGGTGCGCGCGGTGGTCGGAGTGAGGGCGAGGTGGGATGGCGGAGGGCTTTGCACGGTTCAGGTGGGGTTCTTCGGACTGTGGTGGATGGAGAAGGAAAGGAAAAGTGGTGGAATGGTGATGGTGGGTCTGGAGGATGGTGCGTGCATGTGAGAGGCAGAGTGGTTTCACGAGAAAGGAGTTGTTCGCTCCTCCTTTTATTTACAGAGGAAAGGAGAGAAAAAATGAGAGGAAGAAGGAGGCTTTACCTGGTGCTTTGATAATTGAAGGTAGAAAAGTGAAATGAGGTGAACGGAAATGTTGCACAGCGGATAATAACCGAGAATCTAAATTTCTCTGTTGCTTCGTATTCACCAAATTCTTTCGAATTCTGAAACGTCACCCTTATTTCCAATGCAACCCTAGCTGCCAACTACCTCATTTATTACATCAGCTGAGATTATATTGTTTCTTTCGTAAACGGGTTAAAACTTGGGCTGAAATCTTATTTCACCGGTCCGTCCGAACCGATTAAATTAACGCTACAATTTTACGTTGGACTCCGATTTGCACAAATAAAATACCCTTTTGATCAGCGCGATGGGACGCTTCTAACGGTGCACAAATAATGGTGGTACGATTGTATTACAAAATTTCGAATTTTATATTATTGGAAAAATACAGGAAAATCGCCGGAAAATAAGATCGACGGAGCTAAAGAAGTCCGAATTTTGGAAAACGAAAAATGACGCCTTGCTCAAAAGATGGTTTAGAATTTTTCTATATAAAAATATTCGGGTTCGGAAGATAAAAAATTTCACGTTTTAAAATGAACTGTTATACAATAAAACGCGAACGAAATTTTCAGTGATATTTTACGACGAAACTTTTTCTATATTCATATCTAACTGGACGTATCATATAAATAAAGTTTGGACGTTAATTTAGATCGTTTAGAAATTTCAAAATTTTATATTAAAACGGTGGATTTAAAATTTTAAATTGGGTCGGAAATCCAGGGTCGTTACAAATTTATTTGATTTCCATTAGTATTTACTAAAGTGCATATATAATAGTTATAAGCGCGCGTATCGGTATACGATATCGATAGGAAATTTAAATTGGATTTATTAGGAATAATACTAATTGGTTTTGAAGCCCAAATAGCCCATGTAATGGTTGGCCTTAGTTTGAGGAATAAGAGGGTCTTTTGTTTTGAATGAAAAGAAAATCTTATTGAAAGGAGAGGAGTCAACATATATTTAATGCTACGTTTATTTCCTCCTTTAATAATTACATCGCTCAACTTAACTTCTCAAGTCAGAAAATTCCGTGGGATGAAGTAATAAATATTTCAAAATGAGATTCAAATAAAACAAAAATTAGGAAGGTGGTTATCTCTAGATAATTGCACATCAAAGATAAATTTATGAAATCTATGAATTTCTTTTTCATTCAAGGTGTATTCTTTTATGCTTCATCTGTAAGGTAATTTTATGTTTTGTTTATACATATGTAAATTATCATGTTCACATTCCTTTAGTTCTCTACATCTTCTATTTCTTCTCCTTGTATGTTTTGGGTTATGTATGATTACCAAAATTCTACTTTGAATCATTTCTTTGTCATCGTGTTGAATTTAAAATTCCATTTTATCTATTACCCATGTGATATTAATAATAACAATCATAGATCCTCTTCTGCTCTCTTCTGTTTGATCATTATGGGTATGTGTAGTACGGATCTAAATCTGATTGTCATGAATTCATATATGCCTAATTCATCTAATCCTTTTAATTCAGAAAACATTATTTGAATATGATTTTGGAACCATCGTATTAATAGATCATATTATAATGTTATGATTAAAGGATGTTTTATAATTCTTTTGAAATATTTTGAGTATTGTTTACATATAGATTAATTGAATTTAAATTTCTTATGTTGTTTCTAAAAGGGAAAAAAGGAAACCTTTAAGTTTCCCGTGATTTGTTTTTTGAATTAATATTTTGACTTATGGTAAGCTATTTTGATTTAAAAATATCATTTTGAATTACAAATTAGTTAAGCATAATTTTATGTTATTTTGTTTCAAAATATTAATTTAATTTGTATTATAAACATATATGTATGTATGTGAGTCTATGTGTGTGTATACATACATATATGTATGTGTTAAATTTTTCAAAATTAGTTTTAAAATTAATGTAATGATTTTTAAATGACACACTCGCGTGCACACGCACACACGTGCGCACACGCACACAGATACACACACACACACACAGATATATATATATATATATATATGCACATGTAATCAAATTAAAAAATATATTTAGGCAACGAAGGCATATATGTAGGGGGATGTGGCCATTGTAGTGTAAATCCCAACACCTAAAATTTTCACATTTTTATGCACACTTTCTACCTTTTACACTTACACATTCATATATGGGTGCATTTGATGCGCTCATCAAATAACAGTGTTAACAAAAACAATTTAAAATTAAATTAACAAAATTTAAATAATTATAATAAAACGAATGTTTTAATTAAAAGAACTTTAGAAAAGTTCCAAATAAATTTAGATTACATTGGCTCAATAAAGATCCAAAAAAAATAAAATAAATAAAAATTTACCCAATTACCCCACTTTCGATTGGCTCGGTTCCAACACATACGTGACAGAAGGGATTTTAATATATAACATTAACGAACCGTCATTATTTCTTAAGTGAACAAAACCCACCCTTTCATTACTGTTTACTCTAGGATCCATGATCCTTTTCCCTTCCATATCCATCGTATCCTCGACCAATTTATTAGCTAAGTCTTTTAAGTGTACCACATCGTATTTATAATCCCTCCTTTATGGCTTGTATTCTTTATGAAAAGATGAGTTGTAGATTGCACAAGTGGAGATTTTTGTGGGCTTCTCATCTTTAGATTTGATCGATTATTTACTTTAACTTCCATCCTAAATTTGACCTAGGATTATCATAAGCATTTTCTGACCTAACAACTTCGCTTCATCTTTTTTTTGTTATAATATAATTTTTCCAAGACTCTTATCCTTTAAATGTGATGCATTACCATTTCTCCATGATCATTTAATCTCCTAACCTTCATTTTTTTTTCATTTTGGTTGTCCTTAATGATTCCTGAAGTATAAGCATTTCAATCAATCCATGTATAAATTCAAGTTTTTTGCACAGCTTTTATATTGGCACTCTCATTTTTCATTTCAATTGGAACTAAAGCATGTCCGGCCTCATCATGGACCTCTAGCTCAAGTGGTTTAGGGTTTGGCACTTTAGAAAGAGGTTTTAAAGATAATGGGTTCGAGCCCATGAGACATCAAAAAGAGTAATCTCCTTGAATAAAGTATCACTCATGCTATCAAAAAAAGCTTGTCTAACCTCAATGTTCTCAACATTAAGCTGCTTTGTTACATTCTTCTTAAGATTGATGTGGTGCAAAGCCTTTTTATCTTGGTCGTTAGCCATCTTTAACTTGCCATTTATGCTAAAAAAATTCCCGAGTTCAGTTCTCGGTTAAAGCTCCAAAAATATTTAGCCAAAATGTATACCTAACCTATATGCTTAGGTCAAGGGACTAAATGGCAATTGGGAAAAAGGGTGAAATCTTAGGCAAGTATGCAAGCCATCATTACTAAAGTGGTCAATTATGCAAATAAGTTTTTGTGCAAGTCCTTGGCTATAAATTCATAATTATAATTTGACCTAGGTAGCCATTAAAATCCAAAATCAAGCTATTATTGATGCTTGAGTGAAAGTGAAAATGAAAATGAGGAAGAAGTACAATTCTGAATCTACTCGTTCTTAGTAGGGTTAAATGCCAATTTATAGAGAAATTGCACCTTCGGATCTTTGATACATTACAGTCGTAGGAGATGGTGGCTGAGATTTTATTGGCCTGGCATGTAGCTGATTTCGCATGTAGCATAACTCACTTTTGACCTCTTCATGATGACATGACACGATTGAACCAATCAAGAGTTGTCACTTGGCTACTTAGAGTGTTGCTTTTAGCAGTTTTCTCAACATGTGATAGCACTTTCTTCACCACGCGATAGCTTTTTAGCTTGTGATGGCACTGTTATTCTCAACTTGCGATAACTTAATCATGTGATAGCTTTGATATTCTCTTCTTGTGAAATCTTTGACATTCTCATCTTACGGTAGCTTAATCGTCCCAACATGCGATAGCTTTGTCATTCTTAAGTTGGGATAACTTTGACATTCTCATCTTACAATAGCTTATCCATCTAAACATGCAATAGCTTTATCATCCTCAACTTGCAACGGCTTAATCATGTCATAGCTTTGAGATTCTCATTTTCTTTAGCTTAATCATCTCAACAATCAATTAGCTTTGTCATTCTCAACTTATGACGGCTTAATTCTGTGATAGCTTTGATGCTCTTACCTTATGATAGTTTAACCATCTCAATAGCTTTGACATATATTATTATGTGATACATTCTAAAATTATCATGCAGTAGCTTCTCAACTTACAATAATCTAATCATCTCATCATGCAATAGCTTTAACATACCTCATCATGAAATAGCTTCACCTTCGATGGCCTTTATCTTTAAATGTGATGGTCTAATTTTGACAATATGCAATAGCTTTACTTTCTCGTTATGCGATAGCTTTTGGCATTTGATAGCAAAACTCTAGACCGATTTTTTGAAAATTTTTAGGGTGTAATACATCATGTTTTATTCAATGCGTCAAACGAGGTAAGTTTGTGTATTTAGTAGGGTTCAAGCTTCATGCTTTCGTAGGTTTAGCCACATTTACCTATTTTCCTTAAATACACTATTCGCATAACAATGTATTCTAAGTACTTAAGCTTCACCTAAACATTTTATAAAGTATCAAATATGTTGATATAATTTCCTAAGTTAACTATAATCCTACTAGTTTTGACAGACCAATTAAAAACCCGATAAAAACTTATTGGATTTCACAGGCCTACTAAAAAACCTATCGGCTTGATTCAAACATAAACAAGGTAGGAAAACAAGTATCTATCCCTATAAAGAAACCAAGATATCCTCATGAAAAAATAAGAAACATAATCAACATTCTCACCCAGTCTGTCGAATGCATACCGATTCAGGTTTGACCTTGATAACTAAGGGGATAATCGGTTATTGTGCGAAGTGATATCTAGTCCCAATACTCAACTTTGTTTTCTAAACTCGAACAATTCATTTTAGGATGATCAATTTTAACATCCTAGCATATTTAGATCTTCTCAGTTTCCTGAATGCAATTCTAGTCACACAATAATTATGCCTAACTGTACTCGCCAGTGGACAACCCCAAATGGTTATCCATCCTAATCTCCAACGACATGATATAAAGTGATATTTCAAGAGTAAGTACATTAATATAGTATGGGCAGTATAAATATGGTTAATCAAACATATGTAAGTCTATAAATATATCAAAAAATAACAATCACAATGTTAACATGTTCTATCATAAAAATTTATGCATATGACTAGTATAAGCATGTAATTAACACGTATAGACTAGAATATTAAACAGCTTCACATCATTCCATCATGTTCTTGCTTAAACTTTAATACTTTGAATTTTCTATAAAAATCCATTGAAACTGCGCTTTAAAGTTGTTGAAAATACATTTTGAAAGCTATTGAAAAAATGCTCTTGAAGGCCATAGAAAATGTACTTTAAAATCACTAAAAATAATACTTTAAAGGCTATCCAACCTATAATCTTATGCTATCCAAGCCATGACTTACTAGCTAGTGGAAGTATATGAATAAGCGCTATCGAAAACATTTATTATCAAGGCTTTTAGAAATATAACCATAAACTAACAAAGTTATAGCCATATGTTATAGAAAGTATAGTTTTTAGATAACAAAATTATGCCTTAACCAAGCTAACAATAAAATGGTTTATTAGCCAACGGAAGTATACCAAATCATTTTGTCAAAAGAAAAGTTGATAGCTAATGATAGTATGCCCTAACCATGCTAATAGAGACATGGCTTAATAGAAACATAGCTAAGGCATAGGGAAAAAAATATGGTTAGCAAAAATATAGCTTAGGAAAATATAGTATGAGCATACTGATGAAGGCATAGTTATTAGAAATATAGCAAAAGTATGTTAACGAAAACATAGCTATCGAAGGCATAACTAATGAAAATATAGCTAATGATGGTATAATCCACTCTTGCTATAAAAAAACATGGCTTAAGTATACCAATAGAGCTCAACCTTGGTAACGAAAGTATAAAATGGAAAACCTATAATAGCTTTAAAATTGTTTTATTTCTTTATAAAGTGATCACTTTTGACAAAATCTTATCGTATGTCGCATTCTCATTTGCTAGTTCTTCTTTTACTAATTTCATATCTGAAATTTCAAAGAAAATTCTCATATTTTTAGGTACATTAATTAATTCCTTAATTAATTATATTTGTTATTAAAATAAGTAAATAAATTATCCGAGTTTCCATAATTTTCCCCATTTTAATCATTTCATAGTTACTCAAACTCATGTTGGAAAATTTCCAAAAACTCCCAAAAATCCAAATCTTTATTTTTAACCTCATATAAAAATCCTAGGGAAAAATGATTATGTCTCATTTTAAAATAGTTAAATCCCGAAGTCCCATCATTTTCCATCCTCGGAAGATTGTGGAAAATCCTTATTAAATCAAAAGGTTACAAAATTAAAAACACATCTTTATTTTTCTATTTTTAACAACATATCAAATTTCAAATCATTTAAGATCATTAGCTTTGGTTTTGAATTTAAATACCTTACCTTAGGCTACATAAATTAACATATAAATTCATGATACCATATACCCAAGATTCATGTTTTTCATATTTCAAAACATAGCATTTTATGTAAAAATGGAAAAAAATTAAACATAAAAGCACGATCAATGGTAATATTATTTATCCATAGGTTGTTTAAGAATGGAGTGATGTGCTCTAGTTGTTCTTGTACAAGATTTTAGATCTATCTTCTTTAATGAAATGAGGATCTAAATAGAGGAACACATTAGTGAGCGTTTTCTTTCTTTTCCTTTTGATAATAAGATGAATGAACAATGTAAGAATGGAAACGTTAGGGATTTCACTCTGTATGTTGGACCTTGGGTTTTCCCATCGCAAATCCTTCTTTAAAATAATTATTTCAAACCTTATTCATTCTTCCTTAAGTATTAGTGGCGGTTTAATGTAGAATATTAATTTTGTCTAGCATTACTGTCCCAATGGTTAAGTGCTATGGCTTTGGTCCGAGGTCACAAGCTCAAATCTTAGGTAGCGTATGATTCGAACCACTAAGAATATATTGATTTATTGTATGCTATATATTACCTAAGAATTGTAGTACAGTTATTTCTACTACCTAAGTACCTAATTTCAAAAAATGTAGAATATTACTATTACCCTATTTATTAAAGAAACTTTGAAATGAATTAATTAGGCACTTCTCTTATTTATTCCATTCTTTCACATTATCATTATTTAATGACTAATCAGTTAATAATGTGTACTGAAAACAGGAGTTTACATATGATTATATCTTTGATAACTATAAATCACTTTTCCTGCAAAATACAGTTTTAGGGTGGATCCTTCACCTTTTATAAACAAATGATAAACATGTTCAAGGTAGATGCCCTTTGCAGCTACATAGAACCCATGTAAACAAACTAATACCAATACATCACAAAGCCAAAACAAGTCTAAAAACAACATAATTCCTAAAATAGGCTTAAGTTCTACCCAAATATGCTCGGGAGTATCATGAAAGAGATAGGAAACATCATATATCACAAGAAGTCAAGCTTTGACCAGTCTCAATGGATATAATACACATAAAGAAGGAATATCACTAAACACAAAATCATATTTTCATTTCTATTTTAGCATATTTTGTATAACTTGTAATCATATTTCTTATAATCATATTTTTATGGCACTCAATATAGAGTTTCTTTTGTGTAGTTAACATAAAATTGAACTGTTATCCAACTTTATAACCAAATCAAATCTGGATGAGCCAGAATGGTTAAATAATCAAATAGCAAATCAAAATTCCAAAGTGATAAATCCAAAAGTTAAATTCCAGTTGAAACTCAAAGATGCAACTAGAACCTCATTAAAGACCTTAGAAGGTCACGTACTTACTACAGGAAGGAAGAAGCCAAAGTCAAAACAACTGAAATACAAATTAAATGTTAGATCGATACAAATCTAAGGCCCTCAGATCGGTTCCAATCCATGGTTCTTCACCAAGATGGAATGTACTTCAAACCAACTGAAGGTTAAAGGCTAATGCAAGGGAGAAGAACCAAAGACTCATGGACCGCTGCTGATCCATGGCGACAACCTCAAGAAGTAAGACACTAAGGAATAACAATCCAACCTCATGGATCGCCATTGATCTGAAGTTCTTAGATCGGTACTAACTTAGGAAGCAACTTGATGATTTGGCCATGATCTCTTCAGGCAACCTTCTTCAGAATGTGGGGATGTGATGGAGACAGATTCATTGATCTTCATCTATAAATAAAGGCTGAGAGGCACCATTTTGGGAGCTTTTTCTACACCTGTAAATTATGTCTTATTTTGGTATTGTCTTGGGTCATCGTCTATCTGAGAACATCGATCCATAAAATCTTCCTTGTAAAAGTTTGAAGAAATCATTAACGAAGCTCAAATGGACATAGGCCAGAGTTTATCTGAACTACTAATAAATCGTTATGTGTTGTTCTTACTCTTTTTTCTTTTAATTTCATCACTTTATTCTCATCTTTAATCTATACTGGTGTTTTCCTAATTTTTGATGTAAACATTTTTTGTGCTTTCATTGAGAAATCCAATTTCTCACTGTTTAGATTTATTTTTAACCTTTGGATTGCTTTAATCTACAAAGTAAATCTATAAGTTATGTTTTAGAGATCCAAGGTTATTCAAATTTTGTTGAAGTCTATCATAGGATCTACCAAAGAAATGGCTCCAAGAAATACCAAGGAAAATTAAATTACCTTTAAGCCCACCAACGATGTGGAAAATGCTGCATCCTAGCACAAAGCAAAAACCAATCGATCTAGAAATATAATCACTAGGATTGATCTGGATAAGATGATGAAAGAGATGAACAATAAGTTTCTAGAAAGTAAGAATGTTATAATGAAAAAAGTAAAGAAAACTTGGATTTGATGGCCCAGCAATCCTAGGGTCATAGAAGGAACAAGAAGGAATTGCCACCTTTCGATTC
Source organism: Allium fistulosum (assembly GCA_030737815.1). Taxonomy (NCBI): domain Eukaryota; kingdom Viridiplantae; phylum Streptophyta; class Magnoliopsida; order Asparagales; family Amaryllidaceae; genus Allium; species Allium fistulosum. The sequence continues at coordinate 1,133,731,249 of CM060906.1, read as the reverse complement.
AAAAGAAGACAGTTCTACTTCATTTGGTTTAAATCAAAGAGAAGGAAAGCAAAAATATAGAGGAAAGAGACTGAAACTTCAAAGTGGGAGTATGCAGAACTCAGGTCAGAACAGCACAAGTCGGTGTTGAACCATCATCTCAGATCAGTACCGATCTAACTTGCCGAGTCCTGAATGTTGAGAACTTTGTTCATTTGCATAGTGATGCCGATGATGGAGATGGCTCTATTGTTGATGGCCAGAATATTAGAGTTCGAACAGCCGCTGTAGACATGTCACATAAAGATCGAAGAGTCTGATCCACTGAACGAACAGTCCCAGAGACAGAGAACCCATATATCATGGAACTAGCCAAGACCGTTTATAGAGTCAAACATTCAGAGCAAGCTATGATGGTTGACGCTCAATCGATCCGATAGTACCAGAACTTTTAGAATATATGGTAAGGAAGCTGGTAAGTGAGAACTGGCATAGCAATAATGATGATCGGGGTTCTTTTCCTAGTATGAACCCGTTCATCGAGGAAATATTGTAAGAGAGTACCCCAGAAGGTTTACCATGTCCACAATGTCATCTTATAACAGAACAACTGATCCAAAACGACATTTGTTAAAGTATGAATAGCATATGGATAGCTCCAGAGCTAATGATGTTGTGCATTATAGATGTTTTTCAATTTTTTTGGAAGGAGTACCGATTATGTGGTTTACTCGGCTACTAGCAGGATCCATATCTTCATTCGACCGGCTAGCTAGAAAGTTCATGGAGCAGTTTAGATGGCATGATGCCTTCCCAAAAGACGTGATGTCATTGTCTAATAATTTTTAGAATTCTAGAGAGTCTTTAAAGGAATTTTTGAGTAGGTTTAACGTGACTGTGATGGATGTAAGCAATGCCAAGGAGGACATCGTCTTGGTAGCTTTAATTAGAGGAATTCATCCTGATATGGATTTTGGTAGATTGTTGAAGATGAAACCTCCACCGACTGGAAGAATTTTATAGAAAAGCAACTCAATATTTGAGCTTGGAAGAGGCAAATACAGCTGATGGAAAAGCCGACGGAGGGCGATCAACGGAGGTGGTTCAAAGTAATATGGCTATGAAACAAATCGGCGAGAGTTTCGAGAATGTTTTGTTGATGTGGGAAATAAGAACAACAATTAGAAGAGAAGTAATCAAGGTAATGGATGTAGGAAATCTGATTTCAATAAATGTCCACAATTCCCTAAGCTTGAGGGTTGTACCTCACTGAATGATACAGTTGAGACTATCTACCTTATGCCGTAGAGTACTGAGCACAATAAAAAACCAGCTCAGAGAGAGTCGACTAAAAGAAAGAAAATATCTAGGAAGTACTACCGCTTCCACGAAACATACGGCCATAACACTCACGAATGTAGGTAATTGCGGGATGTGATCGAAGACTTAATCCGAAAAAATAAACTTCCATGGTATGCGAAAGCCTGGTAGGATGGCAGACAAGGAAATGCTTAACCCCAGAGGTAGTTGTTCTGTAATATCCCCTATCTAGAGGCCCAAAACTAAGCGCTACAGATGCTGCAGTTATCTAAAGTATTAGCTTCTGGTGACTAAATACAGCTATGTTATTGGTATCAATAATATCAGAAGCACTTAAATATGAAACAAAACAAAGATTTTAAAACTACATTTACTTCGGTATATTTCAAAAACCAGTTGTTTCACATTCACAACACATAATACCAAATCGTTTCCAGGCACAGATCAAATATAATTATTACAAAAATTGCGCCGAGAGTAGTATATGAAGATACCCCCTTGGTTGATCAGAGTCATATGGTCATAATAGACCTTAATAGAAACAACACAGTGGAAAATCCATCAAAATATAATCAAGAACTGCAAATCCTAAATAGTTATCTGTTGCCTCCTGCATGCCTCCGGTAGCTTATTCTTCCACATTCTAAAACCTGAAAAAGACCTTAACCCCTCAGCCTACTTAAATTAATTGTTGAGCACCCGAGTGTTTAAGGGGAAAATATAAACTTCGAGTCAGACATAAAGCCTGGTGTGAATAATATTATACATCCTGGTTTAATTATGTTAAGTGAGACCACGCCGCTTAGCGGAACGGGTTTCCCCTCACTAGCATCCTTTTAAAACATATCTTTTGTTAAACCTTTCATACAAACATATATTTATAAAACATTATGACGATATGCATACTTGAAAACAATGAGGATTTCCCCATCCCTAATTGGAGTTTAATTACATCAAAGAGGGACTGCCTATTCCACATTCATTTTTGCTTAAGTTGATGTTGACTATCCGTCAAGCATCTCATAGTTTTCCCAGGATGATTATGAACCCTTCAATTTGCCACTTGACTCATACTAGCTCCATGAATCTATTTGTCTCATGTTAGCCCCATGATTCTATTTGTATTATGTTATTCCCATGATTCTATTTGTATCATGTTAGCCCCATGATTCTATTTGTATCATGTTAGCCCGATGATTAACCTATTTTCATCAGTGTCCCTAACTTAGGTCATTTCATTTATAGTTTTCATTCGTACCCTTAAACCCTTAGAAATCAAAACCTTTTGAAACCATTGAAACACAAACCCTTCGAAACCATTGAACCTTAAACCTTTTGAACCCATTGAACTTCAAACCTTTCGAAAGCAATAAAACCTTAGACATTATATTTTAAAACAACTTGAAACATTGCCTTAGAAAACCTTTTGAAACCCTTCCATTTAAAACCTTCTGAAATCATTCAGAAACAAAACCTTTCAACCTTGTCGGAAGCTACCTTTCAACCACTTCGAAAGTTTACCTTTCGACTCTATCGAAAGTTTTGCTTTCGACCCCTTTAAAACCATTCAATAAACAAATCCTTTCGAAAGAATTAACCCTTCTTAAACACAACCTTTCAAAAACTTTTAGGGTTCAATTTAAAACAGGTGGAAAACCTTCTTTTAAAACCTTTCGACTCTATTGGAAGCAACCTTTCGATTAAGTCGAAAGCTCTGCTTTGAAAGCTTTAAACATATCCTTTAAAACAACTCTTTCGAAAGCTTTGGGTTATACTTCAATTTATAAAACAAAGGTAGATCACCTAAGTCAAAAGCTTCCTTTCGAAAGCATAGAGAAGCGGCTAGTTTTTAAAACAAGTAAACCTTTCGAAATCAATCAAAGTAAACCTTTCGTCTATGTCGAAAGGTTCAAAAAAAACAAAGCAGTAGTAACCTTTTGACTATGTCGAAAGGTTTAAAAACCATTATTTAAAACATTTGACCTGGTCGAAAGCAACCAAGTCGAAAGCTCTTATTCAAAAGCAAAGCAGGTGAAAGCTTTTGGTTTATAAAACAAACATTCTCCAACCTCTTTAGCCATCAACCTTTCGACTTAGAACCCTTCGACTCTGTCCAATTCATTACATACCAAGTAGCTTGATAACATATGCATTGGTTCGACCTTGTCGAAAGCTTAGAAACTTTTGACCTTGTCAGAAGGTCTGGGTCGGAAGGTTTACTATCGTAATAGGCTGAAACATGCTAAAAGTATGATTTCTTTGTTTTTAACTTAAAAAGGATAACTTTTCAACTAACTTGCCTTTGTTTGTCAAATTCTCATTGGTTAACAAAATTCTTTTCAGAAATGTGCTACCACTATTTTCAGAATTAAATAATAATTTCATTTTATAAAATGCCCCTTCTCCTTAATTAAATATATAAAACATTTAAGTCTCATACCTTAAATAATTTTATATATTCATTAAAACACTTAGGAAAAATCTGGAGAAATTCTAGAAAATATATCTTAATATATTTTCCAACATATAAAATTTTCTAACCCAAATAATCATTATTGTAGCAGTAAATAATTTATAACTCAATAAACAATTTCCTTCACTAGAAAATTAACATAAAATCCACCTTAATTCGGAAAATTATGAAAATTGAATCTCATCTCTAAAATATCATTTTTGACCTATATTTAAATTTTCAAGGCATTTGGATGTCATCTAGTAGGGTTTTCATATCAAACATATCATTTAAAACAAGTATGAACATGCATAATTCACCAACAACATACATATACTTTTAATCATCAAAACATGGCAATTACTTGCAAAGCATTTCAGATCTTAGTCATAAAACCGAAAACCAAAAGAATATAGGATGTAGTAATTATTCACCTTAGCTTTGAGATTATAGGTGTGAGATTTGATGTTGATTTAGTTGATTTTCTTCCTCCTCTTGATTCCTAGCTTTGATCTTCTTCTTGAGAATAAAATGGTGTCTGGCCTTAGGAAATTTTAGTTTGAGTGAAATGAAATGAATGTGAGCATTCTATTTCCTAAGGATTTAGGGTATAAGCCCCTCCTATTTTACATTTTGCCCTTGTCGTTTCCTAACACCTTAACTTAGGTTATTTCATTTTAGTTAACACACTAACATGGCACAGCTACCCTTAGTAAATAAAATCTCAACCTACCAATCTTCACATTATTTTATTTATGGGGTGTTACAGACTCTCCACCTTATATAATTTCATCCTCAAAATTCAGTTAGCTCTATCTAGCAACCATAGCAATCATCTATAACATCTCCTAACACCCATACTAGCCTATCTGACTAGCAACCAATCTATATAAATCTAACATAGACATACCATCAAACAAATCAGGATAAGAGTCTCTAACCTGCTCTCCATCTCCCAAGTACAGTCTCTAGCATTGTCACTCCACTGGACCTTTACTAAATTGACTATCTTGTTCCCCAACTTCTTCTCATCTCTAGCCACAATCTGAATCAGCTTTCTAACTATAGTCAAATTCGGTTCTACTATTAAATCTTCTAACACTTTAGGTGCTATAGTAGTCTCCGGTTCTCTAACACATTTCTTAAGATGAAAAACATGGAAAACATCATGGACTCCAGCCAAACTACTCGGTAACTCTACTCTATAAGCGAGTTTCCTGATCCTCTCAACAATACAAAAAGGACCAATGAATCTAGGTGCTAACTTTCCTGACTCCCCAAAACTAATCGCACCCTTCATCGGTGAAACCTTAATGAACACATAGTCTCTGATGGATAATTCCGAATCTTTCCTTCTTCCATCAGCATAGCTTTTCTGCCTAGATTGAGCTTCCTTCATCCTAACTCGGATCAACTCTATCTTCTCCATAGCTTCCTTCACCAAATCCGGACCAAGAACCAATCTATCCCCGATCTCTAACCAACATACGTGAGACTTACATGGTCTTCCATACAAAGCTTCAAACGGTACCATCCCAATACTAGTTTGATAAATACTGTTATACGAGAACTCGACTAGATAAAGATGGTCCTCCCATGATCCCTCGAAATCCAATACACAAGCTCTTAACAAATCCTCTAAGACTTTGTTAACTCTTTATGTTTGCCTATCAGTCTATGGATGGTAAGTGGTACTCATGTTGAGCTTGGTTCCTAATGCTTCCTGTAGACTCTTCCAAAACTCACTAGTAAACAAAGAATCTCTATCATTAATGATACTACTGGGAATCCCATGTAGTCTAACAACATTCTTCATAAATATCTTCGCCAAAATAGGTGCCGTCCTAGTTGACTTTACCAGAATTAAATGGGAACTCTTAGTCGGTCTATCTACTATGACCCATATGCTTTCATTTCCTCTACTAGTCCTTGGCAACCCATCAATAAAATCCTATTTCCACATCGGGACTTCTAACGGATGAAGCAATCCACTAGACTTCTGGTGTTCAGCCTTTGCTTGTTGGCAATTCAAGCACTGCTTAACACATACACCAATGTCTTGTTTCATACCTTCCCAGAAGAAACTTCTCTTCATATCCTAATACATCATCATTCCTCCTGGATGGATAGTGAACTTCGAACGATGGCACTCGTCCAAAACTTCCTACCTCATGTCTCCTATATTCGGAACACACAACCTTCCTTTCTTTCTCAACCACCCATTTAGGCCAAGACTGAAAACCTTTAAGTCATTGCTCTCCATTCCTTCTCTCAACCTTCTGACCGTTCAGCCAAAACTGGATCCTCCTCTTGCTTAGAATCTATCTTCTCAATCATTACTTGTCAAGCTTCTAAACAAGACAACATAGCTCTTCTTGCACTTGAACCTACATCGGATCTAAACTGCACACTACAAGCTGATAATGCTTCCAAATCTTTCCACTCAGCAATCATAGCCAATACTGCATTCTGATGTTTACGGCTGAGTGCATCTGCCACCTTATTTCCTTTTCCGGGTATGTATTCAATTCCAAAGTCATATGCAGCAATAAATTCCAACCACCTATGCTGTCTCATGTTCAGTTCTTTCTGAGAGAACAAGTACTTCAACGACTTATGATCAGTATAAAGCTCAAATCGCTCTCCCAAAAGATAATGCCTCCACACCTTCAAATCAAATAAAACGACAGCTAACTCCAAGTCATGCGTTGGATACCTAACTTCATGTGGTCTGAGCTATCTAGAAGCATAAGCAATACTTTACCTCTGTGCATAAACAAAACTCCCAATCCAGTTCCACACACATCAGTATAAACAGTCAAATCTTGATTCCCCTCTGGAACCACTAACATCGGTGCATGGCTCAATAAGTGTTTCAAGTTCTGGATGCTTCCTCATACTTATCAGTCCATACTAACTTCACATCTTTTCACGTAAGCTTAGTCATCAGTGCAGCTATCTAGGAAAAATCCTTTATAAACCTTCGATAATATCCAGCCAATCCAAGAAAGCTCTTAATCTCGGTCACCGTCTCGGGTCTCTTTCAATTATTCACCGTCACAATCTTAGTTGGATCTACAGACAACCCTTTCTCTGAGACGACATGATCAAGGAACTTCACTTAATTCTTCCAAAAATGACACTTCGAAAACTTAGCCTTCAACTGATGCTCCCTCAACGTCTCAATCACCACTCTAAGATGAACTTCATGCTCTTTCTCATCCTTAGAGTATATCAAAATGTCATCTATGAAGACTAACACAAATCTATCCAAGTGCTCTTATAAAATTCTATTCATCAGATCTACAAAGGATGTTGGCGCATTAGTCAATTCGAGCGACATAACTAACCATTCGTACGATCCATACTTCGTTCTAAACGCCGTCAAAGGAATTCTATCCTCTGCCACTCTAAGCTGATGAAATCCTGTCGCCAAATCCAACTGAGAGAATTCCTTGGCTCCACTTAACTGATCGAACAAATCGTCAATTCTCGGCAATGGATATAGATTCTTTATCTTCTTCTCATTCAACTTACGATAATCGATACAGAGCCTCAACGATCCGTCCGGCTTCTTAGAAAACACTACGGCATCCCCCCATGGTGAACTACTTGGTCGGATAAAACTCTTGCCTTCCAAATCCACCAACTGCACCTTCAACTCTCTCATCTTAGTAGGTGTCATCCTGCTTGGAGGCCTACTCACCGGTTTTGCTCTAGGCACCAAATCAACCTGAAACTCTATGGCTCGTTTCGATGGCAGTCCAACTACCGGCTCAAAACACATCAACAAATTCTCTAACTACAAAGACTCGATGCAACTCATCCTCCAATCCATAGTACCCAATAAAGCATTCACTTCACGACTAGGGTTCTCTGTGGTATAAACTATCTGATCACTACAATCCAGGTGACTAAGTGATATATATCTTCCTATCATGGCAAATTATCCTAGCATCATATTTACTTAACCAATCCATCCCAAGGATAATCCCAAATACCCCAAAGTCAAACACATGCAAAAAGCAATCAAAAGTATGACCTAGCAAACCAAATTCTAAACGGTCACACCTTATACCGAGTGTTGCATACCCTCCTATCGGATTTGCAATCCTCAAGGAAGTAACTAAATATGAGGGTTCTAGGTTAAGCTTATCTACCAAACATCGAGAAATAAAAGAATGAGTGCTCTGGTATCAAACAATACCCTAACTGGTATGCCATGGATCAAAAGCGTACCTTCCATTATAGAATTTCCTTTCTCAGCAGCAGTTGGTTTAGAGGATGATGGCTCCAAAGCAAAGACCTTCCTTTTCCAGCCTTAGTAGCTTCAGGACATATATCCTTGTAATGCCCCATCTGGTTGCAATTGTAGCATTGCACATTCTACTTCCGCACAATCGATTTTCCATCTCCCGAACGGCACTCATTAGCAAAGTGACCCTTCTTATCACACTTATAGCAAACTATATCCGCTTTCCCTTTCTTGGCGGCTCCTTCTCTCTGAGCGCCCTTCTTCTCGAAGAACTTCCTCTTCTTCCCCCGAGGACCTCGAAATTCAACTGGCTTCTCCCTTGCTAAAACAGCAAGCATCTCCTCATGGCGGATAGCCATTTCCACTACCACATTAGAAGGATCTCGGATATGGGCCATAGTCATTCTCCCCGGCTCTGACCGCAATCCTATAGACATCCGTGTCAACCAAAGCATAACCATATCGAGATAGCTCATCAAACCTAGCAGCATACTCGATTATAGACATTTGTCCTTGGATAAGATCCATAAATTTCCTCATTAACGCCGACTTGGCCACCTCAAACAAGAACCTCTGCTCAAACGTCCTCCTGAAGTCAGTCCAAGTCAACTTTTCCTTTGGCACTCCGGCCGTCACACTGTTCCACCATAGCATTTGGTCGGGCATTTCCATTAGTGGTGGTGCTATCTCCTCCAAGATTTACTCTGCTCCGTCTTCCTTCCATATCTGTATTCAAACATCGTGAGATATAGATGAATAGCCTAACTAAGATAGGAGTCTAGAGATATAGCGTATACTAATATATATATAGCAAATACAAGTACATTACTATAGCGTTATCTCATACCCATACCTTAACTCTAATTACTAAGGATTATGTTTTCAAAAATCATTTTTAGTTAAATTATTTCATAAACCATGCTCTGATACCAAGCTGTAACATCCCCTATCTAGAGGTCCAAAACTAAGCGCTCCAGATGCTGCAGTCATCTATAGTATTAACTTCCGGTGACTAAATACGGCTATGTTAATGGTATCAATAATATCAGAAGCACTTGAATATGAAACAAAACATAGATTTCAAAACTACATTTACTTCATTATATTTCAAAAACCAGTTGTTTCACATTCACAACATATAATCCCAAATCGTTCCCAGGCACAGATCAAATATAATCATTACAAATTACGCTAAGAGTAGTATATGAAGATACCTCCTTGGTTGATCAGAGTCATATGGTCATAATAGACCTAATACAAACAACACAGTGGAAAATCCATCAAAACAAAATCAAGAACTGCAAATCCTAAATAGCTATCAGTTGCCTCCTGCATGCCTCCGGTAGCTTATTCGTCGACATTCTAAAACCTGAAAAAAGACCTTAACCCCTCAGCCTACTCAAATTAATTTTTGAGCACCTGAGAGTTTAAGGGGAAAACATAAACTTCGAGTCAGACATAAAGCCTAGTGTGGATAATATTATACATCCCGGTTTAATTATGTTAAGTGAGACCACGCCGCTTAGCAGAACGGGTTTCCCGTCACTAACATCCTTTTAAAACATATCTTTTGCTAAACCTTTCATAAAACCATATGTTGTGCTCCTGCATCCACAATGGTTAAAACATATATTTATAAAACATTATGGTGGTATGCATACTTGAAAACAATGAGGATTTCCTCATCCCCAATTGGAGTTTAATTACATCAAAGATGGACTACCTATTCCACGTTCATTATTGCCTAAGTTGATGCTGAATATCCATCAAGCATCTCATAGTTTTCCCAGGATGACTATGAATCCTTCAATTTTCCACTTGACTCATGATAGCCCCATGAATCTATTTGTCTCATGTTAGCCCCATGATTCTATTTGTATCATGTTAGCTCATGATTCTATTTGTATCATGTTAGCCCCATGATTCTATTTATATCATGTTAGCCTCTATTTGTATCATGTTAGCCCCATGATTCTATTTATATCATGTTAGCTTCATGATTCTATTTTTATCAAGTTAGCCCCATGATTAACCTATTTCCATCAGTGTCCCTAACTTAGGTCATTTCATTTATAGTTTTCATTGGTACCCTCAAACCCTTAGAAATCAAAACCTTCCGAAACCATCAAAAATCAAACCCTTCGAAACCATTGAACCTCATACCTTTCGAACCCATTGAATTTCAAACCTTTCGAAAGCAATAAAACCTTAGACATCCTATTTTAAAACAACTTGAAACATTGCCTTAGGAAACCTTTGGAAACCCTTCCATTTAAAGCCTTCCGAATTCATTTAGAAATAAAACCTTTCGACCTTATCAAAAGCTACCTTTCGACCCCTTCGAAAGTTTACCTTTCGACTCTACCGAAAGCTTTGCTTTCGACCCCTTTAAAACCATTCAATAAACAAATCCTTTCGAAAGCATTAACCCTTCTTAAAGACAACCTTTCAAAAACTTTCAGGGTTCAATTTAAAATAAGTGGAAAACCTTCTTTTAAAACCTTTCACTCTATTGGAAGCAACCTTCCGATTAAGTCGAAAGCTCTGCTTTGAAAGCTTTAAACATATCCTTTAAAACAACTCTTTCGAAAGCTTTGGGTTATACTTCAATTTATAAAACAAGGGTAAATCACCTAAGTCGAAAGCTTCCTTTCGAAAGCATGGAGAAGCGGCTAGTTTTTAAAACAAGCAAACCTTTCGAAATCAATCAAAGTAAACCTTTCGTCTATGTCGAAAGGTTCAAAACAAAACAAATCAGTAGTAACCTTTCGACTATGTCCATCACCTTTCGACTTAGAACCCTTTGACTCTGTCCAATTTATTACGTACCAAGTAGCTTGATACCATATGCATTCGTTTGTCCTTGTTGAATGCCTAGAACCTTTCGACCTTGTCAAAAGGTCTGGGTCAGAAGGTATACTGTCGTAATAGGCTGAAACCTGCTAAAAGTGTGATTTCTCTGTTTTTAACTTAAAAAGGATAACTTTTCAACTAACCTGCCTTTGTTTGTAAAATTCTCATTGGTTAACAAAATTCTTTTCAGAAATGTGCTACCACTATTTTTAGAATTAAATAATAATTTCATTTTATAAAATGCTCCTTCTCCTTAATTAAATATATAAAACATTTAAGTCACATAACTTAAATAATCTTATATATTCATAAAAACACTTAGGAAAAATCAAGAAAAATTCCAGAAAATATATCTTAATATGTTTTCCAACATATAAAATATTCAAACCCAAATAATCATTATTTTAGCTGTAAATAATTTATAACTCAATAAACAATTTCCTTCACTAGAAAATTAACATAAAATCCACCTTAATTCGAAAAATTATGAAAATTGAAACCCATCTCTAAAATATCATTTCTGACCTATATCTAAATTTTCAAGGCCTTTGGATGTCATCTAGTAAGGTTTTCATATCAAACATATCATTTAAAGCAAGTATGAACATGCATAATTCACCAACAACTTACATATACTTTTAATCTTCAAAACATGGCAATTACTTGCAAAGTATTTCGGATCTTAGTCTTAAAACCGAAAACCAAAAGAATGTGGGATGTAGTAATTATTCACCTTAGCTTTGAGATTATAGATGTGAGATTTGATGTTGATTTAGTTGATTTTCTTCCTCCTCTTGATTCCTAGCTTTGATCTTCTTCTTGAGAATAATATGGTGGTTGGCCTTAGGAAATTTTAGTTCGAGTGAAATGTGATGTGCATGTAAATGTGCATATATTTACATCCATCTTTATCTATTTTTATTTAAATAAAAGTCAAATTTGGGAATTTTAACATGTTTAAAACCAAAATTCAATTATTTTCAAATCATCATATATTCATCTTCATTCAGGGGCAAAATGGTCATTTTTGTGCATGTGTCAATATAATAATTTTTACTTGGACATTTTTTATGATTTCTATAGGAAATTTTGATGCATATGGAAGAGGGATTCATGAAGATATATGCATGCACAAGGGAATACAAAGGAATGAAGAGGAAATAATTCAAGTTCATGATCATGTAGAACCCACCCACTTACTTAAATCTACAATTAGAAGCTAATGGACAACTAAGTGGAGGTTAAAGCTTCATGCACATTAAATGATGGATTAATTAGTGGCCAATGGTTACTTGGTGGCCACACTTCCTAAAGGGCATTTTAGGAAGCACCCTAAAAATTGAATTAATGTTTTGTGCATGTATAAATAGCCCTCTTATGTACATGTAAAGGATCTTCTACTCTCTCTTATTTTACTTAGGAAATTAGCAAGTTGTAAACACAAATCAAAGTGAAATAAAAATGGCTTCTAAGCCTCTTTCTCTTCTCTTTTCTACTTGATTTTATCTACTTTTATGTTGATGTTTATTTCTATGCTCTCTTTTATTTCATCTTTATAGCTCAGATTTACATTCATGCAAGTAGTGTAGCTTTGTTTTTTTTATGCAAATAGTTAGTAGTTAATCTCTCTTTCTTCCTTTGCTTAGTTTTCATTTCCTTGCTTTTTAATGTTGAAATTTACAAGTGTTGATTTGATAACACAAATGAGTAGCTAAACACCTTTAATTTAGGGGCAATGAAGCTCTCTTTATGTAATTTCAACATTTTTATGATTTATGATCTCTTTTGTTTGTGCTTCATGAAAGTAAATTTTGATGTAAGTTTATACAAGTGGGTTTGATAGCTTATGTTTCTTTTGCAAATGAGCTATTCTTATTATACATAAACACAATTTACATCATTATTTGCTAATTAATTTTTGATTTTGAAATGAACGTAAAAACAAAAATCGATGGTCTATCTTACTAGTTACAATAGTAAATAGATCATACTTAAAATAGCTTTTGCTTTGACTTCATTTTCATGAGAATTTGTAAGTGGTATAATTGTTGTATTATAGTTTGATGGTTTGAGCTATGTTAATTAATAACATAAATAAACCATACTTATGATAAATGCAATAATTATTTCACTTAATATCATTACTAGAGATCATAAATTATTTGTTTGTTGATTTACAAAAATATGAGAGTGGATTTGCCTCTAAATTATTCTCTAATCTAATAGTTTTTAAATCTCATTTTGATTCTAGCTTTAGCTTCATCTTTGTAGTTAACGATTTCCTCTCACTTTAGTCTAATTCGATTGAATTGATCTTTTAAAATCTAAAACAATTCCATGTGGATTGACCCGTACTCGCCACGTACTAGAATTGTATGTCGTGCGCTTGCGGTTATTGTTATTTCAAAATTTATCAGCATTTTTCGAACTCGATAGAAAATTTGTCATTAAACAAGTTTTTGGCACCGTTGCCGGGGAATTACTTTGATTTTGATTTTCTATTCTTCAAATTATTTTTGTTTAATTTTTGTGTGATTTTATTTCCTGTGTGTTTGCATTTCAAAAGAAAATTATTATGTGTTTGTTTGATTTTTGTGTGTATTTGTTTGTGTGTTTATTGTTCTAGTTTCCTTTTCCATTTGCATATACATTTCTATATAAAAAAAGCATACACAATTTCAAAAAAAAATTAATTTATTTCATTTGCATTTTCCATTTACATTTTACATTTTTATTTGCATTGCTTAAAAAAACATTGCATTGCCTCCATCAAACACACTTCTCTGTTTACTGTTCATTGTACATTTCCTCTCTGTTCACCGTGCACTTAACTGTTTCACAGTGCACATCCATCAAACACACTTGTCACCACTCCAATCCGATCACCTGACCACCAATAACTTCGCCCTGCTCACCACTGACTGACCACGGCATTCACCCTTCTCAATACAACATTTCAACTCTCTGCACCCCACAATACCACAACCATCTCAGGCCTTCCATTCAACACAAACTGCCACAAGACAAGCCGCCACAACCTCATTTAACCCACACCAGAGCCAGAGCCACACTACTATCAACTACAAAACCAACAAAATTGTGCATATATACAAAACTGTGCACAATTCTCTTCATTTGCCTCAAATAACACACACCACTCCAACCCATCATCTACAACAAACCCCTTGCCATTCAAAATCATCAACTGACATCAACTGCTTCATTCCCTCCTCCATCATCTTCATATCTACTGCATCTCCATACACTCTGCCACAGCCTCTAGTCATCACCCCATATCTCCTTGCTTACACTACACATTAACTTCGCCCAAATCATCAAAACCATTCAAACTACTGGCCACCCACAGCAACACAAACCACCCAAAGTTCTACGGCTCGTCACACTGCCTCTACTTCACCCTCACTGCTGACCATCAGACCACATACCATCCATCAGCAGCAACAAACCCACCATCTACTCAAAAGACCACTTATGCCATACAACAGTCTCCTCCCCCTGACTGCACTGCCTTGTGCATCAATATCACCTCATATATACTCACATTTGCCACCAGCAATACCAAACAACTTCCATCATGATTTCATCATCCTTCCAGCAAGCATATATACCGCCTGCCTTCATATATCAGCTACCATTCCTCCTCATCAATCAACGCCACTGCTTGCAACAACTCCACTGATTACTTGCTACAGACACATTCAACACCTATCAATACTGCCACGAACTTCCAGCCACCATTTGTCGACAGCAGCCTTGCCGTCAACTGCACACTCCACTTCATAAACTTCAACCGACTGCTGCCACCATATCAATCAACTACTGCCTTCGCCTGAACATCCACTATTCAACTGCATAAAACTGCCTATCACATATACAAGCAGCCTACACTTATACCATTTTCTGCAAACTGCCTTGAACCCCCGCATACAAACTGCAAACTTGTGACTACATTCATACAAACTACTTCCAAAAACTTCTGCCTTCATAATCACCATCACCGCTGCTCAACTAAACCACCTCTATTGACTCACTGTTTCTGTACTCTGTTTCAATCTACCTTGCTTCTACTTCAGTATCTCCAATTGCTTCTCAAATTCATACATCTCAGCAGCCCGCACATTCATATACAAACCACAATCACACTGACCATAATACATATAACATCACAATGACCATCAGATACCTTCTGCCTCTAATCATTCATTTCTGCTGGCTGCCTCTCATCTCCAAACAAAAAAGAAAAGAAAAACCTTATTGTCTTGCTTACCTCACCAAACCACAACTATCCATCACCACCCTAAACCATTTCAACCTACCATCCTGAACCGTTGCATACATCACTTTAAATCACCAGCAGTAGACAATTGCCATCCATCGCCTCCCCAATTCCCAATTCGACACCCCACGTGACCAGAATCGAACATCTGAAACTCACCACCTCGAACCACCTTAATCCTCTAATCGCGACTTCAACCTCGACGTCGACTTCTTCCGTTCGCTTCTCTATGGAATTGTGTTTGTGAAATTTTAGTAGAGTTTGGGAACGAATTTGAACAATTATTGCTTTGTTTGTGAAATTCTGGGTGAAATTGGAGTTTGAATTGAGTTTGTGAGTGAACGAATTTGCGAGTTTGGGTGTCTTGTTGGGCCAATTTTTTTTTTTATTTTCTTCCTTTTATCTCTACTTTTCTTTATTTGCACTAGATTTCAATTTTGGTTTAGTTTTATTGCACTTGTTTTGGAAACATTAATTTTTTTGTAGCTTTAGTTTTCAAAAAGAAAAAAAAGGGGAAAAGTTTTAGTTTTTCATTTGCCTTAAGTTTCTTCTTTTGATATATATATAAAAAAAGAAAAAAAAGGGTTTTTGTTTTCCTTTTCCATTTGTTTGTTTTTATCTTTGAAATAAATAAAAAATTGTTTGCCTTTTGTTTTTTTAACAAAAGAACAACAAGTTTTAATTGTTTTATTTTCACTTGTTTTGTTTGATCTTCCTTTGATATAGAAAAAAACTTGTATATATCTTGTTTTTATTTGTAGGTTGCCAAAGCAAAAAATCAAGAGAAATTGCTTTGCTTTGCTCGCTAAAATATTTGCCAATAATTCTACACGCTCTAGTATCATGCTCTTAGCCCTTGTTTTTATTTTATTTGCATTGTTGGTTGCTTGCATTTGCATTTATAAAAAAAATTCAAAATCCAAAAACAAAAACAAAACTTCACTTTAGTTGCATTGTAAATTCACGTTTAATTTCTGCTTTGCATTCATCTCATCTTATTTTCTTTTCTAAGGGCAATACCCCAATTCACATAAGTTGAGGGATTTCATCACCCTTTCCTTAGCCCACAAATCGCATTTCATCATAGAATTTGACTAATAATAAAGGTTAGACATTCAACTTAAGGGTATCGCGAGCTCATCTAGGGTTAATTGTATCTTCACAATTGTTTTCTTTGAATAATTTTATTTCTTGGTGTCTAGGCTACAGTAGAGTAATAACCATTTATAAATATTACAGTGATTCGTAAATATTATAGTGGTTGTTCCTTTGAAGGTACTTAAACCTTCGGCTGCATTGCTACGGTGATTCGTGGTGCACCGATAACTCCTGCCCGTTACCTGGCTGGGAAATATTTTTGTTGATTTAAGACAAAGTATGATTATACAATTTTAGGTTAGGAGCTACTAAGGACAGAAAAATGCAATTAAATCCTTTGCATTCATTTAGTTGCATTAGTTCATGCATATTTAAAAAAAAACAAAAAAATCCAAAATCCAAAAAAAATTTGTAAATTTTTCTTAACTTAGTTTTTAATCTAAAAAAAAATCTTTTTCCCTTTTCTTTGAAAATTTTCAATCAAATCCAAAAATCCAAAAAAATATATAAAATCATTTCAAAAAAAAATTTGAAAAATCAAAATCAAAAACAAAAATCAAATTTCCATTTTCTAAAAACAAAGGAAAAAAACAAAAATCCTTTTGGTAAATATTTGAATATTTGAAAATTCAAAAACAAAAACATATAAAAAATTTGAAAAGCCAAAAATCAAACTTCTCTTTTGAAAATAAATTTTGCTTGGTAAATAGTTTTCTTCCTTGTAAAAAAAACAAACAAATTTTTTCACTTCGTTTTTCAAATCTTCTTTCGTTCTCTAAACTCGTTTCTAACTTCTTTCTCTTCTCGACTTTCACTTGTGCATGAGTACTTGGACTCATGACACAACAACAAATCATTGGACTCGCGACTCAACAACTAATCGTTTAACTCGAATAGACGATCCTCCCGAAATGGCGAACGAGAACGCCCCTCGAACTCTTATGGATAGAATCTTTCCCGATAGAGTTTCTATTCCATCTTGCATCACGTTACCCGCCCCTACGGGTAACCATTTCGAAATTCACTCTTCCGAAATTTGGTAATTTCGAGCATGATGACCCATACATTTTCTTGACTAAATTCGAACAAGTTTGCGCAACCATTAAACTCCAACAACTTTCTGAAGACGGAATCAAACTTCGATTAATCCCATTCGCTCTTACGGATTACGCTGAAAAATGGTTGTACATCTTACCATCGAACTCGATTAAAACTTGGAAAGAATTCATAAAAGTTTTCTTAAAAAAATGCTACCCTTTGGAAAAAAAGAGTAGAATCCGAAAAGAAATTGTAAATTTTCATCAATTAAAGGGAGAACCATTTGAAAATATTTTGAAAGATTCAAAGAGCTTTTGATAAAATGTCCACACCATAACTTTGAAAAATGGACGATTTGCCAAATCTTATACGATGGACTCGAAAATAGCTCACGAACCATGCTCGAATCAATGTGCCAAGGCAACTTTCTTGCCCAACATCATGACTATGCTTCGCAATTTCTTGAAAACCTTGCCGAAAAGTCATCCAATGGGAACGTTCGAATGAAAAATCAATTTACTCACGATCGAGTGCACACTCGATAGGATCTTCTTTTGCTTTGGAAGCTAAGATCGACACAATGATTAAAAATTCGATAATGTTTTCTCATCAAATCAAATGAACGAAGCTTCCCAACCGATGTGTTATAAATGAAACGATCCTAGTCATATAGCCGATCAGTGTCCCAATTCTGTCGAACAAATCAATGCTTTCAATAAAGCCAAAAACGACCCGTTTTCTCCAACGTGCAATCCTGGTGGGAGAAATCATCCAAATTTTGCTTGGAACCAAAACAATCCCAACACGAATACGGTTCATCCAAATTTTCAAGCATTCTCGAATAATGCTTCGAATCCTCCCTTTTAGCCCAATAATTTTCAACCAAACTTTGCGGGCCCGTCTCATAATCAACCGCAACAATCAAATTTTCAACCAAATGCTGCTCATCCTCCCCAAGACGATAAACATTTAACTTCGCTTGAGAAAACTCTTGACACGTTGGCTAAAGCAACTACTCAAAGCCTTTATCTAACAACAATTTGCAAAATTTATTGACCTCATATATGCAAAACACAAACCAATCGATTGCAAAACTTGAAATGCAAATGAGTCAATTAGCCACGTCTGTAAGTGAATGCGAACGAGGAACATTCCCGAGCCAGCCCCTTCCAACTCCTAGAAATCAAAACGCAAATTCAAATCAAGCCCTGTTGTTCAAGATAACAACGTCACCCAATTGAATGCTATCACAACTCTCCGTTCCGGTAAACAAATCGATAATCAAGTTGTTAATCCAAACGATTTACCAGAAACATCTTTCGACACTTCTAAAACAACAAACAAATCTGAACAGAACTTGGAGCAATTGTCGAATGAATGCCAATTAAAATTCTTCTTTTTCTACTCGAGTAGACCCACCTACCGAGTATCGTGTTCCATTTCCACATTGTCTTCAACCAAAGAAACACTCGGACCAAATGGAAAAGATGTTGGAAATTTTTAAACAAGTCAAAGTTAACATTCCGCTTCTTGACATCGTTCAGCAAGTCCCAACGTATGCGAAATTTCATAAGGACTTGTGTACCCAAAAGCGACACACTCAAGTGCACAAAAAAGTCTTCTTAGCAGCCAGTTTGAGTGATGTCTTGTCCCAATCCATGCCCGTAAAATACAAAGATCCTGGCTACCCTACAATTTCGTGTACAATTAAAGACAAGATGATTAACAAATGCTTGATAGACTTAGGTGCGAGTGTCAATTTGATTCCATACTCCGTGTACGAACAATTAGGCTTAGGTGAGCTCAAACCCACAAAAGTCACGCTTCAATTCGCCGATCGTTCCATTAAGAAGCCTGTGGGAGAAATCGAGGACGTGCTTATTCGAGTAGGGCAATTCATATTCCCCGTTGATTTTATCGTTCTCGAAACACAATCTATGACAAATCCCGCGAGTCAAATTCCATTGATTTTAGGCCGACCGTTCTTACCCACCTCAAATGCCTTAATCAATTGTCGTAACGGATCGATGAAAATCTCTTTTGGAAATGTGACTTTAGATCTTAACATTTTCAATCTTGAAAGCCAACCGAATGAACCTCATGACCAAACGTTGGAAGTTGGTGCCATTCACGAAAATTTTGAAAACGAGACACTTGACCTTAACGACGAACGCAAAGCTGAATACGAAAAATTGTTTCATGAAATTCCCAACGAGATTGAATATACTCTTCCCTTTGAATCGCTTCAAGTTGAGTCCGAATCTCAACTCAATTCTTTGATCGAGCAACTCCCGAAGTTGGACCTCAAACCACTTCCCGATCACCTTAAGTACGCATCCTTAAGTGAAAACGACACTTGTCCTATCATAATTTCTAACGGTCTTTCTCTTGACCAAGAAACTTCTCTTCTCTCTATTCTTTCGAAAAACAAGGAACCGATTGGATGGTCGATCTTCGATATAAAGGGAATTAGTCCCGCTCTTGTTCAACATCGCATCCATTTAATCGATGATGCCAAGCCTGTTCATGATGCGCAACGAAGGCTTAATCCAAAAATGAAAGATGCGGTGCATGATGAAATTCTTAAACTTCTCGACAACGGAGTCATTTACCCAATCTTTGATAG
This sequence comes from Allium fistulosum, assembly GCA_030737815.1. Lineage (NCBI taxonomy): Eukaryota > Viridiplantae > Streptophyta > Magnoliopsida > Asparagales > Amaryllidaceae > Allium > Allium fistulosum. Next base: position 1,133,711,331 of record CM060906.1, on the reverse strand, counting down.
TTCATGGGTTAGCCCAATTCACGTTGTACCGAAAAAGTTTAGGCTAACCATTGTCAAGAACGATTCAAACGAACTTATTCCAACTCGTACTCAAATGGGTTGGCATGTTTGCATTGACTATCGAAAGCTAAATGCGGCAACATGTAAGGATCACTTCCCTCTTCCTTTTATTGACCAAATGCTTGAACGTTTAGCCAGCCACGGATTCTACTACTTCCTTGATGGTTATTCCGCCTATAACCAAATTCCAATCGCTCCCGAAGATCAAGAGAAAACAACTTTCACGTGTCCATTCGGTACCTTTTCTTATCGACATATACCATTCGGACTTTATAACGCTCCTACAACTTTCCAACGATGCATGGTTGGCATTTTTTCCGACATGATTAAACGCTTTCTAGAAGTTTTTATGGACGATTTCGCTATCTTTGGCGATTCTTTTTCCCAATGTTTACATCATCTCGAGTTGGTTCTAAATCGATGTAAAGAAAAACATTTGACTTTGAATTGGGAAAAATGCCACTTTATGGTCAAACAAGGCATAGTCCTTGGGCATATCATCTCAAATAAAGGTATTGAGGTAGATAAAGAGAAAATCGACGTAATTGCAAACCTACCCATTCCCAAATCTATTAAGGACATTCGATCATTCCTAGGACACACTGGCTTTTACCGATGCTTTGTGAAAGACTTTAGCAAAATTGCTCGTCCTTTGACGACTCTCCTCGGAAAAGGCATTCCTTTCGATTTTAACTCTAATTGTATCTCTTCTTTCGAACGTCTTAAGAAGGAACTCATTTCTGCTCCAATCATTTGCGCACCCAATTGGGATCTTCCTTTCGAAATAATGTGTGATGCTTCTAACTTTACGGTTGGTGTTGTCTTAGGATAACACATCAACAAAATCTTTCATGTCATTTACTACGCAAGTATGACTTTGAACGACGCTCAACTCAACTACACAACAACAGAAAAAGAGCTTCTAGTTGTCGTTTTTGCGCTCGAAAAGTTTCGACCTTACTTGATAGGTTCACACATTACTGTGTACACGGACCACTCTGCGCTTCGATATCCCTTCACTAAAAAGGATGCTAAATCCCGTTTGATTCATTGGATCCTTTTACTTCAAGAATTTGACCTTACAATTAAAGACAAAAAGGATCCGATAATGTCATAGTCGATCACTTATCTTGTCTTCCGAACGCACCATCTTCTTTGCCAATCAATCAAAACTTCCCCGATGAACAACTTCTTTCAATTTCTATCGATCCATGGTACGCTGATATAGTGAACTGCTTAGTCACTAAAGAAACTCCCTCGTTTTGGTCCAAACAGAATAAATGAATATTCTTGTCCCAAGTGAAACATTTCTATTGGGATGATCCATACCGTTCAAATATTACCCTGACCAAATCATCCGACGTTGCATTCCGGATAATGAGATCAGGAGTGTTCTTTCATTTTGCCATGATCAAGCTGCGGCGGACATTTCGATCCTCGAAAAACTATGGAAAAGGTGCTTTAGTGTGGTTTCTATTGGCCTCCTCTTTTCAAAGACTCGTTTGAATTTTGCAAAACTTGTGATCAATGTCAAATGCTTGGATGAATTTCTCAACGAGATATGAAACCTCTAAACTCCATTCTTAAAATCGAAATCTTTGATGTTTGGGGTATCGACTTTATGGGACCTTTTTCCAATTCTTTTGGAAACTTATATATCCTTCTCGCTGTCGATTACGTCTCAAAATGGGTTGAAGCCGTTCCTTGCAAAACCAACGACCAAAGAATTATTGTGAAATTTCTCAAAGAAAACATCTTTTCGAGGTTTGGCATACCTCGCACAATAATCAGTGATAACAGAACCCATTTTTGCAATCGATCTTTTGAAACGTTAATGAAGAAATACTCGATGACCCACAAGTTACCCACTCCACATCATCTTCAAACTTGTGGGCAAGTTGAAGTTTCAAATCGACAAATAAAACAAATCTTAGAGAAAACTGTTAACAAAAATCGAAAAGATTGGTCTTAGAAATTGACCGACACGCTTTGGGCTTATCGTACTGCTTTTAAAACTAACATTGGGATGTCCCCATTTCGTTTAGTTTACGGTAAAGCTTTCCATTTACCCGTTGAAATCGAACACAAAGCGTTGTGGGCAATAAAGAACTTAAACTTTGATCTTGAAAAAGCTGGCGAAAACCGAAAACTACAACTCAATGAATTAGAAGAACTTATGAACGGCGCATATGAAAACAAGAAAATTTACAAAGAAAGAACAAAAGTTTTTATGACAAGTCAATCCTAAGGAAAAAAATTTCGCCTAACCAAAAAGTTCTTTTATATGACTCAAGACTTTATTTATTCCCTGGGAAACTTAAATCAAGATGGACCGGACCATTTGTGGTACGAACTCTTTTTCCACATGGTGCCATAGAAATAGAAAACCCCAGGGATGGATCGATTTTCAAAGTCAACGGTCATCGTTTGAAACCTCTCTTGGAATTGCCAAATAACCAAGAGGAGGAGCTCATGATCCTTCATGAGCCAAGATACGTCTAGTAAGAATGTTAACCCTCTTTTGTAAATATGTACATAGTTTTCCCCATTACACTCATTATATCATGCATTGACTATGGGGACACGGTCCAAATTAAGTGTGGGGGGAGTCTCATTTTCATTTTTTTAAGTTTCATGGCGTTTTTGAATTTTCATTTTCTTTTAACTTAAAAAAATCTCAAAATTTCTAAATCTTAAAAACATTTTCTTTGTAGCATTTTGATTTATTTTTGAAGAAACGTTATGGGATAAGTATAAGTTTTGGTCAATAAATTGAAATTTTTGAAAATTTATTTGGCTTAACAAAAATAAAAATGAAGTTTGACTACAGATAACAATGGTTTAACTAGTATATAAGAAGGTTCATATGTGTTAATTATGAAGTATGTTCTAATTGAAAATCTTTGTTTAAAAAAGTGGTAAATTTAAAGTAAAGGATATAATATTTTTATATTCTAAGTTAAATGGTGCTAAGATGATTTTGCAAAACTCTCTCTTTCTAAAAATAATATAGTAAAAAAAAGAAAAAAAACATTTGTATATATGTATATATAATTTTAACACCTAGAGTCATGTGTTCACACTCGTGTGTTCACTCGCCATGCTCTTTACCCTTCTCACGTAAGCCCGAAAGGCAGTGCACGATCGGTATATCTGGCCTCAGTTTATCCGAGTGAGGTGTTTGTATTTAAAAATTCTTTTTAATAACGCCTACAGTCGATAAGTGTTCACACTTGTATGCTCACTCATTACGCTCTGTATTCCCCTCACATCAATCCGCAAGGCAGTGCATGGGTAATATATCTAGCCTCAGTTTACCTGAGTTAGGCATATGTAAATATTGTAAATAGCAATAAAATATTCAAAAAAATAGAGAGAGTAAGCAGTTGAAATATAAGCACTATTTATACTTATGTGATTTAACTTGTTATTGAAAAGAAATGAAAATACAACTTTGACAAACTTTGATAATCAACTAAGGATCCATTTCATAATTACATTGTGTTATCAACCAAAACAACTAGCCAAACTATAGTCTATCTGTTATGGCAACTTAATTTTTGTTGGAAATTTTGACAAGTAAAAGGACTTAAATTTCTTGATAATGACCAGAATTTATATTTAACTTATTAGTATCGATTTAAAAGTGAATCCTTCATTGTAAATATTTTCAAAAACATGCATTCATCCCATTGTAAATAAATCTTCCATTTTATAAATATTTTCACTTTGCATTTGGATTTTGTGGGTAGTATCCGCTGAAAACCCTCACGAGACAACACTCGTCCTACTGGGGACACCCAGAGGTTTAACGGCTTGTTGCATAAGCTTAATGCAATCGTGCTCCCTACGAAAACTAATTTATCTTAGTTTTCCTTTATTCGAGGACGAATAAAAAGATAAGTGTGAGGGTATTTGATGTGCACGTAAATGTGCATATATATACATCCATATTTTATCTATTTTCATTTAAATAAAAGTCAATGCCTTAGGAACTTTCGAAACCATTGAACCTCATACCTTTCGAACCCATTGAACTTCAAACCTTTCGAAAGCAATAAAACCTTAGACATCCTATTTTAAAACAACTTGAAACATTGCCTTAGGAAACCTTTGGAAACCCTTCCATTTAAAGCCTTCCAAATTCGTTTAGAAACAAAACCTTTCGACCTTGTCAAAAGCTAACTTTCGACCCCTTCGAAAGTTTACCTTTCGACTCCACTGAAAGCTTTGCTTTTGACCCCTTTAAAACCATTCAATAAACAAATCCTTTCGAAAGCATTAACCCTTCTTAAAGACAACCTTTCAAAAACTTTCAGGGTTCAATTTAAAACAAGTGGAAAACCTTCTTTTAAAACCCTTCAACTCTATTGGAAGCAACCTTTCGATTAAGTCGAAAGCTCTGCTTTGAAAGCTTTAAACATATCCTTTAAAACAACTCTTTCGAAAGCTTTGGGTTATACTTCAATTTATAAAACAAGGGTAAATCACCTAAGTCGAAAGCTTCCTTTCGAAAGCATGGAGAAGCGGCTAGTTTTTAAAACAAGCAAACCTTTCGAAATCAATCAAAGTAAACCTTTCGTCTATGTTGAAAGGTTCAAAACAAAACAAAGCAGTAGTAACCTTCGACTATGTCCATCACCTTTCGACTTAGAACCCTTTGACTCTGTCCAATTTATTACGTACTAAGTAGCTTGATACCATATACATTGGTTTGTCCTTGTTGAATGCCTAGAACCTTTCGACCTTGTCAAAAGGTCTGGGTCGGAAGGTATACTGTCGTAATAGGCTGAAACCTGCTAAAAGTGTGATTTCTCTGTTTTTAACTTAAAAAGGATAACTTTTCAACTAACCTGCCTTTGTTTGTAAAATTCTCATTGGTTAACAAAATTCTTTTCAGAAATGTGCTACCACTATTTTTAGAATTAAATAATAATTTCATTCTATAAAATGCTCCTTCTCCTTAATTAAATATATAAAACATTTAAGTCCCATAACTTAAATAATCTTATATATTCATAAAAACACTTAGGAAAAATCAGGAAAAATACCAGAAAATATATCTTAATATGTTTTCCAACATATAAAATATTCAAACCCAAATAATCATTATTTTAACTGTAAATAATTTATAACTCAATAAACAATTTCCTTCACTAGAAAATTAACATAAAATCCACCTTAATTCGAAAAATTATGAAAATTGAAACCCATCTCTAAAATATCATTTCTGACATATATTTAAATTTTTAAGGCCTTTGGATGTCATCTAGTAAGGTTTTCATATCAAACATATCATTTAAAACAAGTATGAACATGCATAATTCACCAACAACTTACATATACTTTTAATCTTCAAAACATGGCAATTACTTGCAAAGTATTTCAGATCTTAGTCTTAAAACCGAAAACCAAAAGAATATGGGATGTAGTAATTATTCACCTTAGCTTTGAGATTATAGATGTGAGATTTGATGTTGATTTAGTTGATTTTCTTCCTCCTCTTGATTCCTAGCTTTGATCTTCTTCTTGAGAATAAAATGGTGGTTGGCCTTAGGAAATTTTAGTTTGAGTGAAATGTGATGTGCATGTAAATGTGCATTTACATCCATATTTTATCTATTTTTATTTAAATAAAAGTCAAATTTGGGAATTTAACATGTTTAAAACCAAAATTCAATTATTTTCAAATCATCATATATTCATCTTTATTCAGGGGCAAAATGGTCATTTTTGTGCATGTGTCAGTTTGATAATTTTTACTTGGACATTTTTTATGATTTTTATAGAAAGTTTTGATGCATATGGAAGAGTGATTCATGAAGATATATGCATACACAAGGGAATACAAAGGAATGAAGAGGAAATAATTATAGTTCATGACCATGGAGGACCCCACCCACTTACCTAAATCTACAATTAGAAGCTAATGGACAACTAAGTGGAGGTTAAAGCTTCATGCATATTAAATGATGGATTAATTAGTGGCTAATGGTTACTTGGTGGACACACTTTCTAAAGGGCATTTTAGGAAGCACCATAAAATTGAATTAGGGTTTTATGCATGTATACATAGCTCTCTTATGTCCATGTAAAGGATCTTCTACTCTCTCTTATTTTACTTGGGAAACTAGCAAGTTGTAAACACAAATCAAAGTGAAATAAAAATGGCTTTCAAGCCTCTTTCTCTTCTCTTATCTACTTGCTTTTATTTACTTTTATGTTGATGTTTATTTCTATGCTCTCTTTTATTTCATGTTTGTAGCTTAGATTTACATTCATGCAAGTAGTGTAGCTTTGTTTTTTTATGCAAATAGTTAGTAGTTAATCTCTCTTTCTTCCTTCACTTAGTTTCCATTTCCTTGCTTTTTAATGTTGAAATTTACAAGTATTGATTTGAAAACACAAATGAGTAGCTAAACCCCTTCAATTTAGGGGTAATGAAGTTCTCTAACTTTATGTAATTTCAACATTTTTATGATTTATGATCTCTTTTGTTTGTGCTTCATGAAAGTAAATTTTGATGTAAGTTTATACAAGTGGGTTTGATAGCTTATGTTGCTTTTGCAAATGAGCTATTCTTATTCAACATAAACACAATTTACATCATCATTTGCTGATTAATTTTTGATTTTGAAATATAAAAAAAATTTGATGATCTATCTTACTAATTACAATAGTAAATAGATCATACTTAAAATAGCTTTTGCTTTGGCTTCATTTTCAGGAGAATTTATAAGTGGTATAATTATTGTATTATAGTTTGATGGTTTGATTTATGTTAATTAATAACATAAATAAACCATACTTATGATAAATGCAACAATTATTTCAATTAATATCATAATTAGAGATCATAAATTATTGATTTGTTGATTTACAAAAATATGAGAGTGGATTTGCCTTTAAATTGTTCTCTAATCTAATAGTTTTTAAATCTCATTTTAATTCTAGCTTTAGCTTCATCTTTGTAGTTAACAATTTCCTCTCGCTTTGGTCTAATTTTATTGAATTGATTTTTTAAAACCTAAAACAATTCCCTGTAGATCGACCCGTACTCGCCACGTACTAGAATTGTACGCCGTGCGCTTTCGGTTATTGTGATTTCAAAATTTATCGGCATTTTTAACTCGATAGAAAATTTGTCATTAAACAAAATGAAATGAATGTGAGCATTCTATTTCTAAGGGTTTAGGGTATAAGCCCCTCCTATTTCCCATTTTTCCCTTGTCAATTCCTAACACCTTAACTTAGGTTATTTCATTTAGTTAACTCATTAACATGGCACGGCTACCCTTAGTAAATCAAATCTCAACCTATCAATCTTCAAATTATTTTATTTAATTTTACTAATTAAATATCCTAAATAATGTTATGAAAATATGGGGTGTTACATGTTCCAACTGTGCCAAGTTGGGCTACTGAGGATGAAACTAGGTAGCTTGAAAAAAGACTTACCATTAACATAATAACTAGTGGACCTCACCTGATTGAGAAGAGCTGGAATGAGATGGAAAGGTATGGAAGCACTTTGAGTATGTTGTGCAGGCTTTGCCATCGAAGAAGAAGCTTTAATGATGTAGTTGAAGACTATAACTAATAATATCGTATTTTGGAACTGTGTCGCAAATGGGGTCGAAGCCCTAATGCTTGACCCTTTGGTGGTAATGGCTATGATTGGGCCACCTACTAGGAGAAAAGTTGTCATTGATTATGGGAGCTTGTGAATACTTTGTTTAAGAAGCCTATGATCAAATGATGATGGATGGCCAGGATCAGAAGCTATGTAAGTCCCGCATACAAGGATTTACCAAAGAGGCTGTAAAGCTATAACACTCCCTATCTTAAGGCTCAAAGTTAAGTGTTACGGATGCTGTAGTCATCTATAGTATTTAACTTTCGGTGAAAAAATACGATAGTGTTAATGGTATCCATAATATCAGAAGCACGTGAATATGAAATAAAATCATATGTTTCCAAAAAGAACTTTTCTAATTACATTTCAAATCAGTATTTCATATCCAGTTACATAATCCCCAAAATGATTCCCAGGTTTTGATCAAATATAATTATTACAAATTATGCCAGGAGCGACATATGAAGATGACCCCTTGGATGATCAGAGTACTAAATAGATAGACATATCGGTCATGATTAAATTACAGTAGAAATAACACTAAATAACTCCTACATAGCTAGCTTTGCCTTCTGCACGTCTTCGGAAGCTTATTCGTCCAACCTACTTAACCTGAAAAGTCCTTAACTCTTAATCTACTTAAATTAAATTTTGAGCACCCGAGAGTTCAAGAGGAAAACATAAACTTCAAGCCAGACATAAAGCCTGGTGTGAATAATACTATTACATCCCAATTTACTGATATTAAGTGAGACCACACTACTTAACGGAACGGATTTCCCTTCACTAATATCATTTTAAAAGCATATATTTTGCAAATCAAAATCCTGCAATCAAACTGATTATAACAATAAGAGCAATAATGTATATGCATATAAATCATGTAATCAATAGACTATCTATCCAATATTATAGTTTTAACTGACTAACAGTGAACCATTGGCTGACTCAGGCCTACCAGACATAATAAATAACCTAATTTCTGTTAGATACAATACTGGACGATCTGTCCTTAACTTACTTCTTTTAGGGTCAACTGATCCTAATGCTTTTGCGGGCTCACCAATAACTTATCTCTGTATATTCCTTTCTGTGTGTAACACCATTTTAGTCTTACATGTGACAAAGCCCTACACATTGGAACTATGGACTTATATTAGCTAGGGGCTAATAGCTAAAGTATAAGGCGCGGCGCTACTCCAGTCTCATCCGGTCTTCTAATATCTGAGTCATAAACTTAGGGTTAACTACCCCTTCAATTTTCCTTAAAAACATTTCTTTCAGATTTATTTTACTCTTTTAAATCATACTTAAATAAGGAAAATATACTCTTTGTTTTACTCAAAATACCCATGCCATGATATGTGCTTTACATAAAACAATGTTGATGAAAATTCAAATCAATAGGGTTATCTATCCCTTTAAAACAAGTTGAAGCCAGTTTTAACTTAGAAAACATTAGGCTATAAAGCCAGAGCTATACCTTCAAAACACTTGTTTAATACCTTAAACAATCCCTTTCGAAATCATTGAAAACAACCTTTCGAAAGCATTACATAAAACTTAGACATTCTCTTTCAAAACCATTTAAACTTATCTTTCGAAAGCATTGGAAACCTTCCTTTCAAAACACTTAAAACATACCTTTCGAAAGCATAGGGTTCAAGTAGAGTTTGTGGAAATATAGCTTTGAAACCATTTAAAATTATTCCTTTCGAAACCATTTATCCCTAGTAAAAGAATTAAGGAAAGGGATAGCTTCGAAACCCATTCTTCGAAACCATTGCCTCTAAAAGCATTTAAAAGAAGCTAAACTACCCTTTTAAAAGCATTGAGAAGGCGGCTTTAAAATTGAAAAACAAAAGCACCCCTTTCAATTATATTGTTTTAAGGCTATAAAGAAAAATGGCCTTAACTAATTCGAAATGTATGAATGCGGCAGCAAAGGTATCAAATAAGTTTAAAAATGGCAACTACTTCGAAAGCTTCTTTAAAAACCAAAAAAAGCGGCAACTCTTTTGGAAGCTCCTTTCTAAAAACAAAGGCATGGAGCAACTTGTTCAAAAGCCTCTTTTTAAACAAAGGTAAGTTGATTGATTCGAAAGCTAATTAGAGTGGCTTCAACCCCTTCAAAAGCATGCCTTCGGCACAGTCCCTTCCGTCTTTCTCCAGTACATTATGCAACTATTGCTTGATACCATGTGCATTGGTTTCGAATGGGTGCGAAAGGCCTACTGGGCATGGTGACGGAAGCAAGCTAAGGAACTGGCGAAGCTATAATTCAAAAGAAAACCGGTTTATTGCCTTTCAACGTAATTCCTTTTTGCCTAACTTGTCCAATTTGTCAAAATATGATTGTTGCCCACTCTTTATCAAATTCTTTTTAAAAAGGCTGCTGAATTCACAATTAACAATTTAAAACATTTGAATCACATAAGCCCTTCTCCTTGATAAAACATATAAAAAAATTAAGTCCCTTAACTTAAATATTTTTATAGCCATAGTAAAATACTTAGAAAAATTTCCCAAAAATCAAAATAATTCACTTTTAATATGTTTTCTAACATATATATATTTCAGACCTGAAATCATTATATAATTGTCTTAAATAATTTAAACCCAACAGTAACTATTTTCTCGCATACAAAATTCATAATAAATCCACAATTACCTAGAAAATTATGAAACTTGAAACCCACTCTAAAGTAATATTTTTGATCATTTATCAAAAACGCAACTTATTTGGATGTCATAATAGTTTTTCTAATTTAAACATATCATAAATCCATATGAAATTGTATAAATCATCAACAAGCATATATATATATATATATATATTTAAAAAACATAACATGACATGTTTCTGGAAAATAGTTCGGATCGAAGCTTGAAACCAAAATCATTATCAAAAGTGAGATATAAATCAAATTACTCACTTGGCTTGATGTTAAGAAGTTGGTATTTGCCGTTAGATTGATTTGCTTAAGCTTTCTACTTGATTTCTGGCTTATCTTCCTTTTGATTTTTCTTAATGGTGGCCGGCCAAGCTTAATAGGGTCTTTAGTTTTGTTTGTGAATGTTAAAATGAACAAGGAATGGAGAATGGAAGGGTTTAGGGTATTAGAATGAAGGATGTTCTGATGTTCCCATTTTACCCCTAACATAACCCTCCTACTTACTTTCAATCCTCTTTTGCTTATACATTCATTAAGGCACAGCCCATTATTAATTTACAAATCTCAATCCCTTAACTATTAACATTATTTTATTTTATTTATCCAATTAAATATTCTAAATAATGTTAGTCAAAATTAGGGTCATTACAGACTCCCCTCCTTAAAGAATTTCGTCCTCGGAATTATGATATGGTACTCACAACAATCAAACATAAAGGTAAAACATACCATCAAACAGGTCAGGATAAGTATCCTTAATTCTGCTCTCGGTTTCCCAAGTACATTCTCTCTTGTCTTCACTCCACTGGACTTTGACTAATCCGACTGTCTTGTTCCTTAGTCACTTCTCATCTCTTGCACCTATACAAACTGGTTTTCCTAACTATAGTCATATCCACTTATACTACTAGATCCTCTAACACAGTTGGTGTGATAGTAGTCTCCGGATCTCTAATACACTTCCTTAGATGAGAAATATGAAAACCATTATGGACTCCTGCCAAACTATTCAGTAATTATACCATATACATGATTTTCCCGATCCTTTCTATAATAGGAAATGGTCCAAAGAATCTTGGTGCCAATTTTCCTGATTTTCCAAATCTGATTACACCTTTCATCGGTGACATCTTGATGAAAACATGATCTCCAACTGAGAACTCTAAGTCTTTACATCTCTTATCAGCATAACTCTTCTGCCTAGACTGAGCTTCCTTTATTCTAGCCCGAATTAACTCAGTCTTTTCTGCCTTTAACCAAATTCAGGCCAAGAATTAATCTATCCCCAATCTCTAACCAACAAATGGTAGATTTTCATGGCCTTCCATACAAAGCTTCAAACGGTGCCATCCTTATACTAGTCTGATAACTATTGTTATACGAAAACTCGACTAGGTGTAGATGGTCTTCCCATGATCCTTTGAAATCTATCGCACAAGCTCTTAACAAATCCTCCAAAAAATTGTTAACTCTCTCTATTTTTCCATCTGTCTGTGGATGGTAAGCGGTACTCATCTTGAGATTGGTACCTAAGATCTCCTATAGACTCTTCCAGAACTCACTAGTGAATAAGGAATCTTTGTCACTTTCTGTACTATAGGAATTCCAGGCAGTCTAACTATATTCTTCATGAATAACTTTGATGAATCTGGTGTTGTCCTGGTCAACTTAACAGGTACAAATTATGCACTCTAAGTCTATCTGTCCACTATAACCCAGATATCTCATTTCCTCAATTCGACCTTGGCAACCTGTCTATGAAATTCATTGAGATAGAATCCCTTTTCCATACTGAAATATCCAAAGGCTGAAGTAACCCACTCGGTTTCTGATGTTCAGCTTTTACTTGTTGACAGTTCAAACACTACCTCACCTACAAACCTACATCTCTCTTCAGACCTTCCTAGAAGTAACTTCTTTTCATATCCTGATACATCTTAGTTCATCCTAGATGAACAGCGAACTTCGAACAGTGGCATTCTCTAAGAGCTTCCTTCCTAATGCTTCCTACATACGGAACACATAATCGCCCTTTCTTCCACAACCACCCATTCTGATCAAGGCTGAAATCTTTCAAGTCATCGCTTTTCATTCCATTCCTTAACTTTCTAATCTGTTAAGCTAATAACGGATCTTCTCCTTGTTTAGAAGCAATCCTTTCGATCATTATCGGTCAAACTTCTACGCATGATAACATGGCGATTTCTTGACTAGAAATAACATCAGCTCTCTATTGTATTCTGCATGTTGTCGATGCTTCTAAAACTTTCCACTCAGCTATCATTGCCAATACTGCATTCTAAAGTTTTCTGCAAAGGGCATCTGCAACCTTATATTTTATTGGTGTGTGCTCTATATCAAAATCATAAGTGGCTAAGAACTCCAACCACCTCTGCGACCTCATGTTAAACTCCTTCGGAGAGAATAAATATCTTAGTGACTTATGGACTAAAGAGGATAGAATTGGGATACGGATAGACATGACGATTGATTCGGTCATGGTAGCTTATGTGCCTAAAGACAATTCTCTTTCGGGGAAGGGGACAAGAGCAGGTTGACCTGAAACTTGAAAAATGGAAAAGTATGGATTAAAGGCATCAACAGATGTCATGTGAGCCATCTTTAATATAAATGAGGTTAATGATATACCTTCAGGAGATACAGATGTCATATGATATGGGGTACAGGTTAAACCTCCTTCCATAATGGGGGATTAGATAGGCAGTTATGGAAGCGATTCGATACCTGAAACCAGGCTCCTTAGGATTATAATGGGCGTCTAGTGAGGAGGTCAGAATAGGTTGAAGTGCCAGAAGTCTACTCGGCGGTAGAAATCGTAGTAGAGAAAATAGGAGGGATAACGGCTGTAGTCGCTGGCGCCTCGATGTGAAAGAAGTGATATCACCAAATGTACACGCCATTGGCATTGAAGTCTCTGCCATAGGTCCTTGAGGAACAGAACTAGAACTCTTGCCCGAACCTTTTAAGGTAAGTTCGGGTTAGACCCTGGTAGATACACCTACTTGGGAAATAACCTAAGAAAGGAGGAGCCTATCAGCCTAGAGAGCCCTTATATCTCCATCCTCCAAGAGGTCAAGCTTTAACTCTTCATTATTCTCAACCCTATTAGAATGCTCATGTTCCTGCTAAAGATTTCTTCCCAAGCCATAGCTAAGGCCTAGGGATACCCCTCATCTAGCCACCTCAAATTCCTTAATTTTATAATGTTTGCATAAAATAGAATTATATAAGGGTAGGCTCAATTTCAGATCATATTTGGTCCTCATCATCCTTGACTTGCTCATTGGTTGTCCTTGCCTAGGCCTCGACCTCATCTTTCAACTGTCGAGTGTCCAATAACTCATTGCAATAATCTTGGGCCTAAGTGACAGCGTTGTCTTTCTCTTTTTTTCAGCCTCAAGTGCTTCTTTTAGTCTCTTTATTTCTAAGGCTTTATCCTCCACGGTATTCTAAAGCTTTTCATTTTTCAATGTAAGAGTTTGAATCTTATGGTGTGCGGCCTCAATCTGCCTTTATTGGTTTTGGCTTTGTTCTTCAAAGAACTTAGTCTTTTCACCCAACTTTTTTTCAACTTCAGCAAGCGAGGCTTTAAGCCCTTCAACTTTATTAAGATTGGTAATAATGCACTTGTTATCTTGCTTGAGGTGCAACTTTTCTCTTACAAGGTACTTTAGAATTGGCCTTGGCTACCCTCGTCCACTTGTAGTATTGGTCATACGCGTCGCTCACGTAGGCCATAATATCTGGCCTAATGTGTTGAGGAATATCTTTCAAGTGAGGGATGAATACGACATCACCAAAATAGATCTTTGGAAAGGCGCTATTCATAGCAAATGTGGGTTCGAAATAACTTCAGCCTCAATGATTGTAACGATAGAAGGAAACTGCTTTTATCTAGGCCTTTGGTTGGAATTACCATAAGATACAAGCCCGGATGGCTGCTCAGATTATAGAGGCTCGTGGGAAGACACTATTGGTTGCATTGCAGGTAGGATTAAATTTGGAATAGTTGGAACTTGAATACAAGTGATGTGGTTAAGCCTTGTCAAAAACCTACCCATACCACATGGCATCAGAGAACGAGATCTTCGTTAAGGAGGTGAAATTTTGTTAGCTTCTTTGTGGTACTCATCACAGGGCCTATAGTCTCTATTTCTCCTTAGACATCTACTTGAATCTGACTCGCGAGGTGATTCGCAAGGATGATCGAGATTCTTGTACTTAGCTTCATGGCTTTTAAGATCATCAAAATGATGCTTGGGCTCCATGGAATCTAAAATCAAAATACAGACAAGTTAATACTCATAAGATGGAGACATAAAACATGCATTTTGAACGTGTAATGTCATGTAGTGTTGATGTGCCTACTACCTCTACACACTGTGGACTTGAAGTTTGCTCATAGGGGTTATCTCCCATGCACTTGTTGTAGGCACTTCAGTTGGAAAATGAATAGGAAAACCGATTTCGCCAATGCTAATTTTGCCAAGACCAAAAGAGTATATTTCATCTGATATGCTCCTAAATGATCCATAAATATCGCCAGATGGAGGAATTGGAATTTCTTCTATTATGAAAATTGGTGGAGGCCGCGAAGATGTGCAAGATGAAATAATCTTAATTTTGGCCTTCGAGGAACTAGTGGCACTTGATCATCGCCACCCACATTACTAGAAGAATCGTGGCCAAGATCTATATCCTCATTATGACCTTTCATCATTATCTCTTACTTCTTTACGCACTCCAAGGTCAATAACTGGATCATTTATGGGGGCACTTCTTGATTCTCTTTGGCATGAATTTCAACCTCGGCCTCCTATGCAGGCTCATCACCCTCATAAGCCATGGGTATATGGCCTATCCTATGACCCTCTTTCAAAAAGTTATGCACTCGCATATTCTAATTGATAACGAGGAACCTCGTATCTCTTTCTTCAAATGGAATATTCTTAAGTTCCCCAAGAGTGCTTGCTAATCCTGCGATGTCATGTCTCTTCGAACCGTCAACAAATACAAGAAATAATAGAATGAACAATCAGGATCAAATAAACTTCATCGGTACAAAAGGTGAATTTGAAACTTATGTCTAGGTAACCATTTTTGTGTAAAGCCATGCGGACAGCACACAAGAAAGAACTCGTCCTTAAAGTAATTTGGCTTGACCAAAGCCCCACAATTAAACGACAGCCTTTGGAAGGCTCTAAAAAAGTGAGTGAAGGGTTTCCCTTTCGACACATAGGACTAAACGAATAACGGATATCTTCTATAATAGGCACCTTGTTTAAATGGAAATGAAGATCATGCACATATTGTGTACAAAAGCATGACAATTTGGATGTAGTTGGACCAGGGAAACTTCATGTACTAAAGAACTAGCTAGATAAAGTTGTTGAAAGGTGGAATGCATCTAGCCATGCACATATATCAACTACAGGTTGTATATCCCTATAACATCCCCCATTTTGAGGTCCGAAAATAAGCATTAATGATGTTGCAGTCATCTATAGTATTATTTGTCGGTGACAAAGTGAGATCAATAAATTATATCGATAACTTTAAGAGCACATGAATATAAAAATCTTCAAAACACTTTTCATTGATAACTTTCACGCTCGTTACATAATCCCATCGATTCCACGTTCAAAGAAAATAGAATAAATACAAATATATTTCAAGAGCGACATATGAAGATACCCCTTTGGATGATGAAAGTCTAATACTTGATAGTTACGAATTCTATCATTATATCAATTTTATCAAAGCTTAAACATTAAAAATATAGCGGAAATAAACTCCTAATATTAGCTTGCCTCCTGCAAGTCTCCACAAGATTATTCGTCTAACCAGAAAAACCAACTCCTTATCTACTCAAATGAGTACCCGATAATTTAAAGAGAAAAATAAAAACTTCGGGTTAGACGAAAAGTCTGGCCTGAATAATAATATACCATCTCGAACCAAAATAGATATCCAGTAAGACTGCACCGCAGAATGGAAAGGGTTTTCCTTCGCTAGTACCTTATCAAAATATGTCCATATTAACGTAAATCATGCACCTATAACCACAATGGTTAAAAAAACATGATATGATCATATGCATGCAATATGAGTAACATGACTAGTCTGTCATTAAAGGTTTATGCATCCCCAAAGTCTATTAGCACCATGAAATTGACCGTCTATCTCAAATCATAGTTATCCTAAGGTCATTATGAACCTATTAGTTTTCATAGGCCAACCACTAACTTATTAGGCTGACATGGGTTAAAACATAACCAGATGTCCCAAAATCTCCAAATATGGTTAGGTGGAAATCTAATTAAATAATACAGTGAGCAAATGGAGCAATGAGTTCCTTTTTGTGCGTATGCATCTTTTGGTCTCACTACTGATAAAGCCCTACGCACTGGAATCATGGACATTTACCAACCGAGGGCTACTGGCTGAAGCATAGGGTGCGACCCTACACCGGTCCCACCTAAATTCTTATCTGATTTTAAATCCATGAGTCATATCTTTTCGATCAATTCAGGGCATCCTAACACAATTCATCTATCTGATCTCCTAAACCCATATCTCGACCCTAAAGTTACCTAGAGACTAACTCACTCTTCATTAGATATTCTAAGTCTAAATCTTCAAAGATGCGCTCGCAAGCATTCAACCAATCTTGCACTTTCATAACCGATTTTGTTCTAGGAACAGTCTACCACCAAGTTTAGGAATAGTCCTTGTTTAGCTTAGCAAGTCGGCTCTAGGCGCTTACATAGGAATATCACCACCACCAGCAACCAGAGCAACACCTTGGGCATTCTACAACATGTTTCCCATCATTTCGGTGAATTTGGTCTGAATATCGAGATTAGCCGCCCTTGGGCCTGCTCCCTCTTCCTCTACTTTTGATATGAAATTTCTAGTAGTGTTCCTAGTATGCCGGCTCATTGATAATTTTTTTAATAAGAATGATTGCTACTCCGGAGGATTAGTTCACTTGGGAGCAGTTCAAAGCCCAATGGATCCTACTCACTCAAGAGTTTAGTTTGACTATATTCACTATCGGAACAACCTAACTGATAATTCTGATCCTAAATCCCAAGGTCAAATGTTAAGTAATGAAATTGTGAGTACGAAAAATGGAAAAAAAAAATTAACTAATCAAATGATAACAAGAACATATAACATCATTCATCAAATATGTTCAATCAATAGTCATAGACATGATAAAATTACTTAATTTTAAGTAATATTTTCCTTTGGAAAAATTCATATAAAATTGGGCCAAAACAATATTTCATTTCCTTGAAAATATTTATCTTTAGAATTGATAAACCACTTGAAATCAATCTTAAAACAAGGAAATCATAGCCCAATACTTAGCCAAAATCTTATGCCAAACCACTATAATTTTTACATAGCTCTTAAAACACTTGCTATCAAAATAAAGACGTCGAGCATCTAGAAAACATAGGCTATTGAGCCTTTAAGATATGGCTTTTAAGCTTATAAAACATACGATTATCGAGCCACTAAAAATATAGATCATCTTTATATGGTTTTTAAAACGCTTGATAGTAAAACAGGGTCGTCGAACCTTTAAAAAACAAGGGCTATTGAGCCATTAAAACATAGCTATTTGGTTTGTAAAACATACGACAGTCATGCCGCTAAATATATAGTTGTCGAATAGCTACAAGAGAGTCACTATAAGACAAGGATTGTCGAGTCATTAAAAACACAAGGTGCCGAGCCTCTAAAAAAATAAAGATGTCAAGTCCTTAAAAACATGAGATGTCGAGCCTCTATAAAGCATTGGCTATTGGGCCAACATTGGGTATCGAATCTTTATAAATCATAGAGTATCGAATCTTTACAAAAATCAGTATCGAGTTCTTATGGAAGTGGATACATCACATAGATATCAAGTATCCATCACATGCATTGGGTCTTATAATTATCGAGCTTCTATGAAGTAGAGGTATCAAGCCTCTAACAATGACATTTCTGTAAATAAGTTAAAAACTATTTATTTCTTTTTAAAGTTAAAACTTTCCACCTCATGTCAAATTATCATTGGATAACAAAATATTTTTCATTTTCTTTGTAGAAATTCTGGCAGGTCATGTTCTACCTTCCCAATCAACTTACAAAACCTTATAATTAATATTTACTACTCATAGTAATTAAAAACTTTTCTAGAATAATAAATTCATAGAAAGTCGTAACCACTAGGGAATAATCCTAAAAAACACTAAAAATACGAATCTCCTTCTACTTCTATATATAAAAATTTTGGGACTAAAATATTAATCTAATTATATTTAATAATTAAAAATCTGAATTATACATATTTTCCTCTTAGGAAATTCATAAAATATTCTTGTGAATTTAGAAAATTATGAAATTGAAAACATATAAAAAAATGTTTAACACAACATTTTCAAATTTCAAATCAATAGGAGACCAAATAAGTCGGTTTTTCCTTTAAAACCTATTATAAAAATTCCATAAAATTCCAACAAATTATCATTCAATCTAATAATGATATTATTAATCCAAACATAACATATTATCATATCCAATTCGAAAACCAATCCAAAACAAAACATAAAAAATGAGATAGTTAACTATTATTCACCTTAGATTGGATAAGCGAGATTGATATTTTATGTAGATTAATTCCCCTAAGCTTTCCTCTTTGAATCTCTTAGATTTCCACTTCTTCTCCTTTAGGTAATGGCCGGCCTCCTTTAAGTTTTGTTTTTTATTTCAGAAGATGAAAATGAGGATGAATGAGAGAGGAAGGGTTTAGGGAATGAGTTAGGGAATTATTCCCATTATACCACTCTCATTAATCCATTTCTATTCTATGTTTACAACAATCTTATTAATTGACTAAATAAGGCTCGACCCAAATTAGTCAATAAATCCATTCTTTTTATCACCTCACATTATTCTATTTAATTTATCTAATTAAATTCTCTAAATAATGTTAAACAAATATTAGGAGTGTTACAGACTCGCCTCTTTAAAGAATTTCGTCCTTGAAATTACGATAAGGAAAACAACAAGCATAACAATCATGCAAACATATGTGACAAACACATAACAATAATACTAGCATATTCTGGTAGCAAAATATTCTATATGACAGATATAGACATCAAAACAACTTAGGATAAGTATATCTAATCGTGTCTTTGGTCTCCCAAGTACAGTCTTCTCATTATCACTTCATTGGACTTTTACTAACTTGACTGTCTTGTTTCTTAATTTCTTCTCATCTCTTGCTACAATACAAATTGGTTGTCTATCAAAAGTCATATCCAAGTTCCATCATTAAGTCTTCCAATACAATGGGTGCAATAGTACTCTCTAGATCACGCACACACTTTCTAAAATGCGAAATATGAAAAACAATATGGACTCTTGCCAAACTATTCGGTAACACTATCCACAAGCGAGTTTCCCAATCCTTTCTATGATAGGATATGGCCCAACATATCTCGGTTCCAATTTCCCCGAGTTTCCAAACTGTACCACATCCTTCATTGGTAGTAATTTAACAAAAACATGGTCTCCAACCGAGAACTTTACATCCATACACCTCTTATCTGCGTAACTGTTCTGCTTAGACTGAGCCTCCTTCATCCATGCTCAGATTAACACAATCTTTTCTGTAGATTCTCTCAAATATGGGCCAAGAATCAATCCGTCTTCGGTATCTAGCCAACATGTTGGTGTACTCCATGGCCTTCGGTTAAGAGCTTCGAAAGGTGTCATTCCTATACTAGTTTTATAACTATTACTATAGGAAAACTCGACTAAGTGCAGATGGTCTTCTCATGACCCTCTAAAGTCTAATACACAAGCCCTTAACAAATTTTCAAAAACTTTGTTAACTCTTTCCGTTTTCCCTTCCGTTTGTGGATGGAAATAGATACTCACCTTCAGCTTGGTACCTAGCGCTTTTGGTAGACTCTTCCAGAATACAGTAGTGAACAAAGTATCTCTGTCACCGACTACACTACTAGGAATCCCATGCGGTCTTACAATACTCTTCATAAATAACTTTTCTAAAGTAACGTTGTCCTTATCAATATAACGGGAATAAAGTGTGCACTCTTGGTCAGTCTATATACCACGACCCAAATACTTTTATTTCCCCTATTCGACCGTGACAAGCCATCAATAAAATCCATGGATATAGAATCCTTTTTTCAAAATGGCACTTCTAAAGGTTGAAGCAATCCACTTGGCTTCTGATGCTCGGCTTTTACTTGCTGGCAAATCAAACATTGTTTCACTTATAAGCCTATATCTCCTTTCATTTCTTCCTAAAAAAACACTTCTTCGTATCCTGATACATTTTAGTTCCTCTAGAATGAATAGTAAATTTCGATGATTGACACTCCCTAAGAACTTCCTTCTTTAGGTTACAAACATCTAGAACACACAACCATCCCTTCTTCCTTTACCGTCAATTCTAGTCAAGACTAAAATCTTTTAATTCATCAATCTTATTCCCATTTCAAGTCTCCTAATTCGTTTAAATACTACTCTCTGCTTAGAAGCAACTCCTTCGATCATTACCGATCGAACTTCCAAACATGACAACACTGCATTATTCCAATTAGACTAGCAGTCAACCTAAAGTGTGCAGTGCTTCTAAATCTTTCCATGCTATAGCTAACACCACAGTCTTCCTATCAAGTGCATCTACAACATCATTTCCTTTCCCTGGCGTATACTCAATATCAAATAATAACCAAGCAAAAATTCTACCACCTTTGTTGCCTTATATTCAACTCTTTTTGAGAGAATAAATACTTCAAAGACTTATGATCTGTAAATAACTCAAAACGTTCCCCCATAAGATAGTGTCCACACTTTCAAAGCAAAGATCGCCGCTGCCAACTCTAAATCATGAGTCGAATATCTAACTTTATATTGTTGAAGCTGTTGAGAAGCGCTGGTAATCAGTTTACCTTTTTGCATTAACACAACTACTAACCCTGTCCCACATGCATCAGTATACACCACCAAAACTTGATTTCCATCTGGAACAACTAACATGGGTGCATTTGTCATAAATATTTTACCTTTAAGAATGCTTCTTTACATTTATCGGTCAAACATACTTCACGTCCTTACTTGTTAGTTCAATCATAAGTGCAGCTATATGAGAAAAATCCTTGATGAATCTCCGATAATAACTAGCTAACCCCATAAAACTTATTATCTCAATCATAGTCTCAGGCCTTTTCCAACTACTAACAGCTTCAATCTTAGCTGGATCTACTGATAACCCATTCATTAAAACTACATGACCAAGGAACTTAACTTCTTTCTTCCAAAAATAACATTTTGAGAACTTCGATTTTAGTTGATGTTGCCTCAATGTTTCTAGCACTATTCTAAGATAAATCTCATGATATCATTCATTCTTAGAATATATCAGAATGCCATCTATAAACGCTAACACGAATCTATCCAAATTGTATCGGAATATCTGGTTCATCAAATCCACAAAGAAAGCAAGCTTATTGGTCAGTCCAAAGGGCATAACCAACCATTCATGTAAACCATATCTTGTTCAAAAAGCTGTTAATGGAATGCTATCCTTTGCCACTCTCAATTAGTTAGAATATGAGAGGCGGCAACCTTAGCCTCTATCTTATGTTACAAAAGCAGCTGTGGGTATCGGGCTTTGTTTATCTATCCGGCCCAACAAAGTATTTGATTTGTATAAATACAGTCAGAGGCACTGTATCATATTGTATTGAGAAATAATAAGAAAGCAATACAATTCATTAATCATTCTGCTATCCTCCTTTACTACAATTACTTTTATTCTCAATTTCTAACTTGGTATCAGAGCTTCAGAAAATCTGTCTAACGACAGTAACAAGATCTGCTCTCATCAGAGAATCTAAGCATCATCATAGAGCCGTCCAAGGAAGGTGTCAGATAAAGTATCATCATTCACCATCCTGGTTGCTCTCAGAATTTTCTGCTATCTCATCATTTGAGAGATCTAGATAACCCATCTCTGAATCAAGAAATTCTCACTGGAAGTGCCTCGCCAAAAGTTCTTGCATCAAGAACCTTGACTGCACCATTGAAGGTAATCAGAATTCTCATAACTCAACATGGCTGACGATGCTACATCATCAGCAACAAGTGGAGCCAAAAGTCAGGAAGGGTCAAGATCAAGAAATCAAGACTCATCATCCAGTGAAATGATGTCCTGCAAGATCATAAAGCCAAAAGACAAGTTAGTAACAACAATTCTTGATGAAAATAACTTCATACTATGGAAATATCAAATTGAAACCAGTATAAGAGGATATGGGCTAGAAGACTTTCTGTATGGAACAGCAACTGTCCCTGCAAGAATGGTAACAGACACCACAGGAGAAAGAGCGGTCAACAAGGAATTCATCAATTATCAGAGACAGGATAGCCTACTTGCAGCATGGCTGTTGTCATCTATCAGCTCAGGACTTCTATCACAAATCGTAGGATGCAAGACTTCTTTTGAGATATGGTCTGCAATTCAACAGAACTTTAACACACAGTCAGCTGCAAGAATTATGTACTACAAAAGACAATTACAGAATATCAGGAAAGAAGGTATGTCAATGAGGGAATATCTGACCAAAGTAAAATCATATTATGATCTTCTTGATACTGCAGGACACAAAGTATCTGATACTGAACAGATCTTGACCATTCTAAATGGTCTGGATAATGAATATGAGTCAGTTGTAGCAATTATCTCATCACAACGAGATCTACCAGATATGCAACATGTCAGTTCTATATTACTATCTCATGAAGGAAGAATAGATCAAAGAAAAGAAAACAATACTGAACTATCTCTCAATTATGCATCAAGTACAAGAAACAGAAATCAAGGGAAAAAGCAAGAAAGTCAAAATTCAAGACAAGAAAACTTCAATCAAAGAGGTAACAATATGCAGAGAGGTAGAGGGAGAAGTGGAAGATGGAATGGCAACATAACTAAATGTCAAATTTATGAAAGACCTGGACATACAGCAAGGCAGTGCTACTTCAGACTCAATACTGACTCCTATCCAAACCAACAAAATCAAGCAAACCAAAGAAATCATAATTCCAGTGCAAATATAGCACAAATAGATCAAATACAATGCAATCAGGCTGAAAATTCAAAAACACAGAACTCAAACTCTGAAAGACTTACAAGATCTGATGAAATCTCAGAAGAAGACTGGTATCCAAACTCAGGTGCAACCAATCATCTCACAAACAACCTATAGAATCTCAACATTGGCAACAAAGAATACACAGGTATGCATTCCATTCATATGGGAAATGGTGAAGCTTTAAAAATCACACATGTTGGAAGCAGCAGTATCTCAGGTAAAAGATTCCTTTATCTCAATAACTTATTGAGAGTACCACAAATCAAGAAAAATTTTGTTGAGTGTATCTCAATTTGCTAATGACAACAATGTGTATTTTGAGTTTCACCCTAAATTCTGTCTAGTTAGGGATTTACTGAATCAAGATATATTGTTACAGGGTAAATTGGACAAAGGATTATACAAACTCAATCTTGGAAATACAAGAAAGGACAATACTAAGAATATGTGGTGTAACAGCACTGAGTCACATGATATAAATCAGAAAACATTTACTCAGTGGCACTATAGATTAGGGCATCCCAATATAAGTACTGTAAAACAAATTCTTATGAGCAATAATATTGCTGTTGATGTTTCTCTACCATATGTATGTACTTACTGTCAATTAGGCAAAAGCCATAAATTACCATTTACAGATTCTACTACTGTCATTAGTAAACCACTACAAGTAGTAGCAACAGATCTATGGGGACCGGCTCCCATATGTTCAGACTACAATTATAGGTACTATATATCCTTTGTTGATTTATTCTCTAGGTATACTTGGATATACTTCCTTACGTCTAAATCAGAGGCACAAGAAGCTGTTATACAATTTATAACACAAGCAGAAAAACAGTTATGCAATGTAGTCAAAATCATGCAAACTGATGGTGGCAGTGAGTATAAACCACTAAAAGAATATTTTCAGAGAAAAGGCATTGTTGACAGAACAACTTGCCCTTATACATCTGAGCAAAATGGGATAGCTGAGAGAAAACATAGACATATAGTGGAAACAGGCCTGACATTACTTGCACAGGCCTCTTTACCCATGAAGTTCTGGCCAGAAGCCTTCAACACTGCTGTATACTTAATCAATAGACTTCCTACCAAAATTCTTAAGTCCCATAGAAGTGGCATTTGGGGTAAAACCAGAATATAAGGATCTAAAAACATTTGGGTGCTTATGTTTTCCTTATTTGAGACCATACAATAAACATAAATTAAGTCTTAGGTCTGCCCCATGCACTTTCATAGGATATGGAAACAACCAGAAGGGATACAGATGCCTAAGTAAGGATGGTAGGATCAATATCTCAAGACATGTAGTATTTAATGAGAATATTTTTCCATTTGCAGATAAAAATTCAAAAGCAACTGGAAAAGTATACAACAAAGAAAGTCTCACTATACAACCCATACCTGTCTTACCAGAATGGAACAGAACCAACGAAAGTGTGCAGAGAGACCATGGGTCGCAACACACTACATCCAGCAGTGAAACTGGATCAGGTCATAACTCACATGATCCCTCCAGCTCCTTTCCTAATAACAATCAAGGGAGTGACATCAATCCAAGTCCAGGAGAACCCTCATCATCAACATCACTGCATATCAATGAGAGTACACCTGCACAGGAACAACCACTTGGAATTTCAAGACATCACATGATTACAAGATCTAAAGTTGGAATATTCAAGCCAAAAATATATAATGCTCAACTTGACTCTACTGAACCAAGAAACTACAGTGAAGCTATTACAAACAATAACTGGAAACAATCCATGGACAATGAATATGAAGCTCTCATCAGGAATAAAACATGGAGCCTTGTATCACCACCCAAAGATGAAAACATCGTTGGATGTAAGTGGACCTACAAAGTAAAGAGAAGACCAGATGGAAGTATTGCAAAATATAAGGCAAGGCTTGTAGCCAAGGGATATAACCAACAATATGGCTTTGACTTCAACGAAACATTCTCCCCAGTTGTCAAACCAACCACAATCAGAATTATGCTAACTCTAGCTATTCACAGAGGATGGAAGATTAGACAACTAGATGTAAATAATGCCTTTCTTAATGGAGAATTAAATGAAACAGTTTATATGGAACAACCAGAGGGGTACTACAAGGAAGACAGCAATAAGCTAGTATGCAAATTACACAAAGCCATATATGGACTGAAGCAAGCTCCTCGGGTATGGAATGAAAAGCTCAAATCTACTCTAATGACACTGGGCTTTACACCAACTAAATCAGACAGCTCTTTGTATATGAATCATAAACAAGAAAGACTCACTTACATACTTGTATATGTGGATGATATTATCATTACTGGAAACGACAATCAAACTATAAAACAAACTGTGGATCATCTTGACAAAACGTTCTCCATAAAGGATTTAGGTGACTTACACTACTTTCTTGGAATTGAGGTCACTAGAAGAAGCAAATCAGAAATGTTTCTATGCCAAAGAAGATGCATACAAGATCTTCTAAAAAGAGCAAAAATGGATCAGGCAAAATCTCTTCCCACTCCCATGGTCAGTAGCCTCAGACTATCTAAAGACTCAGGAGAAGGTATACCAAATGAAACAGAATACAGAAGTATTGTAGGTGCACTACAATACATCACCATAACCAGGCCAGACATAAGTTACAGTGTTAACAAGGTCTGCCAATTCATGCATAACCCACTCAGCAATCATTGGAAAGCAGTAAAACGCATATTAAGATACCTGAGAGGAACAATGGACCATGGACTTCATCTCAACAATAAGAAAGGACTATACATACAAGCTTATAGTGATGCAGACTGGGCCTCCGATCCAAATGATCGAAGATCCACTATCGGCTACTGTGTTTTCCTCGGGAGCAATCCTATCTCATGGAGCTCAAAGAAGCAGGCTACTATTTCGCGCTCCAGTACAGAGGCAGAATATAGAGCAATCGCAAGTACCACAGCCGAAATTACATGGATCATGTCACTGCTCAACGAAATTCAAATCAATTCCACAAAGACCCCAATTATTTGGTGCGACAATCTGAGCTCAGTCTCCCTCTCATCAAATCCTGTCCTACACTCACGAACGAAGCACATCGAGATAGATCTGCACTTCGTTCGCGAGAAGGTTTTAGAGGGCAAACTGAAGGTTAACCACGTTCCAGCGCAATTTCAAAGAGCAGACGTTCTAACGAAAGCTCTATCTACCAAAAACTTCACTAGATTCAAGGAAGACTTAAGAATCGGAGACGAGAAAGCAGATTTGGGGAAGGAAGAAGAAACCCTAGATAGAACTGAACGAGGGAGTTAGAATATGAGAGGCGGCAACCCTAGCCTCTATCTTATGTTACAAAAGCAGCTGTGGGTATCGGGCTTTGTTTATCTATCTGGCCCAACAAAGTATTTGATTTGTATAAATACAGTCAGAGGCACTGTATCATATTGTATTGAGAAATAATAAGAAAGTAATACAATTCATTAATCATTCTGCTATCCTCCTTTACTACAATTACTTTTATTCTCAATTTCTAACTCAATTGATGGAACCCTATTGCTAAATCCAATTAGGAAAATACCTTGGCTCAACTGATCAAACAAATAATCTATTCTCGATAAATGATACCGATTCTTTATTATTTTCTCATTTAACTAATTGTAATCAATACACATCCTTAATGACCCGTTCGGTTCCTTCATAAACATCGCATCCGCTCCCTAAGGCGAACTGTTTGGCCTAATATGATTATTTCCTTCTAAGTCCACCAGCTACACCTTTAACTCTTTCATCTCAGTAGGTGTCATTGTGTTAGGCGGTCTACTTACGTGTTCATCTCCAGGTATAAGATCTATTCGAAACACAATAGCTCGTTTCAATGGTAGTACTATAATTGGTTCAAAAACATCCACATAATCTCTTACAATGAAAATCTGATTCACCTCATCCTCCTCTTCCTTTGCACCCAATAAATCACATACATCTAAACTCAAATTTTCTACTGGGTACATAATGCGATCATGGCTACTACATTTTCTTAATGATATCTTCCTATTCTGGCAAAATATCCCAGCATCATATCTGCTTAACCAATCCATACCCAGATAATCTCAAAACCTACAAAATCAAACGCATGCAAATTACAGGTAAATGCATGACCTAACAGTTCAAATTATAAATGATCACATCTCATCCCAAGAGTTGCATAACTCCTATCGGATTCGCAACCCTTAAAAAAGTAGTAAGGTAAGATGGTTCTAGATTTAACCTATCCATCAAACATTGCGAGATAAAAGAATGTGATGTGCCATTATCAAATAATACTTTAACAAGTATGTCATGAATCAAAAGTGTACCTCTCATCATAGACTTTCCTTTTTCTTCAGCAGTTGGTCCAAAAATTGATGGTTCCAGACCAAAATTTTATCCTTTATCAACTTTGGTTGGTTCTGGACATTCATTCTTGTAATGCCCTATCTGGTTGCAGTTGTAACACTTCATACTCTTCTTTCCCACAACTTGCTTTCCATTACCAAATCGACACTCATTAGCAAAGTGCCCATTCTTATCACACTTATAACAAACAATATTAGCCTTCCCTTTCTTGGCAGCTCTGCCCTTCTAAGCTCCCTTCTTATTAAAGAACTTCCTTTTCTTGCCTTGAAAACCTTGGGTCTCCTCAGGCTTATCACTTCCAAATATCGAAAGCATTTCTTTATTCCCTGATGACATCTCTACCACAACAGCGAATGGATCTCTATAATGCAGCATAGTTACCCTGGCAATTTCTGGCTTCAATCCACGAAAGAACTTCTTATTCCTTTTTATCACAGTATCAATAGTAGCATATCCATATCTGTACAACTCATCAAACTTAGTTGCATACTCCAGTACAGACATCTCTCCCTGCTCCAGCTCAGCAAACTTCCTAGGCAAAGTTAACTTAGCTATCTCGAACAAAAACCTTTCCTCAAATCTCCTTCTAAATTTAACCCAAGTCAAATTCTCCTCTAGTATGCCTATAATCACACTATTCCACTAATACAAAGCATCTCCTTGCAACTGTCTAGATACCAACCTCCTCTTCTTCTCATCATTTAAGCCTAAGTCAGTAACGATCCTTTCACAGTGCAATGGCCAATTCTCAACTTCAATAGCACTTTCCATTCCATGAAAAGGCTTTCCTCCGAGACTGGTATAATCATGGCTCAACTTGGTTTAGTTGTTGCTAGCAGGTACCTCGGGATTAACACCTCCAACTTATTCGTGTTTCCTCTATCCCAACCAGTTGCAGCTTCAGCTTGCAACATATTCATGATGAACTAATACATAGTTCCCATATCTACTAGTGGGGTTCCAGCACTCATATTAGCATTTGCATTTGCGTTAGCATTTGCTTATCGACCCAGATTCCTTCTTTGTTGGGTTGAACATTTCCATTAGTTGTGGTGCTTCCTCCACCTAGATTAACTCTTCAATTTCCTGTTATCATATCTTTCTTTCTCGTAATTTGCATACGAGTCTTCATAAGATACAATAAAATAGACTAAGAGATAGGGGAGAATAGAGACAGAATACATACTTATATATAGCAAATAACAGGAACGTTACTATAGCATTTTCCTATACCCCAATCTTATTCTTTTGGATTATGTTTTCAAATTTTTTTATGTTTATACATAAACCTATGCTCTGATACCGAGTTGTAACATCCCTCATTTTGAGGCCCGAAAATAAGCGCAATTGATGCTGCATTCATCCATAGTATTATCCGATGACAAAATGAGGTCGGTTAATTATATCTATAACATCAAGAGCACATGAATATGAAAATTTTCAAAAAAACATTTAGTTTATAACTTTCACATTCATTGCATAATCACATTGATTCCACGTTCAGAGAAAATATAATAAATACAATTATATTCCAAGAGCGACATATGAACATGCCTCCTTGGATGATAAGAGTCTAACTACTTGATAGTTATAAGTTCTATCCTTGCATCCATTCTAACAAAGCTTAAAGTTCAAACAACACAACGGAAATAAAATCCTAATATTAGCTTGCCTTCTGCATGTCCCCGAAAGCTTATTCATCAAACCTGAAAATACAACTCCAAATCTACTCAAATGAGTATTTGAGAGTATAAAGGAAAAAACATCGAATCAGACAAAAGGTCTGGTGTGAATAATAATATACCATCTCAAACCAAAATAGATATCTAGCGAGGCCACTTCGCAGATCGGAACGAGATTTTCACTCACTAGTATCTTGTCAAAATATGTCCATCTTAACATAAATCATGTACTCGCAACCACAATGATTAATACAAAACATGATATGATCATATGATTGCAATATGGGCAAATATGACTAGTCTATCATTAAAGGGTTATGCATCCCCGAAGTTTACCAGCCCCATGAAATTGACTGTCTGTCTTAAATCACAGTTTTCACAGACAAACTAATAACCTATCAGGTTGACTTGGGCCAAAACATAATCATATGTCCTAAAATCTCAAATATGGTTAGGAGTAAATCCAATTAAACAGTACAGTGAGCATATAGAGCAGCGAATTCCTTTCTGTGCGCACACATCTTTTAGTCTCACTACTAACAAAGCCTACACATTGAAGTCTCAAACCATTAACAACCGAGGGCTACCAATTGAAGCATAGGACGTGAGCCTACACTAGTCCTACCTTAAAGTCTTATCTGGTTTTAAATCCATAAGTCATATCTTTTTGATCGATTTAGAGGATCCTAACATAATTGATCTATCTGATAATGACAGTATAATACTCTAAAATTCCTTTTACCCTTTGGTCGCTTCTTTTGTGAAGGCCAGTAGTTATGCTTGTCTTTGGTCAAGAGGTAGATATTCTTATAAGAAGTAGTAAGAGAGTAATTTTTGGAAAATCATGATCTTTCAAGGAATGATCCTCTTGGTTGACATTTAATTATTTTGTTGCTTGAGATGGACTCCTCGTCTTCGATGACCAATTTAATTTTTAAGAAGGCCTGTGCCTTATTTGTTTTATAGGATCGATCAAGCACACTTCTCCATTTTCTAGTAAACCAATCACAGTGCCTTTCTATTTCTTTTTCGAAGACATTTCTGTTAGCTTTGGGTTGGATCTCCTTGCTTGTTTTCATGAAGATGTTATTTCTTTTGTATTTCTTTCCTAGGGCAAAGATTGGTGTCGGCCCTAGATGGAATGGATTTAAACTTCATTTCTCCAGGTCATAAGAAGCTACTTGTCTTTTCTTATCTTCCATTATTGTAGTGCCATTAACCTTAACACTTTCCCTTCATGAACTCGAGGATCACTTGTAATTTGGTAGGTCGGCCTAACCATTCGAGGCTTAAAGGATCCTTGTTTAGAGATTTTAACACGTTTTATTGGCATGATTAAGCAAAGCTTAGTTGATGCGATTAAATGGTGGTAAAAATCAAGGGCATGCTAGCTTGGAATGGCATCTTAATGGGATATGCTTGGTAGGGATAAGTTCTATAAACCAGAAATATGCAGGTTAAGGTAGTTCCACTTATGGGTTTAACGAAGTTGGAGGTTCGAGCACTCCTTTAAGCGCAAAGTGTTAACAAATTTCTTCGTTAACACCCAAAAAGTACAAGGGAAAAGGAATGTGGTTAAGTTGGTGGATTAGATTACCCTTATAGGCCTCAACAAGTGATGTCAAAAGAGACACTTGGTTGAGAAAGGACTTAGGTGAATAGGTTTGGTATGTTCAAATCCATGAAGAAATTAAAAAATTGTCCATGTCAAATCTATGCTCAAGTCCATATCGAAGTTATGTCATCAATATACAATGAACTTATTCCAATAAAAATTGGGACTATGAGTGTTTAGGAGTTCGAAGCAAGCTATGATCAAAAATCACAAGTACTTTGGAACTCGTAACAAGCCATAAGTCATGAAATTTTTATTCATATGCTATGTAATTGTTGTGCATATAAGGCCTATGTGCAAAAGTACAATCAACACTAAAATCTCTAAATGAATTTAGTTACAAAATTTAAAATGAAAGAAGTTGGAAAAAGAACGACCTGCCCCTTTCTTCAGGCCCTAGATCTGTACTTATAGCGGTTGAGGGATTTGGCATGGCTGCCACATCTCCATGTGGCATGCTTAACCTTCGGAATCAACCATGTTGATGGTGCAAGGCGCTATGCCATGGTTACTGATGAACTCTGGCATCCACTTGCATAATGGTGAATTTCGGCGCTTAGCATCCATCCTGCTCTGATAGTCTCTATTGATGACATTCGATATCAAAATTATATTGAGGATATGCGGCATCCTTTGAGGGTTGATGAATTACAACATTAATAAGTGGTAACATTGATAAGTGGTGATATCGGCAATGATCGGCATTGATAACAAATGATATCGATATTAGGTTGCATCGATAGCAAGCGGCATTGATAATAGGCAGCATTGATGATAAGTGTCATTAATAAGAGATGACATTGGTAATGAGCGGTATTGGTAGGAGACGGCATGGTGAAGCGGTGTTGATGAGATGTGTAATGACCCATCATTTCACCACTTAGATTTACGAATATTTAATTAATTTCAAATATTCAAATAATAATTTTATAATTAAAATTTTAAAAAAAATTAAATAAAATATAATGATGGTGAAATAGTTTTCAAAAATTATTTACAAAAATATTTAGTCAAAGAAAAATCAAAAATGTGATCGGAAATCATTTTCTGAATTTTCAACTTTTCGTTAAAAGTTTTCGAAAATGTTGTGAGCTCTAGTGTAAATATATGCACATTCATTTAAAAATAATTAGGATATGTTTTAATACATATATATACTTAAGTTAGTATATAAGTGGATGTGACCTTTTTATGAAAGTAAAATGATGCCATTTGAAACATAAAGTATAAATAGCATTAAATGCATGTTGGTATGTTGGCAAGGAGGAGGGGACATGTTTTGGGTGTGAGTACCATGGAGAGACAAGGGTGGATGGTGTGGCAGGTAAAGAGTGGAGGTTAGGTACTTAAGGCTAAATTAGTAATTTGGTTTTTCAAGTTACACAAAACCAATTTTCATTCTTCTTTTTTCCATTTTATCGTTCCATATTCATTTTTCTAAGCTTCCTTCATAACTTCACATGCTATTTAATGGCTTCCAAGCACTTATTAAGTTTTAAAAACCTAGTTTATACTTCTTTCAAAACTTATAGATCCTTGTTTAAAATTACCTTCTTCCACTTCAATACCCCTCCTTCACAAAACAAACCCATACACACCCTAGATCACCTTGGCCAAGCCACCTACGCACCCAAAGCCAAATCATTTTGGTTGCTTAAACCACCAAAGACTTCACTTTTCCAAGCTAGAGGCAAAGGCCTAGGTCGTATTCAAGTTAGATTGGAAGTTAGCTTAGTTTCATGGAGCTTTGGTGATAAAAGTTTTAACCCTAGGTTTACAATAAGAAAAGGTGGAACAATAAGAAACCCAAAATAGACTTAAGGGATTAGTACATACATATAGGTTTATCGTGATTACTAATGTGTTTGGTACATGAATCACGAGGGTATTTCATAGTAAATATATTGTTCAATAAGTTGATATCACTCAGTTAAATATGTTGAAGATTATGAATCTTTAATATAAATGCTATCATCTACCATTTATATATTAATAAATTACTTGCATATTCTCTAGTTGTTAAGCAAACTCAAGCTAGGAAGTTATGTGTAGTATTATTAATATATTGACTAGACGAGGTAAGATAACTATATGTACTTATTGAGCAAACTCAATGTATATATACTATACTTAGGTCGTCGCAAAATTGTATGTGCGAGTGAATAATCTCTTTTAATTTGTTGACCAAATTCAAGATTGAAATGAGATTAGGACAAGGAACCATGGTTCAAAGTTGTATATGATACAACCAACAAGGAGTTGTTCATCATTTTTGTGACTATGACTTATTGAGCAAACTCAATGTCAGAATCCCAAGACAGACGAGTCAACACCTACCGGTGAAGTCGAAAGACTTTTATGTTTCATACTAGGATTTGGAGAAAGATAGAAGACCAGTGGGAGCCTTATTAGAAAAATGAAATGGTAGCATTTAACCTTTCTAATATTGTAAGAACATTTGTTGTATAATGTTATAATAATCTACATTGATAAATTTGTGCAATTAATACAATTTATAAAATGTTTGTCAATTAAAATATACAAATGAACCGAATTAATAGTGACAAATGGAACTATAAAATATACTTAACAATAAATTTTTGCACATTGACCCTTGCTAGTGCCGAATTATACAACCATTGAATACATTCATAACTTAGTCACTTACGAGTTTACTTACCTGAGAAGGTGTATTGTCTTCAATGGGATTCAAAATCTAAAATAATTACAAGAATATGAATATTTGATCCATGTTTGATCATATATAAATGTTATATGGTGAATGTCACAATTCGTAGTATACAAAATCTCGATGAAATTAGTTCATGAAATAAGCAAGTAAACTGTAGTGTGAGATCGTGTATTCATATGTAACACTAGACCAAAGGCCGTAAGATAGATCTAAGAATTCGATCACTAAAATGTCAGTTTGATCAGTTTACATAAAGTGCAATTTATTTAATCTCCTTAAAAGTTAAGGATGACCAAATGCAATTTTGTAAAGAGTTCGTTATAATATCATAGTAAGGATTTTCTTTGAATGTTTCAACCATTTAGAAAGGAAATCGAATGTATAAGTGTGGATGTAACCTAAGGAACAGTTGGGATGAAGAGAGTAAATGTTCACTTCTGCTTCATAAAGAAACATAAGAAATAAGAATGTAAAATAAGAGTTAATGTTTAACATTGGAACGATAAATATGATTTCAATTCCAAAGTGTATTTTCATATAGAAAATTGGTTTCTATGAGATTTATTTCATTGAGTTTAAGATATTTGGTTTGAAAGTTCTTGACTGTAAACTAGTTACAGTAAATGAAACAAATAGCCTATATTAAGTGGTTGAATGGAGCTTCGTATTCCATGTGTTATTATAGTAATGACGGAATAGT
This sequence comes from Allium fistulosum, assembly GCA_030737815.1. NCBI lineage: Eukaryota > Viridiplantae > Streptophyta > Magnoliopsida > Asparagales > Amaryllidaceae > Allium > Allium fistulosum. Next base: position 1,133,676,681 of record CM060906.1, on the reverse strand, counting down.
GGGAGCACACCATAAGGCACTTGTTGATCGCTGAAAATTATGAAAATTGTTTTCGTAAAAAATACCAAACATTGTTTATGAAATAATGACCCGTTTTTCAGTATTAACTGAAAACAGACATAGTTTTATTTCAATATGTGTATTATGAATATATGTTATAAAATAAAACTATAATAGTGGTATTTGAGATCATTGGGAAATATAGAAGTATCTAAATTTATTTGTAATTATTTTGGAAATATAGACTAAGCCATGGTTTGGAGAAATAATTCTTAGATAATATGATTATATTTCATATGATACTAGTTATTATATCTCAAGCAATCAAGTGCAAAACATTCATTCAATGGGAGTGTGGTAAGAGTTGATGACTCTTTAGATTGATAAATGTAGACATATGCAACCGTAAGTCTATTAATACCAAATCGGTTACACGTACTTCATTATATTCATCGATGAATTTTCACCAACATAGACATGTGTGTTTAATACATATTTAGTATGTCTATGATATGCTCATTGAGTATAAAATAGAAGTAAATAAAATAACATGCAACCAAAAATAAAACTGATTTGATTTGATCGAATATGTGAGTATATTGGAAAAGAGTTCCCAACGTACCTAAATTAGAATAAAGATTCGATATCAAAAGTCACTCCTCTCTATGATACACAATGATGTATCGATAAGGAGTAGTCGAACTTTGTTGAACAACGATTAATTGTGTGTGAAGTAGAGTTTTCTATAAGGTCTTGTACTTAAGAGTATTACACAAGGTTAAAATTAATTTCATCTAAAGAATGGTTTACAAAATCAAACAAGATAAGGGTTTATAAAAAAACCCCAACGTATCCTAGGCCAAGGAGTTGTGGGTTGTGCGAGTCAAAAGACTGTACGTAATAATTGTTTATGAGGGATTTGTATGAATCGCCCCAAAAGGAGTCTCAGAACGAATGTCATTGAAAGACCAACTTATGTTTAAAACATAAGCATTGTAAACTAAAACTAAATCATTTTTATGTGTTAGGAAATTCATAAAATGTTTGTGAACACCTGTTCTTTTGAACTAAGAAACAATTGTTATTTTAAGCAATATCAACTTCATAGTGAAGGAATTTCTTTTAGAAATTATTGGTAGTGAAATGGATTTGGATACAATCCAAGTTTAAAACTGAAAAAGAGGAATGAAATGAAATTAACCAAACCTAAATAAACACAATGCATTATAACATATAATAAGTATTCTCACACATAAAGAGAAACTATGAGTTTCTTATCAATATCGGAAATAGATAATCCTCAATTATCAATTAAGCCATTAATAGTATTGATTCTACGATATGGTATGATGCACAAATCCGAAAAGGATTCCAAGTACGTTATCAAAATATGATTTTAATAGTTATACTCGAAGGGATATGGTCTGTCAGCCATGAATGTTTCTTCAAGAGCAAGACTAATGCAATTGGAATATAGTGAGAAACATTAATAAGAATAACACCGTAAATTTCAATTGTTGAAAGTCACGTAATAGATTCGTCATTGAACGTGCTTAAGTTATTTTAGATTTACTCCAAAAATTATCGTTTAGTATGACTTTGTGTTTTGGTACATATGCGCTGAAATGGAAAATTCTAGACAATGATTTAAGATGGAATATTTGCACATAACAACCAAAGTATCTCAAAGTCAGTGGAAGCGATGTTGAGTTTGTGAGTTTTGGATATGATCCAGGAAATGATATGAAAGTATCATTTTATAAGCATCAGAATTGAATAAGTATTTTGATAGAAATATCAAATAGTTTGATTTTCATTCAAAATGTAGAGGAATCATGTGTGCATAAGAAAGAACCACTAAAAGGTACATAGATATTTCTAGACTATAAGTAAACAAGACATTGCTGATTGTCAACGATATACTTATGTTAAAATCAGTAATAATTTGGTTTTTTAATGCTCAATATTGGATTTGTAAATTATATATTTTATAATAAATATAAAGTATGTTGGTAATATCCCAAACGATAATAAATACACCATATTAAAATGTTTAATATGGAACATGTAATATGGATTCCTTATGTATTGGCAATATGAATTATGATACATGTTGTATTGTCTACAATATCGTGTTTTGCTTATGTATTTGATGCAAGAAGAAAATATCATATTCGAATTAAGATCACTAAATGGTAATTTAGAATGCTCTCGAGTATTAACGAAATACTAGAGGATTGTTTACAGAAACAACGAACTCTTTATGAAAGATTGTTCAAACTCAAACTTTGTAAGTGCTATTGAGTATAATATGCCTATATTAAATTTATGTTCAAACCTTAATTAAGAAGCTTAAGTTGGAAATGTTCCAAACGAAAGGTTATGGCTGATTCAATGGAAACCTAAGTACATCGTCTCGAATAGCACTGTAATAAAAGCATTGTATAAAAATATAAATGCATAAATTTATAACTGAGCTAGGAGTGATTTAAATTATTAAGAATGCTACATCATTGTTATATGATAATAATGTAACTATAAAAGCTCCAGAAGTCGAGAAATGTACTTCGAATAGTTCCACATGATAAAGGTAGTTTATCTGCGTCAGAGAGAGTGGACTGACATAGTAGATAATTAAACAAAATAAAAGATCCAATCACGAAAGGTCTGACTCAATCAGCTCTCATCAAATTGATAGAAAAGATGTGATTAATATTCCATTATTGGTCCCAAGTGCAAATAGGATATTGATAGAATTAAGGGTATTCCCTATGGACAATTATGTAATTATTACATATATCTAACTCGATAATTAATCTTGTTCAAAATAAAAAGGTGTTTTCTTTTTATTATATACTTGATATAATGTGTTATATTAATTAATTTAATTAAAAGTATATTTAATAGAAAATCCATAAATGGTATGTTTTGTTATAGTAGTCACAATGCTTTGTAACCATAAGTGATTTATCACAATAAAATAAACATACCGTTTCAAATATTTCTAGTCATGATGTATCGAGACTGGATATCGATGCATCCATTAAGACTGGAGTACATAACACTCTCCAAATGTCGGGCAGCATATTACTCATGACTGCTGGGGCACCGATGGGTTACGTACTGGTAGTTATAGGATAACTATGGAGTGCTAACTCGATAGTTTTTTGGTGGTTAATATAACAAAGGCCAAATAAAAAATATCGATGTGACAATGTTCACAATTCCCTCAAATTGGGAATAATGATGAGCTTCAACGTGGAGACTCCACTTTGATTATAGTTAAATCGTAGCACAATATCCATCGAAAAATCATAGTTGGGTCGAGTAGAAGCATTGAATGTGAAACACTATTCAAGAGAGGATTCGTCTCCTCAGCTAAATGAGGTTAGTATCACGGTCAACTGAAGTCAACTCAAAGTCAAAGTCTCTGGCCAGAGCAGTTTGGTTAATATTAATTTTATTATTGAACAAAGGACTTTGTGTTTGGACTATAGAGTTGAATATGGATGATATTGGAATTTTGACCATTACCAAATTATATAAATCCAAAGTGGTATAGTTTTGATGAAGAGAATTGATGTAAATAATCGTCACAATCGGGTAACGCCTAATAAAGTAAAATTGGATTTTACCAAAACCAAATAAATGATAAATTAGGTCATAATGTCGCACCACCTTCTAAATGACGTTTGAACATTAATATTTGAATTGTTGGGTATTAATTGCTGACCAAATTTACATCTAAGAGTCACACAACCGAAACGATGAATACTCCTTTTACCATCTAATTTAAATGATTTATAATTGTTATAAATTAATTAATATTTATGAAATATTAATTACAAAATTTTGTATTTGATATGTTGAATAATGTTAAAAAATGTATTTATAATAGTTATAAATATATCAATCGATATACAATATCGATGTGTGTTTAAATTTAGATTTAAATGCAATGGACATTGATCGGGCTGGAATTGGTACCGAGGCCATATAGGGCATGCAAATTTCAGCCAAAATAACTTGGCTAAACCAACCAAATGTTGGCAATCAAGGGAGGCTTTTGAATGGTTTAAAATAGTGGAATTGATAAGAGAGAGATAAGGATGTGATCCACTTTTCTCTCTATTTTACTTCCTATTTATATACCACTCTCTACAACATTTAGTTGGATACTTTTTGCTCAAGTTCCTATTGAAAATTTCGACCGGCAAACCCCATTAGCCCAAAAGAAATCCAAGCTCAAATCACATTAAAATTCTTCGATTCGATCATTGTTGGTAAACAAGTTCGGGAACTAGCAACTCTAGAACTTGGAATTTGATTCAAAGAGTTATTTCGTCATTTCAAAATGAAAATCTAGGCTTTGATGAAAAGTATTCAACATGTTTACTAATTAATTTAATAATATTATGTATTATTATAATATATTGTAGGTTATTAGATTATATTATGAATCTAGTGCATCGATGATCTATCACATATTGGATGGTTGAATATATTGGTGCATCTATATATTAAAAAGGTTATTTTGTATGTTTGCTGGTATTAAACTTATGACTTAAAAATAAAAAAGTAAGAACAATATTTTTAATTAAATAATATTATATATATATGATTTTATCAATTAATAAATTATATTCTAAAGATTAAAGTCATGTAATAGTTATTTTAAAATCTTTAAAATTTTAATTTTGCACGGTAATAATTCAAAAGCAAATTTTACTTTATTTATATATATGTATATTTATTATATATTTTTAAACATTAATATAACTATTTATTTAACTAGAAATTTATTATTATTATATATATATATATATTAATATAATTTCCACTCCTAATCAAGTTTGGGTAAAATAATGCGGCACCACACAACTGCAAAGAAAATTAGTTTTACAGCTTATAAATCGTGTATGGGTAGATAAGCTACCAAGGACGGACTTCACTCATGGGAGATCCTAAATTATACTAATTGTACACTGTGTGATGATGGATATGAAAATCATGAACATTTATCTTTTAAATGTCAATATTGCACTTATCTATGGAACTAGTTTCATGATCGTTTCTCATTGACGACCATTTCATCTCCACTTCTAATCGACAAAATCAGAGAGTTTGTTGCATCGTTTAGAAGAAAAGGAATCAGACAGAGCGTAGCTTTCACTAGGTTTTCTACTATCATCCGTCACATATGGCTGGACCGTAATCGGATAAATCTTAAAACGCAAGCCACTTTTTGCTGAGCAAAGATGGAAATTTATCAAGGTTGAGATTGTAGCATAATTTTTTGGATGCGGAGGAGAGATAGGATTAGAAGACATAGATTTTCTTTGTAGCTGGAACATTATTTAGATCCAGTATAGGTGCCTACTAGGGATACATTTGTTTTATTGAAGTTTTCAGGTATAGTAGGTTGGGCTATTTTGAAGTGCTTGTATATGGAGTAGGCTATGTATTTATCATTTTTATCATTGTGATTTTTTATATTTGAGAATGTTTAAGATTCTCTGTTCTCTTTTTCCTTGTTACTATGCCAAGGTTTTTTAAGGAGGCGGGTTTCTTAGTGTTCTTTTCATCCTTAATAAAGAACTCATTTTCAAAAAAAATATTAATATAATTTAAAATTAATAAATTTTATTTAATAACATTTCATTATTTTTACATTTCAAAAATAATTTTTCATAATTTTAATTATTAATTTTAATTGGTTTTTAAATTATTTTATAATTACTTATTTAAAAAATTTATAAATTTGAATTTTTTTGGTGCCGTGAGCTCCAAATCGACTAACATCGATTTTATAATATATATATATATATATTTGTATATGTATGTATATATATATGTATATGTATGTGTATATATATTTATGCATATGCACATGTTCTTGTATATATATAATTGTTTATTAATTTAAAAAAATATTCTTGGGTTTACAATAGTAATTAACAAAAAGTTGAAAATTATTTTATATTAATTATTAAATGATTTTATTATTTAGTATAATTAACATTTGTACAAATACTTCTTAAATATTTTATATAAATTATTACAATTATCATTTCCATATATTTATATATAAATATATGATTGTGTATATATATATATATTTATAACATTTGATGCATATATATTCATTTAGACGGCACATCGAATACTAACGGGGCTAACATATCTGTTTGTACCAAAATTGGGCACAACACTCCTCAGAAGTCTTTGAAGAGATAAAGTGAAGAAATTGAATGTAAAAAGAGGATTTATCTAACAAAAACTCCAAATTTCAGAAATGAGAATAATTAAAATGCAGGGAGACACAAGAATTTAGAGTGGTTCGGCGTATTGCCTACGTCCACTATGAAGTAGTTTTCTTTATTGATCTTTCTTTTATGTTTACAATTGATTTCAGCAAATTACAATGAATAACAATGATTTGCAGCAGTGAAATTCACTGGTCGCAGCAGCAATGGAGTTCAGATCTGGATCTGGCGGAGTCCGGGCGTTGGAGATCTCAAAGAGGAAGAAGAACCCCTTTTCTGTTGGCTTTGGGGGTCTATTTATAGGTGTAGGAGACTGATATTTCGCTCAGATCTCGGGAGACCCTCTTTGGCACGTGACCAGGCCCGCGCGCCCAAGCCCATGAAGTTTCGGTCCGATCCGTGATCGATACGAACATATTTCGTATCGATCAAGATCTCATCCAATGGAGTCGAAATTTGGCGTGGACATTCTTTAGCATGCCCGTAGTCTTCTGTGAAAATTTCATAGCATTTGGACTCGTAGATTAGGAGATATGATCGATACGAAATGAGATTCTCGGTAGGCTGTTTGGTTCGACTCGCTCTGTTCGACTCGGTTCTGCGTGACTCGATGATGTGACGCTAACCTGTATTGATTGCTGTGCTTTGCTCCTCACCGATGGACACGAAGTAGACGCCTTCAGATGGATGCGAAGTCGATGAAGTGGAGCGAGTCGAAGTATGGCTTGAGGCGGAGCGAGTCGAAGTGAGCATTGATCGAGCGAGTCAAAGTGTGTGTTGGTTGAGCGAGTCGAAGCGTGCACTGGTCGAGCGAGTCGAAGTGGAGTGTCCTGAGGGATTCGAACAAAGGCTCCGTGATGGACACGAAGTAGAGCGAGTCGAAGGAGTCACTTTCTGAGGGATGCGAAGCGAGTTGAAAGAGTCACTTTCTGAGGGACGCGAATCGAGTCGAAGGAGACACTTTATGAGGGATGCGAAGCGAGTCGAAGTAGGCATCTGAGGGATGTGGTGCGAGTCGAAGGGAGCGAGTCGACCGGTGATTGGTTTTCGTCCAATTTTGTATCGTTCATAACTTGAGCATACGAAGTCGGATTGACTCGAGATTTGGAGCGTTGGCTCTCATGGCTTAGCTTGTCATGTCCTACCAATTTTGGCTTGATCCGGAAAAATTCTTCGATATCCATAGTGAGTCTGTGTATAACTGATCTCTAGGACGGGCCGTCATTGGTTACCAGTCAATTTCTTGGTGTCACGGCCTTGCCAAAAGGTGGGATAACATTTACCCCCCAAAGTACGTCTTGTGAAAACATGATGTGCTTTGAAGTGCTGCAATCTTCATTATGAATCGTCATCGTCTTTTCGATGAAAGCTGTAATCTTCGACTGTTCTTTTTTTTTCGATAATGTAAACTGTTGACTGTCAACTGCTGTGCCCTGTATTATTGCGACTGATCGCTGTATGCCAGTGGTTACCCGTTTGTTGTTGTAATCGTCATCGGATGAGTTTCTGATTCCTGAAAATCTGGAATATCGAATATTAATCCGACATTCATGCATATATGTTAACCTGACTCTCGTTGACGTTTGTACGTCCACGAGTCGTTGTCAGTTTATTTTATTTTTGAATTACGCATCGATCCTCTCCTGAACCGATGTGAAATTTGCTGCAACAACGCTCGATGGTTGCTTTTGAATGTTCCTTCGTAACGATCGTCTCCTGAATCGATGTGAAGGGTTGAAGCATTGAGGATGTCTTTCATTGAATTTTTGGATGCGAAGTGGGTATTTCGACTCGATGGAGTTGGCCCCTGGAAGTCATGGTTGTATGGATTCGAACTGGTTGTTCGACTCGGTCTTGGGTTTGAACTGCTTTGTTCGACTCGGTCTCGGATTCGAACTGCATAGGAGTCGGAGTCGAAACGCACAGGAGACGGAGTCGATGGGGAGCGAGTCGAAATGCACAGGAGACGAAGGAGCGAGTCGAAGTGCACAGGAGACGGAGGAGCGAGTCGAAATGATGGCTTGTATTGCTGCACCAGAGACGGAGTCGAAGACAAGCGATACGAAGGGGAGCTTCGCATCAATGCACTGGAGAAGGAGTCGAAACACGTGTTCGAATCCACCGAGATACGAATCGTTTATTCCCTTTGTTTTCAAGTCCATATAATACTTTGTACTTAGCCGTTTTTTCCACTTTTTACCTTTCGCTTTCCTTCCTTGCCTTTGTATCGCTCAGAAACTCGAGAAGAAAGAAGACAACAATCTTGCCTTTGAACTGATTTATCCCTTCAATTTCTTGAACTAACTGATAGATTTAGGTAATCCTTTAAGCGGACCCAACGCGTAAGCGATGAGACTCGGTTTTCAACATCAAATCAATCAGAGTGGCGATCGATCGAAAGTTCCATGGCCTCAGCTTCGTGTTGATCTGAGTAGGGGTTTCGAGAGGATGAGGCGGAGGCCTTCGTATCAATCGATGGTGGAGCTCCGCATTGAGTCGAATGCTTTGAATCTATGGATCGATACGAAGGGGCTGTGTCTGATCGATTTGAAACGATGGCCTTCTACCGAATTGAAGTGGGTGGCTTCGGAGCGAGTCGAAGTGGATGGCTCTGGATCGAGTCGAAGTGCGTAACCTTAGGAGCGAGTCGAACTGCGTTGTCTTGGAAGCGAGTCAAACTGCGTAGTCTTGGGAGCGAGTCGAAATGGAGGCTTTGGGATCGAGTCAAAGTGTTGCGCTCCGATCGATTCGAAGTCCTTAGCCCCTTAATCGAGTCGAACCTGCATTCCGCCCTTTTGATCGAGTCTGACTCATACGCACATGACCATAACTGATTGATGCGAACACAGTTCTAGTGAGCAATACAAATTGAACACTTAAAAAATCTGAAATTTTCTGCACATTTGAACAATTGACTCCGGCGAGCTTCAAACTTGCATAACTGGACTTAATAGCTTCACCGCATACCTGATTGCCTATCGAAGCTCGTCGATGGAATTGGAACTTATCGAACTAATAACAGATTTTAACTCGGAGTGACAGTTAACAACTGGATGGCACGGTTGTGACGGTCAGCGATGACGGTCCTTCCGACTGAATTCCGAAGTCTCGTCATTTCCATGTTTTCCTCAATCCCGTAGATCTCTTCAAATGATATACAATACTGCACTGCACATCACATATTCACACACTTTACACTAGGGGACGCACGAGCGTTATTGCTTGTTTAACAATGATTTTTCATAAGCTAGCTATTCATGGAACCCTCAAGTTCACAGCAGCATGAACTCCCGACTTCTATTCCTCCATCCATCGAGATACCGGTTATTGAAGCCGAAGTTATAGATCCGGCCCCGGACGATCGTCTAGGGGCTCGGTTTATTTGTAATCCACAAGATTCTGTGCCATCGGGTATCTCTGAAGATATGTTAGGATGGATTTGTTTAAGGCACGGTTTATCGCTCGATGACGTGCTACTTCCTGGGCCAAATGACAGGCCGCATGATCCCCCAAAGGGGTTTACCGCTTTCAACCGTCACGCTTGCACAGCGGGGACACTCCCTTCCTTCAATCAATATATAAGGGAGATGTTATCGTTTCTTGGCATAGCTCCATCTCAGCTACATCCCAATGGGTATGCCTTGTTGAACAGCACCTTTGTCCTGTTTATGGAGATCCTCTTTCGACCGCCGAAGCCGATCGAAATCGGATATTTATTCAACGTCAAGAGCCATGGAGACAGCCCTTCTTTCACCTTCTTGGAAGCGGTCAGAAACCGCCACATTGTACCGGGCTCCTGGGGAAGGCTAAGTTATTATAAAACCGAATGGTTCTACATTCGGTGCCCCCCTGGATTTGCTAGGCGGTGGTTGGATAGACGTAAGTGCTGCCATTTCTCTCCTGAATCATTGAGATATTAGTAACTGACTTCAAACTGACATACTTTTCCTTTCTTATAGCCGCAATCTCTCGCCCCGATGGCGCATACTTTAGAGAGCTTGTTCGGATTCTTCAAGCATTTCCAGGCGAAGAGAGGCATATCGACTTGGTCCTGACCGACATGAATTTGAGGATTGTCGGGCTGATAGAACGGAGACAGAGCATACATCTGGAAGGGATACATAGAGTGGTCCCGAAGAAACGGGTGAAGCGCAAAGCGCCCGCAGTCGTGATCGCCGAAGAAGTTGATCCAGAAAGAACGCCTACCGATACCGAGCTTCCAGCTGGGCCTTCTGCCGACGTCCAGGATTCGGGAGGAAGAAGAAAAGGCAAGGGTGCTGCTCACAAATGCCCTAAATCTAAGAGATTTAAATCTGTGGTCGTGTCTTTACCTTTCCCGGGGATTAGAATTTCGGAGGCTCCTCCCCCGCAAGTAGAGAGTCCTTTTGCAGGGCTTGTTGATATTCCGATCCTGGATTTTGTGTCATCTCCACACGACCCCGGGACGGAGGAGCTTGATAGCGCTCTTGAACTGAGCGGGTCACTATCTACGAGTGCAGCCGACATTTCCAGTTGGTCGGGGGGTTGCACATGCATTCACTTCACTACACTACATGATTCACAACTGTGCATCGTCCAACTTAGGAAGTTATTAACTCTTTCTTCGTTTATCATTTCCAGGTACTATGTCTGGTAGAGGATCGATGCTCGGGAATCTCCGTTCGGCCCGAAAATCTTCTTCTTATTATGATTCTCGCAGGAGGGACTCGGATAGAGATCGCGACCGTGAGTACTCTCACCAAGATAGGTACGGGCATGATAGGGATAGGGAGTACAGACATCGGTCTAGATCACGCTCTCCTCCTCCTAGACTTCCATCTCCACCCCTTGTTATCGTTCCACACCCGCCAGAGCCTCCTCGTCACAGGCCATCTTCCCACACTTCTAGATCTGAGACTCATCTTTGGAGAGTCAAGACTACGACCTCTATGATTACAGAGCAGGTCCCCACCGAGCCCACAGGAGAAGGGGCCCTTAAACTGGCTCAGATGCGGAAGCAATTTCCGAACATCCGCTTCGATGGCTATGTCTTCCTACCACACTTGAAAAGAATTCCGTCTGGAGTGGAAAACACGATGCATGAGTACATTCATGACATCTACACTCAGTACAAAGAGTGGGTAAAGGCCGAGTAGAAGGCTTCTAAGGTGGCTGCTGAGCGAGCCAAAGCACTCGAGAAAATGGAATCCGACCTTGCTCAAAGGGACCGGATCATTCAAGTGCTCACTACTGAGGCCGAGTCTTCTCGGAAATTGGAAATCGAGGCCACCAAAAGAGCTGACGAAGCGAAGGAGGCAATGGAGAGGTTGGGGCAGACACACGTTGCCTTGGTGGAGGAGATGGGCCACCGGAACACCAAAGTCACTGCCGAGCAGGATGCGGCAGTCAAGGAGCTTAATGAACTCAAGGCCAAATTTGCTGACATGGCCAAGGAAAAAGATGACGCGAACACCGCAGCCCAGGAGGCGTGCAAGCAGGCGGTTCTGCTCAGGGGTGAACGGGATGCGGCCGTGGCTAAAGTCCACAAGGTGGAGGCTGAGGTGGAGGAAAAAGTGAAGTTGGCCGAGTCCAGGCTAGAGGCTGACATCGAAGACCTCCTCGTTGTTCACAACGCTAATGTGATGAGGCACATGGGTCTAGCCTGGCTCGATGATTTCTCGACGCACCTCTATAATGCTTGGAGCCGACTAGTTAAGGAGGAGAAGGAGGCGCATCAGGGCGAGTCTGTGGATGAATTCGAACTCGAGAATCGCATTCTGACTGAGGATGAAAAGAAGATTCTCCACGAGTCGATGATTCTACGTGAGATGGAAAGACTGGGCGCCCAGCACTTTGAAGTGGGAGAGGGTTCTAGAGTTGACCACCATGAAGCAAGTCCTGAAGTTCCCGCGTCAACCCAGCCCGAATCCTCGTCTGCGGTCGATCCCCAGGCCGTTCCTGCTTATAATCTAGATCAACCGCAGATGTCTTCGGCTGCAGCGCAAGTCACTGATGCCACTCTGCCGCCTACGAGTCAAACTGAGGAAGGTATTCTGAACATTCCACATATTTCTCTTAAGTCGACATCTTCGATCGAGTTAAGTTCTAACAGTTTTCTCGTTCTTTGTCCAGTGATCAATGCCGCACCGGCCATGCCTCCTGCTACTCAAGGGCCATATCAAACGCAGGAGGCTATTGCGACCGAAGCAATCACTATGAGTACAGCTACCCCGCTTGACGATCTATAGGGAGGTGCAATTATGTTTGATGAGCAGCTAATGGATGAACTGTTTCGTCGTCACGGCGATCCTCTTGCTAACCTGTCATCTGTCATGAGTGGAACTGATCCTGCTGCAAGTTCTTCGATGCCGACCGCTGATGCTCTTAGCGGGGCTCGAGCAGTAACTGAAGAGGAGATGTTTGCTCAAATCGACGCTGAAATGGCAGCAGCAGCCCATGGTGGCAGTTTTGGAGGTGGGATGGCAGCACCGGGGCCTGTTCCACTTAGAACGATATCTCCTAGTGGTACTGTTTTCCTTAGCAGCATGCCTATTCCACCTTCCGCACCTGATCCCGTTCCTCCGACTCCGCCCGTAGAGAGCATTCCTATCCACTCGAGTTCGGAGGAGGATGTTGATATAATGCCTTCGCCTGAAGACCCACCATCGAAAAGCAAAGGCTCGAAAAGGAAGATTAGCGGTGGCTCCAGCGGGTCTACACCGAGGAGGAAGCCAAGGAAGAAGAAAGATTAAACATGCTTCCCCGGTGTATTTTGACTTTCATTTTGTTGGCCGTGTATAGATGCGGGTTCGGCCCCTGCTAGTAGGAATTTTTGGAAACTTGTACACGAACTTCTTTTATAAAGAATAGAAATGAAACTTCTCTTTTTTGGCTTCTTTTCTGTCATTGTGTATTTGCCTAAGTGTTTCAATACCTGAAATGCACTTGTGAAGTTTTTGCTTCCGAATGAAGTTTGTTTTTGTTTGCCAAGTTCGGAAACTGTGGACATGACTTGCGACCAGGAAGCGAGTTGAATTCCGACGTCGCATCGCTTCAATCAATGGTTGATGCTTAAGTCCTGCCCCCCAGTCTTGGGGTTGAGTTGTAGACCATCAACCGACGATCGCTTCTTACTTATAACATGTTGAGTCTAGTGCCACCGAACGGATGTCTGAGGCAAGCGGAGATTGAGTAATGCATCAATGCTTGTTTGATTGTCGATGATCATATCCGCACTCCGGAGAGTCCCATTGGTTTGTCGGCGGTTGGTCACGCCGGCTTAAGTTTCAGTCATATGCCCATGATCTGAGGACTTGGAATTGACGTTTATACTCCGACTCGTGCTCTGGGAGTTTGGAGTTGATATCTATACTCCGCTTCGCAATCTGGGAATACAGAGTTGATGTTTTATACTCCTGATTGCGCTCTGGGAACTCGGAGTTGATGTTTATACTCTGCTTCGCACTCTGGGAATACAGAGTTGATGTTTATACTCTGCTTCGCACTCTGGAAATACGGAGTTGATGTTTATGCTCCGGTTCGCACTTTGGGAACTCGGAGTTGAGGTTTATACTCCGACTCGCGCTCTGGGAGTTCTGAGTTGATGTTTATACTCCGCTTTGCACTCTGGGAACTCGGAGTTGATGTTTATACTCCGCTTCGCACTCTGGGAATACGAAGTTTATGTTTATACTCCGCTTCGCACTCTGGGAACTCGGAGTTGATGTTTATACTCCGCTTCGCACTCTGGGAATTCGGAGTTGATGTTTATACTCCGACTCGTGCTCTAGGAGTTCGGAGCTGATGTTTATACTCCGCTTCGCACCCTGGGAATACGTAGTTGATGTTTATACTCCGGTTTGCACTCTGGGAATACGGAGTTGATGTTTATACTCCGACTCGCGCTCTGGGAGTTTGGAGCTGATGTTTATACTCCGCTTTGCACTCTGGGAATACAGAGTTGATGTTTATTCTCCGACTCGCGCTCTGGGAGTTCGGAGTTGATGTTTATACTCCGACTCGCGCTCTGGGAGTTCGGAGCTGATGTTTATACTCCGCTTCGCACTCTGGGAATACGGAGTTGATGTTTATACTCCGACTCGCGCTTTGGGAGTTTGGAGTTGATGTTTATACTCCGCTTCACACTCTGGGAATACAGAGTTGATTTTTATACTCCGGTTCGCACTCTGGGAACTCAGAGTTGATGTTTATACTCCGACTCGCGCTCTGGGAGTTTGGAGTTGATGTTTATACTTCGCTTCGCACTTTGTGAATACAGAGTTGATGTTTATACTCCGGTTCGCACTCTGGGAACTCGGAGTTGATGTTTATACTCCGACTCGCGCTCTGGGAGTTCGGAGTTGATGTTTATACTCCGCTTCGCACTCTGGGAATACGGATTTGATGTTTATACCCCGGTTCGCACTCTGGGAACTCGGAGTTGAGGAAGGATTGTCGTGTATCAATCCTTTTTTGACTTTGGTGTGATGGCTTGTCCCCGAGCTCGGGTTTCACTTAGCGAGTGATTGGTTGCACCGCAGCCACTCTCTATTTGAATAAATTCCACCGTATGGTGAAACTTAGCTCTCCGTGCATAGTGATGGTCATATGAAGCATTTCAAGTAAATCGCAGCTCTGGCTCGAAGAGATTGCATTTTATTGCTGAAATAAGAAAGTATGGCAAAGTCAGTTGCCTTATTACAAGTTCTAATTTCGAAATGCAAAAACAAATTGCAAAAAGGATAGTAAACTAAATGGATAAAGATAGCATGTCATGTGTAATAGCGACGAAGGCTCTCGCTGTTCCAAGCTCTTGGTAGAGTAAGACCGTCGACGGTCGATAACTTGAATGTGCCATGTCCGAGCCTTCGTTCAATAATATACGATCCTTCCCATGTCGGCTTCATATGCGAAGGAACCAGATATATTCTTTTTAAGACGGAATCGCCTAGTTCGAAGGTTCGCGGACGGATCTTGGCGTTGTACAATCGGGCGACTCGACTTCGATGCGCAGCTGCCCTCAAATCAGCTTCTTCACGCTTCTCATCTAGTAGATCGAGAGATTCAGCAAGTAATATAGCATTTGTCTTTGGATCATAGTACGTCACACGATGGGAAGGTACTTCTAGTTCAACCGGAATAACGGCTTCTGAACCTAAGAAAGAGAGAATGGGGTGTGACCGGTCGTAGTCTTGTGGGTTGTTCGGTAAGCCCATAAAGCCATAGGAAGTTCATCAACCCACTTGCCGCTGACCTTTTCCAGTCGCTTTTTTAGAATGGATTTTATAACTTTATTAACTGCTTTGACCTGTCCGTTTGCTGAGGGTGTGCAACCGCAGAGAATTTCTTCTGGATGTGAAATAGTTTGTAGAAATCTTTAAATTTAGCACTGTCGAATTGGGTTCCGTTGTCCGTAATAATGGTGTGTGGGAGACCGAATCGACAGATGATGTTACGAACCACAAAGTTGATTACTTTCTTCGTTGTAATGGTAGCGAGAGCTTTGGCTTCAGCCCACTTTGTGAAGTAATCAACTGCGACGATGGCGTACTTCGCACCACCTTTTGCTAGAGGTAGAGCACCGATGATGTCGATGCCCCACATTGCGAACGGCCATAGGCTGACCATCTGCGTTATCTCGGTAGGCAGAGCTCTAGGTATTCGGGCATATTTCTGGCACCTATCACATTTATTTGCATAGTCCATCGCATCACGATTCACGGTAGGCCAATAATATTCGTAGCGAAGTATTTTCTTGGCAAGTGCTTGCCCCCCGGTGTGATCGCCACATTCTCCTCGTGCACATCATGCAACACTTGTTTAATTCCATCGTGAGCGATACACCGGAGTAAAGGGACTGAGTACCCCCTTCTGTACGTGAGCGATACACCGGAGCAGAAGGACTTGTCTCTTTTCACTCTTGCGCTCCGGCAGGGTTCCGTGCTCAATGTAATTTCTGAGTGGGGTCATCCATGAAACCTTTTCGGGAACGGTTACGCATACCCAGTTTATTTCTGTCCGGTCGATGCTTGGGGAAGATAGCGTTTCTACGGGAACGATTTCCATTTGCTGAGCTTCACCTGTGCTGGCTAGCTTTGCCAATGAATCGGCCTTTTGGTTGCGCTCCCGTGGTATGCAATAGATGGCGTAGTAATCGAACTGATTCAATGCTTCTCGAACTCGAGCTAAGTAAGCAGCCAACCTTCGATCTCTTGCCTGATACTCTCCCCGTACTTGACACACAACCAATTGTGAATCACAACAAATTTCCACAGCGATAATTTTCAGATCTCTAGCGAGTTTCAAGCCAGCTAAGAGGGCTTCGTATTCAGCTTCATTATTGGTTGCATGAAAGTCAAACTTCAAGGCGCAACATATAGATCGACCTTCGGGGGTTTCGAGCACAACACCAGCGCCCGAACACCGGTCGTTCGTTGCACCATCAGTGTACAACATCCAGACATATTCGAGGGATTTACTGGTTTCGGGCAAATCCTCTGGAACGGTGAATTCAGCTATGAAATCAGCGAGGACTTGTCCTTGGATTGCTCGTCTTGGAGTGTAAGTAATATCAAACTGACTCAGTTTGATGTTCCACTTGAGTAACCTACCATACGTCTCAGGCCGCGAAAGGACCTGTCATAACAGCTGGTCGATGTAAACAACAATGGGTTGTGCCTGGAAATACGGTCGGAGTTTTCTTGATGCAATTACAAGGCAGTAGGCCAACTTTTATAGCTTCGGAAAGTTCCTTTCAGCCCCAGTCAATCGTTTGCTGACGTAGTATACTGGCTTTTGTATCTCGTCTTCTTCTCAAACCAAGGCAGCACTGATAGCGTTTTCTGATATCGCCAAGTATGTATACAACTTCTCATGATCAATAGGCTTTGAGAGTATTGGAGGTGTGGATAGATGTTGAACTAGTGCTTGGAAAGCGCCCTCACACTCCATGGTCCATTCAAAGTTTCGCTTCACTTTTCGGATCAGATCAAAGAAGGGAATGCATTTGTCAGTGGACTTTGAAATGAACCTGCTCAATGCCGCTACCTTTCCGTTGAGACTCTGGACTTGCTTTATAGTCTTTGGAGTTTCAAGATTTCTGATTGCCCAAATCTTTTAAGGATTAGCTTCGATTCCCCGAGCGTTAACGATGAACCCAAGGAACTTTCCAGATGCAACTCCAAAGTGACATTTCAGTGGGTTGAGCTTCATTTTGTATTCTCGAAGTATGTTGAACATAGTTTCCAGGTCTTTAACATGGTTGGTGGAGAGTCGTGACTTCACAAGCATGTTGTCTACATATACTTCCATTGTTTTCCCGATTTGATTGGCAAACATCCGATTGACCAATCGTTGATAGGTAGCCCCGGCATTCTTGAGTCTGAATGGCATTACCTTGTAACAGTAAAGTCCTAGATTGGTTACGAAGCTGGTATGTTCTTGATCGGGTAAATGCATCGGTATCTGATTGTAGCCTGAATACGCATCCATAAAGGATAAGAGTTCATGTCCAGCCGTCGAATCCACTAGCTGATCAATTCTAGGAAGCGGGAAACTGTCTTTGGGACACGCTTTATTCAGATCAGAATAATCGACACATGTTCTCCACTTCCTGTTTGGCTTTCGGACGAGCACGAGATTTGACACCCATTCAGGATATAGCGCATCTCGAATGAATCCTTTCGCTTCAAGCTTTTCTACTTCTTCTTTAAGGGCGGCAGATCTCTCTGGATCCATACCGCGCCTTTTTTGTTTGACCGGGACATGCCATGTGTCAATGTTCAGAGTGTGGCTCACGATGTCCGGTGAGATCCCACACATGTCAGAATGTGTCCAGGTAAATACACCAAGATTTGCCCGTAGAAATTCAACCAATTCCTCCTGAGTTTGCTGGTTTAGCTGAGATCCAATCTTTATCATTTTCGAATCATCATTGTTGTCAATTGAGACATCAATCGTCAGTTCGGCCGGAGACGCTTGACTTTCTTTAGATTCTCCTTCATCTTCAGTTTCTCTCGGGTCAAGATCCTTGAGGAATTGGCTGGGGTGCCCGGGCCTGGGCCCGGGCGTTAATTGTCAATTATCGGTAAAACGGACACAGAGAGATTACTCTACGCCCTTTCCTTTCTCCTTTCGCTGCGCCTCCCACAGCTCAGCAACATAACAGGCTCTGGCAGCAGCCTGATCTCCTTGGATGATTCCTATTCCATGATCAGTGGGAAACTTTAAAGTCAAACACCACGGGGCGATGGCTACCCTAAATTCAGCGAGGGCCGGTCGGCCCAAGAAAGCATTATAAGTGGAGTCTATGTCCAAAACAACGAACTGTAACATCCGTACTCTCCGACGTTCTCCAACTCTCAATTCTATGGACAGTTCCACCATTCCGGTGGGTATGGTAGCACTTCCGTTGAAACCATGGACTCGAGATTGACAAGGCTTCAAGTCCGTAGCTTCCATTTTCATTTGATCATAAGCTCGCTTGAACAAAATATTCACAGAGCTCCCATTGTTAACTAAGATCCTCTTCATCCAAGCGGGACCTACTTGTGCTGAGATGACCAGTGGATAGATAGTGGGGGCTTTGACTTTATCAGCGTCTCTGTTCCTGAACACGATGTCATCTGTCATCGTCTTCTGTTGCTTGGCCGGAGCTCCTTCATCAAAGTTACTGCAACACTCGAAGTCCGCATGCTTGATAGAACTGGCATACGACTCCATTTCCTTCCAGCTTCGATCTGCTGGGTGAGGACCGCCACTTATCATATTGATAATTAACCTCCCGCCTGTACGAGCAAGTTCCTCCTGTCTTTCCTGATCCAGCGCACGATTCTAATTTGATGGGCCCGCACCACCAGACTACGGCGCCCGCACATACTGATCCAGTTTCCGCTCACGTACCAGTTTTTCAATAAGGTCTTGTAAGTGACGACACTCATTGGTGTTGTGGCCATAACTCTCATGGAATCTACAGGATTTTCCTGTTTGGATTTGTCTCTCAATTGGCGGTTTTAGGGCAGGTTTCTTGTATTGCATGTTATTGCAGGTCTGCAAATACACATTTTCCAACGACGTGTTCAATGGAGTGTAATTATCGTACATGGAAGCTCTCCGCCGTGGACCACGATTCTGATCACATTTTTTGTTCTGATTCCCACTATCCCTTTGCTGATTCTATTTATTTTGTACGTTCAACTGAATTTTTCCAGAACTATCTCCGGACTGTTTAACAGCGACGTTACTTTGGATGCCTTCGATGTTGGGCCCTGCGTCATCCTGCTTCCTAGACTGTTTCGCATCCTCCCTTCTCAGGAATTGGGCTGCCTTGGAATAGAAACGGTCCAATGACGCAGGTGGTTTCCCCGCTAACCAATTTCCAAACTTGGAATCAGCGTCAATCCCCTTAGTCAGTGCCATCAGGATAGAGTTATCATTGGGATTGCTTATTTCTGCACACGCAGCATGGAATCGCTCCAAGTAACATCTAAGAGTTTCTCCGGGAGCTTGTGTAACACTAGACAGAGTATTAACGTCCTTAGGCCTCGACACGTGCATACAGAATTGTTCGACGAACTTGGTGGCTATCTGGTCAAAGTTAGAGATGGATCGTGGTGGCAAACAAGTGAACCACATGGTAGCGATCCCCCCTAGGGAAATGGGGAAACTACGGCACTTTACTACATCATCAGCTCTAGCAGCATTCATCAGCCATTCGTATTTCAGGACGTGTTGATTGGGATCAGAACTTCCTTCATAAACTAGCAAAGCTGGCATCCTGAAGTGCCAAGGTGGTTCAGCATATAAAACATCATCGGTGAAAGGGGTATGACTCCGGGAGATTCCCCAATCGTCATTAGAGAGACCCTGACTTTCACGGATCATTTGGCGGATCATCGCTAGTATATCCGGCGTTCAGATACTTGGAGCATGTTGTGCCAAGGTGTGGTCGGGTTCCACAGCGCGAGTCTGGACCGGACGCGGTCGATGGTCCGTGCTTCACCTCCTTGGTTCGACATCCTCAGGGACATAAGGCTCAGGAGTCTGCTCTCGTTGGTTACGCTGAGGATCAGCTTGGTTTCTAGCATCACCTCTTCGTTCGGCAGTGGTGGTAGTAGCAATGTTGCCGGTGACATGGTAAGGAGCAGCACCTCCCCGAGACGAAGGTTCTGTACGGAGACTAGCGAATGGTCCAGTTCTAGGCTGTCCAAGATTTGAAGCAGGTTGGTGTCCCGTGGCTTGGGTGTAGCTTACACCTAGCCGTGGGCGTGTGGATCTGGTTTGGCCATCAGAGGAGGCTGAACTCTCCGTGGAAGAATAAGAACCTTAGTCTCTTCTGGATCTTCTTCGCCTTTGGCGATTTAGCTGGTTAGTCAACTCTGTGTTGGCACGCAGTTGTTCAGTGAGCTGCTGTCGGCTTTGGGTCAACTCTTGAAGCAATGTCTGGAATTCTTGTCTAGTGATTGGACCTGATGGATCTGAAGGTCCTGCAGCATTTTGGTTGGATGGAGGTGATTGCACGGGATTTTGTCGATCCCGTGCTCCTTGACCAGCAGCTGTAGAAGTGGTACGTGTGCTCACCATAATGAATTGATGAAGTCCTTTCCTAGATCTGATTGCAAATCTAAATAGAATGGAAGGGCATCAAAGTTCTAGATCTGGATCTTCTTCTTAGATTTGTGCAATCCAATATAGATAGGAGATCCAAAGAGCAGGAGAAAAATTGGGTTTGTTCTTAGTGAAAGCACCAAAGTGTTTGTACCAAAATTGGGCACAACACTCTTCGGAAGTCTTTGAAGAGATAAAGTGAAGAGATTAAATGTAAAAAGAGGATTTATCTAACAAAAACTCCAAATTTCAGAAATGAGAATAATTAAAATGAAGGGAGACACAAGAATTTAGAGTGGTTCGGCGTATTGCCTACGTCCACTATGAAGTAGTTTGCTTTATTGATCTTTCTTTTATGTTTACAATTTATTTCAGCAAATTACAATGAATAACAATGATTTGCAGCAGTGAAATTCGCTGGTCGCAGCAGCAATGGAGCTCAGATCTGGATCTGGCGGAGTCCGGGCGTTGGAGATCTCAAAGAGGAAGAAGAACCCCTTTTCTGTTGGCTTTGGGGGTCTATTTATAGGTGTAGGAGACTGATATTTCTCTCAGATCTCGGGAGACCCTCTCTGGCACGTGACCAGGCCCGCGTGCCCAAGCCCATGAAGTTTCGGTCCGATCCGTGATCGATACGAACAGATTTCGTATCGATCAAGATCTCATCCAATGGAGTCGAAATTTGGCGTGGACATTCTTTAGCATGCCTGTAGTCTTCTGTGAAAATTTCATAGCATTTGGAATCGTAGATTAGGAGATATGATCGATACGAAATGGGATTCCCGGTAGGCTGTTTTGTTCGACTTGCTCTGTTCGACTCGCTCTGTTCGACTCAGTTCTGCGTGACTCGATGACGTAGCGCTAACCTGTATTGACTGTTGTGCTTTGCTCCTCACCGATGGACACGAAGTAGACGCCTTCAGATGGATGCGAAATCGATGAAGTGGAGCGAGTCGAAGTATGGCTTGAGGCTGAGCGAGTCAAAGTGAACATTGATCGAGCGAGTCGAAGTGTGTGTTGGTTGAGCGAGTCGAAGCATGTACTGGTCGAGCGAGTCGAAGTGGAGTGTCCTGAGTGATTCGAACAAAGGCTCCGTGATGGACACGAAGTAGAGCGAGTCGAAGGAGTCACTTTCTGAGGGATGCGAAGTGAGTCAAAGGAGTCACTTTCTTAGGGATGCGAAGTGAGTCGAAGGAGACACTTTCTGAGGGATGCGAAGCGAGTCGAAGTAGGCATCTGAGGGATGTGGAGCGAGTCGAAGGGAGCGAGTCGAAGGGAGCGAGTCGAAGGGAGTGAGTCGACCGGTGATTGGTTTTCATCCAATTTTGTGTCGTTCATAACTTGAGCATACGAACTCGGATTGACTCGAGATTTGGAGCGTTGGCTCTCATGGCTTAGTTTGTCATGTCCTACCAATTTTGGCTTGATCCGGACCCAAACAAAATTCGTCGATATCCATAGTGAGTCTATGTATAACTGATCTCTAGGACGTGCCGTCATTGGTTACTAGTCAATTCCTTAGTGTCACGGCCTTGCCAAAAGGCGGGATAACATTGTTGTAGTGTAAATCCCAGCACCTATATATGGGCGCGTTAAATCATGCACACTCTATTATGTTGCATGTGCATATGCATACATATGTATGCGATATGCATATTCAAATATAATACAAAATAATATAAAGTAAAACTTTATTTATAAAATTAAATAAAACAACAATTTTATTTAATTTTTTTTAGAGAAGTTCTATATAAATTTAGATTATTAGGGCCCAATAAAGATTCAAAATGGTAAAAAAATTTGTAATTCACCCATTTCTTCCATTGCAGGCTGGCCCAGTTCTAACAGCGCGGTCCTTGGTGACAAAGGTCAATAGCCCCCAAACAAGGTAATGAGCACATAATAGCTTATCCTCATTGGATAACCCTAGTAAATGCATTGGACAATGTTGACTCTGAAGTCTTCGATGTATTCTTTACAAAAGATATACTATACAGCCTTATAATTATGGCTGGCTCCTATATGTGATAGGCCCGGAGGTGTATGGGCTTCCAGGTGAGGGATGTGTTGGTTCCATCAAAACGAGAGAGTTAATAAGCACTATTTGTTAGGATGGCGCTTATAATATACGCCCATCCCCCCATTTTGGCCAAGCATTCCTTTGGTCGGGTTATTTGTGTATAAGACTAGTTCATCGACAATGAATTATTGAACCTTCACTCTCGAATTATAGTTCTTGGCAATTTTTCTATTGCGGGCTTCAGTGCGGAGTTCAACTTTGGCTCTTCGTTCTTTTACTGTGTCGAGTTTGAGTTTGAATAGTTTGTTGTTTTGCTCGGGCTCGAAGGTCAGATGTCGAGGTGATGGGTACAACATGACTTAGTACCCATAGGACAACGAGAAAGAAGCAGGACCAGTTGAAGTGCGGCTAGAAGTAAAATAGGACTAAAGAACAAGCAGCAGTTTCTCGGCCCAATTCACTTTAGTTTTTTCTTGAGTGTGGACTTGATGGTTCTGTTAATAGCCTCGAATTGTCCATTACTTTGAGGATGGACAATGGAAGAGAAGCACTTCTCAATTCTATTCCTTGAGTAGAAGTCTTGAAATAGGCTAGTCTTAAATTGAGTGGCATTTTCGATGGTGATCCTTTTTCGTAAGCCAAAATAATAGACGATGTTTTGTATAACAAAGTTCAAGCTCTTAGGGGCAGTGACCCCAGCGAGGGGCTCAACCCGACTCATTTGGTGAAGTAGTCGATGATGACTATAGCATAATTGTACCCTCAATTGACATTAGGTAGCTTTTCGATCAACTAAATTCCCCACGTGTCAAACGACTATGGGGAATTCACAGGGTAAGGAGGGTAGGAGAGGCTCTAGGGATCTTGGATGAATTGCTAACATTGATCACATTACTTCACATAGTCCATGGAGTCTTTTATCATAGTAGGCCAATAGTAGCCTTACCGAGCGGTCTTTTTTGCTAGGCTTTAACCCCCGACATGATCACCACAAAATCTTTCATGTAGATCTTTGGATCTGGCCGGCTTCATCTACTGACATGTACTGTCGTAGTGGTGTGGACTTCCACTGTTTGTAGAGCTTTCCATCTACAATCATGGACGGGAAAACCCAGTATAGAATCTTCCTTGCTTCCTTGCAGTTGAGAGGAAGTTCCTTACTTGTTAAGTACTTGACAAGGGACATCATCCTATTGTGGCCTCCTGCTTGTAGCAAGGGGTGCCCCAATCACCATGGGGATCCAAGAGGTGATTTCTTTTGGGTTGCTTATTGCATTGGCCAACTGATCAGCTTGGGTGTTCTTCCGAAGGTATCTGCTCCGACTTGAACTTTGCAAATGTACCGGTTATCTTCGTAGCCTTAGCAATGTACAAGGCCAACGTCTTATCTTAACCTGAAAGCGCTCGTCGATCCGATTGATGACCAATGATAAGTCACCAAATACATAAATTGAATCAACGTGTAATTCCCTAGCTATCCTGAGGCCATCTAAGACAACTTCATATTCTACTTCATTATTGGTCGCATTGAAAGTACAAACTATAAAACATAATTCTCTTGCTTTGGTGTGATAAGGACTATGTCGGCCCTTGTCACTTTCTTATTTGATGCTCTATCCACATACATGCGCCAAACTTGTCGGGTGGAGAAGGTCTCCTCTTCTCCGCTATCCAGGCTTAAGCACCTAGCAATGAAATCTATGATATCCCAATCCTTGATAGAAGTGCGAGGTTGGAAAGAGATGTGGCGTTGTTAGGTCTTTAAGGACTTGTTTCAAAGGTTGGTTGGTCAACACATTGATGGAATGAGCTTGAAAGTGCGGTCAAAGTTTCTGAGCTGCGATGAGCAGGTAGAAGGCAAGCTTCTCTAGCTTAGCGTATCTCATTTCTAGGTCTAACAACCTTTTGCTGATATAATAAATAGGCCATTGGATCCTCTTGTTTTCTTTAATTAAGGCTGCGTTGATCACATGGTCAGTCACTCCAAGATATGGATACAAATCCTCCCCATCGACGGGCTTGGACAGTACTAGAGGAGTGGCCAAATGTTGCTTCAGCTCTGCGAATGCCTTAGTGCATTCATTGTTCTAAGTAAACAATTTTCTCTTCTTGATGAGGTCGAAGATATGGAGACACTAGTCGGTTGCCTTTGACACAAATTGGCTTTATGCTGCAACCATGTCATTCAAACATTATACTTGCTTCAAAGTCTTTGGGACTTTCATGCCTTAGATGCCTTGGATCTTATCGAGATTAGCTTCAATACCCTTGGTGCTTGCATCAAATAAGGGAACTTACTGAACTGGATAGCAAATGAGCACTTCTTTGGATTTAGCTTCATGTTATACTAGCATAGTATGTTGAAAGTCCCAGCCAGATTCTGTACATACCCCTTGGCCCTTTTAGACTTCACCAACATGTCGTCCACATAAACTTCCATGACCGATCGATCTGTTAGAGCACATAGGGTTGATGAGATGTTCATAGGTGATGCTTGCATTTTGCAACCAAGAGGATGGTGTAATAGCAGTACATGTTGACATTTTTGATGAAGGGGGTGTGCTCTTGGTTCAAGCCATGCATGGTAATATGATTGTACCTAGAATCGGTGTCCATGAAGGTGTGGAGCTCGTGTCCACTAGTCGCTATAAGTTAATCGAGGTGAGACAAGGGAAAGCTATCTTTAGGGCAAGCTTTGTTGAGATCGGAGAAATCAATGAAAGTTCTCTAAGTTCTATTTGGCTTTCTCACCAGTACTAGGTTAGCTATCCAGATCGGATATTCTGCCTCCCAAATGAAGCCGTTGGCTAAAAACTTCTCTACCTCTTCTTTAAGAGCTCGGTACCTTCTCGAGTTTAGGGTCGACACTTTTAACGAAATATGGTGGCTTTGGGGTCAATGTTAAGTGCATGGCAAATGATCTTAGGATCAATATTGATCATGTCGGCGTGTCCTATGCGAAGAAGTCTTTGCTTTATTACAAGGATCTAATCACATCCTCCCTAACTGATGGACTAAGTTTTGAATCAATTTTAACAACTTTGCAAGAGTCAACATAGTGTAGGGATATTAATTCCAAGGGAGTCGTTAGCCTGCCTTCAATACTTGAGTCCTCCATGTGGGGGTCGAGCAGGTCATCATTTGAATCTGAATACAAGTCTTATTCATCTATTATGTAAATCATGCACTCTATGGCATCCTCAGTCGGATAAACGTTCGTGCTTGAGTCGGGATACCGATGTTGCCTCCGGCTCTCACAGATGAATCTACGGTGTTAAGAGTATATGAATTGCTGTGTTGGATGTCCCTGCTTTCCAATAACATGTTGATACATTGTCGGTAATTGTATTCTCAATGGCAAAGTTGGTCTTGGCACGACCCTTAGGGCTGCTCGGCTCAAGGGTACTCTCGATGATGTATCGTTGATTGTCGTGACATGATCGGGTAAGATATTACTGGAAGGAGGAGCTATTGATGTTGATGCTTCAAAGTTGAGGGCTGTCACCATATGAACCAAAGCACTGGCCATCTCAACGATACCCTTGAGTGACCCGCCGTTGATTGTTGCAAGTTCTTGCTAAAACATGAGAACACCCTTCTTTTCTTATTTGAGGGAGGTCCCATAAAACCCCTAGCCTTTTATTGATTTCCTTGGATTTCATCGATCCCCTCCTGGATAGGGAATTTCATGACGAGCCGGTTGTGGGAGACGATGACGTCCAGTTGAGTAAGTGACAATTGTCCTATCAAAAGATTGCACGCAAAAGGGCAGTCAACTACTATTAAGTTGACCTAAATCTTTGCGGTAAGCGTTTCTCAGTCGAAATTCATTATAAACAAGGTGGTGCCCATTGGAACAATGTCTACACGCCAAAACAGTAGATGGAGAAGGTGCTTGGGGTGAGGTTGGGGTAGGAAGATTGAGAGCTTCGAAGACATGCTTGAACATGATGTTGACTGAGCTATCCCTTCCATGAAAGCCTGATTTACATTAGAGTTGTCCATTGCAAGAGTGATGACCATAGGATCATGATGGGGGTAAGCGACTGCTTCCCTGTCTTTGGCCGTGAAAGTGATTGACTAGTAAGATTCCAGCTTGGGTGCTTTTCATGCTTGATGCTTTAAGGAATAGACATAATCGTACATGTCTACTTCTGTTTGTTACCGAGGCCATGCTCCCCGTTTTCTATCGACCACATGCAGGCCACTGCATACAGTCAGGATGTCGATTATTGCAACGACATTATTGTTGGGTTCTAGAGTGGAGCCGGCTGGTTGTTGTGGTTGTTCCTTTGTTCCATTTTATGTTAAACAAACTATAGAAGTGTTCCTTCTCGGATAAGCCTTTCAATCTTCTCTTTGAGCACCCGACACTTATTGGTGGAGTGGCCATTGATTTGGTGAAACTAGAAATATTTGCAATTGCCGCGAGGCTCCTCCCCTCTTTCATCTTTGGAGGAGCTCGATCTTTTAAATTGCATGTGGTCTCGGGTCGCAAGATATATAGTCTTTATATCCTTATTCAAAGTAGCATAGTTAGCGTACTTGGACCTACATTGGGTGTCGACCTTCGCATGCCTTTTGGTTTTATTCTATGGACCATTAGGCCAACAATCGGTATTGTCACAAGAATAGGTTTGGGTGGAATTTTGGGTTTCATTATCGCTATCAAAGAGATCAGCATCCTCCATTCTCAATATGTCATTTTCCCGCTGATAGAAGTCAGTCAGGGACATAACTGACTAGTTTTGAAGCGCTTTCCATATTATGAACACGCATTTGACCCCTAAGAAGAGGGCCACGGCCAAACTATTCATGCCGGCACCCCTTGTCCAGGTGGACTCTTTGTTGAAGCAATTGACTGCATGCTTTCAGTTAGCCTATGTCTGATGTTACCTAGATCGGTAACCATCATAACATAGGTCCTGGAAGTAAAGAACCTGGCCTTGAAATATATACATATCTGGGTCCAGGAATTGATGTTGGCGGAATGAAATGCAAGAATCAATAAGAGGCCGATCTTGTAAGAGTGGAAGGAAAGAGTAAGTACTTTGCTGGGTCGGAAAGCTAACTAGTATGGGTAATTGAGTTAAATGAAGTGATGTGATCAGGTGGACTCTTTGTTCAAGTGGTTGAAATATGATCGCAAGCTTTCATTTAGCCCATGTTTGATGTTACCTAGATCGCTAGCCATCATAACATGGGTCTTCGAAGTAAAGAACCTGGGTTTAAAATATGCATATAGTTGGGCCCAAAAACTGATGCTGGCCGATGGTAGATGTAAGAACCAGCAGGAGGCAGATCCTGTGAGAGTTTAAGGTAAGAGTAAGTACTTTGCTGGGCCGAAAAGCTGACCGGCATGGGTGATAGAGTTAAATGCGGTGATGTAGTCAGATGGTTCAACACTCCCGTCATACTTATCGGCGGACGACAAGGCATACCGCCTAAGAATGTGGGTATTAAATATTTCCTTAGAAAATGGCAAACAATTCGATCAGAAAATGATTCACCCTCGGGATTCCAGGATTACATTCTGTTGAGCCACTGGTGAAGAATATTCATTTCCTCCCTAAGGCTAGCAACTGATTGCTACAGTATGGTCTGGCTAACGACTGGCTACGGGCTCAACCGACATCTTGGTCAAGTGGGAGAACGACGGTGAGAAGAAGAATGATGATAATGATAATGAGCGGGTGGGAGACCTCCTCTCCCTATGCACAGAGGGCGGCCTTGAATGTTTTGCCCACCCTTCCCTTGATCTATTCCTGGCCACATCCCTATAAGATATGGAGTGTGCCAAGGGAGCCACATGCTCTCTGCTGATGGTAGGAGCACTGTCGTTGAGACGTTCAGAAGTAGACATCTATAGATGTTCAAAAGCAAATGGTCGCATCACTGAGGGGGAATGACGGTGTCTTGGTTCTCCGGGCGTGGCCCATCTGGAGCAATATCAAGAAAATGGCTAGACACATGCATAGTTTACCTTCTTGGATGAGCATGAACATCCATGAGTAGGGACTCAGGAACCACTCTATCCCAAGCCTTAGCAGTATTCATGAGGTCGTATGTGCCGGGAGGGGCAGGTTGGTGAACAGGTAGGTCGACTAGGTAGACTATAGGAGGAGCTAGTAGGACAAAGTTCATGGTAGCCTGGGCATTCAACTTCGTCCTCAAACTTTGCACTTTGCAGGTTAAAGTAATCACATTTGTTAATTGTTGCAACCTCGTACGCCACATATCATTGATAAGCCTAAGAACGGGACAAGCAGCACTGGCGATGGTATTTGACATTGGTTTAATGCTTATTGGAGTTGTTACCTTCAATTTCAAGAACTTGGTCCATGGTAATAAGTCAGATCAGATTTTTGTGGACAAGAAAAGCAATGAAAGACGAGATTTTTAAGGGAAGGCCATCCTTTTGATGCCAAAATATTGACTAATGAATTAGCCAACCTTAAAATTTGACTAGTGCATTGTGAAATCAAAGGTTACTTGCTAATCACTGGGCTTAATATATAAAATGAGGAAGAAAAGGCAAGCAAATTAAAGTAAATGACACAAAGATGTAGAGTGGTTCAGTAAGCTTGCTTACGTCCACTATGAAGATCTCTTATTGTATTTCTCTTTTATGATTATAAGGAATTACAATAGAATAATAAGAAATAAAGCACTTAAGACTAATAAGTAGCTAATTTTAAGAGCTTAAGGCTTTGATTTTCTATGTGAGGAGTGGTTGAGTTATGTATAATAATCTGATTTCAGCTAATTTTCAACTCCATTGAAGTAGAAAGGCATGAGGTTTTTATAGTGGCTGCTATGGAGGATGGATGATTGAGATTGCGCAATGTAACAGGTGGGAAGTCGACTCGACCGTTGATCTGGTCGCACTGGCTGATGGAAGACAGTTGTAAAGGGAGGCTGAATATATGGCTGAGATGTATGTTAATTGTCCCTCCATACCAGGCGCATGCATTGCATTTAATGCACATTGAATACTAAAGGCATGCTACAACAGTATATATGCTTTTGGCCGCTTTGCTAAGTACCTGGTACAACCTGTTGTAAGACTTGTTTTTTACTTTTACATGCCTATGTAGACAGGTAAATGAATGACTTCCCCCAGGTTAATGATGGTCGGTCGGCTATTGACGACACTTGAGGAAAGCTAAACATTGCCAAGGACCAAGGATCAAGCTGCAAGGGAGATGTATGACCGATTGAAAGATAACCGGATGGGTTATGATGAAGACGGGATAAATATGGGTCAAGATTGTGTTGGTCTTGGTTAATGAGTTGGTTGTTAAAGCCATCTTGAATTGTGTTAACTAGCTGTGGCATGGAGTGTTGCTGAGTGGATGGGCTAGCTTAGACCCAGATTGGACATGGACCGCCATGAGTGGATCGGTTGCGTACTGCTGAAGTTTGCTGAGGAAAGTTGAATGGTGCTTAGGACTAAGTTGCAAGGGAGGTTCCAAGATGGCTATGGGATGATGAGATGGGTTGCCTGGGACCGATTGGAGGCGGACTGCGATGAAGTTAGGACACACTTGAGCCATACTTGTAGGGTGAGTTGGCTGTTGGAGCCGCCTTGAATTAAGCCGACCGACAATAGAGCGGAGAGTTACTTAGTATGTGGAATATCTTGAGGCTAGACTGTTTTTTGGGTAGGCATTTATTGGCCGGGCTAAGATGTGCTTGGCGGCTTGGAGTGTGTCGGGTCGAGCCTAATCGGTTTGCTAATTAAATTTATGAGAAAATCGAGCAACATGTACTGATCCATGATAGATCGGTAACAGTTGATCATTTAATCGTTTTAGCTTGCTTTATTCAACGCCCCAACCCCAGAACCCCTAGATTCAGCCTCCCATATTGGTAAATAATCGATCGACACTAATCCAAACCGATCGTTACCAATCAATGCTAGTAATATTATTTTAAGAACTTAGATCGATCCATATCGATAGGCATTGATCCATACACTAAGGAAAATTCCAAGATGTTTTCCTCTATTTTCCAAGTTGATCAAGTTTTCGCCCATTTGCTCTATTTTGCATGCAACCCCCAGAACTACATCTACTAGCTCCAAACTTCAAAGTTAATCCATTATGTCGCTTTAGGATCTAAACTACATCTCCTTGTCTATGCATCATAAGACTTCCGCTATAGTCAATTCCACACACATAAAAGAGCACTCTCTCTGTAGAATCAACATCTAGCACCTTAAAAAAATCTCAAACTCTACATACATATCCTTCAAGTATACATGCAAACCTATCATATCATTAAACACAAGAACCAAATGTACCATAGTTATAAACAATGATTCTAACACGTGTTTCAATTAATTTTTAGTCATTAAAACAACATTGAATTTCGTGTCAAATTAGGTCAACCAATAAAAGTTGGGTTGGGTTTTACCTTGAAAGGTCGATCCAAAATATTTTTAAACCATATATAACAACCTATATAAGCAAGAGGCTATAAATCACTCGTCAAACAATGATTAATTAGCCAAAAAGCTATGAATCCTTCCAAATTAGAAATGACCAACAATAAGATACAAAAAGTTTGCCCAAAGATTGATTTTATGATAGTTAATAATATCTTTAGGTCTCTACTCCTTAAAGTATCGATTTCTTTGTTAAAAATTATGTTTTTAATAGAATTTGATTAAAGAATATGTAAGGGAGGTATAATGATGTTTTAGGTTTGAGAAATAGCAAAAGAGTGATTGCTCTAACCCTAGTTTACACACAAAATCCAAAATTAACATCAGACCATCCTTTTTTGGGCTTTAGGCTAAACAATAAAATCAATCTAAAAGTAGTCTATTAATGCCGAAGACTTAAAATTGTCATAATTTTCAAATGGTTGGATCAAATCACCATTATGACAATTTTACAGGAAGGAAATTAACTTGGTATTTCATGTGAAACAAGAATTATTCTCTAATACGACTCCTATCGAAAGTTATGGCCACTATAAGAATTTAGTTTCAGCACGTTATGCGGTTTTGCCTAAAATTCAAAAAATTAAATTATATTTTTTTCGTAAGTCTTAACTCAAGCATGCTTCAGGCATGACCCAAGCTAAGCTGCCTCTTGCTTCGAAGCACACTCCAAAGTCTAAATCCAGGTCAAACTCTAACTAAACCCGAAGCTTTCTTTGGGTCTCAGGCAAGGTGTGGCATTTCTTCAATTACTCCATCATTTTTAGTGTTTTTCAAGTGTCTTTGACCAAACTTCAGGAGCAGTGTTCCAAACAAATATTTGACTATATTCCTGAGTATTTCTACCTTATGGTTGAGAAGTACTTCAATATGTCTCTTGTCAATCTTTCGATAAAATCCAAAGTAGTCGTATCTGGAAATTGCACTATCTTTGATTCTATTATTTCTGAATGTGGAAAGCTACCATCTAGTAAATAGAACTCAATGAAATATGGGTATAACACAACATATTATAAAATACCTTCAGCCAAATTGTTGCATGATGTTTAATATTTGTAAACCATAAAATGTCAATACTGGTAAAGAATGACTAAATTAAAATTGCTTTTCACATATGAACCATAACTTTTCAATCTTTCTAACAAGAGGCACAATTCTATAGAAATTGATATCTAAAAAAACTAGAAGAAATATTTCACCTTGATCATTTAAATATAGGGATCAATAGCTTTCTAATAATATTTTAACAAAATAATAAACATTTTGAAATGGAAAATAATATTTTTGTCAAAAGTAAAATGGTCTTCCATTATGGAAGCTAAAAGGGAAGATGATCTTCCTTTATGTGACGATGAAAATCCTTTTTTTAAGAAGTAATATGCTTTTCCGCAAGGAAGGTCATCTTCAAAAGGAAGACAGACTTCCATTATGAAAGCTAAAAGGGAAGATGATCTTCCTTTACGTAAGGAAGACAATCTTGTTTTTTAAGAAGTAATACACTCTTCTTTGAGAAAGATCATCTACAAAATAATATAATTTTTCTAAGTGAGAAGGAAATTGTCATGTTTCACATTTGAAAGAAAGATAGTCTTCATTCACAATTATATTTAATTTCATACTAAAAGAAAGAGTATCTTTTTTATGACAAATCTTACCGATTTTTTCGGTCTAAGCACATGCTCTCAATATTTTAGTGAGGACGAAAAACATTTCAATTAAATATAGTAGAAATTTGGTGAGAATGACACAAATTTCCGAGGTTACAAGGCACATCCTCCTAATTTTCTGGGCTCAGGGTACACCCACTTTATTTGAACGGGCTACAAGCACGCCCACTCGGATTTCCGAACTACCAAGCACACCCAATTGATTTGAATAGGCGACAATCACACCCAAGAAAATGCAAATAGAGTTTGATGGGTTTTCCAAAGACAATTTCTTGCACTTTGGATTCAATGAATTATAACCTCTTGGACAACACTTTGATATTTAACTTGAGAGAGATGATTCTAAAACAGTAAGAAAGTTGTACTAAATCAATATGCAAAAATATGAAATAATTCTATTTATTTTTAAAGAGAATTTGATATAATTTCAATGGAGTTTTCAAGAGAGTAAAAGGAGGGAAGAAAATAAGATAATAACTACCAAAAAATTCGTTTGAAACCTTCTATATATAGTGTATAAACATATGTGTCTGTTCGCAACGAGTTGCGACAAATAGACACTTCATCTCAAAATTTGAAAAATTATTTTGCGGCATGTATGTCGACATATCTTTTGTACATATGTCGACATATGTATGTTTATTTTGAAAATTCTTTTCTTTTTAAATATTTTGAAAATACTATATTTTGTAAAATATTTAGATACTTTGTAATAATTTAAACATAGTTTATAAACATTT
This sequence comes from Allium fistulosum, assembly GCA_030737815.1. Classification (NCBI taxonomy): domain Eukaryota; kingdom Viridiplantae; phylum Streptophyta; class Magnoliopsida; order Asparagales; family Amaryllidaceae; genus Allium; species Allium fistulosum. Next base: position 1,133,642,956 of record CM060906.1, on the reverse strand, counting down.
TAAACTTTGAAAAAAACTTTTATAAAATAATTTTAAAGATATTTTGAATATAATTTTTGTTAAAAATATAAAAGATAAGAAATTAAGAAATAGAGATCAAAGATTGTTACCAGGGGCTTTAACAAAATTCTATGACTTTGTACACTAGATTATAGTCTTGAGATCTTCATATCTTGATCTTTATACTCATGAATCTTCATGTCCTTTTCTTCAGTCTTTATAATGTACAATCTTTGATTCAACACATGTATATATGTTGTTTATTTAAGGTTGTTATCATCAAAATCAATAACTGATGTATTAATAGTCTCTCAATTTTTAATGATGACAACATTTAATATCCTGTATATAAAATACAACATAACCCCCCTGAGTTAGATAACTCTCTCTGAATATATGCATATGTATATTTTACATTTTTCTCCCTTTTTGTCATTAACAACTTGGTTGAAAAAATAAAAAAAACTCCCCCTAAATCAAAATACTTAGAAACTAAATATTCAAAATCAATAACTAAGTTAAATAAAATGATTATGATATATGATGATTATATGATATACTTAGAAACAATGCACTATTTTATACTAAGCATGATATATATGATGGGTAATAAACATGATACATAATTAATTTATTTAAAATCAATCTTATACATATTATCCGCACAAATCCAAATATAAACCACCCAAGCCAAACAAATCTAATTCAAACATATGCACCAAACAAAACTAAATCCTAATAAAGCAAAGTAATACATACTAAACTTGAACCTATGGCTTTCTTTTGATTATGGGAGACTTATGAATGGGGAAAAAGAAACAGTAAAGACAAAAGTTTCCATTTTGTTCAACGATATTTCCATCCCGATCGAAGCATACTTCGCCAATACATTTGACTTCATCCTCATCTTCAGTAGTGTCTTCCTCCTCTTCGTCTTCTTCCTCTTCATTATTAATAGGGTTATGAATGACTGGATTAGGATTATCTCCGCGATTATAATTGGATTGGTCTCATTATCCAATAGATGCTTCTAGAGATTACGAAGAATGTGCCCTTGTTTCTCTTGTTCTTTCAAGAGGCGTAGTTGAACAACCTCTATTTCTGAAAGTATATTGAGTACATAATTCAAACCATCTTTAACCTTGATTACTTTGGCCAAGGTGGTGGTTTAGAAGGGGTTTAGAGTGGGGGATTCGACGGAAAAGAGTGCAATCTCTTCTCTTGGACGTTTGGAAGTTGAGGAATCAATGGATTTAATTTTATTCAGAATTTATAGAAGGAAGATGTCACGGTCCTCATTTTTAGTAAAATTATTTAGGACATTTAATTAATTTAATTAATTTAAAAAATGTGATGATTAAGGGATTGAGATTTGTGATTAACAAGGGGTAGCTGTGCCACGTATCCAAATGAACTAAGTAAATTGAAATGAAACACAATGTTAGGAAATAGACAAGGGCAATATAGGAATTAGTATTATTCTTATACCCTAAACCCCCTAAAACATATTCTATACGTTCATTTCATATTCACAAAACAAAATATAAACTTAAGGTCCGCCACCGTTAAGGGAAAACAAGAGAAGATAAAGCTAGGATCAAGAGGAAAGTTTAAGCAACAAAATCAAAGATCAAACCTCAACACCTTAATCACAACGCTAAGATGAATAATGACTACATATCATGTTTTATTTATTTTCGGTTTAAGAATGAAATCCGAACTATTGGCAATTGTTTTGCCATGATTTTGAATGATAAAATGGATATATATGATTGTTGATGATTTATAATAATTCATATAGATTTTATGATATGTTTTGATGTGAAAATCGTATTAAATGACATCCAAATGCCTTGCAATTTTAGATTTAGATCAGAAATGATATTTTAGAGATGGGTTTCAATTTTCACAAATTTTCTGAATTAATGTGGATTTTATATTAATTTTCTAGTGAGGAAAATGGATATTTGGGTTTAAAATAAATTATGTCTAAATTATATATGTTTTGGGTTTGCAATTTATATATGCTAGAAAACATATTAAAAATGATTTATAGGAATTTTTATAGATTTTTCCTAAGTGTTTTAATGAATATATAAAATTATTTAAGGTATGGGACTTAAATGTTTTATATATTTATAAAAGGAGAAGGGGTAGTTTGTAAATAAATTAAATTGTTTATTTCTGAAATATTGGCAGCACTTTTGGAAAAGAAATTAGCAACCAATAATATTTTAACAAACAAGGCAGGTTAGTTGAAAAGATTACTTTAAAAAGCTAAAATTCAGCTTAAACATACTTTTTACATGTTTCACCATTTTCGGCACCATCCTTCCGACGCCTTACATCAGCCTCCTTTTCAGTCAAAACCAATGCGCCTAATATCAATACTTGGTACTTAGCAAATTGGACTAAGGCGGAACATAGGTAGTCAAAACCAGAGGTTCCGAAGGGGTCAAAGTATGTCTTTGTTTCGGATAGATTTAGTATCGGGAGCAGAACCAGTGAGTAGACTGCCAAGCAGGATGATACCTACCGAGATGAGGGAGTTAAAGGTGCAGTTGGTGGATTTAGAAGGCAAGAATTTTATTAGACCTAATAGTTCGCCTTGGGGAGAAACCGCGGTATTTGCTAAAAAGCCGGACGGATCGTTGAGGTTATGTATCGATTATCGTAAGTTGAATGAGAAGACGATAAAGAATCGATATCCGTTGCCTTGAATTGACGATTTGTTCGATCAGTTGAGTGGATCCAAGGTATTTTTTCAGTTGAATTTAGCAACATGTTTCCATCAGTTTAGAGTAGTAGAGGATAATATTCCTTTGACGATGTTTAGAACTAGATATGGATCGTACGAATGGTTAGTGATGTCGTTCGGACTAACTAATGCACCAGCATTCTTTGTGGATTTAATGGACCAAATTTTTCAAGAGCACTTGGATAGGTTTGTATTGATGTTCATAGATGATATTTAGATATACTCTATGGATGAAAGGGAGTATGAAGTTCATCTTAGAGTGGTGCTTGAGACGCTGGGGCAGCATTAATTGAAGGCGAAGTTTTCAAAGTGTCATTTCTGGAAGAAGGAAGTGAAGTTCTTGGTCATGTACTCTCAGAGAAAGGGTTGTCTGTAGACCTGACTAAGATTGTAGCTGTGAATAATTGGAAGAGACCCGAGACAGTGACCGAGATAAAGAATTTTCTTGGATTAGCTAGATATTACCGAAGATTCATAAAGGATTTTTCATGGATAGCAGCACCGATGACCAAGCTAACGCGAAAGGATGTGAAGTTTGTTTGGATCGATAAGTGTGAGGAAGCATTACAGAGCTTGAAATACTTATTGACTCATGCACCTATACTAGTTGTTCGAGAAGGGAATCAGGATTTGATAGTATATACAGATGCATATGGAACTGAACTAGGAGCTGTGTTAATGCAAAGAGGTAAAGTGATTGCCTATGCTTCCCAACAGCATAGACCGCATGAGGTTAGATACCCAACACATGATTTGGAATTAGCTGCGGTGATATTTGCATTGAAGGTATGGAGACACTGCCTTTTGGGAGAAAGATTTGAATTATACATGGATCATAAGTCGTTGAAGTATTTATTCTCTCAAAAGGAGTTGAATATGAGACATCAGAGGTGGTTAGAATTTTTAGCCGCTTATGATTTTGGAATTGAGTACACACCGGGAAAGGGCAATAAGGTTGCAGATGCACTTAATAGAAAACATCAGAATGCAGTGTTGGCAATGATAGCTGAGTGGAAGGATTTGGAAGTGTTGACAACTTGTAGAGTGCAGTGGAGATCTGAAGCTGAGTCTGGTAGAAAAACTACTATGTTGTCATGTTTAGAAGTTCGACTAGTTATAATTGAAAGGATTGCTTCTAAGCAAGAAGGGGATTCAGTATTAGCTGAGTGGATCAAGAAGTTAAGGGATGAAACAGAGAGCGATGATTTGAAGGATTTTAGTCTTGACTAGAATGGGTGGTTGAGAAAGAAAGGAAAATTATGTGTTCCCAATATATGAAACATTAGGAAAGATGTTCTTGAGAAATGCCATCGTTCGAAGTTCACTATTCATTTGGGAGGAACTAAGATGTATCAGGATATGAAGAGGAGTTTCTTCTGGGAAGGTATGAAGAGGGATGTAGGCTTATGGGCGAAGCAGTGTCTGAACTGCCAACGGGTAAAAGCCGAACATCAGAAACCAAGTGGGTTTCTTTAGCCATTAAATATTCCAGTATGGAAGTGGGATTCTATTTCTATAGATTTTATAGACGGGTAGCCAAGATCTAATAGAGGAAATGAAAGTACATGGGTTATAGTGGACAGGCTAACCAAATGTGCCCATTTCATTCCAGTTAAGTCAACTAGAACAACAACTGTTTTAGCTAAGTTGTTTATGAAGAATATAGTTAGACTGCACGGAATTCCTGGTAGTATAGTAAGCGATAGAGATTCCTTATTAGCTAGTGAGTTTTGGAAGAGTCTATATGATACTTTAGGTACCAAGCTCAAAATGAGTACCGCTTACCATCCACAGACCGATGGGCAAACGGAAAAAGTTAACAAAGTCTTGGAAGATTTGTTACGAGCTTGTGTACTAGATTCTGGAGGATCATGGGAAGACCATCTACACTTAGTCGGGTTTTCGTATAACAACAATTATCAGGCTGGTATAGGGATGACACCGTTTGAAGCTTCGTATGGAAGACCATGCAAACCTCCAGTTTGTTGGTTAGAGACCAGAGATAGGTTAGTTCTTGGTCCTGATTTAGTTAGAGAAGCTGCAGAAAAGATTGAGTTGATTCAGTTTAGGATGAAGGAAGCTCGGTCTGAAAGTGACTGCACTATAGGATCGAGTAATATGGAATATAATAAATAACTAGTGCGGAATAAAAAATAAAAGTAAATAGTAAAATGACACCGGAGATTTTTATACTGGTTTGAACTCCCGTTCTACGTCCAGTCCCAGACTCCTTCTGGAATTATAGCTAGTAACCCTCACTTAACCCGGAGGAATGGGTACTACACCGCCTGAGCAATCGAACATGACTTGACCGCCTGAGCAACAAAGTAGGACTTGACCGCTTGAGCAACCGAACAGAACTTTCTTACAGACTGGATTTAACTTGACTTTGTGTGTTCTGAATAACACGGATTTGTCACTTGTAGTACACCCTTCCTATAATATTTTCCTCAAGATTGATGTGTATAATTGTGTGTGTATGAAGATTAGGAAGATTAATATTGCTTGAAGAATATAGAAGTGAATTGGTAAGCAATGATCGTATGAGAGTTTGTGAATAATGAACTCAAGATTGCAAAACACTATAAATCAAGAGAGATTAGAAAATTAGTTGATTTGATCAATGATTCTTGAGTGTTTATATAGTGTATAAAGAGTTATGGCTTCTGGTAATAGGTATCTGCTAAAAGCTAAGAGATGCATCTATCCAGGAATAAGATAACTCTTGATCAAAAGAAGAGACTATTCAAAAAGTTGGCAGTTGCAGTTTTTAGTCGATTGGACATGCTTGGTCAGTCGACTGAATTCAAAACGTGCACAAAAATTTGCACAAACTCAGTCGACTGACCTGGTGTGTTCAGTCGACTGGTCAGTGGTTTTAAAAACTTTTTTATACAGCCTTAGTCGACTGTTTACAGTAGGTCAGTCGACTGAGTGCTGTTATTTTTGTGCAATAAAACTATTTGTGTGTGTATATGAAATATATAAAACAAATGCAAGTTTTATATGAATTTGTGAGTGATGAACCTTGAGGAAATTTTTTAACAAAGCTCTAAATTAGACTCTATATATACTTATTGACTCTAGCTAAGATATATAACAAGACGAACCAATATTTTGAGTCGATAAGTCCTGATGTTGTCATAGTCGTAGATTCGTGAATTATTGTATCTTGTCCGTACTCAAAGCCTATGATCCAACACAGTCTAGGCAGAAGAGTTATGCAGATAGAAGATGGAAAACTTAGAGTTCACTGTTGGAGATCATGTTCTCATTAAGGTATTACCGATGAAAGGTGTAATCAGATTTGGAAGGTCAGGGAAATTGGCACCGAGATTTGTAGGACCATTTCCTATTGTAGAGAGGATAGGGAAACTTGCATATAAATAGAGTTACCAAACAGTTTGGCAGGAGTCCATAATGTTTTCCATGTTTCTCATCTAAGGAAGTGTGTTAGAGATTCGAAGACTACTATAGCACCGACTGTATTAGAGGACTTAGTAGTAGAGCCGAATTTGACAACTGTTAGAAAGCCGGTTCATATAGTCGTGAGAGATAAGAAAAGACTAAGGAACAAGATAGTCATATTAGTTAAAGTCCAATGGAGCAACGATGAGAGAGACTGTACTTGGGAGACTGAGAGCGGGATTAGAGACGCTTGTCCTGATTTGTTTGATTGTATGTTTTACCTTTTTGATTGTTTGGTTGTGTACATTATCGTAATTTCAAGGACGAAATCCTTTAAAGAGGGAAGTCTATAATGACCCTAATTTTTAGTAACATTATTTAGGACATTTAATTAGTTAAATAAAATAAAATAATGTAATGATTAGGGGATTGAGATTTGTGATTAACAAGGGATAGCCGTACCACGTATCCAAATGAACTAAGTAAATTGAAACGAAACACAATGTTAGGAAATAGACAAGGGAAATATAGGAATTAGTATTATTCTTATACCCTAAACCCCTTAACCATATTCCATACGTTCATTTCATATTCACAAAACAAAATATAAATTTGAGGCCGGCCACCATTAAGGGAAAACAAGAGAAGATAAAGCTAGGATCAAGAGGAAAGCTTAAGCAACAAAATCAAAGATCAAATCTCAACACCTTAATCACAAAGCTAAGGTGAATAATGACTACATCTCATGTTTTATTTATTTTCGGTTTTAGAATGAAATTCAAACTATTTACAAGTGTTTTGACATGATTTTGAATGATAAAATGGATATATATGCTTGTTGATGATTTATAATAATTCATATAGATTTTATGATACGTTTTGATTTGAAAACCCTATTAAATGTCATCCAAATGCCTTGCGATTTTAGATTTAGATCAGAAATGATATTTTAGATATGAGTTTTAATTTTCATAAATTTTTTGAATTAATGTGGATTTTATATTAATTTTCTACTTAGGAAAATGGATATTTGGGTTTAAAATAAATTACGGCTGAATTATATATGTTTTGGGTCTGACATTTATATAAGTTAGAAAACATATTAAAAATGATTTATAGGAATTTTTATAGATTTTTCCTAAGTGTTTTAATGAATATATAAAATTATTTAAGGTATGAGACTTAAATGTTTTATATATTTATAAAAGGAGAAGAGGTATTTTGTAAATAAATTAAATTATTTATTTATGAAATATTGGCAGCACTTTTAGAAAAGAAATTAGCAACCAATAATAGTTTGAGAAATAAGGTAGGTTAGTTGAAAAGATTACTTTAAAAGATAAAAATCAGCTTAAACATACTTTTTACATGTTTCACCTATTTCGGCACCCTCCTTTTGATGCCATACTTCCGCCTCCTTCTCAATCGCATCCAATGCGCCTGGTATCAATACTTGGTACGTAGTGAATTGGACTAAGGCAGAACGTAGGTAGTCGAAACCAGGGGTTCCGAAGGGGTCGAAGTATGTCTTTGTTTTTAAAAGAGAACGTGCATGCTTTGCTTTCGACTTAATTGGCTTTCGAATTGGTTAGATTTTGTCTGGGTTAAATTGTTTTAAAGAAATGGTTGTGCCTTTTTTTTAAGTAATGGCTTTCGACTAAGTCAAAACCCCCTACTACCGCCTCTTTTCCTTTCGATGCAGTGCGTTTGAAAGGTCCCTTTGTTTTAAAATCCAAGCCGTTTCTCCATTGCTTTCGATGGGAACGGTTTCGACGCCATCACTTCTTTTACTTAGGAAATAGCTTTCGAAAGTGTTGCTTTCGACCCTGTTCTTTTATGACCCTTTTGAGAGTTTTAAAGATAAACCCAAAGGTTTTGAATAACATAATTTTAAATGGTTTCAAAAGGTTTCCACATGTTTTACTTAAACCCAAATGCTTTCGAAAGGTTTGATGTTTGCAAAGGATTTTGATGTTCGAAAGGTCCAAATGAAGATTTCGAAGGGGTGGTTCCCTAATAGTTTTGAAAGGTTTAAAAGGAAGGTTTCTATTGTTTTCGAAAGGCAATGTTAAGTGTTTTAAAGATAGGATGTCTAAGGTTTTAAAGCTTTCGAAGGTGATGTTTTTCAATGATTTCGAAAGGTTGATTATGAATGGTTTTGAAAGGAATGTTTTGGCCTTTCGGCCTAAGGTTTCACTTGTATCGAAATGGGTACTTTCAATGGGTTCAAAAAGGGTACTTTCAAAGGTTAAATGTTTTCATCAACAAAGCTTTGTATGTATAACATGGCAAGGTGATTTGAGTAAAGCATAAAGTATATCTTCCTTGTTTAAAGAATGATTTAATGGTTTAAATCAATTTGAAAGAAATGGTTTTCAAGGGAAATTTATGGGTAGTTAACCCTAAGTAAAATGACTCAGATATTAGAATACCAGATGGGACTGGTATAGGGTCGTGCCCTATACATTAGATATTAGCCCCTAGCTAATTTAGTCCAAAATTCCAGTGTGTAGGGCTTTGTCATAGGATAGACTAAAATGATGTTACACACAAAAAGAAATATATATGTACAGAGATAGGTTATTGGTGAACCCGCAAAACTATTGGGACCAGTTGACCCTGGAGATTTAAGTTAGGGACAGACCATCCAGAAAAGGAGTATCTAATAGGAGTTAGATTATTTGTTTATTTTGTCTGGTAGGTCCGAGTCAGCCAATGGTTAGTATTTAGCCAAAAAAAACTATATTGTTTGGAGAGACGGTCCATTTGTTACCTAATTTATATGCTTTCATGATATTGATATTATTGTTTTAACTAGTTTTGGTTTTGGGATTAAGATTTGCAAAAAAGATATGTTTTAAAGGGATATTAATGAGGGGAAACCCGTTCCGCTAAGCGGCGTGGTCTCACATAATATCAAATAACCGAGATGTATAGTATTATTCACACCAGGATTTATCTCTGACTCGAATTTTATGTTTTTCACTTTAAACTCTCGGGTGCTCAAAATTGATTTGAGTAGGCTGAGGGTTGAGGATTTTTAGGTTTTAGTAGGTGGATGAATAAAGCTTCCGAAGACGAGCAGGAGGTTGAAGTTAGCTATTTAGGAGTTGTTTTTTTGTTTTATTCCACTGTGTTGTACTGAGTCTGTTATGACTATTTAGTACTCTGTTTATCCAAGGGGCATCTTCATATGTCGCTCTTGGCGTATTTTGTAATAATTATATTTGATCCGAACTTGGGAAACGATTGAGATTATGTAACTTGGATATAAAATGGTGTTTTGAAATGTAATCAGAAAAATGTTTTAATCTGTGATGATTTTATTTCATATTCAAGTGCTTCAGATATTATGAATACCATTAACATTACCGTATTTGGTTATCAGAAATTAATACTATGGATGACTGCAGCATCTGTAGCGCTTAGCTTCGAGCCTCCAGATAGGGGATGTTACAGAAGAAGATAGAAAAATGAGAATTATTTTAAAATTTGGTGGTTATATATTTGCATTTCGAATTTTGAATTTAGGAGGGAAATCTGTTTTCTAAAAATTCCAGTATATGTCGACATATGTGGTTAGGGTATGTCAACATATGTAGTGTAATTTGGATATTTTATTTTCTTTTAAATTTATAATTTTTATTTTATTATATTTTTATTTTAGAGAAAAAACATATTACTAACTCCTTTCTAAGTTTAATAAAAGATGTTTGAGTTAATGATTTTGTCAAAATATCATTTTTTGATATTCAGTATTTATAATTTCGAGTGAAATACTTCTTTATTTACATCATCGCTTAGAAAATGATGTCTTATAAAATAAAAGATGTTTGGTTCTAGCATGATGTGCTGGATTTTTAGATAGATTTATTGCATGGGTGTTTTCATAATAAATTGGTGATTTAGTAAAATTTAAACCAAAATATTTTAAAGTTTATTGCATATAGATAACCTGTAAACAGGCTAATACAGCTAAAATATATTTTTATTCTGTTGTGGATGGAGGTACAGAATTTTGCTTATTGCTAAACCAGGAAACAAGAGAATGTCCTAAAAAGTGACAGGTTCCACTTGTACTTTTTCAGTTTGATTTGCATCCAACATAGTCAGCATCACCATATGAAATTAAATCAAAAGAATCTTCTTTTCGATAAAAGAGTCCATAGTCTAGTGTACCGTTTACATATCTTAGTATTCTTTTTATTGATTTTAGGTGAATTTCTTTAGATTGAGATTAATATCTTGCACATAGATATACATAATGCATTATATCTGGTTTACTAGTAGTTATATAGAGTAAAGTCCTATCATACCTCTATATAATTTTTGATCTACATATTTTGAGTTTTCTTCTTTATTCAATTTCTCATTTATTGCCATGGGGGTTAGCTTATCACTAGTATTTGACAAACCCAATTTATTAACTAAATTTTTAGTATGTTTTTCTTGACTTATAAAATTCCATTATCGAATTGTCTTACTTGCAATCCTAAATGGTTCTCCCATATAACTCATTTCAAATTCCTTAGTCGTTATATCTGAAAATTATTTATTTAACTGTTCATTTGTGATCCAAAAATAACATCATCTACATATATTTGTATAAGTTGAATATCATTATTATTTCTTTTAATAAATCAAGTACTCTCTACTTTTCCTGTTTCAAAATTAGATTGTAATAAATATGATTTAAGTCTATCATACCATGTTCTAGGAGCTTGTTTTAGACCATATAAAGTTTTCTTTAATTTATAAATGTGATTATGTAGTTTTTCATCTTCAAAAGGTGGGGGTTGTTCTACATAGACATCCTTTAATAAATTCATTTAAGAAGGCCCTTCTGGCATCCATGTGAAATAATTTGAAATTATTATGATTTGCAAAAGCGGGTAGAATTCAAATAGCTTCTAATCTGGCTGCAGGGGTAAAAGCTTCATCAGAACCTATAACTTATTCTTGACTATAACCTTGAGCAACTAAACATGCTTCATTCTGATAACTTCTCATTGTTCATTCTTTTTTTTCTATATACCCATTTAGTTCATGTTAAAGACTTATTTTCGGGTCTTAGGACTATTTCCCAAACATCATTTTTGGTAAATTGATTCAGTTCTTCTTGTATAGCAAGTATCCAAGAATCATCTAATGATGTTTCTTTTGGATTTTTAGGTTTAATAATTGAGATAAAAGCAACGCTACTCATTTTATTTAATTGATTTCTTGTTTTTACAATAGATTCTAGATTTCCTAGAATATTTTCTATAGGGTGATCTTTCAAATATTTAGTTCGTTTATTTGGATGTAAAGCAAGAGTAAAACTCATTTTATTGACTTATATAGAATTACAAGATCAGTTACAGATCACAAAAATATCACTCAAAACAACCTCACCAGACAATAGCCCTCTGAATGACAAAATCCTATATTATACTCATTACAGAATAATAAAACAAACAAAGCAAAAAGAAAATTATTACACAGAACAAACTGAATGAAGAATCCTATATTGTATATTACTCCAGAAAATATCCCTCTGCCTGAAGTAGATTTGCCATGAGCTTCAAATATGATTAGCTCTCAAGTCTCTGAGAATCTTGCCATGAATCTGGTTATAAAGCTGTGCCACATTCTTACATCCCATACCAAATACTCTATCATTCCTTTCAGACCATATTGCATGTATCAGTTTCTTTAGCAGTTTAAGCAACAACCTTGTCTTATAAGTCTTCCACCTTGTAGCTTTGAATACATTAAACCATTCCACCGTGCTAACAGGTGATGGTTTATAAAAACCCCCATTAGAAAGTAATCTGTACCATATCTGATACACAAAGGTACAATCAAAAAACAAGTGAGTATTACTTTCAGTTTCTGATTTGCATAGTACACATAAGTCATATGAGATAATACCCATTTTACATAGTTTATCCTTGGTATTTAATGCATTTGCCATCACCTTCCATAACAGTAAATTTTCCTTAGCACTACCCCCAATATTCCATATTCTTGAATACCAAGGGAATTGATAACCATTTTGACAGAGAGCATTATACACAAGTTTAATAGAATGATGTTCACCCTTGTCAGACCAAATTAAAACATTGTCATTATTGATAGTGGGTTTGCCCATGATAGCATTCCATAAGTTTCTAAGTTGGTAGGAACTAGAATATGGTAAAACTATACCATCATCATGCATAAACTCTTCAACCTTTGCTTGTTCAGAAATACCAGAGCTTCTTCTCAAATTATAATCCACTACAGAACTTAAAATCATCCCTTGTTTAGCCCATGGTGAGTGCCAGAATGATAAATCCTTAATCAAAACATAGTTACACTGAATAAGAGGAATGAAGATCTCCCTAAGCCTGAGAATACATCTCCAACTCCAACTGCAGCTTTGTGGAATGGGCATAATCCAAAAATTCTTTTTACCAATAAGGTTATTATTGACCCATTGAGACCATAAATTCCTTTCAGATTCAAAGATTTTATTAAAGTATACTGATATAGCTGCCTTATTCCAAAGAAAAATATTAGTAATACCAAGACCACCTTTCTTTTTGGATTCAAATAGTTTGTAAAAAGAAATAGGAATCATCTTTCTGGAAAAAGGATCACCGTGCCAAAGAAATTTATTAAATGCACTAGATATCATATTAATAAGCTTAACAGGAAGTATATAATGTCTAGTCCAGTAAGTTGTGATAGCCACTGCAATTGATTGAATGATAGTTAATCACCAGCTTGTGACAGTTTATCCATTGGCCATAATTGAAGCCTTTCAATAATCCTCTCAAAAAGTGGTAAGCAATTTTGTTTAGTAACTCTAGAGAAAAATAAAGGCAAACCCAAGTAGAAGGTATTTTTGGATAACTCCTGTAGACCAGAGCACCTAATAATATCATCTTTCTGACTTGAATCTAAACCAGCAACTAAAATATTGGACTTGAGAAGATTAATTTGAAGGCCAGTAATAGAATAGAAAAGCTCTAGAGATGAAATAATACACTGAATATTGTGATAAGTCGGTTTAGAAAAATTGATAAGATCATCAGCAAAGAGAAGGTGGGTAATAACAGGTCTTTTACATTTGGGATGAAGCTGAAAATCTCCTTTAGCAACAAGACTCCTCAAAATGGGATTAAGAAGTTCCATAACAATAATGAACAAGTATGGAGAAATTGGATCACCTTGCCTAATACCTTGTTTACTTTTAAAATAACCATATAGCCCACCCTCTCTTGAAATTGAAAACATGGGTGATGATATACAAGTGTAAATCCATGCTAAAAAAGGTTTTGGGAAGTTCATTCTGGACATGATTGCTAAGATTGAATTCCAAGCAATAGAATCAAATGCCTTTTTAATGTCAAGCTTTAACATGCACCTTGGAGAAATATTCTTCCTTTCATAACCGTACAATAATTCTTGGGTTAATAGAATATTATCACTTATTGATCTACCCTTAATATATCCATCCTGGTTGTTTGAGATAATAGATGGCAAGACTAATTGTAATCTATTAGCCAAAACTTTGGAAATTATTTTATAAATGATATTACAACATGAAATTGGTCTGAAATCAACAACAGAAGATGGATTTACTTTCTTGGGTATAAATGCAATAGCAGTGGCAGCCAATCCAACAGGTAATTTATTATTAAGAAAAGAATATTGAATAGCCTTAATAATATCAGCCCCAATTATCTTCCAACTTTGTTGAATAAAATGAGCATTATAACCATCTGGCCCTCCACAACTATCTTTGTCCAAACTAAAAACTGCAGCTTCAATTTCATTATTAGAAATAGCATTAATCAGAGAATTGGTTTGAAGGGTATCTAAGTTTGGAAGAGTGATATCATAGAGAGGATTAATGTCAGGAATGAATTGATTATCTGGAGCTAGAATGGATGTAAAATACCTCACAAAAGCTTCATTAATTCCATCAAAAGTTTCCACCAAATTTCCACACATGTCCTTTATCTGAAAAATGCTTTCACGATTCCTTTTAACTTTTAAGTAATTATGAAAATATTTAGTATTCCTATCAGCCTCCTTATCCATTCTCAAGTGAGTTTTCTGCTTGAGTGCTGACACTTCTTTTAAAATAATTTGTTCAAGAGCATTCTTTAATTGCAGTTCAGTGTGAAGTAAAGTATTATCAAATGGTCTAGCACTCAGTTGCTCTTGAATCCTAATCAGCTGATTCCTAATTTGAGAGGATAGTTTAGAATCCTTACCAAAACTTGCAGAAGACCAACTTCTAATTTGAAATTTCAAAGCTTTCATTTTGAGTATAATGTTTGTGAGAGGATCCTTGCCAAATTGCATTCTCCAGACCTGCTTTAAAATATCATAATATTCCACCTGCTTAGTCCAAAAATTAAAAAATTTAAAAGAGTGTTTCCCTCCACAAAAATCATCAACTCCCCAAAGAAAAATTAGTGGCCTATGATTAGATAAAGAGGGCTGACAAATGTTATAGAAAGATTTTGGCCAAAGATGAAGAAAAGACAGATTAAGAAAAATATGATCAATTTTACATAATGTTTGATTACCACTCCTATTACAATTAGACCAAGAAAAATCAGGACCAAAATGTTTAGCAGGAAAAATATTAGATTGAATTAAAGCACTGTTTAGAGGAGAAATATCTTTAAGAGATAATGGACAGCCACCACACTTTTGATTACTTGCAAACATACAATTAAAATCCCCACCAATAATCCATGGAATTGAAGATGAATTTAAGGATGGAAGATAATCCAAGAATACCTGTCTCAGAACTGGAGAATTATGAGCATACACAGAAGTAAGATGGAAATTTGTATTGGAAGGTAAATGGATACAGTTATAATGAATGTATTGATCAGAGGCACTAATTCTGGAAAGTTTAAAGAAAAGTGGATTCCAAAGAGTGAGCAATCTGCCATAATTTGACTCAAAAAAATTATTATCATGCAACCAAGATGGGGCAATCAAACGAATAGCCTTAACTGTTGAATTAATGTCAAGCTTAGTTTCTGAAACACACATCAGATGAATGTTTTTGATCTCAATAAGATTCTTAATCTCTAATTGTTTAGAGGGTAAATTAGCCCCCCTAATATTCCAAAAAGCAATGTTATTCATTAATTAGGAAGGGGAGGAAACAATGAGGAAGGATTCTTCCTAGTGTGCCTTGGTTGTGAACTATTTTTGGATGAAGGTAAAGGTTGCACATCAGGAGATTTATATTCCTTTCCTTTATTAAGATCATTACTCATACTACTAGATTTCTTCAATACAACTGTACTCTCACTTGACCCAGAAGGAGGTGGAAGTAAAACATTGTTAGGAGGTGACAAATGCAAATATGGGGAAGGATTAGGAACATTCATGGATGAAGATTTAGAACTAAATTGAGAACAACATGAAGTTGAAACAGAATTTGCAACAACAGCTGAAGCAACAGAATCAGATAAAGCTTTAGAAGGATTTTCACTTGACAAGGATGAAGTAGAAAGATTCGCATTGCAAAGTAAATCAGATACACCCCTAACCATATCAATAGAGTTTGAAACAACAGTTGAACCAACCTTGACCATATCAATAGAAGGATTGGATAAAGCTGAAAAAGGGTTAGCATTGACCGCAGGGCAAGAATTATTAACAATGTGAGTTTCATTGTCTTTTGGAACTTCCTTACTTCTCATATCATCAACATTTAACTGAGTATTTTCCTTTGCCATAGAGACTTTCCTTTTCCATATCCCTTTATTTCTTTTGTTAACCACCTTCCAATTTTGATCTATAGGATTAGCAGTATATGTCCTAACTTCATTCTCCTCCAAATCATGCATATTATTGTCCTTAACATCATTGCCAGAATTAACAAATTCACATGTTGTAGTATCATGTCCAAAAATTCTGCAGTGAGTGCAAATTTTAGGTTTCCAATCATAAGATAATTGAACATCAGGGCAATTCTTTCCTAGTTGAGAAACATGGATAGAGTCTGGTAATTCATAATCAGGTGAAATCTCCACCAAAGCTTTTGCATACTTAAACCTTTGTAACTTCTCAGTGCTACCGTCAAAGCATATTAATCTACCAATGTGACATGCCAACCAATTGATACCAACTAACGTCCACAAGATGATTGGAATCCTATGAAAATGTATCCATACCGAAACTTTCTTTACTTGAGCCTGAGATAACCCAACAGAAGGATCCCATTTTGTAATATTGAACATCCTACCTCTAATAAAGATAGGATCCGAGTTAAGGATATTGTCCTTATCTTCTTGATTGGAAAAGTTGAAGTAAAAGTTATACCCATCCGGTTTAAATTCAACTTCACCCTTAAGTTTCCAATATCTTTTAAGAAAATTCACAACCGACAGAAAAGAAAGCGTACCATCAAGAAAGAAACCGACTAAATGATTGTTCCAGTATTTCAATCCTTCTTCTTTAACGAGATCTGGTAAATCAATAGAAGGTTTATCTCTCAAAATATCAAAATGAATAGGCTTATACGACCCAGCATTACGAGGTAAAGATTTGAAAAGATGCGACCAGTTTGAATTCGGGGAACAAGAAACATTTATTGGGAGATACCACTGTAAATGAGAGATTAACAGTAGAAGCTGAAGAAAGAACTAAAGAAGAGGTAGAAGAAAGAGGAGGAAAGGATGCAGAGTCAAAGGAGAACGAAGATGAAGAAGAAGAAGAATATGAAGACGCCATTAAAATTTCAAAAGAACGAAGATGACCATCGTGGAGGGAATTTCATAGTAAATTTAATTAGTTTGTACTCGTTTATTTGGATGTAAATTTAAGATATTATTATTTACATCGTTAGTGATTTCATTATTTATAATTGCATTGGTATTATCAACATTTTCTTCTTCATGAAAATTGGAAATTCTCATCAAAAAACTCTGTAAGCTTTACTCTTATTAGCGTAACCAATAAAAATTCCTTTATTGGATTTAGCATTAAATCTATCTAAATTATCTTTTGTGTTTAATATAAAACACTTACTACCAAAAGCACTAAAATAAGTTACTTTAGGCTTTTTATTATAAAATAATTCATACAGAGTTTTCTTAGTTAAAGGATGTATTAAAATTCTATTTAAAATATAACGTGCCATAGCGACTACTTCAACCCAAAAACTTTTAGGTAATTCACTGTAACTACCCGCTTCAGAACGGGCCTAAATTCCGACACAGAAAAGGCCCATCGAAACTTAGACCCATTCTAAAGCTAGCTGTTGATCGGTAAATATAACAAACAGAGCTATCTAACTATTCTTTCAGAACTCACAGCAGAAGTAACAGAATATAATAACCATAATAGTTCCCATTTATTTCATATCATTTCAAATGTCATAAAACATTACATAATGTCAACCGTTACAATGTTTGTTCAAAAATATATTTCATGGGTATAATAGAAAATAACACCAAAAGGATAGATATCAACCGCCACAAGCTTCACTTTCGCTATCTTTAAGCATCATCAACCCATTCTCTAACTTTTGTTGTAATGAGGAGGGAATCAGAACAACAGGTGTCTATTGAATAGAAATATCGAGTCTTACTATTTTAGCACTTGGGTAGTATAATTCAAATAAGAATATGTCATGAAGTATTAAATCATTTAATACTTCATATAAGGAAAGGAGGAGGGTCCTCAATCAACCACTTAATACCATCCATTCCTAAAGTAGATCCTAAATGCCATAACCCATATCCCACGTCATAAATGTCTAATCAATGTAAGAGATAGTATCCAAGCCACTTAATACCTTTTATTAGAAAATAGGCAGACTCTGACCATTTAAGACCTCAATTAAGGTAGACCCCATCATTTAATACCAATTCTCATGAAGGATTCCTCAATGGTAACAATCTAGCTGACATCGCATAGACACTCACAAGCCACTTAATACTTCGTTATGGAAAGACGGACCCTCAATCAGTCACTTAATACCTTATCCCGAAGCAGACCCCTATCGAGACACCACCTAACGTGCCTAATAACTAGCCCCTTGGCCATTTAATACTTTATTGGGGAAAAGAGGAGGACCCTCAAACAAATACTTTATTCCTCAAGGTCCTAAAGAGGGCCTTTCGTACTATGACCCATACTCATAATTACGTCTCACATTAGTCCGACAATTTGTAGGAACTGGTAGCCAGATCAGTTGGGTAGATTTATCTTACAGAATTTGAGACTAACCTCACGTCATTATAAATACTTATCATAGGAGATGTCTCACATCGGCCCCAAACTCACGTCGTTGGTAGCCAGATCAGCTGGGTAGATTTATCCTACAGAATTTGAGACTAACCTCACATCATTATAAATACTTATCATAGGAGATGTCTCACATCGGCCCCAAACTCACATCGATGGTAGCCAGATTAGCTGGGTAGACTTCCGCGTGCCTTTTGACCAACCTCGCATTCCTATGACTTAGCCATAATTTAATTACTCTCTATATATAATACTCATCTCACCATTCCATAAATAAGGCCTTATAAGAAATCTTCCTTATTATGCCTTAAAATATCAATAGATTTAATGACAATTATTACCTATTAACTACACAATTATACGTTATGAATATACATGTAACAACCCAAAATTTTGGTCATTTGATTATTAAATATTTAATTAATTTTAAATATTTAAAAAAGTGAATTTTAATAACTTATAATTCAGATATAGGACATATTTAAATATTTGGATGGTGAATTAAATGTTATTTAAATGGATTTAATAATTTTATTTAACTCCTTTTAATTAACAAAAAATATTAGTAAATTCAATTTGTAAATTTATTTAAATATATAATAGATCGGATAAATATCGATAATTAAATATTTATATCTGTGAAATTAGCCTTCCGGGGCACAGTCTCGGATTTTGACAAAACCCGTTTCATTGGATCCGTAATAGTGAATTATATTACACCGTCGAATTTCATGGCGATCAGATGAATCGTTTGGTCGTACGAGATCGAAACATGTTGAAATTAATATCGGAAATTTAATATTATAAGTGGGTCTAAAAACCTATCTTCTTCATACGATCGAATTAGGTCTCGAAATAAGTTCCATTGTGTTCGGAATAGGAGTATAACATATAGAACGCTAGGCAACATGCCTCATTTGGAGTTTGAGATTTTTGGGCATGTTTGGTCGAATAATTTAAAATAGTAATATATATGCATACATATATATATATATATATATATATATGCACCATATCTACAATATGTGTGCCCATACCTTCACTGTTCATGCCATAACTCTATTGTTCCAGCCCATATTCTTTTCTCTCTATAAAAATTGTTGCCTGTGAACAAAAATTGTTTTCTCTCTTGGAAATCAAATTTCAAAATTCAAGAACTAAATGTATACACCTCTAAAAATCATGATTTTGGATTCATTGAGCTCGTATGCTCGAGGGCTACCATTCCATGTGCTCGATGGTGGTTGCGTCGTCGATTTTGGGGTGGCCGTTTTGAGCAGCAGAGCTAGGGTTTGGGGGAAGCTAGGTCGCGGTCGACGATAGGTTATGGCGAGGCGGGATTCGAGTTTCTCATGACGAATAACGCGATTCCCCTTAATTTTCTGAGCTTCGGTCGTGGATTGAGGAATGCGTCGCTATAGGTTGGAAGCTTCGGTAGCTGGGTCGCATTTTGCATCGCCTGGTCTTGCTTCGATATTTGGGTATGAAAGCGTAGCTAGCGAGGAGTGGGATCTGTTGGCGTGGTTTCCCGAGTCTACGATAGCTGTTTGGATGGTATTAGTGCACGTGTGCACTGTTGTTTCGTGCACAGGGTTTTAACCGGGTTGGGGAAGAAGGAGAGGTAAAGGGAGGGGCAATCTTGTAAATATTGATAAGTTATTAATTTTAAATTTAAATCTATCAATAACTTATAAATTTCGTATCTCACTCATACGAGGTCAGATTCAAACAACGTTTTTTGCATTGGACTTGCGTCGTCGAGATCTTTACGGTGGAGTTGGTTTGGTCAGATTTGGAGCAAGTGAAAATTTAGGCTAAAATCGAACGGCCGTTCGGTTTTAGTCCAAAAATCGAGACGATTCGGCGGAAACGAAAATCAATGTGTGTTTAACTCACATTAAATTTTATTATATCATATTAATGATGTTATAAATGTTTATTGATTGTTTAGATGTTAGTTAAATTGTTTGGTTGGTTGTTTGGCTGAATTTTCATTTGGAAAATGGCGACATATTAATTTGATCGTTATAAACCCATATGATTATCTATATATTATCCATAACCATTGTTTTACAGGAAAATCTGTAGAGAGACCGAAAGGGGGTTTCTCACCCATAAATTATTTATTTACATCCATACGTTTTTATTGATGGTTAATTGAACTTAATTTCTGATATTCCATTTAATAGTTTAAATGTCGTTATAACAATTTTCGCTATACTGTCGTTTATTCAATTTCATTCCCAAAACCCTATTATATGAACTTGAGCTTGTGTTTCTGCTAAAACAGAATATTGAAAATTCATTAATCATTTTAATTAATGTTAATTTAGATTTATTAATCATTTTAACTAATGATTGTGAGATTAATTAACCAATTTAATAAATAATGCTTTAAAATTGGTTTATCTTTAGATTTAATTAATCATTTTTGCTAATGATGTTTTATACTTAATTAATCATTTTAACTAATGATTATTTAAGTTTAATTAATTATTTTAATTAATGGTAATGGAGTTTAATTAATTTATTGAACTTAATCAATTATATAATTAATGATAATTGAAATTTATAATCATTTTACTTAATGATATTTAAAAGTAATCAATCATTTTAAATAATGATATTTGTATTTAGTTAATCATTTTAATTAATGATTGTTTTAAATTTAATTAAATGTTTTAACTAATGATATTTGGAATTTAGTTAAATCATTTTAATTAATGATGTTCTATAATTAAATAAACCATTTTTAACAAATGATGTTTTTAGTTAATCATTTTAACTAATGAAGTTTTGAATTTAATTAATCCAACTAATTTATGATTATTTTAATTTAATAATTATTTTAATTAATGGAATTTAAAATTTACTTATCATTTTAATAAATGATGTTTGAGATGACTTATTCGTTTTAACTAATGATTATTTGTATTTAATTAATCTTTGTAATTAATGATATTTAAAGTTAATTAATTGATTTAATAAAACTGATTAAATTAAATTAACTAATATAATAAAACTACTTTAATAAACTGATTTAATAAAGATTTTAAAGTTAATTTATCAATGTTATATAAGTATTTGGAAATAATTATCTATTATATTAAAGATAATGGATTTGTTTATTTAAAGAGATTTTAAATGTGATTAATTATCTTTCGAGATAATTAATATTGTTTTAAAAGTTATAAAAAGGAATTGAAACTCAATTATTGGGATGTTAAGTTGGATAATCTTCTAAGTGTTCGGTCTGATGTTGGTTTAGGCCTTCGGGGTCGCGCACTTGGAAAGATTTTTCTGTTAACGTTTCAACAATCAGGAACTAATTCTAAAAGTGTTTTACCAAAGTGGAAATATGGAAATCAAGCACAAGTTTAGTTTTTAAAAGTTAAAGTTTGATTTCGGTTATAGAACAATAGTTCCTTAATCGATATCGCTTATGTGGAAAGGATCTAGTCATACATTTAACGCTAAACGTTGAAGCTTGGACTCGTTTCTATCTCGAAGGTTAAAAATATCGTCAAGGTGATGCCTACATGTAACACTACCTCAACTTGCCCGACTTCATTTTCAACCGAGAGATAGGACTTGTTTGGAATCAACGAGTAGTGGTAAATATATGAAATTTAACTTCCATATACGATCATTTTAATTATCCCCGATAGTTGATTTATTAATTATCGGATTCAGTTTTCTTCATGGTGTATCGTTACCTTAAAAACGATTTGCTACTTAATCGAGCTTTGTTATCCTTTGTTCGAAATAACTAAACCAAAAGTGCGAAAGGACATCCAATTATGTGGGGTTGCTCCCATCAAAATGGTATTTTACATCTCATCTAGATTTTTGTGTACCGTCACATGAAAAACAGTTTGAGTTTAGATGTGAAATATTCGGATACTCGGTAAGGTCTGGTGGGGTCCGGCTAGTACATTTCCGAGAAGTGGCACACAACATCTGGTTGAGCTCAGGAGTATATTACTAGAGGTATACTTCAAGGGATGTGCACCTTCCTTGTTATTTGTTGGAAATTTTCCTTTCTTTGTTTGATTCGAAGACCCTGAATTTGTTTTAGCTTTAAATTACCACGAGTAGAGCCAACTCCTCATCACGACATTTAATATTGATTTGGTCCATTCTATCAAGTTGGACTGTTACTTTATTCTGTCCAGTCTATCAAATTGAACGGTTACTTTGTTTAGTCCATTCTATCAAGTTGGAATGTTTTCCTTGTTCTATCCATTCTATCCAGTTTGGGTTTTACTCGGTTTATTTTCAGTCTTTCAAGTCTGGTTTAATATTAATTATGCTCATTCATACTTGGATTAGTTTCCTGATATATATTTCTACTCTTTCTTGTATGGATGTTATTCTTGTGAGGAGAAAACCCGTTCCGCGTTAGCGGCATGGTCTCATAGAACTTTATATGTTCCTCATTATTTGAGTTATCTCACGCTGGTATTTCTAGACTGACCCGGGTGTTATTTTATTATAATGCTCGGGTTAGACCGAGTATTTTTCCTAAGATGTCATTGAAGTTTTGGAGATCATGGAGGAGAGTTGGAGATTCACCCGTCGTGGTATTTTATTTTCCGCTGTATTATATTGTATACCTATCGGCATTTGTAAGGTCAGGATTTTATAACTGTCCAGCTAATAAGGTTTGTTCTTTATGTGACGACCGCCCATGACCCCTGCACTAGATATAGAAATAGTGCGATGTAAAGTGTGCCAGGCAGCCATGGACGATTGCCAAGGTTAACTTAAAACAACAGAATCTATCGTATTACTCACAGCGCATGGATAAAATACAATAGAGAATATATATGGTGAAGCATCTCAAAATAAAACCTCATCAATTAAGCTTCATAATAGTTGAATACAAACATCTGAATAGTCAATACATCAAGCCTCACTACATATCACTCAGAGAATTATTCAAAGCAGCGGAACATCTAGTACATATAGTAAGAAAATAATATGCAAGCCTCCAGCTCGTCTTCGTCATCAACATCGTCGGAAACTAAGAACAACACCTGTCACCTGTTACCTAGTCTGCCCATCCCAAAATAGATGAACAGACCAAGGCAATAAGAGTTAAACATAAAGCCTTGAGTCAGACAACAGTCTTAGTGAGCGATAAATTAACTAACAACATACCAAAAGAGCATAAAGGTAAAGGAATAGGAATCCAACCCTCCCACTCCACCTCTTTCTACAGTGATAGCCCCAGACACACTAAGCAGAAGTAAACATAGCAATCAGACAATTAAAGTAAAGCAATTATCACTCGAGTTAAGGTCGGTGTTTTCCAAGTACAAACTGTTATCCCGCCTTTTGGCAAGGCCAGGACACCAAGGAGTTGGATTCCAAATGTCGTTTGTCATGGATATCGTTGAATTATGACCAAGTCCGGATCAAGCCCCAATCGATGAGACATGACCGGGAAAATAAAGCAAACCAACGTTCCAAGTTTCAAGTCAATCCGAGCTCATACGCACAGGTTATGATGGATACAAGTGGGAGGAAAAGGCATGTTTTCGTATCCATCGGCAGACCCCAGTTCGTATCCATTAAAACGTATCTGTTTGTTTCGATGGAGCTAGTACATCGAGTTCGTATCGGTGGGTTTCGTATCCATCGGTGGTCCTCGTTTCGCATCCATCGATCTCATGTCAATTAGAATGATTAAGTCCACACAGTGATAAGCTTCGTACCGATAGAACCTTCAGCCGGAAAGACTTGTTCGTATCCATCAATAAGTCACCTGGTTCATAACGATCACTTAATGTCTACTTCGTATCCATCAGTCAGTGCTTGCTTCGTATCCATCATTCAATGTCTACTTCGTATCCATCAGTCAGTGCTTGCTTCGTATCCATCATTCAGTGTCTAGTTCGTATCCAGCGAGTCAACCAACTAGAATGACGTGTTGCCCATCGAAGTAAACGAGGCGAGATATGTGGAGTCGAAGCAGTCAATACGGCGCAGAGTCCGGATCGAGGCGAAGCGCGCACACCACGTCATCCCTCGATGCGAATGCGCCGAGATATATGGAGTCGACGCGGTCGACTCGGAGTAAAGACCGGATCGAGGCGAAGCGCGCATTCCACGTCTTCACAGAGGCGCGTGACACCATCGATTCGAAGCCCTCAGTTCGGAGGGATGGATTCGAACCAGACAGCCTAGCAAAGAACGTCGCCTCGTATCGATGATATCTCTCAATCCACTGATCCAAATGCCATGAAATTTTAACTGAAGGTTGCACACATACCGAGGAACGTCTCCACCAAATTTGAGCTCAATTGGAGGTAATCTTGATCGATACGAAATGACTTCGTATCGATCGCAGATTGACTCCAAACTTTCTAGAAACGGTCGCGTGGGCCCCCTCACGTGCCAGACCAAGTCTCCCGGAGTTTGAGCGAATTCTGAGCCTCCTACGCCTATAAATAGAGCCCCAGAATCAACAGAAAAAGGATCTTTTTTGCTCTGAAGCGTCCAGACTCTGCCGGATTGAGATTTGCATCCTACTTTTGCTGTCAGTTTCGAATTCTAATCTGTAATCCGCTGTTCATTGCTGTAACCGCTTGTAATCATTGAAAGAGAATCAATAAAATCATCAAAACTTCATAGTGGACGTAGGCTATACGCCGAACCACTCTAAATTGCTTGTATGTGCACTTTACATTTCTGTTTGTAGGAGTTTTTGTTAGATCATCATTGTTTTACATTTACGTTCTTCATTTTATCTCTTCAAATAACTCCCGAAGAGTGTTGTGCCCATTTTTGGTACAAACACAAACCCCCAAGGCCTAAACCAAGATCAGATAAGCACCTAGAAAACATCGCTCTTGAGACCGAATGACGGTACAACCAAACATCCATAACTCTGGCTATCACTGTTATCATTGCTTTGATACCACCGTTAATTGAATGACCGACACATTCTTTCAGCCGTCCGTCAAGGATTAATGGCAACCCCGGTTCTAGACAGAACTCCGCACGTCGTCGCAGCCCGTGCCTAGGACTATCGAATCTGCCCAGAGTACTCGACTACAATCATAGTCTTTAGGGACTATCGAATCTGCCCAACGTACTCTTGCTTTGAGCCTGCTAGAACCTTCAATAATGATGAAACCTCAGCCTTCTAGTCATCCTCCTCGACGACTATTTCCATACTAGCCCAAGCGCCTCTCGAGCCAACCATTATCCTCGACTCGAACCATTTCACCGAGTTATCAACATGCTTGGAATGATCTCGTCTGGATTAAACCAAGGCTATCTCATATCATAGCAAAGCCTCATCTCAACATCATCATCAAATCTATCCATATGAGCTTCATCAACCGCCACATATGCCACGAGCAGCTTTTCCAATTCAAGAGCCTTTCCCTTAGCTTTTGAATCATCTTCGACCATCTTGTCTAAATCCGTCAACTAATCAACTAATTTATAACAATCAATCAAATCAATCATTAATCCAAGTAATCAATCATGCAAACAAGATCTAAAAGCAATTATAACTAAAATGGCAATTTTGTAAATAAAGAGTCCAAATCTAACAAGCATGAATCATGAGCAATATCTCTACAACTTGATGAATGAACTTGCATAGATTAACATGTAGTAAAATGGATGTCAAATCATCATGAACAATAGATCTACACTTAAGTTTATGAAAATGCATGGAAATCACTATTTTAACACATAATCAAGCCACCAATCCGATATACTCCTTTGGATCCGTGTGAGAGATAACCACCACTCACCAAATCACCTAAACACCTCAAAAGCAACACACTTCAGATCTGGACAGCGAAGGATCTAGCTCGATTCTCCAAAATTCCGCTTCAAACGATGAAATCTCTCTTCGATGGTTGTAGATCTTCAATCTAAGCTCTTGGATCTTCGATTTGATCTTCGGTTTGGATGGAAGGAATCACAAGATTAGAGTGGAGAAAAGAAGTGAAGAAGTGTAGAACTCGAGCTCTCAAAATGGCAGCACTTCGTCGCTTCAAAATCCGAATCCCAAAAAGTGAAGTAGAACCATGTATTTATAGGCTGGAAATCCTTAGGTCGTCCGCCCCCTTAAGTCGTCCACGACCTAAAAATGTCACGACCTAAAAATGTCACGACCTAAAATGTCACGACCTAAAATGTCACGACCTAAAATCCAACGAGATATGAGTTAGCACTTATACGACCTAACACATGTGCACACGACTTAGCGACAATGCGACCTAACAACTTAACATCTTTAGGTAGTCTAATGACCTAAACTTAGGTCGCTCACGACTTAACTAAACGCAGACCACTTAGGTCGCTCACGACCTAACTACAACAACTCCTTAAGTCGCTCAACCGACCTATCCCTTAAGTCGTTAACTCGCCCAGTTTTTCCTAAGTTGCTATCCCTATGCCGCTAACTCTTAAGCCACCACTATCTTAAGTCGCCAATTCTATAAGTCACTCCAATCCTTAAACTACCACTCGACTCATCTTCTACACGACTTAAGCTTCTTCTCGACTCAAGCTTCAAACGATTTAACAGTACTATCGATCTAATGACAACAATTTTACGATGTTTCGATCCGTAAAAATACGGGTCGTTACATTCTCTCCCCCTTAGGAATTTCGCCCCCGAAATTCTAAACAAACAATAGCAATCAAAAACTATTCCGCATGCCTACCATCCATAGCAATCAACAAACCATGCTTCCAATTACTAGCCTAGCATGTAGAATTCTAAGACTAGAACAAGTTACAATGTCGTTAGATGACACGACACCTTATGGCCATACCTTGAAGAGTTCAGGATGAGCTGCCTTCATCCTCTCTTCCACCTCCCATGTACAGTCGTTATCATCATCACTCCATTGTATCTTGAAAAACCTAACTACCTTCCTCCTAAGCTATTTTGTGTCGGTTTCCACAACACGAAGCGGCTTACGAGGTCTCTCAACAACTGGATCGACTTCAAAATCTTCACAGCTATCAGCAGTAACCACTGTATTCGAGTCGTGCACATACTTTCGTAGATACGACACATGAAAAACATTGTGCACACCCGACATCTTTTCTGGTAACTCCAATTTGTAGGCGAGCTTTCCAATTCGCTCGATAATCGGGAATGGTCCAACAAATCTCGGAGTCAATTTTCCTTTCTTCCCGAATCGAATAACATTCTTTAGTGGAGAAATCTTCACAAAAACCATATCACCTACGTCGAATTCTAAAACCTTACGACGCTTATCAGCATAACTTTTCTGTCGGTCTTGGGCTGCCTTCATTTGTTGCCGAATGATCTCTATGCAATCTGATGTCTGTCGAATCATTTCTGGCCCAAGTATCAGCTTTTCTCCTGTTTCTAACCAACATGTCGGAGAGTTACACGGTCTTCCATACAATGCCTCATACGGTGCTATACCAATGCTTGACTGGTAACTATTATTATACGAAAATTCCACCAAATGAAGATGATCTTCCCATGATCCTCCGAAATCCAAAACACATGCTCTAAGGAGATCTTCCAAAACTCGGTTTACTCTCTCGGTCTGACCATCTGTTTGGGGGTGATAAGCTGTACTCAAACACAACTCGGTTCCCAAAACTTCCTGGAAGCTCTTCCAAAATCCACTAGTGAACAATGGGTCTCGATCGCTCACTATACTCTTCGGAATACCATGGAATCGAACTATCCACTTAACATACAGCTCAGCCAACTTTGATGCAGTCCTAGTTGATCGAACAGGAATGAATCTTGCACTCTTAGTCAAACGATCTACGATGACCCAAATCCCTTCATTTCTCGTTCTTGTCCTAGGTAACCCATCAATAAAATCCATCGATATTTGCTCCCACTTCCATGTAGGAACTTCTAACGGCTGAAGCAACCCACTTGGCTTTTTCTGTTCGTCTTTTACCAACTGGCAGTTCATGCACTTGGAAATAAAATTTCCCACATCCTTCTTCATACCTTCCCAGTAATAGGTTCTCTTCATATCCCGATACATCTTATTTCCACCTGGTTGAATTGTCAGCTTCGAGTGATGACTTTCCTTTAGAACTTCATTCCTCAATTCATCTATATCGGGAACAACTAGTCGTCCTTGCTTTCGAAGCCAACCCTCTCGATCGACCTCGAATCCTTTATCCTTTTCTGGGTCCAATCCAGATTCTAAATCACGGATAATCTTGACAAGCTTATCGTCTCGTTTTGGCTCTTGCCTATTCTTTCCACAAGAGTCGGTCTTATCGATAAGTTTACCAACATCTCAGGTTCCAATTCACATCTAGGCCTGAAGTCAAATCCAACTAAATACTCGAGATTCTTCCATTCTGAAAACATGGCTCCCAATCCTGCATGTCTTTGACTTAATTCATCTGCCACTGCGTTACCCTTTCCCGGAGTATAGGCTATATCAAAATCATATGATGCCAAAAACTCTAGCCATCGTTGATGCCGAAGATTCAAATCCTTTTGGGAGAAAAGATACTTCAACGATTTATGATCTGTAAACAGCTCGAATCAAACTCCCAGTAGATAATGTCTCCACATCTTCAGAGCAAAAACAATCGCTGCCAACTCCAAATCATGAATCGGATAATTCCTTTCATGCGGCTTCAGTTGTCGACTTGCATACGCAACAACTTTACCCTTCTGCATCAGCACTGCTCCAAGTCCAGTACCACATGCGTCGGTGTAAACCACCATCTTCTCATTCCCACTTGGAATGGTTAAAACAGGAGCACTTGTCAATCGCTCTTTCAGGATTCCGAAAGCTTGCTCACACTTAGCATCCCATCTGAATACTTGGTTCTTTTTCGTCAATCCTGTTAATGGTGCAGCCACCTTGGAAAAGTCTTTGATAAATCGGCGATAATATCCTGCTAATCCAAGAAAACTTCTCACATCAGATGCATTCTTAGGTCTAACCCAATCCTGGATTGCTGCCACCTTAGCGGGATCAACCATTGTTCCATTTCCAGAGATAATATGGCCTAAGAACCTCACTTCGCTCTTCCAGAAGTGACACTTCGAAAACTTAGCCTTCAGCTGATGTTTCCGTAAGATTTCCAAAACAATACGCAAGTGCGTCTTGTGCTCTTCCTCAGTTCTGGAATAAATCAAAATATCATCCACGAATACTAGTACGAACTTGTTCAACTGATCTCTGAACACTCTATTCATAAGATCCACAAAATATGCTGGCGCATTGGTCAATCCAAACGGCATTACCAGCCACTCAAAGAAACCAGATGGTGTCCTGAAAGCAGTCTTCGGCACACTATCCTTAGCCACTCTTAACTGGTGAAATCCCGTAGCTAAATCCATCTGAGAAAACACCTTAGCTTCGTGAAGCTGATCAAACAGTCATCAATTCTCGGCAATGGATACTTGTTCTTCTTAGTCACTTTATTCAGCTCACGATAATCCACACACAACCTCAACGATCCATCCGCTTTGGTTACAAACACAACTGGTGCACCCCATTCGGACACACTACGTCGAATGAATCCTTTCTGTAAAAGATCATCAACATGTACCTTCAACTCCTGTTGTTCCCTAGGCGCCATCCGCCTAAGAGGCATCACAACAGGTCTGGCTCCTTCAACTAGATCGATACGAAACTCAATCTCTCTATGCGGCGGTAACCCTTTGACATCATCAAAGACATCCTCAAATCCATTAGCGATTGGCACCGATGACAGTCCATCCCGTGGAACAACCAGCGAATACATGAAGCTTATGAAGACGCCTTCCTCATGCTTACATCGTATCACAACCTTTTGCCCTTCCACATTCTCGACTGTCACCTCCAACCTTTCACAATCAACCTTTGCCGCATATTTCCTAAGCCAGTCCATACCTAAAATAATTCCGAACCCCGCAAAGTTCAGAACAAAACAATCACAAACAAAGGAGCAATCATGACTTGATACAATCAGACCACGGCATAGCATACACAGACAAGACGAACCCCCAACTGGATTAGTCACAACCAATGGTCTATCAACGATATCCGGTTCTAAACCCAACCGGCCTACAAGTTCATTACAAACAAAAGAATGTGACGCCCCAGTATCGAATAACACTCTAACTGGAACACCACATATGGAAAGAGTACCTTGAACCACCACACTCTTTCATTTCTCTTCAGCGGTAGGAGCTTTTGAAGATGATGGAACAGCCCCCAAAGCATAAGCTTGCACAATCTGCTTGTCCTTCCGTGGTTCTGGACAATTCATCCTGATATGCCCCGGCTTGTCACAGTTGTGGCACTTCATCGGCACCTTCGGATTCTTACAATCCCTGAAGAAATGACCCTTCTGCTGACAATTGTAGCAGGTCACTTCGCCCTTCGGCTTCTTCTGGCCATCCTTACCCTTTTGCTGCTGCTGCTTCCTCTTCTTGTTTCCACCCTGCTGTGGTTTAGACTCTTCCCTGGTCACAGCAACAACAGATCCTTCTTTAGGAAACAGACTATCGTGTCTGAGAGCCTTCTCTACAAGCTTCTCAAATGGATCATCCAAATGATCCACCAACTGCCTTCCAAGATAGCTGTCCAAGCCTGTCACAAACTTCTCGTTCTTCTGGTATGAAGATTCAATATATGACCGGGCATACTTGGACAAGGCTTCAAACTCAGAAACATACTCAAGGACTGGTCTTCCACCTTGCTTGAGCTCCACAAACTTCTTGAACTGAACAGACTTTTGAGGTGTAGAAATGAACTTAGCTTCAAATCTGGCTTGGAATTGTACCCAAGTAATTTCTTCCTCCGATGTGTCAATGGTGATAGAGTTCCACCAATCAGAAGCTCTTCCTTGAAGCTGTCTTGATGCTAGCTTCATTTTGGTTGCATCCTCGATTCCCAAGTCACCAAAGATCCTTCTACAAGAATCTATCCATCTCTGGACTTCAATAGTTGATTCTGTTCCCAAGAAAATCTTTCCTCCAAGAGCAGTATAATCCTTACACAGCTTAGCAAAATCCACTGGTCTTGGAGTTTGAACTTGAACTCCAACATCTACTGATGGCCCTGAAGCTGGCATCCTTCTCATGATCGAGGTCATCATAGCTTCGAACATAGCTGCATAATCAGCAGCCCCCATAGCAGCACGGCCTTCCCTAGCAGCTGGTCTCCCTCTTCGACTCATTCTCAATATCTATAAAAGAAATGATTAATACACCTTGAGAAACAACTGCATAAGGGGTTCAAATCATTATAAGCTACTATATTATATATAGTAATCATCCATCAAAATACAATTACGTCTCTCATACGTAGTTACGTCAGCGAGCGTAGGGTAAAATCGATTAACCAAAGCTCTGATACCAAATGTGACGACCGCCCATGACCCCTGCACTAGATATAGAAATAGTGCGTTGTAAAGTGTGCCAGGCAGCCATGGACGATTGCCAAGGTTAACTTAAAACAACAGAATCTATCGTATTACTCACAGCGCATGGATAAAATACAATAGAGAATATATATGGTGAAGCATCTCAAAATAAAACCTCATCAATTAAGCTTCATAATAGTTGAATACAAACATCTGAATAGTCAATACATCAAGCCTCACTACATATCACTCAGAGAATTATTCAAAGCAGCGGAACATCTAGTACATATAGTAAGAAAATAATATGCAAGCCTCCAGCTCGTCTTCGTCATCAGCATCGTCGGAAACTAAGAACAGCACTTGTCACCTGTTACCTAGTCTGCCCATCCCAAAATGGATGAACAGCCCAAGGCAATAAGACTTAAACATAAAGCCTTGAGTCAGACAACAGTCTTAGTGAGCGATAAATTAACTAACAACATACCAAAAGAGCATAAAGGTAAAGGAATAGGAATCCAACCCTCCCACTCCACCTCTTTCTACAGTGATAGCCCCAGACACACTAAGCAGAAGTAAACATAGCAATCAGACAATTAAAGTAAAGCAATTATCACTCGAGTCAAGGTCGGTGTTTTCCAAGTACAAACCCACAAGGCCTAAACCAAGATCAGATAAGCACCCAGAAAACATCGCTCTTGAGACCGAATGACGATACAACCAAACATCCATGACTCTGGCTATCACTGTTATCATTGCTTTGATACCACCGTTAATTAAATGACTGACACATTCTTTCAGCCGTCCGTCAAGGGTTAATGGCAACCCCGGTTCTAGACAGAACTCCGCACGTCGTCGCAGCCCGTGCCTAGGACTATCGAATCTGCCCAGAGTACTCGACTACAATCATAGTCTTTAGGGACTATCGAATCTGCCCAACGTACTCTTGCTTTGAGCCTGCTAGAACCTTCAATAACGATGAAACCTCAGCCTTCTAGTCATCCTCCTCGACGACTATTTCCATACTAGTCCAAGCGCCTCTCGAGCCAACCATTATCCTCGACTCGAACCATTTCACCGAGTTATCAACATGCTTGGAATGATCCCGTCTGGATTAAACCAAGGCTATCTCATATCATAGCAAAGCCTCATCTCAACATCATCATCAAATCTATCCATATGAGCTTCATCAACCGCCACATATGCCACGAGCAGCTTTTCCAATTCAAGAGCCTATCCCTTAGCTTTTGAATCATCTTCGACCATCTTGTCTAAATACATCAACTAATCAACTAATTTATAACAATCAATCAAATCAATCATTAATCCAAGTAATCAATCGTGCAAACAAGATCTAAAAGCAATTATAACTAAAATGGCAATTTTGTAAATAAAGAGTCCAAATCTAACAAGCATGAATCATGAGCAATATCTCTACAACTTGATGAATGAACTTGCATAGATTAACATATAGTAAAATGGATGTCAAATCATCATGAACAATAGATCTACACTTAAGTTTATGAAAATGCATGGAAATCACTATTTTAAGACATAATCAAGCCACCAATCCGATATACTCCTTTGGATCCGTGTGAGAGATAACCACCACTCACCAAATCACCTAAACACCTCAAAAGCAACACACTTCAGATCTGGACAGCGAAGGATCTAGCTCGATTCTCCAAAATTCCGCTTCAAACGATGAAATCTCTCTTCGATGGTTGTAGATCTTCAATCTAAGCTCTTGGATCTTCGATTTGATCTTCGATTTGGATGGAAGGAATCACAAGATTAGAGTGGAGAAAAGAAGTGAAGAAGTGTAGAACTCAAGCTCTCAAAATGGCAGCACTTCGTCGCTTCAAAATCCGGATCCCAAAAAGTGAAGTAGAACCATGTATTTATAGGCTGGAAATCCTTAGGTCGTCTGCCCCCTTAAGTCGTCCACGACCTAAAAATGTCACGACCTAAAAATGTCACGACCTAAAATGTCACGACCTAAAATGTCACGACCTAAAATCCAACGAGATATGAGTTAGCACTTATACGACCTAACACATGTGCACACGACTTAGCGACAATGCGACCTAACAACTTACGACTTAACATCTTTAGGTAGTCTAACGACCTAAACTTAGGTCGCTTACGACCTAACTAAACACAGACCACTTAGGTCGCTCACGACCTAACTACAACAACTCCTTAAGTCGCTCAACCGACCTATCCCTTAAGTCGTTAACTCGCCCAGTTTTTCCTAAGTTGCTATCCCTATGCCGCTAACTCTTAAGCCGCCACTATCTTAAGTCGCCAATTCTATAAGTCGCTCCAATCCTTAAACTACCACTCGACTCATCTTCTACACGACTTAAGCTTGTTCTCGACTCAAGCTTCAAACGATTTAACAGTACTATCGATCTAATGACAACAGTTTTACGATGTTTCGATCCGTAAAAATACGGGTCGTTACATTCTCTCCCCCTTAGGAATTTCGCCCCCGAAATTCTAAACAAACAATAACAGTCAAAAACTATTATGCATGCCTACCATCCATAGCAATCAACAAACCATGCGTCTAATTACTAGCCTAGCATGCAGAATTCTAAGACTAGAACAAGTTACAATGTCGTTAGATGACACGACACCTTATGGCCATACCTTGAAGAGTTCAGGATGAGCTGCCTTCATCCTCTCTTCCACCTCCCATGTACAGTCGTTATCATCATCACTCCATAGTATCTTGAGCAACCTAACTACCTTCCTCCTAAGCTGTTTCGTGTCGGTTTCCACAACACGAAGCGGCTTACGAGGTCTCTCAACAACTGGATCGACTTCAAAATCTTCACAACTATCAACATTAACCACTGTACACTACAACAAAAAAGACTTTTCACAGTGTTTGAAAAACGCTGTTAAAAGTTTTCACAGCGTTTTTAAAAACGCTGTATAACGACATGCGGTCGTTGACCCTAAATTTTTAACTGCAAAATATAAACGCTGTCAAAAACCCACTTTCTACGGCGTTTTTTAAACGCTGTTAATAATTTTTCTACTGCAAGGTATAAACGCTGTTAATAGTTTTCTACTGCAAGGTATAAACGCTGTCGTAGGGATATGCATTTTTTTCCCAATGAATTGACAGCAAT
The DNA here is from genome assembly GCA_030737815.1 of Allium fistulosum. Lineage (NCBI taxonomy): Eukaryota > Viridiplantae > Streptophyta > Magnoliopsida > Asparagales > Amaryllidaceae > Allium > Allium fistulosum. The sequence goes on along the minus strand of CM060906.1, from coordinate 1,133,608,042 downwards.
GTATAAACGCTGTCGTAGGTATCTGCATTTTTTTCCAATGAATTGACAGTAATGTATAAACGTTGTCGTAGGGATATGCATTTTTTTTCCAAAGAATTGACAGCAATGTTGTGCCATTGCAATATTCACACATATCATTAATATAAACTACATTTAATTATATTTTAATCAGTTAATGTACATAACATAAACAAATCAAACTAAAAATTGTAAAATAAAAGCATAACTATTAATCACTTCCATAAAATAAGTTGAACACAATATCCATGAACAAAGTTTACATAAACCCGTAAAGAGAGATAAAATTTATAAACCAACTGCATACAAAATTAGACAAATGCACAATATCTAGAAAGCAAGTTTGCATCTAATATTATCGACAAAACGTGCATATACAGGCTAAAAATGAAAAGTGGCAGTACGAAGATAGTTAGACATTGGTTTACTGAATTGTTGCCAACAGGGCAGTCTGAACTCGGCAAGATTCCTCCTTCCGTCTTTTTTTCTTGACTTTTTGTTGTTGAGCTATCACTAACCATGGCTTTGTCAACATCCTGTGAGTAGTAATTACAGTAAGCTTTAGACGTATAACTGTTAGTTAAATATAAAGAGTACAATTTCCAGTTGAAAAAAAATGTGTTTTTCAATAAACATGTAACTGGAAGTTCTATGCAATATTTGCACAGTGATATATTTAATGCATATTTTTCAAGTTGCAGTAATTTTATCAGTCACATACTTTTACTTGATAAGGAAGTTCTAGTGAATATATCAAATCGGTTGAAACGTCAACCAAGTTCCAGCTATGTTGATGGGCAATAGTGTGCAGAAAATTATATCAACGAATGCCTAGATAATAACAGAATTATTCATTCATCACACCATGTGTGTCGACATATATCAGTGTTAGAAAAATTGATGGTATCTTTACCATATTAATAAATATGAAATCATAAGCATTCGGTACAGTATTTGATAATGAAGTGTACAACTATCAGGAATTTAATTGGATTAGTATGCTTGTTATATGAGAATAACTATATTTATTTTATGGAGGCAGTTTGGATACTTTAGGAAGTATTAGTGGTGTACAATTATTTCCAACTATATTGTTTTTGATGGCAAAGCGTTTGAACTTTCTTCTCTAAAACTATTGTCCTTTTGTCCTCATGAAACATAAAGGTCGGACAACATGGCCAATTGCCTTCTAGCCAACAAATTTGCATATGATACCATATTATCTAATAAAGCTTCCTCTGCACACAGAGAGGAATTATAGTCATTTATTAAATTATAAAGAATTACAAGTATGGTCAGAATAAAAAAAAATTGATGATGCAGGATGGCATTGAAAAAGGAAAATATCCAGTTGGGAATAAAAAACCACTTCATCACCACCGCACTCTACTGACATAATGAACATTGTCTATGTGTGTATTTTGAGGAAAAAAGTTGTATCTTATATGAAAATTACAAACCACTAATGTATATCTATAGATCTAACCTTTGATCAACTAAGTTAGAGCCATCAACTGCTGTACAAAATCAACTAACTTCCATTTTGGGACCTATCATATGTACTAAAGTTACTGATTTTGTTTGATGATGGCTTATTTTCATTAAACTAATGAAAGAATAACTATTACCACCTAACATACGCATCAAATCAAGTTGCTTAGTAGGGGAATTCAAGCCCTAGTGTACCATTAACTTACATAAATATACCATATAATTTCATACATAGTAATTTCTTATATTACTGAGTTGTAGACAACCTGGTTACGCTTTTTTGATCCACTTACAAATAGGTTGGTGGTAATATTCTTTGATCCACTTACAAATTAGGAGGAGTTAGCCTTTTCACGATGGATCTATACTCAATTTACGTATGTTTAACTGAACTTTCTGTAATAAATATTATCAGTAGAAAATGGTCGTGATTTCCATTTAAATTCTTCAATTTGTGAGAAATAAACATATTTTAATATTGGATGCTGACCGGTTACCGAATTTTTGGCCTTTTTGCACAATTGCTAAGTATTCTTCATTACCAATTTTTTTACTTCAGCGGTAAACAAAATTTTATTTCATGTGTGGTGCCATTACTTTATTAAGATTTTGAAAATTTATGTTGTTGGACTGATGAATATTTTGGTGACTTTATCAGTGTAAATATCAAGACATTTGTGGTTTCTAATAAAGGATTCAGTAGGCCCTTAGCTGATTACTACATATATATCGTAAGTACTGTCTTGATAAATTACTACATATATATGCTTCTTCTTCATATCAGGTTTATATGATGTGACTACCGACATACAGGGTGTCTAGACTACCACGCAGTTCCTACATGGTACCGCTAACCTCCCCATGCATCAGCCATCAACCTCAACTTTGATATCCCTCAGTCCACTTAGTTAATTTTTTATAAAACTTGGTTAATTTAGTTAACTTTTATAAAACTTGGTTACTATATGGTAACAATATATGAATCTCCTACAACTATATTTTTATTTATCAAAGTGATATTTTGTTGGTTGTTTATTAATAGCATGATTTAAGGCATTATAGTTTTTTATCCAGCAAAAGATATGAATTTAGAGTAGCCTTTTGATGAAATATGGAAGGGAATAAAACATAATTGTGAAATTATTTGATGGTAAACTAATAGACAATAATGATAATACTTGAGAGTTTTTAGCATCTGTTTCATACCTTGTTGTTTAAGCACACTAGACTGAAAATGACAGAACTCTACAAATATCAACTGTTCAAAGCCTGCACGCATAAAATAAATTTGTTATTAGCTACTTCATGGCCACGTTAGACTGAAAAATGACAGAACTCTACAAATTAGTCATTTTGTTATTAGCACCAAACTGTTTTCAAAAAATTTGCCATTACAACGGCGCCATTTTGTAGCACCAGAGTAATGTCTATGCATTACCCCTCTCTTGATACTTGGCTTGCGCCATTAACAACAATTTTATCCACTTATACAACAATGTCAGAATCATATACAACATTAGCACCAAATTCTCGCACACAATCGCACACATCAACAAGTATTAAAATTATGTAATTACCAGTACAATATAATAGTAGCGTGTAATTGTATATAATTTATTCCAAGATAGTATATGTTTCTCGAATAAAAATCGAAACTCAGTGACCCAATTTCACATGGTTGATTTTGACAATTACATAACTATTATAAATAGCAGGGCAAACAAAATTGGAATGGAAAGAACATGCTAAAACTTGAGTGAACAGTTAAAGAAAAATATTCTTCACTATAAAAGAATATCCATACACTATTACTATACCTAAGCATTTATTAGACTCTATATGTGTGTGTTTGTATATGTATATATATATAGAATTAGCGGTTGTAACTTTTGCTAGTTTTATGTAAAATATACTTAAATATAGAGAGAGCGTATTTAATCTAAATGCAAATAAGAAATAAAACATTCCAAACTAATCTTTTTCATTTGCAAATTAAGTAGTTGTGAAGTAGTTGTGGCTGAGATGCAACAGTGGTGCAATTTGATGGTTTGGTGGTTGATGGAGTTGTGATGTGTTAATAGTTTTTGTAAAGAGGTGGTTGATGCTGCTGCGATAGTGGCAGTGGTGAAGTTTGGTGAAGTAGTGGTGGTGATGTAGTTGTGGTTTGGGATGTTTGTGCAGAGTGGTAAGGCTAGACAGTGAATTGGAAGGGGAAGAGCAGTTTGTAGGGTGATGGTTGTAATGTGGTAGAAAATTGTGAATGTAAAAAAGAAAAGAAAAAAATTGCAATAAAAAAATATTTTGGTTGTTGAAATCGTGTATACTTTTTTTCTGTTTTTTTATAGAAATGTAAATGCAAAATAAAAATAAACAACAACAAGCACGTACTCCTTCCTATGTAGTAGATAGTATGTTCAGAATAAATTCAAAATTGCAAAGTGGTAACAACTAGTTGACTTTAAAGTAGAACCTGTTTGATTATGGTAAAGTAAGCATTAAGTGATCCTGAATAACGTTTTTGAACACCAAAGGAAGCTTCCCTTCAGCTTGAAGTCATACTTCAACTAAATCAGTTGGGTTTGCAACAGTAATCCCAATTGCACCTATTTGTACAAAAGAACAAAATCATTGAGTAATTCAAGATATAAAACAAAACTAAGTAAATATGAAAACACACAAAATTTAATTAATATACACAGTTACTAGTCGTCAACCGACAAGTATTTTCTTTGTTAGAGGGACTTCTCTAACAAAATTACCACCAACATATAGGATGATCTTTGTTACAGACAATCCAATAGTCCATAAGAACTGAAAAATTCACAGATAATCATGAAAATCATTTGTTAGCGCATTTCCAACCTGCATATGTAGTTCTTCAATAAGTGCTAGTTAAAAAAAAGTTGATTTTTGCTGTCAGTGTAAAGAGTTTGAACCATTGATACATACCATATAACCTTTTAAATTAATCAACTCATCTCCTCCAGATTTTTGAGCCTGCACAATTGCTTGTGCCAACTAAGGAACATATTGTCCTGAAATTGTAACATTTATACGAGATGTTTGTATAAAACTTTCATATATACGTCATTTTATTACTGAATCACTTGTATAGCTTTCTCCAGTTATATAAAAATCACGCCCAATATTCCGAGGAAATCTCTTGAACCATTTTTTCAGGAATTTCAAGGAATCCTTTGCTGCATAGGTAAAAGCAGAAAGCTTAAGTCTGCAACTATCATAAGTGGTGAGTGAGTACCTAATCAGGCTTTTCTTGTAGTGTTTCAAGGAATTCTTTGCTGCATAGGTAAAAGCAGAAAGCTTTAGTCTGCATAGGTAAAAGCAGAAAGCAGAAAGCTTAAGTCTGCAAATATACTGGGTACGCTTACAACGTCATCCCAGGCTGCAATTAAAATAGGTTTTTCTTGTAGTGTTTTACATTAATCAGGCTCGCAGTTGATGACAGGGATGGACCAAAGCAGTTGCAGAGGTGTCAATAGAAACATAAAGTTTGTAACAAACCACGTCAAATGTTTTCATACCTAACCACTTGACTTCATTGCCTTTGCCTTTTGCAACTTGAGTTTTTATTCCAAAGAAACGACTTTCTCTCCAGATTTAACCTTTTTCCCTTCAACATTGCTACTTCACCCGAGTGGGTACCTGCACAAAGTTGTGTGTACATCTCTATCATTTCTTCTCTAGTTTTGAAATTACCAATAATACGTGACACAAACATATGATATAAAAAACTGAAAGTTTGTTGTAGGTTACCTTTGAAAAATGAAATATTGTAAGTCATGTATACGTCTCAAGCCAAACAATATTGATAATGAGGCAATAGTTTACCTATGCAAAATTCAGTTACAACATCATCTTGAGATAATTTGATTTTACCATGATATCCAGCTCTATCAATTCCTCTTTAACAAGCTCCAAACCCTCTGAGAAAATGATAATCAAATACATATGTAAAGGATAACTTTTAATTGGAGTAAATATTTATGAAGACAAAGTATAGTTATAAAGTTAACATGGCACTTTGCAAAGCATCTAACATGCAAATTTAGAAATATCTAACCCAATAACACACAAATTTCATAAATAACAAAAGTTAATGAAACACCTAATTTTGTTAATAAAGTGTTTGCACTCCCATCCTCAGTTATACCCATTTGGAATCAACATCATATGCATATCAACTTAATCGTATCATCCAAGTGTTTTCATTCTATACTGTCCATGGATTAAAAGACCAGCCTAAAAAATATTTTATACAACCAACTTTATCAATGATAAGTCGTAATCCAATATAATGCCAACATTCTTCTACAAACAAGTGCATACTGCTAAATAAATGATTTTTCTTCTCTGCTGCAGATGAAATGAGTAAAACAACCCTAATCATTGCATAGGAAACTTGGTATTGATAAAGAAATATTTAACAAGATTAACACAAATATATTAGGAACTTACACGTATTAGTTAACACAAATACATAAATGCATCCATCCTAGTCTGAATTCCAGTTTAAACACAATAAATAAATATTCAAACAAGGTAGAGAAATGAGAGGGATAAAAAAAAGTTGCTGCTTCTCTTATGTTTTTGCGGGTGAGGTCAAATTATAGCACGACTAGTTGATTTTCCAAACCCTAACGAACCAAAAGATAGCAAGTTCAGTTACAATGTTGTTCCAATGGGAAATCAATAATATATTTTCTTGTAGTGATAGCAACAAAATCATATCCTAAATTTATGTTTCCATAGTTAGAGAATTAAAATCAAATATTATATTATAAAATTTATTTAGTTATACAGTTAAAATGCTTAAACTTTTCTAAAACGCGTTCTTTCTCTATCTCCTAATGTAATAATCTTGTTAATAAACTATTTATTTTTGTCCATACAAAAATGAATGTTATTTAAATACTTTGATGTAGAATATATTTAGAAAATGTAAAATACATTAATACATTGATGCATAGAAATAATAAACAATAATTGCCCAATAATGTCTCCTAATCAGTGCATAGTAATGAATTTGTATTCAACATGGTCTATTTCAAGTTAATCTCTACGCTTTTATAATGCACTTTTTCTTTACCAAACATGTGCAAAATGTTTCCAAATTCTTATTTTAAAATCAGTTGGTCGTGCTAAAGAGAGTGTTCATGTCACAAATTTAGTATCTATTAGAGCTTACTAACATCTATTTTTAAACGCGGTCGAACGATGACTCTAACTAAAAAATATATTCTTGCAAGGTTATAACCTTGAAGTCATAGTCTAAGGCTAATTATTTATAATCTATCACATCATTGGGACCAAGAATGGCTTTCATCTATGAAACAAGTATAATGTGAAATATGCAGTGTCATAAATAGTTGCTGCATTTAAATATCAAGAAGGTATTGGATAAATTCCATTTTATGCAAACTCAGGAGTACTTGCATGGTCAGCGATGGTTTGGAGTTTGATGCGCCTTAACCTTAGTGGTCTTCCTGCCTTCAGTCCTGTCTTTTAGGCTTAATGATGTAGCCATTTGGAACCATTTTATCTCATTCTTATCCTTCATTATTCTTGTCCCTTATGCCACATTATCATAATATGAAAATGCCCAACCATAAAATTTGGTTTATATATCAACCTGCATGGTATAGATAAGATATAATAACAAAAGAAAATAGTATGCAAAGTAGTTCTATGTGTCGTTCTAACCACTTATATCTACATTTCTAACCCTTAAACTAATATTTTTAGATGAAAAGCTTTAGTGAAAGAAATTAAAGTCCAGTATAGTCATAATCCTTTTGCATATGTTAACATCATAAAATAAAGCAACATTACTTTAGATATGCACTCACAGATTTTATTAGATGCGTTATGTTTTAATTAAAACTAAATAATAAGTTTTAAAACAGATATCAAAGAAAATAATCATGTACGAAGTATATAATGGAGAAAATAATCACTTACATTTAACGTAGATATAAAAAAGAAAATAATCAGTGATGTTGTAATTCTCACAAATAGTTCACCGATCAGGTTGATATTATCGATGTCGCTGTCCAAGTAAAGCCTTTTGCTACATTAGATTAGACTACCACCGCTGTGCACTTCCTTCTATCAAGCATAATGTCCACACTATATTCTAGCTGACTTGCACTTCACTTCCATTCAACTACATGCTTACAATTGTTATTCATGCTATCGTTACGGATATACTTCATGTTTCATATGTTTTCACCGCACGTCTAATCATTTCAGCTGGCACTTTTTCCAAAATCCAAATTTCATCATTAGTCAATCCTAACCTAACAAATAACATAGATTAACTCAATCCAACTTAATAACCCGCAGGTACAAATTCATACAAATTTATAAGCATGGCTTATTTCAAGCATCCATGTCAATTATTTCGGCTACAGACCATCATTAAGCTAAATAAAAGTTTAAACAAACAATAAAGAAGTCTCCTTTCAGTCAGCAGCATAATAAATGCTCATGCTAACCATATATTGATCTAGATAATCAACGGACGTCATTCAAATAATATCTCAATTCACTTTACCATAACATAATGCCTCAACAAATCACAAATAAAATAAAAGGCTCCAATATTAGATTTTACCTTGAAGAATCATAACTTGATGCGATAGTGGGTTGACATTGGAGGCTAGGCACCAAACAACGAACTGGAATAATTTAATGTAGGTTGGAGGCGTTATTTAGGTTGTCGATGCGGGGTTTCAATTTATCAAATATAAGGGAGGTATACAGGGGTTTTAAAAGTGTTAAAGTCTGAATCGCGAAGTCATCATGTTGCGGAAGTGGGATGAGGTGTGTGGGATTGACTCCTAAAATTGGTAAAATTAATTAGAATAATTTAATGAAGTCATGATGGTAGGGCACGGTAAGGATTTCTGATGAAGTCGCTACTCTGGATGTTTGGCAAAATCTACAGAGACCAACTGCGAATTTGAGATTTTGGGTTTGTTGTTATGGGGAAGAAGATGACATGTTTTAAGCGGTGAATGAAAATAGGGAGGGAACTTAGGCGGGGTTGGAAATTTACTGGACAGTGTGCTTAATACAGCGTTCTATATTTTGTTTTGTTTTTTTTCATTTATAAAAGGATTTTCAACTGCAGTAGGCGTCCAAACGCTGAGCTTCGGTGTTGTTATAAATAACTTTTCTTGTAGTGGTATTCGAGTCGTGCACATACTTTCGTAGATACGACACATGAAAAACATTGTGCACACCCGACATCTTTTCTGGTAACTCCAATTTGTAGGCGAGCTTTCCAATTCGCTCGATAATCGGGAATGGTCCAACAAATCTCGAAGTCAATTTTCCTTTCTTCCCGAATCAAATAACATTCTTTAGTGGAGAAATCTTCACAAAAACCATATCACCTATGTCGAATTCTAAATCCTTACGACGCTTATCAGCGTAACTTTTCTGTCGGTCTTGGGCTGCCTTCATTCGTTGCCGAATGATCTCTATGCAATCTGATGTCTGTCGAATCATTTTTGGCCCAAGCATCAGCTTTTCTCCTGTTTCTAACCAACATGTCTGAGAGTTACACGGTCTTCCATACAATGCCTCATACGGTGCCATACCAATGCTTGACTGGTAACTGTTATTATATGAAAATTCCACCAAATGAAGATGATCTTCCCATGATCCTCCGAAATCCAAAACACATGCTCTAAGGAGATCTTCCAAAACTCGGTTGACTCTCTCGGTCTGACCATCTGTTTGGGGGTGATAAGCTGTACTCAAACACAACTCGGTTCCTAAAACTTCCTGGAAGCTCTTCCAAAATCCACTAGTGAACAATGGGTCTCGATCGCTCACTATACTCTTCGGAATACCATGGAATCCAACTATCCACTTAACATACAGCTCAGCCAACTTTGATGCAGTCCTAGTTGATCGAACAGGAATGAATCTTGCACTCTTAGTCAAACGATCTACGATGACCCAAATCCCTTCATTTCCCGTTCTTGTCCTAGGTAACCCATCAATAAAATCCATCGATATTTGCTCCCACTTCCATGTAGGAACTTCTAACGGCTGAAGCAATCCACTTGTCTTTTTCTGTTCGGCTTTTACCAACTGGCAGTTCATGCACTTGGAAATAAAATTTCCCACATCCTTCTTCATACCTTCCCAGTAATAGGTTCTCTTCATATCCCGATACATCATATTTCCACCTGGATGAATTGTCAGCTTCGAGTGATGACTTTCCTTCAGAACTTCATTCCTCAATTCATCTATATCGGGAACAACTAGTCGTCCTTGCTTTCGAAGCCAACCCTCTCGATCGACCTCGAATCCTTTATCCTTTTCTGGGTCCAATCCAGATTCTAAATCACGGATAATCTTGACAAGCTTATCGTCTCGCTTTTGGATCTTGCCAATTCTTTCCACAAGAGTCGGTCTTATCGATAAGTTTACCAACATCTCAGGTTCCAATTCACATCTAGGCCTGAAGTCAAATCCAGCTAAATACTCGAGATTCTTCCATTCTGAAAACATGGCTCCCAATCCTGCATGTCTTTGACTTAATGCATCTGCCACTGCGTTACCCTTTCCCGGAGTATAGGCTACATCAAAATCATATGATGCCAAAAACTCTAGCCATCGTTGCTGTCGAAGATTCAAATCCTTTTGGGAGAAAAGATACTTCAACGACTTATGATCTGTAAACAGCTCGAATCGAAATCCCAGTAGATAATGTCTCCACATCTTCAGAGCAAAAACAATCGCTGCCAACTCCAAATCATGAATCGGATAATTCCTTTCACGCGGCTTCAGTTGTCGACTTGCATACGCAACAACTTTACCCTTCTGCATCAGCACTGCTCCAAGTCCAGTACCACATGCGTCGGTGTAAACCACCATCTCCTCATTCCCACTTGGAATGGTTAAAACAGGAGCACTTGTCAATCGCTCTTTCAGGATTCCGAAAGCTTGCTCACACTTAGCATCCCATCTGAATACTTGGTTCTTTTTCGTCAATCCTGTTAATGGTGTAGCCACCTTGGAAAAGTCTTTGATAAATCGGCGATAATATCCTGCTAATCCAAGAAAACTTCTCACATCAGATGCATTCTTAGGTCTAACCCAATCCTGTATTGCTGCCACCTTAGTGGGATCAACCGCTATTCCATTTCCAGAGATAATATGGCCTAAGAACCTCACTTCGCTCTTCCAGAAGTGACACTTCGAAAACTTAGCCTTCAGCTGATGTTTCCGTAAGATTTCCAAAACAATACGCAAGTGCGTCTTGTGCTCTTCCTCAGTTCTGGAATAAATCAAAATATCATGCACGAATACTAGTACGAACTTGTTCAACTGATCTCTGAACACTCTATTCATAAGATCCACAAAATATGCTGGCGCATTGGTCAATCCAAACGGCATTACCAGCCACTCAAAAAAACCGGATGGTGTCCTGAAAGCAGTCTTCGGCACACTATCCTTAGCCACTCTTAACTGGTGAAATCCCGTAGCTAAATCCATCTGAGAAAACACCTTAGCTTCGTGAAGCTGATCAAACAAGTCATCTATTCTCGGCAATGGATACTTGTTCTTCTTAGTCACTTTATTCAGCTCACGATAATCCACACACAACCTCAACGATCCATCCGCTTTGGTTACAAACACAACTGGTGCACCCCATTCGGACACACTACGCCGAATGAATCCTTTCTGTAAAAGATCATCAACTTGCACCTTCAACTCCTGCTGTTCCCTAGGCGCCATCCGCCTAAGAGGCATCACAACAGGTCTGGCTCCTTCAACTAGATCGATACGAAACTCAATCTCTCTATGCGGCGGTCACCTTTTGACATCATCAAAGACATCCTCAAATCCATTAGCGATTGGCACCAATGACAGTCCATCCCGTGGAACAACCAGCGAATACATGAAGCTCATGAAGACGCCTTCCTCATGCTTACATCATATCACAACCTTTCTCCCTTGCACATTCTCGACTGTCACCTCCAACCTTTCACAATCAACCTTTGCCGCATATTTCCTAAGCCAGTCCATACCCAAAATAATTCCGAACCCCGCAAAGTTTAGAACAAAACAATCACAAACAAAGGAGAAATCATGACTCGATACAATCAGACCACGGCATAGCATACACGGACAAGACGAACCCCCAACTGGATTAGTCACAACCAATGGTCTATCAACGATATCCGGTTCTAAACCCAACCGGCCTACAAGTTTATTACAAACAAAAGAATGCGACGCCCCAGTATCGAATAACACTCTAACTGGAACACCACATATGGAAAGAGTACCTTGAACCACCACACTCTTTCCTTTCTCTTCAGCGGTAGGAGCTTTTGAAGATGATGGAACAGCCCCCAAAGCATAAGCTTGCACAATCTGCTTGTCCTTTCGCGGTTCTGGACATTTCTTCCTGATATGCCCCGGCTTGTCACGGTTATGGCACTTCATCGGCACCTTCGGATTCTTGCAATCCCTGGAGAAATGGCCCTTCTGCTGACAATTGTAGCAGGTCACTTCGCCCTTCGGCTTCTTCTGGCCATCCTTACCCTTTTGCTGCTGCTGCTTCCTCTTCTTGTTTCCACCCTGCTGTGGTTTAGACTCTTCCCTGGTCACAGCAACAACAGATCCTTCTTTAGGAAACAGATTCTCGTGTCTGAGAGCCTTCTCTACAAGCTTCTCAAATGGATCATCCAAATGATCCACCAACTGCCTCCCAAGATAACTGTCCAAGCCTGTCACAAACTTCTCGTTCTTCTGATATGAAGATTCAATATATGACCGGGCATACTTGGACAAGGCTTCAAACTCAGAAACATACTCAAGGACTGGTCTTCCACCTTGCTTGAGCTCCACAAACTTCTTGAACAGAACAGACTTTTGAGCTGTAGAAATGAACTTAGCTTCAAATCTGGCTTGGAATTGCACCCAAGTAATTTCTTCCTCCGGTGTGTCAATGGTGATAGAGTTCCACCAATCAGAAGCTCTTCCTTGAAGCTGTCTTGATGCTAGCTTCCTTTTGGTTGCATCCTCGATTCCCAAGTCACCAAAGATCCTTCTACAAGCATCTATCCATCTCTGGACTTCAATAGTTGATTCTGTTCCCAAGAAAATCTTTCCTCCAAGAGCAGTATAATCCTTACACAGCTTAGCAAAATTCACTGGTCTTGGAGTTTGAACTTGAACTCCAACATCTACTGATGGCCTTGAAGCTGGCATCCTTTTCATGATCGAGGTCATCATAGCTTCGAACATAGCTGCATAATCAGCAGCCCCCTCAGCAGCACAGCCTTCCCTAGCAGCTGGTCTCCCTCTTCGACTCATTCTCAATATCTATAAAAGAAATTATTAATACACCTTGAGAAACAACTGCATAAGGGGTTCAAATCATTCTAAGCTACTATATTATATATAGTAATCATCCATCAAAATACAATTACGTCTCTCATACGTAGTTACGTCAGCGAGCGTTGGGTAAAATCGATTAACCAAAGCTCTGATACCAAATGTGACGACCGCCCATGACCCCTGCACTAGATATAGAAATAATGCACTGTAAAGTGTGCCAGGCAGCCATGGACGATTGCCAAGGTTAACTTAAAACAACAGAATCTATCGTATTACTCACACCGCATGGATAAAATACAATAGAGAATATATATAGTGAAGCATCTCAAAATAAAACCTCATCAATTAAGCTTCATAATAGTTGAATACAAACATCTGAATAGTCAATAAATCATGCCTCACTACATATCACTCAGAGAATTATTCAAAGCAGCGGAACATCTAGTACATATAGTAAGAAAATAATATGCAAGCCTCCAGCTCGTCTTCGTCATCAGCATCGTCGAAAACTAAGAACAACACCTGTCACCTGTTACCTAGCCTGCCCATCCCAAAATGGATGAACAGCCCAAGGCAATAAGAGTTAAACATAAAGCCTTGAGTCAGACAACAGTCTTAGTGAGCGATAAATTAACTAACAACATACCAAAAGAGCATAAAGGTAAAGGAATAGGAATCCAACCCTCCCACTCCACCTCTTTCTACAGTGATAGCCCCAGACACACTAAGCAGAAGTAAACATAGCAATCAGACAATTAAAGTAAAGCAATTATCACTCGAGTCAAGGTTGGTGTTTTCCAAGTACAAACCCCCAAGGCCTAAACCAAGATCAGATAAGCACCCAGAAAACATCGCTCTTGAGACCGAATGACGGTACAACCAAACATCCATGACTCTGGCTATCACTGTTATCATTGCTTTGATACCACCATTAATTGAATGACCGGCACATTCTTTCAGCCGTCCGTCAAGGGTTAATGGCAACCCCGGTTCTAGACAGAACTCCGCACGTCGTCGCAGCCCGTGCCTAGGACTATCGAATCTGCCCAGAGTACTCGACTACAATCATAGTCTTTAGGGACTATCGAATCTGCCCAACGTACTCTTGCTTTGAGCCTGCTAGAACCTTCAACAACGATGAAACCTCAGCCTTCTAGTCATCCTCCTCGATGACTATTTCCATACTAGCCCAAGCGCCTCTCGAGCCAACCATTATCCTCAACTCGAACCATTTCACCGAGTTATCAACATGCTTGGAATGATCCCATCTGGATTAAACCAAGGCTATCTCATATCATAGCAAAGTCTCATCTCAACATCATCATCAAATCTATCCATATGAGCTTCAACACCGCCACATATGCCATGAGCAGCTTTTCCAATTCAAGAGCCTTTCCCTTAGCTTTTGAATCATCTTCGACCATCTTGTCTAAATCCATCAACTAATCAACCAATTTATAACAATCAATCAAATCAATCATTAATCCAAGTAATCAATCATGCAAACAAGATCTAAAAGCAATTATAACTAAAATGGCAATTTTGTAAATAAAGAGTCCAAATCTAACAAGCATGAATCATGAGCAATATCTCTACAACTTGATGAATGAACTTGCATAGATTAACATGTAGTAAAATGGATGTCAAATCATCATGAACAATAGATCTACACTTAAGTTTATGAAAATGCATGGAAATCACTATTTTAACACATAATCAAGCCACCAATCCGATATACTCCTTTGGATCCGTGTGAGAGATAACCACCACTCACCAAATCACCTAAACACCTCAAAAGCAACACACTTCAGATCTGGACAGCGAAGGATCTAGATCGATTCTCCAAAATTCCACTTCAAACGATGAAATCTCTCTTCGATGGTTGTAGATCTTCAATCTAAGCTCTTGGATCTTCGATTTGATCTTCGATTTGGATGGAAGGAATCACAAGATTAGAGTGGAGAAAAGAAGTGAAGAAGTGCAGAACTCGAGCTCTCAAAATGGCAGCACTTCGTCGCTTCAAAATCCAGATCCCAAAAAGTGAAGTAGAACCATGTATTTATAGGCTGGAAATCCTTAGGTCGTCCGCCCCCTTAAGTCGTCCACGATCTAAAAATGTCACGACCTAAAAATGTCACGACCTAAAATGTCACGACCTAAAATGTCACGACCTAAAATCCAACGAGATATGAGTTAGCACTTATACGACCTAACACATGTGCACACGACTTAGCGACAATGCGACCTAACAACTTACGACTTAACATCTTTAGGTAGTCTAACGACCTAAACTTAGGTCGCTCACGACCTAACTAAACACAGACCACTTAGGTCGCTCACGACCTAACTACAACAACTCCTTAAGTCACTCAACCGACCTATCCCTTAAGTCGTTAACTCGCCCAGTTTTTCCTAAGTTGCTATCCCTATGCCGCTAACTCTTAAGCCGCCACTATCTTAAGTCGCCAATTCTATAAGTCGCTCCAATCCTTAAACTACCACTCGACTCATCTTCTACACGACTTAAGCTTCTTCTCGACTCAGGCTTCAAATGATTTAACAGTACTATCGATCTAATGACAACAATTTTACGATGTTTCGATCCGTAAAAATACGGGTCGTTACATTTTACTTTGATATGCTCTGTATGTTTGGAGTGACGGTTTCTATTGTCCTTATTATATTATATGTTGTCAATTCCATTTTGAGATTCTATTTTTCTCCGTTCTCTATTCTTTTCTTTTCATTTACCCTAACAATCTGCCCTTTTGTCGATTGGATGCACGACATTGGAACACAGTGGTAGTGTTCGGTGTCGACTTTCGATGGTCAAAAGGGCGGGTCGTTACAATACGTTTGCTACGTTAATTAATATATAAATAAATACATACTTATTATTCTATGCGTGCGAAGATTACGCCCTCAATTAAATGTTAATTCCCATTTAACCATAATAATACAAGTCTTTCATTTTCTTCCATTTTACCAATAATGTTCAAATTCCAATATCCATAACATGATATTCTAATATCCATAAGAAGGATTCAATACTCTTATCCAAAATTGAATAAACATACTTGTATATAAAATCTAAATCTAACTTATCTCATATTAAAACAATGGAATAAACCAAAAATGGAAACTTACAATTTAATTAATTCTATGCTCTATTCAGCTTCTTTTACATGAATTTAGATATGGGAAATTTTATTAAATTTTATAGAAATAGACGACGTAAACTACGAATAAAGATTTGCCCTTTGCACACCATTTCTCAATTAAATCCCTTAATTAGGTCTGGAGAAGAAGAATAATAAGTGGAATAGAAGGTAGAATACATAAACCGCAAAATCCACAAAACTCCATTATTCTAACACAACACAATTAAGATTCCAATCCTAAGAATTGACATTTCGCTTTGGGGTAATTTTGGAGATTTTTAATATGATGTTTTCATAATCCAAAACTCCCTATGGCATATATCAAATCCAAACTATACTATTCAACTACTAAAATAGAAAAATTTAAGAGTTCCACTCACAGTTGGTCCTTAGCTTTGCTTCTCTTTTGATTTGCAACGCCCATTATAATCCACTTTAGATCTCTTCTTTTTTATATATACAACAAGGGATTTGTATACATATTGGATTCAGAAAGTTGGAGGAGAAGAGGTTTAGAAATTAAATGATAAACAAAGATAGATATATAGGATTTCGTACCTCAAATCCTAATGGAGTTCTCTGAATCTATGAAGAGATGTACTGATAGAGCTTCGCTGATGTTCCCAAAATATTTGTGGATAAAAATGAGGGGTCTAAGGTCTTATTTATAGTGGTTGAAACGCACCAGAATCATAGGATGAAAATATGTTAAAATTGATAAATCTAGAGCGTTTAAAATAAGAAACCCTAGCCGCCACCCGTATAAGAGTGGTCAACCGCCCTTATACCACTGGTCGACTGCTAGGGGTCGATCGATAGAGGTCAAAGGGTAGACCTATCCATTTAATTTTAGAAATGTTTATTATTTCAGCCGTTGTTTATTTAATTCCGTAAATTAGCTTTTAACGTTAGTTTCTAACTTTTTACTAACCCCCAAGTTTTATCACAATTAATTTCAAATTTTAAATTTGAGAATTAGTTGTTTTATTTGAATTTGAACTCTGTTTAAATTATTTTAAATATGAAAACTTCAAGTGTCCATAGCTTCTTCGTTTGAGCTCCATTTTCAGCATATTATATATGAAAATTGATCAGGCCATGAACACAAGATAAAACTTTCGTGGTCAAATTCCAACTTTTATATAAATTTTGTTTTTATTCCCACCCTAATTAATTGATTTCTCTTAATTTACTTATTTAAATAGGGTTGATTTTACAGGGTGTTACATCCCCCCCCCCCTCAAAAATGATTTCGTTCGGAAATCTTTCAAGGGGCGAACAACATAACACACAATAACATCCATATTACACAACCAAGTAATCCACACAACTATGTAAATGCAATGTCAGACATACTATAAATGAGCTCAATTCTAGTGTGAGTGTAATCGTGTTATGCAAATATGTATGCAAATACCCCAAACATGCATAAAACTGCTACATGAGTGTATAGTGATGGTGAAAAATGTGGCAACCTTCTCCGACTATAACGACCCGTAATTTTATTTCTTTTAAATAGAATATTTAATTAACTTTAAATATTTAAATATAGAATTTTTAAACTTAAATAATCATATTTTATATGATAAATAAGATTGGTGAACTTATTTTTAGAATTGGTTTACAAAAATAAGAGATTTTGGATTTTCATCGTAAAATTGACAAAAGCCGGTTTTCGATAAATTAAATATACATTCAGTAATTGTTTTAAATGATAAATAATTCTTTTTAAATTGTTATAAAATGATAATAAGTGATTGGAAATTTTTTTATAAATATAAATATGCTTGTTATATAATTTGACAAATTTCGTCGCACATTGACAAATTAACGTCGTATTTTAACAAATATATTTTAATATTATTAAATTTAGTTTTATAACTCAAATGATCTGTTTTAATTATTTAAAGATGATAAAAAATTTATTTTCAAGTTTTATTTACATAAATAAATAGTTTAACAAAAACGTCAAAATGTGACCGTAAAACGTTTTGTCGAAAATCAATGTTTTTTTTGTTCAATATAAGTTGTCGCAACGTTGTTACACCTATATTAACATGTTTTAACATATATATACACATTTTAAATAAATAAATAAGTTTACTTTTACTAATCATAATTAGAAAATTCTAGAAAGTAATTATTAAAAGTAAGTAAGAAAAGTCAAATCAAATCACATCAAAATCTAATAAAATCTTTACTTTACATTTCTTATACCTTAAGTGACTATGACATAAAGAAATGATGTGATAAGGTGATTGTAAGGGTTGACAAATATGGTTTAATTTATGGTTAAGTAAGGGCAATTGGTCCATTCAAGTTATGATATCTATTCCAAAAAAATTATTATAAATACACATGCATACCCTCTTCATTCTCATTCATTCAGAACTCGTCTCCTTTTTCATTTTCTTCTTCTTCTTCCATGCTCTCTAATGGATTCTTCTTCTCTTCTCCCTCCTCTCTAAATTTTTATAAAATTATGCAAATCATGTCCAATCCCCATCAAACTCTACCAAAGTTCTTATATCACTTAGAGAACATCATTTAGCACCTAAAAAGGGAAGAAATGATGGAGGAAGGGGGAGACAAGGCTTGGGCTATGAGGACCATGGTGGAGGAGATAGAGGTCGTGAGAACTATGGTGATGATTGTCGTGCACTTAGAAGGAAGGAGAAGGGTTTAAGTGATGCTTAGGATGAGTCTAATAATGATTTAGTTAAAGTAGAAAATGTTAGAAGAAGTGTTGTTGAAATGAATGTTGGTATGAATTATGATTCGAACAAAGATGAATACCCACATTTAAATTTACTAATTATTCTCTAAATATTTCAAGTATAATAATTTGAAAGTTTAAATATATTGGATGATTAAATGCGTGATTACTTGGTTGATTACTTGTTTGAATATATGGATGTTAATATGGATGATTACTTGGTTTGATAAATGATAAGTGAAATGGTTAGTAATTAACTATAGTTAATTAATAAAGAATAAAATCCATATAAAGATATGCATGGAGTTGTTTAGCCTCTTATTGGTATTAAACATCTAAAAGAGTAGAAAACGATATTATAATAATATAATATTTTAATATGAAATGAAATGGAAAATGAGTTTGAAATATGAAAAGTATTTGTTTAAATGAGTTTAAAATGATTTAGAAATCTTTTATAAATATTTAAAAGTACTTCCTTAAAGTTTGAAAAGAAATTGAAAAACAAGTCAAAACTAGACGCGTCTCGTAACGATAGCTTGCGATTTCGCACCATAGAATTCAAACAAGTATAGAGAATGGAATATAGCTTAGAATTCGTCGAGATAAGAATTTTCCACACTATCCTAACCATAGTTTTTAAATGAGAAAGAAAATCAAGATTTCATTAAGTAGACTTTAAAATATTAGCAAATCAAGTTTTCGATAAAATTGCGCTTTCGCAGTTCGGTGGCCAAAGTAGCAAATGTTCTAAATATATATTTTTAAAATGTTTAAAAATATGAAATAAATCTTATAAATCATTTAAGGTGTTGTAAAAGTAGTTTGAGTTGGAAAAATGAACATATGTGAAGTAAAAATGTTGTTTTGATCAAAGAAGCTTTAATACACTATTTGCAACACTTTTTTCGTAGTACTTTTCGCAGCAGTTTTATAACTTGTGAAATATGATTTTAAACTTAATCATTTTTTTCATATCTTTTATAAATGGTTTCTAAAAAAGAATAATTAAGTGTTTTATATAATGATTTGGAAGTTTTATAAATCATTTCTAAAAATGAAGGGAGTATGCGGAAAAGACTAGTATACGTGTTTCGTCGGTGAGATCCAAGAAGACTTGGGCGAGGGACAGAACATGTCGAAGGGAAAGCCCGAATACTCTAAAATAATATTTTCCAATATGAGATGTAAATAATTGATTTGGAATTATTTAAATTCTTATACTTAAAATTAATTTATTTGGGTTTATAGCAATGATGTCTTAAATAACATCATTTTGACCCATTTAAAAGTTATGATTTGAAATGGAAAATCTTTGTTAAAGAACTAAATAAATAATTTGGAAATGTTTTTCCGAAGTAAAAGTGAAATGATTCGAAATTATTCCTAGATTTAAAAAGGGTTTTAATTAACCAAAGGATTTGATAAATGAGGCTTAATGATTCCATATGTTGTTAAGAAGATAAATGGAATAATTTAAAATAATATGTCTCTCTGAGATATTTATGAATGAAAGACGAAGTAAATTGATCAATGATTGATGATCACATGTGAATTTAACATCATTCTAAATGATGATTGGTGCGAAGGAACAAGGGTGGGATCGGGGTAATTCCTATTCGTAAACCACTTCGAACCAATGAATACGTTCGGAAGCGAAGACGTGTTGAAGATGATAATTATTGAAGATCGGGGATCTTTAGAATTTAAGGATTGCTGTCACGAGTTCGAGGGGTTTACCCCATATTATATTTATATGGTAGTGGTGTCTGTATTTTGAAAATCTTTGTTGTATTAAAGACCGGAGATCTTCATAGCGGAAGGACTGCTTATTGACATTCTCCGGGTCGCTCCCAATATAGAGATATTTATTATAGCAGTGATCCTGTCGTGTTTTTAAATCTTCGTAATGCAAGGACTACTCGCTACTAATCCTATGGGTGATTCCCATGATGTGGTAGGAGGAGTGCTTTCGGTTTTGTTCAATCACAGAACGAACTTGTATAGACGAATGTATGGCATTGCATTTCTGAGATCATAACATTGACTTTTACAAATGTACATATGTTTGATGGCGGAGAAGACAACTTCTCTTAGCTTAACACCATTCTCTGAGACGTACGAGCTCAGAGATTGTATGTTCGTGGAAGTCAATAGTGATCGAAGGAATGACAATGTGGCATTCAAAGAGGAACCTGTTATGAGAAAGGCAAACCGTGGCTTTGTGTGAAATAAAACGTGGCTTTGTAGAAGCTAAGCATAGCCTCATGAGCCTCATATCTCAGGAATGATATGGGATACTATGTGGTCTGCATGACATATTTCGGGCTATCAGTTATGAGAAATGAAAGGCATCTGTTACCACAAGGCATCTATTGTATTAAGATGATGGAATGGACAGGTACTGGAGGCTGACGGAGATCATGTAAAGCCACTAAGTAATACTCTATACCATAGTAGTGCGGTAAGTGCAGTTCCAAGTGGCTTGCTTGAGAAAAGAGAGAAGGCTTCTAAGGGAACTATGTTTGCTATGCGTGGATCGAAGGAAAATGCCACTAGTTCCCTATCATGTTGGAAATCCAATTCCAATACGAGCTTTACGGTTTTGGTTGTAGTCCCAAAATAGCGGTAATGACTTGCAAACATTTCAGCTACCCCTTTGGTATCATATATTCCATCCAGGTATATTTTGTTTGACCTAGTCCGGATATAGTACCATAGACTTAGTCCGAGTATTGATACTTGTTTTATATATATTTACTTGAAAAATGTTTTCTAAACCAATGTCATTAAAGATAATATCAAAGTGTTTTTAGTATAAAGTATTTTGGTTATCATAAGATAAAAACCGTCCGTATTTATGTATGGACATGGTCTTATGAAATAACCTTCTTGATTGACGTCAGCATGATCTATACATTTAAAATTTCGAGTATCTCACGCTGGTTTGTCAAGCCTGATCTGGGTATTTTTAATACTCGTGTCTGATCTGAGTAGTTTCAGGTAGTAGAAGACGCTTGGAGTTTCCAGAGGATAGCTGGTGATCTTCATCTACGTATGGACATATTTTATTATCCGCTGCATCTATTGCATTTCTTTTACATTTATAAGGGCAGAGGGTTTATAATTGCCCAGGCTAAATCCAGGTTAGACTCTGATATTGTATTAAAATTTTCTGCTGCAAAGATTATATAATAAAATAATATATGTTATTCCATTCATATGAGATTCTATTTTATCTTTATTTTCTTTTTCTCTAACAATCGGGCTTTCCAGCACTTGGATTTGCGGCACGAGGATGTATTAGTGTCGATTTTCAAGGGTCGAAAATCCCGGTTACACCAACCATCCAATCTAGCAACTATGATGCAACAAAAATCCTAATTCTGGAGAGAAAATTTACCAGAGAAAGGCTTAGGATGAGAAGCCCCCATGCCCTCCATCGAATTTTCTCCCCATTGTACTCAGACCAATCTAATTTTTTTATTGTGGAGCTTTCTAGTTCTTTGCTGCACAATGCATGCAGTGGCACGGGACACTATTGGTTATGTCTCAAAATCCCCCAATTGATTAGGCTCTATCACAATTTCTATGCTATGAAGGTATTTCCTCAAATGAAAAACGTGAAAAAATACCATGGAGTCTAGCCCACTTACAAGTTTTCTTAATTTTTCCCTAATATTGGGCAAGACCCAATAAATTTGGAGCCAACTTTTCGAATTATCCAAATCTTACGATCATCACATGCTACCTAATCAACTTTGACTTTCCAAAATCTAGCAATCCAAATCTGATCCGAGTAGAATTTATCGGTAGTTTCCCACCCACACTTTGGCGATTTGTATGCCCTCCCAAAAATTGTTTCAAGGGTGCCATACCAACAATCTACTGGTGACTACTACTATACATGAATTTTACTAAGGGTTAGTGCTGCTTTCGATGTCCTCCAAAGTCCAAGATGCAAGCTTTCATCAAATCCTCCAAGTTCTTATTCATTCCTTTAGTTTGTTCATCAGTCTTCAGTTGGTAAGCGATGCTCAGATTTAACAAAGTTCCTAAAGCTACCAGCAAAGTTCTCCAAAATTTGCTAGTAAACTAAGGGTCCCTATCACTGATGATGCAAATTGCAATTCCATGAAGCTGTGTTAGAGATGATGCGGTTTTATTGCTTCAAACGGAAAATTCTTACCACCTTCTTCCTCATCCTGAATCAGTTGGAAATTCTCTTCACATTCCTATCCGTTTTGTCTTCTCCTTGAATGGTGACAGTCTGTGAGCTAAATTTTATTTTTCCAAAAATTCTAAAGTTTTGGGATTGAAATATTCATTTACTTTAGGTTCCTAACCTCATTAGTTTCCAGTCTTACCCATGGTTTACCGCTAGCTATGTGTCCCCATAAAATTTCCTTATTTACTTTGCTTCTCAATGTGTATATATTTATCAAGTGGTTCAACTCCCAAGAATATAGCTTATGCCACATTATTCACATTTCCAATAACTAAGCGAGACAACTAACGACTACAACCTAAGGACTCTAAAAGAAAATTTTGCTGGAAGATGCCGTTGATTATCAACTGATTTAAATGGTGTTGAAGTCCTAATACTCCTTACTAAATTAAGGTAGATATTATAATATGTCATTTCGTTGTTATCCATTTTCTTAATTTTCCTTTTCGGTTTTTAATAAATATGGTCCATTCATTGCTTCAATTAATATCCATAGTAGTTGGTCGTTACTGCCAAAATTGAACCATTCCCAATTAATCCTTCTTTAATCCCTTTAACCTTCTTCACTTTTTCAAAATCCAACCTTTACTCAAATTTCTTTCTTCCATAAATGTCATGTCAGGTTTTCTTAATCAGTCCTCACTTAATTCCTTTTTCCTCTTATTAATTATAAATTTATTGCCCGTTAAATTTGTAAATAATATCCATAAATCCTAATCCGTTAATTACTAATTAATACATATATAGTCGTAATTTAGGCTATATATATTCTTATTCCTAGTCGTTAAGCATAGTTATATGTGTATACTAATTTCTAAACTATAATGCTTATTTTCACAATTTTAATTTGTTAGAGTTATCTTTAAAAAGGACCACCGTAATAATCCCCTATAAATTAACCATAAGTGAGATTTTTGCTTTGTTTAAATTTAAAAAGGAATTTTTTTTCCTATTGAAAGAGATATGGTAAATAAATGGAAAGGATATCCATATCCTACACATCTCTTTCCCTTTTTGGTGCATCCTTTGATAATTCAAACAACACACTTTTATACATATTTTGGAAGATGGAAATATATGGAAATTACACAGAAACTGCTCTAAATAAATTAAAACATAGAAAGTTACATTATAAGCTATCTTGGCCAACCTAATTTACAACTCAATTATAGATCTGGAATATCTTTAAATTTACCAACTTCTTCAAATAGAGGTTTGAGACTGATTTCAAATTTCCAAATCAGGTTATACACTCTATTCCTATTTTATTCATATCCTTAAGACCTTAGTTTGTCCTACCTAGGTTAGGAGCCCTATCCACTCCATAATTTTTTTTATAAAACCAAAATTTTAGCAACCACACAAAATGATTTTAAACAAAGTTTTTTCATTAAATTCAAAATTAGCATTTATTACTTCATTTTTCTGTAAAACTTAAAATTTCACAAACAAGAAGTACCAAACTCAAAATCTCCATTTTTGAAAATATGAACTTAGAAACCTTTACCAAGAATTCAAAATTTCTTAGTTCCAAATTGGAGCAAAATAATTTCTCTTTTTAAAACTATCCTCATCAAAGAATTTTCGCTCTAAAATTTGGATTTTAATTCATATCATTCAAAGTCTCCTTGGTTTTCAAAAGAACTATGGAAAACTTCCTTTTTCATTGACTTGCTACAATAAAGACTTACTCCTTTTTAAAATAGGATCTTTAACATAAAACATTCAAAGCTCAATTATCGTTCTAAAATATTAGACATTTATTATTCCAAAGAGTTTCCTAGTTACACAAATTAATTCCCAAAATAATAGTTTTTCCTCAATTATCATTTCAAAATAATAGTATATCATTCTAAAACATAGATTAATATCTATTGCCTTAATACTCAAAATATGTCGTTATTTGACAAAATATTCTTGCTAACTTTGTTCAAAACTCTTAAAATCCTTTGCAATCCTTTTCTTATCAATTCCAATAATATTCTTATTTAAACAAGTTCTGAATTTGAATTAGGAAAAATGCATATATAAAATTCTCATCTTTACATAATTGTTTTTCCAAAAATATCCTACTCTTTTATTAGTTACCATCATTTAAATTGCCAAAAACACTTTATATATAGCTTTAAATGATGGAAAAATAGAGTAGACAAAGATAGCTCTTATCTTATTCTTATTAATCCACTTATATATCCTTTATTGCTGGGTTAAATTTCTCAATTCTACCAGTACCTAAATTCAACTATCATTCTATGCACTTCCTTATACAGGAATGTTCCTCCCATCTACCTTGTCGGATATTCTTATCCTTCTATTATTTCTATCCTATATTGAACAAGTGTCTTTTCCATCTATACACCCTTTTAAAATAAATTTAAGAAAAAGAACCTCTAACTTTATAAGGTAGGAAAAATCATGTATTTCTCAAAAGAAAAATGTCTTATTAAAAATCTTTGGACTAAAAAATTTTGGCGCAATAAATTTAAACTAAGAACTTTAAGAATGCAAAATCCTTTTAAGTTAGAACTTTCTAATTCAACTGTTTATAGATCTCCAAATTTCCTTGCTCTTTTCAAAATAACAGCTTCTAAATTCATAAAGTAGAAGAATTCATAAAAAAGGGAAGAATCCAAAAGTTGAAAACTTTTAATTCAACAAAATTTAAATTGAGAAGTTAACCAAATTTTAAATTGAAAAGTTGAAAAAGCACATTCAAAGCTTTCAAGGATTTTTCAAAAACCCTTTTACCACTTTCTTTCTCAAAGGGTAGGATTTTAAAAATTAGCTTTGATTGTTCTTTCCTTTGAACGCCCTACTCAATCATCTTAAAAATCTAGCTATCTTCTTGTAGTGATTAATGTATACCTTCTTACAGAAGCATATTTCATTACTATATCCCTTACTTCCATATGTTTACGAATATGCCTTATAACATCTAACTATTACCTAATATTTATATTTACTACTCTCATAAATGTCACATTATCTGTATTAAATGGTTATTATCTTAATGGATATTTCCTAAAGACATTTATTTGCTTATTCAACATTACCTATTTAACTTCTTCCTTATCTTCCCATAATTACATTAATGGTCTCGTTAATCTATTTAATTTCTTGTAACTCCTCACTTATTGTTCATTCATTACATATTAAATTTTAGAGTTGCTATCTTTCCTTCTACGATTCATATCCCCGTTATTTAATATGCTTATAGGGTCCACAATGATAAGGAAGTCTAGGTCCAACAAAGAAGTATAAATTCAACTCTATTTATTTTTCCAACTCATAGTTGCTTTGTCCACCCTTTCGGAATATGGTAGCAACTACTTCTGTAGTCGGAATTTAAAGAGTCAAACGTAAATTCAAAACAAGTACACACACACACACACATATATATATATATGTATTGTAAAGTTTTTGAAAAATATTTTCAAAAATAAAAAATACACCACTCATACGTATACTTTTCCCCATAGATCGGGTAACCTAAACTCTAATACCAAATGTGACAACCCACTCCAGAACAAGCTTAAATTCCGATCCAGAAAAGGCCTATCGAAACTTAGACCTATTATAAAGTTCGTTGTTGGTTGGTAAAAACAACAGACAGAGCTATCTGTCTATTCTTTCAGAACTTACAGCGGACATAATAAAATATAATAACAATAATAGTACCCATTTATTTCAAATCATTTCAAACGCCATAAAACATTATATAACATCAACTGTTACAATATTTGTTGAAAAATATATTTCACGGGTACAATAGAAAATAACACCAAAAAGATAGATACTAACTGCCACAAGCTTCACTCTCACCACTTCAAGTATCATCAACTCCTTCTCTAACCTATGTTGTAATTAGGTGGGAGTCAGAACAACAAGTGTCCGTTGAATAGAAATCTTGAGCCTTACTATTTCAGTACTAGGGCAATATAATTTAAATAATAATATATCTTACATAATTAACCATTTAATACTTCATATAAGGAAAGGAGGCGGGTCCTCAATCAACCAGTTAATACCTACGATTCCCAAAGTAGGTTCCTAAACCCCATAACCCATATCCCACGTCGTAAATGTCTAATCAATGCAAGAGATAGCACCCAAGCCACTTAATAGCTTTTATTGGAATATAGGCAGACTCTGGCCATTTAAGACCTCAATTGAGGCAGACCCCATCATTAAATACATATTCCCAAGGAGGACTCCTCAATGGTAACTATCTAGTAGACACCGCATGGAATCTCTCGAGCCACTTAATACTTCTTTATGGAAAGGCGAACTCTCAATCAATCACTTAATAACTTATCCTGAAGTGGACCACTATCGAGATACCACCTAACGTGCTTAATAACGAGCCCCTTGGCTATTTAATAATCCATTGGGGAAAAGAGACAGGCCCTCAAACGACCACTTAAAACCTCAGGACTCTGAAGCAAGCCCTTCGTATTATGACCCATACTCATAATGACGTCTTACATTAGTCTGACTATTCGTACAAATCGGTAGTCAAATTAGCTGCGCAAATTTACCCTACAGAATTTGAACTAAATCCACGTCATTATAAATACTTATCACGGGAGATGTCTCACATTAGCCCCAAAATCACAATGCTGGTGCCAGATTAGTTGGGCAGACTTCTGTGTTCCTTTTGACTAACCTTGGATCTCTATGACTTAGCTATAATATAAATACCATATATATATATATAATACTCATCTCACCATTCCATGATTAAGGCCTTATAAGGAATCTTCCTTATTATACCTTAAAATATCAATTACCTCCCTAAGGAGGATTTAGTGACAATTATTACCTAATTAACTACGCAATTATATGTTATAATTATATGTTTATCACCTTAATTAATAAATAAATGAATACGCACTTATTATTCTATGCATGCAGAGTTACGTCCTAACTTACATCAAATGTTAATTCCTTTTTAACAATAGTAATACAAGTCTTTCCTTTTTCTTCCATTTTACCAATAATGTCCAAATTCCAATATCCATAACAAGGGATTCTAATATCCATAAGAAGGATTCAATACTTATATCTAAAATTGCAATAATTAGACTTGTATATAGAACCTAAATCCAACTTATCTCATATTAAGACAATGGAATAAACCAAAAATGGAAAATTAATTATTTGCTCTATTCAACTTCTTTTACATGAATTTAGATAAGGGAAATTCTATTAAATTTTATAGAAATAAGTGGTGTACATTACGAATAAAGATTTGTCCTTTACACACCATTTCTCAATTAAATCCCTTAATTAGATCTAAAGAAGAAGAATAAAAAGTGGAATAGAAGGTAGAATACATAAACTGCAAAATCCAAAAAACTCCATTATTTTAACACAGAACAATTAATATTCTAATCCTAAGAGTTGACATTTCTCTTTAGGAGAATTTTAGGGATTTTTAATATGATGTTTTCATAATCCAAAACCCCCCCAAAGCATATATAAAATCCAAACTATATTATTCGACTACTAAAATAGAAAAACTAAGATTTCCACTTACAGTTGGCCCTTAGCTTTGCTTCTCTTTGGATTTGCAACCCCCATTATAATCTTTTGTAGATCTCTTCTTTTTTATATATACAACAAGGGATTTGTATATATATTAGATTCAGAAAGGTTAAAGGAGGAGATGTTTAGAAATTAAATGATAAACAAAGATAGATATATAAGATTCCTTATCTTAAACCCTAATGGAGTTCTTTAAATCTATGAAAGATGAACTGATAGAGCTTTGCCAATGTTCCCAAAATATTTTTGAATAAAAGTGAGGGGTCTAGGATCTTATTTATAGTAGGTGAAACGCACCAGAACCGTAGGATGAAAATATGTTAAAACTGATCAATCTACAGCGTTTAAAATAAGAAACCCTAGCCGCTACCCGTGTAGGAGCAGTTGACCACATCTATACCTCCGATCGACTACTAGGAGTAGACCGGTAGAGGTCAAGGGGTCAACCTCTCCATCTAATTTTGGGAACATTTATTATTTTCAGCGGTTGTTTATTTAATTACTCAATTAACTTTTAACATTAATTGTTAACTTTAACGTTTACTTAACCCTCAAGTCTAATCACAATTAATTTCAGAGTTCAAATTTTGAAATCTATTTAAATTATATTAAATCAGAAAACTTCAAGTGCCCATAAGTTCTTCATTTGAGCTCTGTTTTAAGCATATTATATATGAAAATTGATCAAAATTTAGCCATGAACGCAATGACATAATTTTCATGGTCAAATTCCAAATTTTATCAAATTTTCATTTTTATTCCTACTCTAATTAATTGATTTTTTCTTAATTTACTTATTTAAATAGAGTTGATTTTACAGGGTGTTACATTCACTATCATTTAACATTGTTCTTGCACATTCTTGTATAGTTTTATTTTTATGTTCTACTACTCTATTTTGTTATCGTGTTCTTGAAAATGAAAAGTTATGTGTAATTCCTTTCTTATTATAAAAGATTTCAAAATTACCATTTTCGAATTCTCCTTTATGATCGCTCTTAATCGTTTTAAGTTTGGTTAACATTTGATTTTGAATTCTTTTAGTAAATTTTTTAAACATTTCAAAAGCTTCCCTTTTAACTTTTAAGAAAATTGTCTATGTAAATCTGGAGAAATCATCTACAACTACAAAGACATATCCCTTATGATTTACTGATCATATTTGCAAAGGTCCGAAAAGATTTAGGTGAAGAAGTTCAAGTGGATGAGGAGTAGAAATCATACCTTTAGATTTAAAAGAGCTTTTACGAAGTTTTCCTAATTGGCAGGAGTCACAGAAATTATTGACATTAAAACTAATTGTAGGAAGACCCCTAACAAGTTCATATCTAGCAACTTTAGAAAGGTGTTTAAAATTCAAATGGCCAAATCCTTTGTGTCAAATCCAAGGGTCATTAGATTTAGCCAAAAGACATAAATTATCATTGGACACTTTCATACTTAAATATAAATGTTTCATTTCCTAATACCTTCAAAGATAATGTTTGACTCATTATATTCGATAAGACAATTATCATTTTCAAACTTAATTTTAAAACCCTTGTCACACAGTTGGCTAATACTAAGCAAGTTACATTTTACATTCCTAACTAGTAGAACATTAGAAATAATAGGAGTTTTAGAATTACCGACATTGTCGATGTCAATCACATATCCTTTTGAGTTGTCTCTGAAGTTAACCGATCCACCATCTTTATAGACAATATCTTCAAGATCTCCGAATTTCCAGTCATGTGTCTTTGGCATCCACTATCTAGTATCCACTTGCCATTCTTGATTTGAGATGTTTGATTTTCAAGTGTCTATCCACCCTTAGCCATATAACAAACTTGTTCCTTCGAATCAAAATCATAACTTTCTATGAAATCAAGTAACTTTCAAAACAATTAGTTTCTAATAACATATTGATTTCACAAAATTGTTTTTCTAAATAGGTGTTAAAAATATTGCTAGCCATTTAAACTTGTCAAAAATTAAATTACAATTTTTTGAAAACTAGTGCTCTGATGCTAAATATGATTGCGGAATTATGGACCTTGTGGCTAATTAAGCACTATAAGAGAGGTGAAAAGTGTTTTCTAACTTTTGTAAATCGTTTTAATTTTTTTTCAAGTTTAATATCAAATGACATGTTTTCAACACAAAATTATATCAACATCAATCATATATGCAATCACAAATAAAAGCAGAAGTAATAAATTAAAGTAGAGAGTTAGAGAGATGACACCAGAGATTTTATTCTGGTTCGAATTTCTCCTACATCCAGTCCTGTATAATTGATAGTATAGATTTCTTTTCAAATGCCAATCTTTAAACGGGTAGAAGGCAAACCCAATTACAATCTCAATTCCGAGGCTAACCATGCTGATTTTCCAGGCTCAGAGTACATTCACTTGTTTGGACGGGCTACAAGCACACCCACTTGAATTTCTGGGCTACTAAGTACACCCAATTGATTTAAAAGGGCTACAATCACACCCAAGCAAATGCAATAGAGTTTGATGGTTTTTTCAAAGATGATTTCTTGAACGTTGGATACAATGAATCATATAGTCTCTTGGACAACACTTTGATCTTTGATTTGAGAGAGAGATGATTCCAAAACAGTAAGAAAGTAATGTTGAATCAATACACAATAGTATGAATTGATTCTATTTGATATTGAAGAGAATTTGATATAATTTCAATGGAGTTTTCAATAGAGTAAGAGGAGGAAAGAAAATAAGATAATAACTACCAAAAAAATTGTTTGAAACCTCCTATATATAGTGTATAAACAGACGTGTCCGTTCGTGAAGAGTTGCGACGAATAAATGCTTCATTTCAAAATTTGAAAAATTGATTTGCCGCATGTATGTCGCCATACTTCTATACATATGTTGACATACGTATATTTATTTTGAAAACCCCTTTCTTTTTAAATATTTTGAAAATACTATATTTTGTAAAATATTTTGGTACTTTGTAAAATATTTTAAACATAGTTTATAAACATTTTAAACTTTTATAAAATATTTTTAAAGATATTTTGAAAATATATTTTGTTAAAAATATAAAAGGTAAGAAAATAAGAAATAGAGATCAAAGATTGCTACCAGAGACTTCAACAAAAGTCTATGACTCTATATACTATATTATAGTCTTGAGATCTTCATATCTTGGTCTTTATACTCATAAGTCTTCATGTCTTTTTCTTGAGCCTTTTTACTGTACAGTCTTCGATTCAACACCTGTATAATATCCTATACTATATACTATATAACTTGGCAAAACATTAGTATCCATGTTTTGTGTAAATACATATTGTTGTTTATTTAAGGTTGTTATCATCAAAATCAATAACTGATGTATTAACAAAATTAGCGTTTCACGTGAGTTGAAGTTTGAACGATGGAGGAAAGTTGCAGCTGCTTCAGTGAAGATGTGGCAGATCTCGGCGACGGTGGCGTGACTTAGGTGGATGCAATGGTAGTCGATTAGGTTTTTGGAGAGAACACGAAGTTGAAGCTTTGACGATGTGGTAGCGATGAGTAAAGATGGAGAATGGGCAACTCTACTGGCAGTAATAATTTCGAGTTTCAACATGAGTTTAAGGAGTAATGTTAAAGGAGAAGTAGCAAGTTGAAGAAGAAGATAACGTGAAGCAATGTTAAAGGATAATACCATTGTTAATTTCTCAAAAATATAAATAAATTAAATATGTATATTTATATTCATAATGTTTTTTATTGTAGCGTTTTATGATTATAATAATAATTTCTGAATTTGTAGTTTGTAGTAGCAATTTATAGACAATTGTAGCATTTTTTAAATGAAGTATATATTATATCTTGCAACACTATTTTAAAGTAATATTTACGAATTGTAGTATTAGTTTATGAAGTATATTAATTTTTTTTTTTGGTTTATAGTAGGTTTCTAAAATTGTAGTATCACTTTTTAATTAAGACTTTTTAAATTCCACCTTCTAGTATCATTTTATGATTTTTGTAAATGTAACATCTTCCACTCCGAGACTCGAAAATAGACGTCGATGATGTTGTAGTCATCATCGGCTTTTATTTTCCAATGACAAAGTGAGTTCAGTTTTTTCCATGACATAAGTAAAAAAAAGCAGTTAAATATCTTTTTCATTACATCAATTTGAATTGCAAGTTTCATTACATCATTAAACCCAAGTCGTTTCTACGCAGGGGTAAATATATAATAAGAAAATCAAAGCAGTGTGCGTCCTACATATGAAGACCCTGTCATAAATCCTAGTTTTACATAGCGGAATTACAAAATACTTTTATTTAAATATCAAGCCTCCTACATCGTCCTCGAAATCTTTATTTGTCTTCAAAAGAGGTACATGTCTAATCCATAAACTCAGCCTACTTGAATGAGTACCCATAAGTTTATGGAAAATAATAAAATTACGGGCCAGACAATAAGTCTGGTACAAGTAAAACTTTTACCCTAAACATCCATAGTGAGACCACAGTGCTAACGCGGAATGGGTTTCCCCCTCACTTTATCATCATAGCATAAAACACATCAATAAGTGTGCATATATTCAGTCCTATATCTCCAAAAGCAACCGTGTGCATATACTCAGTCAATAAGTGTGCCCTGCACTTTTTATCCATTAATGATCCTATTCATATACCATTCATCATGCATATGAGACTAACCATTGTAGTCTTAAATTTTAGGTTGGCACCTGGCCTAACTCAACTTCTAGTTCCTACTTTTATGGTTTATTCATAGGTTGGATAATTAGGTTGTTATACATGTCGCACACCATTATTCTTGTGTTTTATTAAGAACGGACCATGAGATGATATTCAAGCCTTACTCTTCTGTTCTCATTTGTTTATCATGAACGGACAATTGAACAGTACACAAACCTTACTCTACCGTACTCGCTTAACTGTCGTCAATAGACGATTAGATGCTACCTGTGTAGTTAAAGCGCTCGGCAGATTCAATGCGGCAGAGGTGCAAAAAGTCATGGCGGGGATACAGCGAGGATATAGCGGGATATAGCGGGATATAGCGGATAACTCTAAAATAGCATATAAAACTCATACTTAATGTTTTTACAAATATATAAATGGTAATTAAATGAAAAATTAACATTCAATTGAATTATAATTAATACATAAATAATTTTAAATAAAAACATGTGTGAATATGCTGTAATCAAATGTAAAACTATTATATAACATAATTGAATTTAGTAGAATATTAGAGTATTTGCATTTCTGAAAATATATGAAAAATTCAATTAAATAAATTAATTTCATAATCTTTATAATGTATAAATGTCATTTTTCAATTCATTTCTTTTAAAGAAGATATAGCGGAAATAGTGGAATATAGCGGAAATAACGGAATATAGCGGAAATAGCGGGGCTTAAAGCGGAAAGGCTATATTTGGGGCTATATGGAAATATCGTAGCGGTAGAAATCCGCTTTGAGATATAGCAAGGTTATAGCGAGGTAATATCGGGGCATTAACTGCACAGGATGCTACACAAGCCTTAGATAACCGATGCCAATTTCAATGTAGTGGTTTTGACACTTGGCAGCCACATAGGACTTCAATACCGATTATAACGTCATGGGTTTGACATTCGATAACCACTCAGGCCTTAACGATATCGATAATAGTGTCGTGGGTTTGACATTTGGTCGCCACTCAAGTCTTCGATACCAATTGTATGTCATGGGTTTGACATTTGATAGGCATTCAGGTCTTAACGATCTCAATTATATGGTAGCCACACATGACTTATCGATATCGATTATTCGGTGGCCACATAGGACTTCGCTTGCCACTTAGGCTATTTTTTGATTATAATGTCATATTTAGACATGTGATTGCCACAAAGGCCTTACGTCAATCATCATCAAACAAGGAGCTGGGTTTATTCTTCTTATTACCACTAAGCCTCCCATTTGCATTTATATTCTTACGATGGTTTCATTCATTAGCGATCGCATGCATGGACGTAACCAGGAATCTGACTTGCATTGGGCAGATTGTTTGAGTGATCGAATAGAAGAAAAAATTTAACGGAACGACTTTAGTATAATTAATTTTATCACATTCATGCACATCAAAATAACCAAGATTAACTAATTGCATCAACAAAGAGCAATGTTATAAACATCCACACCAAAAATAACATAGATTATTACTAAATATCTTACTTAAGTCGTGCTCTACGAGCTTCACGGAAATCAAATTCATCTACAATCGCCTCAACATCAATATTTTTGGCTATTTCTCGTTCACTATATATTATCATGTGATTTTCAAGCAAATTGTCGCCCATTTTATTGTGCTGTGGTGTCTTGATCAACTTCATGGTCGAAAATGCTCGTTTAGTGGTAGCAGTTGATATATGAAGAGTTAAGACAAGACAAATCAATCTATGAATAAGAGGATATCTTTCGGTTTTTTTTTGTCTTGACTAACTTCATATTTAACTTGGAGAGTGACAAGTATATTTTTTCCTAGCCGAAGGCAATAAAGAAGAAAGAAAAAGAGATTTTATAACGCACTAGCAACTAGCAGTGGTAGTAGGAGCAAATAAGCAACGCTGCAGCAGACGTCAATTATTGGAGTAACCGATTGAAGGAGCATTGGATTGGAGAAGACACTTTGAGAAGCAAAGAGTCCGGGGTTTTCCTTCGCTCAGTTCGTTGTTGTTTGATAACAGCAATTTTCTGTTTTTAGGGTACGAGGGAGAGAAATTTGAAGAAATTAAGGCCTGGTATTTTTTCTGGATTTTTTTTATTGGGCCGGGCGGTTGCCCACCCTACCTTAGTTATAGTTACGTCCCTGGTCGCATGAAAATGCCAAGCTAACAGTACCACCGTAGTTTTTAATTTAAGTTATCGTGAACAATTTTAACAGGGTAATGGTGGACTATTAATTTATTTTGTTGGTTTCCAATTTGAGGCCATGGTGTGTTGTTAACCTTGCATGGAGCCATCACGTACAATTCACTTTTTATTGCACTTGTTTGTTAAATGCACAGCATTATTATATTTATTATACTAACATCATATTATATTTATAAACATCGCAGGCATGTTTTTATATTTATGTAATATCATCTTATTGGGTAGCCACACATGCATGTTTATTAAATTCACTCGCATGCATGTAATATATGCTTCCGTGTGCTCATAAGCATTGCCAGGTTAAAAATACATATATGTATATTGCCTTGTGTCAGTTCCCTCAATGCTTTATCTAGCCTATGTTGTTATATATAAATGGTATCAGAGCCTTTAGACGATTCCTAGGCCCAATGAATATGAATTATAAGAAATTCAATTACTTAAATTTAGAAATCAACAATCCAACAAAAAGAATTATTACCTTGGACAAACAAAAACACATATGTTATATCAAAGAAACTGACTACAAACATAAATTACATTCAGACATAGAACATATGAATTCGCTCACAGATTTAGTCATAGAATTAAGTGAAAACCTGAATCTCCATAATGAAAAGCATCATAGCCTGATGCAACTAATATTAGAAGGCATAATTGAGAAAAATAAGTTACTAAAACAAATTTCAAACAACCAAGATTATTTGAAATCAAATCTATACAAAATAGATAACATGGAAACAACCTTGGAAAAACTAACTAATAAATTCAAAATCATAAAATTAAAAGAATTCCCCAATAAAGGTGAAATAGTAAATTTAAAAAATTTAATAGAAGAAAATAAACCCAAAGATACGGAAACACAAGCTAGAAAATTAATAATAGAGTTAAAAGAACAAACAGAAAAAGATAAAAGCCAATCTGAAAAACAAATACAACAAATTGAGAAAATGCTGGATGAAATTAAACATTTAATACTAAGCTAATGAGTTTTGAAAACAAATACTACCAAGAAGCAATTAAATATGTAGAATCCAACTACAGATTCGGTGATCCTAACATAAATGTTGGATATAACAAAGATGAATTCCCAGGAAAAAGTGATAAAATACAAATATTACAAAATAATATGATAATAGCAATGTTAACCCAAATACAAAACAAGATAGATAATATCCAAAAACAAATATTTGATATAGATAAAAATGGTAAAGAACATGAATTTGAAATAAATAAACTCACAGAAAGCCTACAAAAAATGAATTTAGGACCTAATGATCCTACTACACATATAACAAGTAAAAAGACTAAAATCAATTTTCTAATGTATAAGAAACTTGACCAAATATGAATAATAGAAGACTATCCTTTACAGGCCCATCTAGAACCTTAACAGATAGACCTACAGAATCAAACAGCTTATCATCCATGGGATGGATTGATAATATACTAAGAAGACCTAATAATACACAAAATCAGTTAGAAGAAATAATAAACTTAGATAGGGATATAGAAATATTTTCGAATAACCAACTGGATTCTCTAAATGCCAGAGAAATATATAGAACGGGACTGTTTACAGCAGCAACAGGATTATATAGACACCATAGAGAAGAAATACTTTATATCCCAGATGGAAGCCAACAGGTAATAAATTTGATGTCACAAGAAGCTATAAAACAATTAAAAATCCAGAAATACAAACTAATGCACCTAGGACTTATTGTCATAGGCATAAGAGGATTAGTTAGACAGAAAATAGGAACTAAATTATTGTTACTACTTATAGACGATAGACACCAAGATATGGATAAAGCCATATTCGGGATGATGGAAGTAGATATGAACAATAACATAGGTATTGTTTATATAGCCCCAAATTTTACAATGACATTAAACGATTTTTATAAGCACATAAAAATTATAATACAAACAAAGGGATTTGAGAACTTTATAGGAAAAAATATTTTACTAGACATTACATTCTTAGGAAAATGTATGTCCAAGTATACTCCCAAAATAAAAAAAACTAGACAAAGTCATAGAAGCATTAAATTCAATAGGCATAAGTTTCATAAAACCAATGGAAATAGATTCTTCTATTCTTGCTGGCCATGAATGGAATATAGAAAATCCGAATAATACAACAGAAACATTAAAACCAAATAATGCTGTAACATACAATAACCTAAACAAATCTATGTCCATAAGGTTTAGGGATTATGGACCGTCAAACCAACAAGAAATAGAAACAGATGAAGAAGCTGAAGAATTAAATAAAAGAATTAATGGATAAAATTATATACCCAAAAGAACTTGGAATGGTTCTTGAACCATCTGATATATATGAGTTAGAACAAAATCTAAGATCAACTAACCAAATAAATAAAAATACATTTGTTTATGTGGATGATGAGAACAATGTAAGAATAAGAGAAGTATATAATCTAGATGACTTCTTGGAAGATTCCCAAGAAGCAAACAATGAAAAAAGACAAAAGGAATTAAAAGATATAATATCAGAATTCACAGAACACATAGACTTAGCTGACCAAGAAGAAAGCGGAAGCTCAGGGATTTCATATCCCAATAAAAACCAAGAAACAATGCCTTATACTTTGGGACAACCTCCTAGACAACCAGTTGAACCCTATACAAATGAAAATAGAAACCTAAGAACAATAGGAAAAAAATTACCAAACGAAGTAACCTTTTTTAAAGACAATTCTGTGATACTGAATGTTACAGAATGCCATCCACAGTTATTAGACACATATCTAAAACAATGGACTGCTGCCATAGCAAGAGATTATGCAGCAAGACATACAAACATAAATTCTGGTGAAGAAATGATCAGAATCGCCGAAAACTATTTAGGGGATATAGCTAAAGCCATATGGGAAGCCTATAAACAGAGCTTTCCTGAAGAAATAAATAACTTAATAATACAAGGAAGCAATATTTATAACTTTGCTTATACGATGCACAAAATAATAATAGGAAGAGATGTAAACACAGGAGTAACCATAAGGCAACAAGAAGCCATGAGAGATTTAGAACAAATCCAATTGTTAGATTGGAAATATATAATAAATTTCCTAAAAGAATTTTTGCATTATGCAACTATTTCGGGAAATTATTACAGTACTGAAATAGGAAATAGACTCTTTTCCAAACTTCCAGGTGATTTAGGGAAGGAAATACATAAATCTTGGATAGAACACTACCAAAACAATACTACGAATATCCCTAAAGGATATGATAACATTGGAATAAGGATAACACATATTATTTCCGAACTAAAAAAGAAATGTACATATATACAAATCCAGAGAGAATTAAAACAGAAAAATTATGGGTTTTGTGGGCAAATATATACTCCACAGCAATATGGATCAAGAAATTACAACATAGATAAAAAACCTAAATTTAAAAAAAGATATACAAAAAAGTATTATTTAAGAAAATCAAATGCTAAAAAACCATATCTCAACAAAGAAAAACATGTCAGAAAATATAATCCAAGAAAAACATATACAAGTACAATTACATGTTTTCCTTGTAACGAAAAAGGACATCTGTCTTCCTCATGTCCAAAAAAACATAACCTCTTTACAAGGGAATCTAACCTTATAGATGCAGTAAAAGAAGCTCTCTTAGAAATTGCTTCTGATGTCTTAGAAACATCTACAATATATTCTATAGTTAGAAGGGTTAGAAGAACAAGAACAAATACAATCATCCAATTACACCTTGGTTAATGAATTGACAGAATTCCAAGAAAAGATACCACAAGAATATTTACTAAACATGGTAAATAAGAATTCTTGTGAACACAATTTTAAACATAAAATGGGAACAGATACCACAAAATGTGAATTTTGTCCATGGTATCCTGCCTTTGATAAAAGATTTAAATCCATCGACTGCATAATGGAAATATGCCATATATGTGCGAAAAACAAATTTAACATAGAATTACCCAAAGAAAATAAGTTTGCCTACACAGACAAAAATAAGATAAATGAAGAAAGGATTAAAATACTTGAAGAAAGAACAAATAATATTGAAATAGATATAGAAGAAATAAAAGAAAAATTATAACCCTAGATAAAAAGAAAAATGCCATTCATGATGAATCAACATCATATGAAAATAATAATCTAAATAATATTGACAAACCAATACAAATCCCATTGATATGTAATTCAGGAAGCCTAAAAGAATTACGTGTTCCAACAAAATTAAATATAAAAGGATTAGAAATACAGATATTAGCCTTTATAGACACTGGAGCCACAAGTTCAACTATTTGCTCTAGCCTTATACCCCATAAATATGTAACAAAAGCAGACAAACCAAAACAAAGTATCCAATTTGATGGAACTACTAATATTATTACCAATATTGTTAAAAATATAAACATAAGTTTTACTAATACATGTGGGGAATGGTCTCCTTTTTACAACAAAAACAATTATGGGTTTTGGAATTAAATCTTGAAGGGATAAAACTAATCCTAGGACTGGATTTCTTATTAAATGACAACGGGAGTTTTGCGTTTAATAAAGATTACATACAAATTTCAAAAGAGACCACACTGACCCCAATACTATCAGAGTATGCGCTTGAGAAGCGTGGTGGGAACACAGAACATCATAATCAAAAAGACAAATGTAGTTGATATATATATATATATATTGTGTCCATGTATACTTCATTTAAATTTTTACATACAATTAGTTGTTCCAATAGCAAGTGCGCACATGTGTGTGTCTACATATGACTCAACCCATTAACCCAAACCTACCTACTTATAAATAAGTTGGATCAACCTATTTATTACTTTTATTAAATGAGTTATGGGTTGGGTTGACCCATTTTTTAAAGGGTTATAAATGGATAACTCATTTATTTATTTATTAAAAACTTAAAATTTGAAAATAAAAATTTTGAAAATAAAAATTTTGAACACAAATCGTAGTTTTCCATGGAGACTAGGAGTTTAGAAAATAACGGCTACCGCATCCTCATATTTGAACTCTATCTAGTGTAGAAGCTGCTATTTTTTTGTTCAGACTACAATAACTTCTTCATACTGACTCGGAATCAGACGAGAATTCGACCGATGAACTCGCATATAATTACAATATGGAACACTCGGATACTTCATCTTGTGAACGCACACTGTAGTTCTCTATGGAGACTGACAGTTGTATTTAGAAAGTAACCGGCTATCACATCCCATATTGGAACTCCGCCTAGTGCAGAAACTGCTATTATTTTTTGTTCAGACCGCACTAACTTATTCCTACTAACTCGGAATCAGGCGAGACTTCGATCGATTAATTCCCATCTAAATTACGGATAATATGGGACACTTTGATACTTCATCTTTTGAACGCACACTGTTGTTCTCCATGGGGACTGGTAGTTGTATTTAAAAAATAATAGGCTGGCACATCCCCATATTTGAACTCCGCCTAGTGCAGAAGCCGCTATTTTTTTACTTAGATTGCAATAACTTCTTCATACTAACTCGAAATCCGACGATACTTCGACCGATTAATGTTCACCCAAATTACGGACAATATGGAACGCTCAGATATTTCATCTTGCGAATGCACACTATAGTTCTCCATGGGGACTAACAGTTGTACTTAGAAAATAACAGGCTACCACATCCCCGTATTTGAACTCCGCTTAGTGCAGAAGCCGCTATGTTTTTTGTTCAGACTGCAATAACTTTTTCGTACTAACTCAGAATCCGACGAGACCTCGACCGATTAACTTCCACCTAAGTTACGAACAATATGGAACACTCGGATACTTCATCTTATTAACATACACTGTAATTTTTCATGGAGACTGACATTTGTACTTAGAAAATAACAGGCTACCACATCCCCATATTTGAATTTTGATGAAAATTAGAATTAAAATTTTAAATTTTGATTTTTATCGAAATTCAAAACCTAAAAATTAGAATTAAAATTATTTTATA
This sequence comes from Allium fistulosum, assembly GCA_030737815.1. Taxonomy (NCBI): domain Eukaryota; kingdom Viridiplantae; phylum Streptophyta; class Magnoliopsida; order Asparagales; family Amaryllidaceae; genus Allium; species Allium fistulosum. Next base: position 1,133,566,592 of record CM060906.1, on the reverse strand, counting down.
TTTTTTTTAGTCAAATAAAATTTAAATCTTTAAATGAATTAAATAGGTAACCAGCTTATTAAATGGATTTGGTCATAAATGGATTGAGCCATAAATGAATCAAAAAGAATGGATCATAAATGGGTTGGGTCAAACTCGATCCAACTCATTTTGACCCAACCCAACCCATTTGACAGGTCTAATATGTATATATATATATGCATGGATGCTTGCTTCATGTCACCCCATTTTATATATTTTCTTCCATATTTGATCGTCGCCAATTATCTTGAGCTATCGCGAGTTACCGGTCTCTGCAATATTTTCCCCATGCTAGGCTAGTCATCGCGTGCATTTCTTTTCATGTTTTATTGTGCAGTCGTGATACATGTTGCTAAATATAAACTTTTATGCCTTGTGAGCGTCGCTGGTTATTGTGGGCCGTGGTGGGTTATTATATGTATGTATATTTGCATGCGTGCTAAGCCATCGCCAACAATTATATATAGCCATAGCCTTTAATTATTCATATCAAATGTGATGTCGCTTCCTGAGCCATCGCAAGCAACATTTTTACCTGCCTTCTATTAGCAATCGCCAGCAACATTTAATTTGCTAGTGTGTCGTCGCAAATAATAGTAAGCCGTCCCCAGTAATATATACTGTTGCTTGCAATTTATAAGTCAGGAATTTAAATGCCCAGTTTCCATTTGGTGTCCCCTACTCTAAGTACTCTTATTCTAGCTTCCGTGTACAGTTTTTTTTTGGGCCTTAGTAGAAAGTTTAGTCTATGCTACTGTATTTTACTTAATCAAAAATTGTTCAATAACTGTTTTGTAATTAAATAAAAATTGATTTACTACCTCTTATGTAATCACTTTTCACCTATTTCCTGGAGATTTGACCAGGCAACTAGTGCTCGGCATCAGGTAGCACTCGGCATCTCATGGTACTCGGCATCAGATAGTACTCGGCATCCAGTGGAACTCGGCAATAGGAGTACTCGGCATCCAATAGCACTCGGCGTCCAGAAGCACTCGGCATCTAGGAGTACTCGGCGTAGTACTCGGCATCTAGTAGGCATTCGGCGTCCAGAAGCACTCAGCATCTAGGAGTGCTCGGCGTAGTACTCGGCATCCAGTAGCACTCGGCATCAAGGAGTACTCGGCGTAGTACTCGGCATCCAAGAGTACACGGCATTAGAAGGCGTTCGGCGTATATGATTACTCGACATGGCAGTATTGTTCGGCCAAAGGGATCGTTCGGCTAAAAAGCATCGTTCAGCCAGAGGGCACGTTAGGCCAAGGAGGATCGTTCGGCCAAAGGTATCGTTCGGCCAGAATGCATCGTTCGGCCAGAGAGCATTGTTCGGTCAAGCGCTTCGGACAGAGGCACGTTCGGCTTCGACTGACAACTATTCTGCACTTCCCACACATCAAACATACCATTCGGCATAGGAAGGGTGGTTCGACATCATTGTGTTCGGCCTACCTGGTTCAGCATGCAGCGACCACTATACTTGGGCTAGAGTGTTCGGCTACCGAGCCCATCTGGGAAGTCCAGCCCATTTTTGTCTATAAATAGAGGGGCAGAGTCACAGTGAAAAGGATCCTTTTTGGAAGAACACTGGGGAGACTCTGCCATTTTTCAGACTCATCTTCTCTACTTAGTAACTCCATTCAAGTATTCGATCTACGAATTGTATTTGTAATCAACCATTAAAGAAGATCAATAAAGTTTAACCTCAAAGTGGACGTAGGCAATTACGCTGAACCACTATAAATTTGGTGTTCTTACTTTCTGCATTTAAATTAGCATTCTCTTCCCTGTTCAATTTATCTTCATCACTTATATCTCTACACAATCTTTCTCTACGACGTTAGTGACCAATTTTGGTGCTAACACTTTGGTGCTTTCACCGAGAATTGAATTCTCAGACCTCAAGGATCTGCTTTGAAGCTACTGGATTGAACAAATCCCCCAAAGAAGATCCGACTCATTGATAGGACATCCGTTGATTCTACTCAGAGTTCCAACCAATAACTCTACAATGGCGAGACCACGTACCAGGTCAGCTTCTCATAATGCGGATGCCCATGAAACTGCTAGCGTATAGCAAGTAGGACCTAGCAATCAACCAGTGATTCCGGGTGTAGGAATTGCCACCCAGGACCAAACTCCAGTTGTCACCAGAATAGAGTTCAACGACTTGATGAGAGAACTCAGGGAAAGCAGGAGACAGCTAGGAGAGCAGATGCAAGCTAACGCCAACCTAATGGCACAACTCACTCAACAGCAGCAACAGAATGCTGGGGGCAATCCCGCTCCCTATTCCTCATCCGACAGCTCAACTTCTTCTGATGAACCTCCCAGGCGCAGACGCTGTAAGACTGAAGCTACGCGGACGGGTGCTGATGTTCAAACAGCTGGAAACCGTGACCAATTCGGAGCTGGAAACTTAGGAACTGGAGTACAGATGGAGGCTGGAGGCCCAGACCATCAAAACTCTAATGATGTCGAACCTCAAGACGCACGATTGGTAGATCGCCAGGAGAGGAGGCATCAACATAGACAGTCACGTAGAACGGACTCTAACCTTCCACCTTCCATACAGACACCAGACCTGACAGCCATGGTCAGGCAATTGATGAAAGAAAATCAGGGCTTGTCGAATGACGATTGGGGAGTATCAAGGAGTCACACTCCGTTCACAGATGTTGTGTTACAGGCGGTGTACCCCAGAAAGTTTAGTATGCCAACTATCCCTGCGTACGAGGGAAAGAATGACCCCAGACAGCATGTCATGAGGTACGAATGGATGATGGATTCAGCTAGAGCAAATGATGCCACCAAGTGTAGATGCTTTCCAATTACTCTATCTAGGATCGCTACTATGTGGTTTACCTGACTCCCTCCGCGGTCTGTATCCAATTTCGAGGAGTTGGCAAAGAAGTTTATTGAGCAGTTCAGGATACACACTACTCGTCCAAAGGACGTAATGTCTTTGTCAAGTATAATCCAAAATCATGGGGAGTCATTGAAGGAATATTTACAAAGATTCCATGTTGCGGCAACTGAAGTCAGTAATCCCAATGATCATGCAATTCTAATGGCTGTAATGAGAGGTGTGGATCCAGATTCTGAGTTTGGAGACTGGTTGGCAGGAAAACCTCCGACTACGCTAGAGCGTTTCTACTCAAAGGCACACCAGTTCATAAGGAGAGAGGAAGCTAGGTGGGTAAGACGAGATAAGGCACCAGGACCTGTCCAAGAGTCTATGAAAAGCAACGTTGCTGTGAAGCAGTCCGGAGACAACTCAGGAAAGGTCCAAGTCAATGTCCAGAACAAGCTTGGGCAGCCTAAGGAGTTCGGAGGAAGAAATCAAGGGAAGAAGAGAGAAGCGGGGAAGTGGAAATCGAGAATTCCAAGCTACAACGAGTATACCCCGCTGAATGCGTCTCTCGAGAACATTTACCTATCTACCTGCAATACTTTTCAGTACAGAAAGCCACGTCCAAAAGAATCAACCGAGGAGCAGAAGTGAACCGGAAAATATTGTCGCTTCCATGAGACTTATGGGCACAATACGGAAGAGTGCAGACACCTGCACGACGCTATCGAGAAGTTGATCCGGCAAAAGAAGTTGCAAGAATTTGTGAAGGATCCACAGGAAGGAGGACAGGGAACAACCAACCCAGGTCGCGCACCAGCTCCGCGGCATCCCGAGGAGCCTGCCCGAACTGTGGGTAGACTAGTCATAAATACAATTATCGGCGGACCTCACCCCGTGGATAAAAATTGGCAAGAGATGGAGCAGTATGCAAGTTCCCTGAAGCATGCAGATTTCGAGTGCTATTCGAACGTGGAGGATGGGACCCCTGCTAAGCAGCAGTGCATAATGACAGACGATATAGTGTTCAGAAACAGAGATGCTGATCAAATAGAGGCTCCAACCATCGACCCGATGGTCATATCTGCGACGATCGGACCGGCATATGTGAAAGGAATTCTGATTGATTGCGGAAGTTCTATCAACATCATCTTCAAGAAGGCTTATGACCAAATGAAAATGGAAACAAAGGACTTGAAACCGTCCAAGGCTCGTATACACGGCTTTAACGGCGCAGCGACCGATGCAGTGGGGTATGTTGAGTTACCAGTTGAACTGGGACAAGGCGAGCGTCGAAGGGTGTGAATCCTACCCTTCGTAGTTTTGGATGTGGATTCTCCGTATGATGTTTTCTTGGGCCGACCGGCCCTGGCTGAGTTTAGGGCAGCGTTAGCCCCGTGGTGCTTAACTTTGAAGTTCCCGACTGACAAAGGAGTAGGTATTGTTCATGGCGACCAAGAAGCTGGTCGTTCCTGTTATGTGGCTGAGCTCCGAGAGGCCCATTGGAGGGAGAAAGGAAAGGTTGCGGACAATCCCGTCCGCATCCTTAATATGGATAATTGACAAGTAGTGCCCGAGCCCTGGCTCGGGCATAATTCTCGGATCTTCAGATATATAGATCCGAGAGACGATGATGAGAAACCCAGGGAAGAAAAGGCAGCGCCGGCTGAAATAACGGTTGACATTTCAGTTAGCCGAAATGACCGTTCGCGGATACTGAAGATCGGATCACAGCTTGGCCCCGCAATGACTGAAGACCTTAGTGACTTCCTCCGGGCGAATCTTGATGTTTTCGCCTGGACGCATTCTGATATGTGTGGGATTTCTCCCGCCATCACGAGTCATATGTTGAACATAGACCCAAAATACGTCCCGGTTAAACAAAAAAGGAGAGGAATGGACCCGGAGAGGTCCGCTGCTCTCAGAGAGGAGGTGGACAAACTCAAAGCCAATGGGTTCGTCCGCGACGCCCTCTATCCTGAATGGGTATCGAATCCCGTACTGGTGAAAAAGGCAAATGGGAAATGGAGAACTTGCGTAGACTATTCCGATTTGAACAAAGCATGCCCCAAGGACAGTTTCCCGTTACCAAGGATCGATCAGTTGGTCGACTCCACCGCAGGACATGAGTTGTTATCATTCATGGATGCATACTCGGGATACAACCAAATCCCGATGCATATTCCGGACCAAGAACACACCAGCTTTGTTACGGATGTCGGGCTATATTGCTATGTAGTAATGCCCTTCGGACTAAAGAACGCAGGAGCGACTTACCAACGTTTGGTGAATCGAATGTTCAAGGACCAGCTTGGTAGGACGATGGAAGTCTATGTGGATGACATGCTCGTGAAGTCACGACAGTCAAACGACCACATTCGAAACTTGGCTGAAATATTTGACATACTCAGGTTTTACGGGATGAAGATCAACCCTCTGAAGTGTTCCTTCGGCGTTGCGTCGGGGAAATTTTTAGGATTCATCGTCAATGCTAGGGGAATTGAAGCTAACCCAGAAAAGATCCAAGCTATTCGAGATGTGCAAGTGCCCAGGACTATAAAGCAGGTACAGAGCTTGAATGGAAAAGTAGCTGCGCTAAGTCGATTCATATCAAGGGCAACTGACAAGTGCATCCCTTTTTTTGATATAATAAAGAAGGGGAAGAGGAACTTCGAATGGACGTCTAGTTGTGAGGAAGCATTCCGGGATCTGATGAGGCATCTGGAGAGTCCACCAGTGCTGTCAAAACCAGTAGACCATGAGATACTGTACGTATACTTGGCTGTATCCCCACATGCGATAAGTGTGGCTTTAGTTCGCGAGGAGGACCGAATCCAGAAGCCGGTGTATTATGTTAGCAAGCGTTTAACGGGGGCAGAAAGAAATTACCCTAAAATCGAGAAATTGGCCTATTGCTTGGTGATTGCATCATGTAAGCTACGCCCGTATTTTCAAGCACACTCAATCAGTGTCTATACCCCTGCGGCAGGTACTCCAACGACCAGAAACTTCCGGAAGATTGCTAAAATGGAACATCGAGTTGAACCAGTTCGATATCGCCTACTTGCCACGGAGGGCCATACAAGGGCAAGCATTAGCAGATTTCATCGCTGAGTTTACCATACCCATAGAACCAGATAATCATGACGTCATCCCCCCCGTTCGTTGGAAATTATATACTGATGGGGCATCAAACGACCGTTGCTCCGGCGCGGGTGTAGTTTTTATAACTCCGGAAAATCGATCAATCTGTTATGCTTTGAAGCTTGATTTCCCAGCTACAAATAACGAAGCAGAATATGAAGCATTGATCGCTGGCTTGAAGCTCATCGGAGAACTCGGGATCAAATCAGTTGAAATCTTTTGTGACTCATAGTTGGTAGTTTACCAAGTGCGGGGAGATTACCAAGCGAAGGGAAAGAAGCTGGCTCCGTACCTTGTTCAGGTCCAAGAACTACTGTTGAATCTTGAGCGTTATGACATTTCACATGTCCCGCGCGAACAGAATAAAGAAGCCGACTTGTTGGCTAAGTTTGCAAGCACAGGCGACGCGCAACAAATGGGATTGTATCCCGTTGAGGCCTTGCATGCCCCAAGCATAGACGAGATGAAAGTTGACCGTGTGTTGGAAACAGAAATCGAAAAGGAGTCGTGGATGACCCCGTTTAGACTGTACCTGACAACCGGGGCTTTACCAGAAAAAAGGAGCGAAAGACGACAGGTCCTTCGAAAGGTCGCGCGATACGTAATGCAGGATGGATTAATGTATCGAAAAGGGTTCTCAGTCCCCTTATTACGGTGCATCGCTCATGACGAGACAAAGCGGGTCTTGAAAGAGGTTCACGAAGGGGAATGTGGCGACCATACCGAGGGGCAAACGCTAGCAAAGAAGATTCTTCGCTATGGATATTACTGGCCGACCGTAAATCGGGACGCTGCAGACTACACAAGAAAATGTGACAAGTGTCAAAGATATGCGAAAATCCCGAGGACTCCATCGACGGAACTCACACAAATGGTTGCAATCTTGGGAATCGACATAATCGGCTCTTTGCCTATATCCAAAGGTGGCGCGAAATACGCGATAGTTGCAGTCGACTATTTCACAAAATGGGCTGAGGCAGAACCTTTGGCCACGATCACCTCTAAGAAGGTCATTAACTTCGTTGTACGAAGCATTATATGCCGCTTTGGCCTTCCTCGCACCATCATTACGGACAACGGGACGCAATTTGAAAGCAGAGAGTTCAAAGAGTTCTGTTTAAAGTATGGCATCGAGAAGAAGTTTGCCGCCGTTGCACACCCAAAAGCTAACGGACAAGTCGAGGCCGTTAATAAAATAATCAAGTCAATACTGAAGAAGCGTCTGGAGAAAGTCGGAGGCAAGTGGGTAGATGAACTCCCGACAGCACTATGGGCTTATAGAACTACCCACAAGTCCGCGACCGGCCACACTCCATTCACCTTAGCATACGGCTCGGAAGCCGTTATACCCGTGGAACTTGAAGTTCCATCACACCGAGTGACATACTATGATCCCAAGACGAACCAGGACCTCTTATTGGAATCGCTGGACTGCATCGATGAAAAGCGTGAAGAGGCCGAATTAAGGGGCAGCAGCGCATAGACACCGAGTCAAGCGTTACTACGACGGCAGAGTCCACCCAAGGACTTTTGATGTGGGTGATCTCGTTCTGAAACGAGTTTTCCCGGTACCATCACGTATGAATCCCAGTTGGGAAGGTCCGTACGTCATTGAACGGAAGCTTGGAGAGGGAACATTCAAGCTGGCGACCGTTGATGGCACGACACTCCCCCGAGCATGGAACAGTGAACATCTGCGGCACTATTACATTTAGCATATTTTCTGACTGTTATTTCCTGTATGTTTTCGTTCAGTCGTAACTTAGTTTCTTTTTAACTATGTAATCAAGCAGTTTAGTTGTTTTTCATTAATAAAGGCTTGAAGCCGTATTTTCCACGAATCGCTAATGTTTCTAAATCTCATAATCGGATGACGAACTACATTATCCTGTACGACGTACAGACTCGTATAAACAACCTCAAATCTCCGAATCCCCAGAGCGCGGATCGGAGTATTCTAAGTCCCCAGAGTGCGGACTAGAGTATAAATGATTTCAAATCTCTGAATCCCCAAAGCGCGGATCGGAGTACTCTAAGTCCCCAGAGTGCGGACCAGAGTATAAACGATTTCAAATCTCCGAATCCCCAGAGCACGGATCGGAGTACTCTAAGTCCCCGGAGCGCGGACCAGAGTATAAACGATTCCAAATCTCCAAATCCCCAGAGCCCGGATCGGAGTACTCTAAGTCCCCGGAGCGCGGACCAGAGTATAAACGATTCCAAATCTCTGAATCCCCAGAGTGCGGATCGGAGTACTCTAAGACCCCATAGTGTGGACTAGAGTATAAACGATTTCAAATCTCCGAATCCCCAAAGCACGGATCAGAGTACTCTAAGTCCCCAGAGTGCGGACTAGAGTATAAACAATTTCAAATCTCCGAATCCCCAGAGCGCGGATCGGAGTACTCTAAGTCCCCAGAGTGCGGACTAGAGTATAAACGATTTCAAATCTCCGAATCCCCAAAGCACGGATCGGAGTACTCTAAGTCCCCAGAGTGCGGACTAGAGTATAAACGATGCGAACCTCCGAATCCCCTGAACGCGGATCAACTTACTCTAAATCCCCGGAGCGCAGATTTAGAAAAAAAGTCCAAGTACTCGAGAAATGTGGGACAAGAAGTATGCAACATCTGGAAATGTTTGGACAACACGAGAATGGACTGGGAGATAATGCAACTCATAAGAACTTGAGTTATGACTACAGTTAGTCAGCAAACCAAAGAAAAGCAAGAGAATCATTCAAATGAAAAAGAAACTAAACTTCATTCAATAGTTCAAAATGGGGTTACACAGTTACTCCTACAAAACTCAGAGTTAAGAACCTATCTATAGAAACTACAAGCTACAAAAGATAAAACCAACTACAAGACTTAAGCAAGAAGCTCGTTGAACGAGTGTATCGATTATTTCTTCGGTTTCTTCTTCTTGTCTTCCTTTGTTTTTTCCGACGACTCCTCTCCTTCACGCTTTTTCTTGGATTTCTTGCTTGCTAAAGAAGCGGAGTCAGGAGTAGGAGACGGAACATCCAGTGGTTTGGACCTGCCCGGGAGAATGATTTTCAAAGGTCTGTTCCGCGGGTCGGTAAGTTCCAGTATTTCAGGTTCAACTTTGACCTCGACCTTTTTCTTCTCCTCTTCGGCGAGGCGGTCCTTCATGCTCATCTTTGAAGTATGCTCAGAGGCGCCAGTGATTTCGATTTCATCACTCCCTTCGGCAGGAGATGAAGTGTCAAGCTTATCATCATCTAGCGCCCCGATCACTTGAGCATCGGGACCAGGAATTACTCCCGCGTGAACAACGTCGCTTGTTTTCTCTGCCTCCTCCTTGGCGTCATCACTCCTCGGAGTTGGCTCAGGGTCAGAGCAGCCTGCATGAAAACATAAAGAATGATCATTAAAACGAATAACCACTGCTGGAAAATGACAGATCTTTCAACTTCTAGAGAAGAAGAGTTTCCTACCAGGTTCCGGTTGGCTATCGGTTGCGCGTGGGGTTTCACCCTCCAGGATAGGGGATAGCACATGAGCGCCGAGCCCGGGATCTTCAGGATCATAACCGGCATGCTACTCGAATGGATCAAGTGTCGACCGACCGGCCGGTTGAGCAGCGGGAGGAGCAGCAATATGAGGAGCCGTAGTCTCAGCCCCAGATGGGCCAGCTTCATCACTTTTCTCTTTTGGAAGGGGAGAGCCTTTGCTATAAAGCGCCAAAGCTGCGGATAGATCTGCTGGCTCATTCCCCCTAAGAAACTCCTTCACCAAGGCATCCTCATCGACCTCTTCAGAGCCCGACTTGATTTTCCTGATCTTTACTAAGGTTTCCCAGGCCTCAGCTAGGGATTCGAGATAGCCATCGCCCAAGAATGTTAAGTCACGATGCATAAGGACGCGGGCTCCGTACTCAGCAATCAACAGGTCAAACATGCATTTGACTTCTTCCCTGCCGGCTTCTGCGGCCGCCTCGAGGCGAGAGTCAATCTCCTCCGCAGCTTTTCTTTTGCCCTCCTCACGGGCTTCGTCCTTCATTTTTTCAACCCCAGCGAGTTCGCCATCGAGCTTCGTTTTCAGGAGCCGAGTAACAACGATTTCATCACAATATCGTTGTGATTCTTCTTGAGCAGCTACTTTGTCCTCCTTCTTAGAGAGTAATTCTTTCAGCTCTCTGACTTGTATGGCGAGCGCGTCCCTTTCTTTTTGAACGGAATCTTTTTCTAGGGCAAGGGCACCGCTGCGCTGGACTGCTTCATCAAGTTCCTTCTTGTGAGCTATCTCTAAACGAGTAACTGCCTCAGCAGTATCTTTTGCGCTTTGTTCAGTGGCTTCCAGCTTCGACTTATACGAAGCAAGCTCTTCGTCTTGATGCTTGATGATGTTCTTGTCGCAGCCAGTCTCCAATTTCAGGCGATCAATCTCATATTGACGCTCAACGGACACCTCCGAGATCTTTTCAACCAAGTGTACAAACACGTCATGTTGAACATAGACGTCGTGATTACAGGCAATGGCACTCTGCTTCACGTGCCCAGGGATATGGTGAATAGCCGGGAGGAACTTCAGACCATCGAATCAAATTTTTGGAAACTTGGCCTTAAGATCGACCATCTTTTCCGCTACAGTTGGATCAACCGCGGGAGTAGGGGGAGGAGGCTTTGGAAGTTCTGCTCTTTTTCATTGCTCCCGAATTTGCCTTGTGCTCGATGAACCGGAGTGTTGTTCTCAAGGAGCATCAGGTTGGTAACCCTTCTGTGAAGACTTCTCTCTATCCAGCTCAGTTGGAGGAAGAGGATCACGGGACTGTGAAGATTGAGAATATGCCTTCTTACGGTAAGACGAATCGCGAGGACGATTGTCTCTATCTTCATAATCATCTCTGTCCCTACGTCTGCCTGAACCTGAGTCCCGTCCGGAGTGATGAAATATGGAAGAGCCATGAAGGCGATCGAGTCCGTGAGAGCGCCCCATGTCACCTGCAAAGAATGGAGATAACAACGAGTTAAGAAAAATCCGGAAAATAAAAAAAACTTGAAGTGTATGATGGAATGCGTATGTGCGTGTGTGTCCTAGTGTTCCCCCCGACGGACCAGTTCTTTTATCTTTACTAATCGGAGTATTGTCTCCTTGGACCGGGAGTTGAAATCCCACATTGCCTCTAGCGGGCGAAGAGAACTTGAGGGCTTCAGGATCATCAAACCCGTAATTAAGTATATCGTCGGGGATAGAAAGATTCGACAAACCCCTTAGAGAACTCTCCAGGTGCTGTGAGGAAGCCTCTTTCTCTGGCGGGATAGGCATATCTTTTGAAGTGCCGCCAACTTTCTCCTTCCGAATATTGTATTTTAACCTCTTCTTTCCCTTCGAAGGGGAGGATGACGTTTCAATGTCATGAACTTCGACCGCCGGATTCCAAGCGGGACCCACATTCTCGCCTTGGTTCTCAGGAGCTTCGTCCTCTTTGCACTCACCTTCTTCGTGCGTATCGGGAGTGCGGCGTGATGACGATCCGGCCTGTTTTTTCCCTTTACCGGATGCTGGCTTGGGAATGGAGACGCCCTTCGGGAGGCTAATCCGACGACCTGGGGCTAACAAGCCGAACCTTGACAATGATTCATTCGAAATGATGGTTCGGATGTCGCGTTCCTCGGCAGGAAGAGCTCTAATGGCCTCAACGGCCTCAGAATATCCTCGGCCCTCCAGACGCGGGTTGATACCTGAAAAGACGAAATGAGGAGTTAGAAAAAGCACGACTCCAATTAAACGCGAATGATGACTCAGCGAAGAGACTTACTGCCTTCAACCCATCTCCTCGCAATACAGGAGGGCAACGCACGTAGAACCATTCCTGTTTGTATAGGGCGAATTTACTGCATGCTCCTGTCAATATTTGGCATTTGTGGTATGGCTCGAGGAACATGAAGGAAGGGTTGTCTTTCCGTTTCTTGATCATATAGATGTATCTGATGTCGCCAGAGGTTGGAGGTCTAGAGAAGATGGCCATAAAGAGTAGATAGGTCCCATATAGAAACGCGTGACCGTTCGGATGCAGCTGCGACGGAGCAATGTCGATGTACTGCAACACGTCCCGGAGGAATAAATTAAACGGAGGCACGCTGCCCATCCAACACATGAACTTGTTGCAGGTGGTATATCCGACTGGGGGCAGGTGAGGACGATCGTGTCGCGAAGGGACTAACACATCGGCGAAAGGAATTGCATGAATGGATGATATCCGTCGAAGTGCGGCTTCATTGATCTTCGAAGCTTGTGAATCGATCGGGTTATCTAAAAGAATTGTTGCCTCCAAGGCATCGGGTGCTAAGTTATGGGCAGGGGAAGTCGACGGATTTGAAGTATCAGCGGCTTCTTGCCTTGATGACGGCCCAGGCCTGTCAGATATGGTGGCAGAGCTAGACTTCATAGACATCCCTAATAAATAATGAATCTGGCTAAGCGCTTGAGAAAAATATACTTAAAAAACGTTGAACGTTAGAATTAACAACACGAATATTCCCCCCACGTGATGTGTGAACTAGTGCAGGCAATCGTGTAAAAGCATTGAAAGTTTGAAAGTCGCAAAGCTGTTGATATAAAACTGAGCGTCAAGACATCGCCTTCGAAGACTGTCATCGCTAACCGTCCCCAGAAGCCTGCCTTTTGGTGATTGCAATTCCAGATCCAGAAAACGTATGATAATCTAAGTTCAGATTTACATTTTCTGAAGCTAAGAAGTTAGCGATTCGGGTCGGCTTCACGTATGCTAGAATGCTTGGGCCCTGTTTCTTGTTTTGCTATACGGGAAGATATAGTTAATGAGTGTTCGGCTAAGATTTTGGTTCGGCTAAAGTCATCATTCGGCTAAAGTCATTGTTCGGCTAAAGTCCTGGCTCGGCTAAAGCATTGTCCGGCTAAGGTCGTTGTTCGGCTAAAGCATTGTCCGGCTAAAGTCATTGTTCGGCTAAGTCTTTGTTCGGCTAAGTCTTTGTTCGGCTAAGTCATTGTTCGGCTAAAGTCATTGTTCGGCTAAGTCTTTGTTCGGCTAAAGTCATTGTTCGGCTAAGTCTTTGTTCAGCTAAGTCTTTGTTCGGCTAAGTCCTGGCTCGGCTAAAGCATTGTCCGGCTAAGGTCGTTGTTCGGCTAAAGCATTGTCCGGCTAAAGTCATTGTTCGGCTAAGTCTTTGTTCGGCTAAGTCTTTGTTCGGCTAAGTCATTGTTCGGCTAAAGTCAATGTTCGGCTAAGTCTTTGTTCGGCTAAAGTAACTATTCGGCCAAGCCTGTGTTCGGCTAAATTCTGGTTCGGCTAAGTTGTTGTTCGGCATGTTTTAGCCTGAGTATGGTACAGTGTTTTGTGACTTTCTGCTAAGATGACCATCGGCACGTTGTCCTTAACATTGGCCTCATCTTCTCCTCCATCCATACCGAACCACGAGGGCATATCGTTCGGCAAGTCGTACCAGACTGTACCGCCCAATGCCCCCAGTCATCTCCTACTTCCTCCATGTTCCTCCTTCCTCCAACCTGGTCTGGCATGAAATACCTATGCCGAACCACGGTATGTCTACCAACGACTTCCTACTCGACATCGAATTAAAGGAGTTCAAGCGTGAAGGCTGCATTTAGGTGAGAGGATCAGTACCTAGTGGGAAAGATAAAGACTTGGGAGGAATCGGCTTGATTGTATGCTGGCTGGTAGCTTCGGCAGGAATAGGGCAGAGGTGTTAGAAGTGTGAAAAAGGAAAGAAGGGTATAGGTGCTGGCTTTTATAGGGAAAATGGGAGAAGTCGAAAAGGCCATATCCGGTGGAACCGGTCAAGGTCATATCGTTCGGCATCGGCGCATAATGGTGTCCGACACTGAAGTATCGTTCGGCAAGGAAGCATCGTTCAGTTACAAATGTCTCGTTCGGCATTTAGAACACGCTCGGCACACATCTAAACCGCTGGAGTTCACAAAAGGGCATCTCCATTCGAGGTTAGTCAAGGGTTTAAGACGAGACGAAAAGGTTACATGATTCAAAGCATACCACGTTCGGCCACGCGATACACTTTGGGGGGCAAGTGTTTCCTGGAGATTTGACCAGGCAACTAGTGCTCGGCATCAGGTAGCACTCGGCATCTCATGGTACTCGGCATCAGATAGTACTCGGCATCCAGTGGAACTCGGCAACAGGAGTACTCGGCATCCAATAGCACTCGGCGTCCAGAAGCACTCGGCATCCAGAAGCACTCGGCATCTAGGAGTACTCGGCGTAGTACTCGGCATCTAGTAGGCGTTTGGCGTCCAGAAGCACTCGGCATCTAGGAGTACTCGGCGTAGTAGCACTCGGCATCCAGTAGCACTCGGCATCAAGGAGTACTCGACGTAGTACTCGGCATCCAAGAGTACTCGGCATTAGAAGGCGTTCGGCGTATATGATTACTCGACATGGCAGTATTGTTCGGCCAAAGGGATCGTTCGGCTAAAAAGCATCGTTCAGCTAGAGGGCACGTTAGGCCAAGGAGGATCGTTCGGCCAAAGGTATCGTTCGGCCAGAATGCATCGTTCGGCCAGAGAGCATTGTTCGGTCAAGCGCTTCGGACAGAGGCACGTTCGGCTTCGACTGACAACTATTCTGCACTTCCCACACATCAAACATACCGTTCGGCATAGGAAGGGTGGTTCGACATCATTGTGTTCGGCCTACCTTGTTCGACATGCAGCGACCACTATACTTGGGCTAGAGTGTTCGGCTACCGAGCCCATCTGGGAAGTCCAGCCCATCTTTGTCTATAAATAGAGGGGCAGGGTCATAGTGAAAAGGATCCTTTTTGGAAGAACACTAGGGAGACTCTGCCATTTTTCAGACTCATCTTCTCTACTTAGTAACTCCATTCAAGTATTCGATCTACGAATTGTATTTGTAATCAACCATTAAAGAAGATCAATAAAGTTTAACCTCAAAGTGGACGTAGGCAATTACGCTGAACCACTATAAATTTGGTGTTCTTACTTTCTGTATTTAAATTAGCATTCTTTTCCCTGTTCAATTTATCTTCATCACTTATATCTCTACACAATCTTTCTCTACGAGGTTAGTGACCAATTTTGGTGCTAACATCACCTAACCCAAGCGGTGGTCAATTTATTATTGGATAATTTTCTTATCTTTGTAGTTTTATTTCAGATAAGGTTAAACATCCAAATTAATTAACTAATTAATTGATTGATTTTCCTTAATTAATTAGTGATTTTCTTTACTAAATAATTTATATAAAATAGAAAATTTATGGGAAAAATCCAAAAAGTTCATCAAAAATATTTTTTATTATATTTTATCTTCTGTAAATTTCAGGTCAAAATAATAAACTTTATAATTTTTAATAATTAACTATCCGAAATTAACCATTTTCTCAACTTAGGAAATTCATAAGATATTCCTATTAATTTCAAAAATTATGAAATTAAAAAACCATCTCTATTTCATCATTAAGCATATCATATCAAAATTTCATGGCACTTGAATGTAATTAGACCATGTTTTACCCTAAAACATCAACTAATTCCCCTTAATTAATTTTAAACCACAATTAAAAATATATTGAAACATACAAACATGTTTAACATCATCAAAACATTCGTATGAAAGTTAAATCTGAATCCAATAGGTTAGAATAGGTTTTAGAAAAAGATTTTACTCATTTAGTTTAAGAAATTTTCCCTTTTCTCCGAGTTTTAGAGCTCTTGAACTTTTAGCTTTGAAATCCTCTTCTTCTTCTTTGGAAAGTATTGACCTTGTTTAGAGTTCTTAGGAATTTCTATTTGTGAAATGAAATGAATGAAAGATGGAATGAGAGGTTTGAGTTAAGGAATATGAGTTAGTGGTTTTAAGCCTTACTAATTTATTTCCCTTACTTAAGTCATTCCCATTAAAATTAAATTGTTTCCTTTCATTAATCAAAACCAACCTAATTTCTTTAATTACCCTTGGTCCATCCAATTAAATTTAAAAGCATTAATTTATTAAATTTTCCTTGGGCAATTCGCATATTTAAATCACTTTATTAATTTAATTAATAATGTCTTTATATTATTAATTCAATTCAGTTTAGTTTAAATTAATTACTCATATTATGGACTCCCAAAATATGGGATGTTACAAATATCAATTTTATTTTATTTTTCAAAGGTTTCTGATACTATTTTTGATAAACTAATTTATAATGCTACTGCATAACGACATTTTTATATTAACTGAACTATAAAAAAAATTTTTGAATGTAAATGTGATAACCCAGATTTTTGGAAATCTGTTAACCGGTAATTAACTAGATTAAGATACTGATTTGTAAGTTGAACAAATAAAATTTTGATAAATATATATATATCTGGATATAAGTATTAATCTAATAATCTTCTTATATTATTTAATCTACAAAACTTATCATTTTAAACAAATAAAATATGCTATCTATTTTCTACTATTCATATGTAAATTTTGAATAAAACTATGATTTAAATTCAAAATGTATATCTTAAAAATAAATTGGATTCAAAACTCTACATTTAAAACTAAGTATATATATAGTTATTAATTAATGTATAATTAGATTTTATATCATTTTCTTTAAAAATATATAAATATAGGTAAAAAGAAAGGTATTAATGGAAATATAAAAAACATATAAAATACATGAAATCTAACAAGTGTAAGCTAAGTTTAACTTGCAAATTTACAAGTGTCATATTTGATTTCATTCTCTTCATTTTTAAAAATAATAAAACAAGGCTTTATATACATCTCTACTCATATTCTTTCATTTCTTGTTTCATCTTTCACTTTTCTAAAAACTGAACCAGAGAAGAAAAGTATAAAACTAAAACCAAACAACTCTTGCATTTCAAAACTGAAGTAAGATCAAGTTGCAGATTCAAATTCAGCTAAAATTAAATTTTATCCAAACTCAACAAAGATAAACCTGAAGTAAGCTAGCAGCTTCCAGTTTTCAAACTTCAAACCCCTAGTTCTCTGATTCCTCTGTTCAAACATTACAAGGTGAGTAAACTAACATTTTAAGGTTTAAATCTGTTTAGCTTTGATTGCATGTGATAAAAAATTAAAGTATGCTGTGGAAAAGTGTTTGCATGAATATAAATCTTCCTGCATGTATATAAAAATGAAACCGATTGAGTATGTATGTCTGTGTGTGTATATATATATATATATATCTGTTCTTATATCAACAGACTAAAAATTTGTTCAAAAATCAATTTGTAACGACCCACTATTTTGGACCATTCAAATCGACAATAATCCACGCATGTCTGACTTGAATAATTCAAAATAACAGATTGTAATAAAATTTGGAGCAAATAAAATCAAATACAGAATCACAGACACAGAATATCAGAATAACTCGCAGCGGAATATAAAAACCATAGTAGTTCATGAAGCTACTATAACAAACTCTCAAAACAAAATACATAATATCTGTTTGAAAACATATACAATAGAAATCTCAAATACATAGAAGTTTATAATACCAGAGCTGAAATAGAACAACTGAAACTGGAATGGATAGATAACTAGATAAGCAGAATCTCCAACGATTCCTAGCTCCAGAAAGAGATCCAAATCTAAGCTGTAAATACTCAGGCTGACCCGAGCGTAAAGCAAAATACAAAACACTCGAGTCAGGACAATATATACTTATATAATGTAAACCAACTCAAGTGAACTGTAGCAGTAATGCATAATAACTTAAAGGATGCTTGGGATCGCCCATCCTCTAAGGATCAGTTAAACCATAAATTAAATACATCCCGTGGTTAAAATTTCAAAATTGGTAATTTATATTTCGAAATCAAATATCATTTCAAAATTCAATATCATTCAAAAATCCAGTTCAAAATATCAAATATCATATTTCAAAATAGTTTATATTACGAAACAAATTACTTCATTTTAAATCATAAAATGAAGTTATTATATTAAATAATTAAATTATTAAATTTCCAAAATTTTAATCTTTCAAAGTTCATTCGTTCACTTAAATTAATTAAAACAATGAAAATTCAACTTTCGCAACATTTAGAAAATGCTATGGAAAGTCACATTTAAAACAGTTCAATTTAACAAAAGACAGCATTTAAAATGCTGTAATAGGGTTACATTAGTTTCAAATAAACTTAGTTAAATTCAACCATTATAACATTTACAAAAATGCCATAATAGCCTTTAATTAAATTCAGCCATTTGGTTCATTATTATCAACTACAACATTTACAAATGTTGTATTATCATTTACATTAGAATTAATAGCATTTCAGAAATGCAGTTAATTAACTTCAAATATTTAGTATAACTTCACAACAATTATATTTTTATATAAATCATTTTTAACTTATAAAATCATATAATTTCACTTTTAAAACAATCATTCAAATACCCTTATATTCATGATTTTATAAAGTTAAACCTCCATTCAAAAATCAAAATTTAATAATAATTCACTTATTAAATTCCAATATTAAATTATAAATTCATTAAATTAAATTAACTTAACACTTAAGTTTAAATTTTCAAATATAACTTAATTCCATTTTTATTTACTTAACTTAAAATTCATTTTAAGCCAAATTCACAAATTTCCAATTTTAGTTATATTTCAAAATTTCAACTTAAATATTCATTCATTTCACATTTTAACTTTATTCAAAATCATTAATATAAAATAAAATCATTTAAATTCACTTTAATCCAAATTATCATGAATGTATCACATTTCATATTTAATTTAAATTCCAATTATCACCAAATTAAAATTTCCCAAAATAACTTACATTTCAAATTTTCTAATTTTACCATTAATTTATTTCACTTATAAATTTTCAGAAAATCAATAATGCTTTACAAAAATCATTTTTATTTAGTTTAAGTCAAAATATTATAATATTTACATTTCTAAAATAATAATAAAAAAATTTATAAAACATATTTTAACAACGGGTCTGTATTTCATTTTCTAGCCTAGGTAAAGTGATACGGGTAATTTATCATTTCAACCCGTAATTTACAAAGATACCCGGGTTTGATCATTTCAAACCCGCAATCCCAAGCAAATGAAATAATTGAAAATCATTCAGGCCTATCATTTCAGTCCATAACGGTTTTCTCTTATTCTAAAGTCCGTTCGGGTATGTATCATTTCAACCCATAGTGATTCTAATCTAAAGGGAACTTGTAGTGTGATAAACTGATAAAAATAACAGAACAACATAATATAACAGTAACATATGATATAACAGGTGTTTAAGCATGGGTGAACATCATATAATCATAACATAGCAGATATAATATGGTGATGCATTTTACAGATTCAAAAGTGGTCAATTTACTAGTTATATAGGTATACACTGTCTGGTGAGAATAACTCACTTGTTAAAAGCTGGAGATAGCCACAAAAGCACACAATACTGACACTACGAAGGCACGACAACACGGGAATGACTTGAGAGTGGAGAGCGAGATCCAAGTTATAGATCTTGTGTTACAACCCAAAAACAAAACCAAAATAATAGTTAAAAATCAATACGATTGAATTTGAATAACTTTGAAACAAAAAGCAGTTTGAATACGAAACTTTTTACCTTGCTTTCTCTACTTGTTTGCATGGCCTAGTGGATCAATTAGGTCAGGTTTGTACTTGGTTTGGATCAGGTATGGGTCTGGAAAAGGTAAGGCTACAAGGTAGAACATGATGGAGGAAGTTACAACACAGGGATGTGAAGGGGTTTAGGCTAAAACATGGTTTTTGGCAACCAAAAGGGCTCGGTCATGGGGTTATATGCTTGGCCAGTCAAGCTCAGGTCTGGACAGAGGTTGGAGTGGTGTGGGGAGGTCTGGAAAAGGTGGTGGTGGCAGCCTATGGTGGTGGTGGTGGTGTAAAATGAAGGGAAGGTTGCATACATGGCTCGGGTAGGCGATAATTGTAGAGTTTTCAATGTTTTTGTGGAGTTTTGCTCAAGGGGAGGCCATGGCACTTTCATGTCAGTGGAGAATGATGGTTTGGCCGTGGATTTAGTGGGGAGGAAGGGATGGTGGTCGATGGTGGTGATGGTGAGGCTATGGGCCGAGCAAAGCATGAAGATTTCAAGGCAATTTACAAAGGAAAATCAATAAAAGAAGGTGAAAAAGAATAGAAAAGAGGAAGACATTACAATTCTTTTTCTTCAGATCTGAAAACATATGTGAATGAGGAATGAGAAAGTGATGTTTTCACGTGAATTGCAAAATGAGATATGCAGCTGAAAGAATGAGGAGTTAAGGCCAATTGAATGAAAAGTAATGTTGAAATGTGAAAAGGTGGGAATTCAAAAGGCCTTAGGAAATAAAAAGCCACAAACCTTTCAAATCACTTTTATTTCTTTTTAATAAGTTTAAATAACTGAAAATAATTAAAAATTCAGTTTCAATTCGAAAATGTAACAAATATACAAAATATAAATAAATAAATATTAATTATATATGATTAAAATAAGAAAATAGTACAAAATGAAAACTAGTCTAGAAAAATTGAAAATAAATGAAATAAACTTAGGGAAAATTGTATGGACTTGGAAAAATATTTATAAATAAAGATAAGAACATAAAATAAAAATGCATTCACAAAAATAAATAAATAAATTTTAATTAAATAAAATTTAAATGAAGAATATAGTAGAAAAATAGAAACTAGTCTTTAATAAATGCAATAAATTTTGGAAAAGTTTTATTATCACTTCAAAAATATTAAAAGACAAAAATATACATAAAATAACATATTAACACATTTTAAAATAAAATATGACAAAGAAAATATGATTTATAAAATTTAAAATAGGCAAAATTGCAAAATAAAACAAATTATACTCAAAATTGAAATGTACATAACTTTTACAATTTAATTCCGTTTTCAACGAAACAAAAAGCAGTATTCATGTTATTAAGTCTATTTTCATAATAAAAGATAAAATTTAAGATTTTAAACAATTTAAATTTGAAGTTTTAAAAGTCAAAGTTTGACCAGTTTGACCAGAAATCCCTTTTTCAGGAAATGTTCAATTTATACCAGTTTGAAATTAAAAGTTACATAATAATCAACATTTATATTTAAAAATGAAATGTTTGAAATAAAACAAGTTTAAAATAGTTTTCAAAATATAATAAAGTCAAATAAAATATATACAAAAATCTAGGGCTGTTACACTCTCCCCCACTCAAATCTTTTCGTCCTCGAAAAGGAATGAAGTATGGAAAACACAGAAAAAGATAGAATGGAATAGGATTAAGACAAGATGACAAGAATATTAAAATTATACCTGATAACTGTTGTTATAGGTAAGTTTAACAAGGTGGAGAATAGGAATAGCAAGAAGGGAAAATAGGATGAAAGACAAGGATGAGCCATTTATTAAAAGTGTTGGTTAAAGAGGTAAAATATTTAAAACACTTTAAAATCCTTTAAAAAGGAAATAACCGATCAAAGTATCATTTATATAATATTTTATCAAAATACTTTTATAACTCGATGTCTTAACAAGTTTATCCTCATTCCTGCAGACTCTGGTAGTGCGTTGATCAGGCGCAAAGCTAGAATTCTCCAGGTACTTAGTAGACTTGTTTCAACACCTAGTGAAAATACTGGGAAAACCTTTAAAAACAGATATGGAAAGTACAATCCAAACAAAAACGAATCAAATCATGGATCGCAGATACACAATGGTTACGCCTGGGTCCCCCAGGAAACATCCGTACCTTTTAAGCATTCACTGCCTTGCGAATTTCGCCATGCAACAGAACGGTGGACCGCAGGATACATAAAAATGGTTACGCCTGGATCCCCCAGGAAACATCCATACCCCTTAAGCAATCTCTGCCTTGCGGATTACGCCACTAACACGACCATAGATCGCAGATACACAATGGTTACGCCTGGATCCCCCAGGAAACATCCGTACCTTTTAAGCAATCACTGCCTTACGAATTACGCTATGCAGTCGAGTTCGTAAGACCATGGGTAACGCCATGGAATTCGAAGGACACTCGAGTATCATATCCGGAAAACCAAAAATCAGAGAGAATAATATCGATAGAATGAATCCAAGATGTGGCCACAAATCGGATATCAAGCAGAAGGCACTTTCCATATCTTTACTTCGAAAATATGTATCATATATTACCTTTTCAAATCACTTTCAAATATCGTACTGATATAATATCCATTATATATAAGATTTCACTTTCAAATTGAGTACCTTTTCAAATCTATAGTTTTCGAATCAATTTCATACTCATACAAATCAATTTTATATAAGTTCGACAACTCCCAAATCAAGTGTTTAGTAACATAAGGTTCTCAAATTTCAATTTGTTTCAATATCAGTTCAATTTCAAAATCATATGCAATTTCACCAAATTATTTCTTCTCAAATTAATTATCTTTAGTTTCAAAGTTTCCAAAATAATAGATTTAGAAAATAAATCCAAATTTCCAAATCAATATAATTTAAGTCAACCAATTCATTTCCAAAATCAAATGTTTTCAAAATCATCTTATACTTACGTAAGGTCTATCTTACATAAGGATCAAATTTTCAAAATAATTTCGCTGTATGAAGAGCCATATGGGATTGAATATCTTTGCTTTTATGGGTTATATATCTTTGTAATTTAAATTGGAAATTTTCTTTTAGTAAGCAAAGATATTCTAACTCGACGGCTTTCAATTTCAGCCTCAAAATATATCAAAGATATTAGAATATAAGATGTACATACGTCATCATTTCGCAGAATCACATTTGATCGCTCGCTCGATCACACAAGTTCGCTTTCGAACTAGTATTGTCCATTCGACTTCCCTAATGCGGATTTTCGATATGGTTTCTCGACTAGAAGCCATCAGTCTCCTTGCATAGCCATATACTATGATAGAGAATTCTAGAATCAAGCCCAAAATCCATATCAAATATTCGCCATCAAGAATCGAATGAACAATCCTAACGCGAAATGGTGTAATTCACCTCAAACTTGTGTACTCAAACCTGGATCAAAGTAATTATGCGAATAAAACAGCATACATACAACTTATATATTTATTCCAACTTGTTAAATATAGTTTCATAAAGATGTTACTAAGTTAAAACATTTAAACTAAACTTTATTCAAAATATTTTGAAGACCAAATTCTTTTCGAAACATTTCAAAAATCTAAATTTCATATTAGAAAAAATTAAAATTTCCTTATTCATTTACTTAACAAAACAGTTTCCACTTATTTAAATCATATTACTACATACTTCAAACATACACACCAAACTTATATACTTTATACTTTTCGAAATTTCTTAGCTTTGAAAAGTTAACCTTGATTTGGAAGTGCTCGAACCTTCAAAATAGTTGAAGAAATCATTTTCAATTTCAAGAGTTGGAAATCAGCTCAAATTAGTAAATTAATTTTAATAGATAGCGTTATATCAAATCCAAAACTCGAGGAACGAACACCGGCTTACTTCAAATCATTTCAAATATACATATATCTTTCGAGTATCAAATCTTACTTCGAAATTTGAAATCAAAATGGTTTCACAAAATCACTCGCATAGCAATGCTATTAAAGTGGCCCTTCCCTCACTCTGAAACTCGAAAATCAATGTCGATGATGCGTGCACTCATCACCGAAATTATTTTCCGGCGACATAAGTGAGTTCTGGACTTCTATTTACTCAAACTTCTTTTGAAATTTCTTCGAAACTCATCAAAAACTTATTAAAATCATTTGAAACATTTCTTATTCGGAAAATACTTTTAAATCATATTATTATATATTTCAAAATCTTAAAACCAATTTCAAAATACCGGAGTTCAATTCTCGAATTTCAAATTTAAAATCCTTCAGTTATAAATCAAATTTCTTATATAGTTTTTTTTTCAAAATTACAAATCCTTTCAAAACCTCAAATTATCATTTTTTTTAAAAGTATATAATCCTTATCAAAAACATTTCATCTTTATATAAAAATATGGCCATCCTTATCAAAATAAAAACTATGATGAATACACAATTTTCAAAAGACAATCAACCACAAACTTTCCAAGGGACGATTCAAGGATGGATTTCAAAGCAAAACAGAGATTCAAATTTAGAAGGACTCTAATCAAATAGAATTCTAATTCAAAGATAGGCTCAAACGAAGATAAGATAATTAAATTACCAAATAGAAGATGGATAAGCCTATATGAATCGCGGGCGACCTTAACTGGTCAACCGTGACTTCAGGAATATAATCGATGCGAAAATCTAAGGCAAATCGACCTTCGATTGCCAGAGATAGAATCTAAATATAGCAGAAGATAGAAAACATCGTAAACCGAGGATACAGAAATCTCCGATGAATCAATGCCAATTATAATCATTCAAAGATTGGCGGAATCGCCACCCTATAAAGGTCATACAAAGTGGAGTGATGCAATGCTCCAAAATCAAAAGAATACAATTAGGGGAGACAGGAATGGATTTCAGAACAAGTGGGAGCGTTCCAAAATTCAAAGGAATCTTATTCGATAAGAATCCAAACGAAGATTAGAGATATATAACCTATATCGATACAGAAAAATTCCCATAAAAATTTGGAAAGACTCGAATTCATAACATACGAAAACAGAAGCATAAATATCTTTAGTTGGACAACTTTAGCTAAGCAAAAGATACAACAGAGTTTACTCAAAACAACTTAACAAACTACTGATTTTGCCATACTCAAAATAGATTCCTATCAACAATGGATCTAGATCAATCAAGAGAGAAGTTCAAAATTTTAGAGGATCCTAATCAAAGAAATTACTAACAAGGTGGATACGAAAGGAATGAAGTTTAAGAAATATTTTACTTTCAAAGCAAGGAAATTTATATCAAAATAATCTTTGAAAATTCTTTAAAAATCATTTGAAAATCATTTTATACTTTGAAAATACGTTCTCTCACAAAGAAATGATTCTGAGATTGATTTCACTTATACTAGGGTATTTCTACCCTATCTCTAATGAGTTTTTGCTCTGTAGGCTAAGGTTTGCCTAAAACCAAAGCTCTGATACCAACTGTAACGACCCACTATTTTGGACCATTCAAATCGACAATAATCCACGCATGTCTGACTTGAATAATTCAAAATAACAGATTGTAATAAAATTTGGAGCAAATAAAATCAAATACAGAATCACAGACACAGAATATCAGAATAACTCGCAGCGGAATATAAAAACCATAGTAGTTCATGAAGCTACTATAACAAACTCTCAAAACAAAATACATAATATCTGTTTGAAAACATATACAATAGAAATCTCAAATACATAGAAGTTTATAATACCAGAGCTGAAATAGAACAACTGAAACTGGAATGGATAGATAACTAGATAAGCAGAATCTCCAACGATTCCTAGCTCCAGAAAGAGATCCAAATCTAAGCTGTAAATACTCAGGCTGACCCGAGCGTAAAGCAAAATACAAAACACTCGAGTCAGGACAATATATACTTATATAATGTAAACCAACTCAAGTGAACTGTAGCAGTAATGCATAATAACTTAAAGGATGCTTGGGATCGCCCATCCTCTAAGGATCAGTTAAACCATAAATTAAATACATCCCGTGGTTAAAATTTCAAAATTGGTAATTTATATTTCGAAATCAAATATCATTTCAAAATTCAATATCATTCAAAAATCCAGTTCAAAATATCAAATATCATATTTCAAAATAGTTTATATTACGAAACAAATTACTTCATTTTAAATCATAAAATGAAGTTATTGTATTAAATAATTAAATTATTAAATTTCCAAAATTTTAATCTTTCAAAGTTCATTCGTTCACTTAAATTAATTAAAACAATGAAAATTCAACTTTCGCAACATTTAGAAAATGCTATGGAAAGTCACATTTAAAACAGTTCAATTTAACAAAAGACAGCATTTAAAATGCTGTAATAGGGTTACATTAGTTTCAAATAAACTTAGTTAAATTCAACCATTATAACATTTACAAAAATGCCATAATAGCCTTTAATTAAATTCAGCCATTTGGTTCATTATTATCAACTACAACATTTACAAATGTTGTATTATCATTTACATTAGAATTAATAGCATTTCAGAAATGCAGTTAATTAACTTCAAATATTTAGTATAACTTCACAACAATTATATTTTTATATAAATCATTTTTAACTTATAAAATCATATAATTTCACTTTTAAAACAATCATTCAAATACCCTTATATTCATGATTTTATAAAGTTAAACCTCCATTCAAAAATCAAAATTTAATAATAATTCACTTATTAAATTCCAATATTAAATTATAAATTCATTAAATTAAATTAACTTAACACTTAAGTTTAAATTTTCAAATATAACTTAATTCCATTTTTATTTACTTAACTTAAAATTCATTTTAAGCCAAATTCACAAATTTCCAATTTTAGTTATATTTCAAAATTTCAACTTAAATATTCATTCATTTCACATTTTAACTTTATTCAAAATCATTAATATAAAATAAAATCATTTAAATTCACTTTAATCCAAATTATCATGAATGTATCACATTTCATATTTAATTTAAATTCCAATTATCACCAAATTAAAATTTCCCAAAATAACTTACATTTCAAATTTTCTAATTTTACCATTAATTTATTTCACTTATAAATTTTCAGAAAATCAATAATGCTTTACAAAAATCATTTTTATTTAGTTTAAGTCAAAATATTATAATATTTACATTTCTAAAATAATAATAAAAAAATTTATAAAACATATTTTAACAACGGGTCTGTATTTCATTTTCTAGCCTAGGTAAAGTGATACGGGTAATTTATCATTTCAACCCGTAATTTACAAAGATACCCGGGTTTGATCATTTCAAACCCGCAATCCCAAGCAAATGAAATAATTGAAAATCATTCAGGCCTATCATTTCAGTCCATAACGATTTTCTCTTATTCTAAAGTCCGTTCGGGTATGTATCATTTCAACCCATAGTGATTCTAATCTAAAGGGAACTTGTAGTGTGATAAACTGATAAAAATAACAGAACAACATAATATAACAGTAACATATGATATAACAGGTGTTTAAGCATGGGTGAACATCATATAATCATAACATAGCAGATATAATATGGTGATGCATTTTACAGATTCAAAAGTGGTCAATTTACTAGTTATATAGGTATACATTGTCTGGTGAGAATAACTCACTTGTTAAAAGCTGGAGATAGCCACAAAAGCACACAATACTGACACTACGAAGGCACGACAACACGGGAATGACTTGAGAGTGGAGAGCGAGATCCAAGTTATAGATCTTGTGTTACAACCCAAAAACAAAACCAAAATAATAGTTAAAAATCAATACGATTGAATTTGAATAACTTTGAAACAAAAAGCAGTTTGAATACGAAACTTTTTACCTTGCTTTCTCTACTTGTTTGCATGGCCTAGTGGATCAATTAGGTCAGGTTTGTACTTGGTTTGGATCAGGTATGGGTCTGGAAAAGGTAAGGCTACAAGGTAGAACATGATGGAGGAAGTTACAACACAGGGATGTGAAGGGGTTTAGGCTAAAACATGGTTTTTGGCAACCAAAAGGGCTCGGTCATGGGGTTATATGCTTGGCCAGTCAAGCTCAGGTCTGGACAGAGGTTGGAGTGGTGTGGGGAGGTCTGGAAAAGGTGGTGGTGGCAGCCTATGGTGGTGGTGGTGGTGTAAAATGAAGGGAAGGTTGCATACATGGCTCGGGTAGGCGATAATTGTAGAGTTTTCAATGTTTTTGTGGAGTTTTGCTCAAGGGGAGGCCATGGCACTTTCATGTCAGTGGAGAATGATGGTTTGGCCGTGGATTTAGTGGGGAGGAAGGGATGGTGGTCGATGGTGGTGATGGTGAGGCTATGGGCCGAGCAAAGCATGAAGATTTCAAGGCAATTTACAAAGGAAAATCAATAAAAGAAGGTGAAAAAGAATAGAAAAGAGGAAGACATTACAATTCTTTTTCTTCAGATCTGAAAACATATGTGAATGAGGAATGAGAAAGTGATGTTTTCACGTGAATTGCAAAATGAGATATGCAGCTGAAAGAATGAGGAGTTAAGGCCAATTGAATGAAAAGTAATGTTGAAATGTGAAAAGGTGGGAATTCAAAAGGCCTTAGGAAATAAAAAGCCACAAACCTTTCAAATCACTTTTATTTCTTTTTAATAAGTTTAAATAACTGAAAATAATTAAAAATTCAGTTTCAATTCGAAAATGTAACAAATATACAAAATATAAATAAATAAATATTAATTATATATGATTAAAATAAGAAAATAGTACAAAATGAAAACTAGTCTAGAAAAATTGAAAATAAATGAAATAAACTTAGGGAAAATTGTATGGACTTGGAAAAATATTTATAAATAAAGATAAGAACATAAAATAAAAATGCATTCACAAAAATAAATAAATAAATTTTAATTAAATAAAATTTAAATGAAGAATATAGTAGAAAAATAGAAACTAGTCTTTAATAAATGCAATAAATTTTGGAAAAGTTTTATTATCACTTCAAAAATATTAAAAGACAAAAATATACATAAAATAACATATTAACACATTTTAAAATAAAATATGACAAAGAAAATATGATTTATAAAATTTAAAATAGGCAAAATTGCAAAATAAAACAAATTATACTCAAAATTGAAATGTACATAACTTTTACAATTTAATTCCGTTTTCAACGAAACAAAAAGCAGTATTCATGTTATTAAGTCTATTTTCATAATAAAAGATAAAATTTAAGATTTTAAACAATTTAAATTTGAAGTTTTAAAAGTCAAAGTTTGACCAGAAATCCCTTTTTCAGGAAATGTTCAATTTATACCAGTTTGAAATTAAAAGTTACATAATAATCAACATTTATATTTAAAAATGAAATGTTTGAAATAAAACAAGTTTAAAATAGTTTTCAAAATATAATAAAGTCAAATAAAATATATACAAAAATCTAGGGTTGTTACACAATTTCTTCCTTTTCAATCTCCTATAGGTTATGATCTTTAAAGGAAATTTGGTGGTGGTAACTAAACGTGATTTTTAAAAATATTTTTAAACTTAATTAACAAGTTATTTTATGAAGAGATTACAGTGAAAATCTTATTCAAATTGGAAAATCGATCATCTTGATTTCATATTTGGATTATATAAGCTAAATCGTATTGAAAAATGGTGAATTTTGATAAGCATATCATGATTTTTAGGTTCATAATTGTTGTGATTTCTCGAGTTGAACGGTGATTGCATTTCAGTCGATTCATGGTGATCGGGATGAAGATGGTCGTTGTGCTCGACGCTGGAGGTAGCTCAAGGGTAGAGGTGCTCAGGGAAATTGGTCAGTAGATTTTTAATTCGTCGTGGTGGCGCGGCGGTGTCGTAGTAGGGTTTAGATTACGATCTGGACGAGGACAAACTCATGGCGATTTCGGCGTTGAGGTCGAATCGAGTTGGACCGGCGTAAGGGGATTAGGAAGGTGGAAGTGCGGCGAGTCTCCAGGTGTGAGCACGGGGGCTCTGGTGGTCAGAGGCGATGGTTCAAGGTGGAGATAGCAGTTGGGGTTTTTTCCTGGTATCGGCATATCTGCTCGATTTCGATTCTTGAGTCGTGATGAAGTTCTGGGTGTTCGGACACTTTGAGGAAGTGGTCGCCGACATGTGGGGAGTATCGGCGATGATCGGAGAGGCCTCGATCGCCGGTGCATGTGCACGGCGAGGCTGGAGTGTCAGTGGGTTTGGGTAGTGGTGTGACTCGAAGAATACTCGGGAAGGAAGCGTTGTGGCTCGAGTTGGGCTTCGAGACTTTCGCGTGTGTGTTTTGTTTCCAGATTTTAAGTTAAAACTAAATCTAGGTTTAAAAAAAAAGAAAAACAAAAAGAAAAAGGAAAGAAGTTCTCGGGTCTAGGCTCGAGTATGAACCGGGTTGGACTCGAGTAATATTTATAACAGTTTTAAAAAGTTTTAAATAAAGTAAGTTTTAAAATTTAAAATAAATCAAGTTTAAACTATTTCTTAAATCAATAGTCTTTGTATAATAAATGTTTTTATTAAATATTTGGTTTAAGAAAAGTGGTATGATTTATTTAACTTAAATTTATTAAGTTAATTATTAAGTTTATTTTAAACTTAAATTTAGCGTGTAATTAAGTAGTTAATTATAAGGGTAAAATGTTTTTAATTTATATGTTGATGATAATTATTCCAAGATTTATTAAATAAGATCTTGATGATGATTAAGTAATTAATCAAGAAAAGGTTTATCTTAAAGTTAATTAAGGTCTTGGATAATTAATGAGTAATTAAATTTATGAAGTAATTAAAGAGGAATTAATTTATTAATGATTAAGGATTAATTAATAATTAAGGGTTATAATTAATTAATTAGATTAATTAATTGGTAATTTGGCATTAATTAATGTAAGTAATTAGAGATTAATTACTTAAATGATAATTACTTAATATAAGTAATTAAAGGATTAATTTGTTAAGGGTTAATTTTTTTTAATTAGCAATTAAAGGTTAAATTAATTAATAATTAAAGGTTAATTAATTGAGGATAATTAACTAATGGGATAATTACTTCATGAAAGTAATTATGGATAATTAAATTAGATTAATAATTAAAGAATGATTAATTAATGGTTGTAATTAATTAATGTTAAGTAAACAGGATTTAAAAGCAATTAAATTAATTAGAAATGGTACAATTAATTTATCTTGCTTATAGATGATAAAGATATATTGAATGACTTAGATTATTTGATATCTCAGATATGTGATTTGTGATGCTTTGTGATATGAGATACTTTGGTTGAACTGTGATATTGTGGGTTATCTATCTGAGATAAATTGTTGTGTGAATATGAAATCCTGAATATAAATTGTATTGTTATACTTAAACATTCGGCTTGAAGAACAACATTGGATTCGAAGAGACCGGGGTCGGGTATTAGTAAGTACCCGAAACCACTTCGATTTGTAATCTACTATGATTCTTTATAGATTAGTATGGAAATCAATAGGCTGGAATGGGATTAATTTAAATGACTGGACCATTTAAACTAAGTAAAGGTACTTAGGGATTGATTTGTGAATTTAAGTGTTGACCATAACAAGTTGTGAACTTGTAGTGAAGTACGAGTTACCCCGGGTTTAAATAGGTTTTATACATTAGTATTTCATGTTAGACGGGTTTACTCATGTTGGTTTCCAGCCTGACCCGGGTGTTACTTTGATGTAATACTCGGGTCAGACCAAGTATTACAGATTTTCAAGTAAGGATGTTTTAGAGCTCAGGAGGCGAGCTAGATGGCAGGAACGTATGGAGTGTTTCTGCTGTGATATTTCTGTTTATCTGAGATATGTTGATTTGTATATGTCCAGTGTTTGAGTGTGTGTGTAACTCTGGTGTATAAAAATGTAATCAACTGATATAGTATTCTTTTGTAAACTGTTATTATTTGATATTATATTTTGATCCGCTGCGAATGTGAGAATCTGTGTGGTGTTTCTGTTTTCTTCTTCTTCTATCTCTTTCTTCTTTTCCTAACTATCTGGAATTTCCGGGATCGAAAATTCCAGGTCGTTACAGTAAATATTAGCTTTTAAAATAAGCTTGTAATAGCATTTTCTAATGAAGTTTTTATTATTATTTTTCTACCTTGTAGTAGCATTTTTTGTTATTACATAGGTAATTTATACCATTTTTCATGAAGCGTTTTTTTTTCTACCGTAGCATTTTTGAAGGAAGAATATTTTGGATTATAACTTATAGAATCATTTTATGATTTCGTAAAAGTTATCGTTTTATTTTATTTTTTGAATATAGCAATATTTTTCGTAAATTATTTTATAATACTACCATGTAGTATTAGTTTAGTTTTGTATTTACCAAATTTAAAAAAAAACTAATACTTATATTTTAGTTTTATCGTGTAATAGTTAATCTTACTTTGCGATTTTATGTTTAAATAATACGACCTGGTAGTACTTTGTACTTGCTATTTTCCATTTTGTATCATTTTCTCATATAATTATACTGTACGTTATCATTTTGTTACTTGTTATCTTTACAGTGAATGATGATTGAAGGCAAGATAAGGGCAAGATGAGATGATCAGCGATGTCATGATGTGTTGAAGGATGTAGGCAGCATGGTAGGTGGCAAGTAGAGGCATGAGTTTGTTAGCTAGGGTTAGATTTTGACGAGGTTGTGAGAATGGGAGACGGAGGTAGCGACAAGTGACAGAGCATAGACGTATGGTTGCATGGGGTGTGGCAACGTGAGGTGTGGTGGCGTGGAAAGCGACGACATGGTTTATAAATAATTTCATGCCAAAAGAAAGAGCATCTTCTTTATATGAAAGATAGGTAGTTTCATAAAACTAGTAAACTTTTGAAAGGAAAGATATATTTTCCCTCGAGAGGAAGAATAGTCTTCCTTGTAGAAGCTAGAAAGGAAGACTATGTGAGGAAGCCAATTATGTTTTTTACTAAGTAATATTCCTGTCTTTCCAACTAAATGAGAAATTGTCCTTGTTTGTATCAAAATTGGGTACAACACTCTTTGGATGTGTTTGAAGAGATAAAATGAAGAAAATAAATGTAAAATGAAGCAGATCTAACAAACACATCAATAAACAGATAAGAAAATGCACAGAAACACACGGATTTAGAGTGGTTCGGCGAATTGTCTACGTCCACTATGAAATGACTGATGTTTATTGAACTTTACTCGCTGATTACAAAAGGTTACAGCAGTACAACTAAAATTTAATGGTGATTCCGACAGAGTATCAGCGTAGAGAAACCAAAAGTCCCTTTTCTGTAGGTCCAGGGTTGCTATTTATAGGCGTAGGCAGCAAATATCTCGCATAGATCTCGGAGGACTTCTTCTCGCACGTGGGTGGGCCCACGTGATCGATCACATGCTGTTTGCACTCGATCCGTGATCGATACGAACCGAATTCGCATCGATCGAGATTTTGTCCGATCGAGTCGAGATCGATCATGAACATTCTCAAGGTGGTACGCAAGCTCCTGTGAAAATTTGGTGGTATTTGGACTTGTAGATTTTGAGTTATGATCGATGCAAGTTTGGATTTTTCGAAGGCTGCTAAATTCGTATCAATGCTGTTCGTATAAATAGCGTGGCTCTATTTGTATCGATGCTTGCATGCTACTTCGTATCGATGGTTGGAGGCCGCCTTCGTATCGATGCTTCATGTTTCTTTCTTCGTATCGATCGGTGGTTGTTGCTGTTCGTATCGATGGTGGGAGATCGATACGAGATGGATAGAGGGAGACCGATACGAAATGAGCATTTGTTGATGGATAGGAAGTACTAATAACATGATGGTTACGAAGTAGCTTCATTTTATGGATGCGAAGGAAGTTAGTAGGCGATGGATACAAACTAATCTCTCTTGGGGAATGGATACAAAATTGGATGGATACGAATAGAGTTGGATTTCTCAACCGTGATCGATCAATATCTTGAGCATAAGAACCCCGATTGACTTGAAATTTGGAACGTTGTTTTTATAGCTTTGCTTATCGTGTCATGTCAATTGTTGCTCGATCCGTACTCGGGCAAAATTTACCGGTATCCATAGTGAACCTATGTATAACCGATCTCCAGTATAAACTGTCCTTGGTTTCTAGTCAAGTTATTGGTGTCACGGCCTTGCCAAAAGACGGGATAACAGTCCTGTTTCACATTTGAAAGAAATATAGTCTTCCTTTACATTTGCAGAAAGATAGTTTTCCTTTAACGTTAAGGTCAAATAACGATCATCTTATTTATGAAAGGGACAAGGTTTTTCTACTTAAAAAGGAAGATGGTCTTCTTTAAGAAGGAGAGGTAGTCTTTCTTTGTAAAAAATAATTTTGATAGGATAACTCTTTTAAAAAACGTAGGGTCAGTTTAGTTTGAAAACAGAATTTTGAGTTTTACGTTTTTAATATGTATTCAAAAAAATGTGGAATAGATGTACAACGTGGGAAGGAGTGGAGGACATGGGAAGGGGAAATAGAGGAACGGATACAGCGAGAAACAGAAAAAATTCATTTTCAATTTTATATGTTAAAACCATTTTCCGGATGATTGTTTTTGAAAATCCAATGCATTTTATCATACGAGAATTCAAAATTGAATATTACAAACCAAAAGGGTCTTTCTTTCTTAACCTATGGTGCATTTATTGCAAAGCCAAAGGAGCACTTGAATAGGTAAGTTGGTGAAAGAAAATGCATTGTTGTATTGCCAAAGAGGTAAAGAAAGAGCTAAAGAGTAGAAAATTGATTCCATTGACAATTATTTTCTGATTAATTTAATTATAATTAGTATAAAACATGACTAAACCATTAATTAATAATGCAAAAACAACAATTTCGAACTACAAACGATACAAATACAATGGATCAGGGATTAAGGCTCTGCTTGGAAGTTTCGTGGTACCGGTTATGAGAGGTTTTGAGAGTAGCGGTTTTGAGAGTAGCGGTTTTGACCATAAATGATCGTAGCGGTTTTGATTGGTTTATATAAAATGTTGTTATAAGCGATCAATACATGCTTGAGAATTTAACATACATCGGTTGTAAGAGTTTTCCATTAAATTAATATTACATGTATACCCTTATATTTATTCTCTAGTTTTGTGATGATTAATTTTTCAATATGATTAGTATGAGTATAGTTGAAAAAAAAAGTTAGAATCACACAAAACACTCCAATTTGATAGGGTTAGAATTGACATTAAAATTATACTAGACCGGTTTCTACCGGTTTTATAACCAACAATAATCGGTATGAAAAAAAGAGTATCACAACACCTGATATACAGAGCCGTCCAAAACCAGTCGAAATCGGTAGAGAAAAAAACTTCCAAGCGGAAATGGTGCCGTCGGATTCATTTGAAACATCTAATGCAAAAGTATAATTTCAACAACTTCCCCTTATTCCATATTTTTACCCCGTTTAAGCATGCATCTACGCAAAATATGAACGGTAGGATAAAAATTGTATACAAACGTTACTTTAATATTTGTGCAAAGAAGATGATATTTCTTTCTCGAGAAAGATGAAGTGCCTTCATAGTTATAATCTTCAATTTTCCATAAACACATGAAAATTAAATTAAATGTACAAAAAATCATTGTTTAGATCTTAAAAGTAAGATGGTTTATGTAGATATTCTTCCTTTATTGGATCGGAAGGACGATATTCTCCTGCCAAGGAAGGAAGATATTCTTCTTCATGGGAAAGAGTGTATTCTTCATTGAAAATTATTTCTACAAAGTTATATTTTACATATGAACATCCTCTGTCATTTAGAGAGCTAAAGTCGTGAGCTAATGTTAAAAAAGGTATATCGGTTCGATTTTGTATAATAGAAAGCGGTATCGTTTCGAAATATAAGGGATAATAAATCAAAAAAGGATGGGTTTATCTAAAATCTATGTGAAGGGGTGTAGGGATAGGGTTTTCAAACTATATTTAGGAGATTGATCAAACGTGAAGAATGATAAGAGAATGATAGGAACCACATATAATACACACACATGTAACTGTGTCCAAATATAAATTTACAAATTCACCCCACTCAATATATCTCTATTATACCCCTGAATTCAAAATTGAACAAGGGCATTTTGGTACATGTGGTACCATAAGACAGAAAATTAGTTTTATATTCTGTTACAAGCTCTCTCGGGCACACAAACGTGTACACACTTTTTTTTTGAACCTAAACACACAAGCATGTGTGTATGAGAAGCTCAAATGTGATCCTTTTTGGAGTACCCTATCATATTTTGAGTTACCCGATTCTAAATAC
Source organism: Allium fistulosum (assembly GCA_030737815.1). Taxonomy (NCBI): domain Eukaryota; kingdom Viridiplantae; phylum Streptophyta; class Magnoliopsida; order Asparagales; family Amaryllidaceae; genus Allium; species Allium fistulosum. The sequence continues at coordinate 1,133,530,640 of CM060906.1, read as the reverse complement.
TATAAAATTTTGTAAATATGTCCATACCATACTCAAGATAGATCATTTCTGTAAAATTTGAACGCATTTAAATATACATAACATGATAAACTAGACGGTTCAAACCAACGGATAAATTAAATATTTTAACGGTTACTATTGACTTACTATTTTGACAATATTAGAAATTTCAAAACGATCTCATATTTTGTAGAGATGATATTCATAATGCAGATTAAACATCCATAAACTTTCATAGCATTTAAAATCGTATAACTCAAAATATGACAGCGATGCCATTGAAGCTTCATCACACCTATAACATACTTTAATTTCGTTGGCCCATAATAATCTACTGAGTGACTCAACCTTTGGTAAGTAATGGGTTCCATATGTCTAGTTTTATTATAATTTGCTATAATGTAAATACTAAAGGGTGAAATTTTTTTTTCCATTTCTCAAACCATTTCTAAATGTTTATATTCAGGGTACCATTATATTATAATATAAAGAGCAATTTTGCAATAGACATTACAGAACATTGGAGTGGATAGTTAGGAATCATAATATGGTTGGGTCCACTGACATAAAGGATGTATAGTTAAAAAAATGCAGACTATACATGCAAAAAATACCAGTAACATATAAAAATCATCTATTTCCCTAAATTTGTAACAAGTTTTTTAAAATAAGACTACTACCATCAATTCACATTACCAAAATAAGCAGCACTGAAATCAAAGTTTTCACTACAAGCCTTTGTATATAAAACCAGCAAAAAAAAGTTAAAAATATGATTCAAATGCCAGTTTTATCTACCAATGCTCTTTAAATAGTCACAGTATAAAGTGACGCGCACCAAAAACACCATCATGTCATGTATAAATAATGTGTACCACCAAAAAAAAAAAAAAAGGAGGGAGGGGGAAGGGGGGGGGGTTGGTGGGATGGGGGATATGCTTACTGATCGTCATCGGTTACCGGATCTTTGAAATCCGAGTTGGTCAGCCGCAAAGCTTCACCGGATCTCTTAGCATTGTAAATACTTTTGATAGTCGAGTAGCTATTACCGTTCCTTTTTATAGCAGATAAAATCTCTTTGGGTTTCGCACCAGCCTTATACATGTCAGCAACAATGTTTTTCTCATCCTCGCTCAACCTGCCAGCATAGCTGTGACCCTCTAACGATTCAGAAATTTCATGGTTATGTCGACCATTTTCGACTTTCAGTTTCCAGGAATCCCCTTCAAGTAACAACCCTCTGAGGTAAAAAGGGCAGTTGCATTTTCTGGTACCTCTCTTTCTGGCCCTTTTCTTCTCAGGTTTTTCAGAATCCTCGGTTTTTTTAGCATGGCTTCTGTATACTCCACCTCTGTCACAAGCGAACAGCAATCGAGCTTTGCGTTTGGGCGTGTTTTTTTCTGATTTTATGATGATGATTATGAAGCCCAGACTGATCGCCTTCTGTTTGACCCAATCAACTAATGCAGTGCGAGATGGGAAAATCTGTAAGCACATAAAATAAATGAGTTGAAAAAAGCAAATAAATAAATAAGAATGTTGTATTAAAATGCTTACTAGGTCAGTGGTGAATGCGCTAGAGTGATCAGAATCAGTGGGTTGCGAGCTACATTGAGATTGTGAGCGTGTAAATTCTGGTGTTATAAGAATGTCGCTCCAGTCACAGTCGCTCTCGCTTTGAGTAGTATCGATCTGAAACAAGAATGTATAACAGCGTTAGTAAGTACGACATACAAATGTATGACAATAGCCTCGGAGTAACCAGACAAAATAAACTTTTGAAACAACGAACGGGACACAGAATTTTGTGACCATGATTGTTAAAACAAAAACAAATTGGATAAGACGCGAGATTGAGTACTGAGAAAACATGAAAAATATAATTGCTGATAGAGGGGAAAATGTAAATTTTACTATAAGTATAGTATTTATTGACCAAAATACTCTTGAAATTCTCTTTACCGTATAGTGCAACTCCGCTAGTAGATATAAAAACTAGTAGTAACCCCACAAAAATAAGTTGATCACACTATTTTCCAAATTTAATCCAAAACTATTACTGACCTCATGTAATTATGTCTGCAATGGAGAAGCTTCAACACGAGTATGAGATATCTACACTTATCTTTTGACCCGTCTAAAAGTGACGTATACACAATCACTTAAAAACTCGTGGTTTAGACAAAAATATCTAGTGGAGACAACATTGCTACAGATGCTTTAACGAAAAACTAAAAAGTTCAAAACAATAAATAAAACTTTTAAAATTTCGGAATTAAGTTTTAAAATTTTCAAATTTCAGGAAAAAGTAAAGCGTCAAAATATTATATATTTGAAGTTCCAAAAATACGATGTTTCAAAAATAAATAATACGAAGTAGTTTAAATTTTAAAAATAATTAAATATGATAAATTTTGAATCATTTCTTGAAAAATAATAATAATTAAACTTGCATATTTCATGACATTAGGCACACAGAGCAACCAATACAAATTAACTTTTGAAATGATGAATGGAACATGAATCATTATTAAAATTAAGATAATTGTTAAAATGAAAAAGAAACTGGATAAGGAACATTATTAAAATGTAAATTTTACTACATGAACTTTACAATATTGATTGAGCAAAATAATCTTGAAAAATTTTCTTGTATTCAGGAAAAAAAATTCAAAAATAGATAAAACACTTAGGTCCCGTTTGGCTTGTCGTTTTTAGTTTTGTGTTTTCGTCTATACAAAAGCGCGTCCGTTGTATGCATTGTTGAAAAACAAACGATTTTGAAAAATGAAATTAACATGTAAAATAGAAAACAATTTTATTTTGTTTTTCGTGTTTCGAGAGATAAGAAAAGCACGGGAAACAATTCAACTCCTTCGTTGTCCATTGGTCGTCGCAACGGCTAAGAATTATAAATCTTCTTCTCTTGCTTCTTAGTGCAAGTTGAAAACACAAAACTCAAAATACAAAATGAAACCAAACGGGCCCTTAAAGTTTGAAAATTTTGAAGTGTTGAAGTATATCATATATTCGAGTTTCCAAAAAGTAAGTTGTCTCAGAAATAAAATAATTTAAAGTAGTTTAAGTTTCAAATTTCTAATTATTAAAAAATATAATCTTGAATCTTTTCTTGGAAGAAATTTAAATTTCAATCTTTAATGAGAACTTTCTAGGATATTATTTTAATAAAATAAAATGTTATTCTTGTATTTTTACCAGGGGAAAAATCACAATTCGTTATTTTCCCTTATCAATTTACTCTTAGATACTATTTTAATGATATCTACCCATTGTCTAAAAAAAAATTCTGTTAACAATCAGTGGCGGAGGCAGCTTTCAGTTTCAAATAAAGCATGGTAGTATTACAAAAGAAGGTGTTTATATAACACCAAAAGTTGCCACAAAATAAAGATATTGGTTAAGTGGGGAAATACAAGAGTAGACAATATTAAGATGGGCAAATTATAAAATTGAGATAACATACAAAGTCAAATTTTGCTTCAAGTAAAGCAAAATTTAAGAGTCAAGCGGGGCATTGCCTTACATGCCGTAAATGCATCCGCCCCTGCTGAGTTAAAGCCAATAAAGTAAACACCATACTATCAATTTTAACCTGTCAAATAATTCCACAAAAACTGTATTTGCATATCTGGTAAGCACTTTTCTTAGCAATAATAGTATAGAACAATGAATATTCTTATCATGCAGTTTCAACCATTTATTTTTCACTGTGAATTGGGTCAATGGCAACAGAAAATTGTCGAATATAATATATGTAAACATACTACCAGGTTCTCCCTTTCGTTATAAATATACCACAGTCACAAAAAAAGGTACTACATTGATGACTTCATCGACTTTGTCTATTAGTTTTCCATTTTTAATTCATTTTCTTTCCAAATGTGCTTGGACTTATGAGATCCAGGGTATGGATAATACACACACAAACATCATACACGCATATGCATGTATGCACTAGCGCACAAAATAAAAGGGGTTGACATAATTAATGACCCATGGCGTCCACCACCACTACTGGCATAGAATTATTTTTATATGACAGAAAAGTCGGGATCACTCGTGGGTTGAAAGACTGAAAATTCTAAAGGCTAAAAGTATACCTCCATCCTACAAGTTTCCATTTACTTGAAGACAAACAAACAACACAATTTACAGTCCAATTCTCAAATTGCAGCAAGCAATAAAGAGTGGTTCCTGTTTAGGTGGCCGTGCGACATAGTGAACTGGTGGATAGCCGATGTTTGCCATAAAGAATATCAGCTGTGTTAGCTGTATTTGATTTCTGCAGATCTGGTTTTGCTAATGTATTTTTGAAAACGTTACTTGTTCAATCTGTTCAGATGATGTGCATATGAATTTTGAAACGTTTCTCTCTCTTCAAAATGCAGAAGTATAAAAATAAAGAAAAATGATGGATTTGTGTATATAATTTTATGACACAAGCAGTAGTGAATTGGTGACAAAATATTTCTTCACGTTTTTACTTTTCAATTTAATGACATAAAATGGAGTGTCAGGTTATGGGTAGACTTTGTTTGTTTATCTTGATCTGCACATTGTTTATGGTCCAAATGAGCAAGACTGTTTTAGCATTTCGCATTGGATGTCTTATACTCCTAATATGCATATAAATTGTTGCTGGGAGTTTAATAGGTCAAATTTTTTTTTCTTGGATGCATAAAATAATATACAAAAATAAAATAAAAAAATAAGTCACGATACTTTCCATACAAAGCAGACATTGAGTATTACTGCATCAACATAAGATTATGGATTGTTGTGTTAGCTCGCTAATTGTTTCTTTGACTGTTAAATTATGTTTTATTTAGCTATTTGATAGTTTTTATCATTTGTCTATTGAACTTATTTTAAACTCATTGTTTGTCTTTTGGTTTGCTGAGTTTTATCCATCAGATTTCGCACGCTGTGACAATCATATTTTGGATCTGCATCTTGGTGACCATCTGATGTGGAGGAATTAGTGAAGTTGCTAAAAGGATGATTTAAAGAAACAAGCACTGTATATATATCCCTCCGTATATTTGATTTGAACTTGACATTATTTCAAACTGTACTAGCTATCGTTGAAAGAGTACAAGTTTAGTCTATTGTAATATTTTGCCATGCTTAATTTGAATAGTAATATATGATTGGCTACATCTATTTCCACCCCCATCAATTTCTCTTCATCCCCCGTGTATTTTCATCAATAAGCCAAACCCCTTAAATTACTGTAAATGCCTCAATTTTTACCATTTACATCCTTCACCATCTTCGGCTATTTCTGAATTCAGTTTCTTCTCTCCTTCACTTCCTTCTATTTTCTACTTCTGACTTTCCCCATTAACTATGTTTTAGCACATTTAATTTTTAGTTTTACAACATTAATCACTGTTGCTTTTACAACACTCAGCTGCCATACTAATATATGTTATATTCGCATGCTAATATAGCAAACTGAATTTTAAATAATACATGGATGAAATGGAAATACAAGAGATTTTAACATAAATCGAATAAAAAACCTAAAATGGACATGAGCAATGTTAAGCAGAAACTTAGTTCACTAAGTCAATGTGGATATTGGATAGGTGATTTTTTTTTTAGAACAGTTTTGTTTAAGGTTTTTGAGTTTTAATTCAATCTATTAGCTGTGTATTTTTGTCTAAAAGTAATTTTCAGCTTTAGCGGGGTATGGACAGAAATATTTGGGGTGGTAATAGAAGCTGTCTACATGAATTTTGGGATTGAACATGTGTGCATTTGTACTGAAAATATGATGGAATTTTTTTTATTTGATTTGCGTCGCCATCAGTTAAAATCTCAGTGTACACCGTTGCAAACTAATACACAAACGCAATGTATATGTGCTTATGCATACACATAAACACATAGAACACCCTGCATAAACACATAGAACACCCAAGAATTGTGCTGATTCGGGATTTGTCTGATTTGTATTAAGTAATGTACTTTGATTTTCTTCTTTCAAGTGGGGCGGTCCCTGGTAAGTATTCTAATTCTATATTATCATGAGCATAAGGGAATGATAAGCATTGGGATCTTCAAAAAATGCAAAACATCCATAATAGGCACTATAAAAAATGCTGCGGAGGGAAATAACACCATTAAGAAATTAAACTCCAAGTTCAACATAAAACTTAAGTGAAGCTAACATTAATCTTGCAAAATTTGTAATTTAATCTGACATACCAACAGATGAAAGAATGCACAATAAAGGTGATGACCTAAATTCAATTGAAAAAAGTGAGTATATGCTAACCTCCATTTTGTTGTTTGCTGGAGTTTGTGGAATTTGTGCATCTTCAAGAATTATAGAGGCTTCATTCCTTCCAGTCCAGTTTAATGGAGCAGCATTTACAACTTTCTTTGCCAAATCCTCATGTTCCCCCTCCTTAATTTCATCATATAACAGCAAATCTGCATCGTCATAAATTTCAACACCAATGCTCTCGCCCCCATTACTTCCTGCATTCCCATTTTCCTTAAACCTACGGTTTTCTTCTACAAGCCCCTCGCACTTTTTCATACAAGCATCAAGAGCCAGTTCAAGGTCCAAATTCTTCACCTTCAGTTCAACAAGTTGCTTCGCAAAATCCTTCTCATTCTTCTCCATATTTTCCAGAATCGATTTTACCTTCTGTTCATCTTGTGCCTCTCTTAGTTTATACATGGCACAATCTTCTTCTAATCTGGATACTTTATCTTTGAAATACATACATTCTCGTTTTAAATCATTAATTTCTGGAACAAAGTTCTCATTCTTCTCGTTATATTCCAGAAGTTCTTTCGCCCTTTTCAAATCTTTCGCCTCTCTTGATCTGAAGATGTCGCGATCTTCTTCTAATTGAGACACGTAATCTTTCAGATGAGCACATTCTCTCTTCAGCCTGTCGATTTCCTGATTTGCAACCAACTTCGACAGTTCCAATTCCGATTTTAATATGAGATTTTTCTTCTTTTCCAGTAATAAATTTTTCTCCGCTTCTCTGGTCGTGAGAGATTTCGAACTATTGAGGGGATCGACTGCTTCATTGTCGTTTACAGAATCTAAATGCATGGGTGTAAATAAATGAAAGTTATTTGAAAACGAGAGCAGAAGATGAAAGAGATGAATAAAGTAAAATGTTACGGCGGTGACAAGGATTCTATTAAATAACGTAGTTCAATTCTTAATCTGAACCGTCGTTACTAAAATCGGACGGGTGAGATGTAAAACAAATTGGCCTCCAAATCTTCTCCGCATTTTGAAAGCGCAAAATTTTGATCCGACAATGAACTCCCCAAAAGCAACGCACATGCATATAACCTCTTTATTAAATTATTAAATTTGAAAATTCTACGTAGTTTGATAAAAATACTTTAAAATATAAATAAAAAATGTAATTTTTGCTGGAATATAATTTGAACTTGTAACCTTGCTTGTGTTTTAAAATTTCCATTTAAAGATAGATGTTAATTTTTGTTTACGGTGAGATTCGAATTCATGACCTCTTGTTTGCATGTAGGGGCAGTTACGAAATTTCATGGTCGGATCAAAAAATTATATTTTTATTTCAACTATTAATATGGATTAATAAAGATTTATAGATTGGTTGGTTTACATAGAAAGATATTGCATTACCTATTGTAATGCAGCTATATATATTTGACTCGCTCTTTAAAGTCTAATTATAATTACATTTAAACAATTCTATTTTATGAATAATTGTAATCACATCTATATTTGAATACGTCTAAATTATTGGAAGATTTTACCTCCTAATTTATTGGGGAGATCATAAGAAATAAAAAATTGATATTTAAAAAGTTATATATATGGGTATTTTGGGAAGTTCACGGTCGGACCAAAAAATTGTATTTCTATTCCTACTATTAATAAAGATTATTTTTAGCATATTATTTCTAGGCTGGGCTGAAACTATTCAAACTAAGTTAAAACAGTTAATTTTTTTACAAATTCAAACTATCCATCTATGCTTAAGAATATGATCTAATAAATAAATATCATTTAAACAAATAAACACCATCTACGAATTCACTATTTATTAATTAATAATATAAATAAAACTAAAACCAACAAAAAATTAAATGTTGCAACTTAGAAATAAAAATTTAAATTAACTACATATGATTTCAACGTAAAAACATGGCTAAATATTTTTGCAAATCATTTTCTATTGAATGGGCCAATCATATACAAATTGTAAAAAAACAATTCACGCGCAAAACACATGTTATCATCACGCGCGAACTACCAAAAATGCCCTTCTATAGATATTATCATATCCCTTAAAAATAGGATATAACAAATTTTTAATAATGGTTGTAATACATTTGGTGCCACACTTTTTGTGTGTCAGCGTGAACTACCAAAAATGCCCTTCTATAGATATTATCAAATCATTTAAAAATAGGATCTAACAAATAAACTCACTTTCTAAATTTAAAATATCCCTATGCAAGTATTAACAAACCTTAATATGCTTAAAAATAAAATTTAATAAATATTTTTTTTACAAATTCAAAACGCCCTCTACAAATATTATGAAATCTTAATCACTTTAAAATACGATCTAACAAATAAACTTCATTTACAAATTATTTATTTATTAATTAATAATAGAACTAAAAATTCAAACTACAAAAGAAAAATAGATATTGGAACTTAGAAATAAAAAAACAAACAAACTACACATGATTTTAACGCAGAACATGATTAAATATTTGTACCTCTTGTTAAGGGTTAAAACACATACAATTTGTAGAAAACAATTCAATGTGCGAAACGTGTGCCGTACAGCTCGTTATCTAAAATACCATTTTACCCAAAAGGAACACCCGAATTAACACCCAACCACACAATTTTTGCTCTCCCAATATCCACCCGTTGGATCAAGTTTCGCTATTTCATACTCTAGTTTTCGGGTACTGTATCAACTTTTCATATAGATCACGGTTTTGAGCGCGAGTTAAAACAAATTGGCCTTCAAATCTTCTCCACATTTTCAACTAGTTGTTACGATTGATAAAAAAGATGGTTGAATAGCAGCATCTCTCGCGAGTTATACAGTTAAAGCCCCGCTAAAGCTTTGTTATATCCCGTTAAAGTGCCTAATGTTTTTCGGTCGCTATGCTTTTTCAATTTAGCGTCATTAAATAGTAGATCCATTTAAAGCTCCGTTATTATTCGCTACACCCGCTAAATAAATGATTTATAGTGTCCACTTTAGCAATATTAATATAAAAAAGTTAATTTGGTAGTTCTCTTTTAAATAAATTCAACAAAGTTATGGTAAAGACAAAAGTTTATGACTAAGTGTTCAATATAAGTTACAAATTTGTTTTAGCAACCAAGTCGGAACTGCATAAATCATGATATTCTACGTTTTGTTATATAAGATTAAAAAATATTTCTTTTTTCCTACACAAATGTTGTAGAAACGAGAATAAATTAACTTTGGAGATTTGATTTTATTTCCAGTAAAGTTTTTTACACCTTCGCTATATCCCCACTATAGCTTTTTGCACATCCACCTCTATAGGATCGCTAAGCCTTTAACTATACAGCTCACAAGTGTGGAATAGTTTGGATTTTGAGCTTGATGAAATGGAAAGAAAATGGGAGAATTTCAATCTTTCTAGCCATTGAATGTGGATCTTCTTCATAAAAAAATCACTAAATGATTTTAGAAAATCATTTGGTGTATTCTACATTAAATGGCATTTGGAAAACTATTAAGCACTAAATGGTTTTCTAATTTCCGTTTAGAAAATCCACACCTTTGTGGGCTTCTCATTTTCTCTTTTTCCCCGCTCAGATTTTAACTGCTTAAGCGTGGGAAATGAAAAAAAAAAGTGAGAATCACTCTCATTTTAGCATCTTCAGCAACCGTTGGAGATACCCTAAAAGCATCCATCAGCTCGGTAATAAAGAATAGTAACGTCAATAGGATTCAAATTGGTGAATCTATCGCGACTGAAGGACTAAAATAACAACTTACTATAGCAGCATTCACATCGGTGAATCTATCATGACTGTAACACTAAAACGGTTGTGATATTGTAGTTATTGTCCTCGAGGAAGAGTATCGTAGGAAGTCGAAATAAATATATATTGGGATTACTATCTTAGGAAGAAAGTAGGATTTTGTGGAATACTTGGCACCCTCGATTTCATGTATTAGAAGGGGAAAAAATTTCTGTATGTTTAACAAGGATAGTGTATTGACCAACAAAAGAATATATCCTTGATTTTAAAAGATGTAGCTTCTTATGATCTTTTCTTCAAACATTCTTATTTTGGTGTATCTAGTTCGACAAACAATATTAATGTACCGGATAAATCATGTTTGTTCTCCGATCTCACAAATTGAATCGCATAACCCGATAGCTACGATACTAATTGGCATAACCATAACATGGTGGTGTATATATTACCATAGTAATGGTATATACATCTCAAATGGAGTACACTTGTTCAAGTGCTCAAGGATTCAATATCCAACAATGATGAACATTTCACACAATGTCATGAAAGTGAAAGAAAGATGATTTTTTGTGCTTTTAATGTCTCACGGGGTAGGTTTCGTGTTATCTTTAATTCAGTTAGGTATCATCACGCCAAAGACTTAGCCAATATCATGTATGTGTGTATTATGATGCACAAAACGATTGTTGAAGATGAAAGTTACAAAAATAAAGTTAAGAATTATCTGAACCGAGTTGAAGAGTTTAATACCGCTTTGTCCGGAGATGCTAACCCGTTGGACAAGTATATGTAACAAGTCAATTCGATTAGGGATCAAAATGCATATTTTATTTTGTGACAACAACAACTATTGCACCATTTATAGTCAAGAGTTGGTGTTAGACATTAGTTCAATTTCTTAGTTGTTTGTATTAAGTTGGATTTCCTTTTACGTTAACTTTAATGCAACATAATTTGATTTAACATATCTACTCATGTACTTTAAATTCTTACTTCAATTCATATCTTAGTTCAATGACTTTAGTTCAACAATTTTAATATTGCTATTTCGAAACAACGATCTGAATAATTTTGATACAAAATATTGCTATTGTTATACAATATTTTCGAGAGTCTTTGTAAGCTTTACTAACATCGAAGATTAGATTTGGTTTATAAGGAATTAGTAGGTAAAATGCCCTTTGTATTTACCAAGAGGTCCCATGTACCAAGGATAATTTATCTTAAAGAAAAACCAAAAGGAATAATTTTACAATTATTATGTTGATATATATAGTACATTTACTATTATTTCATATGCAAATACAAAGTTAAAAGCAGTGTCATGGTCGAGAAGTTCTTTACCGAACTCGTAAGAATACAGAATGGTATGTTCTACACTAAGGATTAATCGACAAAAGCTATCAACTCTTATACAGTTGTACCTGTGCAGTTAAAGCGCTTAGCGGTTTTATAGCGGTGGAGGTGCAAAAGGTTATAACGAGGATAAAGTGGGGATATAGCAAAAAATAGCGGAGGTGCAAAAACTTCATTAGATATAAAACCAAATATTTAAAATTGATTTGTCCTCATTCTCACTCCATTTGTGTAGAAAAAATGAACATTGTTTAATCTTATATAACAAAACCGAAGTATTAAATGATTAATGCAGACTAGATTTGGTGACTACAATGCATTTCTAACTTTTATTGAGCACTTATGCCCAAAAATTAGTCTTTACTTTAACTTTGTTGATTTAGTTTAAAAAAAGAACTAGTCAAACTAACATTTGTATATTAATGTTGCTAAAGCGGGTGCTAAAAGCTTTGATTTAGCCGGTATATCAGAATATAGCGGGACTTAAAACAGTCAACTATTTAATAGCGCTAAATTGAAATAAAATAGTGGTCAGAGAGCACTATGCATTATAGCAGGTATTCTGTAGGGTTTTAGCAGGGCTTTAACTACACAGAGTTGTACTCAAGCAATATTCAGTGTAAGGATTAGAGGCAATCAACATAGAAAACGATGCATGAGGTATCTGAAGAAGTCAATAGTGGAAATACAGAATATCTTAACAGTGCCATCATTCATGTGTCAAACATCAAAAGGATATGAAGGAAACTATAATACCCAAGGAGGTAATACATCTCAATTTGTGAGATAAATCTTTCCATGCTAAGATTATGGCGCGTGCCCCAATTTGGATCATTCATTTACCAATGTCAACAATCCATACGAGAAGCTCTTAATCGATTTTATTGCAGACAAATTACCCTAAATAGGCATTAATCCACATAGGAAGGAGTGGAATTCATTTGTATAATCTTGTTGTAGACAAACTTATGTCGAACCGCTAAAAATATTATGTGCTCTTTTTTCATATTTTCTATGTCTCTCTTTTCTACTTTTCTACTTTTCTTCTCTTTTCTCTATGAATATTTCAATTTTCGCATAACAAACCAATTTTATAGCGGATCGTCATCATTTCATTAAACATTTAAAACATGCAAGCGACTTGAGTGCCTCAACGGTTACATAAACGTGCACATAGTTACACAACCATGACTCACAACTCCACATCACAAAAATGATAACTATGCATTTAAACTATTACATCCCTTATGGGATTACGTATACATGATAGAGTTAGGAATATGCCATGTGGGCAATTATGTAATTTGTTATATATATATATATATATATAGAACTCTATAACCAATCTTGTTCATAATAAAGATGTTTGATTTCTATAATATACTTTGTTATATTACGATATAAGTAACTAAGTAATTAATTTAAAATAAATTAAATTAAAAATCCTTAAATGATTTGTTATGTGATAGTAACTATAATGTGTTGTAATTATAAGAAATTTATCACATTAAAATAACTTGTTTTTTAGTCACAATATTTCGAGAAAGGATATCGATTCATCTGTTGAGACTAGAGTACGTAACTATTTTCAAATGTTGGGCAATGTATTGCTCATGGATGTTGGAGGAACCAAGAGGTTACGTACCGATAGATATTTAAATATGGAATGAATCAATAGAGAGTTTAATGTTGATTAATTACAGCTAAGGTTAGACAAGAGATCTATAACTGATAATGTTACATAGTTCCCTCGGTTGGAACTGGACCAGCCCGCAACGGAAGTTACAAGTGAATTTCAATTTTTTTTACCCTATTGGATCTTTGTTGGGCATATGAAGTCTAATTTATTTAGAACATTTCTAAGTTTAATTTAAATAAACTCTTTTATTTCATTTAAATTTAAAAATAATGGATGGAATTTTATTTAATTTACGTTCAATTAAATACAATGGTAGACATATGTATCATATACATGTACGTATGTGCGTGCATGTGTAACATAATAATCTATGCAAAGTATAACATGCCCGTATATCAATGTTGGAGTTTGCATCGCAATGGACATGTTAGCTCAACTTATATGAATTGTATGTTATCCAAATATATGTATGTATATATAAACTTGTTATTTAAATAAATATTTACTTATATATATATAATATATGTATTGCATATATGTAAAATAATAATAATATGTATATACATTAAATTAGATATTAATTAAATAAATGACTATATATATAATATACAATGTTTTTTTAAATATAATATACACCTATATTTTATAGTAGGAAAATAATATATACATTTATGTATCTATATATAATTATATCTATAATATCGAAAGTATTTATAAATACGTGTATTTATATATATACACACACATACACATTTATATAATTATATCAATTATGAAAAATAAAAAAAATTATATATATATATATATATATTATATCATTATAGATCGAATACACATCACATAAAATGTTTAACTATAATTTTATATTATTAAATATTTATATATACATTAATTACCCGAAAAGCATTAAAATAATGTTAAAATTATTTTCGTAATATATTTTCAAATTTTAAAATTTTCGGAAATTCAAACACGATTTTATAAGGTCTAGAAATAAATTCCATAACTGTTTGAGTTAAAATTATTATTTATTATCAACTGCACATATAAATGATTTTTGAAAAATAAAAATTTTGATTTTTCAATTCTAGTATTTTGGCTGAGAGATTATATAATGACGAAGTAATTTTATAAAATTTATAATATAATTTTTGAAACATGTGTTATTTTGTATGAATTATTCAACTTATATTTTGATTTAAATAATATTAAAAAATAATAAATAATTATTAAAAATACTTTGTTGTTACCTAAAACTATAATTAATGTAAATTTGCATATATAAAATATAAGATCAAATTTTAACATGATATGATGACATAATTACTTATAAGTCATTAAATTTATGCTATATGACATATTAATATAAATATAAATTAATAATGAAATGATAAAAAATAAAATAAATTTATTTGGCTATGTATACATCAGTTCTATATAAAAAATATATTTTATTTATTGTTATTATACATATGTATAACCATTCAATATGTGACAACATTGATACATATAGGAATCTCACCTAACTAACAATATAATTATGATATATAAATAAAAGATAGAATATTATACATTAACCATAAGCCATATGAAATAGCAAACACAAACCAAAACCTATGCCTTGAAGTACACCTTGGTATGATGGATTTCCTTCCTTAGAACTCTTCTCAATTCGGTAGACTGCTAATACTTGAATTATAGACCGTCGACTATCCAATGGTTGTTGCTTTGCAATTGATTTTAGAGGAATTTTGTTGGAGCTCCCATGTAGGTGACTTCGGCTAGCAAAGAAGGGAAATGGAAGCCAAAAAGATTCATTCGCATTAGGGTTAAGTGTCCTTTTATAGTGGAAGGAATAAAGAGAAAGGTAGATCATATCGCTTACCCATTCTTCCTACGTCATCCATCTAAAATACCCCTAGCCCACTTTTTAGCCACCCCTACATCCTTTTGCTGCCAAAATATATCACCACACATCATGGGCCAATAGCCTATTTAGGTTCAGACAAATACTATCAATTAAATCTGATTTAATTGCTTATCGATATCGCATATCGATCGATATATTTATAACTATTATAAATATATACAACAATATTTATATTCCTCAAATCATATTTCAAGTTTTATAATTAATTTCATAAACATTAATTAATTTAATTAATTTATGAAAATCATCAACTAATTAAATCATTTGGTCTAAAAGGAATTCATCATTTTGGTTATATGACTCGTCAGGTGTAAATTTGTTCAGCAATTAACATAACTATTCAAGTGTTAACGTTCACAAGTCACTTAGCAGGTGGTGTGGCAATTTAACTAAATTTATCACTTGCTTAGTTTCAGTTAAATCCTATTCTAGTTTATTAAGCATTGCCCGGTAGTCACATTTATTTACACCAATTTTCTTCGTCAAAACTATATCACTTTGGACTTATTGAATTGGGTAATGGTCAAAATTCCAACATCATCCATATTCCACTCTATTGTCCAAACAAAAAGTCCTTGGTTCAATAATAACAATCATTTTTAATTGAAATGCTCTAACCGAAGACTTTGACTTTGAGTTGCCTTGAGTTGACCGTGATACTAACCCCATATAACCGAGGAGACGAATCTTCTCTTGAATAGTGCTTCGCTTCCAATACTTCCACTCGACCTGTAACGACCCAGTATTTTGGACCATTCGCATCCATTATAAGTGTATAGGTAGACACTCATGCCGGAGTTGAATTGCTCAAAATACTGCGTTGTAAATAAAATTTGGCAGAAACTCATCATTTACAGTAAATAAAATAATTACAGATCACAGACACAGAGTAATATAACAATACTACAGCGGAAACAAAGGATAGTAGTTCATGAAGCTACTATATATATATAACAGAGTTAAACAAGATACAACAGAAGTCTCGAATACCATAGATGTCTCAATACAATAATCAAATACAAGATCTGGATACATCACTGGAATCAACAGAATAACTAAAAGCAGGATCGATAGATTGCTGGATCTCCAAGCGAAGCTCCAACTCCAAAGGTGAGTCTCAAATGCTGTATCACTCAGTCTGACCCGAGCATAAAGCAAAACACAAAACACTCGAGTCAGGATTAACATTCTTATATAAATAAATCCAACTCAAGTGAAATATCAACTAAAATACAAGTAACTTAAAGGATGTTTGGGATAACCATCCTCTAAGGGTCCGTTAAACTATTTACTATGTAGTAATATACGCTATATACAGTAGTGTCTAAATAAGTAAAGTATAATCATATCGGAAAATAGCGTTAAGGGGATGGAGAACCTTAACGCGGTCGGATCTTAAAATCATAATCGTAGTAAAGCTCGATATGGTAGGTGACACGGCACAACTAGGCAATGCCAGGGTAGATATACCAATTACGCACACGGACTGATGGATACGCATAGCAGCCACTACCGTTCCACCTCGAACAACATTCCCAAATCGGAGGATGGCCATCTAGTCAAATCACAAGTAAGAGTATAATATCGAAGAAATGCGTCCGAGAAGAGGTGCTACCTCACTGGTCCGAGATCGCTCCTGTTTTAGCCACCTTATGCCAACTCACGGGAGTTGGGTCCACGTAACATACCTTAAGAACGCCGCCACCATCCTACTTCATTCTGGAATCTCCACCGCGTACACGGTTGTCAAAGTGGTTTTCGGTAAGACAGAGAGTATGTCCATATCCGATCCCGGTCTCTTTGCCAACCAATCGTTATTATAACACCGTGGTCATTTCAAAATAGTTTATACTTCAAAACCAAAATATATCATTATCATTTCAAAACCCAATTTAATACGATATCATTTCACTTCAAATATATCCATTTTCAAATCATATTACTTTCCAAAGTTATAATGTTTTCAAAATCATATTACTTTCCCAAAATTTTATGCTTTCGAAATCATAGTCTGGAAATCACAGTATTTTGGAAATCATAACACTTCCCTTTTAAACAGTTTAGATATTAAAATTTCGTTATAAGATAAATTAATTTCCTCAAATTTCACAAATCGATTCAAATTAACTTGAATTCCAAAATTTAATTTAATCAAATCTCAAATCATTAGTTTCAACTCGATTTAGCTTCTAAATAAACCATTTCAATTTATCGATTTCAAATACATATCTGAACCATAAAATAAGTCATTTCAATTTTAATATATTTCAAAGCTTTAAATATTCAACATTTCAAAACTAAATTCGATAAATTTATATACATATCAGATTCCCTTTACAATTATTTAGTTTTGAAATATTAACTTAATCATTTCCATAATAATTGAATACAATTTAAATTTACAATTTAAATAGACCAAATATCTCATTTAAATATTTATACGTTTGAAATATCCATTTAAGTCACCTTTTCAAATTTCAAGTTGTAAATCACTTCTTTAAATTTCAAATTCAATACATTTTATATCAAACTTATTTAAGTATAATTCTTAAATAAATATAATTCCAATCAATTTCAAATCATTATAAATTCTATATTTGAAATTATAGATATTAAATAAATACTTAAACATATTATTTATCAACTTTATTAAATCAACTTTAATAAATCTTTAAAATCAATATTTATCAAAACCATATATGTGATATCCCGGGATTTCAGGGAATTTAAAATGTGATAATCTTGTAAATTAATTATTTAAAATTGGTAAAATTGTTATTTCAAACAAATTAATAATGAGTTGTTTTTAAATATAGTTATGAGTAGATTCTTAAATGGAATAATTAGTTAAAAAAAATTAAATTGTGTTATTTAGAAATAGATTTTTAATTAGACATATTATTCCAAATTAAAAAGTGTTATTTAAAAATGTGTGTATTTAAATTGATTTTAAATAGGATAATTATTGATAATTAATAATGTGTTTGGTTGAAATGGATATCTATATTTATTTAAATTAATTTTAAATTGGACTTTAAATTGACTTTGAATTTGGATTTAAGAATTGAATTTAAAGAAAAAAATATATATATCTTAAAATAAAAATAATAATATAGTTTGAATTTAAAATATATGAATAAAGTTTTTATTTAGAAATAAGATTTGTTTTATATTTTCCTCTTTAAAGAAAGTTATTTATAGAAATTTGAAAGAGTATTTATTTAATAGGAATAAATACAAAGGCTTTTGAATATTCATTTAAAAATGGATTAAATATAATATATATGATTTTATTAGAATATAATTGGTTTATATTCTATTTCCTTTTAAAGATTGTATTTACATAAGGTTTAGAAAAGTATTTATAATTAAGAAATGTATTAATCAATTAGGAAATTAATAATAAAAAGCTTTAAAAATAATATGAATATAAATAATTACAAGTGTTAGCTTCTTAACCATGTTAAATACATGTGTTAAGTAATTGAATAAGGTATGAGACAAGTGTCTCCTTTATTTTATTTTTCTTTAAATTTTAATAAAATCAAAATCTACTTATATAAACTTCTACCTTTCCCCTTCATTCTTTTTCTCTAATTTCAGTTCAAAGACCAAAAACCCAAAAACAGAAAAGTTATCAATCCCGAAATGATCTCCACAACCCAAAAACTAAAATTTATTTCCAAACTCAAGAATCAAATCTGAAATCCTCTTCCACAAATACAAGCCTGAAATTTATTTCCAAAACTCAAAATCTAAACCCTGTAAAGCATTTTTCAAAGCCTGTAAACATTTCTCAAACCAAATATTCAAAACCCTGTAAACATTTAAATCCTGTAAACCAATTCAAGCTGAAACCAAGAACATCTCAGTTTTCAAAGATCAAGTTTCCCAGTAACAAGCTTTCAAAGATCGTCATAGTATTCAGTTTTCAAAAGTTTTGAATCATCTCAGTCAACAAAAGGATTTCCAGTTTCAAATCAAAGCATTTCAGTTTCGAAGTACTTTCTTCTCCAAATTCAAAGATTCCAGTTTTAAAGAAATCAAAGTTTTAAAGCAATTCAAAGTTTCCTGTTTCAAATCTCAAGCCTCTGCCTTTTTAATCTGGTGAGTAAACACTTTAATTAAAAGTTAAGTAGGTAATCATCTGATTGCATGTGAATCTGTGATGATAATTGTTCTATATGTACGTATATAATTAAGCCTTTGAATATATATGCTTATCTGTTGATTTAGATGACTCTGTTCTAGCTTTCCAGTGAGTAAACTCACTTGAATCTGTCTATATATTTTGATGTATGTGGTTGACATTTGATGAATGTTATAAATAAAAATGCTTGATTAGTTGTTAAACATGCCTGCATGTTTGTGTATATATGTAAAGATGTGTGTGTATGCCTATATAGAGAAAATCACTCCTCTGTTCAAAAGTTAACAGGCTAAAACAAAGTTCAAGAAAATTCAAATTCTCCTTCTTCAATCTATTTTAGGATATGATCCCTAAATGAAAAATGATAGAATTAACCAGATTTAATTTTTAAAAATAGTTTCAAATGAATATACTGAGTATTTATTTCAAAAATAAAATTTAACAGTAAAGATCATTTATAAGTAAGAAAATCGAATGTCTAAATTTCTCGCTTTGATTATGTAAATTGATTCATACTTGAAAATGGTGATTTTTGATAATAGATTCAAGATTTTTAAATTCATGGTTGTCGAGATATCGTGAGTTGAACTGTGATGGGATATCTGTCGAATTCTGGTGATCGACGTGGTGAAGTAGATCGGAATTGATGTTAGAGGTAGCTGGAAGGATGGTGGTTGATGGAAAAATGGTGGGAGGGATGTTAGTTGCCTGTGGTGGCGAAGCGACATCGATTTAGGGTTTAAACTCGTTTTTCTGTTGAATTGGTTCTCGGGGAATCTGCAGCGTCACCAGGAAATTGGAGACGATCGCATAGGTGGGGATCAACGCGTGGATGTTTGACAAAGCTCTGGCCGAAGTGTCAACGTTTCTGGTGGCCTGAGGCGATGGAGCGAGGCGGTGTTAGGTGATCTAGTTTTGGGTTCAGGTTGGGCGTGTTGTTCGATTTCAGGTTTGTCGTTGTTTTGGGGTGCTGGGTGATTGTGGGGGTCGAGGTGATCAACGATGACATGTGGGTGGCTTCGGCGAGCTGTCGGAGACGTTCAGATCGACGTGCGTGTGCACGTGTGCACGTTCGTGTACAGGAGTGTTCGATTTGGGGAAGACGAGGTCACTCGGGTTGGGTTCGTGTTTTCATCGCGTGCGACTCGAAGCAGATACGTGGGGGGAGAGACTCGAAGCTAGCTCGGGTTTATTAGGGGTATGACTCGGGTTGTTTTAATCCCAGGAACTTGGTTTTGAAATTTAAAAGTAAATTATATTTGGGTTTTAAAATTTAAAGAATAAACAAGTTTTCAAGTATTTGGTAAATTTGGAAATAATTTATAAATGCTTTATCTCTAAGTAAGATTATTATTATGATTTGTAAATAAATTGCTTTGAATAATAAGATTTAAAATAATTCAAATAATTTATTTATAAGGATAATAAGGTTAAATTAGTATTAATATGAATTTAAGAATACTTAATTTAAATAGAATTTAAGTAAAGTTTAATTAAGAATAATGGTTTCATAAATGAATTAAGGATTTTTAAATATAGAATGTTAATTAATTAATTGTTTAATTAATTTTAAATAATTAGTTAATTATTTATTTAATTTTAAATAATCACTTAATTATGGATTAATTAAGTGTAATTACTTAATAAAGTAATTATTGGTTAATTATTGAATGAAATTATTAATGGAAGTAATTAATAGGATAATTACTCATGGGGTAATTAATTAAAGTGATAAAAGGGTAATCACTTGATGTTATTAATCTAAGAAGTTGATTTATATAATTGTTGAGATTAATTAATTTTGGAGTAGTTAATTAAATAAATGAATTAAGGATTATTTAGTAATGGAATTACTTATTTGTTAAGTAATTAATTAAGAAAGTAATCAAGATTATTAATGGAAGTAATTAAAAGATAATTACTTATGTAAGTAATTAAGAGTTAATTATTTAATTATTTTAGTTAATAAATTAATGTGATTAATTAAATGTGTTTAATTTAAGATTAATTACTAAGTATAATTAAATAAAAAAGTAATTAATAAAGTAATTAATTAAGGATTTATTACTTGGTATAGTTAATTAAAGGATTAATATAATTAATTAAGAAGTTAATTAATTAAGGTAAGTAATCATAGGATGATAATTACTGTATATGATTAATTAAGGTGGATTAATAGAAAGGATTAATTAAAGTTTAATAAATTAAAGTAATTAATTAAGGAAAATTAATTAATTAATGGAAATAATTAATTAAGGATAATTAATCAATACAATTAATAAAAGTAATTAATGGTTAATTACTGTTAATGGTTAAGAATAATTAATTTGTGAAATTAATTAAGGATAATTACTTTATGTAATAAATAATTAATCAAGAGTGATTAATATTTAATGATTAATTAATTAAATGGATTGTAATTAATTAATGTTGATTAAGCAAAGAATAGGAATTAATTCTTAAGTAATTAATTTAATTTAAGTTGATTAAATTAATTATAATAGAGATTAATAAATGGTTGCTTATGAATGATGGTTGAGTAGAATGTCTGATTTGGTTGATATCTATTGGATGATATACTATGATATTCTGTGATATGATATTAGATATATCTGTGATAAATGTGTAATATTTATCTATGTTAAAGCTGTGTGAATTCAAGTATTGAATATAGATAAGTTAAATTGTTTAAACCTTTAAACAACTTGGCCTTAAAAGATACGTTTTGGATTTCGATGAGACCGGGATCGGGTTTCCGTATACCGATATTCCAGGTCTGGAGACCCGAATACCACATCGATCCAAATTAACGATAGGTCGTGAATCTCAAGTGAAGATGAAGATTCAGAGTGCAAGGGTTATTGTCGTTAACTCTGAGGGTGATTCCAAAATGAGTGTAACGAGATAATGCCTTCGGTTTCGTTCGAACCCGGAACGAACTTGTATGGATTGAATGCTTTCAGCACATCGTCAGGTGGACGATGAGCATTCTAAGTGATGTGTTTTGATTAAAGGTAATCGTAGCCTCAAGCCTCATCAAACCGGGAATGGCTAAAACAGGGGAGGTGCAGCAAGGTTAGTGGGTAGCACCCAAGTAGTATAAGATTCCTCTGTCTAGAGGTCCCTTCTTTTATTCGGCTGTGTGGGCGGTTGAATAGCTACAACCGCTGGGGTTTCTTATGCGGGAATTATCCAGTAAGGGATGTTCCGGCCTTGTGTTGCAGGGGATTGGGAGTGATCCTCGGTACGTTGATCTAGGCCACGTACTGTGACGAGCGGTACCCCGGTAGCTCTGCCATTGTATGGAATCCAAAATCCAATAAGTGCCGTACGTATTAGTTGTGCCCAACTATGTTGGAACGTGAGATGTAAGCATTCCAGCTATTTCTGTATTTTACTTGAAAACCCTAGACCCTATTATAATATAACTGGATTTCCTATCAAATGTTTTGGTTAGCGTAAGGTAAAAACTTACCCATGTTTATTTGTGGGGAGTCTTACGTGATACCTTTGTTTTCAAAAGGTTTTGAAGTTAAGCAATTTTAACCGTTTACTCACACCAGACCCATGTCTGACCCAAGTGTTTATTTCTGTTTTATAAACTCTTGGGTACTCAAATTTTTACGAGTAGCCAAGGGATTCAGATTTGCTTTGACGAATTCTGAAGGAGCAATGGAGCAGGAGGCTTCAGCGTGTAGATATCTGTATTTCCGCTGTGTTGATCTCTGAGTCGTTTGTTTAAGTTGTATTTTGAGTTGTAATAACTAGACAGATGTTTATAACTGTCTAGTATGTGTTGTATAAAGCTGTGTATCTCTGATAGCTGTTATATATGATACTATGTAATATTTCTGTGATTAATATAATTTATTCGTTCCGCTGTTTAGATTCTGATGTGTTTCTTTCTTTCTTCTCTATCTTTTCTCTTTTCTATCTCTTTCTTTCTTCAAGATGATACGACTTTTTCTGGAGAAAAAGCCGGGTCGTCACAGTTGGTATCAGAGCATTAGGTTGAGTGAATACCTAGGCTCTGGAGTGGTGTCTATCCTGAGAGAGCGTATTTGTAATTTTTATATAACTATAAATACATATTTCTACCTATCTATTGGGTTACCTGTTCGGGTTTTCCAATATGAGTTATAAAGGTAGATATGGTGGTGGTGTGTGAAACACGACTACCAATGTTTGGAATTTGAATGTTTGGGATTGGAAGTGTATCTGTCGAGACTGTAGACCCAATACCGTCTCGAGTGAACTTTGTTATGGTGTAAAGATTTCATTGATCTCTGAAGGAACTGTTAAGGTTCGGAGTCCATCTTTGAGTAGAGTTTGAATCTGTCGGATGAGCAGAAGCGAGTGGTGGTATCTTGGCAACTCAGAAAGAAGTAGCTGTGTGATGAGATGCAGTGACGGGATGTTTCCGAAGATGTTTTCTCTTGGAGCAAGTTTGAGGAAGTGAGTATGCTTCAGTATTGGGGCTGAGTTCAGCATAATGTTTCTGTTTGGTTTGGAGTCCGAGTTCTCGAAGAGCTTTGGATAGGGAGTCTTGGCATCTGTGTCAGCAGTGCAGCTCGGAGTGTTCTGTGTGCCGGCAAGGAGATCTTTGGCTATGCAGTATTCTGGTGGTGGAGTTCAGAAGCAACAGAGTGGATCCATTTCTTCGATGGATTGGATAGATAAGTGTGAGCTGTTCTGATTGGTAAAGAGAGAACAGTTTCTCTTTGGAAATAGGTTGGGTTGATCGCAAAAGTGACTTGCGATAGCTGAGTATTCTCTTGGGTTATTGGAGTTTTCTGGATGTCTTTAGGGAAGTCAGAAGTTGTCCGCATCTGGAGATTGAGTTTTCTTATCGACTAGGATTCCAGGAGTGGAACCGGTGGTTCAACTAGTTGAAGGTTGATTCCTAGAGAAAGGATTTGGTGAAGCAGCTCAGTATTTCATGGCACTGTTGAGTTTTCTTTTATGGATCTATTGAACCATATTTCCGGAATATGTTGTCTAGTTTGTGCTCGAGTTCATCGACGGCATTCTCATCTTCTCTAGATCAGAGTGGTGCAGCGGAAGCAAGGTGTCAGCTGGAAGAGCCTGGAAGTTGCAGTGTTTGGATTGGAGGATTTCTATAGGAAATATTTCTAGATTTGAGTCCAGATTGGTGAGTGCATCTGTTTTGTCTTTTCTGGATAGGAGAAGTAGATTTAGTCTACTGAGGTTTGTGAAGTAGAGTTTGTGTACTGGATTTCTGTAAATCTTGAAAGGATCCGTTTGTTGGATTGTTTCGATCTAGTTTGTTTTTATAAACTTCAGCAAAGGTTGAGCTGATCGGAATAGATATGGGCAGTCCGGAATTGTCAGAAGAGTTCTGAAGATTAGAGACGGAGGAATTTGGAATTCAAAGTTGGAGACTTCGTTGTTATTGAAGTTTTCTCTGGTAAAGGGAGCTATAAGATTGGGTAAGTCTGGGAAGTCAACTCCGAGTTGTTTTGGATCTCTTCTGTATTCTGATTTGGATAAGTGTTTGATCTACAGGATTGAATTGCCAGTTTGGATAACTGGGATTCGGAGTATATCGCGTATCTTTGAGGAAGTACGTGTTTGATCTATCTCTGGTTTTGGAACTAGTAGTTCAGAAAGATTTGGTTGTTGAGTCAGACTCGTCTGTAGTCTGATATCCTGTTTATGGTTGTAAATCTAGATGAGTAGGAGCTCTGTAGCTTCGTAGTTTAGATTGTCTATAGAACGAGTATCCCGGTATATATATATATACTTGGGGAAACTCGTGGAAATTTAGGAAGCTTATCCGGATCTGTGTCCGGATAACTAATATTGATTGTTAGATTTGAATTGTTTGTTTGGATAAAATTGGTTGTTTATTTGTGTTGGCTGATAGGTATGCTTAGATTGGTTGAAATAAAATAAAAACTTTGGATTATCTTTTGTTTTAAATTTCGGGGACGAAATTATTTTAAGGGGGAAGGAATGTGATATCCCGGGATTTCAGGGAATTTAAAATGTGATAATCTTGTAAATTAATTATTTAAAATTGGTAAAATTGTTATTTCAAACAAATTAATAATGAGTTGTTTTTAAATATAGTTATGAGTAGATTCTTAAATGGAATAATTAGTTAAAAAAAATTAAATTGTGTTATTTAGAAATAGATTTTTAATTAGACATATTATTCCAAATTAAAAAGTGTTATTTAAAAATGTGTGTATTTAAATTGATTTTAAATAGGATAATTATTGATAATTAATAATGTGTTTGGTTGAAATGGATATCTATATTTATTTAAATTAATTTTAAATTGGACTTTAAATTGACTTTGAATTTGGATTTAAGAATTGAATTTAAAGAAAAAAATATATATATCTTAAAATAAAAATAATAATATAGTTTGAATTTAAAATATATGAATAAAGTTTTTATTTAGAAATAAGATTTGTTTTATATTTTCCTCTTTAAAGAAAGTTATTTATAGAAATTTGAAAGAGTATTTATTTAATAGGAATAAATACAAAGGCTTTTGAATATTCATTTAAAAATGGATTAAATATAATATATATGATTTTATTAGAATATAATTGGTTTATATTCTATTTCCTTTTAAAGATTGTATTTACATAAGGTTTAGAAAAGTATTTATAATTAAGAAATGTATTAATCAATTAGGAAATTAATAATAAAAAGCTTTAAAAATAATATGAATATAAATAATTACAAGTGTTAGCTTCTTAACCATGTTAAATACATGTGTTAAGTAATTGAATAAGGTATGAGACAAGTGTCTCCTTTATTTTATTTTTCTTTAAATTTTAATAAAATCAAAATCTACTTATATAAACTTCTACCTTTCCCCTTCATTCTTTTTCTCTAATTTCAGTTCAAAGACCAAAAACCCAAAAACAGAAAAGTTATCAATCCCGAAATGATCTCCACAACCCAAAAACTAAAATTTATTTCCAAACTCAAGAATCAAATCTGAAATCCTCTTCCACAAATACAAGCCTGAAATTTATTTCCAAAACTCAAAATCTAAACCCTGTAAAGCATTTTTCAAAGCCTGTAAACATTTCTCAAACCAAATATTCAAAACCCTGTAAACATTTAAATCCTGTAAACCAATTCAAGCTGAAACCAAGAACATCTCAGTTTTCAAAGATCAAGTTTCCCAGTAACAAGCTTTCAAAGATCGTCATAGTATTCAGTTTTCAAAAGTTTTGAATCATCTCAGTCAACAAAAGGATTTCCAGTTTCAAATCAAAGCATTTCAGTTTCGAAGTACTTTCTTCTCCAAATTCAAAGATTCCAGTTTTAAAGAAATCAAAGTTTTAAAGCAATTCAAAGTTTCCTGTTTCAAATCTCAAGCCTCTGCCTTTTTAATCTGGTGAGTAAACACTTTAATTAAAAGTTAAGTAGGTAATCATCTGATTGCATGTGAATCTGTGATGATAATTGTTCTATATGTACGTATATAATTAAGCCTTTGAATATATATGCTTATCTGTTGATTTAGATGACTCTGTTCTAGCTTTCCAGTGAGTAAACTCACTTGAATCTGTCTATATATTTTGATGTATGTGGTTGACATTTGATGAATGTTATAAATAAAAATGCTTGATTAGTTGTTAAACATGCCTGCATGTTTGTGTATATATGTAAAGATGTGTGTGTATGCCTATATAGAGAAAATCACTCCTCTGTTCAAAAGTTAACAGGCTAAAACAAAGTTCAAGAAAATTCAAATTCTCCTTCTTCAATCTATTTTAGGATATGATCCCTAAATGAAAAATGATAGAATTAACCAGATTTAATTTTTAAAAATAGTTTCAAATGAATATACTGAGTATTTATTTCAAAAATAAAATTTAACAGTAAAGATCATTTATAAGTAAGAAAATCGAATGTCTAAATTTCTCGCTTTGATTATGTAAATTGATTCATACTTGAAAATGGTGATTTTTGATAATAGATTCAAGATTTTTAAATTCATGGTTGTCGAGATATCGTGAGTTGAACTGTGATGGGATATCTGTCGAATTCTGGTGATCGACGTGGTGAAGTAGATCGGAATTGATGTTAGAGGTAGCTGGAAGGATGGTGGTTGATGGAAAAATGGTGGGAGGGATGTTAGTTGCCTGTGGTGGCGAAGCGACATCGATTTAGGGTTTAAACTCGTTTTTCTGTTGAATTGGTTCTCGGGGAATCTGCAGCGTCACCAGGAAATTGGAGACGATCGCATAGGTGGGGATCAACGCGTGGATGTTTGACAAAGCTCTGGCCGAAGTGTCAACGTTTCTGGTGGCCTGAGGCGATGGAGCGAGGCGGTGTTAGGTGATCTAGTTTTGGGTTCAGGTTGGGCGTGTTGTTCGATTTCAGGTTTGTCGTTGTTTTGGGGTGCTGGGTGATTGTGGGGGTCGAGGTGATCAACGATGACATGTGGGTGGCTTCGGCGAGCTGTCGGAGACGTTCAGATCGACGTGCGTGTGCACGTGTGCACGTTCGTGTACAGGAGTGTTCGATTTGGGGAAGACGAGGTCACTCGGGTTGGGTTCGTGTTTTCATCGCGTGCGACTCGAAGCAGATACGTGGGGGGAGAGACTCGAAGCTAGCTCGGGTTTATTAGGGGTATGACTCGGGTTGTTTTAATCCCAGGAACTTGGTTTTGAAATTTAAAAGTAAATTATATTTGGGTTTTAAAATTTAAAGAATAAACAAGTTTTCAAGTATTTGGTAAATTTGGAAATAATTTATAAATGCTTTATCTCTAAGTAAGATTATTATTATGATTTGTAAATAAATTGCTTTGAATAATAAGATTTAAAATAATTCAAATAATTTATTTATAAGGATAATAAGGTTAAATTAGTATTAATATGAATTTAAGAATACTTAATTTAAATAGAATTTAAGTAAAGTTTAATTAAGAATAATGGTTTCATAAATGAATTAAGGATTTTTAAATATAGAATGTTAATTAATTAATTGTTTAATTAATTTTAAATAATTAGTTAATTATTTATTTAATTTTAAATAATCACTTAATTATGGATTAATTAAGTGTAATTACTTAATAAAGTAATTATTGGTTAATTATTGAATGAAATTATTAATGGAAGTAATTAATAGGATAATTACTCATGGGGTAATTAATTAAAGTGATAAAAGGGTAATCACTTGATGTTATTAATCTAAGAAGTTGATTTATATAATTGTTGAGATTAATTAATTTTGGAGTAGTTAATTAAATAAATGAATTAAGGATTATTTAGTAATGGAATTACTTATTTGTTAAGTAATTAATTAAGAAAGTAATCAAGATTATTAATGGAAGTAATTAAAAGATAATTACTTATGTAAGTAATTAAGAGTTAATTATTTAATTATTTTAGTTAATAAATTAATGTGATTAATTAAATGTGTTTAATTTAAGATTAATTACTAAGTATAATTAAATAAAAAAGTAATTAATAAAGTAATTAATTAAGGATTTATTACTTGGTATAGTTAATTAAAGGATTAATATAATTAATTAAGAAGTTAATTAATTAAGGTAAGTAATCATAGGATGATAATTACTGTATATGATTAATTAAGGTGGATTAATAGAAAGGATTAATTAAAGTTTAATAAATTAAAGTAATTAATTAAGGAAAATTAATTAATTAATGGAAATAATTAATTAAGGATAATTAATCAATACAATTAATAAAAGTAATTAATGGTTAATTACTGTTAATGGTTAAGAATAATTAATTTGTGAAATTAATTAAGGATAATTACTTTATGTAATAAATAATTAATCAAGAGTGATTAATATTTAATGATTAATTAATTAAATGGATTGTAATTAATTAATGTTGATTAAGCAAAGAATAGGAATTAATTCTTAAGTAATTAATTTAATTTAAGTTGATTAAATTAATTATAATAGAGATTAATAAATGGTTGCTTATGAATGATGGTTGAGTAGAATGTCTGATTTGGTTGATATCTATTGGATGATATACTATGATATTCTGTGATATGATATTAGATATATCTGTGATAAATGTGTAATATTTATCTATGTTAAAGCTGTGTGAATTCAAGTATTGAATATAGATAAGTTAAATTGTTTAAACCTTTAAACAACTTGGCCTTAAAAGATACGTTTTGGATTTCGATGAGACCGGGATCGGGTTTCCGTATACCGATATTCCAGGTCTGGAGACCCGAATACCACATCGATCCAAATTAACGATAGGTCGTGAATCTCAAGTGAAGATGAAGATTCAGAGTGCAAGGGTTATTGTCGTTAACTCTGAGGGTGATTCCAAAATGAGTGTAACGAGATAATGCCTTCGGTTTCGTTCGAACCCGGAACGAACTTGTATGGATTGAATGCTTTCAGCACATCGTCAGGTGGACGATGAGCATTCTAAGTGATGTGTTTTGATTAAAGGTAATCGTAGCCTCAAGCCTCATCAAACCGGGAATGGCTAAAACAGGGGAGGTGCAGCAAGGTTAGTGGGTAGCACCCAAGTAGTATAAGATTCCTCTGTCTAGAGGTCCCTTCTTTTATTCGGCTGTGTGGGCGGTTGAATAGCTACAACCGCTGGGGTTTCTTATGCGGGAATTATCCAGTAAGGGATGTTCCGGCCTTGTGTTGCAGGGGATTGGGAGTGATCCTCGGTACGTTGATCTAGGCCACGTACTGTGACGAGCGGTACCCCGGTAGCTCTGCCATTGTATGGAATTCAAAATCCAATAAGTGCCGTACGTATTAGTTGTGCCCAACTATGTTGGAACGTGAGATGTAAGCATTCCAGCTATTTCTGTATTTTACTTGAAAACCCTAGACCCTATTATAATATAACTGGATTTCCTATCAAATGTTTTGGTTAGCGTAAGGTAAAAACTTACCCATGTTTATTTGTGGGGAGTCTTACGTGATACCTTTGTTTTCAAAAGGTTTTGAAGTTAAGCAATTTTAACCGTTTACTCACACCAGACCCATGTCTGACCCAAGTGTTTATTTCTGTTTTATAAACTCTTGGGTACTCAAATTTTTACGAGTAGCCAAGGGATTCAGATTTGCTTTGACGAATTCTGAAGGAGCAATGGAGCAGGAGGCTTCAGCGTGTAGATATCTGTATTTCCGCTGTGTTGATCTCTGAGTCGTTTGTTTAAGTTGTATTTTGAGTTGTAATAACTAGACAGATGTTTATAACTGTCTAGTATGTGTTGTATAAAGCTGTGTATCTCTGATAGCTGTTATATATGATACTATGTAATATTTCTGTGATTAATATAATTTATTCGTTCCGCTGTTTAGATTCTGATGTGTTTCTTTCTTTCTTCTCTATCTTTTCTCTTTTCTATCTCTTTCTTTCTTCAAGATGATACGACTTTTTCTGGAGAAAAAGCCGGGTCGTCACAATATATTTCTTTTCAAAACCATAGAAATCATTTTCAAAACGTTTATATATAGACCAACGGTGCCTGTATATAATTTTCTATCCTATGGTCAAGTGATACGGATATTTATCATTTCAATCCGCAATTTAAACATATTCGGGTATATATCCTTTCAACCCGAAATCCCAAATTCAATTCAATTGAAAATCGCTTGGGTTTATCATTTCAACCCATAACGATTTTCTCCTATTCTACAGATCGTTCGGGTATGTATCATTTCAACCCATAGTGATTCTATACTAACAGGGAACTTGCAGAGTGATAACAGATATGATAATAATATAACAACAGTAACAGGCATATAACATCAGTATAAATAACAGATAATGGTGTCGGATGTCATAGGTGAACATATACAGATAATGACATATATAACAATGTAAATAACTAACATCAGCATATTTCAATTGACATTTCAATTGAAATCAAATTTAATAACTATAAGAATATTAATCGTGAGTGATTGCTCACCTTTCGAGGCTAGAGAGATTTTGACTACGCGACAGGTTACGATTCCAAACCCGAATTTCAAAGAAAGCATGATGGGCACGAGTTTGACGATCAAAGCTGATGACAAGGAATTGACGAAATCGAATTAGAACAGAAGCTATATATATATAACAATTATTATTATTTCCACGAAATAAATATTGAATTTAAACAAATATGAAAATACATATATAGATATAATTAAAATCATTGTTTTTATTAAACGCATATATTAAAATAAAACACCCATGTTCACAAAACCAAAATATATACATACACTTATATATTTTAAATCAATACCTAACATTCAATATTATCATTTCATATTAAAATAAATATTTGAGTCTGGACATATATATATTATATCATAGTCACTACATATTACATATAGAGAAATATAAAAATCAACCTATTATTGAAATAAATGTTTAAACAACATTATTTATTTAAATAAAAATATATAAGTTATTACATGTATACATGCAGGCTTACAACTTACATAACCAATATGATATATATATACAAAATAGTCAGATAATATTTATATAGGCCCAATTCAGTTTATATATATGAGGCAATGTAAAACAACTCAAAATATAAAAGACCTCTATGTTACTGCAACTATTGTTTAAAACTATATATATCAAAAACTGTTTCAAACCAAAAAAATGTTGTCACCACTATATATATAACTATACTATATGCCGCAGTACAACTTTCAATGTTTCAAAAGATAAACAACAGCTTGCAATATATAAACTGTACAAAATATATTTTGAAACACAACAGACTTGCAAAAATTTGTATATATAAATATTAAAATTTATAAAAATAATATATATACACCCTTCATTTATAATTAAACTAGCAGATACGTATGCAATATATACGAGACTTACATAAAATATACAATCTTGATTAGAAACACCGAACTTACATTTAGTAGATATTTATTTTTATATAAACACGTGAATATATATATACACCATACTCAGCAAAACAACAAAAACATATAATAACTAATATATAATAGCTTGTATAGTATAACTTTTAAACAAACAGACTAGTGTAAAAAAAATGTAAGTACAACATTATACGTATAAATACTTACAGAAAGAACCTTCTAATACATATATATTAGTGCAACTAAGTCTCAAAAGCAAGAATATAAGAAAACTATAAGAAACTAGATATATTACTATATCCATATTTTTTTAACACGTATTATATGTAGTATAATAACTAAACCAATATTGAAATTCCCAGAAACAAAGAAATTTGGGAACAGCAAAAACGTTGTGTATATATAATATATATCTAAACCAATATAACTAATAAATTTCTAACTGCAAACTACTGGAAAAACTATACATACATATAAATATACGCTAACATCAATATACTAGAAAAATAAACTATTATACATAACTACTCACGTACATAAAAATCAAAGTTGTATAAAGCAAGGAGAAGACAAGGTGGCGAGGTGGAAGGCTGCGAGTTCATGTGAGGGGTTGAAATGGTGGGAGGGTTGTCTATTGTTGAGGGGGTTTGTAGACGAGGCAAGTTGGGTGGAGGCCGGAAGGGATGTGCGCGGGCTAATGGGCTTGGGCAGATGGTTGATGGTGGTTGGGCACGGATGAAGGGAGGTGTGGGCTGGTGGCGGTTGTGGGTTGTGAGGCACGAAGTGGAGGGGACGGTGGCTCAGGCGAGTGGCGTGAGGTGTGGAGATGAGGCACAGGCGGGCTGAGGCATTTAATCTCGGTTTGAGGAGAGGCGGAGGGTGGTGCTTGGCGCGGAGGAAGACAGGGTTTCGGTTGGGTAGGTGGCTGGGCTGCAAGGCGAAGGGTGGCGGTTGCCTGGGTGGAGGCGCAAATCTGGGTAGCTGGTTGGAGGAACTCGGGGCGGTGAGCGTGGGTGATGGTTGGGCATGATGGTGGATTGGCATGTCGTGGTGGATTGGCTGATGGGTAGGCGTGGTAGGTCTCGCGATCTGGCAGAGGGAATTGGGGAGTTTAAAGTGTAGGCAGAGGGAGTGAGAACAAATGGAGGAGTGGAGAATGAGAAGGTAGCTTCTTTGATTAATATTTGGAATGCATTGAACAGAGAAGGCAAACGAACAGATATAATTACAACGAAAGAACAGGTCCACAGTACTAAACAGTAGGAATAGAATTGGTCACCCCTTGATTTTTGGAAATTTATTAAACCAATTAATTGTTGTTGGGCTGCACGTTATAGATTTGAAGACTAAGGGAAAAATGTAAAGTCAGAATTTCGGTACCGTTACGGTGAACTGTTTATTCTTTTCGACGCGTACCGGATCTCAAATTGCAGAGTTGAATATAACGTGGAGATCAGCACGACGAGACGATTAAAATGGTACACAGATATCAGTGATACGGTCATCCGATCAAAAGTCGATAACCGGTACCAGAAATGCTGCTATTCTAACCGAATTAAGATAAACGGAGCAATAGAAGTCCAAATTTGACGAAACGAAAGATGACGTCTTACTCAGAAGATGATTTACAAATTTTCTATGTAAAAATATTTAGGTTTGGAAAACATTTTATTATCACCTATTTTTAACTGATTAAATTGAAGTAAATTTACGCGCGAAATAAATTTTCATATTTTCGGATGAAAATTTACCAGTTGCTATGTTTAATTAGACGCATTCCAAATATCAAATTTATATTTCAAAATTTTATTGTTTAAAATTTCACACAAATTCAATTAATTAAATAAATAAAACCACTGAAATTTACGGGTCGTTACACTCTCCCCCACTCAAAACTTTTCGTCCCCGAAAAGGAAGGAGGTAGGAGAATAGAAACAACCAGAAAGAAAATAGCTTTGAAACAAAATAAACAACAAAATTTTAAAACTATACAAGATTCAAATTAAACTAATTAATATTTAACAATTTGATTTAATCCACTGAGTTCACTTAAGTTAAATCAATTCATCTATTTCTAAATTCATTACCTTATGTCTAGTCATCCTCAATTAACAATTTCTAAATCATCAAATTTGTATAATCATTTATTATACTCATGTTTTATTCAACAAATTAAATTCTTTTATTCCAAATTATTATTAAGTTTATTTCACTTAATATATATCTTATTACATATATTTAAACCATATAAATTAATTTAAACCATATGAATTTTGATTTAAATTAACTTATATTCAATAATTGCTTTTAAATTCAAGGTATTTCCATAAGTTAATCGAATTGCAACTTATTAGTTCCTTCAAAACAATTTGTTTGTCTCATCTATTATTTAATTAACTTATTATTCTGTTTATCTCTACAAACATCTTTATAATAAAATTTAAGTATATAACATTTATTATAACCACTCAACTTTTACTTATAAATTTCTTTATATTGTATATTATCCAATTACAGTTTTAACTTCTGAAAATTTTAGGTAAGTTATGTTGAGATGAAATCGGGTATTATACAAATAATATTTTACAATTCAGTTATTCCCAGTTAACTATTTATCCAAGAATTTTGACTTTAGTTTATAATTGAAATCATCTTAAATCTAAAATTTAAGAATTTAAATCTCCGATTTACTTCAAACAATTTACAGATATATATAATATATTTATATCAAATCAAATTAAATTTTAAAATCAGATACCTGTACATATATACATCAAATTATACTGAAGAAATTCAAATCAAAAGTATATTTTTTTTTCAAAACAAAACCGTAACAAAGCTACAGAATAGTTTCTCCTCTTCGAAACTCGAAAATGAATGTCGATGATGCGGCCGTCATCACCGAAATTATTTCCCAGCGACAAAGAGAAGAGCACTGATTTCAACATTTTAAAATTCCTTGAAAATGATTTTATTCGAAAATACTTTAAATAATATACATTTTAAGACTTTAAAACAAAGTTTGAAATCACCAGAAATTTAATTCTTAAATTCTCAATTTAAATTCATTTCAATTTCAAATAAATTCAAAACAGTTATCATTTTGCAATAGTCAATGACTTACAAAACAATAAAATGATAATCAAAT
This sequence comes from Allium fistulosum, assembly GCA_030737815.1. Taxonomy (NCBI): domain Eukaryota; kingdom Viridiplantae; phylum Streptophyta; class Magnoliopsida; order Asparagales; family Amaryllidaceae; genus Allium; species Allium fistulosum. Next base: position 1,133,495,534 of record CM060906.1, on the reverse strand, counting down.
ATTATCATTTCAACAACCAAATTATTTAACTTTTAATTCCAGAAAATTTTTCCTTATATATTTATAATATAATCATACAAATTTATTTCATTTATCAAATTTAAAAATTATATTGTGTCAGTTTGCTCTGTTCAAGTGTTTTGGAAATCCTATCGATAGCGTTGATCAGACGAATCGATCGAAAATCCAAACCAACATCAACAACTCAAACAACACACTATAAACATGAACTATTTTTATATTAATTACAAATACACTCCCTCACACGATGATTTCAGAATTGGATTCCAACACATGGATAGAGATCCAAATATAGAAGGGCTCTAATCAAAGAGAATTCTAATCTAAAAATAGATAGGCTCAAAACGAAGGTTAGATGATTGTATTTCAAACAGGAAGATGGATAAAGTTGTATAAATCGCGGACAACCTTAACCGGGTCAGCCGTGACTTCATAGATAAGATCGATGTAGAATTCTGAAGCAAATCGACATTCGATTACCTGAGGTAGAATTCGGATATAGCTTAAGATAGCAGCATCGTAAACCGAGGATACAGAAATCTCCGGTGAATCAATACCGATTGTAAAGGAGTTTCACCCCAGTACAAATTATTCGAAGATTGGCGAGACCGCCGATTTATTATAGAGATCATTCGAAGTGGAGTTATGGGATACTCCAGAATCAAAAGACACGAATAGGGGAGACACGAATGGACTTTGGAACCGAAGGGAACATTCCAAAATTCAAAGGAACTGAGTCAAAGAAGAAGGAATTCAAGCTCGAACGAAAGTGATTCTGTAATTGAATTTACTACATATGCTGAGTTTTGCCTAAAACCAGAGCTCTGATACCACATGTAACGACCCAGTATTTTGGACCATTCGCATCCATTATAAGTGTATAGGTAGACACTCATGCCGGAGTTGAATTGCTCAAAATACTGCATTGTAAATAAAATTTGGCAGAAACTCATCATTTACAGTAAATAAAATAATTACAGATCACAGATACAGAGTAATATAACAATACTGCAGCGGAAACAAAGGATAGTAGTTCATGAAGCTACTATATATATATAACAGAGTTAAACAAGATACAACAGAAGTCTCGAATACCATAGATGTCTCAATACAATAATCAAATACAAGATCTGGATACATCACTGGAATCAACAGAATAACTAAAAGCAGGATCGATAGATTGCTGGATCTCCAAGCGAAGCTCCAACTCCAAAGGTGAGTCTCAAATGCTGTATCACTCAGTCTGACCCGAGCGTAAAGCAAAACACAAAACACTCGAGTCAGGATTAACATTCTTATATAAATAAATCCAACTCAAGTGAAATATCAACTAAAATACAAGTAACTTAAAGGATGTTTGGGATAACCATCCTCTAAGGGTCCGTTAAACTATTTACTATGTAGTAATATACGCTATATACAGTAGTGTCTAAATAAGTAAAGTATAATCATATCGGAAAATAGCGTTAAGGGGATGGAGAACCTTAACGCGGTCGGATCTTAAAATCATAATCGTAGTAAAGCTCGATATGGTAGGTGACACGGCACAACTAGGCAATGCCAGGGTAGATATACCAATTACGCACACGGACTGATGGATACGCATAGCAGCCACTACCGTTCCACCTCGAACAACATTCCCAAATCGGAGGATGGCCATCTAGTCAAATCACAAGTAAGAGTATAATATCGAAGAAATGCGTCCGAGAAGAGGTGCTACCTCACTGGTCCGAGATCGCTCCTGTTTTAGCCACCTTATGCCAACTCACGGGAGTTGGGTCCACGTAACATACCTTAAGAACGCCGCCACCATCCTACTTCATTCTGGAATCTCCACCGCGTACACGGTTGTCAAAGTGGTTTTCGGTAAGACAGAGAGTATGTCCATATCCGATCCCGGTCTCTTTGCCAACCAATCGTTATTATAACACCGTGGTCATTTCAAAATAGTTTATACTTCAAAACCAAAATATATCATTATCATTTCAAAACCCAATTTAATACGATATCATTTCACTTCAAATATATCCATTTTCAAATCATATTACTTTCCAAAGTTATAATGTTTTCAAAATCATATTACTTTCCCAAAATTTTATGCTTTCGAAATCATAGTCTGGAAATCACAGTATTTTGGAAATCATAACACTTCCCTTTTAAACAGTTTAGATATTAAAATTTCGTTATAAGATAAATTAATTTCCTCAAATTTCACAAATCGATTCAAATTAACTTGAATTCCAAAATTTAATTTAATCAAATCTCAAATCATTAGTTTCAACTCGATTTAGCTTCTAAATAAACCATTTCAATTTATCGATTTCAAATACATATCTGAACCATAAAATAAGTCATTTCAATTTTAATATATTTCAAAGCTTTAAATATTCAACATTTCAAAACTAAATTCGATAAATTTATATACATATCAGATTCCCTTTACAATTATTTAGTTTTGAAATATTAACTTAATCATTTCCATAATAATTGAATACAATTTAAATTTACAATTTAAATAGACCAAATATCTCATTTAAATATTTATACGTTTGAAATATCCATTTAAGTCACCTTTTCAAATTTCAAGTTGTAAATCACTTCTTTAAATTTCAAATTCAATACATTTTATATCAAACTTATTTAAGTATAATTCTTAAATAAATATAATTCCAATCAATTTCAAATCATTATAAATTCTATATTTGAAATTATAGATATTAAATAAATACTTAAACATATTATTTATCAACTTTATTAAATCAACTTTAATAAATCTTTAAAATCAATATTTATCAAAACCATATATTTCTTTTCAAAACCATAGAAATCATTTTCAAAACGTTTATATATAGACCAACGGTGCCTGTATATAATTTTCTATCCTATGGTCAAGTGATACGGATATTTATCATTTCAATCCGCAATTTAAACATATTCGGGTATATATCCTTTCAACCCGAAATCCCAAATTCAATTCAATTGAAAATCGCTTGGGTTTATCATTTCAACCCATAACGATTTTCTCCTATTCTTCAGATCGTTCGGGTATGTATCATTTCAACCCATAGTGATTCTATACTAACAGGGAACTTGCAGAGTGATAACAGATATGATAATAATATAACAACAGTAACAGGCATATAACATCAGTATAAATAACAGATAATGGTGTCGGATGTCATAGGTGAACATATACAGATAATGACATATATAAAAATGTAAATAACTAACATCAGCATATTTCAATTGACATTTCAATTGAAATCAAATTTAATAACTATAAGAATATTAATCGTGAGTGATTGCTCACCTTTCGAGGCTAGAGAGATTTTGACTACGCGACAGGTTACGATTCCAAACCCGAATTTCAAAGAAAGCATGATGGGCACGAGTTTGACGATCAAAGCTGATGACAAGGAATTGACGAAATCGAATTAGAACAGAAGCTATATATATATATAACAATTATTATTATTTCCATGAAATAAATATTGAATTTAAACAAATATGAAAATACATATATAGATATAATTAAAATCATTGTTTTTATTAAACGCATATATTAAAATAAAACACCCATGTTCACAAAACCAAAATATATACATACACTTATATATTTTAAATCAATACCTAACATTCAATATTATCATTTCATATTAAAATAAATATTTGAGTCTGGACATATATATATTATATCATAGTCACTACATATTACATATAGAGAAATATAAAAATCAACCTATTATTGAAATAAATGTTTAAACAACATTATTTATTTAAATAAAAATATATAAGTTATTACATGTATACATGCAGGCTTACAACTTACATAACCAATATGATATATATATACAAAATAGTCAGATAATATTTATATAGGCCCAATTCAGTTTATATATATGAGGCAATGTAAAACAACTCAAAATATAAAAGACCTCTATGTTACTGCAACTATTGTTTAAAACTATATATATCAAAAACTGTTTCAAACCAAAAAAATGTTGTCACCACTATATATATATAACTATACTATATGCCGCAGTACAACTTTCAATGTTTCAAAAGATAAACAACAGCTTGCAATATATAAACTGTACAAAATATATTTTGAAACACAACAGACTTGCAAAAATTTGTATATATAAATATTAAAATTTATAAAAATAATATATATACACCCTTCATTTATAATTAAACTAGCAGATACGTATGCAATATATACGAGACTTACATAAAATATACAATCTTGATTAGAAACACCGAACTTACATTTAGTAGATATTTATTTTTATATAAACACGTGAATATATATATATACCATACTCAGCAAAACAACAAAAACATATGATAACTAATATATAATAGCTTGTATAGTATAACTTTTAAACAAACAGACTAGTGTAAAAAAAATGTAAGTACAACATTATACGTATAAATATTTACAGAAAGAACCTTCTAATACATATATATTAGTGCAACTAAGTCTCAAAAGCAAGAATATAAGCAAACTATAAGAAACTAGATATATTACTATATCCATATTTTTTTAACACGTATTATATGTAGTATAATAACTAAACCAATATTGAAATTCCCAGAAACAAAGAAATTTGGGAACAGCAAAAACGTTGTGTATATATAATATATATCTAAACCAATATAACTAATAAATTTCTAACTGCAAACTACTGGAAAAACTATACATACATATAAATATACGCTAACATCAATATACTAGAAAAATAAACTATTATACATAACTACTCACGTACATAAAAATCAAAGTTGTATAAAGCAAGGAGAAGACAAGGTGGCGAGGTGGAAGGCTGCGAGTTCATGTGAGGGGTTGAAATGGTGGGAGGGTTGTCTATTGTTGAGGGGGTTTGTAGACGAGGCAGGTTGGGTGGAGGCCGGAAGGGATGTGCGCGGGCTAATGGGCTTGGGCAGATGGTTGATGGTGGTTTGGGCACGGATGAAGGGAGGCGTGGGCTGGTGGCGGTTGTGGGTTGTGAGGCACGAAGTGGAGGGGACGGTGGCTCAGGCGAGTGGCGTGAGGTGTGGAGATGAGGCACAGGCGGGCTGAGGCATTTAATCTCGGTTTGAGGAGAGGCGGAGGGTGGTGCTTGGCGCGGAGGAAGACAGGGTTTCGGTTGGGTAGGTGGCTGGGCTGCAAGGCGAAGGGTGGCGGTTGCCTGGGTGGAGGCGCAAATCTGGGTAGCTGGTTGGAGGAACTCGGGGCGGTGAGCGTGGGTGATGGTTGGGCGTGATGGTGGATTGGCATGTCGTGGTGGATTGGCTGATGGGTAGGCGTGGTAGGTCTCGCGATCTGGCAGAGGGAATTGGGGAGTTCAAAGTGTAGGCAGAGGGAGTGAGAACAAATGGAGGAGTGGAGAATGAGAAGGTAGCTTCTTTGATTAATATTTGGAACGCATTGAACAGAGAAGGCAAACGAACAGATATAATTACAACGAAAGAACAGGTCCACAGTACTAAACAGTAGGAATAGAATTGGTCACCCCTTGATTTTTGGAAATTTATTAAACCAATTAATTGTTGTTGGGCTGCACGTTATAGATTTGAAGACTAAGGGAAAAATGTAAAGTCAGAATTTCGGTACCGTTACGGTGAACTGTTTATTCTTTTCGACGCGTACCGGATCTCAAATTGCAGAGTTGAATATACCGTGGAGATCAGCACGACGAGGCGATTAAAATGGTACACAGATATCAGTGATACGGTCATCCGATCAAAAGTCGATAACCGGTACCAGAAATGCTGCTATTCTAACCGAATTAAGATAAACGGAGCAATAGAAGTCCAAATTTGACGAAACGAAAGATGACGTCTTACTCAGAAGATGATTTACAAATTTTCTATGTAAAAATATTTAGGTTTGGAAAACATTTTATTATCACCTATTTTTAACTGATTAAATTGAAGTAAATTTACGCGCGAAATAAATTTTCATATTTTCGGATGAAAATTTACCAGTTGCTATGTTTAATTAGACGCATTCCAAATATCAAATTTATATTTCAAAATTTTATTGTTTAAAATTTCACACAAATTCAATTAATTAAATAAATAAAACCACTGAAATTTACGGGTCGTTACACGACCCAACTATAGTCACTCGATGGAACGCCATTTCATGATTTGACTATAATCAAAGTGGATCTTTCATATTGAACATCCACAGTATTTTTAAGACGAGAGAACTGTGTAAATCAGTCACATCGATATTTTCTATTTAATCTTAGTTATATTAACAAACAGAAAACTATCGAGTGAATCGTTCTATAGTCATCCAATAACTATCAGTACATAAACTCTAGTGCCCCCAGCAGCCAAGACTAATACACTGCCTAACATTTGGAGACCGTTGCATACTCTAGTATCAACGAATACATCGATATCTGATCTCGATGCATCTTGACTAGGAATATTTAAAATGGTAAATTACTCACGGTTACAACACTTTGCAACTACTGTTACAAAGTGTACCATTTATGGATTTTGTATTAAACTTTTAATTAAATTAATTAATTACTATAACATATTATATCAAGTATATAATAGAAAAAAAACATTTTATTTTGAACAAAATTGGTCAACGAGTTAGATATATATATGTAACGAATTACATAATTGCTCCTAGGGTATAACCCTAACTCTATCAATCTCCTGCCTGCACTTCGGGCCAATTATGGAATCTTATTCCAATTTCTCTAATCAGTTTCTTTTAAACTGATCGGTCAGTCCCTCAGTAAATGGATATGCTATTATGTTTCAATTTTCTACTTTGTTTGTCAAATCTCTCTGATGTTGATAAACTGCCTTCATCGTGTGAAATGATTCAAAATATTCTCTAAACTTCCAGTGAGCTTTAAGTTCTGATATGAACTATATCATCACATTGTTATCATATAACAAAGTTATGGGATTCTTAACATTTGGAATTTCCCTCAACTCAATTATAAATTGGTATGTTTGTATTTATATACATCATTTTATTGTGGCGCGATTCAAAGCGATGTACTTAGCCTTTTCCATTAAATCAACCATAGTCTTTTATTTGGAACATTTCCAACTTATAGATTGAACTTTAATTTATTATTGACATATCATTCTCAATATCACTTATGAAGTTTAAGTCTGAACACTTCTTCATAGGAAGTTCGTTGTTTCTATAAACAATCCACTAATTTTCCATAAATATATGAGAAAACTTCAAACAACCATTTAGTGATACCAATATGGATTTGATATTTGCTTCATGTGTCAAACACATAAGCAAATCACCATATGATAGACAACACAACGTGTATGATAATTACTATTGTCAATGCATAAGGAATTCATCTTACATGTTCCATATTACATATTTTAATAAGATGTCCTTGCATATCGATTTGTGGCATTCCCAATATCTTTTATATAAAGACATTATTTACAAATCCAACATCGAGGATTAAAACAACTAAGGCTGATTTTAACACAAGTGCATCATTAAAATCAACAATGTTTTGTTTACTTATAGTTTAGAAATATTAATGTACCTTTCAAGTTCTTTCTTATGAACACACGCTTCCTTTGTATTTTGATTGATAATCAAATATTTGATATTTCTGTCAGAATATTTATTCAATTTTAATGCCTATAAAACGAAACTTTATATCAATTATTGGATCATATCCAAAGACTCACAAACTCAATATCGCTTCCACCGACTTCAAGACGCTTTGGTTGTTATGTGCAAATAGATTTGTCTAAATCTATATTTATAACTTTCTATTTCAACACATATAAACCCAAACATTAAGTCATACTAAGCGATAATTTTGTGAGTAAAATCCAAACCAGCTTGAGCACATTGAATATTGAATCTATTATGCTAATTTCAATAATTGAAGTTTCGACGTTATTCTTGTCAATGTTGCTCATTATACCCCAACTGCATTAGTCTTGCTTTCAAAGAGACATTTGCGGCCTATAGATCATATCCATTTCAGGTATATCTACCGATCATATTTTGATAATGTACTTAGAATCTATTTCGGATCTACGCATCATACCATATCATAGAGTCAATACTCTTAATGGTTTAAGTGAACAACCGAGGTTATATATTTTTGACATTGATAAGAAACTCATACTTTCTCTTCAATATGCGAGAATACTTATTAGACACTCTAATGTGATGTGTTCGTTTAGGTAAGTTAAGTTCATTTCATCTCATGTGATCAGTTTTATCTTTGGACCATATCCATTTCCATTGTATTACTGATAATTTCTCAAAGAACTTCCTTCATTATGAAGTTGGTACTTCTTGAAATAATAATTAATTCCCAGTGCAACGGAATATGTATTCATAAACATTTTATGAATTTTCTTATTTATAAGACTGATTTGGTTTTAGTTTACAAAACTTATACTCAAAACATAATATACCATCCAATGGTAGTCTTTCCCAAACTCCTTTTGGGGAGATTCATACAAGATCCCTCATGAACAAGTATTATGTGCAGATTTTCGACTCACATAAATTGCCAACCCTTTGGCCTAGGTTATGTTGGTGTTTACTACAAACCCTTATCTTGTACGATTTTGTAAACTATCATCTAGGTGAAATAATATTAACCTTATGTACTACTCTTAATACACAACCTTACACAAAGAAGTTAACTCAAATCCATCCATAATTAATTGTATATTGTCCAACGAAGTTCAATTACTCCTTATTGATGCATCATTATGTACCACAAGGAGGAGTGACTTTTGTGATTGAATCTTTATTCATTTTTTGCTATGTTCGAAATTCTTTCCAATATACTCACCTATTCGATCAAATACAATCATTTTACTTTACTGCACGCTACTTTATTTACTTTCATTTTATACTCCATGGATCTATCTTAGAAATACTACATATATATCAAATAGACACGTCCATGTCGGTGACAACTTATCGGTGAATATGATGAAGTACTTGGAACCATTTTGGTATTAATAGACTTACGATTGCATACATCTATATGTATCAACTTAAAAGAGTCCATTAACTCCTATAACGCTCCCACTAAATGGGTGCATCGCCTTTAATTGTTTGAGATATAATTAACCATTATCATATGATTCATAGTCATATAATAGAATTATTACTCAAAACGATGGCTTAGTCTATAATTCTAAAATAACTGTAAATAATATTAGATACTTCTGTATTTTCCAATGCATCACGTTTGTTATGAAAACAAATACCACATTATATGTTTATTTTATAATGAATATTCATAATATTCATATTGAAATATAACTATGTCTACCTTTCAATCGATATCGAGAAATAATCATTCATAAATAATGCTCAGTATGTTTTTACAAAGATAATTTCCATAATGTGATGTAATCATTAAGTGCTATATGTCATGCTCCCACTATTTCCTCCATTACTGTAATAACATATTGAATTTGGAGGTCCATCATTAACTTAATATAGATTATTTATTTCATATATTGTAACTAATTTATAGCAGAGAGTTCTTTCATTGAGTATCTTTAACTTAAAGAAATAAGTCTCATAGAAAACAATTTTCTATGTGAAAATACATTTTGTAATAAATCATATTTCTTAGTCCAATGTTAAATATCAATAACTATTATTACATTTCTCTTTTCTGACGTTTCTTTATAAAGAAGAAGCGATTATTCACTCTCCGCATTCCAATTGTTCCTTAAATTACATTTACTCATACACATTCGTTTTCCTTTCAAATGGTCGAACCATTGAAACGAAAAACCCTTACTACAATATCATAACGACTCTTTATAAAATCTGGTTCGATTATCCTTAACATTTATGGACATCAAATATGTTGTAGTTCATGTAACTGATCATATAACGGTTCAGCAACAGAGTTTTTAAATTTATGTTGTAGTCTGGTCTTGTGTTACATTTAACACAATATGATCTTATATTATAATCAATAAAATTGAATACTCGATCTTTATATTACCGTTTATTTAGTTGTTTTAAATGAACTAAATTCATTGATGTATCGTACATTACAAACTATGACCGTTCCCCATATAACACTTATATGTGATAGTATATGGATCGAATATCCATAGTCTTGTATTTCTTTTAGAGCTCGAAACTCACGAATGCAATACACAGTCTCGACCAAATAAACACGTAAGCAACCAAATTATGAATGTACTAAGTAATTGTAAAATAAGTCACTCGCGTGTGTATAGAAACGTTCGCACGTAATAAGCATTTATTGGTGAGTATATATTATATTTCTATTTATCAATTTTCAATTCAGTTCATTTTTATACCTTAATTGAAAAACGTTTTATCAATCATTTTAAATACACAGATTTTTCAATGTAGATTATTATTATATAGCATATGTTCTTACAATATTAGAAAGATTTTATCATTTCATTTTTTTAGTAAGGTTCTCACTAGTCTTTTATGTTTCACTAAACCCTAAACAAAACATAGAAGTCTTCGACTTCACTAGTGGGTGTTAGGACTCGTATGTCTTGAGATTCTGGTCTTGAGTTTGCTAAATAAATCATAGCCCCAAAAATGATGGATAATTCATTATCGATTGTATTGAAACTCCTAACCATTGGTTCCTTGTCCTAATCTCATTTCGACTTTGAGTTTGCTTAATAAATTGGAAGAGATTATTCACTCGTGCCTACCATATCACGAGTTTCGTAATGGCCTAAGTATAATATATGTACCTTGAGTTTGCTCAATAAATACATATAGTTATCTTACCTTATCTATTCATTATATTAATAATACTATACATGACATCCCTAGCTTGAGTTTGCTTAGAGTATGCAAGTAATTTATTAATATATATGGTAGAGGACAACATTATATTGAAGATTCATAATTTTCAATATATTATATTAAGTGATATCGACTTATGGAATAATGTATTTTTTTATGAAATGCCCTCGTAGTTCAAGTGTCAAACACATCGGAAATTGCGGTATACGTACATTTACGTATATATTTATTCGTTAAGTCTGTTTGTATTTCTTTGATGTTCCACCTTTAGTTTATACATTCATATTATATAAGTTTTATTCTTATATAACGTTTATATTTTATATTACTAAAGTAATCTTATGTATAATATTATATTAAGTAAATCTTATTTAATCAATTTTAATTAATTAACATTTTAATTAATTTTATATTATTTTAGTATAAGATTTATATTAAATATTTTTTATATACCATAACCTTTATAGTATGACACTTATATCATATATATGTGTGTATTATTTAATTAATCAACCTTTAATCAATTTATGAAATCAATTACCTTTTAATTAATTAATTTAATTATATTATATTAATTTCGAAATTCAATTCATATACGTACATGTATACTTATGTTATTTTAAACATTTTAAACCAACATAACATATATCATAATATATAATACATGTATGCATTAATTAATTAACTAAATTATTAAATTTATTTATTTTATTAATCTTATTAATAAAATTTTAAAATTTGAAATTAATATTTATTTTTAAATATTTTGAATTTTTAGTTATATTATATTTATATCTTATTTTAAATTTTAAATTTTAAATTTAAAACTTGTGTTTTAATTTTTAAACAATTTTGAAATTTAGCCCAAGACTCAATTCAAATTGGTCTCTTCTATTAAGGGCAACCTTTTAGGCTCACATATCTGTTCGTGCCAGGCTAGTAACTAGGTAATGTAGAGTACTAGATTATCCAAACCCAATCCTTTAACACTACCTTTCTAGACACCATACTATCTGGGAAGTGAGCTTAATTAATTAACTCTAACATAACTAATTAGACCACATAGGCTATTGGGCTCTGATACCATTATTGGAACTGGGCCAGTCAACAACGGAAGTTATGGATGAATTTCAATTTTTTTTACCCTACTGGATCTTTGTTGGGCCCATGAAGTCTAATTTATTTAGAACATTTCTGAATTTAATTTAAATAAAATCTTTTATTTCATTTAAATTTATAAATAATGGGTTATGTTCAATTAAATATAATGGTACATATATGTAACATATACATATATGCATGTGTGTGCATGTATAAAATAATAATCCGTGCAAGATATAACATGCCCGTATATAAATGTTCAAATTTGCACCGCAACGGACATGTTAGCTCATTTTATACACACACACACACACACATATATATATATATTGTATATTGTCCAAATATATGTATGTATATATAAACTGGTTATTTAAATAATAAAACAATATAAATATTTGCTTATATGTAATATATGTATTGCATATATGTAGAATATTAATATATATTTATTAAATTAGATACTAATTAAACAAATGAAAATATATAATATATATACATATAATATATAAATGTTTTTTTAAATATGACATACACATATATTTTACAGTAAGAAAATAATATATACATATATTTATCTATATATAATTATATTTATAATATCTAAATATTTATAAGTATGCGTATTTATATATATACATATATATATATATATGATTTATACAGCTATATCAACTATGAAAATTAAATAAATATTTTATATCCTTCCAGATTGAATACACCACACATAAAATATTTAACTATAATTTTATATTATTAAATTATTTATGTATACATTAATTAGTCAAAAAGCATTTAAATAATGTTAAAAAAATTTCCATAATATATTTTTCAAATTTTAGATTTTTAGAAATTCAAACATGATACTATATGGTCATGAAAAAAATACCGTAATTTTCCAAGTCAAAAATTATTTATTATGAACCGCATATATAAATGAATTTTTAAAATAAAAATTTTAAATTTTAAATTCTAGGATTTTGGACGAGATATAATATGACGATGAAGTAATTTTTAAAAATTTAAAATATAATTTTTGAAACATATAGTATTTTGTTTGAACTATTCAACTTATATTTTCATTTAAATAATATTAAAAATACTTTTTTGTTACCTAAAATTATAGTTGGTGTAAATTTTCATATATAAAATCTAAGATCAATTTTTAACATGATATGATGACATAATTAATTATAAGTCGTTCAATTTATGTTATATGACATATTAATATAAATAAGTTAAAATAATAAAAATTAAAATATATTTATTTGGCCGTATATACATCTTATATAAAAAATGGTTTTATTATTATTATATATAAATATAACCATTCAATATGTGACAACATTGGTGCATATAGGAATATCACCCAACTAACAATATAATTATGACGAGATTTTATGGCACGTTCAAAAAACGTGCATGTAAAAATTATTATAAAATTATAAAAGTTCAATTTTTTTAGTAGTTTTGATAAAAATAAATTTAAAAATATAAATAAAAATGGTATTTTTACGTTGGAACAGAGTTTCGAACTAGTAACCTTAATTACATTTCAAAATTTCCATTTGAAAATAGATGTTAATATTTGTTCTTTCTGTAATTCGAACTCTCAATCTCTTGTTTGCATATAAGGGTATTTTTATAATTTCGTAGTCGGACTCTTCATACCAAGACCTCTCCACCGACTTCATCGATTCCAAGCTTTGCACACTCCAACCACTCGTCGCCGATCTTTGATAATTGTCGCCGCCGTTCACCTAAGTTCATCGCCGACCATTATTTTCCACCGATTGCTTCCCATAGAACTCGGGTTTGATTCCTTTCCAATTTCTTGCCACCGACTTCATTTCGTGCCACCTACTCAAAGCTCTCACCATCGATCCCTTCCACTCTTCAACTCGAACCCAGACCTTGATCGTACTTAAGGTTTGCGATGCTTGCTTAACACGACGATGGTGTTGTGGCGATGATTTTGATAGCTTTTGATGGGAATTGGTCGAAGCTAGGGTTTAGTTACCCAACACATGAGCACAGGTCTCCGAATCCCAAACTTGCTTCGATTGATCCTAGTCGAAACTTAATTAATTTCACGTCATCGTTCGATTGCCAATAGGATGGTTCTCTTCCCAAGGACAGTCATGTTGGATGAGTGCTGTCTTTCCAACAATTACATTGCCTAGTGTTTCTATCACTTGAATAACTTCGTAGCATTACACTTCCTATGTTCCTGTAAAAGAAAAGCTTTTGCATCGCTTTGAACAATTGTTCCATTGTTGATTATTCATCAACAACGGGTAAGATCCGATGCATAGTTCCGCCATGTGTCGTGGTTCATTTTTCTAGCATGAGCGAGCTATCTCATAGTATGGTCAATTCGTCGCATATATGACACGAGACTCATACCGCATAGATTAACACTATCGCTTACGGCGGTCAATGTTCAAAATCCGAATGGTCAACACACGTCAACATTCTTTGAATTCTGAATGTTGGTTACACGGGTTCAATATTTGAAATAAAATATACATGACTATGTTGAACATCAAATTTTCCTATCCAGAATGACTCATCGATCACCATGCCTTCAAACCGGTGTTGAGGCATCTACTCCTCCTAAAGCCGGATCTACAACTACGTAAACATCTATTTCTTCACCTTTTACAACTTGGCGGACAATCACCACAAAGATTCAAAGGATGGCTGTTCCACTTCAGGAGGCGCCTCCTTCGACACACGGGTATATCGGCCTTCGAGTTTTGGATGATCTGCCTAAACAAATGCCGATCGTCATATTCGATAAACACTCCAGAATATATGCTGTCAACACGAAATTGCTAAGGTCGATATACTTCTTCCTACCAAAGCCGAATAAGCGCAAATTCCTCCAATGGAGTATATAGCCTACAACAAACACTTGTGTTTAGGCGCTATCGTGCCGCCTTTCGATCCTTTTCTCCGATTGGTCCTCCAAGAGCTTTAATTGGCTTTGGCTTTGGCTTAGGTCCATCTGAATGGTTACACTCTCTCAAGCTCTTTATAGGTGTTTTTCATGGACTGCTTTAATTTGGCTCCAACTTTCCAGGAGTTTACCTACCTCCAACAGATCAATTTGAGCTCTTTATATGACTATCATAGCTAGGTGTAGGTCCAAAGTCATCAAGGATCTTTACAACAAATGCTCGTATTTCAAAAACGAGTACTCCTACGTTCGGTGCCCATATGGCTTCAACCGGTGTTGGCTGTGAGTTTCCTTCCTTTTATCCTTTCTATGCTTGGGTTTACTCCATCCAAGTGTTTTACATACTGTTTATTTCTTCATAGGCATTCTTGCTCAAAAAGTTTGTGATGAGCATGCTGATACCTTAAATGGTTTAGAGGATATTAGCTTCCAGCACAACATGACTGTACATCTCCTAACTAACGAGAACCTTCGACGGTGTGGTCTGTTTCCCTCTGATAAGTTTACCGTCCCCAATTTGACTCACCCAAGGGGTTCTGGAGCGCCTGCCTGATCTTCCACCCATACTCGCAGCTTCGGCGAGAATTTTCAGGGGGAAGTCAAAGGTTCGTCGGGTATGGAGCATGTTGAGGAGTCCATTAGAAGAGGAGTAGAAGAACCAGCTGCAGGTGATGCCCAAGAGGGAGGAATGAAGGAGCTGGACTGCCATCAATTCCAAAGGAGGATGAAAATGTTAGGAGGAGAGAAGGAAAGGAGGAGATGAGGGACGAGGAGGGTGATGAAGGGGAAGAGAGTGTCGGTGATATTGATAGCGACTACAATGCGAGTGAAGAGGGAGATGAATCGTGTGGTAAGACGTCTTATGAGGTCATTAAGCTTCCTACCCATCTCGTCCAGAGCACATTTTTGTCAAATCTTCTGATAAGGCTGGGGAAACGGGCGCATTACCTCCAGACAAAGAAACTCCTCCCGCTCATTCCTTCGGATATGTATTCGCTGGCTTAAGCGATTTTGATATTTCAATTGGTGACCTCGCTGAAGGTTCCCCTAACTTCAGCTTCTCCCCTGGAGGAATTCTTGATGAAGTTGGTAAGACTCCGTCTCTAATTCCTTGTCAATACAATCTATAGAGTACCTAGGAGGTCATCTGCACTATACACTTTACTGGGATCACAAACACGCATCCCTGCATATGTTGCATTTTGTAGTTCCAACACATATTCAATTCTCTTCTTATTTTAGGTTCCATAGCTAGGTAGGGACATGTATCAAAATCTTCACCATAGTGCGGATGAGTTTTGAAGACTAACTCCCAACCCATATTTTCCATATTCCAGGCGTCGCGGGTCTGACGAAGAAATGCTCGGGAGAAAGAATCGAGAAGCAGAGGAAGACTGTAGGGTTGAGAGAGAAAATAAGAAAAGGCAGGGTGATGAGAGGCTATCCTCTAATCACACCAAGTGACACAAAGAGTCGTGAGATTACCGTGGTCCCTCCTCTAGCACTTCCTTGCCTCATACCGGTTCTCAGCTTCCTCCACACCAACAAGTTCCAATTTCAAAATCTTTGACTACCTCTCCTGCACACTTTAAGGGAATCTTTACTCCCTCACCTTCTCCTCTGGTTGCCTCTCCCCATCTCCAGGACCTCTTTCTATAGGGTGTCATGTTTGATCAGGACATTGAAGACATCCCATTGGTGGAAATGGATCGGGATGTCCAACGCGTTCAAAAGCATGTTGACCAGGTCAACAAATGGAAAAGGCTTTGCATTGCCCTCTCCAACGTCGACTGTTAACCCGCCTTTTGGCAATGCCATACGCAAGCGAATTTAACCCAATAGACTTCATAGTTATCAAGGCTGGGATATCATGGATTTGGTTCAAATGGATGAATGGATAATCAACTATGGATAATATGAAGCCAGGATTAAACGTAGTAGGTAGATAAACAATGAAGGGTGCTTGAAAGGGGGATATTGGCTGGAATAAGAAGGGATCGGTGTAATATGGAATAGGATAGTATGAGTCGGTATGTGAGAAGGAATAACGGTCGGCATGATTGGGCTAAGCATAGAAGGAGGTCAACATGATTGGGGTCAGCATGGTAAGGGTCGGCCTGGTCGGAGCAAAGGAGGGATTGGCGTTGGCAAAGGCAATTGGATTGGTATAGTTCAAGGCAAGATGGATCGACACTGCATGCTAGAAGGGATCGGCACACATCAATTCTTAAGAAAGGGATCAGTATAGATGGGTGGACAAGGGATCGGCATAGCCTATGAAGGATGGATTGGGGTAGCATGTGAAGGAAGGGATCGCCACTCAATGGGTCGGTGTCTCTTTATGAAGGAAATGGATCGGTATGAGGGTATTGAAGGAAGATGGGTCGGCATAGCAACATGGAAAGGAGGGATCAACATTTTCTTGGAGGAAGAGGGATCAGTATTGATTTTAATAGAGGAATAACGATCGGTATGACCATGCCGATCGTTATTTTGGACGAATTGGGCTTGCCAATCGTTATGGTAGGCCCATGTAGGTGAGAAGGCTCTATAGCTAGAGTTTCACCTATAAATACAACATGCTTGGCTTTGAAAAAAGAAGCTTCATTCTGTTTCTCTTCATCTTCTACCTAGGGGATACTCTGCCATTTTTATTCTAGAATATTGGATTGTATCTGAATCAAATTTCAGTATAATAAAAACGATTGTTCTGGAGTGGACGTAGGCCGGAGTTAGCCAAACCACTATAAATCCCATCTCTTTTACTTGCTTTCATTTCAATTTGGTTATTCTTCATATTATATTCTCTACATCATATGCATCTGTGATTGGATATCGGTGCTTTCAATTATAATTGGGTGTTGGTGGCCAATTTAACGCCAACATTTTGGTGTTTTCACTGAGAAAGCTTGCACTCAGGGATTTGGAAGTTAGGATCTTAGATTTGAAAGCTTGGGAACTTGGATTTAGGAAGCAGTGGCTAGGAAATCAACATGGAGACAGAGATTAGAGAGGAGCCATCATGAAGGAAGTCAAAAGGCTTCCTTAGGAGCTAATCAGGCATCAATCTTCATTACCAGAGACAAGATGGAAACAATGATGTATGCTATGCAGGAAATAATGCTGAAGAGAGATGAGGAAATGATGCAGAACCTACTCCGATAGATTGGACAAGTTGGAGTGCAAAACTAAGGAAATGGAGTAGCAGTGAATAATGGAAATGTGGATCATGGAGTTAGAGCAGCAGGTGCCGAGGAAGTCCGAAATCAGAACCAATGAGACGAAGCAAACATGATGCAGGATGGAGTGGAGCCGCCGGGGGAAGCCTTGACCAACCAAGATCGATCGACGAAATATTAGCTGATCGATCTAGAACAATCGATGTCGATCGATCTGCACTCGGGAGCATGCCCCTAGGTCATGTTAACTTGATTCCTGGATGGATGTTGGATGGTGCTATGGATTTTGGCATGGATCAAAACTTGGATGCATGTTAGGAAGAGGATAATCTGAGATTCCTACGTGGACTCGGGGGCAGGATGGGAATGATGATCGAAAACCACATATGGATGCTGGAACAGCTGGAAATTGGAATCCAGGACTTGGAGCAGAAATTAGCAAGCTTAGATATGGATTGGAGCAATTGGGGGCAAACCCCGGTTAAGGAAAATGGAACGACATTACTCCCTATGGAACTGGGGGCATGGATTTGGATGGCTTTGTAAGGAATTGGATAGCGGTTATGGAATAGGAGTAGCCATCATCCACCATAAATCGTAGCGAGTCCGGCTTAAGGGCACAGGTCGTCATCTCTTGATTGGGGTGGCATGAACTAAATAACTAATATACTCTACATTAAAACGGCTAAGTCACTTACACATGTACGGGATCGAGGACGATCCCTAAGCATGCTCTGAGATGGCGATAAACCACCATAAGTAATTAACCTTAAACCACTTGGATCTGCACTATTGCGATAAATAACACAGGTCGCAGTAATGGCCCTGACCGGAGAGATGGGGCAATAACTGCGAGGTGTGAATCCTTTCGCCAGAGAGCGACGGGATGGGTTCGTATACGAATTAAGTCCTCGATTGGGGATCGAGGCTGCAGTAGGATAACCCATGGATTAAGCACTCGACCGGAGAGTCGATTTCGAAGAATAGAACACAACAGATCGTCAATTATGGACTATGTCTGGCAAGGGGTAGGCCGCTTCACCAGAGAGCGAGAGGATCGGCCTACTCAGATCGTCGAGTATGGATTGTGCTCGACAAGGACCCGGAGAGGTCTAAGGATTTGGATTTGGACCTAGAGCGGTCCCGTAAAATGACCCGGAGAGGTCTAAGGATTTGGCTTTGGACCTAGAGCGGTCCCGTACAACGACCCGAAGAGGTCTAAGGATTTGGATTTGGACCCGGAGCGGTCCCAGATTTGGATAAAACGACCCGGAGAAGTCTAAGGATTTGGACCCGAAGCGGTCCCGGATTTGGACAGAGCGACCTAGAGAGGTCTATGGATTTGGATATGGACCCGGAATAGTCCCGGATTTGGATAGAATGATCCGAAGGGATCGTAGATTGGTTAATGGATTTGGAATTGGATATCGACTCGAAACAGTCATGGATTTGGCTAATGATCCGGAGAGATCAAGGAATCGAATTGGCAATGGATTGGATTTTGGATTGGATAATATGGCAATCAATGGATTATGGACTCCGGATTTTGGACTTATGGCGATTCAAAACACGCCTTCCTATCGCAAGGCATGTTTTGGGAGGCAAAGTGTTAACCCGCCTTTTAGCAAGGCCGTACGCAGGCAAATTTAACCAATAGACTTCACGGTTATGAAGGCTGGGATATCATGGATTTGGCTCAAATGGATGAATGGATAATCAACTACGGATAATAATAGGAAGCCAGGATTAAATGTAGTAGGTAGATAAACGATGAAGGGTGCTTGAAAGGTGGATATTGGCTTGAATAAGAAGGGATTGGGGTAATATGGAATAAGATAGTATGGGTCGGTATGTGAGAAGGAATAACGGTCGGCATGATTGGGCTCGGCATAGGATGGGGTCGGCATGATTGGGCTCGGTAGAGAAGGAGGTCGGCATGATTGGGATCGGCATAGTAAGGGTCGGCGTAGTCGGAGCAAAGGAGGGATTGGCATTGGCAAAGGCAATTGGATCGACATAGTTCTAGGCAAGATGGATCGGCACTGCAGGCTAGAAGGGATCGTCACACATCAATTCTCAAGTAAGGGATCGGTATAGATGGTTCGACAAGGGATCGACATAGCCTATGAAGGATGGATTGGGGTAGCATGTGAAGGAATGGATCGGCACTCAATGGGTCGGCATCTCTTCATGAAGGAAATGGATCAGCATGAGGGTATTGAAGGAAGATAGGTCGGCACAGCAACACGGAAAGGAGGGATCGGCATTTTCTTGGAGGAAGAGGGATCAGTATTGATTTTAATGGAGGAATAACAATCGATATGACCATGTCGATCATTATTTTAGACGAATTGAGCTTGCCGATCGTTATGATGGGCCCATGTAGGTGAGAAGGCCCTGTAGCCGGAGTTTCACCTATAAATACAACAGGCTTGGCTTTGAAAAAAGGAGCTTCATTCTACTTCTCTTCATCTTCTACCTAGGGGATATTCTGCCATTTTTTTCTAGAATCTTGGATTGTAACTGTAATCAAATTTCAGTATAATAAAAAGGATTATTCTGGAGTGGACGTAGACCGGAGTTAGCCGAACCACTATAAATCCTGTCTCTTTTACTTGCTTTCATTTTAATTTGGTTATTCTTTATATTATATTCTCTACATCATATAATATCTGTGATCTATGACTGGATATTGGTGCTTTCACTTATAATTGGGTGTTGGTGGCCAATTTTGACGCCAACATCAACATAATCAATTTTACAAACATCCAGTCCTTCGACTTCGTAAAGAAGATCTATGGTAGCACCAGAGAGTTAAAGGGTGAATTAGAGAAATTGAAGGTTGAGAGAGATGCTGCAATCATATCCAAGGATAAAGATGATAGCCTGATATAAAGATAAAGCTTGCGCATTCCAATGCCAATGTTGTGCAGAAAGATTGACTCAAGACCGCCCACGAGGATAATGCCGCTCTAAAGCCGTAAGTTGTCAAGAGGGACTTAGCCCTTACTACTAAAGATGAAACTATCAGAGGCCAGGGGAAAAACCATTGAGGAGCAGGCGATTGAAATTCAAAAGTGCCACGTCGAAAGGGAGAAAACTGCCAACAATTTGCTTCTCTTGAAGACTAAGAAGCTCGACATTGATATTGAGCTTGCCCTTGCCAAGCAAGAAGTTATGAAGCTAAAGAGGAGAAAGTTAGGGAGAGGGAAGAGCTAAACAACTCTCTCCAACACTTCTATGCGAGTGTTATTCAATATAAGAATCTGAAGTGGTTAGGGAGTTATTATGCCGAGACTCTTGCTAACGCATGGGAGTTGGTGTTTCATCGCTCCGAGAAAGCCCGTGAAGGCCTCACCAAGAAGGAGTTAATGGCCAAATACCTCAACGTCGAAAATATCAAAAAACTTGCAGAAGGAAAAGCCATTCTAGCTGTAGAGGACGAAGTTGCTAGAGCTGCTACTGCCGACGCTTCTGCTGCCCAAGGGCATCGGGTCCAGCTAAATAATTTATTTCAAAATCCAAGGAGCATGTGGTAGATTTTCCTAAGACTGAAGGGGCCGGCTCTATGACCACTCAGACAATTTTAGCATCAGTAGCAGCTATGTATGTTGCTACTACGTATGTTGAGCCTTATATTCCTCATTCCATTGATTAGCCAATCCAATTCCCTTTCAAAGAGGGTGAATTTTCCAAGTCCCCTACTTCTCAATCGATCGTAGACAAAGGTATTTCTCTAACTTCATTGGTTTTTGAAAATTTTTAGTTCTCACGTGAATCTATTACTAACTATTACCATTTTGTTTGTCAACTTGTAGGTCAACTACAACTTCCTCCTCCACCTCCAGTTACTCAAGGCTTGGGATCTACAGCTATATTTACCGCATCGAACTCCATCTTTATAGGACTTTTCATTTCTCCTCTGCCTTCCGGCTCCGATCTAGGGCCCAATTCTGAGAAAATTGCTGCCATGGAGAACTGAGAGGATATATCTGTGTCCTAAAGGAAGATGTTACCATGACCAGTGCATTAGATCCCACCGATCATGCTTCCATGATGGAGATGTTGAAAGCTGATTAAAAATAATAATAAAGTCAAGCCCAAGCCAGACACCACCAAGCCTACTGCCCCAACTCCTATAAGCCCTACTTCCAAGCTCCCTAAGATTAAGCTAAGGCTACCAAATTTCACGATCAAACCTTCCAAGAATTCTACTAGAAAGATCGATAAGCCTCATACTGCTATTAGAGGCGAGAGTTTTGAGTCTGATGTCGACATCCCTAAAGGAATGATAATTGAGGACGAGCAGAAGCACAAGACGCGTCTTGGTGTATTTGGTGGTAAGGGCAGCAAGGAAGGGAAGAACAAGTAGGGGATTCCTTGAACTTATGGGCATAATAGTTCTTTTTTATTGTACTCTTTGTATTTTCTCTTTTTCATTGCAAACAGGCCGTGTTTGAGCAGGTGCGCCCCCCTCAATGCTTGTACAGAAAAGTATGAGCAATGAAATATTGTTTTTTCTTATAATTGTTGTTCCATTTGTCTTTTTGTACTTTTTTATTCCATATCTTCCTGTATGCAACTACTTGCAAACATAACGTGCCTACTTATCCTATAATTTATTTGTATTATATATGTATATCTGTTTTCGTGTCATGCTTTCATTCACTGCAACTCTGTGCAAACAAATGAAATTCCTACAATTGCACTAGTTATTTTTCGTTGTTTAGTCGCCAAGGTGTTTCGCTTGGCAAAATTGGACTATCATTTAACCACCTCTGTGGTTGTTCATGTTCGTGTTGGGTCAGTTTCCTTCAACCCATTATCGTAAATAGTCCAAATTCTATGTTACTCCCCATCGTCGGGAAGCGTCGCCTATAATACTTACATTCTGCTTATATATTCCTGTCGCAAAGCATCATGTTTGCAAAGCTTGTTTCTCAAAGTGCCCGACTTTGGGTATTAGTAAGCATTGAATGTTGTAGGGTGAATTATCCAATTGCCCCCAGTCCGATTACGCTCTCCCAATCCCGATCCTGGATTGAAGGATTTCAGTAACATCAGTCCCAGGTTCTTCATGACTATACTTGCTTATCCTCAACCAAGCATGTCCTGGTAGGCCGCTAGCATGATCGTGGAAACCCAGTTCCAGCCTCTGGTAGTTGGCGGTTTGATTGCTCGATTTCGAGCATTCCTCCTCGTTGCTGCCATAATTCGGGCAACAACCGATGCATGTAAGTTGGGGTTGAATTCTCCGATCGAACTTCGCATGGTCTTTCCTTATTGACGTTGCCTATCTTCAAGCAATGGAAGATTCCCGAAGGTCGGGATCGAATTATCCGATTGACCCCTAAGTGACTGTTCCTACTTGAAGTCGCCTATCTCTGGGTAATGGCAAGTTCCTGAACGTCGAGGTCAAATTATCTAATCGACCCCAAAGTTGTCTTATCCTTCCCGACGTTGCCAATCTCCAGGCAATGCAAAATTCTTGAAAGTCGAGGTTTACCTTTTTGGCATTGCCAATCTCCGGGCAGTGCAAGATTTCTAAAGATTATGGTCTACCTTCCCGACGTCGTTAATCTCTAGGCAACGCCGGATTCTTGAAGGTCGGGATCGAATTATCTGATCGACTCCTGAGTGAGTTTACTTTCCTAGCGTTGCCAATCTCCGAGTGACGCTAGATTCCTGAAGGTCGGGGTTTACCTTCCTACCATTGCTAATATCTGAGCATTGCCATATTCTTAAAGATTAGGACTTCTCGAAGGTAGCAGCGTCGTTAACCAATTTGACTAAGAAGAATCGGACTTTCATTTGAGTTGTGAAGTGTGAGCATGCTTTTGTAAGTCTGAAGAAGTGGTTGATGAGCACACTAGTATTCATTATTTCGAGTGGGGATGAGGAGCTGACAATATACATAAACGTCTATGGTACTGGACTAAGTGCGATGTTGATGCAAAGGGGAAAAAGTTGTGCCTCTGCTAGTCGATAGCTGAAACCGCACGAGTAGAAGTATCCGACTGACGATTTGTAGTTGGCGGCGATAGTGTTTGCTTTGAAGATCTATGGGCACTATCTATTAGGAGAGAGGTTCGAGCTATTCACGGATCATAAATCCTTGAAGTGCATTTTCTTTCAGAAGGATCTCAACCTTTTCCAACTGCGATGGTTGGAATTCTTAGCCTCCTACAACTTTATCATTTCCTATATGCTTGGTAAATGAAATGCAGTCATTGATACATTGAGTAGAAGACATGCTAGTTTGGGAGTGATGTTCCTAGAGTAGAAGCAGTTGGAGTATATCATTGGTTATGACTTCAGACTTCATTGCAAGTTAGAGTCGGAGATGTTGGTGAGTTTGACCATCGGACCTACTTTGATCGAGTAGATAGGTACTAGTCAGAGGCGAGACGGTAGACTAGCGGAGATTATGGCAAAGATATAGGAAGGAGTAGAGTCTGAGAATATGAATCTATACGGACTCGACAGAGATGGTTAGCTCCATATGTACTGTTTGTTCCTGATGTTGATGGATTGCGAGATGAGGTGCTACAAGAGTGCCATCACTCTAGGTTGACTATACATCTCGATGGAAATAAGATGTACTGTAATATGAAGTAGATGTATTAGGAAGGACTGAGGTAGGATGTTGGGACATTCATCTCAAAGTGTATGAGCTGCTAGTTGGCGAAGGCAGAGCAGAAGAAGCTAAGTGAGTTGATGCAACCACTTGAGGTTCCCAAGTGGAAAT
Source organism: Allium fistulosum (assembly GCA_030737815.1). Lineage (NCBI taxonomy): Eukaryota > Viridiplantae > Streptophyta > Magnoliopsida > Asparagales > Amaryllidaceae > Allium > Allium fistulosum. The sequence continues at coordinate 1,133,470,710 of CM060906.1, read as the reverse complement.
GCGAGAAAGTTTCAATGGATTTCATTGATGGATCTCCGAGGACCAAAGAAGGGTATGATAGCATTTGGGTTACAGTCGATAGATTGACGAAGAGTGTCTGATTCATACCCATTATGTCCATTAGAATGGCATCCAAATTGGCCGAGTTGTATGTGAAATGGGTGGTATGATTCCATGGTGTGCCAAAGAGCATTGTGAGTGACCAAGACCCTTTATTCACTAGTAGGTTCTAGAAAAGCTTACAAGAGGTGTTGGGGACAGAGCTACAACTTATCACCCGAAAACTATGGGCAGACCGAGAAAGTGAATCGTATATTGGAGGATCTTTTGCAAGCTTGCTTCTCGATTTTGAAGGCTCGTTGGACGATCACTTGCATTTGGTAGAGTCAGCATATAATAATAGATTTCAATTTAGTATCGGTATGGTACCGTATAAAGCATTGTATGGCCGACCGTGTAATGCTCCTTCAGGTTAGTGGGAAGCAGACGAGAAACTAATTCTTGGGCCAGATATGATTAGAGAAACTTTAGAGAAGATCGAAATCATTCAACAACGGATGAAATTTGCTCAAGGTAAGTAGAAGAGATATGCTGATAAGAGACGTACAAATTTGGAGTTCTCTATCAACAATATGGTGTTTGTGAGGACTTCTCCATTGAAGAATGTAATTCGATTCGGTAGTAATGGGAAGTTAGGGTCGAGATTCATAGGTCCTTTTCCAATAGCAAAGAGGATTGGGAACCTAGCATATAAGGTTGATTTATCTCAGAAGAAGGCAGGCGTACACAATGCATTCCATGTCTCTCATTTTTGAAAGTTTGTCCACGACTCGGACGTGACGGTTGCACCGGATCAACTTGATGATATCCAAATTGAGCCAGAAGCTTCGAAACCTCATAGACCGCTTCGTATTGTCAGATACAAAATGAAATAGCTTAGGAAGAAGACGATGGAGTTAGTGAATGTTCAATGGGGTGAAAGTGAAAGCGATTGCACGTGGGAAACCAGTAGAGCATGAGTGCTGCATATCCGAAGCTCTTTGCACGGTAAGGCCTACTGTTTATCGTATTTACTATCACCTTTGGTATCATGTAGGATAGTTTAGTTTCTCACATGCTATGATAGGTTCATCTATATCATTGATTGCATGGCTGCTTGTTTGATACATTTGATGGTCGCACAAGGTTGTCAAGCATGTAGAGTAACTATGGTTGACTATTGTTTGACTAATTTGTAAATTTCTAAGACAAAATTCCTAAAGGAGGGAGGGTGTGACGACCCGTATTTTATGTATCCGAGGATCGTAAAATATTATTACTTAATTCATATGAGGTCGTATGACCCGAAATTTTTTGAAAATGATTACTATGGACATTTTCCACCTTTTAGAATTTTTATCAAACGGTTTGGACTCAAAAATTCTTATAAGGCCTATAACTGTTGGTAAGAATCGAATTAGGGTCTAAAACTACTTCCATTAGATCGGTTTTGTGGTTTATCCTTCCATAGAGTGACTATAATAGGAAAACGAACTCACCATTTAAGAGATATGACCGTTGTAAGTTCTTTTTCCTGCTGGACAGATTAAAGGGTGGTTAACTATGCCCAAAGGTTAGCCCACTAACTAATTCCAGGAATTATGCCAAATTGGGGCTATAGGGACTGATCTCATTCATTTTCCTCGTTCCCAAAACAATTCCAAACCTCCATCAACCATAATTTCATTAAAAAGCTCATTTTTTCCTTACTAAACTTAGCTAAATCCATCATTAGAATGGTATTTAGCAAAGGGGATCATAAACTCATCATTTTGGCTCTTAGAGATCCGTGATTTTTGCTTTTCATTTCCAGATTTGGATTAAAAGTGGTAATTTAGGTATTAGGTGAGTAGTTATTGACCTCTCATTATTCTATACTTGTTCATATAGTAAAATAGGTGTTTTAACATGATTTTGATCCTAAAATGTTTTCTAACTTTAATTACATCTTTAAAACTGATTATGGTCGAAACTAAAAAGATTAAATTTGATTTTAAAGGACTTTACAGCCTCTTTTGGACCATATTATCATGCTACTGAAAAGTTAGAATTAAATTAGGATTTGCTTGTTAATCTTATTTGAATTGCTTGAAGATGTTTATTGAATGCTTTTGTATGATATGTACGCTTGGATAAATTGTTTTAATATGGTTTGTTAATGTTTTAATAGGGTTACAAAGAGAGATCGTCGAATTGGTCAAAAATGAAGGCAAAACTACTCCAAATCAGATGGAACTCGGAGGAGTGGCTCTAGAGGATATGTAAAGCTTATACTTTATATCCCAAGTGGTTTGAATGGAGGAATACAAGTTGAGGATGATCTAAATCAGGACGTGGAGTTCCTTCGGTTTGGGATTTAAAGGATTTGAGTCATGCTTCGAGCAAAGTATGTGGATTCCTCAAGTGTGCTTCGGGCTGAAGATGGGAAAGAATTCAAATGGAGGTAGAGGAGATTCAGGTCGGGTTAAGAGTTACTTCGGGCCAGAAGGGGTGAAACTTCGAGGAGTGCTTCAGGGACCGGGTAGAGTGAAGCGTTGGAAGTAGGAAGCCAAAATTGCCTAAGTATAAAGCTCGGTATCGATCACCAGATCGGTACCGATCACTTTTCCCAATGATGGTGAGGGTTTGGCAACTTGGAAGTTCGAGCATTAGAGGAAAGGGACTTCATGGAGGCAGAGTGATCCAAAGTTGGTTAAATTTTTAGTTTGGCACCGACCACTTTAGGTCAGTACAGATCTGAATGTTTGGGTCTAGTGGTGATAAGACTTCCAAGGAATGATGCAGGGGCCCTATAGGTCGTGCTGTAGGTGTTTGTTTGCTCATTTGGGGTTCGATGGCGATGTGGTAGTACGATGAAGGATGATAGCTTGGGACTTCGATGATGGCAACTCGATGGTGAATAGAGTTAGGTTCCATTGATGTTAGCTCGATGTTGAAAGGAGTTGTAAGGATGATTGTCAACAAAAGTGCTAGTTCTTGGAAGGGTGACCCATGGATAGATGGTTTGAATAGTTCTATCATGGAAAGTAGGAATGTAGGATGGTTCCTTAAGGATGAATGAAAACTAGATGGAGTGAGGAAAGGGATCAGATATGCATGTTAAGGAATTGTTGATACTTAGAGTGTTTTATTGTACTCAAAAGCAGGGGTATAGTGAGGACGCTTATTGGGCACTTGGAATAGCTAACCCGGGTCGGTAGAATGGCTTTGTTTATCCTGGACCAGTGAAATGGGTCTAGTGTTAACTTCATATATTGAGCGACTACGCTGAAAACCGGGATTAATCCATTAATCCTTGGCAGAGGAATGATCATACGAGTTATCATATATTTAGGGCTCATTGAGTGATAATGAGGATTGTTTAATAGTTGTTATATTTGCTTTGGTTATTTTTCTCCCGCAGTCTATCACTCTAGGGGTGTCACATGAGATAGGTATTGGGGATAGGGATACTTGCACACCTGCCATTGCACTTAGTTTGTTTTACACCTTATGATGTTTGTAGAATAGCATATTATGTTTGTTATGTGCTAACTCTCTAGTTATAGGAACGGGTCAGGTATGGTTCATATACCCTTGTTCCTTACTATATTGACTTGCACAGTATTTTGAGATTCATTTATCGCTTACACCGAACTATTGTCTGACTCGAGGTTTTATGTTTTGCTTCTTATTAGCTCGAGTACTCTTACATAATAGACTAGTAGCAGGTTTAGGTGATATGTGATGGCTGTGCAAAGGACGAGCCGATGGAGCATTCTCATATTATATATGGATACTTACGTTTATTCTACTATGCAACACTATAGAGCCTAGACAGTGTTTGCTTTACTATTGAGACTGTTCTAATTGTATTTATTTTCACTTTGTATAAGATTTATTACTTTGTTGTATAACTTTGTGGATCCGTGCTCCGATATGTGGTTTACTTAGTTATTTTTTCTCTCTTGTTTTACATCTGTGATGATTATTATAATTATTGGATGCGTTGTGAGATATACGACATGTTCTATGATGTTTATTTCTTTTCAACCCTTGAAAATCGTCCTACGTCGGTCGGGCACCCTAACAGTGTATTATTTAGTTATATTGGATGTCGGTGGTGTAGGATGATTGTCATAAAAACCCCATTCCGGTTAGTGCATAGCTGATAGCTTGCCATCTTATGGTATCATAAGTTTTCATTAAGTAAGTTTTTAAACAACATCGAGGCCTTAGATAATTGCTAGCATACCCTCGTATTAATTCACGAGACAAGGATATTATGTATGGTGCTTCTCTCACTAAAGAAAGCACTTAGATTCAGAGATATCAAGCTTGGCAGCATAGTTTTTAACCTTCTAGGAAGTATTTTGGCTATGCATTTGTAGATTGTGTTCCAACAACTTATTGGCCTATACTGACCAACAAATATGAGGCTTTTGATTTGGGAATTAAGCAAATGATTGTGGAGTTTATACCTTTAAGTATTCTGTTACTTTTGAAAAAATTGTACGGCTTTCAAAAATTATATTTAATGATTTTCCAGCATGCAATGAAGAAACACGAGTTGAATCCATTTGGCCCCCCTGCACTATCTTTAGGAATTGCGAAGATTGCTTGCTTGATTTCATCATCAATAATATCTTCCCGAAGCTTTAGGCTTTGATTAACAATCAAAACTGGAAAATCCAAACGCTCAATACTATCAGCGCTTATAGATTGTGGTTCCTTATTACCAAGAATATTGGTGAAGTGTTCAACAAAAGCTCCACTAACAGCATTGTGACCTTCATGAAGCTTGTTGTTCCCATCAAGAATAGAGTGAATGGTGATGGCATTAGATTTGTGCTTCAGGTAGTTACGGTAGAAAGTTGTTTATTGTCACCGTGCTTATCCCACTTGTCCCTGCATTTCTGCCTAATCATATTTGCCTCATTTAGATGTACACTTGCTAGTTTATCAAATAGAGTGTGTTTCTGCATTGAAAGATTTAGATTATTAGGATTGTTCATTAAGTCAATTTGTATCTGTTCAAGTTGATGTTGAAATTGAGTGGATGGCTTAAAGGTCTTGCCATAGGTTCCCGTACTCCAAGCTTTGATGATGGATTTAGTGTGTTTGAGTTTGGATTGAAGCTTAAACATAGGGTTTCCATGGAAGGTGGTGGACCATGCATTAGCAACAACTTGATAGAAACCTGGATGGTTACACCAGGCACTAAAGAATCTAAATGTGGAAGAGGGTTTGTGGTCAGGTGTTTCAAAACTTAGAATGAGGGAAGAGTGATTAGATAAGCTTAGTGGTAATATTTCATAGTAGATTGAGCTTGAGAAATGATAAAAACTCTATCAATCTTAGAGAGATTTCTTGCTCCAGATTTAGATTTGTTATTCCAGTTGTAGGACAAGCCCTTGGAGTTGCATTTAAAAAGATCAGATTTGCATATTGCTTCATTGAGTGGAAGGTCTTTTTGGGTTAGCATATTCCCTCCACACCTGTCATTAACCTCCAACATGTAATTCCAATCACCTAAGGCAACCTAAGCTTTGTTAATTGGAAAGAGTCAGAAGGAAGTTGAGGAGAGATTGCTTGCTTATGGAGGAGTTCACTGCACAAACAATAGAGCAAAGAAATTTAGTCTTGGTTAGGGAGTGAAGAACTTGAAGGTGGCAGAGTTGATTGGTAATAGAGATAGGAGAAATGTGAAAGGTTTCTGAATTCAATATAATGAGAATTCTTCCAAATAGGGCTTCGTTTAAGTTATTAGAGTTTTCCATGTAGGGTTAATGACTTGGCATGCTTGATGGATAGTTTTAGTGTTGTATTTGTTTTCAAGGATTGATATCGAATAAAGGTTTCGATCTTGTATAACTCTTCTTATTTCATATCGCGTAGCAATGTCAATACCACCTCTAACATTCCGTACACCTATATTCTCAATCATGGTGGATATTTGAAGGTTTCAAAGATGGGGGTGGATTTTGCATGGTGAGGGAATGGGCAGAAGACTAGTTTCCTTTGTTCCCTTCAAATGGTGGAAGGTGACAGGGAGCGTGGCTTTTTTCCTGAAAACTTGGCCATTGTCTCTATCTTTGGATTAACTTCTTGTTATCCTATGTGAGCCTTTTTGATAGTTTTTCTTTTTAGGGGATTTGGATTTCCTTGTTGAATCAAATAGTTGGTCATTTGGTGGTCCAGTGGTAGAAGTGGTTATTTGTACATGATAAGTGGTTCAGAATTATCAATTGAGTGTTGCAAGATTGAGTTGGTGTGACTTGAGGTTTAGGAGAGTAATGGTGAGTGCTTGTGTTGCTGATGAGGTTGATTGGTCTGTGAAGTTGAGGGGATTTGAGATGATGAGTTGATATGCATGTTTTTAATGTATACAGTAACATTTGTGCATGATGAACATTTAGCATTTTGGGTGCTTGGTAATCTGATGCTAAAATGTTTCCTGTTGTAGTAAGGGAATCATTTTTCCTTTAGGTTGTGCTGGTGAGTTCCAAGTGTTCAATAAGTCGCCTTTCTTCTGCATCAAAAAATTGACAAGAATTTTGTAATTTATTAAACCTATTGCTTGTTTCACGATGCTGCATGGTTGAAAAACATTGATTTAGGCTTGTTTGATTTCCATTGGATGCATGGATTGGTGTTGGTGGGGTGTCATGTGAAGATGATGTAATGTTTCCTGGGAGCTATTTATTCATAGTGACGACTGGACTGGGAAAGGATATATTATCTAGATTGTCATGAGGAGGAGGGACACGTAAGGTCAATTTTATATTCTAATTTTATAAACTGTAACTGGATTGGTACAAGGCATGTATTGATTGGCCTGCCGCCTCTTTTTTAATTTATCTTGTCTTACAGATGTCCACTTCTTAGGAATAACAATTTGTTTAGTTTGCTCTACCTGTTGCATTGTTTTCGTGTTGTTTCTAGAAACTGAAAGACTTGCTTGTTCCATGTTGTAAACACATACTGTCAAAGTATGTCCAAACGCTACATTGCTCACAAATATCCGGTTTCCATATATACTCTACTTGCACAAAAAGTGTCCTTACCTTCTGTTACTTGAATGGGGATTTAACTCGGAAAAAGTTTCATTAGCTTAATTTCAATCAAAACTTTTACATATTCAAATCTCTCTAGCATTTCCATAGACTCATCAAAACATATAACTTCCCAAGCTATGCTATCCAATCTATGTCAACCAAGGTCCAATGTAGAGATGGAATTTTAGATGAATAACCAAATCGGCACTGATTTTACTTGCTCTTGAACACTATCGATTGCCGGATTGCATTGAGTTATAATTAAAACCTTGCATTTGATGATTATTGGATTAGAGTGAAGGATTTTCGATCTACCATTTTCATCATCAAAATGAACGAGCAACAATTTTCCATCCGATTTTACCTTAATCCCATTCATATTTCCCCAAACAAGTCGAAACAATACATTATAGTAGCATTGGAAAGGGTTTATCTAAGAAAAACCCTCTAAAATGGTGCTCCCAATATTTAGTTCCTTCCTCAACAACTTCATATGGAAGAACAATAGAATTTGTCTTGGAAAACTTGATTTGAAAATTTTTGGCTTATATTTCCCCTCAATTTTTGGCAATTTCTTGAATAAACTAGTCCAAGTACTGATTTTTTCAAAGATAGTACCAGCCAAAGTCTGAGGCGGTTCTGGTAATAGCATAATGGCTATCTGGCTTAGGGAGAGATGTGGATTTGCTTGCAGGTTAGAAGGAAAAGGCACGGGCTTGGAGTAGGAGGTAGAGGTGGGTTTGGCACCATGAGAGGTGAGATCTGGGGGAGGTTGTAAGGCTGATGGACGAAGCGGTGGAGGAGGTAGGTCAGGTGGAAGGAGTTATGACAGTTGAGTAGTAGGAGGAGGAGGAAAAGATGAAGTTTGAAGAAGGGGTAATTGGAGTTGGAGACCGAGGCAAGGGCTTCAAGCTGAAATTTTTTGTCTCTCTCTCTCTTAATTTGATTTATCTTTTTTTAATTTTATTAAGAAGTTTAGAGAAAAGGATAGAGAATGATGTTTGAATTAAGAAATTTTGAGGAGGAAGAAGAAAAAAATGCATAGATTTAGAGAGATGGAAGCTTATAATGACCCGCCTTTTCAACCCTTAGAAGTCGACACTAATACATCTACGGTATTCACGTGCTTAACAACCAAGTACCGGAAAGGCAAATGGTTAGGGGAAAGAAGAAGAAAGAAGAAAAGAAGAAACTAAACAATACAAAATCTCACATGCAACGAATAATCTATAATATAACAATGATTTTTACAAAAGAAAACTTTTATATACATACATCCATCAAAGTACACTAACCTATTATCAGCTTAGACAGTTATAACAACCTACCCTTACAATTGCTAATATCTACAATAATAACAAACAACGGAAATGAAAGAAAATACAAAAGTACGTCGTGGGCTTTCAGCTCGTCTCCTGAACACCAAAGCATACGAAGCTAATCTGAAAACATGCTCAGTCTGACCCGAGCATTATAAGAAAACAACGCTCGGGTCAATCTGGTAAAATCAGCATGAGAAACTCAAATCACAAGAAATTTTATTATAAATTATAAAATCCTTTGAAATCAAAGGTATCTCGTAAGATCTCGCCACACATAAACACGGACGAGCTTTTACCTTACGATAACCAAAACATTTTTATTATAAAATCCAGAGATATTTTCATAATGTCTTAGGGTTTAAAGTAAATATACCAAGTAGCTATGATGTGTGTACATGATAGCAATAATAGGTATACAATCAAAAACTGAAGGCGCTTATTGGAGAATGGATTTCCAACAAATGGCAAGGTAAGGGACTATCTTCCGAAAATCTGTACACCTCTACATTAAACATGCAGTGGGATTGAAAACCTTTCGACCTCTGCCGCCATAGAACCGGCCTACCCCTGACTGGATAATAACGAATATGATCACCACTTGGTTGTGATAAACAACCATATTGGGCCCCGAAGCATACATAGAGATATCGACACTAGATTTTGGGATGTCATACCCTAATGGGAACGATCCACATAGCCCTATTGCATCTACCATGTTTTTGCCATTTTCGGGTTGTGAGGTTTGAGAGGCCACGATTACCTTTCCCATCATAGTAGACCATCTTGGAATGCTAGCACTGCCCTCCAGGCTGAAATGCAATGCCAACATTCATCCATACAAGTTGTTCCGGGATCGAATAAACATTCTTCAATTACCATCTTCCATTTTGGAATCGCCCTCGGTAAGAATAGTATGGCTCCATAGCATACCTTTTAACGATATATCACGAACGTTATTAGTTTGGAGTGGTTCGGATAAATCGTCCTTATCCAAAACCGATGTCTCCAAAACTAAGCGGTAATTTCCGGCTAACTCAATTCTGGTTCTTTTAGAAGCATGCATTAAGTACTCGAGTCCTCATCGAAAAAATCGAAAGTACATAACATACTTCCTGAGTTAAATCAGGTCAAGATATGATAGTTGGTTATTTAACTATCAATTACACAAGCAACAACAATTCAGAGGTTTAACTACCCACAACATCCACTAAGCCTCATTAGATTAATCTTTCGTTTATTAAATCTCTTTTCATAATACTTATTAAATATTTAACCAAAGGACTGTATCCGGGAAGGTTCGAATCCCAGCGCCAAACCATCAGTGGAAGTTTCAACGTTAAGCATCCGTGTGCGACGACTAAATAAAAGCGGGGTAGACACACGGCGTGGGGTTTACTTTTTTTTTTGAGATCATGGGAAACCTTAAGATCATGGTATTCATTGATACTCACTTAAGTAAACCCCACGCCGTGTGTCTACCCCGCTTTTATTTAGTCGTCGCACACGGATGCTTAACGTTGAAACTCCCACTGATGGTTTGGCGCTGGGATTCGAACCTGCCCGGACACAGTCCTTTGGTTCCCATCTCCCAGCTCCCAAACCAACCGAGCTACGAACGGCGGGTAGCGTGGGGTTTACTTAAGTGAGTATCAATGAATACCATGACCTTAAGGTTCCCCATGATCTCAAAAAAAATATTCATATATTTATCCCACTGGCATAAGCATATTCACAAAACATTGTGAAAGATTTCTCATTTCAAAATCATATTAAAAGGATCAAACAAATGTTATTTAAATTTGATATAAGAATAACCTCAAACACTATAACTTTAGTGTTAAGCATAGGACGGAACTTCCACACCACCATAATTAAAAAGGCCAGTTAAAGGAAACCCATCTCAAATTTCTTTTATAAATTTCTTAAATAAACCATTTTAATAAATCATTTCCATTAATCAAATCTGTTTTGCTTAAACTCTAAATCCATTTATAAAATTCTTTTATAAATATCCAAAAATCATTTATAAAACTCTTTTATAGATCCCCAAAATCATTTATAAAACTTCTTTTATAAATCTCTAAAATCATTTATAAAATTATTTTATAATTCTCCAAACCATTTATAAAACTCTTTCATAATTCTCCATTTATAATTCCCTTTTCTTAAATATCATTTACAAATATCATTTGTAAATCTTCTTTAAATAAATCCTTTGTAAATATTATTATAAAATATCTTTTCTAAATACCTTTATTAAAATAATTGGACAAATTACAAAATCATTTAAAACAATTAGCCTCAAATTGATACAGAATTAAAGTCAATTTTAAAACCATAATTTAAAATTTTGAAAGGAGGCTTAGTGACCACAACGGTAATGAATTAAGTTACCATTTATTTAAATTTGTCTTCCAAGTCACATAACAGTTATTTACATAAGCCAACATATATGTAAATACAATCCATAACAAAATCAAGAAATAACATGTCAATATAAACCAACTGGCAGATACATATCCAAACAACATAGTAACGGGATGATGATTTGTCCTGCTAAATAGATGTCCAAACAATCTATTAAGTTTAGTTATAGCAGAACAGTGATTTATTCTGCTAAAAGGTGTCCAAACAATCAATTCGATTAAGTTAATAGCAGAATGAGGTTTTATTCTACTAACAGATGTCCAAGTTCAGTATAACTTATACATGGTTGTTTGGTTATTTAAGGGCGCAGACAAGAGATCCCTTGGATTAAAATCAGTTTAATTCTAAAAGAGAGTTGGCTACAATAATTGATTGAGTTTAAAATTAAACTTTATTAAATAATATTAAGTTCTTTATTTAATTAATAATTAAATCACTATTTAATTCATAATTAAATCGTTTTTAATTACTAATTAAATCTTAATTAACTCTAATTTAAAACTTAATTAATCCTAATTAAAATCGTAATTAAATCCAATTAGATTAATTAATTTAATCCTTCTTAATTAGTAATTAATTATTAATTAATCCTAATTAAATAATTAATTTATTAAATAATTAAACTTAATTATCAAAATTATTTCTTAATTAACTTTTAACTTAATCGTTAATTAAACTTCCTTGATTAATTAATTAAGATTAATGAACTTTAATCCATAATTAAACCCTAATTAATTTAATTAATTAATAATATTCTTAATTAGTTATCAATTTCTTATTTAATCACCAAAGTAATTAACTTATGTCTTAATTAATATTCTGAAAGACATTTTCAAACCATTTCAAAATGAATCATTTTTAAAATTTAAACTCTAACTTTTTCCGAACTGCATTCGTAGCGACTATCGCTATGAATGCAACTCGTTGAAATTAGATTTTGTTTAGATCTAACTCCAAACTTCACTTATAACTTCACACTTAACTTTACTTCTCTTGAAAACATATATAAAAGTTTTTACCTTGAAAACTAAATAAAGTTTTAATCTTATAATAACTTGAAAACAAATAAACAACTTTTGATCTTTTCCAAGTGATATCCAATCTCATTTAGCACATAAAGATATTAACTTTCCAACTCATATACAAACGACCAAGTTTTACATATCCAAATTTACATATAGCGTCACATATACAAGCAAGATAACAACTTTAACACCAAAACAAACTTTAGACTACATTTAACAAGTCTAATTCAAAGCACAACTAATACTACACATATACAACCAAACAATATGGAACAACAACCAAACTAGCAACATATTTCACACAACATTTCAAGACATAAAGGTAAATTCTTTCCAAAATATAAAATAGTTTGCTCACCAAAACATAGCAACTTGAACTAGAACTTTGGAAAAAGCTTTGATCTTGGATTTCTTTTTATAAAAACCTGATTTTAAGACAAGGAGGACACGCATGGGCTCGGCCTACGATGGCTTAGGCTCGATCATGCATTGTGGAAATTGGTATAGCTTTGATTTATGAAGAACAAGGGTGTTTAAATGGATTTTTAAGCATTTCAAGTGGAAAAGGAAAAGAAATTTTTAACTTTGGAATTTTGAAAGCCATTAACATGGTTTTGAAAGATTAAAAGAAGATGCAAATTTTTTAGAAAAGGTAGGAGACGAAATGGTTGAGGAGAGAGAAAAGTTGAATTAGTTTTATAAAAATGAAGATAAAAAATTACCTAAATGCCCTTAAAGTACCTACCCTCCTCTCAAATTTGAACACATCATCACCTTATCCTCCTCCCCTTGATCCACACACCTACCCTTAATCACCCCCTTTTACCCAATGGCGTACCATGATGTGAAATAGAAATGTGACTTTACATCTTTTCACTTATTTTTATTTTTAATAATTCCTAAAAGGTCACATCATCTTACATAAGTACAATTATGATATTAACGCTTATTTAATTTACAATAACTTAAGTTAATTTAAAATGTGTAAATACATTAACTAAAGTGTTTACAACATTTTAAACAACTTTTAAATGGTGAAAATTGAACATTTTGGAAAAGCTTTTCGGTCATATTTTCTGATTTTCTTTCAACTAATCGTTTTTGTAAACCAAATTCAAAAATGAATTGTCTATCATTAGTTATGAATTAAAAGAGACTATTTTAATTATTAAAACCATCAATTAAATATTTAAAATTAATTAAATATTCATACATCAAAGCGGTAAAATTTCAGGTCGTTACACAGCTAGGATTTAAAATGAAGAGGAGTGGGAATTAGGTCTATATTTATAGTTGAAAAATATGATTAGTAGGTTAAATCCTGAAATTATTATTTACGAAACTGCAACTGGGTCCAGTTTTCGTCCATTCTAACTTGTTTTACCAAATTCAACAAGTTATATAACTAACTGTAAACGACACTCTACATGCATTGGAATAGGTTCCAAAGTCTAATTTCAATGCTTGTGAAAATTTACTATTTATCATTTTATGTAAAGTCACATTTTTTATTCTTATTAGTGTTTTTAATTTATTATTAAAATTTTTGGATGTTCGGTTCAAGTATACAAAAACCTCCAAGCTTGACGCACAACTAAAAAAAAAGACCATGACTCGAATTTGATGTCCCTTGCCGCTGCAATCGCTAGAGGCCACTAGGCTTTAAGCGTCAACCACCAAAACGATCTCCATGCTCAACTACATTTGACCAGCCTTGACTGGTCACTTCCGACGATCTTCTTCAGAAGTCAAGTCGATTCCAGAAACTTTGATCGAGCACCACCATTGCCGTCATCAGAAGCGATCGCCTTTTTCTTACTCCACATCTCAAGATGAGTTGAATAACACTAGTAGTTCATCTTCCGGCCTCACTTGTTTAAACCCAAAAGTGTATCAACCTTTATTATTTAACAATTTCCAACCAACTCTGATAACCAATGCCCGAGCGAACGCCATTGTTAGCTTCCCCTTCTCGAGACACACCTAGTGGCACCACCTATGCTATCTCCGGTGGTCGTCGAACTTTGGCATGCAGACTTGAGCATGGATTATTTGTGTTGCCATGATCGCTCCCCAATGGTGTACGACATCATTTAAAAAGGAGGTATCTTCCTCTATATTTCTCGTGCATAGGTTATGAGAAGATTTATATGGTGGTAGGTGATACGAGCGATTCAAGTTGTGAAGATAATGCTTGCCATTGAGTTATTTAAGTAGAGAAGAGGAGAATTTGCCACGGGAGACCGGGGGGAGAAAGTGGTGAAGGTGTATGCATGGATTAAGATGTGTAAAAATGAAGAAGGTTTTTGTGTGTGTATAATAGTGATGATTTTACATTTTAGTCCCTAGTTGTCATTTATTTGTAAAATTTCACAGTCTATGTTAAGCAATGTGCATCATCATTAGCCACTTGTCGGACAATGATAGGTTTTGCATATGTTCATTATATATATATATATATATATATATATGAATCCGTTTATGGATCCGATCAAGCATCCATTTTCAATATTACACGTTCGTTTATTCCGATGTCCCTATAATATTTCTACATGGTTTATTTTGATTCATTATTGTTTAATATTTCATCAAATGCATCGTAAACGCCAATCGTAAAATCATCATATTTTATAAATAAAAATGTCGATAAAATATGGTAAAAACGGGTTACTGCAAATCTTACCACGATCTCAACACCACAAACATCGCGTGGATTGGACATCCTGCGTGAAAGCTATAAGTGACAGAAGATCCCAAGGTTTATTTGCGGTTAACAAAAATAGAGATTAAAGTGAAAGTGCTTATCAAATATCACTTGCCCAAACCCGACGAATCCATTCACTGTTGCTTTGACTACCTACGGTCTCGACCATAGGCCACCGGACCCTGAATTGAAACCCACACCGTGCTCCCCTCAACAAGCTCCACCACTCGGCACCAACAAACCAACCTTCGATTGTCTATAATTGTCGCCGTCACCACCTCTTTAAAACCCTAATTCGAACACCTCTGGCCTAATCGGTCACCATCGATTAACTGCCCTTACTAGTTTCGATACAACCATACCAATGGTATCATTAATCGTCATCGTTTGTCAACCCAAAATTCGACAACTATCGTCTTCCGGCGAGATTTCAACAAAACCATGTACCATCAGCGAAAACAAATCATACACTTTTGCTCGGTTTGGACAATTTTGATTTGTTCAACGTATTTTTATTAATGGATAATTCTCCGTCAAAAGGAGAGTAATTTAATTGAGCAAAGATGAGAGATATCAGAAGTGGAGGCTAAGGTTAGGGATTAGATGGCGGTAGCTAGGGTTTTCATAGTGTCCTCAAATAGAAGAGCCATAGATTAATGGGCCCAGTCCACTTACATTTGATAGTTGAAATAACTAACTCGGTTATTTATTTAAACATTCAAAATTCAATATTGTCCAAGCCATAACTCCGAATATAACAAATTTATAGATCAAATTGATTGGTTTGAAAATACATACGCAACCACTATAAATACAACATTTAAATCATGGTGTCCACATTTATCTACGAAAGAAACTACAAACCCTTTTTAAGTGGGACGTAGGATGTTGTTAGGCAACTACTCGTGCCTAGGCTTGTCGACGGATACTTCCAAATGCGGATAATGTTGTGAGTTAAAGCGCTTAGCGGTTCTATAGCGGTGATGGTGCAAAAAGTTATAGCGGGGACGTAGCGAAAAATAACGAAGGTGCAAAAAGCTTTATTAGATATAAAATCAAATAAAGTTAACTTATTCTCATTCTCACATCATTTGTATAGAAAAAAAAATATTGTTTAATCTTGTATAATAAAACCGAAGAATATCATGATTTATGCAGACTGGGTTTGTTGACTACAGTATATTTCTAACTTATACTAAGCATTTATGCCTTGTAATTAAATCGTTATCCTAACTTTGTTGATTTCGTTTGAAAGAGAACTAGTCAAATCAACATTTGTATATTGATGTTGCTAAAGTGGATGCAAAAAAGCCTTCATTTAGCAGATGTAGCGAAAAATAGCGGGACTTAAAGCGAATCTACTGTTTAACAACGCTAAACTGAAAGTGTAGCGGGCGAGGAGCGTTATGCGCTATAGTGGGGATTTAGCGAGGCTTTAACTGCACAAGAATAGTGATAAATTTGTATCCACATCCGAAATTATTTTTTAATATCAAAAATCTACATCCGCGGATGCGAACGGATACCGAATAACTACCATATCCGCTAACGATTAATAAATCAAGAAACATAAATGAAATTTTTTAGGTTAACGTAAACTTTTTTCAATCTCATTGATTATTAAAATGTTAAAAATAAACAAATATGATGATAATAAATAGTTTTGAATGGTTAATATGCATTTAGTGCGTATAATATAAACTTCCAACTTAATAAAACAGTAAACAAATATCTTTACTTGTATTAAAATACATAATTTAAACTATAATCTTAAAAAAAATCAAACGGATAATTTTTGAATGCGGATATCTTCGTATTCGCATTTGCATCCGTTTTTCGAATATCAGATATTTATCTACTTTTCTAATACGAATGCAATTGAATTTTGAATTTTTCGAGTATCCACTGACAGCCCTACTCATGTCGGGTATTCTGAAATGGGTAAATTTGAACATCCTCATCAAAGATACAGCTGTCAACCTAGGAATAAGATAAAAGGTGCGCATCCTATTGGATGACAAAAATGTTTGCATGGGCTCAGAACCATTAGTTGTTAAAACATTTCGGATTAAGAAAAAAGATTACCAAATCATATAGTCAAGTGAACTCGAAACTATTGATGAAAAATAGAGAGCTTTTAACCTATTTTTAATCCATAACTAAATCATGTACGGTAATTAATTTATTATTTTAGATAAACACGTGTAAAACTACGGATCATTGCAATACATTTTCCCATTCTGATGTACGAGCGTTACGGCACGCGTTTCGCGCGTGCTGATGGCACGCAATTTGTGCGTAAATTATTTTTTTACAAATTGTATACGTTTAACTCGTTCGAGAAAATATGATCTGCACAAATATTTAACCATATTTTTGCGTTGAAATGATATGGAGTTAGTTTTAATTTTTTTTTTCAAAATCACAACATTTTTTTTAGCTTAAATTTTTATTTCTATTATTATTTAATAAAGAATGAATTTAATTTTTTATTATTTTTAATTTTTATTTCTGTTATTAATTAATAAAAAACGACTTTGAAAAAATAACTATTTGTTATATCCTATTTTTAAGCGATATTAAGATTTCGACAATACCCATAGAGGGGCGTTTTAAATTGGTAAAGGAAACTTATCTGTTAGATCCTATTTTGAAGTGATGTTAATCTTTCTTAATATTTGTAATGAGCATTTTTGGTAGTTCACGTTGTTACTAAAAAAGTGCGAGATCAAAGTTATTGCAACTATTATTAAAAATTCAAAAAAATATGATCTGCACAAATATTTAACCATATTTTTGCATTGAAATGATAGCAGTTAGTTTTAATTTTCCTTTGTAAATTGCAACATCTAATTTTTTGTTAATTTGAATTTTTATTTCTATTATTAATTACTAAAGAAT
Organism: Allium fistulosum; assembly: GCA_030737815.1. Classification (NCBI taxonomy): domain Eukaryota; kingdom Viridiplantae; phylum Streptophyta; class Magnoliopsida; order Asparagales; family Amaryllidaceae; genus Allium; species Allium fistulosum. The sequence goes on along the minus strand of CM060906.1, from coordinate 1,133,453,255 downwards.
GAATTTAATTTTTTATTGGTTTTAATTTTTATTCCTGTTATTAATTAATAAAAAACGATTTTGAAAAAAAAAGGTTTATCTGTTAGATCTTAATTTTAAGTAATATTAAGAATTCAATAATATCCATAGAATGGCGTTTTGAATTGGTAAATGGAAACTTATCTGTTAGATTCTATTTTTCAATGATATTAATATTTGTAAGGGGCATTTTTGGTAGTTCATGTTGATACCAAAAAAGCGTGACACCAAAGTAATTCCAACTATTATTAAAGATGAGTTGTAAACCATCTATGATATGTTACACTCAATTCGGTTACTAGGCTTGGCTTATATTTTGAGATATTATACTTTGACATCTGTTATGTTTAATCTCCTCATGCTTGTGCAAGAGGAATGAAAGGAATCATTACAACTCTTTATAGTTTATTGCTTTTATTTATCTCAATTTATCATTTATTTATAAAAGAGATGCCAGCAAATATGATGATAAGATATCATTTACTCTCTGGACCACCGAACACAAAAACAAAGGTCTCTCAACCGTTATTATTTTATCTACAGCTATTAATAACCAAATCTAATAAAGTAAGCTTACTACAGAACAACTGAGTGCCTTAAAACGCCATCAAATAATTTTATTTTTTTAAAAGGTACTTTATAAATGAAAAAAGAGCATATATGTTAATAATATGCCTCATTAAAACATAACAATCCTCCTAACCTAAATGGATGTTTTGCTAGGAAAAAGAGTACATATCATGTCCATATATTAACAGTACAACAATGCAGATGCCAAAACCCGAGTTGACGAATAGATGGAGGAGTAAGAACAAGGAGACAACACACTCAAAACCATCAAATAATTTTACTATCAAACATTTTCAAATAAAAGGTGAAAAATCATAATAAGAACCATTTGGCACTACTAGAAAATGCGGTAAGAAAGAAAATCATAACCACATAGGTTAGAGAATTTTTTTTTCATTTGGGTGTGTACCATCCTACATCAAAAACTAACTCGCACAGTAAGAAAGACTGTTGGAACAATTAACAAGCAAAATTTGGTTGTTGTATAGCAGTCTTACCTCTCAAACTCGACAAAAGGTTGGCCTTGGCATTGTAAATTGTTTTGATCGTCGATAAATTATTTGCATTCAGCTTCTTTATCGTGGCCAAAATCTCTTGAGGCTTCGCACCATCTAGCAACATGTCAATAACTAAGCTTTTCTCTTCTTCATTCAATCTACTAACATGGCTATGCCCAACTAGAGTTTTGGGCAGTTCATGATTATGAGAGCCATTTTTAACTTTAAGTTGCCATGAATCTCCTTCAAGTGGAACTCCCTTTAGAGAAAACGGACAATTGCATTTTTTTGAGCCCATTCTTGTCCTCTTGGCTTTTTCGCTAGAGTCGACCTTTACATGCTTTCGATATACGCCACTTCTGTCACAACCAAATGTGATTCTTCCTTTACGTTTGGCGTTGTGGTTTTGCGACTTCATGATGGTGATCACGAAACCTAAATTAGTCCCAGTCTTTTTGACCCAATTGACCAATGAAGAACGAGACGGAAATACCTATGATTACAAGAAAAAAGTGAAACTTATAAGCATATAACATACTCAATGTAGCCCATTTTTAAAAACATATAACAAAGTCAAACCTATTTCAAAACATACTACAGATATAGGCTTTTTTTTCGTCACACTGGCGTTGATTCAGCGATTTCCTCGTGGTTTGCTTTGACAATGCCCAAGAGAGATTCTTAAAATGAAAATCACATTAAAGCATTATCAAAGTGCGCTAGGAGTAAATCTTCACAAAAAGGGGAAAAAAGAAAAGAGCAGGCCTCGCTGCAATTTCAAATTGCAATGTGAGAGAATGCTGAATTAACATCCAACGTGGCAATAACCAGCCTATATCTGAAATATATTTTAAAGTTTTGAAAAGTGGGCTAAATTGATTAAAAAAAATTCCAAAACCAATAAGATATAAAGAAACACACACATTAGGATGCTTACTTCGTCGGTGGTAAATGAGCTAGAGTGATCTAAACCAATATTATGTAGACTAGATGACTCTTCATTAGCTATTAAATCAAGAGATTGAGATTGTGGGTTAACAGATCCCTCCGATGGAACTGTTACAATTATACTGTTCCAATGACAATCAACGTCACTTTGACCATTATCCACCTGTAACAAAGAACAATTAAAATTAATAATGAACAGTATTCAAAAAAAAGGTCATTGAACTCAAATTTTGGAAAATAAATTTTTAACAGTATAGATTATGGCCATTGGAACAGAATAAATTGTTTAGTCAAAGATTGAATTTAATTTTAATCTTCCATTCCTCTTCAAATTAGTAGCTTGCAAGAAAACGTGATCATGCAAATCATGTTTATAACCATACATTTCATAATAAATAAACACATACATATATGCATATCTATGATTCTATATACATGTATGTATACATACATACATATTATGTATATGTGTGTGTAGTAAATATAAAGATGGGTCGGGCTGCTTAAAATTATACATAATTTGTATCCAGGAAAAGTTACTTTTGGTGCTCCAAATAATAATAGAGTATACACTTTATTCAATGGTTCCTGCTAGGAAGTTGTAGTGATCCCAAACAACAACCAACTCATGTTATGGATTTCAAATGAAACTGAAACAGAAAAAACAATACCCTCCAAAAAACTGTTTCTTTACACAAGTTTAAATCAATATAAGAAATATTTTTGCAACACATGCTACCTATCTAATCCATGTGTAGAGGAATCAAAACGCAATTTACACAAACTTCAGAAATAGACTAAACACAAGATCAAAAAATATAAACTTAAAAGGTACAAGAATGAAAACATGCGATAAAATAGATGGACTTCAGAGTGTGCGCGCACATGTTATAATTTGCAATGATGTCGACATCACAATTACTCCTCTTCCTAATCTCTTCTTAGTTCTCTCAAAGAAAATAAAGGTTGAAAGAGCTTCACTCAACTTTTATTTTAGTTTTCAAACAACTATTTTCACGTATTTCAATCTTCAAAAATCAAACCTCACACTACTCAAAAGAGTTGAGGGGGGTCGGCTGCCCCACATAGGTATGAATGGCTTCGCCCCCTGTGTATATGCATAAGTGTGTGTATGTTTGTGTGTGTGAATTTGGAGGTTGGAAGTTAAGGTATTGCTTTTAAAAAAAAGTAATTTCATTTCAGTTTAACATCAAATACCACCCCCCCACCCTCCTCTTTTCTTCAGTTACACCCTTGCATCGAAAAGTAATTAACTCAGAGGTCTCTCGCCTTTATTTCTATGTCTGCTTTTAGATTGAAATTAATCGATTATTTCATATTTTATTTGCAATTAATTATGGTAGAGATGTTCCAGTGCTTATGCCTATACAACCAAAGTCAAGGCATTGGATTCAAAGAATTATTAGTGTATGTTTAAGACTAAAAAATTTGAATTATTACAGCCTAAATTTTAAGTGCACTTTTGGACTGAAATATAGATCAAGTTGAAAAAACAGTTATAAATTTATGTTTTTTAGCTATATAAATTTCGATGAAATGGCGTTCAAGTGCACTTTTGGACTGAAATATAGATCAAGTTGAAAAAACAGTTATAAATTTATGTTTTTTAGCTATATAAATTTCAATGAAATGGCGTTCCTTTTAACTTAAATAAAGAGGGGAAAAACATGAGTACGGAGACTATGAAGATGGCGATGATAAAGAAGAGGGATTTCAAAAGGATCAACAATATGAGGGCTTTTTATGGTATAAATGTCCACACCTAAAAAATTCTACTATGTTAATTATTGTGTATTAATAAAGCAAGATTAATTTTTTCCCATTCAAGTGCTCCACACTTCAATAATTAATGTTATCGCTCACTTCACCTGATTTCCTCATGAATATTTTCATTTGAGTTTTATATCTTTAAAATTCTCACCCGCTTTCTTTCATAACATCATCAATAGCTTCACTTAAGTCCTTCGCATCTTAAAAACTAATATCCATTCATATATAACTTTACAATTTCAAATCACGTCCTTTATCTCAACAAATTTATACATTAGACAGCAAATTGGATTTTTATCATATATATATATATATATATATATATATATATATATATATATCATATTTTGCATTTTAGTTAACAAAATAAAGATTATATAACTATACATACATAGGTATGTGTTGACTATATAATATAACAAAAATTAAACACTAGAAAAATGACAAACTTAACATATCCATCATTTATCTTAACAATCACGTACAAATGTTAATTCCGTAAAAGAATATTTGATTATGTAACACTGTTTTTTACAACACTACAATATGCAACAAACATTTTACACACTAGTCTTATTGTTAGTATATATTTACCAACGTAGAGGACATTTCAGTGCTTGAACAGCTCTAAGTTAGGGGAGCGTGAGATTTAGAACTTAGGAACAAATAAGACACGTGAAATTTGATGTTTTCCCTAAAGAAATAATGAAGGGTCGGTTAGTTTGCTTTTTTAAAATGACTGTACATACATATGTGTGTGTTGACTATAATATAACAAAAATTAAACACTAGAAAAATGACAAACTTAACATATCCATCATTTATCTTAACAAAAAAATCACATGTAAATGTAAAAAAGACATAAATCACATACAAATGTTAATTCCGTAAAAGAATATTCGATTATGTAACACTGTTTTTTACAACACTACAATATGCAACAAACATTTTACATACGAGTCTTATTGTTAGTATATATTAACCAACGTAGAGGACATTTCAGTGCCTGAACAGCTCTAAGTTAGGGGAGCGTGAGATTTAGAACTTAGGAAGAAATAAGACATGTGAAATTTGATGTTTTCCCTAAAGAAATAATGAAGGGTCGGTTAGTTTGCTTTTTTAAAATGACTGTATAACCCTCTAGTTTCTTTTATTAAGTTGATGCTTTTGCTAAAACGATGTTACATATTCAAGTGCATTTTTACACTCAAAGATATAGATGAAGTTGGGAAAAACCATAGTTAATTTATTTTTTAGCAACATGCCAATAAGATTTCAATAAGGGTATTGCAATCTGCAATATCAATTTATCTACAAGTGCCTACAGCTTTGTAAAATCATGTTCAAATTAAAATATCTATTAGTATTATAATATAATAATCCATGGTAAAAATGTTTACACTTCCCGTATGTCTTTATTTCTCATTCCCACGTTTCTTATATATGATGTAAAACTAGTTTGTAATCAATCTTCATCTATCGTGAACAAAATTATTATACTTAAAGTTAACAATGGATGAAAATGAGTTGGATAGATAGAATTTATAGGGTTTTGATCAATATTTATGGATGCGAGCTTTAGATTGACGATGATATCATGTAATTCAAGATTTATGGTTTTGAGAACATAGTAGAACAAATAAAAATAATTTTAACACGGATATTATAAAAAAAATTAAAATAAATTTAGCTTTCATCATTATTGTGCATCGTGGCCCCATGGCATGATGCATATGAAAAGACACATTAAATAGTGCAAAGATGTACATGGCAGAAAAGGTATGCCACTTCTTTATTTATTTTCCTTTTCACGGGATTGTGTTTACAACTTAATTTACTAATGCATGTGGTTACAGAACATTGTATCAAAAGAAATTATGTTTGTAATGTAATGTATAGAAAAGAAATTATTTGGAACATTAGACTCCCTTTTACGACGTTATAAAGATTAAACAAAAGATAGATAAGATCCTAGATCCCAGGTATAAGAAGAGGGTTCATTCCTTAGCGCCTGTTATTTGCGGATGCATGTAATAATCTTTTAAATGAATAGAAAATCTCAGAATCGAAAAGTGCCTCTGTGAGGGTCTAAATTAAAAAAAGGTACGACGGTGGCGGACCTTCTTACATCTCTAGCCTACGAAAGTAGGTTTAAAAGAAAACATACAAATCATTAACCAAAAAAATTACATATAAATACAAAAACATATAAATCACATAACAAAATGCAAATTACCTTAAAAAGTATTAACAATGTTTTTTTTACAACAGCACAAAGCGCAACACAAATCTTATATACTAAATCTTATTACAGACACACATATATATAAACTTGCATAGAAGACATTTTAGTGCTTGAAAAGCCGCAAGTCAGGGGCATGTGAGTTCTATGATTTTGGAAAAGCTAAAATGTGTAAAAAAATCGATATTTTTCCCTAAGAAATAATGAAGGGTTGGTGCAAAATAGTAATAACATTATATATGCTAAAAGGTTGTTTCTATTATTTTTTATTTCTTTTTATATTCAGTTCTAGTTATGGAGTTAATCATGAATAATTTAGGATACTACTCCATACCCCAGGGAGAAGCAATATAACAAGAGATTTGAAAAAAACTAAAATCTAAAAATAAATGTTAAGGAAAATATGAAACCATTTATTTTCCCTCATAAAAAGCGTAGTAAAATTATCAATTCGTTGTTACCTTATTTACCTTTTCATCTCATTCTCTTTCATGTACTTCTTCATATCCCAAAACATTTTCTTTATCTTTTCAAATCCAAAACCGTAATGTTTAATTTTAATATTGGAAAAAAAATCTTAAAATTGAAAATGATAGATAAGAATTCATTAAAATCTCAATCTCAATCTCAATCATCAAATGATGAACTTCAACACTATCTTATCACGGTTCACACACTGGCTATCCTAATTCATTTTGGTGCATGTGTTTCTGAAAGTCTTAATACATAGCATTCTGAAACATTGTGCTTACGAGATTTGATATATTGATTTTGATGTTTCGAAGCGTTGAATTCAACGTTCGGAAATGTTGAATCCACCGTTACAAAACGTTGAATCAGCTTTTCTAAAACGCTGAATCTGACTTTCCAAAATGTACAATATGTAGTAATGATTTTTCCGTGGGAAATATAAACAGATACAAAGAAATGATTTCAGATCAATCTTGAGAGAACTAAAAGTCTCCTTTCCTACTTTAGTTCAACTTCTAACTGCCGTAATGTTGTAAAAGTAACTTGCATACATTTATGAGCTCCACATTTATACTCATCTACTCTCTTTTTTCACAATATTTGAGCATTTTGTAATTTTGTTTGCATTCAATTGTTACAAGTTATAACTTATAACTAGTTGGAAATGAACATTAATGATATGTTTATTTATACTAAAATATCTTCGCATTCATCCATTAGTAGTGGATAACAATATTATACATATTTGTGTGTACCAAAGCATTTTTAAAAACATTATGAATTCAAGCTAAGCATATTCCTTTCTAGTAAAACATTCTGATTAAGCCTACTCTATATTGATTGCATTATGTATCATTGATGTTTTTCATTTCTGTTTTTGTTTCATATACCGAATCGATCCGTGTAGCAGGTAGCATAGCTCCAACATTATCTGTCCTCGACATTGTTTAACTCAGAATAGGATTGTATCACTTTAAAGTAGAGTTTTCACAGTTTTGTATTTTTGATTGATAAGAACTAGGGTTTAGAGGAAACATAATGGAAGAAGAAAAAGATGAGAGCAGCGAGCAACCACCTGCCATTTGGAGGATGAAGCAACGACAATGTGAATCGGAGGCAAGGGTTAAAGTGGACGTAATATTAGAGGGAAATATGGAGAAGGACAAACTTCGAAAAAAAATAGTCTGAAGGACACCAAGTTTCTTTTTTTGACTGAAGGACAAACTTTGAAAAAAAAATTAGGATTTATAACTAGCGTTAAATTCAGTTTTACACTGTACAAAATACTAGTTATAACTAGCATTACATCCGGTTTTACACTGTATAAAATGCTAGTTATAATTAGCATTGTCCTTCAGTCTAATTTTTTTTCAAAATTTGTCATCTGGCCCAAAAATGAAACTTGTTGTACTTCTGCTTAAATTTTTTTCAAAGTTTGTCCTTGTGTCTATTTTCCACGTAATATTAAGAGAAGAGAAAACATAATTGAAAGATGACCGTAATTTGATTTAGAGAAAATGAACCAACAAGGATATTTTCATAAATATCCTTATTCCCTCTCCATGGGAAGATGACAGTAATTTTATGATATGGCTAAATAGCTTCATACTATGCATCCTTTTGCTCAAAAAAAGGATAATTCTGGAAATAGTTTACCTTATAACAAGTTTACTTGTTATGTCTTATATTATTATTACCATATAAATTTATTATTTTTATCAATATTCTCCCCATCTGATAACACCACTTAACCGATTTCCCTTTTTAATCTCCATAATTTATCAAATACATGGTGGTGCTTACACTACTAGCTATAGTAAACAAGATTTTGAATGCTAGTTAAAGTAGCATTTACTTATGGACTGTTATATTTGTTGGGTTTTGAAAGTACAACACAAAAGGAGAGGATAATTGTGGGTGCATTTACAGGTTGCGGATTTACGAGAAGGCGGAGTAATGGGTGGTGTGTTTCTCGATGAAACGAACCATTTTGGTTTAAGTATTTTGCAAGTGTTATATGTCAATGGAAACGCATAGCACCTAGAGAGAACTTAGATGGTGTTTGGTTTGAAAATGAGTTTTGTCTTTTGCATTTTCATGTGCTTAAAAATGCATGGAAGAGAAGAAGGACGAGAAACAATCGATTTGGAAAATGGTTTTAACATGTAAAATTAAAAATGATTTTTTCTTGTTATCCTCCTCTTGGAAAATATCAAAAACTATTTTCTACGTTCTCCTTTTCTCCTTTGAGTGAGATTTTTCAACTTCTACTTCTCTCCCACACCATTTGTCATACATATTGAAAAGTGAAAACGCAAAACAAAACATTCATTTTCAAGTGACACACTACCTTAGGTTTCCAAATTTTAAAAGCTCGCAATCATTTGGCCGAATGGAGGCTTGGATTTTACAAAAACTGGAACCATTTAACTAATACAACTAACTATATTTTCTAACATAACTAAAGTTGGAATGACCAGTAAATGTGATGTCCATAATTTAATTACATAGAAAAGCATGTACATACTGACCTCCGTCTTGTTGCTTGTTGGAGTATCCAACATTGGTGCATCTTCAAGAATCAAAGGTTTATCATTTGCTCCAGCCTTTTCCGATTTAATTTGTGTAATGCAAGCATTTGAGTCTAATGAAGCGTTCAAAGATTCTTTTGCCAAGTTTTCATGTTTCTGTTTCTTAACTTGGTCCTTCAAAATCAAGCCTTCGTCGTTGTAAGCTTCATTTCCAACACATTCGGCCATCCTCTTTTTGAGGCTACGGTTCTCTTCTAAGAGCACATCGCATCTACTCATGGAAGCATGAAGAGTAAGTTCAAGATCCCAATTTTTCATCTTTAGCTCAACAAGCTTCTCTGCAAAGTCCTTCTCATTCTTCTCCATGCTCTCAAGAAATTCTTTTACCCTCTCTTGATCTTTGGCCTCTCTCAACCTATGTATTGTGCAATTTTCTTCTAATCTAGATACCTTTGCCTTTAGATGCATGCATTCTTTCACTATATTTTCAATCCCCGGATCAATTTTTCCATTACTCTCGAATTTCTCAAGAAATGCTTTTGCCCTTTCTAAATCTTCCGCTTCTCTTGATCTAAACATGTCCCGATCTTCTTCTAATCTTGAAACGTAATCTTCCAGATGCGAGCATTCTCTTTTTAGCTTGTCGATTTCATGATTCGCAATCATCTTCGACAGATCTAATTCCGATTTTATTAGGTTTTTTCTCTGCTTTTCTACGAATAAATTATGCTCTGCTTCTCTGGCGGATTTTGATTTTGAGCTAATTGGAGAATCAACTTCTCCGTTTTCGCTTACAGCATCCAAATTCATGGAAATTAACAATGAGAGATAATTTTGAAAACTGGAATAGAAGATGAAGAAAACGAAGTACCTGTGCTATTTCGGCTGCTAGCTTTCGATTAAGAACGTTAATAATACATTTAATCGAGACCGTCGATTTGTAATGTGGAACGGTCAAGATTGGAAAAGTAACATGTTTCTCATTTTTTTCTAATTCTCTCTTTAATTTAAACGAGTGTGAATCCGTGCTACGCAGACGGATTGCAGCCATATATAGATGTTTTCTAGGCAAAGCTATACATAGATTTTAATATTTAGTTTACCAAAACCTTATCGATAGAGTCAATTTATATTTTGAATATTTAAATTTTATTAAGAGATCTAATTCCTAAATAGATATATTTATCATTGCATAAATCTACCAAGGTTCATTTATAAACCATATAACAATAGAAAACGCCTTGCTGGAGACTGCCTGTTATTTATTGTAGTTGAACTGAGTTTAGATAGGATCAAAGCTTATTGAATAAATTCATAGACAATTAATGGTTCATCTTTTTGCAAGAATGCCAGGTTATAAAGTGTACAATCTAAAGGAAGAATCTCTAAGTGCCGTTATGAAATTATATTAAAACAGGATGGAAATGTCTTGGAAATGGCATGTCTGATTATTTCATATTATAACGCCATACTTTTGTGATTGCATCATCCAAAAACAGAACTAATTATTATTGCAAATACTGATCAGTTGTATATAACCTTGTAAAAATGTGTAGCAGAAGCGACAAACGTGTGCATTTAAACAACAAAAATAGTTAAAAAAACCAAAGGTAAGTTATAGTTTATGAGTAAAACACAGAAAGCAATAAACGAAAGAATGCTTACAACCAATGAATTTTCAAGATATATTAGTAGGCAAATCATAAAACTAAAATCTGCAACAAAAGTAAACAGAAAAATACCCATTTGGTAATTATAGCCTTTTTTAAGCACAACCGCAAATAAAACCATCTAGAATCTCAATTTGCAAATTGATATAAGGTTGCGTACTACATGCAAAATACCATATATGCATTCTTCGCAATGTAGCTACTAAAATTTGCAAACAGTATATAGGAAATGTAATGTACTTGGGAGGTATTAGTGTCATCAACGAATTTTTTTAATCAAAACAGTATATAGAGAATATTCAAATGTTTGGCGTAAAAAAATGAAACTTTATGTTTCGTATCACACTTCATCAACGAAAAGTACTACAACTACATCAGTTAACAATCACCATGAATCTAATCTGAATCAAATAGGAATATAATGCAACATCATTCTTCTAGCCTTCAATAGCGCATTGTTCATGAGTTCCAGACGCTGACAAATTGCAATGGATTAAAATTGATAGGAGCTTTGCTGAAGGTTCATTGCTTACAATGCGGCCTGCAATTGAATATTTCTTATTATTGTGTACAGGTAACAAAAGTAGAGATAGTTTGAACATGCAATAGCTAAAAATTTGTTAAGTGCTTACCATTCCACCTTAATAATCCTAGTAGTTCAAAATAATAAGGAAATGTAAATGATATAGTTCAAAATATTAGTGTGTTTATACAACACTTGTGAAAAATTTCATCTTTGTTAGATAATATTAAGGCTATATCTTTTTTTTGTAAAGTCGAACAACACAATTTTGTGGTACCTACAAAAATGAAGATTACATGACAATGTAAGCTTCAGCTAATCTGGTAGTACATGACATTTTCGTATAGATATGCTACCTAATTTTATCGCCTTTTAACACACTATATGGTAGAGTTTGCATAAACAAGAGTATAAAAAAATATCAATTGAGCAGGTAGGTTAGCGACCATTTTTTATTATTGAGCTTAAACATTGAAAATAATTATTTTACAAACAATTATTCGCTAACTGTCATAACAAATGAAACCATATATAAATAGTAGTATTACTACCTATCAGTGTGTCAGTTGATCAATCCTAACACATACAACAATGATGGTAAACTTCAATTTGGTCATAACTCTCAGTATTTAATATTTGAAACTCGTAGCTCACGTGAGGTAATGGTTGACGTAAAAAATTTCCCATTTACCATTGACTAACTACATTAGTGCAACATTGAGCTCAAATTTTTTTTTCCATGAACAATGGATTTGCCAAACCAAGTTCTAATATAGGTTCATTTTGAAAAGGATGTTTGTTAATCCCACCATCTAGTGCACAAATACTGTCGTTGCTGCAAAAACAATTCAACCGATTTCTCCAGTGATACGTTTCATGGGCTTAACTTCACATTTCCTTGTTGGGTTTAAGATCACCAATCATTTTGTTATTAATGATTCACATTTTTATTTGAATATTATATTAACTGTAGATATTATTGAATAAATAAATTTTCAGCCGCATGAGTTTTAAAAATATATGCAATGCAGTTTAAAAATATGTGAAGCAACACATATGATTTTGTTTAAAAATATGTGTAATTGTTTGCAGCAGAAAAAATATGTTCGTTTAACTAAGTTATATGAAGATTGTGTATTTAAGGCCATTAAAATGCATGTAATGTAGTTTAAAATTTTAGTGTCATTGTTTACCAAAACAAATGCAGTTTTAACCATCGAAAGCAAGTTTTCAAAAACAATCGACAGAACCATTTGCGATCACAAATACATCTAAAATCAAATTACAACAAATAATTACCAAATGGATTAAAATAAATTTTAATAAATTAGAAAGCAGTATGGTAATGACAAATATATAACGTTGAGCAAAATCGGTAGAATTGCAACAGAATTCTATAGGAATGGAATACGAATAAATTGAGCAAAGTAGCAATTATAGATCAGTAGCATAACATTATAAAATATTGATCACAAGTGCAATGATGTGGTGGATAAACGCAAGGCCAGTGTTAGTTTATTGGTAGGGAAATATGTGCTTTTTAGGGTAAATTGGATATCTGAACGTACCTATGTTTGGAGGTGGATGTATGCATACTCGGACCGCCCGAGAGTGGTCCGATGTTGACCTTGTATGAAGATAGAACGTTGAATAAATTTTTGATAGTAATGTACACCACTGATTGAATCGTTTATGCGTATGGTTACCAGTCCAAATGCAAGGATATGCCTTTTGAGTACTGGTACGATGACAAATATGTGTTATTTGGTGAAGTTGGTTACCTTGTTGATGCAATTCTGCATTTCATTGTCGTGGTATGGAATATAATTTTCTAGGTTTTTATTTTCTGTTCCAATTCTATCTGTGTGCATGAGTATTTCCTAACCTGGTAGATAATGTCGGAAAGTTAGTTAGAGTCTTGAGTGGATGTATGGTAAGGGCATAATGAGTATTTTCAAACCTATGCAGTGGGATGTATGGTAAGGGCGTAATGAGTATTTCCCACTACATAGGTAATTACACACCTTACATAGGGAAGGTAATTACCTATGTGGTGGGAGCTCAATTTCTTTATCGCTTTTTTTGCACCGATTGTTAGATCCAGAGTTGCCAACACTGGTTTTGCAACTTTTACAGCACAAGTATTCTCGTACATTGTCCAAATTAACGGCTATGATTTTTCCTTAAAATGCAAAGATTTTTCGTTACGTAATTGCAGTGAACGTAGTCAGTGAAGCGAATGTGTAAGAGAGTGGTAATGTAATAAGTGACGAAGAATATGATTTTAACAATTCCAAAGAGAACAGAAAGTTCAACAATGATGTAGTGTTCGTGCAATTTATAAAGTAATGTAATTTTTCATCAAGTAGTACTGAGAGTAAAAATATATAATTTTAAAGTGTAGAAGTAAAATGAAATTCACATAAAATTTTAATTATAACAATTTTTGCACAAACCAACTGCTAAATCGATTATAACAGCATTACTTTTATATATAGCATAACAAAAGACTAAACATATATATAATAGAAGGGGAACTCCCATAAATGAAGTCTCTTTAATCAAACCAAACATTTTTCTTAACGTCATCCATTAAAATTATGTTTCCATCTTACGTACATAGATAGTCTGACTTATACTCAACCAAAAAAACTAAAAATATGATTTGCTATATGAAATAGCCATTTATTCGTAGCATGGTTTTAAACTCAATTTAAAGTTCTGCTCATCTTTACTTAGGATCTCCGAAAGTAAAGAATGTGAATCTCCTGTTAAAGCAGTAATCCAATAAAATTTCTAAAGTCCAAATAATGGATCGTTTGAAGTTCAAGATATCGTCTCCTAATTTTACTTTGGTTTACAGTATTCTAATGTATTAACCTAAAACTTGTAAGGTACCGAATAGGACCTACTGGTTTTGCAACTAAATCTGTATGTATTAATCGAAACATTATTTGCAATTAAATTTAAAGCACAACCCATTATCATGTGATAGTTTTTTAACAGTTTCATTAAAGTTTTAGTATTTAAAAATTTGGGTTTTTCAGTTATACTAATATCATTCGTTTCTAGAACATGTTAGCATGGTCCTAGTTTTAGCATCGTCGGTGAAAATTTATCTTATTAATGATAGATGGACAGAGTTCAGTCGCATATGATGGAAATTATTATTTTACCCTTAAATGTGGATGTAACTGTACCATCAAAAGTCATATTTACTCCTATCATAGGGTGGTGAATATGAAAACATAAGACAGTTCTTTCTAGAACCTTTACACAATAAGCAAAGGAAGCAACTAATACTCTTCCTCAATTCTATAGTTCATTCAGTTTCCAAATAAATGTGCAAAGGTGTAGTAGTATAGTGTCGGTTTTACCTCATACTCCAATGGAAGATCTGGGCTTATTATTTCACAAAGGTCTTTGACGATGAGCTGTAGGGTGAATTTAGCATGGTTTGACACTATATTCATATACCAAATTCCATAAACGGAAAGTACCTGCAATCTCTGGGCAAGAACGTTTCTTCCATTATAGTATCTCATGTACAAACCTAAAATAAATTACCAACTAATACCTACAGATAAGAATATGGTACTCTAAGATGTAATCATGGGAATATGAATTACCTGAACCAAAATCAAACCGGCCAACCCTCGACGACAACATACAGGCTAGATTTAAACAACTACGCAAAATAAAGTAAATAGTATAATGAATTGAGTCAGGAATTAAATTTGATAGTAGTCAATGTTAAGATTACCTGTAACAAAATCGAATTCGAGAGAGGTGGAACAGTGGAAGAGAAAAACCTAGGCGATAATGGGACGATCTATCCATATTTCCTTTGATCAGTCGACCTATTGACACTGAGGTGCCAACCCGCAAGATGTTTTAGGAAAAATGGTGCTTACTGACGATGGGTAATGAAAATAGATCTGAAAAGTGCCTTGTGCCGTTGTGGTGGAGGAACCTATTCGTCACCTGGTTAGAATAAGGTAATTTTGTTGTTGTACGTTTGTTTATCGAAGATTAGGTTAGACAGAAAAGCATAGGAGAATGAAGGGTGAAAATAAATTGTGAAAATAGGAAGAAGTGATGCGAAGTAGAAGAAGGGAAAAAACAAATACGGTACCAATGTAAGAAAGGAGAAATCGCGACTGTTCAATTCAGTAAATACTTGGAGCTTGAAATTACACTTGTTAATCATAGTATACTCGGAGACTGTTCAGTTGCCAAATTTCAAGGGGGCCTGTGTGAGCTTGAAATTCAACTCGCTAATAATAATATAGTATAGATGACAAATTTCTTTAAAAAAATTACTTCCAAAAATTTTGCTTCTAAGACCTCTTCAAATTTTAGGTATATAGACAATGTACTATGTCACGTGATTTTAGCTCAAACCGCCACATCCAACTCGTCACTTAGCACGCTATCGCAACCCACGTAGTCGCACCCCCACGTCACCCTACACATGCGCTTCATCACTAATGCTCACTAGCGTCGTCTTCTCCCATAGCTGCCACCTTCTCAAAATCTAAACCTACCAAACAAACTCTTGTCTCTACTTGCCCCTACCGCGCCTCCTACATCTTCCAGCATTTCACGACATCGTTGTTCATCTCATCTTGTTCACTAATCAATTATTGTAAAAATAGTAGAAAGGAAAATAAAACTATCATACGATATCATTATATGAGAAAATGATGTAAAAAGAAAAATAAAAATACAAAATGCTACTAAGTCCTATCATTTAAATATAAAATGTTATCACAAGGCAAGACTGATTATTACGTGATAAAATTGAAATATAAATGCTTTATTCATTCTTTTTCAATTCAGTACATACAAACTAAAACTACATAGTAGCATTATAAAATAATTTATAGAAAATAAAACAATAAATATTTAAAAAATTAAATAAAAATGGTGCAACCTTTACAAAATTGTAAAATGATATTAGAAGCTGTAGTTTAAACAATCTTTTATCAAAAGTGCCACCGGTAGAAAAAATTAAAATAGAAAAGCTTTATGGAAAAAATAGTATAAATTTGCTAGGTAATAAAAAAAAGGCTACTGGAAAGTAGAATAATAAAAATACACTTCATTAAGACAATGCTGCTACAAGACGAATTTAAAAGCCAATATTTACATTCGATCGCATTTACAATATAAAATGTTATATTCATTTTCTTATAATTCAATTAATTTAAAAATGTTGTTATGCAATAGCATTATAAATTAGTTTATCAAAAATAGTATTACAAACTTTCAGAAAATAAAATAAAAATAATACCACCTTTACAAAAACCTTAAAATTATAATAGAATGTGGAATTCAAAAAAACTAATTCAAAAATGATTCTACAGTTCATAAAAACTTACTGCAAACAAAAAAGGCTAATTTACTTCATAAGCAAATGCTAGAGTTCGTAAATTCTACTATAAAATAATTTGTGAGATACAATATATACATCATCTAAAAATGATATAATTGTTTATGCATTGCTACTACAATTCAAAAAATACTATTACAACTAAGAAACTACCACTACAATTCACAAAATGATACTACAAAATAGCATTATGAATAGCAAATAAATAAATTATTTATTTACGAAAGCAAAAACGATGCTGCACAGTAGCACTGCTAAAGAAACCCAGTTCATTTCGCACTGGGTCAAATGAGTAAATATATAAAGAAAAAATCTACTTGGATTATATTGGACCTATGAAGTCTATTAGGTTTTACTAGATCCATTCTAGTCATTAAATAAAATTATATTTTATTCAACATTGTTTCATATTTACTAACTAATCGCATCAATTAATTTAATTAAATGTTTTATTTTGAATGTATCATGTATACATTCAACGATATAACAACATAACATACGTAAAAATAAATCTATGTACTAAAATTAGACATTTTTCAAATAAGAGAATGCTTGATGCAAAAGTGAAGATGGAAGTAGGTTTTATATTAGATCTAGGTCTAATCAAATTAGAATTAAAAAGAAAATAGTAATATTTAGATTTTTTCTTTTACAAACACCAATCAATAATAGATTCAATATCTGTATGGAAAGAAAAATATGATTAATCATAACAAAAACATTTTAGGTTAAATTACGGATCTAAAAACAAACATTTGACATGAAAACAAATTTGTTATAAAGAATTGTCATAATTGATATATAGATTCAATAACATGGTTAATTTTAAAACATTGCAAATATACATGTAAACACATGTGCGTATTTTAATTTAAGAATTTAATTTTCAAATGCATATACTTAACTAAACAATGAATATATTAATTTGAAAAACAAAATTAATTTAACCAAAATATTTAACTTGAAATTGATTTTCAATTTTGGAAAGCATAAAGATGAAGCATATGAATACACACACAAACACACACATACACATACAAAAAATATTTAATTAATTACATATTAAATTCATTACCGCAAGTGAATTAAATTATGATAACAAATGTAAATTTTATTACATTAATTCATATCTACATTAACTAATAATTTCAGATCCAACAAACAATTTGAATGCACAAAATAAATCAAACACAAGATTAGCTTTATAATTAAATAACAATAACACACAAGATCTTGTAGATTAGATTCAATAAGTGGCAATTTATTTTTACATGTATGTGATTTTCGTCAAGGTTGAAAATCAAGAATAAATAAAATAAAATAGAAGAATTGAGCCTGATAAGTCTTACCCTTTGAAGCATCTTGATTTGAGATTTCTCCTCAGATCTTTAAATAAATTGTAATGATCTGCAATTTCGGACACTTCGTATTTAAATATTTGAATTATATAAATATTTGAATCTTCGATTAAAATATATTAAAATGCTTCAATAAGCTTTTTAACGCCCTTTTAAATCATAAGTAATGATAGTAAACTTGTTTTGGAAAAATGTTTATAAATATATATTCTTTGAAAAATTATCAGTAATGTGATCAAAAATTATTTTATCGATTAACGACTTTTTTCTCAATAAAAGTTGTTTGAACTTTTTATGCATATCTAATTAATCTCTAAGGAGATAATTAGCAACTAAAAATATTTTCATGTTTATGGCTAACTAAATATGATGATGTCATAAGATATTTTAAAAATGAGCAAAACAGGAAAATGAGCAGATAAGGAAACATATACTCTTAAGCTAGTGATCAAATGAACACATTAGCAACTAATTAAACATTCTCCTCTTCATAAATCTTGGAAGGTTCTAGAAACTTCCTATGGATAAGAAATATTATTATGAGGAGGATATAATTGTAATTAGCCTAATGGAGAAGTGACATAAAATAAAAGTAAGCAAAAATGGAAACTCCTTAATCAGTAAGCAACTTTGACATAAAGTTGGAAGTATTGTTTGATGTAGGGTTTTGAAGGGTTTTTGGTCTTTTTCATCACATTCCTAAGCCTATAAATAGAGGGGGGGGGGGGTTCACTTAATAATCATAAATAATTCCTAAGCTTGAGATGAAGTAGGAGCGTTGAAAATGGTGCAAGTGCTTAAGCACTAATCCACTAATTGCTTTCTATTTTTTTCAAAAATAAACCAAATCTTCTCTAATCTCTTTTAAACTTCGGCTTTGAGCTTAAGACGTCATGGGAAGCATAATTAGCAAGTAAGAAGTGGGAGGAGGTGAGAGGAAGAGAGGGAGTTTGGACGGGTCGTGAGCATGGAGGAGGAGGAGAAAGGTGGCTTTGGTTTGGAAGTGCTAAAGGTTGGACATTTAGGCTTGTGTTGATGGAAGGAGGTGGTTCTTTGGTTCTTATAGCTTTGTGCTTGGGTTAGGCATGGATCTAAGTGAGTTATCTTACTATCTTATAATTATATACTGTGTATATATATGTTATGTGCAAATTATAAACCTTAGACCTGGCCTCTTACTTTTGAAAGCAAACGATAACTTTATATTATATAACTACACATCTATTACCCTCTTTGTAACGACCCGTAATTTTAACTATTTTAAATTATTAAGTTTAATATAATTATTGAATATGGTTAGAAATAAAAAATTTAATGAATTATTAATGTAATTTATTAAATATTAACTTGGATAAAATCTTGAAGTAAACAATTTTTAAGATTTAGGCAATAACAACTATTGAAATGAAATTATATTTATCGAAGATGTTTGTAATCGATGTCTATAATTGAATAATAAATGTTGAATTATTTAGATGATAATAAAATAATTGTTAATAAATGTTGAATTATTTATTAATGGTGATTTATTGAATAATTAAATTGTTTAAATTTAATATTGGAATTATCTAAATAATTGAATTCTGAATTTAATGAAAATGATGTCGAAAGTTGATTTAAATTTTATCTAAACAAGAATGAAGATTGTTAACCTCTAAAATTGAATTTAAAAGTGATTAAGTTTATTTTGGAATTTCTTGTCTTAATTAACGTGAAAAAATAGTCATTTTGGCCACTATCTCTGATTTCGACGAAATCAGTTTTATCGGATCCGTAATTGTGAATTATTAAAGGATTTCAAGTTTCGTAGCGATCGGACTTATCGTTTGGCCATGCGAGCTTGAAACGCGTAGAAATTAATTAAAGGAATTTAATTAAAATAAATTGATTTTGAAATGCTATCTTTTAAATATGATGGATTTGGCTCCCTAAATAGTTCCACTGTGTTTGAAATGGGGGTATAACATATAGAATGTCAGGTGGCACGCTTTGTTTGGAGCTCAAGAATTTCGAGCATTTAAAGGCGAGACATTTTCAAATTATAATAATATATTTTTCCTTCACTCGACAATACGTGCACCCCGCTCCTTTATTGTCTCCCCGTACCTCCCTTTCGCTTTCAAACGCAGCAGATCGAATTGAAATTGAAAAGAAAGAAAAAGAAAAAAAACAAATATATGAACGACTGCGATTATCGTGAGACGCACTTGTGCGCTGGAGGTCGTGGCCGTTGGTAGGGATGGCTGTGGAGAGCGCGAGGGCGGCGACAAGTGGAGGGAGGGTAGTTCGTTCGATTTATGGTCTCACTTCTTGGAAGCGCGGTAGCGCGAGGAGCATAGAGGCTAGGCGGAGCTTTGGCAGAGCTCGCGCGTGATAGGTCTCGAGGCGGCCTGGGTGTGGCGGTCGGGGTTTGGTTGCAGACGTTGATTGTCGATGAAAAAAAAGCCAAAGTCACGAGTAGTGCCTGGGCATGAGTGAAGGTGGGAGAGGGAGAAGGTTGCTGCTTTGTTTTTTTTTATTTTAAATTATATCGAATATTAATTATCGTATAACTTTTTTCTGCGAGGTCCGTTTCAAACGAAACAAATTGCATTGGGTTCGTATCGACGTCGTCTACGATATGGGATCGAGTTGCAATTTATTTGAAGTTGAAAATATTTTCGGTTTCAAATAAAAGGTAAGTGGTTTATACGCTCACGATTGACTAAATTAATTTTTATGGTAGTTAAATTAATGTCATGAAGTAATTTAATTTCATTGGCTGATGTTTGGTAAATTAATTGACATTAGATTGATATATGAATTGAATTGATAAGGATTTAAATGGATAGTTAAATTTGAAATTAAATTGCCAGTTAGACGCTCGATATTGATAGCTAATTAACTGTTGTGTTATATTGACTGTTTGGATGGTTGATTGTGATGGATGCTACCGTTTGATATTTTGGATGATTTGGATGTTTGTTTATTTTTTTTATATCCTGTTATCACTCTGTAAATTATTTACAGTATATAAAACATAATTAAATTATTTCGAATAAATTAAGAAATAGGTTGAATGATTTATACATATGGCATTTATTTTGGATTTAAATGATATATATATATATATATCCATCCTTGAAATCAAATTGAAATAACTATTCACTTGGCTATAGGATAGAAAATTATATACGGACACCGGATTGGTTAAATTAAATGATTTTAGAATTTTAATTTGAAATTATTTAAATGATTTGGATTTAAAGAAATAAAAATCAAATTTATGAAAATTGAATTATTTTCAAACTTGAGCTCGAAAGGTTGAAATTTAAATTTGGTAACAGGAATTGTTTAAATAATCGAAGTTGAGATTTTGAAGTTATAATTGAAATATGATTTGAATTTCGGAAATTGATTTGTTTTAAAAGATTTGGACTTTTATTCGAACTTTGAATATTGCTAGGTAAAAGTAATTTAAATCGATATTTCAAAAGTTGAGCTCGGAATTGAATTATTTTAAAGATTTGGACATTGAACTGAACATCAAAGTTAAATTTGATTTAAATGATTTAAATCGATACTTTGAAATCGAACTCGAAATTGATATAAATTGAAATGGAAAAAAATTGAGAATTGAATTGAAATTAATTCAAATTAGAATTGAAATTGAAAGTAATTGGAAATGAAAGCGAAATTGAATTAATTTGAAATAGAGATTGAAATTGATTTGAATTGATATTGGAATCGAAATTAATTCGAATTGAAATAGGAATTGAATCGATTTAAATTGAAATGGGAATTGAAGATGATTTGAATTGAAAGATTTGGAATTGAATCAGTTTGACTTTGAAACCATTTTCAAATAAAATTATTTAATATAAACTATTTAAAAATCTATCTTTTTAAATATTCAAATTATTTTGATTTTCCAAGCATTTTACTACATAAACCATTTCAATACTCAAACTATTTTATATTAAACTATTTTAACTATTTGAACTATTTTAAAACTATTCAAACTATTTTCTAAAAATTCAAACTGGTCAGAGTGGGAATTGCTTATATTTAAATCATGGATTTAAATACGAATTGAATTAAATTGAAGTTATAACCTAAACTGTAATTCGAGTTGTATTTTGAAGTAAATACGATATTTTGAAGTAAATATGATGATTTCGGGATGAAATTGATTTTGAAGCGAATATGTTATTTTGGTATCAAGTATGAATTTTTTTCGGAATATAAAAGTACCAACCGGTGTGTAAAACGACGTTTGGTTGTTAAAGAGACTTTGGCCTCTTATTAACATACTCTCTGTCAATATTGGAACCACTTTAACAACTATGTACGCGGAGGAGACTCCAGAACAAAGTGGTTGGATTTGGGGTACGTTTGTTGGATTTGAAGAAAGAGAATGATGATGGATAGACCCCGACACTTGTGCCAATTTGAAATGACTAAAAGAGGATGGCTTGATAGGGCCAAGCGGGCTAGCTACCCCTAGCGGGCATCCGTTCTTCGATTTTCTTGGACTTGGTCCATACTATTGCACTTGTTGTTGGTTTCGATTGGTGCACCTTGATTTTGGGATAACCTCCCTTTGACTTGATATGGGATGGATGTACGCAGTGGGCAGTCGTGGCTACGATGCGTTACCACCAGCCCTGCGACCCGAACTGGTGGTATCCTACCTTGGACATTGCCTTACGTGTCTTGTCATACTTTTATCCCTATACGAGACCACTGCGATTTTGGTTTATTGTTGCCGTATCACGGCGCATCCCTATTCCCCAACGTGCTACTGGGGCGTTATATGCAAATTGTACGACAATGCTAAAAACGCGTTAAGGGGGATTAATGTAAAGCCTTAACACTAAGAAAAATATTTATTTTACTGATTAGTCATTATAGATATAGTGTATTCTGCTATATATAAATAATTTGACGGATCCTTAAGAGATGGAAAATCCCGTAACATCTCTCGAGTTATTGCATGCACGTTATACACTGGATAGGAGATGTAAAACCCCGTAAACATCTCTGATGCTATTACACTCATGTTATATATGTGATATTGATTTGACTCACATAAGGATATTTTAGTCCTGACTTGAGTGTTTTGTCTTTTCATTACGCTCGGGTCAGTCCTGAGTTTTTCAACGCATTGAAGATTATTCTCTGGAGGACGAAAACGAAGATTTGGTATATTATTATTACTAATATTATTCCCTGCATCATGTTGTTCTGCTGTATTATATTTTGTTTCTGTTGTATATATAACTCTGATAAATGTTGTATAAATTATAATCAAATGTATAGTATAAACAGCTTCATGAACTTTTATTTGATTATTATATTTTATCGTTCCGCTACGAGATTCTGCGTTTGTTTTCTTCTTCTTTTCTTAATTAAACCCAATGATTATCTATGTTCCGGATTGTTTAAGTTGGACATGAACCTTCCAAAATGTGGGTCATCACAGTTGGTATCAGAGCTTTGGTTTAGCGATAACCTTAGCTTTGTGGGGTTTCACTCATTAAAGAAAGGGTAGTAATACCCTAGAATGAGTCTGTTTGTGCGTATATATATGAGAGCGCGTACTTGTTAGTGTTATAAAATGTTTTATATTGTGTTTACTTATCCGTTGAGTTGTTTATGAATTCTGGTCGGTGTGTGGGACGCCATGATATCGATAGGAGTTTCTAAACACTTAAACGAGATAAGTCGACTTAATATTGTTTTAAAGTCAGGTAAATGAAATAATTTTACCTAAATTATATTATATATATAATGTTAATTTTTAATGAATGTTAGTTGTTAGGAAATGATAATATTTAGTTATTATCCATTATTGGTTGAATTAAAATAAAAACGAATACTTTGTGAACTTTATTTCACGAAGCATTCGATAATTAAATTGGATTGAAATTTAGTTATAATAAGAATTGTTTACAATAACAAATTTGTAAATTAATGAATTTTTTTGATGATAAGGTAATGAAATTTGTATAAGTATATTTATAATGTAGCTTATAAAAAGGAAGGATTTAAAAGTCGAGAATTTTTGAATTTAAAACCTATTGCTTTCAAAAATTGTTTTCAAAGCCTTAAAACTTAATAATAATATTATTTGAAAGTGTTTTGACTAGAAATATATTTTAAAAAAGATTTTTTGAAAGAAATAAAAGCATTGAACTCGCTTTGGTCGCTGGGAAATAATTCTTGGGATGACTGCAGTATCGCTAATATTCATTTTCGAGTTTCCGAGTGAGAATTGCTACCAAGAGAAATTTGTTTCTGGTCAAAACAAGTTTTGATTGTGAAAAATATTTTCAAGTATGATTTGATAAATACATGGAAATAGTTTTTGAAGTTATAAATTGAAAATAATATAGACAAGAAATAAGTTTATAACTTATTAATTTAAAACTGAATTAAAAAAACGTTGAACAGTTTGATGAAGCATAAAAGAAAATTTGAATTTGAGATATGAAATAAAAGAATTAACCTAAGAAATGTTGAATAAATTGAGTTAGTGAAATAAAGTAAATAAATTGAGGTTTAACTCAAGAAAGCTTAAATAAATATGAATGGTATTTGAAATGAATTAAATAAAATAACGAACTAAAATTTTAAGTGAATCAAGTTGTAAACTTATAGATTCGAGTAATATTAAGCTAAAAACAAATATTAAATTTGTTGAATGTGAACGATAAGAAAAAGAAAAATTTAACTTGAATAAAGTTAAATAAAAGGAGTAATGGATTAAATGAAATAGAATTTCACTTAGTAAAGATTAAATGAAATTGAATTGGATTTTAATGAAACTGGATAAATTAGTAAAGTGAATTAATTCCACTTAAGCTATAAAATGAAATAATAGAATGAATACGAACTTGAATTATAAAAATGAAATGCAATTTGGGTGTGTAAGAAATTAAATAACAATAAATGAGTGTACGTAAAATTAATTTGAATAATTGAATTTAATTTAAATTAGATGTAAATAAATTAAATGCAAATAGAATGAGTTTAAATAAAACCGAATGGTAACTAATTAAATGAAATAAGTTAATGAAATGAATTATAAAAATGGAAGTTAACTTAAGAGAAGTTGAATGAAATTGATTGTGAGAGAAGAAAATTTATTAATATGAATTTGAGTTATCAAATAAAATTTACTTAAGTAAAGTTAATAATAAACTAATGAAGTGAATCATTTTATAAAATAAAATTTATTGAAGTAAAATTATTAATATGAATTTGAATAATGAAGTGAATCAATGAATTAATATGAACTTAAGCTATGAAGTAATAATAAACATGAGTGCGTTTTATAAAATGTTTACAATAAACTTAAATGGTTATGAAATGGTTTATAAATGATATTAGTATCAAAGAGAAAATACTAAGTGGTAATAAAATAAAATTTAACTTAAACAAGGTTAAATGGAATAATTTTATGAAATGGTTCATAAATGAATTTATATGAAATATGTCAAACAAAAAGTGAAACAATTGAAATTTTACAAATTGAATTGAATAAATTGAATGTAAATGAAATATATGTAAATAAATTTGAAGCAAACCAATTAAATGTTAGTAAAAATTAGATGTTAATAAGAAATGAAGTGTATAAATTAAATATTAACATTGGATAATGTAAATTCACATAGTTATGAATTAATTGGATAAATATTGATGGTTGAATGGTTTCTTTTGTTGCAAATCATTGTTAATACTATTTTTGATTGCATATGATGTTGCATGTTGTATATTTGTGTTTGTGCTTATGATTTGGATTCAAAATCATGTTATGTGGTTCTATTTAACTCATACATGTTCTATATCTTATTATAAGTGGCTAATATTCTAAATTGAGTTAAGATAGGTACATACGAAGACCGTTTGGACGTATACGTGGATTATATTTGCTTTTGCTTGCTTAATATGAGCGAACTCGCTCGTATTAATAATAATAAGGTACATATCTCGGATTACATACCGCACTTTTATATTTTTTCCTACGGATGCCTCATCATTGAGATGAGATGTATAATTGGTAAATTTGTGATATATATTTGTATTGTAAAAATTTTACGATCGAGCCACATAAAGGAGACACTGCCGAAATTTTCCATAAATCCAGATGTTAGAAAATTTTTGAGGTTTTAAAAATTTTATAGCTTGTTTTATAAAATAAGTTGTAATTTCCGTAAGCCGATCAGAGTGGCGTAGCAGAAGCATAGTAAAGGTTTTCTAATAAGAGTGTATGTTTTATAAGTTAATTATTTTGAATAAAATACATCGTATGTTAAATTCTCTACCTAACTCCTTTTCGAGGACGAAAAGTTTTGAGTGGAGGAGAGTGTAACTACCCGTAATTTTAACTATTTTAAATTATTAAATTCAATATAATTATTGAATAAAAATGGTTAGAAATAAAAACTTTAATGAATTATTAATATAGTTTATTAAATATTAACTTGGATAAAATCTTGAAGTAAACAATTTCGAAGATTTAGGCAATAACAACTATTGAAATAAAATTTTATTTATTGAATGTGTTTGTAATCGATGTCTGTAATTGAATAATAAATGTTGAATTATTTAGATGATAATAAAATAATTGTTAATAAATGTTGAATTATTTATTAATGGTGATTTATTGGATAATTAAATTGTTTAAATTTAATATTGAAATTATCTAAATAATTGAATTCTGAATTTAATGTAAATAAAAATGATTTTGGAAGTTGATTTAAATTTTAGTTAAATAAGAATGAAGATTGTTAACCTCTAAAATTGAATTTAAAAGTGATTATATTATTTTGGAATTTGTTGTCTTAATTAACGTGAAAAAATAGTCGTTTTGGCCACCGTCTCAGATTTCGACGGAACCAGTTTCATCGGATCCGTATTAGTGAATTATTGTAGGATTTCAAGTTTTGTAGCGATCGGACTTATCGTTTGGTCGTGCGAGCTTGAAACGCGTAGAAATTAATTAAAGGAATTTAATTAAAATAAATTGATTTTGAAATACTATCATCTGAATATGATGGAATTGGCTCCCGAAACTAGTTCCATTGTATTCGGAATAGAGGTATAACATATAGAACGCTAGGCGGCACGCTTCGTTTGGAGCTCGAGAATTTCGGACGTTTAAAGGCGAGATATTTTCAAATTATAATAATATATTTTTCCTTCACTCGACAATACGTACATCCCGCTCCTTTATTGTCTCCCCGTACCTCCCTTTCGCTTTCAAACGCAGTAGATCGAATTAAAATAGAAAAGAAAGAAAAAAGGAAAAAAACAAATATACGATCGACTGCGATTGTCGTGAGACGCACGCGTGCGCTGGAGGTTGTGGCCGCTGGCAGCGATGGCCGTAGAGAGCGCGAGGGCGGCAACAAGTGGAGGGAGGGTAGTTCGATCGATTTAGGGTTTCACTTCTTGGAAGCGCTGCAGCGCGAGGAGCGTAGTGACTAGGCAGAGCTTTGGCTTAGCTCGCACCTGAGATGTCTCGAGGTGGCCTGAGCGCGGCGGCCGAGTTTGGTTGCTGGCGTTGATCGTCAATGAGAAAAAAAGGCGAAGTCGCGAGTAGTGCCTGGGCGTGAGAGAAGGTGGGAGAGGGAGAAGGTAGCTCCTTTGTTTTTTATTTTATTTTAAATTTGTTATGTAAATTTTATTTTAAATTATATTGAATATTAATTATCTTATAACTTTTTCTACGAGGTTCGTTTCAAACGAAACAAACTGCATTGGGTTCGTATCGATGCCGTCTACGAAATGGGGAGTTGGAATTTATTTAAAGCTGAAAATATTTTCAGTTTCAAATAAAGGTGGGTGTTTATACGTTCACGATTGACTAAATTAATTTTTATGTTAGTTAAATTAATGTCACGAAGTAATTTAATTCCATTGGCTGATGTTTGGTAAATTAATTGATATTAGATTGATATACGAATTGAATTAATAAGGATTTAAATGGACAGTTAAATTTGAAATTAAACTGCCAGTTAGACGCTCAATATTGTAACTAATCAACTGTTGTGTTATACTGACTGTTTGGATGATTGATTGTGATGGATGCTATTTTGGATATTTTGGATGATTTGGATGTTTATTTATTTATTTATATATATCCTGTTATCACCCTGTAAATTATTTACAGTATGCAAAACTGTAAATTAAATTATTTCAAATAAATAAAGAAATAGGTTGAAATGATATATACCTATGACATTTTTTTGGATTGAAATGATATATATATCCACCCTGAAAACAAATTGAAATAACTATTCACTTGCCCATAGGATATAAAATTATATACGGACGCCAGATTGGTTGAATTAAATGATTACAGAATTTTGATTTGAAATTATTTAAATGATTTTGTAACGACCCTGAAATTCCAACCCAATTTAAAATTTTCAATCCACCGTTTTAATATAAAATTTTGAAGTTTCTAAACGATCTCAATTAACATCCAAACTTTGTTTATAAAATGCGCCTAATGGGTTATTGATAGGGGTAAAGTTTCATCGTAAAACATCACTGGAAATTTCGTTCGCGTTTTATTGTATATCAGTTCATTTTAAAGCGCAAAAAATTTTATCTTCCGAACCCGAATATTTTTACATAGAAAAATTCTAAATCATCTTTTGAGCAAGGCGTCATTTTTTGTTTTTCAAAAGTCGGACTTCTTTAGCTCCGTCGATCTTATTTTTCGGCATTTTCCCTACATTTTTCCGATAATATAAAATTCGAAATTTTGTAATAAAAAAAATCGTACCACCATTATCTATGCACCGTTAGTAGCGCCTCGTCGCGCTGATCAAAACGGTATATTTATTCGGACAAATCGGAGTCAGACGTAAAAACAGTCGCGTTAATTTAACGGTTCCGAAAGGACCGGTTAAACAAATTTCAGCCCGAATATTTTAGCCCGCATACAAAGGAAAATAAAATAATATAAAAGACAGCTGATGCATTTAAGAAAGTAGTTGGAAGATGAGGGTTGGCATTGGAACGGGGTATGACCTTTCGGTGTTCAATATTGAAATTGTGAGATTCAAAGCGACAAGTAGAAATTATATTTCTCTTGTACCATTCCACTGTTCATTGCACTGTTCATTTCACTCCAAATTTCAGGTAAACCTTCTCTCCTCTGCATTATACGTAATGTCCATTTTCCTTCTCCCCTCTTTTACACTTCTCTTCCTCTTCTTTTGCAAGAAATAATATACCCAGTTGGAATTTTTTTTCACTGATACCGAAAGAAAAATGATAACGTCTGAAGCATGCACTTTGCCTCACCCCTCTCCACTCACTTCCTCTCCTTCCACTTATTTTCTTTTCCTTCATACTCCTCCCTGTAAACTTACAAAAATAAGTGCATGAAGAGGTGAAGTGGTGGGATACATGCGTGCCGTGTGCATGTATTGTAAGTGTGTGCATGCGTGTGTGTTGGTGTGGTGTTGTGTTGTGTTGGGTTTGTGCGAGTTCATGCATGCGTTGCGAGAGTGTGTATGCTTGGGTTATGCAGAACCATAAAATTTCTGTCTTGGCCACGTGAAAGAAAAAAAAATTATGCGTGAGTATGGAAGATGCAGTGGGGAGGGATGAGATATATGTTGTGGCGTGTACATGAAAATTGCTTAATTCATGCGTGTGCATGAAAGTTGAGGCGCCTGCATTTTTGTTCATTCGGCAGCGTTATTTAAAAAAAAAAGTAAGTTATGTTTCTATTGGTTGCCAAGATAGTAACCAGTTTTCTTTACTTGTTGCAGAAACAGGCTGAGTTCTTTTGCAGCAGCATAAACCTCTCAGCCTTCGTTCTTTCCCTTCGTTATCGGTAAGCGCAGTTATATAATTTTATAATTATATATAAACGTTCATTGAATTAATATCGTCTCTTTTATCGATATTTGCAGTGTCCGTTGTTCGTGTTGTACCGACTTCTATTCGCACTTTTCTTGCTTCGCTGTCAACTTCTTTACCCACGAAAGGTGAAATAAAATTTCACGACATATATCCTTATGCTAGTTTGGTTGATAACTGATTGCTATGTGATAATTAATTTGAATGCTGATTTCTATTGTTAAGTGATAAAATATGCAAGTTGGAAGTGATATAGGATAATTAACGATATTAAGTGAATTATATATGTTGAATGTTGATTAACTTGACCCCTTATATGTTGAATATGGACTAGTTAAATATGACCTCTTTTAATTGTTTAGTTAATTGATACGTAGGACATGATAAAATTCCCTTTGGACCTTGGCACGTACATTTGATTATTGTTGTAGTATTGAAATTTGTAACGACTCGTATTTTTACGGATCGAAAAGTTCGTCAAATCTGGAGTTTTAGCGTTTTGGGCCATTTCAGATTTTAGGCAAATTTTGCCTAAGTCCTAAGTCGTTCACGACTTAGCATAAGTCGTGAGTCGTATACGACTTAGGAGATAGGAGTTCTGGACGAGTTAGTGATGAGTCTGGGTCGAGTTGCCGACTTAAGGTAGTGACCGACCTAAGTGATGAGTCGTGACCGACTTAAGAAGTTTAGACGACCTAAGGAAATGTTGTGAGCGACCTAAGTTTTTGTTAAGTGTTAGGTCGGCTGGGAAAGTTAGCGACCTAGTGGTTCCGGGTTAGCGACTTAGTAATTAAGTTGTTAGGTCGGTTGGGACGACCTATAGGAGTTAGCGACCTATAGGGTTGAGCGACTTAAGAGGGTTAGCGAGTTAGTGTAGTTAGGTCGGCAACGACCTAAGTAGCAGTTAGTGACTTAAGGAGTTTAAGTCGTAAGTCTGGGTAGAGTTAGGTCGCATCCCAGTTGTTCGTGACTTATGTTAGGTCGCGTGGAAGCTTAAGGAATTAGGTCGTAACCTGTTAAGTCATAGGTCGCTGGGTTCTGGCTTGCTGTTAGGTCGTAGCCTGTGTGTTAAGTCGCGAGCGACTTAGGAGTTAAGTTGTATCTCGTTGAGACCTGGTGCGTTAAGTCGCGTGAGGGCTTATCAGTTAGGTCGTAGGTCGTAAGGTTTGGATAGGTCGAGAATTTTAGGTCGGAGGCTCTGTTAAGTCGTGGGGGTTTTTGGGTCGTAGGTCGGCATAGTGTTAAGTCGGCAGCGACTTAAGAAGATAGCCGAGTTACGACTTAGGGTATTTTCAGCTATAAATAGGAGGGGTTGTTCTCACTTTTTGGGATCTGGATTTTGAAGCGACGAAGTGCTGCCATTTTGAGAGCTCGACTTCTACACTTCTTCACTTCTTTTCTCCACTCTAATCTAGTGCTTCCATCCATCCAAATCGAAGATCAAGATTGAAGATTCAAGAGCTTAGATTGAAGATCTTCATCTTTTCAAGAGAGATTTCTTCATTTGAAGCGGATTTGTGATAGATCAAGCTTGATCCTTTGCTGTCCAGATCTGAAGCGTGTTGATTTGGGTTTGTTTAGGTGATTTGGTGAGTGGTGATTATCTCTCACACGGATCCAAAGGAGTATATCGGATTGTTGGCTCGTTTTGGTGTTAAAATAGTGATTTCCATGCATTTTCTTCATCCTAAGTGTAGATCTATATAGATCCATTGTTCATGATGATGTTACATCCATTTTATCATATGTTAACCTATGCAAGTTCATTCATCAAGTTTGTAGAGATATAATCCATGTTTTCATGCTTATTGGACTTTCAACTCTTTAATTACGAAAATGCCATTACTGTTATAATTGTCTACTTAGATCATTTTTGAATGCTTGATTGCTTGGATTGATGTTTGATTTGATTAATTGTTATGAACTAGATGATTGATGATTAGATTTAGACCGAAGACGATTCAAAAGCTAAGGGAAAGGCTCTTGAATTGGGAAAGCTGCTCGTGGCATATGTAGCGGGATGATTATGCATAGATTTGATGATGTGATGATGAGATGAGGCTTTGCGAGGATGTAATGAAGCGAGGCAATCATATGATGAAGACTTGGTCTAATCCAGACGGGATCATTCCAAGCATGTTGATAACTCGGTGATATGATTCGAGTTGAGGATAATGAATGGATATGAGAATAGTCGTCGAGGAGGATGACTAGGAGGCTTGGATAGCATCGTTGTTGAAGGTTCTAGCATGCTCTAAGCAAGAGTACGTTTGGGCAGATTCGATAGTCCCAACGGCCAACTGTTGATGGTCGAGTACTCTGGGCAGATTCGATAGTCCTAGGCACGGGCTGCGACGACGTGCGGGAGTTATGTCTAGAACCGGGGTTTCCATTAGCCCTTGACGGACGGCTGAAAGAATGTGCCGGTCATTCAATTAACGGTGATATCGAAGCAATGATAACAGTGATAGCCAGAGTCATGGATGTTTGGTTGTAACGTCATTTCGGACTCAAGAGCGGTATTTTCTGGGTGCTTATCTGATTTAGGCCTTGGTACTTGGAAAACATCGCCCTTGACTCGAGTGATAATAGCTTTACTTTAAATTGTATGCTCTGCTATGTTTACTTCTGCTTAGTGTGTGTCTGGGGGCTATCACTGTAGAATGAGGTTGGAGTGGGAGGGTTGTATTCCTATTCCTTTTCCTTTATGCTCTTTTGGTATGTTGTTAGTTAATTTACTGCTCACTAAGACTGTTGTCTGACTCAAGGCTTTATGTTTTAATTCTTATTGCCTTGGGCTGTTCGTCCATTTTGGGACGGGCAGACTAGGTAGCAGGTGACAGGTGCTGTTCTCCTCTCACGATGCTGATATCGAAGACGAGCTGGAGGGTTGCATATTATCATTTTCTTCTTATATGTACTGGATATTCCGCTGTTTTGTATTCTCTGAGAGATATGTAGTGAGGCTGGATGTATTGACTATGTGGATGCTTGTATTCAACTATTATGGAGTTTTATATGATGACATTTTGTTCTGTAAAGCTTCACTATACATATGTTCTATTGTATTTTGTCCATGCGCTGTGAGTAATACGATAGATTCTGTTGTTTTAAATCTTACCTTGACAATCGTCCATGGTCGTCTGGCACACTTTACAGCGCTCTATCTTTAGATTCGGTGCAGGGGTCATGGGCGGTCGTCACATTTGGTATCGGAGCCTTGGTTAATCGATTTTACCCAACGCTCGCTGTCGTAACTACGTATGAGAGACGTAATTGTATTTTGATGGATGATTACTATATATAATATAGTAGTTTAGCAGTAAGTTAGTCCTTTATGCAGTTGTTTCTCTAGATGTTCTAATCATTCCTTTTTATAGATATTGAGAATGAGTCGAAGGGGGAGACCAGCTGCTAGGGAAGGCCGTGCTACTGAAGAGACTGCTGATTATGCAGCCATGTTCGAAGCTATGATGACTTCGATCATGAGGAGGATACCAGTTCCGGGGGCGGCAGTTGATGTTGGAGTTCAAGTTCAGACTCCGAAACCAGTGGATTTTGCTAAGTTGTGCAAGGATTATACTGCTCTTGGAGGGAAGGTTTTCTTGGGAACAGAATCAACTATCGAAGTCCAGAGATGGATAGATGCTTGTAGAAGGATCTTTGGTGATTTGGGAATTGATGATGCAACTAAGAGGAAGTTGGCATCAAGGCAGCTTCAAGGGAGAGCCTCTGATTGGTGGAACTCTATTACCATCACTACTCCGGAAGAAGAGATTACTTGGGAGCAATTCCAAGTCAGATTTGAAGCTAAGTTCATTTCTACTGCTCAGAAGTCTGTTCTGTTCAAGAAGTTTGTAGAGCTCAAGCAAGGTGGAAGATCTGTTCTTGAGTATGTTTCTGAGTTTGAAGCTTTGTCCAAGTATGCCCGGTCATATATTGAGTCTGCTTATCAGAAGAATGAGAAGTTTGTGACAGGCTTGGACAGTTATCTTGGGAGACAGTTGGTGGATCATTTGGACGATTCATTTGAGAAGCTTGTGGAGAAAGCTCTTAGGCATGAGAGTCTGTTTCCTAAGGAAGGATCTGTTGTTGCTGTGACCAGGGAAGAGTCTAAACCCCAGCAGGGTGGAAACAAGAAGAGGAAGCAACAGCAGCAGAAGGGTAAGGATGGCCAGAAGAAGCCGAAAGGCGAGGTGACTTGCTACAATTGTCAGCAGAAGGGCCATTTCTCTAAGGATTGTAAGAATCCGAAGGCACCGATGAAGTGTCACAACTGTGACAAGCCGGGGCATTTCAGGAAGAATTGTCCAGAACCAAGGAAGGACAGGCAGATTGTGCAAGCTTATGCTTTAGGAGCTGTTCCGTCGTCTTCGAAAGCTCCTACTGCTGAAGAGAAGGGAAAGAGTGTGGTGGTTCAAGGTACTCTTTTCTTATGTGGTGTTCCAGTTAGAGTTCTGTTTGATACTGGAGCGTCGCATTCGTTTGTTTGTAATGAACTCGTAGGCCGGTTAGGTTTGGAACCGGATATTGTTGATAGGCCATTGGTTGTGACTAATCCAGTTGGGGGTTCGTCTTGTTTGTGTATGTTATGCCGTGGTCTAGTTGTATCGAGTCATGGTTGCTCTTTTGTTTGTGATTGCTTTGTTCTGGACTTTGCGGGGTTCGGAATTATTTTGGGTATGGACTGGCTTAGGAAGTATGCGGCTAAGGTTGATTGCGAAAGGTTGGAAGTGACAGTCGAGAATGTGGAGGGGCGAAAGATTGTGATACGATGTAAGCATGAAGAAGGCGTCTTCATGAGCTTCATGTATTCGCTAGTTGTTCCACGGGATGGACTGTCATCAGTGCCGATCGCAAATGGATTCGAGGATGTCTTTGACGAAGTCAAAGGGTTGCCGCCGCATAGAGAGATCGAGTTTCGTATAGATCTAGTTGAAGGAGCCAGACCTGTTGTGATGCCTCTTAGGCGGATGGCGCCTAGGGAACAGCAGGAGTTGAGGGTGCAAGTTGATGATCTTTTACAGAAAGGATTCATTCGGCGTAGTGTGTCCGAGTGGGGTGCACCAGTTGTGTTCGCAACCAAGGCAGATGGATCATTGTGATTGTGTGTGGATTATTGTGAGCTGAAGAAGGTGACAAAGAAGAACAAGTATCCATTGCCGAGAATAGATGACTTGTTTGATCAGCTTCACGAGGCTAAGGTGTTTTCTCAGATGGATTTGGCAACGGGATTTCACCAGTTGAGAGTAGAGAAGGATAGTGTGCCGAAGACTGCTTTTAGCACACCATCCGGTTTCTTTGAGTGGCTGGTAATGCCGTTTGGATTGACTAACGCAACAGCATATTTTGTGGATCTTATGAATAGAGTGTTCAGAGATCAGTTAAACAAGTTTGTACTTGTCTTCGTGGATGATATTCTGGTTTATTCCAGAACGGAAGAAGAGCACAAGACGCACTTGCGTATTGTTTTGGAGATCTTACGGAAACATCAGCTGAAGGCTAAGTTTTCGAAGTGTCACTTCTGGAAGAGTGAAGTGAGGTTCTTAGGCCATGTGATTTCTGGAAGTGGAATAGCGGTTGATCCCGCTAAGGTGGCAGCAATCCAGAATTGGGTTAGACCTAAGAATGCATCTGATGTGAAAAGTTTTCTTGGATTAGCAGGATATTATCGACGGTTTATCAAAGACTTCTCCAAGCTAGCTGCACCGTTAACAGGATTGACGAAGAAGAACCAAGTGTTCAGTTGGGATGCTAAGTGTGAGCAAGCTTTCGGAATCCTGAAAGAGAGATTGACGAGTGCTCCTGTTTTGACTATTCCAAGTGGGAATGATGAGATGGTGGTTTACACCGACGCATGTGGTACTGGACTTGGAGCAGTGCTGATGCAGAAGGATAAAGTTGTTGCGTATGCCAGTCGACAACTAAAGCCGCATGAAAGGAATTACCCGACTCATGATTTGGAGTTAGCGGCGATTGTATTTGCTCTGAAGATGTGGAGGCATTATTTGTTGGGAGTTCGATTCGAGTTGTTTACGGATCACAAGTCGTTGAAGTATCTTTTCTCCCAAAAGGATTTGAATCTTCGGCAGCAACGTTGGCTAGAGTTTTTGGCATCATATGATTTTGGTATAGCTTATACTCCGGGAAAAGGCAACGCAGTGGCAGATGCGTTAAGTCGAAGACATGCAGGATTAGGAGCCATGTTTTCGGAATGGAAGAGTCTCGAGTATTTAGCTGGATTTGACTTCAGGCCTAGATGTGAATTGGAACCTGAGATGTTGGCAAACTTATCAATAAGACCGACCCTTGTGGAAAGGATTGGCGAGAGTCAAAAGCGAGATGATAAGCTTGTCAAGATTATCCGTGATTTGGAATCTGGAGTGGATCCAGAAAAGGATAAAGGATTCGAGGTCGATTGAGAGGGTTGGCTTCGGAAGCAAGGACGACTAGTTGTTCCCGAGATAGATGAATTGAGGAGTGAAGTTCTGAAGGAAAGTCATCACTCGAAGTTGACAATTCATCCAGGTGGAAATAAGATGTATCGGGATATGAAGAGAACCTACTACTGGGAAGGTATGAAGAAGGATGTTGGAAATTTTATTTCCAAGTGTATGAACTGCCAGTTGGTAAAAGCCGAACAGAAGAAGCCAAGTGGATTGCTTCAGCCATTAGAAGTTCCTACATGGAAGTGGGAACAAGTGTCGATGGATTTTATCGATGGATTGCCTAGAACCAGAACAGGAAATGAAGGGATTTGGGTTATCGTTGATCGTTTGACCAAGAGTGCAAGATTCATTCCTGTTCGATCGACTAGGACGGCATCAAAGTTGGCTGAGTTGTATGTTAAGTGGATAGTTCGATTCCATGGTATTCCGAAGAGTATAGTGAGCGATCGAGACCCATTGTTCACTAGTGGATTTTGGAAGAGCTTCCAGGAAGTTTTGGGAACCGAGTTGTGTTTGAGTACAGCTTATCACCCTCAGACGGATGGTCAGACCGAGAGAGTTAACCGAGTTTTGGAAGATCTCCTCAGAGCATGTGTTTTGGACTTCGGAGGATCATGGGAAGATCACCTTCATTTGGTGGAGTTTGCGTACAACAACAGTTACCAGTCAAGCATTGGTATGGCACCGTATGAGGCATTGTATGGAAGACCGTGTAACTCTCCGACATGTTGGTTGGAAACTGGAGAAAAGCTGATGCTTGGGCCAGAGATGATTCGTCAGACTTCAGATTGCATAGAGATCATTCGGCAACGAATGAAGGCAGCCCAAGACCGTCAGAAGAGTTATGCTGATAAGCGTCGAAAGGATTTGGAATTCGACGCAGGAGATATGGTTTTTGTGAAGATTTCCCCACCGAAGAATGTTATTCGATTCGGGAGGAAAGGAAAATTGACTCCGAGATTTGTTGGACCATTCCCGATTATCGAGCGAATTGGAAAGCTCGCTTACAGATTGGAGTTACCAGAGAAGATGTCGAGTGTGCACAATGTTTTTCATGTATCATATCTACGGAAGTATGTGCACGACTCGAGTACGGTAGTTTCTGCTGATAGCTGTGAAGACTTAGAAGTTGATCCAGTCGATAGAAGACCTCGTAAGCCGCTTCGTGTTGTTGAAACTGACACGAAACAGCTTAGGAGGAAGGTAGTTAAGTTGCTCAAGATACAATGGAGTGATGATGATAACGACTGTACGTGGGAGGTGGAAGAGAGGATGAAGGCAGCTCATCCTGAACTCTTCAAGGTATGGCCCTACGGTGTCATCTCATCTCACGATATTGTAACTTGTTCTAAGTCTTAGAATTCTGTACGCTAAGCTAGAATTGGATGCATGGTTTGCTGATTGTTATGGTTGGTAGGCGTACAGAATAGTCTTCGATTGCTTTGTTTGTTTGGAATTTCGGGGGCGAAATTCCTAAGGGGGAGAGAATGTAACGACCCGTATTTTTACGGATCGAAAAGTTCGTCAAATCTGGAGTTTTAGCGTTTTGGGCCATTTCAGATTTTAGGCAAATTTTGCCTAAGTCCTAAGTCGTTCACGACTTAGCATAAGTCGTGAGTCATATACGACTTAGGAGATAGGAGTTCTGGACGAGTTAGTGATGAGTCTGGGTCGAGTTGCCGACTTAAGGTAGTGACCGACCTAAGTGATGAGTCGTGACCGACTTAAGAGGTTTAGGCGACCTAAGGAAATGTTGTGAGCGACCTAAGTTTTTGTTAAGTGTTAGGTCGGCTGGGAAAGTTAGCGACCTAGTGGTTCCGGGTTAGCGACTTAGTAATTAAGTTGTTAGGTCGGTTGGGACGACCTATAGGGTTGAGCGACTTTAGAGGGTTAGCGAGTTAGTGTAGTTAGGTCGGCAACGACCTAAGTAGCAGTTAGCAACTTAAGGAGTTTAAGTCGTAAGTCTGGGTAGAGTTAGGTCGCATCCCAGTTGTTCGTGACTTATGTTAGGTCGCGTGGAAGCTTAAGGAATTAGGTCGTAACCTGTTAAGTCGTAGGTCGCTGGGTTCTGGCTTGCTGTTAGGTCGTAGCCTGTGTGTTAAGTCGCGAGCGACCTAGGAGTTAAGTTGTATCTCGTTGAGACCTGGTGCGTTAAGTCGCGTGAGGGCTTATCAGTTAGGTCGTAGGTCGTAAGGTTTGGATAGGTCGAGAATTTTAGGTCGGAGGCTCTGTTAAGTCGTGGGGGTTTTTGGGTCGTAGGTCGGAATAGTGTTAAGTCGGCAGCGACTTAAGAAGATAGCCGAGCTACGACTTAGGGTATTTTCAGCTATAAATAGGAGGGGTTGTTCTCACTTTTTGGGATCCGGATTTTGAAGCGACGAAGTGCTGCCATTTTGAGAGCTCGACTTCTACACTTCTTCACTTCTTTTCTCCACTCTAATCTAGTGCTTCCATCCATCCAAATCGAAGATCAAGATTGAAGATTCAAGAGCTTAGATTGAAGATCTTCATCTTTTCAAGAGAGATTTCTTCATTTGAAGCGGATTTGTGATAGATCAAGCTTGATCCTTTGCTGTCCAGATCTGAAGCGTGTTGATTTGGGTTTGTTTAGGTGATTTGGTGAGTGGTGATTATCTCTCACACGGATCCAAAGGAGTATATCGGATTGTTGGCTCGTTTTGGTGTTAAAATAGTGATTTCCATGCATTTTCTTCATCCTAAGTGTAGATCTATATAGATCCATTGTTCATGATGATGTTACATCCATTTTATCATATGTTAACCTATGCAAGTTCATTCATCAAGTTTGTAGAGATATAATCCATGTTTTCATGCTTATTGGACTTTCAACTCTATAATTACGAAAATGCCATTATTGTTATAATTGTCTACTTAGATCATTTTTGAATGCTTGATTGCTTGGATTGATGTTTGATTTGATTAATTGTTATGAACTAGATGATTGATGATTAGATTTAGACCGAAGACGATTCAAAAGCTAAGGGAAAGGCTCTTGAATTGGGAAAGCTGCTCGTGGCATATGTAGCGGGATGATGAAGCTCTTATGCATAGATTTGATGATGTGATGATGAGATGAGGCTTTGCGAGGATGTAATGAAGCGAGGCAATCATATGATGAAGACTTGGTCTAATCCAGACGGGATCATTCCAAGCATGTTGATAACTCGGTGATATGATTCGAGTTGAGGATAATGAATGGATATGAGAATAGTCGTCGAGGAGGATGACTAGGAGGCTTGGATAGCATCGTTGTTGAAGGTTCTAGCATGCTCTAAGCAAGAGTACGTTTGGGCAGATTCGATAGTCCCAACGGCCAACTGTTGATGGTCGAGTACTCTGGGCAGATTCGATAGTCCTAGGCACGGGCTGCGACGACGTGCGGGAGTTATGTCTAGAACCAGGGTTTCCATTAGCCCTTGACGGACGGCTGAAAGAATGTGCCGGTCATTCAATTAACGGTGATATCGAAGCAATGATAACAGTGATAGCCAGAGTCATGGATGTTTGGTTGTAACGTCATTTCGGACTCAAGAGCGGTATTTTCTGGGTGCTTATCTGATTTAGGCCTTGGTACTTGGAAAACATCGCCCTTGACTCGAGTGATAGTAGCTTTACTTTAAATTGTATGCTCTGCTATGTTTACTTCTGCTTAGTGTGTGTCTGGGGGCTATCACTGTAGAATGAGGTTGGAGTGGGAGGGTTGTATTCCTATTCCTTTTTCTTTATGCTCTTTTGGTATGTTGTTAGTTAATTTACTGCTCACTAAGACTGTTGTCTGACTCAAGGCTTTATGTTTTAATTCTTATTGCCTTGGGCTGTTCGTCCATTTTGGGACGGGCAGACTAGGTAGCAGGTGACAGGTGCTGTTCTCCTCTCACGATGCTGATATCGAAGACGAGCTGGAGGGTTGCATATTATCATTTTCTTCTTATATGTACTGGATATTCCGCTGTTTTGTATTCTCTGAGAGATATGTAGTGAGGCTGGATGTATTGACTATGTGGATGCTTGTATTCAACTATTATGGAGTTTTATATGATGACATTTTGTTCTGTAAAGCTTCACTATACATATGTTCTATTGTATTTTGTCCATGCGCTGTGAGTAATACGATAGATTCTGTTGTTTTAAATCTTACCTTGACAATCGTCCATGGTCGTCTGGCACACTTTACAGCGCTCTATCTTTAGATTCGGTGCAGGGGTCATGGGCGGTCGTCACAAAATTGAAGTTGAACGATAAATGCAAAACCGTAATGTAATAATCTTTAATCTACATGAAATGATAGTGTAGATTCTAGAAAATAATTATATTTATTTGCATAAATAACAAATGCAAATTAATACGATTATTTCGGGATTATCTAAACTGTTGAATGGTTGTGAATGGATGCTATTGCTTGTTTATTTACTTTGACACCGTCCCAGCTATCACACTGCAAGTTCCCTTTGTATGCTTTGATTTTTAAATTGAAATGGAATCGGGTTGAAATGATAGATACCCAAATAAACCTTGACTTTGGATAGAAAATTAAATAAAACCCGATTGGTCAATGTTTTGATTTAAAATAAAATAAAGTTTTATTTGACTAATAATATGGTTGAATAAAATTTGGAATTTAAATTCGAATGAATGGAAAATGTGAATATTTGTAATTGAGACAAATATTAACGTAGTAATTGATGAAGAACATTGTTTAAACTTAAATTGATTAATAATGAAGTTTTGGAATTGTTAAAATTTAAGTTTTGAAATTTGTAATAATTAAGTTTTGGAAATTATTAATAATTAAGTTGAAATTAGAAATAATTAAGTTTTGAAATTGTTAAAAATTAAGTTATAATTAAGATTTGAAATTATTTGATAATTGAATAAGATTGAATTATTTAATGGTTAAACTAAATTGAATATTTTATTGAAGTGAAATTGAAATTTGAACAAGTGTAACTAAGTAAATAATAAGTGAACTAGATTTCTTTAATAAGAAATAGAATGTGTTTTGTTAACAAATGAAAGACTTGTAATTCAAAGAATTGGATTCGACAAATTTAATTTAAATAAATTTGTAAAGTTGATATAACAAGTTGAACTAAAGAAAGTAATGTAATGGATTGGGAATTTAATTGAAATTATTTTAATGATAAATTAATTGAATGAATATCGAATGAAATCGATAATTGAGTTTAAATCGATTTGAAAGTTAATTAAGTTAAATGATTTTGGAATGAACGTATATACGAAAGGAAATGAATATTTGAATTGTTTTAAAATTGAAACTTTGAAATTGAATTATAGAAATTTTAAATTGAATTTGGGAAGTTAGGAGATGTAATTTTGGAAATTGATTTAGAAAGACTAACGAAATGTCGATTTACGAATTCCAATTTAAATTGAAATTGATTTGGTTTTGAAATATATTAACGACCAATCGGTGTTATAATTACGAAAGTTATTAAAGGAACCGGAATCGGTTAGGGACATACTCACTGTCTAAACCGAAAACCACTTTAATAACTATGCGCGGAGTGTGATCCAGAATGAAGTGGTTGGAATGATGTACGTTGATGATTGAAGAAAGTGAACGATAATGGATGGCCTTGACACTTGTGTCAAATTGAAAATGACTAAAACATGAGCCGTGCCGGGCCAAATGGGGGTTAGCTACCTCAAGCGAACACACTTCTTCGTAAACTACTCATTACTTTGTGATTGATTGGTGCGCACCCTTGATTTGGGAGTGTTGTTTCGCGGTGTTTCGATTGCTGCGGCGATGCGTTCTCACCAGTCCGGATCAGGCAAACGGTAGTGTCACTATCTTGGGTATTGCCTCATGTGCCTTATCATACGTGTATTCCCATATACGCGACCACTACGAATTTGTTTTGTATTATACCTATGGAGTACTCCCTGATATCCCACTAGTTTACGGTGGAGTTTACAGTGCTGTATAGTATATGATGCTTATATAAAGTGTGTTAAGGGGAATAATGGTGATGCCTTAACACTATCTTGATATTTTACTTTACTGTTAGACATTATCTATTTATCGTACACTACTATGTATAGATAGTTTATCGGATCCTGAAAGATGTTTATTCCATTCATCTTTGAGTTATTGTTATTTCAAATTTTGAACCATATTATCTGTATAAGAATATATGTCCTGATTCAAGTGTTTGTTTGTGCATATGCTCGGATCAGACTGAGGATTGCTGTTGCTGTTCTACTTGGAGCTGAAGACCGAAGACTATCACTATCTTATCTTATCAGTATTGTTCTTTCTATTTGGACTATTGGACATCTATGTTGTTCTATTTCTTTTATTTGAGACATTGCTGTATTTATGGGTAGCTTCATGAACTACTCTTATGACTATGTTGTATTTCCGCTGCACTATTCTGTTATGTTATATTTTCTGTGATTCTGTGATGATTCTCATTTATATACATATACTCCATTAATGATTCGTGTTTTGTACTATTTAAGTTGACATGTGTGGATTATTGTCAATTTAAATGGTCCAAAAATACAGGTTGTTACAGATTTGGATTTAAAGAAATAAAAATCGAATTTATGAAAATTGAATTATTTTCGAACTTGAGCTCGAAAGGTTGAAATTTAAATTTGGTAACAGGAATTGTTTAGATAATCGAAGTTGAGATTTTGAAGTTATAATTAAAATATGATTTGAATTTCGAAAATTGATTTGTTTTAAAAGATTTGGACTTTTATTTGAACTTTGAATATTGCTAGGTAAAAGTAATTTAAATCGATATTTCAAAAGTTGAGCTCGGAATTGAATTAT
Source organism: Allium fistulosum (assembly GCA_030737815.1). Taxonomy (NCBI): domain Eukaryota; kingdom Viridiplantae; phylum Streptophyta; class Magnoliopsida; order Asparagales; family Amaryllidaceae; genus Allium; species Allium fistulosum. Next base: position 1,133,410,098 of record CM060906.1, on the reverse strand, counting down.
TTTAAAGATTTGGACATTGAACTGAACATCGAAGTTAAATTTGATTTAAATGATTTAAATCGATACTTTGAAATCGAACTCGAAATTGATATAAATTGAAATGGTAAAAAATTGAGAATTGAATTGAAATTAGTTCAAATTAAAATTGAAATTGACAGTCATTGGAATTGAAAGCGAAATTGAATTAATTTGAAATCGAGATTGAAATTGATTTGAATTTAAATTGGAATCGAAATTAATTCGAATTGAAATGGGAATTGAATCGATTTAAATTGAAACGGGAATTGAAGATGATTTGAATTGAAAGATTTGGAATTGAATCAGTTTGACTTTGAAACCATTTTAAATAAAATTATTTTAATATAAACTATTTAAAAATCTATCTTTTTAAATATTCAAATTATTTTGATTTTCCAAGCTATTTTACTAAATAAACCACTTCAATACTCAAACTATTTTATATTAAACTATTTTAAAACTATTCAAACTAATTTCTAAAAATTCAAACTGGTCAGAGTGAGAATGCTTATATTTAAATCATGGATTTAAATACGAATTGGGTTAAATTGAAGTTATAACCTAAACTATAATTCTAATTGAATTTTGAAGTAAATATGATGATTTCGGGATGAAATTGATTTTGAAACGAATATGATATTTTGATACCAAGTATGAATTGTTTTCGGAATATAACAGTACCAACTGGTGTGTAAAACGACGTTTGGTTGTTAAAGAGACTAGGACCTCTTATTGGCATACTCTCTATCAATATTAGAACCACTTTAACAACTGTGTACGCGGAGGAGACTCCAGAATGAAGTGGTTGGATTTGGCATGCGTTTGCTGGATTTGAAGAAAGTGAACAATGATGGATAGACCCCGACACTTGTGCCAATTTGAAATGACTAAAACAGGACGGCTTGACAGGGCCAAGCGGGCTTCTACCCCTAGCGGGCAACCGTTCTTCGATTTTTTTGGACTTGGTCCATACTATTACTCTTGCTGTTGGTTTTGATTGGTGCTCCTTGATTTTGGGATAATCTCCCTTTGATTTGATATGGGATGGATATACACGGTGGGCGGTCGTGGCTACGATGCGTTACCACCAGCCCTGCGACCCGAACTGGTAGTATCCTACCTTGGACATTGCCTCACGTGCCTTGTCATACTTTTATCCCTATACGAGACCACTACGATTTTGGTTTAGTGTTGTCGTATCACGGCGCATCCCTATTCCCCGATGTGCTACTGGGGCGTTATATGCAAACTGTATGACAATGCTTAAAAACGCGTTAAGGGGGATTAATGTAAAGCCTTAACGCTAAGAAAAATATTTATTTTACTAATTAGACATTACATATATAGCGTATTCTATTATATTTAAATAATTTGACGGATCCTTAAGAGATGGAAAATCCTGCAACATCTCTTGAGTTATTGCACACACGTTATACACTGGATAGGAGATGAAAACCCCGTAAACATCTCTGACTCTATTACACTCATGTTATATATGTGATATCGATTTGACTCACATAAGGATATTTTAGTCCCGACTCGAGTGTTTTGTCTTTTCAGTACACTCGGGCCAGGCCTGAGTTTTTCAGCGCATTGAAGATTATTCTCTGAAGGACGAAGACAAAGATTTGGTATATTATTATTACTAATATTATTCCTTGCATCATGTTGTTCTGCTGCATTATGTTTTGTTTCTGTTGTATATATAACTCTGATTAATGTTGTATAAATTATTATCAAATGTATAGTATAAACAGCTTCATGAATTGTTTATTTGATTATTATATATTTTGTCATTCCGCTGCGAGATTCTGTGTTTGTTTTCTTCTTCTTTTCTTATTTTTCTTAGTTAACTCCAATGATTATCTATGTTCCAGATTGTTTAAGTTGGACATGTGAGAATTATTGTCAATTTAAACCTTTCGAAATGTGGGTCGTCACACTCTTAAACATGTGGCATGGTCTTGACTTAATGTTTAAATGGTTGTTTAACTTATATGTTAAATTGAAGTAAGTTTGAAAGTGTTTGGAACAAGAATAGTGGTTATAAGTGCACTTTCGGAATCCCTTATTTTCGAGAATTTTTTAAAATAAATGGAAAGATAGGCTTAGGGATTTCTTTCCATGGTTTATAAGTACCATAATGGTAGTATTTACTCTAAGAATTCCAAGTCTTAAATTATTTGTTTAAGTGGTTAAAACTAATCTCAAAGATGGTGCTTTTCAATGTTGTTTTAACAAGGACTTTTAACAGCACTTATAAATGCTGTAGTAAGTCGCTTATTGTTTTAAGTGTTTAAAATGCATCGTTTTGGCTAGTTTTTCGTGATTTAAATGGTTTCTAAATTCTTTTATTTATAAAATATTTTTATGGAAGTTCTTCTAAAATGTAATTGAGTATGAAAAAAGAATGGAAGTGTAAATATGGTTTTAATGATTATTTACGAATTTTGAAAGTAAAGTGCTACAAAATGCAAAACATGATTTTAATCAAGTTCTAAATTAGTCATTTTCAGGTAATATTTTACATATATATTTAAAACCTATTTACAAGTATTTCTAAAGTATTATTATATATATATAAGTTTTGACAAAGGTGATTGACTAGGCTTAACACTAAAAGCCGATGAGTAAACTTGTTTGTTCGTGAGATTCAGGAATGGGATGTCTAGGTAAGGCTTGGAACAAGCAGTGCCCAAGCTTACTTGGCTTCACTCTTGAATGAGGAACAATATAAGTTGAAATGTCAAAAACGTGTTAATCTTGTTGTTTACTTACTTGTTTATAAAAGGTAAATAACTTTACTTAACACTAAAAGCCGACGAAGTAGGTTTATCTATTTCTGAGAGTTAAAAATTGATGTCGAATAGGGACGGAGCAATAGAGCTCTAACCTACCAGGCTTTCCTCTTGAACGAGGAATAGTTAAGTCGGGAATGTCCGAGTTAAGTATAAGAACATTGATTTGTATAAGCAGTAGTTTTGACTAGATAATCGAATAGTCGATTATCAATCTTAACCGAATACGAACTTAGATCTTTAAAATAAAGGTTGGTAAAGATAGTAACAAGTAGGAAAATGATTTGGGTTTGTTGTGAAAATGTGTTAATAAACTTTGTCTTTAACCCTTTTTCAATTATACTTAGGGATATAAATAGATCTTTAAAAGAATGTTTTAAAGATAAGCATAAGTGAATTGGTGTTGGGTTTGCTGTGACAATGTGTTAATAACATTTGTTTGTAACCCTCTTTGATTATACTTATAAATGTAAATAGAGCTTTAACAATGTTTTAAAGATAAGCATAAGCGTAATGGTTTTGGGTTTGTAGTGACAATGTTTGAGTAACATTAGTATTAAATCTATTGAATGGATTTGTGAAAGTACCTAGATCCTTAAAACGGATATTTTGAAGGAAATATTAAAGTAAGAAATCTTGTCAATGATTTGTGAATATACTTATACCATTTGAGGTAATTATATGAATACTTTTTGAAGTATAAAAAGAGTAAAGGTTAAAGTAAGAAATCTCGTTAATGATTTGTGAATATATTCATACAATTTGAGATAAGTATATGAATACGTTTTGAAGTATTGAAAAAGTACAAATGAATAGTAGCAATTAATAAATGAAGTTTTATTAAATAAAAGAAGTTTTTCTAATAAAAGAGGTTTTAATTAATAAAAAAATTAATTAAACAAAAAGGGATTAGAAGTCACTTATGTGACTTAATCGTGCTTTGTATGACTTGATCGTGCTTTGTATGTTTCTTTATTTATGGAAAACATTTCATCATATACTTAGCACTAAAAGCCGATGAAGTAGGCTTGTCTATCTTTGAGAATTAAGACATGATGTTCATGTAGGAATATAAGCGATAGAGCTTTAATCTACCGGCTTCACTCTTGATCAAGGGATAGTGTAAGATGAAAATATCGAAAATGTGATAAGTATATGATACTTGGTTCCACATGTGATCGTTTTCATTATCATTGAATGACCAAATTCATCGATTCAGTCCTGGAGAGACCGGGATAGGTAAGTGCTTTACTTATCGAAAACCACTTCAAGGCTGAGATATGTGTTCTATCTCTTGAAAGTGGATTGCTTCTAGATGCGGGAATTTATGTGGAGATTCGTGATCTGTTTAAGATGCTCGAATAAATGTAGTTGTTCGTGATCTATTTAGGATGTGGGAATCCACATGTGATTTCGAGATTTGTTGAGGTATAGAAATCCATATGTGATTTCGAGATCTGTTTGAGATGTGAGGATCCAATTTGGGATTCGTGTTCTGTTCGAGTGATGAAGACTCGTGTGAAAGAAGCCGAACACGACCTCGATATCGGAAATGACATAAAACAAAGTAGAGTCATAGCTTGGGGTTTGGCTGACCTGCGACAGGATATTATCACTCTATATCTAGAGTATGCTTATCGATGTTGCACGCGGGACATGATGGTATTCGGGATCACGTATTTAGACGTGGACCAGTTATGTTTTCCTTAATGGTATATTTAGTCTAGAGATATACGACACTCGGAGGTAGTTTCTTACCCTTTATGTAGGAGATTGTATTTCGGCTTGACCAAAGGGATCTCCACGGAAAATCCATTATGCGAATGTTCCTTATCATATTTGATTGTACTTCTAATATGTTGTTGAATGTAACCAATGTAACCATTCCGGCTATGTTACAATATTTATATTCTCCACCCTAGACATTATCTATTATATCACTTTATGTACCTATTAGATGGTGGTTCTTTTGAGGGGATAATCGTTGTGGCATTCCATATGGTCTCAAAAGTACCATTATATGTTGATCGTGTATTTCTTGAGTTTCTCATACCAGACTTATGTATGACGCTTGGTTTTTGTTTTTCCTAAATTCCTCGCATGCTCTTTCGAGTAGTTTGAGAAAGGTAGGTTTTCGTTTATGTTCATTGGAACTCGAGAAGACGAGCTGGATGTTTCACCTACCATAGTATTCTTATTTCCGCTGCTTTACTATATTGTACATATCAGCATTTGTGAGTACATGTTGTTATAACTATCCAGGCTGATGATGGTACTTATGTTTTGTAACTCCAAGAATCTTGTATCGGAGTAACTCTTTGTATTGTTTCTTTGATATTATATGTTATCGTTCCAATGTGAGATTATGAAATTGTGTTTCTTCTTCCTTGTTCTATTTCTTTTTATTTTACCCTAACTTCGCCTTTTTGGCACTTGGATGCTCGGCACGTGAATACCGTGGATGTATTAGTGTCGACATTTCGAGGTCGAAAGGGCGGGTCGTTACAACTGGTATCAGAGCTGAAGGTTAAGCGAGAACCTTGGCTTTGGTGGGTATAACTCATTAAGAGATAGGGTAATGGAATGCCTTAGCATGAGTCGAGTGTATTATACATATGACAGCGTATTTTTAATTGTTATAAACGTATACCTTAATGGTAATTATAACTACGAAAATTAAAGATTATACATAAGCTAACTTATATAAGTGAATTATCAAAGTATAGTTTAATTAATGTAGGGGTTAATGATGTTTATCTATTATCCATCATTAATTAGTTTAGTTATGCTCGGTCAGTTTATGGGCATTGCTATCTTTTGTAGAATGATTTGACATGCTCGACCAATTTATGAGCATTATAATCATTTGTAGATTTAGTCGCTTAGTTATGGCCTTTATGGGCATTAACTATCATTTGTTGATTGTTGATTTGTGCTCGACCAGTTTATGGCCACTTTTAACTTTTCACTGCATGGATTGGGTAAACAGTATTTGTGGATATATTGAAATGAATACCTTGTGAATTTAGTTTTATAGTTTGACTATAAGGCGTTCGATGATAATGTGAGGTTAAAAGCTAACTTTTGTAAGAGTTGAATTTAGTAAAGTATGTTTATTTTAATATGAGAAAGATAAGTTATTTTAGTAAATAAACATTTATGAAAGGATTTTATATAAGAAAGTGATTTTATATAAGTATGGTTTATAAAGCATGATTTATAAACAAAAAGGATTTAACTAATATTTTGAGAACTTAAATCCAAGTGTCTTTGAAAATGGTTTATAAGATTTTGAAGAAAATAATACTAGTATTATTTAAAAGTAAGTATTTGGTAAATTGGTATGTGAAATTAAGATCATGATACTTAGTAATATTCGTGAAGTATTTGATACCATTTTGTAAATGATTTTGGTTAAGTCCGAAAGGCATGAATTGATGTACTAAACTGACCCCTATCACTTGAAAATAATTTTGGTGAGACTTCAACATCATCGGCATTTATTTTTGGGTTTCTAAGTGAGGGATGCTACAGGATTGTTTTATTAAAACAGATTTCGATTTAATTTCAAAAGTATGATTTTTTATACAAAAGATATATGTATATATTATTATTTCAAAATGATTTAAAATAAAACCCGGTGTTTAATTCTAAACTTTTTTTGAAAACAAATTAATATGAACTTTTTATGTGGAAAATTTTATATATAAGGTGCCCAAGTGGTAGTGGCATATCCTAGAATAAATGTTAAAACTTTTTCATGTTTTCCCTTTTTGAGTAAAGAGTGTTTAATAAATTACTGAAATTTATTAAGTTATTTTATGGACACATGTAGCCTATGCATTAGGATTTTATGACATGTGCATCATAGTTATGATATATTATTTGGTAAATTTCATTTGTTAAAATTAAATGGAAATTTCGATGATTTTTGACAGTTGGGAACTTCCGAATCATATAGAATTTGAAACTAAGTGTTTTGAAGTTGAGTTTATATAACATTTGAATTAATAAGTTAGCAAGTTAAAAACAATTTTAAATTTTTTAAACTTGCTTGTTAAGTAAAACAAATTTGATGTTTGTATATACTCTTAGGATGTAATGGAGTATTATATGAGTATGAACTTAAGTTGTATGATGTTTATAAACTTGAAGTTATGATTTATGAAATGATTCATAAATGATTTTAGTATTGAATGACATATTATTTAGATTAAGGAATGTGATTATAAAGGAATTGGTGTATTTAAGAAACCAATAGGTTAAGTATGTAAGTTGTGCGTAAATCGTTTTGTTCGCATGACTATTCTTGATCCAGTGTTCGAGTACATGATTTCAAGGTGATTTACACTTGTTCGAACAAAGATTTTTCACTGGATTTTTAATGGTGAACTCTTGATACGGATTCTTGATATGATCTCGAAGTTTTCTATCATAATATATGGCTATGTAAAGAGATTGGAGGTTTCCAATCAAGGAACCTAATCGGAGTCCGCACTAGAGAGGTCAAGTGATCTATACTAGTTGGGAAGTGAAATTTATGTGATCGACCAAGTGATCAGAATTTATATTGTGTACAGATGGTCCATGTGCATCGTACAGGCTTTAGTATTTGCATACTATGTTTTGTTGGCTTTTGGAGAGTTTAGGTGATGAATCTTCGATTTGTTATGAGGTAGCACAAATTGGCTACTAAGTAATTACTTGAGGCTGCTGAGCATAAGGTATGCTTAGTAGACTGTTTATCATCCTTGTGCGATGAGAGGATTTTGTACTTGAGCAAAACGTGAGTTTTGTTTGCTAGTGATTTTGAATACTGTTAAATATTGTTATGTGATTATTTCTTTTGTTGTTGGAATCTCGACGATGAAATATTCTAAGTGGGGGAGAATGTAATAACCCGAAATTTCGGACACTTCGTATTTAAATATCTGAATTATTTAAACGTTTGAATCTTGGATTAAAGTTATTAAAATGATTTAATAAGCTTTTTAAACCCCTTTTAAATCATAAGTAATGATGGTCAACTTGTTGTGGAAAAATGTTTACAAAAATATATTCTTTGGAAAAATATCGATAATGCGATGGAAAATCATTTTATCGATAAACAACTTTTTTCTCAACAAAAGTTGTTCGAACTTTTTGTGCATATCTAATTAATCACTAAGGAGGTAATTAGAAACTAAAAATATTTTCATGTTTATGTCTAACTAAATGTGATGATGTCAAAAGATATTTTAAAATTGAGCAAAAAAGGAAAATGACTAAATAAGGAAACATATTACTCTTAAGCTAATGATCAAATGAACACATTAGCAACTAATTAAACACTCTTCTCTTCACAAAGCTTGGAAGGTTCTAGAAGCTTCCTTTGGATAAGAGATATTATTATGAGGAGGATATAATGGTAATTAGCCTAAAGGATAAGTGACATAAAGTAAAAGTAAGCAAAAATGAAAGCTCCTTAACCATTAAGCAACTTTGACATAAAGTTGGAGGTGGTGTTTGATGTATGATTTTGAGGGATTTTTGGTCTTTTTCCATCACATTCCTAAGCCTATAAATTGAGGGGAGGGGTTTACTTAATAATCACAAATAAATTCCTAAGCTTGAGATGAAGTAGGAGGGTTGAAAAGGGTGGAAGCGCTTAAGCAGTAATCCACTAATTACTCTTTAACTTTTTCAAAAGTTAACCAAATATTCTCTAATCTCTTTTAAACTTTGGATTTGGGCCTAAGACATCATGAGAAGCATGATTAGCAAGTAAGAAGTGGGAGGAGGTGAGACGAAGTGAGGGAGCTTGGATGGGCCATGAGCATGGAGGAGGAGGAGGAGGAAGGTGGCTTTGGTTTGGAAGCACTACAGGTTGGACCTTTAGGCTTGTGTTGATGGAAGGATGTGGTGCTTTGGTTCTTATAGCTTTCTGCTTGGGTTAGTCATGGATCTAATTGAGTTCTCTCACTATCTTATAATTATATATTGTGTGTACATATGTTATGTGCAAATTATAATAGTTAAAGTGACATGAACTAAGTAAAGTTAAAAACCTTGGACCCCTCTTGCTTTTGAAAGCAAATGATAACTTTATATTGTATAACCTTGCCTCTATTACCATGTTAAGCATGTGCGTGGCCTTGACTTGATGTTTAAATGATTGTTTAACTTGTGTGTTAAATTGAAGTAGGTTTGAAAGTGTTTGGAACAAGAATAGTCGTTATAAGTGCACTTCAGAATCCCTTGTTTTCGGGAATTTTTCAAAATAAATGGAAAGATATTCTTAGGGATTTCTTTCCATGGTTTTTAAGTACCCTAATGGTAGTGCTTATTTTAAAAATTTTATCTTAAATTATTTGTTTATGTGCACTACAAGAAATTTTATTTTTTGTGGCGCTCAAAAAACGCCACAAAAACTTTTGGTGGCGTTTTGATAAACGCCGCGAGAAAACATGCGACTAAAAATCCATGATTTTTTGTTGCATTTATTTTAATGCCACTATAAATGCATTTTTAGCAGCGTTTTTCAAACGCCACCATAAATCTTTTTGTAGCGTTTAAAAAACGCCACTAAAAGATTTTTTGGCGCTACTAATAGAATTTCCAACTTTACCCCTGTTTGACGGTTGCATTTACTCAACGCCACTATATATATTTCGGTAGCGTTTTTGAAACGCTACTAAAAGTTGTTTATTATTTTACACCATTTTTTCATGCTATTATTTCCTGTTAATGGTTTATTTTGGTTCTATTATATCAATCAACAATCACTCACATAATCATCATATTCAAATAAGTTAAAAAACACATTAACCACATAATCAAATAAAATATCCATAACCATTCCAATACAATAGTTTTTCGACAAAATGACCTAACTCACATACAATAACCATTTGTATACAAATTTACACATCGGGTACTAATAAATGTTATATCTAACTAGTGCTAACAAAACGTTTGATTACCCATAATTCTTTGTTGCATACACAAGTGAAAGCTAGCATCATCAAGTACAAATTTGCTCTCTTCAAAAGTCCGATGCCTACACAAGTGAAAGCACAACAGATAGTCAAACAATTACGTTAACTCGTAGGACTTCAAATATGAGATCAAACATCTACAACATTATTCAAGTATATCCTACTATAAATGATGTCATATAAATTATCAAAGTTTAGTATACTCAATGACTGTAATACACAACATACATTATCATGAAAGTTTAGTATACTCTATACATATTTGTACAGCAACAATATGGTTTACGCAACATGAACAACATGATGAAAGCTGTATATAAACGAACCTACTCTACTCATCTGCTACAAAATTTCTAAACGAATATAAACAAAAACAAACTTGAGTTTTGCACGATAAGCTCAGCAGCTTTAACTAGTTCTCCCATAATTGCCAATGAACCCATTATGTCTCTGAGATTGATTTGGTAACCATCAATAGAGCTAGGCTTGAAATAATATAAACAGCAATTGGTCATTTAATTATTTTAAGTTAGAAAAACACAGAAATATATTTGATTTTATGACAATAAACCATAAACAATCGCCCATGAATGGACAAACCTAATAGAAGATGCCTAAGAACATGATCATGCCTGAGCAGATCATAAGGTAATCTCCCATGAACAAATACCTGAAATTGTCATAGTCAAAGTTACAACCAATTGCCTATTCAACATTTAAATGAAGTAAAAGATGGTGGTAAATTTGATTTTACCACATTGCTCTTTTTTCATGTCTCAGACCCAAAACAGCATGCTCTTTTTTCATTTTTTGTTTCAGTTGTTTCGCCAAGCATGGAGTACAATAGTACATGATGTACAAAAACGGATGTTGTACGTTAAGCATGCAGTTTTTAAATTTGGATTACGTAGGATAACTTGTAAAGCCAAATATAATTACGTTTCGCCTATAATAATGAAAAATTAATGGAAGGCCATAATTTATTAATATTATAATTAATAGACAAAGGTTAAAACTATCTTCTTCATGTTCCAGAGGATAAAGCAATTGCATACTTTTATATTGTTAAGTTCACCTGATTTAAAATAAACTATGGTTATGCAAAAAATAATGTAGGATTGAAAAGATGATATCAAGATTCCACGTACATTAACTTGTTGCTGAGTAGATAATCATTAGTAGTAGCAGACAGAGCACCCAAATAAAATGAATCTGTTGAAAATTTGATTTATTTTATGAATATTTACACTTTTACTGCAATCTTGTGCATTTTGTACTGAATCGATCATTCAAGTTTAATTCCAAACAATTAAGTATCCAAAAGTTTGAAAATTACCTACTGGAAGATGGAAGCAAATCACTGGCCGCTGATGGTCGAGTTCACCAAAAGTATGGCTATCCAATCCAAGAATCGGAGACTGAAATCAAATTGTAATGAGAATTCAATGGGTTCTAATTGATGAAAGGTCTACATCCACCAATAATATTTGTGGATGTTACTTCAAGCAATATGAAATCACATAATCAATGAAGGAAAACTCGCCTAACTGATTCGGCCTCTCTGCTTATCCATATTAAACTCATTTCATCTACAAATTTGAAATTCATTGAGGTTAATGTTAACCTACATGTCATTGTACAAAAGCGGAAAAAGTTTGAACAGGAAAACTATACCCAAGAACTGGGGGTAAAACTCTAAAATTAATTTTTGAATGGAATAAACCGATCGTCGTCGATAGGTTCATATTGAACCTATTAAATATAACTGATTCTGAAGGATGAAGTGGAAAGAAAATGAACAAATCATGTTTACAGAAAAGAAGATTATTTTTTTCAATACAAAAATTAATTTCTTTACCAGTTATCTTTTGCCACTACGGTTGCTGTCGCAGCGAATATGAAGAATTTCCACTATTCCACACTCATACAAAATTAAATTCCTCTCCACATACTCAGCCTCTTATCCTATCCATGCAAACTAACACATCAATGAACAACCATCCGCCCCTAAACTTTTTGGAAGCTTCACTTCACAACCATTCAGATCTTCATCAGTAGACCTTCAATATTTACTCTGAGGAACACCTTAACTCACCAAACCATTTCCAAAAAGGAACTTATGAATCACAATGTGAAACGTCCCCATATTCTAACTTATCCCCACTTGACCACATCGAACTCCTTCCACAATGCTAATTTTTTATAATTTGCAACCGCAAAAGAGCTTGCATAATTAATGGTTATAGGAATTATGTGTAGATGGGTAGCTGTGATAAATCTTTGCAAGAATTGATATTTTTTAGAAGACAATAATTCTATTATAGGACCAAGTAGAAGGAATATCAGTAAGAAATCTTATATTATTTTAATTTTATGTTTAAGATGCACAGGAAAACCTACAAGCATGAGTGAAAAGACCTCTAATAAATTTAGAAATTCAAAAGAAATAAATCATGGACCGAACTAAAATTATGATGGTTAAACTATATGGTTTTGCATCCAAACTTTTTCTAACGTGTGTATATATATACGTATGATCCCCACAAAACTGAACTTTTGAGCTGACAAAAGGGAGATTATAATCAAAAACAGATAACAAATGACATCTATATTGGGATATGATTACGACTGATACATGCTTGACCAAACAAGGCATCTGGCTGAATCATACTCATCTTTAGTGAACAGACAGGATTAAAGCATAACTTCATCATGGTTATTATAAAAAAAGGTATAAATATATAAATTAAACATACCATCACTCCGCTGCTTCTTTATAGGTGTTCACAGCTTATACATAAACATGCCCTTTTCTGCTTTTTCTCATCACTAATTTTGCTTTAACAAAGCGTGGTGAGGGCTAGCTAGGTCAGTTGATTCCACTGTGAATAAATTAAATGGACGCATATGGAGAACGCCTTTCATTATTTCTGTCTATAGGGACAAGAAATATAATGCAGGCGCACTTGAGAATTGAGGGCCTACGCGACGGAGTCATATGATCCTGCACCAAACAAATTTGATTATGTAGGGTAGTTTAACGCATCAATTATTGTAACTATGTAGGGTTACCAGATCAATATGCTCTTACTTAATTATTACTTATTTCTTTTACAATACACAACTGTAATCACAATGCTCTTATCTCTTGAGAATATCAGCCTCGTCCACATCGATATCCTCTGTCACTGCCAGTAAACTACATCGAAAATCCTCCAAATCGCCACTGCCAAGCCCGCGGTCAACTGCATCATCACCAGGTCCACGCCTCGTCTCCATGCCAAAGTCGCCAATACCAAATCCTCAGCCAATCCTCGCTGCAAAACCATCCCCATCACTCAGCCGCCTGGGCATGTGTTTTCTCCTTTTCCAGCAGCGCTAACATTTTCCCACACACGAAATTATCATTTCTCTCTCTTTGTTAATCAATTTAGGTGAAGCCAAAGACGAGGCTATTTTGGAAGATAAAGATGAGGGAGAAAGAAAATCCGAAGAATAATTTTTAGGGGGTTTCGTCCTTCTTTTGAGAGGCGGAACGTTGGTTGGATAAGTGTTAAAAAAATTGAGAGGAGGATAAGCGTTAAAAGGATGTATGAGCGGGCTTGTAAATTTTAGCAAAATTTCACTGAATTGTTGGCGGGATTCAATTTGCCGCGTTTATTTCTTAATTTTTATACTTTAACTGGCCAATGGTTGCATATACCTTGAAACGCCACCAATTATTGCAACTAAAGGTAAATTTTCTTGTAGTGGTGGTTAAAACTAATCGCAAAGATGGTGCTTTTCAATGTTGTTTTAACAAGGATTTTTAACAGTATTTATAAATGTTGTTGTAAAATGCTATAGTAAGTTGCTTATTGTTTTAAGTGTTTAACATGTGACGTTTTGGTTGGTTTTTCATGATTTAAATGGTTTCTAAATTCTTTTCTTTATAAAATATTTTTATGGAAGTTCTTATAAAATGTATTCGAGGATGAAAATATGAATAGAAGTTTAAATGTGGTTTTAATGATTATTTACGAATTTTGAAAGTAAAGTGCTACAAAATGTAAAACATGTTTTTAATCAAACTTCTAAATTAGTTATTTTCAAGTAATATTTTACATAAATATTTAAAACCTATTTACAAGTATTTCTAAAGTATTACTACACACACATATATATATATATATATAAATTTTGACAAAGGTGATTGACTAGGCTTAACACTAAAAGCCGACGAGTAAACTTGTCTGTTTGTAGGATTCAAGAATGAGGTGTCTAGGCAAGGCTTGGAGCAACCAGTTCCCAAACTTACCTGGCTTCACTCTTGAACGAGGAACTGTATAAGTTGAAATGTTGGAAACGTGTTAATCTTGTTGTTTACTTACCTGTTTAAAAAAGGTAATTAACTTTACTTATCATTAAAAGCCGACGAAGTAGGTTTATCTATTTCTAAGAGTTAAAGATTGATGTCGAGTAGGGACAAAGCAATAGAGCTCTAGCCTATCAGTCTTTCCTCTTGAATGAGGAATATTTAAGTCAGGAAAGTCAGAAACGAGTTAAGTATACGAACATTGATTTGTATAAGCAATGGTTTTTGACTAGACAATCGATTATCGATCTTAACTAAAGTGACGACCCATATTTTTAACTATTTTAAATTATTAAATTTAATGTGGTTATTGGATAAAAATAGTTAGAATTAAAATAATGGTTGAAAACCCAAATTCAATTGAAATTTATGATTATTTATGTGATTTATTTGATAATTGAATTGTTTAAATATAATATTGCAATTTTGTAAATAATTGAATTCTGGATTTAATGTGAATGAAAATGGTATCAGAAATTGATTTAAATTTTTATTTAAATATGAATGAAGATGGTTAACATTTAAAATTGGATTTAACAGTGAATAATTAAAAAATTTATACTATAATTGACGAGTAAAAATAGCCATTTTTGCCACTGTCTCGGATTTCGACGAAACTAGTTTTATTGGATCCGTAATAGTGAGTTATTATAGGATATCAAGTTTCGTAGCGATTGGACTTGTCATTTGACCGTGCGAGCTTGAAAAGCGTAGAAATCAATTTAAGGAATTTGATTAAAATTAATCGATTTTGAAAAGCTATCTTCCACATACGACCGAATTAGGCCTCGAAACTAGTTCCATTGTGTTCGGAATGGGGGTAAAACTTTATAAACACCAGGCGACATGCTTCAATTGCAGTTAAGGTTGTTTTGGACCTAACTATATAAATATGGCACGCATAATGAGAAAATTTATTATTAAATTATTTCTGAAACCATAGGGTCTATGGCCGCCGCCTATTATATTCCAACAACCGATACTTCTCCTCCCTCTCTCCTCTTTCTCTGTCAATCCATTCAACGAACTCTGATGGTTCCAAAACGAAAGAGTTCGGTCTCGTTCTCCTCTCCACATCCATACGGCGATGATAAGGATTAGCGTGGCTTGTCAACGGCAATTTGGAGGAGAAGCGACGACAGGTTTAGGGCTCGATCTCGAGCTACGAGGCACCGAAATTTGTGGCGTTTGTGATAGAGGTGAAGCTCGACTAAGGCTCCAGGCTAGTGGTCATCAATCGTCGTTTGGTCGACATTTGGAGCGTGCGTTGTGAAGCCTGGTCGCGTGCGATGGGTTTATAGGGGATCGAGATGCGTGAGGGATGAGGAATGGTGATTAGTAATATAATTAGGAAATTATATTGTTAATTATGTTTTAAATTATATCGTTATATTAATTTAAATCGTAACTCTTGCATACGATATGGAGTTGGTTTGAAATTTATTTGAAGCTGGAAATATTTTCAGTTTCAAATGAAAGGTGAGTGTTTTATACGCTCACAATTGACTAAATAAATTTTTATGTTAGTTAAATTAATGTTGTGAAGTAATTTAATTGCATTGACTGATGTTTAGTAAATTAATTGACATTAGATTGACATAAGAATTGAATTGATAAGGATTGGCTTTAAATTGACAGTTAAATTTGAAAATGGAATTTACTTGCTAGTAAAATACTCGATATTGATAACGATGTAATTGTTGTGAATCATTGGCTGATTTGTATGTTGATTGAAATTGAATGCTATTAGTTGATATATTGGATGGTTGGATGTTTATTTATTTTATATATATCCCGTTATCACCCTAAATATCATTTGGCAGTATATAATTATTATTTGAATTATTTCGAATAAATTAAGAAATAGGTTGAAATGATATATACCTATGACATCATTTTGGATCTAAATGATATTTATCCATCCCTGAATTAAAATTGAAATAACTGATTCACTTGGCCATAGGATAGGAAATTATATACGGATACTGGCTTGGTTAAATTAAATGATTTTAATATTTTTGATTTGAAATTATTTAAATGATTTGATTTTAAGAAGTAAAAATAATTTATGGAAATTGAATTATTTTCGAACTTGAGCTCGGAATGTTGAAATTTAAATTTGATAACAGGAATTGTTTATATAATCGAAGTTGAGATTTTGAAGTTATAATCGAAATATGGTTTGAATTTCAGAAATTGATTTGTATTAAAAGATTAGACTTTTATTCGAACTTTGAATATAGCTAACTAAAAGTAATATAAAACTATATCTCAGAATTGATCTTGGAATTGAATTATATTTGAAATTTTGGATTTTAAATTGAATATTGAAAGTTAATTTGATTTAAGTGTTTTGAATCGATATTTTAAAAATCGAACGCGAAATTGATATAAATCGAAATGGTTTAAATTTGAGAATTGAGGTGAAATTAAATCATTGAATCGGATATTGAAATTGAACTTTATTTGGAATTGAAATTGAAATTAATTTGAGTTGAAATTGAAATTAATTTGGAATTGAAATTGTAATTAATTTGGAATTGAAATTGAAATTAAATTGGGATTGAATTGATATTTATTCAAGTTGGAATTAAATTGAAATCAATTGGAATTGAAAGCGAAATTGAATTAATTCGAAATCGAAATTCAATTTATTTGAATTTAAATTGGAATCGAAGTAAAATTCGACTTGAAATCGGAATTGGATCGATTATATCGAAATGGAAATTGAATTTAATTTGGATTAGAAAATTTGGGATTGAATCAGTTTGACTTTGAAACTATTTTCAAATAAATTATTTTAGTATAAACTGTTTAAAATCTATCTTTTTTAAATATTCAAATTATTTTGATTTTTCAAACTATTTACTATATAAACCATTTCAATGCTCAAACTATTTTATATTAAACTATTTTAACTATTTATGCTATTTTAAAACTATTAAAACTATTTTCTAAAAATTCAAACTGGTCAAATGGTGGAATGTTTATATTTAAATCTTGGTTTTAATGTGAAATGGGTTAAAATGAAGTTATTACCTAAATTGAAGTTCGAAACAATTTTGGAAGCGAAATCGAGATATTGGAATGAAATGATATATTTTGAGTAAATATGATGATTTCGAAATGGATTTGATTTTTGAAGCAAATATTATATTTCGAAATGAAATTGATTTTGAAGCGAATATGATATTTTGATATCATGTACGAATTGTTTTCAAAATATAAAAGTACCAACCGGTGTGTAAAATGAAGTTTGGTAGTTAAAGATATCGGGGCCTCTTATTGGCATACTCTCTGTCAATATTGGAACCCCTTTGACAACCGTGTACGTGGTGGATGATATCCATAATGTAGTGGTTGAATTGGCGAACATTTACTGGAATGAAGTAAGAGAACGATGATGGATAGCCTTGACACTTGTGTCATAATTGAAATGACTAAAACAGGAACCTATGTCTAGCCATTGAGGTTAGCTACGTCTAGTGACGTTGATCCCTCATATTACTATTGTGATTTTGACTCCATGGGTGCACCTATTTGTTTGGATTGATTGTCATGGTCGGCCACAGATGGGTTACGACCATCCAGAAAGGGTAAACTGGTAGAATCCTACCTTGGACATTGCCTTACATGCCTTGTCATACGTATCCTTATACGAGCCCATTACGACTTTGGTTTAGTATTGTACCTATAGGGGACCCACTGGCTATCGACGTTACTGGTTGTGTTACAGGACCTACATAGACTACATGCTATAAAAATGTGTTAAGGTGGATCGGTGTAAAGCCTTAACGCTATTTTGATATTTATTTTACTGATAGACATTACTTACTATAACGTATACTATTATATATAAATAGTTTAACGGGTCCTTAGGAGATGGAAAATCCCGTAACATCTCTTAAGTTGTTGCACGCACGTTATACACTGGATATGAGATGTAAAATCCCGTAAACATCTCTGACACCATGACACTCATATTATTTGCGATATCGATTTGACTTATATAAGAGTATTTTAGTCCTGACTCGATGGTTTTGTCTTTTCATTATGCTCGGGTCAGCCCTGAGTTTTTTTTCCCAGCGCATTGAAGATCATTTCCTGGAGAACGAAGACGAAGTTTTGGTATATTATTACTATTATTATTCTCTGCATCATGCTACTCTGCCGCATTATTATTTATCCCTGATGTATATATATAACTCTGATAAATGTTGTATAGATTATAATCAAATGTATAGTAAACAGCTTTATAAACTTTTTATTTGACTATTATATTTTGTCATTCCGCTGTGAGATTCTATGTTTGTTTTCTTCTTCTTTCCTTATTTTCTTAATTATCTTCATTGATTATCTATTTTTCGGATTGTTTAAGTTGGACATGTGTGGATTATCGTCGATTTAAACCTTTTGAAATGTGGGTCGTCGCAGTTGGTATCAGAGTGAGGTTTAGCGATAATCTTGACTTTATGGGGTTTGACACATTAGATATAGGGTAGTAATACCCTAGAATGAGTCTGTTTGAGCGTATATATATGAGAGAGCATACTTGTTAGTGTTATAAAATGTTTTATATTGTGTTTGCTTATCTGTTGAGTTGTTTATGAATTCTGGTCGGTACGTGGAACACCATGTTATCGATAGGGATTTCTAAACACTTAAACGAGGCAAGTCAACATAATATTGTTTTAAAATTGGGTAAATGAAATAATTTTACCTAAATTATATTTTATATATAAAAAACGTTAATTATTAATGAATGTTAGTTGTTAGGCGATGATAATATTTAGTTATCATCGATTATTGGTTGAATTAAAAATAAAACGAATACTTAATGAATTTTATTTTATGAAACATTTGATAATTAAATTTAATTGACATCTAACTAAAATAAAATTTGTTTGGAATAACAAGTTGTAAATTAACGGAATATTTTCATAATAAGATAATGTAATTATATAAGTATATTTATAATATAGCTTATAAATAGAAAGGATTTAAAAAGCTCAAAAATTTAAAATTTAAATCCCTTTGTTTTCAAAATTATTTTCAAAGCCTTCAAAATTAATAATAATATTATTTGAAAGTGTTTTGACTAGAAATATATTTTGAAAGGAGTTTTGGAAGAAACAAAGCATTGAACTTACTTTAGTCGCTAAGAAATAGTTCTGGAGACGACTACAGCATTGCCAGTACTCATTTTCGAGTTTCTAAGTGAGAATTGCTACTAAAAGAAATTTATCTTTGATTAAAACAAGTTTTGATTATGGAAAAAATATTCCAAGTATGAATTGATTAATTTATGAAATAATTTTGAACTTATGAATTGAAATTATTATATATAAGAAATAAGTTTATAACTTATAAATTTGAACATGAAAGTTAATCTAAATTTTAAAATGGTTTCACATTTTAGTTTAGCAAACAAAAAGGAAAATTTTAGTTTGAGATATGAGATAAGAGAATTAATTTAAGAATGTTATTAAATTGAGTTAGCGAAATAAAGTAAATAAATAAATAGTTTAACTCATGAAAGCTTAAATAAAAATGAAATGTATTTGAAATGAATTAGATAAAATAATAAAATGAAATGAATACATGAAATGGGTAAATGAAAAGAATCGATGAAATGAGTTAAATAAGGTCGAATTTAAATGGGAATAAAGATGAACTTAAGTTGTGAGATGAATTGAATATAAGTAAGAATAAATGGAAGTAACTGAACTAAAGTAAAAATGATATTAATTGTGATTTAAATTAATAATGAACTTGAGTTATAAAATGATTTGTATTATTATTAATGAATTTTTTTATTGAATAAACCAATGAAGTAATTCAGTAAATTGAACATGGTTTGAAATATTGTTGATGAATTAAAAATAAACTTTAGTTATGAAGTAATAATAAAAATGAGTTGTATAGCATAAATTGCTTATTAAACTTAAGTAAAATTTTGGAAAGATTGCTTGAGTAAATTGTATTGAACGAGATATGCTGAGCCAATGGATATGAAAATACAAACGAATGGGATGAAAATTCATTGGATGATAAATAAAATGAATGTCATTAAAATAAATATTAATCAATTGAAAGTAAATCGATTAAATGTAAATACGTTGAATTGTAATCAATCAAATGTTAATGTAATGAATATTGGTTGATTGAATAAAAATAGATCAAAACCAAATTAGTTGAATGTAAATCAATTAAAAATGAAAGAATTGAATATGAATCCATTGTATGATTAACGAAATGAATATTAATTGGTGAATGTTAATCAATTAAGAAGCAAATAAAGTGAATGCAAATAAATTGGATGTGAATGTAAATTAATTGAACTGAGTCAATTAAAATGTTAATGAAATGAATGTTAATGGAAATGGAAGTGTATGAATGGAAATGTTGACATTGAATAATAGTGTGGTTATGAATAAAACTTGCATGAATATGGTTGTTTGGATGTTTCTTTTATTGCATGGCTATGTTTGCTTATATAGTTGTTGTATAGTTATGTTATATATTGATTTCACTTTCCATATACATATTCTCATCTATTATTGAGTGTTTAGTAGGTACGAAAGGGCGTATGCTAGCTTTTGGAGCTTGCTTGCGCGTATTTTGCTTTTGCTTGCTTAATACGAGCGAACTCGCTCGTATTATTAATAATAAGGTACGTATCTCGAATTACATACCACGATTTTATATTTTTTTCCTTTGGGATGCCTCATCATTGAGATGAGATGTATATTTGATATATATTGGGTATATTTGTGTTATATATTATATTGTAAAAAAATTTCGATCGAGCCACGCAAAGGAGACTCTGCCAAAATTTTCCGTAAATTCAGGAGTTAGAAAATTTTTGAAGTTTTAAAAATTTTATAACTCGCTTTGATAACTAACTTGTAAATTCCATAAGCCGATAGGAGTGCCGTAGTAGAACGTAGTAATGGTTTTATAAATAAGATTTTAAAGTTCTTTAAGTTGATTGTTTTGAATAAAATATATTGTATCTTAAATTTTTTTTACTTAACGCCTTTTCGAGGACGAAAAGTTTTGAGTGGGGGAGAATGTAACGACCTATATTTTTAACTATTTTAAATTATTAAATTTAATGTTATTGGATAAAAATGGTTAGAAATAAAATAATGGTTGAAAACCCAAATTCAATTGAAATTTATGATTATTTATGTGATTTATTTTATAATTAAATTGTTTAAATATAATATTGCAATTTTGTAAATAATTGAATTTTGGATTTAATGTGAATGAAAATGGTATCGGAAATTGATTTAGATTTTTATTTAAATATGAATGAAGATGGTTAACATTTAAAATTGGATTTAAAAGTGAATAATTAAAAAATTGAAAATTTTATATTATAATTGACGAGTAAAAATAGCCATTTTGGCCACTGTCTCGAATTTCGACGAAACCAGTTTCATCGGATCCGTAATAGTGAGTTATTATAGGATTTCAAGTTTCGTAGCGATCAGACTTTTCGTTTGGGCGTGCGAGCTTGAAATGCGTAGAAATCAATTTAAGGAATTCGATTAAAGTTAATCGATTTTGAAAAGCTATCTTCTGAATAAGATCGAATTAAGTCTCAGAACTAGTTCCATTGTGTTCGGAATGGGGGTAAAACTTTATGAATGCCAGGCGGCACGCTTCAATTGTAGTTAGGGTTGTTTTGGACCTAACTATATAAATACGGCACGCATAACGAGAAAATTTATTATAAATTATTTCTGAAACCCTATGGTCTATGGCCGCCGCCTATTATATTCCAACGACCGATACTTCTCCTCCCTCTCCCCTCTTGCTCTGTCAATCCACTCAACGAACATTGATGGTTCCAAAACGAAAGAGTTCAGTCTCGTTCTCCTCTCCACATCCATACGGCGATGATAGGAATTAGCGTAGCGTGTCAACAGTAATTTGAAGGAGAAGCGGCGGCAGGTTTAGGGCTCGATCTCGAGCTACGAGGCACCAGAGTTCGTGGCGTTTGGGATAGAAGTGGAGCTCGGCTAAGGCTCCAGGCTAGTGGTCGTCGATTGTCGTCCGGTCGACGTTTGAAGCATGCGTTGTGAAGCCTGGTCACGTGCGATCGATTTACAAGGGATTGAGATGCGTGAGGGATGAGGAAGGTGATTAATAATATGTTAGGTAATTATATTGTTAATTATGTTTTAAATTATATCATTATATTAATTTAAATCGTAACTATTGCATAAGATATGGACTTGGTTTGAAATTTATTTGAAGCTGGAAATATTTTTAGTTTGAAATGAAAGGTGAGTGTTTTATACACTCACAATTGACTAAATAAATTTTTATGTTAGTTAAATTAATGTCGTGAAGTAATTTAATTGCATTGACTAATGTTTGTAAATTAATCGGCGTTAGATTGACATAAGAATTGAATTGATAAGGATTGAATTTAAATTTACAGTTAAATTTGAAAATGGAATTTATTTGGTAGTAAAATACCCGATATTGATAACAATGTAATTGTTGTGAATTATTGGCTGATTTGGATGTTGATTGAAATTGAATGCTATTGGTTGATATATTGGATGGTTGGATGTTTATTTATTTATATATATCCCGTTATCACCCTAAATATCATTTGGCAGTATATAATTGTTATTTGAATTACTTTAAATAAATTAAGAATATGTTGAAATGATATATACCTATGACATTATTTTCGGTTGAAATGATATATATCCATTCTTGAATTAAAATTGAAATACCTGGTTCACTTGGCCATAGGATATAAAATTACATAGGGACACCAGATTGGTTAAATTAAATGATTTTAAAAATTTTGATTTGAAATTATTTAAATGATTTGATTTTAAGAATTAAAAATTGAATTTATGGAAATCGTATTATTTTCGAACTTGAGCTCGAAATGTTGAAATTTAAATTTGATAACAAGAATTGTTTATATATCGAAGTTGAGATTTTGAAGTTATAATCGAAATATTATTTGAATTTCAGAAATTGATTTGTTTTAAAAGATTGGACTTTTATTCGAACTTTGAATATTGCTAAGTAAAAGTAATATAAAACGATATCTCAAAATTGAGCTCGAAATTGAATTATATTTGAAGATTTGGATTTTAAATTGAATATTGAAAGTTAATTTGATTTAAGTGTTTCGAATCAATATATTAAAAATCGAACGTGAAATTGATATAAATCAAAATGGTTTAAATTTGAGAATTGAGGTGAAATTAAATCATTGAATCAGACAGTTGAAATTGAAATTAATTTGGAATTGAAATTGAAATTAATTTGGAGTTGAAATTGAAATTAATTTGGAATTGAAATTGAAATTAATTTGGAATTAAAATTGAAATTAAATTGAGATTGAATTGAAATTTATTCAAGTTGGAATTGAAATTGAAATTAATTTGGAATTGAAAGCAAAATTGAATTAATTCAAAATCGAATCGAATTTATTTGAATTGAAATTGGAATCGAAGTAAAATTCGACTTGAAAATTAGAATTGGATCGATTATATCGAAATGGAAATTGAATTTTATTTGGATTGGAAAATTTGGAATTGAATTAGTTTGACTTTGAAACTATTTTCAAATAAATTATTTTAATATAAACTGTTTAAAATATATCATTTTTAAATATTCAATTTTTTTGATTTTTCAAACTATTTACTATATAAACCATTTCAATACTCAAACTATTTTATATTAAACTATTTTAACTATTTAAGCTATTTTAAAACTATTCAAACTATTTTCTAAAAATGCAAACTGGTCAAAAGGTGGAATGTTTATATTTAAATCTTGGATTTAAATGCGAAATGGGTTAAAATGAAGTTATAACCTAAATTGAAGTTCGAAACAATTTTGGAAGCGAAATCGAGATATTGGAATGAAATGATATATTTTGAATAAATATGATGATTTCGAAATGGATTTGATTTTTGAAGCAAATATTATATTTCGAAATGAAATTGATTTTGAAGCGAATACGATATTTTGATATCAAGTACGAATTGTTTTCGAAATATAAAGTACCAACTGGTATGTAAAATGACGTTTGGTTGTTAAAGAGGCCGAGGCCTCTTATTGGCATACTCTCTGTCTATACTGGAACCACTTTGATAACCATGTACACGGTGGATGGCATCCAGAATGTAGTGGTTGAATTGGCGAACGTTTACGGAATGAAGAGAGAGATGATGGATAGCCTTGACACTTGTGTCATAATTAAAATGACTAAAACATGAGCCTATGTTTGGCCATTGAGGTTAGCTACCTCTAGCAACGTTGATCCCTCTTATTACTACTGTGATTTTGACTCGATGGGTGCACCTATTTTTTGGATTGATTGTCGCAGTCGGCCATGGATGGGTTACGACCAGCCAGAAAGGGTAACTAGTAGAATCCTACCTTGTGCTTTGCCTCATGTGCCTTGTCATGCTTATCCTTATACAAGCCCATTACGACTTTGGTTTAGTATTGTATCTATAAGGGATTCACTGGCTACGACGCTACTGGTTGTTTTACAGGACCTGCATAGACTACATGCTATAAAAATGTGTTAAGGTGGATCAATGTAAAGCCTTAACGCTATTTTGATATTTATTTTACTGATAGACATTACCTACTATAGCGTATACTATTATATATAAATAGTTTAACGGGTCCTTAGGAGATGGAAAATCCCGTAGCATCTCTTAAGTTATTGCACGCACGTTATACACTTGATAGGAGATGTAAAATCCCGTAAACATCTCTGACACCACGGCACTCATATTATTTGCGATATCGATTTGACTTATATAAGAGTATTTTAGTCCTAACTCGAGTCTTTTGTCTTTTCATTATGCTCGGGTCAGCCCTGAGTTTTTTCCAGTGCATTGAAGATCATTTCCTGGAGGACGAAGATGAAGTTTTGGTATATTATTACTATTATTATTCTCTGCATCATGCTACTTTGCGGCATTATTTATTTATCCCTAATGTGTATATATAACTCTGTCAAATGTTGTATAGATTATAATCAAATGTATAGTAAACAGCTTTATGAACTGTTTATTTGACGATTATATTTTGTCATTCCGCTGTGAGATTCTATGTTTGTTTTCTTCTTTTTTCCTTATTTTTCTTAATTATCCCCATTGATTATCTACGTTTCAGATTGTTTAAGTTGGACATGTGTGGATTATTGTCGATTTAAACCTTCTGAAATGTGGGTCGTCACAACCAAGTACGAACTTAGATCTTTAAAACAAAGGTTTGTAAAGATATTAACAAGTAAGAAAATGATTTGGGTTTGTTGTGACAATGGATTAATAACATTCGTCTTTACTTGGGGATATAAATAGATCTTTAAAATAATGTTTTAAATATAAGCATAAGTGAATTGGTTTTGGGTTTGTTGTGACAGTGTGTTAATAATATTCGTTTTTAACCCTCTTTGATTATACCTATAAATGTAAATAGATCTTTAATAATGTTTTAAAGATAAGCATAAGCGAAATGGTTTTGCGTTTGTACTGACAATGTTTGAGTAACATTAGTCTTAAACCTTTTGAATGGATTTGTGAAAGTACCTAGATTCTTAAAATGGATATTTTGAAGGAAATATTAAAGTAAGAAATCTTGTTAATGATTTGTGAATATACTTATACCATTTGAGGTAAGTATATGAATACTTTTTAAAGTATAACAAGAGTAAAGGTTTAAAATAAGAAATCTTGTTAATGATTTGTGAATATACTTATGCCATTTGAGATGAGTATATGAATACCTTTTGAAGTATTGAAAAAGTACAAATGAATAGTTGGAATTAATAAAAGAAGTTTTATTAGAAAAAAAGAAGTTTTGCTAATAAAAAAGGTTTTAATTAATAAAATATTACTTAAATAAAAAATGAGATTAAAAGTCGCTTATGTGACTTAATCGTGCTTTGTATGACTTGATCATGCTTTGTATGTTTCTTCGTTTATGGAAAACATTTAGTCATATACTTAGCACTAAAAACTGATGAATTAGGGTTGTCTATCTTTGAGAATTAAGATTGATGTTCATGTAGGGATATGAGCAATAGAGCTCTAACCTATCGGCTTCACTCTTGATCGAGGGATAATGTGAGATGAAAATATTGAAAATGTGATAAGCATATGATACTTGGTTTCCACATGAGATAGAATCGATTTTTCATTGAATAACCAAATTCGTCGATTCAATCTTGGAGAGACCGGGATCGGTAAGTGTTTTACCTATCGAAAACCACTTCAAGGCTGAGATACGTGTTTTATCTCTTGGAAGTGGATTAGTTCTAAATGCAGGAATCTATATGGAGATTCGAGATCTGTTTAAGATGCTCGAACACATGTAGTTGTTCATGATTTATTCAGGATGTGGGAATCCATGTGTGATCCTGAGATCTTTCGAAATATAGGAATCCATGTGTGATTTCGAGATCGGTTCAAGGTGTGAGGATCCAACTTGGGATTCGTGTTCTGTTCAAGTGATGAAGAATCGTGTGAAAGATGCCGACCGTGACCTCAACATCGGAAATGACATAAAACAGAGTAGGGTCATAGCTTGGGATTTGGCTGACCCTCGATAGGATATTATCGCTCTACATCTACAGTATGCTTATCGATTCTACGTGCGCGAGGTGATGGTATTCAGGATCACGTATTTAAACATGGACCGGTTATGTTTTCCTCAATGGTATATTCTTTCTAGAGATATACGACCCTCTGAGGTAGTTTCTAACCCTTGAGCAGGAGATTGGATTTCAGCTTGACTGAAGGGATCTCCATGGAAAATCCATTATGTGAACGTTTCTTATCGGATTTGATTGTACTTCTAATATGCTGTTGAATGTAACCAATGTAACTGTGAGGACCCATTTCCTCGACCCTTGGAAATCGACACTAATACATCTTTGGTATTCACGTGCCGCAGATCCGGGTGCTTGAGAGGCAGTTCCTTAAGGGTAAAAGGAAAAATAGACATAGAACAAAATCTTACATGAATGAAATAACATATATTATTTCAATATATAACATCTTTATTGCGAAATTTTAAAATACATTTGTCAGAGTTAAACATGGACAGTTATAAATCTATATCCATACAAAAGCGGAATACAATAGTACACAAGTGTGGTGGGAAAGAGTAATAGTCTACCGAAGAATCTTCTAACTCCATGCTCCGAGCTCTTTCAGATTTCTTCTAAGTAAACCTGACTACTAGGCTCCCCGTAAAAATAGGGCACCCTGAGTTTAAGGAAAGGTAAATAAATTCCGGGTCAGTCATGGGACTGGCGTGAGAAACTTAAAATATGAATGTTTGAAAATAAAAGGTATCTCATAACACCACGCCGCACATAAACACGGAGCGGGTTTTTACCTTATGATAACTAGAAATTTTACATGGAAACTTGGTAATATTATTTTTAATGACATTCTTTTGAAAACATTTGCAAGTAAACCTATGATAACCCGGTATTTTGACAATATTATTTTAATAAGTATTTAATCAAATTAAATAAAATACAAGCTTTTCATTTTACAAAACTGATAAGCTCTTGGAACATTTTTCCGTTATCTATATGTTTGTGAAGGAAATTTGATTTAGAATTTAAAATGGATTCTTTCAAAAATAATTTATAATAAAATTTATCTTATTCAATTAAATTAGAGGTTCCATATTATTAATATTTGATATAATATATATATATATATATATGTAAATGTAGTTTATAATGATAATATTTAAAATAAAGCAATTTTATCCATATTAAATATAAATATAAAATATATAGATGCAAACATAGGTTATAAGTCAAATATTCGAAGATTAACTCTAAATAAAAATATAACTGAGAAGTTATTCTAACAACAACATATATGATTGAAATAAAATAAAATATAAGTTAAATACATCTTAAACATAGAAATACATATGTACAGGGCAACAAGACAAGGGGAAATATATGTATATAGACATATCAAGATGGATATGTGTGTAAACAAGAAGGGGAACAAGTGCATTAAATGCCATCAACTCTAGCATATAGAACATCATTTCAAGTTTACAAAAGATGAATATAAAATCTATGAAATCAAAAATCAGGTCTGCATATGAATCAATCAAAACAAAACAAAGAAAAATAAAATAAGAGATGTAAGGCCTGTATATGAACAGTAGGGTTCAGCCTCTTATTTATTTGCTCTCTTATCTACATACCTTATATATCTGTGCATGTACCATTCTAGTCAAAAGTATAAAACAAATTCAAAGTCAAGCATAAAGTCAAATCAAGGCAAAAGCAAAGGTTAAGAAAAAAAATGGCTATAGAAATAGAACTAAAACAGTAGAACTTATGCAAGAAGGAAAAATCAAAACAGCTCAAGCAGGAAGAAAGGAAACAGTTTCAAGAAAAAAATAATATAGTAAACACTGCTCTGTTCTAGGAAGAAGAGGTGAGTAAACTCTAATTTTTGTTTCCAAGTTATCGTATATAAGCATATAGATATCCTTATAACTGGGATTTTGGGAATGGATCTCTGATCTATGCATATGTATCAATATAACTGTGAGTTAACATTTTATTAGCTACCATTTCCTTTTGTACACTCATAAGAAATGAGTTATTTTGCTTAATCCTTGATCTGGAAGGAGATATATACATCTAGAATTGGGAATGTATGTATATATGGGTATTTGTTCGCCTGTAACTTACAGAAGCATCTCAGAACATCTCTATTCCGTGATTTCGAGCACAAAACTGTTAATTTATATCTTCAGAAATCTCTATCTTGATATACATGCAGTTTTAAGGCCTGATTTCAAAATAAAAGTGGATCGTTTCGAATATGGTTCATCTAAAAATCTGTTTCATTCGAATTTATCAAGTAGGAAACGAGATAAAAATGAATAGCAGAAAGTGGGTCGAGCTTGGTTGACAACCGACCATTGTGATATGGGAAACGAGACATTTGGTCGTGCTCCGTGTTTGACAACTTGATTTTTTACGACAAGTTTCAGGGTTTTACTTCATCCAGGGCGTCGGCAAATCGGTAATCTAGGGTTTAAGGGTGTTTTGGGTGGGGCTCGATTTTTGGGCAACTGTGAGTTGGAAAGTGAAAGGGAGGAGTATGGTTAGAGGTAAGGTGAAGGAAGGATTGATGGCGTGTGTATTGACGAGTTTCGGTGGGATTAGTGGGCTGCGAGGTGTTGCAGTTCGTCGAAGTGCTGGGCTTCAGGTCTCGAGGGATCATCTGGGAATCGATTTTTTTTGTTTGAGTGAATTTTAGGCTTCGTCGAAATTTTGAGGGTAACTAGTGAAGAATAGGGAACTGATTCGAATGGTCGAATAGTTGGAATGGACACTGGAGTGATGGTGCACGTGCACTGTGTGCACGAATGATCTGCCATGGCAGGGAGCTTGAGGGAGAAGCGGAAGAAGTCGTTCGATCCGGATGTGATGGCTGTGTGTCGGCGAGTTGCGATGGGTATTGTTGAAATGATCAACGACAAGTGGGTTTAGCGGCGTCAGAGGGAGGACAAGATTTTGGTACAGGAACGATGAGGGAAGGAGAGGAGAAATATTTGGGCCGATAATTTCATTTGGGCCTAGTTTTGTTAAAATGAATAAATTGTAAATGAAATCAAATCTCAACCCTATTTAAGGTCTTATCAGGTTTAGTTTAATATTTCATTTTGAATGGAATATAAATTAAGAAATTTCAAGTTCTAACTTACCTTAACTTAAGTCACTAAAGGATGCAAATTTAATTAAGTGATATAACTATATTTACGATAATTATGAAGTCAATTGTAAATGATATGAAGTAAAAGTAAATAATGAAATGAGGTAATGAATAAGGTAAATTGCTAAACTTTTAGTTTAATTAAAATCTTAAATACTCAGAAAAGGTAATGGCTTATGTAATGAATTTAAGTAAAATTTATTAGTGTTCTTTTAATGAGTGAGATTAATTAAATGTATGAAGAAATTGAAGGGTAAGTTAATTAATTAAAGATAAATTAATTTGTAATTTATAATGATAAATCTAAATTTAGTTACTAGGAGAAGTAATTAAAGAAGTGTTAGTAGTAAATGAAGATCATTAACTAAGAATTATGAAATGATTAATAAATGTGTTTAGTTTAAGCTAATTAATTTAATTAGGTAATTAATTTAAGTTAATCATTTGATGATTTGATAAGTATAATTACTTAGTGAAGTAATTAATGGGTAATTACTAGTGGGATTAATCAAAGAATGGAAGTAATTATGGATTAATTGTTTTGTGTAATAAATTAATGAGAAGTAATTAAGGGTAGTTAATTACTGGATGTAATTAATATAAGGAGAATTACTTAATGAGAAGTAATTAAGGGTTAATTACTTAAGAGAAGTAATTAAGGATTAATTACTTGAAGTAATATAATTAATTGAGGAGTTAATTATGGTCAGTAATTATAGAATGGTATTGAATTCGAAGAGATCGGAGTCGGATATTAGTAAATATCTGAAACCACTTCGATTGAAATGTGAAATCAATTGACTGGAATGGAATGATTTAAGTAAATTGGACCATTTAACCTAAGTTTTCGTACTTAGAAATTGATGTGTAAATAAGTGATGTCTATAACAAATTGTGAATTTGTAAATTTATACGAGTTACCCGGGTTTCCTTTTAAATTTGGACTTGGTATTTCAAATTATATTCATTTACTCACGCTGGTTTCCAGCCTGACCCGGGTGTTACTTGATGTAATGCTCGGGTCAGACCGAGTATTACAGATTTTCAAGTAGGACGTTTTGGAGCTCAGGAGACGAGCTGGATGGCAAGTACGTATAGAGTATTTCCGCTGCAGTATATTATTGTGTTTCTGAGACATGATTACTGTATATATTCAGTGACTGTGGATATGTAAAACTCTGATGTATTAAAATGTAATCGACAGATATAGTAATCTTTTGTAAACTGTTATTATTTACTACTATATTTTTTCCGCTGCGAATGTGAGATGTTGATGTTTCTGTTCTTCTTCTTCTACCTCTTTCTTCTTTTTCATAACTATCTGGAATTTTCGGGTTCGAAAATTCCGGGTCGTTACAGTTGGTATCAGAGCTGTAGGTTAAGTGAGAACCTTGGCTCTGGTGGGTATACTCATCAGAGATAGGGTTAGTATTACCCTAGGATGAGTTGAGTGTATATATATATATGAGAGAACGTACTTGTTATTTTCTTATGTAAAGATTTTAAATGGTTTTAAAGGTAAATGATTTTACATAAAAATTTATTTGATATATAAAGCAATATTTCTATTAAAGAAATTGGTTGTTAGATTATTGAAATTAAATTAAGTGGTAATAGAAATACAACCAAATTAAAATTAAATAAAGATAAATTTAAAATAGATTCATACTGAAATTAAAACTGGAATTTGGGGAAAGGTTTCAGAATAAGATAATAATGAATTGGTTTCCCCATATGATAATCTTGGTCATTATCATAGTTGTGTTTAGTAATAAAATATGATTGTTGTGTAAGCAAAATGAAATGTTTTAGGAAAGTAAAACATTTGGGGTAAGTATGACTTATAAATTGGAATTGAAGATGATCTAAAATTGTGAAGTTTTAAATCTGGGTCCAGAATTTGAAAACTGTTTCAAAGTGATAAAGAAATAATAAATAATATTATTTGAATGAAAGGGCTTATTCAAACAAGTGTTGTTTGAAAATTTAAAGGAATTTGTTTTGATTTAAAACTAAAGTGAAGTAAGTTTTTTTTACTTACTTGAATGGAAGGATTTTTAATCTGAAGTTTAAAAATTGAATGGGAATTCAAATTGTGTAAAGTGGACTGGATTAAGTAATTGAATTTATCTTTGGGGAAGTTAAATAAGTCAACAAGCAACCTGAAATGGAAATATAAAAGTGAAATTGGAATTTAACCTGAATGGTTAATTTGAATTCGGAGTTTGTGTAGTCTCAAAATGGGTTTGAGATCTGGAAATTGTATGGATGAATGTTTAAAGTGAATTGGATGGTATCATCCTATTGTTATTAAAAATCTTTAATTTGTGAATTGGATTTGTTTAAATGAATGAGAAATGGAGTGTGGTAATATACCCATTATTGTGATAAAAGGGAAATTAAACTTTAATTTGAAATTATGGATATGTAATTTCTTTGAACTGAAAATTTGAATAATTGAATTGTAAATTAAATTTTGTTTAAGAACTGGTTTCAAAACTGGAAGATAAATTGGGTAATAAATTGAATTTTTAAGATAAAACTGTTTTGAACTCTTATTTAAACTTTGAAATAAGTTCAGTAAAGACAATTTAAAATGGAATTGTGAGAATTTAACTTAGAATTAAATTGTCTAAAGATAGGGATTATTGATTTAAAAATAAAGGTTAATTTGATTTAAGGGGTTAAATCAACATTTAAAAATTTAACTCGAATTTATATAATTCGAGATGGTTTAAAATTTAGATTTAAATTGAATTAGTTCAAACCGAATTTAATTTGAATTAATGGGAATTGGGATTAATTCATATAGAAATTGAAATAATTTGAAATTGAAGTGGATTTAATTTGAAATTAGTCTAAATTAATTTGAATAAGTTGGAATTGTAATTAAAGTGGATATGTTTAAAATCAAATGGAATTTGATTTGAATTTGGAAAGAAAGTGTGGATAATTCAACTTGAATTGGGACTGAATCAATTCAATGGGAAATTGATTAAATGGAAATTGGGAAGTTGAACAGTTTGACTCTGGACTATTTTCAAAATAAATTATTTTATTTTAAATCTATTTCTCTAAACTATTTACTATACAACTTTTCTTTTAAAACCTAAAACTATTTTAAACTTGTTTTACAATTACTTTTGGAACTATTTAACTATTTTACAACTGTTTTATAAACTAATTACTATTTTTCTACTACTTTATAACTGATTACTGTTTTACAACCATTTTACAATTACTTAACTATTTTACAGCTATTGTACAAACTAATAATTATTTTTCAACTAATTATTCATTTTAAATTTTTTCAAGCTATTTTCTTAATATAAACCGGTCGGAGTTCAAACTGTTATTGATTGAATACCCAACTGAGATAAGAATTGAGAAGATAATCCAAGTGGGGATTAAGGCAAATGTGAATAAGTGAATGAAATTTTAAGTGAATGTGAATAGAAAAGAAATTGATTTGGGTAATAATCAGTGAAGTTAAATACGTAGGATGTACGTATATTATTCTATTCGCATGGTGGTTTGATCCAAATTCGAGCACAGAATTTCGAGATAGTATTATCGATCCGAGTTGGGATTTTTCGCTCGATTTTCGACGGCGAACCTGGATATGGATTGTTGATTGGTTCTGGGTATTCTCTATCATAGTTGTGGCTATGCAAGGAGAATGACGGTTTCTGATCAAGAAACCGGATCTGAGTCCGCACTAGGAAGTCGGGTGGACAATACTAGTTCGGAAGTGAAATTGTATGATCGAGTGAGCGATCAAATTGATATTGCGTACGAATGATATGTGGACATCGTACGGGTTTGAATAAAAGTGATATTAAAATTTGTGGATAAGAACTGTAAATGATTTTTGAAATTGAAACTATATTTTGTGAAATATATGATGAAGTAAATTGGGAATTGAATATTTCTATAATTAAAATTTACTTTATGGAAGTAAGCAATATGGTGAACGACTTTACAAAAGAGTAATCAAAATTTGAATATTGATTTGAGCTAAACAAAATTATATATTTTTGTTATATAAGAAAATCTCCCCTTGTTGAATCTATTCCTGAAGAAAAGGATTTTTTGAAAGTATTTGAAGTATAAAAATGAATTTATACAAGTATGAATTTAACCAAAGATTTTCCAAGATTATTATATATATGTATATATAAAAAGAATTTTTTTGAAATGATTTTGAGAAAAGGTTTTGGGAACCTTTGAATTTGGAAAAGGCTTTTGATTTTGAGGAAAATCAAATTTGAAAGTTTGGAAAGCCTACTTTGAGAATTATCGATTTTGGGAATCGATTTTGTGTAAAGGCATTTATATGAGATTCATACTAGGTGTATGATTTGGAAAATACTATATGTGTATAGTATAAAGTGTTTTGAGATTGGCTCTGGGAAAAAAGGCGCTCCCTTGAAATGAACTTCTCAGGAGTGCCACTGGGTGGTACTGCCTTGAGCCTCTAAGGGGGAGGTTCTAAAGTTGATCCTGTGAGGAGTCCGGACAAAACTAGTTCCTGAGGATTATTTGTATAGCGAAAGTCGAGAGGCTGGTGCCTACAGAGGCATTTGGGTTATGCTGTGACGACAGTGTAACTCGATGTCACTGCGATCTACTGTAGACCATAGCGGAAGTCGTGTGTGCCGCTGAGAGCCAACAGTCTACGTTTGATTTTATATCGGTAGACTGCGACACTATGGTAACATAGCGAAAGTCGTGTGTGCCGCTGAGAGCCAACAGTCTATGTTTGATTTTACATCGGTAGACTGCGACCTATGTGGGAGTGGATAAGTTTCATTTGACAGCGTAATCGAGAGGCCGCAGAGAGCCTGCAGTTACATGGACTTTTGCTGTGACGGCAACGTAACCCTGGATGTAACTGCGATCTGTCGTGGGTTCTATGGTGTAATCAGTTACATGGACTTTTGCTGTGACGGCAACGTAACCCAGGATGTAACTGTGACCATGGATGGGTGTGATGATTTCCAGAGCATTCTCACCAAGATATTTCCTCTATTTTCAAAAAAACTGTTTTCTGTATTTTCGATAAAACTATTTTTCAAAATATTTTCATTGGATGTTGGAAACGGGTCTGCCAAGCACTTATAGATTTTCAGTCGTACGCCTGATCAACGTATGACCGAATTTCTATGAGAACAAGGATGGACTTGTCAAAACATCGAGTTATAAAAGTATTTGTATAAAAACTATTTTAGAAATATTACATAGATTTTTAAAGTAGTTCAAAAATGATCAAAGAAAATTTATCTGATTTTAAGCATTTGAAATAAATCTGGCTTCGTTCCTTTTCGAGGACGAAAAGATTCAAAGGGGGGAGGAATGTGATAACCCGGTATTTTGACAATATTATTTTAATAAGTATTTAATCAAATTAAATAAAATACAAGCTTTTCATTTTACAAAACTGATAAGCTCTTGGAACATTTTTCCGTTATCTATATGTTTGTGAAGGAAATTTTGATTTAGAATTTAAAATGGATTCTTTCAAAAATAATTTATAATAAAATTTATCTTATTCAATTAAATTAGAGGTTCCATATTATTAATATTTGATATAATATATATATATATATATATGTAAATGTAGTTTATAATGATAATATTTAAAATAAAGCAATTTTATCCATATTAAATATAAATATAAAATATATAGATGCAAACATAGGTTATAAGTCAAATATTTGAAGATTAACTCTAAATAAAAATATAACTGAGAAGTTATTCTAACAACAACATATATGATTGAAATAAAATAAAATATAAGTTAAATACATCTTAAACATAGAAATACATATGTACAGGGCAACAAGACAAGGGGAAATATATGTATATAGACATATCAAGATGGATATGTATGTAAACAAGAAGGGGAACAAGTGCATTAAATGCCATCAACTCTAGCATATAGAACATCATTTCAAGTTTACAAAAGATGAATATAAAATCTATGAAATCAAAAATCAGGTCTGCATATGAATCAATCAAAACAAAACAAAGAAAAATAAAATAAGAGATGTAAGGCCTGTATATGAACAGTAGGGTTCAGCCTCTTATTTATTTGCTCTCTTATCTACATACCTTATATATCTGTGCATGTACCATTCTAGTCAAAAGTATAAAACAAATTCAAAGTCAAGCATAAAGTCAAATCAAGGCAAAAGCAAAGGTTAAGAAAAAAAAATGGCTATAGAAATAGAACTAAAACAGTAGAACTTATGCAAGAAGGAAAAATCAAAACAGCTCAAGCAGGAAGAAAGGAAACAGTTTCAAGAAAAAAATAATATAGTAAACACTGCTCTGTTCTAGGAAGAAGAGGTGAGTAAACTCTAATTTTTGTTTCCAAGTTATCGTATATAAGCATATAGATATCCTTATAACTGGGATTTTGGGAATGGATCTCTGATCTATGCATATGTATCAATATAACTGTGAGTTAACATTTTATTAGCTACCATTTCCTTTTGTACACTCATAAGAAATGAGTTATTTTGCTTAATCCTTGATCTGGAAGGAGATATATACATCTAGAATTGGGAATGTATGTATATATGGGTATTTGTTCGCCTGTAACTTACAGAAGCATCTCAGAACATCTCTGTTCCGTGATTTCGGGCACAAAACTGTTAATTTATATCTTCAGAAATCTCTATCTTGATATACATGCAGTTTTAAGGCCTGATTTCAAAATAAAAGT
The DNA here is from genome assembly GCA_030737815.1 of Allium fistulosum. NCBI lineage: Eukaryota > Viridiplantae > Streptophyta > Magnoliopsida > Asparagales > Amaryllidaceae > Allium > Allium fistulosum. The sequence goes on along the minus strand of CM060906.1, from coordinate 1,133,373,448 downwards.
GGATCGTTTCGAATATGGTTCATCTAAAAATCTGTTTCATTCGAATTTATCAAGTAGGAAACGAGATAAAAATGAATAGCAGAAAGTGGGTCGAGCTTGGTTGACAACCGACCATTGTGATATGGGAAACGAGACATTTGGTCGTGCTCCGTGTTTGACAACTTGATTTTTTACGACAAGTTTCAGGGTTTTACTTCATCCAGGGCGTCGGCAAATCGGTAATCTAGGGTTTAAGGGTGTTTTGGGTGGGGCTCGATTTTTGGGCAACTATGAGTTGGAAAGGGAAAGGGAGGAGTATGGTTAGAGGTAAGGTGAAGGAAGGATTGATGGCATGTGTATTGACGAGTTTCGGTGGGATTAGTGGGCTGCGAGGTGTTGCAGTTCGTCGAAGTGCTGGGCTTCAGGTCTCGAGGGATCATCTGGGAATCGATTTTTTTTGTTTGAGTGAATTTTAGGCTTCGTCGAAATTTTGAGGGTAACTAGTGAAGAATAGGGAACTGATTCGAATGGTCGAATAGTTGGAATGGACACTGGAGTGATGGTGCACGTGCACTGTGTGCACGAATGATCTGCCATGGCAGGGAGCTTGAGGGAGAAGCGGAAGAAGTCGTTCGATCCGGATGTGATGGCTGTGTGTCGACGAGTTGCGATGGGTATTGTTGAAATGATCAGCGACAAGTGGGTTTAGCGGCGTCAGAGGGAGGACAAGATTTTGGTACAGGAACGATGAGGGAAGGAGAGGAGAAATATTTGGGCCGATAATTTCATTTGGGCCTAGTTTTGTTAAAATGAATAAATTGTAAATGAAATCAAATCTCAACCCTATTTAAGGTCTTATCAGGTTTAGTTTAATATTTCATTTTGAATGGAATATAAATTAAGAAATTTCAAGTTCTAACTTACCTTAACTTAAGTCACTAAAGGATGCAAATTTAATTAAGTGATATAACTATATTTACGATAATTATGAAGTCAATTGTAAATGATATGAAGTAAAAGTAAATAATGAAATGAGGTAATGAATAAGGTAAATTGCTAAACTTTTAGTTTAATTAAAATCTTAAATACTCAGAAAAGGTAATGGCTTATGTAATGAATTTAAGTAAAATTTATTAGTGTTCTCTTAATGAGTGAGATTAATTAAATGTATGAAGAAATTGAAGGGTAAGTTAATTAATTAAAGATAAATTAATTTGTAATTTATAATGATAAATCTAAATTTAGTTACTAGGAGAAGTAATTAAAGAAGTGTTAGTAGTAAATGAAGATCATCAACTAAGAATTATGAAATGATTAATAAATGTGTTTAGTTTAAGCTAATTAATTTAATTAGGTAATTAATTTAAGTTAATCATTTGATGATTTGATAAGTATAATTACTTAGTGAAGTAATTAATGGGTAATTACTAGTGGGATTAATCAAAGAATGGAAGTAATTATGGATTAATTGTTTTGTGTAATAAATTAATGAGAAGTAATTAAGGGTAGTTAATTACTGGATGTAATTAATATAAGGAGAATTACATAATGAGAAGTAATTAAGGGTTAATTACTTAAGAGAAGTAATTAAGGATTAATTACTTGAAGTAATATAATTAATTGAGGAGTTAATTATGGTCAGTAATTATAGAATGGTATTGAATTCGAAGAGATCGGAGTCGGATATTAGTAAATACCCGAAACCACTTCGATTGAAATCTTCTATAATTCTTTATAGATTGAAATGTGAAATCAATTGACTGGAATGGAATGATTTAAGTAAATTGGACCATTTAACCTAAGTTTTCGTACTTAGAAATTGATGTGTAAAATAAGTGATGTCTATAACAAATTGTGAATTTGTAAATTTATACGAGTTACCCGGGTTTCCTTTTAAATTTGGACTTGGTATTTCAAATTATATGGATTTACTCACGCTGGTTTCCAGCCTGACCCGGGTGTTACTTGATGTAATGCTCGGGTCAGACCGAGTATTACAGATTTTCAGGTAGGACGTTCTGGAGCTCAGGAGACGAGCTGGATGGCAAGTACGTATAGAGTATTTCCGCTGTAGTATATTATTGTGTTTCTGAGACATGATTACTGTATATATTCAGTGACTGTGGATATGTAAAACTCTGATGTATTAAAATGTAATCGACAGATATAGTAATCTTTTGTAAACTGTTATTATTTACTACTATATTTTATCCGCTGCGAATGTGAGATGTTGATGTTTCTGTTCTTCTTCTTCTACCTCTTTCTTCTTTTTCATAACTATCTGGAATTTTCGGGTTCGAAAATTCCGGGTCGTTACAAAACCTATGAATCTTAGCCGAAATTGTTACCATATTAAATTCTGAACCTAATCATTTAAGGTTCTACAAGACAAACCGAAGGCACTTATTGGAGATTGGATTTCCAACTAAATAGCGAGGCAAAGAACTACATCCTTTATAGTGCATTTCTAGAGGAATGCACCTGAGGCCCCTATGTTGGTCCTTATGCGAATTAAGACTGGCCTATCCAAAAATTACACAAATAGCATCGAGTATTACATCACCTAGCCGTTACCGACCTATCCGAGACGTCTCATAGCACACACCGCTTAATCTAAACCCGACGTTATAGTGGGTAGAAATTTTATAGAACTAGAAGGTGATTTCATACCCTGATTGGTTGCGAACCACTTAGCCTTGAAGCATCCCCTGTTTCACTATTCTCGGGTGTGAGGCTTTAAGGTAACGATTATCTTTTATATAGAACATATTCCACTTTGAATGCCACTTTGCCATTTCACAATCACATAACTGATTTCTACAAATGTATAATTCCTGAGCTCGTACATCTCAGGAAAGGGTGTTAAGCTAAGAGAAGTTTCCTTCTCTGCCACCAAATAGATGATACATTCATAAAGATCAATCAATATGATCTAGAAATGCATTGTCAAACATTCGTCCATATAAGTTGTCTAGGAACAGGACAAACCGAAGGTACTTTCCTACCACATCCTGTTGGAACCGCCCCTAGGATTAGTAGCGAACAGTTCTCGTGTTTCGAAGATTTTTAAAACGAATGGACCACTACTACTTATTTATCTCGGGAGCTACCGAGATATTATTAATAAGCAGTCCTTCCGAAATGAAGATCCCTAATCTTTAAAATCATGGTCTTCAATATATCTTCTTCACTTTCGAACGCGTAAATTGGTTCGAAGTGGTTTTTGGATAGGGATTACCCAAATCCGACTCCGATTTCGACGAACCAATCATCGATAAAAAGATGTTAAGTGGGTGGATAATTAATATTCATTTATTTGTTTTCTTTTTATCCAAATATATCTTTTAGAGATTTTTATCTTTTGAAAACCCTTTCTTTTCAGCATATACGGAATTCATTAAACCTCCTTATGAATTACTAAATCATTTTCATAAATTATTTTAGAATACATTAATGAGTAAAATAGGGTCAAATAGAAATTATACTACTTTTACTCAATTTTAATTTTCGTATTCAATAGGTACTATGGGCAAAATATTCAATAGGTACCATGGGCAAAATAAGTGTGAAATAACCTTTTAAATTCCACGAATAGTATAAGTTCCCTCCTCGGAATTTAACACCAAGTATAAGAAGATTATTTCTATACGATCCAAGTTGTTTAAATTTGAAAAGTGTAATCTTTTATACTTAACTAATTTCCGACATTTCGATATTAACTATCCCTCGTCTAGAGGAGGCCAGGTAAGCCGGGGCACTGATTGCTCCTGAATATCTCCTTTAATTAACTTATAAAGTTTGAAATCTTTAAATCATTTTTACAACACTTATTTATTTATTTATTAACTTATAAAACCTTTAAATAATTTTTAAAACACTTATTTATTTATTAAAAAACATTTATAAAGTTTGGAAAAGAATTATGAAGGTTGAAATCATAATTTAAAAGCTATTGAAAAAGTGCCGTGAAAGGTGTTTTAAAAGCTATATTGATTAAAAAAACTTTTATATCATTTGGAAATTTATATATGTAACTCCAATCTCTTTTAAAACATTTTAAAAGATTTATAAGATTTATTTTATAATTTTAAACATTTAAAATATCCTTTTTAAATCATTTTTAAACTTTGGTCATTGAACTGCAAAATCGCGATATTTTTGAAAACTTATTTTGGACTTATTTAAAAATTCACAAGATGAAAACTTGATATTCTTTCTTTGATTGAAAACTATGGATATAATAGTCTGAAAATTCTTACTATGAAGAATTCTAAGCTATATTCCACGTTATATACTCATTTGAATTCTACGGCACGAAATCGCAAACTATCGTTATGCAATGCGCCTAGTTTTGACTTGATGATTAATTATTATTTAAAACTTGTCGAGACAGGTTTAAATGATTATAAAACATTTCTAATCATTTTCAAGGGGTTTAATAATTTCATATTTATTTTTATAACTTGATTTGGAAAGTGATTTCCTTATGTAATATTGACGTGTATTTAACGTGACTTGTTAAACAACCATATTCAATAATTAACACTTGATGAACAACATATAAATATGCATCCATGGCAATTATTTCACATCATCACACACACACACACACACATATATATATATATATTATATTAAATAGAGTTTTCTCACCATAATCTAAACCGATACTTCTTGCCAACATTCAAACAAATCAAAGCTTCACTGAACATCTCCTAAACACCCAAAGCTCACGGTCATGCATCCTTCCACTTGCTAATCATGTTTACCATGATGACTTAGGCATAATATTAGAGTTTAGAAGAGATTAGAGAAGATTTGTTTAACTTTTGAAAAAGTTAGAGATAATTGGTGAATTAGTGCTTAAGCACTTTCACTATTTTTAACCCTCCTACATTTTCTCAAATTTTGAGAAAGAAGAGAGATTTTTATGGAAGCCATTAAAGAGCATAAGAAAGCTCAAGAATGAAAAAGAACAATGTGAAGAATAAGTGAGAAGGAGGGGTGGCATTTATAGGAAAAATGAAAAAATATCTTTGAAGTGAAATTACCCCATACCCTTACCCACCCTAGAAAATGCCTCCCCCTCCACCTCTTATAATGCACGGCAGCCCCCCATGTGGTGATGAGGAGTAGGTGATGGTTGTGGTGATGGTGGTGATGTGGTGTGGTGTAAGATTAATTTGATGTTTGCTTTTTTAAAGTAATTATTACTTTAGATATTTATTTTATTACCTTACGTAAATATATTTTTACTTTTCTATTTTTTATTAGTTGTATATGTATATGTTAACATATGTATGTGTATTTTATATATGTTTTCAAGTTATATAAACAACGTTGTACAACTTATATAGGTCATACCGTTACGAATTCCGATTTCGATTCACAGTCATATTTTTACTTCTTAGTTAGTGTGTGTGTGTGTGTATTAAACAAAGATTGAAAATGATTTCTTATCATTATAGATGAATTAAAATGATCCCATTTGAATTATAAAACTATATAAATCAAAATTGAACAATTGTTTACAAAAAGTGTTATTATATCAATAAACTGATATCGATTTTCCTTATATTTTCAAATCTTATTTATAAATTTATAAAACTTTCATATTTGATTTATTATCACTTTATTACTATTATAAATGAATTATTATCACTTTAAAACTATAATTTGAATATTTATAATAATCATTAAATCACTAAATTTTAATTTTAATTTATTAATTAATTATTATATATACCGGCATTACTAATGATGTCATAAATCAATTAAATCTTTGTTAATATATTTTTAAACAGGTTTACCATTTTTATTTATGGTTTAGAACATTATTATTATTATTATTACTCAAAACAATATTATTTGTATTATTAACCTTTTATTTGAATATTTTAAAAATAAATCAAATTTATCAAAGTGATAAATTTGCAGGTTGTTATAGACTTCCCCTCTTAAAAGAATTTCATCCCTGAAATTACACCAGAACAAAAATCCGAAGGTGTTTGCCCAAAATATTTATTTTTAAACTTAGCCTTGCATGTGGTATGGGACACGTTCATTTACCAAACCGTTTAATTCTCCTTCTCATTCGCTCGAATAGTGCAAAAACGTGTATTTTCACTAAATAAAAGATAAATTTACTTGAGAAAACAAGCTTTTAAAACCAATTTTCGAAATCAATTTTGAAAGCCATATTTGAAAATTCCCAAACTATTGAGAATAAATAGATTTTATATTTTTAAAGTATTTTCAAATATAAAATCTATTTATTCTCGATAGTAAGGGAATTTTCAAATATGGCTTTCAAAATTGATTTCGAAAATTGGTTTTAAAAGCTTGTTTTCTCAAGTAAATTTATCTTTTATTTAGTGAAAATACACGTTTTTGCTACGATGTATATAGATCATCCGTATGCATTATCTGATTCGTTCTACTATTCGAATCCATAACTTTACTTCCGAACTAGCATTGTTCCCTGATCCTCTAGTGCTGACTTTGATCAGGCTTTCCGATCAGAACTTTAGTCTTCCTTGCATAGCACTCAACTATGATAGAAAACTCAAGTACCCAATCATAAACCCTCATCAATGTTCGTTATCAAGAATCGAGTGATAAACCCTTTTTCGGACTGGTGTAAACACCTCAAAGTTTCATACTCGAATCCTAGATCAAAATTGTGTGACAGAATGATCTACGTTTAATGTTCGCACTTTATTAACATTCAAAAACCTTTATGAAAACATTTTATAAATTTTTATCTTGGGTTTAAGTACATTTATAAACCATTTATTACTTCAAAACATTTATTCACAAAATATTTCTATCTCTTTTTCCAAAAGAAACCGTTTAAATTTAAAAGGTAATTTACCTTTTATTTTCCAAATTTACAATAAAATTTTCTTATTATAATATAATATATTCCTTTTTAACTTTAGAAAATTATCTAGATTGAGTAACTCTAAAATAATACCAAGGAACTGGGTACTACCAATAGTATCACATTCCTCTTAACCTGAGGGGTAATACTTAAAAGAAGTGCTTACCATCCAAACACATCTCCTACCCATTGTTAGTTGTTTTCGAGTCATTCGAACTAGTTATCATAAGAGACTTCCTTTCTTTTCAAATTTCTTATTTGAAATAATATAATTGTTATTTCAAAAATCCTTTAGAGATCACTTTGTTTTTATAAAACACGTTCATATAAAATACATTCATATATTTATCTTAATCAAGTTCCTTAACCCAATGCTATTTATCAAACACCACATAGTCAAATTGTGAAACTAAATTCACGAGGTGTTTATATTTAAACTTTTAAAAAAACAATTGATTAATCAATGATAGTAACTGAATATTTATTATTATCAACTTTCAAAATTTTGAAAACTTTTTCTCAAAGATCTTTTAGATTAAAATCCTCATTTCATAACCATTTTTCAACTTATCAAGTTTTATTTACTATTTATATCCCTTAATATTCTTAGCGTTATTTGTTAAACATCTTATAGTCAAGCTATGAAATTCTAATTACAAGATGTTTATACTTACATTTACAAATCTTGATTAAAAATCATCCAAGTTCTAATATATCTAACTATATATCCTTTTCAAATTATATTATTTATATATAAAATATAATTCTAGGTAAAATTATATCATTTACCATATTTTTCAAAAATCATTTTTATATATCATTAACAAATACACACTCATATATATAATACTCTCAACTCATTCTAGGGTGTTACTAACCCTATCTCTAATGAGTTACTCATCCTAGGGTATTACTAACCCCATCTCTGATGAAACTTTACCCCAATCAGGCTCAAGTGTTCACTAAACCTAAGCTCTGATACCAAATGTGATGACCTATTTCTTCGACTCTTGAAAGTCGACACTAATACATCCTTGGTATTCACGTGCCGTAAATCTGAATGCCAGAGAGGCGGTTCCTTGAGGGTAAAAGGAAAAATAGACAAAGAACAGAAACTTACACGAATGGAATAATATATATTATTTCAATATATAAAATTTTACAGCGGAAATTTAAAATACATTTTGTCAGAGTTATACATGGACAGTTATAAATCTCTGCCTGTACAAAAGCGGAATACAGTAGTACACAAGTGTTGTGGGAAAGAGGTAATAGTCTACTAAAGAATCTTCGAACTCCTTGCTCCGAGCTCTTCCAGATTTCTTTTAACTAAACCTGACTACTAGGCTGCCCGAAAAAATAGGGCACCCAGAGTTTAAGGTAAGGGAAATAAACTTCGGGTTAGTCATGTGACTGGTGTGAGAAACTCAAAATACGAGTGTTTGAAAACAAAAGGTATCTTATAAGACCATGCCGCACATAAACACGGAAGGAGTTTTTACCATATGATAACCCAAACATTTTTATGTGGAAATTTGGTAATATTATTTTTAATGACATTCTTTTGAAAACATTTACAAGTAAACTTATGAATCTTAGCTGAATTGTTACCGTATTAAATTCCAGACTTAATCATTTAAGTTCTACAAAACAAAACCGAAGGCGCTTATTGGAGATTGGATTTCCAACTGAATAGCAAGGTAAGGGACTACCTCCCGTACAGTGCATATCTAGAGGAATGCACCCGAGGTGTAACGACCCAATTTTCGACGCCCGAAAGTTGAAATTAATATGTCCACCGTATCAAATGCCGAACAATCGGATGCCGGAAAACAGAACTGTTAGGGTTAAAGAAGAAAGAGGTAGAAGAAGAAGAATGAAGAAGAAATAGAAACAATATCAGAATCTCACAATCGCAGCGGAACAATATATAATAGATGAATGCCTAAACTTTAAAACAAAAGAACTATATCTATTTATACATTACATCATCAGAGTACAACAGTTTCATAGCACACAACTGGACAGTTATATAAACTTGTCCACATAATTGAATACACAGCGGAATAATAACTAAGTAGGGAAGTACGTCTCGCCATCCAGCTCGTCTTCCGAGCTCCACAGCAATCCATCCAAATTCTGCCGATAACCTGACTCTAGGCTGCCCGTGTGGAAAATTATGGGCACCCAGAGTTTAGAAAAGGGAACAATAAACTCCAAGTCAGTCATGGGACTGGTGTGAGAACTAAAACAGTTATTTGAACAAAAAGAAAAGAAATCTGTTCATGCTTTCGGAAAATGAAACTACCATAAGGCCTCCCGCCACACACACAATGCAATCGCACGCTTGGGGGAGATTTCTCCTTATAGCAGTCAAATATGCTTGATACACAAAAATCCTTTGATATTATTATTAGTGCATAGTGTGGAAAAACATTTCGCAAGTATAATATTAATCTTAGCCAGCATACGTACCATTATAGTATGCCTACTATAGCTACCATGTTAGATGGCAGTTACTACAACTAAAACCGTACAGGGTTCGTATTGAGAGATTGGATTTCCAACAAATGGTCAAGGCTAAGGAACTTCCTTTTCGAATGGGTACGCCTCTGGAGGGACGCCCCGAGAACCTAACCGGATCTCTGCCAACACAAGGTCGGGTAACCTCTATAACTAGGTAACTAACTGTCACGAGTACACCATCCCCCGGTCGTAACCAACCTTTACCGAGGCGCCTCGATCCAACAACCACATAAGTAAATATTTGGGCTCCATACCAGAATACCGCTTTTTATCCAGAAGGAAATGTACATACCCTGACGGGAGCGACCCCCATAACCTTGCTGCATCCTTCCTTTTTCGACCATTTCCAAGGTGTGAGGTTCGATGAAGTCTCTCCCACAAAGCTACGCTTTTCACAAAAGCCATGCTTCGATCAACCAATGATCAGCACTTAGCATGCCACATTACCAAATTGGGAATATATCACTAGTAACAATCAACTACATAACTTCTAAGCTCGTACGTCTCAGAGAAGGGTGTTAAGCTAAGAGAATAAATTCTCGGCCACTAACAGAAATATATTTGATAGAAACCAGTTTTATATCTCAAAGTGTAATGTCAGACATACATCCAAGTCCATCCTGGGTCTGAATGGAACCGAAGGCACTCCATCCAATTAAGGAAAAAAGTCCTTGCAAATCCGGATATCCCCTAATCACGTCCGGACTCCCCATCACATAGGGTAATCAAAATCTCTATACCGGAGCAACTCGGTGCAGAGACATTCAACAGGAAATCCTTTCATTTTCGAAAATACTCGGTCTTCAATCACCGTCTTCAAATGAAATCCCATTTCGTTGTATCATTATTCGAAATGGGTTTTATTACTTAATGTCCTCTTCCGGCTTAACTGAATAATGAGTGCTTATTTTAAAAATAAGTGGATACATTCAATTCTAAATTAAGTCACAACAAATTTTCACTTTTGATCTTTTAAACAAAAGATCCACCTTTAAGATTCGATGTGGTTTTCGGATAACCATTTGGAATCCGACCCCCGGTCGCATCGAAATTCAAATGTCGTTTTAAAGGCCAATATTGATTGTCGGTTATTTAACTATCATACAACATCCACAAACAACCATCAGATTTAAATAATTTCCCAAATTATTTATTTTAAAAATATCTTCACAAGATGTAAATTTTTCTACACTTCAAACCCTTTTGAAAAACAGTTTTCAAATCACTTTCCTCTCGCGGAATAAATTCCAAATATTGTTTACTTCCACTGAAAATTACCAAGACTAAATGCTTTAGATTTTTAAAGTAATTTAAATCACTTTCTAAAAATATATATGCTTTGAAATACTTAGAATAAAAACTATTTAAAACACTTTATTTAAAATACCAGTTATGAAATTTAATAATAATTTTTCATGTAAAACTTAAGCCAAAACAACTTTGAAACTTCAAAATATGCTTTGAAATACTTCAAACTCTCACACCTTTTAAAAATAAACCACTATTTATTTTTAAAACAAATTACCCATTCCATTATATATTCCCACCATGAATTTATATTTTCCAAATATCTACTGATATATATTATTTCTCTTTATAACCCCAGTTTATAAATTCCATAGTCTTATCTTCCTTTTAAAACATAGTTTCAAACATTTAATTAGTTTTCAAATCGATTTCCCAAAACTAACTCCATTTTAAAAATAAATTCCTTTATTTCTCCCAAACCATTTAAAATCCGAATTTTAAAATAAATTCTTCAACTTTTAAACAATACTACTTAAGTTCTCAAAATCCATTTATTTTCATTTATAAAAGATCTTTTCCCCATACTTGAATTTATTCAATAGGATTTCAAAAATCAATTTTTATCTTTTCCAAATTCCTTCTTTTAATTTATCCAATTCTCAAAAATTATTTTACTTAAAATTCTCTATTTGAATTTCCTTCCAAAAATCCAATCTTTTATACTCTGGTATTTTAAGATACCAAAATATATTCGGCTAAACCATAGCCTTCAATAATTTCAATTACCAATATAATCAATCACAGATTATCAATAAATCATATCACAGCATATGAAATAAATTCAAACATTTGAGGAATCCAGTTGGGTCCCTCCAACCTGTTTCCCTGCATCCACAGATGTTAGCACAACAATTTAAAATACCAATTCCACTTCGAGGTGGAATATCGCGGTATATGGGTTCATATCATCCGCTATTATGCGGCGCATAGGGTCTCATCCGCTATATAATGCGGGAAATCAATCACTCCAATATATATATATATACACTACTATATATAACATACCAATCCAACTGATAACAATTATCAATCCAAGCAAACAACCAATAATTTTAAATTTAACTATTTAAATTAAATCGGATAATCCGATTGAGTGAGAAGTTCTCACCTTTGCCCTTTTTATTTGCAATCCATTTCCATCACGACTTGTTTCTTCAAAGTTTTAGACCTTGTACAAACATTTATGGTTTATTAATATTCGAAATAATCGAACAATCAATTATCATTTATTAATTTTAATTAACTAATGATTTGGTTTAAAACTGATTTACTTTAACAAATTATCTTTAGTAACCAAAATAAGTGATTAACCAGCTAAACAAATTTATCTCCTAAATATTTTTAACAATTAATTAAAATATCAAGATAAACCCAATACCTCACTGCTCGATCCCTTAACGCCAAAACGCAGAGCCACCCAAAACCCAAATCGCCGAACCACCCAGTTGACTGCCTCGACTTCGATTCAATCGAACCACCATGCGCGCTCCACCATTGAACGCCGATCTTCACTAGCTCGCTCGAGAAGAACAAATCGCGACACCCCCATTCCACTGGCCAACGATCATCGTAAGATTGGACATGCCTCGTCGACCATGCGTACGCGTGCGTGCAACCCACTGCCGTGAGCTCGACCACGCGCCCACTCTTCCTCTATCCCTACGTGTCTCAGCCCCAAAGATCACGAACCCTAGCTGCAGGAACCTACGAACCACGGCCTACAGGCAGTGCGTGCTTGTCTACCTGGATTCGAACGATCTCGATCCCGCTAGAATTCGATTTCGAGATGTATAATGTTTTGATTTGAAGAGGGGAATCGATTTATCTGGTTTGAAATGTTCTGGCATTTAAACTTCGAACATCAATGTTCTTTCTATTTTATTTTTTTAGAGTGAAGGGAATTTCGAACGAAATTGAAGAGAAAGGGAAAGTTCGGTCTCCTTTTTTTTGTTCGATTTCTTTTGAACTAAAGAGAAACTGCAGCCATTTGTTTTTATTATTATTTTTTCTCAAAGAAGACGCATGTGGAATCATACAGAAGAAAGGAAACACGTGTTTGAATTTTCCTCTATGTGTCTTTGCTTGCAACAGTGCTTTGATATATTAATATTATTTATATTTAAATTTTAAATTCAAATTCAAATCGTCTCGATTATCGCAACTCACAATCTCGATCTCCTATCGAGGCATGCCACTAGGCGTTAATAATGTTTATCCCCTATTTCGAATGCAATGGAAAAGGTTTCAAGTCCAAATTCGATCATATGGAGAAGATAGCTTTTTAAATAAGTTATTATATTGAATTTTCGATTTAATTTCAGCGCGTTTATCTATCGTACGATCACACAACAACTCCAAACACTACGAAAATTGAAATCCAATAATAATACACTATTACGGATCCATTGGAACTGGTTTCGTCGAATTCCGAGACTGTGCCTCGGAAGGCTATTTATCGATTTAAACAATATAAATTCAAAACTGAACAAATCACTTCCAAATTCAATTTTAAAAGTTCTATTACCTTCAGTATTATCAATATGAATTTTCTAAGCTTTTAAAATATTTTTAACAAGCATAAAACTGAAGGTTCAATATTTTACCCAACTTTCAAAAATTAAATTCAATAATTTAATTGCCAAATAAATTGTGATATTTGAAATTCAAGTTAAACTATCTTCCAAATAATTAAAATTAATTAAATATTTTTAATTTCAAATGTCCAAAATTCTAGGTCGTTACATTCTTCCCCCCTTAAAAGAATTTCGTCCCGAAATTACTAGTTAAGAAGAATGATCCATAACCCGTTTATCATTTTCCAAAACCAAACAGTTTTAACAACTTCTCCGAACAATCTTTTATTAAAGACACTATCATTCTTACTAACTTTCCAAACTCTACCATAGTTCCAAACAACTTTTATTTATTCAATCATTCAAATTTAATTTAAATTCAAATTTTAAATTTTCAAAATTTTCTAAATCCCTAAATTTCCGAAAAATTTCACCAGCTTCTCCTTTGCGCGGCTAGCTCGGTACGACTACAAAATACCCCCACGGGCCCATAGATTTCAAAAGAAAACAAAAGGCCAAGTGGCTAGACCATAAAATCATCAAATTTCATACAGAAATTTAAATACATACCTTTGTCGAGCAATTTAATTTATCTTTCGAAATAAAAAAAAATCCCAATTCCCTTTTGATTTTAAACACCTGTATATCCTACTTAGCAATAATGTCCAATTGCAACATTAAAAATCATTTTGCGTATTTCTTTACAAAAGTTTCAATATCTATTTCATTCAAATCCGTACGATACACATATATCTTTCGTATGCAATACCAACTCTGATCGCTCACTCGATCACACAATTTCACTTCCGAACTAGTATCGTCCACCTGACTTCCTAGTGCGGACTCAGATCTGATTTCTTGATCAGAAACCGTCATTCTCCTTGCATAGCCATAAACTATGATAGAGAATTTCCAGAATCAACCAAAAATCCATATCCAGGGTTCGCCATTGAAAATCGAGTGAAAAATCCCAACTCGGATCGATATAACTATCTCGAAATTCTGTGCTCGAATCTGGATCAAATTGCTATGCGAATAAAGTAATATACGTACATCCTATGTATTATCTCAATTGATTACTTTTATTTTATTCACATTTTATTTTGGTTTCCATTCAAATATTAACTTAGAATATTTTTCCAATTCCAGATTTTACTTAAGAATTTCACCATTTATTTCTTAAGTTCAATACAAGTATTTATACATTTTAATATTTATTTTTCCTTCACTATTGAAGTTATATATTCATTTCCATTCAACTCTGCATTTTCAATTCCATTTGAATTTAGTTTACAATTTCAATTCTATTTGAATTCAATTTACAATTTCAATTCTATTTGAATTTAGTTTATCTTAAAACTCTGAATACTGAACTTTTATCAACTATCTTTCATTCATGTCTAATTCATATCATCATTTTTATTGGACTCAAATTTTCAATCCCATTCCAATTAATCTTTTCCAAACTCATATAAGTTTTTAAACTTATAAATATTCCATAACCATTTCTTTATAAGATTCCAGAGTTTAAATAATCACTTAAGTATTTCAAAATCATTTTTGAAATCAATTATATCCAAAATCAAACTACTTCAAAATCAAACTCAATTTCAAAAATATTCCCAATTCAAAACATTCAGGTACCAATTCCTCTCTTGGAAACTCGAAAATGAACACCGATGATGTCGCGATCATCATCGGAATTATTTTCCAGCGACCGAAAAGAGTTTAGTGCTTTCATCCCTTTAAAACATTTTCAAATATTTTTAATTTCAAATTCCACCAGATTTTAGATCCAATTCAAAAATATATCCCAAATAATTTCACCATATTTTTCCAAAACTTTTGAAAATCATTTTCAAATCAAAAGGAATTTAAACTTTTCCCAAATTTTCAAACTTCAAAACCTTCCAATTTTTTTATTCAAATATTTCTCTGGAAGTTCAAGTTATAAATCCCATTTATAATTCATATTCAAATTTCATTCTATTAATGAATTTATTTCCTTATTCTTTGGTTATTATTTTAATTTCTTATTCAATTTCCATACTCAATGATAATAATTTAATATTATCATTTCCTAGCAACTAAGCAACCATATACTATAATAATTTTATGAAAAATTATTTCCTTTATATACAAAAATAATTTGGGTAAAATTATTTCATTTACCCTATTTTAAAAAAATACCGTGTCAAATTGTTCTATTCAAGTGTTTAGAGATCCCTATCAATAACGTTAATTACTCGTATTGACCAGAATCCATATACCACTCGGCGAACCAATCAACACAATATAAAACAATTTTATATTCACTAACAAATACGTGCTCATATCTATTATTACACTCAAACTCATTCTAGAGTACTACGGACTCTATTTCTAATGAGTAATCCCCACCAGAGCCAAGGTTATCGCAAATCTAAGCTCTGATACCACTCTATAACGACCCAATTTTTCGACGCCCGAAAGTTGACATTAATACGTCCACTGTATGAAACGCCAAACAATCGGATGCCGGAAAACCGAACTGTTAGGGTTAAAGAAGAAAGAGGTAGAAGAAGAATAAAGAAGAAGAAATAGAAACAATATCACAATCGCATCGGAACAATATATAATAGATGATTGACTAATCTTTAAAACAAAAGAACTATATCTGTTTATACATTACATCATCGGAGTACAACAGTTTCATAGCACACAAATGGACACTTATATAAACTTGTCCACATAATTGAATACACAGCGGAATAATAACTATGTACGAAAGTACGTCTTGCCATCCAGCTCGTCTTCTGAGCTCCACAGCAATCCATCCAAATTCTACCGATAACCTGACTCTAGGCTGCCCGTGTGGAAAATTATGGGCACCTAGAGTTTAGACAAGGGAACAATAAACTCCGAGTCAGTCATGGGACTGGTGTGAGAACTAAAAACAGTTATTTGAACAAAAAGAAAAGAAATCCATTCATGCTTCCGGAAAATGAAACTACCATAAGGCCTCCCGCCACACACACAATGCAATCGCACACTTGGGGGAGATTTCTCCTTATAGCAGTCAAATATGCTTGATACGCAAAAATCCTTTGATATTATTATTAGTGCATAGTGTGGAAAAACATTTCGCAAGTATAATATTAATCTTAGCCAGCATACGTACCATTATAGTATGCCTACTATAGCTACCATGTTAGATGGCAGGTTCTACAACTAAAACCGTACAGGGTTCGTATTGAGAGATTGGATTTCCAACAAATGGTCAAGGCTAAGGAACTTCCTTTCCGAATGGGTACGCCTCTGGAGGGACTCCCCGAGAACCTAACCGGATCTCTGCCAATACAAGGTCGGGTTACCTCTGTAACTAGGTAACTAACTGTCATGAGTATGCCATCCCTCGGTTGTAACCAACCTTTACCGAGGCGCCTCGATCCAACAACCACATAAGTAAATATTTGGGCTCCATACCAGAATACCGCTTTTTATCCAGAAGGAAATGTACATACCCTGACGGGAGCGACCCCCATAACCTTGCTGCATCCTTCCTTTTTCGACCATTTCCAAGGTGTGAGGTTCGATGAAGTCTCTCCCACAAAGCTACGCTTTTCACAAAAGCCATGCTTCGATCAACCAATGATCAGCACTTAGCATGCCACATTACCAAATTGGGAATATATCACTAGTAACAATCAACTACATAACCTCTGAGCTCGTACGTCTCAGAGAAGGGTGTTAAGCTAAGAGAATAAATTCTCCGCCACCAACAGAAATATATTTGATAGAAACCAGTTTTATATCTCAAAGTGTAATGTCAGACATACATCCAAGTCCATCCTGGGTCTGAATGGAACCGAAGGCACTCCATCCAATTAAGGAAAAAGGTCCTTGCAAATCCAGATATCCCCTAATCACGTCCGGACTCCCCATCACATAGGGTAATCAAAATCTCTATACCGGAGCAACTCGGTGCAGAGACATTCAACAGGCAATCCTTTCGTTTTCGAAAATACTCGGTCTTCAATCACTATCTTCAAATGAAATCCCATTTCGTCGTATCATTATTCGGAATGGGTTTTATTACTTAATGTCCTTTTCCGGCTTAACCGAATAATGAGTGCTTATTTTAAAAACAAGCGGATACATTCAATTTTAAATTAAGTCACAACAAATTTTCACTTTTGATCTTTTAAACAAAAGATCCACCTTTAAGATTCGATGTGGTTTTCGGATAACCATTTGGAATCCGACCCCCGGTCACATCGAAATTCAAATGTCGTTTTAAAGGCTAATATTGATATTCGGTTATTTAACTACCATACAACATCCACAAACAACCATCAGATTTAAATAATTTCCCAAATTATTTATTTTAAAAATATCTTCGCAAGATATAAATTTTTCTACACTTCAAACCCTTTTGAAAAACAATTTTCAAATCACTTTCCTCTCGCGGAATAAATTCCAAATATTGTTTATTTCCACTGAAACTTACCAAGACTAAATGCTTTAGATTTTTAAAGTAATTTAAATCACTTTCTAAAAATATATATGCTTTGAAATACTTAGAATAAAAACTATTTAAAACACTTTATTTAAAATACCAGTTATGAAATTTAATAATAATTTTTCATGTAAAACTTAAGCCAAAACAACTTTGAAACTTCAAACTTATACTTGCAAATCTGTTTTGAAAACGTACTTGGCTTTTCAAGGAAATACGCTTTTCTCTCACATCTTTTAAAAATAAACCACTATTTATTTTTAAAACAAATTACCCATTCCATTATAAATTCCCACCATGAATTTATATTTTCCAAATATCTACTGATATATATTATTTCTCTTTATAAACCCAGTTTATAAATTCCATAGTCTTATCTTCCTTTTAAAACATAGTTTCAAACAATTAATTAGTTTTCAAATCGATTTCCCAAAACTAACTCCATTTCAAAAATAAATTCCTTTATTTCTCCCAAACCATTTAAAATCCGAATTTTAAAATAAATTCTTCAACTTTTAAACAATACTACTTAAGTTCTCAAAATCCATTTATTTTCATTTATAAAAGATCTTTTCCCCATACTTGAATTTATTCAATAGGATTTCAAAAATCAATTTTTATCTTTTCCAAATTCCTTTTTTTAATTTATCCAATTCTCAAAAATTATTTTACTTAAAATTCTTTATTTTAATTTCCTTCCAAAAATCCAATCTTTTATACTATGTTATTTTAAGATACCAAAATATATTCGGCTAAACCATAGCCTTCAATAATTTCAATTACCAATATAATCAATCACAGATTATCAATAAATCATATCACAGCATATGAAATAAATTCAAACATTTGAGGAATCCAGTTGGATCCCTCCAACCCGTTTCCCTGCATCCACAAATGTTAGCACAACAATTTAAAATACCAATTCCACTTCGAGGTGGAATATCACGGTATATGGGTTCATATCATATCATCCCCTATTATGCGGCGCATAGGGTCTCATCCGCTATATAATGCGGGAAATCAATCACTCCAATATATATATATATATATATACTATATATAACATACCAATCCAATTGATAATAATTATCAATCCAAGCAAACAACCAATAATTTTAAATTTAACTATTTAAATTAAATCGGATAATCCGATTGAGTGAGAAGTTCTCACCTTTGCCGTTTTTATTTGCAATCCATTTCTATCACGACTTGTTTCTTCACAGTTTTAGACCTTGTACAAACATTTATGGTTTATTAATATTCGAAATAATCGAACAATCAATTATCATTTATTAATTTTAATTAACAATTGATTTGGTTTAAAACTGATTTACTTTAACAAATTATCTTTAGTAACCAAAATAAGTGATTAACCAGCTAAACAAATTTATCTCCTGAATATTTTTAACAATTAATTAAAATATCAAGATAAACCCAATACCTCACTGCTCGATCCCTTAACGCCAAAACGCAGAGCCACCCAAAACCCAAATCGCCGAACCACCCAGTTGACTGCCTCGACTTTGATTCAATCGAACCACCATGCGCGCTCCACCAGAGAACGCCGATCTCCACTAGCTCGCTCAAGAAGAACAAATCGCGACACCCCCATTCCACTGGCCAGCGATCATCGCAAGATCGGACATGCCTCGTCGACCACGCGTACGCATGCATGCAACCCACTGCCGCGAGCTCGACCACGCGCCCACTCTTCCTCTATCCCTGCACGTCTCAGCCCCAAAGCTCACAAACCCTAGCTACAGGAACCCACAAACCATGGCCTACTGGCAGCGCGTGCTTGTCTACCTGGATTCGAACGATCTCGATCCCGCTAGAATTCGATTTCGAGATGTATAATGTTTTGATTTGAAGAGGGGAATCGATTTATCTGGTTTGAAATGTTCCAGCATTTAAACTTCGAACAGCAATGTTCTTTCTATTTTATTTTTTTAGAGTGAAGGGAATTTCAAACGAAATTGAAGAGAAAGGGAAAGTTCGGTCTCCTTTTTTTGTTCGATTTCTTTTGTACTAAAGAAAAACTGCGACCATTTGTTTTTATTATTATTTTTTCTCAGAGAAGACGCGTGTGGAATCATACAGAAGAAAGGAAACACGTGTTTGAATTTTCCTCTACGTGTCTTTACTTGCAACAGTGCTTTGATATATTAATATTATTTATATTTAAATTTTAAATTCAAATTCAAATCGCCCCGATTATCGCAACTCACAATCTCGATCTCCTATCGAGGCGTGCCGCTAGGCGTTTATAATGTTTAACCCCTATTCCGTATGCAATGGAAAAGGTTTCAAGTCCAAATTCGATCATATGGAGAAGATAACTTTTTGAACCAGTTATTATATTGAATTTTCGATTTAATTTCAGCGCGTTTATCTATCGTACGATCACACGACAACTCCAAACACTACGAAAATTGAAATCCGATAATAATACACTATTACAGATCCATTGGAACTGGTTTCGTCGAATTCTAAGACTGTGCCTCGGAAGGCTATTTTTAAATATTGATTTAAACAGTATAAATTCCAAACTGAACAAATCACTTTCAAATTCAATTTTAAAAGTTCTATTACCTTCAGTATTATCAATATGAATTTTCTAAGCTTTTAAAATATTTTTAACAAGCATAAAACTGAAGATTCAATATTTTACCCAACTTTCAAAAATTAAATTCAATAATTTAATTGCCAAATAAATTGTGATATTTGAAATTCAAGTTAAACTATCTTCCAAATATTTAAAATCAATTAAATATTTTTAATTTCAAATGTCCAAATTTCCGGGTCGTCACACGAGGCCCCTATGTTGGCCTTCATGTGAAATAAGACCGGCCTATCCAAAAATTACATGAATAGCACCAAGTATTACATCACTCGGCCATTATCGACCTATCCGAGACGTCTCATAGCATACACCACTTATTTTAAACCCAACGTTATAGTGGGTAGAAATTTTATAAATGTAGAAGGTGATTTCATACCCTGATTGGTTGCAAGCCACTTAGCCTTAAAGCATCTCCTATTTCACCATTCCCGAGTATGAGGCTTTGAGGTAACGATTACCTTTTATATAGAACATATTCCACTTTGAATGCCACTTTGCCATTTCACAATCACACAGCTGATTTCTACAAATGTATTACTCTTGAGCTTGTACGTCCCAGGAAAAGGTGTTAAGCTAAGAGAAGTTACCTTCTCCGCCATACGTTCATAGAGATCAATCAATATGATCTACAAATGCAAGGTCAGACATTTATCCATACAAGTTGTCTAGGAATAGGACAAACCAAAGCTACTTTCCTACCATATCCTATCAGGAATCGCCCCTAGGATTAGTAGCGAATAGTCCTCGTGTTTCAAAGATTTTCAGAACGAAGGGACCGCTGCTATTTATTTACCTTGAGAGCTACCCAGAGATTATCAACAAGCAATCCTTCCAAAATGAAGATCCCCTATCTTTAAAATAATGGTCTTCAATGTATCTTCTTCACTTTCGACTGCGTAAATTGGTTCGAAGTGGTTTTCAGATAGGGATTATCCAAATCCGACTTCGATTTCGACAAACCAATCATCGATAAAAAGATGTTAAGTGGGTGGATAATTAATATTCCATTTATTTGTTTTCATTATATCCAAAGATATCTTTTAGAGATTTTTATCTTTTGAAAACCATTTCTTTTAAGTATATATGAAATTCATTAAACCTCCTTATGAAAATTTACTAAATCATTTTCGTAAATTATTTTAGAATACACTATTGGGTGAAATAGGGTCAAATAGAAATTGTACTGATTTTACTCAATTTTAATTTCCGTATTCAATAGGTACTATGGGCAGAATAACGGTGAAATCACCTGTTAAATTCCACAAATAGTATGAGTACCCACCTCAAAATTTAACACCAAGTATAAGATGATTATTTCTATACGGTCCAAGTTGTTTAAATTTGAAAAGTATAATCTTTTATACTTAACTCGTTTCCTATATTTCAACCTTATCTATCCCTCGTCTGGAGAAGGCCAGTTATGCCAAGGAACTGGTCGCTCCTGAGCATCTCCTTAGTTTAAGCACCTCACCCAGATCTCACGAATAGAAAACTCAGGTGTACTCGTTGGCTAATTAGAGCCAAGATTAAATCATTTGCTCATAACAGCTTTTCTCCAAATTAATTTATTTGTACTCTTTTAAATAACTTATAAAACCATTAAATCATTTTCTAAACACTTATTTATTTATTAGAAAACATTTATAAAATTTTGGAAAAGAATTGTGAAGTTTGAAATCATAATTTAAAAGTTATTGAAAAAGTGCTGCAAAAAGTGTCGCGAAAGGTGTTTTAAAAGCTATATTGATTAAAACGACTTTTATATCATTTGGAAATATATATAACTCAAATCTCTTTTAAAACATTTTAAAAGACTTATAAGATTAATTTTATAATTTAAATGTTTAAAATATCCATTTAAATCATTTTAAACTTTGGTCATTGAATTGCAAAACTGCGATATTATTGAAATCTTGTTTTGGACTTATTTGAAAATCTACAAGCTGAAAACTTGATTTTCTTTCTTTGATTGAAAACAATGGATATAATAGTCCAAAAAATTCTTACTATGAAGAATTCCAAGCTATATTCCACTTTATATACCCATTTGAATTCTACAGCGTGAAATCGTGGATTACCGTTACACGATGCGCCTAGTTTTGACTTGATTATGTATTTTAATTTAATACCTGTCGAGACAAGTTCAAACATTTATAAAACATTTTTAATCATTTTCAAGAGGTTTAATAATTCCATATTTACTTTTATAACTTGATTTGGAAAGTGATTTCCTTGTTTAATATTGACGTGTATTTAACGTGGCTTGTTAAACAACCATATTCAACAATCAATACTTGATGAACAATATATAAATAACCATCCATGGCAATCATTTCACATCATCACACACACACACATACGTACATATATATATATATAATATGTATATGTATATTAAATAGAGTTTTCTCACCATGATTCAAACCGATACTTCCTACCAACATTCAAACAAGTCAACGCTTCACTAAACATCTCCTAGACACCCAAAGCTCACCTATAGACGGTGATTCTTTTGAGGGGATAATCGTTATGGCATTCCATATGGTCTGAAAAGTACTATTATATGTTGATCGCATATTTCTTGAGTTTCTCATACCAAACTTATGTTTGACGCTTGGTTTTTGTTTTCCTTAAATTCCTCGCGTGCTCTTTCGAGTAGTTTGAGAAAGGCAGGTTTTCGTTGATGTTCACTCGAGCTCGAAAAGACGAGCTAGATGTTTCACCTACCATGGTATTCTTATTTCCACTGCATTACTATATTGTACATATCAGCATTTGTGAGGATGGATTGTTATAATTGTCCAGGCTGATGATGGTACTTAGGTTTTGTAACTCCGAGATTTCTGTATCGGAGTAGCCCTTTATACTGTTCCTTTGATATTATGTGTTATCATTCTGCTGTAAGATTCAGATATTGTGTTTCTTCTTCCTTGTTCTATTTCTTTTTATTTTACCCTAACCTTTTGTCTTTCCAGCACTTGGGTGCTCGACACGTAAATACCGTGGATGTATTAGTGTCGACATTCAGGGCGAGTCATTACATAAATCCACACCTAACTTTGCAAGAGAAAGGTGAATCACCTAGCCTTTTATTCTATTTAATGTTTTGATTTGATTAGGAGTTGAATATTTTTGAGAAAAGATGAAGAAATAGAGGAGGAATGAAAAAAAGAGAATACAATGAAATGAATGAAAAGAATTTGTTTTAAGAAAACAATAAAAACTTTTTATATTCTTTCTTTAAAACATTAACCTTGTAGTTCCTAATCAATTTTTAGTTACTCCACCATTCTCTCCTTCGAGATGTGGGCGACCCTAGATTGCAATCGTATGACACAAAGTTTCCAAAACCCCTTCAAACAATTATCTTTTATTTAAACATTTTTAAAGTTACGCCGATATTGTATATTGATGCATGTAAATATAACTTTTATACATGCATCAAATAAATCCAAAAAACTTCAAAACATAATAAATTAAACAATTATCAATATTTCTCAAATATTAATTAATTTACAATATTTTATAAATTTACGTGTAGTTACTCGGAGAATTCACAAATACGATTGTGTGATTCAAATATGTGAATTCATTTAGTGATTAATATTGAACGATTCAAATATTAACGTTCACATGCCACCTAAGCTAGTAGTTTGACTGATTGACTGAACTCGTCGCTTCGGGCCTTTCTGGTAAAGAACATATTTTTAATTTATCTTAATCGGTACCCATAATGACAATAATTTATACATGTTCTCTTAAGTAACACTGTACCATTTTCTGATGTATGGAATTTGATATTGACCAAAACTCTAATATTATCCACGTTTAACTTGATTAATCCATAAACAAAGCCTTTGGTTCAATAGTAATATTTTTTGTTAATCGTTCTACTCTAGCCAGAGATTCTAATTTTGAGTTGATTGCTGTTGACCCTGATACTAACCCCATACAACCGAGGAGGTGAATTCTCAATTGAATAGTAATTCACTTACAATGTTTCTACTCAAACCTAACTATAGTAGCTGGATATATTTGATAGAGTTATAAGTTTGCTTTGTGGGCAATTCTGATAGAGTTAGGGGTATGTCTTAGGGGCAATTATGTAATTGTTACATATATCTAACTCAATAATCAATCTTGTTCAGAATAAAAGGTGTTTTTTCTATTAAATACTTATATAATGTGTTATATTAATTTAATTAAAAGTATATCTAATAGAAAGTCCATAAATAATGTGTTTGTGACAGCAATTAAAAATAGTTCTAATCACGAGTGTTGTATCGCGATATTATAAAACACAAGATTTTAAATGTTCCTAATGAAGATGCATCGAGACAGGATATCGATGTATCCATTGAGATTAGAGTACGTAATGCTCTCCAAATGTCAGATGGTGTATTACTGATGACTGTTGGGGGCGCCTAGGGGTTACGTATTGATAGTTATTGGATAACTATGGAATGACCCACTGAATAGTTTTCTGTTAGTTAATATAACTAAAGTCAAACAGAAAATATTGATGTGATTGATTTACATAGTTCTCTCAATTTGAAAATACTATCGATCTTCAATATGAAAGCTCTGCTTTGATTATAGTTAAATCATGGCATCGAGTTATTATAGCTAGGTTGAGTGGAAATATTGGAAGTGAAGCACTTTTCAAGAGAGCATTCGTCTTCTCGGTTATATGAGGTTAGTATCATGGTCAACTGAAGTCAACTCAAAATAAAAGTCTCTAGCTAGAGCATTCCGGTTAATAATAATTGTTATTATTGGACTAAGGACTTTATAGTTGAATGTACATAATATTAGAATTTTGACCATTACCAAATTCCATAAGTCCAAAGTGATATAGTTTTGACGAAAAGAATTAGTGTAAAATAAAAGTCATAAACCGGGTAACGGTTAGCAAAGTAAAATTGCATTTTTACCGAAACCAAGTGATAAATTTGGCGAAAATGCCACACCACTTTTTGGTAGAGTTAGGAGTATGCCCTAAGGGAAATTATGTAATTCGTTGCGTATATCTAACTTGATAACCAATCTTGTTCAAAATAAAAGGTGTTTTATTTCCATTATATACTTGATGTAATGTATTATATTAGTTAATTTAATTAAAAGTATACTTAATAGAAAATCCATAAATGGTATATTTTGTGATAGTGGTTACAAAGTCCGTGAGTAATTGATCACAATGAAAAGATATATACCATTTTAAATATTCCTAGTCAAGATGTATCGAGACTGGATTTTGATATATCCGTTGAGAGTAGAGTACGTAATGCTCTCCAAGTGTTGGGCACTGTATTACTCATCGCTGTTGGAGCACTAAGGGTTTACGTACTGATAATTATTGGATAACTATGGAAAGACTCACTCGATAGTTTTCTGTTGATTAATATAACTAAGGTCAAGCATAGAATATCAATGTGATTAATTTACACAGTTCTCTTGACTTGAGAATACTATTGGTCTTCAATATAGAAGCTCCGCTTTGATTCTAGTTAAATCGTGGCATGGCGTCCATCGAACGACTAGAGTTGGGTCGAGTGGAAGTGAAACACAATTAAAGAGAGGATTTGTCTCCTCAGTTATATGAGGTTAGTATCACAGTCAACTGAAGTCAAATCAAAGTCTTTGGCCAAAGCATTTTGGTTAATTATTATTATTATTATTATTGAAGCAAGGACTGTGTGTTTGGACTATAAAGTTGAATGTGGACAATATTGGAACTTTGACCATTACCAAATTCCATAAGTCCTAATATGATATAGTTTTGACGAAAAGAATTGTTACTACCCGATACCATCTATAATAAGCAAATTGGATTTTACAAAAAGATGTGTAAGCGATAAATTCAGCCAAAACGTCACACCACCTGCTAAGTGACATGTAAATGTTTATTTTCGAATAGTTTGATATTAATCGCTAACTAAATTAACACCTTTGAGTCGCACAACTGTAATGATGAATTCTCTAAAAAACACATGATTTAATTAATTTAAAAAATGTTATAAATTAATTAATATTTAAGAAATATTAATTATTATTTAATTTATTTGATGTTTGGAAGTTGTTTGTAATTATTTTTATGCATTTATAAAAGTTATATTTGCGCCCATTGAAACATGATATTGATGTAATTTAAATAAAAGTTGCATGAAATGATTTATGAAAATTTTATGTAATTTGATGACCTGATTTGTGAAAATTTTATGTCATTTAATGGCATGTAAATTCAACCATATCATGTGAAAAGAAAGGAGTAGAGAGAGAGATAATCAAGGAATTAATTAGGCAAGTTTTAATTAAAAAATTGGAAACGTTTCATTCTTTCAAATAAAATATATTCTTCAATTCATTTTGTACGGACAACTCATTCTTTTTCTTTCTCTCCTCCTAACTTTTTATTGCAAAAAAAAAATTTCAAGAATCTTTCAACTCCATATAAAACATCAAATAAAACCAAACAAAAATGATTCATCCATTTCTTACAAGGATAGGATAGGGATCTTGAAGATCTGAGGAGATATCATCACTTAAAGTGTGATTTCTAGGCAACATCCTAATGTGAATTTATTTTCAAATTGTGCTTCAAGGCTTCGGTAAGGTATGTTTTTCTTTTATAGATAATGACATTTGATGTAATGTTTGATGAATGATAAATCTGATTATCATAACCTGTATGTACATATCATTGCCTCATTTAATTTGGAAATTGTTTGTTGAATGAATTGATTAGGGTTTAATTTGATAAACCAAAACTAAAATTTGTATATGTTTAAATATAATGTTTTTAGAACTATATTCTAAACACACAATTTAAAGTTTAATTTTTAGATCAGAAATATTGTATGTTCAATTTATCAGTTGGGTTCTTATTTCGTTAAATTAAAATTTGTATATGTTTAAATACAATGTTTTATTATAGATCTATATTGTAAGCATTCAATTCAAAGTATAATTCTTTAGATCTAAAATTTTGTATGTTCATTTTTTTTGATTGGATTTTACTTTAACAAATTAAGCTAAAATTTGTGTATGAATAGTACAATGTTTTATTGAAAATACATGTTTTAAATCATATAAAATAAAGTGTAATTTTAGATCTGAAAGTTTACATGTATGTATTTTATGTTTGTATTATATTAGAAATTGTAAAAAAGGGAAGATGCTTTGGCAATAAATCTAAATTTTAACTTGATTTCTATAAATCTCTAATTTGTATAAATTAGAGAGATTTGATTGAATCTTATATACACACAATTAATATTTTGATAATAAATCTATTTTAAATTGATTAATATAAATCTCTATTAGTTAGAAAGACTTGATTTTATCTTATATACACATAATTAATTTTGTATGTATGTTTGTGTAACGCCCCACCTCTATGCTCATAATAACAAAGAGTATTAAAAGAAATACTGTCTATTATTACGAAGAATAAGGCTGGATAGGAGCGACCATCCGTAATTGGCCTTACACTAATATTGGTTATTTCGATAGGAGTGGTATATACTTTTTTATTTTTCTCATTTACTCCCATCGACATATCCAATTATCAGTATAAAACAAACTACGATAGTTCATAATAGTTTAGGACATTAGATATAACAATAACACAGATAACATAATTGCGGAACACAGATAAAAACAAAAGTCTCATATATATATAACTGATGTCAGTTAATACATAGTTGACACAATACATACGATACAACTACAACTGTCGACTCTAGAAGTTATATATACAAGTACATTATCGACTAATATACATGAATACATATCGTTCTATACAATGACACGACTACTACAAAACGACACTGACAACTTCAGAAGATGTGAAAAGTCTTCATATCCTGAACAGCAACCCAAAGAAGAAAATCTACAACCTGAAATAACTCGGGTCTGACCCGAGTATTACATTCAAAAGAAAATAATACCCAGGTCAGTCTAATTCAAACCAGTTTATTAGTGCACAGAAGCAATAATAATCAGATATCAAATAGACGACAATCACAGAAATCTCGTATATCCGATTCCTCGATAAAAGAATCGGATAACCGCAGATATAACACTAGACAGTGTTAAACAACAATCAGTAATACAAATCAATTTAAACAATCGAAATATCAATTAAATCTGTCAATCCTGCTAGGGCTGCAGTACACACACGCGTGTACTGCCTCGCCACTACAAAACAACTCAAAACAATACTAAACAAGATCAGAGGCAACAAGTGAAACAAGTTCAACCTGTCACAAAGCAAGACACAGTGGAATAGCAAACTGAAGATGAGAGCACCAATGATATGGCACTACAACACTCAACAGAAAAAGACGCAAATCAACCTCATTAGAAAATAAGGCCACCAGTGAAGCACAATGACCAAATACAAATGAGTACACCGCATCAATACAGCGTATCAGATTCGAGCTCAACAAAGGAAACAAGCATCAACTACATCGATGAATCGGAGTAACATACACATGACTGCAACCGCGCAAGACAGCTATCAAAATGGAATACACGGATGCAATCTATGGAACAAAAGCAAATGAACAGCAAGCCTACATTTGCACACAACAATCACTCAATGTTTCAGATACAAGGGTAACCGGACTCAGAGTGAACTTGAACAAAGAAGAGTTGTGAAAACATGGTGATTCATATACCAGTTTTGAATACAAGTTCAAAACCAGAGACAGGCAAAATTGAATGGTCAGCTACACGTAGATGGTCAAAGACCAGTTCACAAGTATATGCAAATAGGCTACTTGGAACAGAGAATGCAGGTTTGAAATGTAACTAGACTTCAGAATGCACAAATACCAGACTTCAAGTACAAAAGACTCAAAGCATAAGTATGATTCAAGCATGAATACTGGAATGCACCAGAGAGTATGCAACTAATCAGCAACCCAGACCAATTAGACAAATGAATCCAGTGCTAACATGAACAGAATGAACTTCAATGAACAACTCCAACATGAATATACGGGTTACAAATGTCGCAGACCTGAGTGCAGCAGTGAATGGTCACTAGTGCACCAGAATACAAAACAGCTAATTGAACTCACGTGGATAGTGCGGCCAAGATCAAGCATGATACAGCAACAAATTCTAGAATTGTCCAAATGGAAATCAAGGTAACAAGTGTCCCAGATTAATGCAAACCATACAGTGAACTGAAGTGTAGCCCCTAGTGTGCAACTGCACTAGGCCAAATGCTAACAAGTAACAAAACTCAAGTGTGATGTACACATCAGCCGAGATCAATACATGGAGTTACAGACGTGTATCATAAACACACTAAAACAGTAATGGTGCAACCACTTGTGTAGGGTCAACAACATGAGCATGCACACATACAATGGTATGTATGCATATACATGAAGACACAAAATAATCAAGCAGCAAGAATAAAAATCAAAATGCCACAGATAATTTTTGTAACAGCCGTAAAATCGAACTAAGACAGAAGTGTTGTCGGGGCAGTAGACAATGAACGACACAAAATCAACCCGGTAGCCTGCTCGAATCAAATTCAATGGAAACCAAGATCGAAATCCAAATCTGCACCGTTCAAATTCGAACTGTGGTGGCCAAGTAAATTGACCGTGTCACGAATTTGGAACGTGAGTATCAAGAAACGGTATACACGTACGAATCTACACAAATAACCCGAACTAGCAGAGACTGGAGTACAAGCAAAGATAACAAAGATCATCAAGTCGATTACAACATGAACAGGTAAGCAGCAAACACTATGGCATGTTCGAATGCAAATCGAAGCCAGAGGTGAATGTACGTGTCAACAAATCAAAGTTAAGCTCGAAGTCGCCAGACAAACGAAGTGAAATTCTCGTCTCAAAATAGTTTTTCCCAAAATCAAAGTCACTGATACTAGATAAAGTTGTTCATCTCAAAGCAAAAGGAATACAAGAGAGATGCAATCGCAAGTGTGGATTCCACGATATATGCATACACCCACAATGGTATATATGCACATATATGAAGTCACCACTGTCAAGCAATTTTCCAAATCTACCGTTTTGTCAAAACTAAAGTCACGACAGTTCAAAGAGATCATCAAAAACCAGTGCCATCGAGAAATACACGTGAAAACAAAACCAGGCAGAGATATGCACAGTGCAACATGAATGTGCAATTTAGAATAATATTCACTGTGATGACATGAACTCGAAAGGAACAACAAGCAATTCGAAACATCAAAACCAGGGCATCCACGAAATGATTTAAAGCCGAAGAAACAACAAAAACAACTCGATACTTCGGCAATCAATTTAAAATGGTCGACGTCAAAACCACAAACATCAGATAAAATCGAACTAAGTCGAAGTCGACAAAACCCAATTTTCACAACAAAACCAGAAGATCAAAGTTAACCAGAAACGAACGAAGACCAACAGGGTCGAGTGAATTAGATGTGAGTTTTCACTCACCTTTTTTCGACGAACCAGACTAATTTGCAGCCGAGCAATCTCGAAATCACGGCGCAAAGAGATCGAACGAAGCCCCTATCGCAGCTGACATCACCTCGAGAGACGATGATTCGAAAGCCCAGTTACGAGTCGCGGCCGTAGCAGTCGAGGGAAGATGAGCGAAGTTCGAACCCTTGCGGCCATCGTCTTCGATTTCTATACCCTAATCTTTGAAAGGAGGACGAACGAGAAGAATCATGTGGCCGCCATTTTTCTTTCTTTGTTTGGTTAGGGTTGAAGTCGAAAAATGAATGGGTCGGGTTTCTTTTTCTCATCCATAAGAAGAGGAATGGGTAGGTAAGGTTATCACGGCAACAACAAGTGGATAATTAAAGCCCAATAACATTTTACCCATTTTACTTAACATTTTAAAGAATTTTACAGCCAAAAATATTTCAATACGATTAAAATTGCTGATAGAAATTTGTTATCAATTTCAATCGTCTAGTGACGATAACAAACTTTTACAAAAAGGATTCCGACTCGATTAAAATCTACATTAGCAATTAACAATGATTTAATCGTCATTTATAAACTGACGCGAAAAGACCGGGTTGTTACAGACTCCCCTCCTTAAAGAAATTGTGTCCACGCAATTATAGGGAATAAATGGGCAAAATGTAACATCCATATGAGCATGGCAATGTCGAATGCATAAACAAAGAAAATGTCAACGGGGAAGTATTGGATAAGAAATCAAAAGGTTCGACTGCTTCAAATCAAAAGAATCAACATCGTGGGAATCAGGGATCAAAATCAGACGACTAACAAAAGCAAGAACAATCGAGTTCCAGCAACTAAAAGAGAAGGAAAAACAGAGCAGAAATCCCATACAGAGCACGAATTGAATGTGAGTAAATCAAATTACTCACCTGAATCGCCCGAGAAAAAGACGAAGCTCAAATCTCAAAAGTCGTAAATATTCAATCATCAAAAACGATAATTGAATTTTCAAATCGCAAATATTTACTTATCTCAAACGATAATCAGAAGACAAAACAAATATCTGATTATCTCATACGATAGTCAGAAAAAAAATATTCAATTATCACAAACGATAATCAAATTTCAAATTCAACAAATATTTAATTATCTAAAGCGATAATTAAATTCGAAATCAGCAAATATTTAATTATCTAAAGCGATAATTAAATCTCAAAGCAACAAATATTTAATTATCAAAAGCGATAATTGAATCTCAAATCAGCAAATATTTAATTATCTAAAGCAATAATTAAATCTCAAATCAGCAAATATTTAATTATCAAAAGCGATAATTAAATCTCAAATCAGCAAATATTTAATTATCTAAAGCGATAATTAAAAACAACAAATATCTGATTATCAAAAACGATAATCAGAACTCATATCAACAAATATCTAATTATCACAAGCGATAATTAGAAACAACAAATATCCGATTATCAAAAACGATAATCAGAACTCATATCAACAAATATCTAATTATCACAAGCGATAATTAGAAACAACAAATATCCGATTATCAAAAACGATAATCAGAACTCATATCAACAAATATCTAATTATCACAAGCGATAATTAGAAATAACAAATATCCGATTATCAAAAACGATAATCAGAACTCATATCAACAAATATCCAATTACCTGCAGATAATTGGAAGCAACAAATATCTAGAAATCAATTAAGAAGACTAGAAAATCAACATAAAAGCTTGGATCGATCCCATCAGATGGCGAGTTTTTAATTCGCCGCACGTGCATCTCAGAGTGGCCGAAGCCTACCAAGTACTCAACATAATTTTGGCGCCCATCAGATTGACCCGGAGGTCCGCAGAGTGATCCGAAGGTCTAGTACTGGTATTTGACCCGAAGGTCCGCAGAGTGGCCCGAAAGCCCAACAAATGACCCGAAGGTCCGCAGAGTGGCTCGAAAGCACACGAAAGCATCAAAATGTTTCAATTAACGAGTCCGGAATTAACCAAAATAGCAAACGCACATGTCCCATAACCACGAGTTTTACTAAATTGTTTAATTCTCTTCATCGTTTCCTTGAAAGTGTAAAATCATCAAAATCATCAAAACACAGATATTTCAATTAACGAGTCCGGAATTAACCGAAATAGTAAAAGTGTGGTTCCATACTCCGCACTTTTGCTAAATCGTTTAAATCATTTCCTCATTCTTTTGAAATCGCAAACTGTAAAATTTTTGAAAAATTTTTTATTTATTTTGTAAAAATAACAATTCGTATTCTCAACTGAACAAGTCCGGAGTTAAGCGAAACAGTAAAAGAAAGGGGTCATAATCCTCGATTTTGCTGAATCGTTTAAGTCGCTTTCTCATTCTTTTGAAAACGCAAACTGCTAAAATTTTATAAAACAATTTTCATTTTAAAACGATTTTCCAATCACGTGATTAAAGCAGCAAATTAGTAACAATTTCGATAAGGAAATGTACTTCTCAAAATACCGTAAATACGGTCACAAATTAGCATTG
Source organism: Allium fistulosum (assembly GCA_030737815.1). Classification (NCBI taxonomy): domain Eukaryota; kingdom Viridiplantae; phylum Streptophyta; class Magnoliopsida; order Asparagales; family Amaryllidaceae; genus Allium; species Allium fistulosum. The sequence goes on along the minus strand of CM060906.1, from coordinate 1,133,340,067 downwards.
CGGTATAACCGCTTGAAAATCCACTTTTAAAATTTGACCGTTACTGAAGTCAAAGCGACAGTAATTTTAAAACGTCAAAACCTCATCAAAATAATTTACATCAAAATGTAATATCAGTGAATTTTCATTCATCAAAATGCCAACAAAACACCTTGCTTCAAAAATTTAGCATTGGTGTAAAAATCTCGTTATAAAAATGACGGCAACAAAATACGTATCATAACCAAGCATCGGTTCAACGTAAAATAATTGCAATAACGTGCAATTCAAATTTTGCACGTATTATAAAATGAGCAAAGAAATCATTCGAATGTATCTTCAATGAAGATAATTCAAAAAGCAAAATCTAATCAATAGATGATTAGTACAAAGAAAGCCAGCGTAAATTTCAACAAAAATCACATATCTGCAATTTCTTCGAATCCTCAATTCGGATTCGAAATTCTCAAAGAAACAAATAATTACAGCTATGTGAACAACAAATGAAATTCATATCAATTTCGTATTTTGATTTTTAAATCAAAAAGATTATCAGTTGTACTCAGCGAAGACAGTTTCATTGTTTCCGCTGCGCACTCTGATAAACAGAACACAAATCAATCAAATCATCAGAACACAATTTCACTATTATTTTTAAATAAAGTTATTTAAAAATTTCATCCAAATTTCAAAACTTTAGTTTTGACTCAAGCACAAATAAAACATCGACCAATAGTTGTAACATATGTTCCATCCGAGTTAAGTTTTATATTATGTCCATAAACCCCAAGCTCTGATACCAACTGTAATGCCCCACCTCTATGCTCATAATAACAAAGAGTATTAAAAGAAATACTGTCTATTATTACGAAGAATAAGGCTGGATAGGAGCGACCATCCGTAATTGGCCTTACACTAATATTGGTTATTTCGATAGGAGTGGTATATACTTTTTTATTTTTCTCATTTACTCCCATCGACATATCCAATTATCAGTATAAAACAAACTACGATAGTTCATAATAGTTTAGGACATTAGATATAACAATAACACAGATAACATAATTGCGGAACACAGATAAAAACAAAAGTCTCATATATATATAACTGATGTCAGTTAATACATAGTTGACACAATACATACGATACAACTACAACTGTCGACTCTAGAAGTTATATATACAAGTACATTATCGACTAATATACATGAATACATATCGTTCTATACAATGACACGACTACTACAAAACGACACTGACAACTTCAGAAGATGTGAAAAGTCTTCATATCCTGAACAGCAACCCAAAGAAGAAAATCTACAACCTGAAATAACTCGGGTCTGACCCGAGTATTACATTCAAAAGAAAATAATACCCAGGTCAGTCTAATTCAAACCAGTTTATTAGTGCACAGAAGCAATAATAATCAGATATCAAATAGACGACAATCACAGAAATCTCGTATATCCGATTCCTCGATAAAAGAATCGGATAACCGCAGATATAACACTAGACAGTGTTAAACAACAATCAGTAATACAAATCAATTTAAACAATCGAAATATCAATTAAATCTGTCAATCCTGCTAGGGCTGCAGTACACGCACGCGTGTACTGCCTCGCCACTACAAAACAACTCAAAACGATACTAAACAAGATCAGAGGCAACAAGTGAAACAAGTTCAACCTGTCACAAAGCAAGACACAGTGGAATAGCAAACTGAGGATGAGAGCACCAATGATATGGCACTACAACACTCAACAGAAAAAGACGCAAATCAGCCTCATTAGAAAATAAGGCCACCAGTGAAGCACAATGACCAAATACAAATGAATACACCGCATCAATACATCGTATCAGATTCGAGCTCAACAAAGGAAACAAGCATCAACTACATCGATGAATCGGAGTAACATACACATGACTGCAACCGCGCAAGACAGCTATCAAAATGGAATACACGGATGCAATCTATGGAACAAAAGCAAATGAACAACAAGCCTACACTTGCACACAACAATCACTCAATGTTTCAGATACAAGGGTAACCGGACTCAGAGTGAACTTGAACAAAGAAGAGTTGTGAAAACATGGTGATTCATATACCAGTTTTGAATACAAGTTCAAAACCAGAGACATGCAAAATTGAATGGTCAGCTACACGTAGATGGTCAAAGACCAGTTCACAAGTATATGCAAATAGGCTACTTGGAACAGAGAATGCAGGTTTGAAATGTAACTAGACTTCAGATTGCACAAATACCAGACTTCAAGTACAAAAGACTCAAAGCATAAGTATGATTCAAGCATGAATATTGGAATGCACCAGAGAGTATGCAACTAATCAGCAACCCAGACCAATTAGACAAATGAATCCAGTGCTAACATGAACAGAATGAACTTCAATGAACAACTCCAACATGAATATACGGGTTACAAATGTCGCAGACCTGAGTGCAGCAGTGAATGGTCACTAGTGCACCAGAATACAAAACAGCTAATTGAACTCACGTGGATAGTGCGGCCAAGATCAAGCATGATACAGCAACAAATTCTAGAATTGTCCAAATGGAAATCAAGGTAACAAGTGTCCCAGATTAATGCAAACCATACAGTGAACTGAAGTGTAGCCCCTAGTGTGCAACTGCACTAGGCCAAATGCTAACAAGTAACAAAACTCAAGTGTGATGTACACATCAGCCGAGATCAATACATGGAGTTACAGACGTGTATCATAAACACACTAAAACAGTAATGGTGCAACCACTTGTGTAGGGTCAACAACATGAGCATGCACACATACAATGGTATGTATGCATATACATGAAGACACAAAATAATCAAGCAGCAAGAATAAAAATCAAAATGCCACAGATAATTTTTGTAACAGCCGTAAAATCGAACTAAGACAGAAGTGTTGTCGGGGCAGTAGACAATGAACGACACAAAATCAACCCGGTAGCCTGCTCGAATCAAATTCAATGGAAACCAAGATCGAAATCCAAATCTGCACCGTTCAAATTCGAACTGTGGTGGCCAAGTAAATTGACCGTGTCACGAATTTGGAACGTGAGTATCAAGAAACGGTATACACGTACGAATCTACACAAATAACCCGAACTAGCAGAGACTGGAGTACAAGCAAAGATAACAAAGATCATCAAGTCGATTACAACATGAACAGGTAAGCAGCAAACACTATGGCATGTTCGAATGCAAATCGAAGCCAGAGGTGAATGTACGTGTCAACAAATCAAAGTTAAGCTCGAAGTCGCCAGACAAACGAAGTGAAATTCTCGTCTCAAAATAGTTTTTCCCAAAATCAAAGTCACTGATACTAGATAAAGTTGTTCATCTCAAAGCAAAAGGAATACAAGAGAGATGCAATCGCAAGTGTGGATTCCACGATATATGCATACACCCACAATGGTATATATGCACATATATGAAGTCACCACTGTCAAGCAATTTTCCAAATCTACCGTTTTGTCAAAACTAAAGTCACGACAGTTCAAAGAGATCATCAAAAACCAGTGCCATCGAGAAATACACGTGAAAACAAAACCAGGCAGAGATATGCACAGTGCAACATGAATGTGCAATTTAGAATAATATTCACTGTGATGACATGAACTCGAAAGGAACAACAAGCAATTCGAAACATCAAAACCAGGGCATCCACGAAATGATTTAAAGCCGAAGAAACAACAAAAACAACTCGATACTTCGGCAATCAATTTAAAATGGTCGACGTCAAAACCACAAACATCAGATAAAATCGAACTAAGTCGAAGTCGACAAAACCCAATTTTCACAACAAAACCAGAAGATCAAAGTTAACCAGAAACGAACGAAGACCAACAGGGTCGAGTGAATTAGATGTGAGTTTTCACTCACCTTTTTTCGACGAACCAGACTAATTTGCAGCCGAGCAATCTCGAAATCACGGCGCAAAGAGATCGAACGAAGCCCCTATCGCAGCTGACATCACCTCGAGAGACGATGATTCGAAAGCCCAGTTACGAGTCGCGGCCGTAGCAGTCGAGGGAAGATGAGCGAAGTTCGAACCCTTGCGGCCATCGTCTTCGATTTCTATACCCTAATCTTTGAAAGGAGGACGAACGAGAAGAATCATGTGGCCGCCATTTTTCTTTCTTTGTTTGGTTAGGGTTGAAGTCGAAAAATGAATGGGTCGGGTTTCTTTTTCTCATCCATAAGAAGAGGAATGGGTAGGTAAGGTTATCACGGCAACAACAAGTGGATAATTAAAGCCCAATAACATTTTACCCATTTTACTTAACATTTTAAAGAATTTTACAGCCAAAAATATTTCAATACGATTAAAATTGCTGATAGAAATTTGTTATCAATTTCAATCGTCTAGTGACGATAACAAACTTTTACAAAAAGGATTCCGACTCGATTAAAATCTACATTAGCAATTAACAATGATTTAATCGTCATTTATAAACTGACGCGAAAAGACCGGGTTGTTACAGTTTGTATATATAAAATTTATTATATGTATTACATATTTTCAAAGTATGAATTAGATTTCTTTCCAATAAAAAACAATTTAAAATGAAGCAATCATATATATAAAGTTATTGTTGACTGTTTATTTCTCTAACATCTGTAAGACAACAGAAGAGTGCTTTGATTTAATAAAGAAGTATCACCCTTGTTATCAAAAAAAATTCTCTAACACATATTAATTATCATTTATATGCTGCATTAATTGAGTTTACCAAATGAGAAGTTGAATCAATCATCCTTGTTACCATTTATTTATTTCCCTTTTTCTTATGTGCTTAGCTATCCATTTATTTCTGTTTATATGTCTACACCTTGTTATTAATTAATAGCACCTATCATATGTTGCACTTTGTGACGACCCAGAATTTCAACCATTTAAGTTTGGAATATTTAATTAATTTTAAATATTGAAAAGTTAATTTTATAAGTTAAATAACTTATATTTTAAGTATAGCGATTTATTTGATAATTAAATTGTTAAATTTAGTTTTTCGAATATTTTAAATAATTGAATCTTGAATTTAATATGAACGTAAATGATTTCGAAAGTTTATTTAAATCCTATTTAAATAAGAATGAAGATAAAAAACTTTAATCTATAATTAAAGTGATTAGAATTTGTTTTAAATAATAATTCCTTTTAATTAACATGGGGAAAGAGCCTTCTGGGGTACCGTCTTGGATTCGATGAAACCAGTTTCATTTGATCCTTAATAGTGAATAATATACCGTCGAATTTCATGGCGATCTGACGTATCGTTTGGTCGTGCGAGCTTGAAACGCATAGAAATTAATTTAAGAAATTTAAATTAATATAATTCGATTTGAAAAGCTATCTTCTGTATATGATCGAATTAGGTCCCGAGAGTAGTTCCATTATGCTTGGAATATGGGTATAACATATAAAACACCAAACGACATGCCTCGTTTGGAGTTCGAAAATTTAATGCATGAATAGTGTTTTATAATTGCCTATAAATAGGAGCATGCATCCCCATTTGTTGAGAAACCCTAACCCTAAAGTCAACAACCACCATTAAACGTTGATTCCATCCAACGGCCATAAATCGATCGAGAGCTAGAAGCAAAATTAGCCGAAACGTTCAACATGAAAGTTGGAGAACTCGACTTCACAAGTTCATCCCTACCAACCGATCGTCGATTGGAGGTCCATGACGATAGCTTGGGGAGCGCAAACGAACGGCAGCGAGGTGCGGCGGCAGTCGCGCGAATGGCAGCAAGGCACGATGGCAGGTGCAGGCGACGACGGTTGGGTGATCGGCGGCGACGTTTGGTTTTCGTGATTTAAAAATAAATAAAGGAAACTGGAGCCTAGAACGAACACGATGCCTAGGGAGAGGAAGAAGAAGTGCATGGTTAGGTTTAGTATAAATTTTATTAATTAAAAGGTTAATTTTAATTTAGTTATTTCAAATGTTCGTTAATTCATATCTCATTCATATGAGGTCCAAATCGAGCGCAACGAGTTGCATTGCGATCATTTCGATGAATTCTACGATATGGAGTTGGATTGGATGGACTCAGAGCTAGTAGAAATTTGGGTTAAAAATTGAACGTCTATTCAGTTTTAATTCTAACCGGAGCGCTTTTGCGATTACTAGAATTTCAGTGAGTAAACTCACCTCTTTGGCCTGCTTAGATTTTTACATAAGTGGAAATAATTTTATTTATGCTGTTTGTTGCTTGTTTGGATGATTTACTATATTTATTAGTTGGTTTGAATATATTCCCGCCCCTGGAGCAGATGAGACCCTATCACGTTCCCGTGTAAGAGCGGATGACCCTTTGTATACGATCTCGTCTCGAAGCGGTTAATTTATATTTTATGATCATATACTATATGTGATGTAAGGGGACAGGTTGGAGGGATCCAACAGGATTCCTCACTACTGTTTGATTTTACTTTTGATATATATGGTGATATATGATGTGTTGGATGCCATATTATTGATTGTGATATGATTTGACTTATGCTATAGTAGCACTAGGCCTTATTTTTAGTATTTTGAAATACTGAAATAATGATTATGAATTAGAAATGATTTATAAAGTAATTTTGGAATTTTATATGTTTTAATAATTCTTGAATTATTAGAAGCAGAAGTTTATTGAAATGAGATAAGAATATGATTTTTGGGATATTAATTTAACTGTTTTGTGAAATATGTTAAATAGAGATTTTTGAACTATATTATAATTTGAAATTTATAAATAAGTCCATCTTTTTATTATAAACAAATATCGTTTTTAAGAAGATGAAAATAGATAGAAGTAAATATTTTTGAAATGGTTTAGATAAGAAACTTATAAAAGTAATATTTTATAAATAAAGTAATAAATGTATAAACAGAGTTCTAGATATTAAAAATGATATTTTTCTATATAAGTAAACAAAGAGATGTATAAAGTAACAGATTTATAAATGGATTTTTATAAATAGAGAGATTTTACAAATGAGTAGATTTATAAAAGGAATTTTACGAATAATGGAATTTTATAATAGAAGTTTTATAAAATAGAAGTGAAATTTATAAAGGTAGTTTATAAATGTAGTAATGATTTATGTTGAAATTTAGGTATGGAGTTAATCGTTTTAATTGTGCTTTATCTTTTAAAGGAATGTTTGAAAGCAATATTTTGATAGAGTTAATGGTTTTAAAAGTAATTTGTCTATTGAAAGTAATGTTTTGGAAAATAATAATTCCAAATGGAATTTAATAGTTTGAAAATGATTTAAAATGTGATAAGTATCGAAAACATAGATTTCAACATTTATTGTTGCAATAGACGTTTTCGGGGAAGTAAGGAAGGCATGGACTATAACATTGTTGTTATAGTAAATGATTTCCAAAAGGAAATGTTTTATATAGTATACGGGATATATATATATAATTAATTAATCGAATTCCTATACTAGTGTTTTGGGTTGTCGTAACGTTGTTTTACGCAACATTCGTTTTAACCCAAATAAAGTGCATTTTGAAGAATACTTTCCTTAAGATTTGTATATATACTTATTTCTGTTTTAAGTATACGGAGGTATTTTCTAAGTATTGAAAATGAAATGATTTGTGAATATACTTATACCATTGGTATAAGTATATGGCAATGTTTTCCATTATCGAATAATTTGAAATGGTTTTGTGAATATATCTTTTTAAAGATAATTTGAAGTAAATATTGGAAAATTGATTTAGTTAATAAAATATTAATTAAATTGGCCTACTTGCCACTAGACCAGAATCAGGACCAATTTATGCATTCGAAAGTGCAGGTTTATGATGATGAAAATTGAAGACGAAGATCTTCATGATGTAGGGCTACTTGCCACTAGACCCTCGTGAAAATTACCATATCGTATACGTATGGTGGCAATAGTGCTATGTTATGAAAATCTTCGATATGCAAGGACTTCTCACTATTAATCCTAGAGGTGACTCCCGATAGGATGTGGTAGGAGAGTGCCTTCGCTTTGTCCTATTCCTGGACAACTTGTATGGACGAATGTCTGACCTTGCACTTTAAAATCACATTGATTGATCTCTATAAAAGTATCATCTGTTTGGTGACAGAGAAGGTAACTTCTCTTAGGTTAACACCCTTTCCTGAGATGTACATGCTCAGGAGTTATATGTTTGTAGAAATCAGTTGTGTGATTATGGAATGGCCAGGTGGAATTCAAAGTGAAATTTGCTATCTGAAAGGTAATCGTTTCCTCAGGCCTCACACCCGAAAATGGCCAAAACAGGGTAGATGCGACAAGGCTATGTGGTTCGCAACCATTAGGGTATGATCATCCCCTTCTAGATATATTTTATTCCCGCTATGACATTAGGTTTTAAATTATTATGGTGTATGCGAAGAGGGCTCTTGGATAGGTCGGTAACGACCGGGGTGATAACATATTCGGTACTATCTAGGAAGAGGTAGACCAGTCTTGTGTTGGTAGAGGTGCAGATGTTCTATAGCCTCGATACATTCCTTTAGAGATGTACTGTCGGAAGGTAGTCCCTTACCAGGTAATTTGTTGGAAATCTATCTATGACGACCCCACCGATATGCCCAGTTTAGCTAAGAACATTACAAGTAATGTCGTCCTGTAATCTGGAGAATACGGCTAGTCAAGGGCGATCGAATGTGAATATATCTTTATACTAACACTGACACATCTTATTTATCTTTTTGATGATCTGAACTGAAAATTTGACGTGTGCAGTATTGATACAAAGTAATAAACACACCGATTAAAAGTATTCAGAACAATATATAATATAGATAAATTAGATTCACATATTACAACGAACTAATATACAACATATTTCATAATAAGACGTGAGTCTACAAAATGTCAAGACTAGACTCACTCGAATATACATCATATCGCATACTCTATATTAGGTACAAAATGAGTATTAATAATATACATGACATAACTACTAAATGTCAATATACCTAATGATGAAGTAAAATAAAACTGTCAAATTAGTCTACTCCAAAGCTAACTCAAAATCCAAGTGTCAATGAGTCTCTGTACTCGTAAAGTCTCGGCCTGACTCGAGTATTAAAATAATAAACGGGTCAGACTATATCTAAATAAAATGTGAGATGAGATACTAATATCATAACTTTATGACTTAAAATAATAAATGTAACATCCTTAATTTTTTATAACTTTATTAAGGAAATTTAATTAGATAAATTAAATAGAATAATGATGGTAATGGGATTGAGATTTGAATAAACCATATATATGGCCATGCTTATTAACAAAGTAAATGGGCTTTAATTGGGTTATTAGCTAATTAAATTACACATGGGCATATTAGTAAAATAACCACTTCATTATACACAGTATACACTTCTCATTCTTTCTATTCACGTTCATTTTCTCAAATCTAAAATAAATGCAAAAACCCTAAGGAGTCGGCCATTATCAAAAAGGAAGAATTAAATCTAAAGCTAAGGATCAAAGCTAGGAAGGAATCAACAACAAATCTCAAATTCCTTATCATAGTTAAGGCGAATAATAATTCATTCCATCTCCTTTTGTTTTTATAATAATATGATTTCGGATTTAAGACTTAATCTTGTTTATATGATGATATGGATGATGATACACTTGATCTATATTATGTTTGACTTATTTTAATTCATTCACATATGAATTTGCACGATTTTGATGCGAAACCGAGAGTCTATGATTTTAGAATGCCATGGAAAATTTTGATGTTAAGTAAAACATGATTTTGGAGATGGGTTTTAATTTATAGAATTTTCTGAGCTATAGAAAATTTATTATGGATTTCTAAAGGAAAATATGATATAATTGGGTTTAAAATTTATTTCGAGTATTTCAGGACGAAATTGGGTTTGAAATTTTAATATGCTGGATTACATGATAAAATTGAATTTCTATGATTTTTGGGGATTTTTCCCAATTGATTTACTAGGGGAAATAAATTATTTAAAAAAGGGACTTTTCTGCAAATGTTGGTTTTGTTAAATGGAAGGGCTTAAACGTTTGAATTTATTTAGATTTATATCTGATAAATGCGGCAGTTTAATGGTAAAACATTTGAAAAGTTTTAAAGTAACCAATCAAGGAATTACAAAAGACAAGTTAGTTATAAAGTAATGGTCATATTTAGCTATAAATCAGCGTTTTCAAAAAAAGGAAATTCCGCCTATTTCGAAAGTACCCTTCGACTCCTCTACCTCCGCTCCATCTCAGTCGAAACCATCCCAGTCGAAACCCACATAGTCAAAACCAATGCGCATGGTATCAATGGTATTGGTATGAAGTGAATTGGAGAGTAGCGGAAGGTAGGGTGTTGAAAGTAATGCTTCCGTTAGGGTAGAAACCTTATTCTGTTTTCAAAAGCTAAGTTCTTGCCTCGTTTTACTTAAAGCTTTTGACACAGTCGAAACATATGCTTTCGAAAGGGTTTATATAAATAGTTTTCAGGGAAGGTTGCTTTATTATGTTAAAGTATTAGCTTTCGAAGGGGTACCTTTCTCCTTAAATAAGAGCTTTCGAAAGGATTGGTTTTGACTATGTCGAAACCCAGCTGCTATTCTTCCTTTCGACTGTATTGAAGCCATCAATGCATTCGAAGGGTTATCTTTATTTTACCTAAGCTAATCCACTTCCTAAATGCTTTCGAAAGAGGCTGAGGGTTTTGAAGGCAATGGGGTCGGAAGTGGGTTTCGACTATATGATTCGAAGTTTTAATTTAAAGGTTGTTGCTTTCGACTAGATGGTTCCGGCACCATCAACTTTTCCCCCAAATAATTTTATAATTGGTTTCGAAAGAGGTACTTTCGTATATAACCATTTTGACCCAAAGGATGTTTTTAAAGAGTAAACCCAATACTTTCGAAGGGGAACTTTTATTTGTTTCGAAGCTATGTTTTAAAGAACGTTTTGATATCATCGAAAGGTATAATTGGTTTCGAAAGAGAATATTCAACAAGGGCTTCGAAAGGTATGTTTATTATGTTTTGAAAAAGAAGTTTTTGATTTCGACGGAGGTCATCCAGAGGTTTCGAAAGAGATGTTTTTCAGATTTCAAAACATAAGCCCAATCTCAAATTTAAAGGAATAACCATGGCATAAATAAACAAAGGGTTTTAAAATGAAGAGGTTTTCATTGATTATAAAGGTTAAAGGGTTTAACTAGGATTTATATAAGATTGATTTCAAGGATATTAAACCACATGTGTTGGTATTATCTTGCTGTTATGATTACTTCTTCATATAGTTATTCACATTGTAATTAATCGATGACCGTACTTTGGGAAGGGCAGAATAACCAGTTAGGTTGAGCCAGTAGTAAATATAACTTAAGAAATGTTGAAATCTTAATTAAAGATATTGGTAGGGGCCACTAAGTTTACAGTAAGCCCATGAAAAATATATATAACCAAAGATATTGGCGGGGGACAATAGGTTCATAGTCAGCCCGTGAAAACTATGATTTGATATTGGCAGGGGCCAATAGGTTTATAATTAGCCCATGAAAACTATATCCGGATTAAGATATTGACAGTTAGTCAATAGGTTCCTAGTTAGCCCATGAAAAACTAGGATAAGATAAAAGATATTGGAGTTACCAATAAGTTCTTATTGATCCCATGAAAATTATGAAATCGGACAGATAGTCCATAAACATTTAATAGGTTAATAGTGACCCATGAAACTATAATTGAGATAGATAGTCAAATTGAATGGGGATGGGTAATCCTGAATTGATTTACTTGTTTTGCATATCATCACAATATTTTGAAGTACTATGATTTTAACCATTGTGGATGCAGGAGCACAATATATGGTTTTATAAATGTTTTGGGGTATTAGTGAGGGGAAAACCCGTTCCGCTAAGCGACGTGGTCTCACTAGATATCTAAATGGTTTGAGATGGTAGATTATTATTCATACCAGGATTTCTGTCTGACTCGAAGTTTTTGTTTTCCTCTTAAACTCTCAGGTACTCAATTGACTTTAAGTAGGTTGAGAGTTAAGGTTTCCAGGTGTTCTTTTAGATGAATATAGCTTCCGAGGACGTGCATGAGGCAAGCTTGTTATTAAAGTTCTTTTATTTCCGCTGTGTGTTTTGGTTGTAAAGGCAAATTTGTTTTATTACCTTATTATATACTCTGATCATCCAAGGGGGCATCTTCATATGTCGATTTTGGCGTATTTTGTATTAATTATATGTTATCTGAACGTGGTCTACGTATTGGGATTATGTATTCAATTTGGAATATTTTGAAATAGATGTGGAAATTGTTGTTGTTTAAATTTTTTTCCATATTCTTGTGTTTCTATTTATTAATGTATCTAATATCACCATATTTGGTCGCAAGGATTAATAACTATGGATGACTGCAGCATCCGTAGCCGTTAGTTTTGGGCCTCCAAGTAGGGGGATGTTACAAGTTGGTATCAGAGCATAGGTTTATGAAACTTTAAAAGAGACTTAAACCTAAAAGATTTTTATGTAATCCAATGAATCAGATAATAAGATTGGGGTTTGGGTTTATGCTATAGTAACGTACTTGTATTTGATATATATAGTTACCCCGCTCTTTTAGACTGCTCTTCTGTATCTTATTAAGGCTCGTATGCAGATTTACGAGAAAGGAGATATGGAAGTAGGAAGCAGAAGATGAAATCTTGGTGGAGGAAGCACCACAACTAACGGAAATGTTCGACCCACTACAAGGAGGAACCCGGGTCGACCGGCTAATGCTAGTAATCAAAATGTTGATGCCAATGTGGGTGCTGGAAATCCACCAGTAGATATGGGTGCGATGTATCAGTTCTTTGTTAGTTTGATGCAAGCAGGAGCTGCTGCTGGTGTTGTTGGAAATGTAGGAGGAGCTAATCCTATGGCTCCAGTTGGGAATAATTATGCTTTGCTGAGTAGATTACACCAGTTTGGATGGGAGCCATTCTTGGGAACGAAGAGTGCCATAGAGGTGCAGAATTGGCTGCTACATTGTGAGCGTATATTTACTGATTTGGGTATGAATGATGGGCAAAAGAGAAGGCTGGCCTCTAGACAGTTGCAGGGGCCAACACTACATTGGTGGAATAGTATCACTGCCAGAGTTCTAGAAGAGCAGTTAACTTGGGCTGATTTTAAAACATGATTCGAGCAGAAGTTTGTATCTGAGTTTGCTAAATCTGAGCTAATGAGGTAGTTTATGGAATTAGTTCAGAGAGATATGTTAGTAGTTGAGTATGCTACTAAGTTTGACGAGCTGTCTGGATATGGATATGTGACTATAGATACTGATATAAGAAGGAATGAGAGGTTCATTCGGGGATTGAGGCCCGAGCTTGCTAGAATGACCATGACACATGTCCGTGATCCATGCAATGTGGTGGTGGAAATGGTCATTCGCCATGAGGAGTTACTTGCTAATTTTGCTAAGGAGAAACCGATGGAAGTTTAGGGTTCTCAGGGGAAGAAGAGAAAGTTCTTTAAAAAGAAGGGAGCCTAGAAGGGAGATGCTGCTAAGAAGTCAAAGGCTGAGGTAGTTTGCTATAAGTGTGATAAGAAGGGTCACTTTGCGAATGAGAGACGGTCAGGAAATGGGAAGAAAGCTGCAAATAAGAAGAATGTGAAGTGCTTCAACTGTGATCAAGTTGGGCATTACAAGAATCAGTGCCCAGAACTAGTCAGGGCGGACAAAGGTAAGGTCTTTGCTATTGGACCAACTAGGCCTACTGCAGCAGATAAGGGAATGACTGTGATGGAAGGTACACTTTTGATTCAGAGTATTCTAGTTAGAGTACTTTTTGATACCGATGCATCGCATTCATTTATATCTCAGTGTTTGGTTGATAAATTATGTTTAGAACCCACCTACCTTGTTACTTCCTTAAGGGTTGCGAATCCAATAGGAGGGTATGCAACTCTAGGGTTAAGATGTGACCAGTTAGAACTCGATTCGTTAGGTCATAAATTTGCATGCAGTTTGTCTGTTATTGATTTTGTAGATTTCGGAATCATCTTGGGTATGGAATGATTGGGTAGGTATGAGGCTAGAATATTTTGCCAAGATAGGGAAATATCACTAAGGCACCCTGATAGTCATAACCGAGTGATATTGTCGGTAGAGAATACTGACCGGAGTGTTAGTGCTTTACTTAATGCTATGGAGGTAGGAAATGAGTTAAGTTAGGTTCGGGTAGAAAGAGAGTTTGCAGATGTCGTTGAGCCAGTCACTGGACTACCACCGAAAAGTGCTGTTGAGTTTAGAATAGATCTTGTGCCAGGAACTGAACCTGTGAGTAGACCACCTAGCAGGATGACACCGACTGAGATGAAGGAATTGAAGGTGTAGCTAATGGATCTAGAAGGAAGGAATTTTATTAGACCAAGTAGTTCGCCTTGGGGAGCGACCGCGGTGTTTGTGAAGAAAATAGATGGGTCGTTAAGGATGTGTATCGACTATCGTAAGTTGAACGAAAGGACGATTAAGAACAAATATACTTTGCCAAGAATAGATGATCTATTCGATTAGCTGAGTGGAGCCAGAGTGTTTTCCCAGTTAGATTTGGCGATAGGTTTCCATCAGTTAAGAGTGGCGGAGGACAGTATTTCTTTGACAGTATTTCGAACTAGGTATGGTTCATATGAGTGGTTGGTGATGCCATTTGGATTAACGAATGCACCTGCTTTCTTCGTGGATTTGATGAACCGAGTTTTCCGAGAGTATTTGGATAGGTTTGTATTGGTGTTTATAGATGGCATTCTAGTCTACTCTAAGGATGAGAGAGAGCATGAAGTTCATCTTAGAGTGGTACTTGAGACACCGAGGTAGAATCTGCTAAAGGCGAAGTTTACCAAGTGTCATTTCTGGAAGAAAGAGGTTAAATTTCTTGGTCGCGTGGTTTCAGAGAAAGGATTGTCAGTCGATCCAGATAAGATCGAAGCCGTAAATAATTGGAAGAGACCAGATATGGTGACTGAGATCAGGAGTTTTCTTGGACTTGCTGGCTACTACCGGAGATTCATTAAGGATTTCTCACAGATAGCAGCACCTTTAACTAATATAACCAGGAAGGAGTTGAAATTTGTTTGGTCCGACAAATGTGAGGAAGCATTCCTTAAGTTAAAACATTTGTTGACTAATGCACCCGTGTTAGTAGTTCCAGACTGAAACCAAGGGTTGGTGGTGTATACTGATGCGTGCGGAACTAGATTGGGAGCAGTATTGATGCAGAATGGTAAAGTTATTGCCTATGCTTTGCGACAGCTTAGACTGCATGAAGTTAGATATCCTACTCATGATTTGAAGTTGGCAGCTATGATCATGGCTTTGAAGATTTGGAGACATTATCTCTTAAGGGAGAGGTTTGAGCTTTCAACTGATCATAAGTTTTTACAGTATTTATTCTCTCAGAAGGAGTTGAATATAAGGCAGCAGAGATGACTGGAGTTTTTGGCTACATATGATTTTGGTATAGAGTATACACCAGGAAAAGGTAATAAGATAGCAGATGCTCTTAGCAGAAAACATCAGAATGTGGTGTTAGCTATGTTGGCAGGGTGGAAAGATTTAGAAGCTTTAGTCAGTTGTGATGTGCATTTTAGATCGACCGCTGGTTCTAGTCAGAGTTCCGCCAGGTTGTCTTATTTAGAAGTTCGACCAGTATTGATTGAGAGAATTGGTTTTAAGCAGAAGGAGGATCCAGTGTTGGCTGAGAGGATCAGAAGGCTTGAGGATGGAACTGAGATCGATGATCTAAAGGATTTTAGCCTCGACCAGGAAGGATGGTTGAGAATAAAGGGACGATTGTGTGTTTTGAATATTGAGGACTTGAGGAAAGAAGTTCTTGGAGAATGTCATCGGTCCAAATTTACAATTCATCCTGGAGGGACCAAGATGTATCAAGATATGAAGAGGAGCTTCCATTGGGAAGGTATGAAGAGGGATGCTGGCTTGTGGGTTAGACAGTGTGCAAACTGTCAACAAGTGAAAGCTGAACATCAAAAACCGAGTGGGTTACTTCAGCCTTTAGAGATTCCAGTTTGGAAATGAGATTCGATATCCATGGATTTTATAGACGGGTTGCCAAAGACAAATAGGAGTAATGAAAGTTTATGGGTTATAGTTGACAGATTGACCAAGAGTGCCCATTTCATTCCAGTTAAGTCAACTAGGATGACACTAGTTTTAGCTAAATTGTTCATGAAGAACATACACTACTACAAAACAGGCCATTTGCATCACCTCATTTGAATCGGTTGAAGTAAAAACTGATGCAAATAGAACTATTTGCATCAGTTCTGTCTTAATAACCGATGCAATTGGTACGTGAAAAGCAATAGGTAATAAAAAAAAATCAAATTTGCATCAGTTGTCACCAACAACCGATGCAAATACGTCGATGCAAATAGTTTTAGTCGCATCGGTTTTAAAGTCAACTGATGCAATTACATCCAAAATAATAATTTTCGCACCGGTTCCCAAAGGAGGCGATGCAATTTCAAATTATCTAGGTTATTCATTGCTCGCCTGTTACGTCCCGCCTTTCCAATTTTTTTTCCCGCTCCCGTTGTTTTCCCCAAATAATTAGCTTGCTTCAAAAAAAATAAAAAAAAACCCTAAAATTGATGGAAAAATGGAAAACACTATCAAGCACGACTCGACGACCTTTGATTGAAAAATGGAAATAATAGCCGTCTTGCATCCATCATCTACAATAGCCCAGCTGAAGCTCCGATAATGGCAGACAAGAGGAAAAATGGGAAAGAAAATTAGCGTCATACCGTCGATACCTCTCTCTACGCTAACTTGAAGTTAAGTAGAACCTCTCTCTCTTTAAGTTCATTTGTCTTTGTAATGTTTAGATTTATGTGAGTTCTCTGATAATGTAATTAGATTGAATTTTTGAATGGATTTTCACGTTTCGTTCAGTCCATATATGCCAAAGAGTATTAATGAGATTTCTAAAGATACCTTTTGACTGTAGACATTTTCTAGATCATCCATTATATTTTTAATAGTGAAACTACTGGAGCACTTGATGTAAAACTTACTTTGAATAGATAACCAAATTTGACTAGAATAACTACAGTTAAAGAAAATATGATCCGAGTCTTCATTATATTGAACAACACACAACTAGTAGATCTGAGATCACTCCAGTTGCTTATTCTTGGTAATGTAGGCAGTCTATCGATGTAGGCAAAATGTGTACATAAAGACATTTTAGGTGAGCAGGCCTTATTCCACATATGTTTAGACCATTGGCATGTCTGAAGTTGTTCCTTGCACCATAACCAAGCAGATTTAGATGAGAAATCACCATTTTTATGTTAAATCCCACCACCAGTAATCACAGTCTCTATCTTTGAGTATTGGTATTCGAGTGATTACTTTCTTGATGTTAATAGGTAGATTATAATTATCAAGTTTTCCAATTGTGATTATCAATCAAGCTTGAAACATAACTATTCTGGTCTCTATATAATATTAAATTTTCATCATTCAATTTATGCAAGAAAATTTCACCATGAAGCCAGGGATCATGCCATATTTTTATGTGTTCTCCGTTATCTATTTTTCTAGAAATAACTCTATTACAGATTACTATATTTTTGAAATGCGCTCATTATTAAACAGAGTACAGTTGAAATCACCAGCAACTGCCCATGGTAGTGTTATAAGCTGCAATTTTTTAATATGCTGAACATGCTTTTTTGTACATAGAATGTGGTTTTTGTTACATAGAATGAAGTAAACTTGGATGGAAAATTTCTTCAAATTTGTCACTTTCAGCCAAGAATAACTGACACAGATAATTTTCTAAACTTATTACAAACTTAAATCACTTGCTAGAACGATTTGAAATCAAGTCAGTGGAATTATTTTAGCTAGTTGGTAATTAATGGGATATGATCATATACTTTGATAAAGAAACATTAACTATTATATAGATCAAGTTCAGACGAATGTTTTCCTAATGTTGTTTTGAACCAGAGCAAGTGATCCAGCACTGTTGCTAGCAGCTGGGTGTATAACATATACATTGATTATTTTACTTTGATTCAGTAAATTTTATCATTTTGCAATTCAATGTAACATAACTCGAGTTGTAAATATATCTAGAGTCCTGATGGGTGCACAGTAGCAAATATGACACCGGAGATGCAATTCGGGACTTACCACAATCTTCCACATTTGTGTACTGAGGTATTTTTGTCATTTTTAAACATCTTTCATCATTTTCTTACTTATATATGTTCTTATGCATGCTGATATACTTTGCTTCGTTGATATGCAGGCTGATGATGCGTTCGAGTAGGCTTAAAAAGCTAAGTATTCCAACATTATTAATCTTTGATTCTATCTTATATTATAATTAGTATTTATATTATAGTTCGAATGTCTGGTTTATTTACTTTGGTTACATCTATCGTAGTTGTTCTATGTTTAGGTTTTATTTGCCATTTTTTGCATTTTTGTCTGATAGTTGTTTTAAGTTCATATGTCTAGGTAGCCTTAATTAATTGTAGTCGATTTATGGTGAATTAGGGAGTCGTGATTTTGGGTTTCGGTTCATAACTGAGTTTATTATGTTATCTCCTTTTGAAGAAAAGGTACTGTGCCTTCAATCTATTATTTTATAGTATATATATTATATCGAAATTTCAAATTTTAAAGTGATTTGTACTTGCTATCAAAAGATGCAACTTACAATGTTTAAACTGATCTATACTTGGAATTTAGATGAGACAGATAAAACATTTTTGGAGGGATCAAATATAACCTGTAACACTATGTATTGGAGTAATAATTTTAGCCTGCTTTGTGATATGTATAGAAGGCTATAAATGCTATGTGATATGTATAACATGAAAGATTTGATGTTGAAACTGTTATCCTATCTTGATTATTCTCATAGATGATTAAAACGTAGGATTTAGATCTTCATAATCATTTAACTTCGTGGCTACAAAATTTGTCATTTCTATTAAAAGCATTTATTTAAGATGTTTGACCCAATCACTACAGGACTTTTCTAGTGTCATCTTAAAAGTGTAAGGGTTCAAAAATGGAACCACATTATCAACAGCTGGTGCCTTTCTTCCTTAATCTCCTACTTGGTTACAGCACCCAACATGTAAGATATCTTTATCTGATTATGCACAGCTAATTTCTTACCAATTACTGTCTAAACGTTTCATTCTATCCTAAGAGTACAGAGGAATTTTATGATGTGGTGAGCTTATTCTATCCTAAGAGTACAGCTAATTTGATTGATGTAGTGGTGTTATGTCGATCAGAGTTCAGCAGATGGAGGCAATTTGTCTACGATGAGTTGAAGTGTGGTTGCAGAAGGAACTGGGAGTTAGCTGGGATGTCGATTTGTACGGTGAGTTGCTTAAAATTGGAGGTGTAAAGGAGAGGTACTGTCTTATTTCTGTTTCTAATCTACATTTCCTTTAATTTTGCAAGACTGCTGCTTTCTGTATTTGATAGCTTATGCAAGCTTGTAATCCAATTCACACTTCATTGTTTCCAAAATAACATAAACCAGCACTTCACATAAATCTTATAATGTACATGTACATCCTTACTAGAAGGATGCATATGTTTGTCCATAACATATATATCAGGTACTTAAATTGTTATATTATCTTTCAATCATGAATTCAGAATGACATCATACTTTAACAAGACGGGTTGGCCAACTAATGCATCAAGCACAGAAGGAGAAAGATGAATTTTTTGTTTAACAAGATTAGTTTAAGAAGAAGAAAATCAAAGATGAATTTTTTGTAACTTTAGGTTAGATATGTGATTTTTCTAAACTAATTATAACTCCTTTATTATTTAACTGTGAAATTAACGTGTTGACTTTGGTCTATAGAGTTTGTATGTGGAAAATTGAATAGAATTGCTTAGTGGTTGATTTTATGTGGAATATTAAGTGGTTTTCGTTCTTCGCTGGGCTGGATTTTTTTGTATAAATTGGTACTTTGGTCCATTGGTGCCTAATGACAAGAAGAATAAGAAAAGGAACTGATCTAATTAAAAATGCAAGTTGATTATAAGATGAATTTTAACGTGTGTGTTAGCTAGATCCAGGATGAAGTTCATAGTTATATCACTGCCAATTTGATTTTGTTACTTCGTTGTTGGTATCTTTTGAAATACTAATACAAACTTGGTCATAGCCACAAGCAGCTCAAACAATAACTTTTAGCTACAAAATTGGAGGAGCCTCGTATGCATAAAATTATAGAGTTGCTTTAGATTTTAAAAATTAGGTAGTCAAGTTTTGTCTTTATTCTCTTTTTGAAGCTGAAATGCAAGTTAAATGAATATCATCATACTTGATTTATATAGTTGATCTACATTTTGAAGTGAATGAATTCACAGTTAGCTAACATTTTGTGTAAGATTTTATTCATGTAACATGACTATTTTACTACTGCATACTACAACATATCAATATTTCTTTTCTGATGCTACGACCCTGAAAATGAGTGTTGTACAAGAACTAGAAACAACCTATAGTAGTTACATTGCAAATTATCCCTTGGACATCATTCATATATGCACTGTGCCCCATTAAAAAAATTAGGGCATTTGGCGTTGGTTGAAAATTAATGGAATTATTTTTGCATTTCTTACTTGTCTTAGATATTAATCCATACAACGATGTACCTAGATAAAATCAATATATGATAACACGCTATTTTATCTAAACAACCATTGGTTGTTGCTACCATGACTGTTATATTATCTTTGATTTTCTTCTTCTTAAACTAATCAGCCATTGTTTAACAAGTTCATTTTAAGCCATTCTGTGATAATAAGGAAGACTATAATTTAAATTTTCTTATCCTCGCAGGCTATCTATTTGCTTGCTGCAAGCACTCTAAATATTGAGCCATCTAGGTATATGAACTGTTTTCCTGTTTCAGTAACATTTGATATGTTTGGATAGTTTTGA
Source organism: Allium fistulosum (assembly GCA_030737815.1). Taxonomy (NCBI): domain Eukaryota; kingdom Viridiplantae; phylum Streptophyta; class Magnoliopsida; order Asparagales; family Amaryllidaceae; genus Allium; species Allium fistulosum. The sequence continues at coordinate 1,133,319,048 of CM060906.1, read as the reverse complement.
TGGCGATGAACTTTGTCAATGAAGAGTAGTGAATGAGTAATGTTGCTGGTGAAGTTTGGCACTGATTGTCAGTGGAAAGGATACTGGAGGTTGAAGAATTGATGTAGTAGGTAGTGATGGATGTTTATAAAGCAGTGATGCTGTGAGCAGTAAACTAAGCGCTTGTGATTCTATCTCATTACAACGAGATAGAAACACATTCATTATTGTACGCATTCATTATTGTCTTCATATTGATGCGACAAATTTGAATATGCAAAAGGTTTTCCTCTAGTCTTCATATTGATCGAGAAATTGATTAAAGTGGGGGTACCATCACTATAAAGAGATGACAATGCAACGGTTGACAGTTATGGGAAGGTATTCATGAATTCTAAATTTACCAACATTTTATCAATGCTCATTGCAAGCCCTCTTCTCCTCCATGTATATTTGCAACTTTGTAAATATGTTTCAACTAGACCACAGTTTAAGATGCAATTTTTAAAACTATTTGATAAAAGTGATATTGAACTCTCTCTTTTTATCCTGGGGGCTCAAGGCGTTATTAAGTTCTCAGTGTCTATCCATGGTAAATCAATTAGAAATCTTGAGTTAACTTTGTCCATAGCTCCTCCCTTTCAAAATAAAAGTTGCTTGCATGTCCGAATGAGAACAACAGTTAAAGCTTCCTTTGTTAATCAGCATATATGTTGAGAACTTTCAGTTATCAACATATGCTCCTACACATTTTTACCCTATGTTATCAAAATTCTGCATTAACTCCCATGTTGTTTTTATGTACATGGGCGCAGTTTGAAGAAAAATGGTCATAAATTTTTCAATATTTTTAGTGTATAATTTGTTCTCCAACAAACTAATAATACATTTTTTGTGGATGTTAATGAAATACATGATCCATTTTGGATTGTGCATTCATACCTTTTATATTCCACCTGAGAAGATTCATTTATTTTTCCTCTGCTCCTTATTTATCTTTTAGGAGTATTTGGCTATGAAGATTTCATAAGAAAACTAAGATGCTTTTTGACATGTTGTTGATACACCTCTAGCATGTGGGAGACATTCTCTAATTCTTCTTTTTCTGTTGTAATTTCAGGAATATGCGTTGATGTTTTCTCTGCAGCAATGAAATCCTCATATGGGGAATCATACTTCTCTTTATATGTTTCTTCTACTCCATGTTCTTCAGTAACTTGTTGCTTTGTTTCAGTTTCAGGTATTTCCATACGAACAGAGCTTGCATTACTAGATTTAGTTTCTTCACGAATATCAGCAGTTAAGTTACTATCTTCAAATAAATTCTAGAACATGTTACCCATGCTTACTTCTGACAGATGATATTTCTCTGCAAGGTCAGTTACAAAAAAGTCCAGTTCTTCTTTTCTGCTGTAATATTGATGATATCTGTATGGAATATAAATGATTGTAGTCGAACATAGGTTATTTCTATTCTTTAGTGTATAACAACACTGTCATGATGTTAAACAGGTCCGGGCAGTCTAGATATTCTTCAAGGCCACTCGAAGGCTACAATGATACTCATATTGAATAATGCAGCGCAAGGCATACTATCATCGTTCTTTTTCAAATATGAAGGTAATTTATGTAGTTAGTTTTTCCTTTTTTTTCTTCCTTGGTGTGGGTCTAATACATACATGATGTAGATCATTTATTTCAATGTAATTGATGTACACAAATACAATTTTAAAGAAATATTCATCAACTGTTGCCACTATATTTACTGGATTTGCTTCTGCTGCACTATTTGGCCATTCTCTGACCATGAACTTCATGTTGGGAATTTCAATAGTTTTTATTTCTATGCATCAGGTAACAGTGACTATAACTTCATGTTGGCCACTATATTTTCAATAGTTTTTATTTCTATGCATCAGGCATCAGGTAGAGTTGGTGGATGCTCAAAGTAATGAAATTTTCTTTTATATTACTTATTTTAATATCTGATGTATAATATTTGTCATGTGGCAAACGTATTCCAAATAAATGTAGCACTATTAATTATCTATTGTATATAAGCTTTAGTGTTGTTTTTGTATGAGCTTTTTAAGAAAACCTGGAATATGTATTTTTGTGTGTCTACATATAACACGCTGCATTTATTTTTTACTACTGACTGTCTGATTATGTACCGTGGAATTTATTTATGTTTTTCATTCAAATTTAATTTTGAATGATAGTAAGATTGCATGCAATAATTGTTTGTTATAATCAATAATATATATATAGTCTATTTGAGTACTGTAATAATGGTATCTGAGAATGGTTTTTTTGCAGCAGGTGTAAATAGCTGATGTAATAGAGGGATTAGTTTGCATCAGTTGTTATAAAAAACCAATGCAATAGAGGGATTAGTTGCATCGGTTTTCATTACAACCGATGCAACATGGGGCTGTGTCCAAGCAACCAACCATGATATTTTGCATCAGTTGTTAGTAACAACCGATGCAAAATGGACCTTTTTGCATCGGTTTCAGAACTGATGCAAAAGTGTTAAGCCTGTTGCATCGGTTGCATATGCATCGGTTGTTGAACTGATGCAAAAGGGGGGTAAACAACCGATGCAAATGGCCTGTTTTGTAGTAGTGATAGTTAGACTGCATGGAGTTCCTAGTAGTATAGTCGGTGATAGAGATGCTTTGTTTACTAACGAATTCTGGAAGAGTCTACAAGAAATGATGGGTACCAAGCTTAATATGAGTACTACATACCACCCTCAGATAGATGCACAGACAAAGAGAGTTAATAAGGTACTCGAGGATTTATTAAGGGCTTGTGTACTGGACTTTGGTGGATATTGGGAGGATCACCTACATTTGGTTGAGTTTTCCTATAATAATAACTATCAGACTAGTATAGGAATGGCGCAGTCTAAAGCTTTATATGGAAGGCCATGCAAATCACTCGCTTGTTGGTTGGAAACTGGAGACAGATTAGTCTTAGGTCTAGATTTGGATAGAGAGGCGTCAGAGAAGATTAAGTTGATCCAAGAAAGGATGAAGGAAGCTCAGTCCAGACAAAAGAGTTACGCGGATAAGAGGCGTAAGGATCTAGAATTCTCAGTTGGAGATAAGGTTTTCATTAAGGTATCACCTATGAAGGGTGTGGTGCGATTTGGAAAGTCATGGAAGTTAGCCCCGAGATATGTAGGTCCATTCCAGATTATACAGAGGATTGGAAAGCTCGCATACAGAGTAGAGTTGCCGGGCAGTATGGCAGGTGTCCATAATGTATTTCATGTGTCTTATCTTCGTTAGTGTGTGCATGATCCATAGACTACTATTCCTTCGATAGGATTGGATGAATTAGTGGTACATCCTAATTTGACTATTGTTAGACAACCAGTTTGGGTTGTAGCTAGAGATGAGAAAAGATTAAGGAAAGACAGTCAAGTTGGTAAAAGTTCAGTGGAGCGACAACGAGAAGGACTATACTTGGGAGCAGGCTTTTAAATCTCCCCGAGATGGCCGAGATGAAAAATCCGAGATATCAGCCAAAATCCGAGATTTGACAGCCTATTTAGTTATAAGTGTTTTAAATATCGCCCGAGATAGCCGAGATATTTTCCCGAGATATTCGCCAAAATCCGAGATTTAAAACACTGCTTGGGAGACAGAGGATAAGATTAGAAATACTTATCATGATCTGCTTTGAGGGTATGTCTATATTAGATTTATATAGATAATTTCCAGTCAGATAGGCTAGTATTATTGTTATGGTTATTAGGAGTCATTACAGATGATTACTATGTTTAGTATTTAGTCCTTACTGAATTTCGAGGACGAAATTTTTTAAGGGGGAAGCCTGTAACATCTCTAATTTTTTATAACATTATTCAAGAAATTTAATTAGATAAATTAAATAGAATAATGATGATAAGGGGATTGAGATTTGAATAAACCATATATAGGGTCGTGCTTATTAACAAAGTAAATGGGCTTTAATTGGGTTATTAGCTAATTAAATTACACATGGGCATATTAGTAAAATAGCCACTTCATTATACACGGCTATACACTTCTCATACTTGTCTATTCACGTTCATTTTCTCAAATCTAAAATAAACGCAAAAACCCTAAGGAGCTGGCCATTATTAAAGAGGAAGAATTCAATTTAAAGCTAATGATCCAAGCTAGGAAGGGTTACTCAACAACAAATCTTGAATTCCTTATCATATTTAAGGTGAATAATAATTCATTCCATCTCCTTTTGTTTTTATAATCATATGATTTCGGATTTAAGACTTAATCTTGTTTATACGATGATATGGATGATGATACGCTTGATTTATATTATGTTTGACTTATTTTAATTCATTCACATATGAACTTTCACAGTTTTGATGCAAAACCAAGAATCTATGATTCTAGAATGCCATGGAAAAATTTTTATTTTAAGTAAAACATGATTTTGGGGATTAGTTTTAATTTTCAGAATTTTCCGAGCTATAGAAAATTTATTATGAATTTCTAAAGGAAAATATGATATAATTGGGTTTAAAATTTATTTTGAGTATTTCAGGAAGAAATTGGGTCTGCAATTTTAATATGTTTGATTACATGATAAAATTGAATTTCTGTGATTTTTGGGGATTTTTCCCAATTGATTTACTAGGGAAAATAAATTATTTTAAAAAGAGGGACTTTTCTACAAATGTTGGTTTTGTTAAATGGAAGGGCTTAAACGTTTGAATTTATTTAGATTTATATCTGATAAATGTGGCAGTTTAATGGTAAAGCATTTGAAAAGTTTTAAAGTGACCAATCAAGGAATTACAACAGGCATATTAGTTATAAAGTAATGACCATATTTAGCTATAAATTAGCGTTTTCAGAAAAAAGGAAATTCCGCCTATTTCGGAAGTACCTTTTGACTCCTTTACCCCCGCTCCATCTCAGTCGAAACTATCACAGACGAAACTCACATAGTCGAAACCAATGCACATGGTATCAATGGTATTGGTACAAAGTGAATTGGAGAGTAGCGGAAGGTAGAATGTTGAAAGTAACGCTTCTGTTAGGGTCGAAACCTTATTCTATTTTCAAAAGCTAAGTTCTTGCCTTATTTTACTTAAAGCTTTCGACACAGTCGAAACATATGCTTTCGAAAGGTTTATATAAATAGCTTTCAAGGAAGGTTTCTTTATATGTTAAAGTATTAGCTTTCGAAGGGGTACCTTTCTCCTTAAATAAGAGCTTTCGAAAGGATTGGCTTCGACAAAGTCGAAACCCAACCGCTAATCTTCCTTTCGATTGTATTGAAGCCATCAATGCATTCGAATGGTTATATTTGTTTTTCCTAAGCCAAGCCACTTCCTAAATGCTTTCGAAAGAGGTTGAGGGTTCTGAAGGCAATGGGGTCGGAAGAGGGTTTCGACTATATCCTTCGAAGTTTTAATTTAAAGGTTGTTGCTTTCGACTAAATGGTTCCGACACCATCAACTTTTCCCCTAAATAATTTCATAAAGGTTTCATAAGAGATACTTTCGTATATAACTATTTTGACCCAAAGGATGTTTTTAAGAGTAAACCCAATACTTTCGAAAGGGAACTTTTATTTGTTTCAAAGCTATATTTTAAAGAACGTTTTGATACCATCGAAAGGTATAATTGGTTTTGAAAGAGAATATTTAACAAGGGCTTCAAAAGGTATGTTTATTATGTTTTGAAAAAGGAGTTTTTGCTTTCGATGGAGGTTATCCAAAGATTTCGAAGAGATGTTTTTTAGATTTGAAAACATAAGCCCAATCTCAAATTTAAAGGAATAACCATGGCACAAATAAACAAAGGGTTTTAAAATGAAGAGGTTTTCATTGATTATTAAGGTTAACGGGTTTAACCAGGATTTATATAAGAATGATTTCAAGGAAATTAAACCACAGGTGTTGGTCTTATCTTACTGTTATGATTACGTCTTCATATATTTATTCACATTGTAATTAATCCATGACGGTACTTTGGGAAGGGCAGAATAACCAGTTAGGTTGACCCAGTAGTAAATATAACTTAAGAAATGTTGATATCTTAATTAAAGGTATTGGCAGGGGCCAATAGGTTTACAGTAATCCCATGAAAACTGTATATAATCAAAGATATTGGCAGGGGCCCATAGGTTCATAGTCAGCCCATGAATACTATGATTTGTTATTGGCAGGGGCCAATAGGTTTATAGTTAGCCCATGAAAACTATATCCGGATTAAAATATTGACAGTTAGTCAATAGGCTCCTAGTTAGCCCATGAAAACTAGGATAAAAGAAAAGATATTGGAGTTACCAACAGGTTCTTAGTGATCCCATGAAAACTATGAAATTGGACGGATAGTCCATAAATATTAAACAGGTTAATAGTGACCCATGAAACTATAATTGAGACAGGTAGTCAAATTGAATGGGGATGGGTAATCCTGAATTGATTTACTTGTTTTGCATATCATCACAATATTTTGAAGTACTATGATTTTAACCATTGTGGATGCAGGAGCACAGTATATGGTTTTATAAATGTTTTGGGGTATTAGTGAGGGGAAAACCCGTTCCGCTAAGCGATGTGGTCTCACTAGATATCTAAATGGTTTGAGATGGTAGATTATTATTCATACCAGGATTTTTGTCTGACTCGAAGTTTTTGTTTTCCCCTTAAACTCTCGGGTACTCAATTAACTTTGAGTAGGTTGAGAGTTAAGGTTTCTAGGTGTTCTTTTAGACGAATAAAGCTTCTGAGGACGTGCAGGAGGAAAGCTTGTTATTAGAGTTCTTTTATTTCCACTGTGTGTTTTAGTTGTAAAGGCATATTTGTTTTATTTCATTATTACGTACTCTAATCATCCAAGGCGGCATCTTCATATGTCGCTCTTGGCGTATTTTGTATTAATTATATGTTATCTGAACGTTGTCTGCATATTGGGATTATGTAATCAATTTGGAATATTTTGAAATGGAATGTGGAAATTATTGGTGTTTAATTTTTTTCCATATTCTTGTGTTTCTGTGTATCAATGTATCTTATATCACCATATTTTGTCGCCAAGGGTTAATAACTATAGATGACTGCAGTATCCGTAGCCGTTAGTTTTGGACCTCCAAGTAGGGGGATGTTACAATAAGCCATATAAAATATGTCGAACAAACAATCATAATAAGGCATATTAATTAAATTCACTACTTTATAAATCCATAAATGACTTAACTCTAAAATAAGTCATCTCAAAATATGCCTAAAACTCAAAATCCAAAAAGGCATCTCAAACCAATAAATACAGATCTCATAATTTTGACTTAATAATAACTACATAAGTCACAAATAAAATATGCCCAAAACAAATATTCCAATAAGGCATATCTAATAAATCACCATTTCATAAATACATATCAAGTCTCAATAGACTATCATCTCAAAATATGGTGATAACCAAATCAAAATTCCTCAGAGCCATAAAGGATACAGAATATCCATACTAAAAATCTCTAAAGAAATAATCATCAATAATGAAACAATAATAGTAGTCATCTATCAATTTAATACGGTGAAGCACAATCTACCAAAATAGACCCGCTACATATAAAGGAAGCCTACCGAAAGAGACTGCAAATTAGGAACACCGCTCAAGGAAAGAGCAGCCGTGTACCTAATCTGTCCTATGCAAATTTACCTACCGAAAGAGGTAAACATAGTCTAACTATATAAAACAAAATAAACTGATAGGTTGTAGTATCTATAGACTACGATGAATGTAAAAATCTGCCTTTCGAATGAGACAGCTACCATAATAGATCTTCCGAAAGAGATTTGCCTACCCAAATCTAAAAATGTATCGATTCTCAGATCGATGAAAAATGAGTTATCTTCTCTCAAGGATCTATGGTTTGAAATCCGAACACCCTAAGATAATACAACTCTAAGTGTAAATTACTATCACTCCAGTAATCATAAGAATTTAACTACCTGTACCATACTAGATAGTAAGTTCAGGTATTTACTAAAAGCTAGTAATTTTTACTAAAACTCTCTATTTAACAAATTATAATAATAATCGAAAGAATTGTACAAAGTGTCCCATACCACCCGATAATTCAATCATTTATTAAAATTCTTTATTTCATAGAAAACCAAAAAATCTCAAATCCATAATAACTAAAATAAAAGAGTTTTTATATATACAAAGATATAATTTCTAAAATCGCTTTTAAATCCCTAAACTCATTTTAAAGAAGAGTTACTTATTTACATAATCTTTTGAACTCTTTTAAAATCGTTTAAACCTCTTTTATAACAAAATTGCTTGAAATTAAAATTATTGCTTTCATCATCGCTTATATTAATATTACTATATTTTATCTTTTGTCTCTAAAACCTTTCCAAAATCTTATACTTATAATAGTAAAATTAAAAAGGTTTTACAAATAATCATTACTTTATAATAGCTTTTATAAAACAATACTATATTTTATCTTTTGCTTCTAAGCATTTCCAAAGTTATAACATACTTATAATAATAAATTTAAAAAGGTTTTATAATTAAATTTACTAAATTTTAGAAGTTTTGAAGAGAAATTTTGAATAAGAAATAAGTTAAGAATATAATATAATTTAGCTATATATTATGTAAATAAAATTTCAATAGGTATCAATATGAATAAAATCTCAGTTTTGAAATTATTTTAAAAACATTCAAACAATAAACCCATCGAAAATTCAATAACTAGAGCCAACATCGCTCTAAAAATATAATTCCATAATATGGAATTATTTAGCGATCCGAGTTGCTTTCCGACAACTCCTATCACTCCATCAATGCACAACCATCATATAATATAACTACAATAATCAAATGTGTTTTGATGGTTCTCAACACATGCTATTTCTTAATCAATCCTCAATTCACATCCAATATTTCAAACACACAAATTAAATGATACTATAACATGCAATTTATTTCAATAATTCCATCCAATCGTTACTAAAAATTTATGCAATTCATAAATGATTTCTAAGCTAAGTAAAGCATGCAAAGTAGAATATTCTTATTTAGATATAGTAGTGTGAGTTAAAACAATAACTCACCTTCAACATTTGCTACCCTTGCTTGCCATTTTCCAAGTTCAAGATGCAAGAATTCAACCTGCCTTCACTTCCTTAGTTCCTCCAGCCATCGTCGAACACCCTCATCAACTGCCGGCGACTAACTTCGGCCTTTGCGCCAGAAGTTGAATTCTACACAATAGGAATCGATGCCGCCCTCGTACTCATCGTTGCTATAACATCCTTGCTTCAACCACCTCCGCGAGCGTTCGTGCCTCCAGCCATAGCCGTCGTCGTGACCTCTCCAGATCAACATCCTAGCCATCACCAGAAACCACCGCATCTCGCCTTGATGTCGCGCGACCTCCTCCAAATCCCTTCAATCGCCAGCATCCGCGAGCTATCCTCGAAGTCGCCTCCGATCGCGACAGCAGGTCGTGTGCAAATTTCTTTCTTTTTTCCCGTCGATCGCGATTCTTGATTTGGGAATAAGGGATTTGGGTTTATACAGGCAACTGAAAGAATATGGCCTTGGATGTATTGTTTATACAAATTGGTTGGGCTTAAAATGTTTAGGAATGTGTTTTTTTCCTTGTCTTTTCTTTTTAAGCAATACACTTTATCTTACTTAAACAACATTCCAATTTAATTTTTAAACCGATGTACACTTTTCATCTTACAGAACATATGTATTACGACAACACAATTCCATTCAATCTACTATCGTTTCACTCTATTTAATTATTCACTGTATTGGTATAAAATAGATTTATTAATCTTCGTCGATTTAACGATTCATTAAATAGTAATTAAAACTTCTTTCCATCTATTTCAATTATATATAATTATTCATACTTTAAAATATTTTATATTTATTAAAACATTTCATTTAGATTTTAATATATTATCTAAAAGGAATTTATTAATTGATTAAATTCTTTTTATTAAAAAATCCTTTATTAAATAGACTTTTAATTGAATGATAATTTGATTCCTAATAATAGTCAGAATCGAATTCAAACACTTCTATTTTATTTAAATTAGTTTAATATTACAACTTCAAAACATGGTTGTTACACCATCCTCCACTATGTGCCTGCCTACCACTTTGATTGTAGAGCCTAGTATGCTAAAAATTCAATAATGGTAACAATTTCAGCTATGTTTTATATTATTTGTATACTAGACGCCGACATAATATAATAGAATTTGATATTAAATGTTTTGGTTATCGTAAGGTAAAAACCCGTTCGTGTTTATGTCTGGCATGGTCTTATGAGAAATCTTTATTTTGAAAGGTTTTTATAACTTTAAAATTCAGTTGAGATGTGTTTTCTCACGCTGGTTTACCAGACTGATCCGGGCGTTCTTCACTTTCAATGCTCGGGTCAGACCGAGCATATTTACAGATTTAGATTTGGATGCTTTTGAGCTTAAGCAGACGAGCTAGAGGTCTTCAGGACATATTCCCGTATTTGTTTATTTTCTGCTGCATAGTTGTTTAAATATCTGCATTTGTGAGGACAGGTTATTATAACTGTCCAGGCTGATGATTGTGGTTTGTTGTTGTACTCTGATGGATGTATGTATATTACATTTTCTCTTTTGTAAAGTTCATTGATATTATATATGTTGTTCCGCTGTGTTTGTGAGATTCTGTGATTGTTTTAGTTTCTTCTTCTCTTCTTCTTTCTTCTTTCTTTCCCATAACTATGCATCTTTCCATTCAATTTGGGTTGGACATGTGTGGTTTATTATCAGCTTGAACTGTGCGGATTTGCGGGTCGTTACACACTTACAAAATTTACACTATAATATATATATATATATATATATATATATATATATTTGGTTATACTTACATTTATGCCATGTACATATTGCTAATTAATGACATTCAAATAATCACTCTATATAATTAAAGAGAGAGAAATGAAAGTTTTCTCTCTCCATATAAATAATGCATCCTCTCATTAATTAAATAAGTTAAGAGAAGGAATGAAAAGTTTCATTCTCTAAATTACATAACTTTTAAAGAAAGAAACGAAAGGTTTCTTTCTTTAGATTTACTCTTATGAGTAATTATTGGGTGTATTTAATACAATATATATTTAAGTTTAAATTAATTAAAAACTTTGTTTGATCAATTTTTAAATAAAATAAGGTTTTATTTAAAAACTTTATTAGATTTTATCTAATATCCCTCTGGACTTCATAGGCCCAAAAGATTCGAAATGGTAAATTTTCTGAAATTCACACATTTCTTCCGATGCGGCTGGTCCAGTTCCAATAGTGGCATCAGAGCTTAATAGCCTATGTGGTCTAAATTGGTCATGTTAGGGTTAACTAATTAAGCTTGCCCACTTACTATTGTGTATAGAAAGGTAATGTCTAGGGTTGAAATTGGGTAATCAAAACTATCCTACCTAGTTACCAACTTGGCCCGAAATGTGAAATGAGCCCAAAGGTTGGCCCTGATAGAAAATGTCCAATTTGAATTGGGCATTGGGCTAATTTTCAAAATAGTTTAGAAAATTAAGACAATTTAAATTTAAAAGTTAAATTTAAAATAAAATCATGTTTATTATAAAAGGTTATAATATAACATAAATTTTCAAAATGTTTAAAAATGTAATGAAAATTTCAAAATGTTTAAAACTATTTAAATATTAATTTTGGAATTTAAAATTTATTAGTATATTAATAAAATAAATTAATTAAATGAGTTAATTAATTAATACTTATATTCGTGTATTATATATGTTGATATATGTTATGTTATTTTAAAGTGTTTAAGGTAACATAAGTATACATATATGTATATAAGATAAATTTTCGAAATTAATATAATTTAATTAAAATTGTTTAATTAAATAAATAAATAAAGGTTAATTAGCTAAATAAAAATACGCATATATAAGATATATGTGTTATACTATAAAGGTTATAGTATACACTATAAAGGTAATAGTAGATATGTCCAATATAAAAGTTGTATTGGAATACCAATATAAAATTAATTAAAGAGTTAACTAATTAAAATTAGTTAAATAAGATTTAGTTAATATAAAATTATACATAAGACTAATATATAAGTGATATGAAACATAAAAATTATATAGGAATAAAACTTATATGATATGAATGTATAAACTAAAGGTGGAACATTGAAGAAACCCAAATAAACTTAAGGAATAAATACATACGTAAATTTATGTATAAAGTGATTTCTGATGTATCTGACACTTGATTCACGAGGGTATTTCATAAGAAATACATTATTCCATAAGTCAATATTACTCAATGTAATAGATTAAAGATTATGAATCTTCAATAACTGTTGTCCTCTACCATATATATATATATATATATATATATTAGTACATTACTTGCATATTCCTTAGTTGTTGAGCAAACTCAAGCTAAGGATGTTATGCGTAGTATTATTAATATATTGAAGAGACGAGGTAAGATAAATATATGTATTTGTTGAGAAAACTCAAGGTACATATATTATACTTAGGCTGTCGCGATATGGTAGGTATGAGTGAATAATCTCTTTCGATTTGTTGAGTAAACTCAAAGTCGAAATGAGGTTAGGATAAGGAAACATGGGTTAGGAGTTGTATGTGAAACAACCGATAAGGAGTTATCCATCGTTTATGAGGCTATGATTTGTTAAGCCAACTCAAGATCAGAATACCAAAACAGATGAGTCCTAACACCCACTAGTGAAGTCGAAAGACTTCTATATTTCATCTTAGGATTTGGAGAAACATAAAAGACTAGTGGGAGCCTTATTAGAAAATTTAAATGGTAACATTTAACTTTTCTAATATTGTAAGAACATATGCTAAATAATGTTATAATTATGATCTACAATGATAAATTTGTGCATTTAATATGATTGATAAAACATTTATCAATTATGATTTACAAATGAACTAAATTGAAAATTGCCAAATAGAAATATAACATATACTCACTATTAAATACCTATCGCATGTTAATGTTTTCTATACCTATGCAAGTGCCTAATTTTACAACTACTTAATACGTTCGTAATATAATCACTTACATGTTTATTTGGTCAAGACCCTTTATTGCATTCTATGAGTTTTGAACTCTAAAAGCAATACAGGACTATGGATATTTGATCCATATACTATTGCATTAAGTTTTATATGGGAAACAATCATAGTTCGTAATGTACGATACTTCAGCGAAATTAGTTCATTCTAAATAAGCCAATAAACAACACAATGAGATTGAGTATTCAATTTGATTGATTACATAAAAGATCATATTGCGTTAAATATAACATAAGGCCAGAACTACAGTATAAATCTAAGAACTTCATCGCTGAAATGTTGGTTTGATTGGTTTACGTAAAGTGCAACACATTTGATGTCATTAAATGTTAAGGATAATAAAATATGCTTTTGTAAAGAGTTCATTATGATATTGTTGTAAGGGTAAATGGTTTGACCATTTAGAAAAGCAAACGAATGCATAAGAGTAAATGTGAATTAAGGTACAGTTGGAATGAAGAGAGTGAATGATCATGTAACGAACCACCTTTTTTGATGGTTTAAATCGACAATAAAACACACATGTCAACTCAAACCATTCAAAATGGAGGATTGTTAATGGGGTAAATAAGAAAATAAGAGAAAAGAAAGAAAACAAAACACAGAATCTCAAGTGGAATAATAAAATATAATAATCAAATAAACAGTTCATGAAGCTGTTTTACAAATAACATTTGATTACACTTTTACAATATATCAGAGTTATACATACAGCAGGAATAAATAAATAATGCAGCGGATCAACATGATACAGTGGAATAATAATAATAATAATATAATACTAAACTCCGTTTTCGTCCTCCAGAAATCAAGCCTTCAACGCTGAAATGCTCAAGCTGACCCGAGCGTAATGAAAAGACAAAACACTCAATTCAGAATAAAAAGATCTTATGTAAGTTAAATCAGCATAAATAAATATGAGTGTAACGGCTTCAGAGATGTTTACGAGATTTTACATCTCCTATCCAGTGTTGATGTGCACGTAAATGTGCATATTTTTACCACCATATTTAATCTATTTAAATTAAATAAATGATTGGGTATTTTAACTTGTTTAAACCAAAATTCAAATTATTTTCGTATTGTCACATATTCATCTTCATATAGGGGCAATGTAACGACCCGCCTTTTTGGACAGTTTAAATCGACAAATCAGACACACATGTCGATTCTAAACCATTCAAAAGGGCGGATGGTTAATGGGGTTAAATAAGAAAAGAAAGGAAAGAACAGAAACAAACTCAGAATCTTGCAGCGGAAGGATAAAGTATAATAATAAAATAACAGTTCATGAAGCTGTTAAATAAACATTGGAATATTATTATACAACAATAATCAGAGTTACATACATTCAGAGTAATACAATAATGCAGCGGAACATAGTACAATGCATGGATATAGTAATAGTAAATATACCAAATCTTCGTCTTCGTCCTCCAGAATAATCTTCAATCTAAACTGAAATGCTCAGGCTGACCCGAGCGTAATGAAAAACAAAACAATCGAGTCAGGACTAAAATATCTTATGTCAGTTAAATCGAAATGGATAAATATGAATGCAATAACTTAAGAGATGTTACGGGTTTTTCCATCTCCCAAGGATCCGTTAAACTATCTACTACATAGTATGTACGCTATATACACTAGGGTCTAATCAGTAAGGTAAGATATCAAAATAGCGTTAAGTCGTGGCCCATTCCACCCTTAACACATTTTTATTCCCAATAGCATATACAAGACCGTAGTTTCCCCAAAACCGGAAGTCACCAGAGGGCAATCCATATACTAAAGGTACAAACCAAAATCGTAGTGGTCGCGAATAGGATAATCGGTATGACAAGGTACATGAGGCAATACCAACTAGGATACTAGTAGTTGCGTGATCCGGACTGATGTTGGGCATAGCAGCTACTACCCCAACACCGCGAAACAACACTCCCAAATCGCGGGTGCACCCAAATCGAATCACAAATGTAATAGACATGGTATCGAAGAAGTGTGTCCGCTAGAGGTGGCGAACCTCAATGGCCCGGCGCGGCTCCTGTTTTAGTCATGTCAGGGGTCATCCAATATCGTTCTCTTTCTTCAATCAACGCGTTCATCAAACCATCCACTTCGTTCTGGATCAACACTCCGCGTATACTAGTTATTAAAGTGGTTTTCGGTATCGACAGAGAGTATGTCCATATCCGATCCCGGTCTCTTTAATAACTACGTATTACTTACACCGATTGGTTTTATTATGCTTCGAAAACAATTCATCTTTTTTTAAAATCAAATCTCGCATTTGTTTCGAAAACAAAACCATTTCAAATATCATATCATTTTTTTTCAAAGCCAAATTTTTCGATAAGTCAATTCATTTCAAAATCGTTTACTTCAAAACTTCATTTGAATTTTTAAATTTGATTAAATTTCCATTAATCCAATTTGCATTTAAATCAAGGATTTAAACATAACCTTTATTCCCTTTAACTGGTTTAAATTTTTAGAAAATAGTTTAAAAATAGTTTTAGAAAATTTAATAGTTAAATAATTAATTTTTTTTTATAGAAAATAATTTAAGAAACATATGGTTTATAAAATAAATAATTGTATTAGTTTAATAGAAAATAGTTTTACAAATAAAATGGTTTATAAAGTAAATAGTTTGAGAAAACAAATTTGTTTGAATAAATAAAATAGATTTGAAATAGTTATACTAAAATAATTTGTTTAAAATACCTTCCCAAGTCAAACTAGTTAATTTCCAAATATCTCGATTCCTTTCAAATTCATTTCAATTCTTAGTTAATTCAAATCAAAGTTCAAGTTTATATTTTTAGATAAATCTTCATTCAGTTCAAATAAATTTCAATCAAATTTCCACGATCCAACTTGGTTCGAATAATTCAATTAAATTAGTTATCAACACTTAAACTTCCATTTAAACCTTTTATATATATACAAAGTTTCGAATTCAAATTCCAGTTATCGATCATTTAAATTTATACCGCCGAATAAAGTATGCTCATTCCAAATTTGCAATTCCTTTATTAAATTCAAATCATACTTAACTTAGATTTAACTTTCGGTTTTATTCCAAACGGTTTCTAATTCAAGTTTTAGTTTCAAAAATTCAAATCCTTTATCTCTTTTAAACAATTCAATTAAACCAAATTCAATGTTTGAAAACAGTAAATTTATCCAATCGGTGTCTGTATAAATTTCTCTATCCTATGGCCAAGTGAAATTTTTTTTTTATTATTACAATTTAAATTCTTTAAACGATTAATCCCGGTTAATTTGATGCCCGCAACATCTAGGGTAATGATTGGGATTAATCGATACACATCAACGACCAAACTAACAATGTATATGAAATCAATCTAAATAACAGGAAACAGTCACATAATCAATATACAACAAATAAAATCATATATCACAACCATAAATCCAAGCAGTCATAATATCATGAAATTTGCTATTCAATGGTGTCGGGGTTCTTAACTGGCAAATGATTTAAATTCTAGACTAACTATCAAATTTAAATTAACTGGCAATTAAAGTCATATAAATCATCCAATACGATATAAACAGCCAATTTCATCCATCAACATCAAACAACACAAACATATTATCACAGGAATTTCTATTTAACTAACATAAAAAAAATTTTAGTCAAATGTGAGCGTAAAACACTCACCTTGATTTTCAATTTTAAATCAAATCGAACGACGTTCGATTTAATCTAAAATTTTAGTTAGCTCCAAATATCCCCAAATCAATTCCATGATGTAGAGCTCGTCACCACGATTCCAACGCAAAAAGATTCGTCCGAAACCGACCTCGTATGACAAAGTTACAGCGGTTTAATCATTAAACGAATTTACATACATCAATTTACATTTTAAATTTTAAATTTTAAACCTTCAGCCAATCAGAGCCGCACGCGACTTTCCTCCCCCCAGCTCCATCTATACGCGACCGAACCCATTTCATGAACAAACCCTAAATCACGCGACTTCCAAACGACGACGAAACCCCATCTTATCACCACCCTGACGTGCGCCTTCCTCCACCACGCCCCCACGCCAAGTGCGGCTCCACCTCGTGCTCCCCCTAGTCTCGAATTGCGCGCGCAACTCGGCATGAACGCAGCCCCCTGGCGCCTCCTCCGATCGACGATGCATGCGATCAACCGTATGGATGTCCTCGTCTCGATGAGATCTTCAACTTTGCAGTTGGAAGTTCGTTGAATTGCTTTACGGATTGAAAGAAATTAAGGGGAGAAGATAGGAGCATTTCTGGCCTTCCATTCGAAAACGGCGGCTAGGGTTTTCTCCCTTTTTTTTTTTATGAAGAGGAGGGGTATTTATAGGGAACCGAACGACACTATTCATCCCGGTTTTCCGAACTCCGATTTACGCACCGTAACAGGCGTTTCTGGGGTTTACCCCGCGTTCCGGACCCAATGGAACAGGTTTCGGAAGCTAATTCGATCGTTTGTGCGAGATATGACATAAAACGCTCAATTTAAATCAAACCGATTTAAACCGATTTCAAGGCGTTTTAATTTGTACCGGACAAACGGTACATCCAAAAATTACGAAATTTGAAACCATGCAATAATATCACATTACGGATCCGATGAAACTGGTTTCGTTGAAATCCGAGACTTTTGAAAAAAAATGACTAATTTCTCTCGCCGAATTAATATTAAAAACAATTCGATGCGTTTCGAGCTGCCACGGTCAAATGATAACTCCGATTGCTACGAAAATTGAAATCCGACAATAACAAACTATTACAGATCCAATGGAATTAGTTTCGTTCAATTCTGAGACTGTTAGAAAAATGGCTATTTTCAGTCGATAATTAAATATTAAAATATTCAATTTTCACAAATTAACTTTAAATTCAATTTTAAAAGTTCTATAACATTACTATAACTCCAATATGATAAGATAAAATTTTACAAATTATTTTCAATCATATTCAACTCGATTTCAATTATTTCTGAAATTTAACTTATTAAATTATCGATTTAATTGTCTGATTAAATCCAATATTCGAAAAATAAATTATTCGACTGTTTAATTTCAATATAAAATTCCCAATTTTAAATTATTAACTTTTAAATCAAATCTTAATTGTTCACAAATTCCATTTTTAAGTTCATAGTAATTAACAATCTTTTACAATGCAATTTTCCATTATAAATCCAATATAAAAGATTATATTAGATTCAACGTTCAATTATATTGTAATTCAAATTCAAGTTATTTAATTCCAAATGAATTCTTTTATTTCGATTTACACTTTCATTATTGAATCAACCATTTACTTATACATTATTATCAATAGTTTATAATTCATTTACTTTCATTTTCTTCAGCTATCATCTTATTTAAATTCACAGTAATATTAAATTACATTCATTTACGTTGATTTCCATATTATAACTTCAATATTAAATGTAACATTTTATTTATTTCGTTGCTTACAATCAAATTCAATTCAATTCAATTACTTGTTACATTCAAATTTAAATCTTTACTTACGTTCAATTACAAGTTAACATCTTTATTTAATTTACAAATAAGTTATTTCAGAATTCAGTTTTGTATTTTAACTTGTAATTCACATTTAACAACACAAAATTTTATTTCCTTCGGATTTTTATCAAAATTTACATTTTAATTCGTATTTTTAAAGTGTTAAAAATACGGGTCGTTACATTCTCCCCCACTTAAAACTTTTCGTCCTCGAAAAGGAACAGAGGAGGGGAAACCATCATTTAGATATAATTCATTCAAAATATTCGACTTATTTGCAAAATTTAGTTATAGGATTTTTTTTTTTCACAAAATTTTCTAACTCCCGGATTTTTGAAAAAATTTCGGCAGCACCTCCTTTGCGCGGCTAGGACCGAAAAATTTCACATGGTAATAATTGCATGATATACATCTCATTACAAGAATGAGGCATCCCAAAACATGGGGAACACAATAATATACCACAACATAAACTGTAATCCGAGAACGTACCTTTTATTAAGCGTTTATTAGCATTTTAACTTACATTTTGCATTTAGCGCAGAAGCGAGCTCCTCAAGCGAAGCGCAACCCCTTTGCTACCTACTAAAATGCTCAATAACCAAGTTAGAACCATGCATATAAAAATAGATTGATATACTTAGCATAAACAACATACATATAACATGTTTTAGCTTCAAAACTGAAATTCCAATTCCAGGGCAGCAAACGAATCTCAGTTTTTGGTCACCTAAACGATAAAATTTGGAAATGGAATCTAAACAAAAGTTATTTCATTCATTTCAGGCTTTCCGGAATGTCCAAGATCATCGAATTCGGACAATCCGTTCAAAAGTTACGGCCGTTTTACTACGAGAATACGTTTCTGGTCCGTGCAGGTCAGCGATAGACATTTACATTTTTAACCTAGTAAACGAATGAATTTTCAGAAATACTCTAAACAAAAGTCGTGCTACAGATTCTAAGCTTTCCGAAAAGTCCAAGATCATAAAATTCCGATTATTCATTTAAAAGTTATGGTACTTTTAGTTTCAGCACATACCGGACAATTTTAGATTTCTACATTTGTTTGTTATTACAAATACAAACTATCCAATTTAAAGTTTCCGGAAAATCAAGCATTAACCCAAAGTTGTTAATTTCTTTTTTTTTTTATTTTTATGAAATAAGTTTACATTAAATTCATTTTCCGGTTTATTCACTTTATTACCTCCACATTTTAACTCAAGACAATTTTGCTTCACATTAAATTGGATTCAATTATATTCAACATCACCTTACTACAAATTGAATTTAATTACTTAAATTTTTATTCCATTTATTCAATTCCATTACACTAATGAATTCTACTAAATCAATTATCATCCATCTAACAATCAATGCATATCAAACATTAACATCCATCCAAAATCTACACTAAATCAATTATACATTTCCAAGTCAAAATTTTAATTTCATACACTTCCAAGTTTATTGACATTTAGTTTTATTCAAATTAAATTAGTTTCCATTTACTAATTTTATTTTTTATTAATTTTGAATTTAATTCATTTTACAACTTAAATTTCCTTTATATTTATACTATCAATAGATCTTCACATTTTATTTTTCGCAATCACACTTGTATATTATTCATTTACTTATCCTTATTAGCATTTTAAACTTTTTAAGTATTTGGTAAGTTATAGCTATGCAAATAAAATGTAGTTAAACAATATACAACCTCTTTTCATTCAAGGTTGAATTTTCAATTAATTAATTCTTAAGTCATTACTTAAATTTCACTATAATTTAATTTCACATTTACATTCACATATAGTATTTCCATTTTATATTAACATAATGGTGAATCACCTTTAAATGTTAATTTAAATTC
This sequence comes from Allium fistulosum, assembly GCA_030737815.1. Taxonomy (NCBI): domain Eukaryota; kingdom Viridiplantae; phylum Streptophyta; class Magnoliopsida; order Asparagales; family Amaryllidaceae; genus Allium; species Allium fistulosum. The sequence goes on along the minus strand of CM060906.1, from coordinate 1,133,298,504 downwards.
CAATTATTTACTAACAATTTTATTTATATTTGCAAACCATTAATTAAATGCATATTTCATTATTCAAACCTACTTGTATATTATCCAATTAACAATTCATATAACATTCTTGAACTTCTTAAATATTTTGGTAAGTTATATCTATGCTATAGAATGAAATTTAATACTATGCGAGTTTTACAGTTTCAATTTTATTTTAAATTCATAATTTCCTAATTCTAAGGATTTCTACTTCAATTGATATTTCACTTAGCTCTTAGGTTCAATTCTCATTTCGCAATTCAGAAGTTCCGTAATGATTCAAGTATTTGTATATCTCAATAGTTTGAAGTCATTAAATATTAAAGAACTTAAGAATTTCAACTCCGGTTTCAATTCAAATCAAGTTTGAAATAATATATACTTATATTAGTGTATATCAAGTCATACTATAGAGAATACAAAATAAAATTCAATTTTAATCAAAACAGGGTTTAGAAAAACTATTAAGTGATCTCCCCCACTTAGACTCTCGAAAATAAAGTCGATGATGCGTGCACTCATCACCGGAATCATTTTCTAGTGTCAAGAGGGGAGTATAACACTTACTTCATTTGAAAATCCTTTGAAAACAATTTCTAATCGAATATACTATCATATAATACTTATATTATACATTTCAAATTTTTGATAATAAATTTTCAAAACACCGGAATTTAAATTCTCCATCTTAATTTAAATTCATTTTTATTTTATTTTATTTACCATTTATATTCATTGTCAATCATATTTACAAGTTTCATTTCTTAAAATCATCCAATAGTCAATAGTTAGAAATATTGACTAATCAACAATAAACGATGATAATCTAATATTATCATCTCCTAACAACCAACACAATCAAAATTTATAAATTTTCAAGATAATTCTTTTGTATATAAAATATAATTCAAAACAATATTATGTTAATCTGTCCTATTCGAGTGTTTAGAAATTCCTATCGATGCCTTGGCGTCCCAAGTACCAACCAGAATTCATAAATACTCAACGGAACAAATTAACACAATATAAAATCATTTTTATATCAAAATTACAAATACGCTCTCTCATATACACTCAACTCATTCATATAGTTTACCTCTATTTCAATGAGTTATTCCCCACTAGAGCCAAGGTTTATCGCTAAACCAAAGCTCTGATACCAACTGTAACGACCCGCCTTTTTGGACAGTTTAAATCGACAAATCAGACACACATGTCGATTCTAAACCATTCAAAAGGGCGGATGGTTAATGGGGTTAAATAAGAAAAGAAAGGAAAGAACAGAAACAAACTCAGAATCTTGCAGCGGAAGGATAAAGTATAATAATAAAATAACAGTTCATGAAGCTGTTAAATAAACATTGGAATATTATTATACAACAATAATCAGAGTTACATACATTCAGAGTAATACAATAATGCAGCGGAACATAGTACAATGCATGGATATAGTAATAGTAAATATACCAAATCTTCGTCTTCGTCCTCCAGAATAATCTTCAATCTAAACTGAAATGCTCAGGCTGACCCGAGCGTAATGAAAAACAAAACAATCGAGTCAGGACTAAAATATCTTATGTCAGTTAAATCGAAATGGATAAATATGAATGCAATAACTTAAGAGATGTTACGGGTTTTTCCATCTCCCAAGGATCCGTTAAACTATCTACTACATAGTATGTACGCTATATACACTAGGGTCTAATCAGTAAGGTAAGATATCAAAATAGCGTTAAGTCGTGGCCCATTCCACCCTTAACACATTTTTATTCCCAATAGCATATACAAGACCGTAGTTTCCCCAAAACCGGAAGTCACCAGAGGGCAATCCATATACTAAAGGTACAAACCAAAATCGTAGTGGTCGCGAATAGGATAATCGGTATGACAAGGTACATGAGGCAATACCAACTAGGATACTAGTAGTTGCGTGATCCGGACTGATGTTGGGCATAGCAGCTACTACCCCAACACCGCGAAACAACACTCCCAAATCGCGGGTGCACCCAAATCGAATCACAAATGTAATAGACATGGTATCGAAGAAGTGTGTCCGCTAGAGGTGGCGAACCTCAATGGCCCGGCGCGGCTCCTGTTTTAGTCATGTCAGGGGTCATCCAATATCGTTCTCTTTCTTCAATCAACGCGTTCATCAAACCATCCACTTCGTTCTGGATCAACACTCCGCGTATACTAGTTATTAAAGTGGTTTTCGGTATCGACAGAGAGTATGTCCATATCCGATCCCGGTCTCTTTAATAACTACGTATTACTTACACCGATTGGTTTTATTATGCTTCGAAAACAATTCATCTTTTTTTAAAATCAAATCTCGCATTTGTTTCGAAAACAAAACCATTTCAAATATCATATCATTTTTTTTCAAAGCCAAATTTTTCGATAAGTCAATTCATTTCAAAATCGTTTACTTCAAAACTTCATTTGAATTTTTAAATTTGATTAAATTTCCATTAATCCAATTTGCATTTAAATCAAGGATTTAAACATAACCTTTATTCCCTTTAACTGGTTTAAATTTTTAGAAAATAGTTTAAAAATAGTTTTAGAAAATTTAATAGTTAAATAATTAATTTTTTTTTATAGAAAATAATTTAAGAAACATATGGTTTATAAAATAAATAATTGTATTAGTTTAATAGAAAATAGTTTTACAAATAAAATGGTTTATAAAGTAAATAGTTTGAGAAAACAAATTTGTTTGAATAAATAAAATAGATTTGAAATAGTTATACTAAAATAATTTGTTTAAAATACCTTCCCAAGTCAAACTAGTTAATTTCCAAATATCTCGATTCCTTTCAAATTCATTTCAATTCTTAGTTAATTCAAATCAAAGTTCAAGTTTATATTTTTAGATAAATCTTCATTCAGTTCAAATAAATTTCAATCAAATTTCCACGATCCAACTTGGTTCGAATAATTCAATTAAATTAGTTATCAACACTTAAACTTCCATTTAAACCTTTTATATATATACAAAGTTTCGAATTCAAATTCCAGTTATCGATCATTTAAATTTATACCGCCGAATAAAGTATGCTCATTCCAAATTTGCAATTCCTTTATTAAATTCAAATCATACTTAACTTAGATTTAACTTTCGGTTTTATTCCAAACGGTTTCTAATTCAAGTTTTAGTTTCAAAAATTCAAATCCTTTATCTCTTTTAAACAATTCAATTAAACCAAATTCAATGTTTGAAAACAGTAAATTTATCCAATCGGTGTCTGTATAAATTTCTCTATCCTATGGCCAAGTGAAATTTTTTTTTTATTATTACAATTTAAATTCTTTAAACGATTAATCCCGGTTAATTTGATGCCCGCAACATCTAGGGTAATGATTGGGATTAATCGATACACATCAACGACCAAACTAACAATGTATATGAAATCAATCTAAATAACAGGAAACAGTCACATAATCAATATACAACAAATAAAATCATATATCACAACCATAAATCCAAGCAGTCATAATATCATGAAATTTGCTATTCAATGGTGTCGGGGTTCTTAACTGGCAAATGATTTAAATTCTAGACTAACTATCAAATTTAAATTAACTGGCAATTAAAGTCATATAAATCATCCAATACGATATAAACAGCCAATTTCATCCATCAACATCAAACAACACAAACATATTATCACAGGAATTTCTATTTAACTAACATAAAAAAAATTTTAGTCAAATGTGAGCGTAAAACACTCACCTTGATTTTCAATTTTAAATCAAATCGAACGACGTTCGATTTAATCTAAAATTTTAGTTAGCTCCAAATATCCCCAAATCAATTCCATGATGTAGAGCTCGTCACCACGATTCCAACGCAAAAAGATTCGTCCGAAACCGACCTCGTATGACAAAGTTACAGCGGTTTAATCATTAAACGAATTTACATACATCAATTTACATTTTAAATTTTAAATTTTAAACCTTCAGCCAATCAGAGCCGCACGCGACTTTCCTCCCCCCAGCTCCATCTATACGCGACCGAACCCATTTCATGAACAAACCCTAAATCACGCGACTTCCAAACGACGACGAAACCCCATCTTATCACCACCCTGACGTGCGCCTTCCTCCACCACGCCCCCACGCCAAGTGCGGCTCCACCTCGTGCTCCCCCTAGTCTCGAATTGCGCGCGCAACTCGGCATGAACGCGGCCCCCTGGCGCCTCCTCCGATCGACGATGCATGCGATCAACCGTATGGATGTCCTCGTCTCGATGAGATCTTCAACTTTGCAGTTGGAAGTTCGTTGAATTGCTTTACGGATTGAAAGAAATTAAGGGGAGAAGATAGGAGCATTTCTGGCCTTCCATTCGAAAACGGCGGCTAGGGTTTTCTCCCTTTTTTTTTTTATGAAGAGGAGGGGTATTTATAGGGAACCGAACGACACTATTCATCCCGGTTTTCCGAACTCCGATTTACGCACCGTAACAGGCGTTTCTGGGGTTTACCCCGCGTTCCGGACCCAATGGAACAGGTTTCGGAAGCTAATTCGATCGTTTGTGCGAGATATGACATAAAACGCTCAATTTAAATCAAACCGATTTAAACCGATTTCAAGGCGTTTTAATTTGTACCGGACAAACGGTACATCCAAAAATTACGAAATTTGAAACCATGCAATAATATCACATTACGGATCCGATGAAACTGGTTTCGTTGAAATCCGAGACTTTTGAAAAAAAATGACTAATTTCTCTCGCCGAATTAATATTAAAAACAATTCGATGCGTTTCGAGCTGCCACGGTCAAATGATAACTCCGATTGCTACGAAAATTGAAATCCGACAATAACAAACTATTACGGATCCAATGGAATTAGTTTCGTTCAATTCTGAGACTGTTAGAAAAATGGCTATTTTCAGTCGATAATTAAATATTAAAATATTCAATTTTCACAAATTAACTTTAAATTCAATTTTAAAAGTTCTATAACATTACTATAACTCCAATATGATAAGATAAAATTTTACAAATTATTTTCAATCATATTCAACTCGATTTCAATTATTTCTGAAATTTAACTTATTAAATTATCGATTTAATTGTCTGATTAAATCCAATATTCGAAAAATAAATTATTCGACTGTTTAATTTCAATATAAAATTCCCAATTTTAAATTATTAACTTTTAAATCAAATCTTAATTGTTCACAAATTCCATTTTTAAGTTCATAGTAATTAACAATCTTTTACAATGCAATTTTCCATTATAAATCCAATATAAAAGATTATATTAGATTCAACGTTCAATTATATTGTAATTCAAATTCAAGTTATTTAATTCCAAATGAATTCTTTTATTTCGATTTACACTTTCATTATTGAATCAACCATTTACTTATACATTATTATCAATAGTTTATAATTCATTTACTTTCATTTTCTTCAGCTATCATCTTATTTAAATTCACAGTAATATTAAATTACATTCATTTACGTTGATTTCCATATTATAACTTCAATATTAAATGTAACATTTTATTTATTTCGTTGCTTACAATCAAATTCAATTCAATTCAATTACTTGTTACATTCAAATTTAAATCTTTACTTACGTTCAATTACAAGTTAACATCTTTATTTAATTTACAAATAAGTTATTTCAGAATTCAGTTTTGTATTTTAACTTGTAATTCACATTTAACAACACAAAATTTTATTTCCTTCGGATTTTTATCAAAATTTACATTTTAATTCGTATTTTTAAAGTGTTAAAAATACGGGTCGTTACAGGCAAAATGGTCATTTTGTGCATTTATTAAATTGTAAAAATTTACTTGGAATTTTCTATGTTGTTTTGTAGGAAATTAAGTGAATTTTACAAGTGGTTTCATGATGATATATGCATGCACAAGAGTGAAGAGAACAAATGAAGATGGAAATAATTCAAAGTGAAGATCATGGAGGACCCCACTTACCCACCTACCTTAATGTACACTTAGGAGCTAATGCACATGCTAAAAGGCCATTAAATCTTCATGCACACTTAATGGGTGATTAGTGGATGCTACTGGTTACTTGGCCACCACACTTCCTAAGGGGTAGTTTGGGCATTCCCAAAAAAATGAATTAGGGTTTCTAACTTGTTTAAATACCTCATATCTTCATGTAAACCCCTCTTCCTCTTAGTGAGTTTTAGGCTCAAAATAAAAGAAAGCCCTCTTTCTCTTTTCATGGCTACTTAGCCATTTTTATTTCATGTAATCTTTCTTTCTATGCAATGTTAGTTAATGTTCTTTTACATTTACATGCTCTCTTTCTTATGTTGTTAGTAGCTTAATGTTCATTTCTTTTTACTTAGCTTTTCTTTTCATTTTACTCTCTTTTTGCTCTTGTTTATTTCATGTTGTTTTCTACATTTGTTGACTTAATAACAAATATGAGAGGCTAATCCCTACAATTTAGAGGTAATGAAGCTCTCTTGAATCATGTAGATGTGACATTATTTTTCATTTATGTCTCTTTTGTGCTTAATGGAAAGTTAGATGTTTGTGTGATTTTGTGTTTAATATTGAGTTTGATAGCTTATGTTGTTCAAAACAAATAAGCTATGCTTAATCATATGAATCACCTCTTCATCTACATATGATCATAGTAATGGAAGTGGATTTATAATCAAAATTTGATGGTTTATGTTTCTAATTCAATAGTTAATAAGCCATACTTAAAATAGATTCTACTTTTAATTTCATGTCATTTTTATTAAGGTTAGTAAGTGGGTTAGAGGGTGCATTAAAGTTTGATGGTTTAAGTGTGTTAATTAATAACACAATTAGGCCATGCTTATGATAAATGCATCAACTAAACTCACAAATGACCAAAAAGGGATTATAATTTCATTGTGTTGATTTATGTGATCAAGAGAGGGGATTTGCCTCTAAATTGCTCTTTAATCTCATGTTTTTATTCTCCTTAGTTTTAGCTTGTTTTTACTTTCTTTTATTTAGTTAACAATCCCTAGACTTTGGTTTAATTTGATTGAATAGATTTTTAAAATCTAACAATTCCCTACAGATCGATCCGTACTCGTCACGTACTATCATTGTACGCCGTGCGCTTGTGGTATAAATTTTATTATAAATTTTTCGGTGGTTTACTAAACCGATAGAAAATTTGCCGATTAACAAGTTTTTGGCACCGTTGCCGGGGAATAGTTTTGATTCTGATTTTCTATTCTTCGAATTATTTGTTGTTTGATTTTTGTGTGTTTTAATTTTTGTGTGTTTGCATTTAATAATAATAATAATAATTTGTGTGTCTGTGTTATTTTTGTTTACATTTGTTTGTGTGCATGTTTTTGTAGCCCATCTATTTTCATTTGCATTTACATATTAAAAAAGAGAGCATATACAATTTCAAAGGGAAAAAAAATTATTTCATTGCATTTTCAAATACATTTTTTTACTTTTAATTTACAGTTACATTCTTCCTTTTTATTCTTTTGGTTTACACTGTGCATACATTGCTGTTCACTGTTTCATTGCTGTGTACTATGCACATTACTGCTTCTGGCATCACCACTGTCTTCTGTTCCACACATTGCCTACCTCTCTACATTCACTGCTGAACTTCGCTCCTCCATATATACATCAACAGTCATTCCCCCAACCATCATTTGCCCTCCTTCTTACATATCCAACACACTTCCTCATCACTCCTTCCACCAAGAACAGCAGCTTCACTGACAACAATCCATATCATCTACAATCTACTCTCCACTGTCAAAAACCAAAACTCCACCATCTTACAACCAGAGACTACACTTCATCATTCCCACAGCCTCGACAGCGACTTCACTACATTCCACCAACTACCATAATCACAACTCTACAACCCATCTGCACAGTTATTTCCTCCATCACCAAAACTGCTGCAGTTTCATTCTCCTCAACACAAAACTCTTCAGTTCATCACCATACCCACAATCCAACCCCCATTGCTGCTGCACATCCACACCCACCAGACCCTTCACTGTCAACTATTGCTTCACCACTCCAACTTCTGACCATCCCCTGCCTGATTTCATATCTCCACAAACTCCTTTTCATTACCCTGCAACAAGCATTTCATACAACTTCAACAATCACCACAAACATTCACACAACTGCTCCAACATACAACAGACCTTTGCCACTTCATTTCATCAAGCAAATCATACACACCCATCAACCTAACTATCATACAAACAACCCACTACCAAACCACCACTTCAAAATCTACTTGAATTCCCACTGACTACATTCACTTAAATTCATCATTCATCAACTCCACATCTCCACTGACAACATCTACCCTCAAATTGTCACATCTCCACTTCATTCATTTCCTTCATCTCCTCATCACAACATAACTAACCACCACTGGCCATAACCACCATACTGTCACAGCAAACACCTGCTCACACCTCAAAGTGATCACAACATTCACCCAAAACTGATACAACATTCACCAACATTCACAAAACTGATACAACATTCACCAACATTCACAAAACTGATACAACCCCTTTACTACTTGCTCATACCACTGCCAGAAGCTACAACAGGCTCTATTTCGTGCTGCAGTACCACGAACAACAGCACTCGTGACCAATCACCTCCCCGCCTCAGCAACCCATTGACCGAACACCTCAACTGAACTCACAAAACACCCTTCTCAAACTCGAACAACACACCCTCCCCAATTCAGCCTACTATCACTTACCTCTCCACTGTAAACACAACATCAATTTACCTGATCGCAACCCAATACCCAACGCGACCCTCACAAATCTTCCAATCGAACCACGAACTCCAATCGAACCATCGAAACAACCCGCCATCCATCGCCAACATCCTTGCGAACACCCCAATTACCACCGCGACTTTCATCAACGCCTTTTATTCTTCCTCAGCCTCGACTTCAAAGCACCGAACTGGACCAGCGACCCCTTCACCACCTCATAACTGCGATCGAATCCAAAACCCAATCGAACACGCAATTGAACAATCGAAAGGGATCCTGACTTGGTCTTGAATTCAACTTCAATTTTATTTTGATTTGCGGTTTGTATTGGATTTCTGCATCATTTTTTTTTGAATTGAGAAAGTGTTTGATTGCGAATCGAACAAGCAATTGAATGGTCGGTTGTTTGAATTGAGAAAGTGTTGATTTATTTATTGGGTCGGGCTGTTCTTTGGTTATTGAGAAATAGTTTAATTTGTTTGTTAGCTCGGTTTCTTTTTCTTTGTTTAAAGTGTTTAAGCTTAGAGTTTTTCTCACCTCTTAAAAAATTTTGAGTTTAGTTTTGTTTTATCTCTAAAAAAAATTAAAAACATTTGGTTTGTTTTGTTTAATTTGTTTTAGTTCCATTTGTTTAAAAAAACAACAAATTTCAATTTGTTTTGTTTGGTTTTCCCTTGATATTAAAAAAAACTTGAATATATATTGTTTTTAAATTTCAAGTTGCCAAAACAGATTGGAAGAGTTGCTTGATTCACTTGGCTTGCTAAAAATAATTGCTTCGCTTTGCAAAAATAATAAACTGCTTGCTTACTATATCTATTGTTTTTATTTGTCTTGCATTGTTGTTGTTTGCACTCTATAAAAAAATCAAAAATTCAAAAACAAAACAAAAATCCATTTGTAGTTGCATGGTTAATACATGTTTAATTTCTGCTTTGCATTTCATCCCAGAATTTTGATTAATAATAACGATTAGAAATCGATGACTTTTAATTGTATATTGACAAGTTATCTTCTTTGAACAATTTAATTCTTGGTGTCTAGGCTACAGTATAGCAATAATAAATTATAAATATTACGGTGATTCGTAAATATTATACTGAATTGTTTCTTTGAAGGCACTTAAACCTTCGGTTAAATTGCTACGGTGATTCGTGGTGCACCGATAAATCCTATCCGTTACCTGGCTGAGAACTATCTTGTTGAATTAAGACAATTTGTGATTATACAATTTTGGGTTAAATTGGGATAAATAATTTGTAATTAACCCTTGCATTTATTCAGTTACATTAGTTCATGCATATTTAAATAAAAAAAAATTCAAAATCCAAAACTAATTTTTTTTTAAATATTCCTATTCTTTCTCTTTGAAATTTTAAAATCCTTTTCCTTTGAAATTTCAAAAATCCAATATATATATATATATATATATAAGATCATTTCAAAAACAAAAACAAAACTAAAAAACCAAAATACAAAACAAAAATCAATTTTCCATTTTGAAAAAATAAATTCTATCTGTAAATATTTTTCCTTTATATAATAAAAAAAACAAAAACATTCTTGAAAATGTCCGTGTTTCCCTACTCACTTGAATTTTACAATAGTTGTGAAAATCAATATAATCCATATGATTTCACTCCAAATTCGTATGGATATTTTAACAACAACTATTCTTTAAACAATTCGAATTTTGAACAACAAAGTTTTCAAAACGATGACCAACCCTCGAATCTCGAAAATAACATTTCATCTCTACTTGAAATCTCTACACAACAAAATCAAATGATAAATGATTTGTGTAATTTGTATTTGTGCGATAACACGAGTCAAAGTTTTCAAGGATTTCAAAATTTGAATTCAATTCAAAATTCAAACGATTTCGATGATAACCCATGCCAATTTAATTGCGAACTCTGAGATGAATTTAAAACTCAAAATGAAAATGGAAACAACTTTTCAAATGAATTTGGCAATGGGAATAATCTTAACCACGTTATGATTGAAAATCTTTGTTCTCAACAATTTCAAAGTGAAAATTCAAGTTAATAACTATAAATTGGATTTTGTTGAACAAATGGACGAAATTTACAATGATCACATGGACTCGTTGTTTGAAACATATATGAAACAACACTACAACAAGATAGGCTTTTTACAACGGGCAATGCCCGTTGTAATATGTGTTCCACAACGGGCAGCCGACCGTTGTAATAGGCGATGTTGTAATAGGTTGACCATATTTTACAACGGACATTGCCCGTTGTAATAAATCTTTTTACAACGGGCAATGCCCGTTGTAGTACACCTTTTTACAACGGGCAATGCCCGTTGTAATACATGATATTGCAACGGTTTCTGACCGTTGCAAAATAAATGCAAATTTTAAAAAAAAATTGCAGCAGCATACATCCATACCAATAAAGAATAATTCCAAAAAGGAATTTTAAAACCAAAAAAGGAATTCCATTTCATTTTGCATTTACAATTTTCTTCTTTACAATTTCTTTTTCTATTTACAATTTTGCATTCTCTGTTTCATTCTTCTTTATTTCATACCATCTCATCATTCTCTGTGCACGCTGTCATCTACACTACAGCCTAACTTCACTTCTGTAATACCAAACATCAACACACCTTTACTTCACAACTGCTATCAACCTGACAAGCAAATCAAACCATCCACACAACACTTCTTTCTCCAACCATCTGCTTCTGCAATACCCACATACTTATGCAATTCCCCCTCCCATACTTCCATACTTCACAATCATCAAACAAAACCATCACCAAAACCTTCTGCATCTCCTTCAAACTGCAACCATCACTCTTCATTAGCAACTTCAACTGACTACAACCATATACACTATGACACCATATCCACTGACCAATCTATGACAGCAAACTCTGAACAACTCCAACCAATGCATTCACAAACCATCACAGCAACAGTGCACACCACCAACACTCTCTACGAGCATCAGCCACATATCACCATCATACATACATACAATTCCAACCTTACTTCAGTCAACTTCAATCACCAGTGCAAACTCATCCTCGACCAACCACTTTAGACTGCAACCTTCACACTTCTTTCTATTGTTGTATTCAACATGATAAGTGTTGAATGTTTGTATTCAACATGAAATAATTTGTTGAGTAGATTTGCAAGCAATCCTAATATAGATATTACGACTGGTGCTTTTACAAAAAGTAGCAAACTGGAGTGAGCAAATAGCAAAGAAACTCAATGATCCTAGGATGAGTAAAGCAGAATCATTTCAATTTTTGGGACTACAAAAGCCTGATTGGAAAATCAACATCAGAAACTCCATCAATTGAAAGCAAAAGCTGCTCTACAGTAGAAAAATATAATGAAAATTCTAAATGATTTGAAGGAGCTGGACAATTACTTTGTTGCTGTTATTATAGAGGAGGAGGAAATCTGACAAAGTACCTGGTGAGATAATGAGTACGATGGAGGAAATCTGACAAACTCACCATATACTTCGCTTCGGCCACTTAAACAACCGCTGCCATCAACAGCAAGTCGCAACCATTTCACGACCTCAGCCCATTCACCAACCCAAATCGCCTCATCTCCTACAACCGCCGATCCAACCGCGACATCAACGCCTGAAACTTGCTTCAATCGCGACCCCAAGCATGGCCGCACCACTCGACTCACCTCAAATCGCGCAATTTCGAGCATCGATCGATAAAGGAAGCACGTAAATCCCAAAGCCCTAATTTGGAGAAAGAACGAGCAACGTAAAGGAATGAAATAAAAGGCCGGCCTTGTTTTTTTTAATAAAGCTTTTTGTCCGTTGTAATTTGTGACTAGGGGACCGTTGTAATTCGACACTACAACGGGCAATTTGTGACCGTTGTAAAGTTGGCATCTATTACAACGGGCCTGAATGGACCGTTGTAATAGCCTTCTATTACAACGGGCAATCAATGCCCGTTGTAAAAAGGTCTTTGTATATGACATCTTTTACAACGGGCCTGAATGGACCGTTGTAATAGGCTTCTATTACAATGGGCAACCAATGCCCATTGTAAAAAGGGCGTTGTAATAGGGTATTTTTGTTGTAGTGCAACTTGATAAACAAAATCAAATCCCAATGTGCGACGAGTCAAATAATAATCCATCTTTTACCACAATTGACGATTTTCAAATAACAAATTTTGAAATTGAAAACGAAAATCTTAATGAAGTTGTTGAAAACACGGTAATTGAATTGGATTTCAATTCTTTTGTGGGTGTGGAACCAAATTTGAAATTCGATCTTCCTTTTCTCGATTTCAAAATTTTGAATACGACAACTTTGGATTTTGAACTTAATATACGCAATGAAATTGTTGATAATCCAACAAAGGAAGACAAATTTAACGAACACGATCTCTTTGGACTTTTTGGAAACGAGTTGTCAAATTCTGATGGGGAAGAATTACATCACCATTTTGATTTTGAAATCAATAATTTTGAAGAAGTTTTTAATGATAAATTTGAATTTCAATTTGGTGATAATAAAATTGAATTTCAATCAATTATTCTATCAACCCCGAAAATTATCGAAAATAAAACAACTCGTATGATTTTTAATAAAACGACATTCGTTTTTCCAAATCAATGTTCAACTTCGAAATCTTGTACGATTTGGTTTTTCGTGCTTACGCTGTGTCTCGCATATTTGATGAGACAAATGAATCGGTTTTTGGAAGACCGTTTCATTCACTTTCTGACAATATACTTTCTGATCTCGTGTAAATACCGTTCATTTTCATGTAAATATAAGTCATCTTTTTATTTTTGTTTTATTCTTCTCCTTCCAATTGGGTTGACTGTAGGGACACAGTCAAAATCAAGTGTGGGGGGGAGACTCATCATCATTTTCGATTTTTCATGATTTATTTTTAATTTTTCTTTCCAAATTTTTTTAATTTTTTTTAAAGCATTTTTGATTTATTTTTAAAGAAACACTATAGGATAAATATATGGTTTTGGTTAATTAAATTGAAATTTTTGAAAAATTTATTTGTCTCAACAATAATAAAAATAAAGTTTGACTACAAATAACAATGGTTTAACTAGTATATAGGAAGATTCATGGAGATAACTATGAAATATATTCTATTTGAAAATCTTTGTTTTAAAAAGTGGTTGATTTAAAGTAAATGATATAACATTTTTTTGTCTTCTAAGTTAAATGGTGCCAAGATGATTTTGCAAAACTCTCTCTTCAAAAAAACAAAATAAAAACAATAAAATAAAATATTTCTTATATATATGTATATATTTTTCTTAATAAACACCTAGAGTCATGTGTTCATACTCATGTGTTCACTCGCCATGCTCTGTACCCTTCTCACGTAAGCCCGAAAGGCAGTGCACGATCGGTATATCTGGCCTCAGTTTATTTGAGTTAGGTGTGTGTATATAAAAATTCTATTACTAATAACGCCTACAGTCAATAAGTGTTCACACTTGTGCGTTGACTCGCCACGCTCTGTATTCCCCTCACATCAGTCCGTAAGGCAGTGCATGGGTAATATATCTAGCCTCAGTTTATCTGAGTTAGGCATATATAAATATTGTTAATATCAATAAAATTTCCAAAATAAAAAACAATGGAGAGAGTAAGAAAATGAAATCCAAGCACTATTTTAACTTATTTGATTTGACTTGTTATTGAAAAGAAATGAAAATACCACTTTGATAAACGTTGATAATCGACTAAGGATCCATTTCATAGTTACACTTTGTTATCAACCAAAACAGCGAGTTAAACTATAGTCTATTTGTTATGATAACTTCATTTTTGTTGGAAATCTTGACAAGTAAAAGAACTTAAATTTTCAAGATAATAACCAAAACCTATATTTAACTTATTCGTGTTAATTTAAAAAGTAAATCCTTCATTTGTAAATATTTTCAAAAATTCGCATTTATCTCTTTGTAAATAAATCTTTCATTTTGTAAATATTTTCATCCTACATTTGGATTTTGTAAGTAGTATCTGCTGAAAACTTCACGAGACAACACTCGTTCTACTGGGGACACCCAGAGGTTTAACGGCTTGTTGCATACGCTCAATGCAATCATGCTCCCTACGAAAACGGACTTATCTTAGTTTTTCTTTATTCGAGGACGAATAAAAAGGTATGTATGGGTGTATTTGATGTGCACGTAAATGTGCATATTTTTACCACCATATTTAATCTATTTAAATTAAATAAATTATCATATTGGGTATTTTAACTTGTTTAAACCAAAATTCAAATTATTTTCAAATTGTCACATATTCATCTTCATATAGGGGCAAAATGGTCATTTTTGTGCATTTATTAAATTGTAAAATTTTACTTGGAATTTTCTATGTTGTTTTGAAGGAAATTTAGTGAATTTTAAAATTGGTTTCAGATATATGCATGCAGAAGAGTGAAGAGAACAAATGAAGATGAAAATAATTCAAAGTGAAGATCATAGAGGACCCCACTTACCCACCTACCTTAGTGTACACTTAGGAGCAAATACACATGCTAAAAGGCCATTAAATCTTCATGCACACTTAATGGGTGATTAGTGGATGCAAATGGTTACTTGGCCACCACACTTCCTAAGGGGTAGTTTGGGTATTCCCAAAAAAAATGAATTAGGGTTTCTAACTTGTTTAAATACCCCATATCTTCATGTAACCCCCTCTTCCTCTTAGTGAGTTTTAGGCTCAAAATAAAAGAAAGCTCTCTTTCTCTTTTCATGGCTACTTAGCCATTTTTATTTCATGTAATCTTTCTTTCTATGCAATGTTAGTTAATGTTCTTTTACATTTACATGCTCTCTTTCTTATGTTGTTAGTAGCTTAATGTTCATTTCTTTTTACTTAGCTTTTCTTTTCATTTTACTCTCGTTTTGCTCTTGTTTATTTCATGTTGCTTTATACATTTGTTGACTTAATAACAAATATGAGAGGCTAATCCCTACAATTTAGAGGTAATGAAGCTCTCTTGAATCATGTAGATGTGACATTATTTTTCATTTATGTCTCTTTTGTGCTTAATGGAAAGTTAGACGTTTGTGTGATTTTGTGTTTAATATTGAGTTTGATAGCTTATGTTGTTCAAAACAAATAAGCTATGCTTAATCATATGAATCACCTCTTCATCTACATATGATCATAGTAATGGAAGTGGATTTATAATCAAAATTTGATGGTTTATGTTTCTAATTCAATAGTTAATAAGCCATACTTAAAATAGATTCTACTTTTAATTTCATGCCATTTTCATTAAGGTTAGTAAGTGGGTTAGAGGGTGCATTAAAGTTTGATGGTTTAAGTGTGTTAATTAATAACACAATTAGGCCATGCTTATGATAAATGCATCAACTAAACTCACAAATGACCAAAAAGAGATCATAATTTCATTATGTTGATTTATGTGATCAAGAGAGGGGATTTGCCTCTAAATTGCTCTTTAATATCGTATTATTATTCTCCTTAGTTTTAGCTTGTTCTAACTTTCTTTTTGTCAGTTAACAATCCCTCGACTTTGATTTAATTTGATTTAATAGATTTTTAAAATCTAACAATTCCCTACGGATCGACCTATACTCGCCACGTACTATCATTGTACGCCGTGCTCTTGCGGTATAAATTTTATTATAAATTTTTCGGTGGTTTTCTAAACCGATAGAAAATTTTCCGATTAACAAGTGTATAACGTGCATGCAATAACTTAAGAGATGTTCGGGATTCCATCTCCTAAGGATCCGTTAAACTACCTACATATATAATACAATACGCTATTATAATATGTCTACAGTAAAGTAAAGTACTAAAGTAGCGTTAAGGCGTTACCCATATCCCCCTTAACACATTTTTATATAAGCACCGTAGTCTATACAGTACCGTAATTCCTCCATAAACTGGAGGGTTATCAGAGAGCACTCCATAGTGTACGACACAAACCAAACTCGTAGTGGGCTCGGTCAGGATAAATATGACAAGGCACACAAGGCAATGCCTAAGGTAGGATACTACCGTTTTGCGGATCCAGACTGGTGGTAACGCATAGCAGCAACTACCGCCCACCTCGAGACACACTTCCATAATCAAATCGAGGGGTGGCCACCAAATCAACCACAAAGTAATAAATATGGTATCGAAGAAATGTGCCTGACAGGGGGAGCGACCCAAGTTGGCCTGACATGGCTCCTGTTTTAGCCATTTTAATTATGACCCGAAGGTCAAGGCTATCCATCATCATTCTCTTAATTCATTCCAGTAGCGTTCACCAAACCATCCTACTTCATTCTGGATTCTCCACCACATGCACAGTTGTTGAAGTGGTTTTCGGTATTGGCAGAGAATATGACAATATCTGATCCCGGTCTCTTTAACAACCAAATGCTTATTTCACACCGGTTGGTTCTTTTACATTTCCAAAATCGATTCATAATTGATATCAAAATACCATATTCAATTCAAAATATCCCTCATTTCAAAACCATCATATTTACTCAAAATATGTCATTTCACTAGAAAATATCATTTCAAATTCCAACTTAGGTTATAACATCATTTAACCACATTCGCCTTCAAATCAAGGATTTAAATATAAACAATTCAACCTTGCACAATTTGAATTTTAGAAAATAGTTTGGATAGTCATAAATAGTTTAAATAGTTTAAAATAGTTTAATATAGTTTTAATAGTTTAAAATAGTTTTAATAATTTAAAATAGTTTTAATAGTTTAAATTAGTTTTAATAGTTTAAGGATTTTAAAATAGTTAAAATAGTTTAATATAAAATGGTTTGATTATTGGAAATGGTTTATATAGTAAATAGTTTTGAAAATCTAAATAATTTGAATTTTAAAATAATAGATTTTAAACAGTTTATATTAAAATAACTTATTTTGAAAATAGTATCAAACCAAACTGTTTCATCTATTGCAACAAATCTGGACCATATCCAGAATTCAAATTAACAAAACTCAATTTTAATCTTTCAATTCAAATGATTCAATTTCGATTTAGTTCCAAATCAATGTGATTTCAATTTAAATTCGAAATAACTTCAATTTCCGAAACATTCATTTTTAACTTTGACTTCAATTCAACAATTCAAATCAATGATTTAAATTCAATTACATTCGTATTTAAAACCATTTCAACTCCTATCAATTTCAAGCCCAATTTCAATTTACTTATTTAAACCACTTAAATCAAATTTAACTTCATTGTTAAATTTTCAGATCCAAATCTTCAAAATAATTCAAATTTCCGAATTAAAGTCATATATCGATTTTAACTTTACATTTCCCAATTTAATTCTTAAACAATTTCTTCTTAACCATTTCAATTTCAACTTTCAAAGCTTGAATTAGAAACATAATTAAATTCATATAAATCTATAATTTATTTCCTTTAAGACAATAACATTTAATAAAAAATCCAAGTTCAAGACTTGAAACAATTTAATTTAACTAATCCGGTGTCCGTATATAATTTTCTATCCTATAGTCAAGTGATACAGATATATATCATTTCAACCCGCAATAAATTAAATTTTCAGATATATATCATGTCAACCCGTATCCCAAATCACAATTTTCCACATCCATAAAATCGCTCAGGTTTATCATTTCAACGCATAACGACTTTCCCTAATCTATAAGATCGTTCGGGTATGTATCATTTCAACCCATAGCGATTTTCCTAAAAATAACTAAGGGAACTTGCAGTGTGATAACAACATATAAAATAAACAAAACATCAAATCATCCAAAATGTGAACAGTTAAGCATCCATCACAATCATCATTCAAATCAACCAATAAATCACAACAGTTAACTGGTTATCATTATCAGGTATTTAACTAGCAATTCAATTCCAATATTAATTCAAATGGCAATTAAATTCAGTATAAACTAAATTAAATTTGAACGACAATTTAAATATACCGAACAACAATCAATAAATTTCTAATCACATTATAAATTTAATTTAACCAACATAAGATGGTTTAGAATTTGTGAGTGGGTTAAATCACCTACCTTTGGTTTTTCGTCGATTTAAATTAAAATAAGGCCCAAAATTCCAACAGTCTCAGAATCTAACCAAACAAGTTCCATATTGTCAGAAATTTCGATATGATCGCAACGGAGAAAATTGCGCGTGAATCCGAGCTCGTATGAAAAAGTTATGCGTGTTAAAACGTTTGAAAAATTAAATTAAATTTTAAATAAAATAGGGCAAAAACGTAAATATTCTTAGCCTCAAACCCACGCGTATGCTCCTGAACCCTAGCCTCGTTCGACATCGAGCACATTACGTCTCAACCGCCAGTTCACATGCCGAGCGCACGCCACCACGTCTATCTTCACCATGATCAAGCAACACCATCCGCCTCGCCTTGGCCGGCCATGCATCCCACGACCGTGCAGCCACCTTCGGCACCCAAAATCGCAGCCGCCGCCGTACGTCTATTGCCATCGATTTTGGCGAATCCAAGCATCAATAGCACGAACAAACCATATAGATGAACTCCACTCGATCTCCTCTATGTGCCAGTACCTCCTGATCGTCGATTGGTCGACGATCCACCATTGATTTGAAAACCCTTGCAACGGATGACCGAAACGTCTTTGCTGATTTCTAGCCAAACCAAACCTCCAATCGAAAAACGAATTACAGCAGTAGATTGCGCTCGGCGAGAGCTATCCAATGATATATAATTCAATATAGTTTGAAGAATTTGAATTTTTCAATTTGATTTGAAATTGAAATTAGGGTTTTGGAATTGGGAATTAGGTTTTGGGTTGTCTGCCATTAGAAAGAGGAGATGAGAAAGAAATGTACATACAAACAATATAAAATAAAAAGGCTGCTAGGGTTTATAACAGCCTATGTATAGGCAATGATAGATAAGAATGGATGGTATAGATCGGATTGGTCGAAACGATTACTCGAACCCGAAAAGCCCGTTCCGTTCCCGAAACGAAAGTAGGTCATCCAATATATCGAAATATAGGTTTTCAATATTTTTAAATTCAATGGAACTAATTTCAAATCCAAATTCCATTGTATAAAGAAGGTAGCTATGAAAATCAAATTATATTCATTTAATTTCTTATAATTGATTTCTACGCGTTTCGAGCTCGCACGATCAAATGATAAGTCCGATTGCTATGAAACTTGAATTCCTACAATAATTAGCTATTACGGATCCGATGAAACTAGTTTCATCGAAATCCAAGACAGTGGCCAAATGGCTAATTTTCACGTTAATTAAATAAATTATTATTAAATTGATTTAATCACTTTTAAATTCAATTTTTAAAAGTTAACAATTTATCATTCTTAATTACATAGAATTTATAATCTTAAAATAAATTTTCCATGTCAAATTCAATATTTAATATTGCACCAATTACTGCATTCAATCACAACCGTAATAAATTCATTAATTATAATTTAAATTCCAATAAATTCATTTATTTTGATTTACATTCTTATTATTCAATCAACAATACCTTATGAATTTTATTAACATAAGTTTACATTTTGTTACATTCATTATTAACTTAACTGCAAAATATTTAATTACGTAAATTTTCGTTGATTTCCAAATAAATTCCAAACATATTAAATAATGAGATGATAAATAAACAGTTGTTACTTTTAATTAATTTAATCACATTTATAAATTTATTGTTTACAAACAAAGATTATAATTACTTACCACATCACTGATTTCATATTCTATATTAACCAATTTCAGTTAATTACATACAATCTCACCATTAAATACAACATTTAATTTATTTCCTTATTTACAATTATAACCAAATTAACTTTACCATTATTTAAATTGATTGAGGTGACATTAAAATAGTTATCAGTTACATTAACATAGTTGTCAATAACATTCAAACAACATCATAAAATCGTTTCCTAATTATTTTCTCTTTAATAAATCATAGATTTTAATTTCTCACAAAATTAAATTTCAAATCCTTATTTAACTTAATATTTTTAATTATCGAAAATACGGGTCGTTACACTCTCCCCCATTCAAAACTTTTCGTCCTCGGAAAGGAACAAGAAGGAATTAAGAACTTGATATAATTTTATTTAAAATGTTCAATTTATAAGCACTTTAAACTTACATAATTAAGTTTTAAATAAGATATATCAATTTATAAACAATTAAATCTTTCATGTTCAAGTTTAATAAAAGTTTGAAAATATTTTCACTTTCACAAAATTTTCTAAGTTCTAAATTCACAGAACATTTCGGTAGAGTCTCCTTTGTACGGATAGGTCCGAAAAAATTATAATATCAATAATTACAATATATATATCATATTTCAATAATAAACATCCCAAACCATGGGAAAACAATAAAATATCGTTCCAAAAACCGTAATCCAAAAACGTACCTATTTGTCGGGCAAACAACTTTGTTTATGAAACCAAAAGCAGTAGCTATTGCTTCCTTAAACCTATATTTCACTTATATAATCCAAAGTAGTGAGAATTATGTACAAGAGAAATATCTAGTTGTTTTAATTGGTAACAAAAGCAAATCAACACAAAACATATGCAAACAAAACAATACAGCCATTATATGAAATCAAAGTATCCATCATACATCCATAGCAACCAAAACTAATGGTTTGTTCAGGTTCAGAAACTTTTAATCGTACAAGGGTGATACATAAACTATCAGGCGTACCGTACGCTCAACAGCCTTAGATAATAACTTAATAGATTATTCATACAACCTTAAATAAATTTGAAGTATCCTCTTCCAAACTTCCCATTAGCCAACAAAAAAGAATTTAAATGTTATTTAAGTTTGTTATATTGGTTTCATTTTTTTCTCTTTTATTTATTTTCATTCATTCATACAATGTCATTTCCATTAATTTACATTCATTTACTTACATATGTTATTTCCCTTTCAATTATTTAGAACATCAATAAATCAATTCTTAAAATATTATATAAGTTTCTTGGAGTTTAATTCACATTTATTATTTACTTATATAACTTGATTTCCTTTTAAATTTAATATTCATTAGTGAATAAATTCATCTTAAGTTTTTCTACTTTTCAATTCACATTCATTTTCACCATGGTGTTTCCTTTAATATCAAATCTATTTATGAATCATTTTTAACAATTTCTTAGGTTTATAATCATCTACTTAAGTGATATTCACTTTTACTATCCTATTTAATTATAAAACATTTCAACCATTAACTTAAGCTTATATCATGTCTTGTAACATCTTAATTCTCAGTTTATATATTGACATGATTTTTGTTGAACATTATTATTACCTAAGCTTTCACTTGTATAATATTCTATTACATATTCTTATTTAACATTTCAACTTTTAAATATTTCTGGTAAGTTTTATATATGTTTTTAGAATGTAATTGAATGTTACATAAGTTTATCTTATTCAATTTAGTTAACAAAATGTTCAGTAGTTCACATCTTCTTAAATTTCACTATCTTTTAATTTACACTTACAAATCTCCAACTTCTTATATTTTTCATTAATCATTTAGCTTCTAATTTCCTTTTTATTTCATTTTAAAAGTTTCCAACTATTAAAATTTCACTTTATTTCTATACTGAAAATCATTAATTTAACAGGAACTTAAGAACTAAATATCGGGTTCATTTCCATTTTAAAATAATATATATATACTCATATCTTTTATATATCCAAATCATATTTAGAAAATTAAAATTAAGATTTATTTATCAAACAAATGTGTAGTAAAGCTACTACAGTGGTCTTCCTACTTTGAAACTCGAAAATGAATATCGATGATGCGGCCATCATTAACAAAATTATTTTCCAGCGATAGAAGAGGGGAGTACAGAACTTATTTCCTTTTAAAATTCCTTTAAAACATTTCTTTCAGATCGCATTGAAAATATTTATATCTGAAAATACTTCCAAATAATACTAATATTATATACCAAAATCTTTTGAAAACAAATTTCAAACCTCGGAACTAAGTTCTCAAATTTCCCATTCATATTCACTTTATCTGTAAATCTTGTTTTTGCAACCAATATTTATAAAATTTCACTACTTAACAAACATATCATGTACAACTATTTCAATTTATAAACTTATCCTTTTATATACAAAATATAATACTTGGTAAAATTATTTCATTTACCTATATTTCAAAAACAATATTGTGTCAGTCTGCCCTATTAAGTGTTTAGAAATCCCAATAGATGCCATAGCGTCCTATGTACCAACCAGAATTTATAAATACTAAACAGAACAAATTACAAATTATAAAAACATTTTTATAACACTAAAAAATACGCTTTCTCTCATATATATACTCTCAAACCCATTATAGAGTATTAATAACCCTATCTCTAATGAGTTAACCCCAAACAGGCTAAGGTATCTCTAAACCCGGCTCTGATACCAACTGTAACGACTCACCTTTTCGGATGGTTTAAATCGACAATAAAACACACATGTCAACTCAAACCATTCAAAAGGGAGGATTGTTAATGGGGTAAACAAGAAAATAAGAGAAAAGAAAGAAAACAAAACACAGAATTTCACAGCGGAATAACAAAATATAATAATCATATAAACAGTTCATGAAGCTGTTTACAAATAACATTTGATTACACTTTTACAATATATCAGAGTTATACATACAACATGAATAAATAATGCAGCGGAACAACATGATACATTGGAATAATAATAATATAATACTAAACTCCGTCTTCGTTCTCCAGAAATCAAGTCTTCAACACTGAAATGCTCAGACTGACCCGAGCGTATTGAAAAGACAAAACACTCGATTCAGACTAAAAGATCTTATGTAAGTTAGATCAACATAAATAAATATGAGTGTAACGGCTTCAAAGATGTTTCCAAGATTTTACATCTCCTATCCAATGTATAACGTGCGCGCAATAACTTAAGAGATATTTGGGATTCCATCTCCTAAGGATCCGTTAAACTATTTACATATATAATACAATACGCTATTATAATATGTCAACAATAAAGTAAAGTATTAAAGTAGTGTTAAGGTGTTACCCATATCCCCCTTAACACATTTTTATATAAGCATCGTAGTCTATACATTACCGTAATTCCTCCGTAAACTGGACGGCTATCAGAGAGCACTCCATAGTGTACGACACAAACCAAACTCATAGTAGGCTCGATCAGGATAAATATGTCAAGGCACTCGAGGCAATGCCCAGGGTAGGATACTACCGTTTTGCGGATCCGGACTGGTGGTAACGCATAACAGCAACTACCGCCCACTTCGAGACACACTCCCATAATTAAATCGAGGGGTGGCCACCAAATCAATCACAAAGTAATAAATATGGTATCGAAGAAATGTGCCTGATAGGGGGAGCGACCCAACTTGGCCTGACATGGCTCCTGTTTTAGCATTTTAATTATGACTCGAAGGTCAAGGCTATCCATCATCGTTCTCTTACTTCATTCCAGTAGCGTTTGCCAAACCATCCTACTTCATTTTGTATTCTCCACCATGTGCACAGTTGTTGAAGTGGTTTTCGGTATTGGCAGAGAGTATGACACTATCTGATCCCGGTCTCTTTAACAACCAAACGCTTATTTCACACCGGTTGGTTCTTTTACATTTCCAAAACCGATTCATAATTGATATCAAAATACTATATTCAATTCAAAATATCCCTCATTTCAAAACCATCATATTTACTCAGAATATGTCATTTCACTAGAAAATATCATTTCAAATTCCAACGTAGGTTAACATCATTTAACCACATTCGCCTTCAAATCAAGGATTTAAATATAAACAATTCAACCTTGCACAGTTTGAATTTTAGAAAATAGTTTGGATAGTCATAAATAGTTTAAAACGTTTAATATAGTTTTAATAGTTTAAAATAGTTTTAATAATTTAAAATAGTTTTAATAGTTTAAATTAGTTTTAATAGTTTAAGGATTTTAAAATAGTTAAAATAGTTTAATTTAAAATGGTTTGATTATTGGAAATGGTTTATATAGTAAATAGTTTTTGAAAATTTAAATAATCTAAATTTTAAAATAATAGATTTTAAACAGTTTATATTAAAATAACTTATTTTGAAAATAGTATCAAATCAAACTATTTCAACCATTGCAACAAATCTGGACCATATCCAGGTTTCAAATCAACAAAACTCAATTTTAATCTTTCAATTCAAATGATTCAATTTCGATTTAGTTCCAAATCAATGTGATTTCAATTTAAATTCGAAATAACTTCAATTTCCGAAACATTCATTTTTAACTTCGATTTCAATTCAAGAATTCAAATCAATGATTTAAATTCAATTCCATTCTTATTTAAAACCATTTCAACTCATATCAATTCAAGCCCAATTTCAATTTACTTATTTAAACCACTTAAATCAAATTTAACTTTATTGTTAAATTTTAACATCAAATCTTCAAAATAATTCAAATTTCCGAATTAAAGTCATATATCGATTTTTACTTTACATTTCCCAATTTAATTCTTAAACAATTTCTTCTTAACCATTTCAATTTCAACTTTCAAAGCTGAATTAGAAAAATAATTAAATTCATATAAATCTATAATTTATTTCCTTTAAGACAATAACATTTAGTCAAAAATCCAAATTCAAGACTTTAAACCATTTAATTTTACCAATCCGTTGTCCGTATATAATTTTCTATCCTATGGACAAGTGATACGAATATATATCATTTCAACCCGCAATAAATTTAAATTTCCGGATATATATTATTTCAACCCGTTTCCCAAATCACAATATTCCAAATCAATAAAATCACTCAGGTTTATCATTTCAACCCATAACGATTTTTCCCTTATCAATAAGATTGTTTGGGTATGTATCATTTCAACCCATAGTGATTTTCCTAACAATAACTAAGGGAACTTGTAGTGTGATAACAACATATAAAATAAACATAACATCAAATCATCCAAAATGTCAATAGTTAAGCATCCATTACAATCATCATTCAAATCAACCAATAAATCACAACAGTTAACTGGCTACATTATCAGGTATTTAACTAGGAATTCAATTCCAATATTAATTCAAATGGCAATTAAATTCAATATAAATTAAATTAAATTTTAATGACAATTTAAATACACCAAACATCAATCAATAAATTTCTAATCATATCATAAATTTAATTTAACCAGCATAAGATGGTTTAGTATTTGTGAGTGGGTTAAATCACTCACCTTTGGTTTTTTGTCGATTTAAAATCCAAATAAGGCCCAAAATTCTAACAGTCTCAGAATCTAATCAAACTAGTTTCATATTGTCCAAAATTACGATACAGTCATAATGGAGAAAACTGCGCGTGAATCCTAGCTCGTATGAAAAAGTTATGCGTGTTAGAACGTTTGAAAAATTAAATTAAAAATAAAATAGGGCAACAACGTAAATATTCTTACCCTCAAACCCACGCGTATGCTCCTGAACCCTAGCCTCGTTCGACATCGAGCACATCACGTCTCAACTGCCAGTTCATATGCCGAACGCACGCCACCATGTCCATCTTCACCATGATCAAGCAACGCCATCCGCCTCGCCTAGGCCAACCGCCCATCCCACGACCGTGCAGCCACCTCCGGCACCCAAAATCGCAGCCGCCGCCGTACGCCTATTGCCATCGATATTGTCGAATTCAAGCGTCAATAGAATGAACGAACCATATAGATGATCTCTTCTCGATCTCCTCTACACACCGGTGCCTCCTGATCGTCGATTGGTCGACGATCCACCGTCGATTTGCAAACCCTAAAAGTGGACTGTTGAAACTTATTTGCTAATTTCTAGCCAAACCAAACCTCCAATCGAAAAACAAATTACTGCAGTATATTGCGCTCATCGTGAGCTTTCCAATGATATATAATTCGATATAGTTTGACGAGTTTGAATTTTTCAATTTGATTTGAAATTGAAATTAGGGTTTTGGAATTGGGAATTTGGTTTTGAGTTGTCTGCCATTGGAAAGAGGAGATGTGAAAGAAATAAATGTACAGATAATATAAAATAAAAAGGCTGCTAGGGTTTATAACAGCCTATATATAGGCAACGATAGATAAGAATGGATGGTACAGATCGGATTGGTCGAAACGATTACTCGAACCCGAAAAACCCGTTCCGTTGCTGAAACGAAAGCAGGTCATCTTATATATCGAAATATAGGTTTTCAATATTTTTAAATTCAATGGAACTAGTTTCAAATCCAAATTCTATTGTATAAAGAAGTTAGCTTTCAAAATCAAATTATATTCATTTAATTTCTTATAATTGATTTCTACGCGTTTCGAGCTCGCACGTTCAAACGATAAGTTTGATCACTACAAAACTTGAAATCCTACAATAATTCACTATTACGGATCCGATGAAACTAGTTTCGTCGAAATCCGAGACAGTGGCCAAAATGGCTAATTTTCACGTTAATTAAATAAATTATTATTAAATTGAGTTAATCACTTTTAGACTCAATTTTTAAAAGTTAACAATTTATCATTCTTAATTACATAGAATTTATAATCTTAAAATAAATTTTCCATGTCAAATTCAATATTTAAATATTGCACTAATTGTAGCGTTCAATCACAACTGTAATAAATTCATTTATTTTGATTTACATTCTTATTATTCAATCAACAATACCTTATGAATTTTATTAACATAAGTTTACATTTTGTTACATTCATTATTAACTTAACTGCAATATTTAATTACGTAAATTTTCGTTGATTTCCAAATAAATTTTCAAACATATTAAAGAATGAGATGATAAATAAACAATTGTTATTTTTAAGTAATTTAATCACATTTATAAATTTATTGTTTACAAACAAAGATTATAACTACTTACCACATCGCTGATTTCATATTTTATATTAACCTATTTCAATTAATTACATACAATCTCACTATTAAATACAACATTTAATTTATTTCCTTATTTACAATTATAACCAAATTAACTTTACGATTATTTAAATTGATTGAGGTGACATTAAAATAGTTATCAATTACATTAACATAGTTGTCAATAACATTCAAACAACATCATAAAATCATATTCTAATTATTTTCTCATTAATAAATCATTGATTTTAATTTCTCATAAAATTAGATTTCAAAACCTTATTTAACTTAATATTTTTAATTATCGAAAAATTTGGGTCATTACAGATCACTTCTACTTCATAAAGAAACATCGAAAACGAGAATTATGTTAATAATGATTGATACTTAATGTTGGAATAAGAAATACGACTTCTATTTTGAAATGTACTTTTATATAGAAAATTGTTTTCTACGAGATTTATTTCTTTAAGTTCAAGATATTTGATCAAAGAACTCTCCACTGTAAACTAGCTACAGTATATGAAATAAATAATTTATATTAAGTGAACGATGGACCTCCAAATTAGTATGATATTATTGTAATGACAAAAATAGTAGGAACATGCCATGTAGCACTTATTGATTGCATCAAATTACGAAAATTATTTTCGTAAAACATACCGAACATTATTTATGAAATAATGACTATTTTTATGTCGACTGAAAAATAAATATAATTATATTTCAATGTGAATATTATGAATATTCGTTATGAAATAAAACTGTAATGTGGTATTTGTTTTCACAACAAAAGTGATGCATTGAAAATACAGAAGTATCTAAAATTATTTACAATTATTTTAAATTATAGACTAAGTCGTAGTTTTGAGATTTTTTTTTATATAATTATGAATCATATGGCATTGGTTAATTATATCTCAAACAATTGAAGAGCTATGCACCCAATTAATGGGAGCATCATAAGTGCTGATGAACTCTTCGGATTGATACATACAGATGTATGCAATCGTAAGCTTAATAATACCAAATCGGTTCCACATACTTGGTTATATTCATTGATGATTTATCACCAACATGGGCATGTGTATTTGATATACATGTAGCTTGTCTATGATAAGATCATAGAATATAAAATGAAAGTAAATAAAGTAACATGCAATAAAATAAAATGATTGACTTGATCGAATAGGTCAGTATAATGGAAAGAGTTCCAAATGTACCTAAAAATGAATAAAGATTCGATCTTAAAGGTAACTCCTCCCTATAACACATACTGATGTATTGATAAGGAGTAATCGAACTTTGTTGGACAAAGAACGGTTAATGATGAGTAAAGTTGAGATAAATTCTTTCTATAAGGTGTGTGCGGTTAAGAGTAGTACACTAGGTTAAAACTAATATCATCCAAAGAATAGTTTACAAACCATATAAAATAAGGATTTATATGAAACCCATACATATCTAAGGCCAAGGAGTTGGCAGATTGTCTGAATCGAAAAACCGCACGTAATAATTGTATGTAAGGGATCTTGTATGAATCGTCCCAAGAGAATTTTAGGAACTGTAGTCAGTAGATGACTAATTTATGTTGTAAACATAAATATATTGTGAACTAATGCAAAATCAGTTTTATATAAAGCAATTCATAAAATGTTTATGAATATTCATTCGATTGTATTGAGAAACAACTATTGTTTCAAGAAATATCAACTTCGCAGTGAAGGAATTTCTTTAAGAAATTATTGGTATGAAATGGATTTGGATATGATCCAAGGATAAAACTGATTGCAAGGGATGGAATGAAATTGACCCAACCAAATTGAACACAGCACATTAGAATGTCTAATAAGTATTCTTGTACATTGAAGAGAAACTATGCGTTTCTTCTCAATGTCGAGAAGGTTAGATAACCCTCGACAGTCAATTAAACCATCAAGAGTATTGAGTTTATGATATGGTACGATGTGCAAACCCGAAATAGATTCCAAATACATTATCAAAATATGATTTCGATAGTTGTATCAGAAAGGATACGATCCGTTTGGCCGCATATGTGTCTTTAAGAGAAAGACAAATGCAGTTGGAATATAGTGAGCCATGTTGATATGAATAAAACGATAAATTTCAATTGTTGAAATTAACTCAATAGATTCGCCATTCGATGTGGTCAAGTAGGATTGGATTTTACTCATAAAATTGTCGCATAGCATGACTTTATATTTTGTTACATATGTGTCGAAACAAAAAAATCTAAATACTGATTTAGAGTAAACTGTTTAAACTTTATAACTAAAGTGTCTCAAAGTTAGTGGAAGCGATATTGAGTTTGTGAGATTTTGGATATGATCCAAGAATAAATACAAAAGTGTTGTTCGACAAGCATCAAAATTGAACAAATGTTTTAATAAGAATATCAAATAGTTTGATTATCAATCAAAATGCAAAGGAAGCGTGTGTTTATAAGAAAGAAAGTTAAAAAGGTACATAGATATTTCTAAACCATAAGTAAACAACACGCTGCTGATTGTTAATGATGTACTTGTGTTAGAATCAGCTTTAGTTATAATACTCGACATTGGATTAATAAATGGTGTCTTTTATAGTAAGTATAAAAGATGTAGGGAATGTCCCAAACAATATGCAAGGACACTTTATTAAAATGTTTAATGCAAAATATGTAAGATTGATTCCTTATGTATGGCAATAGGAATTATCATACATGTTATGTTATATAATATTGTGATTTATTTATGGATTTGATACGTGAAGCAAATATCAAATCCAAATTAATATCACTAAATAGTTGTTTGAAGCGTTCTCATGTATTTATGAAATACAAGAGAATTATTTATAGAAACAACAAACTCCTTATGAAGGAGTGTTTGGACTCAAATTTTCATAAATGATACTAAGTATGACATGTCAATAATAAATGCAAGTTAAGAACCTTTAATTTGGAAATGTTCCAAATGAAAGACTGTGGTTGATTCAATAAAAAAGGCTATGTACATCACCTTGAATAACACCGCAATAAAATCTATGTATATAAATATAAATGAATAAATTTATAACTGAGCTGAGGGTGATTTTAAATGTTGAGAATCTCATAACTTTTTTATATGGTAATAATTTCACAATATGGTTCATAACAGAACTTAGAGCTCACTAAAGTCAAGAAACATACTCCAAATTGTTCCACACGATAAAGGTAGTTTATCAGTATAACGACCTAGAATTTCATCCATTTGAATTTAGAATATATAATTGATTTTAAATATTGAAAAGTTAATTTGATAAGTTGAATAAATTTAATTTCAAATATAGCGATTAATTTGATAATTAAATTGTTGAATTTAATATTTGGAATTGTTTAAATAATTAAATCCTGAATTTAATGTGAATAAAAATGATTTCAAAGGTTGATTTAAATTCTATTTAATAAGACCAAAGATAGTAAACTTTTAATTTGGATTTAAAAGTGATTAATTTGGTTTTTATAATAAATCATTTTAATTAACGTGTAAAAATAGCCTTTCGGGGCACTGTCTCGGATTTCGACGAAACCAGTTTCATTGGATCTGTAATAATGAATTATTATATACCGTCAAATTTCGTGGTAATTGGAAGTATATTTTGGTCATGCGAGATCGAAATGCGTAGAAATTAATTTTAGAAATTTATATTGTAATTGGGTTTGAAAAGCTATCTTCTATATACGATCGAATTAGGTCTCGAGACTAGTTCCAGTGTGTTTGAAATATGGGTATTGCATATAGAATGCCAACATCACGTCTCAATAGGAGTTTGAGATTTTGACGTTTAAAAGCTTGTTTTTTTATTAAATTAAAATATTATATATTCCCCCGTACCCCATGTTAACACACCCATACCCTTCACGTCCTTCACCATATACACCATCCCCCTCATGTATAAAGCCCATACTCTCCTCTCCTTTTATAACCATTCTGCAAGCAAGAAAAAGAAAAAAAGGAAAAAAACCCATAGCCACTTCACTTTAAAAGTTCGAATCAAACTAAATCCTCATCAAAATAATTTGAACTTGGTTCTGCAATATCGTAATTGATGGAGGCTTCACTTTGGTATAGTTATTAGTGGAGGCGGTGATGGATGTGGGTGATCGACACTAGCAGGCCGAACTAGGGTAGGGGATTAGCGAAGCTAGAGGAGGAGATGGGTCAAAGGAAGGGTGGCATGGTGCATGTTATTCGAAGACAAGTCAATCAAGGTAGGTGAGAGGTGGCGCGGTGCTATGGTGGCGATCGTGACTATTGTTTGTCGCTTACTGGTGAAGGATGCTGCGATTCTATCGATGACGATCGAGGGTAAATCAAAGGTGCGGTCGATTGGCGGCTTGAGCATTAGCGGTCGTTTTAGACGTATCACTGACATAAGGGGACGTGTATAGGGGGGATAATTTTGGATTGGGGAAGAAGATATTTAATGGTAGGATTTGTTTAATTAAAATATGATTAGTTATCATATTATAATTTAAAATTATCGATAACTTAAAATTTATATAACTCCTTCATACGAGGTCCAACCGAGACGTGGATTTTTGTGTTGCACTTGTAACAATGAAAGCTTCGTAATGGAACTAGTTTGGACGAATTTGGAGACTGTTGAAATTTGGGCTAAAATCGGCTGTTGTTCGATTTTAATTCCAAACCGGAACGCCCCGGCGACAACAGAAATTTCAACGAGTTAAACTCACCTTTTTGGTTAACCAGTAATATTATATAGTTGATAAAAAATTATTGATTGGATGTTTGGATGATTTACTATGTTAGTTGGTTTGGATATATTCCCGCCTAGTAGCAGATGACCCATATTATATAATTATATACTGTTTGTGATGCACGGGGACAGGGTGGAGGGATCCAACAAGATCCTCACCGCTGTTGATTTTATTTACATACATACATACATACATATATGTGTGTATGTTGATAGATATGCGAGTTGTGATGCAGGTAGAAACAGGTTGGGGGAATCCAACGGGATTCCTCGCCATTTGTTGAAACGTTTTCAATATTATTTTTATTGAATGATTATGGAATATCAAACCTGATTGTTAACCCTATTGGTTATGACATTGTTAAATGAGCAACTAAAAATGCTGTAGTGATAGGAAATCAATATTGACATGGGTTAAGCATTGGTAGCTATTGGCCTCAAATTAGTATTTTAAAAATATTATAAGTTGCCATTTGAGTTGAAATTTGATTTTGAGATAGGAAATGATTTTAAATCTGAAATTGGGTTTCAGAAATATTTTGTTGTGAAGGATTTAAATTTCTATTTTATTCTAACCTATTAATCTATCTTTTCTAAGTTATTTATTATATTTAACATTCTTTTAAAAAGTTATTTATTATATTTATCATTGTTTTAAAAAGTCATTTATTTATATTCAATATTGATTTAAAGTTATTTATTTATATTTAATATTATTTAAAGTTATTTATTTATATTTAGTGTGGTTCTAAAGATATTTATCAATATTTTTATATTTTGAAAAGTTAATTATTCAAATAATTAATATGGTTTGGAGTTAATAATAATGATTATTAATAATATTTTGGAAGTTAATTATTATTATTATAGTAATGATAAAGATTAATCATTATTTTTTATTCAATAATGTTTTGAATTATTAATTATTATTTTTAAGATAATCCAAAGTTAATAATTCTTATTTATTTATAATGTTTACTATTTAATTATTATTATTATAATAGTGTTTTAAAGTAAATGATTTGAATTTATTATAAATGTTTTCGAGATCTACAAAAAAAGTTGTATAAACAGATTTGGGTTTTATAAGAGGAATCCTATAACATGGTTTGGGAAACTTAAAGGAAGATTAGTAAAAGGGAAAGAAGTGTTTTATAAATGATTTTAGATATTTATAAAAGAATTTAAGAAGGGGTTAGATCAATTAAAGGAGTTTATAATTAGTTTTATGGAATTATAAAGAGTTTATAAATGATTTGAGAAATGATTTAGAGACGTTATAAATGGTTTTTGAGATTTATAAAATAGTTATAAATGAGTTTGGAAATCTATAAAGGAACTTATAAATGGTTCTAGAATTGTGAAAAGGGAAATCCTCCCCGTTTTGTGAACATACTTATACAATTAAGATATGTATATAGATATTTTCTAAGTATTGAAAATATAGGGGTTTGTGAATATATCTTTGTAAAAGCATTTTTGACACAAATATTACAAAGAGAATTTAATTACTGAAAAGATTAATCAATGGCCTAGTGGCTACTTATGTGCTGAACCAAGGTTGGTTTTCCCGTTTGAAATAAATCCCTGATTTGAAGGTTTGTTTACTCCATAGTTAAATAACCGACTATCAAATATGGACCCAAACGTAACTTTGGAAATATGTAGGAGAAACACGCAAGTTATATGGCATAGTCATCTCTGATGATGTTGTACTATGCGTATAAATCTCGTTTCGTTCTCATAGGACAAATGATAAGGAAATCTGTCCACTAACGGTTAGGAAGTGATCTCCGATCTTATCTTTGACTGTTATTTCCTAAAGAACCGGGGTTGAGTTTACTAGAAATTATCGAGATGTTATCCGAAAATCACTTTGATCCAACTCAAGCGTTTAAAAGTGAAAAATCTTGAACATGATGGAATTGAAGACGAAGCTCTCAAGCGTTTCGTTCAGTCCTAGAACGAACTTGTATGAATGAATGCTCGCATTGCATTGTTTGCCTGGAGGGCAGTGTTAGCATTCTAAGTGGAAAGTGCTATATAAAAGGTAAAACATAACCTCAAACCTCATCAACCGGGAATGACTAAAACAAGGGTGATGCAGCAGGGCTAAGTGGATCACTCCCAAGTAAGGTATGATCATCCTTATCTAGAGTCGATATTATCTCTTATTTGTATGCTTCGGGGCCCATTAACAGAGGAATGATCATATTTGGTACTACTAGTCAAGTGGTAGGCCGGTCCTGTGTTGGCAGGGGATCCCGGTGGGGTCTTCGGTGTTATTTTATCTAGAGACGCACTATGACGGGCGATACCCCAGTAGTCCAGTCATTGTATGGGATCCATTCTCTAATAAGCGTCGTATAAACTTTGTTGTGCCCAACTATGTCGAAACGTGAGATCCAAGCATTTCATTTATATTCATATTTTACTTTGATCCCTAGACATTATTATAATGTAAATGGATTTTTATAGAAAATGTTTTGGTTATCGTAAGGTAAAAACCAATCCGTGTTTATGTGCGGCGTGGTCTTACGAGATACTTTTGATTTCAAAGGTTTTATAACTTTAAAATCCAGTTGGGTGTGTTTTTCTCACGTTGGTTTTCCAGACTGACTTTGTAATGAACGTGATTTTTCGTCACTCGAAAATCAACATTAATACGTCCACTGTATCAACTGCCGAGCAATCGAATGCCGGAAAACCGAATTGTTATGGAGAAAAAGAAGAGGTAGAAGAAAACAGAAGAAAAAGAAAGAAGAAACAATAGAAAAACACAGAACAATATCAGAATCTCACATATCGCAGCGGAACAACATATAATAGATAAATGAATAATCTTTAAATCAAAGAACTATATCATTTTATACATTACATCATCATCAGAGTTTACAACAACAATACAACACTGGACAGTTATATAAACTTGTCCTCATACAGAATACGCAACGGAATAAATAATATCATATATAAGTGATACGTCTCGCCATCCAGCTCGTCACTAAGCTCCACAGCATCTCCTGAATCCAGAATGACCTAATAACCTGACTCTAGACTGCCCGTGTGGAAATTTGTGGGCACCCAGAGTTTAGGAAGGAAACAATAAACTCCAGGTCAGTCATGGTGACTGGTGTGAGAACTAAAACAGTTTTTATCTTTAAAACAACAACAACAAAGAAGTAGAAAATATCCGCAATGCTTTTGGAAAATGAAACTACCATAAGACCTCCCGCCACACACATAATGCAAATGCAGAATTGGAGGAGATTTCTTCTTATGATAGTCAAACATGCTTACTACGCAAAATCATTTGATATCATTATTATTAGTGCATAGTGCAGAAAACATTTCGAAGGTATAATATAAATCTTAGCCAGCATAGGCATTTCACGTTATGCCTACTATAGCTACTATGTTCAATAGCAGGTTACCACCACATTCCATAGCAGGTTATACAACTAAAGCCGTACAAGGTTCGTATTGTTTCTTTGGATTTCCAACAAATGGTCAGGCTAAGGAACTTCCTACTGCCAATGGGATCGCCTCTGGATGGACGTCCCGAGAAACCAACCTGGCTCTCTGCCAACACAAGGCCGGGTTACCTCTGGGTATAGGTAACTACTTCACGACTATGCCATTCCCCGGTCCTTTGGGACCTTTATCCGAGCGCTCGATAACCAACATCACACATAATAAATAAAGTGTGTCCACATGAGCAAGTATCTGGGCTCCATACCATGATACCACCCTTTTCCAGAAGGAAATGACATACCCTAAAAGGCGCGACCCTCATAACCTTGCCGCATCATTCCTGTTTTGACCATTTCTGGGTTGTGAGGTCCGAAGAGGTCTCGTCCACAAAGCTACGCTTTTTCACAAAGCCATGCTTTGATCACAAATGATCAATAAATGATCATCACATAGCAACACTCAGCATGCCACATTACCAAATTGGGAGTATATCACTGATAAATTTCAACTACATAACCTCTGAGCTCGTACGTCTCAGAGAAGGGTGTTAAGGTAAGAGAATAAATTCTCCGCCACCAACAGAAAAGTATTTGAAAGAAATCAGCTTTATATCTCAAAATGTAATGTCAGACATGTAACCATACAAGTCTGTTCCGGGTTCGAACAGAACCGAAGGCACTTCTGAAGAAGCCCTTGCAATCCGGGTATTCACAATCCCGATCGAACTTCCCATCACAAAGGAAATCTCTATACCGTAGCTAACGGTGCAGAGACAATCGATAGGTCATCCTATCGTTTTCACAAATACCCGGTCTTCACCACCAGTCTTCAATACGATCCATATCGTCGTATCACTTATTCGGAATGGGTTATATGACACAAAGGTCTTTTCTCGGCTAACCCGAATAGTGAGCACAATATTTCCAAACATATGAATATTGGGATTTCAATTAAGTCACAACTTATTACCCAAATCCTTTCCTTTAAATGGTTTAAACAAATTACCATTTTAAATCTTTAAACAAAAAGATTTACTTCTCAAAGTTTACCCAGTTTCACAAAGATTCATTCACAGATTTCCAAATCAATTTTCCATTTAAATTGAATTAACCCATTAAATCTTTAAGTCAAGATTTAATTTATAGCTTTCAAAACTATTCACAATTCAAGTCTTTTATCATATAAAAGATACACCTTTTAAAATCGTCTTTGATTTCAAAATAAAGTTTAATCATCTTCACAAAGGTTAATTCATAGTTTTTCAAAACTATTTACAATTTCATTTCAACTAGAGATGTTTTCGATACAAATTGGAAATCCTTTCACTTTATGAAAGCTATTATTATTTGAAAACAGATAGTTTTCGTTTTGGGAAAAACTGGTTACATTTACACAGGTTAAAGTCATTCAAGTATAAACTTGAATTTCAATTTAAATTTCCAAAACCATATTTTTTTTAAATGGTTAAAAACCCATATGAACACCTTTTATAATTTGCAAAATCTTTTAAACCAGAATTCCCAATTCATTGAATTCAATTTCAAAATATTGAATTCAAACTTAAATCAAATGATTTAAATTCCAATTTTATTAAGTTATCTAAAATAACTTTTAATTTTGAAACTCATTTTCAAAAACTTCAATTCCAATTCCAAAACCATTTTGGATTCAAAAACTCAATTTTCCAAAATTGATAAAATCTATGACTTAACCGATTTCCACGTGAAATCCACATTTGTGTGTGTATTGTGTAGTCCACGGGTTTAACACAAGAGTGCAACAACATTCAATCATCACAGATCAAATATAACAATATAATTAATAAGCGGTATAAACTATAACGCTTATCTTTCATTCACAGATCGCAAATATATATATATATCACAGATAAACAAATACAGATCACACACGAATAAGAATATATCACAATGCATCACATATCAAAGATGTCAAACAATTCAACATCCAATATAATCCAACGTCCATAAGTATGATTAATTTAAGTGGAATTTAATTTCTGTGAAACAAAATTTGTCCTTCTAGTGAAATGCCCCTTAATTTAAATTATCTGATTAATTCAAATCAGATAAATTTCTGTGAATATATTTTACTGGTTATGGTAAATTAATAATCAATTAATTTCAAATTGATTTTCAAATTTATTTCAAAACACCAAATCAAATTTCCAAACATTTTCAAATTATTTCCCTTTTAAAATAAATTTCTTTATCTCTTCAAATCTATTTAAAAATACAATTTTAAATAAATTCTTCAATTTATAAATAATATTTTCAGAATCCATTTATTAAGCCTTTTTCCAAATTTGAAATTTAATTCAATAAGGTTCAAAAATAAGATTTTTATCTTTTAAAACTCCTTTTAATTTATCAAATTATCAAAAATAAATTTTTCGATACATTTTCAACTTATATTTTCGAAAATCAAATTTTATTTATTTTCAGTGTCCAACGATACCAAAAATATATTCGGCTAATTTATAGCCGTCAACAACATTCAATTCACAAATATAATCACACATCGATTATAAATAAATCAACACACAACATTGAAATAAATTCAAATGTTTGAGGAATCCAGTTGGATCCCTCCAACCTATTTCCCTGCACCCACAGATGTTAGCACAATACCAATTCCACTTTGAAGTGAAATATCACGGTATATGGGATTTATAAATATACTATCCGCTATTATGCGGCGCAATAGGGTCTCATCCGCTATATAATGCGGG
This sequence comes from Allium fistulosum, assembly GCA_030737815.1. Taxonomy (NCBI): domain Eukaryota; kingdom Viridiplantae; phylum Streptophyta; class Magnoliopsida; order Asparagales; family Amaryllidaceae; genus Allium; species Allium fistulosum. Next base: position 1,133,259,782 of record CM060906.1, on the reverse strand, counting down.
AAATCAACTCCAAATACATATATAATACCAATTCCACTTCACGGTGGAATTATCGCGGTATATGTTTTTAATAAATAACCTCCGCTTAATATACGGCGTATAGGGTCTATTACAGCACAATAAATAACAATTTATCATCCAATTCACACAATCAAGCAATTTTAAATCTAACTATTTAAAATTTAAATCGAAACAAAATATTCGATTGAGTGAGGAGTTCTCACCTTGCGTTTTATAACGGTTGCAGAATTTTATTTCGAATAAAATTAAACGCACGTTTAATTTTACTCAATATTTTCACTGGCTCCAAACGATTCCAACCCAGTTCCATTGCGAAGAGCTCATCAAAACTGTGATGCCCCACCTTTATACCCACGCTAACCAAGAACACTACGGTGTAGTGCTGTCAATTAGCACGGAGGATAAGGCTGTTGAGGAGCGACCATCCGTGTAACTTCTTTGCGCGAGCACCGATATGTCAGATAGAATAGAATGCATATCTTTTAAGGAGGAAATCCGACATACCGATACAAACACAAAGCTATCACACAGTGGCTGTATATGATCTTCGGAAACAAATATATAAATAAACGTAACACAAATCAGTCACAGACAATTCATATCGCAAAGGCGGAAAGAGATATGAATATAACACATGAAAGTGTACATCAGAGTAGTGTTCAAATAAGATCCACAATAACACAAATGAATAGATACAAGTGCAAGATAATAGAATATGTATACATCAAGGAGTCTAATCTCAAATGTATACAAACAAAAACTACTAAACTAGAGTAGTTAGCCAAAAGTCAGAAGATGGCTCCAGATAAGAAGTCATGAGGAAGCACCTGTAAAATCTCAGTCTGACCCGAGTATTATTTAAGAAGAAAATAATAAATGGATCAGTCTAGCTATAATTATCAGATAAAATGATATAGAACAAGAGATATGGCATGAACATATAAGATATCCATAAAAGCATACTACTATAAGTATGAAAATGATAATCAACAAGAGATTAATCAATATCACAAGAATCTTCTCAAAGATTAAAAGAATGTCATATTCTTAATTTAATTCACCAAGCCACAATAAAATGACATACTCATCAATGTCAATGGTAAAAGCTGGTGAAACATAAAATCCAGAAATCTCAAGAAAAGAGGATGACCCATCCCATAAACTGAACATCGACGCACCTAGAAAGATATGCCCCATGTAAAGTCTAGCATCGATACACCTAGAAAGATGCACCCCATGCAAAGTCGAACATCGACGCACCTAGAAAGATACGACCCATGCTCTAGCATTGACGCACCTAGAAAGATACGCCCCATGCATAAATAAACATCGACGCAACTAGAGAGATACACCCCATGTAATGTCTAACATCGATGCACCTAGAAAGATACACCCCATGCAAAGTCGAACATCGACGCACCTAGAAAGATACGACCCATGCTCTAGCATTGACGCACCTAGAAAGATACGCCCCATGCATAAATAAACATCGACGCAACTAGAAAGATACGACCCATGCATAGACGAACATCGACGCACCTAAATAGATACGCCCCATGCCCCGACTTATTGAGCCGATTGCTCCACGAAGTAAATAAACATCGATGCACCTAAATAGGTACGACCCATGCGAGAAATAAACATCAACGCACCTAAATAGATACGACCCATGCGAGAAGTAAACATCGACGCACCTAAATAGATACGACCCATGCGAGAAGTAAACATCGACGCACCTAAATAGGTACGACCCATGAGCCTAAACCATAAAATGATCGTTATCGATCATAAAGAAGTGTCGATTACACTAAGCTAGTAAATATAAGAGTTTAGCTTCATGTCCCATAACCACTTGCTTGACTCAAATATTTACGAACAGATTGTAAATCTGCACTAGAAAATTGTCACAAGAGTTTCAATATGTGTGAATCGAAATCACACCAATGAGGCATAGACTAACCTTGAAGATAAAGAGATATGTGTGAATCGAAATCACACAAATGGTGTCTAGTCTAACCTCGCAAACAAAGAGACATCGCACAATCGCTAGTCTAAATCACAAGAATAATCATCATGATCATAAGGAAGTGTCGATTACACTAAGCTAGTAAATACAAGAGTTTAGCTTCATGTCCCATAACCACTTGCTTAACTCAAATATTTATGAACAGATTGTAGATCTGCACTAGGAAATTGTCACAAGAGTTTCAATCGAACAAGTCCATCAATTAACCGACGAAGTAAACGCAAGCGTTTCATACCACTTGTTTTGCTAAGCCGTTTAATTATATTTTCTCATACGAATGAGGTAAAGGTTTGTATATACTAATAGATTGGAAAACAGTTTTATAAACGAGTTTGGTATTGAAAATCGAGTTGAAATCGTTTTAATGAAAGAGTTTTGATATTTAATACTAGTATAGGAAACCTTTATATTTTGAAGTGACAAATCATAGAAGTGATTGTAGAAACAATCAATCATAAAAATTCACGTTCGAAGACGTGAGTAAAGTTCAAAGAAATCAATTCCCAAAACCATCAAAGTAAGAAGTTCTGTTGAATGCTTTTCAGATAAGATTGCCTACGCAGAGTAATACGGGGTTCGACCTAGTGAAGGCAAGCGGTCCAGCGACCTAAGGAAAAATAGGTCATATGACCTAAGGAAATCGCGAACTAACAAGACCAAGTGTAAGGTCGGAGACGACCTACGACTTAACAGAGTCCTGCGACCTAAGTGGGATGCGACTTAGTGGGGCATAGGTCGGAGACGACCTACGACTTAAGGTCAAGCGACCTAGTGAAATAGCAGGGGAAATATTAGATCGTAGACGACCTACGACTTAAGGTCATACGACCTAACAGTTGCGAGCTAGCGGAGTTGGCATGGCCTAGCGACTTAGTAGAAGCAGCGACCTACGACTTAACGATTTAAAAGCCAACGACCTACGACTTAAGCCTTAAACGATCCAAGGAGTTAACTCGCGAACGACTTATGCCTTTAACTCGTGAACGACTCAAGCCTTTAACTCGTGAACGACTCAACACAGGCGAACAGAAATACAAAGGCGGTGACTTTTCAACGCGCGCGACTTAAGCCCTTAACTCGCGAACGACTTAGCACACCCAGAACGACTTAAGGCCTGGAACGACTTATGCTCCGTGTGACTTTTAAACGCGAATGACTTACGACTTAGGCTTAACTCGTGGACGACTTAGCGATGGCCAGAAACGACTTAAGGCCAGAAACTCACCAAAACGCCAAAATTTTTAGTTTTTCGCCAATCCAATGCAAACAAACATGCTAAAGTGATGAGGGATCATCCCCAACAGTCCAATGACAATTATAGGCAAGATGTGAGATCAAAAATCTCACCTTTTCACGGAATTTGATGAAGACGAAGCTCGGGGGAAAAGCAAAGATCAACCACAAGCTTGAATCAATGTCTTCACTTTGAATTTGGAGTTAGATGTTGAATTTGCTAAAGAACTTGAGCTTGGAATTTTAATTTCCTATTCCCTCCACCATTTTTTCTAAAGCTTCAAAGTTGATGCAAGTAGATGAAGTGATGAAGAGAAGGAAGGGGATGGGCTGAGTTAGAAGAGGTGCAGCCCAAACCAAAAGCCCAACACAAAAGGTGACGAAAATTTCACTATCTCCAAACATATCGAAGTTTACACTCAAAAAGATCGCAAACGTCATTTTGAACTCAATGGGGGTGGTCTCGAGTCCTAATTTGACCGTATGCAAAAAGTAGCTTTTCGGACTAACATCCGACTAACGATAAAATATTTAAATATAAAATCAATAAATATGCGGGTTGTTACAGAAACGATTCCAACGCAATTCGTTTCGTGCAAAATGGACCTCGTATCAAAAAGTTATGGTGTTTTAAAGTTCGTACGAATTATAATATATATACAAATCAATTTCTATTTTAATTTTTTTTTCAAACCCTACATCTCGGCCGTAGATTTCAGAAGGCAGATCGTGGCCGTGTGCGTGTTCTTCTTTTCCCCAGGCAAACGAACGCGAGATGAAACCCGTTGCCGCCTACGTTTTGAATTTTTCGTGACCACCATCGCTCATCGTCACGTCGATCAAAGCCTGCCACCACGACCACCAATGCGAGACACACCATCGGCCAGAGAAGCTCCAAGCTTGGTCGAGCCAATGCCTCGATAGATGCGCACGAACATGTGGAGAACGCGACAATTTTTCTTCCTCCACATCGCTCTATTTTCGATCATCTCCGCATGGGTCGAAAGATCTCGTGATGTTCTTCGACTTTGCAGTTGAGCGTTTGTCGTAATTGTTTGTGGATTTGGAGATTATGATGGAAGAAGATCGTGATTTTCTGGCCATAGAATTGAAAAATGGCGGCCTGGAAGAAGAATTAGGGTTTGAGTGCAAAAACAAAGTTATGAAGTCCTTTTATAGAAAATTCTCAAATTACTATTCATTGAAAATTTTCCGAACTCGAAATCAAGCGTGCTGGCTGGCGTTTCTAAGGTTTACCCCGCGTTTCGAACACAATGGAACGTGTTTCGGGAGCTAATTCGATCGTATGTGAGAGTTACGGAAATAAACGATCAAATTTAAATTAAACCGATTAAAAGCGATTTCTGTGCGTTTTGGCTTGCCCCGGACAAACGGCAACTCCGATTGACACGAAATTTGAAACCATTCAATAATTTCACATTACGGATCCGATGAAACTGGTTTCGTCGAAATCCGAGACTGTTTGAAAAATGGTCATTTTTAGTCGTCAATTAAATATTAAAAATATTCAATTTTCACAATTTAACTTTTAATTCAATTTTAAAAGTTCTATAACATCATTCTAACTCCAATAGGATTTATTATAACTTTATAAATCATTTTTAATCACATTTAATTCAGATTTCAATTATTTACCCAATTTCAAGTATTAAATTAATAATTTAATCGTCCAATTAAATCACTATATCAAAATTAAATTAATTCGACTTCCAAATCTTACTTATTAATATTTAAATTAATTAAATATATGAATTTCAAATGACGGAAATTCTGGGTCGTTACAGACTTGGATGTTGTTTTATTATAATGCTCGGATCAGATCGAGCATATTGCAGATTTTTGGATGCTTTGGAGCTTCAGGAGGCGAGCTGATGGCCCAAAGATGTATTCGCATAGATGTTTATTTTTCCACTACATCCATTGTTGTATATTAGAAATTGTGAGGACAGGTTGTTATAACTGTCCGGGCTGAAATAGGTTAGTATGCTCTGATTGATATATGTATATTACATTTCTTCTTTGTGTAAAGATTTGTTATATATAATAGATTTATTGTATATTTTAGGTTATTTGTTCCGCTGTGAAATTCTATGTTGTTTAGTTTTCTTCTTATCTTCTGTTTTCTTCTTTTTTCCCTAACGATCAAGCTTTCTAGCATTCGGTTGCTCGGCACGCAATACAGTGGACGTATTAATATCGTTTTTCGAGGGTCGAAAATCCCGGTTCGTTACAGCTAGCATCGGAGAGAGTTGATTAACAGAGTAGAAAATTAAAACATAATAGCATACTTGTTCATTGAGGGACTGATCCAATTAGTTTTGAGAAAATCGATCGAAGAAGTTGGAATGAGATCCCATAATTGACCCCAAGTGCAAGTGGGAGATTGATTGAGTTAGGGGTATGACCTAGGGGCAATTATGTAATTTGTTACATATATTTAACTTGATAACCAATCTTGTTCAAAATAAAAGGTATTTTCTTTCTATTATATACTTGATATAATGTGTTATATTAATTAATTAATTTAATTAAAAGTATACTTAATAGAAAATCCATAAACGGTTTGTTTTGTGATAGTAGTTACAAAATGTTGTAACCGTGAGTAATTTATCACAATGAAAACAAGTATACAATTTTAAATATTCCTAGTCAAGATGTATTGAGAGTAGATATCGATATATCTGTTGAAACTAGAGTATGTAACGCTCTTTAAGTGTTTCGCAGTATTACTCATGGCTGTTGGGGGCACCAAGGGGTTATGTACTTATAGTTATTATATAACTATAAAATGACTCACTCGATAGTTTTCTGTTGGTTATTATAACTAAGGTCAAGCAGAGAATATCAATTTGACTAATTTACACAGTTCTCTCGACTTGAGAATACTGTTGATCTTCAATGTGGAAGCTCTGCTTTGATTATAGTTAAATCATGGCATGGTGTCCATCGAACGACTATAGTTAAGTCGAGTAGAAGCATTCGAAGTGAAATACTATTCAATAGAGGATTCGTCTCCTCGGTTATATGAGGTTAGTATCATGGTCAAATGAAGTTTACTCAAAGTCAAAGTCTTTGGCCAAAGCATTTCAGTTAATAATATTTGTTATTATTGAACAAAGGACTTTGTATTTGGACTATAAAGTTGAATGGGGACGATATTGAAATTTTGACCATTACCAAATTACATAAGTCCTAATGTGATATTGTTTTAACGAAGAAAATTGGTATAAATAATTGTCACTACCAAGTACCACAGTAAAATTGGATTTCACCAAAATACATATAAGCAATAAATTCAGCAAAAATGTCACACCACTTGCTAACGTGTGAATGTTAATATTTGAATAGTTCAATATTAATCACCGATCGAATTTATACCTTTGAGTCGAACAACTATAATGATGAATTCTTCAAAAAACCACATGATTTAATTAATTTATAAAATATTATAAATTGGTTAAATTAATTAATATTTAAGAAATATTAATTTTTATTTAATTTATTTGATGTTTGGAAGTTGTTTGTAATTATTTTCATGCATTTGTAAAAGTTATATTTACGCACTTTGATATATGATATTGATGTAATTTAAATAAAAGTAAATTGCATGAAATGAATTATGGAAATTTTATGTCATTTGATGGCATGATTTGTAGAAATTTCATGTCATTTAATGGCATGTAATTTCAGCCATATCATGTGAAAAGTAAGGAATAGTGAGAGCGACAATCAAGTAATTAATTAGGGAAGTTTTAATTAAAGATATGAAATGTTTTATTCTTTCAAGTAAAACATATTCTATAATTCATTCTGTATGGACAACTCATTCTTTCTCATTCATTCTTTTTTTCTCTCCTTCTAACTTTTTATGGCAAAAAACAAAAGTAAAATTTCCAAAATCTTTCAATTCCATATAAAACATCAAATAAAATAAAACAAAAATGGTTCATCCATCTCTTGCAAGGATATGACGGGGATCTTGAAGATCCGAGGAGATATCATCATTCAAGGTGTGATTTCTAGGCAACATCCTAAGGTGAATTTATTTTCAAGGTGTGCTTCAAGGCTTTGGTAATAAGGTATGTTTCTCTTTTATATATAATGACATTTGATGTAATGTTTGATGAAAGATAAATTTGATTATCATAATTTATATGTATATATCATTGCCTCATTTAATTTGAAAATTGTTCGTTGAATGAACTGATTGGTGTTTTAATTTAAAATCTAATTTTTAGATCTGAAACTTTACATGCTCGATTGATCAATTGGGCTCTTATTTTGTTAAATTAAAATTAAAATTTGTATATGTTTATAATGTTTTATTATAGATTTATATTATAAACATTCGGTTCAAAGTATAATCCTTTATATCTAAAACTTTGTACTTTAACAAATTAAGTTAAAATTTATGTATGAATAGTACAATGTTGATGATTCATGTTTTAAATCATATAAACAAAATGTAATTTTAGATTTGAAAGTTTACATGTATGTATTTCGCGTTTGTATTGTATTAGAAATTGAAAAAATGGGAAGATGTTTTGGCAATAAATCTAAATTTTAACTTGATTACTATAAATCTTTAATTTGTATTTATTAGGGAGATTTGATTGAATCATATATACACACAATTAATGTTTTGACAATAAATCTATTACAAATTGATTGCTATAAATCTCTAATTTGTATTAAGTAGAAAGACTTGATTTAATCTTATATACATACAATTAATTTTGTATGTACGTTTGTATATATAAAATTTATTATATATATTACATATTTTCAAAGTATGAATTAGATTTCTTTACAAAAAGGAATATTTTAAAATTAAGCAAATATAGATATAAAGCTATCGTTGACTATTTATATTCTCGAATACCTATTAATTGTTGTTAACTAGATTTTTAACCCAACTGAATTCAAAAGGAGTTAATACATTTGGATTAATTCAGAATGACTCGAAATTAGACCCGAAGGCCTAAAAGCAAAAGATAAAGAAACATAAGAAGTTTGGCCTAGAATTATGCTAACTATACAGATCGTTACCAATCCGATCCAATTAGATCGATACCGAACTGAAATGTTGGCTCTTGGTTCCTTCTAACCACTTGCATTGCACATCTATGCCTCTACTAAGCTCACCTATCAAGTTTGGTAACATTCCGAGCAACCTAGTTCAAGAAGTGAAGACTCATTCAAATACCTAACCGCTTTTGGACCAGGGCAACTTAAAACGGACATACAGAACTCATACGGACTCGGATTGGCTAGAATTTAGAGGGGACAGTTAGAAGACATAAAAGAAGGCTCAAGCCAAAAATGAAGTCATTTGGCCAAGCCAATTTGGATTAACACCGATCCAAATTCATCAGATTTTCCGATCCATTTAGGCTAGGACCATCCATAGTGTAGGTCCCACACATCCTGTAGAAGCTACCTGTAAAGTTTCGTCTGATTTTGATAAGTATTGAGCAAGTTATGGATGGATCTCCTCCAAATTGAGCTAGTTTGACGGATCAGGGCCGACCCATTTAGAATGGGCCCCACCTCATGAGATTCGATTTGGAGGCTCTCCTACTCATGTACATTGCATGTATGAAGTTTCTTGTCATTTGGTTAAGTATTGGGTGAGATATAGCTGGATCTCCTACGACCTAGAAGAAGATTCAAAATTAAGCTAAGGGTTCGGGTCACCGCCGATCCAACTCAATTGGATCATCGTCGATCCAAATACTTAGCTCGGATCCTCATGAGTTCCGACTTAGAGGCTCTTTTACTCATGTATATTGCTTGTATGAAGTTCCATATCATTTGGTTAAGTATTGAGTGAGATATGGATGGATCTTCTATAAAGGGATGGATTGGATGATGCATGAAGATGGATGATCAAACTAACTCCAAACGACTTGATATTCGGACAAGGTACTCAATTATAGGATAGGAAGACAAACAAATTGAGAAGACTCAAAAATTGCATAACTTTTCGGATCGGTATCGATCTGATCCAATCGGATCGGTACTGATCTAAAAAGTTAGCTCCAAACATCCCCAAACTTCTTGAGCGACCTTTGCATGATGACTACAGGCTTTTGGTAAAGTGGCTCTGGCCCAAATGCTCTCTAACCCCTATAAATACCATCATATCTGGAATAGTAGAGTGGACCTGATCTCTGCTAAATCTCAGCCATTGTTTCTTCATTCTTCTTCTCCCACACAACAGCCATGAAGGGATGATTGAGATCCTTCTTTTGTCTCTAACAATGGCTTGCTCTAATCTAGGAAAGGAGAATTATATTGTAATCTAAACTCCTTTGCAATAGCAGTTGATTAACAAAAGCATCTATAAAGTGGACATAGGCTCCATTAACAGCTGAACCACTATAAAAATATCTTGTCTCTTTGCTTTTTCGACGATTTACTATTGCTTTTTCTATATTATTTGCCTTGGTAAACAGGGCTGGTGCTTTCACACTCAATCCAGGGTATTGATCCATTTTTTGGTTAACATTTTGGTGCTTTCACTTAGAACCTTGAACGAGATCTGAAGAATTGAAGTTTAAATCTAAGATTTAGAGAAGATGAGTAGGCCTAATACTGGATCTCGAGCTGTAGCAAGTCAACCGGAGCCTGGGGGCAACCATGAGATGTCCTAAAATTCTCATCAACCCAACTGTATGATTAGAGAGGAGATGGAAAGGATGATGAAAGAGATGCAGGATAGGGTCTTAGCTAGACAACATGAGATGATGGATGGCTTCTTCCATAGGATGGAGCAGCAAGGGATGGCTAGATCTGCAGGGAATAGGAATCAAACTCCAGGGAACAACACAGGAGCTGCCGAAGTTGGATTGGAATAAGATGGAGTCTTACCCCCACACAAAGAGCAACCGATACTTGGGAGCAATGCTGGAATCAACAATAGGACCCAATACAGGAGCATCTAGAGTTAGAACAAAACAAACTAAGACAATGCCCACACGACTAGGGGCACAATAGATTTAGATCTAGGATGAGCTCCAACGCCTGAAATAGGTGATGTTGGAGCTAGAGTAGCAAATCAGGGTACGAATACATGACCGCATGAGCTAAGAAGCCCACAGTTGGAACATGGGTAGGTTCGTCCCTTGCTCTATGCCTTCTGATTTTTCTGCCTTCAATAACCTCGGGCCACTTACACCTGTATGGGATCCCAAACGATCCCTAGGCATGCTCCAAGTCAGATGCCTGAGATGACTATTTAGGACAACAATGACCTCAGACCGCTTAGACATGTGCTAAACCTAGATTGGTTCCTAGTCACACTCTAAGTCAGATATCTGGGATGATTTCTTAGGATAATAATCTTAGACCACTTGGACGTGCACAAAACCTAGAATGGTCCCTTGCCACGCTCTGAGTTGGATGTCTCGGATAAACATTTAGGACTTCTGCTTATTTGCTTTGATTTGAAATTTGTGAAGTCCATATTTAATATGATGACTGATTTTGAACGCCATAGAGTCCCGACCGGAGAGATGGGACCGAAGTGCAAGGTGCAAGTCCCCTTACCAGAGAGCGAGTGGATCGACTTGTACGATATCAAATGCCATAAAGTCCCAACTAGAGAGACGGGGCTGGAGTGCAAGAAGTATGTCCCCTCACCGGAGAGTGAGCGAATTGGCTTACTTAATCCCCCTTAACTTAATAAGCAAATGATTCGGAGAGATCATCCCCCTGAACTGAAACAACAAACGATCCAGAGAGATCGTCCCCCAAACTAACATTATGCGATCCAGAGAGATCTCACATTAAACTTAAACAGTCTGGAGAGATCGAACTTTAAAATAGATTTGATTTTGCAAAAAGTATTTGAATGCCTTATAAATAGAATAAAACGGATGAACATAGGATGATTATTATATATGATGTGATACATTATGATTTCGATATATGATGTGATTTTAATATATGATATTATAACTCTGAATTAAATCTGAGTGGTAATGATGTAAATCCTGGATGAACATGGGACGATTAGAGATGTGTAATGTAATTAGAGACATGTGACGTAATAACTCCGAATGAAACCTGAATGATTGTGATGTATAGATTACAGTTAGGTAGATTCTAGAGACTTAGGCTATAACAGGTTTGGAATGACTTGTGATTGGCGATTGGTGAAAAAATCTAAAGGAACTGAATTGTTCACTAAGGCTAAAGCAGCTGGAAAGCTCAACAATCGAAGACTCATTACCGAAACTTATTCTTGAGTAAAGTACACCTTTCATTCAAAAGGCGTACTTTGGGGGCAAGTGTAAACTGGGATTTAACCCAACGGAATTCAAAAGGAGTTAATACATTCGGATTAAGTCAGAATGACCCGAAGGCCTAAGAGAACAAGACAAAGAAACATAAGAAGTTTGGCCCATAATTACGCTAACTACTCGGATCAGTACCGATCTGATCCAATTGGATTGGCACCGATCCGAAATGTTGGCTCATGGTTCCTTCTAACCACTTGCATTGCACTCCTATGCCTCTACTAAGCTCATCTATCAAGTTTGGTAACATTTCGAGCAACCTAGTTCAAGAAGTGAAGACTCATTCAAATACTTACCCGCTTTTGGACCGGAGCAACTTAAAGTGGACATACAGAACTCATACGGACTCGGATTGACTAGAATTTGGAGGGGACACTTAGAAGACATAAAAGAAGGCTCACGCCAAAAATGAAGTCATTTGGCCAAGCCAATTTGGATCGGCACCGATCCAAACTCATCGGATTGTCCAATCCATTTAGGGTGGGCCCCACCACCTGCGATCTATAGTGCAAGTCCCACACATCTTGTAGAAGCTACCTGCAAAGTTTCGTCTGATTCCGATAAGTATTGAGTGAGTTATGGATGAATCTCTTCCAAATTGAGCTAGTATGATGGATCAAGTTCGACCCACCTAGGATGACCCCACCTTGTGAGATTCGATTTGCATGTATGAAGTTTCGTGTCATTTGGTTAAGCATTTGGTAAATTATGGCTGGATCTCCTACGACCCAAAAGAAGATTCAAAAAATAAGCTAAGGGTTTGGATCACTGCCAATCTGACTCAATTGGATCATCGCTGATCCAAATATTTAGCTCGAATCCTCATGAGATCCAATTTGGAGGCTCTCCTACTCATGTACGTTGCTTATATGAAGTTTCGTGTCATTTGGTTAAGCATTGAGTGAGATATGGATGGATCTTCTACGAAGGGATGGATTGGATGATCTATGAAGATGGATGATCAAACTAACTCCAAACGATTTGATATTCAGACAAAGCACTCAATCACGGGATAGGAAGACAACCAAATTGAGAAGACTCAAAAATTGCACAACTTTCAGCTCGGTACCGATCTGATCCAATCGGATCGGTACCGATCCAAAAAGTTAGCTCTAAACATCACCAAACTTCTTGAGCGACCTTTGCATGATGATTACAGGCTTTTGGTAAAGTGGCTCTAGCCCAAATGCTCTTTAACCCCTATAAATACCTTTGCAGGATGAAGGTGCCTAAGAATTCTTTTCCAAACAAAATAGGAGTAACTACAGAAGAAGAACAGATGACTAGTATTTTCAGGAGCTTGACCACACAACACACAAGAAGAGTTTTGAAGCATCCCTTTAAGAAATAAGTTATCTTGGGTGTGCAAACAACAATTTCTGATGATTTTCCATAATAGCAAATTTTCTTTAGGCAAAGAGGAAGCCATCCAAATCCTAGCATGCCAAGGAAAGTAAGTAAGATTAAAGAAATCAACGATTGCCTTATAAACCCTGGATATGAAATGAGATTCATCACACCAGAGGGAAGAAACATTAGAATCCTGAAAAAGTTTGTCTTTAATTATGGACCAAGAATTCCTAACCACTACTGAACTAGAATCCTAACATGCTAGGGAAAGTAATTAATATATATCATTTAATTACATATGTATAGTTTATAATTAATTACAACATCATAATTTAATCGAAAATAGTCGAATAATTTTAAGTGTAAAGAATTAAAGCTATGATAATTTTTGACAATGAGAAACTATTTTTAATAACAGTTTATTATTATTTGATATTTATTTAAATCAATTTGTTACATAAATAAACCATATTAATTCAAATATATTATGAAAATTATATTTTATATTTTATAAATTAATATTATCAATGGAGAAGCTCTTGGCACAAAGATAAAAAACATTTTTTTTAAATTAATTTTCAAATTTCGACGGAAAAAGGAAAATCATTTTAAAATTATTTTAAACCGATGGAAAAAAATTCAAGCATAAAATGTCATTTAGAATTTTCTAGAAATTTAAAATTTGAAATAATGTTTTGAAATTAACTTTTAATTATTATTTTATCAATTTTCGAATCGATATTTAATTAAAAATTATTTTTTGAGCTGTACACAAAACCTGAACTTTTATATTTAAAAAAAATTATTTTAAGTATTTTATTAATTTGTATATATATATATTTTAATATACATATATTTGTATGTATATATATATATTTAAAAAAACTATATATTTATATATGTGTTACCCACGATTAAAAAAATTAATTTAATATTTATAAATTATTTATTTATATTTAAATAAATATATTATAATAATATGTATGTAATATTAATATTTTATTCATACCATAATATATAAATATATATACACTTACATATAAATTAAATATACTTATATAAAATTATTAAAACGAAACTTAATATATATACACACACGCACACACAAATATATTTATTTATATTACTTATATATAAATAATAGTATATATATACATACATATAGTTGGACAATATATACTTGCATATTGGATGAGCTAACGTGTCCGTTGCGATGTAAATCCCAACATCTATACAAGGGCACATTATATCTTGCACGGGTTAATACATTAAACACACGCACACGCATGCACACATACTTATATAGGTGTGCTAGTGATATAAGTGTGTGTGTGTGTGTGTCATAACATAAATTAAATAAAACCATATCAATTTATGATTTTAAATAAAATAAAAGATTTTATTTAAATAATATTTAGAAATATTTTAAATAAACTAGACTTCATAGGCCCAACAAAGATCGAATAAGCGATTTTTTTGAAATTTACTCATAACTTCTACTGCGGGCTGAACCAGTTCCAATCATAGTGTCAGAGGTCAATAGCTTATGAGGTCTAAATTAGTAATGTTAGGATTAATCAATTAAGCCCACAACCTAGCTAGTAGGGTGTCTAAGAAAGGTTGTGTCAAAAGATTGGGTTTGGATAACCAAGTACTTTGCCCTACTTGGCTATCAGCCTGGCTCGAACAGATATGTGAGCCCAAAAGGTTGCTTCTAATAGAAAAGGCCCGAATTTGAATTAGGCTTGGGCTAATTTTCAAAATTGTTTGAAAATTAAAATATAAGATTTTAAATTTAAATAAGATATACATATATTATAATAGCTACAATATAATAAGTTTTTTCTAAATGTTTGATAACATAAATCAGTTTCAAAATTTAAATTTATTAATAAGATTAATAAAATAAATAAATTAATTAATTAAATGAATTAAATAATGAACAATATATACATGTATTGTATATTTTGATATATGTTATGATATTTTAAAATGTTTAAGATATCATAAGCGTACATGTATGTATATAATATGATTTTTTGAAATTAATATAATTAAATTAAATTATTTTAATTATATAAATTAATTAAAGGTTAAATTAATTAAGCAAATCAATTAAAGTTTAATTGATTAAATTAAGAAAATACACATACATGAGATATATGTGTTATACTGTAAAGGTTATAGTATATAATAAATATTTAATATAAAAGTTATATTAATTTAGTATAAATTAAATAAAATATTATTTGATTAAAATTAATTAAATAAGATTTAATTAATATAATATTATACATAAACTATAATATAAGAAATATGAAATATAAAAGTTATATAATAACCAGCACGTAATCACATCCGTTGGACGTGTGGAAAGAACAATACGGACAAATTCATTTTACTCTAATGGATAAATTTTTATTAGTATGCTTATTGAAACTTATATGCTATGGAGAAAAGAATAAAAATGTGTTGGCATGAATTAACACCAAAATAATTTTGAAACTCTCTTGAATGGCTCTGAGTATGTTATAACACTTACAATACAACTTCACATATTATTGTTTTGGTCATAATAAATTCATATTTATTTTGTTATTTTTTTGTTCATAATAGATTCATATTTATTTAATTAGCCAAAATAAAAGATATGGAAGCATTATGTGATAGTCAACAGCGTCAAAGCCCACTAAATTGAAGCTTGACTTCTAAGCACTTCTCATTCGTGGATAGGCAAATCAATGCCTTAGGTTTTCACCTTTGCAGTTTGACCCTTTATCCAACTGTAGATAATTTGCAACCTATTTTGTTTTAAAATAAATATCTAATTAGTTATTAAAATCATAATAAAGCAACTAAACAATTCATCCAAAAATGAAAAACAGAAATCCACTATAAGCAAAAAAGCTTCATCCTAAGCATAACATTAAATTGCTTATATAACACTTGAACATGACAATAACATAACTGTTTATAAAAAGAGCTTTTCTATTTATTTACCATTACTATTATTTAAAAAATGGGCCTTTAACCTAACTATCCAAACCATACATTGTTTTTATTTTTTATTATAACTATTTATATTTGGACCCGATTGCTTTTTTCAAGCAGCTGAAAAAGTTTCTCCAAGTTAACTAATTATAGTAATAGTCCGATATTATTAGTATGCTATGCTAGCTAGCACAAAAAGGAAATGTTATGCATAACATTGTTATATTATATCTAAAGGCATGGGACAACCAAAAAGCTTACAGTTAACAATGACAACAATCTTCAAAGAAATCTACAATTTATTCAAAATCATAAACTTTACATTAGACAGTCCCTATGTACTGATAATTAACCTAAAAACGTTTCATAATAAAATATGATTATTAAATAGAAAAGTGCATAAATATAATTGTACTTTTTTAACCAAAAAAATATGCATAGAAAATTTATGTTTTCATAGGCAGTAATCTACATAGATTCTAAAACACCATAAGTTGAACTTTACAAAATCTTCTTACATTTAAAAATGAATGAAAATAAAATTTTAAGTAGTTTTTTGAACATGAGGAATACAAAGTGACATACAATGCATATCCATAACAAACTATTTACTTCATTTGAATACCGAAAACATTTGTAATCAAATCGATGTAAATCTTAAGGCTTAAACCATAAAGCTTTTAAACATATTCACAAATTTCATATTGTATTGCATTATATATCACCACTTACAATAATTTTGAAAATTACAATGAATCAAATGACTAACATGTTAATATGATTATCGTACACATATAAAATCTTGCAACCACAAATAATGATTATCATTGAGAATAACTGTTAAAGTTAAGATAGGAAATATACAAATACCAAAAATGAAAGATTACAAAAGTAAAACCATGTTGAGTAATATCATGCTATGTTTGTGAAACGATTTATTTAATTTTGTAACTTCATCCTAGAAAGATTGTGTTGTCAATCCTCTACTGATTGGAGTCTCATTACTGCCAAAAATCTACGCGTGCTCAAAATAACCATTAAACAATATTAACATAAAAATGCCAAATTTTTAAATAAAAACCTACAAGTAAGGAAAGTGTTAACGATTAACATATTTACATTAAACCCACAAGGCATTTATAAATATATTATTGACCATCTGAATTAGATTTGATATTCAGGCAATTTCATAATTTCAATAGCAAACAAAAATAAACATCAAAGAATATTCTTTTACTAATAAACAACCTATATTGGCCCCATTTAAAGCATATTATTACTCGATAATGATAGAACTATAATGTAATCCATTTAAATAGAACATATCTATTGATTCGACAATAATTGTCACAAAAGAAAGCCTTGAATAATTACTTAAATAACTGATTATTTCATTTATATTGTTAAAAAGTTACCTCGGGTGGAATTGTAGAGATGTGATGATTGAAGTTTGGTATTGCAATTCCATAAATGAAATAAGAAGGCTAAAAAAATTTAAGATTTTAGAGCTAATTAGGGTGCGGTCTAGAGAAGGAAGTTAAGAAGAAGAAAGAGTAAGTTTATGCGATTGGATGGGGAGTAGATGTGTAAAATTAGCAGGAAGAAGTTAAAATGTGGATATAGAAATTACAAAAATATCCTTGTCATTGGAGCTAAAATAGAAGGGTATGTTAGACATTTTAAAAGCTTCAAATGGGAGTATTCACATCGAATATATATATATATATAACTTATATAATATGAATGTATAAATTAAAGGTGGAACATTAAGAAATCCTAAATAGAGTTAATGAATAAATACATATGTAAATGTACGTATATCATGATTTTCAATGTGTTAGACACTTGAATGACGAGGGTATTTTATAAGAAATGCATTATTCCATAAGTAGATATCACTTAATATAATATATTGAAGATTATGAAATTTCAATATAATGTCATCCTCTATTATATATATATATATATTAATAAATTACCTGCATACTCCTTATTTGTTGAGCAAACTAAAGCTAGGTATGTTATGTGTAGTATTATTAATATATTAAATAAATGAGGTAAGATAGTTATATGTATTTATTGAGCAAATTCAAGGTACATATATTATACCTAGGCCATCGCGATATGGTAGGTATAAATGAATAATTTTGTTTTGATTAGTTGAGCAAACTCAAGGTCGAAGTGAAATTAGGAAAAAGTTACCAAAGTTAGGAGTTGTATATGATACAACTGATAAGAAGTTATCCATTGTTTGTAGGGCTATGACTTATTAAGCAAACTCAAGGTCAAAATCTTAAGAACGATTAGTCCTAACACCCACTAGCAAAGTCAAAAGAATTCTATGTTTCATCTTATGTTTGATGAAATATAAAAAACTAGTGGGAGCCTTATTATAAAAATGAAATGATAATATTAACCTTTCTAATATTGTAAGAACATATGTTATATAATGTTATAATAATCTACATTGATAAATTTATGCATTTAATATAATTGATAAAATATTTATCAATAAAAATATATAAATGAACCGAATTGAAGATTGACAAATAGAAATATAACATATACTTGCTAATAAATGTTTATTGCATGTTAAAGTTTCAACATCCATGAAGAGCCTAATTTTACAACTACATAATACATTCGTAATTGGTCTCTTACGCGTTTATTTGGTCGAGAGAGTATATTACATTCTATGAGTTTCAAACTTTAAAAGTAATACAAGACTATGGGCATTTGATCCATATATTGTCGCATATGAGTGTTATATGGGGAACGGTCACGGTTTCTAATGTACGATACTTCGATGAAGTTAGTTCATTGAAATAAGCCAATAAACGGTACTATGAGATCGAGTATTCAATTTGATTGATTACAAAAGGATCGTATTGTGTTAAATGTGACACTAAACAAAAACTACAAGAAAGATATAAGAATTTGATCACTGAAATGTTATTTTGATCATTTTATGTAAGGTGCATCATATTTGATGTCCTTAAATGTTAAGTATGAACAAATGCATCTTTGGAAAGAGTTCATTATGATATTGTAGTAAGATTTTGTTTGAATGGTTCAACCAATTAGAGAGAAAACCGAATATACAAGATTAGATGTGATGTAAGCTACAGTTGGGATTAAAAGAGTGACCAGTTACTTCTGCTTCATAAAGAAACATCAAAAATGAGAATTGTAATAATAACAATTTATACTTAGCATTGGAATGAGAAATACGATTTCTATTCAAAAGTGTATTTTCATACAGAAAATTGTTTTCTATGAGATTTATTTCTTTGAGTTCAAGATATTTGTTCAAAGAACTCTCCGCTTTAAACTAGTTATAGTATATGAAAGAAATAATCTATATTAAGTGGATGATGGACCTCCGAATTCAGTGCGCTATTTTAGTAATGGCAGAAATAGTGAAAGCATGCCATATAGCACTTATTTTTTGCATCAAATTACGAAAATTATTTTCGTAAAACATACTGAACATTGTTTATGAAATAATGGCTATTCATTGGTGTTGATTGAAAAATAGACATAGTTATATTTCAGTGCGAATATTATGAATATTCATGATGAAATAAAACTATAATGTGTTATTTGTTTTCACAACAAAAGTGATGCACTGGAAAATGCTGAAGTATATAAAACTATACTATTTACAGTTATCTTGGAATTATAGACTAAGCCATAGGTTTTAGAAAAAAATTATTATATGATTATGAATCATATGATACTAGTTAATTGTGTCTCAAATAATTAAGGGCAAATGAACTCATTTAGTGGAAGCGTCATGGAACTCTTAAGATTGATATATATAGATGTATGCAATCGTAAGTCTGTTAATACCAAAATGGTTTCTCGTACTTCTTTATATTCACGGATGAGTTATCATAGACATGGACATGTATATTTGATACACATGTATAAGTCTATGATAAGCTCATAGAATATGAAATAGAAGTAAATAATATAACATGCAGTAGAAATGATTCGATTTGATCGAATGAGTGAGTATATTAAAAAGAGTTCTGTATGTACCTCATGTGAATAATGATTCAGTCTCAAAGGTCACTCATTCTTATAGTACATAATGATGTATTGATAAAGAGTAATCGAACTTTGTTGGACAAAGCATGATTAATGATGAGTTAAGTTGAGTTAAAACCCTTTATATAACATGTGTAATTAAGAGCAGTATACAAGGTTAAAATTAATATTATCTAAAGAATAGTTTACAAAATCATACAAGATATGGGTTTATAACCCCATCATATTCTAGGCCAAAGAGTTGGCGGGTTGTGTGAGTTGAAATACTGCACGTAATAATTATACATAAATAATCTTGTATGAATTGCCCAAAAGAAGTCTGGGTACGATATTCATTGGATGACTAATTTATGTTTTGAATATAAATATACTGTGAACTAATCCAAAATCAGCTTTATATAAGGCAATCCATAAAATGGTTATGAATATTCGTTCTGTTACACTAAGAAACAACAGCTGTTTTCAAGAAATACCAACTTCGTGGCAAAGGAATTTCTTTGAGAAATTATTGATAGTAAAATGGATTTGGATACGATCTAATGATAAAACTGATTATAAGGAATGACATGTAATTGACTAAACCTAAATAAACATAAATACATTAGAGCGTCTAATGAGTATTCTTGCACATTAAAGAGAATATGTGAGTTTCTTGTCAATGTGAAGAATATGTAATCCTCGGTTGTCTAATTAAACCATTAAGAGTATTAACTCTATGATATGGTACAATGCACTAATCTGAAATAGATAAGTACATTATCAAAATATGATTTTGATAGTTGTATTCGAAGGAGTATGATCCACTAGCCATAAATGTGTCTTTATAAGAAAGACAAATGCAGTTGGAATATAGTGAGCCACATTGGTAAGAATAATACCACGAATTCAATTGTTGAAATTAACATAACGGATTCACTATCCGCTATGCTCAAGTTGATTCATATTTTACTCATAAAATTATATCACATAATATGGACTTGTGTTTTGGTACGTAGGTGTCAAAATAGAAAATTCCAAATAATAATTTAAAGCAAACTGTTTATACATAATTACCAAAGTGTCTCATAGTCGGTGGAAGCGAATTGAGTTTGTGAAATTTTTGGATACGAATTGAGAATGTTACAAAAGTATCATTGTAAAAAAACATGAAATTGAACAAATGGTTGATATAAATATCAAATAGTTTGATTATCAATCAAAATATAGAGGAGCGTGTGTTCATAAGGAAAGCGTTAAAAAGTTACATTGATATTTCTAAACATAAATAAACAACACGCTACTAAACGATGTACTTATGTTAAAATAAGTTTTAGTTGTTATAATACTTGACATTGGATTTGTAAATGATGTCTTTTATCATAAGTATAAAAGATATTGGGAATGTCCCAAAAGATATGCAAGGACACCTTATTAAAAGATTTAATACGGAACATGTAAGATTGATTCCTTATGCATTGGCAATAGGAAATATCATACATGTCATGATTTTTATGATATATATCATGATTTGTTTATGTATTTGATACATGAAGCAAATATCAAATCCAAATAGATATGACTAAATGGTTGTTTTAAGGTATTCTTGTGTTTATGAAATACTAGAGAATTATTTATAGAAACAACGAACTCATTATAAAGGAGTTTTCAGACTCAAACTTTCATAAGTGATATTGAGTATAATATATCAATAATAAATTCAGGTTAAGAATCTTTAAGTTGGAAATGTCCAAATGAAATACCATGGTTGATTGAATGAAAAAGGCTAAGTACATCGCCTTGAATAGTGCCACAATAAAAGCAATGTATATAAATATAAATGCAACAATTTATAACTGAGCCGAGGGTGATTCAAAATATTGAGAATCACATAACATTATTATATGATAACAATGTCACGATATAATTCATAAAAGAACCTAGAGCTCACTAGGAGTCGAGAGACATACTCCGAATTGTTCTACGTGATAAAGGTAGTTTATCAATGTCGAAGAGAGTTGATTGATGGGGTAGATAATTAAATATAGTAGCATATCCGTTCACTAAGGAACTAACCCGGTTGGTTTTGAGGAAACCGATTGGAGAAGTTAGGTTAAGATTCCAAAATTGACCCCATGTGCAAGTGGAAGATTGATAGAGTTGGGGGTATCCCTTAAGGGCAATTGCGTAATTTATTACACATATCTAACTCGATAATCAATCTTATTCAGAATAAAAGGTGTTTTATTTCTATTATATACTTGATATAATATGTTATATTAATTAATTGATTTAATTAAAAGTATATCTAATAGAAAATCCATAAATGGTGTGTTTGTGATAGTAATTATAAATAGTTGGAATCATGAGTATTGTATCACAATACTATAAAACACATCATTTTAAATGTTCCTAGTCAAGATGCATCGAGACTGGATATCCATGTATCAATTGAGACTAGAGAACGTAATGCTCTCTAAATGTTGGGCAGTGTATTACTTATGACTACTGGGTGCACCTGCGGATTACGTATTGATAGTTATTGGATAACTATGGAACGTATCTTGACAGTTTTCTGTTGGTTAATATAACTAAGTACAAACAGAAAATATCAATGTGGTTGATTTAAACATTTCTCTCGACTTGAGATGACTATCGATATTCAATACGAAAGCACTGCTTTGATTATAGTCAAATCATGGCACAATGTCCATTGATTGACTATAGTTGGGTTGAGTGGAAGTATTGGAAGTGAAGCACTATTCAAGTGAGGATTGTCTCCTCAGTTATGCGAGGTTAGTATCACGGTCAACTGAAGTCAACTAAAAATCAAAGTCTCTAGCCAGAGCATTTCAGTTAATAATAATTGTTATTATTGAACCAAGGGCTTTGTGTTTGGACTTTATAGTTGAATGTGGAGGATATTGGAATTTTGACCGTTACCAAATTCCACGAGTCCAAAGTGATATAGTCTTGACGAAGAAAATTGTGTAAAATAAAAGTCACAAACCGGGTAACGCTTGATAAAGTAAAATTGTATTTTACCGAAACCAAGTAAGCGATAAATTTAGCAAAAATGTCACACCATCTTCTAAGTGATGTGTGAACGTTAAATATTTGAATAGTTCAATATTAATCGCTAACCAAATTTACACCTAACGAGTCACACAACCAAAATGATGAATTCTCCTTTGACCAAACGATTTAATGAATTTATAATTGCTATAAATTAATTAATATTTATGAAATTTGATTATGATTTGATGAATAAATATTATTAAATATATTTATAATAGTTACAAATATATCAACCGGTATACGATATCGATAAGCGATTAAATTGGATTTAATTACATAATATTTTATTTGGGGTTAAATGGGTTTATGGCTCATCATAAGGCTAGTTATTTTCGGCAGCAACTATGTGTAGAGGGCAGCTAAAACTAGGTTGCAAAGGGCTTGATTTGGTTGGATCAAATTAAAGGAGAAGTAGTATGAGATGTGTAACGCCCTGAATTTTCGCGTTCGAAAATTGACATCCATACTTTACATCGTACTCGAATGCCGTAGATTCGACCGTTCAAATCCGAGTCGCCGGAGCTTATAACACAATTAAGTAAATAACACAGCGGAAGAAAAAGAATAATACATTGATATACAAAATCTGTTACAACAGAATGATACAATGAATATCAATATACATCAGAGGTATGATACAAGAAATAGCAGCGGAAAAGAAAACGATAACACCAACAGCGGATAATCTCCATCTTCAAAACACCAATCCAGAAATAGCTCGAACTCCCAATAACGAGGCACAAAGATAAGCAAGTGCAGTCCATATCCAAAGACTGAACTAGCTCCAGAAAATCTACTAATTCTGGCTATCTGAAAAACCCAACTCTAGACTGCTCGTGTGGAAATATGTGAGCACCCAGAGTTTAGGAAAGGAACAATAAACTCCGAGTCAGTCGTGGGACTGGTGTGAGTAACAAAAACAGTTTATCTTTAAAACAACCATAAAAGAACTTTAAACATTGAGATCCGCAATGCTTTTGGAAAATGAAACTACCATAAGACCTCCCGCCACACACACACAATGCAAACACAGACTTGGAGGAGATTTCTTCTTATGATAGTCAAAGATGCTTACTACGTAAACAAAACATTTTGATATTATTATTAGTGCATAGTGTAGAAAACATTTCGAAAGTAGAATATAAATCTTAGCCAGCATAGACATTTCGAACTATGCCTACTATA
This sequence comes from Allium fistulosum, assembly GCA_030737815.1. Lineage (NCBI taxonomy): Eukaryota > Viridiplantae > Streptophyta > Magnoliopsida > Asparagales > Amaryllidaceae > Allium > Allium fistulosum. Next base: position 1,133,235,545 of record CM060906.1, on the reverse strand, counting down.
GCTACCATCTAAACAGTGGTGACCACCATAAGTAAATGGCAGGTTCTACAACTAACACCGTACAAAGTTCGTATTGGAAGATGGATTTCCAACAAATGGTCAGGCTAAGGAACTTCCTATGCCACGAAGAAACGCCTCTGGCTGGACGCTTCGAGAGACAACCTGCTCTCTGCCAAACAAGGCCGGCTACCCCCCTTCCCGGGGAATATACAAAACCTCAGATATGCCACCCCCGGTCCTTTAGGACCTTTATCCCAGCGCTCGGTAACCAACATCACACATAATAAATAAAGTGTGTCCACATGAGTAAGTATCTGGGCTCCATACCATGATACTACCCTTTTCCAGAAGGAATGGTCATACCCTAGGGAAGCTACCCCTGAAACCTTGCCGCATCTTTCCTGTTTCGACCATTTCTGGGTTGTGAGGTCTGACGAAGTCTCGTCCACAAAGCTACGCTTTTTCACAAAGCCACGCTTTGATCACAAATGATCAATAAATGATCATCATACAGCAACACTCAGCATGCCACATTACCAAATTGGGAATATATCGCTGATAAATTTCAACTACACAACCTCTGAGCTCGTACGTCTTAGAGAAGGGTGTTAAGCTAAAAGAATAAATTCTCTGCCACCAAACAGAAATGTATTTGAAAGAAATCAGCTTTATATCTCAAAATGTAATGTCAGACATGTAACCATACAAGTCTGTTCTGGGTTCGAACAGAACCGAAGGCACTTCTGAAGAAGCCCTAGCAATCCGGGTATTCACAATCCCGATCGGATTTCCCATCACTTAGGAAATCTCTATACCGGCGCGACTCAGTGCAGAGACAATCGATAGGTCATCCTATCGTTCTCGCAAATACCCGGTCTTCACCACCGGTCTTCAAATGTTATCCATATACGACGTATCACTATTCGGAATGGGTTATATGACACAAAGGTCTTTTCCCGGCTAACCCGAATAGTGAGCGCAATATTTAAAAACATATGGATATGTGATTTCAATTAACTCACAACTTAAAAATTCAACTTCTTTTTTAAATGGTTTCAATCGATTACCATTTCAAATATTTTTAAACAAAAAGATTTACTTCACAAAGTTCACCCAGTTTCACAAAAATCCATTCACAGATTTCAAAACAATTTCCATTTCAATTTGATTAACTCGTTAAATCTTTAAAACAAAGATTCAACTTATAGCTTTCAAAATAATTTCATTTCGAATGGTTTAAACAAATCATCATTTTAAATCTGTTAAAAATAAACGGATTCAATTCATAGCTTTCAAAAAGAATTCATTCATAACTTGGAAAACCATTTTTCAATTCAATCTTGAAATTCCTTTAATTAAACTGGAATTTCATTTCTTATCTGAAAGCTTTTATTCTTTTAAAACAAACAGTTTTCATTTTGGAAATCTGATTCATTTATACGAGTTAAGGTTCTTGGGTTAAATTCAAATTCTCAAAATTATACTTTTAAAATGGTTTAATTTCATATAAACACATTTATAACATTTTTAGCCGTAATTTCCAATCATAAATCTCAACATGGAATTCAATTCCTTATTTTGAATTCAAATTCAAATTAAATTATTTAAATTGAAAATTTTACCAAGTTATTCAAAATAGCTTTTATCTTTGAAAACACCTTTTCAAAAGCTTTTAATATTTAACCCAAATTCATTTCCAAAATCAATTGAAATTAAAATTTCAATTTCAAAAATATTAAATTTAAATCATCTGTGACTTAACCGATTTCCACGTGAAATCCATATTTGTGTGTGTATGGTGTAGTCCAGGGGTTCCAACACAATAGTGCAACATCATTCAATCATTACAGATCAGAATACAGAAATATAGTTGATAAGCGGTATTAACTATCACGCTTATCGTTCATTCACAAATCACAGATATATATCACAAATAAGTAAATTACAGATCACAACATAAATCAGGATGTATCACAAAGCATCACAAATCAGGGATATCAAACGATTCACATTCAATAGAATCCAAACATTCATAAGTAAGGTCAATTTATATCTGATTATAATTAATTTATACCAGATTAATTACTTATGAATAAACTACAAATCTTGGTTAATCAACATCGATAAATTACAAATTATTTTGATTAATTATTCTTTAATCATTTATAAATTAACCATTTATAATAAATTAATTAACCTTTAATTATAATTTATCAACCTTTAATTATTAAATAATTAACCTTTAATTATTTAATTCACCATTTAATTAATTATCTTTAATTAATCAAAATATCCAAAAAATTAATTACAATAAGTGATTAATTCCTGATTACTTTCATTAAGTATTTAAACAATTTATAATTGATTATTTAAATTAATAAATCCAATAAATTATTAACATTAATCACTTTAATCAATATTTAATAATCCTTAGTTAATTAACTTCATTAACCAATAACATTTCTTTAATTACTTTCCTAATTATCATATTAGTTAAATCACTTAATGACCTTAATTATCTCTAAGATAATTCATTTCTTTATTAATGATTTCATTAATATTAACGTGTATTTAATTATTCTTAATCAATTACAATAAGCAATTATCCATAATCCCTTATGTTAACAAACCACAATTTGATTACATTGAGTAATTATACTTTAATCACTTGATTAATCCACTTTAATCATAACTAAAACTTAATTATCTTTTAAGTAATTAATTCTCCTAAATTAATTTACTTTTAATTAATCAATAAATTTTAAAACAATAAAACTTTAAAATTTAACCTTTAAAACATTATCACTAAATCCAATTGAAGTTTAAAACTTGCTTTTATATAACTATGTAGAACTGTTTAAAAAAACGGCTTCGGATCCAACTTGATTCCCACTCTAATCATGACCCGAGTAAATCTACTCTTCATTTCAAAACTAAGTTTTGGTTAAAGTTTAAAACCTGGCAAACATACTAATCACTCGCGTACCCATGATAATACACTCGAGCTAACACTAAATTTACTCGAGCTATCCCCTGAGAACACTTCATCTTCCCAAACCAACATCCTTTCCCAAATACACGAACCCATCGCGTGCACGTGCACATGGCTGTGACGACCCTCTGGCGATCGGTGAGGCCTCTAACAAGTCGTAATCTACCTCGACATCGAACTCGAAACAACTCGATCGCGCCATCGTTCAAAATCGAGCAAAGCTGGAGAAACTCGAACCCAACCTCTGATCACAAAATCAACACGCAACCCCGACGTCGACCACCAGTGACGACGCGACTCCGGCCACATCACGGCCATATCCCCCTCTACCATCTCTCAGAAACACGTGTAACTCGATCAAACCACGGCGTCGCGATCCTCAATTTACAGAGCACTAAAAAAATATTCGAACCAAACCCTACTTTTGCTTCATTCCAAAAATTCTTGCATTGGAAAAATTCTTTAGCATTTTTCCTGTGTTTGTAAATCACCAAGCTTGCTTCACAATAAACTTCATTAATTAAAATTTGTTAAATCAACAGATTTTGATAAAAATGCTTCTTTTATTCATTTTCGAACTGCACCTTAAATATTAATCTAAAAATCATCGTTTTTATTTTAAAAATCCTAACTTTGCATGTTTATTTAAGACATGAATTCGAATTAACAAATTAAAATCTTTGAGTTTTACACATATTGATTTTTTCACTGTAACTTGAACATACAGTGTTTAAGTTACACTGTCACCTTCAAACTTACTTCCAAGTCATGATTTTCAGTTTTAAACAAGTTTATTTAACTTAAATTCCAAAGTTTAAAGTGTTTGCAAGAAGAAGCATTGGAGTTTTCCACTGTTCTTTGCTCTGTACACAAACATATAGAAGAACAGGGCATAAAAGATTTTCCAGAGCAACAAAAATTCACAGAATTATTTTGTTTAAAACTATACAGCAAGCATATATCATTCCAAAGCAATACACAAGTTTAAATTTTGAAAAACAGATGTTTACTCACTAGAATCAGTCAGGCAACCATATAGAAATACACTTAAGCATTTTTAAAAATGAAGTTACTCACCTGTATTTGCAATGGACAGAGCTTTTTATTGAAAACTGTTTTGAAAACTTGAAACTGAGATGCCAAATCTTCTTTGTTTTGATTTTTTTTGAGCTAGGTTGATGTTTCCCTTTTATTTTCTGTTCTTTGCTCAGTTTTGTTAAACGAAATAAAATGAATATGAATGGGTATTATATAAAGGAGATGATTTGTATATAGGGAAAAGTATCAAGTATAGGCTTACCCTTTTGTTGACTAAGGCTATTATTTTATAAACTGAAATGAAGTTTACATTTCAGCTGAGATGAAACCAGTTCGTGCTGAGGAGATGGGTATTAAATGCAAGTCCTATTTGGTTTACAACTTATACTATTTTTTATGTATGTATACTTTTAGCTTTGTATAAGTATGCTCATATGTACTTCTTTGTTTTCTTTTACTTTGTTTGTTTTTTTTTCTTTGCCTTGCATTACTTTACTTGGCTGATAGATGATATAGTGATGGTTTGCATTAATGTTGTTTGTCTTGTTTTTATATTTATACTTTATGTTTGTTTTAGTCTTTTTATTATACTATGTATCTAGTTTGTCTCTTTGTTATGTTTCACACTATACATTTTCAAATGTATTTTGTTTCTTGTGATACGAATAAAGTCCTATATTTAATATAAGTGATATTTATTTATTGGTTTTATTTATTTCTACTTTATTTATTTTGTAAGCCAAAGATATTTATATTTTAATTTTCTTATTATTATCATATACACATTATTTTACTTTAATATTTATTATTAAACCATTTATTTACAATTTTATTTCAAATCCAATATATACATATATAATCACATATATACAAATTTTCAAATCCATATGACTTAATATATATTTTCTATTTGAATCGGGGAAACTCGCTTCCATTTAAAATTAATTTTACAATTTTTTATTCAAAAATTCATTTAATTATCAATCTAAATTTAATTAAAATCTAGGGTCGTTACAAGATGAGATCCACACTTTTCTCCTTTCTATCCACTATATAAGCATCTCTACCTTAATTTGGTTTGGATCTTTTTTTGCTACCTCTTCGTCCATTCCTCGTTGGTCAAAAATCATCTATAGTCCCTTCATCTCATCAAGCTTAAATCAAGTCAAATTTGATAGCTCCAATAGCTGGTGGTCAACGGTTCAAAGACTAGCTCTCTGATGAATCAAGAATAGTTTCAAGGGGCAGAAATCATCTTTTCAAGGTGTACTTCAAGGAAGAGGCTAAAGGTATGTTTCTAATCAAAATATAGTTGTCAATCCTCAATTATAATATTTTATTACATATGTATGTATAATATATATTGTTAGTTAGGTGACGATTCTAATATGCAAGCAATGTTGCTACAAAGCTATTTGGCAATGTTGCTATAAAGCTATTTGGTTATCTGCATGTACATATAAATTAATATATATATATATATATGTATATGTATGTATGCAAAATCAAATATACATCATGTCGGTATGGTTCTGAATAAAATATAATTTTAATATTTTTTTAAATTAATATATATCATTTAATTACATATATATAGTTAATTAATTACAACATCATAATTTAATTGAAAGCAGTCATATAAGTTTATGTGTAAAGAATTAAAGCTATGGTAATTTTTGATAGTGAGAAAATATTTTATTATTATTTAATATTATTTAAATCGTTTATTACATAAATAAATCATATTAATTCAAATATATTCTGAAAATTATATTTCATATTTTATAAATTAATATTAATAGTAAAGAAGCTCTTGGTAAAAAATAAATAAATAAAACATTTTTTAAAAATTAATTATCAAATTTCGGTGGAAAAAGGAAAAAACGTTTTAAATCGAAAATTTGTGGAAATTTTTTTCGAAGCACAAAATATCATTTAGGATTTTCTGGAAATTTAAAATTTAAAGTAAAGTTTCAATTTTTAATTAATATTTTATCAAATTTCGAATGGATATTTAGTTAAAATATATTTTAAAATAAAAAAATAATTATTTTCTAAGCTGTAGATAAGTCCTGGACTTTTATATACTTAATAAAAAAAATATTTTACATATTTTGTTAATTTATCTATATATATTATTATCACAAGTATGGAGGCACGTCCGATGGACGTGAGTATGACAAACAGGTGTAAAAATGGTTGGGTGCGAAGAGAACTATGACGAATGTGCACTATGGAAAAAATATTAAGGTGTGAATTCATTTTGTTGTCCAGTGTGAATGCAACCATGTACTGTGATAGTGGATACCAAAATCTGTAGTACAGATTTTGACTTACCTATATTGCAAATATATTCAATAAAGTTGAAAGGTAGGAAGCAATATAGATTATCAAACCTCTAAACTGTAGTCATAAGAACATCATTTCAATATAAATGTGTATAATATTATGCAGTAATAGCTGATACTTGGAACACCTAATAATAATATTACCTAGTATGAAAAATCAACTTGAATATCTTATGCAAAATTAGGTCATGGGTATAAATTTACCAATAATCTAAAGGTGCCGAAATATATTCAGAAGAGTGAAAAATGAGACAGTAAATATAAGATGGAAACAATAAATTTAACAATCGTAAAAGTAAAAATTATCACATGTAACTTTTTTTTTAAAAATTTGTTTGTTATTGCATCGTTGAAGATTAATGCATGGTGTTATCGATTGGTTTACGACAAATTTTAGTGCTTACAAATCAAATAGAACGTCATATGCATCATCATTTCTAGTTAAAAAGGATGTCAAATCAAACTATGAACCACAAATCAATAAGTACCTCAATTTTGAAGGTATACAACAGTCATCCTCTATATTGATCAATATCCATAACATAAATTAAAATGTGAATCGCAAATTTCTGTACCCAAAATTCGTACAAAATTAATTTGATCAAACTCTTGCATAGATCAGATCATCAGAGCCTTTACATGAAATGATGAAATATTAGAGTCTTCGGTGCACTTTGCATATTCAATTGCTACAATACATAAATTGACAAAACAGTACAACATTAAAAGAACTATTACATCACTTAATACGGTATCCAAAACTAAACAAAAACTCAACTTAAAAATTAATACCCAATTTTTATCCTCTTTCTCTTCTTATGTATAACATGCATATTGTAGCTAGCATTTCAATAAAATTTCATATACATAAATCAGCTGGACATATAAAACGCACATCATAGTACTATTCACTCATCCAAAAATTATTTCAAATAGCATTAAGAAAAAAAATCTCTTATTAACTATCAAAACTCAAATTTAAAAAAAGGCGCCAATTAGAAAGAAGAATAATTCAACCACTCCTCCCTTTATTACTGCTATCCCTTTGATGCTGCCCAAAATGATTCTATTGCTGATGCAGATTCGGGTTGCGGTTCCCAAGATTACTTGCTACATCCACATATGGATACTGCATCTGATCATTTTGCTGCTGCAGCTGGAGCTTACTCTGACGTTCTGACCATGCATATTGAAACCATCGTCAAACTGCAATGGGCCCAGCCGCAAACCCTCATGCACTGGCCCAGTCCCCACTGTGGGCTCTGCCGTCAAAACATTATTACTACTATTACTGTTCGCCATCATCAACTCCTGATCTCTCCCTGTTTTGCTATTGCCATGGCTCCAGCTTCTGAGCAACATGCTGCTACTGCTCTCTTTTCATAGCCTGCTAATATATATTTATTTAGATTCCATTTCAAAATATGTGATATACTACTCTTTTTTCTTTTATTTACCTGCCGCCGCTGTGGATTTACGAAAATGCCTCCTAAGGCGTACCCTCCAGCAGCAGTTCCATGATGGTACTCGATGCATTTCGACTGAGAGACAAATAGAGGCAGGAAAGGGCTGAAGACAGCTGCACCGATATAGGTGATAGCTAGTGCAATCTGACTTGTTCGTGAAAGTAGCATAAAGCCTAATTTTACGTAGGTGGACTTTGACTAACTTTTAATTACAACAAACACAATAAATATTTTTGCAATTAAAACAAATATTTGACAATCATAACTAACTTCCTAGGTCATTAAGTGTATATATATTTTACCTTGTAATAGCTAATCAAATAAGAAAAAAGAAATAAAATATTAAGTCTACTGCAATAATCTAACAAATGTTGACAATGTTACTACAAACATGTTGTAAATTTGAGTCATTTATGTTAAATTCTGGATTGGTTGCCTTAAAATATGAGCCATAAATGACCATTTGAAATAGCAAGTATATATATTTCCACTTTAATTATCAAATGCTATTAAAATTTGCCAAATTTGAGGTAAGTAACGAAGTCCTAGAATTAAAAAAAGGATTTTATGTGAAACTTTACTTGTTTAGTTTGGATCAAACTCATGATGCATAAAGACAGAAAAAAATCATGAGAATAAAATTATGTGAGTTGTTCCTCGAATGCCCCTAGCATATTAGAAAAACAATTATGAAAACACTTCAAGAAAACAACCAAACATGAGGATCTAATACATAATTTAATGGAAGGAGAGAAGAGCCATAATTAAATATATATAGCAAACAGAATTTAAAAAATACTAATATAAAAAATAATTTTGACTATTTTGGATCCTTTCCCAATGTTGCAGATAAACAATGAATGTCAAAATCAACTGAGTTAGGCAAAACAATGTTGAAGAGACTAAGTAAATCAGATAGTAATATTAGAGTGATAAAAAATGACTGCAAAATCCCTTTTATGCTGTATATATTTTAGCCTTCTCCGTATAATCTCATTCTTGACCTTACATGAAAATTTTAATTTTTATGGATCAAATTCATGTTTTTCGACTCATTTCTCTGGAAGCAATGAATATGAAACATTCATTGTTAGCAATAACAATATGGTAGTTCCTTCATTTTTGGAAGAAAAGCATATTAAACAAATTTTCATGTTTTTTTGACTCATTTGTCATAAATTATGTAAAATGAAATAACTCTATTTCGTAATGTTTTAAATTCCCTCTTGATATAGTATTTTGATAGTTCTTGTGCTACAAACCATTAACAATGTGTATGTTTAAAGATAAGTAAAAAAAACTTGAGATCAACTCCTAATAGTATTACAACAAAAAATCTCCGATCCAACCCAAAATGATTAAAAACACATTATAAATGGAGGCAGAACTCGAAAATGTAGTTGGAAACTAAGAACTAAATAGAAATGTTGTTCTCAAAGGTTTAAGGTAAATACGTAACATGACACGGAAATTTTGGAAGCTAAATTTTGCATATTTAATCTACCGCAAACTTAAGGGTTATTTATTAAAGATTTATTTTATGGAAAATTTTAAAATATTTGGTAAGTGTAAATTATCATTACATTAAACGTGAAATCATTAAATATAATTAGGATGTAGGCACTGTAATTTTGGGATCTTCTGTTAAATAGTTTATTCATGGCTTTTTAAATATTTGGTAAGTGTAAATATTCAGAAAACTAAATTTAAAACATGAAACATAATTAGGATGTCTGCATTGAATTTATGAAAAACAATATGGTAGTTAATTGTATAATATTGATCAATGTTCCCACCAACTATCTCTAATTCATAAACTTGAATAGTTTTTTTTGTTCATATTTAATAAAAAAAATTGATTTCAATGTATATTTAGTGATCTAAGAACAAAATATTACTTAACACAGGACACAGGTACGGTGAAATCAAAATTTTAGCATATATTTTATCTACTTTCAACTATTTATTTAGTGATCTATACTCAAAAGATAGTTAATTTCACTGTATATTTAGTGATCTAAGATCAAAAAAATACTGAACACGCGACACAGGTACGGTGAAATCAAAATTTTGGCATATATTTTTATCTACTTTCAACTGTTAATTTAGTGATCTAAGCCCAATAGATATTTAATACATGTTATGGTAGGTATCAAGCAAGGACTGCTAAATAGAAAATGTATGTAAACCTCTTTCTACAAAAAAGGAAATACACGAAAGGAAATTTATTCACTAAGCATGTCGTTAGGTTAGGAAAACATACTCAATATTTCTTTGTACATTTAATGATCTATGCTAAGAAAAAAAAGAAATATTTTCTATTTTATTTCAGAACATATTCACGTATCATTTATATGCTGCAAGCTATAAAAGTGTGCAGTTGGAAATTTTGTAGTCATAATTATTAGTACTGCTTTTTTTAGGTTACTTCATATCATTAAAAATGAGGCTTAACTATATATATACTCAAATATATATACGTCTTCATTGAAGAAATAATTTTCTTTATTTTTGAACACATTCTCATATCTTTTGTACGCTGTAAGCTATAAAGGTGTAAAGTTGGAGATTTGTTAGTTAGAAATTATAGTATTGGTAATCACATTTGGTTACCAATGACATTTTGTTTGCTAATACTCCATTGTTAAAAAATATTATCTAATACTGACGATATATTACTTCCATAATGATTTTCTATTACTGACATGTTGCATGTTACTAAAGCACCATGAAAACAGAAATCAATAAATAAGAAAATAAGGGAAAATTCATCCTTCTGTTGATATAACTTATATTATAACTAATTAATAACTTGAAAATTGGTATACCTAAAAATAGCCATCTCTTCACTTGATGTGTTGATGATACTTGCCCATCATCAATTAATAATGCACTTTCATATCCATCCCTTCACTTGATGCATAATTTAAGGTGAAACGGATAGAAAAAGAAACAATGAGAACCATACCTATATATGTCAGATTCCAATGCGGTAATCAGTTTGCAATATCCATGAATAAGAGTTAACATCTCTAAATCATTGAGAATATCAAAAGTAAAGCAGAAATGATGCTTTATTGAGATCAAGTTCTTGATACTTCATCTTCTAATTCAGATCTATTTTTCTGAGTTGTGAATGTCATCACTTATTGCTATAATAAATATGTTTATGAAAAAGGCAACTTAGAAAGCCAAAGTACGGAAATATCCAAATATACCTTTCATTTAGTTATTTATTTTTCTAATAAGAAGATGAAACTTCGCTACATAAAAAGAGTTTTTCTACTAATAGAGATAGATTTATGCAGCCAATGGTATAGCTATTGTTAATAGGTATAACTTTACTAATATAGTAAAATATATATAGGTACCGTATGGTAGCCTATTAATACATGTAAGGTAAATTCACATTTACTGATGCAGTAAAGACCGTATTTTATCAAAGACAATATAATAAGGCATGGAAGACATTTATTATTGTACACTTCCTGATTTCATTGATGCATTTTCCTATAAAAAGTATAAGAACAGTAAAGGAAACTACAATAAAATCCAATCAGTATATTCTAGACTAATATACTTCTAAATGAACTAATTATTAGTTCTATATTTGTTTAATCCACTTTCCTAATCACCAACCTACAAAATAAGAATGATGCTGGAATATGATAAAATATTATGAAATTATCTATTTGTTTCTAAAAAGAATCAAATCACTTCTAAATCATGCCCCTTTTTTTTACACATCCGTATATTTTCCAAATTAGAATATTTTTGTGTAAAGGTAAACATGTTAATATTCATGTACGAATAAACATATCAATATTTATTTTTATTAAAAAATAGTGGAAATTAGACATTAACTAATAGTGGATATAATATATAACAACAAATAAAAAAGGTAGATAAACTGAACCTTTCAGAAGCAACGAAAGACGAATTTGGAGTTTGGCATGTTTGTTACTACCACACCTCCTTGTAGAGCAATGGAGCAAAGTTACGTTAAGAAACATTGCTTTAAAACTCGTATAAGTCGTGATGACCCTTTGTGGAAGTTGCTTAAAGTTGGTAATGGGAATGCCGATTCAGAAATATCTTCCTCTGTGGTTTCCAAATCTAATATTGTTGGTGTTTCCTCAGTATTTGGAGCTTTCGAAACATGCACGATGTTTGAAGAGTTAGACCAATTTGGAACACAATTAAGCACACATGGGCATACATGTTTATGAAAGAATGAAAGAGTAATAAAGAAATTGGAGTTTGATTATCTTAAATTATTAAAATAAGCCTTTGACAACATGTATTCAAAAAAACTATTTTTGTGCCTGTTGTTTTGATAAAAAGCACGGTAAGCAATACAACAAGTATTGAAGTTATATACATAAAACTTACAGCCGTTTGCATTGTACTGATTAGAATAGCCATGAATTCTGAAAACCTTGGTTGCTTAGTTCCTCCTCCGCCAATGGATTATTCGAGCTCCAGTCAAAAACCAACTGTTATGGGATGAATATCCTACAAAATTAAAATAATGACTTTTTTAGAAGCAAAGCAGAAAATAAATGAATCAAAATTAATTGACAAATTAGAGAACAGAGAACACAATTGATGCCATTGAAAAGAAGAGACTTTCTTCTTTTACTAATTCAGCCAAAAAATCATAAATTAAAATCAGATAAAAGTAGCGTAGAACAACATTCAGAAACCCTCTTTTCAAAAACTATCTAACTGTTGCAGAAAGTACTTCAAAAGTAGTAAATAGTTGATTTTGGATCAGTACCGATTGCGGCATCATCTATGACTCCGACTTTGTCGACGGATCTGGAAGTTAATGAGTTGAGGACTTCGCTGTTGTTCCGAAATAGCAAAAGTATTTGGTTAAAAGTTCATCTTTTTAGATTTGTAAATCGTCAAACTGAAACTAATAATGTCGATTAAAAATCCCGTACCTTGAGGGAGACCATCAGTACCGATTGCGGCATCATCTTTGACTCTGACTTTGTCGACGAATCTGGAAGTCAATGACTTGAGGACTTCGCTGTTGTTCCATGAGCTTAAATAAAGGTGGATGATTTTTTTAGTAAACGATGAACTTCGTTAAGCCTCCTTCACCATGAGCCTGCAAGTAACTTCGTCAACCAGCATATTCGGACCTTAGCACAGCAGAGCGAAAACGAAACGATGGCTGAGTCCCTACCTCCTCGAACCAAAAAATCGCAAAGACCATGAGATTAAACATAGCTTGGTAGGTCATCGATTTACATTTCAAACCGTAAAATTGGGAATCAAATCAGGATGGCGGAAGAAGGGTAAGGTTGCACAAAATTTGTAGAGGAAAAGGAAGAAGGGTAAGGTTGTACAAAATACGGTTGAGCAGGAGGAGGGTTTGGGGAAGTCGGTTGACATGTAGGCAGAGAAAACAGCGGGAGGAGAAAGTGGGGAGAGCGTATAAGAGCAGATCAATTTAGTTTGTGTAGGAAAGGGAAGAAGGTGAAGGCTGTGAGAAGCGATTGAGGCGGAGGGTGGTTTACGAAAGGTGGTTGACATGTTGGGGGAGAAAAAAAGAGGGAGGAGAAAGTGGGTAAAGGAGAAAGTGAGGAGAAACGACTGATATTTTAGTGGGATTAGAGTATGGGTATGAGAAATGACATGTATGCCCCCTTCCCTGTATTTGTATGTAGTTGTAGGTAGATGGGTTGGTTGGGAAGTTCAAAAAAGCTTCACCAAAAGAAAGTATTTACATTATTAGTAGAGATATATTTGTATGTATATATATTTAAAAAAATTATAAATTTATATATATAAATATATATAAATGTATTACTCATGATTTCAAAACAAAAAAAATTAATATTTATAAATAATATATTTATATTTAAATAAATATATTATAATAATATATATGTAATATTAATATTTTACTTATATGATAATACACACACATACACACGTATATAAAATTATTTCAACAAAATTTAATATATATTGTAAATTAATATATATATATATATATATATATATATATATATGATTACTTAATATAAATATCTAAAATTTACCTATAATTTCCGCTGTGGACTAGCCCAGTTCCAACAAATTCTGTAATTTATTATAAATTATTAACTTTGTAATGAAATCTCATTCAAAATAAAAGATGTTTTTCTTTCTATAATATACTTGTTATAATGTGTTAGATTAATTAAGTATCTAAATTAAGTATATTTATTTATAAAATCCATAAATGGTATGTTTTGAGGTACTAATTGCAATGTGTTGCAATCATGAGCAATTATCATAATATTATAAACATATCATTTTAAATTGTCCTAGTCAAGATGTATCAAGATTGGATATCGATACATCCGTTGAGATTAGAGTACGCCTCTCCAATTATTGAGCAGTGTATTACTCATGGATGTTGGAGTAACCAAGGGGTTACATATTGTAAGTTATTAGATAACTATGGAATGACCCACTTGATAGTTTTCCGTTGGTTAATATAACTAAGGTCAAATAGAAAATATTGAAATATTACATAGTTCTCTCGACTTAAGAATATTGTTGAACTTCAATGTTGATTCTCCACTTTGATTCCATCGAATGACTATAGTTAGGTTTGAGTTGAAGCATTGGAAGTGAAACACTATTTAATAGAGAATTCATCTCCTCGTTTACATGAGGTTAGTTTCAAGGTCAACTGTAGTCAGCTCAAAGTCAAAGTCTTTGGCCAGAGCGGTTCGCTTAATAATACTCTTATTATTGAACTAAGGATTTGTGTTTGGATTATACAAGTTGAACATTATATAGTTTTGAAAAAGAGGACTGGTGTAAATAGCTATCAGTGCCAAGTACCACTTCATATAGTTAAATTGGATTTTACTAAAACCGTGTAAGTGATAAATTCGAGCAAACAGTCACACCATTAGTTAAGCTGATGTATGAGCATTAATATTCGAATTGTTCGATATTAATCGTTAATCGAATTTATGCCTAAAAGTCACACAACTACAACGTTGAATACTTTGAATACCGCTTGATTTAATTAAATTATAATCGTTGTGTACTAATTAATATTTTTGAAATATTAATTATAAATTTTTATTTGATTTGTGTTGATCAGTATTGAAAATGGTACGTATATAAAAGTTATATATACTTGTAACAATATACGACATCGATATACATTTGAATTTTATTTAACTGTAAGTTAACTGATATGGTTTCAAAAAGCATGCAAGCCCATGAGGCTCAGGGTATCTCAGACCATAGGATGGGGTTAAAGGGGATGATATTTTGGATCGAGATCCACTTTTCCATTTCTCCCTCTCCTTCCTTATTTAAACCCACTAAACCCCTTCATTTTGAGTTTGATCTCTCCTTACCCACTTTACCATATAAGACAAAAATACCTAGCCTCATCTTGCCCCATTTTTCAAACCAAAACAAGATCAAATTACATTATATTGTAAGGTGTGTGGATCTGTTCGATTAAGAGACCGGATATGATTGTAGGAGTTCCACTAATTCAACATTTGACGTGTTATAACTAGACTACGGCTAAGATAATGTTCTATTTATTTTAGTTTTGTCTATATGGACATAACCAGTTTTTTCATCTATATCTTTATTACTAGTTGGTTTGGAAGCGCAAACTTTTGGTCCGACCGTGAACTTCCAAGATTGCCCTTTATATATAAGTCTTTATTAATAGTTGTGATATACTTGCTGTCACACTTTTTTGGTATCAGCATGAAATGCAAAAAAGCCTCTCTACAGATATTATTAAAATTTAGCATCGCTTAAAATTAGGATCTGACAATTAAGCTTCTTTTACAGATTCAAAATTTCCTCTACAAAAATCTACTAAGTCTTAATATCACTTAAAAATAGGATCTAGCAAATAAACTACTTTACCAATTTTTTTATTAATTAATAATGTAAATAAAAATTTAAACTCATAAGAAATTAAACATTGCAACTTAGAAAAAAAATTTCAAATTACCTACGTATGATTCAACACAAAAATATGACTAAATATATGTGGAAATCATTTTCTTTTGAACATATTAAATAAATACAATTTGTAGAAAAACAATTCAGTCTTCTTTATCATGCGCGAAGCGCGTGCCGTAACGCTCGTTTGAATATGCTAGATTCATATCACGAATCCACGTATACATTTATTGTCGATCTATACATAAATTTATAATTGTTCAAAAAAAGTTTTCTTATGCATATATGTACATTAGTTTTCAACCTAATTAATATTAAAAAAACTATTTCAAGTTTAAATTTAATACAAAATGCTTTTTTAATGAAATAGAATTTCAAAACTAACTTACACACAGAGATGTATATATATGTATTATTTTGAGAAATTTATGAATAATATTTTCAGATATAAATAAATAAATATTCCATTTAAATTATAATTTTAATATTTATTAATCTAAATATATTAAATTATAATTTGTCTATATATATATATGTATATGAATATAAATAAATTAGATATATATATTTATAAAACATAATTTTATACGAAAATTTAAAAAATTCCGCTATAGAAATTTACATTTTAAAAAAACTTTTTAAGTAAATCCGTGTGGATTTATTTATTTTTAAATGTTTTTGTCAAACCTAAATCATGGGCAAAATTAGATATTACATATATATATATATTTATATAAATAATATTTACATATATTATCATACAGTATTATTTAAATATATATAAATGAATTAAAATTACGGAATTCAAAATACATTTATATTTTCAAAAAAACTTGTATGTACACACACACACACTTATAATTTTTTCATGAATTTGAAATTTGAATTTGTATTTTAAAGATATTTTAAATCTTGATCCAATTCCAAATTTTGAATTTTATAAGTTGAATTTTAAGTATTAAATTATTTTATATTTATATTATAAAAAATTATTTTGCATATAAATACAAGTATGTTTTTATATTATAAATAATTATTTTGCTACCGGTCTGGCCTAAAAAGGTGAAGTTAGCCAAATGGTCATCCCTAATAGAAAATGCCAAATTTGAATTTTGGCACTGGGCTCACTTTCAAAATCTGTTTTAAGACAAAAAATAAAAGTTTTAAATTTAAAGAGTTAAATTTAAAATAAGAAAAATATCATAAATTTTATTGTATAATTTTCAAAATTGTTTTGAAAATTTATAAAATAAATTTTAGAAATTAATCAATTATTAATTAGATTGATAAATTAAATAAATTAATTAAATAGTTTATAATTAAAAAAAATAACAATATAACGGTATATGTTACATTATCTTAAATTGTTTAAGGTGAAGTATTATATATGTAATTTTTGAAATTAAAATAATTACTTAAAGTTGTTTAATTAAATAAATTAATCAATTATTAATTAATAAATAATATAATGCATTAATATAAAGATATGCACGTAAAACTATAAATGTTATACTATGCATATTCAACTTTAAATTTTTTAACTAAATAATATAAGGTTAATTAAAATGTTAATGAATTAATTTAATTAATTAATTTAATTAATTAATTAAATTAGTTAATTAAAATTTAATTAATAAAGTAATATTAGATACAAGACTATTATATAAGTTAATTAATTACAAAAGTTGTACAATAATTAAAACCAGTAAACTATGAATGTACAATTAAAAGATGTAGCAATAAGAAACCCTGATTAGACTTAAGGGATAAATACATATGTATAATACGTATACCGTGATTTCAAATGTGTTCGACACTTGAATCATGATGGTATTTCAAAATCAACACATTATTCCATAAGCCAGTATCACTCAATTAAATATATAAAGACCATGAATCTTTAATATGATAAGTTATCCTCCACCATTTATATATTAATAAAGTACTTGCATACTCTTTGGTTGTTGAGCAAATTCGAGCTAGAGATGATATGGGTAGTATTATTAATATATAGACCAGACAAGGTAAGATAGCTATATGTATTTGTTGAGCAAACTCAGGTTACATATACTATATTTAGGCCATCGCAAAATGGTAGGTACGATAAATAATCTCTTTCGATTTGTTGAGCAAACTTAAGGTCGAAATGAGATTAGGACAAAGACCACATGTTATGAGTTATATATGATACAACCGATAAGGTATTATCCATCATTTGTGGGCCTAAGATTTGTTGAGCAAAATCAAGGTCAGAATCCCAAGACAAGTGAGTCTTAACACCCACTAGTGAAGTCAAAAGGCTTCTATGTTTTTTCCTAGGATTTTGAGAAACATAAAAGACCAATGAGTGCTTATTAGTAAAATGATATATAGTGTTTGACCTTGCTAATGTTCTAAGATCATATACTATGAATAATGTCCTAATCTACTAAAGTAAGATTTGCAGAAAATGTCTACACCTAATTGTTTTTTGAAAACGACAAACACACCAGACCTAACTATATAGAATGGTTATAGGAAATAAAGATAACACTCACATATGAATGCCTATGATCATAAATAATCGAACCTCCAGGAGGATAACCTACTGAAAATGCGGACCCTGAGTTAATCTTAGCCTGCAACATATGGGCCTCAGACTTAGAAATCACCCAAGTTTATGTATTGTCTACGTTACATAAACCATTGTAGAGGCAACATGAAAACATCAATGTCTATCAATATTTTGACAACCTCAAAGATTTGTTTTGGGAACAATCACATTCCGCGAGGTACGAACTTACGAAGAAACTTTTTAATACGATAATGATGAAGGGTATGAAGTGGATGATCATGTTCTAATGACAAAAGGCTACATTGATAAACTTTCTCAGTTGGACGTGATGATAGGAAATGAGTTGCAAGTGGATTTGATCATAGGATCTCTTACTCCTCAGTTTGAGCCATTCATATTAAACTATGAATTAGTTGAACGTAAGCCTCGTGGAGCTACTCAATTTGTTGAGGTCGGCGGAGTCTTCATCCGAGGATCAGGGCGTGGTACTCGCAGTTTAGGGAATGCATCATCTCCGAAAGGTTTGAAGAAGCAGAAGAGGGCTAATAAGAAGAACAAGAAGACTACTCCAACTGAAAAGGGTGAATGTCATCGCTATCACAAAAAGGATCACTGGAAACATAACTATCTGAAGTACATAAAGATTGTCAAAAAGAAGAAACATAATAGTTCTACTCCAACTGTGGGTATATTTGTGGTTCAAAATTGCTTTGCAATCAATGAATTATCTTGAGTTTTAGATACTGAATCTGGAATCGCATTTGTAATTTGTTACTGGGATATAGGAATAGGTGTTATGTGGAAAAAGGATAAATGAGGCTTTAAGTTGCCGATGGATCTCTAATATATGCACCAGCTGTTGGAGATTTTCACTTAAATTAGCCAAATGGATTGGTTTTAATATTAAATAATTGCTATTATGTAAAAGACTTTATTTGTGGTATTATTTCTATGTCAAGATTGTTTAAAACATGCTACATATTTCAATATGTTAATAATGTTATGAACATTATGTTGAATGGTAATTAAGCCTGCGATGGTATTTTAGATAATGACATATATTAGGATTCATACTAATAATGTTTGTAATGTGAATAATTCTTCTAATATTAACATAAACAATAACTATCTTTAGTATTGTATGCCAAGTCACATAAGTTAAAAATGAATGCATAAATTGAAAATCGAAAGTTTTCTACCATCATTTGATTCTCAATTATTTGATATATGTGAGTTATGTCTCAAACGAAAAATGACCAAGCACCCCTTTAGTGGGAGTAATGAAAGAGTTAACGAGCTCTTGGGTTACATATATATTGATGTATGTAGCCCAACTCCTATAGATACCAAAGATAATTCTTTATATTTTGTAACCTTTATGAACGTTTCTTTAGACTATGATATGTGTATCTTACGAAGAACCAATCTAATATCTGTGATAAATTCATGGAATATAAAAATTAGGTTGAAATTTAGACGAACCACAAGGTTAAAATACTTCGATCTGATTAACGAGGTAAGTATGTTAGACAAGAGCTCCAACAATACTTAAAAGATAACGAGATTATCTCTTGGGCTACTCCATTGTATACTTTACACTACAATGGTGTTTCGGGATAAAGGAACCGAACCCTATTTGATATGGTTCATTCCATGATGAGTAAAGCTGAGTTACCTCTAACCTTTTGGGGATTTATGCGAGAAACTACAGAACACATGCTTAGTACAATATCTACTAAGGCTCTACCTAAGACACCATATAAGATGTGGTGTGGGCAGAAACCCCAACTTAAATATCTGAAGGGGTGGGGTTATCCAGCCTATGTTAAGAACGTTGGTCCCAATAAATTTGAGGCAAGATCGACGTTGAATAGATTTATAGGATATCCCTGGAACTCAATGAGATATATTTTTTATAATAAAGAGGAGAAAAGGTTATTGTTTCTTGGCATGCCATCCTTTTAAAAAAGGAATCTCCATTAGAAGAAATTAACAGCAAAATTGCAGACTTGGATGAAATCCAAAAAATTAACACAGTGGCCAAACTAGTAGGAGAACCAAAATTTACCTATACATATACGAACAACAACCTATTATAAGGCCTAATAGAGAATCTCATCCTCCAAAGATACTATGATTATTTCGTGGGTTATAAGAAAGAGGACTATGTCTTAGATGATGACACTCCTCTGTCATTCCAGCAAGCAATCCAGAGTAAAGAATCTACACTTTGGCTTGGAGCTATGAAATCTGAAATAGGTTCCATGTATGAAAACAAAGTATGGAATTTAGCTGGCATACCTGAAGGGATAAAACCCATCGGCTACATATGGATTTTAATAAAATTCAATGTTGATGGAAAAATGGAGACTTACAAAGCAAGGCTAGTTGCAAAAGTGATGTGCACGTAAATGTGTATATTTTTACCACCATATTTAATCTATTTAAATTAAATAAATGATCATATCGGGTATTTTTAACTTGTTTAAACCAAAATTGATATTATTTTCAAATCGTCACATATTCATCTTCATCCAAGGGAAAAATGGTCATTTTTGTGCATATATTAATTTGAGAAAATTTAATTGGAAATTTCTATATTATTTTATAGGAATTTGGCTTCATATACAAGTGGTTTCATGAAGATGTATGCATGCACAAGAGTGAAGATAAAGAAATGAAGATGGAAATAATTCAAAGGCATGATAATGGAGGACCCCACCTACCCACCTACCTTAATGTACAAATTAGAGGCTAATGCACATGCTTATGGAACTAATGGCTTCATGTACACTTAAATGATGATTAGTAGAAGCTAATGATTACTTGGCCTCCACACTTTCTCAAGGGTATTTTGTGCATTCCCCAAAAATATGAATTATGGTTTAACACATGTATAAAGACCACTTATGTTTCATGTAACCCTCTTCTTAGTTTTCCCTTAGTCTCTCTTTAGTTTAGTTTAGGCTCAAAATAAAAAGACAAGCTCTCTTTCTCTTTTCATGGCTACTTAGCCATTTCTACTTCATGTAACTTTCCTCTTCTTTTATGCAATGTAATTATTGTTTCCTTTTAATTACATGTTCATTTCCTTTCATGCTAGTAGTGTAGATTTTCTTTTATGCAATTAGAATAGTTTTCTTTCATTTAGCTTTCATTTTGCTTTCTTTTTCCTTTCATGTTGCAAGCTACATTTGTTAATCAAATGACAAATATGAGAGGCTAAACCCCTTCAATTTAGGGGTAATGAAGCTCTCTAATTATGTAGCTTCAACTATTTGTTAATTCATGCTCTCTTTTTGTGCTTAATGATGATGATAGAAATGGTGTACTATTTGTTTTTGCTTTGAATTTGATAGCCTATATTGTTGACATCAAATAGGCTATGCTTAAACAATCACTAACACTAATTGCCTCTTCATCAAATTATGATTATGGCAAAAGAAAGTGATTTGAAATTAAAATTTGATGGTCTATATTTCTAATCAATAGTTAATAGGCCATACTTCAAATAGATTTCATTTCATTTTCATTGTCAAATTTCATGAAAGTTAGTAAGTGGTTTAAGGGGTGTGTTATAGTTTGATGGCTTATGTTGGCTAATCAATAGCACAAATATGCCATACTTATGATAAGCACATCAATTAAAGCACTAATGACCATAAAAGAGAGATTATGATTTCATATGTGTTGAACTACATGATCTAGAGAGTGGATTTATTCTCTAAATTGTTATTTAACTCTTATATTTGCATCTCTTTTCTCTTTGTTAGTTTTCTCATTTTTCTAGCTTAACAATCTCTCGACTTTGGTATAATTTGATTGAGTAGAAATTTTTTAAAATCATCAATTCCCTGCGGATCGACCCGTACTCGCTATGTACTTCAATAGTACGCCATGCACTTGCGGTTATTTTATTTCTAAATTCATTCGACGGTTTTCTAAACTGATAAAATTTCCGTCGACGAACAAGTTTTTGGCGCCGTTGCCGGGGAGTTGTCTTTGATTTTAACTTTCTATTCTTCGGATTTTTTTTTGTGTGTGATTTTATTGTGTTAATTTTGTGTGTTTGTTTGCATTTAGAAAAAAAATTGTGTGTGTGTTTGTTGTTTTATATTTGTTGTGTGCTTGTTTTCTAATTTCATTTGCATATCAAAAGAAAAACAACATAATTTCAAAAAAAAAAAATTAGTCATTCACATTTGCATTTTCATTTTTGCATTTACATCTTTCATGTTCTTTTCACATTTACAAAGAAAAAAAACAAACAAACTGTGCACTGTGCACACTTCTCTGTTTTCACCACTTCAACCCTGTTGCACACAGTCCAGTACCCTCGGCCACTATCTTCTAACCATCCACCTCCAATAACTGCTCCATACAGTTGAACAACATTCCTCTATAAACTCCACTGATCATCCCATATACAACTTTCAACACTTGCCACTTACTCTTCCCATTGTCATAACATACCTCTGTTCAAACCAAACACTGCTGTCCTCACAACAAATCCACTCTCTACAATATCATATACATACAATCTGCTATTATCACTACATACCATCCTCTACACAGCATACCACAACTACACTTCATATCACATCACTCGAATTCCACAACCATACTTCCAACATCATTTGCCACAAACAAGCCACCATTCAACCCAATCACCCACTTCAAACATCATCTCAGTGCACACAGTTTTGCTCCACATATAACCAGTACAAAACAGTCACTGCGTTGCTGCAGTCCACACGTTTCTGCTACTACTCCTCTTCACATTTCACTACATCCACAAACTCAACACAAACTCCATCATCACTGACCTTCTGCTAACACACCGTCCAATCATTTCACTGCTTCCTCATTTCCTCTAACCTGACTCTGCAAATACCCAAACATTGTGATAGCATTACTTCCCATATTTCATCAAATACCTTCCTCATCACCAACAACTGCTGCGCCTCACCACCTGACAACAGTGCGGCATCACATACACAACATTGCTTCATCAACAACATTTCAACTGTTCCTTTCATCATTCATCTCAAACAATCACCATTCACCAGTAACACAAACTTCCTCCAACCCTGTGCATATCCACCCATCTACATCAGCCACCTTCACTGACAACCTGTAACAAACATCCATGCTTTACTCACCCTCTACATCACAGCTCTTGCATCATACAACCCCAGTCATCTGCCCTTGTCCAGCCATCTGCCCTTGCTACATACACCTCGACCAAACACCCCATTAAAACTGCATACAACATTCCATTGACCTCTGCCTTACTCAACCCAGACAATCCCACTGCTCTTGCATCATTTACATCCCCTCTGTGCAACACATTCCAGCAACCCACACATAACAACCACTAACTCACCCATAACCCCCACTATTTCAATAACTCAAAACTGCGAGCATCGACATCTGCAGCCACCAGTCATAACAATTCAACAGCCACCTCCATCCAACGTCCTACCTACAGCCATCACCCAATTCTACTTGCCATAACCCCCCCTTTAACTTCAACAATGCAGTGCCTGCAATCTACCGACTGCCTATCATCTCCAAACAACCAAATTTCAAAAAAAAGGAAAAGTGAAGATGACACAATTCTTAACCTGAGGCAGTCGAACAACCTCGCCTTCGATCATTATTGTCCACCATCCATCGCGACCTCAAACCACAAATCGCCTCGACCTGAAATCGCAGCTACAAATCTCCCCAAATTCACCTCAAATTCGAATCTGCTACCTATTATATATCTGCACAAACCCAAAAACGCTGAACCATCCTCCTCTAATTCCAGACCACCGCAATACCCCATCTCGTCGAATTCGAACACTTCACCCATCTTCATATCGCACCGCCTCGATTCGACAACCTTCTGCCACCACAAATCTGAACCTCAAATGCAATTTCAAAAGAGAATCGCTTATTTACGTTGATAGAGTAAAAAAATAGGGGAAACGTTTGATTGGAAAAATTAAAATTCGATTTGAGAAGTTTTTTTTCGAGAATATCGATTGTGAAAATGTTGTTCTGTGTTTTAGCGAGTGATTTGCGATTGTAGGGGGAAATACGATTTTGTTTTGTTGAATTTAACTGGGCCGGGGGATTGCTTGAGGGGTTGGGAAATTTTTTTTAAATAGTATTTGTGAATTTTATTTTAGTTTAATTTGTTTTATAATTTTATTTTGTTTCTCTCTTGAAAAAAAAATTTCTTTTTTCTTTCTTTTGCCATTGCTTAGGTTCTATTTTTTTTAATATTGCTTTCATTGTCTTTCATTTTTCAAAAAAATAATTTTTTTAAGTAAAACTTCAATTTTAAATTTTGTTTCCTTTTCAAAAAATAAAATAAAAAAACTGTATATATATATATATATATTGTTTTTATTTTAGGTTGCCAAAGCAGAATTGCAGAAGGAGCAGAAGTGCTTGCTAAAATAAATTGCTTGCGTGCTGAGCTTGCCAAAAAAAACTGCTTGCTTATTTATAATTTTCTCTTTATTTTCCTTGCATTGTATCTATCTATTGTTTTTGTTTGTCTTGCATTGTTGTTTACTTGCATTTAAAAAAATATATTCAGAAAACCAAAAAAAACAAACAAAAACAAAATCCATTTGTAGTTGCATTGTTAATACACGTTTAATTTCTACTTTGCATTTCATCCTAGAATTTTGATTAGTAATAACGATTAGACATCGATAGCACTTAATTGTATATTGACAAGTTGTCTTCTTTGAACAGTTTAATTTCTTGGTGTCTAGGCTACGGCAGAGTAATAACCATTTATAAATATTACGGTGATTCGTAAATATTATAGTGGTTGTTCCTCTGAAGGTACTTAAACCTTCGGCTGCATTGCTACGGTGATTCGTGGCGCACCGATAACTCCTGCCCGTTACCTGGCTGAGAACTATCTTGTTGATTTAAGACAAAGTGTGATTATATAATTTTGGGTTAACTTAGGATAAATCATTTGTAATTAACTTTGCATTCATTTAGTTGCATTAGTTCATGCATATTTAAAAAAAAATCAAAATCCAAAACTAAAAAAAATTGTAAATATTCCTCTTCTTTTTCTTTGAAACTTCAAAAATCAAAAAAAATTTAGAAAAACCAAATATATATATATATATATATAAAAGCTTTTCAAAAACAAAAATCAATTTCCCTTTTGAAAAATAAATTTTATTTGTAAATATTTTTCCTTTAAAAAAACAAAAACATTCTTGAAAATGTCCGAGTTTCCCCACTCACTTGAATTTAACAATAGTTGTGAAGATCAATATAATCCATATGATTTCACTCCAAATTCGTATATATATTTTAATGACAACTATTTTTTAAACAATTCGAATTTTAAACAACAAAGTTTTCAAAATGATGACCAACCCTCAAATTTCGAAAATAGCATTTTGTCTTTACTTGAAATCTCTACACAACAAAATCAGGAGATAAATGAGTTGTGTAATTCTTTTCTATGCGATAAATCAAATCAATGTTTTCAAAACATTCAAAATTTGAATTCAATTCAAAATTTAAACGATTTAGATTATAACCCATGCCAATTCAATTTCAAACTCCAAAATGAATTTCAAACTCAAAATGATAATGGAAACAACTTTTCAAACGAATTTGGCAATGGGAATAATCTAAACCACGTTACAATTGAAAATTTTTGTTCTCAACAAATCCGAATCGAAAATTCTCAAGTTAATAACTATAAATTGGATTTTGTTGAGCAAATGAACGAAATTTACGATGATCACACAAATTCGTTGTTTGAAACATATATGAAACAACGTGAAAAACAAAATCAAATTCCAACGTGTGACGAGTCAAACGATAATCCATCTTTTACCCAAACCGACGATTTTCAAATAACAACTTTTGAAATTGAAAATGATGATCTTAATGAAGTTGTTGAAAATTTGGTAATTGAGTTGGATTTCAATTCTTTTGAGGGTGAGAAACTTGATTTAAATTTCGATCTTCCTTTTTCTAAACATTTGAATACAACAACTTTGAATTTTGAACTTGATTTATGCAATAAAGTTGTTGATAATCCAACAAAGGAAGTCGAATTTAACGAACACGAGTTTTATGGACTTTTTGAAAACGAGTCGTTAAACTCTGATGGGGAAGATTTAAATCACCAATTTGATTTTGAAATCAATATTCTGAAGGATTTTTCAATGAACAGCTTGAATTTCAATTTGGTGAAAATAAACTTGAACTTCAATCAATCGTTTTATCAACCCCAAAAATCATTGAAAATAAAATGACTCGTACAATTTCTAATAAACGGCATTCGTTTTTCCAAATCCAAATTCAATTTTGAAATCTTTTACGGTTTGGTTTTCAGAGCTTAAGCTATGTCTCGCATACCTGACAAGACAAATGAATCGGTCTTTTGAAGACCGTTTCATTTACTTTTTGACGATATACTTTCTGATCTCGTGTAAATACCGTTAATTTTAATTTAAATAAAGGTCATGTTTTTGTTTTTATTTTTCTCCTTCCACTTGGGTTGACTGTGGGGACACAGTCAAAATCAAGTGTGGGGGGAGACTCGTCATCATTTTTAATTTTTCATGGTTTATTTATTTTTATTTTCTTTCCAAAATTTTAAAAAAAAATCTAAAAAACAAAAATAAAAGAAATTTTTAAAAGCATTTTGATTTATTTTTAAAGAAACACTATAGGATAAATATATGGTTTTGGTTTATTAAATTGAAATTTTTGAAATTTAATTTGTCTTAACAAAAATAAAAATGAAGTTTGATTACAAATAAAAATGGTTTAACTAGTATATAGGAAGATTCACACGTGATAATTATGAAATATATCCTAATTTGAAATCTTTGTTTTAAAAAGTGGTTGATTTAAAGTAAAGGATATAACTTTTTTTTGTCTTCTAAGTTAAATGATACTAAGATGATTTTGCGAAACTCTCTCTCTCAAAAAAAAACAAAACAAAAACACAAAAACAAAATTAATAAATAAATATTTCTTGTATATATGCATATATTTTCTTAATAAACACCTAGAATCATGTGTTCACACTCATGTGTTCACTCGCCATGCTCTGTACCCTTCTCACGTAAGCCCGAAAGGCAATGCACGATCGGTATATCTGGCCTTAGTTTATCTGACTTAGGTGTGTGCATATAAAAAAAATTCTTTTACTAATAATGCCTACAGTCAATAGGTGTTCGCACTTGTGTGTTCACTCGCCACGCTCTGTATTCCCCTCACATCAACCCGCAAGGTAGTGCATGGGTAATATATCTAGCCTCAGTTTATCTGAGTTAGGCATATGTAAATATTGTTAATATCAATAAAATTTTCAAAAGAAAAAAAATGGAGAAAGTAAGCAAATGAAATCCAAGCACTATTTTAACTTATTTGATTTGACTTGTTATTGAAAAGAAATAAAATTACCACTTTGATAAACTTTGATAATCAATTAAGGATCCATTTCATAGTTACACTATTGCTATCAACCGAAACAACGAGTTAAACTATAGTCTGTTTGTTATGATAACTTAATTTTTGTTGGAAATTTTGACGAGTAAATGACTTAAATTTTCAAGATAATAAAACCTATATCTAACTTATGTGTGTTAATTTAAAAGTAAATCCTTCATTGTAAATATTTTCATCATGCATTTGGATTTTGTGGGTAGTATCCGCTGAAAACCCTCAAGAGACAACACTCGTCCTACTGGGGACACCCAGAGGTTTAACGGCTTGTTGCATGCGCTCAATGCAATCGTGCTCCCTACAAAAATGGATTTATCTTAGTTTTCCTTTATTCGAGGATGAATAAAAAGATAAGTGTGGGGGTATTTGATGTGCACGTAAATGTGTATATTTTTACCACCATATTTAATCTATTTAAATTAAATAAATGATCATATCGGGTATTTTTAACTTGTTTAAACCGAAATTGATATTATTTTCAAATCGTCACATATTCATCTTCATCCAAGGGAAAAATGGTCATTTTTGTGCATATATTAATTTGAGAAAATTTAATTGGAAATTTCTATATTATTTTATAGGAATTTGGCTTCATATACAAGTGTTTTATGAAGATGTATGCATGCACAAGAGTGAAGATAAAGAAATGAAGATGGAAATAATTCAAAGGCATGATAATGGAGGACCCCACCTACCCACCTACCTTAATGTACAAATTAGAGGCTAATGCACATGCTTATGGAACTAATGGCTTCATGTACACTTAAATTAATGATTAGTAGAAGCTGATGATTACTTGACCTCCACACTTTCTCAAGGGTATTTTGGGCATTCCCCAAAAATATGAATTAGGGTTTAACACATGTATAAAGACCCCTTATGTTTCATGTAACCCTCTTCTTAGTTTTCCCTTAGTCCCTCTTTAGTTTAGTTTAGGCTCGAAATAAAAAGACAAGCTCTCTTTCTTTTTTCATGGCTACTTAGCCATTTCTACTTCAGGTAGCTTTCCTCTTTTTTTATGCAATGTAATTATTGTTTCCTTTTAATTACATGTTCATTTTCTTTCATGCTAGTAGTGTAGATTTTCTTTTATGCAATTAGAATAGTTTTCTTTCATTTAGCTTTCATTTTGCTTTCTTTTTCCTTTCATGTTGCAAGCTACATTTGTTAATCAAATGACAAATATGAGAGGCTAAACCCCTTCAATTTAAGGGTAATGAAGCTCTCTAATTATGTAGCTTCAACTATTTGTTAATTCATGCTCTCTTTTTGTGCTTAATGATGATGATAGAAATGGCGTACTATTTGTTTTTGCTTTGAATTTGATAGCCTATATTGTTGACATCAAATAGGCTATGCGTAAACAATCACTACACTAATTGCCTCTTCATCAAATTATGATTATGGTAAAAGAAAGTGATTTGAAATTAAAATTTGATGGTTTATATTTCTAATCAATAGTTAATAGGCCATACTTAAAATAGATTTCATTTTCATTGTCAAATTTCATGAAAGTTAGTAAGTGGTTTAAGGGGTGTGTTATAGTTTGATGGCTTATGTTGGCTAATCAATAGCACAAATATGCCATACTTATGATAAGCACATTAATTAAAGCACTAATGACCATAAAAGAGAGATTATGATTTCATATGTGTTGAACTACATGATCTAGAGAGTGGATTTATTCTCTAAATTGTCATTTAACTCTTATATTTGTATCTCTTTTCTCTTTGTTAGTTTTCTCAATTTTCTAGCTTAACAATCTCTCGACTTTGGTATAATTTGATTGAGTAGAAAAATTTTAAAATCTTCACTTCCCTGCGGATCGACCCGTACTCGCTACGTACTTCAATAGTAAGCCATGCGTTTACGGTTATTTTTATTTCTAAATTCGTTCGACGGTTTTCTAAACCGATAGAATTTCCATCGACGAACAAAAAGGTTTCTGTTATATTCAA
Organism: Allium fistulosum; assembly: GCA_030737815.1. Taxonomy (NCBI): domain Eukaryota; kingdom Viridiplantae; phylum Streptophyta; class Magnoliopsida; order Asparagales; family Amaryllidaceae; genus Allium; species Allium fistulosum. Next base: position 1,133,205,738 of record CM060906.1, on the reverse strand, counting down.
AGTTTTGGTTATGACGAAACATTTTTGTCAGTAGCAATGCTTAAGTTCATTCTGATAATGCTAGCTATTGTTGCATCCTACGACTACAAAATATGGCAAATGAATGTAATATGGCATTTCTAAATGGTGATTTAGAAGACACCATCTTTATGTCATAGCTCGAGGGTTTCGAGATCACGGGGAGTAAGGTAAGGCTTGTAAGTTGTTAAAGTGCATTTATGGACTTAAACAAGCTTCAAGGATTGGAATAAGTGTATTGATAAAGTAATCAAACAGTTTAGTTTTTATCAGAACACAGAGGAAGCGTGCATATACTGAAAGGAATGAGTAAATGCTATCATGTTCTTGGTTTTATATGTCGATAATCTTTTGTTAATTGGTAATGGCATTCTGATATTGCAATCAATAAAAGCTTGGATTTCCAAGAACTTCTCCATGAAGGATTTGGAAGAAGCAGCCTATATACTAGGCATAAAGATCTGTAAAGATAAATCTAAGAGGCTTTTGGGATTGTCCCAATCCCTATACATAAATACCATACTAAAAAGGTTCAATATGGAGAATTCCTAGCTTGGAAATGTTCCGACCCAATCTGGAACCGTCCTTTCTATGGAGGACCTTCCTCATCTAATAAGGAGAAATAGCATATGAAGAGGATGCCATATGCTTCGGTAATCGATTCCATAATGTACGCTATGTTATGTACTAGACTGGATGTGGCATGCGCATTAGGATGTGTGAGCCAATATCAGTCCAATCTTGGAGAAAGCATTGGATGACTGTAAAAATATATACTAAAGTATTTAAGAAATACCAGGGACTAATTGATTATATATGAGAATGAAGACCTCCTTATGAAATGGTATACCGACTCTAGTTTTTAGAGTGATATCGACGATAGTAAATCAGTGTCAGGTTACATCTTTACTATAAACGGTGGGCTGTTAGTTGGAAAAGTTCTAAATAGAAAACAGTAGCTAATTACATAATGAAGGTTGAGTACATCACCCTTAATGAAGCAGCTAAAGAAGTGGTCTGCGTGCACAAATTTTTAAGTGGGTTAGAAGTGATACCCAACACAGAGAATCCAATGACATTGTTTTGCGACAACAATGCAGCGATCCATATTGCAAAGGAACCTAGAGCACACAAGAAATCATGACACATTCTTTGAAATTCCACCCAATTAGAGAGTTCATAGAGAAGAAGAGTTGCGACACAACGAGTAGATATAAAGGACAACATAGCAAATCCATTCATGAAGGGAGTAACTTGGTCAGTTCTTGTCAAGCTGGTCGAAGGGATGAGATTGAGATTCTAAAATTGACCTCGGTGCAAGTGGTAATTTGATAGAGTTAGGGGTATGCCCTTGAGGCAATTCTATTGTTTATTGTAAATTATTAACTGTGTAATAAAATCTCATTCGAAATAAAAAGTTTTTTCTTTCTATAATATACTTATTATAATGTGTTATATTGATTAATTGTTTAATTTAAGTATATTTAAAAGAAAATCCATAAATGGTAGGTTTTGTGATAGTAATTACAAAATGTTGTAATCATAAGCAATTTATGCGGTATAAATAAACATATCATTTTAAATATTCCTAGTCAAAATGTATCGAGACTGAATATCAATACATCCATTGAGACTAGAGTATGTAACGCTCTCCAAATGTTGGGCAGTGTATTACTCATGGCCGACGCCAATGGTTACGAACTGATAGTTATTGGATAACTACGGTGTAACACTCACAATTGTAACGATTGAATATTTAAATGATTAATCGTTAATTAACGGAATACCCATTATACTCGATTTTTTAGAGATGGATGAACACTCGTAGTTGAGACCGCTTTTCCAAAGTGAGAAAAATGAGATAAACTTGTCTATGTTTGGGGTCGAAATTTAGAATGAATAGTGATTTTTGGAAAGGGGTGAAAATTGACTTTGGGATAAGGCCTATGAGCTAGCTTAAAGTTAGCCTACCCTTCATGTTTTCACTTCATTCTCATTTCATGTTTCATTTCTTTCTCTTCTCTAATCACTTTCCCTAAATACTCGTTAATCCTCTAACCCTAAATCTCTTAATCAAACACAAATAAATTCCAATAATCCTGAAAAAATGACCATAATTCCTCTAATCCAATTCCTCACATAACCCGTGAAGGAATTAGCTTGAATCAAAGTTTGGATCTTCATCCATGATTTCAAGAGAGCAAATTTTGGGTTTTTGGTGGTTAAAGCTTGAATTAGGGAGAAGCAAAGTGAGTGAGATGATTCTTCATATATATACACATGTTAATCTTCTTTATTCCCTTTATTCATGTTTATGAGATTGTATGAAGGGATTTGGAGATTGTTTGGGTTGAGTTAGGCTTGTGTTCAAGTTATGAACATGATTATATCATCTTATTATTCGATTAAGGCCCTCATTACTATTTTTGAAATAAATTGTAAGGTTGAAAATGGATTTTGGGATTATCGAGTGATTATAAGTGACGTGGTAATAGATTAGTGACTAATTATATGACATAATTAAGCGCACGTCTTTTGTTAGTAATAATAAAATTAATTTAAATGCTTTTAGAAAGCTAATTAATTAAGTGATCAATGAAGCTTAATTAGTACTTATAAATATTATTTAAAGTAAAGAAATGATTTTTATAAGCAAATGATATATTTATAAATATTAGTTATGTAAAGATATAATTTTATAGATAAAGTTGATATTTTTCAAAATAAGTTATTTTATAAAATAGTATAAAAGTGATATTTTATAAAATAAGAGATTTTATAAAATAGTAAGAAAGTGATATTTTATAAAATGGCGATTTTATAATATAGGATGAATAAGATATTTTATAAAGAGTATAAGATTTTATAAAATAATATGAAGAAGATATTTTATAAGATGTATATAAGGTTTTATAAAATATGTATGAAAGGAATACATAATTATAAAAGAAGAGATTTAGTATTTTAAAGACTTAAATAGATTTATAAGCTAGTATTGTTTTTTATAAAATGATATGAGATTTTATAAAATAAAATAAAAATATGTTTTTCTTTTATCGAAAAGATTTAATAAAAGTAAGTTCTGATTTAATAATAATTGAATTACTTACTTGAATATACATGTACGTATATGTGCACGAATAGTTATACGTATATGAATTTTAAAGAAGTATAATAATCAAGATATTTCATGTATTGTGACTAGAATTATTGAATGTAGTTGCGCGTATATTCTTATATATATGCGTATGTGAATACCCATATTTGTATATAAACATGTAGCGAGTGTCACATGTAACCATGGCGGCTATTGTGTGTGTTAAGTTATGTGCGAAGATACCGAGTAGAGTAATCGTTTCGGTGAAATCTGAAACATGATTTATATAATTTAAAGTGTGGTTGTATGTTTACGTGTATATAAATGTACACAAATCGGTGTATGTGCGTACACGTAGGCATCACACAAGGATGGAAGGTCGGTTATGTTGTTTTGGCATGTTAGAGGAGGCCAGGTCACTAGATTCTCTCGTTGTACTCTACACATGTAAAAAATGGATTTCGTGTCAAAATTGTTTTTTGAACACATTAGAAACCATTTCCAAAACAGCATCCAATGAACTCCGGAGGAGGTCCGATGGGACAGAAGCAGACTTCTGTAATACCCCTAATTTTAAATAGTATTATTCAGGAGATTTAATTAGATAAATTAAATAAAATAATGTAAAGATTAGAGTGATAAGGGAATTGAGATTTGGGAACTAATAAGGGTCGTGCCTTAACTGAACGAATATATGTGTGATTTATAAATTAGAGATTTAAGAGAATAAGGCAAGGATAAAAAGGGAATAGCCGTATACCATAAACCCTTACCTCATTCTCATTCACATTTTCATAAACCAAAAACATAAACAAAGGAGAAACAAGGTCGGCCATAACCCTAGGAGAAGAGGGGCTCAAAACTTAATTAGGGGCTGTAATTCAAGCTATGAAGATTAAAGCAAGAACAAATCTCAAGTTCCTTATCCAAACAAGGTGAATAATGATCTAAACCATCTCATATATTTCTTCTTGAACGTCTAAATTCGATTTTAAGGTTTAAACCGTTTGGATGGATAAATGATGATATGCTTTGATTATATGCCATTTTATAATATAAACATGGGTTTTATGGAATAAAATAATTCGATTTTAAGGTTAAAATCGTGCGAATTGGTTTCCGAATGTCATGATGTTTGAATATGTTATGTAGAACATTACTTTGAAGATGGATTTAAATTCCCATAATATTTCAAGCTATGGATAATTTATTATGAATTTTGAATGGAAGAAATAGATAATTTTTGGTTTAAATTATTAAAGGCAATTATATAATGACTTCGGGTCTGAAATTTATATATGTTAGAAAACATATTAAAAGTGAATTATTGTGATTATTGAGGAATTTTCCTAAGTATTTTACTATGGTTATAAAATTATTTAAGTTAAGGGACTTAAATGTTTTATAAAGGAGAAGGGCTTATTTGCTTAAAATATTTTAAATTGTTAATTGTGAATTTGGCAGCCTTTTTAAAAAAAGAATTTTGATAAAGAAATGACAACTAATCACGTTTTGATAAATTAGGCAAGTTAGGCGAAAAGAAATTACTTCGAAAGGCATAAAAACTGTTTTGTTACAAATTACAACTTTGTCGCTTCCTTTGATTGCTTCTATCACCATGCTCAGTAGGTGATGTGCACGTAAATGTGCATATTTTTACTTTCGTATTTAATCTAATTTAATTAAATAAATGAGCATATAGGGTATATTAACATGTTTAAACCAAAATTTCAATTATTTTCAAATCATCATTTACTCATCTTCATTTAGGGGCAAAATGGTAATTTTGTACATGTATTAATTTTGAGAATATTTATTTGCAAATTTTATTTTTATTTGTAGGAAAGTGGATGGAAAATAGAAGTCTTCATGTATTCATGCATTCACAAGAGAAGGAAATAAATTAAGATGAAAATAAATCAATTCATGCAACATGGAGGACCCCACCTACCCACTTACCATGATCTACAATTAGGAGCTAATGCACATATTAGTATACATTAAAGTTACATGCACACTTAATGGAGGATTAATTAGAAGCTAATGACAACTTGGTGGCCACACTTCCTCAAGGTTATTTTGGATAGTCCCCTAAAATATGCATTAGGGTTTTAGGCATGTATAAACATCCCTTATGTTTCATGTAATGAAGCTCTTAGCACCACCTTATAGTTAGTTTAGTCGTAGCCACAAATATAAACAAAAACTCTCTTTCTCTTTTTAATGGCTTCTTAGCCTTTTCTTTATGTAATTTATTTATATGCAATTTTAATTCATGCTCTTTTCTTTTATGTTAGTAGCTTAGATTTAATTTATGCAAGTCGTTTAACTCACTTTTTATTTTAATTAGTTTGCATTTTCCTCTTGTTTTTGTTTCATGTTGCAATCTACATTTGTTGAAATGATAACAGATATGAGAAGCTAAACTCTTTCAATTTAAGGGTAATGAAGCTCTCTTAATCATATAGATTCAACATATTTGCAAATTTGTGATCTCTTTTTGTGCTTCATGGAATTTTTGATGTGGTAAAATTTTGTTGTTTAAACTCTGAATTTGATAGCCTATGTTGTTGACACCAAATAGGCTATGCTTAAACAAACATAAACACAAATTACCTCTTCACCTACATATGATGTTGGTAATGAAGTGATTTTAGAATCAAAATTTGATAGTCTATATTACAAATCAATAGTAAATAGATCATGCTTAGAATAGATTTTATTTTTAACTTCATTATCATTTTCATGAGAGTTAACAAGTGGTTTAGTGGGTGTGTTATAGTTTGATGGTTTATGTTGGGCTAATTAATAGCACAAATAGGCCATACTTATGATAAACACATCAACTAAATTCACTAATGACCAAAAAGAGAGATCATAATTTCATTGTGTTGATTTATGTAATCATGAGAAGGGATTTGCCTCTAAATTGCCTTCTACTTCCATATTTTATTCACTTTCTTTTCTTATCTTTTTTACATTTTTTTAGCTTAAACAACTTCAAACTATTGGTTAGTTTGATTGAGTAGAATTTTAAATCAATTCAATTCCCTGCGGATCGACCCGTGCTCGCCACATACTAAAATTGTACGTCGTGCGCTTGCGATTATTTTATTACAATTTTTTCGGCGATTTTCTAATTCGATAGAAAATTAGTAGATCAACAAGTTTTTGGCGCCGTTGCCGGAGAATTAGTTTGATTTTATTTTCTATTCTTTGAATTATTTTTGTTTGATTTTTGTGTGTTTTCATTTTGTGTGTTTGTTTGTATTAAAAAAAGAAAATTTTTGTTGTGTTTGATTTTTGTTTTCATTTAGTTTGTGCGTTTGTTGTTTGTCTATTTGCATTTACATTTCTATTTTAAAAAAACATACACAATTCAGAACAATTTTTTTTATTAATTTACATTTTATATGTACATTTTTACTGTGCACTGTGCACATATTCACTGTGCATATCACAAACATTTGCTTTTGCTTCTTGCTTTTTGAATATTGTCTGCACTTCCACCTGCTACTGCTACTGCTCTTCCATCTGCTACTGATCTTCCACCAACATCTCCATCTCCTATTCAAATCATTGTTGCCTTTCTACAAACAACCCCAGCCTTGCAATCCATCACATAAACCTACCTCAAACCAAATTTTCTCTATCAACTTCTGATGCCACCATTACCATAAAACCACTTCTCAAACTACCAAACAGCATCCATCTTCTACCATCAACCCAGACTTCACGTTACATCACTGCATTGCTTTCCTCCCTGTACAAACACTACACATATACATCCACCTCAATCTTCATCACACTTCTTTTGTTACCACCTTAAACATATCAAAACCTCCTTAAACACTGTTACAACCTGCCTGCTTCCACAACTCTAAACATACCATCCTTTCAATCCACCGCACAGTACCACAATTGCCAGCATCCATACTTCCAGACCACTCCACCATATCTCCATGTTTCCGCCAATTGACACACATAACTGCTGCTCCTCCTCCATAACATCTCATCAAACCATCCACACAGTCCCCTATCCCCTCTGCACCACTGCTGTTTGTCACATAACCACCCTGCACACTGTGCACATACAACTAGTGCATATATAAACTGCACATCCATTAAAACTGCATATTCATTTTCCAACTGCTACCAACATTCTCATTTACCTTGCCTTACTTCTGCATCTCCGCCTTATAACTGCTACCTGCCTCAACATCTCCTACATTAAAATTGCACAAACTGCTGCACAAAATACCCTACCTCTGCCACAAACCACCAGCAACCACATCAACATAAAGTTCCACCCACATCCTTACCGCTCCTTTGTCAACAACATAATTTCCAAACCACTTCAGACTACCCACCCTTTATCTGTCAAACCTCTGCGCCTACCACCTTCATACAAACAACCCCTTCATATCAAACAACCCTACATCCTTGTACAAACAACCCTACCACCCTTCATACAAACAACCCCAAACCCTGTAGAAACACCCCAAAATCTCCACTGAACCACAATCTGTCCCTTCCTTTACTTTAACTTCAACTGCACTTTCTTTGCTACCAAACAACTCTGTGCACAACCCTACAGTTAACATCTATCACAACCCTACAATCAACAACTATTCACAATTATCACAACCCTACGGTCATCACTGCAAGTCACACTGCAATAGCCATACCCTTTGTGCACAACATCTCCCTTCCAACATTTTCCACAGTCAACCATACATACAACTTCCCTCATCACAACAGTGCTTCACCAAAACAGTGCTTCACCACAGTGCTTATACTTCTTTACAAACTCCATCAACTTGCTGCATGTCTTCATTATCATAGTGCATATCCCAGTGCATTTCAACAACTTGCAGCCATCAAAATATTCACAACCTCCCCTTCATACAAAATCCATCTGCAATTTAACTCCAAACATCACTGCGTACTACACCATTGTTCTACATCTCACTTCCTGACCACAATCCTCCCTCTGCTCCTCCTCGTATACAACACATCACCTCTAAACAAACCTCTCTGCACTTTCAAACTGTGCTACTGTCAACCATCTCCAGCCATCACGACAACTTCCTACAAATCCATCCATCACCACTCCAGCACACCAACTTCATTCCATCAGCTTGCTCGAACCACTTGCTGAAGCCATCCACTGCCACCATCGCAACATGCCACAAAGACCCCAACCTTATACCTCAACTTCGACGCCTGCAACCTCCAGACCCGATCGCAAAATCCGACAACCTCACCTCCACAATCTCTATACCCAAACCAAAATACTCCTTCAACTCAAATCGCCAACTACCGAGCAATCCTCGAACCGAAGCAATTTTGATTTTGCAATTACATATCATTTTTCTTTTGTTTTGTGGATTGAATTTGATTTCTTTGAGAAAAACGTGAACTTTAATTTAGTTTCGTAAATCGATTTTGGGGTTATTTGTTAAAAAAAGAAAATAATTTTTGCGGGCTTGATCAATTATGGGTCTAGTTAATTGTTATATTTATTTGTTAAGTTTTGTTTTAAACCAAACCTTTCTTTTAACTTTCAAAAAAAGAGAAGTTATTTTCATTTTCATTTGGTATTTGTCATATTAAAAAAATTGCTTTCAATTGTGTGTTTTTGTTTTTGTTTTCATTTATAGGTTGCAAAAGCAGAATATCAAAAAGGAACTGCTTGCTAAATAAAATGCTCCGCTTGCTTGCTTATAAAAAAAATCGCCGCTAAAAAAAATTGCTAATAATTCTGCACGCTGTGCTCTCATCTCTTGTTTTTGGTTTCTTTGCATTGTTGATTGCTTGCATTTTAAAAAAAAAACAAAAACAAATTTCATTCGTAATTGCATTATTAATTCATGTTTAATTTCTGTTTTGCATTCATCTCATCTTATTTTTGTTTTCTAAAGGCAACTCCCAAATCCACATAAGATGTGGATTTCATCACCTCTTCCTTAGCCCACAAATTGCATTTCATTTTAGAATTTTGACAAATAATAAAGGTTAGACACTTGACTTAAGGGAGTCACGAGCTCACTTAGGGCTTAATTGTATATTGACAAGTTGTCCTCTTTTAACAATTTATTTTCTTGGTGTCTAGGCTACGGTAGAGCAATAATTAGTATAAATATTATGGTGATTTGTAAGTATCATACTGATTGTTTCTCTAAAGGTACTTAAACCTTCAGTTGCATTGCTACGGTGATTCGTGGTGCAAAACTCATGTCCGTTACCTGGCTAAGAACTATCTTGTTAGACTAAGACAAAGTGTGATTATATAATTTTGGGTTACGAGCTATTTAGGACAACAAATGTGTAAGTAAGTCCTTGCATTCATTTAGTTGCATTAGTTCATGCATATTTAAAAAAAGAAAAAATCCAAAATTCAAAACTAAAAAAAAATTGTAAATTTTCCTTAATTAGTTTTTAAATCTTTTCAGTTGAAATTTCAAAATCAAAAATCCAAAAAATAATAATTTAAAGTTAGTTTATTTTTGGCAAAACAAAAAAATCCAAAAAAAAATTATAATCTTTTTAAAAACAAAAAACATATAAAAAAAGAATTTTTTTTCAAAATCCAAAAAAAAAACAAAAATCAAATTTCCCCTTTGAAAAATAAATTCCTTTTGGTAAATATTTTTCCTTTATAGAAAAAACATTTTGAAAATGTCTGAATTTCCCTACTCGCAGGAATTTTACAATAGTGGTGAAAATCAATATAATCCATATAATTTCACACAAAATTCTTATGGATATTTTAATAACAACTATTGTGTAAACAATTCGAATTTTGCACCATAAAGTTTTCAAAATGATGACCAACCCTCAACTCTTGAAAATAGCATTGAAACGATTTCGTCTTTACTTGAACTCTCTACACAAAAAATCAAATGATAAATGATTTGTGTAATTCATATTTTTGCAATAACTCAAGTCATGGATTTCAAAATAATCAAATTTTGAATTCACTTCAAAATTCAAATGACTTCGATTATAACTCATGCCAATACAACTTCGAAATCCAAAATGAATTTCAAAGTAGAAATGGAAATGTGAACCACTTTTTAAATGATTTTGGCAATGAGAATAATTTCAATTATGGTGCAATGGACAATTTTTGCTCTCAACAAGTTCAAATTGAAAATTCTAAAATTAATAATTATAAGTTGGATTTTTTGAGAAAATGGAAGAAATTCACAAAGATCACACAGATTTGTTGTTTGAAACATATATGAAACAACATGAGAAACAAAACCAAATCCCAACATGTGACGAGTCAAATAATAATCCACCTTTAACCAAAATTGACGATTTTCAAATAACAACTTTTGAAATTGAAAACGACAATCTCAATGAAGTTGTTGAAAATACGGTAATTGAGTTAGATTTCAATTCGTTTGAGAGTGTGGAACCAAATTTAAAATTCGATCTTCCTTTTTCCGATTTGAAAAATTGAATACAACAACTTTAGATTTTGAAATTGATACATGCAATAAAGTTGTTGATAATCCAATAAAGGAAGATGAATTTAGTGAACACAATTTTTTTGGACTTTTCGAAGATGAGTTGTTAGATTCTGAAGGGTTAGATTTAAATCACCATTTTTATTTCAAAATCAATAATTTTGAAGAATTTGTCAATGATGAGCTTGAATTTAAATTTGGTGAAAATAAACTTGAAATTCAACCAATCATTCTATCTACTCCAAAAATCATCGAAAATAAGACAACTCATACGATTTTTAATAAAATGACATTTGTTTTTCCAAATCAACATTCAACTTTGAAATCTTTTATGGTTTGGTTTTCTATGCTTAAGCTATGTCTCTCATACTTGACGAGACAAATGAATTGGTCTTTGAAAGACCGTTTCATTTACTCTTTAACGGTTTATTTTCTTATGTTGTATAAATAATAATCTTTTCATTTTCATGTAAATATCGATCATACTTTTTTCTCCTTTCACTTAGGTTGACTGTGGGGACACAGTCAAAATCAAGTGTGGAGGGGGGGAGTCTCGTCTTCATTTTTGATTTTTCATGGTTTATTTTTTTGCATGTTCTTTTCAAAACTCAAAATTTAAAAAAAATCTCAAAACAAATTTTCCTTTTAGCTTTTTGATTTATTTTTGAAGAAACACTATAGGATAAGTATAGGATTTTGGTTATTAAATTGAAATTTTTGAAAATTTATTTGTCTCAACAAAAATAAAAATAAAGTTTGATTACAAGTAATGATGTTTTAACTAGTATATAGGAAGGTTCATGGGTGTTAATTACGAAGTATATCCTAATTGAAATCCTTGTTTAAAAAAGTGGTTGATTTAAAGTAAAGGCTATAACATTTTTGATCTTCTAAGTTACGTGGTGCTAAGATGATTTTGCAAAACTCTCTCTTAAAAAAATACATAACATAAAAAAATGATTTTTGTGAAAATAAGAAACACCTAGAGTCATGTGTTCACACGCAAGTGTGTTCACTCACCATGCTCTGTACCCTTCTTACATAAGCCCGAAAGGTAGTGCATGATCAGTATATGTGACCTCAGTTTATCTGAGTTAGATGTGTATGTATGTGTGTGTGTGTGTATATATATATATATATAAATTCTTTCATTAATAATGCCTACAGTCGATAGGTTTACACACTTGTGTGTACACTCGTCATGCTCCGTATTCCCCTCACGTAAGCCCGCAAGGCAGTGCATGGGTAATATATCTGGCCCTAGTTTTCTGAGTTAGGCATATGTAAATATTGTTAATATAAATAAAATTTTCATATAAAAAGAGAGTAAGCAATTGAAATCCGAGCACTATTTTCACTTATTCGATTCAATTTGTTATTCAAAAGAAATAAAAATACCAGTTTGAAAAACTTTGATAATCAACTAAGGATCCATTTTATAGTTACACTATGTTATCAACCAAAAAAACTAGCCAAACTAGAGTCTATTTGTGATGATAACTTAATTTTTATTGGAAATTTTTAACAAGTAAAAGGACTTAAATTTCTTGATAATGACCAGAACTTATATTTAACTTATTCGCGTCAATTTAAAAGTAAATTCTTCATTTGTAAATATTTTCAAAACTTGCATTCATCTCTTTGTAAATAAATCTTGCATTTAGGAATTTTTCATGTTGCATTTGGATTTTGTGGGTAGTATCCACTGAAAACCCTCACGAGACAACACTCATCCTACTAGGGACACCTAGAGGTTTAACGACTTGTTGCATATGCTCAATGCAATCGTGTTTCTTATGAAAATGGATTTATCTTAGTTTTTCTTTATTCGAGGACGAATAAAAAGATAAGTGTGGGGGTATTTGATTTGCACGTAAATGAGCATATTTTTACTTCCATATTTAATCTAATTTAATTAAGTAAATGAGAATATAGGGTATTTTAACATGTTTAAATAAAAATTCAATTATTTTCAAATCATCATTTATTCATCTTCATTCAGGGGCAAAACGGTAATTTTGTGCATGTATTAATTTTGAGAATATTTATTTGCACATTTTATTTTTATTTGTAGGAAAGTGGATGGAAATAGAAGAAGTCTTCATCTATTCATGCATGCATAGGATTAGGAAACAAATGAAGATGGAAATAAATCAATTCATGCAACATGGAGGACCCCACCTACCCACTTACCATGATCTACAATTAGGAGCTAATGCACATGTTAGTGGACATTAAAGTTACATGCACACTTAATGGAGGAATAATTAGAAGCTAATGACAACTTGGTGGCCACACTTCCTTAAGAGTATTTTGGGTAGTCACCTAAAATATGCATTAGGTTTTTAGACATGTATAAATATCCCTTATGTTTCATGTAATGAAGCTCTTAGCACCACCTTGTAGTTAATTTAGTGGTAGCCACAAATATAAACAAAAACTCTCTTTCTTTTTTTAATGGCTTCTTAGCCTTTTCTTTATGTAATTTATTTATATGCAATTTTAATTCATGCTCTTTTCTTTTATGTTAGTAGCTTAGATTTAATTTATGCAAGTAGTTTAACTCTCTTTTTATTTTAATTAGTTTGCATTTTCCTCTTGGTTTTGTTTCATGTTGCAATCTACATTTGTTGAAATGATAACAAATATGAGAAGCTAACCCCTTCAATTTAGGGGTAATGAAGCTCTCTTAATCATGTAGATTCAACATATTTGCAAATTTGTGATCCCTTTTTGTGCTTCATGGAAGTTTTTGATGTGGTAATTTTTTGTTGTTTAAACTTTGAATTTCATAGGCTATGTTGTTGACACTAAATAGGCTATGCTTAAACAAACATAAACACAAATTACCTCTTCACCTACATATGATGTTGGTAATGAAGTGATTTTAGAATCAAAGTTTGATAGTCTATATTACTAATCAATAGTAAATAGATCATGCTTAGAATAGATTTTATTTTTAACTTCATTATCATTTTCATGAAAGTTAACAAATGGTTTAGTGGGTGTGTTATAGTTTGATGGTTTATTTTTAACTTCATTATCATTATCATCTTCCCCAGTTCTTTTTCTTAAGATTAATGCTTGCGTAAGCAAAGCTTTTGCTTTTGTTCTCTTTGACCCAGTAGTTATATTTAATGTTAAATTGAATAATTTCGAAAGAGATAATTTCAAATTGTTTCGAAGCTATGCTTCCATAAATTCTACTTGAGCTATATGCCTTCGAAAGGTAAGCCTTAAGCATTTCGAAAGGTATATATTTAAGTGTTTCAAAAAGGAGGTTTCAATGCTTTCAAAAGGTATGTTTTTAATGGTTCCGAAAGAGAAGGTTTAAGATTTTAAGTAATGCTTTTGAAAGGGAGAGTAACGGAGGGTAACTCATGATGTCACAATGATCCGAAGGATCTAGTCGAAAACCTTAGTTTTAAAACAAGAAACCCAATCTCATTTTTTAAACGTAAAACCCATGGCAATATGAAAGAGTTTTGAAATGGCATTTAACTTTGGAATTTTGAAGAAGCATTCCTTGCTAAAGATAGTGGGTTAAGGGTATTAACCATGTTTCCTTAGAAAAATGATTACAGGAATTAAATCATAGATGTTTATATTATTATGCTTTGATCAGTTATCATGTATGCTTTTGTAACATATTCACTTCATAATTAACCTATAATTGCATTTTAGTGTGTTAAGAGTAGAATAACCAGCTAGGTTGACCCAGTAGTGAATATACATTGAGTTAACTCCTGTGTGAGTAGAGTTGCATACAGGAGGTCAGACAGACCAGCATATAAGATGCCAAAAGACTGATCAAAGGATTATTGGTTTAGACAGGTTCTTAGTAAGCCTGTGAAAACTATGTCTAGAAAGTATTATTGGCAGGGGCCAATAGGTTCTTAGTGATCCCATAAAAACTATGTCCGGAGTAAGTTATTGAATGAGATCAATAGGTTCGTAGTGATCCCATAAAATCTATGACATGAGAGATGTTATTGGAGAATCCAATAGGTTCATAGTGGCCCCATGAAAACTATGATTAGATGACGTTATTGGTAGACACCAATAGGTTCTTAGTGATCCCATAAAAATTACGAAAACGGACAGATAGTCCATAAGCTTGGAACAGGTTATTAGTATGCCCATGAAAACTAATAGGTTAATAGTGACCCTATAAACTATAACTTAAGATAGGTAGTCAGGTGAATGGGGATGGGAAATCCAAAGCATATTGCATGTTTTCATATCATCATGATACATTTTATTATGTTATTTCTTAACTATTATGGATGCATGTGCAAAGTATATGGTTATTATAAATTGGGTTAAGATACTAATGAGGGGAAAACACGTTCCGCTAAGCGGCGTGGTCTCAGTAGATATCTATATGGTTCGAGATGGTAGGTTATTATTCATACCAGACTTTTTGTCTAACTTGGAGTTTATGTTTTCCCCTTAAACTCTCGGGTACTCAATTAAATTTGAGTAGTTTGAGAGCTAAGGTTTTCATGTTCTCCTTTAGATGAATAAACTTCCGGAGACGTGCAGGAAGCAAGCTAGCTATTAAGAGTTCTTTCAGTTTGATTTCGCTGTGTTATTTGATGTAATGACAAAGTTGTAGTGCCTATATTTAGATTCTGATCAACCCAAGGGGCATCTTCATATGTAGCTCTTGGCTTATTTTGTATTAAATTGTAATTTCTCTGAACATGGCTTACGCATGGGATTATGTAATGAATTAGAAATGATATCTATAATGAAATGAGAAATTTGTTTTAAATTGAGTTTAATTTTTTTTCATATTCATGTGTTTCTGGTATATCAATGTATCTAACATTACTGCATTTGGTCATCGAGAATTAATAACTATGGATGACTGCAGCATCTATAGCGGTTAGTTTGGGCCTCCAAATGGGGAATGTTACAAGTTGGTATCATAGCATAGGTTTATGCAAATTTAAAAGAAATTTGAATCTAAAAGATTTTTAAAACATAATCCAATGGAACAGAAAATGAGTCCGGGATTTGGGTTAATGCTATAGTAACTTACTTCCATTTATTATATGTATATCTATAAGTACGTATTCCCCTCTCTCTTAGACCGTTCTTCTGTATCTTACTAAAGCTCGTATGCAGATTTACGAGAAAGGAAGATATGGAGGTAGGAAACGGAAGAGGAAATCTAGGTAAAGGAAGCACCACAGCTAATGAAAATGCTCGACCAAATACCAAGAGGAATCCGGGTCGATGGGAAAATGCTAATCCAAATGCAAATGCCAATGTAGGTGTTGGAACCCCGCCAGTAGATATGGGGATGATGTATCAGATCTTTGTCAATTTGATGCAAGCTAGAGCAGCTGCAAGAGTATCTAGGGGTAATGTTGTGAATGTTGGAGGAGCTAATCCCATGGCTCCAGTTGGCAATAACTATGCCAAGCCGAGCAGGGATTACACCAGTCATGGTGGGAAGCCGTTTTTGGGAATAGAGGATGCTGTTGAAGTAGAAAACTGGTTATTGCACCGTGAAAGAATTTTTGCTGACTTGGGATTAGATGATGAGCAGAAGAGGAGAATTGTTCTAGACAGTTGCAGGGTGCAGCACTTTATTGGTGGAATAGTGTTACCGAGGGAGTTCCTGAGGAAGAGTTGACTTGGGCAGAGTTTCGAAGGAGATTCGAAGAGAGGTTTTTGTCTAAAGTTTCCAAGTCAGTATTGTTGAGAAAGTTCATGGACTTAGTGCAAGGTGAGATGTCGGTGATTGAGTATGCTACGAAGTTTGATGAGTTGTACAGGTACGGATATGCTACCGTTGACACCGTCATTAAAAGAAGTTTATTTGAGGGTTAAGACCCAAGATTGCCATGGCGACAATGGCACACCTCTGTGATCCAAGTACAGTTGTAGTGGAGATGGCAATCAAGAATGAAGAGATACTTTCTACTTATGGGAAGGAGAAGCAGGTTGGAACCTAGGATTCTCAGGGCAAGAAGAGGAAATTCTTTAAGAAGAAAGAAGCTTAGAAAGGAGGAGCTGCCAAGAAAGGGAAGGCTGATGTAGTTTTCTACAAGTGCGACAAGAAAGGATATTATGCTCATGAATGTCGAACTGGAAAAGTGAAAAAGGTTACAGATAAGAAAGGAGTGAAGTGCTTCAACTGTGACCAGATTGGACATTACAAGAACCAATCAAAGCAGACAAGGGAAAGGTTTTTGCTTTGGAACCATCTTCTTCTAGACCAACTGCTGATGAGAAGGGAAAGACTGTGATGGAAGGTATGCTTTTGATTCATAGCATACTAGTTAGGGTACTATTTGATATCGGTGCATCACATTCATTTATATCTCAGTGTTTGCTAGATAAGTTATGTTTAGAACCCTCATACCTTGTTACTTCCTTAAGGGTTGTGAATCCAATAAGAGGGTATACAACTTTGGGGAGGAGATGTGACCAATTAGAACTTGAGTTGTTAGGTCATAAGTTTGCATGCAGTTTGTACATTTTTGATTTCATAGGCTTCAGGATCATTTTGGGTATGGATTGGTTAGATAAATATGATATTAGGGTATTTTGCCAAGATAGGGAAATATCGCTAAGACACCCCAATAGTCATAACCAAATTATATACTTGGTGGAGAAGTTAGACTCAAGTGCTTATGCTTTGCTGAATGCAATGGAAGTAGAAGAAGAATTGAATTAGGTTTTGGTAGGAAGAGAGTTTGCAGATGTTTTTAAGCCAGTCACAGGACTACCACCAAAGCGAGCCATTGAGTTTCGGGTAGATCTTGTGCCAGGAGAAGAACTTGTAAGTAGACCACCTAGCAGGATAACACCTACTGAGATGAAGGAATTGAAGATGCAACTAGTGGATTTAGAAAGAAAGAATTTTATTAGACCAAGCAGTTCGCCTCGGGGAGCGACAATGGTGTTCGTGAAGAAACCAGATGGATCGTGAAGGATGTGTATCGACTATCATAAGTTGAACGAGAAGACGATCAAGAATAAGTATCCTTTGCTGAGAATCGATGACTTATTTGATTAGTTGAGTGGAGCCAAAGTATTTTCTCAATTGGATTTTGCAACAGGTTTTCATCTAGGCCTGTCAAACGGGTTGGGTTGGGTCAAGTTTGACCAAACCCATTTATGACCCATTCTTTTTTACCCATTTATGACCCAACCCATTTATGACCCAACCCACTTAATAAGCGGGTTACCCATTTAAAGATTTAAATTTAATTTGACTAATAATATATATATATATATAAAATAATTCTAGTTTTAATTTTTATGTTTTGAGTTCCGATAAAAATTTAAAATTCTAATTTTCATCAAAATTCAAATATGGGGATGCGGTAGCTTATTATTTTCTAAGTACAACTGTCAGTCCCCTTCGAGAACTACAGTGTGCGTTCACAGGATGAAGTATCCGAGTGTTCCATACTGTCCGTAATTTAGGTGGGAGTTCATCGGTCGAAGTCTCGCCCAATTCCCAGTTAGAACGAAGGAGTTATTGCAGTCTGAACAAAAAAATAGCGGCTTCTACACTAGGCGGAATTCAAATATGGGGATGCGGTAGCCTGTTATTTTCTAAGTACAACCGTCAGTCTCTATGAAAAACTACAATGTATGTTCAAAATTCTTATTTTTCAAATTTATATTAAAATTTAATGTTTTTAATAAATGGGTAAATGGGTTACCCATTTATAATCCTTTTAAAAATGGGTCAACCCAACGCATAACCCATTTAATAATATTCATAAATGGGTTGACCCAATCCATTTATAAGTAGGGTAAATGGGTTGGGTTAATGGGTTGGGTCATATTTTGACAGGTCTATAATTTCATTGGCTAAGAATAGCAGAGGACAATATTTCGTTGATGGCGTTACGGACTAGTTATGGTTCATATGAGTGGTTAGTAATGCCATTCGGGTTAACGAATGCGCCAGCTTTTCGTGGATTTGATGAACCAAGTTTTCTAAGAGCACTTGGGTAAATTCGTATTGGTATTCATAGATAACATTTTAATATACTCTAAGGATGAAAGAGAGCATGAAGTTCATATTAGAGTAGTGTTTGAGACGCTGAGGTAGCATCAACGGAAAGCGAAGTTTTCAAAGTGTCATTTCTGGAAGAAAGATGTTAAGTTTCTTGGTCATGTGGTTTCAAAGAAGGGTTTGTCAGTTGATCCGGATAAGATCGAAGCTGTTAATAAATGGAAAAGACTAGAGACGGTAGCTGAAATCATAATTTTCCTTGGACTCGCTGGCTATTACCAGAGATTCATTAAGGATTTCTTACGGATAGTAGCGCCTTTGACTAAGCTAACCAGGAAGGACGTGAAGCTTATTTGGTATGATAAATGTGAGGAAGCATTCCTTATGTTAAAGCATTTGTTGACCAACGCGCCTGTGTAAGTAATTCCAGATGGGAATCAACTATTAGTAGTGTATACTGATGCATGTGGAACTAGATTAGGGGCTGTATTGATGCAGAAAGGTAAAGTTATTGCCTATGCTTCATGATAGCCTAGACTTCATGAAGTGAGATATCATACTCATGATCTAGAGTTGGCAGCGGTGATCTTCACACAGAAAGTATGGAGACATATCTCTTAGGGGAGAGATTTGAATTATACATAGATCATAAGTCCTTAAAATATTTATTCTCTCAGAAGGAGTTAAATATGAGACAATAGCGGTGGCTGGAGTTTTTAGCAGCTTATGATTTTGGTATAGAGTATACACCTAGAAAAGGAAATAAAGTAGCAGACACACTTAGCAGAAAATACCAGAATGTGGTGTTAGCTATGTTAACAGAATGGATGGACCTAGAGGCTTTGACTACTTGTAGTGTGCAGTTAAGATCGGCTGCTAGTTCTAATCAAAGCATTACCATGTTGTCATGCTTGGAAGTTCGACCAGTATCGAAAGGATTGCTTCTATGTAGAAAGAGGAACCACTGTTAGCTGAGAATATTAGAAGGCTAGAGGCCGGAATCGAGATTGATGATCTGAAAGATTTTAGTCTTGGCCAGAGGGGATGGTTGAGCAAGAAGGGACAGTTATGTGTTTCGAATGTTGGGAACTTAAGGAGAGAAGTTCTTAGGGAATGTCATCGATCAAAATTTACGATTCATCATGGGGAACCAAGATGTATCAAAACATGAAGAAGAGTTTCTACTGGGAAGGTATGAAGAAGGATGTTGGCTTGTGGGTAAAGCGGTGTGTGAACTGTCAACAAGTAAAGGCCGAACATCAAAAGCCGAGTGGGTTGTTTCAACTTTTGGAGATACCGGTTTGGAAATGAGATTCGATATCTATGGATTTTATAGACGGGTTGCCAAGGTCGAATCAAGGAAATGAAAGTATATAGGTCATAGTGGACATGTTGACCAAGTGGGCCCATTTCAATCTAGTTAAGTCAACCAGGACAACACCTATTTTAGCTAAATTGTTTATGAAGAGCATAGTTAGACTACATGGAATTCCTAATAGTATAGTAAGTGATAGAGATACTTTGTTTTGCTAGCGAGTTCTGGAAGAGTCTACAGGATGTGTTAGGTACCAAGCTCAAGATGAGTACTGCTTATCATCCTTAGACAGATGGGCAAACAAAGAGAGTCAACAAGGTACTCGTGGATTTGTTAAGGGCTTGTGTACTAGATTTTGGTGGATCATGGGAAGACCACCTACATTTAGTTGAGTTTTCCTATAATAACAGTTATCAGACTATGAATGACGTCTTTCGAAGCTTTGTACAAAAGGCCATATAAGTCACCAGCATGTTGGTTGGAAACTGGAGACAGATTAGTCTTAGGTCCAGATCTGGTAAGAGAGGCAACAGAGGAGACTGAGTTGATCCGTGGTAGGATAAACGAAGCTCAGTCTAGTCAAAAGTGTTATGCATATAAGAGGCATAAGGATCTAGAGTTCTATGTTGGAGATAGAGGTTTCACTAAAGTATCATCGATAAAGGGCGTGGTGCGATTTGGAAATTTAGGGAAACTGGCACCGAGATATGTTGGACCGTTCCCAGTTATAGAGAGGATCGGAATGCTCGCATACAGAGTAGAGTTGCCGAGCAATTTGGCATGTGTCCATAATGTGTTTCACGTGTCTCATTTTCGTAAGTATGTGTATGATCCAGAGACTGTTATTCCTCTGACTGCATTGGAAGACTTATAGTAGAACCGACCTGACCTTTGTTAGGCAACCAATTCGGGTTGTAGCGAGAAATGAGAAGAGGTTAAGAAACAAGAAAGTTAAGTTGGTGAAAGTTCAGTGGAGCGACAACAAGAAGGACTATACTTGGGAAACAGAAAACAGGATTAGAGATACTTATCCTGATCTGCTTTAAGGGTATGTTCTATATTTACTTTATATGAACTGTTTGCTAGTCAGGCAGACTAGTATGATAATTAGGAGATGTTACAGATAACAGCTATGCTTAGTATTTAGTCCTTGCTGGATTTTAAGGACGAAATTCTTTAAGGAGGGAAGCCTATAACACCCCTAATTTTAAATAGCATTATTCAGGAGATTTAATTAGATAAATTAAGTAAAATAATGTAGAGATTAGAGTGATAAGAGAATTGAGATTTGAGAACTAACTAGGGTCATGCCTTAACTAAATGAACACATGTGTGATTTATAAAGTAGAGATTTAAGAGAACAAGGCAAGGGTAAAAAGGGAATAGCCGTATACCATAACCCCTAAACCCTTACCTCATTCTTATTTACATTTTCATAAACTAAAAACATAAACAAAGGAGAAACAAGGCCGACCATAACCCTAGGAGAAGAAGGGCTCAAAAATCAATTAGGGGCTAAGATTCAAGCTAGGAAGATTAAAGCAAGAACAAATCTCAAGTTCCTTATCCAAACAAGGTGAATAATGATCTAAATCATCTCATATATGTCCTCTTGAACGTTTAAATTCGATTTTAAGATTTAAAACTGTTTGGATGGATGAATGATGATATGCTTTGATTACATGCCATGTTATAATATAACCGTGGGTTTTGTGGGATAATATTAATCCGATTTTAAAGTTAAAATCATGCAAATTGATTTTCGAATGCCATGATGTTTGAATATGTTATGTAAAAAATTCTTTTGGAGATGGTTTTATATTCTCATAATATTCCAAGCTATGGATAATTTATTATGAATTTTGAATGAAAGAAATAGATAATTTTGGGGTTAAATTATTTAAGGTAATTATATAATGACTTTGGGTCTAAAATTTATATATGTTAAAAAACATATTAAAAGTGAATTATTGTGATTTTTGGGGAATTTTCCTAAGTATTTTACTATGGTTATAAAAAAAATTAAGTTAAGGGACTTAAATGTTTTATAAGGTTATCAAAAGGAAGGGCTTATTTGCTTAAAATGTTTTAAATTGTTAATTGTGAGTTCGGCAGCCTTTTTAGAAAAATGATTTTGATAAAGAAATGGCAACCAATCACATTTTGACAAATTAGGCAAGTTAGGTGAAAAGAAATTACTTTGAAAGGCATAAAATCAGTTTTGTTAGGAACTACAACTTTGCCACTTCCTTTGCTTGCTTCTATCACCATGCCCAGCAGGCCTTTCGAGCTCATTCGAAACCATTGCACATGGTATCAAGCAATTGGTACATAGTGTATTGGAGAAAGGCAGAAGGGTCTATGTCAAAGACATGCTTTCAAAGGGGTTGAAGTCGCTTTTATAAGCTTTCAAATCGATCAACTTGTCTTTGCTTTTAGAAAGGAGCTTTTGAAAGAGTTCCCGCTTATTTTCGTTTTTAAAGAAGATTTCGAAAAAGTTGCCACATTTTGAACACATTCGATACCTAGCTGTCGCATTCGTACCTTTGATTTGGTTAAAGAATGCTTATCTTCATAGCCTTATAATAATGAGTTCGAAAGGAAGGCTTTCGTTTTATTAACATTAAAGTCGCTTTTCCAATGCTATCGAAAGGGTCCTTCTAGCCGCTTTTATAAATGGTTTCAGAGGCAATGGTTTCAAAAGGATGGCTTCGAAGCTATCCTCTTGCCTAGTTCTTTTTCTTAAGATTAATGCTTTTGAAAGCAAGGTTTTGCTTTTGTTCTCTTTGATCAGTTGTTATATTCAATGTTAAATCCAATAATTTTGAAAGAGATACTTTCAAATGGTTTCGAAGCTATGCTTCCATAAATTCTACTTGAACTAAATGCCTTCAATAGGTAAGCTTTAAGCATTTCTAAAGGTATGTCTTTAAGTGTTTTGAAAGTGAGGTTTCAATGCTTTCGAAAGGTATGTTTTTAATGGTTTTGAAATAGAAGGTTTAATATTTTAAGTAATTCTTTCGAAAGGGAAAGTGACGGAGGGTAACTCATGATGTCACAATGATCTAAAGGACCTAGTCGACCTTAGTTCTCAAACAAGAAACCCAATCTCATTTTTTAAAGGTAAAACCCATGGCAATATGAAAGAGTTTTGAAATGGCATTTAACTTTGGAATTTTGAAGAAGCTTTCCTTGTCAAAGATAGTAGGTTAAGGATATGAACCATGTTTCCTTAGAAAAATGATTACAAGGAATTAAATCATAGATGTTTATATTATTATGTTTTGATCAGTTATCATGTATGCTTCTGTAAACATATTCACTTCATAATTAGCCCATAACTGCATTTTAAGGTGTTAAGGGCAAAATAACCAGCTAGGTTGACCCAGTAGTGAATATACATTGAGTTTACTCCTTTGTGAGTAGAATTGCATCCAGGAGGTCAAACAGACCAGAATATAGGATGCCCAAAGACTTATCAAAGGATTATTGGTTTAGACAGGTTCTTGATAAGCCCATGAAAACTATGTCTGGAAAGTGTTATTGGCAGGGGCCAATAGGTTCTTAGTGACCCATGAAAACTATGTCCGGAATAAGTTATTGAAAGAGATCGATAGTTTCGTAGTGATCCTATAAAAACTATGACATGAGAGATGTTATTGGAGAATCCAATAGGTTCATAGTGACCCCATGAAAACTATGATTAGATGATGTTATTGGTAGATACCAATAGGTTCTTAGTGATCCCATGAAAACTATGAAACCGGATAGATGGTCCATAAGCTTGGAACAGGTTATTAGTTAGCCCATGAAAACTAATAGGTTAATAGTGACCCTATAAACTATAACTTAAGACGGGTAGTCAGGTGAATGGGGATGGGAAATCCAAAGCATATTGCATGTTTGTATATCATCATGATACATTTTATTATGTTATGCCTTAACATTATGAATGCAGGTGCATAATATATGGTTATTATAAATTGGGTTAAGATACTAGTGAGGGGAAAACACGTTCTGCTAAGCGGCGTGCTGTCACTAGATATCTATATGGTTCGAGATGGTAGGTTATTATTCATACCAGATTTTTTGTCTGACTCAAAGTTTATGTTTTCTCCTTAAACTCTCGGGTGCTTAATTAATTTGAATAGTTTGAGAGCTAAGGTTTTCAGGTTCTCCTTTAGACGAATAAGCTTCCGGAGACATGCAGGAGGCAAGCTAGCTATTAGTAGTTCTGTTTGATTCCACTGTGTTACTTGATGTAATGGCAAAGTTGTTTAGTGCCTATATTTAGACTCTGATTAACCCATGGGGCATCTTCACGTGTTGCTTTTGGAATATTTTGCAATCAATTATAATTTCTCTGAATGTGGCTTACGTATGAGATTATGTAATGAATTAGAAATGCTATCTGTAATGAAATGAGAAATTTATTTTGAATTTAGTTTAAATTTTTTTCTTATTCATGTGTTTCTGGTATATCAATGTATCTAACATTACCGCATTTGGTCACCGAAAATTAATAACTATGGATGACTACAGCATCCGTGGCGGTTAGTTTTGGACCTCCAAATGGAGGATGTTACAACTTTGAAAGCTAAGAAGCTCATCGAAGAAAGCAACTGAGAAGATGGAGCTCAGATTCGATGGCCGGTGCGACTCAAAGGAAACCTGGCTAGGCTTTGCTAACCAGGACAGGCTACCACCACTCGACTGGTAGTAGACTAACGTTAGACCGGTGGTAGGCTACCGTTAGAGCGGAGGGGAACTAACCTGGGTAGTAAAGCCCAGGTCAACTGACATTTAAAGGGGGTTCTTCCGATGTTTCAGGTGTGGGTTCATGCGAAGCTTTGGCGCAACGCCAAGGAAGATATGGGCTACTTGGGGAGATGGAATGCAAGGCTTGGCTTGAGATCTGAATGCAAATATTAGGTGATTCCCATGGGATCAAGAATAATCGGGCATGAGATCGGTATGGTGATCGGTCACATGATCACATCTGACGAGCATGTATGATAAAGTGGAGCAATCTGCATCTCTTGATTTCAGTCTTGAGTATATATGTTTGATGAATGGTATTGGTATTATATTAATAACTGTATTTTGTATTAGCCTTATATTAGTAGCTGTACATATAATTGGTCTTATTGTAGAGGCCATCCGTATAGATTGACAATGACGAGTTATTGGTCTTTATTTACGATATGCGTATTTAATTACATAACGTTATATTTGATATATATTATTAGTGAGATTTTTCGTCTCACAACATACAAGTGATTATGGAATGATTATGGGGATAATCGCTTCTATAACTATGAATCAAAAAATATAATTAGTGTTAAATTTGCCTAGAGGTACTGATAATTATGTCGCTGTTTTCTTACACAATCAGAGACACTTTAGCTGTTTGTTAAAATACATAGGTTAGTTTTGGTGCTGAATTCAACAAAGTAAGAACAAAATAAATTCTACTAAAAGAAAAACAGGGAATGCCAAGTGCAATAAAATGCGATAAAGTAATGGATATAGAAATTTATATGGTTTGGATTTCAGAGAATCCTACATTCATGGGTCAAATACATTATTATTTTTCTTCATCCTTGTACACTAATTTTAATGGCAGAAAAAAGTACAAAAATATATGGTAATGTTTTAAATAATTAATCAAAAGTCCTTTTCTCTGCTACAATATTCTTCTACTTATAGCACACATTTCTCTCGTGGATTGCTGACATCATCCATCTACATTCTTTTCCCACTGTCCGATGTTACCATGTGTCTTCCATCTATTAACTGTTGTAATGTGCACAAATCGCAGACGTGGCTATAGGCGAGAAAGTTTACTTTCGGTGGGAAGTTCTGAAATGAAGCGGGATGATTTGAAATTGAAACGGTGTGCTTGGAATTGGCGAATTGATTAGTTAGTGGCTGCTACGATTTCCTACATAGCTTAAAGGGCTAGTACCATACTTCGTGCCTAGGTTGTTTAAATGTCATTTTAATACTTAATGGTGGTGAATTCCAAAGTCGTTGAGGTAATGTAGTTTGGAATGGGTCTAGGGTAATGTGATCTAGCCTCCATATGATGGTGAAGTTTACTTTCAAGGTGGCGGTGCAGTTTTATTTTGGGATGATGGCATGATTCATCTTCACTTTGGTTATTGTAGTGCAGTGCACCTCTAGGGATGTTGGCGCAGTTCTACTTGGCCTGATTATATTAGCAAGACTTTGACAGAATACTAGCTGTGTCGTTTTGTGCGTTGAAGTGGTTTCTTTCTTTTGAGTCGTCGATGCACTCAACCAGCTTGGTTGATGGGTGCAGCACAATTCCTTTGTTTTGACCCTTGTTGGAGTATTTGATTTAAATTTGATGCTACACCATACATACCATGATGACCTGCTTTTGCACTAGCCATTTGAACAATCAAGTGGATTATGAAACATGCCTATGCTAACTGTTTTGGCTTTGTTTGTTTCCTTACTTGTATCGTGGGTATAAGGTAAACATGCCTATGAAACAATCAAGTAGTATATGATTAAAGCATATTTCATTTAGGAGTTACGTTATGGTTTTATTATAAGGTAAAGATGGCTTTCCAAATGGCAGTGCAGGTGCTAGAGTTAGTTTGTGGCGTGGCGTCGTTTGACAGCATGACAGCATAGTGTTTGTCAAAGATGGCGGCGCTACGCCGATATTAGAAAGTTCAGGAGTTCACTTCGCTTCAAAGAAGCACAGTTCTTATTCAAACTATATTTGCTATATGGATAGATTACCACATTATTGTCTTAAATGGCCTTTTCATTATATTTACTTTATCTTGTATGTGGTATTTTCTAGGGATCTGTCCAATCTGTTACATGCATTTTGGGTCATTCTACTATACTTCTCAGTTCCTTTACTAATTGGGTTGCGCTCCACACCATATTATCGAAAATGAGTGTAACACTTGCCCTCGGGTCTATGCTAATGCATGTTAGTGAGGACTTATGACTTACAATATCCATTTCTCACACCATCTAATCAATCAGTCACCTCGCATTTAATGCCCCTTACATGTGTCACCATATCGGCGGCCAAGTTCTTTGCACATGATCAAACATGTCACTTCGGTTTGCAGAAGATTTTCTTATTTTTTGTGAAGATCCCTTCTCATCATTATCATCATTTAATGGTTCTGATTAACCATGTCATTTGAATTCAAGGGTTAAGATCTTTCCAACTAACTCATACTTATTTCTCCTTTTTCTTCGTCCATTTCACTTTCACTTACTCAACAAACATAAAAGAAAAATTGGGAGATTTACAATTTCGCTTCAACTTTCTCTTACCAGACTTTGAATGGCATTAACCAGTAAGCCATGTATTTTACTTCTTCTTTTTCTATTTTTGGTGGTTAATCAGATTCGTTTATTTACCAACGCCATTGGCATAAATTGGAACATTTTTTATCTTTTTATTTGAAAAGATTCATTCTTAGGGTTTTGTTATCCCGCTTTTTGGTCAAAGCTGGAATATCAACAAATCGGCTGGATATCAGGATTGGAGTTCAATTGGAAACAAGGCTGCAATGGATATCGTCAAAATTTGGTCGAGCTCCAATCAGGACGGAATCGATTGGAAATGATGATGAGGACTAGGAGAGGCTACGTTTCAAGTTTCAGGTTAATCGGAGTTTGTACGGAGAAGATACGATCGATACAAGGTAGGAAGAAGGTACTGTTCGACTCCATCATCTTCCCTTGCCTCGACTCCATCGAACTTCCCTTGCCTCGACTCCATCATCTTCCCTTGCCTCGACTCCATCATCTTCCCTTGCCTCGACTCCATCGAATTTCCCTTGCCTCGACTCCATCATCTTCCCTTGCCTCGACTCCATCGAACTTCCCTTGCCTCGACTCCATCATCTTCCCTTGCCTCGACTCCATCATCTTCCCTTGCCTCGACTCCATCGAATTTCCCTTGCCTCGACTCCATCGAATTTCCCTTGCCTCGACTCCATCGAACTTCCCTTGCCTCGACTCCATCGAACTTCCCTTGCCTCGACTCCGTCGAACTTCCCTTGCCTCGACTCCGTCGAACTTCCCTTGCTTCGACTCCATCATCTTCGAATCCATTTCAACTGAGAATCCTTCGAATCCATTACCTCGAATCCAAGCCATGGATTCGACCCAGTCAAACCGGAGTACAAAACGGATCGAAGCGAGAGACACGCGCCACGTCGCAGCAAGCATCGAGTCGACCGAATCGATTCGAACCAAGATCGATTCGAAGTATCCCTGTTCTCCAGAAATGCAACATTGAATCGATCATATCTCGAGTTCTACAAGTCCAAATACCATGAAATTTTCACAGAAGCTTAAGCACATGATGAAGAATGTTCACGCCAAATTTCAGCTAGATTGGATGATTTCTTGATCGATTCGAACCAAGGGTCGAATCGATCCCAAAGTGGGCCCAGATCTCCAGATTTCGGCCATGTGGGCCCCCTGACGTACCAGAACTGGTCTCCCCTCATTTTAGGCGAAGTATCAGCCTCCTACACCTATAAATAGAGCCCCTGGTCATTCAGAAAAGGGGTCGGACAACTTTGAGAGCTAAAGAGCGCCCGGACTCTGCCAGATTTACTCCAGATCACCATTGCTGCCTTAGATTCAGATTATAATCATAAAATCCGTTGTACTACGCGATAGGAAATTGTAATCTTCAAGCATCGATCAATAAAAGATAAAAACTTTGGAGTGGACGTAGGCCGGAGATAGTCGAACCACTATAAATCTCGTGTTTTCGTTCATTATTTCTGGATTGCTGTTTGTTACTTGCTTAGATTTGTGATTTGTGTGTGAATACTGTTGATTTGTATTCATACGCTGGTGCTTTCACTAAACTTGGGGTTTGTGACCATTTTTGGCGCAAACACTTTGGTGCTTTCACTGAGAACGACTAGCACCCGCTACATCGGATTGAAGTTCAGATTTGAAAGACAATGACTCGACAAACAAGTAGAAGGCAAAGAGCTGAGAGAAGCCAACAAGGAGGAAGTCAAGAGGCATCCTCTGGTGCTGGAGAAGGACAAGCTTCGATTTACATTACCAGAGATGAAATGGAAGCTATGGCGAATTCATTACACGAGAGGTTGCTGAAGAGCCAACAGGATATGATGCAGACTTTCTTCGAGCAGATAAGAGCTGCAGGAACACAGAACCTTGGACCAACTACAGCAACTACAAATGTGGAACAAGGAACTAGGGTTGCGGAACCTAATGGAGTACAGAATACAGAACCGGAAGGCAATCAACAAGGGCTTGGGGGCAGGCCCGCAGGATCTAACGCAGAAGGACCTTTGGAGGGAGTACAGCAAGCTAGAGCCAACGTTGCGGCTAATGAGCCACATGAGGAATATGTGCCGGAGTTCCCACGAGAGCATGGGGGGCAACCCCTAACAGGCAACGCTGGATTAATGGAAATTATTAGGAAGACTATGCGTGGAGGTTTGACCAATAGAGATTTGGAAGGAGTGAACAGGAGTCCGTTCACTCGAGAAATCAGGGTAGCTCAGAATCCGCCTAAGTTCAAGTTACCTAGTGTAGAAGCATATAATGGCAAGGCTGATCCGACTGATCACTTGATGAGGTACACAAGACACATGGAAGTGCTGGGGGCATCGGAGGAAGTGATGGCCAGATGTTTCCCTTTATACTTAACAGACCTAGCGGCAATGTGGTTTAGGCAGCTGGAAGAAGGATCTATCAGGACTTGGAGGGAATTGGTGGACAGGTTTTTGGGACAGTTTCGGGTTCATATCAAAAGACCTAAGAACGTGATGACGTTAACATCGGTAAAGCAAAGGACGGATGAATCACTTAGAGCATTTTTGACTCGATTTAATGCGGCGGTTGCTTCGGTGGATCGGCCGGATCCATCGATGGTTTTGATGGCGGCAGTGTCGGGAGTCAGAGAGGATTCAGATTTTAAAGTATCTTTAGTACGAGACCCGCCACTGGATCTCGGGGAATTCTTCCACGAAGCTGAAAGGTTCCTTCGGCAAGAAGATGCATGTATGGACTTAAAGTTAAAAGAGGTGAATGTGACTGAGGGTGGAGGACCATCCAACGGAAGCTCGGACAAAGATAAAGGAAAAAGGAAGTTGGGCGACGATTCAGGAAAATCCAGGAAGCAATGGAAGGATCCAAAGTTTTCCACATACACAGAATTAAACGAGACGCAGGAGCGGATATTCATGGAAACTCGGAATCGCCTTCCTTACCGGAGGCCGGCTAGGAGAGAATCATCCGAGCGGGAGAGGGCATCTGGAAAGCATTGTCTCTTCCACGATTTGGACGGGCATGATACCAACAGCTGTAGGCACCTAAAGGATATAATTGAGGAGCATGTGAGGAATGGGCAGTTGAGGCAGTATGTTGGGGCTCGGAATGCAGCGGTGGAGCAGGAGCAACCACCGCCTACCTCAAACCATGAGGATATGAGGTACAGGAATAATGGTCGATTGGTAATCAATTGATCAGGGTAATATGAAATAAGTAGCAAACCATTGGCGAGCAACCGGGTCATTTACACATGTATGGGGACGGAGA
This sequence comes from Allium fistulosum, assembly GCA_030737815.1. NCBI lineage: Eukaryota > Viridiplantae > Streptophyta > Magnoliopsida > Asparagales > Amaryllidaceae > Allium > Allium fistulosum. The sequence continues at coordinate 1,133,175,244 of CM060906.1, read as the reverse complement.
TAGCCCCTAGGCATGCTCTGAATGATGATAAACCGCAAAGCCATGTTTTGCGAAATCTGTCTTTTGTTTTTGGATTGGACACTTAGTTTTCTGGTTTGGTTTTGGAGTTTGGATTGAACTCCTGGTTTTTGTTTGCTTTCTGCTTTGGATTTTCGTTCGGATGACTGGTTTTTGTTTTGGGTTTTCTGTTTTGGATGTCGGTTTGGATTTCTGATTTTCGGATTGGATTTTGATTGGATTCTTTATTGTTTTTGATAAACGGTCGTCGAGTATGGACTATGCTCGGCAAGGGTCCGGAGTGACCACGATTCGGCCTAGGACTTAGGCCTCCTATTATCAATTATTGTTTCAGGTCGTTGAGTATGGACTATGCTCAGCAAGGGTCCGGAGCGACCAGGATTCGGCTTAGGACTTAAGCCACGGCATTACTTGCGTCCAGGGACACTGGACCACGGTCGTCAGGTGTGGATTACGCTTGGCAAGAACCCGGAGAGGTTAGCTCAGCGTCCAGGGACACTGGACCATGGTCGTCAGGTGTGGATTGCGCTTGGCAAGAACCCGGAGAGGTTACATCAGCGTCCAGGGACACTGGACCACGGTCGTCGTGTGTGGATTGCGCTTGACAAGAGCCCAAAGAGGTTATAGATTTGGATATCGGCCCGGAGAGGTCCTGGATTTGGCTATTGGCTGTTGGATAAGAATGGATCAAAGGCTCGGTCTTCGAGTTCGGATGGACATGGAATTGGCTACGGACTTTGGGTATCAGATACGGAATTATTCAAAACACGCCTTCTTATCACAAGGCATGTTTTGGGGGGCAAATGTTATCCCGCTTTTTGGTCAAAGCTGGAATATCAACAAATCGGCTGGATATCAGGATTGGAGTTCAATTGGAAACAAGGCTGCAATGGATATCGTCAAAATTTGGTCGAGCTCCAATCAGGACGGAATCGATTGGAAATGATGATGAGGACTAGGAGAGGCTACGTTTCAAGTTTCAGGTTAATCGGAGTTTGTACGGAGAAGATACGATCGATACAAGGTAGGAAGAAGGTACTGTTCGACTCCATCATCTTCCCTTGCCTCGACTCCATCGAACTTCCCTTGCCTCGACTCCATCATCTTCCCTTGCCTCGACTCCATCATCTTCCCTTGCCTCGACTCCATCGAATTTCCCTTGCCTCGACTCCATCATCTTCCCTTGCCTCGACTCCATCGAACTTCCCTTGCCTCGACTCCATCATCTTCCCTTGCCTCGACTCCATCATCTTCCCTTGCCTCGACTCCATCGAATTTCCCTTGCCTCGACTCCATCGAATTTCCCTTGCCTCGACTCCATCGAACTTCCCTTGCCTCGACTCCATCGAACTTCCCTTGCCTCGACTCCGTCGAACTTCCCTTGCCTCGACTCCGTCGAACTTCCCTTGCTTCGACTCCATCATCTTTGAATCCATTTCAACTGAGAATCCTTCGAATCCATTACCTCGAATCCAAGCCATGGATTCGACCCAGTCAAACCGGAGTACAAAACGGATCGAAGCGAGAGACACGCGCCACGTCGCAGCAAGCATCGAGTCGACCGAATCGATTCGAACCAAGATCGATTCGAAGTATCCCTGTTCTCCAGAAATGCAACATTGAATCGATCATATCTCGAGTTCTACAAGTCCAAATACCATGAAATTTTCACAGAAGCTTAAGCACATGATGAAGAATGTTCACGCCAAATTTCAGCTAGATTGGATGATTTCTTGATCGATTCGAACCAAGGGTCGAATCGATCCCAAAGTGGGCCCAGATCTCCAGATTTCGGCCATGTGGGCCCCCTGACGTACCAGAACTGGTCTCCCCTCATTTTAGGCGAAGTATCAGCCTCCTACACCTATAAATAGAGCCCCTGGTCATTCAGAAAAGGGGTCGGACAACTTTGAGAGCTAAAGAGCACCCGGACTCTGCCAGATTTACTCCAGATCACCATTGCTGCCTTAGATTCAGATTATAATCATAAAATCCGTTGTACTACGCGATAGGAAATTGTAATCTTCAAGCATCGATCAATAAAAGATAAAAACTTTGGAGTGGACGTAGGCCGGAGATAGCCGAACCACTATAAATCTCGTGTTTTCGTTCATTATTTCTGGATTGCTGTTTGTTACTTGCTTAGATTTGTGATTTGTGTGTGAATACTGTTGATTTGTATTCATACGCTGGTGCTTTCACTAAACTTGGGGTTTGTGACCATTTTTGGCGCAAACAGGTTTTATTAGCTTGCCATTTGATTTTTAAATTGTTTTTTCAATTAAGTGCGCTTCCAAATTGTTGAAAAAAATCTTGGTTTTTATTGCTTAATTAATCGGCTTTGTTCTTTGATTTGGAATATTTCTCTTACATATACGAATTTCTTGTTTTTACTTATCCATTATTCGAGTCAAAGTGGTCTTTGTAGGTTTTGATTTTAACTCGCCCCATCTTTTAGTTATCAATGGCCTCCAATGATCTTCTTAGTTCATCAGGTCGTGAATTTAAACCCAACTTCGACCATCTGTGAGGAAAGCCAAGTTGAAGAAATCTTGACCAAATTTCGAATTGAGAACTATGGGTTTAGGGTCCCTATACCCTTAAGTCATATTCAACTACCCCTATAGGGCTATATTTTCCTTACTTTGGAACACATTCGATGTGACCTTTGTCTTCCTCTACAACCCATTATCAAAGAATGGTTGACCTATCCCCCATCAGTTCATCCATATATCTTAACATCTCTTCGTTTACACCAATACTTTATACATTGAAAACTCGACTCCTCCTTCTTGTAGAGAACTGCTCTTTTTAAATTTGCTGTGTAAGAGCCTAATGTCAAGATGTGGTGGATTTTATCATATTCAAGCCACCAAATCTCTCTTTTCGACAACTTCTCGCAAGACCTATAAGTGGACCGATTAGTTCTTTTTACTCTCGAACCAAGACGACTTCATTTCCTTGATTAGGGGACCTAGTACTGCTTGCTATTTCTTTCTTATTTCAGCTCTTAAAACTTCCTTCACTAGCCTAAGGTTTCTTTTATTTTTAGTTAATTTTCGTGATTTTACTAAGATCGAACAAGAGCACTTTTCATCTCATAAGTTGATAACACTTGGTTGTGATGTGGAGGTTCGTAAGTGTTCGAATTTTTTCATAGTTGACCTACTGCGCAGACATGACTTCTTCCAACCACATCACCATTTTTGTCATTCTATTTTCATTTACACTTGTGATGATGCTGCACCAAGTGGTTTACTTTGGTTATATGTATTTTAGTTAGTTTTCTTTTATATATGTTTCTTTCTCTTTTTTTATATGTACCATGTGGTATATTAGGCACGTCGTTGCTTCAACTGTCCAGGTACCGTGTCTTCGAAATTGGTCAGTTCTCTGAAGAAAAAGAAAGACACAAAGGGACCCGGGGATGATCTAATTGTGATAGATGACCAGGCCAAGAGGCGAAAGGTCGACCATCCCTCTTCTTCTAAGGCTATTCCTTCTTTTCCAATATAGGTGTCCCATATTCGTGCTTTCTCCTTCTTCCCTCTTCCTACCTATCTCGGGGGAGGGTGCCATTCCTGATTTAATCGAACGGATTGGTCACCTTCTCATCAATGATGTGTTTGCCTTGCCCTCTACTTTGATGGTGTCTCCTCCACCGCTTACCGAGGACCTTATTTCTAGCTTTCATCATGGTATTTTTCAAGTAAGTTTGTTGGTCATCCATTGATTGACTTAATTTAGTGAAAAATTAGAAGTATTTCTTATGCTTCGTTATGTCGTTGTGTCCAGGGTATGGCCTTTGTGATGGAGTTGCATAAACGAATCCTGGATCTAGAAGCGACGTTGGCCAGGGATCTTATGGAGATCACTCAATTGAAATTGGACATCGAGGTAGATGCACAAAGGGAGAGGGATGCCAAAACAAGATTATAGGAGGTCACCAAACAGCTTGACAGTGTTAACGAGAAACTTAAGTAAGCTGAGCAGTTTGCAACCAAGGCGGGGGAAAGAGTTGGTTGGTGGAAGGAAAGAGCAAGGGAGTTTAAGAAGAGACTCATTGAGAAGGAGAAAGATCTTGATACCACTACCTTTAATGTTATGTACAAGATCTATGCTAAGGTGAACATGTAGTTTTCTCCAGATCGGTCTGATGAGATGGATGTAGAGGTTAATATGGATTTTCTTAGTGACCCTGAAGCCATAACAAACTCCTTGGATTATTGCAGGAGGATGTGATCCCGAGAATGTAAGAGGATTCCTGATTCCCCTTCAGAGAAGATTTAGGTGGAGATGGAGGTAGAGCTTGATGATTTTGATGCAGAGCAGAACCTGACGAATGCAAGAGTGCAATTTGGACTCAAACTGTAAGGATCTTCTGATGATGCAAGAATAAATGTTTGACCATTCTTATTATCTTTTTTTGTGTTGATTTTAACTTGGTTATACTATCTTATACTTTGTATATGTACATGGTGGTTTTATAAGATGTTGGTTGTTTGTCTTACTGTATTTTACCTTGTTTTATTATGCGCAGTACTGTATTTTGAACTTGTGTTCTCCTAACTTTACCTTCTACGTAATAGAAATAGGCATTGAGAAAACTTTGTGGTTGAAGTCTTGTAAGGGGGATAACTTAGTTTAATACTTAAGGAAACGTATCGAGTTTCTTCAAAAGCAAGCTATAGAGAGGTTGTCAATGAAAATTGACCTTACATAGAAGGGAAAGTGAGCTTGAAAGGTCCGTAGTGAAATTGAAGAGAGAGTCTCAAGGCCTTCTGTTTAGGATTACCCAGGTCATCCATGAGAGAGATGTGCTTTTTGGCTTCATACGGTGTAGATGGGGCTCTTTACTAAAGAATGAGCCTCTTCCTTTAGGACATCCCTATATGTTGTGGTTCAAAGATAGACTTAGTCGTTAATGAGTGTAGCGTTTGTTTCTATGTAACTTTGACCTTTAATTGAATAAGAAACTTTCCTTATTGCAGAAGTACTTCATATTATTATTATTTTGTTTGGTTTGACTGTTCGTTGGCTTACTTCTTATTACTTCATACATTCATATTTCTTTTAGATTGCGTTCCTTCTCAAATCGAGGCTATTCAAACTGACTTTCCTGAATGTAGCTGTCCTTCACGCGCCCTTCATATTCCTCATTTGAAAGAACTAGCTTCTTCATTTATCATTGAAGATTATGAAGCCCAGATCAAAGATCTCACAACTGCAAACGCGAGTCTTATTAGGAAACAAAAGTTCATTAATGATGACGCTCGAAAGGAATTATGCATACAGTATGGTGAACAAGTGCAGGAAGTGGAAGACTCTAAACAAGCCACTCTTTGGCAGCATATCTGCATCACTAAGAAACATTTGGATATAGCTAAACTGGAAGAGAAGCTCAAGTCTTCTTTGAATTGCATTACTGAACTGGAGGGATCACTAAAAGATGCGGAGAACTGTTATAGGGTTATTTAGGAAGAGGGATTAAGGAACTAAAAAAGAAAAAGGTAAACTATCTCAGCAGGTATCTATTCAGCTATCTAAAGAGGATGACCTTAACGTTCTTCACTCTCAAGCGGCTCCTGCATCCCTTTTTGATATGTATAAGGATTCGGTTTCTCAATGGAAGAAGCAATTTACAGCATACTACCAAAATAAAGTTGACGAGTTGAAAGCTTATAAGAAGAACAACCGAATGGTTCAACCAGTGGCATAAAGGTAGAGAAACACTCTTTCACTTACAATTTGTTTGGCCCTTTTTCATAGAAAACTGAAAAGACAAAAGTGGAGGCCTTGGACGATTTAGAGCATGTGCACCGTACTACTACTGAGCAGATTAATTGCCTTAAAGAACAAATACTATGCTCAGGTCATATGCACTGATCTTAGCTACCTCTTCCTTCTATCCTGCCTCTCATACGCATGCACAAGACGATTTTCTTGAGAATCTTAAAAAGGAAATGGTTAAGCATGTTATGGCAGAAATTTCCCTAAAAATTGGAGTCGACATCTTCATGCATTTTACGATCCTTGTGTTACTTTTGGTGGCGCCCAATGCCGCTCATCAGTGGTAATTTCTAATCTAATAGGTCTTCCCCAACCTTCTAGTTCTGGAAAAGACTTTGCATTACCCCTTGCGCTTGTCTCTCGAAGGTAGGTTGGCATTCAGAGACATCCCAGTGATAGGAGGATTATCGTTAGTGATCCATTTGACTCAGATTTAGATTGGTGGTGTAATTTGTTTCATAATTGTTGTTGGTTAAATGAATGTAATTTCTTTATCATTAAACTCAAGTTCCAACATCCTATGTACGTGGATGGTGTGTAAAGAGTGGGCATAGATAAAAATAGATTTTAATATTTGTTTCTACCCAGTAGAGTTAGGGTTATGCCCTAGGTGCAATTATGTAATGAATTACATATATCTAACTCGTTGACCAATCTTGTTCGAAATAGAGGTGTTTTCTTTCTATTATATACTTGGTATAATGTGTTATATTAACTAATTAATTAATTGAAAATCCATAAATGGTATGTTATGTGATAGTAGTTACAAAGTGTTGTAAATGTGAATAATTTATCACAACAAAAAAAATACCATCTTAAATATTCCTAGTCAAGATGCATCAAGACTGGATATCGATGTATATGTTGAGACTAGAGTACGTAATACTCTTCAAATATTAGGTAGTGTATCACTCATGACTACTGGAGGCACCTAGGGGTTATATACTGATAGTTATTGGATAATTATAGAATGACCCACTCGATAGTTTTCTGTTAGTTAATATAACCAAGGTCAAGCAGAAGATATCGATGTGACTAATTTACACAATTATCTTGACTGGAGAATATTGTGGATCTTCAATATGAAAGCTCTGCTTTAATTATAGTCAAATCATGGCATTGCATCCATTGAGTGACTGTAGTTGGGTCGAGTGGAAGTATTGGAAGTGAAGCACTATTCAAGTGAGAATTTGTCTACTCGGTTATATGAGGTTAGTATCATGGTCAACTCAAGTCAACTCAAAGTCAAAGTCTTTGGCCAAAGCATTTCGATTAACAATAATAATAATTATTGAACCAAGAACTTTGTGTTTGGATTGTAGAGTTGAATATGGGTGAAATTGGAAATTTGACCATTACCAAATTCCATAAGCCCAAAGTAATATGGTTTTGACGAAGAGAACTGGTGTAAATAAATGTCACAACTGGATTATGCTTAATAATATAAAATTGGATTTTACCTAAACTATGTAAGGAATAAATTTGGCAAAAATGTCACACCACCTGCTAAGTGACAAGTGGACATTAGAATAGTTCGACGTTAATCGCTGATCGAATCTACACTTGACGAGTCATACAACCGAAATGATGAATTCTCTTTAGACCAAATGATTTAATTAGTCTATATTTGTTATAAATTAATTAAATTAATTAATATTTATGAAATATTAATTGTCAAATTTTGAATATGATTAGCGGAATAAATATTATTGTATATATTTATAACAATTATAAAGATATAAATCGATATGCGATATCGACAAGCAATTAAATTAGATTTAATAAGTTATATTTATTTGGACTTAAATGAGCTATTAGCCCATGATATTAAGATGTTATTTTGGTAGCAATAGGGCTTGTAGGAGATGGCTAAAAAGGCTAGAGGGGTTTAGAGATGGATGGTTGAGATTTGATGAGAAATTGTGTGAGATGTGATCCATATTTCTCTTTATTTCTTCCACTATAAAAGGACCCTTAACTCTAATGAAAAATGAGCTTTTAGCTGCTATTTCCCCATATTTTCTGGCCGATGTCATCACCAAGGAGCTCTAACAAATTCATCCCAAATTAATTCAAAAGGCGATAGCTATTGGATAGCTAATGGTCTATGATTAAAGATTAGCAATCTGCCGAATCGAGAAGATTTCAAAGAATGGAGAATTCATCATTACAAGGTGTGCTTAAAGGCATCGGTATTAGGTATGTGTTTAAAATACTATATGATTTATAATTTATAAATAACAGTACGTTATTCATAATATATATATATATATATATTGATAGTTAGGTGACGATTCTTATATGTATCAATGTTGTCACAACTGGATTGATTATAAGTATGTATTTATTAAAAAACACAATTTTTAGGTAGATCTGAAGTGCATGGCCACATATATTTTATTTCTAATTATTATCATTTTATTAATTAATATATTTTTATATTAATATGTCATTTAATTTTAATTCTATGACTTGAATATATTTATGTCATCATATCATGTAAATTACTGATCTCTATATTTTAAAAATGTATATTTACAATAACTATAATTTTTGCTAGCTATAAATTATTTTTAACAGTTATTTACTATTATTTATTATTATTTTTAGCAAAGCTAGCCGGCTTTCAAGTGGGTCGTGCCACTGTATATATAATGATAAAACATGTGTTCTGCACATGCACAGAATAACTAAATGGGAAGAGCCCAAACAAACAAAGAAAAATAAAGCACAGGAGATAGGCAAAAAGAGCCTATACTACTAACCAAAAACTACTACGGGCCCTCCAAGGAGGAACTGCCACTGACAACATCAGACGACGGGCCGATAACATTCACGCACCAAGAGAAAAGAGCAACCAGATTTGGGTCATAACCTACAGACGAAGGAGAGTAAATAAATTTCCTATCCCAACCGATGTCATAAAACTTACTTTTATTCTCCTCACCTATCTCACCAACCCTCGAAAGGGAGAGACCCTCACCGTCAATGTGGTAAATAAGACAACGATTCTCACCCACAACATCACTGATAAAGGCAAAATAGGTGTCAGTCTCAGGCGAGTACCGCATTTCCGAAGGAACATGAATCTAGGCCTGCTCCTTAGAATTCCAAGAAATAGAATCGGTCAACTTTGCACTCTCAGGCTGGGCTAGACTAACATGTGCAACTACAAAAGAAGCAACTATAGAAGTAGCAATTTCCGGCTGGGCCGGATAGACAGGATCAAGAGCAGTATGAGCAATCTAAGGCTGGGCAGGACAAATAGGAGCATCTACAGAAGGAGCAACACCAGTAGAAGCATCATTTGAAGGGGAATCAAAAGAAGGAGAAGCAACCTTCGGGACCCACTTCCTGATAGGAGGTCGAGGTAGTGGAACTCGATCAAATAAAGGCACAGTTGAGGAAGAACTAGGACTAGCATCAGAAAGGTGCCCAAAGGACTGATAGGCCGTGCAAATCTTTGTTTTCCAACTATAGCGAACCCTGACCTCAGCATTAAGGACCTCAACAAGTTTGACTTTCAACACAGAAGGAAAAGGTTTTGCAAGTGTTATTTCGATCAGGGCTTTAGCATAAACTAATCTCTTTTGGCTACAGTGTTAGCATCATAACATATCACCTTCCCAACAAGGCATGTGTAATGACCCGCTATTTTGGACTATTCGCATCCGCACATGTTGGACTTGAATAATTCAAAATACCGAATTGTTAATTTAAATTTGGCAAAACTAAACATATACAGTAAATAAAATAATCACAGATCACATACACAGAGTAATAAATGCAGTGGAAACAAAAGATAGTAGTTCATGAAGCTACTATATACATATCAGAGTTAAATAAGGTACAGCAGATGTCTTGAATACAATAGTCAAATACAAGAATCAGAATACAATCACTGGAATCAACTGGTTATCTGAAAGCTGGATAGATAGCTGGATCTCCAAGCGAAGCTCCAACTCCAAAGGTGAGTCTCGAATACTGGTACACTCAGTCTGACCTGAGCGTAAAGCAAAACACAAAACACTCGAGTCGGGATTAACATTCTTATATCAATAAATCCAACTCAAGTGAAATAGCAACTGAAATACAAGTAACTCAAAGGATGTTTGGAATAACCATCCTTTAAGGATCCGTTAAACTATCTACTATGTAGTAGTGTACGATAAGTAAGTAATGCCTATCAGTAATATAAAATATCAAAATAGTGTTAAGGCGTTACCATTATCCCCCTTAACACATTTTATATAAGCGTTATAGTCTATACAGCACTGTAAACTCCACCGTAAACTAGTGGGATATCAGGGAGTACTCCATAGGTATAACACAAAACAAATCGTAGTGGTAGCGTATATAGGGATACAAGTATGACAAGGCACATGAGGCAATACCCAAGGTAGTGAAACTACCGTTTGCGTGATCCGGACTGGTGAGAACGCATCGCCGCAGAGATCGCAACATCGCGAAACAACACTCCCAAAATTCGAGGGTGCACCAATCGATAACAAGTAATGAGTAGTATACGAAGAAGTGTGTTTGCTCGAGGTAGCTAACCCCATTTGGCCCGGCACGGCTCCTGTTTTAGTCATTTCCAATTTGACACAAGTGTCAAGACTATCCATTATCGTTCTCTTTCTTCAGTCATCACGTACATCATTCCAACCACTTCATTCTGGATCACACTCCGCGTATAGTTATTAAAGTGGTTTTCGGTTTAGACAGAGAGTGTCCCTAACCGATTCCGGTCTCTTTAATAACTTTCGTAATTATTACACCGATTGGTCATTTAATATATTTCAAAACCAAACTAAATTCAATTTCAATTAGAATTTGTAAACTGACATTTCATTTGTCTTTCTAAACCAATTTCCAAAATTTACGTTTCAAAACTCCCAAATTATCATTTCAAAATCTTATAATACAATTTCAATTTTTATTTAAAACCATTCCAATATTGATTCAAGTTCGTATATAAGTTTCATTCCGAAATCATTTAAATTTATTTAATTTAACATTCAAATCAATTTAAATTCATTAATCGATTTCATTCAATATTCGTTAAGTTAATTTATCATTCAAAACAATTCTTTTTAACTTCCAATTCATTAAATCAATTACTTAAGTTCAACTTCATTATATCAAAACTCAAAATTTTAATTAAGTTAATTTCGTCAAATCAAATTCTTTGAGTTACAAGTCTTACATTAATTTCAATAAATCACATTTTATTTCTTGTTAAAGAAATTCGATTTCACTTGTTTATTTACTTAGTTACAATTTCCAAAACTTAATTATTTCATAACTCTACTTTACTTATTAAAGAAGTTCAATTTCACTTATTACGAAGTTCAATTTCACATATCAAGAATTCAATTTCATTTAATTATTAAATAGTTCAATCTTATTTAATTATTAAATAATTTCAAAAAACTTAATTATTAAATAATTTCAAACTTAATAATTAAATTTTAAACAACATTCTTTCATCAACTACTATGTTAATATTTTGTTTCGGATTATTACATATTAACATTTTCCTTTCATAAAAATTCAAATTCCAACTTCATTTTAAAACCTTATTATTTATTCAAATAAAATCTTTATTTTATTTTTAAATTAAATTATTGACCAATCAGGTTTTATTTAATTCTCTATCTTAGGTCAAAGTTTAATTTGGGTATTTATCATTTCAACCCGATTCCAATTCAATTCAAAATCAAAGCATAGCAAAGGGAACTTGCAGTGTGATAACTGGGATGGTGTCAAAGTAAATAAACAAGCAATAACAACAACCAATATCAATCCAATAATCAATTCAAATAATCCCGAAATAATCGTATTAATTCACATTATTGTTTGTGCAAATTAATATAATTATTTCTAGAATCTACAATATCATTTCATGTAGATTAAAGATTATTACACTAATATTAATACGGTTTTTCATTTGATATCTATTATCCAATTTCATACTACATCAATTTTTCAACATACATTCAACGGTTCAAAGTGTTTTTACCAAATTTCTAAGTGTCAATTAATTCAACACTTAAAGGGGTCATATTTAACTTAATCAAATTCAACATATAAATCCATTTTAAATTGTTAACTATCTTATATCAAATTCAATTGCATACTATTTATCACTTTAACATTTACAATTAACGTCTAATTAAACATCAACAATCAATCAATTATCAGCCAAACTGTATTATCATTGCATAAATAATTAACAGATAATGGTGTTAGATGTCATAGGTGAACAGATACATGTAATAGCATATATAATAATGTAATTAACTAACAGCACCATATTTCAATTTGTCATTTCAATTGAAATCAAATTTAATAAATAAAAGAACGTTAATCGTGAGTGATTGCTCACCTTCTGAGGCTAGAGTGATAGACGATGAAATTGAGTTATGAAATCCAGGCACGAAACTCAACGGGCAAGATAGAACTCGAATCGACGAACGAAGCTGATAATAAGAATTGACGAAACCAATCAGAACTAGATCGATGAAGGTAAATGGTATTAATAACCTTATATGCATATCCATATATAACTATTTACATAAAATCATATTTTAAAATTCAAACCTACATTAAATTAAATATGTATTTATTGCGAAAATTTTGTTTTAAACCAAACTCAAATAATAGAGTCAAACATACATATAAAATAAATTTTGAATCAATGCATCAAACTTCAACAGTTTAATATATATTTATATAACTAAAGCTCATATAAAACAAATGTTCAAACACTATATTTAGATATAATTGTATGACAAAACTTGTAACAAACTATATCGATTTTGTAAATTGTACACTTATATAAATAACTTTAACTATACTTTAATATATTTCTTTACTCTTGGCTAAAAATAAACAGTAAGGTGAATTCACTTTTGTAACTTTCTAAACGACTTTATAATACAGTACGACACACTATTTTCTTATAAAATTTATATTTAAAAATCAATACCTTAAACAAATCAAAATAAATCTTGTTCAGACATATAGTCCTTTACATAGTATAATTTTTTTCAAATGAAGCAATGTATTATTAGTATAAACATTATTATATAAGCTTAATACGTGTGAAAAATAAATAAATCTGCAAAGTCCTAATACAAAAGTTGTACTCATCTTTCCACCCTTACGCACTATCATATAAACTAATATATACATATCTGAGCACTGTACGACTCAATGAAACATCAAACAATCAATAATATAATATATAGAATAGTACTTAAGAAACAAAAGAATTTGACCATCAGCACCAAATGAAACATCATAACATAGTATATACATCTTATATAAAACTATAATAGCTTTAAGATATATAAATAAACACCTTGAATGAACATGCAAGCCGGGGAAGAAAACACAGTAAGAAGAGAAGTCTGGATCAGTGGCTATGGCATGGAAAAGCGTTGCCGAATGGGCTTGCTTGCTCGTGAGTGAAAGGAGGGGAGGAGGCAACGTCGGTTGCTTGGACAGAGGTGGTAGGGTTGCTTAGTGGTCGGCGTGGAGTGCGGAAGATGGCTAAGGCGGGCAGGCTCGGTCGTTGCTGTAAGCGGTGATGGCCGAAGGTCACGGCAAGAGGAGGCTAACAACGGAGGGTTGCGGTTTGTTGCCGCACTCGGCTCGGAGGAGGAGGTCGCTGGTTCGGGGGTGGTTGTGGCCTTGGGCTGCGGAGAGGACAGGTCGGAGAGAGGGGTGAGAGGAGGGAAATTATGTTAAGTGAAAAGGCAAAATGTAAATGTCAGAGAAGAGAAGTAATTGTGGGAGGAAAGAAGTGTTGTCTGCTTGCTTTGATTTTTTTTTTTGGATCTGGAGAAGAGAACGTAGAGAAGTGTAGATTTTATTGCAAAGAAGAATAGAAGAAATGAAAATAAGGGGGAGGGGTCAGTGAGAAGAGAAGAAGCTGACCGTGTTTTAGTATAAATATTTTGTTTCAATGCTAGAAATAAATGTATACTTAAAGTAGCAACGGATACCCACAGATTTAGCTGAGAATTTATTAAAGCAATTATTATATTTCTTGGGCTTCACAGTTTAGATTTGAAAAGCCGTGTTGATGAAAAGCCACCAATTAGTAACGCTGCAACGGACCGTTATTTTCATTATCGTCGCGTAACGGACACCGAAATTTGACAATCGAATATACTGTGGAGACCAGCACGACGAGACAATCAAAACGGTATACGTATATCAGTGGTACGATTGAATTATAAAAATTCGAATTTTCTACCAGCGGAAAATGCAACAAAAACGCAGAAGAATAAGATCGAGGGAGCTAAAGAAGTCCGAATTTGGAAAAACGAAAAAGACGTCTTGCTCAGAAGATGGTTTAGAATTTTTCTATGTAAAAATATTCAGTTTTCGAAAACATTTTATTTTCATCAATTCCTAACTGATTAAATTGAAATAAAATTACACACGAAATAAACTTCCATATTTTCGGATGAAAATTTACCAGTTGTTATGTTTAATTAGACGCATTTCAAATGTAAAATTTTTATTACAAAATTTTATCGTTTACCATTTCACACAAATTCAGTTAATTAAATTAATTAAAATCGTTAAAATATCCGGGTTATTACGCTCTCCCCCACTCAAAACTTTTCGTCCCCGAAAAGGAAGGAGGTAGGAGAATAGAAACAACCAGAAGAAAATAGACTTGAATTAGAAAATTAACAATTAATTTAAACCATATAAATTTCAATTTAAGTTAACTTATATTTAACAATTGACTTTAAGCTCAAGGAATTTCATTGACTTGGTTTATTTTCAATTTATCAGTGTTTGTTACAAAATTTATTTCAACAACAATTTATTTTATTAATCCATCTATTATTCAACTAACTTAGTATTCTATTTATTTATTATTAATCGTTTTATAATTAAACTTTAAGTGTATAACATTTTTATACGCACTCAAATTTTATTTATAAAGACATTTTATATTGTATATTATCCAATTACATAATTAACTTTTTGAGCAATTTAGGTAAGTTATATTGAATGCAATTGAGTATTATACAAGTAAATTTCTAATTCATTTCTCTCAAGTTTAAATATTAATTCAAAATTTTGGTTTCATTTATAACTGAAATCATCTTTTACCCAAATTTTAAGAATTAAATTTCCGATTAGCTTCAAACAATTTAGAGATAAATATGTTTATATATTTTACATATATCAAAATAATCATATGCCAATATATATTATAAATCAAGACATACTTTAGAAATTTAAATCAATTTAATTTTCAAAACAAAAGTGTAGCAAAGCTACAGAATGGTCTTTCCACTACGGAACTCGAAAATGAACGTCGATGATGTGGCCGTCATCACCGAAATTATTTTCCAGCGACAAAGAAAAGAGCACTGGTTTAAACATTTAAATTCTTTAAATGATTTCTATTTGAAAATACTGAAAATACATACACTTTAAACCTTAAAACCAAAGTTTGGTATCATCGGAAATTTAAATTCTCAAATTCTAAATTTTTAACTTCATTTAAATTTCAAATCAATATATAAACCATGTTTATAAATTCATTATAGAAATAAATAAATGATAATCAAATATTATCATTTCAAACAACCAATTTAATTAACTTATTAAATTCCATAAAATTATACTTATATATATGATCACTACGCCATAAATGACCTTCTGCAACATTTTTGCAAGGTGTTGCCAGCTAAAATGTTGCGATAGCTATAGAATTTTGGTCCTACTGCAACGTTGTATTTTTGGTGTTACCTTAGCTATAGAAATGTGTTGCTCTAGCTAAACAAGTGTAACATGATGCAACATTTTTATATAGTGTTGCCATAGATGTTATCAGATTAAAAAATTAAAAAAAAAATTACACCTCAGCGATCCACACCACCATTTAAAACAAAATCTCAACCGTCGATTCACACCATCGATCCACACCTTACCAATTTCCATTTCCCGCTTTACTTTTCACTCATCCGCTTTCGTTTCTCACCCCCAATTTTCCAATTCCTAATTTTTATTCCTCCAACTTTAAAAAAAATGACGCCGCTCCTCCTTGTTTCTTCGATCTGGAGAATAACTGGCTTTGATTTTATACCTTGTCGGCCATATCAATTTCCGTTATTTTCTTTCGCCTCGCGTCAGTTTTCCTCACTACTTCCGGATTTGCGATTTTGTTCAGGTTTTTGGCGATTCTGGTGATTCGAGGTAAGGCTGTGGGATTGCGATGGTTCAAGGAGTTGCTGATTTGGTCGCAATTTCGTGGTTGGGGCCTGATGTCAGAGTGGCAGGGGGTAGTCGAATTGGTTTCGGTGAAAACTAGGGCACGCGATTCCAGTTTCTTTGATGCTCTAATTGATCGAATCTAGTGTGAGAAACGTTCCTGGTAGCTTGCTCCTTCGTTCTCCTTGATTGATTGCTCGAATTGCTTTGACTTCGTCGTCGGGTGCGATGTGATATTATTTGGTATGTTTTCTGCCTTCTGGTTTACTTGAATATTCTTGATTTTGGTTACACTCGCACGCTTTTGCCGATGATGAATTGGGATTTATTTATAGGCTTTATTTCCTATAATCTCGTGTTTAATCTTTCTGTTGGACTTTGAGAAATCTGGTATGTTGGATTGCAATGATGAATACAAACATATGTGTGTTGAGCTTTGTTGGTTTTGCTTGGTCTGGACTGAACTGGTACCATGCTAACCTTGTTCTTTAACATGAACTGATGCTCCAAGTCCTTTGTATATCATGTTACTGCCTAGATTTCTCTTGTACATGCCTGATGCATTCACTGTTTTTGCTTGATGGGCTGCCTATGTGTACTGCTGTGTTTCTTGCACTGGCTTGTCTATATTTTGCTGAACCTGGTTCTTGTTTGTTTTGTTGGTTGCTTGGCCCTGAGTTGAATCCAGTCGATGACTCAGGTTTGACCTTGTGCCGTGTCCGTTTTTTTGGCTTGTCTACATATCTGGCTGCACTTGAGTATGAACTTGCACTTGAGTAGTTGCACTTGAGTAGTTTCTTGTACCAATCCTAATGATGCATGTATGTTCATCCATGTACATGCATTTCTTGGTCATGTTATGTTGCTTGCTGTGTTGAGTACTACTTTGTGCACTTGGCTTCTCCTTTGTGCATTTTTGCTTGAACTGTTGCTTGCTGTCTTCCATACTGCCTTGTATCCATGTGTTGCATTCATGTTTGGCTTATGCACTTATGAAAAGAAACAACCCAAATACCTGAGGCAAATAATATAACAAAAATATTTTCATTTTCTGTTCGAGTTAAATATTATTTTCCAGATTACTGCTTTTGAATTATATGTGACAGGTATTAAAGACTGGACAGCTGGATATAAGCTTGAAGACAGAGTCAAATCAAATGTGCATGAGCTTGAAGACAGGTTTCAAAGAAGTTCAATTTCACTTATTACGAAGTTCAATTTCACATATCAAGAATTCAATTTCATTTAATTATTAAATAGTTCAATCTTATTTAATTATTAAATAATTTCAAAAAACTTAATTATTAAATAATTTCAAACTTCATAATTAAATTTTAAACAACATTCTTTCATCAACTACTATGTTAATATTTTGTATCGGATTATTACATATTAAAATTTTCCTTTCATAAAAATTCAAATTCCAACTTCATTTTAAAACCTTATTATTTATTCAAATAAAATCTTTTATTTTTAAATCAAATTATTGACCAATCAGGTTTTATTTAATTCTCTATCTTAGGTCAAAGTTGAATTTGGGTATTTATCATTTCAACCCGATTCCAATTCAATTCAAAATCAAAGCATAGCAAAGGGAACTTGCAGTGTGATAACTGGGATGGTGTCAGAGTAAATAAACAAGCAATAACAACAACCAATATCAATCCAATAATCAATTCAAATAATCCCGAAATAATCGTATTAATTCACATTGTTGTTTGTGCAAATTAATATAATTATTTCTAGAATCTACACTATCATTTCATGTAGATGAAAGATTATTACACTAATATTAATACGGTTTTTCATTTGATATCTATTATCCAATTTCATACTACATCAATTTTTCAACATACATTCAACGGTTCAAAGTGTTTTTACCAAATTTCTATGTGTCAATTAATTCAACATTTAAAGGGGTCATATTTAAATTAATCAAATTCAACATATAAATCCATTTTAAATTGTTAACTATCTTATATCAAATTCAATTGCATACTATTTATCACTTTAACATTTACAATTAACGTCTAATTAAACATCAACAATTAATCAATTATCAGCCAAACTATATTATCATCGCATAAATAATTAACAGATAATGGTGTTAGATGTCATAGGTGAACAGATACAGGTAATAGCATATATAACAATGTAATTAACTAACAGCAGCATATTTCAATTTGTCATTTCAATTGAAATCAAATTTAATAAATAAAAGAACGTTAATCGTGAGTGATTGCTCACCTTCTGAGGCTAGAGTGATAGACGATGAAATTGAGTTATGAAATCCAGGCACGAAACTCAACGGGCAAGTTAGAACTCGAATCGACAAACGAAGCTGATAATAAGAATTGACGAAACCAATCAGAACTAGATCGATGAAGGTAAATGGCATTAATAACCTTATATGCATATCCATATATAACTATTTACATAAAATCATATTTTAAAATTCAAACATACATTAAATTAAATATGTATTTATTGCGAAAATTTTGTTTTAAACCAAACTCAAATAATAAAGTCAAACATACATATAAAATAATTTTTGAATCAATGCATCAAACTTCAACAGTTTAATGTATATTTATATAACTAAAGCTCATATAAAACAAATGTTCTAACACTATATTTAGATATAATTGTATGACAAAACTTGTAACAAACTATACAGATTTTGTAAACTGTACACTTATATAAATAACTTTAACTATACTTTAATATATTTCTTTACTCTTGGCTAAAAATAAATAGTAAGGTGAATTCACTTTTGTAACTTTCTAAACGACTTTATAATACAGTACGACACACTGTTATCTTATAAAATTTATATTTAAAAATCAATACCTTAAACAAATCAAAATAAATCTTGTTCAGACATACAGTCCTTTACATGGTATAATTTTTTTCAAATGAAGCAATGTATTATTATTATAAACATTATTATATAAGCTTAATACGTGTGAAAAATAAATAAATCTGCAAAGTCCTAATACAAAAGTTGTACTCATCTTTCCACACTTACGCACTATCATATAAACTAATATATACATATCTGAGCACTGTACGACTCAATGAAACATCAAACAATCAATAATATAATATATAAAATAGTACTTAAGAAACAAAAGAATGTGACCATCAACACCAAATGAAACATCATAACATAGTATATACATCTTATATAAAACTATAATAGCTTTAAGATATATAAATAAACACCTTGAATGAACATGCAAGCCGGGGAAGAAAACACAGTAAGAAGAGAAGTCTGGATCAGTGGCTATGGCATGGAAAAGCGTTGCCGAATGGGCTTGCTTGCTCGTGAGTGAAAGGAGGTGGAGGAGGCAGCGTCGGTTGCTTGGACAGAGGTGGTAGGGTTGTTTGGTGGTCGGCGTGGAGTGCGGAAGATGGCTGAGGCGGGAAGGCTTGGTCGTTGCTGTAAGCGGTGATGGCCGAAGGTCACGGCAAGAGGAGGCTAACCACGGAGGGTTGCGGTTTGTTGCCGCACTCGGCTCGGAGGAGGAGGTCACTGGTTCGGGGGTGGTTGTGGCCTTGGGCTGCGGAGAGGACAGGTCGGAGAGAGGGGTGAGAGGAGGGAAATTATGTTAAGTGAAAAGGCAAAATGTAAATGTCAGAGAAGAGAAGTAATGGTGGGAGGAAAGAAGTGTTGTCTGCTTGCTTTGATTTTTTTTTTGGATCTGGAGAAGAGAACGTAGATAAGTGTAGATTTTATTGCAAAGAAGAATGGAAGAAATGAAAATAAGGGGGAGGGGTCAGTGAGAAGAGAAGAAGCTGACCGTGTTTTAGTATAAATATTTTGTTTCAATGCTAGAAATAAATGTATACTTAAAGTAGCAACGGATACCCACAAATTCAGCTGAGAATTTATTAAAGCAATTATTATATTTCTTGGGCTTCACTGTTTAGATTTGAAAAACCGTGTTGATGAAAAGCCACCAATTAGTAACGCTGCAACGGACCGTTATTTTCGTTACCGTCGCGTAATGGACACCGAAATTTGACAATCGAATATACCGTGGAGACCAGCACGACGACACAATCAAAACGGTATACGGATATCAATGGTACGATTAAATTATAAAAAATTCGAATTTTCTACCAGCGGAAAATGCAACAAAAACGTAGAAGAATAAGATCGACGGAGCTAAAGAAGTCCGAATTTGGAAAAATGAAAAATGGCGTCTTGCTCAGAAGATGGTTTAGAATTTTTCTATGTAAACATATTCAGTTTTTGAAAACATTTTATTTTCATCAATTCCTAACTGATTAAATTGAAATAAAATTACACACGAAATAAACTTCCATATTTTCGGATGAAAATTTACCAGTTGTTATGTTTAATTAGACGCATTTCAAATGTAAAATTTTTATTACAAAATTTTATCGTTTACCATTTCACACAAATTCAGTTAATTAAATTCATTAAAATCGTTAAAATATCCAGGTTATTACAGCTTGCTAGCCAATCAATCCAGATCAATGGTTGAAGAACAGATGGAATGTGAGAAAAATGGGCCCAGACAGGAATAGATAACACCTGATCCTTGGCCCGATCAACAGACGGACTCCGGGTTGTAATAATAAAAGGTTTCCCATCAATGAGAATTGTATCGGCCTCTAGAATACGCTGTCTTTCGTCACTACATGAGAATTTAAAGTAGAACATTGCATTATCAAAATGAACACTTAAACCTCCTTTAGGCTTCCATACCTGGTTGCACCGCGCCTTGATAAGCTGATAGGCTGGATTGATATCGAGGAAAAATCCTACCAAATAATCCTTCCAAAAATCAACACCAGCCTCTAACACTTCCATCGGAGGAATCATAATACCCTCTATCTCTACTTTATCAAAACAGTGGGGAGAGTATACACCCGCATTATTTGGCAACTTAGAGAACAATGACGTCCACTTTGGAACAGTCTTAAGCGGAGAGGCAACCTCAGGAATAGGATTTTAACTACAGTGATTTAAACTGGGAGAGGGGTTATTTGGCTGGGCATTATGTCGAGCACGTGGTGAGCAGCTACGTAAGAGACCATTGTCAGATGAAATTAACCCTTCTACCACAACATCAGAAGCGTTGAAAGATTCGACTACTACTGCCTCAACCGATGCAGTAATATCAACCGAAGCACCGCAAGTATTACCGTTATTCTCAGATTCAACAAAACAAGTATCTACTTCTACAGGCAAACCAACAGCCTTACCGACCAAGGATTGTTACAAGCTGCATCAAAGAAAGGTGACAAAGGGTTCTCACCAGTATTTAATGGATTGCCAATCAAAGGCGTAGTGTACCGATGCGAGTCAATGACATTCAGAAGCCCAGAGATAGGGTTATTCGTATTATTTATTATTTAAAATCAATATATGAATAAAATAATTCATATAAAATAATATATGTTTCAAAAATTAAATTTTAAATTTTATAAAATTATTTTATCCTTTTATAAACTATCGGCCAAAAAATCAGAATTTTAAAATCAATTTTTATATTTTCAAAAAATCATTTTATTATTCGATCGAAAATATTTAATTAATTTAAAATATCATTTTGACCGAGAACATTTTGGAAAAAAATTTCTAATCTTAAAATAACATGCTTGATTTTTTGAAAATTAAAAATTCGAATAATATAGCACGAAAATATTTATTACTATTATTTTATTGTATTTCGACTAATTAATATATATATATATACATACATACATATATATATATATATATATATTAATACAATAAAATTATGAATAATTTTTTTGTGTTATGAATTCGATCTGGAAATGTTTTGAAAAAGTATATAATTTTTATTTTCATAATTAATGGATATTGTTTGTACCAAAATTGGGCACAACACTCTTCGGAAGGGTTTGAAGAGATAAAAATGAAGAAATTAAATGGAAAAAGAGGATTATCTAACAAACACTTCAAAAATTAAACAAGAAAGTAAGCAGAAACACAGAAATTTAGAGTGGTTCGGCGTATTGCCTACGTCCACTATGAAATTGATGATTTTATTGAGTTTTTCCTGATGATTACAACTGATTACAGTGGATTACAACAAATTACAATGGTGAAATTCGAGTACAACAGCAGCCTTGTAGCGCAAAAATGTTTTTGGCAGAGTCTGGATGTCAGAGAGCCAAAAGATCCCTTTTTTGCAAGCTCTAGGGTGTTATTTATAGGTGTAGGATGCAAATATCTCGCTCAGATCTCGGGAGACTTCTTCTGGCACGTGGGCGGGCCCACGCGATCGATCCCACGTGGTTCTGACTTGATCCGTGATCGATACGAATGAGTTTCGTATCGATCAAGATTTGGTCCAATCGAGTCAAAATTTGGTATGGATGTTCTTTGAGTTGTACGCAAGCTCCTGTGAAAATTTCATAGCATTTGGACTTGTGGATTGCGAGTTATGACCGATACGAATTAGACTCTTGGTAGGCTGTTCAGTTCGAATCGATGTACTTCGTATCGATCCAGGAACGTGTCTGAATGTTGGAGTGGCACTAGTTTCCAGGATCGATCCATATTTTGTGCCGAATCGACCAAGTATTTCCAAGATTCTCGCCTTGTTCGTATCGATAGCCGTTGCCTTGTTCGTATAGATGGAGGTGGTTCAATTTGTATCGATGGAAGTAACTCAATTCGTATCGATGGAAGTAGCACTGTTCGTATCGATCGAAGTGGTTCTATTCGTATCGATCCAAGTTTCTCACCTCGTATCGATTGTGTGGCCTTGTTCATATCGATCGAAGTTGCTCCAACTTGATGGATACGAACAAATGAAGATGTGATGGATACGAACAAATGATGAGGTGATGGATACGAACAGATGATGAGGTGATGGATACGAACAGATGGTGACTCTGCTTGGCTTGATGGATACGAACCAAGGGTACCTGATGGATACGAACTACAGATGTTTCGATGGATTCGAACAAGGCTCTTCGGCTGATGGATACGAAATGATGCGTTTTGATGGATGCGAAAACATGTCCTCCTGATTTGCATCGATCATATCTTGAGTATACGAACCCGGATTGACTTGAAATTTGGAACGTTGGCTTCCATAGCTTCACTTGTCATGTCATATTAATTGTAGCCTGATCCGGACTCGGACAAAGTTCATCGATATCCATAGCAAGCCTACGTATAACCGATCTTCGGGACGAACTATCCTTGGCTTCCAGTTAAGTCCCTGGTATCTCGGCCTTGCCAAAAGGCGGGATAACGGATATATATATATAAATACAAATACTTATTTAAATATTATTAATATACCTATATATATATATTTAAATAAAAAACAAAATATACCTATATTTATATATTTCAAAATAATATTTTTTATTATAATACATACATATATGTGTATGTGTGTGCGCGCGCGCGCGTGTGCAGAATGAATTAAAAAAATTTGTGTATATTATGTATGTATGTATATATATATATTATTTAAAAATTTAATACTGTATATATGTGTGTGTATATAAATAATTAATATTTTATATATAAGTAACATACATACATACACATACATACATATATATAATTTTACCTGGTTTTTAATATTTATATAAATAACAAGTTTATATACATATATTGGAAAACATTTAATACAAATTGGTTGAGCTAACATGTCCATTGCGATGTAATCCCAACATTTATATACGGGTATGTTTACCTTGCACAGATTATGTGACGACCGCCCATGACCCCCGCACCGAATCTAGAGATAGTGCGCTGTAAAGTGTGCCAGGTGACCATGGACGATTGTCAAGGCAAATTAAAACAACAGAATCTATCGTATTACTCACAGCGCATGGACAAAATACAATAGAACATATATGTAGTGAAGCTTCACAGAATAAAAATTCCATCAATAAAACTTCATAATAGTTGAATACAAGCATCTGAATAGTCAATACAACAAGCCTCACTACATAACACTCAGAGAATACAAACAGCGGAACATCCAGTACATATAATAAGAAGATAATATGCAACCCTCCAGCTCGTCTTCGATATCAGCAACATGGGAAGCAAGAACAGCACCTGTCACCTGCTACCTAGTCTGCCCGTCCCAAAATGGACGAACAGCCCAAGGCAATAAGAATTAAAACATAAAGCCTTGAGTCAGACAACAGTCTTAGTGAGCAGTAAATTAACTAACAACATACCAAAAGAGCATAAAGGAAAAGGAATAGGAATACAACCCTCCCACTCCACCTCTTTCTACAGTGATAGCTCCCAGACCCACACTAAGCAGAAGCAACATAGCAGAGCATACAATTTAAAGTAAAGTACTAATCATTCGAGTTAAGGGCGATGTTTTCCAAGTACCAACTCCAAGGTCTATACCAAGGTCAGATAAGCACCCAGGAAATACCGCTCTTAAAACCGAATGACGATACAACCAAACATCCATGACTCTGGCTATCACTGTTATCATTGCTGCGATATCACTGTTAATTGAATGACCGGCACATTCTTTCAGCCGTCCGTCAAGGGCTAATGGTAACCCCGGTTCTAGACATAACTCCCGCACATCATCGTGACCCGTGCCTAGGATTATCGAATCTGCCCAGAGTACTTGACCATCAACTTAGTCTTTTGGGCGTCCCCATGTACTCTTGCTTAGAGCACGCTAGAACCTTCAACAACGATGAGATCTCAACCTCCTAGTCATCCTCCTCGACGACTATTTCCATACTAGCTCAAGCGCCTCTCGAGCATCCATTATCTTTAACTCGAATCATATCACCGAGTTACCAACATGCTTGGAATGATCCCGTCTGGATTAGACCAAGACTATCTCATATCATACTTCGCTTCATCACATCCTCGCAAAGTCTCATCTCAGCATCATCCTCATCGAATCTATGCATAAGAGCTTCATCATCCGCTACATATGCTAAGAGCAGCTTTTCCAATTCAAGAGCCTTTCTCTTAGCTTTCGAATCACCTTCGACCATCTTGTCTAAAACCAATCAACAATTATCTAATTCACAGCAATCAATCATGTCAAACATCAATCCAAGTAATTAAGCATTCAAATATAAGCGAAATGGACAATTATAACAATAATGGCAATTTCGTAATTAAAGAGTTGAAAGTCTAACAAGCATGAAACATGGGAATTATCTCTACAACTTGATGAATGAGCTTGCATAGGTTAATCATGTACAAAAATGGTTGTCAAATCATCATGAACAATGGATCTACATGGATCTATTCTTAGGTTTACAAAAATGCATAGAAATCACTATTTTAACACCAAATCAAGCCAACAATCCGATCTACTCCTTTGGATCCGTGTGAGAGATAATCACCACTCACCAAATCACCTAAACAACCTCAAATCTACACGCTTCAGATCTGGACAGCGAAGGATCAAGCTTGATCTATCACGAATCCGCTTCAAACGAAGAAATCTCTCTTGAAAAGATGAAGATCTCCAATCTAAGCTCTTGAATCTTCAATCTTGATCTTCGATTTGGATGGATGGAAGCACTAGATTAGAGTGGAGAAAAGAAGTGAAAAAGTGTAGAAGTCGAGCTCTCAAAATGGCAGCACTTCGTCGCTTCAAAATCCGGATCCCAAAAATGAAGCCAACCCCCTCTATTTATAGGCAGAAAATCTCTTAAGTCGTAACTCGGTATTAGGTCGTTTCCGACCTACGACCTAAGACTCCCCTCCGACCTAAGTCTAACGACCTACAACAATGCGCATCTGCGACTTAACATGCCAGCGACCTAACACTTAGACAAAACCTTGCGACCTAGCAACTTAGCAACCCACGTGATCAACAGATGCTACGACTTAACTTCTCGGCGACCTAACACATGACGACCTAAAACAACACGCGACCTAACATAAGTCGCAAACAACTGGACTTCGACCTAACTACTAAGCCAAAGCCCAGCGACCTAACACTCGCGCGACCTACGACTTAACAAGTGTGCGACTTACGACTTAGAATACACACGACCTAACACTTAAACTATCTCCTACGACCTAACAACCCATACAACAAAACTACTCACGCGACCTAACTGGGTTATGTTCTAACTCCTTAAGTCGCCTAACTCTTAGGTCGCTAACACGCTAACCTTCTTAGGTCGCTAACCTATAGGTCGCTCCAAGATACTAGGTCGCTAACCCGGTAACCATTAGGTCGCTAACTCGCCCTGCCGCCCTAACACTTAACTCACCCATACACTTAGGTTGCTCACAACAGTTTCCTTAGGTCGTTGCCGACCTAACTCTACCCCACGACCTAACCCCAGAATACTTAGGTCGCCTACTACTCTTCCTTAGGTCGCCTAAACCTCTTAATTCGGTCACGACTTATCACTTAGGTCGGTCACTACCTTAAGTCGGTCAACCACACTTCCTTAACTCGGTTAATTCCTTAAGTCGGCAACTCGACCCAGACTTATCTCTTAACTCGCCACCAACATTTAACTAACCTCTAGGTCGCGTACGACCTAGGACTTAGGCAATTTCAACCAAAATATGAAACAACTAGAAAATGCTGAAAATCCCAGATTTTGACAAACTTTTCGATCCGTAAAATACAGGTCGTTACATTCTCTCCCCCTTAGGAATTTCGCCCCCGAAATTCCAAGCAATCGTAGCAATCAAAGACTATTCTGTACGCCTACCATCCATAGCAATCAACAAACCATGCATCCAATTCTAGCTTAGCATACAGAATTCTAAGACTTAGAACAAGTTACAATATCGCGAGATGAGATGACACCTTAGGGCCATACCTTGAAGAGTTCAGGATGAGCTGCCTTCATCCTCTCTTCCACCTCCCACGTACAGTCGTTATCATCATCACTCCATTGTATCTTGAGCAACTTAACTACCTTCCTCCTAAGCTGTTTCGTGTCAGTTTCAACAACACGAAGCGGCTTACGAGGTCTTCTATTGACTGGATCAACTTCTAAGTCTTCACAGCTATCAGCAGAAACCACCGTACTCGAGTCGTGCACATACTTCCATAGATATGATACATGAAAAACATTGTGCACACTCGACATCTTCTCTGGTAACTCCAATCTGTAGGCGAGCTTTCCAATTCGCTCGATAATTGGGATGGTCCAACAAATCTCGGAGTCAATTTTCCTTTCTTCCCGAATCGAATAACATTCTTCAGTGGAGAAATCTTCACAAAAACCATATCTCCTACGTCGAATTCCAAATCCTTTCGACGCTTATCGGCATAACTCTTCTGACGGTCTTGGGCTGCCTTCATTCGTTGCCGAATGATCTCTATGCAATCCGAAGTCTGTCGAATCATCTCTGGCCCAAGTATCAACTTTTCTCCAGTCTCTAACCAACATGTCGGAGAGTTACACGGTCTTCCATACAATGCCTCATACGGTGCCATACCAATGCTTGACTGGTAACTGTTGTATGCAAACTCCACCAAATGAAGGTGATCTTCCCATGATCCTCCGAAATCCAAAACACAAGCTCTAAGAAGATCTTCCAAAACTCGGTTGACTCTCTCGGTCTGACCATCCGTTTGGGGATGATAAGCTGTACTTAAACACAACTCGGTTCCCAAGACTTCCTGGAAGCTCTTCCAAAATCCACTAGTGAATAATGGGTCTCGATCGCTCACTATACTCTTCGGAATACCATGGAAACGAACTATCCACTTAACATACAGCTCAGCCAACTTTGACGCAGTCCTAGTCGATCGAACAGGAATGAACCTCGCACTCTTAGTCAGACGATCCACAATGACCCAAATTCCTTCATTTCCCGTTCTGGTTCTAGGTAATCCATCAATAAAATCCATCGATACTTGTTCCCACTTCCATGTAGGAACTTCTAATGGCTAAAGCAATCCACTAGGCTTCTTCTGTTCGGCTTTAACTAACTGGCAGTTCATACATTTGGAAATAAAATTTCCAACATCCTTCTTCATGCCTTCCTAGTAGTAGGTTCTCTTCATATCCCGATACATCTTATTTCCACCTGGATGAATTGTCAACTTCGAGTGATGACTTTCCTTCAGAACTTCACTCCTCAATTCATCTATATCGGGAACAACTAGTCGTCCTTGCTTCCGAAGCCAACCCTCTCGATCGACCTCGAATCCTTTATCCTTTTCTGAATCCAATCCAGATTCCAAATCACGGATAATCTTGACAAGCTTATCATCTCGCTTTTGGCTCTCGCCAATCCTTTCCACAAGAGAAGGTCTTATCGATAAGTTTGCCAACATCTCAGGTTCCAATTCACATCTAGGCCTGAAGTCAAATCCAGCTAAATACTCGAGACTCTTCCATTCTAAAAACATGGCTCCCAATCCTACATGTCTTCGACTTAACGCATCTGCCACTGCGTTACCTTTTCCCGGAGTATAAGCTATACCAAAATCATATGATGCCAAAAACTCTAGCCAACGTTTCTGCCGAAGATTCAAATCCTTTTGGGAGAAAAGATACTTCAATGACTTGTGATCCGTAAACAACTCGAATCGAACTCCCAATAGATAATGTCTCCACATCTTCAGAGCAAAAACAATCGTCGCTAACTCTAAATCATGAGTCGGGTAATTCCTTTCGTGCTGCTTCAGTTGTCGACTGGCATACGCAACAACTTTATCTCTCTGCATCAGCACTGCCTCAAGTCCAGTACCACATGCGTCGGTGTAAACCACCATCTCATCATTCCCACTAGGAATAGTCAGAACAGGAGCACTCGTCAATTTCTCTTTCAGGATTCCAAAAGCTTGCTCACACTTAGCATCCCAACTGAACACTTGGTTCTTTTTCGTCAATCCTGTTAACGGTGCAGCTACCTTGGAGAAGTCTTTGATAAACCGTCGATAATATCCTGCTAATCCAAGAAAACTTCTCACGTCAGATGCATTCTTAGGTCTAACCCAATCTTGGATTGCTGCCACCTTAGCGGGATCAACCGCTATTCCATTTCCAGAAATCACATGGCCTAAGAATCTCACTTCACTCTTCCAGAAGTGACACTTCGAAAACTTAGCCTTCAGCTGATGTTTCCGCAAGGTTTCCAAAACAATACGCAAGTGCGTCTTGTGCTCCTCTTCCGTTCTGGAATAAATCAGAATATCATCCACGAACACAAGTACGAACTTGTTCAACTGATCTCTGAACACTCTATTCATAAGATACACAAAATATGCTGGTGCGTTAGTCAATCCAAACGGCATTACCAGCCACTCAAAGAAACCGGATGGTGTCCTAAAAGCAGTCTTCGGCACACTATCCTTAGCCACTCTTAACTGGTGAATCCCGTTGCCAAATCCATCTGAGAAAACACTTTAGCTTCGTGAAGCTGATCAAACAAGTCATCTATTCTCGGCAATGGATACTTGTTCTTCTTAGTCACCTTATTCAGCTCACGATAATCGACGCACAATCTCAACGACCCATCTGCCTTGGTTGCAAACACAACTGGTGCACCCCACTCGGACACACTACGCCGAATGAATCCTTTCTGCAAAAGATCATCAACTTGCACCCTCAACTCTTGCTGTTCCCTAGGCGCCATCCGCCTAAGAGGCATCACAACAGGTCTGGCTCCTTTAACTAGATCTATACAAAACTCGATCTCTCTATGCGGCGGCAACCCTTTGACTTCGTCAAAGACATCCTCGAATCCATTAGCGATTGGCACCGATGACAGTCCATCCCGTGGAACAACCAGCGAATACATGAAGCTCATGAAGACGCCTTCTTCATGCTTACATCGTATCACAATCTTTCGCCCCTCCACATTCTCGACTGTCACTTCCAACCTTTCGCAATCAACCTTAGCTGCATACTTCCTAAGCCAGTCCATACCCAAAATAATTCCGAACCCCGCAAAGTTCAGAACAAAACAATCACAAACAAAAGAGCAACCATGACTCGACACAATCAGACCACGGCATAACATACACAAACAAGACGAACCCCCAACTGGATTAGTCACAACCAATGGCCTATCAACAACATCCGGTTCCAAACTTAACCGGCCTACGAGTTCATTACAAACAAACGAATGCGACGCTCCAGTATCAAACAGGACTCTAACTGGAACACCACATAGGAAAAGAGTACCTTGAACCTCCACACTCTTTCCCTTCTCTTCAGCGGTAGGAGCTTTTGAAGACGACGGAACAGCTCCCAAAGCATAAGCTTGCACAATCTGCCTGTCCCTCCTCGGTTCTGGACAGTTCTTCCTGAAATGCCCCGGCTTGTCACAGTTGTGGCACTTCGCCGGTGCTTTCGGATTCTTGCAATCCCTGGAGAGATGGCCTTTCTGCTGACAGTTGTAGCAAGTCACCTCGCCTTTTGGCTTCTTCTGGCCATCCTTACCCTTCTGCTGCTGCTGCTTCCTCTTCTTGTTTCCACCCTGCTGGGGTTTAGACTCTTCCCTGGTCACAGCAACAACAGATCCTTCCTTAGGAAACAGATTCCCGTGTCTGAGAGCTTCCTCCACAAGCTTCCTAAATGAATCGTCCAAATGATCCATCAGTCTTGGAGCCTGAACTTGATCTCCAACATCTACTAATGGCCCCGGGGCTGACATCCTCCTCCTGATCGAAGTCATCATGGTTTCGAACATAGCAACATAATCAGCAGCCCCTTCAGTAGCACGGCCTTCCCTAGCAGCTGGTATCCCTCTTCGATTCATTCTCAATATCTACAAAAAGGAATGATTAGCATACCGAGAGAAACAACTGCATAAAGGACTCAAACTCTACTAAGCTACTATATTATATATAGTATTCATCCATCAAAATACAATTACGTCTCTTATACGTAGTTACAACGGCGAGCGTTGGGTAAAATCGATTAACCAAGGCTCTGATGCCAAATGTGACGACCGCCCATGACCCCCGCACCGAATCTAGAGATAGTGCGCTGTAAAGTGTGCCAGGCGACCATGGACGATTGTCAAGGAAAATTAAAACAACAGAATCTATCGTATTACTCACAGCGCATGGACAAAATACAATAGAACATATATGTAGTGAAGCTTCACAGAATAAAAATCCCATCAATAAAACTTCATAATAGTTGAATACAAGCATCTGAATAGTCAATACAACAAGCCTCACTACATAACACTCAGAGAATACAAACAGCGGAACATCCAGTACATATAATAAGAAGATAATATGCAACCCTCCAGCTCGTCTTCGATATCAGCAACATGGGAAGCAAGAACAGCACCTGTCACCTGCTACCTAGTCTGCCCGTCCCAAAATGGACGAACAGCCCAAGGCAATAAGAATTAAAACATAAAGCCTTGAGTCAGACAACAGTCTTAGTGAGCAGTAAATTAACTAACAACATACCAAAAGAGCATAAAGGAAAAGGAATAGGAATACAACCCTCCCACTCCACCTCTTTCTACAGTGATAGCCCCCAGACCCACACTAAGCAGAAGCAACATAGCAGAGCATACAATTTAAAGTAAATTACTAATCATTCGAGTTAAGGGCGATGTTTTCCAAGTACCAACTCCAAGGTCTATACCAAGGTCAGATAAGCACCCAGGAAATACCGCTCTTAAAACCGAATGACGATACAACCAAACATCAATGACTCTGGCTATCACTGTTATCATTGCTGCGATATCACTGTTAATTGAATGACCGGCACATTCTTTCAGCCGTCCGTCAAGGGCTAATGGTAACCCCGGTTCTAGACATAACTCCCGCACGTCATCGTGACCCGTGCCTAGGATTATCGAATCTGCCCAGAGTACTTGACCATCAACTTAGTCTTTTGGGCGTCCCCATGTACTCTTGCTTAGAGCACGCTAGAACCTTCAACAACGATGAGATCTCAACCTCCTAGTCATCCTCCTCGACGACTATTTCCATACTAGCTCAAGCGCCTCTCGAGCATCCATTATCTTTAACTCGAATCATATCACCGAGTTACCAACATGCTTGGAATGATCCCGTCTGGATTAGACCAAGACTATCTCATATCATACTTCGCTTCATCACATCCTCGCAAAGTCTCATCTCAGCATCATCCTCATCGAATCTATGCATAAGAGCTTCATCATCCGCTACATATGCTACGAGCAGCTTTTCCAATTCAAGAGCCTTTCTCTTAGCTTTCGAATCACCTTCGACCATCTTGTCTAAAACCAATCAACAATTATCTAATTCACAGCAATCAATCATGTCAAACATCAATCCAAGTAATTAAGCATTCAAATATAAGCGAAATGGACAATTATAACAATAATGGCAATTTCATAATTAAAGAGTTGAAAGTCTAACAAGCATGAAACATGGGAATTATCTCTACAACTTGATGAATGAGCTTGCATAGGTTAATCATGTACAAAAATGGTTGTCAAATCATCATGAACAATGGATCTACATGGATCTATTCTTAGGTTTACAAAAATGCATAGAAATCACTATTTTAACACCAAATCAAGCCAACAATCCGATCTACTCCTTTGGATCCGTGTGAAAGATAATCACCACTCACCAAATCACCTAAACAACCTCAAATCTACACGCTTCAGATCTGGACAGCGAAGGATCAAGCTTGATCTATCACGAATCCGCTTCAAACGAAGAAATCTCTCTTGAAAAGATGAAGATCTCCAATCTAAGCTCTTGAATCTTCAATCTTGATCTTCGATTTGGATGGATGGAAGCACTAGATTAGAGTGGAGAAAAGAAGTGAAGAAGTGTAGAAGTCGAGCTCTCAAAATGGCAGCACTTCGTCGCTTCAAAATCCGGATCCCAAAAATGAAGCCAACCCCCTCTATTTATAGGCAGAAAATCTCTTAAGTCGTAACTCGGTATTAGGTCGTTTCCGACCTACGACCTAAGACTCCCCTCCGACCTAAGTCTAACGACCTATAACAATGCGCATCTGCGACTTAACATGCCAGCGACCTAACACTTAGACAAAACCTTGCGACCTAGCAACTAAGCAACCCACGTGACCAACAGATGCTACGACTTAACTTCTCGGCGATCTAACACATGACGACCTAAAACAACACGCGACCTAACATAAGTCGCAAACAACTGGACTTCGACCTAACTACTAAGCCAAAGCCCAGCGACCTAACACTCGCGCGACCTACGACTTAACAAGTGTGCGACTTACGACTTAGAA
Organism: Allium fistulosum; assembly: GCA_030737815.1. Classification (NCBI taxonomy): domain Eukaryota; kingdom Viridiplantae; phylum Streptophyta; class Magnoliopsida; order Asparagales; family Amaryllidaceae; genus Allium; species Allium fistulosum. The sequence continues at coordinate 1,133,142,007 of CM060906.1, read as the reverse complement.
TACACACGACCTAACACTTAAACTATCTCCTACGACCTAACAACCCATACAACAAAACTACTCACGCGACCTAACTGGGTTATGTTCTAACTCCTTAAGTCGCCTAACTCTTAGGTCGCTAACACGCTAACCTTCTTAGGTCGCTAACCTATAGGTCGCTCCAAGATACTAGGTCGCTAACCCGGTAACCATTAGGTCGCTAACTCGCCCTGCCGCCCTAACACTTAACTCACCCATACACTTAGGTTGCTCACAACAGTTTCCTTAGGTCGTTGCCGACCTAACTCTACCCCACGACCTAACCCCAGAATACTTAGGTCGCCTACTACTCTTCCTTAGGTCGCCTAAACCTCTTAAGTCGGTCACGACTTATCACTTTGGTCGGTCACTTCCTTAAGTCGGTCAACCACACTTCCTTAACTCGGTTAATTCCTTAAGTCGGCAACTCGACCCAGACTTATCTCTTAACTCGCCACCAACATTTAACTAACCTCTAGGTCGCGTACGACCTAGGACTTAGGCAATTTCAACCAAAATCTGAAACAACTAGAAAATGCTAAAAATCCTAGATTTTGACAAACTTTTCGATCCGTAAAATACGGGTCGTTACAGATTATTATGCTACACATGCACACACATAAATATATATGTATATGGTACATATGTGTACTATATTATATTTAATTGAATAAATTAAATAAAATTCTATTTATATTTATAAATTTAAATGAAATAAGAGATTAGATTTAAATTAAATTTAGAAATGTTCTAAATAAATTCGACTTCATAGACTCAATATAGATCCAATAAGGGAAATTTTTTGAAATTCAACCATATCTTCCACTGTGGGCTGGCCAATTTCCAACAATGGTATCAGACCCAATAGCCTATGCAGTCTAAATTAACCATGTTATAGTTAACTATTGAGCTCACAGTCCAAAGGTTGTCCCTAATAGAAAAGGCTTATGTTGAATTGGGCCTTGGGCTAATTTATAAAATTGTTTGAAAATTAAAAATATAAGATTTTAAATTTTATAGTTAAATTTATACATATAATAAATGTTATAATATAATAAAAAATTTCAAAATGTTTGAAAATTAATATAAATTAATTTTGAAATTTACAAAATTTATTAATGAGGTTAATAAAATATATTAATTAAATAAGTTAATTAATAAATATATACATACATACATGTATTATATATTATGATATATGTTATGTTGTTTTAAAATGTTAAAATAACATAAGTATGCATGTATGGATATATAAATTAATTTCAAAATTAATATAATTTAATTAAATAAATTAATTAAAAAGTTAAATAATTAAATAATAAACACATATATACGATATATGTGTTGTACTATAAAGGTTGTAGTATATAATAAATATTTAATATAAATTTTACATTAAGATAATATAAAATTAATTAAAATGTTAATTAATTCAAATTAAATAAATAAAATTTGATTAATATAATATTATACATAAGACTATTATGTAAGTAATATGAAATATAAAAGTTATATGAAAACAAAAATTATATAATATGAATGTATACATAAAGGTCGAATATTAAAAAAACCCTAAATTGGCTTAAGGAGCATATACATACGTAAATGTACGTATACCATGATTTCTAATGTGTTTGGCACTTGAATCACGAGGGTATTTCATAAGAAATGCATATTCCATAAGTCGATATCACTCGATATAATATATTGAAGATTATGAATCTTCAATATAATGTTGTCCTCTACCATACACACACATACACATACTGATAAATTACTTGCATACTTCTTAGTTGTTGAGCAGACTCAAGCTAGGGATGTTATGTGTAGTGTTATTAATATATCGAATAGAAGAGGTAAGATAACTATATGTATTTGTTGAGCAGACTCAAGGAACATATACTATACTTAGGCCGTCGCAATATGGTAGGTACGAGTGAATAATTTCATATTTATTTGTTGAGCAGACTCAAGATCGAAGCAGAATTAGGATAAGATACCAATGGGTTAAGAGTTGTATATGATGCAACTGATAAGGAGTTACCCATTGTTCGTGGAGTTATGACTTGTTAAGCAGACTTGTGATAACCCTGATTTTTGTGAGTAATTTCATGATTTAATTTAGTTTGTATTTGTTTGAAATTACATTGGAAAAATAGGAATAGGAAATTGATTTGCAGATATAAAGTATAAAACATGTACATGTGCACAAGACAGTGTACACATGCACACTGATTTCTGTGTAACAAAATTTGGCAGAAATTAATAGATAAAGTAAAATAACTGATTTAGAAATACATATGCATAAAGATAGAATTTTGTCTTTAAATAAAATATAGTACAAAGAAAATAAGAGCTAGACTGAAATAAACTTAAAATTATTTAAAGAAAGAAAGAAAAATAAAAGACTTAGGCATACATAGATTATACATGTATACAGTCAACCAATTTCTGGAAGAAAACAGAAGTTGCATGAAAATGGCATGAGTCCCTAAACAAGCACTTTATCTGTTTCCAGTAATTTTGTTTAATTAAGAAAATAAGAAGTCATGCATATGACATGACTGGGGAAAATTAAAAGGGTGAAGCTGATTTCTGAAAAGGAAGACAAGGACCACATACCCTTTTATTTTCTTGAATCAAACCAGAGGCAGACTATGATTGGGATAGGGTAGAACTGACATTGGGTAAATCCATAAACCCTAGTAACAGCCAAGATTTATATAAAAGGCCTAGTATAGTAAGACCATACACATTTTGTTCTTCATCAACCTAGAGAAAAAAATATACAAGACATAAACCAGGGAAAAAAAAAGGAGAAGGCAGAAGACTAAAAGGGGGTTCATAAGGCATAGGAAGAAGAAGGATTAAGGTGAGTAACCTCACTGAAAACTTTGGCATTAAGCCCTGAATATTGAGGCAGCCTATTTGAACTAATCATTCATTTTCTTTTACAAGTTATGTCTTATGGTTTGATGACTTTGTTTTGTTAATGATCTGTTTAAGTGTAAAACCCCTCTCTGATTCACCCAGAAAAATAAGAGTCATGGATTCAGGGTTTGAAATGTTTATCTGTTATATGGGTTAACTTTGAGATGGAGTGATTTCTTTTATAAGTTTTCTTTATAAAAATTGTTTATAAAAATCCCCGGATTCAAGTGGTGGGTATATGGTCTGAAGGTAGAAAGAAACATGGGGCTGTAACATTGTGTTGTTGCTTATGTCTCATGTTAATTAAAAACAAAAGTAAATGTAGAAGTGCAATGTTGTACATGTGCTGAGCTTCTATGTTTTATGAAATACCCAAATCAAATATACTTGTGGTTTAGCCAGATCATGAATCTGATTGAACTAGAGGTAAGAAAAAATATATCTAGTAAATTACTCAGGACCATATGCTTACATCTTGATCCAGTGAAACCCATAGGCAAAATAATGTGCTAAGAAGTCACCTCCCTTTTTCATGATTAAATGATTGCTTCTGAGAATATAACTTACCAAACTCTGGATGAATACATGTTGGTTGCATTGTTTATATTTCTCTGATTAAGAAGTGAGATGCAGAAGGGATTAGCACTGCTATGAAAAATAATAATAACACTTAGTAATTTAACTAAGGACTTGAGATCTTAGGGCTACCAAAGTATAGCTTGGCAAGGGGAATATTGCAAGTTCACACATGGTATGTTTATACCCAGGGGCCTGAGTGTGCTGGGTTAACAGAGAGATGTCCCAGGCAGTGTGTGTTTAAAAAGGAGAAAGTAGCTAAAGACCCTATTATATTTGATAATGAATTCTAGGAATAGATTCAGGAGAGGCCTGGGCAAAATCCCTGATGGCCAGTAAAGTTGAAAAGGGCCTGATAACTGAATTGATGTTTGCATTTGGTTGGTTTTTGATGCTTTTTATTGATGAATCTTATGATTGTTTTCTATGAATCAAGTCATTGAGAATTATATATAAATAATCTGTTTAACACCGATATGAATGCACATGCCTCACAAAAACATGCACACAGAAGATACTGAGTTTCTTATTCATGCAAAGTACTGGAATACAAATAGAATTGAATAAGATCATGTTTTCAGTTAGATTATTCACACCAGACAAATAGTCTGACCCTTTTGTGTTTATGCACCATTGGGTGTCTCATATTCTTATGGGGCAGCAAATGGTGATTTTGCAGGAAAGTAGGAATTGCTTTGATCAAGCTTTGGATGTTTAAATGCTTAGGGAATTGGATGCTATAGTTAAAGATTGTTGAAGTTAAATTAGATGTTTGGGCTGAATTATGTTAAGCTACTTTGTTTAAATTTACTTAGAAAACTATTGTGTTGTTGAAACTAGTGTTCTGCATGTCTTGAATCTATATATATGTACCAGCTGAAGCTTATATGTTTTTATTTTGCAAAAGTGCTTTGCTAAAGAAGTAGCATTCCTAAATCTCAATAACAGATAGTTTAAATGGTTGAAAACCTGAGATTGAAAGAATTTGTGGTTTGTATGTATATCTAAAGAATTGACATAAGAAAACCCATGTTAAGTCAAAAATAAAATCTGATAGAAAGGGCTTGAGTTGCTTTAAAAAGAAAACGAAATAGCATGTATTTTGTTACAAAATAGTGCAAACCTGAATAGGGCTAACATAGCCATTTCTCATAAGCATGGGTTAATCCAGCAACCAAGGGTTTTAAATCAAGTGTTCAGAACTGTTTCATAACCCAAAGTATAAGATAGATTCAGACAATTTTGTTAACAAGGAAAAATAAGGCACTGAATTGCCCACTGACACACACATGCACAGAAACATGCACACACACATGCACAAGTAAAAGCACAGTTTACCCAGTAATAAAATCAGAAGAATTTATGAAAAATAAGAAGCCTTGAGACATAAAATCAATAGTCATGCATTAACCCAAGTTATTTGGAAAAATCTAGTTTTGAAAAACACTATTGCTATGAAGAGAGTATTTCTTTTAAGTAATACTCAAACAGATTTCTACCTTCAAAATTTCTGTACTCTGATTTAGGTAGAAGATGACTTATATATCTTCACATATATAAGTTCAAGATAAAATGAGTAAACCAATAATTTTAATTGGCAGAAAGGTCCTGGATAGAAGAAAAATTGAATTAAATATTTTTCTTGATTAAATGGCCACTGAATGTTTTTAAAAAAAAAAAATTTAAGTGGGTCATTTCATTTGGTATCAGAGCTATGTTGTTAAATAACATAGCAAAATTTTGTGTGAACTTGTTTGTATTGGATGTATAGAAGTGTTTACTGCTTTGGATGTTTTGTTTGTTAATGTTTACACTATTGATATCTATTATGATAGAATAAGTGATAGATTAAAATGAATTAATCTATAGAGCATTAGGCAAAACAGACTAACCTAAGTGTTATATCCATAGAGCTATGGTAGGACCCAGACATCAAAATGTAGGACCAAGTGAACCACCCATGGTGAATATGCAAGATTTCATGAGAGCTATAAGAGATGGAGTAGGCAACAGGCAGGAAAATCCCCATGAGGAGCTTTCCAAACTACTCAAGACCTTTACCAATCTTGGAGGCAAAACTTTTGATGGAACAGAAGGGATCATGGGAGTTCAAAATTGGCTCAGAATCTTGGATAGAATTTTTACAGATATGCAAGTTGGAGACCAAAGGAAGAGGCAAATTGCATCCAGGCAATTGAGAGGAGCAGCTTTGGATTGGTGGGAGGTTATTATAGCTGGAAGACCTGAAGGAGAAGTGACATGGGATCAATTTAAAGCAATGTTGGAGGGTAGATTTGTCCCTGCATCAGCCAAGGAATCTTTGCTAGAAGAATTTATCAAATTAAGGCAAGGGGCTATGAGTGTTACTGAGTATACACAGAAGTTTGAATCACTAGCCAAGTATGGTGTAGTGCTTATCACCACTCAAGCAGCTAAGAATGGCAGATACATTCAAGGACTGAATGCCAGCCTTAGTAGAGCTATGCTGCCATATAAGGATAAGACATTTGATCAAGTTTTGGATCTGACTCTGAGCCTTGAACAACATGATAAAGCTAGAGAGAATTTCAGGGCATTCAAGAATAACCAAAACAAGAAGGGAAAGGGTAAATTTCACCCTTATGATAAAAAGAAAACAGACATAGCTTCCACCAAGAAACCAGAAGAAGTCAGGGCTACTGAAATTAAGAAGAAGATCACTTGTTATAACTGTGGCCAAGAGGGGCACATGAAGAATAGATGCACGAATGTTAGGCCTGCATCCTTCAATTGTCACCATTGTGGGAAGGAAGGTCACATAAAGAGGAACTGCCCAGATTTTAAGCAAGGAAAATTAGGGGCTTTTGAAGGGAAAGGCAAAGCAGCTGAGGGATCAAGTGTTGAAAAGCATGGTCAAGTTGAAGGTACTTTGCTTATTCACTCAATACTTTTAACAGTAGTATATGATACTAGGGCTACACACTCATTGATCTCTCATGATATTGCACAACAATTAAAATTGAATTGTATGATTGTTGATAAACCACTGTTAATTAGAAGCCCTATAGGTAGTTCATGTGTTATGGGTATGATGTGCATGCAACTGGGATTAAATATAGGAGGACATGTGTTTGAGTCAAACCTATATGTGTTGCAATATCCAGACATAGGAATTATTTTAGGAGTTGATTGGTTGAGTAGATATAAGGCTATCATAAATATGGAGACATCCACCATATCATTGAAGGTTTCTGATGGACAAAGGATAATTGTTCTTTGTGAGGTAAACAAAAATAGAAGTATAGCCAACCTTTCTACATTGTCAAATGAAAAACCCATGCCTGCATTAGAAGAGATCCCCATAGTTAATCAATATGTTGATGTGTTTGGTGAAGTAAGAGGAGTTCCAAACCACAGGCCAGTTGAATTTTCAATTAGAATAATTCCAGGAGCTAGCCCAGTGGTTAAAAGACCAACCAGAATGGGGCCTAAGGAGTTGATGGAGCTGAAAAAGCAATTGGTTGAACTAGAAGAAAAAGGCTTTATTAGACCCAGTAGCTCATCATGGGGAGCACCAGTAGTCTTTGTTAAGAAACATGATGGATCCCTTAGATTATGTATTGACTATAGGGAATTAAATAAAGTCACAGTTAAAAATAAATACCCCTTACCAAGAATTGATGATCTCTTTGATCAATTGAGTGGTGCAAAAATATTTTCTAGACTTGATTTAGCTTCAGGCTTTCATCAGATGAAAGTAGAAGAGGAAAGTGTAAAGTATACAGCCTTTAACACCAGATATGGACTTTATGAATTTTTAGTGATGCCATTTGGCTTAACAAATGCTCCTTCCTATTTTGTTGATTTGATGAATAGGATTTTTAGAGAATACTTGGATAAGTTTGTATTAATATTTATTGATGATATACTAATTTATTCTAAGTCAGTTAGAGAGCATGAAAACCATTTGCATATGGTATTTGAGAAATTGAGACAGGAAGACTTGAAAGCAAAGTTTTCAAAATGCACTTTTTGGCAAAATGAAGTGAATTTTTTAGGCCACATTATATCAGAGAAAGGAATAGCCGTAGATTCCAATAAAGTCATTGCAGTGCAAGCTTGGAAAAGGCCTACCAATGTCACTGAAGTCAGATCATTTATGGGAATGGCTGGTTACTATAGGAGATTTATAAAAGATTTTGCAAAAATCTCAATTCCATTAACCAGATTGACTAGGAAAAATCAAGTGTTCACTTGGACTGAGGAGTGTGAAAAAGCCTTTGGGAAATTAAAAGAAGCATTGGTACAAGCTCCAATTCTTAAAGTACCCGAGGGAAATGAAAACTTGGTGGTGTATACTGATGCAAGTGGACAAGGGCTTGGAGCTGTGTTGATGCAACAACATCAGGTAATAGCTTATGCTTCTAGGCAGTTGAAATCAAGTGAAGTAAGGTATGCTACTCATGACCTTGAATTGGCTGCTATAGTGTATGCCCTTAAGCTATGGAGACACTACTTGTTAGGAGCAAAATTTGAAGTATATACAGACCATAAATCACTTAAATATTTGTTTTCACAAAAAGAATTAAATATGAGGCAGCAAAGATGGATTGAACTCTTAGCCTCATATGATTTTGAAATATTATACACACCAGGTAAGGCTAATAAAGTAGCAGATGCCCTAAGTAGACAACATGCTAAAGTGGCTAGATTAATGATAGAAGAGTTTAACACTTTATCATTATTAATTGATTCAGAGATAGAAAGTGATAACATAGAAAACATGAGCTTATGTAGTGAGAATGTAGAAATGGGAAAAGTAAGTTTTATTACTCTGAGGTCAGAATTGAAGAATAAAGTTGTAATGCTACAAAACCAAGATCCATTTTTATTTGGAAAGAAGACTCAAATATTAAATGGTGAGACAGTGGAAGGTTTTCAGTTGGATGATCAAGGCCATTTGAAGAAAGGAGGAAGAATATGTGTTCCAGCAGTTGATGAGTTGAAGAAAGAAATCTTGGATGCTTACCACAAAAGTAAATATACTATACACCCAGGAAGCACAAGAATGTATCACAACCTCAAGAGAGATTATTGGTGGAGTGGTATGAAGAGTGCAGTGGCAACCTATGTATCAAAATGTATGGTTTTCCAGCAGGTGAAGGCTGAGTATCAAAAACCCTCAGGGATGCTTCAACCTTTACAAATACCACAGTGGAAATGGGAAGACATATCAATGGATTTTATTGATGGTTTGCCTAGAACTAGGAGGGGAAATGATAGTATTTGGGTAGTGGTTGATAGGTTAACCAAGTCAGCCCACTTTATACCAGTGAAATCAGAAAGAAATGCTAATACCCTAGCCCAGTTGTTTATTAAAGAAGTAGTCAGACTGCATGGTATACCAAAGACTATAGTAAGTGATAGAGATACCATCTTCACTTCAAAGTTTTGGCAGAGTTTTCACAAGGCAATGGGGACTGATTTATGCTTGAGGACAGCATAACATCCTCAATCTGATGGCCAAACAGAAATTGTGAACAAATTGCTTGAAGACATGTTGAGAGCATGTGTATTGGATTGGGGAGGAAGCTGGGAAGATTATATATATCTAGCTGAATTTGCATACAATAACACCCATCACAGTAGCATAGGCATGGCCCCCTTTGAAGCTCTCTATGGAAGGCCATGTTTATCACCCTCAAGTTGGCATGAATCTGGAGAAAAAGTGGTCTTAGGACCAGAAAATGTGAAGGAGACTTCTAAAAAGATAGCTTTGATCAGAAAAAGGATTGCTTCTGCCCAAGATAGGCAAAAGAAATATGCAGATCAAAGAAGGAAGGTAGTACAATATGATGTTGGGGATTATGTATTCATCAAGATATCACCCATGAAAAAGGTTCTAAGGTTTGGGAAACAAGGAAAGTTGATTCCTAGATATATAGGACCATATAAAATTCTAGAAAGAATTGGGACAGTAGCCTATAAATTAGAATTGCCAGAAGAAATGAGAGCAATGCATGATGTCTTTCATGTGTCTCAACTAAGAAGATGGGTTCATGATAAGGAAGCAATACTAGAATCCTCTAAGGATGTGTAGATTGATCCTAGAATGATCTATGAAAAGGAACCAGTGGGCATAGTTTCTAGAGAAACCAAGAAATTGAGAAACAAAGAAATTAAATTAGTAAAAGTACAATGGAGTCTAGACCCAAATGATTGCACATGGGAAGTGGAGGATAAAATCAGAAATGATTATCCACAGCTGTTTGATTGAAGAAAAGGTAAATTTATATATATATAAATACTAATGAATGTGTTGGTTGAATATGCATTGTGATTTTTATCTTGTATGGATATGCATAGTACTTAATAGGAGGTTGGTTTGAGAATGGTTTTGAAATCCAAAAATTCAATTTTCTTTTCCTGAAGAGATAATAATTAAGTTAAGAATGAAAGAATTGTGGGACACAATTCCTAAAAGGAGGGGTATATGTGATAACCCTGATTTTTGTGAGTAATTTCATGATTTAATTTAGTTTGTATTTGTTTGAAATTACATTGGAAAAATAGGAATAGGAAATTGATTTGCAGATATAAAGTATAAAACATGTATATGTGCACAAGACAGTGTACACATGCACACTGATTTCTGTGTAACAAAATTTGGCAAAATTAATAGATAAAGTAAAATAACTGATTTAGAAATACATATGCATAAAGATAGAATTTTGTCTTTAAATAAAATATAGTACAAAGAAAATAAGAGCTAGACTGAAATAAACTTAAAATTATTTAAAGAAAGAAAGAAAAATAAAAGACTTAGGCATACATAGATTATACATGTATACAGTCAACCAATTTCTGGAAGAAAACAGAAGTTGCATGAAAATGGCATGAGTCCCTAAACAAGCACTTTATCTGTTTCCAGTAATTTTGTTTAATCAAGAAAATAAGAAGTCATGCATATGACATGACCGGGGAAAATTAAAAGGGTGAAGCTGATTTCTGAAAAGGAAGACAAGGACCACATACCCTTTTATTTTCTTGAATCAAACCAGAGGCAGACTATGTTTGGGATGGGGTAGAACTGACATTGGGTAAATCCATAAACCCTAGTAACAGCCAAGATTTATATAAAAGGCCTAGTATAGTAAGACCATACACATTTTGTTCTTCATTAACCTAGAGAAAAAAAATATACAAGACATAAACCAGGGAAAAAAAAGGAGAAGGCAGAAGACTAAAAGGGGGTTCATAAGGCATAGGAAGAAGAAGGATTAAGGTGAGTAACCTCACTGAAAACTTTGGCATTAAGCCCTGAATATTGAGGCAGCCTATTTGAACTAATCATTCATTTTCTTTTACAAGTTATGTCTTATGGTTTGATGACTTTGTTTTGTTAATGATCTGTTTAAGTGTAAAACCCCTCTCTGATTCACCCAAAAAAATAAGAGTCATGGATTCAGGGTTTGAAATGTTTATCTGTTATATGGGTTAACTTTGAGATGGAGTGATTTCTTTCATAAGTTTTCTTTATAAAAATTGTTTATAAAAATCCCCGGATTCAAGTGGTGGGTATATGGTCTGAAGGTAGAAAGAAACATGGGGCTGTAACATTGTGTTGTTGCTTATGTCTCATGTTAATTAAAAACAAAAGTAAATGTAGAAGTGCAATGTTGTACATGTGCTGAGCTTCTATGTTTTATGAAATACCAAAATCAAATATACTTGTGGTTTAGCCAGATCATGAATCTGATTGAACTAGAGGTAAGAAAAAAAAATATCTAGTAAATTACTCAGGACCATATGCTTACATCTTGATCCAGTGAAACCCATAGGCAAAATAATGTGCTAAGAAGTCACCTCCCTTTTTCATGATTAAATGATTGCTTCTGAGAATATAACTTACCAAACTCTGGATGAATACATGTTGGTTGCATTGTTTATATTTCTCTGATTAAGAAGTGAGATGCAGAAGGGATTAGCACTGCTATGAAAAATAATAATAACACTTAGTAATTTAACTAAGGACTTGGGATCTTAGGGCTACCAAAGTATATCTTGGCAAGGGGAATATTGCAAGTTCACACATGGTATGTTTATACCCAGGGATCTGAGTGTGCTGGGTTAACAGAGAGATGTCCCAAGCAGTGTGTGTTTAAAAAGGAGAAAGTAGCTAAAGACCCTATTATATTTGATAATGAATTTTAGGAATAGATTCAGGAGAGGCCTGGGAAAAATCCCTGATGGCCAGTAAAGTTGAAAAGGGCCTGATAACTGAATTGATGTTTGCATTTGGTTGGTTTTTGATGCTTTTTATTGATGAATCTTATGATTGTTTTCTATGAATCAAGTCATTGAGAATTATATATAAATAATCTGTTTAACACTGATATGAATGCACATGCCTCACAAAAACATGCACACAGAAGATACTGAGTTTCTTATTCATGCAAAGTACTGGAATACAAATAGAATTGAATAAGATCATGTTTTCAGTTAGATTATTCACACCAGACAAATAGTCTGACCCTTTTGTGTTTATGCACCATTGGGTGTCTCATATTCTTATGGGGCAACAAATGGTGATTTTGCAGGAAAGTAGGAATTGCTTTGATCAAGCTTTGGATGTTTAACTGCTTAGGGAATTGGATGCTATAGTTAAAGATTGTTGAAGTTAAATTAGATGTTTGGGCTGAATTATGTTAAGCTACTTTGTTTAAATTTACTTAGAAAACTATTGTGTTGTTGAAACTAGTGTTCTGCATGTCTTGAATCTATATATATGTACCAGCTGAAGCTTATATGTTTTTATTTTGCAAAAGTGCTTTGCTAAAGAAGTAGCATTCCTAAATCTCAATAACAGATAGTTTAAATGGTTGAAAACCTGAGATTGAAAGAATTTGTGGTTTGTATGTATATCTAAAGAATTGACATAAGAAAACCCATGTTAAGTCAAAAATAAAATCTGATAGAAAGGGCTTGAGTTGCTTTAAAAAGAAAACGAAATAGCATGTATTTTGTTACAAAATAGTGCAAACCTGAATAGGGCTAACATAGCCATTTCTCATAAGCATGGGTTAAGCCAGCAACCAAGGGTTTTAAATCAAGTGTTCAGAACTGTTTCATAACCCAAAGTATAAGATAGATTCAGACAATTTTGTTAACAAGGAAAAATAAGGCACTGAATTGCCCACTGACACACACATGCACAGAAACATGCACACACACATGCACAAGTAAAAGCACAGTTTACCCAGTAATAAAATCAGAAGAATTTATGAAAAATAAGAAGCCTTGAGACATAAAATCAATAGTCATGCATTAACCCAAGTTATTTGGAAAAATCTAGTTTTGAAAAACACTATTGCTATGAAGAGAGTATTTCTTTTAAGTAATACTCAAACAGATTTCTACCTTCAAAATTTCTGTACTCTGATTTAGGTAGAAGATGACTTATATATCTTCACATATATAAGTTCAAGATAAAATGAGTAAACCAATATTTTTATATTGGCAGAAAGGTCCTGGATAGAAGAAAAATTGAATTAAATATTTTTCTTGATTAAATGGCCACTGAATGTTTTAAAAAAAAAAAAAATTTAAGTGGGTCATTTCAAGACTCAAGGTCAGAATTCCAAGATGGATGGGTCTTAACACCTATTAGTGAAGTCGAAAGAATTCTATGTTTCAAATTATGGTTTGGCAAAACATAAAAACTAGTGGGATCCTTATTAGAAAAATGAAATGATAACATTTAACATTTCTAATATTGTTAGAACATATGCTATATAATGGTATAATCATCTACATTGATAAATTTATGCATTTAATGCGATTGATAAAAAAGTTTATCAATTAAGATATCCAAATGAACAAAATTGAAGATTAACACATAGAAATATAATATATATATATATATATATATTACTATTAAATACCTCTTGCATGTTAATGCTTTCTATACCCATGCAAGTACATAATTTTACATCTACTTAATACATTCGTAATTTGGTCACTTACATGTTTATTTGATAAAAATCGTGTATTGCATCAATGAGTTCTGAACTCAGAAGCAATACAAGACTATGGATATTTGATCCATACACTATCACATATACGTGTTATATGAGGAACGGTCATACTTCATAATGTATGATACTTCGATGAATTGATTCATAAAAAATAAGCCAATAAATAGTGTTATGAGATCTAGTATTCAATTTGATTAATTATAAAAGGTTGTGTTAAATGTAACACAAGATCAAAACTACAATATAAATCTAAGAACTCGATCTTTGAAATGTCATTTTGATCTGTTTACGCAAAGAGCAACATACTTGATGTCCTTAAATGTTAAGGATGATCGAGTGTGATTTTGTAAAGAGTTTGTTATGATATTGTATTAGGGGTTTTCTTTTAAATGGCTAGACCACTTAGAAAGAAAAACGAATGTATAAGAGTAAATGTGATTTAAAGTATAGTTGGGATGAAGAGACTGAATGGTCACTTTTCTACATAAAGAAAATCAGAAACGAGAATTATAAAATAATAATTGATACCTAATATTGGAATAAGAAATACGATTTCTATTCCAAAATGTAATGTCATATAGGAAATTATTTTCTATGAGAATTTATTTTTTGAGTTCAAAATATTTAATCAAAGAACTGTCCACTATAAGCTAGTTGCAGTATATGAAATAAACGGTTTATATTAAGTCAATGATGGACCTCCAAATTTAGTACGCTGTTATAGTAATGGTGGAAATAGTGAGAGCATGCCATATATCACTTATTAATTGCATCAGATTAGGAAAATTGTTTTCGTGTAACATACCGAACATTATTTTGGAAATAATGACTATTTTTCAATGTCAATTGAAAAATAGACATGATTATATTTCATTATGAATATTATGAATATTCAATATTAAATAAAATTATATAGTGGTATTTTTTTTCATAACGAAAGTGATGCAATTGAAAATACTAAAGTATCTAAAATTATTTACAATTATTTTGGGTAGATAGACTAAGCCGTAATTTTGAGAAATAACTTTATCGCATGATTATGAATCATATGATACCGGTTAATTATATCTCAAACAATTAATGACAATGTACCTATTTAGTGGGACTTATAGATTGATACATATAGATGTATGCAATCGTAAGTCTATTGATACAAAAACATTTCCACGTACTTCGTCATATTCACCGATGAGTCATCTAGATATGGACATGTGTATTTGATACACATGTAGTGTAAGATAAGCTCATAGAATATAAAATGGAAGTAAATATTGTAACATGAGATAGAAAAGATTCGATTTGATCGAATCAGTGAGTATATTGGGAAGAGTTCTGAATGCACTTAAAATTGAATAAAAGGTTCAACCTTAAAAGTCACTCCTCCTTATAATACATAATGATGTAGTGATAATGAGTAATCGAACTTTATTGGACAAAACACGATTAATGATGGGTGAACTTGAGTTAAATACATTCTATAAGGTGTGTACTTAAGAGTAGTACACAAGGTAAAAATTAATATCATCCTAAGGTTAGTTTACAATACCATACGAGATAAGGGTTTATAAGAAACCCCTATATATCCTAGACCAAGGAGTTGACATGTTGTGTGAGTCCAAAGACTGCATGTAATAATTATACATAAGAGATCTTGTATAAATTTCCCTAAGAGAATTTTAGGAACGATGGTCATTAGATGAATAATTTATGTTGTGAACATAAATATATTGTGAACTAATGCAGAATTATTTGTATATGAGGCAATTCATATAATATTATGAATGCTTGTCCCATTGCACAACTGTTGTTTTAAGAAATACCAGCTTCATAGTGAAGGAATTCCTTTAAGAAATTATTGGTATAAAATTGATATGGATGCAATCCAAGGATAAAACTAATTATAAAGGATGAAATGAAATTGACCAAACCTAAATTAACACAAATACATTAGAACATCTAATCAGTATTCTTATACATTAAAGAGAAATTGTAAGTTTCTTATCAATGGTAAGAATAAATAATCCTTGGTTGTTTAATTAAGACATTAAGAGTATTGACTCTATGATGTGGTATTATGCGCAAATCCAAAATAGATTTTAAATACATTATCAAAATATAATTTTGATAGTTGTATTTGAAAGGATATGATCCATTTGGCAGCAAATGTGTCTTTAAAAGAAAGATAAATACAGTTGGAATATATTGAGCTACATTGATAAGAATAATACCTTGGCAACTCGCCTTTTCAACCTTCAAAAGTCGACACTAATACATCCATGGTATTCACATGATGAGCATCCAAGCGCCGAAACGGCAAATTGTTGGGGTGAAAGAAAAGGAAAAACAAAATAGAATATCACATCGTGACCAGTAATATATAATATACACATGATCTTTACAAAGAAAACTTTAATATACGCACATCAATCAGAGTAAACTAACATACCATCATCCTGAACAGTTATAACAGCATGTCCTTACAAACTCTGATAAATACAATACAAGAAATGTAGTAAAAAAACATCAATACGTCTAGGAGACATCCAGTGCATCTCCTGAAGTTCCAAAGCATCCATAACCAAATCTGGAAATATGCTTGGGCTAACCCAAGCATTATACGAAAATAACGCCCGGATCAGTCTGGTAAACCAGCGTGAGAAACACCAATCATATTGGTTTTAATGTTATAAAACCTTTCAAAAACAAATGTATCTCGTAAGACCATGCCGCACATAAACACGGACGGGATCTTACCTTATGATAACCAAACCATTTTTATTACAAAACCCATTGATATTATAATAATGTTCAGGGTTTGATATATATATATATCATAGCTGAAATGCTTGCATCTCACATTCCAACATATCTGGTACAAAATTAAGTTCGTAAGGTACATATTGGAAAATAGATTCCAACCATGACAAGGTAAGGGATTACGTTCCGTAAAGTACACATCTAGATAAATGTACCAGGGTGAAAACCTATGGGACCTCAGCAAATCAGGACCAGCCTACCCCTTCCTCGATAGTACCGAACATGATCATCACCCCGGCTGTCATCCAGACAAACCATTTCTGTGGGTCCAACATACAAAATCTGTAAATATCGATCTAGATACAAGTGATGACCGTACCCTAATGGAAGCGACCTACATAGTGCTGTAGTATAACTCATGTTTCTGTCATTACCAGGTGTGAGGCTTGAGTTTACGTCTTACCTTTTTAGCAAATCCCATTTGGAATGCTAACACGGCCCCTTAGCCAACGATGTAATGCCATCATTCATCCATATAAATTATTCAGGATATGAATATACCAAAGGCACTACTTCCACCGCATCCTTTTTGGAATCATCCTCAAGAATAGTAGCAAGTAGCCCTCACACTTCAAAGAACTTCATCTTCGATTCCATCATCTTCAAGATGTTTCCAATTTGAATGCTTTTGCTGGTTCAAAGGGGTTTTCAGGTAACTCATGTTTATCTGATCTTGGATTCTCCAAACCAAGAATAAATAGTTTCAAAATTGGCCGATGTTTGATAGTCGGTTATTAAACTACCAAATAAACAAACAATCAAACCAGAGATTTAACCAAACATGATTGAGCACATAAGCATCCCTAAGACTCTTAATTAAACCTTTTTTGATTAAAATCTCCTTTCAAATATTCATGTTAAAAATCACAAACTCTCTCTGCTCTTTTCAATACTTGGAAAAGTATTTATATACTTATATCAATGGTATAAGTATATTCACAAACCATTTCACTTTCAATTCATAGAAAAGTACTTATATACTTATCTTAATGGTATAAGTATATTAAAAAACATTACACTTTCAATTCTTAGAAAAGTATTTACATGCTATTCAACAGTATAAGTATATTCACAAAACACTACACTTTCAGTTCTTAGAAAATTACTTATCTCAATGGTATAAGTATACCATCAAAATCTTAAGAAAAATTTCACATCTCAAAACCATACTTATTTGGATTAAAACAAATGTCATTGAAAACATAGATAACAATAACCTAAAAACTTTTGGTGTAAGTAAATGGATTGTATGGAAATTAGTCCAAATATACCTGCCCTCACTTTCCGATTTCAAACTTGTACTATCCCTCGATTAACAATGTAGTCTGAAAAGTTAGCCTACTATCCTTGTCTCGATATATATTCTTAATTCTCAAGATAGGAACAAGTTTCTCGACCTCGAAATTTGGTGTTAAGTATGGAAAGAATATTTTCCATACCACCATAATTTAAATTGATCATTTACGGAAATCAAATCCCAATCCTTCTATAAAACTCCTTTTTATAAATATCATTTATATTTATATAACTCCTTTATATTTATAAAATCTTTTATAAATTTCCTTTATATTTATATAACTCCTTTTATAAATCTCCTTTCGATTTTCAAAACTTCTTTATATTTATAAAAATTCTTTTATAAATCTCCTTTATATTTATATAACTCCTTTTATATTTATAAAACTTCTTTTATAAATCTCCTTTATATTTATATAACTCCTTTTATAAATAACTTTTATATTTATATAACTCTTGTATAAATCTTCTAATTTCAAATCTCATATAATTATCACAAATAATCAGTTTCAAGATAGGATTATTTTCCATATATCATTATAAATTCACAAGCTTGATTTATTATTCCAATTTACCAAGGTGATATCATTTCCTTATTTATAAAATACCAAGTAAAGATCTATCTTTTATATACAACATTTTATAAAAAAACATTCACTAATATTTAATCCAAAATATTTCTATCTTCTTTTAAAATAGAATCACTTTATTATAAAAGATAAGTTCCCCTTTTTTAAATAAAAATCTGTTATTTATTAACTTTTCTGTCAAATAAATACTTCTTGAAATATTTTTAAAACATTTCCAAAAAAGTTGGAACAAAACAGATAAGTTCAAAAACCATTTCAAAATAATATACCATAAAGAAATTCCAAAAGTTGCATTTAAAATCATTCTTCGAATCAAAATCATTTCAAATAAAAAAGAAACAATAGTATCTCAAAATACTAAAATGTGGCCTAGAGCTACCATAGCACTTAACAAGTGCTTCCATAGGTCAACAACTAAAAGAGTTTAATTTTTCAACATATCCAAGTCATATCTGATATGGCCAAACTACCAAGGTTTGACATTCAGCAATTTATAGAATAAGTATATAAATGAAACAAATATCTACAGTAGTGCAGAATCTAGATTCCACTACAAAACTCCCTGTATTTCATTTTATTATGTCATTCAAAGCGGAAATTCAACCAAACCAAACAAATAAATCATTCAAGAACAAAAATAATAATTTATATCTACCATATATAATATAATGTTTGTTATCCAGCAAATTAGTCACCATCCTTAAGAAGAAATTAAAGATTTACTTCCTGATTTCCTATCATTTATTGCCTCAAATAATTAATAAAAACCAGCCATATCTCCACCATAAATACCAATTCATTACCCATCAAAGCCGGATTTAATGCCCAATAAATGCCATGATAACCTGCTTATTTATTACTAATTAATGCCAACCATTTCCATATCAAATATTCCTTAATTCCCTTCATCCTTACCTTAAATAAGAAGATTATGGTGCAATTAATATCAGCCTAGTCAGCGTCACTACAATTCAACACCAACACTGGGTCAAGGCTTGCAGCTATAAATACACCTAACATTGCAAAAGAAAAGGGAAACCGAAACAGAAAATGTGACTTCTCCTCTCCTCCTCAAAAATATCTTGTAATATGAAACTACAAGTGATAAATAAATTATAAAGTGGATGTAGGCCATAGATTTCGCCGAACCACTATAAAAATTTCGTGTCTCTTTTATCTTTTCTTCTTTTTATCTGCTTATTTTTGTGATCTGTGTTGTTGTTTTCTGGATTGCCGTTAAGGCTGGTGCTTTCACACTCAAATCAGGGTGTTGATCCATTTTTTGGGTTAACAATGTTCAACCAAAGGTGAGTTAACTCACCAAAATTCCAACTGACACTTAAGCATTATAGAATAATCTAAAATCGAACACCATTCGATTTTAGCTAAAAAGTTCACTTGCTTTAAACTTGATGAATTCAACTCCAGTGCATAGATAACACTCTTACGAGCACAACGCAAAAGACCGCGTCTCGGTTGGACCTCATATGAAAAAGTTATCGATTTTATAAGTTTACGAATTAATTAACTAACATTAATAACACTAATTATCAAATTAATCCTTCTTCCCCCTCTTTCAATTGTGCACAGTGATAACCCACACACGTGCACAACACAACCCAAAACTCACTTCCTTTCATCACCAAATTCTTCTCCATTTATCGATGAAATCACGCATCGACAATTCCTACGCACCACACAACGTGTGCTCTCCAGCCCGGTAACCATTACTTGAAGCTTGACGGTCCCTAGCAAAAGACAACTGAGTACCCACTCCACAACAAACGCAAAGTCCCAATTTACCCTAGACCGCCGCACCACCTCCGACCATTACCCTTCTCCTCTACTTCGTAAGAGAAGCACATTGCAACCATCCCCATGCCTTATGTTGCCTAAACCTCTAGAAAAACCTAACCTTAGCTCACACCCCTAACATCAAGCTTTGCCAATCGCGGTTGCACCCTCCAGTGCCTACACATATTTGAAGCTCACACCCATACAAACCCAACGGATCTGGTTTCATAGTTTATCGCTAACCAATTCACTTGATTTTTATTTTTGAAGGTGATGGGTTGATTTTTTTCCACTAGAAGAGGGAAAATGAAAAGTAAGAGGGAGAAAGGAAAACTAAAAAAGTATAAGGGTGAGGTTTTGTTTATTTTATAATTCCCAGTACTTTGCTACACAGTATCCCATTCACGTATGAATTGCAAACGACGGAAATAAAAATACGATTGCGGACGAAAATGCGACACAATCCCAAAGCAACAATAAAATACACTGGTTATCTTATTATGTAAAATTTCAAAAATACTAATGTTTACCGAAAAATGCATCCAACGGCAATTTAAATATTTTTTAAATTAAAAATTGTGGAAAAATCCTTTAAATTCATTAAAACATGCATCATTAAAATCCAAATCATTTTATTAATAATTTTTCTTCTTCAATATGCTTACGATACCTTGCTTCAATATGCTGATGACACCTTGCTTCCCATCTTCCTCATCACATCGCTGCCCTTTAATTGATTCTTTATAACTTCAATTACTTTCTGGTCTCAAAATTAATCTCCACAAGAGCTCGGTTTTGATTATTAATAACGTAGCACATGCGATAACTGATGTGGCTCGCACTCTAAAATGCAAAATCACAAGTTTCCCAATAAACTACTTAGGAGTCCTTATTAGACCGATGAAGCCGAAAAAAGAAGATTGGAATGTATTCATTGATAAAGTTAATAAACGGTTACCTTCTGAAAAAGTAAACACGATCTCAAGAGCAGGTAGAACGGTCCTCATCAACTCAGTATTATCTGCAATACCGATTTATTAGCTATCCTTTTATCCTTTCCATCTTGGGTTATTAATAAAATTGATAACATTAGACACAAAATTATTTGGAAAGGAAATTCAAAATGCTCTAATTTAAACTATCAAATTAACTGGGACCTTGTATGCAAACCCAAATCATAAGGTGGGTTAGGTATTATAAACTTAAAAAATATTAAATACCCCTTCGCTATGTAAGTGGATTTGGAAATTTCTAGAAGACAACAATACAACATGGAAGTAAAATATTATAAACTTTTACTATAATGGAACCAAAAATCTATATAAACCCAATAACCTGTTGTTATCATTCTTTTGGAAAGACATTTCTAAGCGCTGTTGTATTTTTAAAATTGGCCTCAACCTTAATGTTCGTTTCGGGAATAAAACATCTTTTTGGATCGATCATTGGGCTTCTCCTATTGCTTTAAAACACAAACTCCCCAATCTCTATATCGCCTCTAGTAACAAAAACGACCTTATCATCGACGTCTTTAGGCTGCACAAGGTATTTCAATGGAACATTTCCTTTAATAAAAATTTAGTTGGGCACGTATTGAATGAAACTCATTGATATTATTGATATAATTAATATGGGAGAGCAATCGGACCAAATAAAATAGAGCTGGGATAACAGTGAAGTATATACGTCTAAATCCATGTACAAATTCTTAACTTGTTCCGGTACCTCCATTTTAAACCTATTTGGAAGATTAGTGCGACATCTAGAACTAAAATTCATATGTTGATCGTGATGCGTGACAAATTAAATACTATTAGTAATTTAAACTTTAAATTAATAAACAATATAAATCATAATCCTTGCTATTTTTGCAACACAGCCCTCGAAACTAACAATCTCCATATGAATATTGGACGAGTTTTAGATTCAAATATAACAAAATCACTAGAAAAATTCTACACGCTTCATATTCTACTACATGATGGGATCTTTAGTATGAGCGTAACCAAAGGATATTTAATGGCTCTTATAAAGATTCCTTTAGCATCATGTACTTTATTGCCTGGAAGATCTCTCTTTGGACAGGTGTTTGCATTGGCTAATCAAATTGGAAGGGGCACTTGGATAAGATCAAGAAAGACTTTGCAATTCACTCAGACTTCCCACTACTTATGTCTGATCACAACACCGGAAACTAGAACACTCAAGTCCATTGTTGCATCCTTTCATTACACCATCTTTGCATCACCAAGTCCACTGTTGAAGCTCATCAATGCAGCAAATCACTTTTATCAACCCCTTCTTCATTCATGCCTCTATTTCATGTCCATTGTTGCTTTTCTCTTTGGAAAAGACTGAAGTACTCGTAGTGGACAATGAAGCTCCACAGGCTGGATTAGATCTTGGACAACATTTCACCTCAATTAAGAAATAAATTTGTTCAAATGCACATTTGTTCAACGTAGTTGTGACAGTCTTGCTCGCGCTGTTGTTCCAAAATTCTCTATCCAGTTTTTGCCTGCAACCTTCAGCCGTGCATACTATAGATATGTGCAATCTATGTCATTGTTGCCTACCTGTAGCCATGTGATGTCCTTCATAGTAGACCTTGGTTCCTCTCTAAGGCTCAACAACATAAAGGCCATGCATATATCCACCAGTTTCTTGCTCAAGTTTGATATATTTCATCACTATGCTTAACACAACAGGGTCAGCTTCACCACTGGAAAATATGATTTCCTACTTGCGTACATGCTATGCATTAACCATTTACAACTTGAACTTTTAGATTTATACATGCCTGCAGACCTCATAAACACCTTGCATCCCTAAACACTATCATTCACTTTGGCCCACAATCATCCACACACGTAGCTACACCATCAGTCCCGCACTCTGAACCACAATCTATAACATCTCAATCTTGTCTTCAAATCTCTCACATATAGCTCCTCAGCTTGCAAGAAGCAGTCCCCCTTTTTATCAAAAGCATCTTTTCTTATTTTTGATTATGTGTATAACTCTCTCAACTACTTTTTTTTCTTACTGATCGATCATCTTTGGGATGATCTTTTTGCAAATGTTGGAATCTATGGAACATTCGTATGAATATGTATTATTTTTATTATAACTGAATAAAACTCAAGTGCTCTCCTCATATTAGAGGACAATTCTTTTATCCAACAAAAAACAATTTATTATTCTTATTATTTATTAAATCTAAATCAAATTTGAATATTTAAATAAATCAAATATTCCCACCATTCGAAAAATTGAAAATTGCGGGTTGTTACATTCTTCCCCTTTAAAGAATTCCATCCCCGAAATTCCTAAAGGAAGAAAAATGTCTTCCCACCCATAGATTTATAAAGTTCCCTATGTTATAAAAAGTTTCGGCAAAACCTCCTTTGCACGGCTAGGTCCGAATAAATCATAACATCAACATAAGCCCATATTTGGGACCTTCCATATCTGAGGCCAACACAACAATAATATATAATTATGATAT
This sequence comes from Allium fistulosum, assembly GCA_030737815.1. Classification (NCBI taxonomy): domain Eukaryota; kingdom Viridiplantae; phylum Streptophyta; class Magnoliopsida; order Asparagales; family Amaryllidaceae; genus Allium; species Allium fistulosum. Next base: position 1,133,118,461 of record CM060906.1, on the reverse strand, counting down.
TCCTTATAGAATGTGTGTGTCACATAGCAAACAGACCCGTTTGTTGGGAAATTTGCGGTTCGAGTCGAATATGAAGAATACAATGCTGTACTTCTGACTTCAAGGATTATGGAATGGATTCTTTCAAACAATAGTTCAACCCACCAGGTACAAACGGGTTATCGAACTATCGACATTCAGGATTCAATGAAGCCTTGGAACAGCGTAACTAGATTCAAAATTTTTACGGTTTTGATCTAGCCAAGAACACTTTGTTTAATTTCAGATAGTGTAAAATTCACAGGCAAATAGATTGAAGAAGAGAGAGATGGAATCTGCAACACCATACAGATGTGATAGTCCGATGGAATTTGCAACACCTTGCGGGAGTTACAAATTCGTTTGATACGAGAGCGTTCAACAACACTCTAATGGCGTGGCAGATTGTGTTGGAAGAAGAAAGAGAACAGAGATAATTTTCCTGTGTTTATTGTTCTGGCCGACTGTCCTTTATATAGAGTTTGAGGAGGTGTCTTTTCATTAAAGATTGCATCCGTTCGGTTCAGAACCATTTGAGGAGGTGTCTGTTCATCAAGGATTGCGTTTAATGGTTCAGACCTGTTAGCAACGGTCGCGCCCTTTTAAATTTCAACGTCCCACCTTATTTGAATTCTGGGTCCATAACGGGCTGAAATCCGACCCGTTGCTGCTTTCAGATTTGCTCCAAAAATATCGTCATTTGACCCGTACCCGGCCCGGTTCGGTCAGACGGACGGCGGCGGCGCGCGCGTGTGGTTGTTGTGCATGACTTCCCTCCTCTCAACAAAGCAAACATTTGGGAGCCCCAAGGCCCGCCCCAACTCCTTCATGAGAAACTCATACTTAAACAAGTATGGTCCCCAATATCCCAAGATGTAGGACTTTTGTTTTTCTTCTTTCTTCCCTCTTCCTTTCTTCTCTCTTTATGAAAACAAAAAATGGAAGAACTTGAAAATATCCAACATTCTCCCCCTATTTTTAAGTTTAGATAATTTAAAAACATTTTAAGGTTAAAATCGGAATAGCTGCATCACTTGAGTGATTGCCTACGTACCCAAGTGGAATCAAGCCAAACGTAGTTTAAAGATCAAGAATTGCACCATCGTGAAAACCAACACATAAATAAAAGGTATCTTTTGGATTTGAACCTTTACTTAGTATAAACCATTCAAAGCCTATTGAGATTCTATGGTGAACGAATCTTGAACCAAGTATCCCTTATGATAAAACCGAAACAATCGCACATGTTGATTTTCTTAGGTAAAGTGTTTTGTATTGCTTAGCACGTTAATGGCCATGTGCTTTTAATCCTGGGTTCATGATTCTACATTAGAAAGTGGTCTTACTTTCTTAGGAAACGGCCTGATTTCCATACTCATATAGGTAAGTCTCTTAAGATGTTTCTGCGATACACCTTTTTAAGGTATTTAGACTTATTAAGGATATTTTATCGGTCCTTTGTTCTTATAGAATCCAACACTAAATATTATGGGATTATTGATTTAGTTTTCCATAATCATTCTCTTAACTTGACGGTACCCATTGAACTTTGTCTATCCTTTTCAAAACATAAGTTGGGTTTCTGTGAAGGACGATCAACCTTCATTCATAGACCGTAGTCCCATTTCCTTTGATTTTATAGAAATCATTGCCTTTAGAAGACTCTTTGTGAGTGGGTCAGCCAAGTTTTTCTTTGTTTCTATATAATCAACAGTTATTACCCCCCTTTTGAGTAATTTTATTATCATTTGATGTCTTAGACTCACATGTCTAGACTTCCCATTATATGTCTTATTAGAGACATTGTGTATTGTAGCCTAATTATCACAGTTAATCAAGACTACTGGAGATGGATTCTTCCATAATGGGATTTCTATTAATAAATTCCTAAGCCATTTCGCTTCCTTTCATGCATCTGCTAATGCAATCAACTCTGACAACATTGTTGAGTCATATATACAGGTCTCTTTCTTGGAAACCCAAGACATAGCAGCACCTCTTAATGTAAAGATCCATCGAGTCGTAGACTTGGTTTTGGATTCTACATTGTTCCAGGTTGCATCACTATATCCTTCAATTACAGCAAGATATCCTTTATAAGATAAACCATAGGTAATGGTTCCTTTCAAATAAGCTAAAACTCTGGAAATAGCTTTCCAATGTTTGAAACCTGGATTACTCGTAAATCGACATAACATGCTTATAGCATGTGCTATGTCTGGTCTAGTGCAATGCATAGCATACATAAGACTCCCAATAATACTGGAATACTCAAGTTGAGAAATGGTACGTCCAGTGTTCTTTTCTAATTTAATACTAGGATCTAAAGGAGTTGGTGCTGGTTTGTCATTATAATGACCATACTTTTGAAGGAACTTCTCAATGTAATGAGATTGAGTTAGTAACAACTCCCCCTTTTTCCTTATGATTTTAATTCCTAGAATTACGTCGGCTTCTCCTAGATCTTTCATATCAAACATAGAAGATAGAAACTTCTTAGTTTCATTCACATAGGATATATTGGAACCAAATATTAGCATGCCATCAACGTATAAACATATTATAACATAATCGTTGTTGTCCGATTTGCTATAAATATGTTTATCAGCATCATTACCAATAAATCCATATGACAATGCAATTTTATCAAACTTCTCACGCCATTTCATGGGAGCTTGCTTCAGGCCATAAAGAGACTTTACTAATTTGCAAACTTTCTTTTCTTGGTCTGGGGTTTTGAAACATTCAGGTCGTTCCATATATATCTCTTCTTCTAAATCTCCATTTAGAAAAGCAATCTTTACATCCATTTGATGTATGACCAATTTATGAATTGATGCAAGTGCTATTAAACAACGTATAGAAGATATGCGAGCAACTGGAGCATATGAATCAAAATAATCTACTCCATGTCTTTGCTTATATCCCTTAGCAACTAATCTGGCTTTAAACTTATCAACGGTTCCATTTGTATTTAACTTTTGTTACCATTTACATCCTATAGGTTTAGCACCAAGAGGTAAATTAGTTAAAACCCAAGTTTGGTTTAACAGTATGGAATTCACTTCATCATTGATAGCTTCTTTCCAAAATATTGAATCTCTGGAACTCATAACCTCAGGATAAGTTTTGGGGTCATCATCGACGTTCATGACATATATAGTCACATTAAGGACTTCGTCCTTACTGCCTTCTATAAGATATGTAATGATGTCAGGACCATAGTCCTTCTTTATTCTTGCTCTTTTACTTATCCTTTGTTCAGTACTATTATCCGGTACTGATACTTCCTTGCTGTTTTGAGCAGAAGCATATTCATCGTTATTGATATCATCAATCGTATTAGGTTCTGGACTGGAAGATCTCAATGGAATCTCAATAGTTTGATTTTCAAAGTGTAATATCCCGGAAATTTTAACAATATCAATTTAATAATCTGTTAAATAATTAAATTGATATTGATGATCTTTGATAATAAGATTTGAATTTAATTTAAATATCTGATTAAATTAGTATTAATTGGTGATTTTATCTTTTAAAAGTTAATAAGATATTTTCTATTTGAATATATATATTTATTTGTATATATTGTAAATAGAAAGCTTTGGGCAAATTGGAAATTTAGATTTAATTTAATATGACTTTTCAAAGTTATTTAAATTAGTAAATTTATAGTTTTAAAATACTTTAACTGCTTAAGATATTTTTACTTAAGTTTAAAATTATATAAGAGTTAACAAAAAGGCTTGTTTTGTTTCTTTTTAAAATATCACTTGATAATATAATCTCTTATATAAATTATTTAAATATCAAATATGTTAATTTCAGATAATAAGTATAATGTATTATTTTTATTAATATGAATGGATTTTAAAGAATATGAAATTATTATTTAATTGAATAAATAAGTTATATATGTATATATATATAACTTGACTTTTAAATTGAATCTTAGGATTTAATTAAAATTGAATTTGAAATTAAGTTTTGAAATTCAATGGAATAAATATTTAAATTTGTTGTAGAGTTTAGAAAATTGTATAAACTTTTAGTTATAAATAAATTTAGTTTTCTTTCTTTAAAAAGTAAATTGTATATATATATATATAAGTATTTTATAAGTAAAGAAAAAGGCTTTTTAATTACTTTAAAATAAATAAATATGTAAAAACTACTAAAGAGACATATGTCATTATCTTAAGTTATTGTTGTAACAAGTGTAATTAAAGGATAAACTATAAGGACAAGTGTCTCATTTAATTTTTATTTTATTTTTATAAATCATAAATTTACTTACATATGAACATTTGCATATCTTCATTTTCTTTCTTTCTATTTTCCTTTTCAAAAACAAGAAACCATCTTCCTCTCTAATGCAAATCTGATAATCAGTAAACAATTATGCCTCCAACCCAAAATCAAAATCACTCTTTTAAATCAAAGATCAAAACCTATCTCATTTTCAAAATCAAGTCTTCAGCCTGATCATTCTTCTCATCTCTGGAAGCAAATTCAAACTGTCTGCATTTTTCTTTCTGCAAATCTGGAATCATTTCAAACCTGTCTGCATTCATTCTTCAAAACTAGAAGCAGCATGCATGTAGATTAGATCAAGTCTAAAGGCCAGCAAACTCAAGTTTTAAAATCAAATTCAAGAAGCATTCAAGTCTAAGGTTTCAAAAGCTAAAAACTGTCTCTGTTCAATGCAAATCTGGTGAGTAACTTTTAAACTTGAAATAAAATTTTAACTTGTTGCTTGTGAAAATCCTTATAAATTATTGATGCTTGTATGTTAACAATTTTGTGACATTCAGTTTAAAATTTGAATTATATGATGTGATATAAGTATGCATGTCATAACAGGATGTTCTTCTCTGTTTGGATACAGGAGTTTAAAATTTAAAACTAAATCTGAATTCTTTTTACCTGATCCTTATTTAACTTGGACATCAAATAAAATTAGTTAGGCTTGAACTTAATCTAAGACTTAAAAATAGATGCAAATATTCTAAGTTTAAAAATATGCTGTTATCTGGAAATTCAGTAGCAAGCTATAATAATTTGATAAAACCAAATACTGAATTGAATTGATTCAAGTTGATATCTTGAATCTTCTCTGGAAATTAGGATTTTTAAAACAGAGATCAAGATTTTAAGCTTTAGAATGATTGTGTAATTTGAGTTTGTCTGAATTTGGATGTTTGAGCAACTGGGAATGGCCAGAAGGACTAGGGTGGTCGGAGCTTTGCCTGGAGGTGAAGGAGGGTGTAGTGGTGCCAGGAAAAATGTGAAGAAGGGTGTCTGATCGACGTGGCGATTGCGGCGAGGTGTTTTGGGTTTCAAGACCTAATTTTGTCAGGTCTGGTAACTAGGGCAGCGTGGAATCTAGAGTTGATCGAGTTGGTCGGGGATTTGGCAGATGGAAACTTGGTCGTAGATGAGAGCATGGCCGGAGTTGCAAAGTTTTTGGTGGTCGGAGGATCGTGGTCGTGGCGTTGCCAGGTGGGATAGGAAGCTCCTGTTGTTCCAGTTTTTGGGTGAGGATACTCGAATTTGATTTTGAGTATAGATCGAAGATTGAATGATCGAAATTAGGTTGGGAGATGATCGCCGACTTGCGTATGTAGTCGTGGATGATCGGAGACGTCGCTGGAGGCCGTGCACGTGCACGCGATCGAAATGTCTGGTGAAGTCTGTTAGCAGAGAAAGGTTCCAGTGTTGCTCGAGTTTTCTTGAGTGCGACTCGAAGTTTTTAAGTTTTGACTCGAAGTGATTTAAGGGAGTCTCGAGTATTTTTGTGTGTTACCAGGTTTTTCAAACAGGCTGTCTGTTTAAATTTAAATCTAAATTTAAAGACTGTAAAGAAACATTTAAAAACAGGAAGTTGAATTTTTAAAAGATATAAGATTTCTTTAACATGTAAAAGTTTTTGAATTAGATTTAAACTTTGATAAAGACAAATTGTTATTCATTTTAAGTCTCAAATTTAAAATGAAATTTAGGTGTAAATTTGAAATGGATATTTTCAAATGTAGGTAAGAATGATAATTTATCTATGGATAAGAAAAATGTTTTATCTTAAAGTTGAAATCATTAAACTTAAAGGTAATTAAAAATGGTTTAATAAATTTAATAAACTAATGTTTTGAATTAATTAATTTATTATTAAAGATTTAGAATACTTTGTAAATGAATAACTTGATTATTAATAAAACAAAGTTTTATCTTAAGAAAATTAGAAGTTTATATTCATTAAATTTATAAGGAATTTAATGAATAATTTATTTATTTGATTAATTAATCATTTGGATTAATTAATAGATACTTAAAGGTTTAAACAAATTAATTAATAATTAAGATTAATTAATTAGGAATAATTAATTTATAATTAAGGATTATAAATTAGAGTATTAATAAATGGTTAAGAATTAATTAGATGAATAATTAAATATTAATTAAGTTATGGTTAACACTTAATTAATTAAATAATTTAAAGATTAATTAATTGGTTATAAAGATTTATTAATTTAAAATTAATAAATACTTAATCTAAGTTAATTACTTAAGAAAAGTAATTATAGAGTTGTTAATAGTTAATGAAGGTCATTAACTATGGATTATTTAATAATTAATTAATGTAATTAATTTTAATAGTTAATTAGATTAATTAATTTAAAGATAATCATTATAGAATTTGATTTAAATAAATTACTTAATGGAAGTAATTAAGAATTAATTATTATTGTAATTAATTGAAGTTAATTTGATTAGTTAAGTTAATTAATTAGGTTTAATTAATTTAGAATAATCAAGAGATGATTTGATAATAATTACTAAATTGTAATTATTAAGGTATATTATTTAGGGAAGTTAATAATAAGATAATTACTGGAAGTAATTAGTTGAATAAATGATTTTATTAATAGAAGTAATTTGAGTTAATTACTTTGAATAATTAATCAAGGGATTAATTAAGGAATTAATTAAGGAGAATTAATTTAGTAAATGAAAGTAATTAAGGGTAGTTAATTACTGATTGAAGATTAATCAAGGTGATTAATAAATGTTGTTTAATTTAAAGTTAATTACTTAATGTAATTAATTTAATTAAAGTAATTAATAATTAAGTTGTAATTAAGGATCATTAATTAATATAATTAATGATGTAATTAAGATTGATTAATTAAGTATAATTAATAAATGAAGTGATTAATTAATGTAATTAATTAAGGTTTAATATAATTAATTACAGTGATTAATTTAATTAATTATAGTTAATTAATTAATGAAGTAATTAAAGGTTAATTACTATAAGTGGTTAAGGATAATTAATTTGAGTAATTAATTAAGGATAAATTACTTAAAGGTAATTAAAAGATAATTAATCAAAGATGATTAATTGAAAAAGGTAATTAGAGGATAATTAATTAATTTGTAATTAATTAATGTTTAAGTAAGAAGGATTTATAAAATAAAAGTAATTAATTTAATTAACTTTAAATTAATTAGAAATGATATAGATCATTACTTATGGATGGATGATAATACTGAATGCTTTGCATTTGATTGATATCTCTGATGAGATATATGCTATGTGATATGGATGTTTAGTTGAATTGTGATAATATGGATTATCTGATGATATTGATAATGTTGATTATCTATTGTGAATTTTCTTTCTAAGTGTATAAAGATAATTGAATTAAATTGTTTTAACCTTTAAAACAACTTGGCCTTAAAAGATACGTTTTGGATTTCGATGAGACCGGGATCGGGTTTCCGTATACCGGATTTCCAGGTCTGGAGACCCGAATACCACATCGATCCAAATTTACGTTAGGTCGTGAAATCCAAATGGAGCAAGTGAAGACTCGAGGTGTAAGAACGATTCTTTGTCAGTATAACTCTGTGGGTGATTCCGTAATGAGTTGACGGAGATAGTACTTTCAGATTCGAGATAAAGATTTAGAGTGCAAGGGTTATTGTCGTTAACTCTGAGGGTGATTCCAATACGAGTGTAACGAGATAATGCCTTCGGTTTCGTTCGAACCCGGAACGAACTTGTATGGATTGAATGCTTTCAGCACATCGTCAGGTGGACGATGAGCATTCTAAGATAGATGTGTTCTTTTAAAAGGTAATCGTGACCTCAAGCCTCACAAACCGGGAATGGCTAAAACAGGGGAGGTGCAGCAAGGTTAGTGGGTAGCACCCAAGTAGGACAAGATGACCTCTGTCTAGATGTCCCTTTCTATTTTCGACTTAGTGTGTGCGGTTGAATCATGACAACCGTGGGGTATCTTGTGCGGGAATTATCCAGTAAGGGATGTTCCGACCTTGTGTTGCAGGGGATTGGGAGTGATCCTCGGTACGGTGATCTAGGCCACGTACTGTGACGGGCGGTACCCCGGTAGCCCTGCCATTGATGGAATCCAAACTCCAATAAGTGCCGTACGTTTTAGTTGTGCCCAACTATGTTGGAACGTGAGATGTAAGCATTCCAGCTATTTCTGTATTTTACTTGAAAACCCTAGACCTATTATAATACAATCGAATTTCCTATCAAATGTTTTGGTTAGCGTAAGGTAAAAACTTACCCATATTTATTGGTGGGGAGTCTTACGTGATACCTTTTCTTTCAAAAGGTTTTGAAGTTAAACAAGTTTAACCTGTTACTCACACCAGACCCATGTCTGACCCAAGTTGTTTATTTCTGTTTTATAAACTCTTGGGTACTCAAATTTTTACGAGTAGCCAAGGGATTCAGGTTTAGCTTTGACGAGTAATCTGGAGGAGCAATGGAGCAGGAGGCTTCGGCGTTGTAGATATAGATAGTAGTTTTCCGCTGTGTTGATCTTTGTATTGATCTGTATTGTGTTGAGATGTAATAACTAGACAGATGTTTATAACTGTCTAGTATGTGATGTGTAATCTGTGTAACTCTGATAGATGATGTATATGATACTATGTAATATTTATGTGATATATTATATTTCGTTTCGTTTCCGCTGTGAGTATCTGTTGTTGTTTTCTTTTCTCTTCTTCTCTTTTCTATTTCTCACCCCTTTCTTTCTTACTGTCGATGCGATTTTCCGGGAGTGGAAAGTCGGGTCGTCACACGTGGTATCAGAGCTTAGGTTGAGCGAATGCCTAAGCTTTTGGTTAAGTGAATATCAGAGCTATTGGTTGAGTGAATACCTAGCTCTGGAGTGGTATCTATCGTGAGAGAGCGTATTTGTAATTTTTATATAACTATATATATATTCTACCTATATTGTTGGGTTACCCGTACAGGTTCTCCAATATAAGATATAAAGGTAGATAGGGTGGTGGTGTGTGTAACACGACTACCATTGATAGAAGTCTGAATGTTGAGGTTGGAAGTGTATTTATCGAGACTGTAGACCCAATACTGTCTCGAGTAAGTTTTGCTGTGATGAAGGATTTCATCGAATCTCTGAAGGAAACCTGTTAAGGTTCGGAGTTTATCTGTAAAGTTGGATGAGTAGAGTTTGGATCTATCGGTTGAACAGAAGCAAGTGATGGTATCTTGATACCTCAGGTAATAGTAGCTGTGTGTTGAGATGCAGTGACGATGGATGTTCCCGAAGATGTTTTCTTTGGAACGAGTTTAAGGAAGTGTGTCTGTTTCAGTGTTATGGCTGAGTTCAGCATGGTATTTCTGTTTGGTTTGGAGTTCGAGTTTCTCAAAGATCTTTGGATAGAAAGTCCTTGGCATCAGTATCAGCAGTGCAGCTCGGAGTATTCTGTGATGGCAGGAAGTTGTCAGGCTGAGTAGTTTTTTTTCTGGAGGTGAAGTTCAGAAGCAGCAGGGTGCATCCATTTCTTCGATGAATTGGATAGTTAAGTATGGGCTGTTCTGATTTGTTAAGAGGAACAGTTTTCTTTGAAAATAGGCTGGGTTGATCGCAAAAGTGACTTGCGATAGTTTGAGGGTTCTCTTGGGTTATCAGAGTTTTTCTGAGTGTCTTCAGAGAAGTCAGGAGTTGTCCGCATCTGAAGGTTGAGTTTTCTTATCGACTGGATTCCATGAGTGATACCAGTGGTTCAGTCTAGTTGAAGGATGTTTTCCTAGAGATAGAGTTTGGTGCAGCAACTCAAGTTTTGATGAAGTATCTGAGTTTTATTTATGGATCAGTGAACCTTATTTCTGGAATGAGTTGTCCAGTCTGTGCTTGTGTTCTACCTCAGATCAGAATTGAGCAGCGAAAGCAGTTTGGAGTATATCTCTGGATAGGAGAAGTAAGTTTGGAATCTACTGATGTTGTGAAGTAAAGTTATGTTTGGATCTCTTCTGTGTTCTGATTTGGATAAGTATTGGGTTTTCAGGATTGAATTGTCAGTTTGGACAATTGGAATTCATTGAGTTTTATGTATCTCTGAGAGGTACGTGTAAGATCTATCTCTGGTTTTAGAATCAGCAGTTCTGGAAGGTTTAGTTGTTGAGTCAGACTCGTCTGTAGTCTGATATTCTGTTTAGTTCTGTAGATCTAGATGAGTAGGAGATCTATAGCTTAGTAGTTTAGATTGTTGTAGAGCGAGTATCCCGGTATATATATATACTTGGGGAAACTCGAGGAATTCTATCTAGAATTTTGTCTGGATAATTAGATTTGATTGATTGGATGAATTGGTTGCTATGGTTGTTAGCATATGGATGATAGTATATGCTTGTGTTTTAAAATTTAAAATCTTTAATAAGATTATTAAATTACCTTTGTTTAAATTTCGGGGACGAAATTATTTTAAGGGGGAAGGAATGTAATATCCCGGAAATTTTAACAATATCAATTTAATAATCTGTTAAATAATTAAATTGATATTGATGATCTTTGATAATAAGATTTGAATTTAATTTAAATATCTGATTAAATTAGTATTAATTGGTGATTTTATCTTTTAAAAGTTAATAAGATATTTTCTATTTGAATATATATATTTATTTGTATATATTGTAAATAGAAAGCTTTGGGCAAATTGGAAATTTAGATTTAATTTAATATGACTTTTCAAAGTTATTTAAATTAGTAAATTTATAGTTTTAAAATACTTTAACTGCTTAAGATATTTTTACTTAAGTTTAAAATTATATAAGAGTTAACAAAAAGGCTTGTTTTGTTTCTTTTTAAAATATCACTTGATAATATAATCTCTTATATAAATTATTTAAATATCAAATATGTTAATTTCAGATAATAAGTATAATGTATTATTTTTATTAATATGAATGGATTTTAAAGAATATGAAATTATTATTTAATTGAATAAATAAGTTATATATGTATATATATATAACTTGACTTTTAAATTGAATCTTAGGATTTAATTAAAATTGAATTTGAAATTAAGTTTTGAAATTCAATGGAATAAATATTTAAATTTGTTGTAGAGTTTAGAAAATTGTATAAACTTTTAGTTATAAATAAATTTAGTTTTCTTTCTTTAAAAAGTAAATTGTATATATATATATAAGTATTTTATAAGTAAAGAAAAAGGCTTTTTAATTACTTTAAAATAAATAAATATGTAAAAACTACTAAAGAGACATATGTCATTATCTTAAGTTATTGTTGTAACAAGTGTAATTAAAGGATAAACTATAAGGACAAGTGTCTCATTTAATTTTTATTTTATTTTTATAAATCATAAATTTACTTACATATGAACATTTGCATATCTTCATTTTCTTTCTTTCTATTTTCCTTTTCAAAAACAAGAAACCATCTTCCTCTCTAATGCAAATCTGATAATCAGTAAACAATTATGCCTCCAACCCAAAATCAAAATCACTCTTTTAAATCAAAGATCAAAACCTATCTCATTTTCAAAATCAAGTCTTCAGCCTGATCATTCTTCTCATCTCTGGAAGCAAATTCAAACTGTCTGCATTTTTCTTTCTGCAAATCTGGAATCATTTCAAACCTGTCTGCATTCATTCTTCAAAACTAGAAGCAGCATGCATGTAGATTAGATCAAGTCTAAAGGCCAGCAAACTCAAGTTTTAAAATCAAATTCAAGAAGCATTCAAGTCTAAGGTTTCAAAAGCTAAAAACTGTCTCTGTTCAATGCAAATCTGGTGAGTAACTTTTAAACTTGAAATAAAATTTTAACTTGTTGCTTGTGAAAATCCTTATAAATTATTGATGCTTGTATGTTAACAATTTTGTGACATTCAGTTTAAAATTTGAATTATATGATGTGATATAAGTATGCATGTCATAACAGGATGTTCTTCTCTGTTTGGATACAGGAGTTTAAAATTTAAAACTAAATCTGAATTCTTTTTACCTGATCCTTATTTAACTTGGACATCAAATAAAATTAGTTAGGCTTGAACTTAATCTAAGACTTAAAAATAGATGCAAATATTCTAAGTTTAAAAATATGCTGTTATCTGGAAATTCAGTAGCAAGCTATAATAATTTGATAAAACCAAATACTGAATTGAATTGATTCAAGTTGATATCTTGAATCTTCTCTGGAAATTAGGATTTTTAAAACAGAGATCAAGATTTTAAGCTTTAGAATGATTGTGTAATTTGAGTTTGTCTGAATTTGGATGTTTGAGCAACTGGGAATGGCCAGAAGGACTAGGGTGGTCGGAGCTTTGCCTGGAGGTGAAGGAGGGTGTAGTGGTGCCAGGAAAAATGTGAAGAAGGGTGTCTGATCGACGTGGCGATTGCGGCGAGGTGTTTTGGGTTTCAAGACCTAATTTTGTCAGGTCTGGTAACTAGGGCAGCGTGGAATCTAGAGTTGATCGAGTTGGTCGGGGATTTGGCAGATGGAAACTTGGTCGTAGATGAGAGCATGGCCGGAGTTGCAAAGTTTTTGGTGGTCGGAGGATCGTGGTCGTGGCGTTGCCAGGTGGGATAGGAAGCTCCTGTTGTTCCAGTTTTTGGGTGAGGATACTCGAATTTGATTTTGAGTATAGATCGAAGATTGAATGATCGAAATTAGGTTGGGAGATGATCGCCGACTTGCGTATGTAGTCGTGGATGATCGGAGACGTCGCTGGAGGCCGTGCACGTGCACGCGATCGAAATGTCTGGTGAAGTCTGTTAGCAGAGAAAGGTTCCAGTGTTGCTCGAGTTTTCTTGAGTGCGACTCGAAGTTTTTAAGTTTTGACTCGAAGTGATTTAAGGGAGTCTCGAGTATTTTTGTGTGTTACCAGGTTTTTCAAACAGGCTGTCTGTTTAAATTTAAATCTAAATTTAAAGACTGTAAAGAAACATTTAAAAACAGGAAGTTGAATTTTTAAAAGATATAAGATTTCTTTAACATGTAAAAGTTTTTGAATTAGATTTAAACTTTGATAAAGACAAATTGTTATTCATTTTAAGTCTCAAATTTAAAATGAAATTTAGGTGTAAATTTGAAATGGATATTTTCAAATGTAGGTAAGAATGATAATTTATCTATGGATAAGAAAAATGTTTTATCTTAAAGTTGAAATCATTAAACTTAAAGGTAATTAAAAATGGTTTAATAAATTTAATAAACTAATGTTTTGAATTAATTAATTTATTATTAAAGATTTAGAATACTTTGTAAATGAATAACTTGATTATTAATAAAACAAAGTTTTATCTTAAGAAAATTAGAAGTTTATATTCATTAAATTTATAAGGAATTTAATGAATAATTTATTTATTTGATTAATTAATCATTTGGATTAATTAATAGATACTTAAAGGTTTAAACAAATTAATTAATAATTAAGATTAATTAATTAGGAATAATTAATTTATAATTAAGGATTATAAATTAGAGTATTAATAAATGGTTAAGAATTAATTAGATGAATAATTAAATATTAATTAAGTTATGGTTAACACTTAATTAATTAAATAATTTAAAGATTAATTAATTGGTTATAAAGATTTATTAATTTAAAATTAATAAATACTTAATCTAAGTTAATTACTTAAGAAAAGTAATTATAGAGTTGTTAATAGTTAATGAAGGTCATTAACTATGGATTATTTAATAATTAATTAATGTAATTAATTTTAATAGTTAATTAGATTAATTAATTTAAAGATAATCATTATAGAATTTGATTTAAATAAATTACTTAATGGAAGTAATTAAGAATTAATTATTATTGTAATTAATTGAAGTTAATTTGATTAGTTAAGTTAATTAATTAGGTTTAATTAATTTAGAATAATCAAGAGATGATTTGATAATAATTACTAAATTGTAATTATTAAGGTATATTATTTAGGGAAGTTAATAATAAGATAATTACTGGAAGTAATTAGTTGAATAAATGATTTTATTAATAGAAGTAATTTGAGTTAATTACTTTGAATAATTAATCAAGGGATTAATTAAGGAATTAATTAAGGAGAATTAATTTAGTAAATGAAAGTAATTAAGGGTAGTTAATTACTGATTGAAGATTAATCAAGGTGATTAATAAATGTTGTTTAATTTAAAGTTAATTACTTAATGTAATTAATTTAATTAAAGTAATTAATAATTAAGTTGTAATTAAGGATCATTAATTAATATAATTAATGATGTAATTAAGATTGATTAATTAAGTATAATTAATAAATGAAGTGATTAATTAATGTAATTAATTAAGGTTTAATATAATTAATTACAGTGATTAATTTAATTAATTATAGTTAATTAATTAATGAAGTAATTAAAGGTTAATTACTATAAGTGGTTAAGGATAATTAATTTGAGTAATTAATTAAGGATAAATTACTTAAAGGTAATTAAAAGATAATTAATCAAAGATGATTAATTGAAAAAGGTAATTAGAGGATAATTAATTAATTTGTAATTAATTAATGTTTAAGTAAGAAGGATTTATAAAATAAAAGTAATTAATTTAATTAACTTTAAATTAATTAGAAATGATATAGATCATTACTTATGGATGGATGATAATACTGAATGCTTTGCATTTGATTGATATCTCTGATGAGATATATGCTATGTGATATGGATGTTTAGTTGAATTGTGATAATATGGATTATCTGATGATATTGATAATGTTGATTATCTATTGTGAATTTTCTTTCTAAGTGTATAAAGATAATTGAATTAAATTGTTTTAACCTTTAAAACAACTTGGCCTTAAAAGATACGTTTTGGATTTCGATGAGACCGGGATCGGGTTTCCGTATACCGGATTTCCAGGTCTGGAGACCCGAATACCACATCGATCCAAATTTACGTTAGGTCGTGAAATCCAAATGGAGCAAGTGAAGACTCGAGGTGTAAGAACGATTCTTTGTCAGTATAACTCTGTGGGTGATTCCGTAATGAGTTGACGGAGATAGTACTTTCAGATTCGAGATAAAGATTTAGAGTGCAAGGGTTATTGTCGTTAACTCTGAGGGTGATTCCAATACGAGTGTAACGAGATAATGCCTTCGGTTTCGTTCGAACCCGGAACGAACTTGTATGGATTGAATGCTTTCAGCACATCGTCAGGTGGACGATGAGCATTCTAAGATAGATGTGTTCTTTTAAAAGGTAATCGTGACCTCAAGCCTCACAAACCGGGAATGGCTAAAACAGGGGAGGTGCAGCAAGGTTAGTGGGTAGCACCCAAGTAGGACAAGATGACCTCTGTCTAGATGTCCCTTTCTATTTTCGACTTAGTGTGTGCGGTTGAATCATGACAACCGTGGGGTATCTTGTGCGGGAATTATCCAGTAAGGGATGTTCCGACCTTGTGTTGCAGGGGATTGGGAGTGATCCTCGGTACGGTGATCTAGGCCACGTACTGTGACGGGCGGTACCCCGGTAGCCCTGCCATTGATGGAATCCAAACTCCAATAAGTGCCGTACGTTTTAGTTGTGCCCAACTATGTTGGAACGTGAGATGTAAGCATTCCAGCTATTTCTGTATTTTACTTGAAAACCCTAGACCTATTATAATACAATCGAATTTCCTATCAAATGTTTTGGTTAGCGTAAGGTAAAAACTTACCCATATTTATTGGTGGGGAGTCTTACGTGATACCTTTTCTTTCAAAAGGTTTTGAAGTTAAACAAGTTTAACCTGTTACTCACACCAGACCCATGTCTGACCCAAGTTGTTTATTTCTGTTTTATAAACTCTTGGGTACTCAAATTTTTACGAGTAGCCAAGGGATTCAGGTTTAGCTTTGACGAGTAATCTGGAGGAGCAATGGAGCAGGAGGCTTCGGCGTTGTAGATATAGATAGTAGTTTTCCGCTGTGTTGATCTTTGTATTGATCTGTATTGTGTTGAGATGTAATAACTAGACAGATGTTTATAACTGTCTAGTATGTGATGTGTAATCTGTGTAACTCTGATAGATGATGTATATGATACTATGTAATATTTATGTGATATATTATATTTCGTTTCGTTTCCGCTGTGAGTATCTGTTGTTGTTTTCTTTTCTCTTCTTCTCTTTTCTATTTCTCACCCCTTTCTTTCTTACTGTCGATGCGATTTTCCGGGAGTGGAAAGTCGGGTCGTCACACAAAGAATTCTACATCTACAGATTCTATAACTTCTAAGGTGTCAAGAATTAGGAACCTATAGGTTATACTATTAAGTGAATATCCTATGAAAACACATTTAAATGCCTTATTTCCTAACTTTGGTCGTTTAGGGTCTGGTTTTCTAACATATGCTAAACAACCCCAATTTTAAGTCTTGTAAGATTAGGTTTCCTATTACACCATAATTCGTAAGGGGAAACATTATTCATTTTAAGTGGTACTCTATTTAAAATATAACATGCATATAACATAGCATCACCTCATAGGTTATAAGGTAAGTTTGAACTTATGAGCATGGCATTAACCATTTCTACTAAAGTCCTATTTTTCCTTTCAGCAACACCATTTTGTTGTGGTATATATGGGGCAGTGCATTGGTGAACTAAACCATGTTGTTTACAAAACAAGGTGAATTCATTTAAGAAATATTCACCACCACGATCTGATTGTAATACTTTTATTTTAACTCCTAATTGTTTTTCGACCTCTGCTTTATAAATTTTAAATTTATCAAAAGCCTCAACTTTAGTTTTCATTAGATACACATATGCGTATCTAGTATAATCATCAATAAATGTTATATAGTATTGGTTACCACTATAGGTGATATGACTTTTTAAGTCACCCACATCACTATATATCAAATCAAGCAAGCCAGTTTTCCTTTCTACATATTTAAAGGATTTTCGGTGTATTTTTGCTTGAACACATATTTCACATTTAGAAATAGTATCGAAATCACAATCAGAAATTAATCCTAATTTATGCATATTTTTAAGGGAATTATAATTGGCATGACCTAATCTACCATGCCATAAACTAACATAATCAACAATATATATAGAAGCTTTCTTTATTAGATTCAACTTAACCATGCCGTTACAAGAGTATCCTTGTCTAATGAATTTGTCATTCTTGGACAACACTAACTTATCAGACTCATACACCATCTTGAATCCTCCTTTGTTAAGAAGGTATCTAGAGACCAAATTCTTACACATATCAGGTACATAAAATACATTAACTAATGTAAGAACTTTTCCAGAAGTGAGTGGAAGTTCTATAGTGCCTTTTCCCAAAAGTTTGCTTGGAACCTTATTTGCTCCAGTGATTTTGTCGGCTTCTCCATTATTTTCTTTGTAAGTATTAAACAGATTACGGTCTTTGCAAATGTGAATGGTTGCTCCTGTATCAAACCACCAATCATTATCAGTTTCACTAACGGAGTTTGACTCTTGCACTACAGCCACAAGCGAGTCTTCGACCACATTCACTTTTTATTGTTTCTTCCACTGAGGCAGTCTCGGGCATAGTGGCCAGGCTTGTTACAGTAGTAACAAGCACCTTTCTTTTTGTTGTTGGAAATTTTCTTCTTAAACTATGTCTCATTCTTAGGCTTTATCTTGTCAGTAATTTGAACATTATTTGCCTTAGAATGGGACTCAGTTTGCGGATTATCATCTAGTTTGCGTTTATGAGAGTCCTCTTCAATATGAAGATGACAAAGTAAACCGTCTAAATCATAATTCATTTTCGCATGCTTTAATTTTTTCTTATAATCATTCCAAGAACTAGAGAGTCCTGAAATTATAACTCCAACAACAAAAGATTCAAGGAGATCTATTCCAGCATTTTAAGTTGATTCACTAATAGTAGGATTTCGCTTACTTGTCCAACTATGGACTTATTGGCGACCATTTTGAAATCCATAAAATAGAAAATAAGGAATTTTTTGTTACTTGCTTCAAATTTGAGGTATTTTCTTTCCAGTGCAGTCCAAAGTGCCTTTGCAGTTTCCAAGATCCTATGAGCATTGTAGACAGGAGTAGAATATGCATTCAGAATATGCCCTCTACATAGAAAATCATCCTCTTTGCACTTTGCACGTTTCTCCTTTAGAGCATCGTCATCTTTGTCAGTTTCGTCGGGTATTGCTTCCAAGCCATCTTTCAAAATGTAGAAAAATTTGATGGTGATCAAGAAGAATTTCATGGTCTCTTTCCAACGTGTAAAATTGTCTCCATCAAACCGCTCCAATCGAGTGAAATGCTGATTCATGACCTGTAGGGCGCTCGAACCTTCCATGGTTGAAGAATTGTCTGAAATTGTTGGTAAATTTGCGGTTCGAGTCGAATCTGACGAATACATTGCCGTACTTTTGACTTCAAGGATCTATGGAATAAATTCTTTCAGACAATAGTTCAACCCACCAGTTACAAATGGGTTATCGAGCTATCGACTTTTAGGATTCAATGAAGCCTTGGAACAGGGTAACCAGATTCAAAATTTGTACTGTTTTGATCTAGCCAAGAACACTTTATTTAATTTCAGATAGTGCAAAATTCAGAGGCAAATAGATTGAAGAAGAGAAAGATGGAATCTGCAACACCATACAAATGTGACAGTCTGACGGAATTTGCAACACCTTGCAGGCATTACAAATTCGTTTGATACGAGAGTGTTCAGCAACACTCTAATGGCATCGCAGATTATGTTGGCAGAAGAAAGAGAACAGAGATAATTTTTCTGTGTTTACTGTTATGGCCGTCTGTCCTTCATATAGAGTTTGAGGAGGTGTCTTTTCATCAAAGGTTGCATTCGTTCAGTTCAGAATCGTTTAAGGAGGTGTATGTTCATCAAGGGTTGCGTCCAATGGTTCAGACCCGTTAGCAACGGTCGCGCCCTTTTAAATTTTAACGTCCCGCCTTATTTAAATTATGGGTCCATAACGGGCCGAAATCCGGCATGTTGTTGTTTTCATATTTGCTCCAAAAATATCGTCATTTGACCCATACCCAGCCCGGTTCGGTCGGACGGACGGCGGTGGCGGCGCGCATGTGTGGTGGTTATGCATGACTTCCCTCCTCTCAACAAAGAAAATATTTGGGAGCCCCAAGGCCCCAACTCCTTTATGAGAAACCCATACTTAAACAAGTATGGTCCCCAATATCCCAAGATGTGGGACTTTTGTTTTTCTTCTTTCTTCCATCTTCCTTTCTTCTCTCTTCATGAAAACAAAAAATGGAAGAACTTGAAAATATCCAACACCGTTAAGCATAAACACTTATCGTGGTGCCAGGTTAGAGCTATGAGGGATCATGCTTTGATAGCATGGTCTAAATCTAGTTTGGTTACACTTACTGCAATAAGTTAAATGTTTTCATATTTAATCAACTTTCTTACTTCAAGTTGCTTTGAGGGAAGATGGCCACCTATTATATTCCAGTAGGTTATATTATTTACTATCATTGACTAAGGGAGAGAGATTATGGGAGTGGGATGATTCCTGATGTGCCTCAAGGTTGGGGTTGTGGTAAGTGGGTTGGATTTATCCATAGCCGGTCGTGTTTCATTCATACCATAGCATATTACATTGTTTAAGTCATCTGTTGTAGAGGATGCTGGTTTGGGTTTGCACTTAGCTTTTTTGCCTTTTTTGTGCACAGTAGGGTGGTTGGGTTGAGGTGCATATTAAGAGGCATTTGGTAAAAGGGGAGGATTAGATGAGATGGTAGAGTTAAGTTGTGGTATGGGGATAGTAAGTCTATTTTCTCTTTTCGAAGTGTGATGTGTTCAGTTTGAGGAGTTTCATTTATAGACGGTATGCATGAATTTAAGGGTGTGCATGTTAGATGATTTGGTGAGTTTGAAGGCAAATCAGGTAGTTGGGTATCTTGCGAATATGAGGAGTTCAATTGGTGATTGCAATATGTTACTTTGTAGGTGTAGAAAGGAATTTGAATTGGTGTGAAGTGATGAACAAGAGATAGGTAAGGCTCATTTGGATGATGGGGTGGATCAATGTGAGCATTAAATGTAGTGGAAAGTTTGTCATCTGAGATTATGCAATTGGTTCTTGGAAAAGTTGGTGCCTCTGTATGGTACTTAGCTTTGCATGTGAATGTGGAGCTTGCTGGTTTACTATTTTGAGATAATCTGAGGATGTGATCATGGTGTTTTCCTCATTTAAATCAGATAGTGCAGAAAAGCTGTTTGACGTGGCGAGGTTAACTATTTGGATGGAATTGGGGTGGTTGGTACAAGGTTGTTTATGTGATGGGGGACAACAGGATCTAATGAAGCACTGTTTCCAGAGTCATGGCCTATGCCATTATCAATATGTAATGGTACATTGTTTAATGTTAGGTCGCTTGGTTGGTTTGCTGCATTTGTATTGGTAGTGGAGATTGTTTGTTCCATTCAAAGTGACGTCTCATTGTCTGGCATGACACTTTCCAATGAATTGACATTGTGGCCGGCATATTTCCCTTTCTAGTATTTTATTACATTGGAAGTAGTAGGGATTTTTGTAGAGGTGTTCATTGGTTTTGGAATTGTTTTGAGGTGGGGTGGTTTGACTTGTTGGACTTGCTTTAAACTAAATGCATGGTAGTGCTTATTGGATTCAAGAGGTTCTTCAATATGGTGATAATTTTCAGGCTGTTCATTAACACATTCTCCTTCACACTCTATAGTTTCATGGCCAAATACCCTGCATACTGTACAAATTTTTGGTCTCCAATCATATTCAATTTGCACATGAGGAAAACTATGTCCAAGCCCATCAATAGCAATGAAGTCAGGCAGCTTCTGGTCAGGGGAGATTTCTATTAAAGCTTTTGCATATTTAAAGCGTTTCAGTTTCTCGGTGCTTTCATTAATACAAATTAGATTGTCTAAGTGGCAAGTTAACCAATTTATAGCTCCCAAGGTCCAAGCAATGAGTGAAATTCGATAGAAGTGGGCCCAGATAGGTACTTTCCTAATCCGAGCTTGAGCACATCCGTAGGAGGGATTCCAAATAGTTATTATAAACATTTTTTCCTTAATAAATAAAGGATAAACCTGCAATGTTTTCATTTTATACCGCTCATTCGAGAAAAAGAAAAAGAAATTCATTGTCCGACTTAATGTCAATCTCACCTTGGAATTTCCAGACTCGCTTCAAGTGGGTAACCTTAGTTAAATATGAGAGAGACCCATCTAAAAAAACTTACCAAGTGGTTGCTCCAATATTTGATGCCCCCATTCCCTAGCTCAACTGGTAGTGGGTAGGGTATGCCATCTTTGACAATCTCAAAGTGCTTCAGGATGTAGATACCCATGTTCCTAGGCTTTTTCTTTAAAAGTGATCTCCAAGCGTTTACTGTAATAGTTGGAGTAGTAATAGCTCCACCAGGGCAGTGTAAGGCATTATAGGTATGATTATTTGTGAGTGTTGAGAAGGTGGTATTGTCAGGAGGGTCAGGTAGCTGGCGCGGTGGGTTCTGTTAGGGTGGGATAGGCAGAATTGGTGCATGAAGGGTTTGGTGGGATAGATGGTTCGGTGGAGGGTTTGGCTGAGGTGGGGTAGGTGGAACGAGTGGTGGAGAGGGAGGGTCAGAGGCTTGATCTTTGAAGAGCCAGGGAGGAATGATAGGGTTTGGAAGAGGAATGATAGGGTTTAGTGGAAGGAAAGAGGAAGCCATTAAAGGAGGTTATAATTGTTATAAAGTAGTAAATTAAATTAATATTTATGAAATATTAATTATAAAATTTTAAATATGATTTGAGGAATAAATATTGTATATTTATAATAGTTATAAAAATATATCGATCGATATGCGATATCGATAAGCAATTAAATTAGATTTAATTAATAATATTTATTTGGGCTAAAACTAGGTTTAAAGCCCATGAAAGGGGTTGGAAATTTTGACCAAAAAGATGTAAGGAGTGGCTAAAATAATGGGCTAGGGGTATTTTAGACGGATGACTCATATTTAGGGAGAATGGGTAAGAAATTTGATCCACCTTTCCCTGTATTCCTTCCACAACAAAAGAACTCATAACCCTAACGCATTAAAAAAAATTTGGCCACCATTTTCATTTTCTTACTAGCTATTCCCGTCCATACAATGCTCCATCAAAGCTCATCTCAAATCAATTTCAAATCAACAAATATTGGATAATCAACGATCTACAATTCAAAGACTAGCAGTCTGCCGAATTGAGAAGAATTCTAAGAATGGATATTTATCATAGCAAGGTATACTTCAAGGCATAGTTTCGACATGTTTACTTATTTCATATAACTTACAATTCATGTATCATATTCTATTGCTTGTGATATATATATTTATATTGTTAGTTAGGTGAGATTCCTATATGTATGAATGTTGTCACATATTGAATGGTTATGTATGTATGTATATAAAAAAAATTATTTAGATCAGATGTATACATGACCAAAATTATTTATTTTAATTTATTTATACTTTTATTAATTTATTATATTTATATTAATAAGTCAAATTACACAAATTTAAATAACATAAATTCATTGTGTCACCATATCATGTTAAAAATTGATCTAATATTTTATATATGCAAATTTATATTAAATATAATTTTAAGCAACAACAAAAAAAAATTGTAATTATTTACAATTTTTAATATTATTTAAATCAAAATAAAGGTTATATAATTAATATAAAATGATATACGATTCGAAAATTATATTATAAATTTTATAAAACATATCCATCATCATATTAACTTTCGGCCAAAATTCCAGAATTTAAAAAATCATTTATAATAACGGTCGGAATTAATTAAATAATAAAAAATATAATTTCAACTCGGAAAATTATGGAATTTCTTTTTGTGATCTTATAATATAATATTCGAAATTTAAAAAATTTAAAATTTGAAAAATATGTTATGAAATTATTTTTAATTTTATTTTAATGTTTTTCGGCTAGTAATTTATATATAAATAATTTAATGATATAATGCGTCCTCCTCCTCCATTCCCCCTCCCGTACCTCCGATCTCCTTTGTCCCCAGTAAATATAACACCATCCTCAAACGTCCTCATACTCTGCCTGCCTCCACGGCCGCATCCATTCCTCCTCCGCTCTCAACCCAAGCCACATTGCCCACTCCCGTCCCCAGCCAACCTCTTTGCATTGAGATCCCCATAGCCAAAACCTTTGCCCAGGTGGTGGCCTCGGCACCACGCTCTCCCCTTCTGCCCAACCCCCCGTCCAAGCGGCGCCTCCCCTGGCCGCTTTTCAAAAACGTGCGTCACACTGTTGAATTTTTGAAATCGAAGAGCCGCTGCCTTCATTGCGCGGGCTTGAGACACGTGGCGAAGAATTGTAGGGACGCAAAGATTTGTTACAAATGTGGATTTTTCGGGCATCCACAAACCCACTATCCCGATGAATGCATTAAACCGACTCGTGCACGAAAAAACAGTAGCGGCTCCTCCTCTCCCGCTAAAAACAAATCCAGTTCAGCCCAGTGGGTCCCCAAGTCTAATCCCCTTTCAGCTCAACAGAAACCTTCCCTCTCCCCAACGCACTCTCTCTCCTCTCCAGCTCCCCAAAATCTGCCACAATCCCCAATGCAGCATCATAACACAAAATTGAATTCGGAAACTTTTTCAATGGCGGACCCATCTTTACTCCTCACCGAAAATATCAACAGTGGCGCTTGGTCAATCGACTCCCTTCACTATGCACTCTCCTCCACCTTTCATCACCGTGACTGGCCGCTTTGGCTCCTGACCAATAATAGCTTCATTTTCTTCTGTCCCTCACATGCAATCCGAGATCAGATCCTTCTGTGTTTGACCATTACTAGAGCAGGTGGTGTTGTACAATTTCAGCCATGGTCCGAACTAGATCATCTAGCTCCGCCTTTGGATCCACCGTTAAGGGCGCGGATTACGGGTTTTCTGGAACTCTTGCGGTTCAATTCGGAGGCCATTTCCGACGCTGTCAGACCAGTGGGAAGATTCCTGGCGCAAGACGACTGCAATTGGGCGGAGTTCGACCATCGCTTTTTATACATCAAAATACAATTCTATAGCGGCATCAACTCCCCAACCTCTTTCGTTGATGTTTTGAACAACGTGGAGTACCTTCTGTCCATTGAGAAATGGGTGCACGAGCACCCGAATAGGCGGCCGGAAAACCACTTGCTTGGAATTGACTATGAGAGAGACTTCCCCCACTTCGAGCGACATATCCCGATTGAAGATTTGGATTCAGAGGACAGGTTTGACGTAATGAACTACGATCCTCTCTTCTCAGAATCCCCACCGGAATTTGGCCAATTCAATGATCAGTCATTTGAAGTAGTAGGTCCAAGGGGCTGGGAACCATGGCTAGTCCAGGAGCTAAGGTGGGACCCGTACGCAGATATGGACCTCTCAACCCCCCTTTTTCAGCAAATCCCACCACCACCAACAACCCAAACACCGCCTCCACCACCCCACAATGAAGCCCCTCAGACAGATATTCATTCTCCCCCTCATCAGTTCCCTGTTCCCCAGCCTGTTGAGCAAAGCCAAGTGGCCCATCCAGCGACAGGTCAGTGGTCTCAGCTCGTCACTCCAATGTCTGTCTGCCGGAGCTCCAGACTGGACAAAGCGGCATCACACCCTGGTAGTTTCTTTAAACATGTTGTTTTTTCCTTTCTTAATAAAAGTCTAAACAAAAAAATGGCACGTTGCATGGGCATGAGTTTGCATGATGAACACTACACCTCCATGCATGCAATCGAATCAGAGCGCTTAACGTTCTCCCAATGAAGCTAATTTCTTGGAATGTAAGGGGGTTGGGGGACCCCAGTAAAAGACATGTTGTTAACCTTATAATAGTCCCACACAAAATCGACATCCTTTTCCTACAAGAATCTAAACTATCAGACCTATCCCCTAACCTACTCAGACAAATTGGTGGGCCATTACTATCTGGGTGGGCCCACCTGAATGTTGTCGGCTCTAGTGGAGGCATTATGACGGCCTGGAATGAATCCGTGTGATCCCACTACCAAACTTTTCACCACACATCACCTCTACACGTAGCCCTTCGTCACTTGCAAACTAGGACGATCTTTTTCTTCTCCAACATCTATGGTTCACAAAATACTCAAGATCGAAATGATCTATGGTCGAATTGCCTCACCTTCGCCTCACACATTAATGGCCCTTGGGTGGTTGGTGGAGATTTCAACACCACCCGATCCTCAGTCGAAAGAAATTCGGGCAACTTTTCCCATGACTCTGACTCCTTCAACTCTTTCATTAACCTATGCTCCCTGATAGACCCACCCATCAGCAACCGCCTATTTACCTGGTCAAGCCGCAGATCCGAACCTTCGTTAGCCAAACTAGACCGTTTCCTTTTCAATCCAGCCTGGGATGACTTATACCCACTTTCCTTGGTCTCAGGCCTAGCCACAATCATCTCTGACCACTGTCCACTCCTCATCGACACTGGCTCCTCCACTTGTCCTACCCGACCCTTCCGCTTCGAGTGACTCTGGCTCCTTAAGCCGTCATTCGACAACTTCATCAAAGAAATCTGGTCACAGCCCTCCCACATTCCCTCAGCCACCGCCAGGGTCGACTCCAAACTTCGATCACTCTGAAAGATTATCAAGCCCTGGGCCAAGTCAGTTCGGGGCTCCATTCGCTCGCGTATTTCAGCAATTCAAGATGAAATTTTGGACCTAAACATACTCGAAGAATCTAACCCTCTTATCGAATCTGATCGGACTCGCCTGCGAGACCTGGAAGCGGAACTGGATAGATTGACATTGCAAGAGGAAATAGGCTGGAAACAACGTTCCAAAGCGAAATGGATAGAGGATGGCGATAAAAACACTACCTATTTCCACCGCCTGGCAAATGGTAGGCGTAGATCCACTTTCATCCCCGAAATCACCCACAGCAATATCACTGTCACCGATCAGTCCGACATCCTCAATCTGTTCTCCGACTATTATCGAAACATTTTGGGAAAACACCACCCCCCTCTCCCTCGCATAGACTGGAACCTACTCTACCCAGACTGCTCCCCCATCCCTATTGACCAACTCTTCACGGAGGCGGAAATTTGGGCTGCGCTGAAGGGAATGTTAGATGACAAAGCTCCTGGCCCAGATGGCTTCGGCCTACTATTCTTCAAACATTATTGGGAAACCATTAAATTTGACATTATCGAGATGTGTTCTGAATTCCAAGCCGATCCATCATCTGTTGCTCGCCTTAACTATGCTAATATCATCCTCCTCCCCAAAATCCCAGGAGCCACTACCCTTCCATCCTTCCGACCTATAAGCCTCCTGAACACCACCTTCAAAATCATAACCAAAGTTCTAGCCAATCGCCTTCAAGCCGTCATCGCCCCCTTATTGGAATTGAACAATCCGCATTCATCCTCGGCCGTAACATCATGGACTGCATGGCGTCTACCCAAGAAGTCCTCTCCTTCTGCCACCAAACTTCAACGCCAGGTATACTCCTTAAACTAGATTTCTCAAAAGCTTTTGACACAGTTAATTGGCAATTCATTCTGGAACTTATGGAGCATAGAGGTTTCCCCACAAAATGGTGCAACTGGATCCAATACATTCTTAGATCTAGTTTTTCCTTAATCTCGATTAATGGTGCTACTGGAGGTCTAATCAAGACTGCTCGTGGCCTGCGACAAGGCGACCCACTTTCTCCTTTGCTCTTCGTCCTTGTCGTTGACGTATTCAACCGTATGATCAAGTTAGCTATATCGAACAACCTATTTGAAGGCATCAAGCTCCCCAACTCGAATCTGGCCATATCCAACCTTCAATTCGCTGATGACACTATCCTTTTTGCATCGCCCACCGTTAACAACATCCACTGCCTTAAAATAGCATTGTACTCTTTTGAACTCATGTCAGGCCTCTCCATCAACTTCAATAAAAGCTCCATCATCATGCTTGGAAACTTTGATCACCTTGGGCCAACATTTTCCAATCTTCTCAACTGCAACATCGAGCAATTTCCTATCTCATACCTCGGTATTCCCCTCCGCCCAACCAAACTACTCAGAGCAGATTGGCTCCCCCTAATTACCAAAATTGAAAACAGACTTCTTTCCTAGAAGGCACATTCCCTTTCTCCAGCTGGTCGCCCTGTCCTTGTTAAGTCAGTCTTATCGGCCATCCCTTCATATTGGATGTCATTTTACAAGCTTCCAACCTAGGTAATCAAAAGAATCGACACGATTAGAAGTTCCTTTCTATGGAATGGGGGAAGGATAAAGAAGCTCGTAAACTGGCGGACCGTTTGTCTGCACACTGACAACGGTGGTCTTGGAATTGTTAACTTATACTACTTCAATCTCGCGCTTCTCGCAAAATGGCTCTGGCGATTTCTCACCCTCGGAACCTTCCTTTGGAAAACATGGATTACCACACTTCACTACCACTCCAATCCACACCTTGTCCTTCACTCCACCACTAGCCTTAAACCATCCCCATTCTGGACTGGTGTCCTCGCCACCCTCCCCCGTGTTAAATCACTCTTCCATGTCAATTTGGGTAATGGGGCAAATTGCCTCTTCTGGTTGGATATATGGCACGGCCAACTACCCCTTTCCTCTATCCTCCCCAACCTATATTCTCACTCAGCCACAATCCATGCTACCACATCCGACTCCTTTAGCTTGGGCCCTGACCACCTCTTTCCATTCACCTACTTTGACCTTGCCACCTTAGCCGAGCTTCACCAAGCAGCCTCCATCCTCCAATCCATTCAATTCCACCCAATGCCAGATGAGTTCATCTGGGCCCCAAATCCCACAACTGGCTTCTCCGTCGCCTCCTGCTATGCACACCTAAATAACCCTGGATGTCTCTTCAACTTCCCCAGACTTTAGAAATGTCAGCTCCAACCTCGCATCGCTTTCTTCCAATGGTGCCTTATCCACGACCGCATCAACACCAGAGACAGACTCATTCGTAATTACATCGTGGTGGATCCAAGCTGTGCCTTATGCTCTAACGCAACTGAAAGTATCCAACATCTATTCGTAGAATGTGATTTTTCTTTTAGGGTTTGGGTTGCAACATCCGTTCACATACTCGGCTATATCCCAACAATCACTTCATTTTTCGAATATTGGCAGCAAAACCCCCCCCCCCCAATAAGCACGTAGATCCCTTTGTGGCTATATTCAGTTGGTGCATTTGGGCCGAGCGAAATGCACATGTGTTCAGTAAGCCCAAATCTCACTTAGATGGAACATGCAGGCATATTATTTACTATTTCTCATCTTTATCAGGCCACAGTTTCTCAGCTCCATTCAGGCTTAGACTGCCATTCTCCAGATCATCGCCAGCTGAATCGGCAGGCAGCACTTCCGCAACTCCTACCCGAAGACATCCTGGACACCACCGCTGAACATTCTGCAGTACTTATCTACTTTATATACTGATATATGTATTAAGTCGTTATGTATCTATGACTCTGCTATGTAGTTGACTGTCTGTGTGACTGTTGTGCAGTCTTCTCTCATTTTGGCCAGCGATCAGGCTTGTTGATCGTACTATTTACATATTATTATGCTATATAACCGGCTGTGTAGTGACACGCTACACAACCGTTTTGCTCCAAAAAAAATTATAATAATTTATTTTTTATGTTGTGTTTTGGATCTGGAATATTAAGACATATATATATATATATATATATATTCATTTAATTTTAATTAATTTTATAATTAATATAGTTATATATAATATACATATTTAAATACATACATTTATAAGTACCTTTAGTTATTGCAAAGCAAGCAGGGTGGACTGGCCCCTTTCCAGATTTATTAGAAACACACATAAAATAGTAATTTGAACAAGCTCAACCGACCAAAAATAAAAAAACTGGGACAAAACAAAGTGAAAGAAGCAAGAAAAAAAAGAAAAATGCAACAAACAAGCAAGAAAGAAGAAAGAAGAAAAAGGGAAACCTAAATTCTAAGAGATATTCAAAACATCTACCTCGAGCAAACCAAAAGCAAATGCTCCACTCCTGATTTTAGCATTCATGTCATTACAAAGTATGACCTCAGTCTTGCTTATCTAATGAAAAACTCTGTCATTTCTCTCACGCCACACCTCTTCGACAAAAACTTTAAGAGCAAGGAGGAGGTGCAAAGAGCGGTCATCGCGCCATCTTGTTGCCTTAAATATTCTATTCCACTCATCAAAACAAAATAAGACAGGGGGAGAAAAGCCACCCGTAGCAAGGACCGTAGACCATATCGCCATGATTATGGTACAACCAAAGAACATATGTACATTATCCTCTATGTGACTATGGCAGAATTCACATGAAGCATCCATACTCATACCACACTGCACAAGCTTAGTTTTGGTAAGTAAAGCATTTCTCAACACCTTCCACAGCATAAGGCTTGATCTTTGTATACTTTTCTTATTCCAAACTCTGGAGCTCCACCTGAAACTAGTGACATTATCATCATCATCAAGAGCTTTGTATATTGTTGCAATGGAGTGCTGTGATAACCCTGATTTTTGTGAGTAATTTCATGATTTAATTTAGTTTGTATTGGTTTGAAATTACATTGGAAAAATAGGAAGAGGAAATTGATTTGCAGATATAAAGTATAAAACATGTACATGTGCACAAGACAATGTACACACATGCACACAGATTTCTGTGTAATAAGAATTTAGCAGAAATCAATAGATAAATTAAAATAACTGATTTAGAAATACATATGCATGAAGATAGAATTTTATCTTTAAATAAAATAGGGTACAAAGAAAATAAAAGCTAGGCAGAAATAAACTTAAAATTATTTAAAGAAAGAAAGAAAAGTAAAAGACTTAGGTATGCATGTGTTATACATGTATACAGTCAACCAATTTCTGGAAGAAAACAGAAGTTACATAGAAATGGCATGAGTCCTTAAACAAACACTTTATCCATTTCTAGTAATTTCTTTAATTTAGGAAATAAGAAGTCATGGATATAACATGACCCGGGAAAAGATTAAAAGAATGAGGCTTATTTCTGAAAATGAAGACAAGGACCACATACCCTCTTATTTCTTGAAGGCAGGCTATGTTATGTATGAGGTAGAATTGACATTGGGTAAATTCCATAAACCCTAGTAACAGCCAGGATTTATATAAAGAGGCTTGGGGTAGTGAGATCATACCCATTTTGTTCCTCACCACTTAAAGAAAATAATATACAAGACATAAACCAGAGAAAATAGGAGAAGGCAAAAGACTAAAAGGGGTTCATAAGGCATAGGAAGAAGAAGGATTAATGTGAGTAACCTCACTGAAAACTTTGGCATTAAGACCTGAATATTGAGGCAGCCTGTTTGAACTAATCATTCATTTTCTTTTACAAGTTATGTTTTATGATTGGATGACTTTGATTTGTTAATGATTTGTTTAAGTGTAAAACCTCTATCTGATTTACCCAGAAAAAAAAATAAGAGTCATGGATTCATGATTTAAAATGTTTGTCTGTGATATGGGTTAGCTTTGAGATGGACTGATTTCTTTTATAAGTTTTCTTTATAAAGTTGTTTACAAAAATCCCCGGATTCATGTGGTAGATATATGGTCTGAAGACAGAAAGAAATATGGGGCTGCAACATTGTGTTGTTGCTTATGTCTCATATTAATTAAAACAAAAGAAAATATAGGAGTGCAATGTTGTACATGTGCTGAGCTTTTATGTTTTTATGAATTACCCAAATCAAAATATACTTATGGTTTAGCCAGATCATGAATCTGATTGAACCAGAGGTAAGAAAAGATAACTAGTAAACTACTTAGGACCATATGTGTGCAACTGGACCCATTGTAACCCATAGGAGAAATGTTATACTAAGAAATCACATCTGTTTTCATGATTAAATGATTGCTTCTGAGAATATAACTTACCAAACTCTGAATGAATACATGTTGGTTGCATTGTTTATATTTCTCTGATTAAGAGGTGAGATGTAGAAGGGATTAGCACTGCTATGAAAAATAATAATAACACTTAGTAATTTAACTAAGGACTTGGGATCTTAGGGCTACAAAGTATAGCTTGGCAAGGGGAACATTGCAAGCTCACACATGGTATGTTTATACCCAGGGGCCTGAGTGTGCTGGGTTAACAGAGAGATGTCCCAGGCAGTGTGTGTTTAAAAAGGAGAAAGTAGCTAAAGAACCTACTATTTTTGATAATGAACTTTAGATATAGGTTCAGGAGAGGCCTGGGCAAAATCCCTGATGGCCAGTAAAGTTGAAAAGGGCATGATGACTGAATTGATGATTGCATTTGGTTGGCTTATGATGTTTTTGTTGATGAATCTTATGCTTGTTTTCTATGAATTAAGTCATTGTGATCACATATATATAATTTGTTTAACACTGATATGAATGCACATGCCTCACAAAAACATGTACAAAGAAGATACTGAGTTTCTTATTCATACAAGGCACTGGAATATAAATGGAATTGAATATGATCATGTTTTTAGTTAGATTATTCATACCAGACAATTAGTCTGACCCTTTTGTGTTTGTGCACCATTGGGTGTCTCATATTTGTATGAGGCAGTTCATGGTGATTATGCAGGTAAATAAGAACTTGGTTGATCAGGAATTGGATGAGTTAACTACTTAAAGATTTGGATGCTATGTTTAAAAAGACTTTGCTGAAGTAAATCAAACATTCATGATGAACTAGATTAAGACCTTTTGTTTAAGTTATTTTGAGAAACCAATGTATTGTTAATTGCTGTTTTGTAGTTGTTGAACTTATATGTATCAGCTGAGACTATGTGCTTTGTTTTTACAAGATGTTTTGCTAAGAAAAATGAATTTTAAGCTCCAAGAACAGTCAGGCTAATGGTAGAAAATTTGAGAATAAAGGATTTATGGATTAAATGTATATACAAAGAACTGACATAAGAAAATCCATGTATAAGTTAAGAAATAATTTTTAGACACTTTGAGACGTTTGTCATAAAGATTTAGACGTCTGAGATCAAATTTAGACGTCTGCCATAAAAATTTAGATGTCTGAATTTAGTTCAAAATGTTTTTCACTCTCTGTTTCAATTTTAGACACTCTGAGACGTCTGTCATAAAGATTTAGACGTCTGAGATCAAATTTAGACGTCTGCCATAAAAATTTAGATGTCTGAATTTAGTTCAAAATGTTTTTCACTCTCTGTTTCAATTTTAAACACTCTGAGACGTCTGTCATAAAGATTTAGACGTCTGAGATCAAATTTAGACGTCTGTCCTAAAAATTTTAGACGTCTAAACTGCTGATTTTGCCTAATTTGCCTATTGAAGAAAAGAAGTGTCAAAAATTACTAAGTAGCAACTGCATATGATTATGAGATTAATTCCCCTGACTTAAAAATCAAAAGGTATTGAAAATGAGCTATGTGCTGGTTGATTAGAAATTCAAAATTCAATCAGGATACACTCTTGCTAAACAACACTCTGATCCAAGCAAGAGGGTCACATACATCTTCATATGTATGTGAATATATTTATTGATGAACTGATATAAATATATTAGTAAAAAGGAGGATCCTGGATTATTTAGTAAGAAGGCTAAATGACTCTAAGAGATTTATTGATGTAAAAAAAATCCTAGTAAAAATAATTAGGTGGAATTAGTTAGGGTCATTTCATTTGGTATCAGAGCTATGTTGTTAAATAACATAGCATAATTTTGTATGAACTTGTTTGCATTGGATGTATAGAAGTGTTGATTGCTTTGGATGTTTTGATTGTTAATGTTTACACTATTGATATCTATTATGACAGAATAAATGATAGATTAAGATGAGTTAATCTATAGAATATTAGGCAAAACAGACTAACCTAAGTATTATATCTATAGAGTTATGGTAGGACCCAGACATCAAAATGTAGGAACAAGTGAACCACCCATGGTGAATGTGCAAGAATTCATGAGAGCCCTAAGGGATGGAGTAGGCAACAGGCAGGAAAATCCACATGAGGAACTTTCCAAACTACTCAAGACTTTTACCAATCTTGGAGGCAAAACTTTTGATGGCACAGAAGGAGTTATGGGAGTTCAAAATTGGCTCAGAATTTTGGAAAGAATCTTTGCAGATATGCAAGTTGGATATCAAAGGAAGAGGCAAATTGCATCCAGGCAATTGAGAGGAGCAGCTTTGGATTGGTGGGAGGTTATTATAGCTGGAAGACCTGAAGGAGAAGTGACATGGGATCAATTTAAAGCAATGTTGGAGGGTAGATTTGTCCCTGCATCAGCCAAGGAATCTTTGCTAGAAGAATTTATCAAATTAAGGCAAGGGGCTATGAGTGTTACTGAGTATACACAGAAGTTTGAATCACTAGCCAAGTATGGTGCAGTGCTTATCACCACTCAAGCAGCTAAGAATGGCAGATACATTCAAGGACTGAATGCCAGCCTTAGTAGAGTTATGCTGCCATATAAGGACAAGACATTTGATCAAGTTTTGGATTTGACTCTGAGCCTTGAACAACATGATAAAGCTAGAGAGAATTTCAGGGCATTCAAGAATAACCAAAACAAGAAGGGAAAGGGTAAATTTCACCCATATGATAAGAAGAAAACAGACATAGCTTCCACCAAGAAACCAGAAGAAGTCAGGGCTACTGAAGTAAAGAAGAAGATCACTTGTTATAACTGTGGCCAAGAGGGGCATATGAAGAATAGATGCACAAATGTTAGGCCTGCATCCTTCAATTGTCACCATTGTGAGAAGGAAGGTCACATAAAGAGGAACTGCCCAGATTTTAAGCAAGGAAAATTAGGGGCTTTGGAAGGGAAAGGCAAGGCAGCTGAGGGATCAAGTGTTGAAAAGCATGGTCAAGTTGAAGGTACTTTGCTTATTCACTCAATACCTTTAGCAGTAGTGTATGATACTGGGGCTACACACTCATTGATCTCTCATGATATTGCACAACAATTAAAATTGAATTGTATGATTGTTGATAAGCCACTGTTAATTAGGAGCCCTATAGGTAGTTCATGTGTTATGGGTATGATGTGCATGCAACTGGGATTAAATATAGGAGGACATGTGTTTGAGTCAAACCTATATGTGTTGCAATATCCAGACATAGGAATTATTTTAGGAGTTGATTGGTTGAGTAGATATAAGGCTATCATAAATATGGAGACATCCACCATATCATTGAAAGTTTCAGATGGACAAAGAATAGTTGTTCTTTGTGAGGCAAACAAGAATAGAGGTATAGCCAACCTTTCTACATTGTCTAATGAAAAACCCATGCCTGCATTAGAAGAGATCCCCATAGTTAATCAATATGTTGATGTGTTTGGTGAAGTGAGAGGAGTTCCAAACCACAGACCAGTTGAGTTTTCAATCAAGATAATTCCAGGAGCTAGCCCAGTGGTTAAAAGACCAACTAGAATGGGGCCTAAGGAATTGATGGAATTGAAAAAGCAATTAGTTTAACTAGAAGAAAAAGGTTTTATTAGACCCAGTAGCTCATCATGGGGAGCACCAGTAGTCTTTGTTAAGAAACAAGATGGATCCCTTAGGTTATGTATTGACTATAGGGAATTAAACAAAGTCACGGTTAAAAATAAATACCCATTACCAAGAATTGATGATCTCTTTGATTAATTGAGTGGTGCAAAAATATTTTCTAGACTTGATTTAGCTTCAGGCTTTCATCAGATGAAAGTAGAAGAGGAAAGTATAAAGTATACAGCCTTTAACACCAGATATGGACTTTATGAATTTTTAGTAATGCCATTTGGTTTGACAAATGCTCCTTCCTATTTTGTTGATTTGATGAATAGGATTTTTAGAGAATACTTGGATAAGTTTGTATTAATATTTATTGATGATATACTAATTTATTCTAAGTCAGTTAGAGAGCATGAAAACCATTTGCATATGGTATTTGAGAAATTGAGACAGGAAGACTTGAAAGCAAAGTTTTCAAAATGCACTTTTTGGCAAAATGAAGTGAATTTTCTAGGCCACATTATATCAGAGAAAGGAATAGCCGTAGATTCCAATAAAGTCATTGCAGTGCAAGCTTGGAAAAGGCCTACCAATGTCACTGAAGTCAGATCATTCATGGGAATGGCTGGTTACTATAGGAGATTTATAAAAGATTTTGCAAAAATCTCAATTCCGTTAACCAGATTGACTAGGAAAAATCAAGTGTTCACTTGGACTGAGGAGTGTGAAAAAGCCTTTGGGAAATTAAAAGAAGCACTGGTACAAGCTCCAATTCTTAAAGTACCTGAAGGAAATGAAAACTTGGTGGTGTATACTGATGCAAGTGGACAAGGGCTTGGGGCAGTGTTGATGCAACAAGATCAGGTAATAGCTTATGCTTCTAGGCAGTTGAAATCAAGTGAGGTAAGGTATGCTACTCATGACCTTGAATTGGCTGCTATAGTGTATGCTCTTAAGTTATGGAGACACTACTTGTTAGGAGCAAAATTTGAAGTGTATACAGACCATAAATCACTTAAATATTTATTTTCACAAAAAGAATTAAATATGAGGCAGCAAAGATGGATTGAACTCTTAGCCTCATATGATTTTGAAATACTATACACACCTGGTAAAGCTAATAAAGTAGCAGATGCCCTAAGTAGACAACATGCTAAAGTGGCTAGATTAATGATAGAAGAGTTTAACACTTTATCATTATTAATTGATTCAGAGATGGGAAGTGATAATATATAAAACATGAGCTTATGCAGTGAGAATGTAGAAATGGGAAAATTAAGTTTTATTACTCTGGGATCAGAATTGAAAAATAAAGTTGTAAAGCTACAAGACCAAGATCCATTTTTATTTGAAAGGAAGACTCAAATATTAAATGGTAAGGCAGTGGAAGGTTTTCAGTTGAATGATCAAGGCCATTTGAGGAAAGGAGGAAGAATATGTGTTCCAGCAGTTGATGAG
This sequence comes from Allium fistulosum, assembly GCA_030737815.1. Lineage (NCBI taxonomy): Eukaryota > Viridiplantae > Streptophyta > Magnoliopsida > Asparagales > Amaryllidaceae > Allium > Allium fistulosum. The sequence continues at coordinate 1,133,082,138 of CM060906.1, read as the reverse complement.
TTGAAGCAAGAAATCTTGGATGCTTACCACAAAAGTAAATATACTATACACCCAGGAAGCACAAGAATGTATCACAACCTCAAGAGAGATTATTGGTGGAGTGGTATGAAGAGTGCAATGGCAACCTATGTATCAAAATGTATGGTTTGCCAACAGGTGAAGGCTGAGTATCAAAAACCCTCAGGGATGCTTCAACCTTTACAAATACCACAGTGGAAATGGGAAGACATATCAATGGATTTCATTGATGGTTTGCCTAGAACTAGGAGGGGAAATGATAGTATTTGGGTAGTGGTTGATAGGCTAACCAAGTCAGCCCACTTTATACCAGTGAAATCAGAAAGAAATGCAAATACCCTAGCCCAGTTATTTATTAAAGAAGTAGTCAGGCTGCATGGTATACCAAAGACTATAGTAAGTGATAGAGATACCATCTTCACTTCAAAGTTTTGGCAGAGTTTTCACAAGGCAATGGGGACTGATTTATGCTTAAGCACAGCATACCATCCTCAAACTGATGGCCAAACAGAAATTGTGAACAAATTGCTTGAAGACATGTTAAGAGCTTGTGTATTGGATTAGGGAGGAAGTTGGGAGGATCATATCTTTTTAGCTGAATTTGCATACAACAATATCCATCATTGTAGTATAGGTATGGCCCCCTTTGAAGCTCTTTATGGGAGACATGTTTATCACCCTCAAGTTGGCTTGAATCTGGAGAAAAAGTGGTCTTAGGACCAGAAAATGTGAAGGAGACTTCTGAAAAGATAACTTTGATCAGAAGAAGAATTGCTTCTGCCCAAGATAGGCAAAAGAAATATGCAGATCAAAGAAGGAAGGCAGTACAATATGATGTTGGGGATTATGTATTCATCAAGATATCACCCATGAAAAAGGTTCTAAGGTTTGGGAAACAAGGGAAGTTGATTCCTAGGTATATAGGACCATATAAAATCCTAGAAAGAATAGGAACAGTAGCCTATAAATTAGAATTGCCAGAAGAAATGAGAGCAATGCATGATGTTTTTCATGTGTCTCAACTTAGAAGATAGGTTCATGATAAGGAGGCAATCCTAGAATCCTCTAAGGATGTGCGGATTGATCCTAGAATGATCTATGAAAAGGAACCAGTGGGCATAGTCTCTAGAGAAACCAAGAAATTGAGAAATAAAGAAATTAAATTAGTAAAAGTGCAATGGAGTCTTGACCCAAACGATTGCACATGGGAAGTGGAAGATAAAATCAGAAATGATTATCCACAACTGTTTGATTAAATGAGAGGTAAATTTATTTATATTAATGAATGTTTTGATTGAAATATGCATTATGATTTTTGTTTTAATATGCATAGTGTTTAATTAGTGATTGGCTTGAGAATGGTTTTGAGATCAGAAGTTGATTTTCTGGAGTAATGGTACTTAAGTTAAGTATGAAAGAATTGTGGGACATAATTCCTAAAAGGAGGGGTATATGTGATAACCCTGATTTTTGTGAGTAATTTCATGATTTAATTTAGTTTGTATTGGTTTGAAATTACATTGGAAAAATAGGAAGAGGAAATTGATTTGCAGATATAAAGTATAAAACATGTACATGTGCACAAGACAATGTACACACATGCACACAGATTTCTGTGTAATAAGAATTTAGCAGAAATCAATAGATAAATTAAAATAACTGATTTAGAAATACATATGCATGAAGATAGAATTTTATCTTTAAATAAAATAGGGTACAAAGAAAATAAAAGCTAGGCAGAAATAAACTTAAAATTATTTAAAGAAAGAAAGAAAAGTAAAAGACTTAGGTATGCATGTGTTATACATGTATACAGTCAACCAATTTCTGGAAGAAAACAGAAGTTACATAGAAATGGCATGAGTCCTTAAACAAACACTTTATCCATTTCTAGTAATTTCTTTAATTTAGGAAATAAGAAGTCATGGATATAACATGACCCGGGAAAAGATTAAAAGAATGAGGCTTATTTCTGAAAATGAAGACAAGGACCACATACCCTCTTATTTCTTGAAGGCAGGCTATGTTATGTATGAGGTAGAATTGACATTGGGTAAATTCCATAAACCCTAGTAACAGCCAGGATTTATATAAAGAGGCTTGGGGTAGTGAGATCATACCCATTTTGTTCCTCACCACTTAAAGAAAATAATATACAAGACATAAACCAGAGAAAATAGGAGAAGGCAAAAGACTAAAAGGGGTTCATAAGGCATAGGAAGAAGAAGGATTAATGTGAGTAACCTCACTGAAAACTTTGGCATTAAGACCTGAATATTGAGGCAGCCTGTTTGAACTAATCATTCATTTTCTTTTACAAGTTATGTTTTATGATTGGATGACTTTGATTTGTTAATGATTTGTTTAAGTGTAAAACCTCTATCTGATTTACCCAGAAAAAAAAAATAAGAGTCATGGATTCATGATTTAAAATGTTTGTCTGTGATATGGGTTAGCTTTGAGATGGACTGATTTCTTTTATAAGTTTTCTTTATAAAGTTGTTTACAAAAATCCCCGGATTCATGTGGTAGATATATGGTCTGAAGACAGAAAGAAATATGGGGCTGCAACATTGTGTTGTTGCTTATGTCTCATATTAATTAAAACAAAAGAAAATATAGGAGTGCAATGTTGTACATGTGCTGAGCTTCTATGTTTTTATGAATTACCCAAATCAAAATATACTTATGGTTTAGCCAGATCATGAATCTGATTGAACCAGAGGTAAGAAAAGATAACTAGTAAACTACTTAGGACCATATGTGTGCAACTGGACCCATTGTAACCCATAGGAGAAATGTTATACTAAGAAATCACATCTGTTTTCATGATTAAATGATTGCTTCTGAGAATATAACTTACCAAACTCTGAATGAATACATGTTGGTTGCATTGTTTATATTTCTCTGATTAAGAGGTGAGATGTAGAAGGGATTAGCACTGCTATGAAAAATAATAATAACACTTAGTAATTTAACTAAGGACTTGGGATCTTAGGGCTACAAAGTATAGCTTGGCAAGGGGAACATTGCAAGCTCACACATGGTATGTTTATACCCAGGGGCCTGAGTGTGCTGGGTTAACAGAGAGATGTCCCAGGCAGTGTGTGTTTAAAAAGGAGAAAGTAGCTAAAGAACCTATTATATTTGATAATGAACTTTAGATATAGGTTCAGGAGAGGCCTGGGCAAAATCTCTGATGGCCAGTAAAGTTGAAAAGGGCATGATGACTGAATTGATGATTGCATTTGGTTGGCTTATGATGTTTTTGTTGATGAATCTTATGCTTGTTTTCTATGAATTAAGTCATTGTGATCACATATATATAATTTGTTTAACACTGATATGAATGCACATGCCTCACAAAAACATGTACAAAGAAGATACTGAGTTTCTTATTCATACAAGGCACTGGAATATAAATGGAATTGAATATGATCATGTTTTTAGTTAGATTATTCATACCAGACAATTAGTCTGACCCTTTTGTGTTTGTGCACCATTGGGTGTCTCATATTTGTATGAGGCAGTTCATGGTGATTATGCAGGTAAATAAGAACTTGGTTGATCAGGAATTGGATGAGTTAACTACTTAAAGATTTGGATGCTATGTTTAAAAAGACTTTGCTGAAGTAAATCAAACATTCATGATGAACTAGATTAAGACCTTTTGTTTAAGTTATTTTGAGAAACCAATGTATTGTTAATTGCTGTTTTGTAGTTGTTGAACTTATATGTATCAGCTGAGACTATGTGCTTTGTTTTTACAAGATGTTTTGCTAAGAAAAATGAATTTTAAGCTCCAAGAACAGTCAGGCTAATGGTAGAAAATTTGAGAATAAAGGATTTATGGATTAAATGTATATACAAAGAACTGACATAAGAAAATCCATGTATAAGTTAAGAAATAATTTTTAGACACTTTGAGACGTCTGTCATAAAGATTTAGACGTCTGAGATCAAATTTAGACGTCTGCCATAAAAATTTAGATGTCTGAATTTAGTTCAAAATGTTTTTCACTCTCTGTTTCAATTTTAGACACTCTGAGACGTCTGTCATAAAGATTTAGACGTCTGAGATCAAATTTAGACGTCTGTCCTAAAAATTTTAGACGTCTAAACTGCTGATTTTGCCTAATTTGCCTATTGAAGAAAAGAAGTGTCAAAAATTACTAAGTAGCAACTGCATATGATTATGAGATTAATTCCCCTGACTTAAAAATCAAAAGGTATTGAAAATGAGCTATGTGCTGGTTGATTAGAAATTCAAAATTCAATCAGGATACACTCTTGCTAAACAACACTCTGATCCAAGCAAGAGGGTCACATACATCTTCATATGTATGTGAATATATTTATTGATGAACTGATATAAATATATTAGTAAAAAGGAGGATCCTGGATTATTTAGTAAGAAGGCTAAATGACTCTAAGAGATTTATTGATGTAAAAAAAAATCCTAGTAAAAATAATTAGGTGGAATTAGTTAGGGTCATTTCAAGTGCTTAACCTGTCTTGTTGTTCAAATGTTGTCAGGTCCACTAGGAAGCACCACAGACTGGATGTGATTCCATAGTTGTTTCACTCTTGGATTTGATATTAAGGCAAGCTCACTGTGCCATCTAAAATATAGTCAGAAGCAATAGCAGTTAATGGTATCCCAGTTTGTCGCATCTCATCATAGGTCAGAACATTGCACAGCAATAGGCCAATAGAAGACCATGGCTCAAACCAGAAGGATGCACTGCTTGTAGGAGACAACACACATTGGGCATGTGGCAATAAAGTAGTTCTTAACTGAAGTATAGATCTCCACACCCGTCCACAAACAGGAGATGCAATCGTGGTCCAAAAATGTTTTCTTCCAAGATGGTGTTTAGCAGCCCATCTGCCCTACAAGCTGTTGTGTTTGTTGATGATGCTGTCAGAATGTTTAGAATATGCAGCTAAGTTCCATAAACCCATTTTCTTATTTCCCAAACCCCCCTTGTCAAAAGGTCTCTCAACCTTGGAATAAGCAATAGGGATTAACTTTCTTGAATGCATATTTCCAGACAATAGGAAATAATTCATAACTTTCTTAATGTTAGATATTAGTTTAGCTAAAAGAATAAAACTTTTGCACCAATACACAGTCATTGCATGGAGTATAGACTTGATGATAGTTGATCTACTAGCATGAGATAGGTTCCTGCTGCACCAACTATCCATAGTTCTGGTTATCTTCTCAAACAAAGGAAGGCAAGCAGAGTTGCTTATTCTTCTAGAGGACATGGGAACACCAAGGTGTTTGACATCTGAAGTGAGAGGTGGCAGATTTAATGTGCCATGCAAATTGCTTCTTTGAACATCAGAAACTCCAGCTAGAGATAAAAAAAAGACTTCTAAAAGTTGATCCTCAGGCCAGTAGCTCCAGAAAACTCCCTCAACACCTTTGATATACAGCTCATGGAAGTCTAGGTTGATTTAGTAAAAAGTAGAACATCATTAGCAAATAGCAAAGAAGTAATACAAGGATTCTTACATTTCGGGTGGAGGGAAAACTCTTTTCCTCTGAAGAAACATATAGATTTTCCATTATATATCATAGAATAGGTCACTGTTGAAATGCAAGTATGTATCCAATTGACAAAATGTGAGGGGAAGCCCATACAAGACATGATTCCAACAATAGCATCCCCTTGAATTGAATCATAAGCTCTTTTGATGTTAAGTTTCATCAAAGCTCTAGGTGATATGTAGCTGCGGCTGTAGCCATTCATAAGCTCATGGGAAAGAAGAACATTGTCAATGATACTACGAGTAGGGAGAAAGGCAGCTTGATTTTGAGAAATAATGCCAGGAAGCACTTTTTTGAGTTTGGATGCTATAACTTTGGATATACACTTATAAATGATATTGCAACAGGCTATCGGTCTAAAAGAAATGACAGAAGAAGGACGCTGAATCTTAGGAATGAGGACTAAGTTAGTAGCATTAATGGATCCAAGCATTTTACAATGCAAGAAAAAATTGTGGACAGCTTTTAGGAGGTCAGAGGATATAATATCCCAACAATGGACATAGAATGTTGCATTGAATCCATCGGGACCTCCATAGGATGATCCATTCATTTCAATGATAGCTAACTATATTTCTAAATTAGTGATTTGATCAGACAATAGGTTGATATCTTCAATCTTGAGTTGAGGCAAGGGAGTTGAGATAAAATCATTAGCTGTGATAATGTGGTCACCTGATCTACTAAGCAGATTTTTATGATACTGCAAAAACACCTTGTCCACTGAGGCAGGGGTGTCATGTAAAATGTCATCTTCATCTGTGATTTGGAAAATATTGTTCTTCGTGTTCTTGATTTTAAGTGTTGAATGATAAAATTTTGTATTTCTGTCTCCATGTATCTCCCACTCTTTCCTTAGTTTCTGCTTCATCACATTGAGCTTAGATGTCATGGCTTCAGTTACCTGCAAGGTCAAGTCATGCTCAAGAGAAGAAAGGTAGATATTACTTGGGTTCTCTATCATTTTGGTCTGCACTACACCAAGCTGAGCTGTCAGTTAGTTGAAACTTTATCCCCATCACCAAATTTTTCCTTAGCCCATCCTCTCAGAGCATTCTTAGTGGCTTTTAATTTTTGCTGGAAAATAAACATTTTGTTACCAAAAAAATTAGTTACCCAAGCAACATTAACAATAGATAGGAAATCTGCTTCACTGATCCAGGTGTCAAAAAAATTAAAACTAGTATTCTTTTTAATTGCATTACTCCCAAAAGACAAGAAAATAGGGGAATGATCAGATAAAAGAGGTGGAAGAATGTTCAAAATAGTGTTTGGAGAGTGAGATAAAGCAGCTGAGTTGATGAAAGATAAATCAATATGGCTCATAATTCTGGTGCCAGACCTACTCTTATTATTCCATGTAAAAGTTGGTCCAAGGAATGGTGGTTCAAAAAGATTAGATGAAGTGATAGGTTCATTAAGAGGGCCTATGTTTGTGAGAGAGAGAGGTCTGCCACCACACCTATCAGTGACCTTGAGCATGCAATTGAAACCACCAAGAACATACCAAGGATGTGTCTCCTGCCGAAGATGAGGAAGATTATCAAGAAGCTCTTTCCTAGGAGCCAAATGGTTGTCAGCATATACAAAGGTAAGATAGAAGGAGGTTGAGGTGGGAATAGAAAAAGCATGAAAGTGGATAAATTGTCTATGGCTAATGATTGGTGTAAGTTTATAGCTTGAGGGGTCGGAGAGGATCAAAATTCGACCATAGGATGCTTCATAGAGATTGTGATGTAAAGACCAAGCAGGATTGATTATATTAGCCGCTTTGAGAGAAAGAGAGTGATTTAATTTGGTTTCTAGCAAAGCCATAACACTAAGGTTATGCTTTGCTATCAAGTTCTTTGCTAGCATAAGCTTGAAATCCTTTTGAGCTCCTCTAATGTTCCAACTAGCAAAGTTTTGTAACATAGATCAAACTATTGAGAAAGACGATATAAATTATTCCTTGTTCTTCTAAGAACAGAACATGTTGAATTGGTATCAGGTAGTGTTTCAACATAACATGAAAGGAAATAAACAAGGAAAGGAAAAGAACATGTATTAACTTGCATAAAGGAAATGGCTAAGTAGCCATGAAAAGAAGGAGAGCTCTCATTTTATTTCTAAGGTAAAACTAAAGAGAAGAGAGCCTAAAGAAGAGAGACTAAAGAAGAGGAGCTAATTACATGAAGATAAGGGGTATTTATACATGTATGAAACCCTAATTCATTTTTTGAGGAATGCCCAAAATACCCTTGAGGTAGTGTGGCCACCAAGTAATCATTAGCTTCAAATAATCATCCATTAAGTGTGCATGAAGATTTAATGGCCTTTCAGCATGTGCATTAGCTCCTAAGTGTACATTAAGGTAGGTGGGTAAGTGGGGTCCTCCATGATCATCACTTTGAATTATTTCCATCTCCATTCCTTTGTATCTTCTTTGTGCATGCATATATCTTCATGAAACCACTTGTATATGAAGCCAACCTATAAAACAATATAGAAGTTTCCAATTAAATTTTCTCAAAATAATATATGCACAAAAATGACCGTTTTGCCCCTATATGAAGATGAATATGTGACGATTTGAAAATAATTTGAATTTTGGTTTAAACATGTTAAAACACCCAATATGATCATTTATTTAATTTAATTAGATTAAATATGGTGGTAAAAATATGCACATTTACGTGCACATCAAATACCCCCACACTTATCTTTTTATTTGTCCTCGAATAAAGAAAAACTAAGATAAATCCGTTTTCATTGGGAGCACGATTGCATTGAGCGTATGCAACAAGCCGTTAAACCTCTGGGTGTCCCCAGTAGGACGAGTGTTGTCTCGTGAGGGTTTTCAGCGGATACTACCCACAAAATCCAAATGCAATATGAAAATATTTACAAAATGCAAGATTTATTTACAATGATATGGATGCAAGTTTTTTTGAAAATATTTACAAATGAAGGATTTAGTTTTAAATCGACACAAATAAGTTAAATACAGGTTTTGGTCATTGTCATGAAAATTTGAGTCATTTACTCGTCAAAACATCCAACAAAAATCAAGTTATCATAACAAATAGACTATAGTTTAACTCGTTGTTTCGATCGATAATACAGTGTAACTATGAAATGGATCCTTAGTTGATTATAGAAGTTTATCAAAGTGGTATTTTCATTTCTTTTCAATAAAAAGTTAAATCAAACAAGTTAAAATAGTGATTGGATTTCAATTGCTTACTCTCTCTAATTTTGTATTTGAAAATTTTATTGATATTAACAATATTTACATATGCCTAACTCCGGTAAACTGAGACCAGATATATTACCCGTGCACTGCCTTGTGGACTGATGTGAGGGGAATACGGAGCGTGGCGATTGAACACACAAGTGTGAACACTTATCAACTATAGGCTTTATTAAAAAGAATTTTTTATATACATACACCTAACTCAGATAAACTAAGGCCAGATATACTGATCGTGCACTGCCTTTCGTGCTTACGTGAGAAGGGTACAGAGCATGGCGAGTAAACACACAAGTGTGAACACATGACTCTAGGTGTTTATTAAAAAATATAAACTTATATACAAGAAATTTGTTTTTTTGTTTTTCTTGTTTTTTTGTTTTTTAGAAGAGAGAGTTTCGCACTATCATCTTAGCACCATTTAACTTAGAAGACAAAAAATGTTATATCTTTACTTTAAATAAACCACTTTTAAAACAAAGATTTTAAATTAGAATGTATTTCATAATTAACATGTATGAATCTTCTTATATACTAGTTAAACCATCGTTATTTGTAATCAAACTTCACTTTTATTTTTGTTAAGACAAATAAATTTTCAAAAATTTCAATTTAGTTAACCAAAACCATATATTTATCCTATAGTGTTTCTTTAAAAATAAATAAAAAATGCAAAAAAAATATTATTATTTTTTTGAGATTTTTTTTAGTTTCGAAAAGAAAATGTAAAAATAAACTACGAAAAATAAAAAAAAATGAAAAATGAAGATGAGACTCTCCCCACACTTGATTTTGACTATGTCCCCAAAGTCAACCCAAGTGAAAGAAGAAGAATAAAAAAATGACCTATATTCACATGAAAATTAACGATATTTACACGAGATCAGAAAGTATATAGTCAAAAAGTAAATGAAACGGTCTTCCAAAGACCGATTCATTTGTCTCGTCAAGTATGCGAGACATAGCTTAAGCTCGAAAAACCAAACCATAAATGATTTAAAAGTTGAATATTGATTTGGAAAAACGAATGTCATTTTAAAAATCGAATGAGTTGTTTTATTTTCGATGATTTTTGGGTTCGATAAAACAATTGATTGAAATTCAAGTTCATTTTCACCACATTGAAATTCAAGCTCATAATTGACGAATTCTTCAAAGTTATTGATTTCAAAATCGAAATGGTGATTTAACTCTTCCCCTTCAGAATTTGACAACTCGTTTTCGAAGAGTCCAAAGAAATCGCGTTCATTGAATTCGTCTTCCTTATTTGGCTTATCAACAACTTCATCGCATATATTAAGTTCAAAATCCAAAGTTGTTGTATTCAAATTTTTAAAATTGTGAAAAGGAAAATCGAATTTTTAATTTGGTTCCACACCCTCAAAAGAATGGAAATCCAACTCAATTACCGAATTTTCAACAACTTCATTAAGATTCTCATTTTCAATTTCAAAAGTTGTTATTTGAAAATCGTCAGTTTTGGTAAAAGATGGATTATTGCTTGATTTGTCACACGTTGGAATTTGAATCTGTGTCATCATCGTAGATTTCGTTCATTTGTTCAACAAAATCCAATTTATAGCTATTAACTTGAGAATTTTCGATTTGGATTTATTGAGAACAATTATTTTCACTCGTTTCGTAGTTGATATTATTCCTATTGCCAAAATTATTTGAAAAGTGGATCACATTTTCGTTTTGACTTTGAAATTCATTTTGGAGTTCGAAATTGAATTGGCATGGGTTATACTCAAAATCATTTGAATTTTGAAGTGAATTCAAATTTTGATTATTTTGAAAACTTTGATTCGTGTTATCGCACAAATATGAATTGTACAACTCATTTACCCTTTGATTTTTTTGTTTAGAGAGTTCGAGTAAAAACGAAATGTTATTTTCAAGATTTGAGGGTTGGTTATCATTTCAAAAAATTTGTGGTTCAAAATTCGAATTGTTTATACAATAGTTGTCGTTAAAATATCCATAAGAATTTGAAGTGAAATTAATGGATTATATTGATTTTCACAACTATTTTAAAATTCATGTAAGTGGGGAAACTCGGACATTTTCAAGAATGATTTTTTTTAGTGAAAAGGTATTTACATATAGAATTTATTTTTCAAAATGGAAAATTGATTTTTTTTTTATGATTTTTCAAAATTTTTTTTTGAAAAGATTTTTATTTTTTTATTTTGGTTTTTCTAAAATTTTTTTGGATTTTTGAAATTTCAAAGAAAAAGGATTTAAAAATTTCAAGCGAAAAGGAAAAGGAATATTTATAATTCTTTTAGTTTTGGATTTTGATTTTTTTTTAAAATATGCATGAACTAATGCAACTAAATGAATGCAAGGGTCTAATTACAAATTATTTATCCTAAGTTAACCCAAAATTGTATAATCACGCTTTGTCTTAGATTAACAAGAAAGTCTCGGTCAGGTAATGGGTAGGACTTATCGGTGCACCACGAATCACCGTAGCAATGCAACCGAAGGTTTAAGTACCTTCAGAGAAACAATTCGGTATAATATTTACGAATCACCATAATATTTATAACTGATTATTGCTCTGCCGTAGCCTAGACACCAAGAAATTAAATTGTCAAAAAAGGACAAATTATCAATATACAATTAAGTGTTGTTGATTTCTAACCGTTATTATTAATCAATTCTAAGATGATATGCAAAACTGAAATTAAACGTGTATTAACAATGCAACTACAAATGAAATTTGTTTTTGATTTTGTTTTAAAATGCAAGCAATCAACAATGCAAAGCAAATAAAACTAGAGATGAAAGCACAATACCAGAGCGTGCAGAATTATTGGCAATTTTATTTTAAGCTGCGATTTTTTTTCTTTTTTTTTAAGCAAGCAAGCAATTATTTTAGCAAGCACTTCTGCCACCTGCAACCTGAAAATATACACGTTTTTTTTTGAAAATAACTTGTTGTTTGTTTTTTTTTCAAAGAAGAAACTAAAATAAATGAAAACAAGATAGAAATGAAACTAAACCAAAATAAATTTTAAATTTTTTTTAAAACAAACACAAGTATTTATTAAAAAAAATTCTTTTTTGGTGTGGAGAGAAAGTTGGAAATGAATTTTCAAAAAAAAATAAAAATAAATTGCAAATATTAGCCCAACGTAGCCCAATGTTCCAAAGACAACCCAACAACAATTTTTTGTTTCTTTGTTTGTTTTTTTTATGAAAAAGGAAGATATTTAAACAAAAGGAAAAAAAAGGTTTGAAATAAACAAGACAAAGTAATAAACTTAGCCCATCAAACAATGATTTACGGCCCACTACCCAAACCCGTTTAGGTTCACTTTCATTTACAATTTCTCAGGCAAACTAAATAAAAAAATTAATCTTCTAGATACCGCATCCTCTTTTTCCCAATAAAAAGAAATCGAATGGAATTGAATCTCGAGTCAGCTACGTGAATTAGGAATGATTATTTGGAGGTTCGATTGGCTCGAATTAAGCTCAAAGATAGAGGCGATTGCTTGGTTTGGTGATGGTTTTGGTTGTCGACTTCGAGTTTTCTGGTGTCGCTGATTGATTTGTCAAATTGATTGTGGGTTGGCAAGTGTTGCTGTTTCTTGGCTTCGCGATGGGAAGTAGGGATGGCCACGGTGATTTGGAGGGAGGTCTGGAGTTTAGAGCATCTCCAACAAATACGAGTATAGATTTCAGAAAATATGCACTTCAATTTTGTAATTTGATATTTTCTCCAACAGAATTTAACCAGGCGCTTGTTCAACAGGCGCCTGATGTTCAGGAGCCTGTTGAACAGGCGCCTGGCATTAAATAATTATAAAATATATAATTCGGGCGCCTGTTAAACAGGCGCCTGAGCACTGGGCGCTTGTTCAACAAGCGCCTGACAATATGGCGCTTGTTCAACAAGCGCCTGAGATACAAGCGTTTGTTGAACAAGCGCCTCACTCAATACCAAATTCTCAGCCCAAAGGCCCCCTTTTCTGCACTATCGTGTATTCTCGCACTCTGTTGGGGTTAATTCTGGGTGCGGATTTGAGAATGTTGGATCTGTTGGAGATGCTCTTAGTGTCTGAAGTGGTGCTATCAATCGATGTTGTGTTTGCGGTGATTTCAGAGGAGGATGGTGGTATGCTCAGAGAAGATAGAAGTGCAGAAGGTTTTTTTTTGGTCGGGGTCGTTTCAGGTGATCGTAGGTGGTTAGCTTGTTTTTTTTTCTTTTCGAATGTGGATGAGTGGTAGTATGTTGGTTGAAGTAATGTAATTTGCAGTGGGATGTTTTGATAGTGGGATGAAGTTGAACGTATGGTATATGGAAGTTGTATGATAGTGTATATTGTAGGCAGTTTGGTCTGTGAGTTTGGCAAGCAGTGTTTGTGAACATGGGTTGAAGTGTTAGTGGGTAAAGTGGAGTGATGACTGGTGAATGGCAGTTTTTGGTGGTTGTGGATATGAAAAATGTATTGTTGATAAGTTCAGGGTTGTACAGGAAAGATGGGTGGTTGGTGATGTAGAAGAACTGATGTCAGAGCAATGTGTTGTGTGTGTATGTAAGGAAGTAGAGCAATAGCGATTTGATGTTGGTGATGCAGCTGATTGGTGAAGGAATGGTTTCAGGGGTTTTTCGCGTGGTGATGTTTCTGAAGTTAATGGTTTCAGTGGATGGGTTTGGGGAGATTGTCAGGCAGAGGGATTGATTTGCTGTTGTGTGGCAGTGATGATGTTTAGGAATGTGCTCAGTAGGAGGCAGGTTGTATGGTCTTTCGTAGATGGTGGATATGCAGAGGCAAGAAGGATGTGTTGCTGTGGTATTGAAAAGAGGAGGTTGCAGGGGGGTTTTGGTGGTGTGTTGATGGAAAAGGCAGGGATTGGGGTGACAAAGTGTTGTTTTGGTTTGTGGCAGTGGAGTGTAATGGTCGGAAGGTGGTTAGCAGAGGTTTTGGGACGTTTGTAAATGAATAGTAAGTTAGGTTGATTGTCGTGGTGGAATGAGCAGTAGTTATGTGAGGAGGCAATGTGTTGTAGAGGGGTCTGATGATGACAGAAGAGGGTGGAAACTCTATGATAGTAAGTGGAGTTGCTGATGAATTGATGCAGTGTGGTGTTGAGTGTCGAAGTGATGCAGCAATGGAAGTTTTTGAACAGAAGTGGAGATGGAAGTGGAGACTAATGATAGAAGTATTGTATGGTTGTTATTGTGGTGAGGTTGTGGTGAAGGAAGTTGGATGGTTGAAGTAGTAACAGTGAGGACTTATGCAATGTTTGTGAAGGAGTGAAATGTAGAAGGGTGAAAGTTTGACACTCTGTATGGCTGTTTGTAGATGTTTGTATGGTTGTTTGTTAATAATGGATAAAAAAAAGATTTGATGTGGGTGAAATTTGTATGAAGTGTTGTATGGAGGTGGAGACTGTCAGTTTGATGTTAAGGAGGAGGTTATATGGTTGTTTATGGGTGGTGAATGAGTGGTAGTTGAAGATGCTAGCAGTAGTTTTGTGAATGGTTGTGGGGGTATTTGATGGTGAGGCAAGTTATATTTGTGGAAGCACAGTAGCAGTGAACTGATGGGATGGCATAGTATGGGGAAGTGAAGCACTGTGAACTGCAGTAGGGGTATATGTCAGTTATAGGCAGAGATTGATGAAGACGTTTGGATTGGTTTTGTGAAATTTGAAGTTGTGAAGTGAAGGTGGAAAGTGGAGAGGCAAGCAGCTAGGTGATAGAGGAGTGTGGTATTGAAGTGGGTGAACTGGAATAGTAGCAGTGTGATCAGTAGGAGGGGTAGTGAAAATATGGGTGTCAGTTGTGTAAATGGTGATGTAGGATGGGCAATTATGAAAGCAAGTGGGCAAGTTGATGGTAGTGATGCAAGTAGGTCAGAGGAACTACTGTGATGTAATCAAGTTGACAGTTTAATGTGATTAAGTTGAGGGGAAGGCAAGTGTGTAGCTGACAGAGTTGTGTTGGAGGTTGCAAGGATAAGGAGATGATCAGAAGTTTATGGTAGAAATGAGTGTAGAGAGTAGCAGTTGTATGGTTGTGCAAGTTTGATGTGCACGGTATGGCAACAGCAAGGAGTTAAAGGCAGATGTATGTTTGGTTGAGGGGACTGTTGCTGATGGTGAGAATTTGAAGTTGTAGTGGATGAATTTGAAGTTGTATATGGTCAGAGAAGCACACTGATGAATTTTGACAGTTTGGCACTGTTATGAAGGTAGTGGATGGAAATAGTAGTATGACTGAAGTGCAATTGAATAAAGATGTTGAATGAAGATGGTGAGATGATGTTTCAGGTTGTTGGATGGTAGTTATGGATGTGATGTCTGGTATGGTATGGAGTTTGTGGTGAATCTGCAGAAGTGGGTTGTTGCGTAGTGATGTTTGTGTGAAAGCAGTATGGAAGAATAGCAGCAGTATAAAGGAGTTATTGCTGCTATGGGAGTGAGACAGTGGGGAAGGCAGAGAGTATGGTTGTGGTGGTTAGTACAGAAGAAGTATGGTGATGCAGAAGAACTTGTGACGGTGGGGTAAGATGTAGACAGAGGAAGGATGTTTCACTGTTGAAGAAGTGACAGTGCAATGCAGAAAATCAAAGAACAATGAAATGCACGGTGCAGTTTTGTTTTTTTCTTTTTTCCTGTAAATGTATAAAAAAGGAAAGAAAAAGAAAGATGTAAATGTAAAAATAAAATGCAAATGTGAATAAATAAATAAAATTTAGAAATTGTGTTTTTTTGTTTTTTAAATATGGAAATGCACACAAACAAAACAACTAGAACAACATGCACACAAACAAATGCAAACAATAATCACACAAACGCACAATATTTTTTTTTCAATGCAAACACACACAAAAATTAAACAAAAATAATTCGAAGAATAGAAAATCAAAATCAAAGTATTTCCCCGGCAACGGCGCCAAAAACTTGTTTAACGACAAAATTTTCTTTCGGTTTAGAAAATCGTCGATAAAATTCAAATTAAAATAACCGCAAACGCACGGTGTACTATCGTAGTACGTAGTGAGTACGGGTCAATCCGTAGGGAATTGTAAGATTTTAAATTTCTATTCAATCAAATTAACCCAAGAATTTGAAGAGTGTGAACTAAAAATGTAAGTAAACTAACTAACTAACTAACAAAAGAAATTTGATAAAAATATGAGAGTGTAGAGGCAGTTTAGTGGTAATTTCCACTCTCTAGATCATAGAAATCAACACAACATGAAATTATGATTTCTCCTTTTTGGTCATTAGTTAGTTTACTTGATGTGCTTATCATAAGTATGGCCTATTTGTGCTATTAATTAGCTCAACATAAGCCATCAAACTATAACACACCCCTTAAACCACTTACTAACTCTCATGAAAATGACAACAAAGTTGAAAATGAAATCTATTTTAAGTATGGCCTATTAACTATTAATTAGAAATATAGACCATCAAATTTTAATATCAACATTCACTTCATTACCATCATCATATGTAGATGAAGAGGTAATTTGTATTAGTGAATGTTTAAGTATGACCTATTTGGTGTCAACAATATATGCTATCAAATTCAAAGCAAAAACAACAAGTTAACCACTTCATGCATTCTCATTAAAGCACAAAAAGAAAGCATAATCATCAAATTATGTTGAATCTACATACTAGAGAGCTTCATTACCCCTAAATTGTAGGGATTAGCCTCTCATATTTGTTATCATTTCAACAAATGTAGAAAGCAACATGAAACAAAAAGAAAGGAAAATGAAAGCAAAGTAAAGGAAGAGCTATTCTACTTGCATAAAATAAATCTACACTACTAACATGAAAGGAAATAAAAAAGGAAAGGAAAAGAACATGTATTAATTTGCATAACAGAAAAGTACATAAAAGAAATGGCTAAGTAGCCATGAAAAGAAGGAGATCTCTCATTTTATTTCTAAGGTAAAACTAAAGAGAAGAGAGCTTAAAGAAGAGAGACTAAAGAAGAGGAGCTATACATGAAGATAAGGGGTATTTATACATGTATGAAACCCTAATTCATTTTTTGGGGAATGCCCAAAATACCCTTGAGGTAGTGTGGCCGCCAAGTAATCATTAGCTTCAAGTAATCATCCATTAAGTGTGCATGAAGATTTAATGGCCTTTCAGCAGTTGCATTAGCTCCTAAGTGTACATTAAGGTAGGTGGGTAAGTGGGGTCGTCCATGATCATCACTTTGAATTATTTCCATCTCCATTCCTTTGTATCTTCTTTGTGCATGCATATATCTTCATGAAACCACTTGTATATGAAGTCAAATTCCTATAAAACAGTATAGAAATTTTCAATTAAATTTTCTCAAAATAATATATGCACAAAAATGACCGTTTTGCCACTATATGAAGATGAATATGTGACGATTTGAAAATAATTTGAATTTTGGTTCAAACATGTTAAAACACCCAATATGATCATTAATTTAATTTGATTAGATTAAATATGGTGGTAAAAATATGCACATTTACGTGCACATCACATCATAATCTATAATTTGATCTTTATCATGGTCATGATTTATTGCCCTTTTCTTTTTCTTTTTTCCAATGTTATTTTGCTTGCTAGGTGAGCAACCCAGTGGAGTGTTAGATTGTGCCGAGTTGAGAGTTAGAGGTACATGAGGAGTTGGCGTCGGAGGAATCCAGCCAGGAGGAGGAATCCGGCCAGGTGGGGGTGAGATATGTTGATATGGGTGTGATACCTTGTTGGGATCAAGTGGTTGAGGGTTGTTATCTGGTGCTATCACATGTACAAAGCTAGGAGATGATGCTTGTGCATGATCGTGTGTGCATGACACAGTTGGTATAACAATAGATGGTGGTAAGTTGAATATTTGCATGTCCTCGGTAACAGCAATACAAAGGGGCACAACCAAATGATCATGCACTATTTCCTCACCAACAGTTTCCATATGTTTTCCAGCAATTACATCAAAATCTTTACAATTTTCATCATGAAGAAGGCAGTCTAAATCATTAATTATTTCTTCATTTCTCATCTCATTGGCAAGCCCATTGACTGTAACAGACTGTTGTGTTGTCCTTATCTTGTGAGAATCACTTTGTCTTTCATGACAAACCATTTCAAGTTGTTGCTGGACAACAGCATCAACAACAAGTTCATTTTTATTTTCCACCTCACTGTTTTTCAATACATCTTCTTCGCTATTTTTCTGTAGCAAGTGAAATATATTTGTTCTAATTAGATCATTCATATCTTGCCCTACCTCTTCCCCTTGATTTAAAATAATTACATAAACTGGTGATTTCTCATGCACTTGTGATGGCATGCCATTCAAAACCATTTCCCTTCTCACTGTTGCACTGGGAGCATAGGCTAGTTCTCCATTGGCCACCATATCTTTACCTCCATGCCTTTTATTTTTGAAGTGATGTCCTACTCTCTTCCAAATGTTGCTTAGTCGTGTCTGCTTTCTGTCACCTTTAAATCGATTATCGTTCATTTTGTGAGGATTAATGTTGCTTACTTCCTGTGCTGCCTCAATAATAGCAAGCTTCACTATTGTTGCTTCTTTTTTTACAATGTAATTAGTACAATTTTCAGTGGTATGGCCAAACACCTTGCACGTACAGCATGCTTCAGGTCTCCACTGATAGAATACATGAACAACTTGTGTTGTTCCATCAGCTAAAAGGACAAAAAAGCTATTAACCATATCAAAGGGTGTCACTTCCACCTAACACTTTGCATAAATCAACCTATCCATTCTCTTCGTGCTTTCATGTAAACACTTCACCTTGCCTATTCTTCCAGCTATCTATTTCTATATATATATAATCATTCATCAAATTATTATCTAATTATATATATACATATACATATACATATACCTATACATATACATATACATATACATATATTAATATTTCACATTTATGTAATACATACATATACATACATACATACATACACACACGGATATATATATATATATGCAAATATTTGTATTGTTTTAATACTCATTTTAAAATAACAAGTTTTTGTGTGCGTGTGTGTATATATGCATACATACATATATTTGAACAACATATAATACATATAAAATAAGCTAGCATATTCATTGCGATGCAAATCCCAACATTTATATACAGGCATGTTATACGTTACACGGATTGTTATGTTATGTATGCACACACATTGATATATATATGTACCATTATTCTTAATTTTAAAAAATATAAATCAAATAAAATTCAATCTATTAATTATAACTTAAATGAAATAAAGATTTTATTTAAATTAAATTTAGAAATGTTCTATATAAATTAGACTTCATAGGCCCAATAAAGATCCTATAGAATAATTGTTTTTGAAATTCACCCATATCCTCCGCTATGGGATGGCCTAGTTCCAGCATGTTTGCTATATAGAGGGATTACCACGTTATTGTCTTGGCTGACCTTTCAAACGTATTTACCTCGTATTGTGTATGGTGTTTTCTAAGGATCTATCCAGTTCGCTACATGCATTTTGGCTCGTTCCACTATACTTCACGGTCCCTTTACTAATTGGGATATGCTCCACACATCGTGATCAAAAATGGGTGTAACATATATCTTTATGACATCAGTGTTCCTTTGTAGTCCCTATGGCATATTATACAAGATAAGCTCATCATTCTCTTTTGTAGAGATGTCATGTGAGTTTGTTAAGAAATCCATGATGGACAAGGAGGAGATGATGACGATCATCTATGAGTGGATCATATATCGCTTATGCTCACCGAGAGGTATGGTGAGGTCTACATAGGTTTTAAGTAAATAGAGTAGATCATATATTAGTTATGATCACTGTGGGGTATGGTGAGATCAACACGAGACCCATCATTGAGGATGTGGCTCAAGGTCTATGGTACATTGAGGTACTGACCCTACTTATTTTGGACCTTCAACAAGAATCATTGGATTATGATCGATGTTTAACGCAAACTCAAGTTTCAAATATATACAGTAGTCAGTAGGTCATATATCACCTATGTTTACTAAGGGGTACGGTGCGACTTACACGAGTTCGACTACATTGGATGTGACTCGAGGTCCATGGTACACTAAGGTACTAACTCTATTTATCTTGGGCATGAATCTACCATGAACTCCATTCATCAGCAATGATGAGTATCAATTTATATTCTTTGTTTATCGCTTATCGTTATATCATGTGTCATATTAGTGTTCGATAATGTTGTTGTGTATTCTAGGATATGCTTGTATCATGATATTTGCATTGTCTCTACATTCGTATCTTAGGTTACCTTATCATGATATATTGTTACATATCCGTCACACTATATTAGTTATTTTGATTCATTGATTACAGAAGAAGAGCAGGTTATAGTATGATTTCATACTTTTGTGATGAGCTTACTGGTTTATGGACAATCCGAATTACCTGTAAGCAACATTCATGGAGAGGACCGATCGTGCCTTAGTAGTTTTAGTTTATTTATATATGGTTTTAATATAAAGTATTTTGAGATAGTTGATGTGCACATAAAAATTTGTATTTACTCTCATAATTAATCTTCTTCTATCTTTAATATTAGTAAAGAGAATTCATTGATTATATTTACTTGGTGTCTTTTTGAAATTTCAAATATACCTTTTACATCTCATAGAGAAATAGTATTCAAATATGGGGATATAGCCAGTTATTTTCTAAGTATAACCGTTAGTCACCATGGAGAACTACAATGTGCGTTCACAAGATGAAGTATCCGAGTGTACCATATTGTCTATAATTTAGGTAGGAGTTCGTCGGTCGAAGTTTTGCCTAATTTCGAGTTAGTACGAAGAAGTTATTGCAGTCTGAACAAAAAAATAGCGGCTTCTGCCTTGGCGGAGTTCAAATATGAGGATGTAGCCTGTTATTTTCTAATTACAACTATTAGTCACCATGGAGAACTACAGTGAGCGTTGAAGTGGGGATATAGCCTATTATTTTCTAAGTACAACTGTTAATCACCATGGAGAACTATGGTATACGTTCATAAGCTGAAGTATTCGAGTTTCTATATTGTCTGTAATTTAGGTGGGAGTTCATCGGTCATAGTTTCACCTGATTCTGAGTAAGTATGAAGAAGTTATGGCAGTATGAACAAAAAAATAGCAGCTTTTGCCTAGGCGGAGTTCAAATACGGGGATGTAGCCTGTTATTTTCTAAGTACAACTGTTAGTCACCATGGAGAACTACGGTACACGTTCACTAGATGAAGTATCCAAGTGTACCGTATTATCCGTAATTTAGGTGGGAGTTCATCGGTCGAAGTTTTTTCCTGATTCCGAGTTAGTATGAAGAAGTTATTACAGTCTGAAGAAAAAAATAGCGGCTTCTACCTAGGCGAAGTTCAAATATGAGGATGTAGCTTGTTATTTTCTAAGTACAACTATTGGTAACCATAGAGAACTACAGTGAGCGTTGAAGTGGGGATATAGCCTATTATTTTCTAAGTACAACTGTTAATCAGCATAGAGAACTACGGTATACATTCATAAGCTGAAGTATCCGAGTGTTCTATATTGTCCGTAATTTAGGTGGGAGTTCGTTGGTCGTAGTTTCGCCCGCTTTCGAGTTAGTATGAAGAAGTTATTGCAGTATGAACAAAAGAATAGCGGCTTCTGCCTAGGCGGAGTTCAAATACAGGGATGTAGCATGTTATTTCTAAGTAAAACTGTTAGTCACCATGGATAACTACAGTATACGTTCATTATTAAGTATCAAAGTGTTCCTTATTGTCTGTAATTTAGATGGGAGTTCATCGGTCGAAGTCTCGCCTGATTTAGAGTTAGTATGAAGAAGTTATTGCAGTTTGAACAAAAAAAGAGCGGCTTCTGCCTAGGGGGAGTTCAAATATGAGGATGTAACTTGTTATTTTCTAAGTAAAACTATTAATAACCATGGAGAACCATGGTGTACGTTCATAAGCTGAAGTATCCGAGTGGTCCATGCTGTCTGTAATTTACGTGGGAATTCATCGATCGAAGTCTCGCTTGATTCCGAGTTAGTATGAAGAAGTTATTGTAGTATGAACAAAAAAATAGCGGCTTCTGCCTAGGCGGAGTTCAAATACGGGGAAGTAACCCGTTATTTTTTAAGTAAAACCGTTAATCACTATGGTGATGGTGAACTATGGTATATGTTCATAAGCAGAAGTATCTGAGTGTTCCATATTGTCCATAATTTAGGTGGTAGTTCATTGGTCGAAGTCTCACCTGATTCTGAGTTAGTATGAAAAAGTTATTGCAGTCTGAACAAAAAAAGAGCGACTTATGCCTAGGCGGTGTTCAAATATGGGGATGTAGCCTGTTATTTTCTAAGTACAACTGTTAGTCTGCATGGAGAACTATAGTATGCGTTCACAAGATGAAGAATCTGAGTGTTCTGTATTGTCCGTAATTTAGGTGAGAGTTCATCGGCCAAAGTCACGCCCGATTCCGAGTTAGTATGAAGAAGTTATTGCAGTATGAACAAA
Source organism: Allium fistulosum (assembly GCA_030737815.1). Lineage (NCBI taxonomy): Eukaryota > Viridiplantae > Streptophyta > Magnoliopsida > Asparagales > Amaryllidaceae > Allium > Allium fistulosum. Next base: position 1,133,059,815 of record CM060906.1, on the reverse strand, counting down.
AAATAACTACTTCTGCCTAGTCGGAGTTCAAATATGGGAATGTAGCCTTTATTTTCTAAGTAAAATTGTTAATCACCATGGAGAACTACGGTATACGTTTATAAGATGAAGTATTCGAGTGTTCCATATTGTCTGTAATTTAGGTGGAACTTCATCAGTCGAAGTTTCGCCTAATTTCGAGTTAATATGAAGAAGTTATTGCAGTCTGAATAAAAAAAATAACTTCTGCCTAGGCAGAGTTCAAATACGGTGATGTAGCCTATTATTTTCTAAGTACAACTGTTAGTCACCCTGGAGAACTACAGTGTGCGTTCACTAGATGAAATACCCGAGTGTTCCATAATGTCCGTAATTTAGGTGGGAGTTCATCGATCGAAGTCTCACCTAATTCCAAGTTAGTATAAAGAAGTTATTGTAGTCTGAACAACAAAAGAGCGGTTTCCGCCTTGGCGGAGTTCTAATATAGAGATGTGGCATGTTATTTTCAAAGTACAACTATTAATCACCATGGAGAACTATAGTATACGTTCATAAGTTGTAGTATCCGAGTGTTCTATATTATCCGTAATTTAGGTGGGAGTTCATCGGTCATAGTTTCGCCCGGTTACGAGTTAGTATGAAGAAGTTATTGCAGTATGAACAAAAAAATAGCGATTTCTGCCTAGGAGGAGTTTAAATACGGGGATGTAGCCTATTATTTTCTTAGTACAACTGTTAGTCACCATGGAGAACTACAGTATACGTTCACTAGATGAAGTATCTGAGTGTTCCTTATTGTCTGTAATTTAGATAGGAGTTCATCGGTCGAAGTCTCGTCTGATTTTGAGTTAGTATGAAGAAGTTATTGCAGTCTGAACAAAAAAAGAGCGGCTTCTGCCTAGGGGGATTTCACATATGAGGATGTAGCCTATTATTTTCTAAGTAAAATATTAATCATCATGGAGAACTGTGGTATACGTTCATAAGCTGAAGTATCTGAGTGTTCCATACTGTACGTAATTTATGTGGGAATTCATCGGTCGAAGTCTCGCTCAATTCCGATTTAGTATGAAGAAGTTATTGTAGTATGAACAAAAAAATAGCGGCTTCTGCCTAGGCGGAGTTCAAATACGGGGATGTAGCCTGTTATTTTCTAAGTAAAACTGTTAATCACTATGCTAAACTACGATATACGTTCATAACCTGAAGTATCCGAGTGTTCCATATTATCCGTAATTTAGGTGGGAGTTCATTGGTCGAAGTCTCACATGATTCCGAGTTAGTATGAAGAAGTTACTGTAGTCTGAACAAAAAAAGAGCGGCTTCTGCCTAGGTGGAGTTCAAATATGAGGATGTACCCTGTTGTTTTCTAAGTACGACTGTTAGTCACCATGGAGAACTACAGTGTGCATTCAATAAATGAAGTATCCAAAAGTTCCATATTGTATGTAATTTAGGTGGGAGTTCATCGGTCGAAGTCTCGCCCGATTTCGAGTTAGCATGAAGAAGTTATTGCAGTATGAACAAATAAAATAGTGGCTTCAGCCTAGGCGGAATTCAAATATGGAGATATAACCAGTTATTTTCCAAGTAAAACTTTTAATCACCATGGAGAACTATGGTATACTTTCATAAGCTGAAGTATCTGAGTGTTCCATATTGTCCGTAATTTAGATGGGAGTTTATCGGTTGAAGTTGCGCCTGATTCCGAGCTAGCATGAAGAAGTTGCTGCAGTCCGAAAAAAAAATAGCGGCTTCTGCCTAGGCGGAGTTCAAATATAAGGATGCTGCTATCAAATCTACTTCCACGGGTATAACTAAAAATGCACGCACGTTGTGATTAAATGCAGGCTCACTTGGGCGTGCATAGGCACTCGTTAAAATAAAGGACATATTAGGGTATTTTTACATGTTTTGACTAATTTATTAAAGTGATTTCAAATCATCATTCACTCGTCTACATTTGGGAAAAATGGTAAATTTTTTTGTATTCATTAATTCTAAGAAAATTTATTTGCACATTTTAATTTTATTTTGTAGGAAATTGAGTGCAAATTGGAAGAAGCTTCATGGATGTATTCATGCACAAGTCTGGGAGGCCAAAAGAAGGAAGAAAAGAAAGAATATATTCTTCATAGAGGAGCCTACATATCTACTTGCAAATGGACCATAATTAAAAAGAAAAGCACATGTTAGTAGGGATTAATTTAATTAATGATTACTTGGTGGCCACACAAAGTTAAGGCTAGTTTTGGTAGAACCCTAAAGGATATTATGGTTTTAGAACTATAGTCTTCTATTTTAATTTTATGCAATTTTATTATTTGCTCTTCTTTTATGTTATTTTATTTCATGCTTCTCTTTTATTTCATGCAAGTAGATTAGATTTTTTATGCCAATTAGTGTAGATATATTTTTGTGTAATTAATTTGCTCTCTTTCTTTATAATTAGCATTTTTATAATATTGAAATCCACTTTTGTTGAAGTGAATTCAAGGATTAGAGGTTAAACTCCTTCAATTTTAGGGTAACAAAACTCTCATGAATCATGTAAAATCAATGTAATGGTTTCATTTATTACTCCTTGTTCTTGTGCTTAATGTAAATTTAGATGTAGATGGAAGTTTGACGATTATAAATGAATTTGATAGCCTATGTTATTAATCACAAATAGGCTATACTTAGTCAATAGTAAACTCAAGTTACATCTTCATCTAACTATTTGATTTGATAATAAAGCAAAAGTAGAATTAAAATTTGATGTTTTCAAATATATCATACTTAAAATAGATTTTACTTCTAACTTCATAATCATTTTCGTTAAATTTGACAAGTGGGTTTGTATAATGTATTAAAATTTAATTGTTTAAGTTGTTATAGTTAATATCACAAACAGACCATACTTAAATATATACATTAACTAATTCTACTTGGCTAAAAATGGAGATTATAAATTTGTTATATGTTGATTTGCTTGAATGTGAGAGTGCATTTACCGTTAATTTGCCTTTTAATCTCATTATTTTTTTCTAATTTAACTCTAGTTTTTCTATAATTTTTAGTTAAACACATTTTTGAAATATTTGGGATAGTTTGATTGAGTAATTAGAAATTTTTGTTTTCCCTGTGGATTGACCCGTACTTACCGACGCACTACAATTGTACACCGTGCACTTGTGGTATTTTATTACAATATAATTTGGCGGTTTTCTAATCGATAGAAAATTTGTTTTTGAACCAACAATAGTTTCCCTCACACCAAGCTTTATGTCTGACCCGCATTTGTCTTTATAAGTTTATGTCATGACAACTCTCAGGTACTTGATTGAGTAGTTTGGGAGTCAGGTGCTTTTTGGGGATACACTTTCAGGATAGCTGGAGCACTCTTTGGAGTCGATGTCGATACTTCGTATACATACTTGATATTGTAGTAGTACATTAGATATGTATTTATATATTAGTCCTACCGCATTAGATATTATATTGAGGACTTCGTCTATATGGAGTTTGATGTATGCTAACTTTCTATATTGATATTCATTTATCAGTTATTTTCGCTAGTACAGTCTCTTATATATTGTTATCATGTCATGTTTATGTATATTCAATATATTAAATATTCTCATTCTGTTGTGATATTTTATCGATATGCCTTAGTGTACCATTTTGTTTCTTCTTTCTTTCTCTCTTTCATTCTCGACAAGCCGTCTTTTATGGTATTTGAAAGTCAAGCAGTTGATGTGAGGCACTGATTTTAGGGTATTACGAAGGGCGGGTTGTTACATTTGGTATTAGAGCTTTGGCTCAATGCTCGAACTAAGGAGACTAGTTTGAGTTGATCAATTTGGTAAAAGGGGACACTACCTATATTTTTCTTCGATAATATAATGTATACACCACTTTTCTTCTGGACTTTGATTTATTTCTATCGCAACTTGCTAAGATCTTTTCATCCGGCTATCGGTATAAGTAGACGGAGTATACGGGCGACTGCAGATGGGCTATCTTATATGCCTAATTAGTTCAAAGACTATTTACCTACCACAAACGATATTCCACCACCTATGAACCTTTTCCACAGATGCAGTTAGTGTTAGAGGGGGTGTGGCCCTTGGGGCACCAGTATTTCTGGCTCCACCAGCTTTAGGCTCTCTGAAGCTGTGCCAATATTTCCTTAGCCAATGGGGAGCTATATCTAAGTCCTAAGACTATTGTTGAGAAACATCCTTGGTCATGTGCATAAAAGGGCTTCCGTCGATATAGGTCTATGGAATGTTCTCGTAAGGAAGATTGCATCTTGGCATTTAGAGATGGGAGACTTTGGTTGAGTAGGATATAGTGTTTGAGTGGCTGATGAGCAGGCCCGTGACTTGAAATGAATTCAGACATCAATTTGGTTCTCAGTTCATTTTTAAGATCAAGAAGGGTGTGTAGCTTAAGCATTCCATCCATCTTGTGTAGGGCAGCTTGTCGATGAAGGAGTAAGTTGACCAATTCAACCTTTTGTTTTTAGGGATTGAGGTGGTCGAACTCAGTTGGTGTGGGCAAAGGAGTTTGCATTGGGTCTTAAAGCATCAGTTGGGGATTCATTGCTTGGTCTTATCCCCATTAGGGGCTACTTTTGAAAGTCTCGCTGGAATGGTTCTCCTCTATGAGAGTCCGCAAGGTACTATTTGAGATAGTGAAAGTGGAAAGCAAACTGAAGCTCCAACCAAAGGGTAAAGACCAAGATATAAGGAAGACCGAACTTACGTAAAGAAGAAGGTTGGCCTAGTGTGTCACTCCGGCGGCATGTAGGGGCATTTCACTAGGAGATGTCATCCGGCTAAAGCGAAGTGTAAGTGCTTCAATAGTGATTGGCTCGATAACTTAAAAAAGGATTGCCCTAAATTTCATAGAGTTGGGCAAATGATGATAACTTATGCCTTACAAGCATTACTAGGTCCTAGCAGGCCTACTGCTCAGGAAAAATGAAAGGAGCTTATGTAGTGAGGTATGATATTTTTTGGGGAACTTACTTCTGTTCCTTTTGGTACTTGAGTGGTATATTTATTCATTACTAGTTACTTGGTAGGTAGGCTAATCTTAAAACCTTTTATAATAGGTAAGTTCTTTTGTAAAGGTAAACCTTGTATGGGTAACCTTAGTTGCAAAGCTGAGGTGAAATGACCATGGGTATTACCATTCGAACTTGATGCAAGAGCTTTCAAGTTGAGCAGGGTTGGTCAATGGACTATGACTTGGATTTGTATCCAAGTAGGGTTCAGTGGATGCCCAGTAATGAGCAAAGACCAAGCGGATGACTTATAGGCGCTTGTCTGAAGTCATTCATGTTACAATTGTTTTTCTTTGTGTTGGTAAACCTTAGGTGATGGGAGTAATCCTATGTGTCGAAAGGGATATTTTCAAAAGGTTAGTCCATTCACGTGCCAGTTCTTAACCCCTAGTTCGAGCTTGGAGTTTCTATATGATTTACACTAGTTAGGAAAGGGGTTTTCACTTGATTCTTATAGGCGAGCGCTTGAGTCAAATTCTTGAGGTGACTAGAAGATTTCTGAAGCGTGTCCTTGGTCCTGCAAGGGGATTTTAGTAGTTGGATCAAGGAACCAGATTAAAGTTAGCATAAGAAGGTTCAAGTGGTTGACCCTAATTTAACAAAGAAATCGTGTGAGCAAAGAAAGGGTTGGAACTAATATCGTGTCATTTTGGATAATCTTTAGTTATTGTAAATTTTAGTTAGCATAGTTAAGGTTGCTTGGGATAGTTCGGGGAAGGAGTTCTCAATTGGTTTTGTGGCAATTTGGATAATCTTCTAAGTGACGAGATGATACTTGCCTAGGCGAGCATCGTAGTGCACTTAGTGTATTATCCTTCTTAACATTGAGCGGTTGAGGTGAGTCTGAACCCAAGCATTTGTAGATCTCTATTTAATGATTTAATTTATATAGTTTTCTTCTTTGGATAACGAGTTCTATTTCGAGACTCGATAATCCTACATATTGTGTAAATTTTCCTTTTCGTAGTGAGAGGTGTAATAGTCTTTTGTGTACTATATTCACGAAAGGGGTTACATCACTTAAGCATTTTTTTCATCTTGAATGTCGAGCAGACTCGCGAGATTTATAGTCTGATATGCACACTTCAACCATTGTTGGTTACTATGCATGTTGGTACAGACTCTTTTTGTGTGCTAGTTATTTTTTCTTATATTGTTTGTTGTAGTTTATTGTTGTGCTTGATTGTTGATGTTTAGTATTACTCGTTGATTGGTTGTTTTATGTTAATTGTATGTTGATTATTGATGGTTGCTATTTCTTGATTTGTTTGACATTGCTCATGTTTGCTTGCTACCATTTTTATTGTTTGTTGCTGTTTGATTTTCTTATTGGCTAATATTGGTTGTTATTGATTTTATTGCTTGTTTGAATGTTTGATTGTTTGTATACTAGTAATAGTTGCTTGTTACTTATTATTTCTTGTTGATTGCTTGTTGTTTATTGTTGTTAATTGTTATTGATAAATTGTTGCTTGTTTTGTGTGTTTGATGTTTGTTTGGTAGTTATAATTTCATAATTAAAGTATATTTGGAGAGTGATAATGATAGCTATTTGAAATAGGGCGCATATCATCCATGCCTACTATTGAGTTGAGTTGGGATCTTTACGAGTTTGTTGCAGTGATGTGACTCAGAGTCCATAGTACATTTAGACACTAACTTATTTGAGATTACTCTCCAATAGATTTTCATGTATGATTATGGTAATATTGATTGCTACACTAAGGTCATACATGTATGAATTCTGTGTTGTTGTTGTGTTGGTACATAATCCTCTTGGTATAGTATAATATGGTACTTGAGAGCTGAAGCATGGACATTTAAATGCATATTTGTTTATATTTGCATTTAATGTTGGTACATAATCCTCTTGGTATAGTATAATTTAGTACATAGAGAGCCGAAGCATGGACATTTAAATTTTTATTTGTTTAAATTTGCATTTAAACGGTGAGAAATTTTCTTAAAAAGATGTATGAATTTTTGGGAAATGTGGGATAATGTAGGTTACCACATATTTCCTAGTTGTGTGATGAATTCTAATTTGGGAGCTTTTTGAAATAAAGATTCAAGAATTTTGGTCAATCCTGTTACTTTCTCATACTCATAGGAATTTCGGTGATGAAATTCATTTTGGGAGGGGAAAATATAACACCCCGCAATTATCACGATCAAATATTTAAATGATTAATCTAAGTATTTAACGTTAATTAACGGAATGTCCATCGATTTTTTAGAGATGGATGAATTGGGTCTCAAGACATGCGTAGTTAAGACCGCTTTTCTGACAAAGAAAAATGAGTGTCAGCTTGTCTACATTTGGAGTTGGAAAGTTTTTAGAGTGAATAGTGATTTTTAGAAAAGGGTGGGAATTGACTTTGGGATAAGGCCCATGAGCTAGCTCATAAGTTAGCATACCCTTCATGTTTTCACTACATTCTCAATTCATGTTTCATTTCTTTCTCTTCCCTAATCACTTTCCCTAATTACTCCTTAACCTCTAACCCTAAATCTCTTAATCCAAGTCCAAATAAATTCCTATAAATCCTTGAAAAATCATCATAAGTCCTCTAATCCATTTCCTCACATAACCCACGAAGAAATTAGCTTGAATCGAAGTTTGAATCTTCATCCATGATTTCAAGGGAGAAAATTTTGGGCTTTTGGTGATTAGAGCTTGATTTAGGGAGAAGCAAGGTGAATGTGATGGTTCTTCATATATATTTACTTGTTAATCTTCTTTATTTCGTTTATTGATGATTATGAGATTATATGAAGGGATTAAATTATTTGGGTTGAATTAGGCTCATATTCAGTTATGAACATGATTATATCATCTTATTATTTGTTTAAGACCATGATTACTATTTTTAGATAGTTGGTAAGCTTAGAAATGGATTTTGGGATAATTGAGTGATTATAAGTGACATGGTAATGGATTATAGACTAATTAGATGACATAATTAAGTGCATGTCATTTGTTAGTGATAATAAAACTAATTTAAATGGTTCTAGAAAAGTTAGTATTCTAATTAAATGATCAAGGAAGCTTAATTGGTACTTATAAATATTATTTAAAGTAAAGAAATGATTTTTTATAAGTGAATGGTTTATTTATAAATATTATTTATGTAAAGAAATAATTTTATAAATAAAGGTGATATTTTATACAATAAGTGATTTTATAAAATAGTATAAAAGTGATATTTATAAAATAAGGGATTTTATAAATAATAATAAAGTGATATTTTATAAAATGGTGATTTTATTAAATAATATAAATGAGATATATAAGATTTTATAAAATAATATGAAGAAGATATTTTATAAGATGGTTATAAGGTTTTATAAAATATTTATGAAAGGAATACTTAATTATAAATGAAGAGATTTAGTATTTCAAAGGCTTAAATGGATTTATAAACTAGTATTGTTTTTTTTATAAAATGATATAAGATTTTATCAAATAAAAAAACGATGTTTTACTTTTATTGAAAAGATTTAGTAAATAAAAGTAAGTTCCGATTCAAGTAATAGTTGAATTACTTACTTGAATATACATGTACATATATGTGCATGAACAGGTATACGTATACGTATATTTAAACTAGTATAATAATCAAGATAATTCCCATATTATAACTAGAATTGTTGAATGTAATTGTGCGTATATTCTTATATATATGTGAATGTGAATACCCATATTGGTATATAAACACGTGACGAGTATCTCATGTAATCATATCGACTACAGTGTGCGCTAAGTTGCATGAGTATCGGGCCGAATAATCGCTCCATGAATTCTGAAACATGATTTATATAATTGAAAGTGTGGTTGTGTGTGTATAAATGTACACATAGGCAGTATAAATGTACACATAGGCATTACACAACGTAGGAAGGTCAGTTATGTTGTTTTGGCGTGTTAGACGTCAGTAGATTCTCCCATTGTACTATATACGTGCAAAGAGTGGATTTCGTGTCGACATAAGAAACCACTTCCAAAACATCAACCAATGAACTCCTAAGGAGGTCCGATGGGATGGAGGCAGACTTCGGAAGTTAGGAAGCTCATCGGCTGAAGCAACGAAGAAGATGGAGCTCGGATTCGACGGTCGGTGTAGCTCGAAGCCAACTTGCGTGGGCTTTACTGCTTAAGACAGGCTCCCACCGGTCGACCGGTGGTGCACTGACCTAGGTAGTAAAGCCCTGGTCAGGTGCCATTTAAGCGGGGGTTCTTCCCATATTTCAGGTGTGCGGAGCTTTGTTGCAACTTCAAGGAAGACTATGGGCTACTCAGGGAGGTGGAATGTAAGACAAAGCTTCCTATGGGAAATGATCGAGCATGAGATGGTTACGGTGATCGGTCACATGATCACATCCAACGGGTGTATACGATCAAGCGGAGCGATCCACATCTCTTGGTTTCGGCCTTGAGCGTATATGTTTGATGAATGGTATTGATGTTATATTAGTGAGTCTACATTGTATTGGCCTTACAATAGTAGTCGTGCATACAGTAGGTCTTATATTAGAGGCCATCCATATAGATAGACGATGATGGGATATCGGTCTTTGTTTGTGAGATGCATATTTGATTATGTGATGTTATATTTGATCTATATCTTTACAACATCGGTATTCCTTTGTGATCCTAATGGCATATTATACGGGATACGCCCAGCAATTTCTTTTGTAGAACGTTATGCGAGTTTATTAAGATATCCATGATGACCGAGGGGGAGATTATGACGATCATCTACGAATGGATCGTATATCACTTATTCTTACCAAGGCTTATGGTGAGATCCATGTTGGTTTCAAGTAAATAGAGTAGAGCATATATCACTTATGATCACCAAGGGGTACGGTAAGAAATACACGAGACCCGTCACTTAGGATGTGGCTCGAGGTCTATGGTACATTGAGGTACCGACTCTATTTATTTTGGACCCTCAATAGGAATCATCATATTGCGATCGATGTCTAACGTGAACTCAAATTTCAGATATATAGAGTAGGTCATATATCATTGATACTCACTAAGGGTTATGGTGAGACCTACACAAGTTTGACCACACTAGATGCGACTCGGGATCTATGGTACGCTGAGGTACCGACTCTATTTATCTTGGGCAAGTCTACCATGGACTCCATTCATCGGCATGATGAGTATCGGTTTATATTCTTTGTTTCTCACTTATAGTTATATTGTATTTTATATTAGTGTTTGATTATATTATCGGGTATTTTATGATTTGCTTGTATCGTGATATTTGTGTTGTCTCTGCATTTGTATATTGGGTTACCTTATCACAGTCTATTGTTACATATCAGTTGCACTATATTAGTTGTGATAATTCATTTATTATAGGAGAAGAGCGGGTTATAATATGATTTCCCGGTTTTGTGATGGGTTTACTTGTTTATGGCTAATTTGGGTGACCCCTGAGCCATGTTCGTGGAGAGGATCTGTTGTGCCTTAGTAGTGCTTGTTTATTTGTATGTAGTTTTAATATAAAGTATTTTGAGATAGTTCCCTTCACACCGCGCTTTATGTCTGACCTACGTTTTGCCTTTGTTTGTTCTGTCATTACAACTTTTGGGTACTCGACCGAGTAGTTTGGGAGTCATGTTCTTTTTGGGGATATGCTTTCATGACAGCTGGAGCATTCTATGGGCGATGTTGATACTTTGTATACATACTTGATATTAAAGTAGTACACGACAGATATGTATTTATATATGAGACCCGATGTATCAGATATTATATTCAGGACTCCTTTTGTATGAAGTTTGATGTATTCTGACTTTCTGTATTGATATTCATTTATGTTGATATTCATTATTAGTTATTTATGCTAGTGCAGTCTCTTATATATATATATTGTTATCTAGTTATGTTCATGTATATTCAGTATATTTTATATTGTCATTTGACTGTGAGGTTTTGTCGATATGCCTTAGTATGTGTTTTGTTTCTTCTTTCCTTCTTCCTCGACAAGCCGTCTTTTATGGCATTCGAAAGTTAGGCAGTTGATGTGAGGCGCTGATTTTAAGGTATTACGAAGAGTGGGTTGTTACATCTGGAATGACACTCGATAGTTTTTTGTTGGTTATTATAACAAAGGTCAAATAGAACATATCGAAGTGCAATATTACACAGTTCTCTTGACTTAAGAATATTGTTGAGCTTTAATGCGGACATCCCACTTTGTTTAAAGTTAAATTGTGGCATGGTGTCCATTGAACGACTATAGTTGGGTCTGACTTGAAGCATTGAAAGTGAAACACTATTTAATAGAGAATTCGTCTCCTGGGTTATACGAAATTAGTATCACAGTCAACTATAGTCAACACAAAGTCAAAGTCTCTAGCAAGAGCGGTTCAATTTATAATAATTGTTATTATTAAACAAAGGATTTTGTATTTAAGTTATACAAGTTAAACATGGATAATATTGGAATTTTAACCAATACCAAATTCCATAGGTCCTAATGTGATATAACGAAAAGAATTGTTGTAAGTTACTGTCACTACCGGGGACTGCTTAAAATAATGAAATTTGATTTTACCGCAACCGTTTAAGCGATAAATTAGGCCAAACTATCACACCATTAGCTAAAGTGATGTACGAACATTAATATTCAATTTTTTCAATATTAATCACTGATCAAATTTACACCTAAGAGTCATAGAACCGCAATGTTGAATACTCTGAATATCACCTGATTTGATAAATTATAATTGTTATAAATTAATTAACATTTATGAAATATTAGTTATAAAATTTTATTTTATTTGTGTTGATATGTGTTGAAAATAGTACGTTTATAAAAGTTATATACGCATATATCAATATATGATATCAATGTACATTTGAATTTGATTTAAATGTAAATTAACTAAAATAGTCTAAAGAAGAAGGCAAGCATATAAGGCCTAGGGTATGGCTGGCCATGGTATAGGGTCAAAGGGGGTGATATTTGTGATATCATGGGTTTGATTAGTGAGAAAAGGAAGGATCCTGATCCACATTTTTCACTCTCTCTCGTTTATTGAAACCCATCAAGCCTTTCATTTTGAGATCGATTTCTCCTCTCCCACTCTACCCTATAGGCCAAAATACCGAGCCTCCTCTTGCTTTATTTTTCAAACCAAAACAAGATCAAATTAAATTATATTGTAAGGTGAGTAGATCTCTTTGATTGGTAGCACTTTTTGGAAGAGAACGGATTTGATTTTAGAGTTCCACTGGTTTAAGATTTGATGTATTATAACTAGGCTACAACCACGGCAATCTTCTAATTATTTCAGTTTTATCTACATGGATATAATTAGTTTTATCATCTATATTTTAATAGGCTAGATTCGGACCATGAATCCATATATATATTTTTTATCAATCTTTACATATAATTATAATTGTTCAAAAATGTTTTCTTTACGCATACATGTAAATTAGCTATCGAACTAATTAATATAAAAAAATTCGAATTTAAATTTAATATAAAAATGTTTTTTTAATGAACTAGAATATTAAAACTAACTTATATACATATACATATATATATATATATATATATGTGTGTGTGTGTGTGTATTTCTAAATCATTGAGATAAATTTATGAATAATATTTTAGATACAAAATTATATATGTATGTATGTATTCAATTTGAATTATAATTTTAATATTTATTAATCTAAATATATTAAATTACAATTTGTTTATATATATATATATATTAGGTATATCCATATATTTATAAAACAATTTTTTGTACGAAAATAGAAAAATTAATTTTTCTTTACGAAAATTTACATCAAAAAAACCTTTTTGAATCCGTACGGACTTATTAAAAAAAGTGTATTTGTCAAACCTAAATTATGCCGAAATTAAATATTACGTATATTATATATATATATATAATATATATAAATATATATTATCATGCAATATTATTTAGATATATATAAATGATTTAAATTATGGAATTTAACATATATTTATGTTTTTGAAAAAAATCATATGTATATATATATATATTTATTTATTTATATATATAGACACTCACATATAATTTGTTCATGAATTTGAAATTTGAATTGGAATTATAATGATATTTTAAATCTTGATCTAATTTCATAATTTGAATTTTATAATTTGAATTTCGAGATTAAATTGTTTTATACATATATTATAAATAATTATTTTGCATATAAATATGTGTATATTATTTTTAATAATTATTGTAGATATATATAAGTATGTTTTAAATTATATTAATACTATATTACATGCATCAAATTTGTATGTGGAGGGACTGACATGTCCGATGTGGTGTAAATCCTATCACTTAGATACGAGTATGTTAAACCATGTACACTGTATATGTTGCATGTGCATGCACACGTACATGTGTATATGATACACATGTGCACAATATACAACATATATAATATCACATAAAACTCTTTTATCGATAAATAAAATAAAATAATGATTTTGTTTAAAATTTATTTAGACAATATCTAAATCAATTTAGACTTTGTAAGCCTAATAAGATCCAAAATGATAAATAAAATTGAACTTCACTCATTTAACCCACTGCGTGCTGGCCCAGCTCCAATATTATCGTCATGCCATGATTTAACTATGATTGAAGTAGATTATTCATATTGAAGTTCCACAGTATTCTTAAGTCGAGGGAACTATGTTACTTGCTCATACTGAGATTTCATGTTTGGCATAATTGTTATCAACCAACATAAAACTCTCGAAAGATTCATTCCATAGTTATCCAGTAACTACAAGTATGTAATCCCTTGGTCCCAACATCAGCCATGAGTAATACACTGCCCAACATTTAGAGAGCTCTACTATGACGCCCTAACACCAGTGACTGAATTATCAGAGGGAGTTTGCTGACCAGTAGCTCATATCAAAGGACATGGAAGGAGCGATCTCTTATATACACTACTTTGAGTCAACGTGGATACATTTCAATACCTGAACAAGTTTGAAATAACATATAGCATGTCTCGATGTAGAGTAATTTACACGAGTTCTAGAATTGGATAACTCACATATCAGGAATACATATAATTAAATGGCACAGGTATCGTTATCACATTAAAACAATAACATATATATATATATATAAATCAACTTCTAATGCCTATGTAACAACTCTTCCTACAACCAATTTTAAACCACGTCCATAAATTCTAGCATCGTCTCAATTCCATTACCCTTCTGAATAGATCAAAAATTGATGCAATCTTGGCTTCCAGGAAATGGTTGCTAAATTCAAACATAGTAGAACTCTAAAAATAATATACACTATGCATAACATCCCCTACGAACTGCTCAAAAGACAAAACCGACCGATGTCCATAGATAGTTATCCTAAACCATAACACCTCAGTCTGACCCGAGACGTTGTCGTACACATAACAAACCTCAAGTCAGACTAGAAATCTAGCTGTGAGTATACTAGTGTAACAGTAATAACGTACAAGTTTGGTGCTGGGTACATACACATGACATATGAATCAAACATACAAATGTCACTCACACCATACAAAATCTTAACCACAATTCGTTTTCACAAATTAGTGATAACATGTGTAATGGCTCTATTCATCGTGACTCAAAGCTGCAACTCTAAACATTTGGGATATTATAATCTATCCATATTATATGAGTTTCCTTTTTGTTATATAAATTTAAATCATCATTTCAAAACATTGATTTTACATGGTCATCATTTCTAATTTTACTTATGAGAGTCCTTTTGCATACCCTTATGTTAATCCCAACATGATTGCACATTGATAACTCTCCTCTGCGAATTTACCATTTACTTAGAATATCTGCCTCGTCAAGTCATTGTGGTCTTTTACACCCATATATTTATGATCAGTTATGGTGGCTCCCATATTATTCCTTTGTTTCCCAGCCCTCCTAATATCTGAATGCGTGATAAATCTTAACTGTGCTATAGACCACTTTAAATTTCCATCTTGTGGAGCTATTTCTCTTCGGTTGAGCTACGCCTTCGAAATATTCAATTTCATCTTTATCTTCTGTCCTGGCAACACATCGTTTAGACACAGTGATGAGGGACAGGGTCATCACGATTCGATTTGTCATCCTCAAATCAGTCCGCTAGGAAGGATACTAGCAGTCTAGCAGTCAACACCTCGTATCGTTCTCGTCAAATGTTAAATTTTCAACTTTAAAAAACATTTGACTTCCCAAAACATCATTATTCCTTGACTTAATGTTATGTCCCAAATAAATGTTGTGTATATTTATTTCAATTCATCAAGCAATAATGCATTCAACCAATTCAATTCAAACAGAACAATTCACACATTCATCAATATCAATGGAATATAAAAAACTTGTATATACTATCATGGCTGAGGCACATATCATAGTCATATACTTATATTTATAAAATCAGACAAGCATCTAAAATCATCCAAATTCATTCAAGCATACAATTCATCAAATTAACTTGCATTTTATTCATAACATACTTGGCAAATCATTATATACTTAATATACTTCACATATTACTCAAAGTCAAGTGTTATTTAATCCATTCAAATTTAAACAAGCAATTGTTCAATCATGTGTCTTAACATGAGTATACCAGCATAACATGGGTGAAATTCAAACATTCAATCACTTCTGTCAAAATCAAATATATTTTCTATTCACCCAACCAAAAACTTATATCTCCTATTTCATAAAATATATACTCATGCTTTTCAAAATACATACATACTTGGTTTTCTTCTTCAAAATCATGTTATAACCCCTTTTTAAATTTAACCAAGTATGACCATTCAAATCAAACTATAAATTTGTGTACTGAATGCAAGGCTTTAAATCTCAGATTTCAATCACGATTCATCTCGAAATTTTCACACAAGCCATCTCATATCGGAGGAGATCTCGGACGAGATGAGTGCATCTCGGGTATACATCTCAGATTGACACCTCGGGCCTTAAAGTACACCACAGGTATATCTCGGAGTAACTTATGTGTCTAAAATTGATGTTTTAATGATTTGTTTAATAACTATAATTCAAAATAAAAAAAATTGTACCATACTTGATTTGCACAAAAATAAGAAACAAAATTAATGTTTCGAAGAAGATTTGTAGCTTGATTAGCTTAATATATTTGGTAAGGATTGAATAATATTCTCTTATTTGAACATATAAAATAAATGAAGTCTATAGTTGTGACTCATCGAGTTAGAAAAGTAAAAATATGTGCATGGAGTTGGTAAAGGGTAACTGGATCGAGTAGTTTCTTTTGAATCTATATGAATATGAGAAAATGCTATGTAAAAGAAGAAAAAGATATAATTTCAGTAGCGATACCGGATTGGTGTTTTGATCTATATTTGGATGTGACTTAAATATTTCAGATGGAATGAGTGTCAAAGGAGACATGAAGGAGAATGTCTCGTTTCGTCTAAGTATGAAAAGGAGATCTTAGGCGAGATATAAGAAATTTAAAATCATGAATGAATAAATTCAAATTCATTTATAAAAATACTTTCAATATCATTTCAATTATTTCTCCAAAATTCAAAATATAGAGAACTTATATATTTCTATATCTAGTTCATTCATTCTTTAAAGTTAAAATTCAAATTCAACCATTTCTAAAATATATCAACTTTATTTTATTAAGGCTTCTTAGTTTCAAAACACATAAAAATATTTATCTCATAGATTTATCTTTAATACTAGTCATATAGAATGTTAAATTCATTTTTAGTTTAAATCCTTTATTTTCAACTTAGAATTATTTCAATTTCAAATTCCATTAATTCCTAAATAGTTCAAATCAATTTACACAAAAAAAATTCTAGTAATAAATACTATCAAAATTCTTTCCAAATAATTTAAAAATAAGAATCCTTCTTTACAATTTCTAAATTCAAAACTCACCACTTAACTTGAATAATATTCAAGTTTTAGATTTTTAAACTATTTAAAAATTCTCAAAACTCCTTTACAAAATCTGTCTTTAATTCTTTAATTCAAGTTCATGAAATACGCACTTTATTTTTTCTCTGATACTAAACATTCTTCAAAACCATGACGCTATAAACCTTTCAAAATAATTCAAATAATTTAAATCATGATTTTTGAGAATTTTAACAAGTTTGTGGAGTGTAAACAAAGCTCAAGTTCATCAAAACAACTCAAACAAATCAAAGGAAGAAGAAAGAAATTGAAAACAACCATAATTGGCCAAAGTTCTAGGCTTACTGCCTAGAACTTACTCCATCAGTCGACTGCCAGTGCCAGGGGAGATTAACTGGTGGTGACAAATTTTTTGGGCAGTAAGCCCAGAACTTCGTCAGTTTGGTTGTCATCTTGAGGCATTTGCTGGTCAACTCCAGGTGCTCTTTACATTGCACATACTACTATATAATATAACAGATATCTATTAATGGCGAGGCAATAAAGATCAAAAATAGTGAAGAACTAAGTGACAACATAGTGATTATACTCACTATATATATATAAATAATGTTATTCATACTCACCTCCAATATTGACTTTGTTAAAGAAACTAACTCCCAGCTGGATGATGAAGATGAAGGAAGGATACAACTTGTTTTTAGAGTTTGGGAAGGAAGAAGAAGAGTATAGGTAGGGTATTTATAGGGTTAGGGTTTTGAAACTTAGGGATTAAGTATTAGAGTAAGTTAAAATATGACAATTAATTTGGATAAGCATAAATGTTTTGATCCAATAAAGGATTTATTTAATTTTTAAATGAATTTGAACGCCTGACCATCTTTTAATCAAACAGCCTATAAATCACCATTTAATATCAGTTTAAAAATCTACTTAAGGAGTTTTATCTCAATTTTATTTCATTCCTATAACGATTTTTTTCCAAACAATATTACTTTCCAATTTCAACGATTATAAAATAATCAACAATGGCAAAACAAAATTCTCTCCCTATACTACCACTTGACCATTGGCAAACCTCAGTCATTTTCAACTCATCTCCCCCCGCCTGTTGCACCTCCTACCCTACCTCCCACACAAACCCTTACCTAGGATCTTCTTAGTCCATCCATCATTAAAACTCCGCCTTATGTGCACGTAAATGTGCATGTATTTACATCCATATTTTATCCATTTTTATTTAAAAAAATGTCATATTTATCCAAAATTCAATTATTTGCAAATCACCATATTTTCATCTTTATACAGGGGAAAAATGGTCATTTTTGTGCATGTGCTAACTTGAGAATTTTTACTTGGACATCTTTTATGATTTTTTATAGGAATTTGGATGTAAATGGAAGAGGGTTTCATGGAATATATGCATGCACAAGAGAATACAAAGAAATGAAGAAGGAAATAATACATGATCATGGAGGACCCCACCCACTTACCTAAATATATAATTAGAAGCTAATGGACAACTAAGTGGAGGTTAAAGCTTCATGCATACTTGATGATGGATCAATTAGAGGCTAATGGTTACTTGGTGGCCACACTTCCTAAAGGGCATTTTGGGAAGTTCCTAAAAAATTGAATTAGGGTTTTATGCATGCATAAATAGGCCACTTATATACATGTAGATATCTTCTTACTCTTTTAAATTAGTTAGGAAATTAAAATACAAGTTGTAAGCTCTATGTTTCATGAAATAAAAAATGTCTTCCTAGCCTCTTTCTCCTTTTTTTTCTACATGCTTTCATTTCCTTTTATGTTAATGCTTATTTCTATGCTCTCTTTCATTTCATGTTTATAGCTTAGATTTACATTCATGCAAGTAGTGTAGCTTTTTTTATGCAAGTAATTTAGTAGTGATTTCATTTTCTTCCTTTGTTTAGTTTCTATTTCTTTTGCTTTTAATGTTGAAATCTCTATGTGTTGAAATGATAACACAAATGAGAGGCTAAATCCCTACAATTTAGGGGCAATGAAGCTTTCTTTAATCATGTAGATTCAATATAATTTTCTATGTATGATCTCTTTTGTGCTTCATGAGAAAATGGATGTTTATGTTTATTTGTGTTTTATATTGAATTTGATAGCCTAGTTTGTTCATAACAAATATGCTATGCTTATCTCACTAATCACAAATTGCATCTTCATCTAAATATGATCATGGCAATGAAGTGAAGTTTTAATCAAAATTTGATGATCTATGTTACTAATTAATAGTAAATAGAGCATGCTTAAACTAGATTTTGGTTTCATTTTCTACGCCATGTTTCATGAGATTTGAAAAAGTAGGATTAGATTTGTATTATTGTTTAATGGTTTGATTTGTGTTAATTAATAATACAAATAGGTCATGCTTGTGATAAATACATCATTCATCCTACTTAAGTTAAAAAGAGATCATCATTTGATTTCATGTTGTTGTATGTGAAAAAAATAAGAAAGTGGATTTGCCTCTAAATTGAATTTTAATCACATAGTTTTTAATCTCAACTTTTGCTTAGTTTTCTAGTTTTCAAAACAATCTCCACTTTTGGTTTAATTTGATTGATTAGAAAATTTTAAAATCTTAAAAATTCCCTGTAGATCGACCCGTACTCGCCACGTACTAAAATTGTATGTCGTGCGCTTGCGGTAAATTAAATTTAAATTCGTTCGACGGATTTCTAACCGATAGAAAATTCATTGGTGAACAAGTTTTTGGCGCCGTTGTCGGGGAATTGCTTTGATTTCAATTTTCTATTCTTCGAATTATTTTTCTTTGAATTTTGTGTGTTTGTTTGCATTTAAAAAAAATTGTGTTTGTGTGTGATTTTTGTTTGCCTTGTGTTTGTGTGCTTGTGTCTTGTTTTCTAGTTGTTTGTTCATTTGCATTTCATATTGAAAAAAAAATTATTACACGATTTCATTTGAAAAAGAAAAAAATGTTTTATTTTGTTACATTTTCAATTTCAATTACTAATTTTCCATTTACATTTTGAATTTTGAATTTACATTTTCAAAACTGCCTATTTACAAAGCTATTCACTATTCTCTGGCCACCATTATACATATCACTGCTTCCTGATCATCTTCCTGATCATTTCTTCACAATTGCTCTTCACTGCTTTCTACATTTCTTCCTCACCATTATACATTTCTTCCTCACCATTATACATTTCTTCACTGCTCACTTCATCCTAACCATTTCACTGCTTCCCGACCATTATACATATCCACAGTGCTTCCTAATCATTTCACTGACAACAATCCACATCCACTATCAAAACACCCTCTGCCCCGATCACACAACAGTGAAAACCAGAATTACAAACAACCACCCTTCTCTGTGCACCAGCGAGCAACATCCTCACTGCCTAAACTTCTGACCACCAAGTGCCATAAACATTTCACCATTTTCAACCCATTGCAACTACAAACTTCTCCACCACAACATTCATCATCATTCACACTACCACTGCATTTCGACATGCAAACACAGTTCTGCCCTTGCCATCTACAGACCAGACATTCACTATCACCACAACCCTATGCATTGTTCTTGTGCACAACCCCTTCATTTCCTATCACCATTTCCTTCGTAGAAAAAAAAATTCAGCCTATCACCACTGTCATCACCACTCACAACCGCCTGAACCCGCATCACCTCCTCTGACCATACCATCCCCTACCATACCACCTGATTGTAACCTGTTGCATCATCCACTCTCCAACAACACCAAAACTGTTGTGCACACCATTTGCAGAATACTTGCATTCAACCTGCTAGCAATCCCAAACCAATGTCCAAACATATCACCATCCCACATACTTGCCTTACTCTTACATCAATCATCGCCATTTGTCTGCCATCTCTACCCCAAAACTCGCAGCCACAATTCAACTGCAATTCAACTCGACTACGATTCATCTTCCCCCTTCCAACACTCAATTCAATTCAACTCGACTACAATTCAATTCGACTGCACATCTACCCCAAAAATCTGTGCACATCTCGACAACAATTCAACTACAGCCTCACCCTCTTCCAACAGAGAAACCAACCCCCTCTGCATAGCTCCTACTTCATAGAAACCTAGTCTCCTAATCGCAAACCAAATCGACTTCGCAATCGCAACCCCTCAGAACCAATCGCGACAATTCCAATCCTCTTCGACCACTTCGAAACCCAAACCGACGATCCTTCCTCTACCACTGAACTGAATCACAACCTCACCGCGACTCGAAATCGAATTCCACACCTCGCTCAAATTGACTCACTGAAGCTCGAATTGATTTTGAAACTTTGGATTTGGGAATTAAATTCGATTTATTGGTGAATTTGAGAAACCAAGAAGATAATTGGGTTAAGTTTTTGTTTTGTGATTATAAACGAGTCAATTGCATTGTGTTGTAGTCGACAGTGTTTGTGAACTTCTCTGGTATCTTGTTTGGGCCGGGTTTTAAGCTTGAGTAAAAAAAATTACTTTGTTTTCTTTTATTTTAGTGTTTTAGTTTTCTTTTTGTCTTAAAAAAATCATTTGCCTGAAATAAATTCTTCTTTGAATTTGTTTTGTTTAATTTGTTTTGGTTTGTGTTAATTTGTTAAAAAAACTTGTGTGTATATATATATATATATATATTGTTTTTAATTTCAGGTTGCCAAAGCAGAATATCAAAAAGAATCACTTTGCTTTGCTTATAAAAATCGCCGCTTAAAAAAATTGCTAATAAAATGCACGCTCTGGTATCATGCTTTCATCTCTTGTTTTTAATTTGATTTGCATTGTTGGTTGCTTGCATTTGCGTTTATATATTTTTTCTAAAAAAAATTCAAAATCCAAAAACAAAAAAAACTTCATTTTAGTTGCATTGTAAATTCATGTTTAATTTTTTGCTTTACATTCATCTCATCTTGTTTTATTTTCTAAGGGCAATACCCCAATTCAGATAAGGTGAGGGATTTCATCACCTTTTCCTTAGCCCACAAATCGCATTCATCGTAGAATTTGACTAATAATAAAGGTTAGACATTCGACTTAAGGGCGTTATGAGCTCACATAGGGATTAATTGTATCTTGACAATTGTCTTCTTTGAACAATTTTATTTCTTGGTGTCTAGGCTACAGCAGTGTAATAACCATTTATAAATATTACGGTAATTCGTAAATATTATAGTGGTAGTTCCTCTGAAGGTACTTAAACCTTCGGTTGCATTGCTACGGTGATTCGTGGTGCACCGATAACCTCTGCCCGTTACCTGGCTAAGAAATATTTTTGTTAATTTAAGACAAAGTGTGATTATACAATTTTGGGTTAGGAGCTACAAAGGACAAAAAATTGTAATTAAGTCCTTTGCATTCCTTTAGTTGCATTAGTTCATGCATATTTTAAAAAAAATCCAAAATCCAAAAAAAAATTGTAAATTTTACTTAAACTTAGTTTTTAATCCAAAAAAAAAAATCTTTTTCCTTTCCATTGAAAATTTTCAATCAAAAACAAAAATCCAAAAAAAATATATAAAATCTTTTCAAAAAGAAAAAAAAATTAATATTCAAAAAAAAAATTCCTTTTGGTAAATATTTGAAAAACTGAAAATTCAAAAAAAATTACAAAAACAAAAACATAAAAAAATTTGAAAAGCCAGAACAAAAACAAAAATCAAACTTTTCTTTAGAAAAATAAATTCACTTAGTAAATTGTTCCTTTCTTTGAAAAAAAAAACAAAACCAAATTTTCGCTTCAATTTACAAATCTTGTTTCATTCTCTAAACTCGTTTCTAACTTCTTTCTCTTCTCGACTTTCACTTGTGCATGAGTACTTGGGCTGGTGACACAACAACAAATCGTTGGACTCGCGACTCAATAACTAATCGTTTAACTCGAACAGATGGTCCTCCCGAAATGGCGAATGAGAACGCCCCTCAAACTCTTGTGGATAGAATCTTTCCCGATAGAGTTTCTATTCCATCTTGCATCACGTTACCCGCCCCTATGGGTAACCATTTCGAAATTCATTCGAACCATATTGCCATGCTTCCGAAATTTGGCAATTTCGAGCACGATGACCCATACATCTTTTTGACGAAACTCGAACAAATTTGTGCAACAATGAAACTCCAACAACTTTCCGATGACGGAATCAAACTTCGCTTAATTCCATTCGCTCTTACGGATTACGTTGAAAAATGGTTGTACAGCTTATCGTCAAACTCGATTAAAACTTGGTAAGAATTCATAAAAGCTTTCATAAAAAAGTTCTACCCCTTGGAAAAAACAAGTAAAATCCAAAACAAAATCGTCAGTTTTCATCAATTTAGGGGAGAACCATTTGGAAAATATTTGAAAGATTCAAAGAGCTTTCGATAAAATGTCCACACCATAACTTCGAAAAATGGAAGATTTGCCAAATCTTATACGATGGACTCGAAAACAGCTCACGAACCATGCTCGAATCAATGTGCCAAGGCAAGTTTCTTGCCCAACATCACGATGATGCTTGGCAATTTCTTGAAACCTTTGCTGAAAAGTCGTCCCAATGGGAACGTTCAAACGAAAAAATCAATTTACTCACGATCAAGCGCACACTCGATAGGATCATCTTTGGCATTGGAAGCTAAAATCGATGCAATGATTAACAAATTCAACAAAATTTTCTCATCAAACCAAATGAATCAAGCTTCCTAACCCATGTGTTATAAATGCAACGATCCTAATCATATAGTCGATCAGTGCCCTAATTCTGTCGAACAAATCAATGCTTTCAATAAAGCCAAAAATGACTCCTTTTCTCCAACGTACAATCCTAGTTGGAGAAATCATCCGAATTTTGCTTGGAACCAAAACAATCCCAAAACGAATACGATTCGTCCCAATTTTCAAGCATTTCCGAATAATGCTTCGAATCCTCCCTTTCGGCCCAACCATTTTCAACCAAACTTTGCTGGTCCGTCTCATAATTAATCGCAACAATCAACTTTTCAACCAAATTCTGCTCATCCTCCCCAAGACGATAAGCGTTTAAGTTTGTTGATTCATGAGTTTTGATTCATGACACAAGCTTCAGAGATCATACGACAAATTACAAAGAGAATACTATACGAAAGCGACAAAAAGAGAATAAACGTATATTGTGCACTACAAAGGAGACAAGACTACAATCCAGAGATTAGTATGAATATTTTAGTGTATTGAGTCTTAGAATATTGTTAAAATCATTCCTCAAATAGTCACACACACACACAAATTGATTTATATTGAATTATACATAAATAAGTGTGCACTGTGCAAATGACAATAGGTCGGCTGACCGACCAGGATCCTCGGTTGACCGACTCTGTGTCAAGTGCACAGATATGCGCTGTTTTATACATGTCTGTAAACTCAGCTGACCGGCCAGTTTTCTCGGTCAACCGACCTGAACATGACGGCTAGTTTTCTGAAGAGTTGCGATCGTTCATGAAGAGGAATGTCCTTCAATCCAAGAGATACGGACACAACTTTTGATTGAAACTCTTCATAAAAGATTGTAACTATTCTACAACTATATAAACATGTTCAATTCACTTCTACAATCACTGATTCTTGTTTATAATTCTGAAATCTATTCTCTATTATTCTCTGCAAATAAAAAGCATTCATTCACGTTCAATATCACTAGAATCCTTGAATTAATTCATATACTTCGATTCTACGTGATTATCTTCCTTCTAAATCTTCACACACATATATACTCTTGAGGATTTGATTATAGGAAAGCTATACTATCAAAAGACAATCAGTGTTATTCAGAACACATTCGTCAACAAATTATTTATATTAAGTTGAAGTTCTCTTCGGCTGCTGAGGTGGAAAAATTCCTGTTCGACTGCTCAGGTGTCGTATACCTATTCCTCCGGGTTAAGTGAAGGGTTTAGTTTAAATCCAGAGGGTATTTTGGGACTGGACGTAGAACGAGAAGTTCGAACCAGTATAAAAATTCCTGGTGTGCTTACTTTAATTTTTATTTTACTGCTATTATCAGTTTCCGCATTTATATACCATATTACACGATCCTTAGTACTACACGTACACTTTCATTTGGTATCGGAGCAAGGAAATCCTATAACCATCACAAAGTTATTTGATATTTATTTCTAAGTAATATGGCAACCACACAAACTAACGATGTTAGCACTAACACTAATTCTAGTTTCACAGAAGGTCAATCGACTTCACGACCTCCTCTTTTTAATGGTATAAATTATAATTATTGGTCAACTAGAATGAGAATCTATATGCAATCTAGTGGATTCGATATCTGGAATATTATACAAAGAGAGTACACAACCCCTACTGAAGAATACTCAACTTGGAGTAACACACAAAAACTAGATGCTACTTCAAATGCAAAGGCTATGAATATTTTATTTTGTGCATTAGATAGAAATGAATTCAATAGAGTTAGCATGTGCACTTCCGGTTATGAAATTTGGAGAACTCTTAAGGTGTCACATGAAGGAACCAACAAAGTTAAATTAAGCAAAATCTCTATGTTGAAAACTCAATTTGAAAATTTCAAAATAAGGCCAAATGAATCTATAAATGACATGTACTCTAGATTCCAGGATATTTATCATGCTTTACTATCATTAGAACAAAAGTTTACTGATTTTGATGTTGTTACAAAAATCTTAAATTCTTTAACGGACGAATGGGAACGAAAAGTCCTAGCTATTGAAGAAGCAACTGATTTATCAACATTAAAACCAGAAGAATTGATAGGTAATTTAATGTCCTACGAAATAAATTTGCAGGCAAAAAGAAATGGAGCACAAGAAAAGAAAAATGTGGCATTCCAAGCAAAAAAAGATGATTCCGACTCAGATAATGAAGATATGGCAATGATCGCTAAAAATTTCAAAAAGTTTTTGAAATTCAACAGAAACAAATTCAAGGGAAACAAAAACAATTTCAACAACAATTCTAATAGCAACAAACCATCATCTTCAGCAATGGAATATTATGAATGTCATAAGAAAGGACACATGAAGAAGGATTGTCCAGAATGTAAAAAGAATAATTTCAAGAAGGACATAACCAAACGAAAAGCTTTTACAGTCACTTGGGACGACACTGACTCATCATCCTCATCAGAGAGTGAAAGTGATAATGAACAAGCAAATGTGTGCTTCATGGCTTCGTCAGACGATGTAAGTGATTTTACTTTTGAAGATTTAATTGAAATTAATTCTGAATTAGTAGATTTAGCAAAGCAACTTAAAAAGAAAAATAAGGAGTTGCAAAGAAAGTTAGATAGGACAGTCTTAGAAGTAGATATGCTGAAAGATGAGAAGAAAATATTAGAAGAAGAACTTGAAATCTCTCAACAATCAAATTCTAACTTATCTTCTCAAATTTCATCAATATCTGAAGAACTAGAAATTCAAAAAAATAAAAATGATGTTTTACTTTTCGAAAATAATAGTTTAAACTCTAAGATTAAGAATTTAGAGTTAGAAAAATCTAGTCTTAAAATAAAATTTGATGATATTTCTAAAAATGTATCTAATTTCAATAAAGGAAGAGAGAATCTTTCTAGAATACTTGAAAATTCTCAATCCTCTAACAATAAATCTGGACTAGGATTTAAGTAACAAAATAATTTTGCTAAAAGTAGGATTAATAATAATATTAAGAAGGATATTAAGAAAACAGTTTACCCAAACACTAAAACCATCAAGATATGGATTCCAAAAACAAATAATATTTTGATAAGGAATAAACATATCAAAATGTTTATGGAAACTGTTCATAATAACAAGAATTATGTTTTTAAAGGGAATTCTGAAACGTATGGGTTTGGCTTCCTAAGATCTAACTCTTAGGACCCTAAAAAGATTAGGTACCAACTTTTTATAAACTTTTTGCAGGTACCACATAAGAAGAGAGGAAAATGGATTTTAGAGAGCGGTTGCTCAAAACACATGACTGGAAACAAAGAAATGTTGTCAAACATTATATACTCAAATGGAGGAGGAGTTACCTTTGGAGATAACTCAAAAGGATATATCATCGGCAAAGGCGATGTCAGTAGCAACGGTACCTCTAATTTACCTTTCATTACTGATGTTTTATTAGTTAAAAATTTAAAACACAATTTATTAAGTATTACTCAGCTATGCGATAAATGTTTTAATATAACTTTTTCAGAAAATAAATGTAATATTTTCGATAAAAATCATAACACTATTTTCGAAGGAAAAGGAGATAAAAACATATATATTTTAAATATGAATGTTAATAATGTTTCAAATTTATGTTTAGTAGCTAAAGAAAACGATTCTTGTCTTTAGCACAAAAGATTTTGTCACATCAATTTTAATACTATCAACAAACTAGCTAAAAACAAATTAGTTAAAGGATTACCCAATATACAATTCAAAACTAATATATTTTGTGATGCATGTAAATTAGGAAAATTAACAAAATCTTCTTTTAAATCAAAAAAAGTAATATCTACAGAACAACCACTTGAACTTTTACACATGGATCTTTTTGGACCAACTCAAGTGCAGTCTATTAATCATAATAGATATGTATTTGTTATTGTAGATGATTTTTCTAGATATACTTGGATTTTCTATTTGAAAAATAAAAGTGATACTTTTGATAATTTTAAAGTTTTTGTTAAAAGAATCCAAAATATTAAAAGTTTGAAAATTAAAAATATAAAAAGTGATCATGGAGGAGAATTTGAAAATGAAGCTTTTGAACAATTTTGTAACAAGAAAGGTATTAACCATAATTTTTCGTTTCCTAGAACACCACAACAAAATGGAGTTGTAGAATAGAAAAATAGAACGTTACAAGAATGTGCAAGAACTTTATTAAATGGAACCACTTTATCGAAACACTTTTGGGGAGAAGTTGTAGCTACTACTTGTTATGTATTGAATCGTGTTTCTATTCGACCATTAACTAAGAATACTCCATATGAACTTCTACATGGAAGAAAACCAAATATTTCATATCTTAAAGTTTTTGGCTCTAAATGTTTTATTTTAAATACTAAAGATCAACTAGGAAAATTCGATCCAAAATCAGATGAAGGAATATTCGTTGGATATTCGGAACGAAGCAAAGCTTATCGAATCTATAATAAAAGAACTCAAATTATTGAAGAAAGTTTACATGTTTCATTTGACGAAAATTTTAAAAATATAAATCCAAATATTAGTATCGATTCTGATGATGAAACTACTCAGAATGAAAATAATAATTCAAATGAAAATTTTGATATTCATGAAATTAATGAAAATACAAACATTACTCCTAATATAATAAAATCTCCACCTAGAATTTTACGGGATCATCCTATACAAAACATAATTGGAGAAATAAATACAAACGTTAAAACCAGACATCAATTAAATCAAGTTGGTCATGTAGCTTTTCTCTCTTACATATAACCTAAGAATATAAAAGAAGCCTCAACTAATGACTACTGGATTCTTGCCATGCAAGAAGAACAAAATCAATTCGAACGAAATGAAGTTTGGGAACTCGTTCCTAGACCTAGTGATCAATCAGTCATCGATACTAAATGGGTTTTCAAAAATAAAGCAGATGAACTAGGAAATATAACCAGGAATAAAGCTAGATTAGTTGCACAAGGATATAATCAAGAAGAGGGAAGAAACGTTTGCTCCAGTCGCCCGACTTGAAGCAATACGAATCTTATTAGCTTTCGCATGTTTTCATAATTTTAAACTTTATCAAATGGATGTTAAAAGTGCATTTTTAAATGGATACATAAAATAAAATGTTTTTTGTTGAACAACCACCTCTTTTTAATCATGAAAAATTTACGGATCATGTTTATAAACTCAAAAAGGCGTTATACGGTTTAAAACAAGCACCGCGTGCTTGGTATGATCGTCTTAAAAGCTATTTATTAGAATCTGGTTTTGAAATTGGTAAAGTAGATTAAACGCTTTTTATTAAGAAAACTAATAAAGATATTTTAATAATTCAAATATATGTTGATGATATCATTTTTGGCTCGACAAATGAAAAACTATGTCAGGAATTTTCGACTATAATGACAAATGAATTTGAAATGTCTCATATGGGAGAATTGTCATATTTTCTTGGATTACAAATTAAACAAATTGAAAATGGAATTTTTATTAATCAAGAAAAATATTGTTATAATTTAATTAAATGATTTGGTCTGGAAAACACTTCTGCCAAACCAACTCCTATGAGCACAACGATTCATCTCGATAGAGATGAGGATGGCAAAAGTGTTGATCAGAAACTATATCGTAGTATGATTGGATCCTTACTATATTTAACAGTAAGTCGACCCAATATAATGATGAGTGTTTGTTTATGTGCTCGATTTCAAGCAAATCCCAAAGAATCACATATGCGAGCAGTTAAACGTATTATTCGTTATCTAACTAAAACCAAAGATTTCAGGCTATTTTATCCGAAAGAATGTCCTTTCGAATTAGTCTCCTATAGTGATGCTGATTTTGGAGGAAGTCGGACGGATCGAAAAAGTACGAGCGGAACGTGTCATTTCATTGGACGTTCCTTAGTCTCTTGGTTTAGTAAGAAACAAAACTGTGTTTCTTTATCGACGTGTGAAGCAGAATATATATCTGCTGCTTTGGCATGTGCACAAGTCATATACATGCAACAAACACTACAATATTTTAATTGCAATCTTGAAAAATCTATAATTTATTGTGATAATACTAGTGCAATAAATCTTTCTAAAATTCTGGTCAATCACTCACGAACAAAACACATCGATATTCGTCATCACTTTCTTCGTGATTGTTTTTTTGCAAGGCAAGCGGGGTTGGATGGTCCCCTACCACTTTATTGGAGCACCTTAGACACACATATATACAAGAGTACATAGATACACAAGGCACACCAAAGAAGAAAAAAACAAACAAAACAAAAACACAAAATAAAAACTCAAGAGATTACATCAAGAGCTCTTTTAATTCCAGGATCGAAAATGAACCCAAGACATGAAATGTCTGATCTGATAGCTGCATAAACTTTAAACCTTAGCTGCATAGGGGTCAACGTGCTTTCCTGTCTGAACACATTAGTATTTCTTACATCCCATATAACTCTGACCACTTTTTTAAGCATGTAAAGGAAAGATCTTTTCCTATCACCATTATCTCCAGTCAGTCTAAAGATTTGATCCCATAGGTCTGAGTTTGTACCAGACACGAGATGCCCTCCTGTTACATGCATTAGATCAGTCCATAGAGAACAAATGATAGGACAAGAGAAGAACAAGTGGTCCCTTGTTTCCTCATTAGCATTGCAAAAGGTACAAGACGTGTCAATGAGCATTCCTCTATCCCTAAGCTTGTCCTTTGTAAATAAATCTTTATTTAATATTTTTCAAAGATTGATATTTTCTTTTGCAGGATTGTCCTTTTTCCAAACCCTTTTATACCATTTCCAGGTTGTGAGATTTTCGAAACCTGCTAGAGAACTGTATAACAAAGATATAGAGAAAGCATTGCTACCAGAACCCCACATGATTTTGTTATCCATACCATTGTGTACTTTTATACTACGAGCTTGTTCACTGTAATGCAGATTTCCATTACACAATAAAGGTGGCAAACGAATAGTATTGAAACTGATATAATCTCTTACCTCAGCACTATGACCAATACCACTCAACACTTTTTCAAGATAAGAACATGAAGTTTCTAGGGTTAATCCCTTATCCAACCAAGGATCAGACCAAACTTTGGTGTCATATTCAATACCAACTTTGTATTGCACATGAGGCATGATCACTTCCCTATACTTGAAAAGTGCTCGCCAGGTCCAACTTATATTTTGAGGAGGGTTCATTATCCAGAAATTTCTACCTCTTAAAACATTCTTTCTGGACCAGACAACCCAGACATTATCCATTTCATTTAATAAGTTATCAAGATGTTTCATCATGGCAGCTTTGTTCCAAAGTGCCACGTTAAGTATACCTAAGCCTCCTAATTTGATTGGCCTTTCTATAACTTTAAAAGCAATCGGAGAAGAGTAATTTCCTTTAGTTTTTCCATTCCATATAAATCTCATCAGCGCTGTTCTTATCATTTTTGTTAGCTTTGAGGGAAGTAGAAAGGTACTGGACCAATACACTTGCATAGAGAACATAACCGCCTTAACCAAAGTAATTCTACCTGCTTGACTTAACAATCTATTTGTCCATGAATTCAGCTTATTAGTAATCCTATGGAAAAGAGGCATGCATTGAGCTACTGTGATTTTGGTTGTTGTAAGAGGAAGACCTAAGTAAGAACTGGTATCATTGGGGCTTCTCAGACCAGTGTAATCCTCCAGAAAATCTATGGTGTGTTGTGGTACTCCAGCAAGAAGCATCTCAGACTTTGTTAGGTTTACCTTGAGACCAGTCATTTTGTGAAACTCAGAAAGGGCATCTAGAATTGCTTTGATAGTGGGAAGATTAGGGTTACAGAAAATAACCAAATCATCAGCAAACATTAAGGCAGTAACCCTAGGGTCTTTACACTTTGGGTGAAGGCTAAAAAAATTACTTTCTACCAACTTGTTAATCATCCTAGTAAGGAGTTCCATGACCATGATAAATATGTAAGCAGAAATAGGGTCCCCCTACCTAACACCTTGTTTACTATAAAAGAACCCCACAGGAGCCCCATTAATAATAATAGAGAACTTGGCTTGTTTGGAAAAAGGATTAATAAATTTAGAATTTATTAATACTGAAAATCAAATTGCTGACATTTTTACTAAACCGCTAAATGAAAATATTTTTATAAAACTTAGACGTGACTTAGGAATAATGTCTTTAAAAGATTTATAAATAAAAATATGCAAAAATATTGAAAAACAAAATTTGTTTTATTTCTGACCAAAGCGGAACTCGAACTCATGACCTCTGACTTGCTTGTTAGATGTTGTGTTATAGCTACTTGAGCTATGGGTGTTTCTTGTCTCGGTTCTCTTTAAAGTTTGTTTTATTTGTTTTGGTTTCAAAACTATTCTTAGTTCTATATTTATAATCCGACGTTTACAAACGGCTTTATTATTAAAACTTCTGTGATTATAAATAAAACTAGTTCCTATCCACTTATTTTTCAGCAAACAAAATGCTTATATATACTATGCTTATGTTTCAAAACATATACTAAGAAAGTTTTAAAATCAAAACTTGAAAATGTCTTCAAACAATGACTTCTATAATTCAGACAACTCTCATCTATCATATACATCTCCGGACGATGATGGTTCCGACCACATGCCTGAAAACGGACCCTATTCTATGTTTCCCTTACCTAATCGTGTCCTTAAATTCTCTCCTTCTCCGGATAAAGGCCCTCGACATGGCTGGAAACCATGGGAGAACACTCATACCGGTTATACACTGGAAAAGAAGAAAGGCAAGAAAGCAATGGTCATATCTCCATCAACTAAACAGAAGATAGATGAGATACATCACTATCAACAGCAATAATTGGACCTACAAAAGGAGTTATACTATGAGCAGAAGATTACACCACGAAGTTTGAGCTTTCTAGAACGGATGGCTATGAAAGTTTGTTCATCAAAGAAGGATGATGTTGCAACCTACCTATAGACCTTCATCCTCTTCAAACCCTGTTCAAACTCCAATAGCTCCAAGATGGTCACCTATAGAAGATGTTCCGTCTCCAAACTCATGGGAACGTAGATTTTAACGAACGGTGGCTAAACATTATATATATATATATATATATGTGTTGTTGTTTTCAATAAGATGTATAAATATAGTGCAATGATAATAAAATTTATATTTCTATAATTTTTTTTGAAAAACAACAAAAATGTGCATTTCTAATAGGGTCGGTCAACCGAAGACCCTGAGTCGGTCAGCCGAACCCATCTTGAAAGTTTCAGCTAGTCTTAGATAACCCAGTCGGTCAGCCGACCCAGATTTTCGGTCGACCGAACGTATATTCTGCTGTTTTTTACTTCATATTAGTAACCCATCCATTCACCTTTTCAACCTACCTCTTCACTTTTACTTTCCCAAATTCAGTTTTTACCCTAGCCCCTATTAAAGTTTCACAAAATTTTATCTATTCTTCAAAAAACAATGGCTCCCAAGAAGAAAACAAAGACTACCAATGCTTCATCTTCATCTACTCCATTAGATACTCAAATTGCCTCATGGCTTGTCAATGATGTAGCACTTCAAAGATGGATACAACTTCAAGATGCCAAAATCTTTAAAGAATCATTTGTAAGTTATCCTGATTTTGCTCCCTACGGTATTGAAAATGCCGCTATTGAGAGTGGACTTGATACATTCCTTGACCATAGGAAAAATAACTTGAAAATCAATCATATTATGGTCAAGTTATTTCTAGCAAACCTTAACCTTGTCCAAGAAACACTGACAATTGTGTTTGGACATCGGTTTGTGGCACTTTAATTTTTCTTTCCATTGATAGGATTAACCACATTTTACATGCTCGACCGGGTGGAATTTCGTTACACGATGTAGATTGTAATATATCAACTCGTGACCGAATAAGCCATCTATTTTTTGAAGATAACGCTACTGATTTAAGACAAACTTCATCCCTTCGACCTAAAGCCCGACTCTTTTATCAATTCATGATGAAATCTATAGTTCCTAGAGGCGGTTCATATCACTTAGTATATCCCGAAAACTTCAAAGCACTATATGCTATTTGCGGGAATGTACGAGTAAATTGGGCACAACTTCTTATGGATGAATTTCTCTCTTTCAACCAAGGAAAGATGCTCCATATTTATTGTGGAGAATACATAATGCGATTGATCAATAGCTTCGTCACCCATGCTCCGAAGTCCGAAACATCCAAAGTTCGTTCTTTTGATTCAAGGACCATAAAACTAATGAAGTTGTCTGATGCACCTCCTAGATTTATAACATTTAACCAATGGTGTACTGCTCCTCAAGAACAACTATGCCGTAGCTTCTCCACACCGCAACCATCAACTCATACTACGGAACGTCTCACTCACCAACATTCAATTCAAAGACCAACTCCCGGAATTAGTACGGAGGCGGCCATTGATATTTTGGCTCAAAATCAACTAGCCCTGGATGCCCGGTTACGTAAAATTGATGGTCGTTTCAAGAAAATCAAGGGTTTTTTCGTGAATTTATGGGATGCCTTATCATGTACTTCCGAAGCCGGTGCCTCTTATGTTGCTCCCGGAAAAAGACCAGCACCAAACTTCTCTTGGTCTACTTCAGATAACACAAGTTCCGGTACATCGGCAACTCACATTTCTCACACTCAAAGACGTGGTAAGGAACCGGTTCCTCCGGAAGAAAATATTCGTCCAGAATTTTGGGATTCCGATGATGATGAGGAGTGATCATATTGTTTTATTTTAATTTCAAGTATTTCTTTATGAACAATATGTCTATTGTTAGATGTTGTGTAGTAAGTAAACATTATTAATATTCCTATTTTCTTTGAGTATGAAATATTTAAAACTCGATGTTTTCTTACTTGTGTTACATGTTTCATATTTCTTTTACATATTACATCTAGTAAGTATTCCTTTTTGTCGATGACAAAGGGGGAGAAATATATGAAAGCTAACAAATTTTTTTGCAGAAAAGTCGCCATATATTCATGGGGAGAATTATAATATATATATGTACTATTTCGTCACATAAGTATTGTCATCAATCAAAAAGGGGGAGAATGTTGATTCATGAGTTTTGATTCATGATACAAGCTTCAGAGATCATACGACGAATTACAAAGAGAATACTATACGAAAGCGACAAAAAGAGAATAAACGTATATTGTGCACTACAAAGGAGACAAGACTACAATCCAGAGATTAGTATGAATATTTTAGTGTATTGAGTCTTAGAATATTGTATAAATCATTCCTCAAGTAGTCACACACACACAAATTGATTTATATTGAATTATACATAAATAAGTGTGCACTGTGCAAATGACAATAGGTCGGCTGACCGACCTGGATCCTCGGTCGACCGACTCTGTGTCAAGTGCACAGATATGCACTGTTTTATACACGTCTGTAAACTCAGCTGACCGGCCAGTTTTCTCGGTCAACCGACCTGAACATAACAGCTAGTTTTCTGAAGAGTTGCGATCGTTCATGAAGAGGAATGTCCTTCAATCCAAGAGATACGGACAAAACTTTTGATTGAAACTCTTCATAAAAGATTGTAACTATTCTACAACTATATAAACATGTTCAATTCACTTCTACAATCACTGATTCTTGTTTATAATTTTGAAATCTATTCTCTATTATTCTCTGCAAATAAAAAGCATTCATTCACATTCAATATCACTAGAATCCTTGAATTAATTCATATACTTCGATTCTATGTGATTATCTTCCTTCTAAATCTTCACACACATATATACTCTTGAGGATTTGATTATAGGAAAGTTGTACTATCAAAAGACAATCAGTGTTATTCATAACACATTCGTCAACAAATTATTTGTATTAAGTTAAAGTCCTCTTCGGCTGCTGAGGCGAAAAAATTCCTGTTCGGTTGCTCAGGTGTCGTATACCTATTCCTCCGGGTTAAGTGAGGGGTTTAGTTTAAATCCAGAGGGTATTCTAGGACTGGACGTAGAACGGGAAGTTCGAACCAGTATAAAAATTCCTGGTGTGCTTACATTAATTTTTATTTTACTGCTATTATCAGTTTCGGCATTTATATACCATATTACACGATCCTTAGTACTACACGTACACTTTCAAAGTTCACTTGAGAAAACTCTTGAAACGTTGGCTAAAGCAACTACTCAAAGCCTTTAATCAAACAGCAATTTGCAAAATTTATTGAACTCGTATATGCAAAACACAAACCAATCGATTGCAAAACTTGAAATGCAAATGAGTCAATTAGCCACGTCTGTAAGTGAACGCAAACGAGGCACATTCCCAATCCAGCCCATTACAAATCCCAGAAATCAAAACACAAATTCAAATCAAGCCCATGTTGTTCAAGATAGAAACGTCACCCAATTGAATGCTATCACAACTCTACGTTCTGGTAAACAAATCGATAATCAAGTCGTTAATCCAAATTATAGGAAACCTCTCTCGACACTTCTAAAACAACGAACGAATCTGAACAGAATGGGGAGCCAATCGACGAATCGAATTCCAATCAAATTCCTCTTCTACTACTCAAGTAGACCCACCTACTGAGTATCGTGTCCCATTTCCACATCGTCTTCGACCCAAGAAACACTCGGACCAAATGGAAAAGATGTTGGAAATTTTTAAACAAGTAAAAGTTAACATCCCGCTTCTTGACATTGTTCAGCAAGTCCCCACGTACGCGAAATTTCTTAAGGCCTTGTGCACCCAAAAGCAACACACTCAAGTGCCCAAAAAAGTCTTCTTAGCTGCTAGTTAGAGTGAAGTCTTGTCCCAATCCATACCCGTTAAATACAAAGATCCTGGTTGCCCTACGATTTTGTGTACCATTGGAGACAAGACGATTAACAAATGTTTGATAGACTTAAGCACGAGTGTCAATTTAATTCCATACTCTGTGTACGAACAATTAGGCTTAGGTGAGCTCAAACCCACAAAAGTCATGCTTCAGTTTGCTGATCGCTCCACTAAGAAGCCCGTGGGAGAAATCGAGGACGTGCTTATTAGAGTAGGGCAATTCATATTCCCCGTTGACTTTATTGTTCTCGAAACACAACCCGTGACAAACCCTACGAGTCAAATTAAATTGATTTTAGGCCGACCATTCTTAGCTACCTCAAATTCCTTAATCAATTGTCGTAACGGTTCGATGAAAATTACTTTTGGAAACATGACTTTGGATCTTAATATTTTCAATCTTGAAAACCAATCGAATGAACCTCGTGACCAAACGTTGGAAGTTAGTGCCATTCACGAAAACTTCGAAAACGAGACACTTGACCTTAACGACGAACGCGAAGCTGAGTATGAAAAATTGTTTCATGAAATACCCAATGAGATGGAATACACTTTTCCTTTTGAATCGCTTCTAGTTGAGTCTGAACCTCAACCCAAGTCTTTGATCGAGAAACCCCCGAAGTTGGACCACAAACCACTTCCCAATCACCTTAAGTACGCATACTTAGGTGATAACGAAACGTTTTTCGTCATAATTTCCACAACTCTCTCTCTCTCTCTCTCTTGATCAAGAAACCTCCTTACTTTCTATTCTTTTGAAAAACAGAGAAGCAATTGGGTGGTCCATTACCAATATTAAGGGAATTAGCCCTGCTATTGTCCAACATCGCATTCACTTAATTGACGAAGCCAAACCCACTCGTGATGCGCAACGGAGGCTTAACCCAAAAATGAAAGATGTGGTTCGTGATGAAATTCTTAAGCTCCTCGATAACGGTATCATATATCCCATCTCCGATAGCCCATGGGTTAGCCCAATTCATATCGTGCCTAAATAGTCTAAACTTACCGTTATAACAAACGATGCTAACGAACTCATTCCTACTCGTACTCAAACTAGTTGGCGTGTTTGCATTGACTATCGAAAACTAAATGTCGCAACACGTAAAGATCACTTCCCTCTTCCTTTCATTGACCAAATGCTCGAACGTTTAGCCGGCCACAAATTCTACTACTTCCTTGATGGTTATTCCGGCTATAACCAAATTCTAATTGCTCCCGAAGATCAAGAGAAAACGACTTTCACGTGTCCATTCGGTACCTTTGCTTATCGACGTATGCCATTCGGACTTTGTAACGCTCCTGCTACTTTCCAACGATGCATGGTTGGCATCTTTTCTGACATGATCAAACGCTTTCTAGAATTTTTTATGGATGATTTATCTATCTTTAGTGATTCTTTTTTCGATTGTTTACATCATCTCGAGTTGGTTCTAAATCGATGTAAAGAAAAACACTTGACTTTGAATTGGGAAAAAATGCCATTTTATGGTCAAAAAAGGCATAGTCCTTGGAGATATCATCTCAAATAAAGGCATCGAAGTAGATAAAGCGAAAGTTGACGTAATTGCAAAGCTACCCATTCCCAAATCTATTAAGGACATTCGATCATTTCTAGGACACGCTGGCTTTTACCGACGCTTTGTGAAAGACTTCAGCAAAATCGCTCGTCCTTTGACTACACTTCTAGGAAAAAACGTTCCTTTCGATTTCAATTTTGATTGTGTCTTTTCTTTTGAACGTCTTAAAAAACAAACTCATTTCTGCTCCAATCATTTGCGCACCCAATTGGGATCTTCCTTTCGAAATAATATATGACGCTTTTAACTTTGCAGTTGGTGCTGTCTTAGGACAATGCATCAAAAAAATCCTTCATGTCATTTACTACGCGAATATGACTTTGAATGACGCTCTACTCAACTACACAACAACCGAAAAAGAGCTTCTAGTTGTCGTTTTTGTGCTTGAAAAGTTTCGACCTTACTTGATAGGTTCACACATCACGGTCTACACTAACCATACTGCTCTTCGATACCTTTTTGCCAAAAAGGTTGCTAAATCTTGTTTGATTCATTGGATCCTTTTACTTCAAGAATTTGACCTTACAATCAAAGACAAAAAAGGATCTGATAATGTCATAGTCGATCACTTGTCTCGTCTTCCCAGTGCACCATCGCCTTTACCAATCAATGAAAACTTTCCCGACGAACAACTTCTTTCTGTCTCTGTCGATCTGTGGTATGCCGACATAGTGAACTATTTAGTCACTAAAGAAACTCCTTCATTTTGGTCGAAACAAGATAAATGAAAATTCATGTCCCAAGTGAAATATTTCTATTAGGACAATCCATAATTGTTCAAGTATTGTCCCGACCAAATCATTCGACGTTGCATCCCAGATTGCGAAATCAAGAGTGTTCTTTCATTTTGCCA
Source organism: Allium fistulosum (assembly GCA_030737815.1). Classification (NCBI taxonomy): domain Eukaryota; kingdom Viridiplantae; phylum Streptophyta; class Magnoliopsida; order Asparagales; family Amaryllidaceae; genus Allium; species Allium fistulosum. The sequence continues at coordinate 1,133,020,845 of CM060906.1, read as the reverse complement.
TGATCAAGCGTGCGATGGACATTTCAGTCCGCGAAAAACTATGGAAAAGGTGCTTCAGTGTGGTTTCCATTGGCCTTCTCTTTTCAAAGACTCATTCGAATTTTGCAAAACTTGTGATCGATGTCAAATGCTTGGACGAATTTCTCGACGAAATATGATGCCTCTAAACCCCATTCTCACAATCGAAATCTTTCATGTTTGGGGTATCGACTTTATGGGACCTTTTCCTAATTCTTTTGGAAATTTGTATATTCTTCTCGCTGTCAATTATGTCTCAAAATGGATTAAAGCCGTTCCATGCAAAACCAACGACCATAGAATTGTTGTGAAATTTCTCAAAGAAAACATCTTTTCGAATTTCGGCACACCTCGCACAATAATCAGTGATAACGGAACCCATTTTTGCAATCGATCTTTTGAAACTTTAATGAAGAAATACTCGATAACCCACAAGTTATCCACTCCATATAATCCTCAAACTTGTGGGCAAGTTGAAGTATCAAATCGTTAAATAAAACAAATCTTGGAGAAAACTGTCAACAAAAATAAAAATGATTGGTCTTAGAAATTGACCGACGCGCTTTGGGCTTACTATACTGCTTTTAAAACTAACCTTGGGATGTCCCCATTTCGTGTAGTTTATGGAAAAGCTTGCCATTTACCCGTTGAAATCGAACACAAAGCGTTGTGGGCAATAAAGAACTTAAATTTTGATCTCGAGAAAGCTGGCGAAAACCGAAAACTACAACTCAACGAACTAGAAGAACTTAGGAACGACGTGTATGATAATGAGAAAATTTACAAAGAAAGAACAAGTGTTTTTCATGATAAGCCAATCCTAAGAAAAACGTTTTCGCCTAACCAAAAAGTTCTTTTATATAACTCAAGACTTCATTTATTCCCTGGGAAACTTAAATAAAGATGGACCGGACCATTTGTGGTACAAACTGTTTTTCCACATGGTGGCATAGAAATAGAAAACCCCAGGAATGGATCGATTTTCAAAGTCAACAGTCATCGTTTGAAACCTTTCTTAGAATTGCCAAGTAGCCAAGAGGAGGAGCTCATGATCCTTCATGAGCCAAGCTACGTCTAGTAAGAATGTTGACCCTCTTTTGTAAATATGTACATATTTTCCCTGTTGCACTTATTATATCGCGCATTGACTGTGCGGATACAGTCAAAATTAAGTGTAGGGGGAGAGTCTCATTTTCATTTTTTTAGTTTTTCATGGCATTTTTGAATTTTCATTTTCTTTAAACTCAAAATTTTCAAAAAAAATTGAAAAAAAATCCCAAAAAGATTTTATTTTCAGCATTTTGGTTTATTTTGAAGAAACACTATAGGATGAGTATAAGTTTTGATTATTAAATTGAAATTTTTGAAAATTTGTTTGTCTTAACAAAACTAAAAATGAAGTTTTATTACAAATAAACAATGGTTTAACTACTATGTAGGAAGATTCATGGGTGATAATTACGAAGTATTCTAATTGAAAATCTTTGTTTAAAGGAGTGGTTGATTTAAAGTAAAGGCGAAAATATTTTAAATCTTTTAAGTTAAGTGGTACTAAGATGATATTGTAAAACTCTCTCTTTCTAAAAAAATGAAAAAAAGAGACAAAAAAAATCGTGTTGCATATATGAATATATTTATTAACACCTACGGTCGATAGGTGGCGCCATGCTCTGTACCCTTCTCACGTAAGCCCGAAAGGCAGTGCACGATCGGTATATCTAGCCTCAGTTTATCTGAGCTAGGTGTATGTATATAATTTTTTTTATTAATAATGCCTACAGTCGATAGGTGTTCACACTCCTGTGTTCACCCGCCATGCTCTATATTCCCCTCACATAAGCCCACAAGGCAGTGCATGGGTTGTAACGACCCAGAATTTTGACCAAATTAAATTGAGAATATTTAATTAATTTTAAATATTTGAACGATGATTTAATTTGAATCCCCGATATAAATTTGAAATTGGCGATTAAATTTTAAAATTTAATCTATTGAATAGTTGAATAAAAATTTGAATCTTCAATTTTAAGTTGAAGAAAAATATTTCGAAAGCTGTTAAAATTCATATTGATAATACTAAAAATAATTGAAGCTTCAGAATTTAATTTCAGACTGTTCTGTTCAGTTTTGAAATTAAGTCGTTCGAATCGATATTTATAAATAGTCGTCCGAGGCGCAGTCTCGGAATTCGACGAAACCTGTTCCATTGGGTCCGTAATATTGAATTATTACCGGATTCCAATTTTCGTAATTTTTGGAGTTGTTGTTTGAGCATACGAAATTTAAACGCGTTGAACTTTGTTTTGAAACAAATTAAAATATATACTCACATCAGCCACCCTACTTCTGAACAAGTCGACCTACTCTGCTTAATCATCGTTCTCTTGTCCCCTCTTTTCTTTTTAAATCCCACGCAACCTTCTCTGGTTCCTCAATTAAAGATTTCAGAGAATATTTAAATCTCCGTTCAAGTTTATAATGGCCGCGACAAATCATCTTCCTCCCTAATTTTTTAAATCAAATTCGAGCGGCTCGGAGAAAAATAAAATAAACAGTCTCGTTCAAATCAAGGGGCCAAGCCGTTATTAATCGAAGGAAATATATACCCATTCGCGAGTTGGGTGAAGTGGTTCGCCTCACTTGAGGCTCGTGTTGGAGCTGAGTGTCGCGATTGCGGTTTGACAATCGCGAGGTTCGCGATTAGGGCAGGCGATTTGGGGATGGAATCGTTTGTCGAGAGGCGGCAGTCAGATGGTGCAGTTCGCATTCGAAGTGAAGGACCTCCGAGCTATCTTGAGATCCAGGTGCACGACAATTTGGGAAAGGCGAACGTGAAGGCGGTAGGCAGGCGCTCGAGGCCACGGCGACGAGGCGAGGCGGGGCGTACGGTGGCGCGCGCGTGAGCAGTAATGAGGTCGCGATTTTGGGGTATGGCAACTGACTTCGGCGACGTGATTGCATTGGAGATGATGGCTCGTTTGGAATTTGTCAGTACGTGCGATTCGTTCGAGCGGTAAGCGAGGTGGAGGAGCTTCGTGGTGGCTTGGTATTGGCTGTGAGGTGAGCAAGCTATTTTATTTAAGTAATACATTGTAATTTGAAATATACGAAGTTTGAACAGAAACCCTCGCTAAGGAAATTTATGTATGCAAATTTGAAGAAGTAAATTTTGTGTAATAAAGAAAATACAGAAAGTTAAGATATTAATTTAACAGAAAAAAATAAAGTTTTCATTTTAATTGATTTTACAAATATGTAATATATTTCATGGTAGAGGAGAAGAATTTTGACAGTAAAGTGACACTTTGTTTATCGAAGTTGGAAAGGAAATATATATATATATATATAAGCACATTTAATTTTACTTTTAAATTTATTGCGTATATGATGAGAAAAATATATACATATGTGTACAGATTGAAAAATATAAAGTTTAACAGTAAAGGAAAATATTAGTTAGGGAAGTTACTTGTTTGTTTAAATAAAGAATTAGTTAAATTAAGTTTATAAAATGGAAATCAATTTATTTAACTTATGAAATTTTTGGTAACTAGAAAATATTTGTTAAAAGAGATTTGTCAAAACTTTAAAGGTATTTATTTACAATAAAAATAAATTATGGGTAAATCGAATTATCAATTGAAATTTAATTAGTCAATTCATTCGGATATTAATATATTGTATAAATTGTTATATACAAGGTTAAAGTTGAGAAAACGAAAGAAGAATTGGATTGGATGGCAAATTAAAAAGCTAAGGTGAGATTTTCTCACTCAAATTGAATGTGGAATATTTTCAGTTATTGATTTGTTTGATTTGTTTGAATGTGCTATTAGATATGATAGGATATATCTATATATATAGCAGTATATACATATTGGCATATGTATATATTGGATTGATTGATTTCCCGCCTCGTATAGCGGATGAGACCCTATTGCGCCGTTAGTAAGCGGATTTATAAAAACCTATATACCGCGATAATTCCGTACTAGAGCGGAATTGGTATTGTGCTAACATCTTTGGATGCAGGGAAACAGGTTGGAGGGATCCAACTGGACCCCTCACATTGATTGAATTTATTTCTATTGTGATATAAATCTGTGAATGATTATAGTGATGCTATTAATCATATTGATATCTGGAAATTGTTTGAAAGCTAAAATTTAGCTGAATGGATGTTTTGACATCATTGGATTCCAAAGATAAACGAAATTGAATTTTTGAGGTTCAAGTAGAAAATTTCTAAGTGAATCAATTTTTGAAATTGAAGAAATTTTGAAGAAAAGAATTTAAAAGTATAAAAGCTGTTTTTATAATCTTATCGAATAAATTCCAGAATAAAGTGAAAATGCTAAATAAATGGATTTCATAAAACAGTGATTTTAAATTGAAGAAATTAATTTAAATTTGGATTTTTAAATAGATTGAAAGAAACGATTGAAATCTATTTTCTTAAAAAGGAATTTATTTAAAAGAAGATAAGTTGGAAATTCAGTTTGGAATTTAATTGGTAAATTGAAATAAGTTGTGGAATCAATGTAAAATGATTTCAATTTGAAGAATCCATTTCAAAACAGAATATTGAATAATTTGAGAAAAATAAGGAATTTATTTTAGTAGTGATAAATAAAATTTGAAATCAATCTGTAATTGATTTAATATTTAGAAATGAATTTTTGAGAAATCAATATGGAAATTTTATTCAAACGTTGAAAATAAAATTAGAAATCAATATTGAGATTGATTTGGTATTGAAGCTTTTATAAATAGAATTAAAATTTATAAAAGTTGTTATAAACCCAAAGTCACTTATTTTGATAAGTTAAATATAGACGTTGATAAAAGAAGGTTTATAAGTCGAAGTTGTTATTAAAAGAGAAATAGAATTTATAAACGTGCTTATAAATTCGAAAATAGATTGAATGTGATAAATTTAATATAGAAGATTATTTAAGAAGATATATTCACGATTTTGAATAGCGAATTTTTATTGAAATAAAAATGTGTAGGAATGATTGAAATGGGGTTAAGTAAATTTTATTCACGATTTTGGACAGTGAATATATTGTTAAGTAAAATGGATTCATTTTTGAAGAAGTAATATTTTAAAAATGAAGTTAAACATTTTAAAGGTGTTTTAAAATGTGTTATGAATCGAAAGCATAGATTTCAACATTTATTGTTGAAATAGACGTTTTCGAGAAATAAGGAAATGGTGGACTATAACACTGTTGTTATAGTAAATGATTTCCGAAAGGAAATGTTTTTATCTAGTATTGGGATTTACATATCTATTTTAAATTTCGAATCCCTATACTAGTGATTTTTGAGTCGTCGTAACGATGTTTTACATAACATTCGTTTTGACTCAAATTGATGTTGTTATAGAAAATAGATTTCCTTAAAGAATGAAATATATACTTAATTTGATTTAAGTATATCGAATATTTTCCAAGTGTTGAAAATAAATGATTGTGAAATACTTATTATTTAATAAGTATGGAAATGCTTTTCCAATATGAAATGAACTGTTTTGAGATTTTATCTTTTAAAGATAAATTGAAATGTGGAAATTGATTTGAAATTGTTTTCAAATGATTAAGTGTGGAAATTTTATATCTAGTAAAGGATATTTTGGAAGATAAAATAATTTGGGAAAAATTATTTGGAATCTGATGATGTTGCGCATCTTTATTGATAGTTAAATAACCGACTATCAATAATTACCTTTAGATAGGTATTTGTTGTGAATTGGATGAATTTGAATGCCACACTTATTTTTAAATAAACGCTCACTATTCGGGTTAGCCGGGAAAGGACCATGGGGTCGTATAACCCATTCCGAATATGTGATACGTCGTATGAATTGCATTCGAAGACCGGTGTTGAAGACCGGATATTTTTGAAAACGGAAGGATTACCGTCGAGTTACTCTACATCGGCTGATCTCCGATTTAGAGGTTTTATCACCCTTAGTGACGGGAAGTCCGGACGTGATTGAAAATTATCCGGAATTGCAAGGGCTTCGTGAGAAGTGCCTTCGGTTCTGTTCGATCCCGGAACAGACTTGTATGGATTGTGTGTCTGACGTTACAATTTGAGATATAAAGCTGATTTCTTTCAAATACATTTCTGTTGGTGGCGGAGAATTTATTCTCTTAGCTTAACACCCTTCTCTGAGACGTACGAGCTCAGAGGTTATGTAGTTGAAATTTATCAGCGATATATCCCAATTTGGTAACGTGGCATACTGAGTGTTGCTGTGAAATGATCAGTGTTTGATCATTTGTGATATGATCATTTGTTTGATCTTATATCTTTGTGATCATAGGTTGATCATTTTGTTTGACCCGAAGCAGGGCTTTTTGAGAAAGCGTAGCTTTGTGGACGAGACTTCGTCGAGCCTCACACCCCGGAAATGGTCGAAACAGGAAGGATGCGGTAAGGTTTTAGGGAGTAGCGCCCCTTAGTGTATGTCATTCCTTCTGGATAAAGGTGGTATCATGGTATGGAGCCCAGATACTTAACCTCTGTGGTTACTGCATTATTTTTTTCTATGTGGTTTGTTGGAATCGGGGATCCTCGGGAAGATCGGTGACGATCGGGGGATGGCATACGCGTGTCAGTAGTTACCTATTTTTGCAGAGGTAACCCGGCCTTGTGTTGGCAGAGATCCGGTTAGGTTCTCGGGTCGTCTATTCCAGGGACGTACCCATCGTGGATAGGAAGTTCCTTAGCCTGGCCATTTGTTGGAAATCCAAAGAAACAATACGATCTTGTACGGTTTTAGTTGTAGAACCTATCATTCACTTATGGTGGTCACCACTGTTTGGATGGTAGCTATAGTAGGCATAAGTGCGGAATGCCTATGCTGGCTAAGATTAATATTATACTTTCGAAATGTTTTTCTACACTATGCACTAATAATAATATCAAAAATGATTTGATTTTGCGTATCAAGCATCTTTGACTATCATAAGAAGAAATCTCCTCCAATTCTGCGTTTGCATTGTGTGTGTGGTGGGAGGTCTTATGGTAGTTTCATTTTCCAAAAAGCATTTCGAATTGACTTTAAAAATTATTTTGTTGTTATAAAGAATAACTGTTTTACGATCTCACACCAGTCACCATGACTGACTCGGAGTTTATTGTTCCCTTCTAAACTCTGGGTGCCCACCAATTTCCACACGGGCAGTCTAGAGTTAGATTATCAGGTTATTTGGATATTCTGGAGCTTTGAAGATAAGCTGGACGACGAGATGTAGTATTTGTATCTGATAGTATTTATTCCGCTGTGTATTCTGTATGAGGACAAGTTATATAACTGTCCATTGTTGTATATTGACTCTGATGATTGATGTATGTATAAAATGATATAGTTCTTTGTTTTAAAGATTATTGATTTATCTATTATATATTGTTCCGCTGCGATGTGTAAGATTCTGATATTGTTTTCTGTTCTGTGTTGTTCTTCTTTCTTCTCTTTTTCTTCTATCTTCTTCTTCTACCTTTTTCTTCTTTCTTAAAACCATAACTTTTCGGGTTTCCGGCATTCGATGGCTCAGCAGTCGATAAAGTGAGTATCGATGTTGAATTTTCGAAAGTCGAAAATTTACGGGATGTTACATGGGTGGTATATCTAGCCTCGGTTTACCTGAGTTAGGCATATGTATATATTGTTAATATCAATAAAACTTTCAAAAATAGAAGAGAGTACGCAATTGAAATCCAAGCACTATTTTAACTTGTCTGATTAATTTTTTATTGAAAAGAAATAAAAATACCACTTTGATAAACTTTGATAATCAACTAAGGATCTGTTTCATAGTTACACTGTGTTATCAATCGAAACAACGAGTTAAACTATAGTCTATTTGTTATGATAACTTAACTTTTGTTGGAAATTTTGACAAGTAAAAGGACTTAAATTTATTGATAACGACCAAAACTTATATTTAACTTATTCGTGTCAGTTTGAAAGTAAATCCTTCATCTGTAAATATTTTCAAAAACTTGCATTCATCCCATTGTAAATGAGTCTTGCACTTTGTAAATATTTTCACTTTGCATTTGGATTTTATGGGTAGTATCCGCTGAAAACCCTCACGAGACAACACTCGTCCTACTGGGGACACCCAGAGGTTTAATGGTTTGTTGCATACGCTCAATGCAATCGTGCTCCCTACGAAAATGGATTTATCTTATGTCCTTTATTCGAGGACGAATAAAGAGATAAGCGTAGGGGTATTTGATGTGCACATAAATGTGCATGTATTTACATCTATATTTTATCCATTTTTATTTAAATAAATGTCATATTTGGGCATTTTAATATGTTTAAACCAAAATTCGATTATTAGCAAATCACCATACTTTCATCTTCATACAGGGGCAAAATGGTCGTTTTTGTGCATGTGCTAATTTGAGGATTTTTACTTGGACATTTTTTATGATTTTTTATAGGAATTTAGATGTAAATGGAAGAGGGTTTCATGGAATATATGCATGCACAAGAGAATACAAAGAAATGAAGAAGGAAATAATTCAAACTCATGGTCATGGAGGACCCCACCCACTTACCTAAATCTACAATTAGAAGCTAATGGACAACTAAGTGGAGATTAAAGCTTCATGCATACTTGATGATGGATTAATTAGAGGCTAATGGTTACCTGGTGGCCACACTTCCTAAAGGTCATTTTGGGAAGTTCCCAAGAAATTGAATTAGAGTTTATACATGTATAAATAGCCCACTTATGTATATGAAGATATCTTCTTGCTCTTTCAAATTAGTTAGGAAATTAAAATACAAGTTGTAAGCTCTATGTTTCATGAAATAAAAAAGGCTTCCTAGCCTCTTTCTCTTTTCTTTTCTACATGCTTTCATTTCCTTTTATGTTAATGTTTATTTCTATGCTCTCTTTCATATCATGTTTATAGCTTAGATTTACATTCATGCAAGTAGTGTAGCTTTTTTTATGCAAGTAGTTTAGTAGTAATTTCATTTTCTTCCTTTTTTTAGTTTCTTTTTCTTTTTCTTTTAATGTTGAAATCTCTATGTGTTGAAATGATAACACAAATGCGAGGCTAAATCCCTACAATTTAGGGGTAATGAAGCTTTCTTTTAATCATGTAGATTCAACATAATTTTCTATATATTATCTCTTTTGTGCTTTATGAGAAAATGGATGTTTATGTTTATTTGTGTTTTATGTTGAATTTGATAGCCTAGTTTGTTCATAACAAATAGGCTATGCTTATCTCATTAATCACAAATTGCCTCTTCATCTAAATATGATCATGACAATGAAGTGAAGTTTTAATCAAAATTTGATGATCTATGTTACTAATTAATAGTAAATAGATCATGCTTAAACCAGATTTTGGTTTCATTTTCTATGCCATGTTTCATGAGATTTGAATAAATAGGATTAGATTTGTATTATAGTTTGATGGCTTGATTTCTGTTAATTAATAATACAAATAGGTCATGCTTATGATAAATACATCACTAATCCTACTTAGGTTAAAAAGAGATCATCATTTGATTACATGTTGATGTATGTGAAAAAAATAAGAAAGTGGATTTGCCTCTAAATTGAATTTTAATCTCAACTTTTGCTTAGTTTTCTAGTTTTCAAAACAATCTCCACTTTTGGTTTAATTTGATTGATTAGAAAATTTTAAAATCTTAAAAATTCCCTACGGATCGACCCGTACTCGCCACGTACTAAAATTGCACGCCGTGCTCTTGCGGTAATTTTAATTTAAATTCGGTCGATGGATTTCTAACCGATAGAAAATTCGTCGGTGAACACCACCCTCCACCGAAGTGTCAGATCTCGCTCGAGGTTTCAGATCTTACTGTCGATGATCTACCACCATTCTCCTTCCCACCACAACACAAACCATATGCTGACATGCTCAAGACATGTAATCCCTCGATCTAACTTGCCCACTTCAACGCTCGCTCAAACCATTTATTCTCTCCCTCCCCTTCTCTTCCCTGGCTCCAATGATATCGACGTAGCCTCAAATCTATCTGCCTTCGCTATGGAGATAGGTATCATCGTGCTTCGGAGTGCCAAAACCAAATTTGGTGTTTCTTTTGTGTAAAATTCGAGCACGGGCAAGTAAGATGTGCTGAGTCCCGCAAATCGAAGAGCTCATGTGTTCGGACATGGCAGCACCTAGACACAATCTCAAATTTTACTTCAACATCGCTTCTTGGAATTCCATCACCAAAAGAGGTAGGAGTGATATACTGAATGCTCTTCGTATCATCAATGAACCAACAACTGCTACCATCGCTTATGGACTTGACAAGAAGACCAACAGAACAGAGGAGTTGTGATAGTTCCATCTTACTTCAATGATTCGTAAAGGAAACTGACAGAGGTGGTGGAGTCATTAATATCTTGAGCAAGAGGTAATATAAGATTTCGATGGGATTTCGATGAGTTTTTGCACTCACAACTATGTCCACATTATATTATTTATGTGCAATCATCCGTATATTTACCTATTTAGTTTGGTTGGATGGATTATTAGTTGATACTGATTGCCTGTTGTGCGATTGGATGATAAATTGGTTGAATTGATTGTTTGTGATCGTTGTTGTTTGTTTGGATTATTGGGTATATTGGTATTGGATGTTGGCTGATTGTGTTGGTTGAAAATGTTGATTTACAAACAAAACTTTGTCTGTTCGTATTCTAAGTAATTTATTTATATTTGAATTTTTAGAAATTATATTATGGTTTGAGTTACAAATATTTTAGATTTAAAATATATATTTAAAGTAAATAATAGTGTATTAATCTTTATTGTTGATAATTATATAAATAAGGTAAACTTAATTGATATAAAGGTTCTACCTAATTTTGTTCTTTTAGAAATGTTAGAATTTATTGAATAAAAGTTATGTACAAATTATTAATTTATTGAAAAGTAATCTATAGTTTATTTTAAATAGTTATTTGAAAAGTTTATATAGTTTCTAGAAATAAGAAATATTCTCTAATTAATATCTTAGATATTTTAAAGTTTATTTTCACAAATAATGTGATTACTTATAAATTAATAAAGTATGCTTTATATATATATATATATATTTAAATATTTGATATAATTGTTTATGGATAAATTTTATTGAAATTTATTATTATTACATCTCTGAATCGAATTAGAATTTATGTATGAATTCTATTTTTTTTTATTTCTCATAATCCTATATTGATTTAAATATCATAAATGATTCATACTTGATTTGATTAGTGTTTCGATATGATAAGGTGATGATGTCCTTCTAAATGGATTTGTAATACTTTATATTGATTTTGTTATTTAGTTCTGTGTGACGAGAAATTTGAATAAATGGTTTAGTGATACGGTATGGGACTTCCAATAACACTTTTTCGATTGTTCTTTGGACTTATCATATGGAAATATCTAGCATGGGTTGAGTGTATTTTATGAGCCTTGAATAATTATCCAAATAACATGCAGTGGTATGAGATGGCATTATGTTATTTGTTTGATTATTCATTATAGGTAGATGTCAATCAAATGGGGATTATATCATATGTATATTGACACTTTCTGAGGAGTATCATATTGATAAATGTTAGCTTATGAGAGATGTGTGTCGGCCTACTATTAGAGCTATGAATAGTTATAGGGTATGAGTACTATATGACCATCCACATTGTGTCCAACTTCCTTTATTTTTTGAAAGTGAACCAGATTGGCTAGTATCCACCCTAGTGGCCTGATCATGGGGTTGCGCTCTAGATCCACGACGCTGTAGTTATATGTTCCTTTGATGCGCATCGCAGTATTGGTAGTAGTAGACGGGTTGTTGCCTATAGCCCCTTATGTCGCTTAGGCCAACAGTCTGTTACCATTAGGGGCAAATCAAGGTCGTGACCGATGCTACGTGTAGACGAGCCATTGGTGGATGAGGTCACGATGTCCTTCAAGGTAACTAAAGACTGTAGGAACAGATGGTACTTTGCGGGAGGCGAGTAGTCATAGGTTCCTAGAGCATGCTATGTGTTACCAGTCTCCCTTTCTGGTTTAGGGTTATGTGTGTGGTGGTGGATTGGCATATATGTCTCATTCCTATAATGAGTTGACTAGACTAGAGACTAGTTGAGCCTAAAGTGTACCCAACCCTGTATATCCATACTCTTTGATGATTTGGTATTTTTGAGATAGCCTCACTTTTTTTTGTTGAAAGAGTGATCCATTTAAATAAAGAGCACTCATTAGAGATAGCCTCACTTTATTATTGGTGATTTGGTTTGTGGATGATTTTTATTATGGTTGTGGGATGTTAGATATGGTTTGGATGATTTGATAGGCTATCCTACATTATATATAAATCTATATTTATGATGGTTTTTGAATATGGATGATTCAACCATTCGACATTGATTTCATGATTTTTTGATTGATATTCTTTATATGGGTGATGACACGTTATTATATGAACTGTAGTGGTTGTTATCTTGAGATATTTGAACTTGTTAATACATTGTTAATATTATTATTAACCTTCCATTGATTTTACATATTTCATATCACCTATCATTATAAATATAGTTTGACCTGTGTGTTAATTATAATACTCGGGTTAGTCCAAGACATTTCAGGTACAAGGACATTGAGACCAGGTTGTATTATTTGGGCATAGAGGAGATTAGTTATTTTGTATTGTTGGATATTAATTTGTATTGTATAGACTCATATATGTATAAGACATGATAATGTGTATTAAAATTTGTAATTGTATATTATATATTATCGATGTGATTGACTGTGTGATCTCTGTTATTTAATATATATTGTGTATTGTTCTGTCCTAGAGGCACATGTGTTTATTGCTTTGTGTCGATACGGTGTACATTTGTTGGTGAGTTGTGCGATGTTTAAATATATACCAGTGTTAGCCTAAGGGAATATTCACGTGTGTACCCCATATCACCTTATTCTTCGTATTATCCAATAGTATTACTATGTAATACTCTTGAGTAGTATGGGTATAAAGGTGGGGGTGTTACAGTCCGGTTGGGTAATAACATTAAAAATGCATATGTTTTAATGCATTTTGGTCGGGTCTTTCAAGTCAGGTCAGTTCGGGTCGGGTTTGATCGGGTCTTTATGGTATTTTTCATCACCCAGACCCGATCAGAGACACATCGAGTTTGGTTCGGTTTTGGGTCTTCTCGCATCAATTCGGTTCGGGTTGCAGTTTTCGGTTCTAATTTCTAGCCCTAACTACAGCGGTAGTTCCTGGTGATGAACAGCAAGTTATGCAGCAGGTCTGTAGTGCATAGGATACTTCTCATGATCTGCAAGTTTTCGGTTAGACTTATTCAAGTGCTTGTGCATAAGTTGGTGCACATGTTGATTTAAGTGTGTGCGCACAAATTTGTGCATAGGCTGATGCGGCAGTTTGTGCACATATTAGTGCACAAGATCCTCTTGACTCTTCTGATGTGCATACAAGCCCTTTCGTAGCTGTTAACAACAAGGCAGACGATGACCTTTGAGATTCAGCTACATGATGTTTGATTGCATCTCTCTTTTCATCCTCAGAGGATATAACTCATAATTCAGTCATAGCTTGCTCCCCTGTGGTTAGTTCCCCTATCGAGCCTTAGGATACAACTTCTCGCTCAGTTAGCTCTAGATGCAAGTACAGTAAGCATAACATATCGAGCGACCTTGTTCGAAGGAGCATGAGATATCTTCGTACAGATCAATCTCTCGAATCGACGTCAACAGGTGAACACGTTCTTTTAGGAAGTACTTTTACACTCGTAGTCTTAAACTCAATAACCCCTACACGGGCATATCTAATAGTTAAAAAAACTAATTTTGTTTATAAACTAATTAGCAATGACTTTGAATACATCAAAAAAATTAGAATTTGAAAAGGCCAACAACATTTGTAAATGAAAATTTTAAGTTGGACTGTGAGGGGTTTGGGCACCCTTAGCAAAAGGTATAAAGTCAAAAGAATTTTAGTAGACAATAAGATAAATGTAGTGTTAATTCAAGAATATAAAATCGAATCGCCTAGTCTCAACTTATTTATGTCAATTGGAGGTAATTCCCTCTCTAAATGGGAATTTATCTTGGCATCGGGTAGCTCGGGAGGATTTATATCCTTTTGGTGGGAAGATAAATTTAAACTCCTTCAATCATAAAAATGGCCACTCCTTCCAACCGATCTTGCTAGATCTCCTTAGTAACCAAATTGTTAACATTTCCAATGTCAACGCGCCTACTACTAGAATCCAAAGACAACTTCTTTGGATTGAGTGTAGCAATTTCTGCTCCTTATCGTACGGGACATGGCTCCTAGGTGGAGACTTCAACATGACCAGATGCATTGGCGAACGATCTCCTAAAGAGGGGAATTTCACTGACATGGAAGAATTTAATAACTTCATTAACCAAAATTCCCTTATCAAACTGCCCCTGATTGGAAAGAAGTATGCTTGGTCGAATAAAAAAGAGATCCCTTCGATAGCCCTTCTAGATAGATTCTTCATTAGCAAAGACTAAGAGGACCTCTTCCCCTTAACCAAGGCCTTTTGACTTGCCAGACTTATATATGACAACTGCCAAATCATCCTTAGCACTTCTAATCAATTACCTATTAAAAAATCTTTCAAATTTGAGAAAATATGGCTAAAAGAAGAAAACTTTGTAAATATTATAACAATAAAATGGAATTCCTTAACTAGAAGAAATATGAACAAAACAGTTAAAAATCTTGTATTCAAATTGAGAGAGCTAAGATCTTTTCTTAAAAACTGAAACACAACGGTTTTTGGAACTATAAATATCAAAAGTAAAATATCCTCAATGAGATCTTAGAACTAGACAAAACGGACGAGATGAGAAACCTAAGTACATATGAGAACCTCAAATTACACGAATTAAAAACTAAACTTAACAAATTACTTTACCAAGAAGAAATAATGTGGAAACAACGTTCACGTGTGCAATGGAAGGAGGGGGATAAAACACAAATTTCTTTCATCAAACAGCCAATGGTAGAAGATGCCAAAAAAACTATAAAATCAATTAGAACTAACAATATTGTGTACAACGAACAAAATGAGCTAAACAACATCTTTACCAACCACTATGCTGGCATCTATGGCCCTAGACGCTCGCATAGAATTCTAGCTAAATGATCGTATCTTTATGTGAGCAGGGACTACTCTCTAAGTGAGCTAGACTGTTTATTTTCGGATGAGGTAGTCTATTCAGAAATAAAAAACCTAGCGAGTGATAAGGCCCGGGCACTGATGGTTTTCTGATGCTCTTTTACCAAAAATTCTAGTTTCTTATTAAGCAAGATATTATGTGCCTTCTCGAAGAACTACATAGTAGGACCCTTCAACTAAAAAGATTTAACCATGCAGATTTTATCTTAATTCCTAAAAGGGAGAATCTAGAGGAACTTTTCGATTTTAGACCCATCTCCTTGATTAATTATTCAGTCAAAATAATCACCAAAGTTCTAGCAAATGGACTAAAACATAAAATGGGTAGCTTAATAGACAAGTCACAAACTTCATTCATCCAAGGTAGATACATCTGGACGGTGTCGCTACTGCTCAAGAGCTTTTAAACTATTATCTCAAAGAAGGTATCTCTTGCATCTTTCTTATGTTAGACTTCGCAAAAGCTTTTGACTTTATTGACTGGGGCTTTTTGCTTGATACTTTTAAGGCCAAAGGTTTCACAGAAATGGATCTCCTAGATTAGCATAATTCTGAAAACTAGTACATCGTCTATCCTGTTAAATGGCATTAAGGGTAGCAAGATTCAATCAAAGAGAGGTCTTCGACAAGGTGATCCTTTATCCGTACTTCTCTTCAACCTTGCAGCTAATGTTTTTTTATAGAGTTATCATGCTAGCTCTAAGAAAAAACATCCTTCCCAGTATTGATCATGACATTACTTCGAACGGTATGCCCACTCTACAATATACAGATGATACCCTTTAACTATGTTAACCATTACCACAACATATTGCCTCACTTAAGCTTATTATGTATCACTTTGAGCTCCTTTCGGGCCTTAAAATTAACTTCAACAAAAATTCTGCTCTAGTTCTTAACGATAATTCAAACTATACGATCATTGTGGCCAACACTCTTAATTGTACAACTATGACCTTCCCTTTTAAATACTTAAGTATAACAATAAGAAATACGAAACCCAAAATAGAAGGCTGGAATACCATCATTGACAAAATTAACATTAGATTGCCAACTTGGAAAACTAATTGCCTCTCTAGAGTAGGCAGAGCGGTCCTCATTAAATCAAGTATGTTAGCAATACCAATTTACTGGATGTCTTATTATAAATCTCCTAATTAGTTAATTAGTAAAATTTATAACATTGGAAGGAACTTTTTATGGAAATCTAATGACCACCCTACATCATCGATGCTCATATAACCGAATAGTGCGTCGCTGGATCATCCGATCGATGTAGGACGATTGTCAAGGGAAAAAAAAGAAGTAAAGAAGAGGAATATAAGAGAAGAGAAGGGATTATAAGAAAAGAGAAAGAAATAAAACATCACATATTCATATAACCTATCGTACATCTCACGGCGCATTAGATAAAATATAATAGTCATCACCGATATAAAACAGGCGAGACGGTAATAACTATATGAACAACATAATCAGAGTACACAGGCTCACATAGTTATACAAAACAATAATAGAGTTTATACAAATGATAAATAAACTCAACTGATAAACTGTCTCTAATAATAGTAGGTCAACACAGTCAAGGCTCCATAGTGTCATACAGCAGAATAAATGATAATAAACTCAAAATATAAGCGTGAGAAAGTGTCACCTCCTGCTAGTCCATCTACATAGCTCCAAGTGCTGTTTATACCTGCTATCTAGTCTACTCATGTAAGAGTTTTCGAGATAATAAGAAGCAAAGCATAAAACTTCAAGTTAGACAACAGTCTGGTGCGAGTGATAAATAATCTCAAAACACTATAAAAGTTAGTATAGTATATGGAACATAAGGTATGGAGAATCATACCTGATCTGTCCCTGCATCCACGGAGTTAGCACATAACACAAGATATACATCGCTCTATATTATAGTCGTCATGGGTGTACTATACATCAAAGTACTAAGGATGTCCAGATATCTGCATCGATAATATCTACATCCTGTGACATCCCTAAGGTGATAGACAATCAAGCAATCAAAGCATCCATCATCCATCCTCACATTCACTCACTCAATGTGTTGGATATACGGCATTCATATGACCTCGTTAAAGACTGCTCAATGTCTGGAATTCACGACACTCGAATCCCTACCACTCAGCCAGCGAGGAAACTAGAACGCCCATCATATGCGATCCAGGGTACAACAGATCTAAACATCATGCGATCCAGGGACCATCGTATGCCCAAGTGAAGTATCCAGGGGCCATCGTATCCCCAACGGATATCATCACAAAACCCTTGCTTTACGAGTACACATCAAAACTTACGAATATTAAGGATCCCTTTGCACACGTCATCCATAGTAGAGCTTATATGGGAACTGTCCCTACAACTCCCGTCTAAAGTCATCGCGGTTGGAAACTAAACTATTCTAGACAGCCATCGTTAGTCGTAGAATATCACCATGGAATCATCATTGTCAAATCATGAAGTCATCGCGTCGAAGCGTCACATCTTCACTTCACCGCCAAAACCACTCGTCGAAGAGCGGTAACATCAAAATTGAACGTCGAATGAATGAACAAACCACCGCATCATGCTCCTCGAAGCTTTTCCATCGTCAACGTCAAAATTGGCCAAATTGGCCATCATCAATTGTGGTAGATATTAACCACTCTAGAGTAGTCGATAACGACCACTTTGGTTGTGTACTTAACCAACAACGGTTAAGGACAAACCAAATGAACACGTCCGGCATCTATCCCAAAATCCGAAGCACATTTTCTAATCCATCTTCCTTCTCCAAATCAACCGGCATGCACAAAACTCTATGCACGAAATCCTATCCTATGGAATATTTTCTAATACTATATCGCCTTCGAACGGCATTTTTCAACCAACTAAACAAACAAGAAGACTTGCAATTGACAAGCATATAAATGTCTATAATAGCCTACATACATCTATAATAATACAATACAATCCATCCAAAACAACCAATATGGGCTTAATATCAAAATAGCCTAATCTATCAATGTCCTCAAAATAGTGCATTAAATGGGGAAAATGTTATATCTAATTTAAAACCATTTTAAACACTTTTAATTCTTTTATAAAATAAGATATTGGTTTAAGTATGTTAGAACTCACGTTTTAAAGTTACAAATCATTTTAAAACGTCATTTTAATACTATACTAACAATCATAGTATGGTGGAAGACAATATCACTTACCTCTACCAAATCTGACTAAACCATCGCTAAGTCGTAGAGCTCTCCATCACGAGCGCAACGCAAGAAACTGCGTCCAAAACAGACCTCGTACGCAAAAGATTTGGAGAATATAAGATAACATATTAAATAAACAACTAATTACTTTAACTAAATAATTAACTAAGCTAATTACCTTATCTAATCTATCTTACCAAATCCCAAGCGTGCACAACCTGTACATAAAACTCATATCCATCAACACCTTCTCTCCTCCAATACTCCCTCTCCGCTCAATGAAATCGTGAAACGATTTCGTCGACACCACAGACCCAAATTCACGTGAATCGGTCCTCTCCCCCTTACCGTGACCTAGAACTTCCCTATCTGCCGTACAATGTATGCATTTTTCTAGGAACGATCGGATTTGATGATTTTTGGTAGGAAGGTGTCTCTCGCGAAGAGAAAAACAATGGTGCCATTTGTTTTTGATACCGTCATTTCATTCTCCGAAAACGTGGAACCCTAGTTCACCATGGAAGAGGTCGATCTTGACCAAACACCACCGTGTCAAATTCTGCCACAATCAAAGCAAAGATCTCTTTGATACGAGTTCAATGAATATGATTTCATGATTTTCAGTGGAGCGGATATCTGGATATTATTTTTGAATAAGAAGAAGGAAGAGGCAGCCATTATTTTGTTCCAGGCAATGGAACAGTAGTGAACGTGAGAGAAGGGGTTAAGTGAGGGTTTGTTTATTAATATAATATTATTTGTTTGTTTAAATTCTCAACTAAGCAGTCGTAGTTTTGAGCTTGCATGATCACAGTGTGTCTGATCGCAATGAGACTCATTTGTGTACATCACCTCATTTTTCTAGTCCCGATGATATAAATTTCGTCTCCATCCGAGACAATGCTCCGGGATGATAATTTTGTGCTATTCGAGATCATTTCGGCCATCGGATCGTCCGATCTCCAAACATAACGATCCTTATACTCATTTTAATTTGCAATGTCGATACGAACTCAACGAAAGTGGTCTCGAGTCCTGGTTCGATCGTATGTGGAAAATCATATTTTTTTGGACCGTCAATTAATTAACGATTCAATATTCGAATAAATTATATAAATACCCAATCATTAAATATACAGGTCATTATTCTCCCATCCTTAAAAGGATTACGTCCTCGAAATCCCAAGAACAAAGCAACACAGCCCAACACCCTCACATAAGCAACGACATAAGAAAAATCGTCACTTATCAACTCACGATAATAATCACTGATAGCAATCACAACAACAGGAATATACTCGAAATCAACTGGAGCCATCATCCTTATCCCCAAGTACAATCACTATCAGATCCGAAATCAACGTGGCTGAACCAATTAGTACCTATTTTCAAAGAAACGAACAATGAAAACAAAAGTGCCAACTCGCTAATCGAAAGACAAGTCAACTAAGTATCATACATTACTGATTCCATAAACTATCGGCAATGTCTAATATCCTATACATTGACTTTTCTCTCAATTTTGGCTTATGTCACGTAAAATTTCGACAGAGCCTCCTCTGCGCGGCTAGGTCCAAAAAAAATCTCAATACAACATATATATATACACACGTCTCATATCTGGAGCATCTCATATCCGGAGCATCTCATATCCGAGGCATCTCGTTTCCGAGGACAACCAAGCAAATATAGCCAAATCTATAGTACAGATGTTACATGCCTCTTTTATAGCAAGAGCGTACCATTTAGATGCAAATAAAAGTGAGTAAGCATCCAAATAGCCAACACTTGCTTCCATGTACCTGAATATGTACTCAACAAAGAGGATTAAGCACAAGAGTAACATCATCATGTAAATAAGCATACTAAATCATATACATGGCAATCATCTCAAATAAATATGCTATATCAACCCATAGCTATCCCACATACCTAATAACCATATAAGCATAAGTAATCGTATCAAGTGCTAACAATCAAACATCAAACAAGTACATATAAGATCAAACATCAAAAAGTAACATATATGCCTATCCTAGCATGCAAGATACTACACGATCTAGCATAAAACATCAAACATGATATTCAATATGAAATCTGGCAAGAACTAGAAATCTCCCCTAATGAAGAGCTCGGGACAAGTGATCCTCATGCTCCCATCGGTCTCTCATGTGCAATCATTCGCTTTCACTCAACTGGACCTTTACTACTCCACCGCCTTCCTCCTAACCTATTTGGTATCATATCTATCGGTATGAATAGGCCAACGAGGTCTCAAAGTTCCTGGCTCAGTCTAAATATCATCTAGTTGACTCGGTGTTAAATTTTCAAACACCTCTTGTAAATTCTCCCAAAATCCATTGGTGGGCAACAAGTTTTAGACACTTACAATGCTCTTGACACACAATGGAATCACGCTATCCATTCCATGTATGATCAATAAATTTGGATGTCATTCCACTAGACTTCACAAATATAAATCTAGCATTCTTCGTCAATTTATCGATTGTGACTCAAATGTTATCATATTCTCTCCTAGTCTTTGACATTTCATCGATGAGGTTCATCAACATCTACTCCTATTCCTACTTGGGAATCTCAAGTGGTTGTAGTAGCCACTTGATTTCATCTATTCGGCATTTGCTAGCTGATAATTCATTCATCTCGAAATGAATGTCTGACGTCCTTCTTCATCTATTCCCAATAAAATGTCTATCTCATATCACGGTGCATTTTATTATCATGGGGATGTATAGTCAATCTCGAATGAGATCACTCTAATGGTACCTCATCCTTTGAACCATCAACATCAGAAACAACAATATCTCCTCCATACAGAGCCAACTGTCTAGGTCGAGTCCGCACTATATTACCTCTACAGACACTACTTGTTCCTCTAATATAGCCATGATCTCCACGAGTTTAATTTCACGCCTCTGACTAGTACTGATTCGCTAAATCCAAGTAGGTTTGATGGTCAAACTAGCCGTCATCTTTGGTCGTAGCTCACATCGAGTTCTGAAGTCATAACCAACAATAAACTCAAGCAAGGTCCACTTTAGGAATATCGCTCCCAAACTGATATGTCCTCCACTCGAGGCATCAATGAATGCATTTCCCTTACGAGCATATAGGAAATGTCAAAGTTGTAGGAGGCCGAGAACTCGAACAATCACTGTTGGTAAAGGTTAAGATCCTTCTCGGAGAAGAGATACTTCAATGATGGAGGATCAATGAACAACCTGAACCTCTCTCCTAATAGACATAGCCTCCCAATCCCCAAACCAAATACTATAGTAGCTAACTCCAATTCATGAGTCGGATACTTCCCCTCATTCGGTTTGGGTTATCGACTAGCATATGCGACAATCTTGCCTTGCTGCATCAAATACCGCACCTAGTCAAGTACTACAGGCATGTGTGTACTATCAACCCTTATCCCCGCTTGAAATGAGTAACATCGGTGCACTCGTCAACCCCTTTGTCAGACTCACTAACGCGTTTCTGCACCTCGCATCTTAAATAAAAGTCTAATACTTCTCATCAAATTGGTTAACTGTGTGCTACCTTTAAAAAGTCCTTGGTAAAGTGTACATAACATCTCGCCAATTCAAGGAAACTTCTAATCATCAGTCTGTGTTTTCTCAACACCTCCAACACAATCATCAATCGTGTCTTGTGTTCCTCTTTCATGCATGAGTGGACGAAAGTATCAGTAACGAACACAAGCACTCTCTCGAAACACAGTTCAGGAGAATAAGGCAAGTCGATGTGTTGGTTAGCCCAAACGGCATAAGCAACCAATCAAAAATCAAAGTGGCATACAAAACGCTGTGTTCGGCACACTCTCTCTAACTACTCTCAGTGGATGAAACACCATCACAAGGTACAACTGAGAGAAAACCTTCGCAATATAGAACTAATCGAACAAGTCATCAATAAGTGGGAATGGATACTTGTTTATTATCAAAGAGCCATTGGCCCTAGTGGCAAACACTATAGGTGCATCCCACTCAAATATGCTCCTACGAATAAACCCTCGCTTTAATAGGTCATCCGCTTCGACCTTTAACTTCCTCTGCTCTTTGGGCATCATTTTCCTTAAAGGCATAAATATTGGTCTAGCCCTCTCCAGATCAATATAGAACTCTATCCCGTACGGTGATAATTCGGTCACTTCATCGAATATCTCTCTAGCTACAGGCATATATGACAACTTGTCATGTGGAATATCAAGCGAATATAGAAAGTTAACCATCACTTCATCATCAAGTGGGCAGCCGAACACTACCTTTCACTCATCATTAGTCTCTATCGTCAACACCGACCTCTTGCAATGCACCACTATTCCGTACTCCTTCAACCAGTCAATCCCAGACTATAATACTGAACCCGATTAAACTAAAACAATCAATAACCAACAAACAAACATCCATGACTCAATAAGGATAAATATAGACAAACCATGTATAGGTTGGCTAAGCCCCTAACAAGGTTCATTATAATTAAAGATCGGTCAATAATTTCGGGTCTCAATTCCAATCTATCTATCAAATCACTGGATATGAAGGAATATGAAACCTCGAAGTCAAATAAAATACGTATGGAATACCATAAATGGAAAGCATACCCTAGATGGTAATGTCATTTCCCTTCTCTTTTGTCGGTGGAGCACTCGATGAAATCGAAACGGCATTTAATGCATATGCTGCTACGGTTTATCCTTGATCAACTTGTTCGGGACAATCCTTCTACACTGGGTACAGGCTCTCACCTCGTAAAGCCTTCTCGATCAACTTTTCAAAGCCCTCATCAATATGACCAATCAGTCGATTCCCAAGATGATCGCTCTACCTAATGATAGATTCTTCATTTTTTCTGAGTGCGGTATCAATGGAAGATAAACCGTACTTCGACTACACGTCGAATTCGACCATATATTCTTACGCAGATATATCGCCTTACTTCAAGTCGATGAACTTCCTAAACAACATCGGCTTTTGAAAAGTAAAAATAAATTTTGTTCGATGTGAACTATGAATTGATCCCAAGTAAAATGATCCTCGAGAGTCAAAGCTATAAGGGCACTCCATCAATTCATTGTTCGTCCACGGAGTCATCTAGAGGTCAACTTCTATCTCATTGCATCATCTAACTCCAAGTCATCGAAGATCCTTTCATAAATATTCATCCCATTTTGCATCTCAATGGCCGACTCCGTTCCAAGGAACGGTTTTCCTCTTAGACTCATATGGTCTTTATAAAGCTCGACAAAGTCGACTCTAGGTATTTGCACTTGAGTACCATAATCATTTAGAGCAACTTAGGCATTCTAGAAAATGATTTGCACCATCTCTGCAAACATATTTTGTAAATCGAGATTAGTGGTACTCGATCCTGTCCACTTTCAACTTCGAAGATGGAGTCAATAACAACATTTCTCATATGCCAAACCACTCTTAATACATAATAAGAATGATCGGCCTCTCATAAGGAAAACTGCATCAATGGTACTCGAATGTGCAATACAATTTATATACTATATATACTACTATATAGTTTCAAAAATCAAAATATATAACAAATACACACTCTCTCGTACATATCTATACTCTATATCCAGTCTATAATGACAACTCCCACCCTATCTCTACTAGATCACGGTATCAGCTCAGGTTAATTGCGTAACCTAAGCTCTGATACCAATGTAACGACCACCCTACACCGTCGATGCTCATAAACCGAAAGTACGCTGTTGGAGCATCCGACCGATATATGACGATTGTCAAGGGAAAGAAAAAGAAGTAAAGAAGAAGAATAGAAAAGAAGAGAAGAGAATAGAAGAAAAGAGAGAAATAAAACATCACACAATCACATAACCTGTCATGTATTTCACAGCGCATAAAATAAAATATAATAGTCGTCATAGATATTAAACAGACGAGACACTAATAACTACATGAACCACATAATCAGAGTATACAGGCTCACACAATTATACAAAACAGTAATAAAGTCCATACAAATGATAAATGAACTCAACTGATAAATTGTCTCTAATAATAGTAAGTCAATAATGTCAAGGCTCCATAGTGTCATACAGCAAAATAAACAATAATAAACTCAATATATAAGTATGAGAAAGTGTCACCTCCTACTAGTCCATCTGCACAACTCCAAGTGTTGTTTACACCTGCTATCTAGTCTACTTATTTAAGATTACCCGAGATAATAAGAAGAAAAGCATAAAACTTCAAGTTAGACAACAGTCTGGTGTGAGTGATAAATAATCTCAAAACACTATAAAAGTCGATATAGTATATGGAACAGAGGGTATGGAGAATCATACCTAACATGTTCATGCATCCACTGAGTTAGCACATAACACAAGATATACGTCGCTCTATATTATAGTCATTATGGGTGTACTATACATCAAAGTACTAAGGATGTCTAGTGCATCGATAATATCTACATCATGTGACATCCCTAAGGTGATGGACAATCAAGCAATCAAAGCGTCCATCATCCATCCTCATATTCACTCACTCAATGCGTTGAATATATGACATTTGTATGACCTCATTAGAGACTACTCAACGTCTTGGATTCTCAGCACTTGAATCCCTACCACTCAGCCGGCTAGGAAACTAGAATGCCCATTGTATGCGATTGAGGTACAGCAGATCTAAACATCGTGCGATCGAGGAGCCATCTTATCCCCAAGTAAAGTATCCAAGGGCCATTGTATCCCCAATGAATATCATCACAAATACCCTTGCTTTACGAGTACACATCGCAACCTATGAATATGAATGATCCCTTTGCACACGTCATCCATAGCAGTGCTCGTCTGGGAACTGTCCCTAGAACTCTCGCCTGAAGTCATCGGGTTGGGAACTATTCTAGATAGCCATCGTTAGTCGTAGAATATCATTATGGAATCATCATCGTCAAATCACGAAGGCATCGCGTCAAAGAGTCACATCTTTGCTTCACTGCCAAAACCACTCGTCGAAGAGCGGTAACATCAAAATCGAACGTCGAACAAACGAACGAACTATTGCATCATGCTCTTCGAAGCTTCTCCATTGTCCATGTCAAAATTGGTCAAATCAGCCATCATCAATAGGGGTAGATATTGACCACTCCAGAGTAGTCGATAATGACCACTTTGGTCATGTACATAACCAAAAATGGTTAAGTACAAACCAAATGAAAACGTTCGGCATCTATCCCGAAACCCGAAGTACATCTTTTAATCAATCTTCTGTCTCCATATCACTCGGTGTGCATGAAACTCTATGCACAAAATCTTATCCAATGGGGTATTTCCTAATATTATATCGCCTTCGAACGCCGTTTTCAACCAACTAAGCAAACAAGTAGACATGCAACCAACAATCATAGAAATGTCTATAATGGCCTACGTACATCTATAACAACATAATACAATCCATCCAAAGCAACCAATATGGGCTTAACATCAAAATAGCCTAAATCTATCAATATCGTCAAAATAGTACGTCAAATGGGAAAATGTGATATTTAATTTAAAATTACTTTAAAACACTTTTAAATTCTTTTATCAAATAAGATATAGGTTTAAGTATGTTAGAAATCACGTTTTAAAGTTAGAAATTATTTTAAAATGTCGTTTTAATACTATACTAACAATAGTAGTATGGTGGAACAATATCGCTTATTTCAACCAAATCTGACCAAACCATCGCCAAGTCATGGAGCTCTCCGTCATGAGAGCAATGCAAGAAACGACGTCCAAAACGGACCTCGTATGCAAAAGGTATGGAGAATATAAGATAACGGATTACATAAACAATTAAATAACTTAACTAAATAATTAACTAAGCTAATAACCTTATCTAATCTATCTTCCCCAGTTACCAAATCCCAAGCATGCACAACATGTACATGAAACCCATATCCATCAACACCTTCTCCCTTCCAATACTCCCTCTCCGCTCAACGAAATCGCGAACTTATTTCGCTGATGCGCCACGCTACGCGAGCCCTTCGCAACGGACCTAAATTCATGTGACTCGGTCCTCTCCCCCTTGCCTGACCTAGAATTGCCCTACCGGCCGTACAACGAACGCATTTTTCCAGGAACGATCGGAGTTGATGAGTTTTGGTGGGAAGGTGTCTCTCGCGAATAGAAAAACAATAGTGCCATTTATTTTGGATATCGTCGCTTCATTCTTCAAGAAAGTGGAACCCTAGTTTGCCATGGAAGAGGCCGATCTCGTCCAAACACCACTGCATCAAATTCCACCATGGTCAAAGTGAAGATATCTTCGATACGAGTTCAATGAAATTGGTTTCGTGATTTTTAGTGGAGCGGATCTCTTGATATTATATTTTGAATGAGAAGAAGGAAGAGGGGGCCATTATTTTGTTTCAGGCAATGGAAAAATAGTGAATGTGAGAGAAAGGGTTAAGTGAGGGTTTTTTAGTTAATGTAATATTATTTGTTTATTTAAATTCTCATATAAACGGTCGTACGTTTGAGCTCGCACGATCACATAGTGCATCCGATTGCAACGAAACTCGTCTACGTACATCACCTCGTTTTTCCGATCTTGATGGTATAAATTTTGTTACTATCCGAGACATCGCTACAAAATGATAAATTCGTTGCTATCTGAGGCAGCGCTCCGGGATGATAATTTCACGCTTTTCGAGATCGTTTCGACCATCGAATCGTCTGATCTTCAAATATAGTGGTCCTTATACTCATTTTAACTCACAACATCGATACAAACTCAACAGAAGTGGTCTTGAGTCATGTTTCGATCGTATGTGAAAAATCATATTTTTTCGGAACCGTCAATTAATTAACGATTCAATATTCAAATAAATTATATATATACCCAATCGTTAAAAATACGGATCGTTACAGAAAGGAGTGGCGGAGAGATCTAACCCAAGCTACCTTGTTAACTGGAATCTTGTTTGCAAACCCAAATCTTGTGGGGGCCTGGGCATTATTGACTTGAAGGCGTTGAACATCTACTTGTTATGTAAATGGATCTGGAAATTCTTCGAGGGGACAAGACCTCCTTTTGGAGCAAGGCTTGGATCTCTCCCATCGCTCTGAAACATGAACTCCCTGAGTTGTTTTTGATTTCTAACAACAAACACGATTTTATCGTTGATGTCTACATACCCCAGTCGGCCTTTAGATGGGTATATCGTTTAACCAAAATCTAATAGAGTCTATGCTTGGTCAGTTCCAGAGACTAATTAATTTGGTTGAAATTTTTGATATTAACAACAGTCCTGATCGCCTGATACGGTGTTTGGACGAAAAAGAAAGTTATACCTCCAAACTGTATAAATTCTTAATTTATTATGGAACTAATGTTTTTAATCACTTTAAATCTATTTGGAGAATTAAAGCCCCCCAAGGTTAAAATACATATGTGGATCGCTTTACAGGCAAATTAAACACCATAACCAATCTAAATTTGAGAATAACCACCAATATTATTAATAATTATTATTATCTTTATAGCTGAATGCTTGAAACCTCACCTCACTTGTTCTTTGAGTGCCCTTCCTTGCAATACAATTGGTAGGATACTTGAGATTTTTTTTTTTGGCAAGGCCGACGGGGTTGAATGGTCCCCTACCATTTTATTGAAGCACTAGGGAAACAAATACAGACATAAGCAAACGCTTAAAGAAAAACAACGAGGGAACATAGTGCAATAATCACTGGAAAAACGAAATGAAAAAAAAATAAAAGCGAACTAAGAAGGCAAGCAAGATTCCAGGATCATAAGTGAAGCGAAGCATCTTGATGCCATCTCTGATTACATTCATAATCCATGCATGGAGCACAAGACCATTCCTAGCTTTTTCAAGCTTGAAGACACTCACATTTCTTTCAGTCCACACAGCATGAATGAAACATTTGAGAATGCAGGTGAACACTCTCTTATTAGAGCTCTTGGTACCAGCAGCAGCGAATATAGCATTCCATTCAACACGATTAACTTGTCTCACGTCAGTACGCCCAATCTTGTTCATGACAACCATCCAAATAGCTTTTATCATATCACATTCAAAATATATATGCTCCACCGTTTCGAGGAGGTCAACACAGAACAAGCACTGAATAGGAACCGCAAATCCCATGCTATTCAGTTTCGCACGCGTATGAATACCGCGATTCAACACTTTCCACATCAACATATTTTGCCTTGCATTATTATCGTTGTGCCAAATCTTTCTACACCAAGTACAATTGGGCATGTCATCAGTATGAGATAAATAATGATAAATATCAGCAATTTTGCACCACTTCTTTTTACGGTTCCACGTCACCATAACATCAGAAGAAACGATATAATTGAACTGACGAATTTTGCTCCATAGACAATGTATTCTCTGATTAGAAGTATTAGGCAAATTTATAACATCTTTTACTT
This sequence comes from Allium fistulosum, assembly GCA_030737815.1. Classification (NCBI taxonomy): domain Eukaryota; kingdom Viridiplantae; phylum Streptophyta; class Magnoliopsida; order Asparagales; family Amaryllidaceae; genus Allium; species Allium fistulosum. Next base: position 1,132,991,907 of record CM060906.1, on the reverse strand, counting down.
TTGCTTGTAATGGAATACCTGATTGAAGGATCTCATTATGCGATAGCTGCCTGCGAAGAATAAATCCTTTTTCCAGCCACGGGTCATCCCAAAAGGATGTATTATACTGCGAAGAGCTGCTGAACTGAATCATAGGCAAGAAAGATTCTATAAGTTTATAAATGCATTGCCATGTCCAGCTCAATTTTTGCGGTCTGTTCAATGACCACAAACATTTTCCCTTAGTGACATGCTTTCTGGACCAATCCGCCCACAAGCTAACTTGAGAGTTAAAGAACGTGTCCACGTGCTTGGCGAAGGCAGCTTTATTCCATATCGACATATTAAGAATGCCGAGCCCTCCTTTTCTAATCGGTTGTTCAGTTTTGGAAAATCGTATAAGAGCGACATACCTGCCAACCGTCGTGCCAGTCCACATAAATTTCATGAATGCAGAACGTATCATCTTAATTAACTTGGCCGGCATCACAAACGTTCTCGCCCAATACACTTGCATAGCACAGATGACTGACTTTATAAGAGTCACTCTACCCGCTTGACTGAGTTTTCTTGTAGACCAACAGTCCAATTTAGAGATAATTCTATCATATAAAGGAAGGCATTGATTCATAGTTATTTTAGAGGTAGTGAGAGGGAGGCCCAAATATGAAATGGTACTCGTGTTGCTCGACAGCCCAGAAATTCTTTCAATTTGCAAAACGGCTTCCGGACAAACACCCGCCAATTTAATGTCAGATTTTGACAGGTTAATTTTTAAACCTGTCATGTTGTAGAATTGCTCAAGAGTTTGGAATATTGACCTTATAGTATTCATATCAGGATTGCAAAAGATAACCAAATCATCTGCAAACATCAGAGATGCAATCAGGGGATCTTTGCATTTGTGATGTAATTTAAAACTGCCTTGGCCTATCTGTCTGATCAGCAGCTGAGTAAGAAGCTCCATAACAGAGATGAAAATATATCCGGAGACAGGATCTCCTTGCCTAATCCCTTGCCTGCTACTAAAAAAACCCGCACATGACCCATTAATGACGATAGAATATTTTGGGGTAGACATACATTCATAAATCCAAGCAATAAAATGAGGGGGGAAATTCATATAACCCAAGATTCGAACGACACTATCCCATTGAAGCATATCAAACGCTTTCATAATATCTAACTTCAACATAGCCTTCGGGGGAGAATTCTTATGCGTATAACCATTAAACAATTCGTGGGACAACAAGATATTATCAAGTATATTTCTTCCAGGCAAGAAGGCTGCCTGATTGCTAGAAATAATAGAGGGGAGCGTTTTTTTGAGCCTAGTAGCTATAATCTTCGAGATGCATTTGTATACAGAATTGCAGCATGATATAGGACGGAAGGAATTAACATCATGAGCATTTAGCACCTTCGGGATAAGTGCAATATTCGTGTAATTAAAGGATTTGATGATTTTTGCCCTTTTAAAAAATAACTTGATCGCATTGCAAACGTCAGTAGACACAAAAGACCAGCAAGTTGTAAAAAAGAAAGCGTTCAAACCATCAGGGCCACCGCAAGAGTTTCTATTCAAAGAAAACATAGCATGACGAATTTCATCAGTAGTTACCTCTTCGCACAGAAAAGCATAATCAGCTTCACTAATTCTAGGAAGAATATCAGAAGGAATAGAATCAATGCTAGGAAGAAAATTGTCCTTATTGCCATACAGACCAGAGAAGTGATGAATAAATGCCCCTTGAATGCCATCAGGCGTAGTGTGCTCATTTCCATTCGAATCCACAACCGAAGCGAATGAATCGTTATTATGTTTTTTCCTCAAGGAAGCATGAAAGAAAGCACTATTTTTATCTCCTTTTTCTTGCCACTCAATTCTAGCCTTCTGCCTGATCATATCATTTTCTTTAACAAGAGCGTCGAAAAACTGCTGAGAAAGGTCACTTTCGAGTTGAGGGAGGGCAGCGTTGTTGACATCAAGTATCATAGCTCTTTGAACTTCCTCGAGATTGGTTTTAATCTCTGAACTTTGTTTGCTCCCTTGACCAAATTTAATGACTGACCAATCTCTCAAAGCACCCTTGATCCCCTTTATTTTTTTCCTGCAAAACAAACATATGATTACCATACTTAGGCGACTTCCATGCAGTAATAGCAATATTTTTGAAATCGGGTTCATGCACCCATATATTAAAAAATTTAAAACTTATTTTTCCTCTCCTGTCTGCTTCACGGAAATGGATGATTTGAGGAGACTGATCGGAAAGGAGGGGAGGGGGAAGGAGATTATATAGGAGGGGCCATTTATTAAAGGAGACAAGGTTACAAAAAGCGTGATCAATTCGAGAGAAGGTTCTACAACCCTCTTTCCTTTTATTATTCCAGGAAAACTGCATGCCTGTCGATTTGATAGGAATAAGATCCGCATTATTTAGAGTGGTGGCACGGGGCCTTATTTAATTTATAGAAAGAGGGTTCCCACCGATTCTGTCAGAAAGGGAGAAACAACAGTTAAAATCTCCTAGAATAATCCACGGATGAGATGATTGCCTTAGGAAGGGGATGTCATTATGAAGGGACGGTCTGGAGGTTGCATAATTGTGGCCATAAACAAAAGAAAGGTAAAAGGATGAATGGTCAGATAGGGAGATGGCATGACAATGAATCATCTGAGGAGTGGAAAGGATGGGTGAGAGATGGACATGATCAGAGTTAAATATTATCATAATTCTACCGTACGGAGCCTCGGCGAGGTTATGGAGCAGCTTCCAAGCCGGGTTGATATAGTTAGCTGCATTTATAGTTAACTCAAGGTTCAGTTTGGTTTCAAGAATGGCAAGAATGCACAGCTTGTGAATAGAGATTAGTTTTTTACATTGATCGAGTTTAATAACATGGTGACCTCCTCTAATGTTCCAGGCACCAATGGCTGGCATCATTGAGGATACTCAAGGGCGTTAAGCATTTCAGATTTCATTTTCCTAGTCACCACTTGTTTGGAGGACAAGTAGTTAGGAATCGATGCGGACAGGGGAGTGACAGCATTTTTCGTTGAGCTATTTTCATTGGGGATGCTTGCATCTTGACTGGGGTGGGTAATTGATTTAGAGGGCGAAGCAGTAGCAGGAGGGGGTGGTTTGTAAGCAAGGGGAGGTGTGATTTTAGAGTATGGGTGTAATTGAGTGGAGATGATAGTTCCTGAGGCTGATTCACGAAAGGGGATCGAGTGTGCATGGGGCGTGCATGCATAAGAATGCATGGGCTCTGATATTTGCATAAGGGGAGATATGATTTTAGAGTATGGGTGTAATTGAGTGGAGATGTTAATTTCTGAGGCTGATTCACGTGAGGGGATCGAGTGTGCATGGGGCATGCATTCATAAGCATGCATGGGTTCTGATAATTGCACAACTACCTGACTTGTATTTAATGAGAAATCCTTCTTGCATTTTTTACCTTTCTTCTTTTTTGAATTAACAGGGGAGTTATTACTATTGACTATACATTTATCTTGATTATTGTTGCCAGATGTCTTTATATCATCAGCAACTTTTAAATCCATTTCAGCTGCATCTAAATTTTGCTGGCCATCACAAACAGCATTTGGAGTATTATTCTCGAATTCCAAACTATTCATGCAATTTTTCTTATTACTACATATAAGAGTAGCTTCAGGAATGACTCTAGCTGCTCTTTCACACAACCCCATCTCATCATTAACACTTAAACTTTCATTGTCTTCATTGACCATCAAAAGAGCATCATATATGTTGCTAACAATTGAATTGAAATTGTCCACTACCACTTTATTCCTTTCATATGCACTCTTATTTCCCAGGTGTGTGTCTTCAGTTTGACATGAGTTGCAACTCTTTTTTAACTCACTTTCTACACTCAGTCCAGTTGCTATATCATCTTTGGTCCCCTTTTCCTCCACTGTTTGTTCTATATCTCCATGCTCTTCAATTTCACCCTCTTCCAGTTGGATATTACCTTGGTCATAATTTTTATCATCTGAGTTATGCTCTTCCTCAACACTGACTTTTTGCATAGTGTACTCATCCTTCTCATTCTGATTAGTTCCTATGGGAGTTTTCCTTGTCTTGATCGCATAAATCTTGTTATTTCTCCTAACTTTCGTCCATGAATTACCCGTTTTACCTTGAAATTTGTGAACATGCTCATGTTGTTTTTCATTGTCTCTGTTCTGAGTTGTTTTCACTTTTCTAACATCATCAACTATCATTTCATCAGGAACCATTTTATCACATTTTACCGTGGTATGGCCAAATTTTTTGCATACGACACATATATCCGGCTTCCACAGATATTGAACATATATTTTTTGATACCCACCTTCAACCAACTTGACCATAAACTCATTAACTAATTCCTTATCTGGCTTTATCTCAATTAAACATTTAGCATAACTCAATCTTTCCTGTCTCTCAGTCATTTCATCCATACACAGCAATTTTCCCAAGTGACAACTCACCCAATTAATTCCCAGCGGGGACCAAGCATAAATAGGAAGATTGAATAGATGCACCCAAACGGGGACTGCTGTCACAGCTCCACTGACATTACTAATAGCAGCATCATAAGGTTTAATTATAAACAGTTTATTATTCATGATAATTGGGTCACTTTGAAGGATTATATTTCTATCTTCAACACATGAGAAGGAGAATAAAAATATAGTACCATCAGATTTCACTGAAACAGACCCTTTTAGCTTCCAAATCTTCTTGAGTCTCTGAATAACAGCAGTATAAGATAAAGGTTAATCTAGGAAGAAGCCAACAATCATATCATTCCAAATTTTGGCACCAGCCTCAATAATATCACTGGAAGGAACTAAGGCACCATTATCATAAACTGGAACAAGATCAACGGGGACGTACTTCCCAGCGTTCCTTGGTTTACGCTTAAAAAGAGAAGTCCATTCTCGTTCACCCTGGGGAGGCAGAGGAATAGCGGGATGGCAACCAGTAGAGGAGGGTTGAGGGTCAGGGATGACAGGCAGATTGACAGGTGTAGGCTGAGGAGGGTCGGGGGGAGCAGGAGGATGGACTGGTGGAGGAACAGAGTCAACTAAAGGACAGGACGATGGGCTCGATGTTGAGAGGATAGGGGATGGTTTGATGACAGGGGAGATAGGGGGGTGGTATGGGAGCAGCAGACATGAGAGCAGACATGAATAAAAGGATGACAATTATTAAATATATGCCTCCTCTAGAGGAATATTGGAATTATTTTAAATTAAAATTTACAGAACAATTGGGAATTCTTCAGATTCAATTTACTCAATCACATGTTGGACCTTGCAGAACGAACGTAATCAGCGTATATTTAACAAAACTTATAAGCGCCCCCAACTTGATTATTTTTACTACTTCTTGGTTTATATCTCTCTGGACAGAAACAGATCGAAGACTTTCAGATTAGTCCAACTGCGATGCACTAACAACGATGCGCCAATTCATCTGCCCTATTCTACCTCAGAATCTACTATACTTCAACACAGGCATGTATCATATGTAGTTCCACTTCTCCTATGGCACCGATTTACACTTCAACACGCAACTACAAGCCGAGCATCGCCAGCACCTAACTACTACCTGCCTTGATATGCACGCAATTCTTCATTCAACTTTCTCTATATGTAGTCTACTCTATTTACCTGCCTTGGTTGTTGCTGCTGTATGCAGACATTTCATCTGACAGAAAGCATTCTCCTTGCTTCGCAAACAGTCTAAATTTCATCCGACAGCAAGCATTTTCCTTGCTCCGCAAGCAGTCTACATGCTCTTCCCACCTCCTTGCTTTTTAATGCTCAACCAGCATATTATCCGACGCTAATAATCTCTGCCTAACCTGGTGTCTTGCCCTCAAGCCATACACTACAACTAGCTGTGTTTCATGCCCCTGCATTTTTGTCTACTCTAGTGCAATCAGTCTTGGATACTCACTTCTAAGCCTATGCATGCACTTCATCCTGCCTTTAATTATTTTGGATACACTACAACATGCTTCTGCCAGAGGTTGCTTCATGCAATTCTCCCAATGCACCTTTGTATTTTGGATTTCTATGGCTCCCTGTACAACTGCTTTAATGTTCAATTTATTATTTTGTTGTATACAAATAATAGAAGAGTTAGGTTCTATTCATGTGATCATCTTATTGATGATCCTCCTTTTTGGATACCTATGTTTCTTAACTTCTTTACCTTCATGCCTTGGCTCTATAATGATGTCCAAGTCTCAAATGCACCTTGTTATCCCAAGCGATTTTATCAATTGTTGTATATATTAAAACCTTCTACAGTTTCGTTCACTTAAACTATTATAACACAAATACTCCAGCTAAGTCTGTCAATGGATATTTTCGGATGCGGATAGTGTCATATCCGCATCCGCATCCGAAATCATTTTCGGATATTGGATATCCGCATCCGCGGATACGGACGGATATCGGATAATTATTTTATCCGCTAATGATCGATAAATCAAGAAATATAAACGGAAAGTTTTAATTTAACATAAACATTTTCAATCTCATTGATTATTAAAGTATTAAAAATAAACAAATATAATGATAATAAATAATTTTGAGCAGTTAATATACATTTAGTGCGTATAACGTAAACTTCTAACTTAATAAAATCATAAATAAATATCTTTGACTGTACTAAAATACATAATTTAACTATAATCTTGAAAAATGACGGACGGATAATTTTTGGATGCGGATGTCTTCATATCCGCATCCGTTTTTTCGGATTTCGGATATTTATCCGCTTTTCGGATGCGGATGCGGACAGATTTCGAATTTTTCGGGTAACCATTGACAGCCCTAACTCCAGGTGAGTTGATCGACTATCCCTTAATAATTCTTATTTCCATTACGGTACTTCAGAAAATAGAATTAATCTTCTAATCTTTTGGAATTTCCACTAAACAAACCGCTTCACGGGGAGGAACAAGTATCTACAACTTCCAGAACAATTGAATTGGACTTCAAAACGATTGCTTGAGGACACCGTAACAAGACTTTACCAACATATATTGGGCACTGCTTCTTTAATTACAGCAACAATGATTTTGAGTGGAGGAGTAGAGGCTTAGAACGCTAAACCGACCAAAATCTTAAGGCGGTGAATTGAAAGATCATTGATTGTGTATACTTATATAGCAAAAAGGAATGAATTTGAATATGAAAACAAAGATCAAAAAGAGTATCGCAATGAATGTTCAGAAGTGGTGATCTCTAATATAGAATATATAAGTTTTTTACAGATGATGTAAAGATGCATTTGAAGAGTTACAATGGTCACAAATGTTTTTGGAATAAAAAGAAATGGAAGCGGAACGAAGAGGATCGACTATAGAGTAAAGAGGCACTTCAGAAAATGGTTTAGGACGCTTGCTCACTCCCAGAATTAGTTGACCCTTATAGGGTTTGCCCAAGTTTCTAGATAGTTTTCTACCCTATTTTGCCTCCTTTACGTCTATTTTTCGCTCCTTTTGAGTTCTAAAAAAATAAATAATAACCCTTAAAATAATATGACCTATTTCGGATGATGTGGTGAAGTGGAGTTTTTTTGATATGATTTGTATGGTTTCAACAAATCTAAACGGGCTCAATATAAAACATAATTTCTTATTTAGCTCTACGACTTGTCTTTAAGTATATATTTAACATACATGTGCTCCATTTGATTTGTCAACTCTATTACGATGTATTGAAAGTTCATTTACTCCATTATACATTTGCGTGCTTCGTTTTTGTTGTTTTCTTCATTACTGCCTTGTTTTCGTGTGCATCGCTCTTCGTATAACGCTACAAATCATGTAATATATTAATAAACAGATTAGTAACATTATCATATGGTTGTCATCAGTATAACACTAAAATCGTGTTCCTAACACTTTTGTAGTAGTAATAATATTTTTGATATCACCATGATGTTGGGATGAGGGTACCTGAGTCATCTTTTGTCTTCCTTTGTGAAAGTCATGTTGGGTTCATTTGCTTTGATGTCCAACGGTTTGTGTATTTTGATCTCTATTGCATATGATAGGTCCATGAATTTGGCTTCTCGCACATCGAATTTGTACTTCTCTACCGATCCCAATCACATGGGTCCTTTTGCAATTTTTGTGAATTTCTAAGGAAGCGTCATTATGTTCCTTGGGGCTTTCGATTTTGGGAGTAATTTCGATCTATTCATTGGATTTGATTGCTATTTGGTTGACTTGATCTATAACATATTCCACTAGCTTTCTTTCTTTAATTTCTACAATTCGAATCCGATTGTGAAATCAAATCATGAAATTATAAACATTGATTTTCGACTTGAATTCATCCTTACTGACATTCCTACTTTCCAGCCATCCTGTTTATTTATTCTACTCAAAAATATTTTTTAAAAATGATATTATAATGATACAAACATATCTTCTTTAAAAATATTAGCTTGAATTAGATTAGATGGGAAGATATGAAATTTTTGTGTGATAATCTTGGGTCTGCCATTAAACAGAGAAGTATATACAGGCATATCACAGACATTTCATATATATATATATATATATATATATATATATATATACACACACACACACACATGCATTCACATCCATACATTCATGCAACATTATCTACTATATTACTACAAGATTTTAAGTGCATATAAAATTATGGGTTTAAATTGTTTTGTTTAAAGGTAAAATTTTATTCAAATATAAAATTATTTCTAAATGTTTAAATGGAGTTTAATGGTAGAATTTAATATGTGATTTAAATGAAAAGTTTATTTTTAAAGATGGAAATTTTATTAAGGCAATTAATAAATAAATCGAATTAAAGGTTAATTACTATTTGAAATTAAGAATAATTACTTAATGAAGTAATTAGTGGAAATGAATGTAATTAATAAATAAATGAATTAGAGATTGAGGGATTCATTCACGATAATCAATTTATAATTAAGTGAGTAAATTTCTTAATGAAGAAATTAATGAATAATTACTTAAAGTAATTAGGAGGAGTAAATTATTCATGGAAGTAATTAGTTGAAGTAATCACTTGTGTTGTATAATAGACAGAAGTTTATAACTGTCTATTCTGTGATGTATAAGTTGTGTAACTCTGATGTAATATGATACTATGTAATATTTTATGTGATATATTATATTTTATTCGTTCCGCTGTGAGATTCTGATGTGTTGTTCTTTCTTCTTTTCTATCTTTTCTTCTTCTATCCCTTTCTTTCTTAATTCATGATACGTCTTTCTGGTGGTAGAAAGTCGGGTCGTGACTCCGGTTTGTACGTTTCGTGTAACGATTTCGGAGTCGAAGATGGTATTCACTCACAATTCCAAAGTCATTTTATCGACTTCTTTACAAATTTCCAATATTTGTTTTACTTAAGCCCGTACGATGCACATATATCATCCGTACGCAATATCACATTCGATTGCTCAATCGATCACACAATTCCACTTCCGAACTAGTATCGTCCACCCGACTTCCTAGTGCGGACTCAGATCTGGTTCCTTGATCAGAAACCGTTATTCTCTATCATAGTTTGTGGCTATGCAAGGAGAATGACGGTTTCTGATCAAGGAACCAGATCTGAGTCCGCACTAGGAAGTCGGGTGGACGATACTAGTTCGGAAGTGGAATTGTGTGATCGATTGAGCAATCGAATGTGATATTGCGTACGGATGATATATGTGCATCGTACGGGCTTAAGTAAAACAAATATTGGAAATTTGTAAAGAAGTCGATAAAATGACTTTGGAATTGTGAGTGAATATATTTAAAATTAATTAAATATTCCTATTTCAATTTCTACACAATAGTGGTAATAATTTAATATTATCTCTTTATCTTGTCTGTAAGGTTCCTTCAACTTCGAGTGTTGTGATCGTTCATTTGGTGGAACTCACAGTATAGGGTACACACTCTGGGTTCACCATGGTGCCCATAGACAAGCGGTTTGAGAAGGTTATACTTCGTCCGATCTTTAGTCGCAATGTAATTCATGGTAAAGGTGAGGAGAGTTTACGATGTATATTTTGATAGTTTATTGCATCTTGATGTCCACTCCTTTTCCACTCTCCTTCATTTCTGTTCTTATGCTTGTCATCCTTTTCATTTATGCTCTACACATTCCATCCTCATAAAGTTAGGATATGTCTGTTGATGGAACTTCATGATTATGCGGCATAGCCTCGAGTTCAACTCCTTCCTCAAATAGGTCTTATGATACATGTCTGAAAGTATAATCATGAGCACACTCTTCTATTCTATTCCTTTAGCTTCGATTGCTTTCTTGTTAAAGCTATTCACATAAGATCTTAGGGTTTCTCGATTAGTTACCTTGATTTTACCAGATTGCTGGTCTCCATGGGTTGAGTGCGAGAGGTGATGAAGTTTAGTGACACTTGGAACCAAGGATGGATAGATCCCGACTTGTAGCTGAAATTTGTACTCCCCTTGAAGACATGAGAAGAATTCCCCACCCTCCGGTGGTTGATGCGGGATGCACTTGCGTGTGAGGGAGCACGAACAACATCAAGCCTAATGCTGGGAACAACATCGAGCCTAATGCTTGGGGTGACAATGACTGCATGATGTATCAATGTGCACTGAATTTAACTGAAATTGATTGCGCATTCAAAGAACCTTGGGATGCTATCGAAAAGGATCTGACGATGGAATTAATGATCTTTTATGGGGCCACAATGGTTAGGAAGGCGACTCTTGGCGCTCAAGGAGTTTTGAAAGTTATTGGTGGGAGCTTTATGGACACAAATGATGGTTTGACCTAAGGTTTTAATGCAGGAACTTCATGGAACCAGATGATGGCTCCACATCACAACAACCTCTCTGTCAGCTCTTGGATTCACTGGCTCCACATAGCAACAAACCTCTTTACCAATGCTTCGATTTTGATCATTGATTCACTGCATTTCAAAAAAAACAGAAAAACAAAAAAACAAAACAAAATATTAAAACAACTCACGGAGCAGATTCTGGACAATAATAGCATAATTTATTAGATTGTAACAAACCAGATATATGGAGGGCAGGATATATAACAATTTTTCCTATATTGCTTCAAATGAAGATTTGGCCCTACGGAAAAGTGATGATAATATGTGTGTTCAAGTATTATCCCCCAAATATCATTTTATATTTCTTATCATTATCAATACAAACTTTAAAGCATTCTCTCAAAAAAGAATAAGAAGAAGCTCAATAGCAGCTTCTTATTGATTATTAGAAGATATTACAGAATTGAAGAACACTGGTAGCTATTATTCTAACTGAATCAGGGATACAATTTACGGATGCAGGCAAAGCTCGCAAAACTTACAAGATCAAACTAGCACAAAGACAGTTGCATAATTGTTGTTAGGTCCAAATTTGCAGAAGATATGTATGATTCCTAACTATTATGACTGCTTAGTACCATAAGCAATGTAATTCATACTGATATCATCCGAAAGAGACCAATTTCCTGTAAGAGGATCATACACAATCCCAGCCATTTCTTGTACCTAACGACAATTACTTCCATTAGATATACATATATATACAGCATTAGTTATAAGCAAATGTCATTATATTGAAAATTTGAATATTACAGATATTGAAGCTCTTTTCAGTATCATAACAAGCTCCTCTGGTGTGAGAAATTTCGACCACTCATGCGTACCTTTAGGAATCTACACAAAATGCATATATAAGAAACATCAATTTAACACCACTTAATAATTGGCAGCTATTACTCACCACGGGAGTTTTAAAATTTACACGAGGAAGGCACACTTAGGAGCCATTTGGATGGACTTAAATAAACTACTTTTCGGCTTTTTAAACGTCAGACCAATTCATTTTGGCTTTCAAAAAGCCAAAAGCAGTTTGTTTAAATCGATCCAAATGGGCCATTAATCTTTCTGCCTATTTTGATGTTCACGATTAAAAAAACTGCGTACAACATCAAAAACCAACGGATTCTTTATCAACTTCGCTCACTTTTTACAACGAATAAAAAATTTAGATCCATTCAAAACATATTAGAGATATATGTAAGTTTCTACCATGTTGGCGTGGACTCAAAATTTTCTCCCAGCACAATTTGAAATTGCACCAAGCTATTTTTTTAATTCACCTGATGCAATTTCAGATTGTTCAATACCCTTCCTTTATGTACTTTTTTTTTTACGAAAAAGAAGTAGAAGAATTTCTCTTGTTGCTTTTTCAGAATGCACCGGTGTAAAATATATTTCGAAGAATTTTTCATGGTGCAATTTCATAGTGATTTAGGAAAAAACTGCAGCGTCAGCGTCAACATGGCAAAAACATGGTAATATGTTTTGAAACAAGTTTAAATATGTTAGATGTTTTGGAAGTGGGCGACATTGACATAAAATCCAAAACTGACATACAAAATTCTATCATAATGTGAAAAGATATATACATACATACATATACATATATATGTATGTATATGTATGTGTGTGTATATGTGCGCGCACATGTGTATATGTATGTGCGTGTCCGCGTGTGTATATGTATGTGTGTGTGTAAATATATATGTGTATGTGTATATTGTGTATGTATATATATATGTATGTATGTATATGTATATTCAAAAACTGTGTGCTTTGAATTGTGGATTATCATGATATCCTGGTCTTGAATTGTACTATATTAAATCCTTGAAAATAGCATCAATAGCTTCAGGACAAGACACACCCTAAAGTCATCCATATTGACTATGATCGCAGGAAAAATACATCTATAACACCATGGAGTTATTATAAATATACATTCTAAGATACTAAGAGAGAGAAAAAGTACAAACCCAGTTTAGAATATACTCAGCAGCAACAATGACACCAGCATAAGATCTAATAGAACGATTAGGAGTGGATATAACGGTAGCTCCATTTGGAACAGCCAACTCAGAAAGGGACTTGCAGAAATCTGAAGGATTCTCAACATGTTCGATTACCTGCAAGATAATTCACTGAATTGTGCATAGTAGTAACCAGACACAATATTCAGGAAGCAATAGTTGAATCCTGGTATAGGTACACCGTCAAATCTTCCGGTATCCACCCATATACCTTGTTGAGTATCCGTTTATCAGCGGTAAAACATGTGACTGTGTGCGTGTGTGTCTATATATGTATGTATATATGTGTAATGCATGCATGTGCGTGTGCACGTGCGCGCACGGCATTATATAAATTGTAGTTTCATTAGAATATACGCTACTTAGTAGTACCAACTAATACTGTTCGCTCTGAGGGAGGTGGCTGAAGAGATATGAATGTTCCATTATAAACCACCTTTACCAACCATACAACATATTTATACTTTTTAGCTATAATTTACATATGGCCAGTTGACTTTGACTCGGATGAAAATATTACCATAGGCTGCAAAAGCTCTAAATGTAAGTAGTCGTATCAACTCCAAAATTTATAGAATTTATTTTCTCATTTTGTATTCTTACTGTAATAAATTCTTAAATGCTTGAGCTCAATTATAATTTATGTATAAATTCTACAATTTAACCTCCTTTAAATATTTTTTCTGGAAAATATTGTGTTGTAATTTATGAGGATAAAGCATTTAAACATGAAAATATGTAAGGATTAAATATAAAATATATAGAGTAAAATTGTTATAATGCTGACATAGCTGTTGAGGAGTCATTGTATTACCAGCCAACTTGTTCCACGTAGCAATAACCAAATATTTCAGTAACCAAGCAATTGATCTATGTATAATGTTAACATGAAAGGTAGGTTTCAAGTAACTGAGGCATTTCTTTGTGTTATTTAAAAATTTAGAATTACAATATACATGCTTATCCTCAAAAAATTGAACCAAAAACCTATTTAATGGAACAAGAGGAATTGAGGAACAATAAGGGCAACATGACAGATAAATGACAGAATTAGGAAAAATAGTACTCACACTGAGAAACAAGAGAAAGAGAAAAATAATTATATCATGGAACTCAGGTTTAAGTTGTATGTAATTTAGGGACGTAATTAGAGTAAACAGAATACCTCAAGTGAGATCACAGCATCAAACTTTTTGTTTTCTTTAACCAACTGCTCTGGTTCAAGAAGAAAAAACAGCAGGATATCATTAAAATAGTGGTAACACTGCAAATGTACAATAACAAAATAAAGAGTAAATGAATGAGCACTTGCTTGGAAGGATCAATGAATAATGAGATGTTACCAGGGTATGAGGTCGGATATGAGACATTATTAATATAGTTGAAGTACGAAACATTATCTCACTAACTTCGATAAGGTATTAGGCTTAATTTTATAGTGGTGCCATGAATAATGGTTCCAACTTTCAAATAACAAAAATACATGAACTTCGAGGTTCCAAATCCTAGCCAAAAAACACTTCAAATTTTACCGTTTCAAATCCTTGCCAAAAAACACTTCGAACTTTACTGCCAATGATCACTGTTCTTGCAGACAAGCTAAACCTTAGATCTTCCTAATTTATTTTTTCCCTCTATTATTATAATTTTACTGTAGACCACTGTTAGGTGTTAACCAATATTATATTTCCCTTGACCAAGATAATCATAACACAGCCTATAAAGCATACTTATTTTCAGATCAATGTGCTTTATACTTGATTTTGCTGCTCCAACTGTCCAACATCGTAAATGATTTTTTTTGATAGGGCCATTATAATAGTAAAAAGAGGCACTATCAGAAGTCTAAAACAAAGACAATCCCAAAATTCAGATATTACACGAATAATTGGGAAATTAAGAATTTAATCGTGCATGGCTGTTTTAATGGCTCGCATCTAACAAAATAAGTAGTGTGCCCAACAGGTCAAACCAAGGTGCAATGGCAGAGCCATAACATAGTACTGGAGTAGGCACCCAATGTCAAAAAAGGATATTTTGAGTTCCAAAGGCAATAGGCTATATCACTTTTTTTTTTTAGCTTTCCACCGAAGTCATATACAGTATTCCTATAGCAAAGAGTATAATATTACAAAGGAACATTCCTTGTCAAAAATGATAGCCTCTAGATAATTAATATTTTAGCTTAACTCATAAAATTCCATTAACTTAGTATATATTATAAAATAAGGTACCATAATACTATATAAAATTTCGAGGGGAACACAAAGATAGTTCGAAAGGCATAGAAATTAGGAAAATTGATGAAAAAAACAAATTATTCAGTAAGCATATGGTTCCTTGAACAAGAAGATAATAATAAAGAATAGCAGCTTGATCTACTCTAAGAAAATACACATCCCTTCCCTTGTGAACACTATGTTTACCATAGTTATGTCATGGTAGGAGACATACTGAATTATATTAGTATAGACACTGACCGTGATAGTGAACCTGTTTGAATAAGGTATTGTGTATTAGTAATACGATTTTCAAATGTCCTTGCCAAATATATTGCATTCATTTGTAGAAGGTATAGATTGATGACATTATAAAGATTCAGTGCTTATTGTACATGAGTGACAGTCTCTAAGAAACGAAATATAAATAACAACAAAGGGACATGCTATTTGCCTGTAGTAATGAAGGGTACTTTAATATGTACTTGAATGTGTTGAACCATACAATTTCTCTAAGTTCTCCCACGCATACATTTTATTTTTTAGGATTATGATAATAAATTCAAACACGAGCACACTACTAGATTAGTCTACCTTTCAACTTCTATCACCGAGACACCCATATAATTTATAACTAACGATAAATATAATAATTTGAAAAGTATACCCTGAACATCTGAATTATCTTTACTAATACAATAGACAAATATGGTAAGCTAATAATAGAAAAGAATACGATCAAAAATGAATAATGATATCAATGAAGTGTATGCTAAAGAGATGCATCTCATTTTGAATTTTGCCAAGGTTTCAGCTATAAGGTACTTAATCTACCACTAATAAAGTATATAGTGCTTAACTGAGAATGCTGCTCATAATGCTTAGCTAAAATTTGCCAAGGCTTGACCGAACATAATGAATTGGACTTTAGTTTCATTTGTAAGATGAGTCATACAAAACCAATGATTGATATTGTGACTCCGGAAAAAGACTAGTGCTTATAATATGCTCCTAACACTATATTATCAGAATTGAACTGTAATCCAAACACAGAGATGAACTTACATATTACTTAGGAAAGATCAAGGATCAATGAGCATAAAAACGTGAAATAAATATAAACTTCAAAAGATATAGCATAGAATTCTCAAATGTAGGGGTCAAAGACAGTATACCTGCTGTTGTACAGGAATAGGTAATTGATGAAGTAATAGGATCCAAGTCCTGTAAATTAAGGGATATATGTAGTGATTTAAACAGACAGGTGAATGAAGTCAATCATCACATCTAGTATGCAACAAAAAAGTTTTGATTTTGTAATTAAGCAGTTAAGCGTGTAAGCTTAGTTAGGTTACAGTGGTAGCATGGCATGACTGATTAACAAGATAATAATGTTGAGAGAACCAAACTCATTCAAATATTAATATTACTATTATATTTTCCATTTTCTGATATGTTAAGAGCTTCGTACAGTACAAGATTACATAAACTTACAGTTTGTTGAACAATTGTGGCAGGAAACATTATGAATCTGTATGAAAGATTCATCAAATATTTAGACCGAGCACACAAAAATTCTTTACTAAGAATGCATGATGTAGATCATTTATTTTTGCAAGCTTACACAGGATCAAGTTATATGTAGCTCCGTGGTCTAGTAGCTACATTGGTACATATAGCCAACATAGGTGAACTTAACAAGTTACTTTTACAAATTTCATAAAAGAATAATATATGTAGTCCTATATTTTCTTGGTAGCAGGCGCGGTTTGATAGTTGAATAACAAGACAAGTCATGATCTAAGTATGTTAATCCCAACTTGTTAAAGCTGTAATGCACAGTAATCTTAGCTATATTAAGTTATTAACCATATTAAATGTAGAATTAGCATTAACACAGTTGAGCATTAGATCACACATATTACTGGAAGTGAGGCATAATAAAGTTCTGTGCACAAACGACAAAATATATGGATTTGGACAGTAACAATAAAGTAGAAAGTGTTCATACAGCATGTACACGAGCAATCTTGATATTTTCTTCTGCAGCATCAATGCCAGTAACCTCAGCACCCATACGAGCAAGAGGCTGTCACAAAAACAAATTAATGCACTGATCACAATTTCAAATTTCAAAGAAATAAAGTTATACCAAGTCACAATTTATGGCAAGTGGACTAAACTCAATAACATATGCATAATTGATCTAATACAATACATACATTTTGGATTCATTTTAGAGCATAGAAAGTATTTGTTACAAATGAAGAGGGAAAAATTCAATTTACTCTTTTATTCAATCCAACTCGTTACTTACATTTATTCAGATACAATGCTATATATACATGAGTTATAGCAAGCCCACGAGAACAAAGCCCAAAAGCCCAACAAACAAACAAAGAAAAGAAATGCCAGCAGCTAAAAAGAAATACAAACAACCAAAAGAAATACAACAGCAAGTCAAGTAATACAACAGCAAGTCAAGTAATACAACAGCAAGTCAAGTAATAAGCCTACTCGCAACACCCCCCCTCAAGTTGGTGCATGTAGGTTCACCATGCACAACTTGCTTCTCAAGTACATCATCTTCTTTGCATCAACTGCTTTAGTAAATACATCAGCAGTTTGCTCCTCCGACTTAACATATTTAGCAATCACCAAACCTTGCTGTAATTTCTCTCGAACAAAGTGGCAATCCACCTCAATATGTTTAGTTCTCTCGTGGAAAACTGGATTCGAGGCAATATGCACAGCAGCTTGACTATCACAACCTAAGGCAATCGGTTTCTGAACATCAAAACCTATTTCAGACATCAAGTGATTCACCCACATTATTTCACATATTCCTTTTGCCATTGCCCTATATTCAGACTCAGCACTTGATCGTGCCACCACATTTTGCTTCTTGCTTCTCCATGATATAAGATTTCCTCCTACAAACACGCAGTAGCCTGTTGTAGATTTTCGATCCACTCTAGAACCAGCCCAGTCTGCATCAGAGAAGCATTCTATCTTTGTATGACCGTGATTCGAGTACATAAGGCCATATCCAACAGTTCCCTTCAAGTACCCTAAGATTTGTTCAACTGCTCTCCATTGATACACTGCTGGTGCATTCATATATTGACTCACTCTACTGATAGCATAGGCCAAATCAGGTCTGGTTACAGAGAGGTAGTTTAACTTCCCAACTAACCTCCTATATCTTTCAGGTTCACTGAATGTTTCTCCATCTACTGATAAGTCAATGTTTGGTGTCATCAGAATTTTGCATGGCTTCACCCCAAGTTTTCCAGTTTCATTTAGAAGATCTAAGGCATATTTCCTCTGAGATAAAAATATTCCCTCCTTGTTCCTAATAACCTCAACACCCAAGAAATACCTTAGTTCTCCTAATTCTTTAGTATGAAAATGTTTATGAATAAACTGTTTTAAGGAAACAATCTCTGCTTCATCACTCCCTGTAATGACAATATCATCAACATAGACAATCAAAAGAATAATACCTGCTTCAGATTTCTTGTAGAAAACAGAGTGATCGAACTTACTCTTGATAATACCAAATGACTCCATAACATTACTAAATTTCCCAAACCATGCTCTTGGACTTTGTTTCAGTCCATACAAAGTTTTGTTTAGTCTACATACCAATTCATCTTTAGCTTTAATCTTGAATCCAGAAGGTTGAAACATATACATCTCTTCTTGTAAGTCACCATGCAAAAAGGCATTTTTAATATCTAGTTGGTGTAGTTTCCAGTTGTACCTTGTTGCCAAAGAAATAAATAACCTGATTGAAGTTAGCTTAGCCACAGGAGAAAAAGTTTCTAAGTAATCTACTCCATATACTTGCGCATAGCCCTTTGCCACAAGTCTTGCTTTATACCTAGCAACAGTTCCATCTGGATTAACCTTTACTGAATAGACCCATCTACACCCAATAGCTTTCTTATCTTGAGGCAACTTAACTAAATCCCACGTTTTGTTTGCTTTCAAAGCATCCATTTCTTCTACCATAGCATTATACCATCTAGCATCAGATAAAGCTTCAGTAATACTCTTTGGTATGGTTACACTATCCAGAGATTTGATAAGCAAACATGTCTGAGGTGATAAATGGTCATATGCCACATATGATGCTATAGGGTATGTACATTGTCTTCTGCCTTTTCTCAAAGCAATAGGCAAATTCAATTCTGGATCAATAGTAGTAACTGGTTCATGAACTGGAATCTCTGATTGAGTAGTATCTACATTTTCTTGTGTATTATCATTTATAGTATATATAAGAAAATCATCCTCCTGCAAACTATTCTCTGACGAATTCTGCAATGCTTGAAAATAAGGTACATCCTCATGAAATGTTACATCAATAGAGACAAGATACTTCCCAAGGCTTGGACAATAACATCTGTAACCCTTTTGAACACGTGAATATCCCACAAATATACACTTAACTGACTTAGGATCAAGTTTAGATAAATTTTGTATAACATCCCTAGCAAAACAGACACATCCAAATAACTTTGGCTTAACTGGGTACAATGTTTTATCGGGAAACAAAAGTTTATATGGTATCTCACCATTTAACACTGATGATGGCATCCTATTTATAAGGAAACATGCAGTTGATACAGCATCAGTCCAAAAATATTTTGGCATGTTTGTTTGAAACATCAAAACTCTTGCTGTTTCCAATAGATGTCTGTTTTTACGTTCTGCAACACCATTTTGAGAAGCAGTATCTACACACGAAGTCTCATGGATTATACCCCTATCAGTCATAAATTTCTGGAATAATTCAGATGTGTACTCCTTAGCGTTATCACTTCTAAGAGTTTTAATCATAGTATTAAACTGATTTTCAACCTCAGCACAAAATTTATAGAAAGTAGAATATAACTCTGATCTATTCCTCATAAGAAATAGCCATGTTGTGCGTGTATAATCATCCACAAAGGTAACAAAATATCTAAAACCTGGTTTAGAAATAATAGCAGATGGCCCCCATATATCAGAATGAACAAGCTCAAATATGGAATTACTTCTTTTATTTATTCTTGGATTTGAAGACAATCTATGATGTTTAGCATATTGACATGACTCACACTCTAGCACCCGTAGAGATTTATATTTAGGACATAACATTTTGAAATTAAGTAAAGATGGATGACCTAATTGACAATGAATCTTAAGTGCTTCATCTTTACTTATACAAGCTGCAGCTATAGATTGATCTTCCTCCAGTACATATAATCCATTTTGCTCATGGCCCTTACCAATAATCTTCATGTTCTTTAATTCCTGGAACACACAATGGTTGGGGTAAAAGGATATGCAACAATTCATATTTTTAGTTAGCTGACTAACTGATAACAAATTAAATGCTAACTTGGGGGTATGTAAAACTGAGGTTAATGACAATTGTGAAGTGAGATTAATACATCCAGATCCATTTGTATTTGCCACTGAGCCATCAGCTAAAGTAATATTTCGAGCAGATTTATTCTCTTGAAATTCAGTGAATAAATATGAGTTACCTGTCATGTGATCCGTTGCCCCTGAATCAATTATCCATTTGTTAGATGTAGCCACTGTTGATACAGAACTTGGTACACTCTTCAGTCCTTCTTTATATTCAGTAAACTTCATATATTCCTCTGCATCAACCAACACTGAACCATCTTCAGCCTTCTTCACAACATTTGCAGTCTGGTTTGGTGAATTTTGCCATCTATTATTATGTGACCCACTGTTTTGTCTTTGTTTAGCAAGTTTCCAACAATTTTGATATCTATGTCCAGCCTTTTTGCAATAAGAACACGAGATTGGAGAACTCATGCCCCTATTCTCAGATCTACCATTTTCTCCTGAATTTCTTTGGCTAACAAGAGCACTATTGTTAGTTACAGCAGGAGTTTGATTGCTTGAATTATCAGATCTTAAAATTCGACTAAATACTTCTTGTAAAGACTTAACATCAGATCCAGACAACACTTGTGATTTTCAGATGGAAGACCTCCAAGGAAGCTCATAATGGCCATTTGCTCCCTTTGTTGTTGTTGAATTTTCACATCAGAACTAATAGGCAATAGCAGATTAAATTCTTCATAAATTCTTTTAAAGTTCATAAAGTAACTCATTAACGTTTGATCCTGCTTCTCTACCCGATAGAACGATTTACATATATCAAACATTCTGTTTAGATTTCCTTTTCCTGAATATAGAAACTCCAAGTAATCCATCAACTCTTTCACAAACTCACAATGATTAATCATACTAATGATACTACTGTCGATAGTATTTCTAATTTGAAGAAATAACCTGGCATCATCTCTAAGCCATACCTGATCCTCTTAAGCTACTGAATCTACTGCAGGTGGATCTTTACAAAGATGATTGTCCTTGTCAATGCTTCGGAGATAGATCCGGATAGTCTTGCTCCAATCGAAGTAATTTGATTCCCCCAACTTATGCTCAGTAATTTTTGACATTACTGGCATCACATCCATGATCGATTTGCTTTCCGTCATAACAAGAATCGATCAAGAAATCAGAGGAGAAATCAGAACGAGAAGATAATTTTGGATCGAGTGATATGCTCGGATACCATGTTACAAATGAAGAGGGAAAAATTCAATTTACTCTTTTATTCAATCCAACTCGTTACTTACATTTATTCAGATACAATGCTATATATACATGAGTTATAGCAAGCCCACGAGAACAAAGCCCAAAAGCCCAACAAACAAACAAAGAAAAGAAATGCCAGCAGCTAAAAAGAAATACAAACAACCAAAAGAAATACAACAGCAAGTCAAGTAATACAACAGCAAGTCAAGTAATAAGCCTACTCGCAACAGTATTTATGTGGACAAGTAAAATATACGACCAAATGAATAATGTTTATTAATTTTTTGATCCAAGAGATGAGAAAATAGCTGGTATGGTTAAAATCAAAGTCACTGAGGGTTTAAGATAATTAAGAGAGCCAAGCTGAAACCAGCATCAGGTCTATGTCCTACAATTAAATTAAATAAATGTGTCAATCATGATCCTGACTTAAATGGTACAGTTCAATTCAGTTTCGACTGAAGCATGACTTGGTTGAAGCTATCAGGGTATCCATGACCTGTAACAGCGAAAGCTTGTAAACAATAACACAATTAAGAATACCTCTGAGACTATGCCACCTCCACATCCAACATCAACAAATTTTAACCCTTCAAAAGGCCTGGCACAGTATGGATCTTTGCTGTAACAAAAATTTCATTAAAACCATAACAAAAGCAAATATTTTAAAATAATAATATGCACACTTATACTAATCGATTTAATCTGCTCACATTATACTACATCTTTCGTTATTGCAAACAAAGTTATTTGATATGCATTGCCCAATCATGATCAGAGGAGTCTTCTAAATGGCAACATGCAAAAATTTCGCACCATAAAATGGTAATATATCCACGTGATATCAGTCAAGATCTTGGTCTTGGAGTGAGCTATTTGGACAAACAATTGGAGAACTATAGTTTGGCATTAATCTCGTTCAAGGATTAAAATTTCAAGTTGAAACTTCATAGGATTAAAAACATATAAAATATTTGTATACAGTCCACTTGTTATATTACTATTGATCGGAGATCAATTCTTTATCAAGAAGAAATATAGTTTGGCATTGAATCTGTTGTACAAGGGAAGAAAATGAATAAGGTTTGTGTAAAGTAAGTGAATTCAAAAATCAAACTTCAAAGTAGTCAAATGGAAAAAATACAAAAAAAGCACAAGGTGCAATGCATGTTTATTTGTGCAAAAATGCAAGTGTTGTAATCTTTTACTATTTGTTAACTCCTATATCCTGCCTAATCAAAGTTTAATGATATCCAAGCAATTCAAGACTTTTCAGTACAAGTGCCATGTAACATTCATAAAAATAAACATATTTTGTATGAACTGTACATCCAAGATAAATGATAGATATCGTATACTTGCATCTCATTAAAGCTGTTTTCATATGCCACCTCCAAACTACACAAGTGTTAGTCCAATTAGTTCTTTATAGACATCATAAATTTGTGTTTCAAGTCAGATTACATAAATCAATACACATAAAATGATTTACCTAGCACACATGACATTCAGTTCAGACATTGCTACAATCCTACAACTACAAGGCATTGCAACAAAAATGCATTGAAAAAAATGAGTCACATGAATGAGTTACCTACCACACATGAATGAATCAGCTTTTGCATATTTGCATAACATAGGCCAAAGGTAAGCACTAAGTACATGGTAATTTTCTTTAAGTTTAATTGTATAGCAAATGAAGTTTAATGATAAGGGTAGTGGGTCTGATTTCCAGTATAGATAAGAAAAACAAAGAAAGTGCAGAGAAGCTCGCTTTGGGCTTTTTGGGATTTCGGTAAGAAAAAAGTGCATTTTCTATCACTATAGTTGACACATGCGGTTTGAGAAGCAAAAAAGAGAGCAACCTGTGCTTTGGGCTATTTTGTGCTTAAGCATGCACTTTGACAACTTTAAACATAAAAGACATGCTAAGGAATGAAGTAATCAGATATAAGAGGAATGAAGTAATCAAATATAAGTAGAGATTATTTTAGAGAACTCTTGAACAACAAATATTTCCTAGAGTAACATGGTTTAGAAAAACACTACTGTTTGACGTAAAGAATCAGTGACTGTGATGTCAACAAATCGTTTAGAAAAATATAATTAAACTAAAAAAAAATCTGATATACTAGATATGATATCATATGCAGATAGAACAAGACTCATCAAATTGTCTGTTCAAACCTCAAAATGGTGGATGTCTTTTATTTTGCTTGAAACCCATTTGAGCATGACTGCGATACTCATCCACTTTATATGATACTGAAAAATAAATTCTAGCAACCAACTATCACAGCTTCATATGCATATTTATTTTGCTACTGTAGATCGTCATTTTTTAAAAAAAAAATCACAATCAGTAAGTTCAGTGTCTATGCAATCATGTGAAGCATGTTAACATATATGTTCTCAAATTAAGCAATAAACGAACAAATAGATAAACTGAATCTTGACTATTGATCTTCATTTAATATCCAAGTGCACAACTTAAGGGTCTAACTGGTGGTATCTGAGTCTAAGCTTGTAACTGCATGATGTCGAAAATAAGCTATAATATCCAACTATCACACCATTATATACATGTTCATTTGTTACCTTATATTGTTAAGACCAAGGTCAAAATCTAGGTTCCCAATTCCATGTTAATCTCTTGAAAAAAAACTAAAATTTCAGTTCCGTTTTGGAAATTCTAGTTTCGGTTTAAACTTTGAACGAGTTAGGTTATTTTTTTTTTGTATAAATGCATTACAATACAAACACAATGTATACTATACTTTCATAGTAATTAAAATGATTAGATAATTGGCCTTGCCAAAAAATGATTAGATAATAATTTGAGTGCTTACATTTTGAGGTATGTATATGAGGGTTTTTTATGTATGTTCTATTAATAAAAATTAAGGTTTTTTTGTGTGTTATAACTTTAATAATAAACTGAGTGCATGCTAAAATATAAATATAATTTGCAACAGGTTTTCTATTATATATATATATATGGTTTGTAAATCTATCTTTTTCTTTATTGATATTACTAAGTGGAATCAATCGTTTGATTAATCTGCTTGGGTATGTAATTTTGAGTAAAGATGAATTTTTGATTGAATTGAGAAATCGTTATGATTTTGCACTTGATTTCTACATATATCTAAATAATGAAATATTCAATTATTGTATTAACATTCAAAAAAATTGATTAATGTTTTTATTATATTTTCTTTTGACAATTCTTTTTAAAACCTGGTGTACCTAATCAATATTTTTTCTGAATTCCAAATTGATCCTCGACAAAATCGGGATGAAACTACCAAAATTTCATTGTGTCAGGCGGAATTTTAAACCATGAATAATTAGTTTTTTCGACCATTCTTAATACTTTCTTCACATGTAAGTTTTGCAACTTACATACATATACACACATACACACCCACGTATACATACACATACACACACATACATATACACACACATGTATATATGCGCACACAACATATACAGACGTATACACATATATATATATACACATGTGTATATGCACGCACACATGTGTGTGTGTATAAGTACATATGTACATGCACGTGTGTGTGTATTTGTATGTACATTTGTATGTGAGTATATGTACAAGTGTATATACTATATATATATATATAAGTATGTATGTATACACACACATATGTATGTATATATTGCAGAATTGAATTTTAAACTATTTTAAATGGTAGTATCATGTATAAATTCAAAGTAGACTATTTGAAATAACATTGAAAGAATTCGAATCTAAAATTACGTGTGAATTCCACAATTATTTTTTTCTTTGTTCTAAGCATTTTGAATTGGAATGACTGCAGAAATGGTAATGGTTTGGTTTCGATAAGGTTGTGTGTTTTTCTTGTTTTCTATTTCTCTTTTTTTTTGTGAGTGAAAGTTGAACTCGTCAATTAACAAAAATTAAACCCGAACCAATCCTGATAGGAGCAAATCTAATTACACGTGTTAAGTCGTCAACTTATATTTAAGACTATGTCAGACTAGTTCACATATCTAATGTAAATCTGGGACTATTATTCTTCTCAACCATCTTATCCAAAACCTAAAATAAAATTACCAATTACGTGGATTATTCAAGAATTTTGCAGTGACATATGGTCCTTTCAAGTGTGGGGTCACATTCTAATACATAGTTGCTCAACTGGTTATGTTACTGGTAATGGTGTAATGTTAAGAAAGTTGTAGCCATCTGCATACCTAAACATTATTTTATGCCAGAATGCTATGGCAACTAGACTACCCATTGTTTTGACAAATTATGATTAATCCCTAGCATAATTATAAATACGTAGTTCTCAGAAAGATCAAAGATTTGATTGTGAGGCTTTTATGAAAAAAGAAACCACTTGAAGGTATATTAATCCAATATAAAAACGCATGTACGCAAACACGCATACACACACAAACGCGCGCGCGCGTGCGCACACACACGCGCACGCGAACACACATATAGGGAAGGATCGACTTCCTCATTTTTGCTACACCTCAAATTCCCCTTGATTGCAACTACATGTTCCGATTTAAATAATCATGCAAGTGTCAGGAGAGAGAAAATATGATTATTTAAATTGGAACATGTGGTTGAAATCAAGAGGGATTTGGAGGTGTAGCAAAAATGAGGTGTAGCCGATATATATATATATATATAGGTGGCACCCCTATTTTGCATCATCACTGTTGCCCTTGATTTCCACCACATTCCGATTAAAATAATAGTATGATATGGAATCGAAAGAAAGTAATATTATTTAAATCGGAATGAGGGGTGGAAATCAAGGGGATGGATGGATGTTGCAAAATAGGGGTGTCATTGAACGCTCGTGTGTGTGTGTATGACAACATTTATTACTGTGAGAACTTATAGATGATTAAACAATTATTTTATGATAGCATAGAATTTACATAAAATAATATTCACTTACAATAACATGTTAACTAATGAAACTAAAAAAGGTTTTGTCTACAAATTACAAACTATAAATACATATATTAATGTTTAAGATTGACTAGAAGACCAAGCGTTTGCAATGTAGTTCTAGCAATAGCAACATAAAGGTGGGCATGCAAATCATATGAAATACACATATAAATGTGAGTAGAAATTTTTGATCGGTGGAGACGTACAATATGAAAATAAGGATTTTGGCTGAATTGGAAAAGTGTGCGAGTGTTGTTATGCAATCAACCATAATTTTGGATTAACATGCATGTTATATATGACAATTTTAAGCTTTTGTTAGTGTAAATTACAGTGTGAGAAATAACTAGGCATAGCATAAGCATGATGAAGATGTGAATGATGTGTTTGTATGATAAGAGAAACAAAGATGCTCGAGCAAAAGTAAGCACGTTGTATATATGAGACAAAACAAAAAAATATAAACCATTCGTAACTAGGGCTGTGAAAAAAAAAATCCACTTCCAATGTCCACTCGGGTCTGACTCGAAAAAAAAATTGTTTATCTATGTGTGTTTGATTCTGATAAGAAAAATATCGAAACTCAAATCCGTTCACTTTGTTTAGCAATATGTATGAACCTTATCCAAATTGTTCCAATCTCGCCAAACTTAAATTGTGTCCAATATATGTGTTCAAAGATCTTTAAAAATTGAACCAACCCACATATAATCTGATGTGAGTCATGTGACTGGTTAACACTTCTACTTATGATGGTGTTATCATGTTACAGATATCACGGTTAGGAAGTTAAATATATATGATTGTGAAAATCAATAAAGACTTTAATGAAGGTAATAATGAAAGATGTCAAAAGACTAACGTGAATGAAAGAAAAAAAGAGTTAGAAAAATTACAGAAAAATAAAATAGATAGGACTCATAGTTAACTAATACCATATATGAAGTCCGATATAATTGTCTACTTGTGTGCATACCATGAACCCATGTTCGTTTAGTTATGGTTAAGATGATACAAATGATAAAATAACAATTCATGCACACACCATACAAATATTATGTCCTTAACTGCCCTCGGTCAAGCATAATCAACCTATAGATTGTATTGTCCATAAGAGCATCTCTAGTGGTGCTCTATTCAACGTAATATTAAAGGTGTGGGAAAAAATAGTTCTCCAACAAACATGATTTAACGTAATATAAAGGGTAATATTCGGGGACTTGGTCCAGACGCCCATTTAATAGGCGCCTCATGCAATGTGCTTATTAAATAGGCGTTTGACTTTCATTCATTTATTAAATAGGCAAGTAGCTTTGAATTGCTAAGAAAAAAGGAGGCTCATGCGCCTATTCAATAGGCGCCTGACTCTTGGACAGTTCCCTTAATATTTAGAGGTTAATATTCAAGATCTGATATTAACCCCATATCAACCCTTTAAAAGGGTTGGAGATGCTCTAAGGTGATAAGTTCATGGATGAGATCACATTTGAGACAATATAGTTTTCTTATATCTTAACTAATAAACCACTCATATACATGTAAATGTAAGCATGAAAACCTGTTTCATCTTAACTTGATTAAAATCCCAATTTTAGATGCTACATTGTCGATCTAGCTATAAAATTTTGTGTCGAACTGTATGTTTGAAGGTTAAAAAAAAATAGTTATTTCCAGTCTCATTAAAGACATGCCATTTCACTGTTTCATAACCCCTCTATTTATTCATATTTTCTTCCCCCGTTTGATTTAAATCTTCTTACAGCAACTTGCTGATTCCACGCTCTTACTGTAAACAAGCCGAATTTCAAGACTAAAATAACAAATGCGAATAAAACAATATGATCAGCACGTTTACCCAAAATGTCTGCAAAGTGTGGATCTAAGAAAAGTCAATCTGGTAGGATTGATCAAATGCAACGGCTTGACTGACCCTTCATAATCCCACCATGTTTTTGCCATCGCTGCAAACTTAGCAACCTCTTCCTCGTTCATGGAATTTTTTGACGATGTCTTCTGCGACGAAGGTGGAAGAATCCCTCCATCACTCGTCTGCGTGGGGACAAGAGGCGGCGGCGGTAGCGGTGGAGTAGTTGAGTAGAATTTATTTTGCAGGGTTTGGACGAATGAGGACAGATAATTAGGGCTTTCAGTTGTTAAGAATTTTTTGTAGAGCTTTACTGCATTCTTCATCGTTTACAATTTTTATTTTTTTTTGGGGTGGGGGGATATTCTGGAGAAAATTTTGCCAAAATAGGCCTGGTTTGCATTTACGCAAATAGGTCTTTTTGGCCACGTAGGCGGTTGACCGATTAAAATGTACGGGTGATTTTTGGAGAGTCGTTTCACGATTTAAAAAAAACATAGTTGAGATTTAAAAAAAATCATCAACGGACGACCTTTCAAAACTCGTCTATGCACATAACATGTGCATAAGTCCAATCGGCATTATCTTCCTTCCTCACTTCTCACTTTACCAAATAACCATTTGAAAACCTAAAATCTACAGAACTCCACAACTCCAATCAAAAACGAAATTGTTTTATTAAATTGTTGGTTAAGTGTTATATTTGTAGATCTAAACGAAAGTCTTCAACATGGTTCAAAGTACAATCACAAAACCTTAGTTTTTATTTAAATTTTCTGAAGTTTCTATTTGTAAGTTATTGATCGTAGAGAAACTAAATTGGAGGTGGGAATAAGTTATTTATTGTGTGCTAACTCGTGGTGATTGTGTTAACTCGTGTAGTGATGTAAATTTTGGAATTCCTTAAGAAATAAAATGAATAGAAATATACAAAGTCCCACATCGCCAAATTGCTGAGAACTATATTGGTTTATATATGGTTTTTTCATGAGGAGGTTGGGGGCCTGGGGCTCCCAAATGTATGCTTCGTTGTGAGGAGAGAGATTATGCATCACCACCACACACGCGCGCCGCCGCCGCCGTCCAACCAACCGGGCCGGGTACGGGTCTTAAATGACCATTCTTTTTGCTAGGCTATTGTTTAACGGTTTTGGGCATGAGCGGGTGCGACCCGACTGAAGCAGACGCGGGCGAATGGATGCGGCATGAGCCGGTGCGACCCGTTAAAGGGCAGCGATGCGGGCGAACGGATGTGACTGTACAAAGAGGTACAGACGCGACTGTTTGAGCGAACGGGTGCAGACACGACCGTTCGGAAGAGATACGGATCAACTATAAATAGGAAGGAAAACTGATCACTTTTCCAACCAATTTTAGAAATCCTAATCTTCTTCTTCTCTTCTGCTGCTATACTCTAAATCACAGAGTGATATACTCACTACAATCTCGAGCAGAATACGTCTGTTGTATCTTGGGGGAATTTTGAAATAAAATTCTTAAGGAAATCGTTACGACGAGCCTAAGACATAATCGGGTTAGAATTATTATTCTTCATTCTATCCTTTAATTTTGTTATACTATTTATTCAAAATAGTATAACGATGTTGTTGTAATTTATTTACAACATTCATATTGTTATAATAATTAATACAGAATTCCAGTGTAGTGGAAATCTGAGCTATAAACTTGTGCGACGAGTTTATAATTATTTATTCTCTGTTTTGGTATACTAGACGTATAACAGTAAACCTCTTTGATTTGCAGAATGGTGAAAAATTTATTTTCTACACTTTGTTATTATGATAGTGAATTGACCGTTGATGAGCAGAAAAACGGTAAATATGTTGGTGGTATGTATAAATTAAAAAGAGTACGAAAAGGTTGCAAATTATCAGAATTGAAAGAATCTTTGTACAAAACCACGAAAATTAGTTCAAAAGAATTTGAAATTGAATTAGCGGTTGATTAGCCTACATATTTGGGTTCGAAAGCAATATCACTTGCAGACGATGATGATGTTGAAGTAATATTTTCTGCCGTTACAAAATCGATTGAATTATATGCAGGGAAAATTACAAAATAATAATAACAACAACATTTTTCATCTCTTGTTGTTGGTAGTGGAATTGGGTATCATACGCAAATGTTGGAGACGGCGACTCCCTCCGCTGGCTATGTTTCTCGTAGTTATAGTAACTCATACTTAAATGTTGGAAGTTACTATTCTCCTTTGTGTATAACTAGGAGAAACATAGCCAGAGGAGGGAGTCGTCATCTTTAACATTTGTGTATAATACCAAATTCCACCACTACCACAGGAAATGGCAAATGCTGTTGTGGTTGTTGTTTTGTAATTTTCCCTACATATAACTCAATCGATTTTGTAACGGCAGAAAACATTACTTCAACATCATCATCGTCTGCAAGTGATATTGCTTTCGAACCCGAGTCTGTTGGCCAATTAAACACTAATTCAATTTCAAATTCTTTTGGACTAATTTTCATGGTTTTGTACACAAATTCTTTCAATTCTAATAACTTGCAACCTTTCTGCACTCTTCCTAGTTTATGCATACCACCAACATATTTACCGTTTTTATGCTCATCGAAAGTCAATTCACCTTCGTAATAGCAAGATGCAGGAATTAAATTTTTGCCATTATGCAAATCAAAAGAGGTTTCCATCACTACATGAGTTAGCACACGATAATTAACTTATTTCAACCTTCAATTTAGTCTACAATCAATAACTAACAAATAGAAAATTTAGAAAATTTAAATAAAAACTAAGGTTTTATGATTGTACCTTGAACTATGTTAAACTTTGTTGAAGACCTTCGTCTAGATCTATAAATATAACACTTAACCAGCAATTTAATGAAACAATTTCGTTTTTGAGTAGAATGGTGGAGTTTTGCATATTTTGGGTTTTCAAATCGTTATTTTGTAAAGTGAGAAGTGAGTGGAGAGAGAATGCTGACTAGACTTATGCACGGGCTATGTGCATACGTGATTTTTAAAAAGTTGCCCATTGGTTTTTTCAAAAAGCGGCAATATGATTTAAGAGTATAATATAGGTAATTTTTGAAAAATCGCCTATGGACGACTTTTCAAAAATCGCATATACGTTATACCCAGTCAACCGCCTACGTGGTCAATAGAGGCCTATTTGTGTAAATGCTTTATAAAGTGGCCTAAACATGTTATTATTTTCGGAACTAAGCCTATTTTAGCAAAATTTCCAAAACTAAATGGACTAAAACCATTTGAAACACGAGAGGAGATGAAACGGATGATTAAAACAGTTTACGCGTGGAAATTCAACGCCCCCACAAAATAGTGATTTTATTGGGACACTCTTAAAATGCACCCATGTATACATTGTACCCAGGGTCAGTCCAAAAGGCAGCCCACCAAGCCCTCGGGTTGGGCAGACCATTGAACCAGGGCAAGATTTAAAAATCTTCAAGTTGTATACTATTCAAATACAGACAACTGGTTACAATTTCTGCATGTTGAGATGTATGGTGCAGTGGTAAGTTGAATAGTTTGTACCTTAGTGTGTTGATTTCAAGACCTATAAGGGTAACAAATTTTTGTAGAAAAATTATCCTTGCTACATTTTAATTCTAGGCTGGGGCATAATATTGTTAGGGCCGATCTGATTGTACCCAAAGTAAAAACTAAAAAACAAAAATCAAAATAATAATCAAGAACTTCATAAATGCATAATCGAATTGTAATATATTAAGGATAAAAAAAAGATATTGAAAGATAACATATCCGATGATATAATATCAATCGTTAAAACTTCATTGATTTATTAGGTTAACATGTTTTTTACATTGGATAATATGAAGTAGACACTGCAACAGATGTTGTTAAAATAAACATCGTATAATATGGAGTAGAAATTAAGGTGTGTTTAGCATTACTCTTTTATGCATTATATATTCTTTCTTAGTTGTGCGCTAACACCCATGTAAAGAAGGCGCCGTAAGATAAACAACTCTGCTGGAGATTGCTTGAAACCTTAAGCAAGTGGTGGGTTGTGTGCTTTGGACATCGGTATGATTGAATAGCTTGGCTTGAATTGGACTAACTTGAAATGCATGGAACCGAGATACAGTTTATCTATTAGAGTGTTGTTTGATAGTGGGACTTTGCATTCTTTTATTCCCGAGACTTTTATTGGAAGTTTGAAACTTAAAGTATGACGATTGAATATATCTTATGTATAGTTACATTTGGAGGTAATTCTATTTTGAGATTAGTGTGCAAGAGAATTGAAACTGAGATAAACGGTCATATTTACTTGAGTGATTTGGTTGTTTTATGCTTTGGAGGTTTTAGAGTAATATTTGAGACAGATTAGTTAGCACATTATAGATTATAATGGATTGCTAAAAAGAATGATTTTGGTAAAAAGTGATACAGAACGATCGGTTGTGGATTTTCTTGTAGACAATGAGCTCTATGAGAAGATATTTTATATATTCTCTAGAACATGGTGGTTTAGAGTTGTGTAGGATTCTAGTTGCTTTTGGGTTCGAAGATATGTTTGGAAAAGTAGATGGTACGCGACCGAGGAGGAAGCTAAGATTAAGATACGATTGGCAAATGATGCTAAATTGTGTACACATGCATCAAATAGATTGACTCTAATGAGTTGGTCTAATTGAAGTTGCAAACAAACAAAATTAATGAGAAGGGGTTTATTTGATCGAGTGAATCTCCCTAGGATGCTTCTAGCATATTTGTAAGAAAACAAGATGAGTGGATGGGATTGTGCATTTATTATCGAGAACTTAATAAGATGCTTATAAGGAACGAGTATCCATTACCAATGATAAACGACTTGTCCGATCACCTAAGTGGAGCTTATCAATCCTCATAGTTAGGTGTTACATTAGGTTTTCGTTAACTTAAAGTAGAAAAGGCAAGCATACCACTAACTTCTTTTATAACACATTATAGTTCCATTTAGTATTTGGTCATGTCATTCGGTTTGACTAATGTACCAGCATGTTCCATTGATTTAAGGAATTGAGAATTTTGAGATTATCTGGATAAGTTCACTAATGATATATTGATATGCTCCAAGAATCACTATAAGAAAGCTTGGTTTTCATAGCATTAATACTCAGTGTTTTTCTATGATTGTTGACAAAAGAATTTTAAAAAATATAAATTAGAAAACGTTGTTTAAAGTAAACAAACCCAATTCATTTTGATTTTTTTTCATTACACGGTTACTTTGCCGCCTTCCTCCTTACTTTTCATCTTCTCTCCACGTAAAGTAAAAACCTAGCCTAAATGCTAAATCCTCCCCCCAAATTTAATCCGACTCAAAATTTGTGAAGGTACATAAAATCTTCCATGAAATTTCATTCATCTCCTAACTTCTCCTGCAATGTCCAATTCACTTGAGCCCTAACGTCCCTTGAATCGGCTACTGGCAATCACTTGATCCTTAATGCTCCTTGAATCCATCATTGACAAATACAAGAGCATGAATTGGATTCCGACTTCACTCACTAACTAAGAGCACCATTAACTGAAGAATTCTTGGTTGATTCTCCGATTTATGGTAATTTATTTAATCTTTGGATGCAACATCTGAAAACACCATTCTATATTATTATTATCATGTATAATATTGCAAGTTATGTTTGCTAGTTCTAGAAATAAAGAAGATAGGTCTTTGGATGGTAGAGTTAATTAGTAGTTTGTTTACAAATGGTTAGTCAACATTTAATGGCTGCTCATCTTAGAAACTATGAATTTTATCAGTGTTTTAATTATAGAAAGTATAAATAATTTGATTGGAAAGCATAACAGGATAGACACTATTGATGATAAAATAGTTTTACCCGCTATACATCATTATTTTTCTATTCATATATTAAAATCCAATGATGATCCACTGGTTGAAATACATTATTTCTTTATTTGTGTCCTGATAGTCGCTCCTTATATAATGCATTCACTTATTATTTGTTTTGAACTTTGTTTAGTTATGTGTGTTTTTTGTAACATGCTTCCTTATAATTGTGTTTGATAATCATTTTTTCTCCTTTTATAGTTTGCAAGCTGTTAATTAGCATTAGATCGAGTCATCATCAATTATTCAATCCAATTACTTTTAGTGACTAAGAATGAGCTTCTTAACATAAAAAAAATAAGTTTAAGGCAATGCCAACTTCATATTGCAATTAGTTGTCAATTTTAAGTCTTCTAGTTATGATGTTGTAGTTTGCTTGTCAAGTGGGATGGCTTTGAGGAAGTCCTTGAAGGTACTTTTATTCACATCACATTTACCTATGATGTGTGAACTTATCTTTCATTATTTTCTAATCAATACTATTAGATATGTAGTTCAATGTTGGGCCTTCTTAAATTAATCTATTGCAAGTATCATCATACATTCTAGAGTAGGTTTGAACAAACTCGAAGATGCCCAAACCGACTAGCACGTTAGGAAGCATTACAATTTACGCACACTTGTTTGTATGCGAGTCTTTGTTCACGCATGCATACATATTAATATATATGGATATTCTTTTTCATTTTTCTTTATAAATTACGCTTGCTTAATGAGATTACAGAGAAAAAATTGGTATATAATCATAAAGTTGTGTCTTAAAGTATAGTTGTCTCATTTTAGGTGCATCTACATTGAATTACTTTAGTGATGTTTACTTAAAATGCTTAATATATTACATTTTAAATAATATATCAACTCTCGGTCTTGTTTGATTAAAAAAAGAAACTAAACTATTTATATGCACCAGGCTGCTTAAAACTTGCAAAATGCGGTCTTCTATTGGTTTGTCAAGCACTCATGCAAATACTATTTTAAGAAAAATAAGAGAAATAGACAAGCGCTATTGTCGCAGTGGTTAAGTGATTCGACTTTGGTGCGAGAGGTCACAAGTTCGAAACTTGCGTAGCGCGATTCGAACATTTATTGACACATGATTTGTGGTTTGTTGTCCCAGTGACATGTTGTATCTGAGTACCATTTCAAAAAAAATAGAAGAAATATAGTGGTCGACTGATATTAGATATACATGACAAAAGTTGAACCATGAATTTTATTTTTTGATATACAGAAGAAGAGACCGAAGTTTACTTTGCCACAACTGCAACTAAAAAATAATTTTCCCTTCCAAACTTAGCTCGCTTTGTCTCTCATTTATTTATACAAAAATGTTAAATAAATAACAAAAAAAATTATTTACAAAATTTTGTACTTTTAAGGAGTGAAGTTGATATCAGTGTCAAAATGATTCGGAAGCTGGAGTAGTTATTTGCATAAACTAATTTAAATGATAATAACTAGTGTGATTCAATGTATGCTGCATGTATCAACTAGTTTAAAATTCATGGATATTTAAATGATTCCGAAAATGGGGGTAGGGCGGTCGCCTATGAGATGAGACTGCACGGACCATGCTGGGTGATTCTTAGGTCCGGCCTTACCCAACAGGTTAGTTTCTGAAGCCGCTTTTAGGGTGATCTGGCCGGTAGTTGGCATGGTGTGTCCTCGAGTAGATGGATTGATAATGGCCCAGCCTGGACCTGAGTCGGCAAACTAGGGAGCCTGACCAGTCCGTCTCTTGCCAAGGCTGGTCTGTAATAGGCTGGCCTAGACTCGAGTTGGCTTGGATAGAACCGAGCCATGCCAATAAGCCTTGATCGGCTTACCTTTTTACTTACGAAAAATAAAGTAACAATAACGCTCTCCAAATGTTTGCAGTGTATTACCGATGGTTGCTGAGGACACCAAGGAGTTACATACTACCCGATAACTGTAGAATGACTCACTCATTGTGTAGTTAAAGCCCCATAAAATCCCCGCTATAGCACAAAATGCTATTTGACTGCTCACTTTTCAGTTTACGCTAGTAAACAGTAGATGCCTTTGAGTCCTACTATTTTTCACTATGCCTACTAAATCAAGGCTTTTTAACACCCGCTTTAGCAACCTTAATACAGAAAGGTTGATTTGACAAGGTCTCTTTCAAACGAAATCCACAAAATTAGGGTAAAGACCTAATTTTAAGGCATAAGTGCTCAATACAAGTTAGAAACCTAATGTAGTCATCAAATTTGGACTGCATAAATAATGATATTCTTCAGTTTTTTATATTAAATTAAACAATATTTCTTTTTCCAATGCAAACAAATGTGAAAATAAGAATAAATTAACTTTAAATATTTGCTTTTATATCTAATGAAGCTTTTTGCGCCTTCGTTATTTTCTGCTTTATCCCCACTTTATCCCTGCTGTAAACTTTGCACCTCCACCGCTATAGTTACATTAAGTGCTTTAATTGCACAGTCACTCGATAGTTTTCTGTTGGTTAATATAGCTAAGGTCAAACAAAAAATATTGATGTGACAATATTATACAGTTCTCTTGACTTGAGAATATTGTTAAACTTCAATGTGGACTCTCCACTTTGATTATAGGTAAATTGTGGCATGGCATCCATCGGATGACTATAATTGGGTCTAAGTAGAAGCATTGGAAGTGAAACACTATTCCATAGAGAATTCGTTTTCTTAATTATATGAGGTTAGTATCACGATCAACTGTAATTAACTCAAAGTCAAAATCTTTGTCCAGAATAGTTCGATTGATAATGATTTTTATTATTGAACCAAAGACTTTGTGTTTGGACTATACAAGTTGAATATGGACAATATTGGAATTTTAACCGATACCAAATTCCATAAGTCTAATGTAATATAGTTTTGATGAAGAGAACTGGTGTAAATAATTATCACTACCCGATACCGCTTAAAATAGTAACATTGGATTTTCCTAAAGCTATACAAGTAATAAACTTGGCCAAACTGTCACACCACTAGCTAAAGTGAAGTACGATCGTTAATATTCAAATTTTTCGATATTAATCGCTAACTGAATTCACATCTAAGAGTCAAATACCACAATGTTGAATATTTCGAGTACCACCTGATTTAACTAATAAATGTTATAAATTAACTAAATTAACTAATTTTATGAAATATTAATTATAAAATATGAATTTACTGATAAGGGCTGAAAGGGAAAATAGGCCCCATTAGCCTACTGGTGATGGTCGGCCAAATATGGGGGTTATGAGGGTGTGATTTTTTATATATTTGGGTTTGAATCGATGAAGAAAAGAAAGGGTAAAAGATGAGATCTAGAGCCCCTTTTTCCCCTCTCTTCCTTTTCTTATAAAAACCTCACACTCCCCTCGTTTTGGATTTTACTTTTCTCTAGTCTCCCCCTTCTCTTTTGGCTGCAAGACATAGCCGCAATCTCTCCTCGTCTTCAAAAATACTATAAGTTTAAATAAAATAAAATAAAAGGTACGTAGATCTCTTCTTTTACTAGCATTTTCTGCAAGAGACCGAATCCGATTTGAGGAGTTCTTTTGATTCAACATTTCAGGTGTTACAACTAGGCCACAACAAAGGTAACATTTAATTTATATAAGTTCATATGTGTAATTATTATGTTATTATACTTGAATAGGTTAGGATTATATCATGAATCCATGCATGTGTTTGTTGTCGATCTATATATGAAATTATTATGTTAAAAAATTATGTATATATGTTAATACGGTTTTCAGTCACATTTAAAAAAAATCGAATTTAAAAATAAATTTTAAAAGGCACTTTAAATATTTAAAACTAATATGTGTGTGTGTGTGTGTTTATAAATTTTACTAATAAATTGTATACATGTTATTTCGTATGCACATGAATTTTTAAAAAAATTAACACACACACACACATGTATATATACACAAACGAAATGTATTATTAATATTTATTAATTTGAAAATATTAAATTGTAATTTTTTTGAACATGATTCATTGATGCAAACAAGTGTCAATCTTGAGAATCGAACTTGTGACCTTTAATCTCATAGTCTAAACTTCCAACCAACCGAGCTAACCCTGTTGG
The DNA here is from genome assembly GCA_030737815.1 of Allium fistulosum. Classification (NCBI taxonomy): domain Eukaryota; kingdom Viridiplantae; phylum Streptophyta; class Magnoliopsida; order Asparagales; family Amaryllidaceae; genus Allium; species Allium fistulosum. The sequence continues at coordinate 1,132,953,326 of CM060906.1, read as the reverse complement.
CTATTAAATTGTAATTTTTTAATATATAAATATGTATATATAAGTAGATATAAATAGATTTTATAAAATATATTTTTGCATGGAAATAAAAAACAGTTTTTTGTATGGAGATTTTTTAAATAAAAAAACATAGAATTAATCCATACTAAATAATAATAATAATAAATTCGATTATTTCAAAACTAATGTATGGCCAAAAATATTCTTCTACCTTTCGCATACCTACTTTATGGCGTATTGATTACTTTTAGCACTTTTGGATATGACTGATTGTTTGTCTAGTATTTTCCTCAATTAACCACTTCATTCAAGTTTGGAAGCGAGATTTTAAATTTTTAGTTTTCCATCACCCTTTGGATGGGTATGTTGGTTATATGCGAAAGTGGGACCAAAGGCCCAATTTGATCATCATTCTTTAGGTATGTGCTTTGGCCGAGAATAGAAGTGGAACTAAAGGCTTAAATTGACCATCACTCTTCAGATGGGTGCTTTGGCCAAACATAGAAGCAGGACCATAGGCTGATATTGACCATCACTTTTCAGATTCATGCTTGGCCACGCGTAGAAGCGGAGCCAAAGGCTTAAACTGACTGTTTCTCTTTAGATTAGTGCTTTGGTCGGGTATAGAAGCGGGACTAAGGTCTTAAGTTGACAGTTACTCTTTGGATGGGTGCTTTGACCAGACGTAGAAGCAGGGCCAAATGCTTGAATTGACCATCACTTTTCGGATGGGTGCTTTGGGCAGACATAGAAGCGAGACCAAAGGCTTAAATTGATTCTCTATCCATATGGCATTACTTTCCTTTGAAAATTTGCTTTTGAATGTCAATTCTCATCATTAGGAGTTGCAATAGAAGTATATAGCGTTGTTATTCAAAGATTTGGTAGTTTTTCCATCCAACTTCTTGATAAGTCATACTCAACAAATTCTTGTGATTCTCCCGTCTCACGTAGTATTCAATAGTCTCGGCTAATGCTCTGCAATTATTGTTTTTATATCCATTTTCCATGTGGTGATAATAATATCCACCTCCTCCATGCCTTTCCTCCATTCTCAAGCTTTTCTTAGAGGATAAATAATTCAATCTTTCTTTAGTGAGGAGGTAAACTTTTTCATGCAAAACACAAAGAGAGGCAGTTATTTTATCTTTGTGTCTTTTAAAAGCACAACTTCCTTATTTACTCTTATGCCTTTTTCATGGGATTTCTCCTTCACTTATAATTCCCCTTTTGTAGTTGAGAGTATTCTCCTTTTTCTCTAAGGAATATGTTAAGTGCACTTCTCTATTTCTGAGAAAACTGATTGAAATCATAGTTCATTACTGTTTCAAATATAGTCTCTCTTGCTTGAGATTGAATGTCCATTCTTATTTGGGAAAAAGATCGTTTCTCATCCTCTCATTTTACTTATGCTTCTGAATTGGTCTTTCTTTATTCAGTTCAGTCATTAAAGCAAAAATAGATGTTTCTCTTATATGAAAGAGATTATGCTCCATTTATTTAGATCATATTGGATAATTTTTCTTTATTCTGCCAAGGTTTGAAGGGCTGAGTTCCTTAGGTTCAATGCATGTTCTTCATTGAATTGTGGGGCACTCTAATGAAAAGTTGGATATATCGAATACCGCTTCAAAGATCCTTGTTGAGAAATAGTCGTAATGGATGTCTTTAGAACAGATGAAATCGAACCCTGAGTTCGGCTCTCAATGGAAGCATCAAAAATATTAAACCAAAAACTAGGTCCAACTTATATGCTTAGTCAAGAAGGTCTATTTTACCTAGGCAAGAGGTTGGACTGTTGGGTAAGTACGTAAGTCACCATGCCATTAAATGGTCGTATGTGCAAATATGAATTTATGCAAGTACTTGGTCACAATGACCTAACTTGGATTTGACCTATGAGGCCATTAAAGTCTCAAAGTTAATTTCTTTATTTATGTATGAGTAAAAATAAAAATGGGAAAGAAGTACAATTCAAATGTTAACCAGGTTTTTAACCCAGCAGAAGTCAGAAGGAGTTAGAACATTCAAGCTAAGCCAGAATGACTCGGAACTTGACCAGAAGACCCAGAAACACGTGCCAAAGTAACCTAAGGAGTTTGAAGTCAAAAAATGCCAAGTATTTGGATCGACACCGATCCAATCCAATTGGATCGGTACCAACCCAAATTATTGGCTTGTGGATGTTCTGATCTACATGCATTGTGTTCCTACGTCTCTCTTAAGCCTATCGACCAAGTTTGATAACATTCCTAGCATTAGAGTTGAAGAAATAAAGACTTATACGACTTGGGTTATAGTTCAATCAACCTACTGATGAATCATCGTCAAAACAGCCTAACAAGTCATGAAATTACAAGAGAAGATGTGCAAGCAGATAAGGAAGTCCATAGGATGGGAGTTGCACAAAAATCATGCAACTATTTGGATCGGTACCGATCCAAATAGTTAGCTCGGATAGCTCCCAAACTTTACATGCTTCCTCCTACCAATGGCTACAGGCCTCTGGTGTAATAGTTTCGACCCAAATGCTCTCTAAATCCTATAAATACCAATCTATCTCCAACAGGAGGGGGCTGGCTGTTATGATCACTGGAGAAACTCTACTAAGAAAATGCTTCAACCTTATTCTTTCTCACGATGGCTGTCATGGAACAATTGAGATCCTTCCTTTTGTCTCCTTCAATGGCAGCTTGATTTTCTTAAATTCAAACATACAAGTTGTAATCAACATGTACCTGTGATTAACAGTCAATACGTTAATAAAATCCATAAAGTGGACATATGCTTTGTTAACATTCGAACCACTATATAAATCTCTTGTTTATTCACTTTTTCTCTGGTTTACTATTGCTTTTTCTCTCTTATTTGCCTTGATAAGCAAGGCTTGTTTTCACACTCAATTCAGGATGTTGATCCATTTTTTGGGTTAAAATTTTGGCGCTTTCATTGAGAGTTGAAGTCGGGGCTTAGGTCTAGCTATCTACTTTAAATCAGACAAGTTCAGAAGTTAGATCCTCAATTTCTATTTTGAAGGTTTGCTGCTGAGAATCAATAGCACCAGGAAGAAGGAGAACTACTTCTGGAAGATCCATAGGAGCAGTAATTTCTGGAGAAGAAACCAATCCTCAACAAACTGAAGTTAATGGCATCAACAACCCCCAATCGGAGAAAATTCTAGAGCAAATACAAGAGATCAGATGCCAAGAACTTCTGCCTAACATGAAACAGTCACCAGGGATGAATTTAATAAGAGGGTTGATGAGATTAACCTGAAGATGGAGAACAGCCAAAAAGCTCTTATGGACAAGTTAGACACCCTCCTAACCTTGCAATCACCGGCTGCTCCAAGAACCAAGCCAGACCCCGCGGCTTCCACGGAGCAAGAAAACTCTTCTATTTCTAGCCTAAACAGGAAAAATGGAAAGCAGAAGCAAAAAGGAGTAGTAGGTAGAGCCGTAGGATTCACTATGGAGGGAGACGCCAGCACTCCACCAACCGTGAAGCAACCTGCTACGAACTTGAATCTAGGGGCAAAAACCCCACGGAAAGACGTAGCAATGGATCTCTCCGATTCAGAAGATGGTGAGCAGCTTGACGATGACAAATTGGAAGGAAACACTAATGCATTCAATAATGGCAGGGAGATCCAAGCTGCCCCTACCCGACCAACCATGAGCCAACGAAACTCTGAGGGAGTGGCTCTCCTGAAGACAGAGGAGCCTAGGCTTCAGTCCACTTACCAAGACCGTTTGCAAAATTAAACACTTAGTGTAGTCATTGATACCGACCCGCAGCTTACTAGACATCTGAGGCATATATCGCGGACATGGTTAAGCGACTGGTGAATGAAAATAAGGATAGAATGAATGATGAGTGGGTATCTGCTCTAAGTCGAACCCCGTTCACCGATGGCATTTTGAACGAGGGGTACCTTGAGAAGTTCACTTTGCCAAGTATTCCGTCTTATGATGGAACGGGAGACCCATAGCCCCACTTACATAAGTACAGTTGGTACATGGACGAAGCGAATGCTACAAATGTCATTCGATGTAGGTGCTTCCCGATCTTCCTAGAAGGAATTGCTTCCATTTGGTTCACCAAACTTCCACCTAGATCCATCTCAACCTTCAATGAGTAAGCAACAAAATTCCTTGACTGGTTCAGGCTTTACTGATACATCTGAAAGATGTGATGTCCTTATCGACCTATTCCAGGAGCGGAATGAATCTCTGAAATCTTTCATGAACCGATTCAACATCGTGGTTACTGAAGTATGTAATCCAAATGAAGATATGGTTTTCATGGCTCTGATCCGCGCTATCCACCTCAAGACTGAGTTTGGAAAATGGATCAAAATGAAACAGCCCACCACTAGGAAAATTTTCAACCGAAAGGCGAACCGGTATTTGAGATTAGAAGAGGCGCGGGAGTTAAAAAGGAAATCTACTAACCTACAGCCGACCAACATTGGACAGAATGGTATGCCGATGAACCAAGATATAAACACTTCCGGGATCGTTCAGGGGAACGCAGGAAAAAATGGAAATCGGAAAAGGAAGAATCAAAATTCTAACAATCGAAACGGAAGTAGCAAGCGACTCAAAGGTCTACGGCCCTAAGAATACACCTCGCTCAACGATACTCCAGAAAACATTTATCTTGCGACGCGGTGGATGGAATAATATAAGAAGCCATCTAAAAAGGAAGCAACTAAATAGAAAAAGCACTACGAAAAGTATCGTCGCTTCCACGAAACGCAGGGCCACAACACGAATGAGTGCCATCACCTGAAGAACTTGATTGAGGAGCTGATTCGGGAAAACAACCTTCGACAATACATGAGAAAATCACAAAAATCCTGACCAACCCATGGCTCCCCAAGCTCTTAGAGATCGAGGAAACCAAGTTGGAACTAGCGAAGAGGGATCTAGATGAACTGACCATGGACTCATTATTGGAACAATATTTGGAGGACCCATCAGGCGCAGAAGAGTTGAGGAGAAATGGAGCGGTATGCGAGCTCATTAAAACATGCTTTGAAGGATTTGTGCCTCGCGATCGAAGATGGAACCCTACCAAGCAGCAAAGAACCCTGAATGATGATATAGTATTCCAAAATTGAGACACCGAAGGGATAGAAGCTCCAACTTTCGATCCCATGGTCGTAATAGTAGGAATCAGACCTGTTGTGGTCTGACGTGTATTACTAGACAGCAGTAGTACTATAAACATCCTCTTCAAATGCACCTTCGATTAGATGAAGATCAGTATGAAAAATGTATTCGCTTGCCGGAAAAAGATCCATGGATTCACCGACGAACCTAAACAACCCATCAAAATAATTGACTTGCCTGTAGAACTTGGGGATGGTGACCGAAGAATCACTTTCATCTAAACTTTCATGATCGTAGATGAAACTTCCGCATACAATGCCTTCTTGGGACAGCCCGCACTGGTAGATTTCAGAATTGCTTTAGCCCGGCGGTGCCTTATCATGAAATTGCCAAAGAAGAATAGCGTTGGAGTGATCTAAGAAGACCAAAGTGCCGTCAGGGAATGTTATATGCAGAATTGCGTGAATCTAAAAGAAAGGAAAAGAGGAAGAATGTGGCGAGAACTCTCCACATTCATAAACCCGTCGAATAGCAACTACAGAGCCGCCCCTGGCTTGGGGACCATAGCCGATTCAATAAGGCTTTAGACCCTAGAAAGAAGAGTTCAGGGGAGGATCCGGCAGCACCGACAGAATTGGCGGTGTCTGTACCAGTCCACGTGGATGACCCGAAGCGGGGCTTGAAAATTGAATCGCACCTTGGAAAAAGATGCGATTAGAACTCGCTACATTTCTTCACGCCAACTTGGATGTGTTCGCTTGGACACATTCCGATATGTGCGGGGTATCACTGGAAATTGCATGTCACGCACTCAACATTGATCCTAAGCATACACCGGTAAAGCAGAAGAGGTGCAGCTTGGGCCACGAATGGTCCAAAGGCATTGAGAGAAGAAGTAGGCAAGCTGATGGTCTATGGTTTTATCTGTGATGCGACTTACCCCAAGTGGGTATCTAACCCGATTTTTGTCAAGAAGTCCAATGGGCAATGGCGAACTTGTATTGACTACTCGGACTTAAACAAAGCCTGCCCGAAAGACAGCTTTCCTCTGCCCAGAAATTACCAATCTGTAGACGAGACTGCTGGACATGATTGCTACCATTTATGGGCACATACTCGAGATATAACCAGATCCCGACGCACTAATCTGATCAGGAAAACACCAGCTTCATCACCGATCTAGGATTATACACTATAGGGTAATGTCATTCGGTTTAAAGAATGCTGGGGCAACCTACCAAAGATTAGTAAATTCCATCTTCAAGCATCAGACCGGGAAGACAATGGAAGTATATGTCGATGAAATGTTAGTTAAGTTGCATATAGCCGCAAATCACTTGGATAATCTCACCGAAATGTTCGAGATACTCCGAAAATATGCAATGAAATTAAATCACCTTAAGTGCCACTTCAAAGTGGCCTTCGGAAAGTTCTTGGGGTTCATCGTAAGTGCCAAAGGCATCAAGGAGAATCCAAAGCAAATTATTGCTCTACAAGAGGTCAAGGCCCCAAGGAACAAAAAGGAGTTACAAAGCCTGAATGGGAAAGTCGAAGCGCTAAGCCGATTCATCTCAAAAGCCACCGACAAATGTATATCGTTCTTTGATGCACTAAAGAAAGGAAAGAATAACTTCGAATGGAATGAGACTTGTCAAACCGCCTTTGAAGAGTTGCTACAACATATGGAAACCCGATCGATCCTATTAAATCCAGTAAACGAAGAGGACTTGTTCATCTACTTAGCAGTCTCACCTCATGCATTAAATGTTGCTCTTGTACGTAAAAAAGCTAGGATCCAGCGATTCGTATACTACATCCGTAAACGGTTCACTGGAGCTGAGAAGAACTATCCAAAACTGGAAAAACTAGCATATTGCCTCTTGATTGCATCCAGAAACTTACGACCATACTTCCAAGCGCACCTAATCAAAGTCTTGACAGATCACCCCTTGAAGTAGGTACTATACCGCCCCAAGACCTCTAGACGACTTATCAAATGGAACAACAAGTTGAGCCAATACAAAATCACATATCATCCCTGAAGGGCGATCAATGGGTAGGCTTTGGCAGATTTCATTGTCGAGTTTACAGTAAGGGATAACGAAGAAGTAATTACTCCAGAGGTGGAAATACTTTGGAAGCTGTTCGTCGATGGTGCATCCAACAACTTCTGCTTAGGAGCAAGGGTAGTGCTTGAAACCCCCTAAGGACGATCCGTCTGCTATGTCCTACACTTGGAATTCCCTGCAACAAATAATGAAGCGGAGTACGAAGCGTTGATTGCGGGACTGAAAGTCGTGAGAGAACTCGGGATAAAATATGCTCACATCTATTGCGACTCTCAACCAGTTGTCTATTAGGTAAAAGGCGAATATTAGGCTCGAGGGGAGAACCTCGCCCCATACCTATCTACAGTACATGAGTTGCTGAACGACATCGAGCATTACACCATAACTCACATCCCGAGAAAACAGAACACGAAGGCGGATTATCTAGCCAAACTTGCTAGTACCGGGGAAACTCAGTCATTGGGGCTAGTCCCGGTTGAAACTCTGACTACTCCAAGCATAAGCGAGATGGAAGTAGGTTGGATTTTTGAAGCAACCGAAGAACTAGAAACATGGATGACGCCCATTAAAGACTACCTGCTCACAGGAGCCCTCCCCACAGATAGGAATCAATTAATGAAGCTTCTCCGAAAGGCACTACGGTTCATAATGCAAGATGGGATACTCTACCCCCTTGCTTAGATTTGTGACCAACGACGAAGCTCAAAGGATCCTAAGGGAAATTCATGAAGGCGGCGGTGGAGACCATACCAGACGGCAAACCCTTGCAAAGAAAATTCTCCAATACGGGTATTTCTGGCCAACTGTTAACCGCGATGTGGTAGATTACACCAGACAATGCGACTGATGCCAAAGATTAAGCAAGATCAAAAGAACTCCCTTAATAGAGCTAACGCAGATGGTCAGCCCATGGTCGTTCGCAATATGGGAAATCGATCTGATTGGCGCGTTGCTAATAGTTATAGGAGGGGCTAAATATGCTATAGTTGCTGTTGACTATTTCACCTAATGGGCCGAAGCAGAATCGCTGACCACTATTACCATAAATAAAGTTATTAATTTTCACTAAAAACATTATTTGCAGTTTTGGGGTGCCACAGAAAATTTATCAAGGATAACGGGACTCAATTCGAAAGCGACGAGTTCAAAGACTTTTGCAAACGCTTCCGAATCGAGAAAAGCTTTCCCACTGTCGTCCATCCGCAGGCAAACTGGCAAGTGGAAGCAGTGAATAAAATCATCAAATCCACTATCAAAAAGCGGCTAACTAAAGTTAAAGGAAATTGGATTGATGAACTTACACTCGCACTACGGGCCTATAGGACAGCGCAAAATCTGCAACCGGGCACTCTCCTTTCGCCCTAGCATATGGTTCAAAAGCAATAATCCTAGACGAACTAGAAATCCCCTCTCATCGAAGAAGAAACCGAGTGCAAAGGCAAAACGAGCAGCTCCTATTCGAGTGGCTCGACATGATCGATGAAAAGAGAGAAGAAGCCGAATTAAGAACCGCCGCTTACCAGAAAAGGTCGCATGGTACTTCAACTCCAGAGTTCACAATCGAACCTTCAAAGTGGGAGGCCTCATCAACAAACGGGTCTATCCTATACCGGGAACGTTTGCACGAAACTGGGAAGGGCCGTATGTGATCGGTCAAAAGCTAGGGGATGGAACATTCAAACTGACAACCGTTGATGGAATCCAAATTCCCCGAGCATGGAGCAGCGAATTGTTGCGTCGTTGTTTTATCTGAAACTATCTTATGTACTTCTTATTTTCAGCAAATAAGTCATCTCGGAATACCGATGGCATTGTAAATAGGCAGAACTTGCCCAACTTTTCTTAATAAAATTGTTTTGCTTTCTTAACAATAAAATTGTGTTCATATAAGTAACATGCTAAGCCGACGGGGTCAAATCAGCTCAAAACCATCCAATTGCTGCTTGGGATAGTAAACCATGCTCAAGCATGCCTCACCTATCCGTCGAGTTGACGGAAGCTAATCGACTCAAACCGTTGGATCGGCGGAACCCGATCCCCACCTTCTAAGAATCAACGATACTCCGGTAACATTGGGAAGGACCAAATCAAAGTCATGCATCTCGTAAGTCGTGCATTGCTTCTTGGATTGTAGAATCACATCCAAGCAAGCATAACTCTCTAATTTCTGCATCCCCATAAGCCGCGCATCATTTCTTGAGCCGTGAAACCACGCACTCGAAGAATGAACTCCTCACGTTACCCGAAGATTGGTATGTCGATAAATTCTAACCATTTCAGATCGATGGGTCATATCGGTCTTAAAAGCCACGCATTTCATAAGCCGTGCACATTCTTAAGTACTGAAATTGCCCCGGAAATGCCGGGAAACTCATCTATTGCAGGATTAACCGAAATCCACTTCCATTATCAGAAGTAATTCAAATGAATCGAGCAATGCCACACACCAATAAACCGGCAAAAAATCTGAGCAACTACCGACGATGGCACTGGAATCGATACTCAAGTTCCTAAAGATAGGAACTACAAAATAGATTTAGTTGTAAACATCCGAGGAATCACTTGGAACAACTGGAAGTTTATCTAGTATTTAAAGTAAACAGCCCCGTAAACTGGGAGGCGCACACACCAATACTCAGCTAAAATACAAATACTTCACGCTTCTGTTACTCCAATCAATAAACTTTGGTAACAATTACAGGACTAAATAAAATAAGGGATAAATAAAATTGCTGTGAGTACATGAAAAAGTGGACGAATAAAGGTACAATCAAAATGCTAACACTTTATTGCTTATAACTTTTTCAATGTACAATAGTAAATAGCGGGCGCCTTGCCCGCCCAATATCGACCATAAGATAATAAAATACAAAGTTTTGCTATGACAACAATAAAAAGAATAATAAACATGGACTCTGCACTTGTACAAGGTAATCAAAAACAAAACAACAAGAGGAGGAGAGGTCAAATCAAGACGTTTGCTCACCGCTGCCTCGGTCTCCTTTCCCGGCTCTAATTTGCAGTTTCTCGGGCTTATCCTTGCTCGGGGCATACTCACTCTCCGAAGCATGACCACTGGTGAAACCTCCTTTCCCCTTATGCTTGCGGGGTCGGTGAGAGCTCTTAGATGACTTCCTCTGTGCTTCAACCTTCTCCTTTTTCACCGCAATCATCTATTCCTCAGTCTTCAGCTGCTCTGCTCCTGCTTTATCTGTTGGTTGCCTTAGTCTGCCTGCTCTTGTACACCAGTAGCTACTAAGATCTCTTCTTGAGAAATAGAGGGATCATCCAAACCATGCAGAGTATCAATTTGCTCAGAATGCAGACCAGGCTGCGAGCCAGAAGTAGAGACAACAGTTAACACGGTTAAAATACCAGCGGATTCAGTGTCGTGATGAGAAGGTAATTCAGTGGGGAAAGGAGGTTGATCTACAATATCAGAATAAAGGGCGGTTATCTTAGCAATTTCATAGGCGTAAATTGAAAATCTTCAAGCACGGAAAATAGGATAAAGTTAGCTGCTGTAGGGGTTTGGTCATGTGCAATGACTTCAAAGCCTTCGTCGTTGCCTTCCTTCGATGGCTGCACGATCACGGGATAAGTGGCATCGATCCCCTCATCGGTATGGAAATGCGATGATGACTTGCCCGACCCTGAAGGAAAGTGTTTGTTAACAGCCTCGGTGGTAGCCGTGACAACGATGGATTCACGTTCCCTCTCCAATTTCCTCTCTAGCCTTCCATTATAACTTGGCGGATTCCTTATTCAGGTAGGCTTGAACCAGCTCCTCCTCGGAATACCCGTCGCCCATCTTATCGAACCGAGGCTACCTTGATGAAGCACGGAGTTAACATAAACCAAGAATAGTGGCATTCAAGCCTTCCATTTTTCTTGCAAAAAATCTTGGGAATCCGAAAAGCATGTCTCCATGCTAGCCTTCTCTATAGCTAATTGACTTTTCTTGGCTTCCAAAGCCAAAATTTGAGCGTGTACAGAGGCAATTTCTTGGGATTGTTTAGCAAAACTTTCCTTTCCGCCTCGATCTTCGCCTCACTAGCCTTTAATTTATCTTTCACCTCACTAGCCTTTAATTTCTCTTTTAGAGCCGCCTCATCGGCATGGAACTTTTTTAACTTGTCTCTGAATATGAGAGCGGCTCGATCAGTCGATTGCTTCAGCTCCCTAAACAAAGAAGCACTCTTGCTTTCCTTTTCAAGGCATCGTCCCTCTCCTTCTTCAACCTTTCAATTTCCGAGTCGCGGTCCACAAGCTGCTTCTCAAATTCGTCCTTTTCAGACTCAAATGAGAGGATCTCCTGGTAATTATTTCAGTTAATGGTAGAAAGTTGCATGCACAGTTTCTCCTACCCCTTGGCCTGCTCCAAACCGCTTTGGATCACCTGAAGATGAGGTGAGTAAGACTCTGTGCGAACCGACTTCAGGTTGGGCTTGTCAAAAACAACCCCCTTAAGAATAAGTGGGGAAATGCAGCCTGTAGAAGTAGGGGATCATCATGGAGGCTGTAAGGAGCTCACCTTGAAATTGGAAAAGGAGCAGTAGCCATGTGAGTGGAGGAGGTCACGGCTCCAAAAGTGTAAGTGGGAAGATGTTTTTTATCTTTCTTTAAGTTTTTAGACGGGTCTCCCCGCTCAATCGGGCTTTTCCTTTTCTCTTGGCCGCTTCCTCTGTTGCAGTCTTGATCCTTCTCAGCCCATTGACACTCCTCTGCCTCCTTATCTTTTCTCCTCCTTCTATCTTCATCGATTTCACGGGAGTAATATCGGGATGAATGTCTTTACGAATGCTGAGACTCGAGCGCTCGGTTAACGTCATTACAGAAGCCCCGAGACATGATCCCTACGGCAAATAACAAAAAAACTTCAGGAAAAAAGACATTTGATGGATTAAAAAAATTCTAGGTGAATAACAGTGAAGTGCATGATCCTAGTGAAGTGTGTGTTATAGTTTAACGACCCCAGAAGAATAACACAAACCGGATCGATCGCCAATTAATGTGAGGATATTTATTTTGGTGGGAACGATTTGGGCAGTCTCGGAAATCAACCCTTCCGAAGTAATATCACCCATCAGATCCTTAACAATTACATAGATGTCAATCACATCTCCGAAGTCAAATTCGGCATCCCTCGGCAAATGGCTGGGAGCAGGTTCATCTTTAGGAGGGACTTCTTCAAAGTGTTCTTTTGGAGGGGGCGATGGAGTGTGCTTGGGACTCAACTCTGGGGCGTTGTCACCCAAATTGACATTGCCTTCATCGATATTTGTATCGCAGTCTATTTCCTCACCGATTGAAGGGAGTCCCTCATATGTTTCTCCTTTCTTCTTTCACAATTATCGGAGCTTTACCCTCCCGATGAACCAGCTCCTCTTCTCTTTCCTCTGGGATTGTAGGCATCTTGGGCGGACTGTCTGTAACACCCCAGATTTTTGTTAACATTATTTAGGATATTTAATTAGTTAAATTAAATAAAATAATATGTTGATTAGGGGATTGAGATTTAATTTTTATTAAGGGTAACTGTGCCATTTAACAATGAATTAAGAAAAAGTTTAAAATGAAATATAGGTGGGGTAAATTGGGAAAGAGGCCATTCCTATATCTATTCCCTTAGGCCGTGTATTATACTACACATTCAGTTCATTTTCTCAAAAAATTTAAACTAAGGCCGGCCACCATTAACAAGGGAAAGGGGAAGCAGATTAAGAAAAGCTAAAGGAAAAGCTAAGTCAAATCAAATCCATTCAAATCTCAAGATCTTTAATCTCTAAAGCTAAGTTGAATAATGTTTACATCTCAAATCTTTATTGCATCCAGCTTTAAGATGAAATCCGAATATTTTACATTGATTTGCCTTGTTTTTGAATGATGGAATGATTATATTTTTTTTGATGATTTATGAATGTTCATATAGACTTTATGACATGTTTTGATATGAAAACTCTATTAAATGACATTCGATTGCCTTGCAAATTTTTGTGAAGGTCAGAAATGATATTTTAGAGATGGGTTTCAATTTTCATATTTTTCTGAATTTTTGTGGAATTTCTATGACTTTTCTAGTAAAGAAAATGGTATTTCGGGTTATAAATTATTTGCGATTAAATGATTAATTGTTTGGATCTGAAATTTATATACGTTAAATACATATAAAATGTGATTTTCTGGAATTTTCGTAGATTTTTCCAAAGTGTTTAATGGTTATATAAAATTATTTAAGGTATGAGACTTAAATGTTTTATATAATTAAGGAGGAGAAATGAGCTTTTTGTAAATATATTTATTTGTTAAATCTGGAAAGTCGGCAGTACTTTTGAAAAGAGAAAATGACAACCAATTAGATTTAGACAAACAAGGCAGGGTAGGTACAAAAGAAATAGTTTAAAAGTACGAATAAATAGGTTTTTTACTGTTGCGATGCTTTCGGCACCAGGTTCCGCCTCCATCCCATCACCTTCGACAAAGTCGAAACCAATGCACATGGTATCAAGAAACTGGTACGCAGTGAATTGGAAGAGGGCGAAAGGTATAGGGTCGAAACCAAGGGGTTCCCAATGGGTTGAAGCATTGTTTTGGTTTTAAATGAAAATGCGCCTGTTTGCTTTCGACTAAGATGCTTTCGACTAGGTTAGCTTTCGACCAAGTCAAATGATTTTAAAAGAAGAGTTTCGATTGGGTTGCGCCTTTGTTTTTAAAATAATTGCTTTCGATTGAGTCGAAGCCTTTAGCTGCCGCTTCCTACCTTTCGATCCAGATGGTTTCGTAAGGGTTGTTTTTTTTTCTAAAAAAAATCTAGCCACCTCTCCAATGCTTTCGAAGGGATGGTTTCGACACCATCACTTCATTACTTAGGAAATGGTTTCGAAATAGGTGCTTTCAACTTAAATGATTTAATGACCCTTTTTCTTTTGATTGAAGTGTAACTCAAATGGTTTCGAAAGAGATAGGTTTTCATGGTTTCGAAAGGTGTTTCCACAGGTTTTAAATTGAACCCAAGTGCTTTCGAAAGAGTTGAGTTTTGATGCTTTTGAAAGGTTTTATTGAATTATTTCGAAAGGGGTAGTTCCCCAGGGTTTCGACTGGATTGAAAAGGAAGGTTTTTGCTATGATTTCGAAAGGCAAGGTTTAAAAGGTTTTAAAGGAGGATGTCTAATGTTTTAAAGCTTTCGAAGGAAAGACTTTTATTGGCTTCAAAAGAGTTGCTTTCAATGGTTTCGAAAGGGTTACTTTCAAGGGTTTCGAATGGGTTGTTTAAAGGTTTTAAACAGGTTTCGAATATATTGAATAGGCATAATAGCCTAAGTATTTTCAAGTTAATAAGGACTTTAATTATTTTGAAAGGATAGGTAATCCTTATTAAACATCATCAAAATTATTTTGAGTAAAGTATATATAACATAGCAAAATAACTTAGAGTAAAGCTAAAAATATATTTTCCTTATATATGTATGATTTAAAGGACTAAATTATTTTGAAAAGGTTTTCAAGGAAAATTTTAAAGGGTAGCTAACCCTCAGGTAATGACTCAAATTAGAAGACCAGATAGGACTTGTGTAGGGTCATGCCATATGCTCATTAGCCATTAGCCCCTATCTAATTTAGTCCATAATTCTAGTGTGTAGGGCTTAGTCACAGGTAAGACTAAAATGTTGGTTACACACAGAATAGAATATTTATGTACAGAGGTAGGTTATTGGTAAGCCACAAAACCATTTGGATCAGTTGACCCTAGGAGATGTAAGTTGAGGACAGACCATCCAGAAGTTTTGTCTAATAATTGTTTAGATTATTTGATATAGTATATGGTAGGCCCGAGTCAGCCAAAGGGCAGTTTGCTCAGTTTGAGGACAGTTAGTCCATATTGCGGACAATTAATCCAATTTGAGGGCAGTCGGCCCAGATTTCGGACAGATAGTCCATTTATTACCAGTTATAGCATAACAGACCTTGATATTATTTTCATTATTATAATCAGTTTGAGCAGTTTGGTTGTAGGAAAGGATTTGCAAAATATATGTTTTGAAAAGGATATTAGTGAGGGGAAACCCATTCCGCTAAGCGGCGTGGTCTCACTCAATACCAGCAAACAGAGATGCAACTGAATTATTCACACCATAATTTATGTCTGACTCGAAGTTTCTATTTCCCCTTAAACTCTCGTGTGCTCAAAATTGATTTGAGTAGGCTGAAGGTTGAGGTTTTAGGTTTTCATATTTTGGCGAATAAAGCATCCGGAGACGAGCAGGTGGTTGACGGATGCTAATTAGGAATTACAGATTATTCTTCTTATTTTTCCGCTGTGTGTATTAAGTCAGTATGACTATATTTCTCTGATCAACCAAGGGGGCATCGTCATGTGTCGCTCTTGGCGTATTATTGTAAATTATATTTGATCATTACCTGGGAACGGTTATGGTATTATGTAACTTGGATATGATTTTGTTTGAAATGTAATCACTAAAATGTTGTTTTTGAAAATCTGTGATTTTGTCCATATTCAAGTGCTTTTGATATTATGGATAACATTAGCATTACCGTATTTTGTCACCAAAAGTTAATACTATAGATGACTACAGCATCTATAGCGCTTAGCTTTTGGCCTCTAGATACGGGATGTTACAACTTGGTATCAGAGCATAGGTTTATGAAAAACTTTAACTAAAAATGGTTTTGAAACATAATCCTAGGAATTAGAGTAAGATTGGGGTATGGGATAACGCTATAGTAATATACCTGTATTTGCTATATATAAGTGTGCGCATTATCCCTAGTCCCATGTCTTTGATAAGGTTATCTTTCTGTATCTCATGATATTTATATACAGATATGGATGGTAGAAGAAGAAGAGTTAACCCAAGAGGGGAAGGCACCCAAGGGAATGCCAAACCTAATGCTAGGAGAATCCAAGGTCAGGCACAAGCAGAGAATGTTGGTGCTGAAGTCCCGCAAGTTAGAATGGAAGCTATGTATCAGTTATTCAGGAATAAGATGCAGGCAGGAGTTGCAGTCGGAGTGTTAGGAGGAAATGCTGCAGGAGCAGGGGTTTTGAAAGTTCCACTAGTTAAACATTTTGCTAAGCTGAGTGGAGATTACACTAAGCTTAGAGGGAAGCCATTTATTGGAACGGAGGATGCCATAGAGGTGGAGAATTGGTTACTGCATTGTGAGAGGATCTTTGCAGACTTGGGGTTCAATGATGAGCAAAAGAGGAGGTTGGCATCTAGACAGCTTCAGGGAACTACTTTGTTTTGGTGGAATAGTGTGACTGTAGCGGTAGATGAGGATACTATGACCTGGAAAGATTTCAAGAGGAGGTTCCAAGAGAGTTTTATGTATGTTATGGCACAGTCATCTCTGATATGAAAGTTTGTTGAGTTAAAGCAAGGAGAGATGTCCACTTTGGATTATGCCAGAAGGTTCGAGGAGTTGGCCAGGTATGGGTATGCTTCAGTGGATACAGTGATGAAGAGAAATAAGAAGTTCATCAGGGGGATGATGCCTGAGTTAGCTAGGGCTACATTACCTCATATTAAGGATCCTTCTGATGTTGTTGTGGAAATAGCCTTGCGGCATGAGGAGATTCTTGATTCTCTAGAGAAGAGCAAGGCTAAGGAGGTCCGGGTTGAGCAGGGTTGGAAGGGGAAGTTCTTTCCTAAGAAAGGTGCTCAGAAGGGTGGAGCATCTAAGAAAGGGAAATCTGAGATTGTCTGTTTCAAGTGCGACAAGAAAGGGCACTTTGCTAATAAGTATCCCGCTGGAAAGGCAAAGGATGTGGCTGGGAAGAAGAATGTCAGGTGCTTCAACTATGACTAGATAGGCCACTATAAGAACAGTGCAAGGAGCCCGCTAAGGATTGAAAGGGCAAGGTGTATGCATTGGAGCCTGCTACTTCGAAGCCTACAACTTAGAGGAAAGGAAAGGCAGTTTTGGGAGGTACACTTCAGATTCATAGTATGTTTGTTAGCATTTTATTTAATATTGGTGCATCACATTCTTTTATATCTAGATGTTTGATAGATAAGCTTCACCTTGAACCCACATATTTAGTTACTTCTTTATGGGTTGCGAATCTAATATGAGGGTATGCAACTCTAGGGTTGAGATGTGACCAGTTAGAGTTTGACCTGTTAGGTCATCTTTTTGTTTGCAATTTCCATGTGTTTTATTTTGTGGGGTTCGGAATTATTCTTGATATATATTAGTTAAGTGAGTACGATGCCAGGATAGGAAAATATCTCTTAAACACCCTTATTGTAGCGACCGGATTGTTTATACCGTAGAAGGTTCTAGTGGTGAGATGTATGCTTTGTTGGATGTTATGGAATCCGATGATGAGCTGAGCCGAGTTTTCATGGTTAGAGAATTCGCAGATGTTTTTAAGCCTGTAGTAGGATTGCCACCGAAACGA
Source organism: Allium fistulosum (assembly GCA_030737815.1). NCBI lineage: Eukaryota > Viridiplantae > Streptophyta > Magnoliopsida > Asparagales > Amaryllidaceae > Allium > Allium fistulosum. Next base: position 1,132,935,714 of record CM060906.1, on the reverse strand, counting down.
GCCATTGAGTTTCGGATAGATTTCGTTTCGGGAGCAAAACCAGTGAGTAGGCATCGCCAAGCAGGATGACCCCTACAGAGATGAGGAAGTTGAAAGTGCAGTTGGTAGATCTGGAAGGCAAGAGGTTTATCAAGCCGAGTAGTTCGCCTTGGGGTGCAGCAGTAGTGTTTGCGAAGAAGCCGAACGGATCATTGAGGCTATGCATTGATTATCGTAAGTTGAATGAGAGGATGATAAAGAATCGATATCCATTGCCCAGGATTGACGATTTGTTCGACCAGTTGAGTGGAGCAAAGGTATTTTTCCAGTTAGATTTGGCAACAGGTTTCCATCAGCTCAGAGTAGCAGAGGATATTATACCTTTGACGGCGTTCTAGACGAGATACGGGTCGTATGAATGGTTAGTTATGTCATTCGGACTAACGAATCCACCAGCTTTCTTTGTGGATTTGATAAACCGGATTTTCCGAGAGCACTTGGATAGGTTCTTATTAGTTTTCATAGATGATATCTTGATATACTCTAAGGATAAAAGAGAGCATGAAGTTCATCTTAGAGTGGTGCTTGAGACGCTGAGGCAGCATCAGCTGAAGGCGAAGTTTTTGAAGTGTCACTTTTGGAAGAAAGAAGTGAAGTTTCTTGGTCATGTAATCTCAGAAAGAGGGTTGTCAGTGGATCCGACTAAGATTAAGGCAGTAAATAGTTGGAAAAGACCCAAGACAGTAACCGAGATAAAGAGTTTCCTTGGGTTGGCTGGTTATTATCGGAGATTTATTAAGGATTTTTCACGGATAGCAGCACCGATGACCAAGCTGACAAGCATGGATGTGAAGTTTGTGTGGACCGATAAGTGCGAGGTAGCATTCCAGAGTTTGAAACACTTATTGACCCATGCACCTGTGTTGGTTGTTCCAGAAGCGAATCGGAATTTGGTGATTTATACAGATGCGTGTGGAACAGGATTAGGAGCTGTGCTGATGCAAGGAGATAAAGTGATTGCCTATGCTTCTAGACAGCTTAGACCGCACGAGTTCAGGTGTCTGACGCATGATTTTGGAATTGGATGCAGTGATTTTTGCTTTGAAGGTGTGGATACATTACCTTTTGGAAGAGAGGTTTGAGTTATATACAGATCATAAGTAGCTGAAGTATTTGTTCTCTCAGAAGGAGCTGAACATGAGACAACAGAGGTGGTTAGAGTTTATAGCCGCTTATGATTTTGGGATTGAGTACACACCAGGGAAAGGAAACAAGGTTGCAGATGTACTTAGTAGGAAACATCAGAATGCAGTCTTAGCAGTGATTGCTGAGTGGAAAGATTTGGAAGCATTAGCAGATTGCAGAGTGCAATGGAGATCCGAGGCTGGGTCAAGCGGAGAAACCCAGTGTTATCTCGTTTGGAAGTTCGACCAGTATTGATCGAAAGGATTGCTGCTAAACAGGAGGAGGATCCAGTGTTAGCTGAACGGATCAGGAAGTTAAGGGATGGAACTAAGAGTGATGACTTAAAAGATTTCAGTCTTGACCAGAATGGGTGGTTGAGAAAGAAAGGAAGATTATGTGTTCCAAGTGTAAGAAACATAAGGAAAGAAGTTTTGGAGGAATTCAATCGTTCGAAGTTCACTATTCATCCAGGAGGAACCAAGATGTATCAGGATACGAAGAGGATTTTTTTCTGGGAAGGCAAGAAGTCGGATATTGGTTGTGTGTAAAGTAGTGCTTGAATTGCCAGCAGGGAAAGGCCGAACACCAAAAGCCAAGTGGGTTGCTTCAGCCATTAGATATTCCAATATGGAAGTGAGATTCTATTTCTATGGACTTCATTGACGGGTTGGCAAGGTCAAACAAAGGAAATGAAAGTATATGGGTCATAGTGGACAGATTGACCAAGCGTGCCCATTTCATTCTAGTTAAGTCAACCAGGATGGTATCTGTTTTTGCAAAGTTGTTTATGAGAAGAGGCTACTGCACCGACTGTACTAGAGGACTTAGTAGTAGAACCGGACTTTAGTGTAGTGAGGAAGCCAGTTCGCATTATTGCCAGAGACGAGAAGAGGCTTAGAACCAAGACAGTCAGGTTAGTCAAAGTCCAGTGGAGCGACGATGACAGGGACTGTATTTAGGAGATTGAGAGCAGGATTAGAGATACTTATCCTAACTTGTTTGATGGTATGTTTTACCTTCTTGTTTGATTTGCTGTGTACCTTATCGTAATTTCGAGGACGAAATTCTTTAAGGAGGGAGTCTGTAACACTCCAGATTTTTGTTAACATTATTTAGGATATTTAATTAATTAAATTAAATCAAATAATATGTTGATTACGGGATTAAGTTTTGATTTTTATTAAGGGTAGCCGTACCATTTAACAATGAATTAAGAAAAAGTTTAAAATGAAATATAGGAGGGGTAAATTGGGAAAGAGGCCATTCCTATATCTATTCCCTTGTGCCATGTATTATACTACACGTTCATTTCATTTTCTCAAAATTTTTAAACAAAGGCCATCCACCATTAACAAGGAAAAGGGAAAGAAGATTAAGAAAAGCTAATTCAAATCAAATCCATTCAAATCTCAAGTTCCTTAATCTCTTAAGCTAAGATGAATAAGGTTTACATCTCAAATATTTTATTGCTTTCAGTTTTAAGATGAAATCTGAATATTTTGCATTGATTTGCCATGATTTTGCATGGTGGAATGATTATATATACTTGTTGATGATTTATGAATATTCATATAGACTTTATGACATGTTTTGATATGAAAACCCTATTAAACGACATCCGATTGCCTTGCGAATTTTTATGAAGGTCAGAAATGATATTCTAGAGATGGGTTTCAATTTTATGAATTTTCTGAATTTTCATAGAATTTCTATGAATTTTCTAGTAAAGAAAATATTATTTCGGGTTATTAATTATTTACGATTAAATAATTAATTGTTTGGCTCTGAAATTTATATATGTTAGAAAACATATAAATGTGATTTTCTGGAATTTTTGAAGATTTTTCCTAAGTGTTTTAATGGTTATATAAAATTATTTAAGGTATGAGACTTAAATGTTTTATATAATTAAGGACGAGAAAGGGGCTTTTTGTAAATAAATTTATTTGTTAAATCTGGAAATTCGACAACACTTTTGAAAAGAGAAAATGGAAACCAATCAGGTTTAGACAAACAAGGCAGGTTAGGTAAAAAAGAAATAGTTTAAAAGTACAAATAAATAGGTTTTTACTGTTTTGATGCTTTTGGCACCAGGTTCTGCCTCCATTCCTTCATCTTCGACACAGTTGAAACCAATGCATATGGTATCAGGGAACTGGTACGTAGTAAATTGGAAGAGAGTGAAAGGTATAAGGTCGAAACCAATGGGTTCCGAAGGGGTTGAAGTATTGTTTTGGTTTTAAAGGAAAATGCGTCTGCTTGCTTTCGACTAAGATGCTTTCGACTAGGTTAGCTTTCGACCAAGTCAATTGGTTTTAAAAGAAGGGTTTTGATTGGGTTGCGTCTTTGTTTTAAAAATAATTACTTTTGACTGAGTCGAAGCCTTTAGCTGCCGCTTCCTACCTTTCGATCCAGATGGTTTCGTAGAGGTTGTTTTGTTTTCTAAAAAAAATCTAGCCACCTCTCCAATGCTTTCGAAGGGATGGTTTCGACACTATCACTTCATTACTTTGGAAATGGTTTCGAAATAGACGCTTTCAACTTAAATGATTTAATGACCCTTCTTTTGATTGAAGTGTAACCCAAATGGTTTCGAAAGAAAAAGGTTTTCATGGTTTCGAAAGGTATTTCCACAGGTTTTAAATTGAACCAAAGTGCTTTTGAAAGAGTTTATTTTTGATGCTTTTGAAAGGTTTTATTGAATGGTTTCGAAAGGGGTGGTTCCCCAGGTTTTCGACAAGATTGAAAAGGAAGGTTTTTCCTATGTTTTCGAAAGGCAAGGTTTAAAAGGTTTTAAAGGAAGATGTCTAATGTTTAAAAGCTTTCGAAGGAAAGACTTTTATATGGTATCTAGTAGGCCCGAGTCAGCCAAAGGGAAGTTAGCCTAGTTTGAGGACAATTAGTCCAGATTGCGTACAGTTAGTCCAGTTTGAGGGCAGTCAACCTAGATTTCGGACAGATAGTCCATTTATTACCTGTTATAGCATAACGGACGTTGTTATTATTTTTATTATTATAATCAGTTTAATTAACCAGTTTGGTTGCAGGAAAGGATTTGCAAAATATATGTTTTGAAAAGGATATTAGTGAGGAGAAACTCATTCAACTAAGCGGCATAGTCTCACTCAATAGAAAACAGAGATGTATCATAATTATTCACACTAGGCTTTATATTTGACTCGAAGTTTTTGTTTCCCCTTAAACTCTTGGATGCTCAAAATTGATTTGAGTAGGCTGAGGGTTGAGGTTTTCATATTTTGGCAAATAAAGCATCCGGAGACGAGTAGGTACCTGGCGGATAGCTAAATAGGAATTACAAATTATTCTGTTTATTTTTCCACTGTGTGTATTAAGTCAATATGACCATATTTCTATGATCAACCAAGGGGGCATTGTCATATGTCGCTCTTGGTGTATTATTGTAAATTATATTTGATCATTACCTGGAAACGGTTATGGGATTATGTAACTTGGATATGATTTTGTTTGAAATGTAATCACTAAAATGTTGTTTTTGAAAATCTGTGATTTTGTTCATATTCAAGTGCTTATGATATTATGGATACCATTAGCATTACTGTGTTTTGTCACCAGAAGTTAATATTATAGATGAATGCAGCATCTGTAGCGCTTAGCTTTTGGCTTCTAGATACGGGATGTTACACTGTTAGTCTCAATTTGAATTTGGGATTTCCTCAGAAGTTTCTGCTGACTCGCCAAATGAGTCGCTATCTTTCTCTTCATCATCATCATCATCATCTTCATCAAAATCGCGGGAGGTAGAAACTGAGCGAGCCCGAGCTTTGAAGCAAGAAGGGGCACTAACAAAATCAACAGATCTCCCGGGATGTAAAAGCTCGCATCGGCAAAGATTCTCGTTAGTGAGTAGAAATCTGATCGTGTGCTCTCGAGCATCGACCACTTTAAGGGCACTGAGAACAGGCCCGAGTGCTGGATCTTAGTTAATCCTCGGGAGGACTGCAAAAGAATATACGATAACGCAGAAGACTTTTTTAGCAGCTAAAGGAAATTCTATGCCCAGTGAGAGAAACTTACCACCCGTGGTCCACAGACGAGTGAACCCCTCAGGACACTTGACGAAGAAAAATTGATTTTTGAATGAGGTGGCCTTACTAGAAAGATTGAGTACGAGCTTTCGGCCATGTTGCGCCTCAATGTAAACAAGAGATGGGTTAGCCTCCCTCTTTTTAAATAGCAGAAGATACCGCAGCTCAGCAAAGTTCGAAGTGCGATTGAGCGTTCGCACCAACAGAACGTATAGGCAGGTCAGCATGGCATAGCCATTCGGGAGAATCTGAAATAGGGCCAGTCCCATATTATGAAGGGTAGCCATCAGAAAATGATTAAACGGTGGCACCGCACCATACATGAACTTGTAGCGATGGCAGGCCACATATCCAGAAGGCGGCTGATTAGCGAATTGACCTTTTGATGGCAGAAGTACATCATCCTCCGAAATGCCGTATGGTGAGAAAATGCTTCACAACGCCCTTTGTGTAAGAATCGAGGAGGATTTCTCTAGGGGATCCAGCAGAACCCTGAAGTTGAGGGAAGTGTGGTCGATAACCGGGCCAACAGGATTAGGCGACCATATTGTCCTGAAGTTATAGAGGTAGTAGGTCTAGCCGGGATCGACGTGGACTCCACTTCGGAAGCAGTTGAACTCCCCTCGATTGACTTACAACAGTAACAGTTACGTGTCATTCTATATAAGTAAGCTTGTGTTCAAAACGGTCAGGTGCGCATAATTTCTAAACTATAAACCCTTAACATGGATGATACTTGGAATTCAGAAGATGATCGATGTGTATCAATCACCGATCAGACTCTAAGCGTTAACTGTGAGTGTGTGTGATGTGTAATCTATGCGAGAACGGGTGCAGCATCCTGAATGCTATGAGCAAACCATTCCGTGTAAATGGCTCACTCACACCGAGAAAAGCAATCTGTATTAGCTATTAATATCATTTCTTCTACACTTACCCATTATCGATCAATGATCGATAACGGATTCGTTGTCTGAAGCGACATGGAAAACTCTTCCTATTCTAGGAATAGTGACTGTGCAATAACAAGAATAGTCCAAGTCAAGCGACTGTAAGTTAATGGGTCTGAATCAGGAAGAAAATTATTGGCATAAGTTGATTTTAGTTTCCAGGGAGATGATAACAGCGTAAGTTGCATACAAGACACCATCTCAGGTCATTATCACCTTCCAGAAAAACCAAAATCAATCCGCAAGAACCAATGCCAGGATCAACTGCGTAACTCGATGCAAGTCAATTATGATTTTGCGGATGGAAATAGCAAGACATGTCAACTACCGTGGCAAAACCTTAGTTTTATTCTATGAAAATCCGAAATTTGATTTACTATTCCCTTCCACAAAATCGTAATCAACCTGAACCTTCAACTAGGTCCTTCACCGATGCGACTCCATCACAAATCAATCCTGATATTGAAAAGCTAACTTCACTGACCTTCGAGATTGAAAAGAGTGATGATAAGGTCCTCAATCCAAGATAGCCCGAACCACGGTGCTTTGGATCGACAACGATGGGATCGTTGATGGCTTGGGAAGGCGAAGTCACGGTAGAAGCTCCTCAAGATGATGGTTAGCGGCGCTCGAAGGTGGAGATTGACGGTGGCGTTCTGGTGGCTGCAGCGGTTGGATCGACTACGGTTTGGTGCTATTTTGATCGGTCGGCTCGAAAATGGATAGTGGGGGAGTGACGATCCGATCCCATATATAAAAAGAAAAGAAGGAAAGCAAAGCTGAGAAAATTTGCTAAGTACTTGGATAGGTACCGATCCGATCCAACTGGATCGGTACCGATCTAAATTATTTCCCTTGCTCAACTTGATGATGGTGTTCATTTTGGAAGTTATCAAGTTAAGATCGCTCCATAGTAATGACTAATGGAGATTCCTACTAAGGACTAAATAGCAAACCAGAATGTAATAGGCAGCTACTCAAGGAAGTTAGGTATGACCAATAAAGCTCCATGAAATGGAACCCGTAAGATGAATAATTCCAGAGCACGTCTTGTTTCCAACTAAAGCATGCTCTGGGAGGTAAATATTAACCGGGTTTTTAACCCAACATAAGTCAGAAGGAGTTAATACGTTCAAACTAAGCCGGAATGACTCAGAACTTGATCGGAAGACCGAGAAGCACACGACAAAGGAACCCAAGGAGTTTGAAGTCAAAATATGCCAAGTATTTGGATCAGCACCGATCCGATCCAATTGGATCCGTACATATCCAAATTATTGGCTTATGGATGTTCCAATCAACATGCGTTGTGTTCCTATATCTCTCCTAAGCCTAGACCAAGTTTGATAACATTCCTAGCATACGAGTTGAAGAAATGAAGACTTATCCGATTCGGGTTATAGTTCAATCTAACCTACTGATGAATCATCGTCAAAACAACATAACAAGTAATGAAATTATAACAGAAGCCTCACAAGCAGATAAGGAAGTTCGTAGGATGGGAGTTGCGCAAAAATCACGCAACTATTTGAATCTTTACCGATTTGATCCAATTGGATCGGTACCGATCCAAACAGTTGGCTCGATAGCTCCCAAACTTTACATGCTTCCTCCTATCAATGAATACAGGCCTCTGGTGTAATAGTGTCGACCCAAATGCTCTCTAAATCCTATAAATACCAATCTATCTCCAACAGGAAGGGGGCTGGCTGCTCTGATCGCTGGAGAAACTCTGCTACGAAGATTCTTCAACCTTCTTCTTCCTTACGATGGCTGCCATGGGATAATTGAGATCCTTCCTTTTATCTCCTTCAATGGCATCTTGATTTCCTTGAATTCAAACATACAAATTGTAATCAACTTGTACCTTTGATCAGTAGTCAATATGTAAATAAATCCATAAAGTGGACGTAGGCTTCGTTAACCACTTTAAAAATCTCTTGTTCATTCACTTTTTCTGTGATTTACTATTACTTTTTCTATCTTATTTGCCTTGATAAACAAGGCAGGTTCTTTCACACTCAATTCAGGGTGTTGATCCATTTTTTGGTTTAATAGAAGTACAATTCGAAATTCACCTCTTCTTAGTAGGGATACATGCCTATTTACTAAGAAATCGAGTCTTTGAATCTTCGACACATGGCACTCGTGGTTGATTGAGATTTTGCTGACATGACACATCATCGACCTGACATGTGGCACGACTTGTTTTTGATCTCTTTGTGATAATGTGGTCTGACTGGATGAAATAAGATTTTTCACTTGACTAATTATAGAATTGTTCTTGTCAACTTTGTCAGCTTGCGATAGCTCATTTTTGTCAACTTGCGATAACTCATTCTTAACAACTTGCGATAGCTCATTCTTACCAACTTACAATAGCTTATATTTATGTCAACTTGCGATAGTTCATTCTTACCAACTTGCAATATCTCATTCTTATCAACTTGTTATAGCTCATTTTTGCCAACCGGTGATGGCTTCAATGTTATCATCTTGCGATAGCTTCAACGTTATCAACTTGGGATGGCTTCTTAGCTTGCGATAGCTTTGACATCTCAATTTGTGACTACTTGACTTCATCAACTTGCGACAGCTTGACTTCATCAGCTTGCGATAGCTTGACATTATCAGCTTGTGATAGTTCCTCAACATGCGATAGCTGTAATGGTCCAAAATTTTATCGCTTTGATTTGTGAATATTTAATTTATTTTAAGTATTCGAGTAGTGGTTTTAGTAATTAAATACTTTTTTTTTAATTTATAACTAATGATAGAAAATTCATTTTTGAATTTTGTTTACAAAAATATTTAGTTCAAAGAAAAATAGAAAATATGATTGGAAATCGTTTTTCGAATTTTCGATTTTTCATAATCTAAAAGTTGTCAGAAATATTGCATAATTTTGATAAACCCATACATATACATTTAATAATAGCATAAGCAGGGTTAGTAATAATATAAGGTAAATATATATTTACTTAGGTAAACAAAGAAGATGTGACTTTTTCAAATTTAAATAAAAATAAAAATAAAATAAAAAGAATGAAATATCATCTTTCATATAACATCATGGTACAAAGGAAGTAAATTATATGTTGGTTAAAAATGGGTGCCTTGATCCCTTGCGCGTGGAGGAGGAGACGATGGTGGAGATGATGTGGCACATTTTGAGTGGAAGGTAAGTACTTAAAGATTAGTTCGGTAATTTGTTAATTTCATTTTATATAAAACCAATTCTTAAATTTCTCTCTCTTTTTTCCGTTTCATTTCTCCTTTTTCAAAGTTTATTTTCTTCCTTTTCTATATTAAAAAAAAACCTTTAATGGTTTCCTTAGTTTTAAATTTTAAAAATGATGTCTTTTCTACTTTTAAATTGTTAAAAATCATCTAAAAACCTTTTATTCTCTTCCTACAACCCTCCTCCTTCAAAAGCAAGTCCACACCACCTTTTTCCATCCTATGCCGAGCTCTTCCCCCTCAAGGTCGAATCAAAAGTCCTTTCCTAAGGTCCAAAACCAATTTTTTTTTCAAAGTAGAACCCAAGATCTAAGGCTGATCTAAGTTCGATTGGTGATTTAGTTTCTTTCCATGAGCGTTTGGTGTTAAAACTCACTACTTTATGCAAATTTTAAACATTTTAAATTATTTTGTATGGTTGAAAATAATGTTCTTCTACTGTACTTGTATGTGTTTAGATGTTGTATTAGTTATGGACTTGAAATGAAGTCGATAAGTGAAGTTATGGTTTTAAAGTAGTGATTTTTACCTAGTGTATATATGTTGTAGCATGTGATAAATGTATGTTAGTTAATGTATGCTAAAGTGAAGTTACAACTTAGATTTTCTTGTTTTGCGACATCGAGATCCTTGTTTTAAACGTGTTTTTACTTAAATATTTCATAAAAAAGTTTACAAGTTTTAAGCTTTGTTTTTAGTTTCCGAATCCTTATACAAGTTTAAGTAAGTTAAACAAAAAGTTAAAGTTTTGAAAGGATGGTAGATACGTTAACTATTTTTAAAAAGGTTATGGTATCCAAAGTGATATTTGCTATGGATGCAGTTTGGTAAAACGAATTTTGTAAGCTAAAGTGGTTTTCTTTTAAGTATTTTTGAAAAGTATTTTCAAAACATACTACAAGTAGAGAAAGATAATTATTACTTATTAATTAAGTAAAGAGTTTAATGATTATTTAATTAATTAATTAATTAATTAAGTAAAGATAATTAATACTTAATTATTAGTTAAGTAAGAAGATTATGATTAGTTAATTAAGTAAAAGTTAATTAATTATTAATTTAGTTAAGATTAATTTTTTAATTAATTATTACTTAAGTAAGGTTTGATTATTAATTAACTATTAATTAATAGAGTTTTAATTAATTAATTAATTAGTTATTAATCGGGCAGGGTCAATTATTAATTAATTACTAATTAAGATAAGGTTTTATTAATAATTAATTAAGACTTAATTAAGTTTTAATTAAGATTTAATTATTATTAAATCAAGGTTTAAACTTATTATAAAGGTTTTAATTTTGATTGCATTATTTCCAAGGATCAATTTTATTTAAAAGCAGCTTTCTTTATAAGTAAATGGGTTTAAACCTAGGGATTCTCTTTGTCTGTGCCATTAAGTAGCCAAACAAATATGAATACTTTATTGATAACATCTGTTTAGCATAATAAACCCTCATTCTACTATAACTTAATTGAATAGATTATTTTGGACACCTGTATAGCAAAATTAAACACCGTCGTGCCATAATTTAATTGGATATAATATTAATGACATTTTTTTAGTAGAATAAATCCACATTCTGCTATGATTAAATTAGGTAGATTATTTGAGCATCCATTTAGTAGAATAAATCACAGTTCTGTTATTATATTGATTTGGAAATTGAATTATATGCCAATAAATTAATATTGGATAAGTGATGGATTAACTAGTGATTGCTAATTGATTTTATTTACATATATGTTGGTTTATGTAAATACCAGTAGACTTGGAAAGTCAAATTTAATTATATGGTAACTTGATTTAGTACCATTGTGGTTGCTAAACCTCTTTTCGGTTTTGTATAAGTTATGAATTTAAATTAACTTCAATTTTATTAACAAACTGAGGTTAAGTGTTTATTAATGATGTTTTAATTTAACTAATTATTTTATTAATGATGCTTAAATTAACTAATCATTTTATTAGCGATGATTTAAAGTAAATTAATTATTTACTTATGATGTTTAAAGGTAATTAATCGATTAAATAAAGATGATTATAAATGATAAATGATTTTATAAAAAGGATTTGCTAAAAGAGATTTACAAATGGTATTTTGTAAAGGAGACTTTAAACGATATGCGGTAAAGGATTTTTATAAGGAGTTTATAAATTATTTTATAAATTTATAAAAGAAGTTTTATAAATAAACTTGGAGAGTTATAAAAGTACTTGTAAATACGAATGGGTTGATAAAAAGGGAACTTTAAAGGAATGAGATTTGTTTTTGACCATTTGATCCTTCTAAATTATGGTGGTATAGAAACATTCTTTCCATACTTTTTTTTTTGAGATCATGGGGAACCTTAAGATCATGGTATTCATTGATACTCACTTAAGTAAACCCCACGCCGTGTGTCTACCCCGCTTTTATTTAGTCGTCGCACACGGATGCTTAACGTTGAAACTCCCACTGATGGTTTTGGCGCTGGGATTCGAACCTGCCCGGACACAGTCTTTTGGTTCCCATCTCCCAGCTCCCAAACCAACCAAGCTACGAACGGTGGGTCATTCTTTCCATACTTAACCCCAAAGGATAAGTGGTTTGGTTTATATTAAGAAAAATTTTAAATGTTTGTTTAGCCCATTTAAATATGAATTTGGAAACAAGGAAATCTTCCTTAAGTTTTGTTAAGATACTTATACACCTTGAGATAAGTATATGGATATATTTGGTCAATATACTTTTGCCAATATACTTGTACCGATGAGATAAGTATATGAACGTTTTTTCAAGTATTGGAAAGAATATAAGAGGTTTGTGTATATATATCTTTTGTGAAGGTATTTTGAATCAAATATTTTAAGGAGATTTAATAAATAAAAAATTTATTTGTAGAGCCTTAGTGGATTCCACATGGAATTAAATCTATATTTGATTTTTTATTTATTTTGTAGTTAAATAACCGGCTATCAAATCTAGACCAATTATTAACTCTTGAAATATCTAAGAGAAACACATGAGTTATGTGCCACAGTCATCATCGTTGAAGTTGTACTGCGTGTATAAATCTCGTTTTGTTTTCCTAGGATAAATGATAAGGAAATCCGTCCATCTAAATGGTTAGAAGGTGATCTCCGCTCTTATATATTATCTGTTTATTTCTGAAAGTACCAAAGTTGAGTTTACCGGAAATTATCGAATGTTGGTTCGAAGAGACCGGGATCGGATAAGTGTGAATTATCCAAAAACCAATTCAAACCAACTTAAGCATTCGAATTGGAAGCATTTGAAGATGCCAAATCGAAGATGGAGCTCTTTGAAGTGCAAGAGCTATTTGCTACTAATCTTGAGGGTGATTCCAAAATGAATGTAGTAGAAGTAGCGCCTTCGGTTTGTTCATATTCTTAACAACTTGTATGGATGAATGCTGGCACTGCGTTGTTGCCTGGAGGGCAGTGTTAGCATTCTAAGTGGGATTGGTATCAAAAAGGTAAAACGTAGCCTCAAGCCTCATCAATCGAGAATGACTAAAACATGAGATATGCAGTAGAGCTATGTGGGTCGCACCCATTAGGGTATGTCATCACCCTTCTAGATATATACATACATACATATACATAACCAAGGTGATGATATGTTCGTACTATCCAGTAAGGGGTGGGCTGGTCCTATGTAGCGGGGCTGTAAGATGTTCTTGTTGACCTTGGTACATTAAGGTGTACTGTGACAGGTGGAACCCAATAGCCTTGTCATTGATGAAATCCATTCTCCAATAAGTGCCTTACGAACTTAGTTGTGCCCAACTATGCTGAAATGTGAGATGCAAGCATTCCAGCTATATTCATAATTTATTTAAAAACCTAGACATTTTTATAATATCACTGAATTTTATAATAAAAAATGCTTTGGCTATCGTAAGGTAAAAACCCGCCCGTATTTATGTGCGATGTGGTCTTACGAGATATTTTTATTTTGAAAGGTTTATAAAACATTAAGAATCCATTTGATTGTGTTTCTCACGCTGGTATTACTAGACTGATCAGGACGTTATTTTTCTTATAATGCTCGGATCAGTCCGAGCATATTTTTCAGATTTAGTCGGCGTTTAAAGCTTCAGGAGACGAGCTGGATGCCTCCAAGACGTATTTCCATATTTTCTATTATCTTCTGCTGTTTTGTTCTTGTTTGTATTTATTAACAGTTATAACGACATGGTGTTATAACTATCTAGGATGATGATAGGATAATTGTACTCTGATCGGTGTATATATGTATAAAATAAGTTTTTCTTTGTAAAGATCATTGTTATATTATATGTTACTCGTCATGTCTGTGGGATTCTGTTCTATCTTTTGTTTCTGTCATCCCAATAATCTATCTTTCAAGCACTTGGATGTTCGACACATGAATACTGTGAATGTATTAGTGTCGACTTTTAAGGATCGAAAAGGCAGGTTGTTACAATAGCTTTCACATTCTTAATGTGCGACAGCTTGCACTTGTTCATACGTAAATTTTGGATATGTAACAATAATAAATAGTTTTAAGCAGATAATATGAATTAAACTACTAAGTTAAATAAAACAATAAATATATATCTTCCATTGTACTATTAAAATACACATGATATGAACTATAATCTTCACAAAAATTGAAAAGACAATTTTCGAATGCAGATGCCTTCGTATTCGCATTTGTTTCTGCTTTTCGGATACCATATATTTATCCGGTTTTCAGATACAGACGTGGACTAGCTTCGGATATCCATTGACAGACCCAGTCATGATTTCTTTTATATATTTTAGTATTTGTATCGTGTCTGCTGTATTTTTTAATATTAATGTACCAACGTCTTTTAATGTATTTGTTTTTTATTTCATAATTTTTGAATTAATTTATAATAATTTAATATCAACTATTAATATTTACTCAAAAATATTTTTGACAACTTAAAACAACACAAAAACAATATAAGCAATATTTTTTCTTTCGTTGCCTTGTTCCATTGAACTTTCTTCATTCGTGCTCCATTCAGGATAAACCGTTCAGGCTACCCTGTTCCCTTTGCAAAAAAAGAACCCTTAGACTAGTTAGAAGTAGTTGGTGACACCTACATTGTGATAAACTTGATTTATATTATATCAATCATTCTAGGTGTGATGATACTAGCATGTGTTGATTCTTTTTAATTGCGTTTGGTATAAAAATATCTAATGTTTCATGATAACATTAAGTATGTGTGGTCCTAGAAAAAATTTATGTTGATGAAAACTATTATAGCATTCCCTACAAAGAGTTGGTTAGTTAGTGATTGACCCTCAACAAAAGGTCGGTGAGCCCAAACTTAAACTTACAGCTGACTCATAGGGTCATTTTGGCGACCCTGTGAATGAATGAGGTAGTCAACATTAATAATACCCACTTAATCATTCGTCATTGTTAATGCCGGATAACTTGGTTCCCAATGATAAATAATGTTATAAGTTCCTATTCATTTGTTATTATTAATGTTGCGCACCTAGTTATAAGACACTAATAATATCGAATAAACTTATGGTTATGAGAGCAAGCAGATTGTCAACTTTGTGATTGTGATTCAACCTAAGTTTATCTGGCATTACAAAGTTGGATAACTTGACTATTGAAGTTATTGAAAGTGTATTTGTTGAGTGACACTTAGGACGAGTCACTAAAAATTGATGAGGTGTCCAACATCGACTCATTCTAGCATTGGGACTACTCTTAGTATACATGATGGTACTACCAAACTCCATGAGACGAAGAATGTTACATTACTTCACTCTACCGATCATAGATAGTGAGAAAATCACCATATTTTATTGATAACTGATTGAAATAACTGAATTGACTAGTGAAGTGTCTCTTTGGACGAGATCGAAGTTCTTCATTTGCTGTGGTGTAAAAGTGGAAGATTTGTTGTACTCGAGGCTCGAGTTAAACTAAGAAGGTCATTGATGGAAATTCCATAGGGAATTGCTATGGGCTCGGATTGGATGTACGATACTTGAAGGAAATCAAAGTATGAATCGCTATGTCTCTACTTTACTGTTTGCATGATGTTTACTATTTTGTTTTTATTTACTATTGATACTTGCATTGATCCCATATATCTCTATTGTCCATTACATTGTTAATATGATGGTCATGTAACATTGATGAAAGTGGTAATACACTATTCATCTTCCTACCAATGAAAGTTGTAAATATGAAAAGACTTAACAAAATATGGATAAAAAATATGGATAAAGACAATTTGTGTACTATAGGGGACTCCAAAATCAAATACACAATTCTCTTACTCTCTTCCTCCGATAATGAAAGAAACAATCAAATTTTGATCCTTAAAGTAAATCATAAATCAAACAAAGTTACAACTAGTATCATTTATTTTTACTCATATCAACTTATCGTCAATCTGCATATATCGTTCATAACAATCCTCAAACAATCACTCAAAGATAATTCAATTCAAAATAACCTCGTTCAAAGATCTTCGAACAGTCGACGCCTACTTGAACATAAAAGCTAGTCATGGATGAGGCATAATTTAATGCATTATGGAGTGCTATAACCCAAGCAAGATAATTCTGACCATATAAATCATCTAAGTATGAGAATCAAGACATTTTGTGAAATCAAATCTCTATTCACCAAACCAAAATTACAGTGATACACGTGATGAATAGGCCTAGACATTCTGTGAAATACCTAAACATTACTTCAGACACAAATTTGAGCACCCAAGTCGTTTCTCGATCAAGCAAACAATATTAAAAAGGAAACATTAAGATAGCTACGAGATTATACAGTATTTTACAATTGCATCGTCTTCCTATATAGAAAGAGAAAAGAAAAGTAATTCATCAACTGCAGCAGCCTCCGGCTTGAGAAGACGAACCATCTCTCCCTCCCGATGGACCTGGGACGCCTCCATATCCCAATTTTATGCCATATGACTGCACCCAAAGGTTAATATTTTTCTTTAATATCACAGGCTCATGCAAGATTTTATATGAAGTGGAATGCTAATAATAAAGCTATATAAAGAAATAGTAAGCTTTATACTTGTGAATACATGCATGTGTGTAAGTGTTACACACACACATATATATATAAACCCCTTTCGGTCTTTTTATGTCAAAATTTTATCAAAAAGAAATACTATAATTCTATTATAACTCTACCGAGCTGAAATAAAAAATGTTTCATGATATACAGAATTAATACAAATAAAGAAAAATCATTATGTACGTATATATGAAGCAACAACGAAAATAAGAAGGAAACACCAAAATATACACGACCGAGGATGATAAAAAAGACCGGTAGAATTGAAATTGTTGCCTCTTAAATGGGTAGAGTGTGTAATTAAATTCTAAAAATGGTTAGGCCATTTGGAAATTCTGTGATTATTCACATATAATTCTTTTGCTTTTTCCATATCTCCTCAAACATTTTGCCTTAAACTTTGATCTCTTAATCCTAGTGTTTGTATATTTGTAATTGAAGTATTATTGGATCTGACATGCACAATATATGTATCTGATATCAAATCATACAGGTTATAAATTTAAAGCGGACATTTAAGTGCAAATTAAAAGAATTTCATGTGCAGGTAACTATATATAAGAAACTTAGCTGCTTCACTCCCAAATGGTGTTGCAAAGTTATCATTTCAATTGCATGAAAGAGATCAGTGAGAAAATTTTACATGTCATGTTCAACAGTGACACATCCCCTTTTAATCTTTTTATTTTCTTTTGACTCTTTTTGGCAGATATTGTTAATATATACAGAAGAATCATAACAACCTTCTATGTCAAAAAAGATGGAGGATTTCAATTTTACTAGTTTCTTTTAAGAAGACAGATTATGTATTCTATGAACAGAAATAAAATAACATAAATTCTCAGAAAATTTTGGTTTTGATTATATACGACTTTTGTTTTCAGCATACAGTCTACAAATATTTAGTTATTTAATTTAGTCATCTCCAATGCATATAAAATGAGAGTAAAAGAGTACATATATCATCTTCAATTAATTGGAACCATAATGCAGATAACATGAGATAATATTTAAAACAATCATTATCACTGACCTCATTGGAAACATCCAAAACTCCATCCTGTATCTTCTTGTAGATTGTTGATGCAGTGCTAATGAATGCCTAATTGATAAGGCAAATCAGGGCATTATATCATATATTATGTTATTTTATAACATAATACATGCATTATATATTAAAAAACAAGAATGTATAGCCTACCTCCTCAACATTTTGAGCCGTTTTCGCAGATGCTTCCATAAAAATCAACCCATGCTCCTTAGCAAACTGTTCCCCTTCCTCCGTGCTTACAGCTCTCCGATGAGCTAAATCACTTTTGTTTCCAATAAGCATAATAGTCATATTTGCATTTGCATGTTGACGAGCATCCTCGAGCCAACTGGCAAGATGGTTAAAGGTTTCTCTCCTGAAAATATTGATGATAAATTAAACAGAAGAGTTAATACAAGTCTCCAAAACTCACCGAAGAACCACCACCTAAACGCTTATGAATTCCACAAAATTGCCTAATAGCATATGTACATTATTCTGGAAACTAACAACTTCTTATTGTGAAGTGTAAACAGGGGAGTATAATCTATATAGCTACAATGTTCATCAACAAATATCAGTATAAATAACAATTGATAAGAATGAATTAGCACTTCCGAAAGAATATAGACGGATTGAAAATGCATCTTTGACAGCAGTTTCAAGGGAGGGACTAATGCAAGTTTTAAGGTGGAAAAATAACTACGGATCAATCAGTACAGTTATCAACAAAACTGATACCTAGTAATATCATAGACTAGAAGAGCACCAGCAGCCCCACGATAATAGGATCTAGTAATTGACCGAAAGGATTCTTGACCAGCCTGGAAAAAAATAGCCAACTCTGAGAAACTGACACGGAGGAAAATGTTGCATTATCTTGCTAACAGAAAGTTAATAATTAGTAAGAAATTTCCAGTGACGAGAATGAAGCATTAAATTCACAATAAGGGTTGTTAAATGTTATATAGTCATATATCTATTGCCTAACTGAGTCATATTTCATTGGAAGAGTAGGCATCAATAAATTATTCGAAAGATATTTTACTGCATTTTTGGTGGAAGAAAAAAAAACGAGAGGATGGTGCAGTGATATAATAATTGAAGCGATAGGTCAATGGTAAAACGAACCGTGTCCCAAATCTGTAACTTTATGGGTTTGTTGTCAATTGTAATCATCCTAGCTCCAAATTCCACACCAATTGTCAAATCATGCACAGGTTGGAACCTCTTGTCTGTAAACTGCAAAAGAAGACATGACTTTCCAACACCTGAGATAAATATAAATTACATTAGAGATAAAACTGTTTCGAAACATGTACCAAGAAGCACATGAAGAAAGTCATTCAGATGATATAACATAGCACAACGTAGACATAGCTGAAGTGAAGTTGGGCAGCCAACCAAAGGAACTCTACAATAATTTGCTTTATTACGTTACACTGTTATTTTAAGTTGAGGAATCAGAGGTTAACATGCAATGAAAATAACTGGAAAGATGTCTCCAATACCATTTACCAATGATGCAGTGATAGACTACTTTTAAAAAATGAGAATCCATCAATAACAACTTTAATGTATGTCCGTGTACATGCTATAACTGTGTCTATCTTGAAAGATATTTATTTATTTATCAAGTATGGTTAATAAAAGTTCAAGGCGTAGTATATTATAAAACTTGATCATGTGAACCTTTCTATGCAGCTTTTAACATAACATTCAAAATGATGGCCAAAAAAAAAAAAAAAAAAAAAACTTTTAAGGCCATTGTCCACCAAATTAATTTATATGCCTGACTAAATAATTCTGTGCTAGCTCCACTGTTGACCAGATCATAAAGTCCACAAACCTGCCTAGTAAATTAAAACTGCATAATGTTCAGAATACCACAAGTAGAGCTGTTTTCCCAGTATAAATTGTAGCAAGAGCAACATTTGTGTGTGATAAAGAGAAAACGTAATAAATCAAACTGAAATTTGTACAGCATTTATAAGTTTATCCCATTGCAATCCATTTAGGATCCTTATGTTCGGGCTAACTGATGACGGCATTGCAGCACAATTGCCGTGTCATCATAAGATTAATTTTTCACCTACTGCAACCACAAAATTGGAACTGTTCACTATAACGACCATCATTGTATTTGAAAAATAAGTACAAAAGCGATACCCTTTTTGATGAGGAAAAACAAAAGAAAAAGGTCTGAGATATGTGAACTCTCCTTTAACAAAAGCAAGTTTTAGGAATATAAATAAATTAGTTCTAACTGAGAGTCAGAATATTCAGCACTATGCAATTTATGCTATCAAGTTCAGTCAAGAACAGCTAATTCACGAACGCTACAATATCATAAGTTAACCAAACATCAAACATTAGCATACAAAAGTCCTTCAATATTGCTATTGGGGGTATTTCCCAAATCAAATAATTCAACATAAAAATACGTTCTGATTTAAAACAAAACCCCTAAATTCAATGAAATTGCAAACTAAAAAACTGAAGCTAGGAAAGAGGAATCTAACCAGTATCGCCGATAATGATGTACTTGAAGAGATACGCGTATGACATCTTAACCCCAATCGCAGACGAAGAAATTAACTGATGGAATTATGATTTGATCGAAATGGATAAAAAGAGGTTTTTTTTTTTTTAAATGAAATTGTAACAGGACTCGAGGTAATATTGTCGTTTCGGTTTTGCTTGGTTATAAAGGAGTGGACGTCCACGTTTCTGGAATCTTGGGCAAGTGACAGCGCTGTTGCAGTTAATATTGCCCATTTAGCGTCGGACGCTAGAGTTTTAAATGGGACGTTACAAATGCCACTATCCCTGCCCCTACAAAACGAAGGAAACAATTGACAAACAAATCTCTACTTGTAACATCTTCAACTTTGAGCATGGTTACATTTACGTAATTTAAACTTCAAACTCGCTCCAATAGTTGATTGCAAATTTGCAATGTGCAATATTATAAAATGGTGGTATGAAATTGCAAATCTATAATCTTCATTGGATGTCTATGAAAGAGGAACTGTCTATAACAGTTAGTCTTCAACAGTTGTGTTAAGGGTAAATTTGGCACAGTCTCGAAATTAATCAAATCAACCGAAAAACATGCATGTTGTCAAGACATACATCTAAGTCGAAACCGCAATTTGATTCAAGCCATGTGTTGGAAGACATGAAAGTACAAAAATCTATCCTCCATCTAGCCGATGTGGGCCCCGCCTTGAAGAACTAGTGGCTACGTCATCCAAATGGAACATCGGAAGGTATTGAAGTATTGTAATGGACGATACAAAAGCCATTAATCAAAGTTTTGTCTCACTATGGACCGACACAGTTCCATCCGTGGTACCATAGCCCGAATAGTCTATGCGGTCTAATTAACAACTTTATGGCCAACTAACTAAAACTTACCTATCTGACTAGGCGTGTCTAGAAAACTATGCTTAGGATTGGATTGAATAATCAAGTATTCTCTCCTTCGTGGCTATCGACTTGGGCTGAATGGGTGGAGTGAGTCTAAAAAGTTGACCCGTTTGTAAAGGCCCAAATTGTTTTGGACCTTAGGCTAATTTTTCCAGATTCAGTTTGGCAATGTAAAATGTATTTTAAATCTAAAAGTTAAATTTAAACAGGAAATTATTGTCAAGGACAAAATTTCTCAGTATTTTAGCCTAAAGAACAGACCTTCAGTATTTTAGCCTGAAGGACAACTTTCTTTAGGTATCAGTTTTTAGTTATTGATAGTAGTTTTTAGGTATCAGTTTGTAGTTATCGGTAACAGTTTTTAGGTATCAGTTTTTAGTTCGGTAGCAGTTTTGGAAGAATGTTTGTCCTTATGAATAATTTTGGAAGAATGTTTGTCCTTATGAATAATTTTTAGGAGAATGTTTGTCCTTGTGGTTAAAATATTGGGGTCGTGTCCTTGAGGCTAAAAATATACAAATTTTTGTCCTTTAAATTAATTATTCCAAATTTAAACTATAAAAATTATAAAATAATTTTCAGAATGTTTTGGAAACTAAATTTGAAATTTTGAAAGTTAATATTTACTTAATTTAGATTAACTAAGTAAATAAATATTTAAAAGTTAATTAATTAAAGCAAACATATATGTATATATTGATATAAATAGTTATAAATGTTATAATTATATATATATATATAGTTTAGAGTAATTTACAGAATTTATTAAAATATTTAATTAAAATTATTTTAATTAAATAAAACATTTATTTGATATATAAATAAATTAAAATGTTAACTAATAAAACATATATATAATGATATATGTATATAAAACTATAAATGTTATAGTTAATATTCACCTTAAATTATTTAGGATAAATAAAATTACGAATTTTAAAATAATTTAATTAGTTTGTTAATTAAATTAATAAATTGAATTAATTGAATATGTTTTAATCAATAATATACATATGAATATTATATACGTTAATTAAATTATAAACATTTATAAATGAATTAACTTATATAATATATAAATGTACAAAATAAGTGGAACTGTAAAAAACTCAACTTAGATTTATGGAATAAATACATACATATTGTATGTATACCATGATTTATGATGTGTCCAACACTTGAATCATGAGGGTATTTCATTATAAATATATTATTTCATAAATCGATATCATCAAATAAATGTATATGCACCAAAGATCATGAATCTTTAATATATAAATTTATCATCTACCATTTATATATTAATAGATTACTTACATACTCTTTAGTTGTCGTGCAAACTCAAGCTAGGGATGTTATGTGTAGTACTATCAATACATTGCCTATACAAGGTAAGATACATGCATGTATTTATTGAGTAAACTCAAGGTACGTGCATTATACTACGGCTATCGCGAAATGGTTTGTACGAATGAACAATCTCTTTCGATTTGTTAAGTAAACTTAACGTCGAGATGAGATTAGGGCAAAGACCAGGGTTAGGAGTTATACATTATTCAACCGGTAAAGTGTTATCCATCGCTTGTAGGCCTATGATTTATTGAGAAAACTCAAGGTCGGAATCCCAAGGCAAGTGAGTCCTAACACCCACTAGAGAAAGCAAAAGATTTCTATGTTTTTCTTAGGGTTTTAATAAACATATAAAATCTAGCATGAGCTTATTAGAAAAATGAAATAAATACATTTAACCTTTATATATAATAACATATGCTATGTATAAATTGTTCTAATCTACTTCAATTATATTTGTAGCATAATGACCAACCTCATACTATATTTGGAAACTGATAAGCTCATCCGACCTAATTGTACTGATCAAATAAGAGCAATAAAGATAGCACTCGCATATAAATGCTTATGGTCGTCCATCAATGAATCTTTAAAAAAACTCGCTACAACTCCTGACTCGAGGCTGTAAAAGCTTATTACACTTGGTAGTTGAGTGTGAAATCGCTTAAGTTTTCATGTTGTTAACATTAGACAATCATTACAAAGGAAACACAGAAATATCCATAAAATTTTCAAATACCTCAAAGCTTTGTTTATGGAGTAATCTCATTCCGCAAGGTATGAGATTACTAAGAAGCTATTCAATACGAAGATGAGTAAGTAGCGGTTGTGTCGAGGATTTCATCTTAACACTGAAAGGTTATATTAATAGATTTTATGAAGTAATGTTGATCTAAGGCTTGCTAACTCTATAGTTTGAGCCATTCATATTGAACTACAATATGAATCCATTGAGTGTTATCCTCATTGAGTACTCGATATGTTGAGGTCGATGAGGGGTCATTCAAGGATCAAGGGATGGTAAGGAAGGGTATTGTCTTCGAAAGGTTCAAAGGAACACAAATATGGTTCTAAGAATGGTAAGAAAGATGCTTCTACAGACAAAGGTGAATGTCACCTTTGGCACAAGAAGGGGCATTGGAAACACAATTATTCGGACTATTTAAAGATGGTCAAAGAGAAGAAGAAGGAATATGAGTCCTCCATTTCTAAAGAAGCATTTATGATTATTGTAGTCAATAAAATATCTTGGATTTCAGATATTGGATATGAGACTCATATCCATAATTCATTATAGGGACTAACGAGCAGACGACACGTGGAGAAGGTGAAATGAGGCTTCAAGTTGCTTATGTATCTATAGTGGATGTAACTATAGTTGGAGACTATCTCTTGATTTTTCCTAGTGGATTTGATTTAGTATTGTATAATTGTTATTATGTTAAAAACTTTATTTATGGAATTATATCTGTTTCTAAATTGTTTGAGACATGTTTTGGTTTTTGTTGTAAAGACAGTATTATTAATATTGTGTTTGATAGAAATAATGTACGTGATAGTGTTTTAGATAATAGTATTTATGTACTTAATTTTAATCATATCTATGCTATTAATAAATCTTCCATTGACATTAGTAACCATCACTTTATTATGAATCCTTTGACCCTTGTGAGTCATCTCCCAAAGGGAAAGTGAATAAACATCACTTCAGTGGGAGAAATGAAGAGTTGATTAACTCTCGGCTCATACATACTGATGTATCTAACCTGATGCCTATAGTTATGAAGGACAGTTCAACTTACTTTGTAACTTTTACTAACGATTTCCTAAGACTAAGGATATGTATATCACATGAAGAATAAATTTGATGCCTATGAGAAATTTAAGGAGTATAAGAATGATGTTGAAAATTAGACTGACTGTAAAATTAAAATACTTCGATTTGATAAGGGAGGTTAGTATGTTGGACGAGAGCTCCAATGGTACTTTAAAGATAATGAGATTATCTTTTAGGTTACTCTACCTAATATTCTACAACACAATATGTTTCAGAAAGAAGGAATCGAACACTATTAGACATGGTTCATTCCATGATGAGTAAAGCCGAGTTAGCTCTTTTTATTAGGGATATGCACTGAAAATCATAATGCATATGTTGAATTTAATGCGATCTGTGCCTAAGATGCCATATGAGACCTTGTAAGGGAAAAATCCCACCTCTAGACCTTGAAGGTGTGGGGTTTTCCAGCCTAAGTCAAGAACGTTAACTGCAATAAACTTGAGGCATGATCGTCTTTACTTAAATTTATAGGATATCCCAAAAATTCTATAGTATAAATTTCCTAAAACACCAAGGAACAGAGATTATCATTACATTACACACTGTCTTTTTAGAAATGGAATCCAGGTCAAAAGAAATTAACAACAAAGTTGTAGGATCGGATGAGATCTGAAAGTTAACATAAAGGTTGAATCAATAGAAGAATAAATTTCACCATTATATGAAAGCATACAACCATTAGAAGGTATAATATAGAATCTCACAAAATATAGAGATGCTACAGATTTCACGTGGATAGGGAGAAAGAGGACTATGTTTTAGAAGACGACACCCCACTCTCATTCCAACGAGCACTACAGAGTAAAGACTCTGCACTTTGGTCTGAAGATATAAAATCTAAGTTGGATTCCATATATGAAAACAAAGTTTGAATTTTGGATGATATACCCGAAGGGATCATACCCATCAGCCGCAAATGGATTTTTTTTAGAAAAACCTAAATAAAAATGGAAAGTAGAAACCTACCAGGCGAGCCTAGTCGTGAAACGATTTCATCTGATTCAAGACGTTGATTATAACAAAGCTTTTTCGCCCGTAGTTATGCTTAAGTCTATTTAGATAATGCTTGCTGTCGCCATATTCTATAACTGTTAAATATAGTCGATGGACATGAAAAAAAACGTTTTTAAATGGTGATTTAAAAGAGACCATTTACATATCGCAGCGCGGGGAATTGGAGATCAGTGGGAGCAAGGGAAAGACATGTAAAATTTGAGGTTAATTTATGGTCCTAATCAAGCTTAAAGGAGTTGGAATAAGTATTATGATAAAGTTATCAAACATTTAGTTTTTATCAGAATACAGAGGAAGCATGCACATACCAGAAAGACAGGGAAGTGCTATCATGTTCTTAATCTTGTATGTCAATGATTTGCTCCTGATTGGCTAACATGTGTTGTGGCAATCGGTGAAAGCATGGTCGTCCAATAATTTTCCATGAAGGATTTGGGAGAAGCAACCAATATACTTGGTATAAGGATCCACGAAGATAGATTCAAAAAGTTGCTGGGATTGTCCCGAATCCCTATACATAGATATCATACTAAATGGTTCAATTTGGAGAATTCCAAGCATGGCAATGTCCGATGCAATATAGAATAGTTCTCTATAAGAATGACACTCCTCATACCAATGAGAAGAAGAAGAGTATGAAGAGGATACCATATGCATCCATAATCGGTTCCATCATTATGCTATGCTATGTACTAGATCAAATTTGGCTTATGCATTAAAATGCATAAGTCGATATCAGTCTAATCCTAAAGAAAGCATTGGATAACAGTGAAGTGTATTCTTAAGTATTTAAGAAATACTAAATAGTTATTCCTTATAAATGAGAATGAAGACCTCCTTATGAAAGGGTATATAGATTCCAACTTTAAAAGTGATATCGATGCTGTGTAGTTAATGCCCCGCTATTACCCCACTATAACCCCGCTATATCTCATAGTGGATTTCTACCGATATGATTTTTCCATATAGCCCCAAAATATAGCCTTTCCGCTTTAAGCCCCGCTATTTCCGCTATATCCCGTTATTCCCGCTATTTCCGTTATATCTTCTTTAATAAAATGAATTGAAAAATTGCATTTATACATTATAAAAATTATGAAACTAATTTATTTGATTTAATTTTTATTATATTTTCAGAAATGAAAATACTATAATATTCTACTAAATTCAATTATGTTATATAACAGTTTTACGTTTATTTAAAGTATATTTGCACATGTTTTTATTTAAAATTATTTATGTATTAATTATAATTTAATTGAATGATAATTTTTCATTTAATTACCCTTTATATATTTGTAAAAACATTAAGTACGAGTTTTATATGCTATTTTAGAGCCATCCGCTATATCCCGCTATATCCTCGCTGTATCCTCGCTATGACTTTTTGCACCTCCACCGCTTTGAATCTGCCGAGCGCTTTAACTGCACAGTATCGATGATAGTAAGTCGGTGTATGATTATGTTTTTACGTTCCACGGTGGAGCGATGAGTTGGAAAATTCCAAGTAAGAACCTGTAGTTGATTCCACAATGGAGGCCAAGTACATCACCCTTAACAAAGCAACCAAAGAAGCAGTCTAGATGCATGAGTTTTTCTATGAGCTAGGGCGATTCCAAATGCTGAGAATCCCATATCATTGTTCTGTGATAACAATGCCACGATGTAGATCGTGAAAGAACTAAAAGCTCGCAAGAAGTCAAGACATATTTTTCAAAAGTTCCACCCGATAAGTGAATTTGTTAGTAACAATGAATTGGTTTTTGAAAGAGTATATACTAAGGACAATATAACAGATATATTCACAAAGGGACTAATTCGATTGGTTCTAAGAAAACTGATCGAAGGGATGAGATTGAGATTCCATAATTGGCCCAAGTGTAAGTGAGAGATCGAGCGAGTTGGATTATGCTCTAGGGAAAATTATATAATTTACTGTAAATTTTTAACTCTACAATAAAATCTCACTCAAAATAAAAGGTGTCTGTTTTCTATTATATACTTGCTATATTGTAACATATTAATTAAATAATTAATTTAGGCATATTTAATAGAAAATACTTAAAATGTATATTATGTGATAATAACTATAAGGAGTTGTAATAATGAGAAAATTATCATAATATTTAATAATATAGTATTTTGAATTTTCATAGTCAAGATGTTTCAAAAAAGAATATCGTTACATATGTTGATACAAGAGTTCGTAATGCTTTTCAAATGTTGGATAGTGTATTACTTATGGCTGCTAGGAACACCAAGGGGTCACGGACTGATAGTTATTGGATAATTGATGTTTATTATTAAATTATTAATTAATCATTTTTATTAAGTCTAATACAATCATTTATTTAAAATATTCACATGTACATGTATAAAATATGTATAAAATATTAGTCGGTTGTAATGATATTTAAAATGTACAAACTGGATGTTTAAATGCAATGAACATATTTTTAATTCAAAACATTATTCATTAGTTAGTTCTTTTATGGATGTATATTTGAAATTTAGACTAAAAATATAAATTAAATTTATAAATATTAAATATTTCGTTAATAATAAAATCGTTTTAAATTTTAACTGATATATTCATAGTTTATTTTAAGTATTTTAATAACATAATAAACTAGTTTCATATTTAAATATGGATTTTGTTATCATGTGCTCTTAGGGCACATGTTAATAATAATTATTTTGCGCTAAAAGACAAAAGAAATCAAGTTAAGTGTCTATATTATCCTTACATAATTTAAAAAAGGTGGAATTCAGGGGGGTTATATGGTAATTTTGCAATCTTAAGTTAACATGTGCCCACATACGTACATGTTTTTTCAGGTGGAATCAAAGGCACATGTTAGAGCATCTCCAACCCATTTCATAAATAATGTCATGTAAAGCTTATGTGGCAATATACTGTAGACAATGTTAATTCAATGTTTGCATACATGACAATGATATTTACAATTTCTCTTCAATGCAAATGTAAAATATGATCATTTTTTGCATATGTGTCATTCTGTAATTCGTAGAAAATTAAAGTAATTTACATAATTTGTTAATAAGTACTTAGGTCTAATACCTCACATTGTCATGTGCAATGTCCAAAACTAGACATTGCACTTCACAATGTCATCTTAAAATTATAAATTACATTAGCATTGAAGAATGTACTTTAAAAGACATTTTCAAATTGTTGATGTGGTACGACATTAGATCTAAATTAAGGCTTGGTTGAAGATGCTCTTAGCGTTTCTCTTTAAATATATATATAAACACACCTACATACGTGCATGTTTTTTTGTTTTGTTTTTTCTCCTCCTACAGGGAAAGAAGCTTCCTGGTGATTGGCGATTCAATTACAATAATGGGATCTCATTTCCCCTTCTAATGCAAAGCCTGAAACCGTTTCATTTCTACCAAATCTTCTGCCATACATTACCGTTCAAATCGATATTCAGAATTGGGGGAAGCGTCAATTAGGCAAAATCGAGTCTAAAGTTCCAATTCCTATACCGATTCATTTCCTATGCAATTCGACTTCGATTTTGGATATGGCAAGCAGGATCCGGGAATCCATGAGTATTATGGCAAAACTGAGATTATATTTCTTAATACCGTAGGCCGATTATACAAGACTCTTGTAAGATTCCTGCAATTTCGATTATAAGATTTGGCAAATTAGGGTAACAGCCCATAAAGATTCAAAAATATATATTTTGAGTTTGTATGATACTGACGATTGGGCGATTTAACTTCATATTCTTTCTAGCAAAGCCTGGAACTATTTTATCATGCTACCAAAACCTATAAATTACTTCTTGGTAATCGATTTTAGATTTTTGGATTTGGTATTTTGTAAGTTGGCATCCCGCAGTCCTTCAAAGCAATATTTTGGGTGTGTAAGATAATTTGTAGGCATAACAACGATTTCACTCTTTATTGCCTAAGTATAGAATATAATTATGGCTTTATTCTGACATTGATTGAGATACATGCGGTGGTGTTTCATCTAAATTCATGGGATCTACACTTAAACTATGTTCTGGAGAAAATGTTTGGGGTCTGCAACTTACTGTATTTTGGGATTTCTTTGATTACTACCCATAGAGTTTCAATTGTGATATATTCAATGATGCTCAACTTCAATGTATGGGATTTGTTCGTATCCCTTTCTGGTAGGCACAAAACTTCCAAATTTTAGAGTGCCTTAGGATTAACAATATAGCGTGGCATCTGGAATTCTTTGTTTTTCAATTGTGATATATTCAACGATGTTCAACTTCAATGTATGGGATCTGTTCATATCCCTGTATATGTATGTAAACAAAACGCAAAAGAGTGTGATCTGTAAATTGCTCCACCTTCAGATTGATGGGCGTTTGCTCACGGGCTTGAATCCTAAAATTAGCATGACTTTCATGGCTAATTTCATAAAATCGCTAGAAGCAGGAGTTATGTGTTGTGGCAAGATCGAATGTGTATTCTACGTATTGTAATTCTTGATGATGTTATCAGTTCTATATTTGGGTTTGGCATTACCAGTGATTGACACTCAGGCGGGGTAAATTTGGGGCTTTTGTGTACCCATTTTGTAAATTTTGATCTTAACTCAGTCAGGGAGGAGCAATCAAAGATGGGGCATTGGGGATGTCGGATTCGCCATAGCTTGTGATAGGCATGAAGAGTTGTGGTCTGTAAGGGCACGTGAGGCAGTTTCACATATTTCATGCCCGTTTTGTTTTTTGAAATCTGGAGAAGACAATAAGCAGAAGGCCCACAAACTTTGTTCATATTCTGGGCTGATGGTATTTGGTTACTTGGATAGCATGTGTAGTTGGACGTGTTGGATTGCAGAAGCGAAGACAAGAACTAATATAAGAAGTCTATATTTTTATGTATTCAAATGTAATATATATATTTGGTTGTTGTAGATCCATAGCCTTGTTTGCTTGGGCTACATATGCTTGTACTTTGTAATCTTAGTTATGCTAAAACAATAAAAATGTATATGTAAATTTTAGAATTTCATATAAAAATATTCAACCGAAATATTTATTTTATACATATGTAAATTTTGTAATATTTAGTTATATAAAGTGTAAATAATTAATATGTGTGTGTATTTAGTTATTACCAAAATTATTTTTGGTATATCTTATATATAAAGCAAATACTTCAGTCAAAGGGTCAAAGTGAAGCCTTTTTTGAATTTCCGAAAATGACCGTTTTGTCAAATCTTCATAGACAATTTTATAAGGCTATTCCTGTCATTTAAGAAAAGAAGAGTGGTAGCCGAATTACAATCTCACGTTCTCATCCATTTAGCACGAACATAAACGCCACTTCTTCTTCTTGCAACTGACCGATCAGATGGAACCTCGATTTTTTTCTTTGGTCAATCTTCACGATGCAAGTCATGTTACTTCACTCTAATTAAAGATCTCTGCTTCAGGTTTGTACAAATTTTGTTATGTTTGCTTTCCGCTTTGAATTCTCCCTTTTTAGTCCGGACTATCTCTGTTCATCAATTACCTTTTTCTTGCCTGATTGTTTTAAGGTTTGACCGCGTTCGATTATTTGATTTTATTGCGTTAATTTCAAATTTTATTGTATCAATTGCTGGGTTTGATTACGAAAGAGGAGCTGATTTTCATTGTTTACATAATTTTATAACTTACTATAAATTATTATGTAAACCAGAAGCAACTTAAAAATGATTTTGTCTTAATATATCTTACAATTCCACTCGAATTTCTTTAGTAGTCTTTAGGGATTTGATGTGCATGTTGTTATTTTGTTATCCATTTCATATAACTAATTCCCGATGGTAAACATTGTTGTACCCAAATCTACTGTCATTAGTTTTCATAACTTATACGGCAATTGTTATTGCCTTGAATATGTTTGCTAATATGTCTAAGAGGTGCGTGCATCATGTATGATGACAATGTACTGTAACATGCATGAAAAATACTTTACAATGTACTAAATTGACAAAATACTGAAAATCAAAGCAAACATGGTGTTGTGTAATATAATGTAAATCGAATTTGTTGCAAATTTTAGCTTAGTTCGCCATTTTAGTGAAAAAAATTGAACATGAAACGATCAGTTTTTAAACCAAAGAAAAACAAAATTGATCCCACATTCACATTTCTATAAAAACGGTCCCTTATAATCTATGAAAATTATTCTTAGTTAATTTTACTTCTTCTATCTATTACACATTAGAGGAGGTTTCCCTTCGTCCACGTTAATCTCCCAACCAGTTTCAACAAAAGTTCATCCTTACTAACACTGCTGCATTTTTCTTCCATATAGGTTCTGTGATGCAAACACAATAGGGATTCCAGTTGAGACTGAAACACCAGGTCGTCATTACTATCATGCATGCTACATCTGGAAATTGACTCAAGCTTTGAGTTTGCATTATATGCTGAACCAATTTGCTGTCAAATACATATTTTATACCTATATGTTTACCTCTGCAAGTTGCATTTTTCGCTAAAGAAAATAGTGATTCTGCATGCTCGAAATTCTTTGCTTCCGCGTCCAAATGCATATTTGGTAAGGAATCTGTCTTTCCTACGTAAGAAAATTATCTATTAAATATGTATAAATCGCCTCTTTTTTTTTACATGTGACATTTTTTATTTCTTTCTCAAGATTAATATTCAAAATCAGATCGATCATTTTGTATACCTCCAAATTTAATTCAAAATCGATTTCATTTACACCTTTACAGATTTGCAGTTCAAAAATAACGAGTTCATAGAGGCTTCATTGACAATCTTCTTTCTGACGCCTTATTTAAGCTATCATCCAGTGAGCGCCTATGCTGATGGTCTACACCATTTGTTTCAAATTGGTCTCCTCTGCTCTACAGAGCATGTGAATAAGCTGTGAGTTTTGAATATTTTTTTAATTGTTTTAGGTGTTCCCAATAACATTTGATAGATGTACTCTTCTTGACTTGGCTTCAACTTCACCCTTTTGTCTGCCCTCCCTCCTCTTATTTCAGCCAATATTTTTGTTGACGATGCAGATTACGTATTACAGAGCATGCAGATGGCCATTTGTGAAGTGTGCTTTCTACTTTGTGAATTCATGGGTGCTGAGTTTTCTTTCGTAAAAGCTCATGCTTGCTATGTTGCACGTTTTCCTTCTGAATATTTCTCCAATTAAATCAGCAACATGGAAATGTGGTTAGCTTTGAATGGACACAATATTTGTTTTATTAGTTCTCTAATGTATTATTCGCTGAAAATATATTGCACAATAGAGGTAAGTAGCTGTTCCAATCGATTTTATGAATTGTCTATTTCACTTTTAATTAGTGAATAACAAACATTTCGGTATGAAACTTTGTGGTTTTTAGAAGGAGGAGCATTATTCACTGGCTGACATTTTATTTATTTATTCTGATTTGTGTACACGAAGCGATCTTTTTCATTGTTTTTTTTGAAAGATATGGGATTGACATGGTTTGACGCCTTAAGTGTACATATTTGTGTATATACATATTTATGTGTATGGCATGTGTGCATTTATGTTTGAGTGAGGGTCTGCATATCCATATAATTATAACATGTGGCTGTACAAACGTTGGTGCCTAAATTTATATAACAGTGTATTTTCGTAGATCCTAATTTTATTATTTAACTGCTGTTTTGAGATTTTGTATGGGTAAATATTTTGAGTTTAAACGTGAGTTCCTGGGTATATGGGTACGCATCATAATGTAAATTGGAATATGTGTCTACATCTTGCTATTTATTAGTTTTGGTGAATATTGGATATTAAGTTTTGTGTGCGCATGAATAAGTCACCGGATCACATGTTATCAGACATGCATTAATATATTCAATGGTAAGGTGTAATAGATGCTTTCATAGCCGCATATTGTAATATATAATGTAATATCTATATGGTTTACATTTTGCATTACAATTTTGTGTGCTGACATTTAAGGCTTGCATGCTGTTGAATTTTAAAACACCGTCCCAAGGCTTTAGCTGATATGTAAATTTATTTAAGTGAACGCTTGGTGCCATCGTGCTTTAAACGTAAGTTTATTCAATGGACTATTGCACATTTATATATATTAAAAAACTGTAAAATAAACTAATATATAAACACACATAAAAGTAATAATATTATATATAATATAAATACATTCAATATGTAAGAAACAAAAAAATTCCAGAAAGTCACAGCGTAACTAAACTTCCAACTAAGTTTTGTCTTAAAATTAATGAGCACACTATATTGTTGGTCTTCTTTTACTTTGGTTGCTTGGAGCTTTTTTGAATTATTTTGCATCTTCTCATCAACATCTCATACTTTCAATAAGACTATAAATTACTTAAATATATAAAAATTAGTTTATTTTCATCTCAAGTAGTTATGTAATGGGCTCAAGGACTTGAGATTTTCAATCAAATGAAAATCTGTACTATGCCAGTTCAAGTTTAGATATTGCATAAGCCATGGCCTCTGTCATCATTTTGTATGAGCTTTATTCTAAAAACATGTTTGTTTTCATCTTTTGTCACTAGAAAATCCTACATTTGTTAATGTAGGGTTGAGGAAGATATAGCTTGATGCTTTGGAATATCATGTCATAACATTGTCTAAACATGCAATTGCCTAGGTTTGAAAACTTTAAAAGACTTTTGACAATCTACCTAAACAGTTACAAGCAATATGGAAGGGTTTGCATCTAAATATATTTTACAGTATTATCAATTTATGGAGGTTTTGCCTTGAGTAACTTCTGAAGTATATTACTATTAGGTGGGAACTTACGCATATGTTTAATTTTTATTGCAGACATCAAATACAATCCATTGGCAGTTGGTGATGAAGCAACAAATAGTGGCAAAGAATTGATAATGTTTACTGATATGAAGAGTAGCATTGGCAGTGACGTATTTTATTATTATGTACCACACTTATTTTTACATAATTACATGAAAATAGAAGCGTGCAAGGTGTTATTATACAACTTAAGCGTGTTATATTTCTATGTACTTTTTAAATTTATTTTTGTACTTAAACGAATAATGTGATTATTAGTTTTGTGTGTTTAATAAAAATTATTAATCAATAACATGCATTGATTAT
Organism: Allium fistulosum; assembly: GCA_030737815.1. Lineage (NCBI taxonomy): Eukaryota > Viridiplantae > Streptophyta > Magnoliopsida > Asparagales > Amaryllidaceae > Allium > Allium fistulosum. The sequence goes on along the minus strand of CM060906.1, from coordinate 1,132,901,421 downwards.
ATCTACTAGCTTCCATGTTCAAAGCGAGTTATACTCGCTGCCTTTTTACTCACATGCAAAGCATTAATAATTTATGCATTTATATATCCACTTTAGTTTTTTATTTTTCAAAATGAACGCAAAAAAGCAAAGGGGTCATACATAATTCTCTCCATATTTCTGTCCTCATGCCCATAATTGATATCATATGTTCCTTCTTTAAAAAATGACGGACAACCAATTTTAAATAATACTAGCTCAAAAAAGTTAGAGACATTGAAGAAGTTTTTCTACGGTGAATAGGAGGATTATAGCATCAATTCTAATATCTCACAATACTAGCATCAGAGACCAGCAATTCAATTTCTATGGTTTTCCTTTGAATTTTAGAGATAAGTTGGTTTTTCATTATCGATTTTTGTGCAGGTTTGTTTGTACTACTTATGAGCATGTCCTTTGATATTACAGTAGGAGCTTGATATTTTACAGATTATTTTAAACATGTGGTACATATAATATTACTACAATCTGTACGGTTACCATTCTTTATTTTCAACAGTTGAATAGCTGAACATCTTTTGGTTTTCCAATGCATTAACTCATTTCCTAATGGCCATGACGTCAGCCATTCATATCCTACAGGTACCCATACTTCTACCAATTCTTCAAACAAACATAACTGCATCGTTAGAACTTTTATACATTACACCATTAAGTTAATATATCATAAACATAAGAAGTTTTTTAGGTTCACATAAAATCGTGGTTACATAAAAATATCTATTATACAACGTTTCTAACTCTACCATCTACATATTAGACGCCGGTCTCAGGCTTAGGAAAAGAAGAAGAGAAAACGATTGGTACAACTGTACTTTAGTTGTTACGGATTTTTTCTTATAAACTACCTCTGTTTACAACTACCTTGAAAAAAGCAAAGAAAAATTACATCATTAGGACTTACAAATTATTACAACGATATTAATCTAAAGGAAACAATTAGTGTTTTATTATTTTCTAAGATAACTTAGTCTAATTAGTGTTTCGGCAAACAGTTGATTTGGGAATATACATACATAAAAATATACCAAATTTTATATATTTCAAATTCATGTTGTAAAATAATAATAAACTTACAAACGATGGCTTTTAATACCAGTTACACGTGCACACGTGCATCGCACGTGCTGAAGTACTCGTATATATATATATAATATTTATATATTGATTTTATAAAATAAAAAAGTTCAAATTTTAAGGTATTTATCAAACTTTAAATTTGGATCTTAGATTTAATTTTAATTTTAAATTTACTTACCAAGTCAAATCAGATATCTATTTAAGATTTTAAATTTAAATATAGACTTTGTCAAAATTTTATGTGATATTTCTAAATGATATTTTACATATTATTATGGTATATTTTCAGAATATATAGTATATATACATATTTTATATGTAATATTTTAACTATAGCAAATGATATATATATATATGTATGTATGTATGTATGTATGTATGTATGTGTGTGTGTGTATGTATGTGTGTGTGTATGTATATGAATATGTATATGTATATGTGTGTGTATAAGTGCTAAGTGTATACATGGTAGATACAAATCTCAGTATTTACTTATGTATATAAACTTGACCATGTACACCTTTGTCGTGTTACACATGCAAGTTATACACATGAGTATATATTGATATACTCAAATTATATAAAAACTAATTTATTCAATCACATTAGTTAACTAAACAAAGAAAATTAAATAAAATTGTATTTAATTTAAATTAACAGGATTGGATCTAGCACAATCCATTAGACATCATAGGGACTATGATCCAAATAGGAATTTTTATTTGGGATTCACCCAATTTACCAACAATGGACTACCATGGTTTCATCAAATGCATATGCATAAATACAATCACGAACATGTATAAGCTATATAACAATTATATAATATTAACCTGAAAGGTAACACTCACTTAGTTGTATTGACTTTATAGAAATAAATTTGATTCCATTTAAATAAGAATTTCATTCAATGTTGTAGTGTAATTTTACAACTAGGGCATAATTCGGTAAATTGCATCAGACATTGTAAAGCTCAGATGTGGCTCTGGGCAGTTATAATATGCTATAACCACAACATGCGACAACAATAATGTTCCACAACTATTACTTGCGATAATCACAGTAGGCAACCACTGTTGCTTGCGATAACTATAGCGTGACATATATATTAATTGCGGTAATGATAATGTACAATGATTGTAATTTGCGATGAGGATAAATGCCAATAATTATAAGTTGCAACAATTATGAAATGTTATGACTTTTATAAAGCGTGATATCTTGATTTTACAAGATGGGATGACATATGTTTTATAACTTGCTTGATAATTATTAGTATTAAAATATGACAATTATGGTTTTAAAACTTGAGACAACCTTGAGCCTTTTAACTTGTAATAACCATCTTTCATAAAACACAACATTTCATTTTTTATAACAAATGGCAATCTATATTTACAACTTACAAAGGGGCCTTATTTTTTAAACCTATGCTTTAAAAATATGCGACGATCCTTGTTTGAAATGTGCGATGACATTTTAATAACTCGTTGTAGCTTATATGTTATAACATGTGATAGGGTATATGTTGTACGAAGATGAATGCTTTTGGCTTAACGTTAGACATGCGATCGTTAATGATAAAAAATTAATATGTTTTTTTTTGAAAACCCAGGAGAACCCGGCGGACCGGTAAACTCCCGAGGAGGGTATAGTAAAGCCGTCCGCTGATCCAAGCCCCCATACCTCCGGGTAAATTTATATAGGATAGGGAAGCGCATGGTAGGAATCGAACCTGGGTCTTTTTACCAGAAACCAAGCCTCCTTTCCACTGCGCCGCACCTGCAGACAAATTAATATGTGTTTATAAATAAATATATGGATGAATGTTTTATATTTATATGACTATCAATGATTGTTCTATTTTTATGCCACGCTAACATAATTAATGAAATGCTTACTTGATAAAAACACCTAAAATGAAATGTTGAGGATTGGGGAAATTGACGATCAATGAAGAATTGTTAAATTGTGAGTATGCTTGAGTATAATTAGATAGTTATGGAATATAGACTAAACCTTATTAGTGACTTATATATACTCAAAATCAATTAATAATTTTCATATACTACATAAAAATGTATGAAAAGGATTTTTATTTACACTAAACAAGTAAGTTAAATTTGATAGAATTAGTGGTATGCCCTGAGGGAAATTCTTTAATATTGTTTTAAAGATTTGTTCGAAATAAAACGTATTTTTCTTTCTATTATATACTTGTTATAATATATTATATTAATTAATTGTTTAATTTAAGCACATTTAATAGAAAATTCATAAATGGTATGTTTTGTGATAGTATGTTGTGATCATGAGTAATTTATCACGATATAATAAACACATATGTTTAAATATTACTAGTCAAATTGTATCGAGATTGGATATTGATAAATTCATGTGTGTGTGTATTTAGAATGTTAATATATAAAATAAAATTTGTATACACATTTATATTTTAAGATATTCTATTTTGAAATTTGAAATTCAAATTTAGAATAGACAATTTCTATATCTAAATCTAATTTAGATTTAAGATTGTCTAAGTTATTTTAAATATGAATTTATTAAACATAGTCAATATGGTTAATTTTAAATTATAAATGTTTTGTATAATTATATACATATGTGTATTTATAAATATATATACATAATATTAAGTTAATATATAAAACAATTACAGACCTCAAACATGTAAATAAAGGGACCAATGTGTTTGTTGCGTTGTAAATCCCAACACTTATATATGGGCATATTAAACCATGTACATATTGTATGTTGCACGTGCACACACATGTATACATGTATTTGGTACATATGTACACATTACATATCTATTATATAATCGAATAAAATCTTTATGTTAGTCAATAAAATAAAATAATGATTTTATTTAAAAATTTAATTAGATTAGATCTAAAATAATTTAAACTTCATGAGCCTATTAAGATCCAAAATGGTAAAAAAATTGAAATTCACCCATTTAAACCACTATGTGCCAGTCTAGATCCAACAACGGTATCAGAGCTCAATAGCCTATACGGTCTAAATTAACAGTATTATGGCCAACTAATTAAGCTTACTTATCTAGTAGGGTATCTGTAAAGTAGTGTATAGGCTGGATTTAGTAATCAAGTACCCTGCCTTATATGGCTATCGGCTTGGCCTAAAGGGTGAAGTAAACCCAAAGGCCATCTTTAATATGAAAAGCCCAATTCGAGTTTGTGTCTTGGGCTAATTTTCTAAAATCTATTTTAAAATTAAAATAAATTTTAAAATTCAAAGGTTAAATCTAAAATAAATATTTTTTATAAATGTTATAAAATAAGTTTCAAAATTGATCTGGAAATCCAAAATTAATTTCGAAAATTATTTAAATATAAACTATATTAATGAATTAAAAAATTAATTAAATAGTTAATTGATTAAATTATATGATATATATAGTGATACATGTTACATTATCTTAAAATGTTCAAGGTGATGTATTTATATAATTTTCAAAATAATTTATGATTAGTTAAAATTGTTTAATTAAATAAATTAGTTAAATGTTAATTAACAAATAAGATAATACATATATATAAAGGTATTGCGTATAACTATAAATGTTATAGTATGCGTATTCAATTTTAAATGTTTAATTAAATAATATATAATTATTCGAAAGGTTAATTAATTAATTAATATTTAATATAAGATTATGCATAAGATTATTATATAAGTTAATTAAATTATAAAATGTTATACATTACCTAAACTTATATAATATGAATGTATAATAAAAAGGGAAAGAAAAGAAACTCTAATTGGATTTAAGAAATAAATACATGTATATAGTACATATATCATGATTTTAGATGTGTTGAACACTTAAGTTACGAGGATATTTCATAAGAAATACATTATTCCATAAGTCGATATCGCTCAATTCAATATATTAAAGATTATGAATCTTTAATATAAAAGTTGTCATCTACCATTTATATATTAATAGATTACTTGCATACTCTTCAGTTATTATGCTTTCCTCATGGTAAGGATGTTATGTGTAGTACTATCAATATATAGAATAAATGAGTACAATACATGCACATATTTGTTAAGCTTTCCTCTAGGTATGTGCATGATACTTAGGCCTTCGCAAAATGGTGGGTACGAGTGAACTTTCTTTATTTGTTGAGCTTCCTCAAGATAAAGATGAGATTGGGACAAAGACCACAAGGTTAGGAGTTGTATTTGATACAACCGATAATGAGTTATCCATCATATGTGGGACTATGATTTGCCGAGCTTTCCTCAAGGTCAGAATCCCAAGGCATATGAGTCCTAACATCCACTAGTGAAGTCGAAATACTTCTAGTTTCATCTTAGGGTTTTAAGAAACATAAATGTCCAATGGGAGCTTTCTAGTAAAATAAAATATAGTGTTTAACCGTACTAATATTCTAGAACATCTACTATAAATTAATGTCCTAATTTATTAAATTAAATTTGCAGTAAATATCTACACCAAAGTTGTTTCCTAAAAATGACAAACTCATTAGGTTTAACTACATAGACTGGTTAAGGACAACTAAGATAAAACTAACATAAGAATGTCTATGGTCATCAATGACTGAACCACCAAAGTTGTCGGGGAACAGTCTCGTTCCAGGAGGTACAATCTTATGAAGCAACTGTTTAGCACGAAGATGACAAAGAGAACGAAAGTGGACGATTACATCCTAACAATGAAAGATTATTTGATAGACTTCCTCAATTGCACGTTACGATAAGCAACGAGCTGCAAGTGGATATGATGCTAAGGTTTCTTACTCCATAGTTTTTTCATGTTTAACTATAATATGAACCAGCTGAATGTAAGGCTCATGGAGCTGCTCAATATGTTAATGTAAGCCGAGTCTCCATCCAATGATCATGGCGCGTTGTTCATGGTTAAGGGGAAGACATCATGTTTGAATGGTTCGAAGAGGCGAAAATGGGTTAATAAGAAGACTGCTCCAGCTAACAAGGGTGAGTGTCATCGCTAACACAAGAAGAGTCATTGGAAATGGAAATGTGCGAAGTACTTGAAGATTGTCAAAGAAAAGAAATAGAATAGTTTTGCTACTCCCACGGGTATATTTATGATTCAAAATTGTTTTGCAATTAATAAATTATCTTGATTTTAGATACTGGGTCCGAAACTCATATCTATAATTCGTTACTAGGACTTAGGAACATACATCATGTGGCGAAGGTAGAAGTAAGACTTTAAGTTGCTGATGGATCTCTCGTAGATGCAACGATGGTTGGGGTTATCAGTTAGATTTGCCAAATGGATTAGATTTAATATTAAATAGAGGCTATTATGTAAAAAACTTTATTTACAATATAATTTTTGTATTTAAACTATTTGAGACTGGATATATTGTTTGTTGTGTTAATAATGTTATGAATGTTATGTTAAATGGAAATAAAATCTGCAATTGTGTTTTGGATAACACATTTATGTGATTCATACTAATTATGTTTGTATTGTGAATAATGCATCTAATGTTGACATAACCAGAAAATATCTTTAGCATTGTAAGCTAGGTCATTTAAGTGAGAAACGTGTACAAAAATTGAAAGTCGAAGGTTTTCTACCATCAGTTGGTACGTGTGAGTTTTGACTCAAAGGAAAAATGACCAAACACCCATTTAGTGGGAGAAATTATGGATCTGACAAACTCCTAGGTCTCGTACATACTATTATATGTGGCGCAATGACTATAGTTACTAAATATAATTCTTCTACCTTTGTCACCTTTAGGGATGATTGCTCAAGACTAGGATATGTGTATCTTATGAAGAACAAATCCATTGTATATGATAATTTTATTGAATATAAAAAGGATTTCGAAAATCAAACGAACCATAAGATTAAGATACTTTGATCTGATAAGGAGGTGAGTATGTTGGACAAGAGCTCCAACAATACTTAAACGATAATGGGATTATCTCTCTGGTTACTCCACTTTATACTCCACAACATTATTTCAAAGCGAAGGAATCAAACCCTCTTAGATATAGTTAGTTCCATGATGAGTAAAGCTAAATTATCTATTTTCTATTAGGGATATGCATTAGAAAACCTCAACACATATATTGGATTTGATATCTACAAAATATGTGCTTAAGACGCCATATGATATGTGGCATGGGAAGAAACCCTGCTTCAATTACTTGAAGGTGTGGGATTGTCCAGCCTATGCTAAGAACATAGGATCTAATAAATTTGAGGCTATCCTAAGAACTCTAAGGGATATATTTTTTATGACACCGAGGAACAAAAAGTTATTATTTCCACATATGTTGTTATTTTAGAAAATGAATTTCTATTAAAAGAAATTAACAACGAGTTGTAGACTTGGTGAGATCCGAGAAACCAATAAAGAGGCTGAACCAGTAGAGAAAAACTTCACCTATATACAATAACGATCAACATATTAGAAGTTCTAATAGGAAATCTCACCCATTAAAGAGGTACTACGGTTTTCTTGCGGATGGCAAGAAGGAGGATTGCATCTTAGATAACAACACTCCTTTCTCATTCTAACAAGCACTATAGAGTGAAACTATGGCTTGGAGCTATGAACTCTAAAATTGATTAATGGTATGAAAACAAAGTATGGACTTTGGCTGACATACCCGAAGGGATAAAAACCATCAGCTGCAAATGGATTTTTAAGAAAAAGATAAATGCAAATGGATAGTGTACAATTAAAAAGTAAGGCTAGTTGTAAAAAGATTTTGTCAAATTCAAGGTGTTGATTATGACAAAACGTTTTTTCCTGTAGCAATGCTTCAGTCCAATTGGATCATGTTAGCTACTTCTGCATTCTACGATTATGAAATGTGGAAAATGGACATAGAGACGCATTTTGTAAAATGTGATTTAGAAGATACTGTCTATATGTCACAGCCCAAGGGTTTCGAGATTAATGGGAGTAAGGGCAAGGCCTGCAAGTTGCTAAGTTCCATTTATGGACTCAAACAAGCTTCAAGGAGTCGGAATAAGTGTTTTGATAAAGTAATCAAACAGTTGGGTTTTTACTAGAACACAAAGTAAGCATGCGTGTACCGAAAGGAACAAGGAAGTGTTATCATGTCCTTAGTTTTATACGTTGATTGATTGGCAATGACGTTTCATTATTGCAATCAGTGAAAGCTTGGATTTTCAAGAACTTCTCCATGAAGGATTTGAGAGAAGCAGCCTATATACCAGATATAAAGATCTATAAAGATATCTACGTAGCTGTTGGGATTGTCATAATCCTTGTACATAGATATGACCCTGAAAAGTTTCAGTATGGAGAATTTCATGCGCGGAAATGGAACGTGGAATCATCTTTTCTAAGAAGGACCTTCTCAAACTAATGACGAGAAAGAGCGTATGAGAAGGATACTGCATGCATTGGAAATCGATTCAATAATGTACATCATATGTAACGACCATATTTTTAACGATGATATATTTAAATAATTGATTTAAATATTAAACCGTTAATTAATTAACGGTCCCAAATATGTGATTTTTTACATATGATCAAATCAGGGCTCGAGAACACTTTCGTTGAGTTCGTATCAACATTGCGAATTAAAATAAGCATATGGATCACTATATTTGAAGGTCGGATGATCCAACTATCAAAACGGTCTCAAAAGAGCGAAATTACCATCCCGAAGCGCAGTCCCAGGTAGTGATGAAATTTGTACCATCGGGACCGTAAAAATGAGGTGATGTAATAGACGAATTTCATGGCGATCGGACGCACCGTTTGATCGTGCGAGCTCAAAACACACAACCGTTATTTGAAAATTCAAAGAAAATAGAATAAATATTATTTAAAATAATATCCAATCAATAAACCCTTATCTCTTTCATTGTCCACTATCACAAACACCGTTTCACTCATTTCTTCCTGGAGATGGCTGCCACTTACATTTTTGACTTCAAAATCAAAATTCATTGACTCTCTTGAAGAAAAACTCAGATTCCACCTCCATTGAACTCGTATTGAAAATCTCTTCATGCCCATATTCACTTTGGAAAGTGCGGTGATAGTTTTGGGGATGGCCGTAGTTTGAACGGCGGCTAGGGTTTAAGTTGACGGTCGATCGAGGCGGATTTAGACAAAATAGAAGGAGCCATGATTTTTCTTTTGTCGATACGCTCCTTCCCACATATTTTATTCGACGTGTTTGGAAGGAGGAAGTCGGGGTCCATGATTTTAATGTCGACGAGTCGAGGATCGGTCAAGAAGTTCAACAGCACTGGCGGTTTTCAATTTCACGAACTGGTACTCCGTATCATAGCAAGGGATGCACATCCATTTTGGGTTTCTTGATATGTGAACATATAGTAAACAATGGGGGAGAACTAGGATTAGAAAATGAAAGGTAATTGGTGATCATTAATTATTTTTTAAGTTAATTAATTACTTAAATAATCATGAAATTTATATACGCTATATCGCATATGAGGTCTATTTTGGATGCCGTCTCTTGTGTTGTACTCGTGATGGAGAACTCTAGGACTTGGCATTGATTTGGTTAGATTTGGTTGAGGTAAGTGATATTGTCTCGCACCATACTATGATTGATTGTATAGTATTAGACTGACGCTCGAGAATGATTTTTGATTTTAAAATATGATTTCCTATACTTATATACCTGTTAGAATTTTATAAAAGAAAATAAAATTATTTTAAAATGATTTATAAAGAATGTCACATATTTTCCATCGACGTGCCATAGTTTGTATTAGATTTGAGCTATTATTGATATGATTTCCCACATTGGTTGATATGGATGGATAATGCATATTATATGTATACTATTATAGACATTTATATGCTTGTTAGATGCATGTATGTTAGTTTGGTTGTTAGGTTGAAAACTTCGATTTATTGGCGGTCCGACATTACGGTTTTTTTTGTGCATTATAGTTTCGTCCTCTTGATCGGAAACCCAAACAAATGGAATAAGTTGTAAGAGAATGCTGGAATGCATGCCGACAGATCTAAGGATGGAAGACAATAGATTTGGACGAGCTTCAGACTTCAGGATAGACAGCGGACGTTTTTAGTTGATTAGCACTCACCCATTTTTGGCTAAGTACGGGACCAGAGTGGTTGGTATTGAAACACTGTGGAGTGGTCGGTACCCATCACCATAGATGATGGTCGATTTGGTTGACCTTTGACATGGATACGGTGACGAGGCTTCGAGGAGCGCGGTATGATGGTTCATGCGGCCAACTCTGTGTCTTAATGATATTACTCTTCAACGAGTGCTTTCGATGATCGCGACGATTTGATGTTGTCGACATAATGGTCTAGTTCTTCGAATGAGTAGCTCGTTGGTGCATGGAGTTAGGTTTCGAGGTTGACACTTTTAGGACTTCAGATGAGTAGCTCGATGGTTCATGGAGTTAGGTTTCGAGGTTGAAGGCTTGATGTCGATAGGCGTCATGATGAGTTCCACATGCACGGGTTCTTTAAGGGTGATCCGTGGATAGAATGTAGAATGGTTCTACCATGGAAATGGATGAAGCAAAGAAGAGCATGGAGATGCATGCTAGGGGTCTTTGATACTTAGAGTGTTTTTCTTTGGTACTCAAAGAAGGTATTATTTTTAGGTAAGCCCATTGATCGATCGGTTGGATCTTTATACCCTGGGACAGTAGATTGGGTCACGTATCCAGCTTTGGGCCACGAGATACGGAAGTACAATTGAAAATTAGGATTTTTATTCATTAATCCCTAGCAGAAGAATTGCCATACGAGTTATCATAGATGAGAGCACAATGAGACGGTCAGTATTGTTTGATGGATACTATGTTTTTTATGGTTGTTCACTAGCCACCTATCACTCTATAGATGTCACACGAGGTAGGTATTAGGCATAGGCATGCCTAGACACCCCGACTGTTACTTAGTATGGAGTAGGTATTATGGATAGAGACACCTAGACCCCCCGACAGTTTATTGATTATGGAGTACCCTTTATGACATTTATAGAGTATCATATTATCGATGTTATGTGCTAACTCTTTGGTTGCAAGGATAGGTCAGGTATGATTAGTATACCTTCTATTCCATATACTATATCGACTTTATAGTATTTTGACATTGTTTATCGCTCATATTAGACTGTTATCTGACTCGAGGTTTTATGCTTTACTTCTTATTATCTCGGGTGCTCTTAAATGAGTAGACTAGATAACAGGTGTAAACAATACTTGGAGTTGTACAGATGGACTAGCAGGAGGATGCTTTCTTATATTTATATTTTTGTTATTGTTTATTCCACCATGTGACACTATGGAGCCTTGATAGTGTTAATTTTACTCTTATTAGAGATAGTGTATCAGTTGAGTTTATTTATTAGTTGTATAAACTCTATTACTGTTTTGTATAACTGTATGAGTCTGTATATTCTGATTCTGTGCTTTATTTAGTTATTTACCGTCTCGTCTGTTTTATATATGTGATGACTATTATATTTTATCTGTTGCACTGTGAGATATACGACAGACTATGTGATTATAAGATGTTTTATTCCTTCCTATTTTCTTCTATTCTCTTCTCTTCTTTCCTATTTCTCATCTTTATTTCTATTTCTTTCCTTTGACAACCATTCTGCATTGTATGTATATAGCGGTCGTCACATTTGGTATCAGAGCTTAGGTTACATGATTAACCTGAGTTGATACCATGATTTAGTAGAGATAGGTTACGAGTTCTCACCCTTGACTGGATGTATACTTATATACGAGAGAGTACATATTTGTTATATATTTTTATTTTCAAAACTATATAGTAGTATATATAGTATATAAGTATATTGCATGCATGAGCACTATTGATACCATTTTCTCTATGAGAGACTGATCATTCTCATCGTAGATTAAGAATGATCTGGCACATGAGAAAAGTGGCTTTTGACTCCATCTTCGGAGTTGAGGAGTAGGCAGGATTAGGGACCACTTATCCCAATTTACTGAATATGTTTGCAGAAATGGTGCGAAACATTATTCTGGAATGCTCTAGTTGCTCCAAATGATTATGATGCTCAAGTGCAAACACCTAGAGTCAACTTTGTCGAGCTGTATAAAGACTATGTGAGTTTAGGAGGCAGACTGTTCCTTGAAATGGAGTCGGCTACTAAGGTGCAAGAAAAGATGATATTTGTGAAAGGATCTTCGATGACTTGGAGTTAGATGATGTAATGGTGTAGAAGTTAACCTCTAGATGACTCTGGGGACAAACAATAAACTAGTGGAGTGTCCTTATAGCTTTGATTCTTGTGGACCATTTTACTTGGGAATAGTTTATAGGTCGCTTCGAAGAAATTTATCTTGACTTTTCAAAAGTTGATGTTGTTTTGGGAGTTCGTTGACTTAAAATAAGGCGATATATCTATGTTGGAGTATGTGGCTAAATTCGATGAGCTATCGAAGTATGGTCTATCTTCTATTGATACTTCACTCAAAAAGAATGGAGAAATTATTATTGGGTTGAGCGACCATCTTGGGAAGCGAATAACTACTCATATTGACTAAAGCTTCGAAAAGTTGATCAAGAAGGCTTTATGATGTAGTAGCCTGCACCAACTATGAACGGTTGCCCCGAACTAGTTAAGTAGGGGCAGATAATGAAAGCATATGCATTGAATGCCGTTTCGATTTTGTCGCTTGTTCCATCGATGAAAGAGAAGGGAATGGGCATCACCACCCAGGATATGCTTTTCATTTACGACATTTCCATAAATGATTTATCTGATGTCAAGGTTTCATATTCCTTCATATCTAGTGATCTGTAGATAGGTTAGAGTTGAGACCCAATTTGTTGACTGACCTTTAGACTATGATGAACCTTGTTAGGGACTCAGCCAGATTATACATCTGTAGCATTTTACATTTTGTCACTATAAATTAATACTATGGATGACTGCAACATCCATATCACTTATTTTTGGGCCTCAAAATGGGGAATGTTACAACATGGGTTGTTTACACTTGGCCTACACATGGTTTGACATACTTGACCTATACATGGTTTTTCTAGACCCAGCCTTATCAAGTCATGGATGTTTTTTTATTATTGATTTGTTTTGGGGTTTAATTGGGTTTGAATTCATGGTTTGGAAATCGACTGGCTGAGGAGGTATGGAATAGTGGTGGATTGCGAGAGGCTGTTGGTGATGATCGGGCTGTGGGAGGGAGGGTGGCGAACGATAGTGATTGTCTGTCTACCGAAGGATAGGGTTATGGTTAGCTTTCTATTTTCTCTTGATCCGCAGGATGGATTGTCATATGTGCATGTAGCTAGAGAGTTTCTGGACATATTCGATGCAGACATCAGATTTCCACTATATGGGGATTAAGTTCCGTATCGATCCAGTTAGACACACTTAACTAGTAGTTATGCCTTTAAAGAACGTGTGTCCAAAGAGCAGAAGAGACTAAAGGTGTGAGTAGATGACCTATTGATGCTAGTGTTCGTCAATAGGAGCATATTTGAGTGAAGTGCACCTATAGTGTTCATCACGGGGGCAGATGACTCTTTGGAGATGCTTGTTGGCTGTCGTGAGCTGAGTGAGAGGACGAACAAGTTTCTACTTCCGTTTTTTAATGGCTTATTCGATCAGCTCTATAACATGAGGATGTTCTCTTAGTTGGACCTTGAGATAAGGTTTCACCAACTGAGAGTATTTTGGGAGAGTGTGCCGATTATAGTGATTTGTATGCTACCTTGATTTCTGATTGGTTGGTTATTCCATTGGGGCTAACCAATATGTCAGCATATCTTATAGATCTCATGGACTGTGTTTCGAGAGATCACTTGAGTGGGTTCGTGCTTGTGCTTGTTGTTGATACTTTGGTCTACTCATGGACGAAAGAGGAGCATAAGACATGATTGGTGATTGTATTATAGGTATCGAGAAGGCACCTATTGATGAAGAGATTTTAGTAGTATCACTTCTAGAGGAGGGAAGTGAGATGCTTGAGTCACGTTGTTTCAGAGTTGGACATCGCCATAGATCTTGTAGTTACGGCAGTCCAGAATTTGAATAGACTCAAGGTAGCAGCATCGTTAACCTATTTGATGAGAGAGAATCAGACATTTATTTGAGACGTGAGGTGCATACACACGTTAGTAAGTCTGATAGATGGGTTGACAAGTGCACCGATGTTACTCATTCCGATTGGGAATGAAGAGTCGGTAGTACACACATGCTTGTGGTACTTGATCATGTGCGATATTGATGTAGTATGGACTTGACCGAGATGGTTGGCTCTTTAAGGATGAGATATTATTTATTTTTCTTATGTCGATGGGTCGAGGGATAAGGCATCACAAGAGTGCCTTCATTCAAGATGGACTACATATCCCGATGACAATAAAATGAACCGAGATGCGAGGTAAACATTTAATTGGGAAGGGATGAAGAAAGACGTCAGACACTCATTTTTGTCAGCTAGTAAATGCTGAATAAAAGGAGCCAAGTGGTTATTACAACCGCTTGAGATTCCTAGAGGGAAATGGGAATAGATGTTGATGGACTTTATCTATGGAATGCCAAGGACTAGAAGAGAATATGACGGCATTTGAGTCAAAATCGATAGATTGACAAGGAGTGCTAGATGTGTATTCATTAAGTCCAGTAGGATCGCATCCAAATTAGTTGAGTTATATATGGAATGGATAGTGTAATTCCATTGTGTGCCAAGAGCATTGTAAGTGGTCGAAACCCATTGTTCAATAATGGGTTTTGGGAGAACTTACAAAAGGCATTTGGAAATTTAACACCGAATTATCTAAATGATATTGAGACTGAACCATGGACTTTTAGACCTTGTAAGCCTATTCGTACCGATAGATGAGACACGGATCGGGTTATAAGGAGGGCAGTGGAGTTGTAGAGGTTCAGTGGAGTGAAAGTGAAGACGACGGGATGTGGGAGACCGAGAAGAACATGAGGACCGCTTATCCGGAGCTCTTCGGGAGGTGTGATTTCATTTTTATCATCGGCTTTCATATTAGCTATCACATTCGATGTTTTATACTAGATAATTTAGTATTCTGCATGTTAGGATAGGCATGGATGTTACTTTCTAATGATAGATCTTAGTGTGCATGTTTGATTGTATTATTAGCATTTGAGATGATAGCTTATGTTTGTGTGGTTGTTGGGCATGTGGGATAGTTATGGTTTGATATAGCACACTTATTTGAGACGATTGCTATATATATATGATTTAGTATGCTTATTACATTATGAGATGTATATATATGTTTATATTGTATTGGAATTTTACCATACCTAGCCGCGCAAAGGAGGTGCTGCCGAAATTTTCTGTGACATAAGCCAATAGAGAAAAGTCAATGTATAAGATATTAAATGTTTTCGATAGTTGAGAGTCGGTAATGTATGGGATTTCGTTGACTTGCCTTTCGATTAGTGGGTTGGCACTTTGTTTTCCATTGTCCCTTTTTTTGGAAATAAGTGCCTAACTTAGATGTTGGGTCTAGACACATTGATTTTGGATTTGATAGTGATTATACTTAGGGATGACGATGATGGCTCCAGCTGATTCTGAGTCTATTCATTTTTTGTTTCGATCGCTTTCAATGATTGTTGTCGGGAGTTGATAAGTGACGATTTCCCTTGTATCATTGCTTTTGTGAGGGTATTGGGTTGTGTTGCTTCGTCCTTGGGATTTCAAGGACGAAATCCTTTTAAAGATGGGAGAATGTAACGACCCGTATTTTTAATGATGATATATTTAAATAATTGATTTAAATATTGAATCGTTAATTAATTGACAGTCCCAAAAATGTGAATTTTCGTATACGATCGAATCAGGTCTCGAGACCACTTCCGTTGAGTTCGTATCAATGTTGTTAATTAAAATAAGTATATAGATCACTATATTTAGAGCTCGGACGATCCGATTGTCAAAAATGTCTCGAAAAGTGCGAAATTATCATCCTGTAGCGCAGTCTCAGATAGCTACGAAATTTGTACCATCAGGACCTTAAAAATGAGGTGATGTGCGCGGATGAGTTTCGTGGCGATCAGATGCATTGTTTGATCGTGCGAGCTCAAAACGCACAATGTTATTTGAAAATTCAAATAAAAGAGAATAAATATTATTTAAAATATTATCCAATCACTAAGCCCTTATCCTCTCTCATTATCCACTATCACAAACATTGTTCCATTCATTTCTTTCTGGAGATTGCTACCACTTACATTTTTGACTTCAAAAATCAAATCCATTTATTCTCTCCATGAAAAATTCTAATTCTGCCTCCATTGAACTTGTATTGAAAATCTCTTCATGCCCATGTTCACTTTGGAGAGTGCGGTGATAGTTTTAGGGTTGGCCATAGCTTGAACGGCAACTAGGGTTTAGGTTGATAGTCGATCGAGGTAGAGTTAGACAAAATGGAAGGCACCATGATTTTTCTTTTGTCGATACACTCCTTCCCACATATTTTATTTGAGGTCTGATCTCCTTAGAAGCATCGCGAGACATGGTCAAGCACGAGCCTAAATAATGCTTTTTGCAGAAGGAAGTCGGGGTCCATGATTTTAGTGTCGGTGAGTCAAGGGTCGGTTAAGGAGTTCAAAGGCGCAGGCAGTTTTCAATTTCACGAACTGGAGCTCCGTATCATAGCAGGGGATGCATGACCATTTTGGGTTTCTTGATTCGTGCACGTACAGAAAACGTTGGAGGAGAAATAGGATTAGCAAATGTAAGGTAATTAGTGATTATTAATTGTTGTTTAGGTTAATTTAATTACTTAAATAATCGTGAAAATTATGTAGCTATATCTTTAGCATATGAGGTCTGTTTGGGACGCCATTTCTTACTTTGCGCTCTTGATAGAGAGCACTAGGACTTGGAGTTAGTTTGGTCAGACTTGGTTAAGGCGAGTGATATTGTCTCTTACTGTACTATGATTGGTTGTATAGTACTAGATTGACGCTCGGGAATGATTTTTGATTTTAAAATATGAGTTTCCTATACTTATATACCTGCTAGATTTTTATAAAAGAAAATAAAATTATTTTAAAATGATTTATAAAGAATACCACATATTTTCCATTGACGTGCCATAGTTAGAGAATTATTAGATTTGAGTTATTATTGATTTGATTTCCCACATTGGTTTATATGGATGGATTATACATATTATATGTATAATATTATAGACATTTATATGCTTGTTGAATGCATGTATGTTAGTTTGGTTTTTAGGTTGAAAACGCCGATTTATTGACGATCCAACGTTAGGGAATATCCCGTGCGTTAGGGTTTTGTCCCCTTGATCGGAAACCTAAACAAACGGGATAATTTGTAAGAGAATGCTAGAATGCATGCCGATGGATATGAGGATGGAAGACGATGGATTTGGATAGTATTTGGACTTCAAGATGGACGTCGGATGTTTTAAGTTGGTTTGTACTTACCCATTTTTGGCTAAATACGAAACTAGAGTGGTTGGTATTGACCGCCATGGAGTGGTCGGTACCCATCACTATTAACAATGGTCGATTTAGTCGACCTTTGACATTGATGAGGAGGAGGCTTCGAGGAGCGCGATATGATGGTTTGTGCGACCAACTCTGTGTCTTGATGATATTGCTCTTCGACGAGTACTTTCGATGATCGCAGCGATTTGACGTTTTTGACATGATGGTCTAGTTCTTCGGATGAGTAGCTCGATGGTGCATGGAGTTAGGTTTTGAGGTTGACACTTTCAGGACTTCAGATGAGTAGCTCGGTGGTGCAATGAGTTAGGTTCTGAGGTTGAAGGCTTGATGTCGATAGGTGTCATGATGAGTTCCACATGGGCGGGTTCTTTGAGGGTGATCCGTGGATAGAATGTAGAATGGTTCTATCATGGAAATGGACGAAGTAAGGAAGAGCATGGAGATGCGTGCTAGGGGTCTTCGATACTCGAAGTGTTTTCTTTTGTACTCAGACAACGTATTTTTTTAGGGATGCCCATAGATCGGTTGATTTGATCTTTATACCTTGGGACGGTAGATTTAGGTCACGTATCCAGCTTCGGGTTGTGAGATACGAGAGTACAATTGAAGTCAAGATTTTTATTCGTTAATCCCTGGAAGAAGAATGGTCATTCAAGCTATCATAGATCTTGAGCACAATGAGTGACAGTTAGTATTGTTTGATGGATGCTATGTTTGTTATGGTTGTTCACTAGCTACCTGTCACTCTAGGGATATCACACGAGGTAGGTATTGGGCACAGGGATACCTAGACACCTCGACTATTACTTAGTATGGAGTAGGTATTGTGGATGGAGATACCTAGACACCCCGACAGTTTACTGAGTATAGAGTACCCTTTCTGACATTTATAGAGTAGCATATTATCAATGTTATGTGCTAACTCTTTGGTTGCAGGGACATGTCAGGTATGATTAGTATACCTTATGTTCTATATACTATATCTACTTTTATAGTATTTTGAGATTGTTTATCGCTCATACCAGACTGTTGTCTGACTCGAGGTTTTATGCTTTGCTTCTTATCTCGGGTGCTCTTAAATGAGTAGACTAGATAGAAGGTGTAAACAACACTTAGAGTTGTACAGATGGACTAGCAGGAGGATGCTTTCTCATATTTATATTTCAGACTTATTATTGTTTATTCCGCTTTTTGACACTATGGAGCCTTGATAGTGTTAATTTACTATTATTAGAAACAGTGTATCAGTTAAGTTTATTTATCAGTTGTATAAACTCTATTACTATTTTGTTTAACTATATGAGTCTATATACTATGATTCTTGTGATTTATTTACTTATTTACTATCACGTCTGTTTTAAATCTGCGATGACTGTTATATTTTATTTGTTGCGCTGTGAGATATACGGCAGATTATGTGATGCTTTATTCCTTCCACTTTTATTCTATTCTCTTCTATTCTTTCCTATTCCTCATCTTTATTTCTATTTCTTTCCTTTGATAACCGTTCTGCATCATAGGTGTAGGGAAGTCGTCACATCATACTATGTACTAGATCGAATGTGGCATATGCATTGGAATGTGTAAGCCGATACCATTCTAATCCTAGAGAAAATCATTGGACTGAAGTAAAATGTATACTAAAGTATTTAAGAAATACTAAGTACTTATTCGTTATTGATGGGAATGGAGACCTCCTGATGAAGGGGTATAATGATCTAGCTTCAAAAGGCGACAATAGTAAGTCAGTGTTTTATTACATCTTTACTATAAACGGTGGGGCCAGTAACTTAAAATGTTCCAAATATGAAATGGTAGTTGATTCTACGATGGAGGTTGAGTACATCGCCCTCAATGATGTAGCTATGAAAGCGGTCTAGATGTAAAAATTTATGAGTGAGCTAGGCATGATTAATGACTTGAAGAATCTGATGACCTTGTTTTGAGACAACAATGTAGTGACGTAGCTCACAAAGCAGCCTATAGAATACAAGAAATCGTGACACATTCTTCTAAAATTTACCTAATTAGAGTTTTCATTGAGAATAAAAAGGTCGTGATTCAAAGAGTAGGTACGATGGACAATATAGCAGATCAATTCGCAAAGGGACTAGCTTGGTCAGTTCTCATCAGGCCGATCGAAAGGATGAGATCGAGATTTCATAATTGGTCCCAAGTGCAATGGGAGATTGATAGAGAGGGGTATGCCCTAAGGTTAATTATGTAAATTATAGTTAAATATTAACTCTGTAATAAATTCTCGTTCGAAACAAAAAGTGTTTTTCTTTATATTATATACTTGTAATAATATGTTATATTAATTAATTTTTAAATTTATGTATATTTAATAGAAAATCTATAAATGATGTGTTTTGTTATAGTAGTTATATTGTGTTATAATCTTGAGCAATTTATCACAGTATAATAAACATACCATTTTAAATATTTCTAGTTAAGATGTATCGAGACTGGATATCAATACATCAGTTGAGACTAGAGTACGTAGCGCTCTTTAAATGTTGGATAATGTATTACTCATGGTTGTTAGGGGCACAAAGGGGTTATGTATTGATAGTTATCCAATAACCATAGAATGACTCACTCGATGGTTTTCTGTTGGTTAATATAACTAAGTCAAACAGAAAACATTGAAGTGAAAATATTATACAGTTCTTTTGACTGAGAGTACTGTTGAACTTTGATGTGAATACTCCACTTTGATTATAGTTAAATTATGACATGACGTCCATCGAATGACTATGGTTCGGTCTGAGTTAAAATATTGGAAGTGAAATACTATTCAATAGAGAATTCGTCTCCTCAGCTATATGATGTTAGTATCACGGTCAATTATAGTCAACTCAAAGTCAAAGTCTCTAGCAATGGCAGTTCACATAATAATAATTGTAATTAAACCAAGGACTTTGTGTTTGGACTATACAAGTTGAATGTAGACGATATTGAAATTTTGACCAATATCGAATTCTAGGTGACATAGTTTTGACAAAGAGAATTTGTGTAAATAATTATTGCTATTGGGCTATAATGTTCGACGTGGAGTGGAGCGTTGGGCACTAAGATTGGATTTAAAGTCCAAGCGGATTTTAGGCGGAGCCTGTATGAAAATATGCGTTCATCACATACTTCTTGAACAAATAATATACGAATTAAATAATTACAAAAAAGCTAACTATTTATTAAACTTTATTATTGTTGATTAGATGCTACTTATTAGTTTACTATAAGCAAATGTATATGTATGTATGCATATGTATATGCATATGTATGTGTGTGTAAACACATGTAATTGTTTCATCAATAAATTCAAAAATGAATCAAATACTTTTATAATTTATAGAAGAAACAAAATTTATTAGTAAAATTTATGTCATGACAATAATTGAATATTTGTATAACAATAATCTTGAAAAATTCAGGTACGATATTGTGTTTAAAAAACTATATACTCAATTTATAGTTAGTTATTTTGTGTTTAATTACTAAATTATTTTAAAATAGCTTTGAAAATGCTAGCATAGTTAAGGGAAAAGTTAAGAAATCTGTAAAGCCAAATTTCAAAGAAGTGAGAAATTAAAGAGTAACTTTATTCTCAAATATAAAGGAGAATTGTTATTATTTATTAACCGATTATTTGTATATTTTAAAAAAGACAAAAAGAAGACTTAAGCATTGAAATTCTTCGAATACAAAGATATATGATAAATCAACCAAGTAACCGAATGATATTGTTGTAGATGTATTTAATATAGTTAAGTAGAAAATAAAGTTATATTAAAAACGCCTATTTTCTTACGCTCTAGAAAAAACTCAACGCTCAGACGGTGCCTTAGAAAATGGGCATAATAAAGCAGTATAATAAAAAATGAGGCGTTAAAACTATAAGGTAGCACCTGATCGGTGCTTGGCGACACCCCTAATAACATAGCTATTAGGGACGGCTTAAAATAGTAAAATTGGATTTCACCAAAATTCTGTAAGCGATAAGTTAATCCAAAGATCACACCACTAGCTAAAATGATTTATGAACGTTAATATTTGAATTGTTCGATGTTAATCGCTGATTGAATTCACACTTTAGAGTCGCACAACTGCAATGTTGAATACTTCAAAATACCACATGATACTATTAATTAATAATTATTTTAAATTAAATAATATTCATGAAATATTAATTATTAAATTTTTATTATGATTTTGGTGCAACTAGTAATTAATTAGGTGTGTATATTCAAGTTATATACGTACGTATCGATATATGATATTGATAAATATTTAAATTGGATTTGAATAAATTAATTATAAAATAAATTTAGACATTTTATTGTCTCATTTTGGTGCTTGTTTTGGTCAGCTGTGGGGTGTTAGGAGAGGGCATTTATGTGCTCAAAAAAAGATTTTAATTAACATAAGAGATTGAGTAAACATAAGAGATTTAGTCTCCACCTTTTACTCCATCTAGATGCTTATAAAAGGCTCTCTTCTCTCATTTTTTAGCCGTCTCTATAGACCCATATCTCAGTCAAAATAGTAGAGAGCAAGGTCATAATTTCCAAAGCAAATAAAAAAATCATTTTATAAGGTGTGGTGTTCATTTCTGGATTGCTGCAACATCTGGAGATGTATATATCAGATCTACAGGAGTTACATTCAATATTCAAGATGCATTTAATTAGCTACTATTATTGGTAACATCCATAATTTATGTCATTACTATTCACATATAACGTTTATTTCCATAACGTTATATGCATATACGCTACATATTATCACAAATTTGCATATATGTTTGATGTCAATCTCACATACGCAGTCACTTATGTAAATAAAATAAATCTATTTTATACAAAACTACATAATATTATTTTAATAAACATATCTATATGTAAGTAATCTTCGATAAATTAAAATTGAATTTCAAATAAGATATAAATTATATTCGAATTTTATAATTGGTAAAACTCACAAACACACACATATACATTTCATGTAAAAAGGGAAAAATTTCTTTGTATAAAATCCGTATGGGTTATAAATTAAATTTAAAAATAAGGCTTCGTTTGAAATTTATAAAATAATTCATTTTATTTAAAATTGGCTTTGGCCAAATTTAAATAAGGAAAAAACTTATCTTGATAATTAAGTCCCTTATATAAAATAAAAAAACAATTTTATATTAGTTTTCGACTAGAAAAAGAAAACAAAGGATTTTCGGCTTCAACCAAATTAAAAGAAAAAATATTAGTTTTTGGCTTCGATCAAATTAAAATAAATAATAATAAAATTTGAACAAATAATTTGAAATATTAACATATTATAATTATTTTATGTTGAAATTTTATGATATTATATGTATGTATAAGTATCTATGCATAATATATATATATATATATATGCGTATTTGTGTGTGTGTATTCGAACGTTCATCAAATTTAAAAAAATTGTATTCACATTTATATATAGGATATTATCATTGAAATTTGAAATTTAAATTTAGAATAGATTTTTTCTAAATCTAAATCTGGTTTACATTTAATATTGTCTAAGATATTTTAAATGTGAATGTAAAATTTAAACATAGTCAACATGGTCAAATTTGAATTATAAATGTTTTGTATAATTATATAACATATTTATAAATATACACACGTAATATTAAATTAAAATATAAAATAATTACAGAGAGCAAACGCATATAAAAAGGCTAATGTTTCCATTGCATTGAAAATCCTAGCACTTATATACGGCCATGTTAAACTATGTACTTGTATGTTGCACATGGACGCAGACGTATATGCGTATTTGATACACATGTACACATTATATAAAGAAATAAAATCTTTGTATCAATCAATTAAATAAAATAATGATTTTATTTAAAAATTTATTTAGATTAGATCTAAATTAATTTAGACTTCATAGGCTCAATAAGATCCAAAATGGTTTAAAAAATTGAAATTCATCCATTTAACTCGCTACATGCTGGCCTAGATCCAACAAAATTTAAGTCTTACATATAGTTACCTAAAAGTATTAATTATGAATAAGAAAAAATATATAAGTTTCTAAATCAGAAAAAAAAAACTACGATTAAAGATCGCGTATTAAAATAAGTGTTAATCAAGTTTTAAGTTAAAACTTAGTGATAAAGAAATCAGAAATTTTGAAAATGACCAATTTACTCGAGGAAAGAAACTCTGAAAATATAAAAGATAAAAAATCATTCTTTTGAGAAGTAAAAGGTTTAATAAATTCGTAAAAATATTAAACTCTATCCAGAAGTTTCTATATATGGATTTTTAGGATTAGGTGCTCCTTACCACTAAATATTTATCGCAAAGATCTAATCATGATCAAAATTTACCACAAGACCCTCTTTCGAAAATCTTATATCTCACACACACAAATCTCCATTGTTGTCCATAAATCACCGCTTTAAAATGAAATAAATTATAAAATAACATTATGAATCTAGGTAGCACACATAAATTAGAAACTTACAATCGTACTTTTGGTAGTTTTGAAAATTGAAAATGCAAAAGTTTTACATTATTGGAAAACTGAAATGTATGTAACACCACCACCTCTATGCCCATACTATTCAAGAGTATTACTAAGTAATACTGTTAGATAATACGAAGAACGATGTGTTATGGGGTACACACGTGAATATTCCCTTAGACTAACACTAGTACATATCTCATATCATATAAATTACACTATAGATGTACAC
Source organism: Allium fistulosum (assembly GCA_030737815.1). Taxonomy (NCBI): domain Eukaryota; kingdom Viridiplantae; phylum Streptophyta; class Magnoliopsida; order Asparagales; family Amaryllidaceae; genus Allium; species Allium fistulosum. The sequence continues at coordinate 1,132,877,015 of CM060906.1, read as the reverse complement.
GGTCTTAGTATAAAGCAATAAATATGTGTGCCTCCAGGAAAGAACAATACATAATGTATAGTAAATAACAGAGAACATAGAGTTGGAATCGCAGTTATAATATATATAATACCGAATATACAAGGTATGTACAATATATATCACATGAATGTACATAAGAGACTATACAATGCAAGATGGTAAACTATTATACAGGATACTAGCCTCCTCTTTGCCTATAAAACACAAGCTGGTCCTTCGTCCCTGAACTTGAAATGTCTCCGACTGACCCGAGTAGCACATAAATAACACACATGTTGGACTATATCTATATCATAGGGGTTACTCATATGAATATAAATGTACATGTAATGCACATAGAGAAATGGAATAACATGAATTATTGATGTATATGAAAAGGCAATTACCAAAAAAACCATTTGTCAATATATGTATATATATAGTAAATAAATGCAATATATATATATATAGTTATAATATCATAAAAAATCCCCAACATATCGCAAAATGTTAAGCATCACCAAACTATGCATAAAGTTGTCATCACCCATATAAAAGCTTATCAAATCAGAAATCAAGGAATCAACATTGAATTGGTGAATCATCCATACGTAGAAATCGTTATCAAGATTTAGAAATCATCCATAAGTGAGATATCACCAAGTATAGTTAGGCTAGTACACGACATAGCCTAAGCATATCTCTCAATCTCAATAATATTCAGCATCAATTAAAATATAGAAATATAGGTCGCCTATCTAAGAATCATATATAATAAAAGATATAAGCCACTATACTCTGGACACTAATCACATCGCATGTATAATCTCATCTCCTGATATGGAAATAAACAGCGATATGAAGTTGACTGTACGACAGACACCAGATCTCAAGTAGAGTCATATCATAATGTATGGTTACACCACACATATCTACATAATGTATGAGTTACACCACCCATATCTACACTTAGTGAGGTATATAAATAATATACACTTATCTACCGCTCCCTGTAGAACCGGAACTAACAGCTACCCGCCTGCTCCAGGAGCCCTAGGCTACCTATTTGAATCCGCTCTTATAGTCTTTAGTTACCTCCTTGGTGATCATGACAATATCCACCCAATGTGCTCGTCAACGTGAGGAATCCTAGTCATGATCGTGAATCATGCCCCTAAGGTAACAGACTGCTGGCCTAGGTGAGAAAAAGGGCTAGGGCTACCTGCCCTAAGGGCTAACCACCCTTCACTAAAATCCCATAATGTGCATCTAATGATAATAAAAGTGTTATGGATTTAGGGCACGACCCCACGATCAAGCTGCCAGGGTGGACACTGGCCATCTGGTTCTCGCTAACTCCTAATCATATCCTAGAGCACTTTATGATAAACAAGTAGATAATACCTATGAATATATATATATATATATATATGTGTGTGTGTGTGTGTGTGTGTATGTATGTATGTATGTATATAGGTACTCCTCCATAACTTAATCATCCATGAGTTTGCTTTACCCTAAGCATCACCTCACGTAATTATAATCCCAATATCCTAGTTCCAATCACTTGAATGATATCTGCTTACAATGAATACCGAATAAGTTTCACATCAACGTCCCATACCACCGCGTGATGCTCAATCGTCTATTCAATGCTTATAAACTACACTTAATCTCCACAATACTCTATATAACGAGTCCAAAGAATAGCCGGAGAAATATTACCGAATGCCCCATCCTCGACTGTATCATATATCCATTTATCTAGATTCCTCGTCATGTAGAATTAAAATCATCATAAACAAAAATATTCTGAAATAGAAATATCACAAATCCATAATGAAAGATGTCATCACCGTATCATATTATAACACTAATCAACTCAATATCAAGGCGAATCGTTCATATGATTTAATTTAATATAAAAGAAAGGAGAAATCATAAAAGTATAATAAAATAAATTAATATATATATATATATATGTATATAGAATAATCAAATCAATATTTAATAATAAATCATTCATAACAAATAATCGAATCAATATTAATGATAAATCATTCACAACAAACAATCTCAATATAACAAAAATGAGAACTTCAAAAACACATAATAAGCATTCTAGAATTAAACCAAGTATTTAATTTATCTTTAAATTAATAAATATATATTTTCTTCAATTATATATAAATAAAATCATAATATGCTTCTAATTTAAATTACTAATCATGAAATTCTCTTTAAACTACTTAAAATATCAATTACAAAATATTTCTTATTTTTTAGTATTTATACAAATCTTTAAATAATTATTTTAGACCCAAATTGAAATTTTCTTTTAATAAATCATTAATTCTAAATATATCTAAATATTAAATTTTTAAATAAAATTTTTCTCGTTAAAATTATATATTTACTTTATATAATTATTCACATTTATTTTCAATGCAAATATAATTTATTAACTATTAAAATATACATGTACAAAAAATAGGATAACGTGGGACTCGAACCCCGTGGATTGGCAAAAGAGCACAAGCGTTTACCACTAGGCCACATAAGTTTTTAGTCTAATTAATCGCACCGTCGGTTGAATTGTAGCGATCGACCGGCTGGAGCTTAAGGGTCGGTCGCTAGACCACCTCCTGTCACACACTCCAATTGATCGTTCGATTGATTTCTGACCTCCAATCGCCTTCTTCTTGCCATTAATTCCTCCAAATCGATGCGCGAGATATATATATATATATATATATATATATATTTCAATCTAACATCAATCCATACACACATATATACATCGATTTATATGATTTGGACATAGATTCGTGAGTAAGAAACTCACTTGAAGATTCCTCTACACCGTCTCCTCCTTGTGCATGCTCCAGATCCCCAACACAAGATCGATACTCTAATTCCTTCATAGTTTTGATTTAATATGATGTTGAGATAAACATACTTGAATTATAGGATTTTAGAAATTTTGTTTAATTTTATTTATTCTAAAGAGGCTAAGTTCATGGTTTTTGCTTAGGAAGGAAGTAAGTGATAAGGATACGTGAACTATATTGTTACTGAACGAAGGAAATCTCTAGAGTAAGAAAAGTAGAGATGGGTTTGGTGGATTTTGGATTGGACATTATAAATATATATTTTTTCTTCTTTTTCTTTTTTTTTTCAAAACTTTTCTTTTATATATAAAACCATTTTATACTCAATACAAAGCGGTATTAAAAATTAAACAAAAACCATATTTATACTTCTTAAGTAATTACTTAACATTATAAAAAAATTATAAAATTTATTTTCTATATTTCTTTCATTTTAATTTTTTTAATTCAAATTATTGTATTTAAGCTCAATTGTTAAATAATTACCAAAACTTCTCATTAAAATAAAATAAAACTTCCTTTTCTTTTTAAAATATATTTTAAATCTCATTTATTATTAATATTAAACTTTTATAAAATTATTTAATCACTTTTAACACATTTAAAAATCATTTTAAATTCGAATGTATTATTAATTCCAATTAAATAATTAAATTGTTCTTTATTAATAATTCACAACTTTAAATCATTTAATTTTTCCAAAATAATTCATTCTATAACCTTTTTAAATAATTCTTCCCAAAATAATTTAGATTTCAGAAATAAGTATTATATCATCAAAATTTAAATGTTTACAAATAATTTCAAATCATTCCTATTTAATCTTTAAAAAAATCAATTTTAATTAATTAAATCACTATTATTACCTTAATTAGTTATTGCTTAAAACTGGGTTGTTACAATGTATGTACAACATCTTTGAGTTGAATAAATGTTGCCTCTTATGTTATGATAAATATAAAATGTAAAGGTAATTTTTTTTACTTTTTGAGAATACAGAGTCTATTCACCATCTAAAACCACGAGTAAACCATGAAATAAAATTGTAAATTAAATGAAATTGAAAAGATGTCTGCAATACACCATTTTGCTATAAGTTTTACAAAACAAACTGGTTTTGGAAAACTTTATAAAAGAAATTAATCTTACATGTTTTGGAAAACAATAAATGTATGCAAAAATGCAAATTATCAGCAGTAAACTAAAACATATATAACTAAATAACATTTTAGATGTACGGAAAATGAATAAATAAAAACAAACATCAAAAGGTGCAGATATTATGCATTCTATTGAAATTACGAAGAAAAATTCAAAAAAATTGTAAATCGTCTATAAAAAGTTGGATCGTAACCAAAAGTTGCATGATTTATATACTAAAAATATTAAAATGCAAAAAAGTAAAAAAAAAAAATCATATTTTAGAAAATGCATATGTTATGCATTGTTTAAAGTGCAATACACACATACATACATACGTACATCCATACATACATACGTACATACATCCATATACATATACATACATACATACATACACACACACACACACTTACACACACATATAAATTGTAAATCGTCTAAAAAAGTTGGATTGTAACCAAAAGTTGCTTGATATATATACAAAAAATATTAAAATGCAAAAAAGTAAACAAAAAAATCATATTTTAGAAAATGCATATGTTATGCATTGTTAAAAGTGCACAAAAAATAAAACTAAAGTACAAAATAGATACACACACATATACATATACATATACATACATACATATATATATATATATACACACACACATACATCCATACATACAAACATCCATCCATCCATACATACATATACATACACACACACAATGGCGGACAAAGCGACTTCGGAGGGAGTAGTTACAACAGAAGAACTACCCCCAAAACCACAAGATCCTCAATGCTCAGTGCCTCCAATCACCCAAAAACCACAGTTTATGTGGAGTAGAATGTGGGTGGAGGCAGTGTTAAGATTTGATATAGAAAGGAGGGAGAGAGATTAAACGTTACAAAGAAATAGACTACATTGTTATTTTATAATCAATGATAAGAAGTATAAAGCTTTAAATAGCCTAAAAGGAAATACCCACTAACCTACTAATAAGGATCTTGACCACTATTTACACATATTATTAGGGACACATGTTTGACTAATTCAAACATAAATTCAACTTCTAACACCCTTCCTTAAACTGAAATGTGTCAAACATTCAGTTTACAACTCAATGAACTACAGTTCTCAATTTCTTCATCGTCTTGCATAGACGAACTCGGTCACAACTTTCATCTCTACCTGGTTGGACATGCTCAACTGTTTCACGTTGATTGGTACTTTAACCATCAACAATACTCTTGGTTTCCTCTTAGGGATCCACTGACCTCTCCATTCGGGTCGTCCCTGTATATGTCATTCCCTAACAAGTGAGAACCACGACTCTTCTTACTTACTTGTTGGATGACACAAAACCAAGTCTTCCCCACTCAACCTACTTCACATGTAGGCATGTCTATCTTCTCTTAGGCATATCACCAAACAATTTCTGAGCACTCTTCAACTTTTCCAGCCTCATAACCGTCGTCATCACATCAAATACCCTCTTCCGACCACTACCTTCAACATCAATGTCATTCACACTTCACTGCAATTGCAAACTCTCACAATTCAACAACTCATCACTACTCACAAAATTCAACTTAAAACTTCTTATCAGGCAACACAACGTTACCAGAAACATAGACTCCAGAAGAACTGTTTGCTAGAAACACAACCATCATCTCAAATAACTAGATGTGAACTCACCAAATTCCAGCAACAACAAACACTGCAATCAACTACTTCCTCATAAACATCACCTTCACTGCACCACTCAACTAACTTCTACACCAACAAACCCAAGCAAATCAAGTTAGTCAACCTGCAAACTCCAACTACTGCCTATCAACCCAAAACAGTCATCCATCACTTGAATCACTGAACCCCAATTCACCAACCCTTTCAATCAATTACGTAACTCATCCTCTTCCAAACATCTTCCATCCGCCTGCAACATTATCTTGTCCATCTTCGTTGAACTCCCATCCTACGCTTCTGTCTACAACACCACCTGAACCACCTCTACAAAACCTCCACCACAATCCTGCCCCGAACACGCATCGCCTGCATAACAGTCTCTACCTCACAACCTTCTCCATTACTATCAACCACTGCTGCCATTAACTCGAGCCACTCCTCCATCGACAACCAAACTCAAAGCCAACGCATAAGGCAAGCAACTATAGAATCACAAGTACAACAACTTTCAACTCAGCAATCCATCTTCACACTGGCATCGAACATTAATTCAAACATGAGCTTGAACATCTCCCCACCGATCAACTGAACAGCATAGCCAGCAAACACCAACAACTCCTCAAGAGGCTAATGCCAACAGCGATTTATAGAACCGTGAGCATCACTTGTCAACATCGGGTCAAAAGCAATCAATTCCAGATCACAACGCAGCTCCTACCAACACAATAATCATTATTCCTAACTGCATCAACTTCAGATCCTTTCAACTTCAAACGCGAACAACATATAGATTCGGAAGCTTTCAGATTTGGCGAGTCTCATACAAGAGTTTGATGAACTAAACGTGACATTTCAGTTTCAGGGAAAAAGAGGCAGTAGCGCTTCAGCATACTCGTTACTAGAATCACAACCTTCTGCATCCAACCATCTTGCTTCATCAATACAAGAAGCATTCTCCAACCTGACATGCTTCAAACCCAAACATTCTACACACCTCCAAAACTAAAACTTGTTGCTCACAAATACAACTTCACTTATTTTTCACATCACCTTACTGCAGCAACCCATTACTGCATTACCTCTCAAAGCAAACCACTCCACATCACTGCCCTTTCTAAACTTCGTCACTAAACTACACTGCCAGCTCCCACATCACCATACTCCACACAGCCACTTTCCCAAAACTCCATCCACAACCGCAACTCCAGTCTGAAATCAATTACCTCACTTACTTTCAAACTCCACAACCAAAAAACTCAGTGCATCACCTCACCAAATTTCACAAGCAACCAGTTCAATACCATCATCATCAACAAACTGCCAACCATCAATACCACTTTCTCAATCCGAACTCGCTTCCAAACACTATACTCCTCCACCAGAAACCGATGACCCAGTCCAAACTGCTGCATCGCCTTCCATCTTCCCCCACTTCATCACAATTTCTTCCTGCCAGCAACTACAGTTCCTCATCTACTACTTCCTTTCCTTTGCAACACTGCAGTAGGTCGAGAATTCAATTCAAAGCACCGACTAGCCATCTCAACATCAGATATCATCTTCTCATACAGACCAATATCAACAATATACATCTCAGCCAATAAAAGTTTTCAAGCCTTCTTGATTCTAGCCAAGTTCAACAATTGTGTGCATCAGAAGTACTGCAATTCACTTCATTACTCATCACAGCAGGCAAGAAATCACAATTACAGCAATACATCTCAAGCATACCATTCAAAACTGCAAAAATTGATATAGTTCTCTTGTAACAATTTTGTAATACCAAAAAAAAATATCATCTACCATTGATGTATTCTGCTATAAGCCCTTAACAACCAACACAACAACAACCCACGTCTCCTCCACCTTGCCTATTCTACCAATCCTAGTTGTGAACAATCCGGCTGTATCCACAACCCGAACAACCAGTTTCCAGCCTCGGTCCAAATCTAAACCTGCACTCAGCACCTTCCTCTACCTCACTTCAGCAGTACCCAAACAGCTACTCCATTCTACACACCTCACCTGAAGTTGCGCTTTAGGCCTCCAAATCCTCCACTGCCTTCGCCTTTTATCCAGACTTCACAGTCTACATACCCCGACCAAAACCGCTCAGCCATAACTCTAGACGCACTGCCGCACAAACTCCAAAAAAAACCAGCGAAATCTAGACGTGACTCCAACTGCCGACCTAAATCTCCTTCGTGGCCAGTCACGCGATCAACTTCATAGCATCAGATTTAATCAAAAATATTGAACAAGGTTGAAATGTGATTTTGGGCTAGAGAGGATCGAGTGATTTTATGTTTGTTTGAGAAGAAAGGTACAAAGTAATTTGTTTTCGGAGGCTTTTATTTTAAGAACGAAAAACAACAAAAATAAAAACTTACTGGACTCTCTATGGTCTCTTTCTCTCCTCTCCAACCTCGCTCTGATACCATGTTAAGATTTGATATAGAAAGGAGGAAGAGAGATTAAACGTTACAAAGAAATAGACTACATTGTTATTTTATAATCAATGATAAGAAGTATAAAGCTTTAAATAGCCTAAAAGGAAATACCCACTAACCTGCTAATAAGGATCTTGATCACTATTTACACATATTATTAGGGATTTTTATTGGATTTGGCCTCGTTTGTAAACTTATTATCATAAATAGCCCAGTTTTAAAACTAATATCAAATATAGCCCTGTTTTGAAAAATACACTGGCTCCTTTTCAAAAGTCGCCAGTGTAATTTTTTTTTCTGGCGACTTTTGAAAAGTCGTCAGTGTATTTAAAAAAAAAAAAATTACACTGGCGACTTTTGAAAAGGAGCCAGTGTATTTTTCAAAACAGGGCTATAATTGATATTAGTTTTAAAACCGGACTATTTATGATAATAAGTTTACAAACGAGGCCAAATCGAATAAAAATCCTATTATTAGGGACACATGTTTGACTAATTCAAACATAAATTCAACTTCTAACAGTTAAGGGGTAAGCAGTTTTGAAAAGGACTCAGAAGACGTTGATTTACAGTTCTTTCCACCGTAAGTGGAGGATGACAGACCTAAGTTCAAAATTCCAGAATCTAACAAATCAATTGGGGAGGCCAAAAGGAGAAACGCTATTGCTGCGTGCGTAATTGAACGCATGTCATTATACACCCAGTTTTCAAAAGGGGATTTTCACTTCAAGGGCTTATTTGTGCAGGTAATAAGTTTTAAGGACACTATTTCTAAAAAATTAGTTTTAAGGACATTTTACAGGAAAAAGATAAAAGAATTTATCATTTTCAGTTATACAGAAATAATGATAAAAAGATTTATCATTTTCCTGTATAACTTAAAAAGATAAATGAATTTATCACTATCCTGTAAATTGTCCTTAAAACTAATTATTTAGAAGTGTTGTCCTTAAAACTTATTACCTGAAAATAGAAGCTTTTCAACATAATTTCCACTTTTCAAAATATGTGCAGAATGTCTGGAAGCCTTTAGGTACATATGAAACTTATTATAAACTAAATGGATTCATTGTCATTCAATTTGCACTAGAGGAAGACTGTGTTAGAATTACTAAAACTGGACCGTTTACTTTCAACTTAAGGATCATTATAATGAAAATGTAGAAACCTAGCATGCAGCTAACAAGAGACTATTTATATTTAATTCCGATTTGGGTTAAATTAGACGAGATGCATCTTGATCTATGGAATCGTGACGCTATAAGTAGAATTGGAAGTACTATAAGAAGGCCTATAAAAATGGACAACAATACCGCTATAGAAAATTGATTACAATATGCAAGAGCATTGACTGAAGTCGACTTAAACTTTACATATCCACAAATGGTGCAAGGTACTAATTATGATGGAATTACCTTTGATGTTCACTTATCATATGAGTACATGCCAACTCCATGTTATAATTGTAAAGTATATGGCCATAGCACTCAAATCCGTGGTGTAAATTTTACAAAGACATGGCAACCGAGAACTACAAAACCAGTACAGACTCAGATAAGAGATAGTTCAAGTTCATCATAGTTTACTAGGGGTTCCATCTCCCCAGTTAAATAGGTGGATCCACAGCCAGGTTCAGTTAATCGTACAAATACAACACATATAGCTGTTGAACAAAAAGGCAAATCTAAAGTAGACATACACACTTCAAACAAGTTTTCTTGTCTTTCAACTGAGGATGATGCAGAAACTACTTCAATTGCTAATGCTCCCACCTCATCATCCCAACCAGAAACTTCCACTATAGCCTTATCAGAACCACCCTTGACTACTGTTCAGGCCAAGCATTCACCAGAAGTTGTCTCACCAAAACCACCCTTGACTATTGCTTAGGCCAAGCATTCACCAGATGTTCAACCTATAGAAAATAAAGCTGAAGAAAGTCACTCTGAACCAGAAGACTTTACTCTAGCAAGTGATATATTGGATGAGAATCAGAATTTCATTAAAGAAGTTGCATAACATGTAGAAGAAACCGGCAAGCAAGAACATATAAATAAGAATGTACCCCACTTAGTAGATGCAAATATGAATTCAGAAAGAAATATGAGAAATTGAAAAATCCAATAGCTCCTTCTAAAAGATCAACAAGAGGCACTTCCAAAATTAAATGAATGTTTTTCCTGGAACGTAAGAGGTTTGAATACTGAAAACAAAATGTTATCAGTATTCAAACTTCTACAGTCTCATAGGCTATCTCTTATAGCTCTATTTGAGACTAAGTTAAAGTAATAGTGTCATTCAGAGATTTATGGCTAAATTTCCACCGCAAAAGACATGTTTCCATAATAATGTTACTAGTAAGAAGGGAAGAATACTTGTCATCATGGATGAGGAAGTTTGGACTGCAGACATCTCAAACAAAAGTGATCAGCAAATAACTATCGTTCTTACAAATTCTGGGGGACTGCAGTGTACTTTCACTTTTGTTTATGCTAGTAACTCATCTAATGAAAGGGGGAAGCTATGGAGTGAACTCATTCTAAATGCATCTTCAATACATATTCCATGGATTACGTGAGGGTACTTTAATAATGCTTTGAACCCTAAAGATAAGAAGATAGGATTGCCTACACCATTCTCTAATCTTACAAGTTTTAATAAATGTATAATTCAATGTGGACTCACTAATGTTGTATGCAAGGATGCAAATAACTTGGAGGAAAAGAGGCATGGTAACCAATATTGACAAAGTTCTAGTCAATCATGATTTCTAAAACTATTTTCAGATGTATTTGCAATTGCACTTCCTATAAATTTAAGCGATCACACCCCTATTCTAATACATTTCAAAAGCAAAGATAATCATGGCAAATAAGTTCCTTTAAGATCTATCAATACATGGCACACTATAGAAGGATATCAACAATGAATTTCAGAGGGGTTCAAAGCAAGCACATGAGGGGATTATACTCATAATTTCATAGCTAAGCTTAAGAAGACCAAAGATAATTTAAAAGCATGGAACAAAAATTTGAAAAGTGTTGATGTGTTAAAATCTTGCTAGAAGAATAAAATTAGATTTTTATGCAAGCTGATGATGATCTTGAAAATACTACTCTATATGATAAAATGCTACAAACCAATGTAGACCTTAGACATCAAATCACATTGCAACAAGAACATATGAGGCAGACACTACTAGGAAAACAGTAAATTCCAACGCCTCATTTCCAACGGCCGCCCACGGCTATTCCAACGGTTTCCAACGGTCCGTTAATTTTTTACGTAGCCGTTGGAAACCGTTGGAATCCATTGGAAATAAGCCGTTTGCGGCCGTTGGTAGCCGTTGGAAATTTTCCTAAGATAACAGACCGAGACCAGACCTGCAATTCATTATCTCTTCCCCAACTTACCTTTTTCCCAAATCTCCAATTCCCCCACCTCCTACCCAACTGCTGCCGCCCCAAGCACCAACCCGACAGCCTCCGACGCCATCTACAAGCTGCTTCGGCCAATCTCCACCCTTCTAGCTCTCCAAATCGGTAATTTTTCTAAACCTAATATTTAGGTTTTTTTAGATTTAGGGTTTAATTCGAATGTTGATTGATTCCTAATTGTTAGTGTATGCATATTACATTATGTTATCCCCTAATTGCTACTATTATAACATAATGAACAAGTTATTATAATTGATTGAAAATTTTGTAATTTAGGATATTACATTAGTTTATGTTTATTTGGTTATAAGTATATTAAATGTATGTGTGTGATAGAGTTTATTGCATTTGGAAGCCGTTAGAACGGATATTGCATTTGTGCGAACACGAGCTTTGTATTTGTGCGAACACGCGAACATTTGGAAGCCGTTAGAACCAATATTAATTAAATGAGTTATATATTAAAATTTAATATAAACAAATATTTAAATCCTTAGATATTATTCGGCCCCGTCTGACAAGTGTTGTATATGATCGTTTTAGGGTTATCCGTTTTTCCACAAAACGGACAACTCTATTCATCTGATACATCATTTGTCGGATTTGTCCCAGTATTGGACAAGTTACAAACACTATAAAGTAATTATATTCCGTAAATCATATCATTTTAAACGGTTCCCAAAATTTCGACGGCATTTCCTTTACGTTCCTTGTGTACACGCATTTGTGTACGATACAAGGAACACGGGGGAAATGCTGCCGAAATTTTGTAAATCGTTTAAAATGATATGATTTATGGAATATAATTACTATTGTGTTTGTAATGGGAAGTAGGATGACCGACCATCAAAGAAAGACACATTAGTGGTAATGAAACAATAGTTGCTTATTTAAAATAAAGTTTGTGAAATTAGCAGTTTGCGTCCGTTGGAAGCCGTTTGAAAATTTCCTGTAAAATATAAAACAAATGATTTATAACATTTTTACTCTATCATAGGTTTTCTAGTAGGGAAACATGGTCAATTACTTTAATGATCGGAGCTGGATGTATCAAAGAAGGGAAATTAGTGGCGCAATAAGCGAACATTTTCTAAAAGGGGTACAAGTGTTCATCGAATTTGCTATAGTAATATTGGAAACGATGAAGAAATTCGTTGTCCGTGTAGTAGATGCAAATTGTTGAACTATTTAGAACCGAATATGGCTAAGGTTCATTTGCGCCAATTCGGTTTCGTACCCAATTATTTGCTGTGGGATCGTCATGGAGAAATTGTAGCCCCTAATAATCAAGAACAGTCGGTGGAGGTCATCAACGAAGAAGGTAGTACGAATCTCATAGAACATATGGTCGAAGATGCAGCACGATCAATGTTCCCTACCGTTGTAATTGATAACGTCGATGTTAACATCGAAGAGGAACCAAATGTTGGAGCTAAAAAAATATATGATTTATTGGATCATGCTAAAAAACCCCTTTGGAATGGATGTTTAAGCGGCTCTCAATTATCGGTAACTGCAGAATACATTGCAATGAAATCAAAATACAACCTTACAGAAGCTGGATTTACGGCTGTTGTTCAAGCTGCTAAACGTCATATGCCATCCGATAATTTAATGTGCGAAAATTATTATGAAGTGAAAAAACTTATGTCATCTTTCGGTTTGCCATATCAAAAAATAGATACATGTTTAAAGGGTTGCATGTTGTATTGGAAAGAAGACATCAATCTTAGAAATTGTAAAATATGTAATCAGGAAAGATACAAATCGAGGAAAAAGAAGGGAAAAGAAGTTCCGTACAAGCGTATGCATTATTTGCCCCTCACCCCTAGACTTCAACGATTATATGCATCATCTGTAACAGCGCATCATATGAGATGGCACAGTGTGAGAACACCTCAAGAAGGTACGTTGACACACCCATCCGATGGAGAAGCATGGAAACATTTTGACAAGAAATATCCCGATTTCGCAGCGGAGAGCCGAAATGTTAGACTAGGTTTATGTACAGACGGCTTCTCACCGTTTTCTCAGTTTGGTTCTAAATATTCATCTTGGCCTATAATAATCACACCTTACAATCTACCTCCGTGGATGTGTATGAAAACTCCATATATGTTTCTCACGATTGTTGTCCCTGGTCCTGATGATCCGACACAGGGCATTGATGTTTACTTACAACCGTTAATTGAAGAGTTGAAAATATTATGGTATGAAGGAGTTGAAACATACGACATATCAAAAAAGAAAAATTTTCGGATGTTCGCTTCTTTGTTATGGACTATTAGCGATTTTCCTGCATATGCAATGCTTTCGGGTTGGAGTACGGCCGGTCGTTTTGCTTGTCCTTATTGCATGAAAGAAACACGAGCATTTTCTTTGCCAAATGGAAAGAAAATTTCATGGTTTGATTGTCATCGATGTTTTCTTCATATTAATCACCCTTTTAGAAGAGACAAAAAAAACTTCATAGCTAATAGACATGAGACTCTACGACCACCAGCGGTATGGTCAAGCGAGGATATATATGAACTTGTAAAAGATTATCCAAAGATACACGAGACCGGACAACAAGAAGAAATTCAAGGTAAATCGACGTTTCATAATTGGTGCAAACAAAGTATATTCTGGGAATTACCTTATTGGAAAAATCTATTAATCCGTCATAACATTGACGTGATGCATAACGAAAAAAACGTATTTGATAATGTGTTTTATACAGTTTTGAATGTGAAGGGCAAGACTAAGGACGATCTGAAATCTAGACGTGATATAAAGCAAATATGCAATCGTCCCGAGCTTCATATGACTCCCGACAATAAAAAACCCAAAGCATGCTATGAAGTAGACAGCAACCAAGTTAAAGTACTGTTACAATGGGTGGAAGGATTACGATTTCCCGATGGAATTTCCTCTAATCTTCGTAGATGTGTCGACTATAAAAATGGGAGACTGAGTGGAATGAAAAGCCATGATTGTCATGTAATGATGGAAAATTTATTACCCATCGCTTATCCATCTCTAAAAAGGGATAAAGCAGATTGGTCTGCGGTTTTTAAAACCAAAGCAAGATTTACGTTCGATGGACAAAATATTCCAGACGAACAAGCCTATCAAGCAGATCTGGAGGAAAATGCTGAAATAGCAATTACAGACGATCAAACTGATTTTGGACCTTTAAATGATGAGACACATGTATTAGTTGAAGCATTTGAGAGTGTAGAGGAAAACGACATAGAGCACGAAACTGAGTCTGAATCAGAAAACGATGAGGACGATTGAGTAATATCCGGTAATTTTTAAAAGTATTCACATTACATTGATCTCTGATTAATAATGCATTTATCCAATTTACACAATTTTAATGACAATAAGTGTATTACATTTTTTAATGGTTCATCATATCATGATTATTATGAATTGTATATGTATGTATATATGGCAGGTATATTTATTATGTCCGGTTCTGGTTCTGGTTCTGGTTCTGGGTCTCGGCGACGTGGCTCTTCACGTCATGTTGGAGAGGGTAGTGGTGAGCAACCAGCTCGGCCACTTGTTTACTTGCAGCCTAAGGCTAATGAGACGTAAGTATCATAATTAGCAAGCATAACATTTTAATTTTTTAATTGTACATGATATATCTATAATTGTCTAAAGTTCAATTTTATATTTAACGCAGTGGATTTGAGTTGGAGCCATCCAAAGTGGTTCTGAACATTTCGAAGCAGGCGTACATGGCTAGGATGACCGATTGCTGGCCCAAGTGGGGCAAGATCCCCGACGACGTGAGAGAGACGATTTGGCAAGATTTTCTGGTAAGTGTATACCGCTTTACAAGATGATTAATTAAATACAAATAAATAATTAGTAATATTTTCTCATTGTACAGGGCGCCATAGATTTGCAAGAGCCTGATGTCAATTTAGTTCAGCGACACTGGAACTCCAGGATCGCGAAGAACTATAGGGAGACTATGTCGGAGACTAAAAAAGTAGGAAAGAAGCCCAAGTGGATGAGCGCGACTGTATGGGAGAAGTGGGTTGAGTGGTGGAACTCTGAGGAGTTCAAGGTAACTCTACAATAAATCTCAGCAATTTTTTACCGTTTAATAAATAATTAATCATTGTAAATTTGCAGGAGGAGTCAGCTAGGAACTCGGCAAACAGGAGTAGGAATCCTGTATCACACCGTGGAGGCTCCAAATCTTTCCAACATCACCGCGAAGATTTGGTAAATTTATCTATTATGTATATTGATCAGTTCAGTAATAAGTTAATTATGTACAGTTAAATTATCCAAATTATCAATTGCAGGAACGTGCTCGTGGAGGCTCTGTTGGCTTAGTGGACGTGTTTGCTCACACCCACGCGTCTAGGCAAGTAGATGAGGCTGGCAATATCATATATCAGTGGGGTGATCAAGATAGGACGACCGAGGCATATGTATGCATTTTTAAATTTCTAATACTTACACCGATAAGTTTATTAATTTCTAGCTATGCGAAGTAATTACATGCTACTATTTTTCAACTGAAATTGTTTTTTTTTTCATTTTAGTCGAGGTTGCAGGAGGCACAGGCTAATGCGCTTCAGCAATCAGGTCGTGATGCGCTGACACAGGAGGAGCAGGATAACATTTTTACTGCTGTTATGGATCCGGCGCAACGGAGTAGACGTTTTGGCTTCGGGAACCTAACGGTAAATAATTAATCCTTTTACGTATTTACAAAAAATCAGCGTTTTAGATATATAATGTTATAGTATTTTATATGCTGAGACAATCCTTTTGCTATTATTTCTATTTGCAGGCTCGACAGGCTCGACAAGCTCAAAAAGACCAAGACAAAGATGAAATCAAGGAGCTTAGAGCTATGGTTGAGCAGCTACGGGAAGAGAATCGTCTACGAGCCATCCAGGTGGAGCAGTTGGATCAAAAGCTTGCGCAGTATTTGCAGAATCATGGTACCCTTCCTTCGTCGTCTGGTGCTTCGGGAGGCGACGAGGATCCTTGAGGAGGTATGTTTTTGATTATATGTGCTTGAACAATGTATATATTGACTTGGAGATGTTTTGATGTTGTATATATTGGTACGGAGTGGGTGAGAAATATTTTGATGGCATGTACATGGTACATTGACATTTGTTGATGGTATGTACGTTGATGGTATATTTTGTGATGTTTGATCGGTTTGGTTTGTTTATATTGGTGTTTTATTGATTTATGTGTGTTGTTTGTATTGATATTGATATATATGTGTGGAATTGATTGGAAATGGAATGGAATTTGAATGGATTGGAAATGGTATGGATGGAAGGTTAATAGGCCTGCTGTTATACAACAAAATAGACCCAGTATTTCCAACGGCTTCCAACGGTTTCCAACGGCTTATTGGTCATTTTGTTGTAACAGTTTCTAACGGTTTCCAACGGTTCCTAGCCGTTAGCGGCCGTTGGAAATTCCGTTGGAAATGGTTCGTTGGATCCGTTGGAAAGCATTGCAAGGCGTGAGATTTATTCCAACGGCTATTCCAACGGTTTCCAACGGCCGCCAACGGCTAGGAACCGTTGGAATAGCCGTTTTATCTTGTAGTGGAAAGCAAGGTCTTATGGTTACAAGATAGCGATACTAATTCTAAGATCTTCTTTGCAAAGATGTCCATAAGAAAGCATAATAATAAAATTCAAGCACTATTAACCTCTATTGGTGATTATATATAGAACAAAGATATAATACTCAAGGAATCTGTGGACTATTATACCTATTTGTACAATGGTAACAAAATTGTCTTATTTCTTTTAATAGAGGCTAGAATGGTGATTAATTCTCATGGAAAAGCATACATGTCTTCTCCTATTGATCTCCATGAAATTAAAGAAGTTCTAAACTCCATTCACGAAGCCAAAAGCTTGGGTCCAAATGGATTTACATCCAAAAAATTTAAGCTACGTTGGGACCAGATAAATGAGGATTTTTTTTTGTTATTACTGAAATATTTCAACAAGGGAAACTTACCAAAGGCCTAAACATACTTTTCTCACTATAATCCCCTAAAAAGATAAGCCACAAACCTTATCTAATTACAAGCCAATTGCATGTGCTAATGTTATCTATAAGATTGTTACTAAAATCTTATGCATCAGATTCAAACATTTCTTACCTTTTCTTATTGCGAAAAATCGGTCATCCTTTATTCCAGGAAGAAGTATGGGGGAAAACATCTTATTAGCTTATGAACTAATCAGAGACTCCAAAATGAAAGGAAAACTGATAATGTGTGTTAAAGTAGACTTGCAGAAAGCATATGACGTTATAAACTGGGAGTCTACATGTCACATGCTCCAAGCTATGGGTTTCCCTTTGTTAGTTATTAACCTTATTTATGAGTGTATAAGTATATCTACATTTTCTGTCTTGGTGGATGGTATCCCTCATGGCTTATTGAATATAGTACGGGTTTGAGACAAGGAGACTCACCGTCTCCCTACTTGTTTTATATAGTCCAAAAGTATTTTTCACTCAGAATGGAAGATAGTTGATGCAGCCCACTATAACGATGTTAAGTCATCTGGCCTAAGTCGCCCATGATCTAGCAAACTATGGCATAACAAATTAATGATCCAAGGCATCAATGCAAAAAAGGTAACAACTCAAGAAAGCAAGTTATGCGAGCTAAGTCATTCTTTAAGTCGCGAACGACCTAATTGGTTGATAGGTAACTCAAGCGACCTAGTGAATTCTCTGAAATGCAGGAGCAGCGAGCTACGACCTAAAGGGCTACGACCTAGCGAGTCATTCCAGAAGCCAATTCTTAAAGCGCAGAATCCTAGGTCGCGAGAAGCATTAAGTCGCTCAGGACGTACGAGCGAGCTACGACCTATGATAGGTCGCTCACATATACCACTTCCTGTTCACTACTAGAAAGGCTTCGTATAGCGACGAAGCCTAGCGACAGCTAAAAAAAGCGGCCGTCGCTAACCGTCGCTAGCCGTCGCTATACGCAGTATACAGATCTGCCGAGAGCAGCAGCTCATTCATTCCCTCTTCCCCAATTTCCACCCCCAAATCACTTCCTCCTTCCCCCCCGACGCCCCCCGTCACCATAGTCGCCGCTCCAGCTTTCAACGCCTCCAAATCATCCAAATTTACGTCGGTACGCTTCTAATCTCTTGTTTGAATGTAAATTTGATGTTTTTAGGTTTAGTTTAAACCCTAAGTCAATTATGATTTGTTGTTAAATTGGGTATTAGTAGTGTTGTTAAATTAGGTATTAGTAGTGTTGTATGTTGATTTGATAAATTAATTAGTTTATTATCACGAACTTGAATTATTTCGTAATACATTAACTAGTTTATCATGATCAAGTTGAATAAATGGTTGATGTAGATGATTAGTGTTGGCGATTAACATGGTTAGTTGTTTTAGGTGAAAAAATAGTGTATATTAATGATTAACTTGGTTATTGATAAATTTATATGAAAGTATTTCATAGTTTATGAAATTGATAAATTACAAATTTAAGTGGTTAAAATCTAAATTCTGCAAATATGAGTATTACAAATTACAGTATTGTACAAAAATAAAGTTTATATAGTATTGTACAAATTTAAATTTGATAAATTACAAATCACAGTATTGTACAAAAATAAAGTTTATATAGAAAATTAAAAAATGAATATGAGAGCCTTAAAAATTCTACAAATATCTAATTTTAAAAAAAAATTAGGAAATGACTTTAAAAACAACTGATATTGTACTGAAATCTATTTTATAATGAAATTAAGAAATGAATATAACAACAACAAAGATTACGCTAAAATCTATGTCGTAAAATAAAGAAATGAATATTGAACTAAAATTGTTAATTGAATGTTGAACTAAAATTTAAATATACAAATTTATTAAATAAAATTTAAATAGTTGAAACATTGTCAAAATTTGAAAAGAACAACAATATTTGATAAAATTTAAAGAAATTTTTTTATCTTTTAGATTGGCTTTGGCCCCGTCTAGCAAGTGTTGTATATGATCGTTATATGGATGTTCGTTTTGGTAACGGAACGGACATTTATATTCATCTGATACAATATTTGTCGGATTTGTCCCTATATTGGACAAGTTACAAACACAATAAAGTAATTACATATTATAAATCATTTCATTTTAAACGGTTACAAAATTTCGATAGCGCTTCCTTTACGTTCCCTGTGTACACGCATTTGTGTACGATACAGGGAACAAAAGGGAAGTGCTGCCGAAATTTTGTTGAACCGTTTAATCTGAAATAATTTATAAAATGTAATTACATTATTGTGTTTGTAATGGGAAGTAGGATGACTGACCACCGAAGTGAAAACCAAAATACTAAAAAATTAAAAAATCCCATGAAGTTTTTATTTTGAATTTTCTGCAACGGTGAACTGTTTACAATGGAGAATGGTTTAAAATTAATGATTTAAACTGTCTAACATACATTTTCAAATCAGGAAAAATATTCAATTATTTTCTCGACCGTACTTGGATGTACGAAGTCAGAACTGGAAAGAAGGGGTCAATAAAGCAACATTTCTACAACGGTGTACACGAATTTATTAGATTTGCTAAATCTAATAACCGAAACAACACAGAAATTCGTTGCCCGTGTAGTAAGTGCCAACATTTGAAGCATTGGAAACCGGATATAATTGAAGTACATTTGTATCAAAATGGTTTCGTGCCTGATTATTATTTCTGGGATCGTCATGGAGAACTTGTTGAACCTACACCTAATACTGAACTATTAGAGGACGGTAATATGATGACGAATCCGATAGAAAATATGGTGGATGATGCAGTACGATCAATGTTTCCTACAAGTGAAGCTGTCGATGAAGACAAAAATGTCGAAGAAGAACCGATTGCGCACTACAACAAAAATACCCTATTACAACGCCCTTTTTACAACGGACATTGATTGTCCGTTGTAATAGAAGGCTATTACAACGGTCCATTCAGGCCCGTTGTAAAAGATGTCATATATAACACCATTTTTACAACGGGCATTGGTTGCCTGTTGTAATAGAAGGCTATTACAACGGTCCATTCATGCCCGTTGTTATAGATGCCAACTTTACAACGGTCCCAGAAACGCCCGTTGCAAGAGGCAAAGCTTTTATTAAAAAAAAGACCGGCCCTATTATTTCTTTTATTTCGCTTCGTTCCTCTTTTGCTCGAAATTAGGGCTTTGGCTGCCGTCTTCAATTGCTCGTGCTTCCTTTGTCGATCGATGCCCTTAAAGCCTTGAGCGAACATTTGGTATCTCTAGTGCTCTGAAACATTATATAAGATGGACGCCTTCGGGGAACTGACCTAATTGGCAATTACCCACTAAGAGCAATTCAATTCAACTTTGTTCCATGTATATTATTCATTATTATCTTCTCTGCTCTCTCCCTCAAATCCATTGGTGAAGGAAGATGGATTGTAATAGTAATGCTTGGTGATTACTGTAATGAGGAAGGCAGCGGGTTTTGGTTCTGGATTTCGTCGTTTTGGTCACGATTTAGGGTTAAGGCGATTGGGTTTTGAAGATGGAGGCGAAGTGCTTTCGTGCATTGGTGGTTCTAGAAGGGGATTGGAGATGCGTTTGATTCGAGATGGAGTTTTGGTTTGTGATGGAAGGAGGCGCTTCGACAGTGTTGGAATTTTAGGTCGATGTGATGGAGTGGCAGGACAGAGGCGTGGAGTTTGGGTAGGTTGTGAGGGGTTGCAGGGTGGTATGGGTGGTTGTTAAATGAATGTACTTGCTCTATTGAATGAAATTGTGCTGCTCTATTGTGTGAAGGTTTGGAAGTGGTTGAACTTTGTTGTGTTACAGTGGAGGGAAGACAGAGATTAATGTTGATCAGAGGCTGTTATGTAGTTATGAAGAAGAGGAGGTGGGGAAATCTGTGAAGTGTGGTGGTTCTGGTTGGTGGTTAACTGTGTAGTAGAGTTGTCAGGCAAGTGTGTAGTTGTGCCAGAAGGGAATGAAGTGGTCTCAGCAGTGGTTGTAGAAGAGGATGGTGCTGCAATTGACAATGTAAATGTTTGTGTGATGGCAATAGACAATAAGGATGAGTTTTGTGTGGTGGCTAGGTTGCTGTTTGATGAAATTGTATTTCTAGGTGAATGTATTGATGACTGAAATGATGTTAGGTGGATGAATGTTTGAGGCAGAAGTTATGTTGTTTGAAGAGGAGTAGGTTTATGGCAGAATGAATTTTTTGAAACAGATTCTTAGCCGACTTCAAGACTGCTTAAAAGTATATACCGTAATCTATTTTCAACTTAAGTGTTCCATTGCTCATCATTCTATTACTTATCTTTTTTTTTTCTTTTTTCCATTCAAGTCACGTTTTGAGCATTTGGCAAAGACTGATTTGAATTTTAACAGTACTAAACCCCAAAAATGGACAGTGAGAGAATCTTTGAGTGAACTGAATATCGACTTAGATAAGCAAATGCAAACTTGGAGAGAAAATCCTAACTGGGTTGACCAAGCTCCAGAAATAGAGGTAGTATTATTGATATATGTCTTTGGTTTATTGTCATGGATAGTATATTTTAGTTTTATACCAAGATGTTATCATTTTGCAGGTTACGGTGCCAAAAGGTTCTTTATGCAATCTGAAAGTAAAACTCAATGTTGGGCTGCCTCCAGATGCTATATATAACATTGTTATTGATCCTCGAAACAAAAGAGTTTTCAAGAATATTAAGGTATAGAATGCATGTTCATCTGTTAAATGGTTGTTGTTGTTTAATGGTTAATAACTTCTTCCATTGTGTTGCTGCTTTATCGAAACCAATTTCCATGCTCAAGTATAAAACTTGAATTTTAGGAGGTGAAGGATGTGACATCAGTCACACCGTTGACATTAAAACTAGAACTATAGATATATTTTCCTTAATATTCTATATATTACTGGTACTATACATGCATGTCCCTCAAAATCTTTGACAAGCAATATGCTTTGTTGTTTGTACATGCCAATACATTGTGCAGTCTATTTGTTTATCAATAAAGCATGGGAGTATTATTTCACGGAACGCCCTGCTTTTGCGTTTTACACTCAGTTACCTAATTTTTTTTTCGTATCTAAGCACTATTAGGTGCTTTTGGATATTTTTTTTACGTATCTAATTGTCAGTTACTATTGCTTCCAAAGGTACAAGGCTGTGCACAGCCACAAAATGAAACAAAATTCATGTTCAAATAATTTAAACTTATAAATAGGCTTCTTTATTGATACACTAGGATTAGATAAAATATATAAAATAGTAGCAGTTCTATATGGCAAGCTAATCAAACTAATAAGATCAAAATATGAAACACATAGCAATGCAAACTAGAGAAACACATGCATGAACAGTAGCAGGGATATGTACACACAGGAACGCACTGACAATGTGACACACTCACATACAAATGCATAAAATGAAATTACAAAATCACAGCACAGCTATATATAAATGTATGTTGATTTAAACTTTCAGTACATAGATATGTGAGTGAGAATCACTCCCCAGTACATCCCGACTTCCTCTTCTCCTTCATCAATTCTAAGCACACATGCAACCGAAGATCCATCGCCATATCTAAACCCTAACTCCCTCAGAACGCACTCATAATCCAGTATCCAGAAGCACCAAATTTAAATTTAAGAGATTTATGTTAATTTTTATGATTTATTTTATTTTAATTTATCAAAGTAAAGTTAGTCTTATAATTTTTTTCCAGCTTCCCCAGCAAGACGAAAAGTGAGGCATGAAATTGAACGAAGAAAAATAAACAGGGGAGAGGAAAATTTTTGAGGGTGCGTTGGGTTTGGGCTTGAGAATATTAACTTGGGCTTTGAAAATTTTAATAAGAAAATATATATTATTTTTATTTTCTTTTAGTTTTCAAACTAAATTCTTTCTAATTTTAAATAAATTCAAATTTCTAGTTAAAAGAACTTCTTTTCCCAATCAATATTGTATTCCAAACACATCGTCTTTATAAAATCTATTTTCCACCTTTTTAACTTATTTTAATTTTTAAAATTATAATTTCACGATTGAAATCCTCTTATTCATATTTCAAGACCAATTTATCGAATAAATCTCCAAATTTCAATATAATTAATTAAAGTTCTGTAATTAACGTTAATTCATTATTGCTTAAAAATTGGGTTTTACAACATAGGTATGGTCCCTCCTGGACAAATTACAGAAACACGATGTAACTACTACAAATTACTCTTTAGTC
This sequence comes from Allium fistulosum, assembly GCA_030737815.1. NCBI lineage: Eukaryota > Viridiplantae > Streptophyta > Magnoliopsida > Asparagales > Amaryllidaceae > Allium > Allium fistulosum. Next base: position 1,132,853,154 of record CM060906.1, on the reverse strand, counting down.
ATACTCAAGTTGTTGTGAACTTCCAACCTAATTAAAGTAACCAAATTAAAGTTTTTTTTTCTCTCTCAGTAATAAAAAATGTTTTGCAGGTTCTCATTGATGACTCTACTCAGGCAACGGAGCTTGAATGTCTTATTCCTCTAGTACTTGGTGTCAAACAGGTAGGTTGTTTGAAATTCCATTCAAACTTATATATGATGTCTCTAGAAGTTGGATTTGATAAGACAAGTATTTTGAGTTAGGTTGTACTTGTTGGAGATCATTGCCAACTGGGGCCAGTTATAATGTGCAAGAAAGCTGCTCGTGCTGGATTAGCACAGTCTCTTTTTGAGCGTCTTGTTATGCTTGGATCGAAACCTATAAGACTGCAGGTGATTGCTTATTTTATGCAATTATTCTTTAGTAGCAGTTTTGTTTGGGCAATGAACTACCTGATTTACATTGTCAGCCAATTTTTTGCATGCTTTAATGTATGATATCTGCTAGTATGCTATACATTTGCTATGGTAGGTCCTAGCTCCATGCCTTGATGTTTATCCCAAGTTTTTTAACTGTCACCAGACATAATGCTTGTGTTGCATGATTGATGTGACATGCCCAACCTCATAAAAGAGTAGAAAATAGTGTATTATGATACACCAATGTATCTTCAGGTTAATGTTACATTGTCCTCCAAGGATAATTATTGTTGAGGTTAATCCTTTTGAGAATCCTCTGTATATTCCAGCATGTTATTATCTGGCGATTCTTTCTGTGTTATATTATCTGATTTTTTTGGATCAAACTAATGCTTAGTTCATGTTGTGAGCGTGAAGTAATACACCCTTTGGGTTCTTAAGTAATGATGGACTTTTTGTTTGTGGAAAAAATTTCGCTGAGTACGAGATGTGGATATGAAGACTAATAGTGAGTTAAGGAGATGCGCTAGTAGGGGATGGCAGTGGATATGGTGGACTTTGTGATATGGGTGCAGTGTGTAGGCAGAGGGGTGGTATATGTGTAAGGTTATTGGTGATGTTTGTAAGTAGGAAGGGGCTGCAGTGAGGTGATAGTTTTGGTTTAAGAAGTAAAGGTTGATAGCATGATATAGGGTGATGTATGCAGTGTACAATGATAGGTTGAAATGGGTTGGTTGTTAAAGGGTGCAGACAGAAGTGATGGGTAGCAGCAGAAGTGGTGGTGTATGAGTTAATGATGAGTATGGGAATGTAGCAGTGAGAATGAAGTGATGATGTGTGTGATGAATATGTGTTGAAGAGCACTGTCAGGTGATGAAGGGTGGATATGTGTGATGTTTTGGAGGGTTGAATTTAAATGGCAGAAGTGGTTTGTTTGATGGTGATGACTGGTATATCAAGTTGATGGCAGAAGTGGCAGGAGGTAGTTCAGGTATGTATTAAGTGATACATATTAAGTGATACAGATGTATGTAAGTGGTATTGAGTGACAGTTCTAGTATTAAGTTTTTGGAATGTCTTGGAATTTTATGACTCTAGTTTTTAGTCTTCTCGAATGTGATTTTGGTTGTTTTATGATAATATTTATTACTCGTTAAATTATTCACTATTGGTATGAAGGTATGCTGCTGTAATTTTTTTTAAAATTTGCATTTATTTTGCAACGGTCAAAAACCGTTGCAATATTCCATATTACAACGGGCATTGCCCGTTGTAAAAAGGTGTATTACAACGGGCATTGCCCGTTGTAAAATATGGGTGATCTATTACAACATCGTCTATTACAACGGTCCGCTGTCCGTTGTGGAACACATATTACAACGTGCATTGCCCGTTGTAAAAAGCCTGTTTTGTTGTAGTGGCGGGAGCTAAAAAAATATACGATTTGTTGGATTCTGCTAAGAGGCCGTTGTGGGACGGATGTAATAGCGGAACCGAACTTTCAGTAACTGCCGAATACATAACTATGAAATCAAAATTCAACCTTACGGAAGCCGCATTTACAGCAGTTGTACAAGCTGCAAAACGACACATGCCACCCAATAATCTAATGTGCGATAGTCATTATAAAGTAAAAAAATTAATGTCCGCTTTCGGTCTACCGTACGAGAAGATAGACGCATGTGTGAAAGGTTGCATGTTGTATTGGAAAGACGACGTTGACCTCAGAAAATGCAAAATATGTAACGAAGAAAGATACAAACCAAGAAAGAAGAAAGGGAAAGAAGTCCCGTACAAGAGGATGCATTATTTACCCATCACTCCCAGACTTCAAAGATTATATGCATCTTCTGCTACGGCCTGTCATATGCGATGGCATAGTGTGAGAACAGCGGAAGAAGGAACTTTGATACATCCATCCGACGGAGAAGCATGGAAACATTTTGATAAGACTTATCCCGCATTTGCTGCGGAAAGCCGTAACGTCAGACTTAGTTTATGTACGGATGGTTTTTCACCATTTTCACAGTTTGGTAGTAAGTATTCATCCTGGCCAATTATCGTTACTCCGTATAATTTACCTCCATGGATGTGTATGAAGACACCATATATGTTTCTCACCACTGTTGTTCCCGGCCCTCATGATCCAACCCAAGGAATTGATGTTTATTTACAACCATTGATCGACGAGTTGAAGAAACTGTGGTATGAAGGAGTCGAAACTTACGATGTATCAAGGAAAAAAAAATTCGTATGTTTGCTTCTTTGTTATGGACTATTAATGATTTTCCTGCATACGGGATGCTTTCTGGTTGGAGTACGGCCGATCGTCTAGCATGCCCTTATTGTATGGAAGAAACACGAGCATTTTCGTTACGATATGGGAAGAAAGTTTCGTGGTTTGATTGTCATCGGTGTTTTCTTCATCCCAATCATACTTTTAGAAGAGATAAGAAAATTTTCATAGCTAACAGAGAAGAGAATCTGAAACCACCCAAGGTTTGGTCAGGCGAGGAAATATACGAAATTGTAAGGGACTATCCAAAGATACATGAAACTGGAGTCCAGACTGAAATCCCAGGAAAGTCAGACATTCATAATTGGTGCAAACAAAGTATATTTTGGGAGTTACCATATTGGAAAGATCTCTTACTCCGACATAATATTGACGTGATGCACAACGAAAAGAACGTGTTTGATAATCTGTTTAATACAATTTTGAATGTAAAGGGAAAAACCAAGGACGATTTGAATTCAAGGCTTGATATAGCAAACTATTGTAAGAGGCCGGAACTTCATATGAAGCCTAATGACAATAAAAAACCGAAAGCGTGCTATGAGCTAGACAATAAGCAAGTAAAACTCGTGCTAAAATGGGTGGAACATTTAAGATTTCCTGATGGGATTTCTTCCAATCTTCGTAGATGTGTTGACTTCAAAAATAGTAAACTGAGTGGGATGAAAAGCCACGATTGTCATATCATGATGGAATATTTACTACCCGTGGCTTTCAAAGAACTGTTGCCCGTAAAAGTATGGAATGTCATAACAGAGTTATGTTTGTTTTATAAACAACTTTGTTCGACAACATTAAAGGTGGATCGTATACGTAAACTTGAAGTAGAAATACCCATACTGCTATGCAAACTGGAGAAAATACTTCCGCCTGGTTTCTTTAACGTAATGGAGCATTTACCTATTCATCTTCCATCCGAATCACTTCTTCGAGGTCCTGTGCAATATGGATGGATGTATCCGTTTGAGAGGTAAAACATGTGCAATGTTCATGTCAATTTCAAATTCAAATTTGTATATCTAAATATGTAATAAATATCTTAATAGGTACTTGAATCATCTGAAGAAGAAGATTCGACAAAAAGCCCGAGTAGAGGGTTCGATATGCAAATCGTATCTTGAAGAAGAAGCCTTATTTTTTCTCTCTCACTACTTCAAGGATGATGTGAACTTATCGTTTGTAACTGTTCCTCGAAATGAGGAAGTCGTTGAACAAAATTCTTCTCAAACAATGTTATCTGTTTTTAGACAACATGGTAGACCTGGTGGAAAATGTGTGGAAATATGGTTGGACGATAGAGACCACCATGTAGCGCACACGTATGTTCTTTTAAATTGTGTCGAAGTCACACCATTTGTCAGGTAATAATTAATTCACTTGAAATTTACTTGTACGTACATAATAATAATAACACATATTACATATATGCAGTATCTACGAATCACAGCATCCATCTGGCGATCTCAGTAAAGAATTTGCCAAATGGTTTTTGAACTATGTTTATGAGCCAAGAAACTGTGTCCTTGATGAAGGCTTAAGACATCTTGCGATTGGACCGAAAAGAAATGTGAAGACTTATCCAATATTCTTCGTCAATGGGTTTAAGTTCAACACGAAAGATTACGGTGCTGAAAAATTAACATATAACAGCGGGGTATTTGTCAAAGGCAGTGATGATCCAGATGAGCATTTAAAAGATTTTTACGGCGTCTTAACACAGATTGTAGAGTTGACATATTATGTTGAACCTTTAGAAAAGGTTGTTTTATTTAAGTGCAATTGGTTCAGTAACGTTCCTGGTTCCGGAATCAACGTGCATAAAGAGTACAAACTTATTGAAATAAGGCATACATCACACTACTATAAGTACGATCCTTTTGTATTAGCCAAGCAAGCGTTACAAGTTTATTTTGCTCCGTATCCATCTTTGAAAAGAGATAAAGCGGATTGGTCCGCTGTTTTCAAAACGAAACCAAGGTTTACGTTTGATGGAAATAATATTCCAGATGAAGCAGCATATCAAGCCGATCTTGAAACAAATACAGAAATAATAATAACTGATGATATTGATGTAGGGCCTTTGAATGATGAATCGAACGTCCTATTTGATGCATTCGAAAGTACCGAAGAAAATAAGATAGAATACGAGACTGAGTCTGAATCAGAAAACGACGAAGACTGATCGTTATTGATATAATTGTTATGTGATAGTGATTGAAACTTGCGATGTAATAGTAAATTTCTATAATTGTTCTGTGATGATCATTTAGTTAATGTTTATCCATGTTTTGTACCAATAAATGTTTATAACTGTTCTGTTTTGTACCAGTAAATTTCTATAATTGTTCTGTGATGATATTGTTTTTCTATAGTAGATATGTCTGGCAGGAGACGAAGCATGACAGGCACGCCATCCCCATCTCCTGGTGCAGGTGGCAGTGGCACTGCACCAGACTTACGTCCGATTGCAGAAGTTGTTCCTAGAAGTGCTGGGTAAGTATCAATTTTATTTAAAGTATAATTTTTAAAATGCACTAAACATGTATATCATAACTTTTGCAGTGGCTTTGAGGTGGAACCATCAGATTATATTTTACAGGTTTCGAGAAAGGCATTTCAGAGCCGCATGGATGGTTGTTGGCCTCGCTGGGACGACATCCCCCCGCACGTCAAAAACGCAATACAGGTGGATTTACTTGTAAGTAGTAGTTTGAATTTCAGTTGTAAATTAATATACTGTATATAACTTAAAATAATTTTAATTTACAGGCTGCAGTCCGCGTTGACTCTGATGACTTAGACATTTTTTTAAATCACTGGAACAAGCGAATGAGAAAAAATTACAGAGATACATTGTCTAAGGCTAAGAACGCAGGGAAAAAGCCGAATTGGATGGGTGAGAATGTATGGAATGAATTTCTTCGGCTTTGGGATAGTCCGGCAGTAAAAGTAAGTAAAATATGTTTTCTTTATTATTTAAATCTAATATAAATCTCGCAAGATATATACGTGATAATTTATCTTAATTTGTAGGAGTTATCTGCGCGGAACCGGGCAAACAGGAATAAAAATCCTGCATTGCACCGTGGTGGCTCCAAATCCTTTCAGGAGCACAAGAGAGAGCTGGTAATTAAATTTATAAACTGTGTTTACATTTTATTACAATTTTTTATAATCAGATTAGCAATAATATTTATATATTTTCAGGCCGCGAGATATAACCGCGAGCCCACTATGGCGGAGCTGTTCAAGGCCACGCATGCCGTGGAGAGGACTGACGAAGAGGGTAATGTTTCGTACAAGTGGACGGATGACAAATCACAATCCGTTATGGTAAATTAATTTGTTGTTAATAATAATATTTTGTCTTATTTTACTTTCAAAAATTTGAAGTTTGGGGTTTATCGTGTAAAACAATTGTTTGTAATCGCAGGAGAGGTATGAAGCAGAGCGGGCTCGTGTAGCACAGTCCACTGGTCGGGAAGAGCTTACGTTAGAGGAGGAGAACCATATTTGGAATGCTATTATTGACCCGCCTTCTCGGACCAGTCAACGATATAGCTATGGAAATGTGGAGGTAAATTTTGACATGTACTAATATATAAATTTACTTATGCATATGAATAGTTAAATAATTTTAATAATATTACTCATGCATATGAACTATTTTACAGGCGATGAGAATGCAGAGTGCATACAGGAGGTCGCAGCAAGATGCGGAGATTGCTCAGTTGAGGGCGACGGTGGAAGAAATTAATGACTGGAGGAAGAGTTTCTTTGAGCAACAGCTGGATGAGCGGATTGCGGCTTACTTGCAACAGCATGGGACGATGCCTGGAGAGGACGGCAGCGATGGCGAGGAGTAGGTATGTTTGTTTGCTCTTGTTATAGTTTGGTATATACACATTTTGGTTGGTTCGGTGTATATATATTTCAGGATATTATGTACATATTTTGATAACTTCTAGTTGATGGATTTGGTTGGTTATTATGTATATACATGTCAGGATAACTATGTACATATTCTTGGATTTGGTTGGATGTTCTATTGTTTGATTTGGTTGGATTTGAAAATGAGATTTGGATGGATTTTATATTGTTTGAATGTATAGTGATGTTATATGATGGCTATAGTTGATGAATATGGTGTATATTGGCTGTGATGATGTTATATGATGGTTGTTGTTTGAAGTGAGGAAGTGCTTTGGAAATAAAAAAAATTTGCTTCAGATTTGCGACGGTTTGCGACGGCTAGTGACGGCCTGTAGGTTTCCAGATTGCGACGGTTTGCGACGGCTAGTGACGCCTATTTTGCCAAAAAATTGTGTCGCCTAGTGACGCCAGTTAAACGTTGGAAAATTTTCCATGTGTCATATTTGCAGTCGCGAACCGTCGCTATTTTGGTGACGGAGCCGTCGCTAAAACCGTCGCCATACTGTTGGGCGACGAGGCAAATAGCGACGACAGATAGCGACGGCTTGCGACGGCCGGCGACAGCTAAAAGCCGTCGCTATCTGCTGCCGTCCTTGTAGTGGTTAGGTCGCTCAATCCGTTCATGTTGTTGTGCATTCTTCTTAGGTCGATATGTTGTATTGATAAGCCGCTTTATCATAAGCCGCCTCGCTTAAGTCTCTCGATCCTTTGCCGCTTCAGTTTTAGATCGCTCAAGCCTAGGTCACTCAACCCCTTATGTCGCTCGACCTATAGGTCGCATAAGTCATTCCAGAAGCTGATTCTCCTCATGTCGCTGAAGCTTATGCCGCATGGTGTTGTAGTTTTAGGTCATTATGTTGTAATATGTTGTGTGTTGTATATATTGAGTCGCTTGATGTGTGTTGTAACGTGTTTTCTTATGTCGCTTTGTTTTTAAATCGTAGGTCGTGTATGTGTTGTGTTTGTGATGTTAGGTCGGCTCGTGATGATAGGTCGGGTCTGTTAGGTCGTTAACGACTTATGTTAGGTCGTTGACGCTGTGTTGTGATGGGTTGTGTTGAGTTGTAATCTCTATAAATAGCGGGTGAGTTGTATCATTTAGGTTAGTTGATTTTGAATAAAACTTTGTTTGTGTGCTTTGTGCCACTTTGAAATTGGTAGTTCAGTGTTATCTCCTATCTCCATTTTCGGTATTCGAGTGCGCTCGAATCAACGGATTTAAAGCCGATTCACGGTATCTTATGCGCAAGATCAACGTTAGAGGAATCGTAGATCTTTTAACACGGTATCGTGCGCGATCAACGTGTTAGAGATGGCTAGAATCCGGTATCTTCGAGATCAACGGATTTGGGCATTCGGTATTTTCAGTCCATCGATTGCTACTTTCATCGTTTCATCCATTTTTGTTATTTGCAGCTGCATCATTTGGTATCAGAGCGAGACTTAGCCAATCATAGCTAAGCCGAGTCTTGGAGCCAAGGAGAAGAGTTTGAAGAGTTAAAGCCGAGGGCTAGAAGTTGAAATTGTGCATCACTTTGTGTTGAAGAGTCAAGGTCGTGCATCACTTTGTTGTTCAAGGCCGAGAGTAGAGCCGAGCAAAGTTGAAGTGTTCAAGTTTAGATTTGTTCAATCCGAGAGTTGAAGTTTGTTGAAGATTCAATCATGCCTCCGAGAAGAGCTAATCGTCATCAAAATGTTGAAGATTTGTACAAAAGAGAAGATGCTGAACAAATGGAACAACGCATTAGCAACAAATTCAATGAGAAGTTGGATGAAGGCATTGGTAGATTGGAGAAATTGATGATAGATATGAATCAAAGTCAAAGGAGAAGGTCGCCAGTCTCGAACCATGGAGGAAACAGGGTTTCGCCATCGGTTACGGAAGCGAGGAGGGTGTCGCCACAATCTGTTCGAGATAGAAGAGGGTCATCAGTTTCAACAAGGAGAGATCACCATGAATTTCGAGATGAAGAAAGAAGAACTCAACGTGAGTTTGAGTATGAGCCATATCGTGATGATGAAAGACATAGTCGAAGAGATATGCGTGATCATAGAGATGTTGATGGTTGAGGTCGATACCGAAGTACACGTGATTATGATGAAGAGAGTGATAGAAGAAATATTCATTATTGAGATCGAGACCAAGTACGAAATGCATATCGGGATGTAGAAGATGATCGACGATGGGAGTCGGGGATGAAGACTGAAATTCCAGAATTCCAGGGTAGTACGCAAGCTGAAGAATTCCTTGATTGGTTATCTAATTTTGAAGAAATTTTTGACTTTAAGGAGGTTCCTGAGTATCGAAGAGTTAAGTTGGTTGCTACTCGTTTGAGAGGAAGAGCTATGGCATGGTGGCAACAAACTAAACTTACACGGGAGAGAATGGGGAAGTCAAAGATTGCTACATGGGAGAAGATGAAGAAGTTAATGAAGGCTACATTCTTGCCGTATAATTATCAGTCTCTTATGTATCAACGATTGCAGAATCTGAGACAGGGAACAAAGTCAGTGAACGATTATGCGGATGAATTTTATCAATTGATTGCGAGGAATGACATCATGGAGACGGAGGAAGAGCTAACAGCTAGGTATGTTGGAGGGTTGCGAACGCAGATTCAAGACATGGTGAATATGTTTAATCCAATGTCTGCTGCTGAAGCACACCAAAAGGCCCTAGCATGAGAAAAGCAAGGGAGACGAGGAGGTGGTGTGTTTACGAATTCCAACAACCAGAACAAGGATGTTAGTAGCAGTGCAGATGTTTCCAAAGTCGTCAATAAGCCGATTGTGAATGAAGCCAACAAAGCAAAGGTCAATAGTAGTCTCAAATGCTTAAATTGTAAAGAGTTGGGCCATAAAAGCAATGAATGTACAAAGCCAAAGAAGCGAGCAATGATTGCGGAGATTGAGAATGAAGATGCAGAGGTAGAGTATATCAATTCACTACCAGTTGAAGAAGAAGAATTATTGACAGGAGATGAGGGTTGTAGTTTGTTGGTGAGGAGATCCTGTTTAACGCCAAAGCAAGAAGATGATTCTAGTTGGCTGAGGAGCACTATTTTCCAGTCAACATGCACTATTCTGGAGAAGGTTTGTAAATTTGTGATTGATGCAGGAAGCTGTGATAATATCATTTCTTAAGAAGCTGTAAAGAAGTTGTCATTAAAAACAGAGAAGCATCCAAACCCCTACAAATTAGCTTGGTTGAGGAAAGGAGAGGAAGTGAAGGTTAATCGAAGAGCTTATGTTAATTTTTCCATTGGGAAGAAATACAAAGACGAAATTTGGTGTGATGTTGTGGATATGGATGTATGCCATTTGTTGTTGGGGAGACCATGGCAGTATGATAGAGATGTGCAACATGATGGACGTACCAACAGCTATAGTTTCATGTTTGAAGGCACAAAAATCATGTTAGTTCCTAAAAGGCGACAACAGAGTGAAAATAAATTGGAGGAAATCGAGGAACTAAAGACTTTGTTGTCTTTAAAGGAATTTGTTGATGTGGAAGATGAAGTCGATTGTTTTCAATCACCAAAGTTTGATAAAGATGAAGTTGATGATTTTCAACCAACGAAATCTGATGAACATGAGGTTGAAAATTCACAATCAGCAAAGCTGGATAAGGATGAAGAAAGTAAGTCAGGAGATGAAGAGGTTAAGCCAGTGGTGAATGAATGTGAAGATATAGTTCCTGCAGAGTTGCCCAAGGAATTATTGCCACCGAGGGACGTACAACATCATGTTGATCAAGTGCCAGGTGCTATTGTACCGCATATGCCACATTATCATATGTGTCCGACAGAGCGGGTAGAGTTGAGAAGGCTGGTTGATGGGTCTCTGTTCGAAAGAAGGCAGTTGTATATTCCTAATTGCAGTTGGCAAATAAAATTTATCAAAGACTTACATATAGAAAGACACGAGGACTGTGATCGTAACATGCAGTTGATTGCAACATCTTGTTTGGGGCCGTCAATAAGGAAGGAGGTTGAAAGGTTTGTTCAGAAGAGTCATAATTATCAAATTTCAAAAGAGACAGCGACGAAGTCAGGATTATGTATGTCATTACCTATACATACTAGATTATGGGTGGAGGTAAGTATGGACTTTGTATTGGGTTTGATGAAGACGTAATGTGGCAACGAATCTATCCACATGATGGTTGAACGATTTCTTGTTGGTGCTTATGACAAGCTAGGAGCTAGAAGGATGGATCGTTTGAAAGTTGTGAAGGAAATCAATGAGAATGCTTGTAAGTTGAGTGTGCCGGATCATCTTCCTACAGCTGACATTTTCAATGTTAGACTCTTGATTTCATATCATAGGAATAAGCTTTTCGAAGAAGAGGAAAGTGAAAATTCGAGGACGAATTTCTTTCAACAAGGGGAGGATGATGCGGCCCACTATAACGATGTTAAGTCATCTGGCCTAAGTCGCCCACGATCTAGCAAACTATGGCATAACAAATTAATGATCCAAGACATCAAGGCAAAAAAGGTAACAACTCAAGAAAGCAAGTTCTGCGAGCTAAGTCATTCTTTAAGTCGCGAACGACCTAATTGGTTGATAGGTAACTCAAGCGACCTAGTGAATTCTCTGGAATGCAGGAGCAACGAGCTACGACCTAAAGGGCTACGACCTAATGAGTCATTCCAGAAGCCAAATCTTAAAGCGCAGAATCCTAGGTTGCGAGAAGCATTAAGTCGCTCAGGACGTACGAGCGAGCTACGACCTATGATAGGTCGCTCACATATACCACTTCCTGTTAGGTCGCTCAATCCGTTCATGTTGCTGTGCATTCTTCTTAGGTCGATATGTTGTATTGATAAGCCGCTTTATCATAAGCCGCCTCGCTTAAGTCGCTCGATCCTTTGCCGCTTCAGTTTTAGATCGCTCAAGCCTAGGTCACTCAACCCCTTATGTCGCTCGACCTATAGGTCGCATAAGTCATTCCAGAAGCTGATTCTCCTCATGTCGCTGAAGCTTATGCCGCGTGGTGTTGTAGTTTTAGGTCGTTATGTTGTAATATGTTGTGTTTGTATATATTGAGTCGCTTGATGTGTGTTGTAACGTGTTTTCTTATGTCACTTTGTTTTTAAATCGTAGGTCGTGTATGTGTTGTGTTTGTGATGTTAGGTTGGCTCGTGATGATAGGTCGGGTCTGTTAGGTCGTTAACGACTTATGTTAGGTCGTTGACGCTGTGTTGTGATGGGTTGTGTTGAGTTGTAATCTCTATAAATAGCGGGTGAGTTGTATCATTTAGGTTAGTGGATTTTGAATAAAACTTTGTTTGTGTGCTTTGTGCCACTTTGAAATTGGTAGTTGAGTGTTATCTCCTATCTCCATTTTCGGTATTCGAGTGCGCTCGAATCAACAGATTTGAAGCCGATTCACTGTATCTTGTGCGCAAGATCAACGTTCGAAGAATCGTAGATCTTTTAACACGGTATCATGCGCGATCAACATGTTAGAGATAGCTAGAATCCGGTATCTTCGAGATCAACGGATTTGGGCATTCGGTATTTTCAGTCCATCGATTGCTACTTTCATCGTTTCATCCATTTTTGTTATTTGCGGCTGCATCAATAGTGTGTCCAGGGGTTACTCAAGCCTATCTTTAAAGTGCAACCACTTGTTTCACACTTACTTTATGCAGATAATGTGATGATTTAAATTGAAGCGACTAAGGAAAATGCAAGAGAAATTAAATAAATAATTTAAACTTTAGACAAATAACTGGAATGCAAAGTGAATTAGTTGAAATCAAAGGTACAATAAAGTTTTATAACTACTAATATAACTAAAATTGCCCAAATTTGGAAATGCCTGAAGGAAACCTGCCAATAAAATACTTAAGGGTCCCACTATCTTCTGATTATGTAAAAGAATCAAACTGTACACCACTACTTCAAAGAATCACTGCTAAACTTCATGATTGGGATAGTAACCTACTTTCTACAATAGGAAGAGCTCAGTTAATTCAAAGTATAATTACTTCTATAGTGAGTTATTGGCTACTTATTTAGCGTTTACCTACTTCTATTACTAAGAAGATAAGATCTCTTTGCCCAAACTTTTTCTGGGGGAGGTGGGTGGAAGACCCATAAAATTGCATGGGATATACTGTGCAGGCCTAAATGTGAAGGTAGCATTAGATTATATAGCTTATCAGATTTAAGAACTTTAGCAAGCATTAAACTTAATTGGAGTTTATTAACCAAACAGTGTTTATGGACTGAATGGATGAAAAGCAGGCACATTCATACTAACCACATTGGGCTATGCAGATAAATAACAACTATTCAGTCACTTTAAAGTACATGACGAGAAATAGAGAAATATCAGTAAGAATTTTCAACAGAGCTATAGTGGATGGAAACACCACTTTACTATGGTTTGATCCATGGATCAACCATAAATCGCTAGTTGATATACTTGGATGGCATAGGGCATCCATGTTTTCTACTAACAAACAGGTTGCAACTATCATTATACACAATCAACTCTGTCCAGATATACTACCAGAAATAAGGGAAGCTAAGCGTCACATTGACTTGGTATCAATTAACACACAACATGCGGTAGATTTTTAGGAGATTAATGGAAAAACAGAATTTAAATTTGTTTCTATGGAATATAATTCGAGATAAACATGCATTGGTTGACCGGTATCACATTATATGGCACAAGCTGAATTAAAAAAATGTATATTTATCCATACAAAGTAGTTAATCATAAATTACCTGTAATGGATCTATTAGCAAATTAGGGTAAATCGATGTCCACTATTATAACGACCTGCTTTTTCGACCATTGAAAGTCGGCACCAAATACATCTATGGTATTCCAATGTCGAACATTCAATTGCCGAAAAAGCAGCTCGTTAGAGTAAAATAAAAAGAACAAATAGGGAAAACAAAATCTCACATCGGGAACGACAACATATAATATAATAAAATAGTATAAGCAACTGCTCCAAGATAAAAAGTACATTAGAGTTAAAAACAAACATCATCAACTGGACAGTTATAAATTTCTAGCCTTACAATTGCCGATAGGTATGTATAATAATACAGCGGAAAATATAAATATTACGATAGGTGAACATCCAACTTTACTCCATGAGATCCATGTCCCACCAATGACAACCTGGAAAAATACCCAGTCTAACCCAAGCGTTATAATAAAATAACACCCGGATCACTCTGGAGAACAAGTGTGAAAAATCTCAAGTAATATGATGATCATTTAATAATTCTGTGAGACCATGTTGCTAAACACGAAACGGGTTTTTACCTTACAGGAACAATATCCATACATGAAGAAATGGAAAATAAATCAAAACACCAACCCAAACAAGAAAGGATAAACATAATCAAGAGCAAAATCCAAACTTAAAGAATGGACATAAATAATTAAACATCGAGAAGAGCTCAAGACGCTGCTCGATGCGATTAAGAAAATATTCAAACATTTGAATCAAACAAGGAAAGGGAAATTTTCCAACATGACTAGAAGGGTGCACCCTATTACCGAAAGTATACCTGTAGATAATATACTTGAGAGGATCATTTTCTCTATGACTCTCTCGGAAATGTACAAGCCGAACCCTGCCAACCTTATCGAGAATCCGAGTATTTCATATCTCCGTGCATACAACCGAATCTAATCTAGAGTAGATGTAAAGATACCCTAATAGGAGTAACCTCACATAGCTTGACCTCCACTTGCTATTTAGTTTAGTCATTTCTGACAAAGGATACCAACGCTCAAATGAGCAATAAATTGTCTTGGATTGATGATAAGCAAAAGAAGGAAGATTAATTCCAAGGTTCGAATTGGAACTAAGAAAATGGATTTATCCAACATGACTAGGAGGGTGCGCCCTCCTACACTAAAAGTATATCTCTAGGTAAAATATACTTAAGAGACCATGCAATACACACATCACTCTTGGGAACTTTCAAGATGGATCCGGCCTCACACGAGCATCCGAATATACTCACATCAACGAATGCATGCTACCAACAACTTTCTAGATAAACATGAATATATCCAAGTAGGTGCGACCCACATAGCTTGTCTCCCACTCGCCTTTTGGTTTTAGTTATCCGTGGTGTTGGATGCCAATGCTCAAAATGAGCAACAAATCGTTTTACATTGATGAAGCGCAAGGAATGATATCAGAATCGATAGTCAAGATATCAACTATTGAAAGTAAACGAATAATTGTGTATGAGAATTATATTGCATAAACTTGTCACTAATAAATGAATCAAGATTCAAAGCATTTGATTCTTACTTGTACTTGATTTTCACACCATGAATATTTGTAAAACACCTTAAAAACACTCTTTAAAAATATTATTTTAAAGGGGAAAATTATATTTCTAAGTGTATTAAAAAGTTATACCTAGTTTTGTTTTTGAACATTCCTTTCTAAAGATTTCCACATTTACAAATTAAAAAAACACATTAACTAAGACAATAAATCAAGTTATAATCTTTTTATGTATTTAAACATCATTACTTATCCCAAAAATAATAAATAAAATTTATTATCATTTATAAATTTAAAACAACATTAATTATCTTGAAAGATCATAAATCAAATTTATAATCATTTAATTTTTTTAAATAACATTACTTATCCTGGAAGGTAATAAATCATATTTATATTCTTTTATGAATTTAAAACTACATTAGTTATCCCGAAGGAAAATAAATTAAATTTATAATCTGTTATAAATTTAAATCATTTTAATTAATCTAAAAAGTAATTACTCAAATTTATAACCTCTTTTATAAATTTTATTCAACACTTATCATGTATTTTCAAAATTCGCAAAATATTTGAAAATATAGTTTAAACTATTTTCAAAGTACAAAAACGCAACCAAACATTTATTTAGTAAAAATACAAGCACACGGTTTGAGGAGATGATATTTCATAAGTGACGGTATAACGAAAATTACTATAACGACACTTACACAATTCAAACAGCATGTCACAATATTTCAGTTAAACATCAATATAAGCAATAAAAATATAAATAAGATGCAGATAACAGTAAATAAACAATGGCAAGAAATCCTTTTGGATTTCTATACAAAAGTCCCTTGTAACAAAATGGTTATTTATACCATCCGCTATTAAACGGGAATTCAGATCCAAACAAGTAGTCAAATAATAATAATATTTTTACTTTGCAAGCCCAAAATGGTGATTTATTCTGCTCGATAGACGTTCAAACAATCTATTCAATTTAATTATCGTAGAACGAGGTTTTTTTCGTTAAATACATATCCCAAACGAAATATAACTAACTTAAATATGTTAAACGTAATGAAATTAATCACTATAATTTTGTCACTATTATATACTTCATTATAACCATCAATTATCATCCAAGCATTTAATAACGATCTATAATAACAGAGATATCATATAGTTTATTTAAAGGTGAGTTAACTCATCAAAATTACAACGGACGCTTTCACATTCTGGTTTTGTCTAAAATCTAGCCCAAAATTCCACTTCCTCCAAATTCAACGAAAAAAGTTCTAATGCATAGCTAACATTCCTACGAGTCCAATGCAACTGACCGCGTCCGAATCTGATCTCGTATGAGCAAGATATTCAATTAATAAGATTTTAAAACTAAATTATTAATTAAATACTTAATCACTTCACTTAATTCACTAATTACCCAAACAAATCATCCTCCCTAAACAATAATCCACTTCCCTTGCCTGTACCCGAACACAAACCCCCCTCGTACACGCATGCTCCACCTCCACTTTCGCTCGATGAAATTTTAATCCGACTTCGCCGACAACTCCCTTTCCAAACTCACCACCCAACCATCACCATTCCATCGAGCTTGGTCATCCAATTGAAATTCCAACCTGTTACCATCGTACGCGATACCTATCAGGTCGCGAATCCCTATCGTCAATTGCACACTACTAGACTTCGGGGAATGGTGCCTCATCGCTCGATCAACCCAAAGAAACTAATGCCAGACCATAACTCCGCCTCTAGCCTCCAAAACCCAAAGCCCTAGCATCGACCCTTTAAGATCGATCGACACCAAACACCGTCGCACTCTATAAAACCTATACTAAAACGAAGATCTCAGCTCTACGAGTTCAAAGAAGCTTGTTTTGTGATTTTTAGTGGAGTGTTGGATTTGATTTTGATTTTTAAAGGGACGACCATATTTCATTTGTTAACAGGAAAAGGAAAACGAGAAGGGAACGAAAATAAAAGAAAATGTGAAGTGGACTTTGATTTTTATAACAAATCTAATTTCCTTTCCTTCCGATACAAGTAAATCAAAATTTCCAAGTAAATCCAAATTTTCAAGCCAGTGTCACATCATCGTCAATTTTATTTTTTGAATTTTGATTTGTTTTAAAAGTGTTAATAATAGAGTTTTGCGGTATTCCGCTACCCAATATCTCATTTGTGTACGAACCGCGAATGATAGAAATAAAAATATGATCGTGCACCAAAAAGCGACACGATAACAAATCAGCAATAAAATACACAGATTATTTAATTCTATGAAATTTCAAAAATACCATCCTTTGCCGTAAAATCCTCAAACTACAATTTAAATATTTTTCAAATTAAAAATTATGAAAAATCAATTAAATTGAAATAAAAAAACGTCATTAAGATTGAATCGTTTCATTAACAATTGATTTTCTTATTATTTATTCGAACTATTTATTATTGTAAATAAATTTACAAAATGATTTAACAACTATTATTTATAATTAAAAGAAGTTAAATAAAGTTATTAAATCCATTTAATTAATATTCAGTTCACAATTCAAATATTTAAATAATCACTAAATTTGAATTCAAGTTATTAACCTTTAAAAACCAATTATTTCAATATTTAAAATTAATTAACTATTAAAAATCAAAATGATAAAATTCTGGGATGTTACAACTTCGCAATATGGATAACGAGACACTTGATCATCTTTTCTTCTACTGCATGCATAGTAGATATATCGTCTCCTACTTGCTACTAAAATTGGGGATTACTACGGCAACCTCCTTCAGCTTACTCGATATAATCCGAGTTCTCAAATTGGCTTTCAAATCAAAGAATATTTTGCAGAGTATGGCTTTTGTGGCCTTTATAACTTCGATTTACCACATTTTGGATGAGTGGAACATACAACAATTCGATAAAAGGAGTGCTTGAGGATGAAACGTGTAAAAGATGAATGAAAAGGACACCATGGCTCTAGTTATTCGGATTGGAATCTGTAACGACCCAGAATTTCACTGCTTTGATTTGTGAATATTTAATTAATTTTAAATATTCAAATAATAGGTTTTATAATGAAAATAAAACTCTTTTAAAAATTAAATAATAATGGTGAAATAGTTTTCAAAATGTGTTTACAAAATAATTAGTTCGAAGAAAAATTGAAAATGTGATCGGAATCCATTTTCCGAAATTTTGACTTTTCGTTGGATAAAAGTTGTTGGAAATATCATGACACTTTGGTATACACACATACATACAATTGAAAATATTTTGACATGGAAATGCAAATGTGTACATGTATGTACACTTAAGTATGTGTGTGTATATATAAGATAATATTTTATTTAGAAAAGTTAATATATTATAATATAAAGATTCTTTTCCAACATAAAGTACAAATGAAGTACAAACATGTTTTAACATGTTTTTTCATGACAAATTTCGAATTTTAAGAGGGGAGACAAGGAGAATACATTGAGGATACATGGAATTCATTTGTGGAGGGCAAAGTACACAAGGATATATTAGTAATTCCACTTATTCTATTTATATAAAAACTAATTTTCCTAATTCCTTTTTCAATTTTCCCATTCCTTTTTCACTTGCCAAATTTTCTAAAGCTTGGTCATTCTTTACTGGCTTCTCTTTAGATTTCAAAAAGAGAGGAAGAGAAAAAAAAGGAGAGAAAAATTCTAAAATTCAAAGTATTTAAAACTCCTATTTTTAATTTCAAAATTCCTCCATTTTACCCCCAACTTCCATCGATCGTAACGTCCTCTAACCTTACCCAAATCATGATTTTCATTTTTTCAAAGCATTTATAATTCTAGTGGCTACAACTTTGTCATTTACCACTTTTTCTAATTTAGAGCTTAGATACTCCAAAAATCCATTTTATTTTCGATTGTGTTTTTTTAAACTAGATTATGAAGTCCGAAAATTCCATTCACCGTTTTGATTATAACTTCCTCAAAAATTATGCAAATTGAGTAATTTTTTTAAATGGTAGAGGAAAGAATTATCTAAAACTTTTCTTTTGACTACCTTTTCAAATTACGAGAATAAATGGTCCAAAAACGGAGAAGAAAATGTCCTATTTTTGAGTGGATTTCGTGGTTTTCCAAGC
Source organism: Allium fistulosum (assembly GCA_030737815.1). NCBI lineage: Eukaryota > Viridiplantae > Streptophyta > Magnoliopsida > Asparagales > Amaryllidaceae > Allium > Allium fistulosum. The sequence continues at coordinate 1,132,834,103 of CM060906.1, read as the reverse complement.
TTTCTGAACGCTAAAGTATTTCAGGTTTCCAAAAATTTTGGCGAGTAAACTTCTTAACCTTTTGGAAATAATTTACTTATATATATGTGTGTGTGTGTTGGTTATGTGGTCATATATATATATATATAAATGTTTGGTTTGGATTGTGGTATTGTTTAAATATGTTGGTTATAAAAAGGTTGTGATTGTTGGTTATGTTTGGTGATGATATGATTTGGTATATATGAACTTGGATATGTTGTATGTGTTAATCTTGTCTTGAGGCTAAAGCAAGTTAGCATATAAACTAGTTAGTAAACTGAAATTACGGGTATCCATAGCGATAGTCGTTGTGGATGCAGTTCATTTAAAATTTCGATTTTTGCAAAGTTTGATTTTTATACTTCAAATTGTTTTGTGAATATTTTTATAACTAAATAATATTGTTTTTAAAAGTTAATTAAGGATTTAATAATTAATTGTTAATTAATTAGGTTTTAGTAATTAATAACTAATTAAGTGTTAATAAGGTCTATTAACTTTAATTAAACAAAGATTAGTTCTTAATTAATTATCTTTCAAAGTTAAGATTTGTTTTAAATTAATTATTAATTTAGTTAATTAATCATGAGTTAAGTATATGATTTATTTTTAATTGATTATTAATTAAGTATAAGATTAACTATTAATTAATTATTAATCAAGTGTTTAATTATTTTAAATTATAAATTATTTAAGGTTTAAGTAACAATAAATTATTTATTTAAGGTTTAATTTATTATTTAAGTTTTAAGTAGAGATTATTATTTTGTTAATTAAATTAATTAATATTTAATTATTAATGAAGGTTTAAATTATTATTTAATAATTAATAAAGGATTAATTTGGGTTTAATTAATAGTTAATTATTGTTTAACTATTTAATTAAATCAAGTTAAGATTAAATTAAAATTATAATGATTTAAATAAGGATTTAACTTATAATTAATTATTTTTAAAAAGTTTTTTTTAAGTTTTAAATCCCTTGTTTTCCAAAAGTAAAATTGTTTAAAGGTACTTCTTTTCAAAGATGGATTTGAATACAAGTGATTCGAGTGTCGATACCATTAAGAAACCATATAACTGCGAATGAGTTATAATGTGGATTTTTGAATTGTTTAGACATGTGATAGCAGAATAAATCCCCGTTCTGCTATAAATTGATTGTTTGTTTATTGGGTTGTTTGGACATGTGTTAGCAGAATAAATCCTTGTTTTGCTGTAAATTGTTCGTTTGCTTATTTGTTTGTGTGGACATGTGTTTGCAGAATAAATTCCTGTTCTGCTATGAATTGGTTGAATATTTTGGACATTTGTTTAGCAGGACAAATCATCATCCAGTTATTATGTTATTTGGATATGTATATGCTAGTTAGTTCATATTGACATGTTATTCCCTGATTTGGATATGAGTGTATTTACATATATGTTGATCTATGTAAATAACTGTTAAGTGAATTGAAATGGAAATTGAATGGTAACTTAAAATAGTATCATTAGGATTGCTAAGCCTCTTTTCGAATTTACTAAAGTATGTTTTTGAATTAACTTCAATTCTTTAATCAATTTGGGTTTAAAGGTTATAAATGATTTTTAAATTTTATTATTATTTTATAATATTATTTTTAAATAATACCTTGTTTTTTTAAAAGGGGTTTATTAAATAAAAGGTTTTACCTAAAGTGATCTTGAAAATGATATTTTATAAAGGAGATTCTACAAAAGAATTAAGAAGGAAGATTTATAAATAGTTTTAAAAATAGAAAGAGATTTTATAAATTAATTTAGATGTTTTTTGAAAGAAGTTTTAAATCTAGTTTGAAACTTTTAAGTGATTTGAAATGTGAAGGGAACTTATAAAAATAATTTTTATAAGGGATGCGTAAATGTGTCTTATAGCAGGTGATGTTTTTGAAAGGGAATTATTTAGCCATTTAATATGGAATTTTGAGGAAAGGGAATTCCCAAAATGTTTTGGTAAATACTTATATTGTTTTTTTCAATTATAAAGGAATGTTAAGTGTTTAGGGAAGTGTTTTGAAAGGATCTTTTGATCAAGTTTATAAGTGATTTTATTAATTAATAAAGGCTTGGTACATTCCATATGGAGTTGAATCAACGTTGAATGATTGTTTATTTGATAGTTAAATAACCGATTATCAAAATCTGGACCTAAACGTAACTTTGGAAATATCTAGGAGAAACACGTGAGTTATATGGCACAGTCATACCTAATGATGATGTACTGTGCGTATAAACCTTGTTTTGTTCTTCTAGGATAAATGATAAGGAAATCCGTCAACAAACGGTTAGGAGGTGAAATATGCTCTTATCTTTATCTGTTTATTTCCTAAAGAATCGGGGCTGAATTTACCGGAAATTATCGAAAGTTGTTTCGAAGCGACTGGGATCGGATATGTTATCCGAAAACCACTTTGATCCAACTTAAGTGTTTCGAACTGAAGACATCTTGAAGAATATGGAATCGAAAACGGAGCATTGAAGTGCAAGGGCTGCTTGCTACTAGTCCTGAGGGTGATTCCAAAATTTATGTAGTAAAAGTAGTGCCTTCGGTTTGTCCTTATCCTGGACAACTTGTATGGATGAATGCTGACACTACATTACTACTTGGAAGGCAGTGTTAGCATTCCAAGTGGGATCGCTATTCAAAAGGTAAGCGTAGCCTCAAGCCTCATCAACCGGTAATGACTAAAATCAGGGGAGATGCAGCAAGGCTAAGTGGGTCGCTCCTATTAGGTGTGTTGTCACCTTTCTAGATACATCTACATATTTATGGATTGGGTGTGCATGTGACCTCAAATAAAAAGTGTTGCAAAGCAACCGGGGATGATGACATATTCGGTACTATCTAGTCAGGGGTAGGCCAGTCTTGTGTTGGCAGGGGATCCCGACGAGCTCCTCGGTACATTTTCTAGACGTGTACTATGATAGGTGGTATCTCGTTACCTTGTCATAGTATGAAATCCATTCTCCAATAAGCGCCGTACGGTTTTGATTGTGCCCAACTATATTGAAATGTGAGATGCAAACATTTCAGCTATTTTTATATATTTATTTTGAACGCTTAGACATTATTATAATATCACTGGATTTTTTTTATAAAAAGTGTTTCGGTTATCGTAAGTTAAAAACCCATCCGTGTTTATGTGCGGCGTGGTCTTACGAATTACCTTTGATTTTTAAAGGGTTTTTAAACATAATAATTCAGTTGTTTGAAGTTTACTTACACCAGACCCATGTCTGACCCAGAGTTTTATTTTATTTCCTAAAAATCTTGGGTGCTCAAATTTTTATGGGCAGGCAAATAGTTCAGGTTTTCCCACGGATGCATTTTAGAGGAGCTTGGAGCTAGAGGCTTCATCGATAGTTAGTTGTTATCTTCTTTCCATTGTATTATATGTATCTTATATCAGTTAGGTAGGGATAAGCTGTTATAACTGTCTAAGGGTAGAATTGTATTAGTATGACTCTGATGTATCATTTTTGAAATGACTTTGTAAAGTATTATGTTAATTAATATATGTTATTCCGTTGCGTTTGTGAGATTCTATTATTGTTTTTATTTCTTTTATCTTCTATCTTCTTCTTTTCCCCAAACGATCGGTCTTTCCGGCACTTAGTTGCTCGGCATGTGGATACCGTTGATGTATTAGTGTCGACTTCTGGAGTTCAAGAAGGCGGGTTGTTATAGAATCGGCATAATTATAGTGAGGAGGACATTATATTTCTATGCGGATAGGGCATCGAGTTAAAAGATGTAGGATGACGGTGCTTTTAGGGTTTAACAGATAATTTTGTGTTTTTTATACGCTTGTACGTTTGTGGGCCTTGTTACAAATGGGGTGTGTTATTTTTTGTTTGCTCTATTATGTATATGGTGTAGACTGTTGTACTGTTGTGCTCTTTTTCCTTACTACTCTGGTAAGGTTTTTTAAGAAGGCAAAGACAACAGAGTGATTTATACGGTACTAAATAAAAATACCTTTTTTCAAAAAATAAAATAAAAATAATATACATATATATGTATATGTTTTTACATAAACTAAAGTGAAGACTGAGAGAACCAAGCTTTGCTTGTAAACTTGAGGAAGTTTGCACTGAACACACAACACATATCTCAAGTAATTCATTGGGATATGTATTTAGTAAGGATTAAACCCTCGATCTTCAAGGCGAGAGCTGCATGTCCTAACCAACTGTGCAACCTTAGGATTTTGCATAAATTATATATTGGAAATCTAAAATATCCAAAATAATAATAATGGTAATAACTAAATAAATAAATCATATTTGATAAATGCACATGTTATGATTTTTTGAGAAGTGCAAAAAAATATAAAACCAAAGTGCAATATATATATATATATATGTATGTATGTTTGTTTGTTTGTGTGTGTATTTCATAAAAGGATCGACTACACCTCGTTTTTGTTACACCTCAAATCCCGCTTGATTTCAACCACATGTTCCAATTTAAATAATTATATTTTCTCCTCCTTATCACTTTATCTATTATCTAAATCTAAACATTTGGTTGAAATCAAGGGGATTTGAGGTGTAGATGAGGTGTAGCCAATCCTTGCTAATATATATATATATATATAATTGTAAAATTAACTACTGTACAATATCCAAACATTTTCCATAAAATAACAAATTTTGAACATTTTGAGAAGTACAACATTTTTCACCCACATGAATCAAAATTATCTTGAATTAACTAGCAAAAGATAACGTAGCCAAAGAAATATACTAAATTAGTCGCCAACTATAAGAAATATAGTCTGTAAAGAAAATGACTAAAATCCAAAGACAAAACTATATGGTGGCATCAACTTAGCTGATTTTGGAAATGTGATTATTCATAAGAACACAATATAACCAACATTTTAAGATTCATGACCTTTTTGTAACTAGTTTTTTCCTTTAAGTTCTTATTGCACCATATACTATTTTATTTAGCGTAAGTTGCCTAATATCGTTCTTGCTATTTGGTAGCAATTAATTTTATTGTTTGGAGAACTATTTATTCATTCACAAAACTAATTGGTTTTGTGAATGACTAAGTAGTGCTCTAAAAACTAAAATAAATGCTAACAGTGATATCAGAGCATCGTTCAATCACACGGTGGACGTTGACATATCATCCAACCTTAAATAAAAAATTCCTCTTTTCTTTTATTTTACTTTACTTCTAAAAAATTATCAGGTGAAGGAAAATACCGTTCAACCCTCATGTATTCCAGTCCCCATTTTCATAGGCGAAAATTATGATTTTTGGAGCATAAAATGAGACATTTTTAGTTGTCAAGATCTATGGGATATTATAGGAGAAGATACTACCCCTGCAGTCACTTCAATACTTAATCAAACTCGGAGAAAAGAGTTGAAAGAAAATAAACAAAAAGATTCAAAAACTCTATTTATTCTGCAATAGGTAGTGGCTGATACTATCTTTCCAAGAATAATGTGGGCTACAATCGCAAAACAAGCATGGAGCACGTTATAGGAAGAGTTTCAAGAAAGCGTAAAGGTACGCACCATTAAACTTCAAATTTTAAGGCATGAATTAAAAATTAATAAAAATGAAGGAGTTTGAGACCGTAAAGGATTACCACTCAAAGATAAAAGAAATAGTTAGTCAAATAAGAGGGTAGAACATTCTCGACAAGAGAATTATTGAGAAAAATTTAATTTCTATTTCCCTTATGTATGATCCAATCATGAGAACGATTAAGCAAACTAAAGATCTTTCTACTTTATTGAAAACTGAATTGTTATCCGGCCTTTTTAACTAGGCAATATCCAGAATTACTTGATGAACAAAACTTGAAAGCTATCAAAGTAGAAGGCCCAGTTAGGTAACCGTAAAGTCCAAAAAACAAAGTACAAACAAGATCTCTATACATAGACAAGACTAAATCAAAGATGCAAGATCAGGCTCCATTAACCTGATGGATCAGTATCGATCCATGTCTATGGATCGGTACCGATCCATAGAGTCCTCCTGTACTTGGCTAACTTTAGCCATGTTGCCTACCTTTCATACCATAAGTCACTCCCAAGTCTCGTGGATCGTTCGCTTGCCGTATGCTATCAAACATCTCAAATGCAAGAAGTCGACATGATTACTTCCCCACCGATCGATTCAATCTACTTAATAACAGTTCCAAAGCAATGCAAACGAATCAAGAAACATCAAATTATCGACATGGTGATCCATCTCAAGGCAACCAAGCTAATCCATGGCCACATTTTATAGATCGGTACCGAACGATCCATATTGTTGAGTTGACCACGTCTTCTCTTGAGCAACTGCCGAGAGATCATAAAGAACATAGGAGAAGACATGCTGGAGCCTTTCCCGGCGACCTACAGCTATAAAGAGGGCTAGGGAGGTTTCATTTTTAGGATCCTTTTTCTTTCAAACAACTTTGCACTTATTTCTTGTAATTGGCTACTGAGTGGTACCGAACGATAAGAACAACGGTTGTAAATTAGAGATTACCAATAAAATCTCAAGTGGACATAGGCAACGATTAGCCGAACCATTATAAACATTTTATTATGTTCTATCTCTACTCATTTTCATTTAATTTTTCATCACTTTTATCCTCTACATAATCTATTTGGTGTTTGTGTCAATTTTGACGCAAACATTTTGGTGCTTTTACCGAGAGATGATTCTCAGACCAATTTGGATCCATTATCTACTATTGGATTTTCTAAATCCGAGTGATAGATCCATTTTTCATTATTTTTTGGAATTTTTAGCTACTCAAATTTTCAAAAACCTACATGAGAGCTTTCTACTGTGGCCCCTATGAGAGACCATTCTACCACTTCACGTGCTGCCAAAGATGTTGAAGAGACCAATCTCCAGCAGGTTGATGAGGTTGCGCAGTAAACCACCACGGATGTTAAGAACCCAGCTAATGTCATCACCAGAGTTGAGATGGACTGCATAATGAAATAGATGGAAGCCAAGCTACAGGAAAGTCGCAATGAGTTGAATGCACGGATGAAGCAAAGCTTAGACTTGTTGAATCATCTTACCAATAGTCATAGGAGGAGCAGGATGGATAGAGCACCTCTAATTCAGAATCTGATAGTTCCTTGTCATTGGAGCAAAGACTGAAGGATAGAAAGTAGAAGATGCTAAGGAAGGAAACCGGGAAGTCGAAACATCAGGCGGGATTGAGCCATGACCAAAGCTTATGGATCAGTACCGAATCATCAAGCTTGGGTCTAGGTCCTCGACTCCCGAGTTATGCTACTGATTTGGCTTCTGGGCATACTGTCGATGGTTAGAATGTTAGAATACAAGCGGGTACTGCAGATCTGCCATAGAGAGATTATGCGCAAGGGACTACTAAACGAACGGTTCTTCTAGAGTTAGGGAAACCTAGGTATCATGAGATTAACCGAGAGTGTTTGTCGGGTCAAACATTCAGGGTAGCTTATGTTCACCGCCATTCATTAGACATACTTGAATCAGATCTGACTAAAATGGTCGAGAGACTGATAAGCAAGATCCAACACCAGACGAATGATGAATGAGGTTCCTCCCTAAGCCAAAATCCTTTCACGGAAGATATCTTGCACGAGGAATACCCACGAAAATTTATGATGTTGGCGATGTCATCATATAATGGAAAGACGGATCTGAGACAACATCTGATGAAGTATGATTGGCATATGGATTCGGCCAGGGCTATTCATGCCGTTAGATGTCGTTGTTTCTCGATATTCCTGAAGGGGTCAGCAACGATGTGCTTTACTCGGCTGCCATCAAGATCCACATCATCCTTTGATCAACTCGCGTGAAAGTTCATAGAGCAATTCCACATGCATACAACTCATCCGAAAGACGCGATGTCACTTTCTAACCACTTCCAGGGAGCAGGAGAGTCTGTAAAGGATATTTTGCACAGACTTCATACTGGAATGATAGAAGTAAGCAATGCTCAGGAGGACATCATATTGATGGCGCTGATTAGGGGAATTCAACCCAATTCTAATTTCGGGAGATGGTTGGGAATGAAACCTCCGTCGAAAATGGATATATTTTACAAAAAGGCCAATCGATCCTTATGCCTTGTAGAGGCACATACTCATCCCCGAAGGGATGATGCTGAGGATTCAGCCGAAGTGATACAGAGCAGTATCGTGCTAAATCAGTCCGGAGGTAGATTTGGGAGTGTAGATATAATGTCAACAACAAGAATGATGGTCAAAAGTGTAAGATAATAGGGCCAGGAAGCGAAAACCATAAAATAGGAATCATCCCAGGATTCCTAAGCATGATAACTATACTAAGTTAAATAAATCAATAGAGAATATCAATTTGGTAGCTCAAAACACTGAGCAGTATAGAAAGCTGGCTTCAAGGGAGTTGACTGAGAAGGGAAAAAGATTTGGCAAGTTCTGCAGGTTTCACGAGACACATGGTCATAACATCAATAAATGCAGACATTTACGTGATTTGATCGAGAAGCTAATTCGTAAAAAGAAGTTGCAGCAATTTGTGAAAGCCCAGTAAGATGGCGAGCAAAGAAAGTCTAGCCTCTATGGGTCACCGTCCCAACAAGGGCAAGCCGGGCCTAGTGCTGATGAACCTTGGCGGCTTGAAAAACGTCTTATGATAAATACTATAACCGGTGGACCGCATCCGGTTGAGAAGAGTTGGAATGAGATGGAGCAGTATGTTGGTGCTCTAAAACATGCACTGAATGATAGCCATTTTGTCGTCGAAGACGGTACTCAAGCAAAGAACCTCAGGATTATGATGATGATTTCATTTTTCATAATAGAGATGCTGACGAGGTAGAAACTCCGACTATTGATCCACTAGTTATCTCGGCCATAATCAGACCTACTATAGTGGGAAAGGTTTTGGTTGACTATGGGTGTTCAGTCAACATTCTATTTGAAAGAACATATGACCAGATGCTTCGGAAGCAAAGGACTTAAATCCATGTAATTGGATCCAGGGATTTAAAGGGATGGCTACGGTGCCAGTGGGATGCATGGATATACCGGTGGTTCTTGGAGAGGGCAATCGCAAGAAAGTGCGAGTCGTGCCTTTTGTTGTGTTGGATATTTATTCTGCCTATAATGCTTTTTGGGCCGATCAGCTCTTGTTGAATTTAGTGAGGCCATCATGTCTTGGTATTTAACAATGAAATTCCCAATCGAGAAAGGTGCGGGTATAGTTCAAGGTGATCAGGGGCTTCACCGCGAGTGCTTCGTCACTGAATTGAAAGAGGCAAGGAGGAGAGAGAAAGGAAAGGGTGCAGAGAGGACTCTTTGCATCGAGGCTTTGGATGCATAGCAACCATCGCCTAAGCCCTGGCTCAGGTAGCATAGTTAGTTTCATAAGGATATGGACCCGAGGAAAGGCTATTGGATGGAAGGGCAGCTCCAGCCGAGCTAACAATCAATATCCCGATCAACTACGACGATCCTACACGGGTCTTGAAGGTTGGATCGAAGCTTGGCATGAGGATGATGAAAGAATCCGTTGCTTTTCTCCGGGCGAACTTGGATGTGTTCGCCTGGATACACTCAGACATTTGTGGAATATCGTCGGAGATAGCGAGCCATGCATTGAATATCAATCCAAAGAGAATTCCTATGAAACAGAATCGCCACAGCTTGGGTCCGGAGAGATCCGCTGCACTTAAAGAAAAAGTGGAGAAGTTGAAGGATAATGGCTTCATCCGCGATGCCCTATACCCGGAATGGGTATCAAATCCAGTTGTGGTGAAAAAGTCAAACGAGAAGCGGAGGACATGTGTCAACTATTCTGTCTTGAATAAGGCATGCCTGAAGGACAGCTTCCCACTCCCAAGAATAGATCAGCTGGTGGATTCAACGGCCAATCATGAGTTGCTGTCGTTCATGGATGCATACTCTGGATACAATCAGATCCTGATTTACATACCCGATCAAGAACACATCAGCTTTATAGTCGATATGGTATTGTATTGCTATTTTGTTATACCATTTGGATTAAAGAATGCCAGAGCAATCTACCAACGGCTGGTGAACATGATGTTTAAAGACCATATCAGACGCTTGATGGAGGTGTACATGGACGATATGCTCGTGAATTCATGGTGATCAGAATGAAACTCAATCCCTTGAAATGCTCATTTGGCGTTGCATCAGGGATATTCTTAGGCTTCATTGTAAACTCTCGTTGGATCGTGGCTAATCCAGAGAAGATCGAAGCGCCGAGGAACATCCAAGCCATGGAGACATTCAAAGATTCTAAATCCTGAATGGGAAGGTCACTACCCCAAGTCGATTCATCTCTAGAGCCACTGACAAATGCATACCCTTCTTCGTTGTGATCAAGAAAGGGAAAAGGAATTTCACTTGGATGCAAGAATGTATAGACACATTCTAGACTCTGGTGGATCACTTAGAGAGACCTCCCATCCTATCAAAACCGCTGATGACGAGGAATAGTTTTTCTATCTGGCAGTGTTGATGCATGCTTTAAGCACTGCACACGTACGTGAATATTCTTGAATTCAATGATCAGTGTATTACATCAGTAAGCGGTTGACATAAGCAGAAAGAAACTATCTGAAGCTATACAAGCTCGCATATTATCTGTTGATTTCTACAAGGAAGCTCCGTCCTTAATTTCAGGCTCATCTAATCAAAATTCTGACCGACTAGCCTTTGAGATAGGTCTTGCAATGACTCGAGACCTCTCGAAGGCTATTGAAATGGAACATTGAGTTGAGCCAATATGACATTACCTATCACCCTAGAGAGCCATCCAGAGTCAAGCTTTGGCGGACTTCATTGCCGAATACACTATGCGAGATCATACTTCGGAGAGTAGTGGAGGACATAGTGCCAAGTGGAAAATGTACATGGATGGTGCATCTAATGAATGTTGTTCCGACGCCGGAGTCGTGGTAGTGACCGCTGAGGAACATCCAATTTGTTATGCCTTGAAACTCGACTTTCCCACAACAAACAACGAAGCAGAATACGAAGCCTTGTTTGTAGGACTAAAGATTGCCAAAGAGTTGGGAGTTAAAATTTTCATATCTGTTATAATTCCCGACTGGTGGTATGTCAAGTACAGAAGGAGATTCAGGTGAAAGGAGCAAGGCCAACTCCTTATCTAAACCGAGCCCTTGAGCTGCTTAGTGATATTTAATATTACACAATAATGCATATTCCCAGAGATGAAAATGCAAGGGCTAACTCGTTAGCTAAGTTAGCCAGTTTGGGAAATGCGCAGCTCATGGGCTTAGTTCTGGTGGAAGTACTATTAGCTCCAAGCATCGACCATATGGATGTCGATTGGATCTTGGAGGCTGAACCTGAGAAGGAGTCGTAGATGACTCCGATTACGAACTATCTACAAAGAGGAATCCTTCCGAAAAGGAAGAACGAACAACGTCAGTTCCTTTGTAATGCTACAAGATTTATCATGCAAGAAGGGGTACTTTACAAAACAAGATTCTTCGTCCCTATGCTTCAGTTTTTCGCCAATAGTGAGGCAAGCAAGTCCTAAAGGAAGTTCATGAAGGGGACTGTGGCAACCATACCGAGGGGCAAACCCTAGCGAGGAAGATCCTTCGGTATGGGTATTTCAGACCGACTGTCAACCGAGATGCTGCTGATTATACTAGAAAATGTGATAAATACTAGAGATTCGTCAAGGTACCGAGAGCCCCACCAACGGAGATAACTCAAATGGTCAGCCTATGGCCGTTTTCAGTCTGGGAATCGATATCATTGGTGTATTGTCGATATCTAAAGGTAGCGCAAAGTACACCATCGTCGCAGTTGATTAGTTCACCAAATGGACTGAGGTGGGGCCGTTAGCTACAATCACCACAAAGAAAGTAATCAATTTCATGGTCAGAAACAACATCTGTCATTTTAGGATTCCACGAACGATTATTTCCGATAATGGGACCCAGTTCGACAGTGCCAAATTCAAGGACTTCTGCCGTAGTCACAACATCGAGAAGAGATTTTCTGTTGTAGCATACCCTCAAGCGAATGGACAAGTTGAAGTAGTGAACAAGATTATAAAGTCTATCCTAAAAAAGCCATTGGAGAAGGCTAAGGGCAAGTGGGTCAATAAGCTACCATTAGCACTTTGAGCCTACCGAACGACCCACAAGTCAGTGACTAGCCACTCTCCATTCACCCTAACTTACGGGTCAGAGGCTATGATCCCAGTTGAACTCGAAGTACCTTCTCATCGAGTGACTCACTACAATCCTCAGACAAATGAGGAACTCCTATTGGAGTCCCTCGACATGATCGATGAGAGGCGCGACGAAGCTAAGTTAAGGGTAGTTGCACACCAAAACCGAGACGTCCGGTATTACAATACAAAGGTCAAAACTCGGACCTTTGAAATCGATGACCTCGTGCTTAAACAAATCTTCCTTGGCCTTATGAACTTGGGCCCAACTTGGGAAGGTCCATATGTGATCGAAAAGAAACTTGGACAATGGACATGATCTCACACCCATCGGCATGGAATAGTGAACACTTACAACGTTATTTCACTTGAATGTAAATTTGTACATAATCAAAGTTGTGTAACCAGGCATAATCTGTCATTTCATACGTTTTATAAAAGGAGTGACTTCCATAGCTCGTAAACCCGTATGTACTCAATTTTACAATGTGAATGGCGTTATATTTAAATAAGCATGCATGTGTAAAGTGCAGGTGTGCAGGTACCTAGAGGTGGATGCCGACTAGACTTCTGCAGTCCATGATTAGACACATGAAGTTCAACCACATTTGGTGTCCAGAGATAGATGCCAAATGACTCTTTAACCCAAAACTTAGGGGTAGGAGTATAAATTCTCGAAGGCTAAACGAGACAGTTCGCCTTTATTGCACATGCCCGGAGTTTGGCAAAGCATCCACACCTTCCGGAGTAAGCAAGACAAAAGGTCTGGGCCCGAAGAAAGGCGGGATCTTATTTACAAACTTCGATTAACGCTCGGAGTTAGGCACGATCGAAGGTAAACATCTTGGAAAAGGATGTTCAAACCACTATGACTAAGTGGTTAACTCCGACCGACGCCAAAGTTTGGCATGCTCAACATGCACATTTATAGGAAGGATGTCCAAGGAGGCATCTGAGTGTGAACTACTACAATTAACACTTGGAGATACGCACGATCGCACTTGAAACATCTTTGAAAGGGATGTTAACTCAGCCCTTAAAGTAATTGGAATTTGACCAAGTTCTAAAGTTGAACATAGTCATATGCAGATAAACATCCCAGAGATTATTCTTAACTAATAAGCAATGAAATGAACCAAAGACTTAGTCCGATGAAGACAACGAGAAGCAGATCGCAATCATATTGAATGTAGAGTACACTTCTCAAACACTTGGAAAAAAATAAAATTCACCCAAGACTTGAACGAAACGAAAAGTATTTTTATTCACATACAAAACAAGTACAAGTGTTATTAACATCCAAGTTGAAAAACAAAAAACCAAAAGTTCTTAAGTACTTCTATGCGACAAAAAACGTAAAGGAGGCGAACGATCATTTCTTCGGCTTGTGCTTCTTTCCTTTCTTCCCATCACCAGAAGACTATCCGCTTGAGCCTTTATTCTTTCTCCTACCTCCTCTTCCCCCGCTTTCTTGATCCTTCATTGGAGTACTTTGTGGTGAGAGGGGTGCGCTTTGAGCAACTCCGGCCATAGGAATTGCGACTAGAGCGTAGATAGGATCTTTAGGAGATGCGATAGATAACGAAAGAGGGAAGGAGTCTGCTGTTTCTTGCTTGATTTTGACGGCATCCAGGACTTGTTTATCAATGGATCTCTTACTTAACGGGCATTATAACAGGTCTCAAAGTCGTAATCATTGAAGCATCCTCATTAATCTGAATCTCTCGGAACTCACCGGTCCCTTCTTCATCTAGGGCTTGGATCTTTGTGCACTGGGACCGGGAGTATCGCCGACCGGAATGCTTGAGGTTGCTCCAAAGGCAGTCACGACTGTTGAATTGATTATTGTTGTAGTTACTCCTGGTTGGGGGATTTCTTAGGGAAGAGTTGGAGTCGTAGGTTGACCTATAATTTGAGATAGATGAAATGAGAGATTAGCAATGTCAACCGGTATCATGTGTGTCTTCTCAAACGCGGGTGTGGTCAGCGATATACCTCCGTTGGATAGAGATTCAATGTGGGCAGGAATACGACCTGAATTTGCATCCAAGATTAGAGACAACATGCTAGGCTTGAGAAGCTGCGGCGCATTCGGATCATACCCAAGGTCCGATGAACGGACAGAAGCAACTAAGGCCTAGAAGTAAGACCTGTCATAACATTCTAAGGAGTGGTGCTAGAACCTTCAGCTTGATCCCTCCGAACTGTATCAGCCAATTCTGGATGCAAGACAAGTTTGCCTACTCTGAGCACCTCGATCTCCTCTGCGCTTAAAATCTCATTCTCCTACTCCACCAAGTCTTTTTCGGCCCCTTCAGAGTGCTCGCGCTCATCCCGAATGATTTTCTCCCATGCCATCGCCAAGGTGCAAGGATAAGCTTTACTGTGCCACACCAGGTCTCAAAATTTAAGGACACTGGCGTGGTAGTTGGTAATGAGTGGATCGAAACTATACTTAATTCATCTTTCTGTGGAAGCCACTAACTCGCCCACTCTTTTCTCCTTATCTAATGCATCATCTCTTTCCTTACGCGCATTGCTTCTCTCATTGCGAGCACCGAGCAATTTTCATAGTAAGTTTGAGCAGTCTAAAGAGCCTCATCTTTCTCTTTCCTCTCACTTTCAAGTTGTGCTTTGATCGCTCTTACTTCCTTGGCCAAATCTTGAATCCTATGGTGAACAGACTCCACTTTAATAATGTGATTCTTTTTTTCTAGCTCGATTGCAGCCTTTAAATCCCTAACCTTTTGATCGATGCCATCTTTGGCCTTCTTTAACTTAGCAACTTCTCCACCGAGATAGGCGACAATCTCGTCATTCTAATTCACTATGAGTTTCATTCCCGCGATTTTGGCGTCCAGGTTCTTAAAGTATTTTGAAATTTCCTTAGCTTGCCTCCTCTAAGTAAAGTACTGATTGTACACATCCCCAACGCATGCTATCGTCTGACCCTTGACCTCACGTGGGATGTCTTTTAGATTGAGAATAGATTTGCAGGCTTTGAGGTTGATCCATAGGAAATGATGTTGTAATTCAATAATCTAAGGGTTTGAAGCGACCAGTCGTTCCTCTTTAGTATAAGGCTGTTCAACCGGCTTCTCGACATGCACTTTATAGTGTCTGCATTGAGAAGAATCAGATGCATTAGATTTTGATGGGCGTTAAGACTATTGGGAAGTATAGGACGGTGCTGGCTGCTTGGTGGAGAGAGAAGCATGAGATGTGTCATTGGATGGACGGTTGCCTTGATGACTAGAATGCCTCTCCGAACCCCTGGATAAGGGAAATCAGGAACTACAATGACGCCTAAACGATGAATCATGTGGCATGTAGTCTTCCTCTCTACCCCCACAATCATGGCTTGAACGTTGGTTGGAATCAAATTCACGACTGGGCTTTTGAGGTCACGTAGTTGCTTTTCACCTCGACTGATATCCCATTTGATCTCGGAAATCCTCGTATAATCAACATTGCTCCATGGAACCTTCGAGTAAAACGAAGATAAATCAGATTTGACATGACAAGAGCACTGCATGAGCTGTAAGGAGTGCAGTGCATGTGCGTATGCATGCAAGTGCTCTAGTGTTCTCCCGATGGACCGTAGGTTTGGATTTTGCCGATAGGGGTATTCTTCCTCGCTTTGGTAGAAGGCACGTCTTCTTGAAAATGGATGGGGGACCCAACATCCCCAATACTCATATCGACAAGGCCAAAAGAGTTTATTTTATCTGGAATCGTCTCGAGGCCATAAAAGGTATCCTCCAAAGTCTGTATAGGAGTCTCAAACATAAACTTAGCCGGAGGAGGTGGGGTCGGAGTCCTCTTTTAGGAAGCTTAATTTGAAGGCCCTTTCTCTAAGAGGTTGTTGACCATCATCGCCTTCACCCTCTTTGCTATGTTCTACTGCTCCCTTACCTTCATTCCTGATTTCGCCCTCTTCGACGTGCTCCTATACATGACTAGCTTCAATTAGTGGACTTTGAACTAAGGGCACCGATGAGCGATCTGCATTACCTTCTAACAAAGAATCATCCACACCATCGTCACCATCTTCCTAAGCCGCAACAACGCTGCGATCGGGTTCCAACAAGTTATAAGAATGCATATTTTCATTGCTGAGCAGTAACTTGGTCTTTTTCTCTTCCTCCGGGATTAGATGAAGTTGTCTAACAGTCTCTGCCAATGTTGTATTAGAAGGCCTGCGCGGTATATCTAAAAAGAATGAAAAAGATGTTTAGAAGTGACAAAGTTACGGATGCAAAACCACAAGATAAAGGCTATAAAGTGGAGCCATGGAGATATCCATTGTTTAGTGAATCCGGGAGGATGGCAAACAAAGAAGAATTCCTCTTTGAAAAAGCTTAACTTATTCCAAGTACCGACTATGATCCGGCAACCTTGGGAAGGTTCTAGAAAGAGGAGGGAAGGACTTTCCTTATGACGCTTAAAGCTGAACAAATATCAGATCTCTTGGTTGCTAGGAATTTGATCAAAGTGGCAAGCAAATATAATGAACAAACTATAAAGGAAAGCATAACTATTCAGATGAAGCTATGTTGGAGCCAGTCGTGAATTGTAGAACCTGCCGAATGAACTGATTAAATGATGGGACACACTCTACCAAATATGTATATTTATTGCATGCTGTATATCCATATTGCCGATGGTGTGCTCTTTGATGACATGTCGGAACCAATACATCCTCGAATGGGGTTCCTTGCTATTCACAAATTCTCCTAAGAGAGCCTTCTTCGATTTTGGAAGTGGGAGAATCTACAAGATCGTCTAGAATGATTGCATCTTCAAGAGTATTGGGGCTAGGTTCAACTCCTAGACCTGGACCTTATACGGGCTTAACCTCCGACCCTCCTAGAGGCCCTATTGGAACTACAAAAAACCTGTTATTCTACTGGTGGATGTTGAGGTACAGGTTGTACCGGAGTTTGTTGTGCAAGTGGAACCATGGTTGAGCTTGCCTTGGTATCTGATTCGGTGTATCTGACAGTTGATGGACCTTCAACTTGAGCAGAGAGATCCTCGGAATATCTATTGGTCATAGCTATCAAAACTCAACACATAAGTGATATCAGATTAAATAAAAATTATGCCCCATGCTAAAATGAAAGCCCAATGCAGTGTTGTGCAGTGTCATGTAGTGCTGATTTCAGATACTATACAACAATCCATCTTAAATTTTGAACTTCATCCGAAGCGACCGTCATCATTGACCATCCCGATGGGCTTTCATGTCTTTGGCTATGCCATGGAAATGCTCTAGAGTTCTGGGGATAACATTCGGAGAGATCAAGACATCGATCAATAATGCAACTCTCGGGAGAGGTTTTTAGGATTAAAAACCCGTAAGCGTAGGATCGATACCGGTTCATATCTTTGGTGGGTTCTCTTCTCATTTGAACTTTGTTCCCCCATCCAAGGCATCGCCATCGATACGGAAGCTCGTCGGCGTTCATCTCCACTACCATAGCCTACCTAAAATCGTCCTAGTGCGAATAGAGAGTTCGATTCGAGTTTTGGATCTTGGACTAAGATGTTATGATGAATGGGTTGGGTATGATCCAAGGAAGATGAGTGTAATGACCCACTTTTCCGTACAGTTTAAGCTGACAATAAACCGCACATGTCCAATCCAAATTGAATGGAAAGGCGGATAGTTAGGGAAAAGAAAGAAGAAAGAAGACAAGAAGAAACTAAACAACACAGAATCTCACAGCGGAATGAATAATCTATAATATATAACAAATCTTTACATAAAAACAAAAATGTAATATATGCATATACAGACATCAATCAGAGTATGCTAACCTATTTCAGCCCGGACAGTTATAACAACCGGTCCTTATAGTTGCTGATAAATACAACCATGAATGCAATGGAAAAAAAACCATGTACGTGAATACGTCTTTGGGCCTCCAGCTCATCTCCTGAAGTTTTAAAAAAAAATCCAACTAAACCTGGAAAATATGCTCGATCTGATCCGAGTATTATAGGAAAACAACGCCTGGGTCAATCTGGTAAAACCAGCGTGAGAACTTAAATCACAAGGAATTTTATTTATTATAACTTTTAAAATCCTTTAAAATCAAAGGTATCTCCTAAGACCACGCAGCACATAAACACGGATAGGTTTTTACCTTACGATAAACAAAAACTTTTATATCATAATTCTAGTGATATTATAATAATGTCCAAGGGCGAAAATAATAATAATCAAGTAGTTGTGATGCTCGTGAGTGTACATCACAACAATACTAGGTATATAATCGAAAATCGATAAGGCACGTTCGTTAATTGTGTAGGATTTCCATGGAGGCGCCCTCAATACTTCGAGAACGGTCCTCCTGCACAAGGATCAGAGATGTCCTTCCGAAGCAGCATACATCCCTAGTGATGTACCATAGGAAAAACATGGCTGGTCTAGTTAAGACCGAGTGCATCAGCCCATGCATGCATAACAACTGTGAGTGACATCTAGGAGGAGCCGAACAAACCTTATGGGTTTGCCAACCCTACTGGCCATGCCTCCTATCTCTGGTTTTAGTCATTCCCATTGATGAGGGTACTCCAGCATTCCAGCTCACACACCGCCATCAAAATAGATCATGGAATCCCACATGGATTCTAATACCCCAACGGGTCTCGGAATCATACATGGATTCCAACATCTCAAATAGATCTTGGAATCACACACGGATTCCCATAACTCAATAGGTCTCGGAATCACATATGGATCCCAACATCTCAATACATCACGAAACTTCTCCATAGAACCGTATATAGTTTTCGGAGTAGTCACGGGTTTCGAGTCATCTCTTACGAGTACACTCTTCCTCTTCCCTGGCGCCCCAAAAACCAATCGCCGATTTCCGGAATGCTCAATACCGGTTCTTTAGGAAATAATTAGACAATACATAAGGGCGGGGATCACCCCCTAGCTATTTAAGTGGATGGATCTGCTTATCATTTGAAGAACAAAACGATTTATATGTACAGTATAGCACCACCGATGGTAACTATACCATATAATTCTCGTGTTTCCCCTAGATATTTCCAAAGTTAAAATCTTTCGATGTTAAGTATGGAATAATTCTATACCACCAAAATTTAGAAGGATTACATATTTAGGCAAAGATTTTATAGTTGGTTATTTAACTACCAAATAATCAAACATTCAAAACAAATATTACATTTCCCATGGAAATCACCAAGCCTCTTTAAATTAATCTTTCATTAATTTAAAATCACATTTCAAATACTTTGGAAATCACTTCCATATACTTTTCTCAACAGGATCGGTATATTCACAAACCACCACTCTTCAATTCTTAGAAAATATAACCATATACTTATCTCAATGGTATAAGTATATTCACAAACCATTTCACTTTCCAAACTTAGAAACTTGGAAACTCCTAAAAATAGATATGGAAAGTATTGTTCAATATCGAATATGGATCGCAGCTTACCCAATGGTTACGTCGCTATCCCAGCGAATCCATAGTAAACTGTAGGCAATCCCTGCCCCTCCAATTATGCCATGAATATCAAACATCTCTTTCCAAATTCCTTTATCTTATCAATATTTCCAAATCTATTTATAAAGTTTCTTTATGAATCTTCAATCTATTTATAAAACATTATTTATAAACATTCTTTCCAAATCTCAAATCCCATTTATAAAACTTTTCTCTTTCCAAACTTTCAAACTCATTTATAAATTCTTTTATAAATATCTAGAACCATTTATAAACTCTTCCCATAATTTAAACAACTTATTTACTAAACTTTCCGGTGTAAGATTCCCTTAATAAAACAAAAATTATTTAAAATAACTTAAAATAATATTATTTAAACAACCTTCCTTTTCATTTAAATTATATCTCATTTAAAATAATAACTTAAATATCATTACTAATATATTAAATTAATTTTAAACACTATTATTACAAAAATAAGTTAACTTCAAAACAATATTAATGTAATAATTAATTAATTATAAAACTTTATTAAAACAAATAATTAATTAACTTTAAACTAATATTAATATGATAATTAATTAATCTATAAATACAATTAAATAATTTAAATTAATATAATTAAATAACCCTAATTAAAATTTAAAGCATAGATAATTACTTTAAACAAATAATGAAAATATAATTAAAACATTTTTAAACCCTGACTAAAAACTTTAAAATAATAATTAAGCATTCTTAAACACATTTAAGAAATAACCTCCAAGAATCATATTAATAAAATAATTAATTTTAAATCCATAATTAGCTTTTCAAATTTGAAAGAGGCTTAACGATCACCATGGTACTTAAATAAGCTACCATATTATTCAATTTAACTTTTCAAGTTAACAACAAATATTTACATAATCCATGACTATGAAAATAAATCCAACACTTAACCATCATTAGTTAATAAATTACTTATTCAAAGTGGCATATCAGTTAAGGATATATAATCAAATGTCCAAGACTATAAAATAGCAGAAGAGAGATCTATTCTGCTAATTAATTGTCAAATTAATTTAACTAGTGAAACTGTATTTTATTCCATAAACATGTGCTCAATTACCATATTCAATCCATTTTAGCTTAATAGTATTTTATTTGGCCAAATAAACAACGATAATTAAGGTGTATAAATTTGAACGACGTTATTATTTAAAATAATGTTATTTAAATTCAATCTATCTGAATATGTCATAAATTTTTATATGTCCAAAGCTATCAACAAGTTACCCTACAATGTTGTACTTGGCAATACGAGTATAACACAAAAATCAGGTCAATTGGATTTAAAGCGAGCTAGATGTCATGTTTAAAACTTAATGCCTTTTCTTATATAATTAAACACATAAATTTGTTTTCTCGTCAAAGCTCAAGCCAATAAGGCCCACACGGTCCATGCCTAAGCTCGTGCTTGCAAAGAAATGCCCCATTTCATCATGCAATTGAACACATTTCAGGGGACTTAAATGCAAATATATGTATAAGGAACAGTGCTCCTCCTTTTTACTCAATTTCGCATGCTCCAGGCTTTATAAAAGATTGTCGCCTCTTCCATCTTCAAGGCCAATGCTTGCTCATGAAATCATATTCCTCCCCTCCTTCATACTTCATGCAAGATCCACTCACCAAAGGCCCAAGACCCACTGCCCACAACCATCCAACCGAGCTTCATCCATGCATGCATCCACACTCATGCTTTTTCATCCCACCTGCATTTAAATGTCTACTAATATTTTCCACAATCTTGTACACATATCCATGCATGCCACACCTCCCTTCATCCCTGAAACTCACCAACACACTAACTCCTACAAATATAAGCCTGCCATGTCACCGCTAATTCCAGCACCCCCCCTCACGCTTCCACTTACTTCTCCATTCATTTGCCTGCACAGGCATGCCTGCACACATTCACATACATTAATTTCACGGCCATGTTCCGGTACTCAACACATGTACACCCACCATTGTACCACACACACGAATGTAAAGATAAGGAAGATAGAGGGAAATGAAGTGAGAATGTTTGGTTGTGTGGCTTCATGCTTCTATGCAAAAAAAGGAATGGAATAAAAAGAAAAATAAAGGGAAGAAAATGAAATATATCCCCTAACTACTAACATGAATGTATGAATATATAATACTTGGAACCATGGAAAAGCAAGGACACTCATTAAATGCTTGTAGTCAAAATCATGAACAAAGAACAACAGATATATACCGAGCAAAGATTTGTGTGGCGTTCTATGGATGTATATATGACCATACATGAACGTTTCTTAACAGCTAAGAAAATTAAAAAAAATAGGTACAAACATTAATTGCGAAGTCCCAAAAATCATGAGCAAGGACATGCGCATTTTGTTTTAGAAAAGTTCTAAGGGACCGATGCCACACAATAACCCTTTCGCGTACGAGACGCCAATGACAAAAATAAAAATACGATCGCGCACAACATTGTGATACGATCTCAAAACGTAAATAAAATAGACAAATTAACTTATTTTGTGAAGTTTTAAAAGTATCGACGTTTGCCGCAAAAATCATCAAACGAAAATTTAATTATTTCCTAATTAAAAATTATGGAAAAATTCTAAAAATTAAATTAAAAATACGTCGTTGGAAATCAAATCTTAATTTGAAACATTGATTTTATTATAACTTAATATAAATCCGAATATTTAAACAAATTAAATATTCAAATTTGAAGGCCTAAAAATACGGGTTGCTACACTCTTCCCCACTTAAAAAGAATTTCGTCCTAGAAATTTTACCACATGAACATCCAATATTAATCATAAGCCCATATGATGTTCATAGATCACTTATTAACAGAATCTGGTTCAATCACTACTCGAACACATGACTCTTCTTCCAAACCAGTATCGCTCACCTGATTTTCTAGTGTAGACTCTAATTATGCTCTTTTATTAGGAATCTCTGCTCTCCTTACATAGCCGTAGCTATGATAGAAAACCTTGGTTCCATATCAAGAACTTTCATCAAATGCTCGCTGTCAAAAATCGAGTAATAGATCCTTATTTGGAGCGGTATAAAACACTCCAAAACCAAATACTCGAATATTAGATCAAAACTATATGAAAAGAGAAATGATCTATATCCACCTTCGCACTTATTTAATTGGTTGTTTCTAATACCAATTCTATTACTACTACATTATTTATGAAAACATTTTCATAAAACATAACTTAAGTTGTAAAACTTGTAAAATTATATATCATAGCCTAAGGGTATACACAATTACGATTCAAATTTTATTTTAAATTTACAAGAATTTTAAACACCCGGGTTTTTATTCAGAACACTTTTTGAAACGATACCATATATTATAATATATAGCTCAAGTAAACCCAAAATTATACCCAGGAATTGGGTTCTACTAAACAGTATTATACATTTCCTTTTCAAAACCCATTTTGAAACAGTACCATAAATATATTTCCAGCGAAATATTTCATCGAAATATCCAATTCAAATTTGCTTTGGATTCGCTCGGATTCGAACTCAATCCGACCGTACAATGACAAGGAGAATAATTTACTAAGTGCACAATACCATTTGCCTAGTAAACATCTGATCGTCACTTAGAAGATTATTCTGAGCACCACAAAATAAATCGGGACTTATTCCCCGAAATATATCCAAAGGAATACACATTTCTTTTGAATTCTCATTTTCAAAGAATTTATACTTAAAGTATATTTTCTAAGCAATTATTTCCAAAATATCGATACACCGAAAAACCCCTTTAAGAAAACTATTATTAACATTTCCAAAATCATTCATACTGTAACAACCCGAAATTTAACCCATAATAATTAATTCGTTAATTAATTAAATAATAAAATAAATTTGTGAAATTATCAGAATTGAGCCACGGGAGTTGCACCAATGTGTCTGTGATAATTTTTTGGTCAATTTCCATATATAGAACGTCTGAATCCGAGCTATTATGGAGGAGAAACGAAATAAACAAGGAAATGGAGAAAAAAAATACATATTGGGCTAGGTCGACCGAGGGGTCGACCTAACCACGCCCTAGGTCGACCGGTCGGTCGACCTAGGGAGAGGGACGGTCGACCGCCCGGTCGACCCTCCTATGGGTTTGAGGCGAAGGAGTTCCTCCTTCGTCCTGTGCGATTTTAACACGTCAATTTCGTTGTTTTCTCTCATCTGGTCCCTTTGTGCTTCCATCTAACGGCTCCTATTCAGCCTATGACGTGGTCGCACCATATTCAATGTCCAAATCCAACGGTCTGAGATCCACTTCTACCCCTATAAATAAGACCCTATGCCTAACACTTTTTCTTATTCTAGATTTTCTCCGCTTGGGTTCACCTTTTCAGGAAGGACCCTAAAAGGAATAATTTTCTAAGGAGAGAATCTTTTTAAATAAAATATTTTAATACCCTCAAATGGATCTGGGAAGACCAAAAGGGAAGAGCTTAGGACCACAGGTAAGTGATTGTAATTATTTATATTTTTAAGTAATTTAAAATAATAGGGTTTCCAATAGTTGTAGTTTTACTATGATTTTTGGAATAACCTTTTTAGTAGTTTATTTACAGTTTTTTAGAATTATTTCAGTCTATTTCTTGTTGCTATCCATTTTAGTTAATTTTAGTTTATTTTTGTTAATTATAGCTTTTCCATTTATTTACAGTTTATTTACAGTATTTTAATTTATTTACCGTTATTTATGCGTTATTTACATCTTTTTCCTACGCTTTGGATTTTCTTATATTTTCAGTTTTATTTTATTTCTCCTTCTTCTTCACGTATGGATTAGGATTATAAAATTATAAGAATACTGAAATAACGGAAGATAAGATGTAAATCGTAAAGACTGTAATAAAAATGGAATTAAGACTGAAATTGAGCCTAATTATGATATTGATGTTAGAATTGGACTAATTAAAGATAATTGGTCTAGTTATAACTTAGAATTATAACTAAAAAGAGCATAAGATGAAAGGAGCTTATTTTTACACTTGGGCCTTGTGTTAAGTAATAAGCATGATTATAACATAGGTTATCTATACTATATTATTATTAGTGAGTTCAATTTTAAGCTCACACAGGCCCCCTTGAAATTTGACAACTGAATCGTCTCCTAATTTGTTTCTCTATGCACTGTCTCGGTAATTTTATCTTCTCCATTTTTTGGAAAATTCCGTTCTCCCCATCACTAACCTTTTTTTCACAATTTTCACCCACCCGAAATCGATGAGTTCCCCCTTCTGCTTATCTCCTCTTCCTTCTTTTCCTCTGTGGGAATCAATAAATTCCCTTCAATTTCTACCTTAACCGTTCCTTTATCATCGGTTTCTCTCCCCCATCGTCAATTATTGTACAAACCCTAACCTCAACGCCTCTCCATCGGTTTTCGCTTTCGCCGTTCCTTGCTCGGCATTGATTTTCATCTGCTTCCACTTACTAGAGCTCAACCACACTTCGTTGGTTTGCGTTTAAAGGTGTAGGTGTTATATGTGCTATTTGCCTAATTATATATCCTATTGGAGGTAAAAAAACCCAGATTTCTATTGGTGAACCCATTATGTTGCCATTGCTTTCCTGTTTGTGCTTTCGTGGTTTTATTTGCTTCTTTTTTATTATTAGTTCGTTCTGTAAGTTGTTGCTTCAACTATGCTATTTGTAATCAATTTTTGTCCGAATAAATCAGATAGATCCCCTCCTTTTTGGGGTTTAATTAAGAAAGATCTACTTTGGTTTTGGAGATACAGAATTATTAGTGGCATTAAAATGGAAGTATGAATGCAAATTACAGCAATTTTATGGACCTGTAAAAAGGTTAAAAAATCTCTCATGCTACATATAAAATGATTCACTTTGAGTTCCAACTGCAATAGACAATATACAGTTTTTGTAATTGTAAATTTTGACTGAAGTTCGGTTATATGAAACTTACAGAGAATTTTGTTTTATATTTTTTGAGATGAATACATTGTTACCACTCCATGTTATGTTTGTTTTTTCTACATGCGTGGGTTCTACTATATTCTAATGTTTCAAGTTAAAGTTCGAAACTATAATTTGGTGATTAAAATTAATACATAAACAGATCCATCGCCGAGCGAAAACCTGAATGTTGTGAGAGGTTTTCTTATCCATCACCAGCTTAGACATGAATGTAGTATTTGTTTCTGCATATTTGATTTTCCAATAAGCTTCAATGCCAATTTTTTCACCTGGTCCATTTTTAGAATATAGTTATTCTTTGGGGGCTAGGTCTATTATTTGAATCTTATTTGTTGGCTCTGCTCATTTAAGTTTGCTAGATTTGATCGTTTATTTTTTTATCTTCCAAATATAGACTTGCATATATGCTGTGGTGGATTTTTCTTCCCTTTTTCCTGACCCACTCCGGTCTAATGTTAATTACATTTACATGTTCCCGATTTACTTTCATATCACAACTGGATTTGTATTTGAAGCGAGCAATTTATAATCAGTTTTTTTCCTAGAAGGCAACTTAATGACAGTACCGAAAACTTAGATTTAGTTTGGACTGTTTTAATTGTTTGACTTTTCTCTTATTAGTTGTGTTTTGATTCGATTTGAATGAAATGCATATATCTGAGATAAGGCAAAACATGCATGATGTAATCAATGTTTTGTTTCATCATTCATAGGATACCAATTTCTTGTAGTTTAACAATTTGTTAAGTCTGTGAAGATTTTCTTTTAATATATTGCTTATGCCAGTTCGTTTACCCATAAAACTTAATATGAAACGACAAAAAGCCATCACAATATCAAATCGCTGTGTCAGGCTGAGTTTAGAAACCTTATCTATTTACTAAAAGTATATTTTCCTTCAACAACATTGGTGACTTCGATGCGCATTTTTTTGTTTTATTGCAGCTATACTTCTCTTTTACAGCTTTTACTACACACATGACTATACAATGTCTGGTTCTAAAAGATTTATGCATAGGTAAGATGCTCATAGTTTAAAGTTTTTATATATGTATATGAATTAGCATAACAAGTAGCCAAATTTACCTTAATTAAAGCATGTATATTTAAAATGATACATATAATATGTGATTTCCATTTTAGATTAACAACGACTTATTTTACAATGAATGAACACCATTTTTATTTTATTTTCTTTATAGTTTTTTTAAACATGGATAATTCATATCAAGGAGAAACAATCTCAAGCCATCCAGATAAAAAGATCAAGAGAAATACTTCCATCCCATAAGGGACATCTAAAACTTTGTAGTATTATTAGTTCCTTAAAAGTTCTCATTTTTATATTTTAGTAAAAGTGACTGTTATACCATCTTATCTTGCACACACACATGATATACAGAGCTCCTTGCATAAATAAAAGTTTTATACTAAAACATAATACAAGTTGGGGGTAGTGTTCGGGTATAGATTCTATTATTATTATAATGAAATCTCTTTAACGACAGCAAGGAGTAGAAATGAGTCAACATCAGCAGTAAATGATTATGCTACTGCACAAACACAGAAGACTATCAAGAGTCCATGGAAGCATTTGGTGGTCACTTCAATCAAAGTTGGCATGATTTTTAGCTCTACCCATGTGACTAGAAGGGCAATACTGTGTTATAATTTAAAGTTACTACATCACTCATTGCCCAACTACTTTTTGGAAAAAAATTAATCATGTAATATACATATTTTAGATTATCTAATTATATAATTTGTTATGTTATTTGAAAGGAAATGTTGGGATAAAAAGACCATAAAAATGTATAATGTGTATCGTGCGCTATGTATGGAGTTTTTACATTTTTTTTCTAAATTCTAGAAATCGTTATTTTCTTGAATGAAATCTAAATGTACTACGACTGTCTCTTTTATGAATGAAAAGCGGATTGTATTTTAAGATAATTAAGTTTGTTGCATGTAAGGTTCAATTTGTCATGGATTTATAGTGTTTTACTCCACCTTATCTTCTTTTTAGCATGTTCAGTGCTTCATTATTCCCTTGATATCATATTGATATAACATTTTTTATGCAAACTATGATTTAATTTTTCCCATTATTAGGGAAATGGAATTGGATTTTTCTCTAGAGGAGATGTGATTGGAGTGGCACGTGCTATTTATAAAGGTTAGTTCCTTCTTCCAACATTCATTCCACTATTGCGGTATTTATTTGCAAAAATAGAATATTTCCTGCTATAGGTCATTGGACTGATGGATTGCTAATTATTCGTGTAGTGGATAAATCTTATAATATGAACTTGCAATGTTTATTTCTCCAAATCTCTCATCTGTTAATACATTTTAGTCAATATTATGTGCCAAATAGAAGTTGTTTTGTCAATTTGTGATTGATGGCAAAGCCATTTAACCTGTTGGGAGAATTCAGCCTTCCTTTGTTTTTTGGTTAGGAGAGACTACAAAATTATAGGTTTGGAGAAGAATTTCAGGATCATAGAGAGTAAGATAGTAGTGAGACCCAGTTTGAAGACGACGATGCCATATGACTATAGTGACATGGGAGAAGGGAGCAACTGGGATCAATTTTTCAAGAAGGCAGTTGAGGAGCTAAGGAGGCAACATGTCTAGAATTCATTGTAACTTGTTTATTTTCAATTGGTAAGTTCTATTTTTCCCACCTCTACCTACCTACTTTATTGGAATTGCAATCAATGGATAACTGGTTTGTTCAGAATTTGGTTAGTTTATTGTGAAGGTATGTCACGCACTGAATTTTATAAAATCTTAAATGTAGTATCTCCCTGACTAAAAATATGTTCATTCGATGATTTTAAGGCCAATTTTATATGAAATATATGTGCAAGTGTTACATGCTATCAACCTGTCTTTGGGTGCATTCTCGCACATCTGCAGCACCAAATCATTTACTTCGGAGTTTTAGTCTACTACCACTACTGTGTGTTAACCTTATTCATGCATGCTCATTGCCAGTCCTCCTCACTTCAGCATTACCATATGTCTACAACAGTCGTGCTACAAGCTTCAACAACATCGATATAGTAGTATGCAACTCACGCTTCAAATCTCATTTCAATTCTAGCACGTCCATGCTGGCAACTCAGCAATACCAATTAGCTCTCCTTCAATTGCTTCAACAACTATCAATTCATTCATGTCACACCATGGTAGCAATTCACGTCAGTCCATGCTGCTGCACTTTGTAACTTGATATTACAATCCTTATTTCATTTCTCAGGGTACCGACCATATATCTGCCAAAATCAAACCATAATTGGTTATTGCAACTTCATATTTCAATTCTCATTTAAAGCTTTAGCTGCTTACACTTCAATTAACACCAGCCTATGCTAGCAATCCTAATTCACGTCAGGTCCATTTACTGCCAATCCTTATCTATCCACAGTTAACACCTGCATAGTCTTCAATGGCCCAGCAATTAATGGTGCAATTCACATAAGTCTCCTTTTCCCCTTCTAGCAACCATACCTGCAATCTCTTATGTCCCATCTCAATTGCTCCATGCTGCTACACTATGTCATGTGTGCATATAACCCAGTGTACTCATAGGCCGCTTCTCCCAGATTGGCATCTTCTGTAATGACACCATGCAGGGTTTATGACCAAGTGATTGCATGTTTATCCATATATATAATACCATACACACACAGATATATATGTGTGTGTATGTGTATATAAGTAAATAACTGTCATACTATGTGAACTATTTTTCTAATATTTTTTTAATCATGTTTCTTACAGCCATTGTCTACTTTTCATCAAACAACTATAACACTTGCTATATTTGGATATGCAATAACTTTTTTAAACTTTCACCTGAATGCTACACACAAATTTAGGGTAATCATAACTGTGCAAATTTATGGTAAGCATAATGCTAACATGACCAACACTTTGATTTTGCATACAAATTCATTTAAACTTTTTAAGTATGTACATAATTATCGAATTATAAAGATATCACATCATTCATTGTAAATAATATTTCATATTAAAATATATTGTAAATGAGGTTATATATGTATGTGCGTGAACATGGGAGTTTTATTGTGTTGTCCATTGACTAAAAGCATACTAACTTAACAATATAAAATTATTTCATCCATGCGTTTTTAATACTTGCTTTAAATTATTTAAATCATTGACCGTAAACCCGGCTAGATTGAATTTTACTGTATTTTTATAATGTAGTTAGTGATCCTAGGTATAAAATAATGGTGTTGGAAGATAAATTTAATGGTAGAAAGGTTGTATTATTTAGATTTAGATTTATTTTGAAGTTGCTATCGCTCACCTACAAGTGAACCCACTTATGCATATTATCTTGAGATATGAAGTTATTTTGAGTTTTGGCCCATGGCCAAAGAATAATTAGGCATAGAGTAAAATTCTTATAACGACTGAAGTAGCTGCTATACACGTGTTTTGCTATGGTGTTTCCTTACACTTCTTCATGGTCCATGTAAGCGACATTAATTGGTTAGTATTTGTCACATACGGTTGTAAGTTAATATTTATATCAAGTTTCCCTTTTGTACAAATGCAGGTGTTCGTGCTTTGGATAATGAAGGTTTAATCTTTCCTACCTTCTGACCTCATTAACTTCTGTGCAGACTGGAAAAGTATTTGCTTAAGTTCCTCGATATACTGCTTTTGTTGTACTAGGTGCCAAGATATTTTTTGCATGAATACATAATTCCAGAGCGATCATGGCTAGCTATTTAGCTAATAATAAATATGCAGATGCACCACAAATGTAGGCCCTACATAAAGTCACTACTGGGTGTCAAATTTAATATTTATTTTGGAATGGGAAATATACTTGGGAAGACCATCGCCTAAGAAATGGGGATTGGAAAGGTTCAAATGGTGGGGACGTGATTTTGTTTGGTGGCTGTGATGAGATCAAACATATGATGATACTGCGGTAAAATTCTTTTACTTCTCCTTTTGCTAATATAACTCATAGCATCAATTTATTGACTTTATTCGATGTATGTCAGGGTTAGAGCATTGTAAATTCATAATATATTTTGTAAGAAAAATGGGTAATCCAAACCTTGACTACAAGGAGTTCATGGTATAAGTAAACCGGTCTATGCAGATAACATATAGAGCAAAATGTGTGATATTTATAGACATTTTTGTCATTTCTATGAATATCATAGAAATCTGTTGTGTTATCGATGTGGAAATATTTTTCTGCATTAGTACATATGTTAAGTATGTTTAGAAAGTCAGGGATCGACAACTTATTTGGGTGCAATTAAATAGTGGCATCATATAACTGATTTTTGTCAATCCATTATGTTTTCTTCTTTAGGTCAAATTTTAAGATTTACATAAGCTTATTTGGGTAAAAATCAAAATTTGCTTAAATTAGTGTACGCATTTTTCATTGCTTAAATTTACAGTATTTTATGATTTTAGTTTCTTTATACTCCCTCTTTTTCAGCTACACTTGGAGATACTTTCTAAGGACATGCACGGGATTATTAATTTGGCAATTTATATACGAATATAGATAATCGGTTTGAATTTTAGTCATACCAGGTGACATATATATATATATATATGTGTGTGTGTGTGTGTGTGGTTGACAAGTGTAGATATATTTGAAAGACTATTGTTATTTTTTATTTCATCTGCCTTTACAGTAATGTAGTTTGTTTTATTTCAAAATATGCACGTGAATTTGGATGTAAGTGGATGATTAACTTTTATAATATCTGGTGTTTATCTTGTGGACATTTTTTATAGTCTTTATTCAGTGTTGGTTTTTGAGACATGCATTCATATATCTAGGACATAATGTGTGTGAAATTAACATTCGGTTGTAACTACGCACAATATCCATGTAGTTCATTAAGTGGAAATATAGTGTTTTCTTTCCCAAGTAAATAATAATGTATAAATATGGTTATATTCTTAGAGAACTATTGTTTATGATATATTTCTGCACTGGCTTCTCTGTGTGTTTTATAACATAAGCAATTCAAAAGTTCAAAATACTTTTGGTAAATATTACCATATCTTGCACGATTCACTACTGTGCTAAGCTGTATTCAACATTTTAAGACCAAATAAATAACAAGGAGACAACGATTAAACGGTTGATAGCCAATGACCAAGTGATTAAGAATAGTTACAAATAATTTAACAGAGATCTACTTTTATTACTTTTGAAAAAGGATTAATCGACCTCCATGTGCCAACATCTGTTTCTTCTACTTTTTTTCTCAAACTAATATTGATAATTAAAGATGTACTGATTAAGCTATAATGCTGCTGCCATGTCCTAGATCTTTGTCAGAATTTAATAATGTGCTAAATCTAAAATGTTAACTTAATCCAATTTTTAAATTTACATTTGAAAGTAGACTTACTTTGTGTACCTTTGGTTATTGTTTTCATGTACATTTCACTATGTTTTTTTCAATATTGTAAAATTGCAGTTTAATGATGCCTTACTTTCTATTCCCTTCCCTTACCTTATTTACTTTATATTCCTTATGTCATTGATTTTCCTATTCTTCCATTTGCTGTGTAACTACAATATTTTCACCACACCCATGTGCGGAGCACGGGTTCACACTAGCAATAAGAAAACATAACATAATGAGGCTTCTTTTAGGACTTAGGATAAATTAATAAGCATAGGTAGTAAGAATAATAACAAAGGCTTATTTAAAATAATTTATCTAAGTAAATAAGCAAAGATGAAAATAAAAGATCCATACGGCAGCATTTCCCTTATGCTGTTTAGGGTAGATAAGTGGTCAATAGTTAAAAGAAAAGATCCGTACCGGCAGCATTTCCCTTATGCTGTTTAGGGTAGATAAGTGGTCAATAGTTAAAAGAAAAGATCCATACCGACAGCATTACCCTTATGCTGTTTAGGGTAGATAAGTGGTCAATAGTTAAAAGAAAAGATCCATACCGACAGCATTTCCCTTGGGACATGCTTATGCTGTTTAGGTTAGATAAGAGGTCAATAATTAAAAGACTAAATCATTAGGATTTGGACAAGGGACGCAACTAGATTTTGTTTGACATGGACCAGTACCAACAGCATTCCCTATTTCTATGGACACGGTGTTTCACAATAGCCTGAAGCGAGACGAGGGCACGCTTATGCTGTCTTGGGTAAATAAAAGGTCAAAAGAGGGAGCAATAAATAGTGTGAACCGACGGTGACCGAGCGTGCGACATCGATTAGGGGGGATAAGTCGCTATTGAGTTCCAAGCGCTTAGTATGTGTGTCTTTCGTAGACACCATTGTCTTCTATAAGGGAGCTATATAGCGTCTAGTCCACAGTAAGGTCTATGGAGCAGCAGGCCGATCAAAGGGTAGAATTATGATTTCAGCCTAATTATAGGATTAGGAATTCGGCCTAATCAAAGCAGCTATCAAAGAAAAGTGCAAACAATCAAAGTTAATCAATTGTGTTAATTTGGTTAAATCGTATTTATTTCCAGATTATTCCTACTTCATATTTTCTTTGTTTCCTTTTATATACTAGAACCGTTGTAAGATCTATTACTTTTACTTTGCTTAAAGATTCTAGTAATTACTATCATTCACCAGACTTTTAGTCTGACTCACTCCTCCATTTCCCCCTTTTCCCCCATAGGCAATCAGGGGCAAAGAAGATAGACCGCAGCTTCTTGGAGACTTGGAGACCCTATGATGTATTCCTTCCTTTTATTTCCAGCTTTTTGTTCTTTTATTGTACTGGCACTGTATTGAGGGAAAGTTAGTGTTTGTGCACTGCTTTTTTCTGATGAGACTGAGATTTTATTTTCATAAGACAATTGTATTTGGTATTTGGAACATATGTGGTTTGTCTGAAGTATTTATGAAGTATTATTATTTTTAAATCACTTATTGTTTTTAATTACTTTCGCTGTGTTATTATCTATCTATTTTGTCTTGTGAATCTTAGTCTCTGCTAGCTTTAGTTATACCTACAACGCACCACATCTTTTAGTGTGTCCTTTTGGAAATACTAAGGGATGTGGGGTGTTTCACATACTCCAAAACTATCTCAATTAAAATTATTATTTCTTTTTCCATAAATAATTTAAAATGATAATATACATATTTACTCTATGGTAAATCAAATAAGTTGGAGTTTAATCGAAATCTGTTTTGCCCCAAACAAATCAATAACAAAATTCGTTTTTAAATTACCTATATTTGTATATATAATATCTGTAATTAATATTATTATTACCTTCTTAAACTTTGAAAACCATTTTTCCAAAATCAATGAGATTTAAACTCTCGAACTCCTTTTATTTATAAGACACATTTTAATAAATCAAATTTATAAATATCTCACTTTAAAGGAAATCATTTCTAAAATATTTATTGCGAAAATATTCTAGCTTCCTTATATAAATCATTCTCAAGTACAAGTATTATCTCAGAAATATATACATTTTCTTTTAATAAACTTCTTTTATAAAATCCCAATTTAAAACAACCAACTTTTATATTCAACCATTCCAAATATTTATTTCAAAATATTCCAAATTCTTTTAAATAAACAACATTTATTAAAACTTAAATTTATCAAATCACCCTTTATATAAAATCATTTCTAAAATATTTATTCCAAAATATTCAAATTTTCATTTAAATAAACAACCTTTAAAAATCAAACTTTAACTCAATATTAACAACGAATGCCTTATATTCAAATTGTGAAACTTAATTCACAAGGTATTTGTTTTCAACGTTCCCAAAATTCCTATCTACCCAATCCAGATTTTAAAAGGAAGATTCAAGATAGATTAACCGATAATTGTCAATGCTCGGAAATGGTGAGCATGACTGATCAATTCCTAGATGATAATGATGGAATACTATCATTCCCAACAACCAAGCACAAAGAATAACTATATAATTTTTTTGAAAAGTTGTCCTTTTATAAAATATATTTCAAGGTAAAATTATTTCATTTATTCATTTTAGAACAATATCGTGTCACTTGGTCTTGTTCGAGTGTTTAGGAAATCCCTATCGATAACGTTGGCCAAACGCATCGACCATAATTCTTAAGCCATTCAACAGATCAAACAGCACAATATAAAACATTTCTATGAAAATAAAAAATACGCGCTCTTATATATACTCTCAAACTCATCCTAGGGTCTCACATACCCTATCTCAAATGAGTCAACCCCACCAAAGCCTAGGTGTTCGCTCAACCTAAGCTCTGATACCAACTATAACGACCCACTTTTCAATACAGTTTAAGCTGACAATAAACCACACATGTCCAACCCAAATTGAACGAAAAGGTGGATAGTTAGGGAAAAGAAAGAAGAAAGAAGAAACTAAACAACATAGAATCTCAGAGCGGAACGAATAATCTGTAATATATAACAAATCTATACATAAAAACAAAACTGTAATATATGTATATACAGACATCAATCAGAGTATGCTAACCTATTTCAGCCCAGACAGTTATAACAACCTTTCCTCACAATTGCCGATAAATACAACCATGAATGCAACGAAAAAATAACCATGTACGTGAATACGTCTCTAGGCCTCTAGCTCGTCTCCTGAAGCTCCGAAAAAAACACCCAACTAAACCTGGAAAATATGCTCGGTCTGACCTGAGCATTATAGGAAAACAACGTCCGGGTCAGTCTGGTAAAACCAGCGTGAGAACTTAAATCACAGGGAATTGTATTTATTATAACTTTTAAAATCCTTTAAAATCAAAGGTATCTCGTAAGACAACGCCTCACATAAACACGGATAAGTTTTTACCTTACGATAACCAAAACCTTTTATATCATAATTCCAATGATATTATAATAATGTCTAAGGGAGAAAATAATAATAATCAAGTAGCTGTGATGCTCGTGAGTATACATCACAACAATATTAGGTATATAATCGAAAATCGATAAGGCACGTTCGCTAATTGTGTAAGATTTCCATGGAGGTGCACTCAATACTTAGAGAACGGCCCTCTTGCACAAGGATTAGAGATATCCTTTCAAAGCAGCATACATCCCTAGTGATGTACCATAGGAAAACCATGGCTGGTCTTGTTAAGACTGAGTGCATCATCTTATGCATGTATAACAACTGTGAGTGACATCTAGGAGGAGCCGACTACACACTATGGGTTTGCCAACCCTACTGGCCATGCCTCCTATCTCTGATTTTAGGCATTCCCGCTGATGAGGCTACATCCGGCGTTCCAGCTCATGCACCGCCATAAAAATAGGTCACAGAATCCCATATGGATTCTAATACCCCAATAGGTCTCGGAATCACACATGGATTCCCACATCTTAAATAGAACTTGGAATCACACATGGATTCCCATACCTCAATAGGTCTCGAAATCACATATGGATCCCAACATCTCAATACATCATGAAACTTCTCCATAGAACAGTATATAGTTTTTGAAGTGGTCACGAGTTTCGAGTCATCTCTTACAAGTACACTCTTCCGCTTCCCTGGCACCCCAAAAACCAATCGCCGATTTTCAGAATGCTTAATATCGATTCTTTAGGAAATAATCAGACAATACGTAAGAGCGGGGATCACTCCCTAACTGTTTAAGTACACCGGATCTCCTTATCATCTGTCCTAGAAGAACAAAACAAGTTTATATATACAGTATAGCAACACCGATGGTAACTGTACCATATAATTTTCGTGTTTCCCCTAGATATTTCCAGAGTTAAAATCCTTCGGTGTTAAGTACAGAATATTTCCGTACCACCAAAATTAAGAAGGATTACATATTTAGGTCAAGATTTGATAGTTGATTATTTAACTATCAAATAATCAAACATTCAAACCAAAGATTACATTTCCCATGTCACCAAGCCTCTTTAAATTAATCTTTCATTAATTTAAAATCACATTTCAAATACTTTGGAAATCACTTCCATATACTTATCTCAATAGGATAAGTATATTCACAAACCACTACTCTTCAATACTTAGAAAATATAACAATATACTTATCTCAATGGTATAAGTATATTCACAAACCATTTCACTTTCCGAAGTCAGAAACTTGAAAACTCCTAAAAATAGATATGGAAAGTACCGTTCAATATTGAATATGGATCGCAGCTTACACAATGGTTACGTCGCTATCCCAGCGGATCCATAGTAAATATAGGCAATCCCTGCCCCTCGAATTACGCCATGAATATTAAACTTCTCTTTCCAAATTCCTTTATCTTATAAATATTTCCAAATCTATTTTAAAGTTTCTTTATAAATCTTTAATCTATTTATAAAACATTCTTTATAAACATTCTTTCCAAATCTCAAGTCCTATTTAAAAAAAATTCCCTTTCCAAACCTTAAAACTCATTTATAAATTCTTTTATAAATATCCAGAACCATTTATAAACTCTTCCCGTAATTTAAATAACTTATTTACTAAACTTTCAGGTCAGTAAGATACCCTTAATAAAACATAAATTATTTAAAATAACTTAAAATAATAAGTTATTATTTAAACATCCTTCCTTTTCATTTAAATTATATCCCATTTAAAATAATAACTTAAATATCATTACTAATATATTAAATTAATTTTAAACACTATTATTATAAAAATAAGTTAACTTCAAAACAATATTAATGTATCAATTAATTAATTATGAAACGTTATTAAAACAATAATTAATTACTTTAAACTAATATTAATATGATAATTAATTAACCTATAAATACAATTAAATAACTTAAATCAGTATAATTAAGTAACTTTAATTAAAATTTAAAGCATAGATAATAACTTTAAACAAATAATTAGAATATAATTAAAACATTTTTAAACCCTAACTAAATAACTTTAAAATAATAATTAAGCAT
The DNA here is from genome assembly GCA_030737815.1 of Allium fistulosum. Lineage (NCBI taxonomy): Eukaryota > Viridiplantae > Streptophyta > Magnoliopsida > Asparagales > Amaryllidaceae > Allium > Allium fistulosum. Next base: position 1,132,796,449 of record CM060906.1, on the reverse strand, counting down.
TCTTAAACACATTTAATAAATAACCTTCAATAATCATATTAATAAAATAATTAACTTTAAATGCATAATTAGCTTTTCAAATTTGAAAGAGGCTTAACGATCACCATGGTAATTAAATATGCTACCATATTATTTAATTTAACTTTTCAAGTTAACAATAGATATTTACATAATCCACGACTGTGATAATAAATCCAACACTTAACCATCATTAGTTAATATATCACTTATTCAAAGTGGCATATCAATTAACGATATATAATCAAATGTCTCAAACTATAAAATTGCAGAATGGGGATTTATTCTGCTAATTAATTGTCAAATTTAATTAGCGGAACGGTGTTTTATTCCGCTAAACAGTTGCTCAATTACCATATTCAATCTAGTTTAGCTCAACAGTATTTTATTTGGACAAATAAACATCGATAATTAAAGTATATAAATTTAAATGACGTTATTATTTAAAAAACGTGATTTAAATTCAATCCATTTGAATATGTCATAAATTTTTACATGTCCAAAGCTATCAATAAGTTACACTACAATGTTGTACTCGTCAATACGAGTATAACACAAAAATTCGCAGGTCAATTGGATTTAAAGCGAGCTAGATATCATGTTTAAAACTTAATGCCTTTTCTTATATAATTAAACACATAAATTTGTTTTATCACCAAAGCCTCAAGCCAACAAGGCCCACACGGTCCATGCCCAAGCCCGTGCTTACAAAGAAATGCCCCATTTCATCATGCAATTGAACACATTTCAGGGGACTTAAATGCATATATATGTATAAGGAACAATGCTCCTCCGTTTTACTCTATTTCGCATGCTCCAGGCTTTATAAAAGGTTGTCGCCTCTTCCATCGTCAAGGCCAATGCCTGCTCACGAAATCATATTCCTCCCCTCCTTCATACTTCATGCAATCTCCACTCACTAAGGCCCACTACCCACCATCCAATTGAGCTTCATCCATGCATGCATCCACACTCATGCTTTTTCATCCCACCTGCATATAAATGTCTACCAATATTTTCCACAATCTTGTACACGTATCCATGCATGCCACACCTCCCTTCATCCCTAAAAATCACCAACACACTAACTTCTACAAATATAAGCCTGCCATGTCACCGCTTATTATAAAATAATATTGTATTGCAAAAATGAATTGTTATTGTTACAACAGAAGTTACAAAGTATTTATAAAGATAGTTACAGCCCAAGGCCCACTCTAGCAATCCTCACAAAATAATAAGGCTTGATCTCGGCCGTTGAATCTGATGGCTGTGATTGAGAGGGAATACTGTCTTGGATTGATAGAAAGCACAACAAAGTCATATTCATAATACCCGGCCTTAATTCGAGCTAGGGTTTCCATCTCTTTCGCTCTCGCCGCCATGAAATCTGCTTCCATCAATAATTTTCATTTCCTCTCTTAATCTCGCAAAATTCTTGAAAGAGAGTGGCTTTGTGAGGATGTCAGCACGTTGGTAGAAAGAAGGAACATGCCTAATCTCTAGTTTTCCCGTTGATGTTCTATCACGAACGAAGAATAAGTCGATTTCTATGTGTTTAGTGTGAGAGTGCTGGATCAGATTCAGAGATAAGGAGATGGTGCTCATGTTATCGCACCAAATCAGTGGTTTCCCTTTTTGTTCGAGCCCTAATTCATGAATTAGGGTTTCTAACCATATTATCTCTGCTGCTGTGCTTGCCACTGATCTGTATTCAGCTTCAGTGCTTGAACGTGACACGGTTGATTGCTTTTTGGTGCACCAGGAGACTGGGTTGCCACCTACGTAAACACAGTAGCCTAAAGTGGATCGTCTATCATCGGTGTCGCTGGCCCAATCAGCATCGCTGTAAGCTTGTATATTTACCTCTTTATTTTGAGTTAACAGTATGCCATAGTCTTGTGTCCCTTTTACATATCTTAAAATACGCTTAACCGCCCTCTAGTGGCTATCTAGGGGATTTTGCATAAATTGGCAAACCTTATTTACACTGTAGCATAAATCTGGTCTGGTAATGGTTAAGTATTGTAGAGCTCCTACTATGCTTCGATACTGTTTAGCATTGTCGATGGGTTCCCCCTTGCTTTTGGATAATTGTAAGTTACTGACCATGGGTGTGGGTAGAGGCTTGGCCTGATCCATGTTAGCACGAACCAAGATTTCTGAAGCATATTGTCTTTGAGATAAAAACATTTCTGTTTGTGATGGTCTACTAATTTTAATTCCAAGAAAATAATCAAGTGCCCCCAGGTCTTTGATTGCAAAGTTTTGGTCCAATAATTGTATGACCTCAATGATGTCATTCTCATTGCTCCCAGTGATGAGAATGTCATCAACATATACTAATATATATATGGCTTCATGAGTGATGGTTTTGATGTATAATGAGTTGTCTGCCTTGGTTGGATTGAACCTCAATTTTCTTAATGTCATTTTGAGCTTCTCGTACCAAGCTCTTGATGCTTGCTTGAGGCCATAAATGGCTTTACGTAATTTGCAGACTTTATCTTCATTTCCTTTTGTTATGAATCCTTTTGGTTGATGCATATATACTTCTTCTTGTAAGTCCCCATTAAGAAAAGCATTGTGTACATCTAGCTGTCTAATCTTCCATTGATTGTTTAATGCTATGGTAAGTACAATTCTGATGGTAGTGGGTTTAACAACCGGAGAAAAAACTTCATTAAAGTCAAAACCAAATTGTTGGGAATAGCCTTTAGCAACCAACCTTGCCTTTAGCCTTGCTATTTTTCCACTAGCATCCTTTTTGATCCTATAGGTCCATTTGCATCCAACTATGTTTTTATCCTTTGGAGTTGACACAAGATCCCATGTTTGATTTTTAATTAATGCTTCATATTCATCTTTCATGGCATTTCTCCAATCTTTGTTTTTAACTGCTTGCTCATATGTGACTGGTTCCATGATTTCAGCACTTGCATTGTATATTTTAGGCTTAAAAATCCCACTTTTCGACCTTGTCACCATATGATGCCCAGTTTCTTCCACATTTTCTGTACCTATTGGTGTGTTATTACTGGATGTTGATATATCAGATGTTTGTGCTTCATCATTTTCTTTCATTTGCACTGCAATCAGATTTTGTTTCTGCAATGGATTGTAACCTTTCAAGTTTTCCATTGTTTTTCTGCTCTTTCTGAATAGTTAATTCTGGTATAGTGGGCAAGCAAACTTTGGTATAATCAGTGCATTGATTTGTTGTGTCTTTGCTGTTTGCCAGTCTTTTGTCTGCAAAAGGAAAATTATTTTCATTAAACATAACGTGTCTTGATGTATAAATCCTACCACTTTTGTCAAGACATTTGTATCCCTTTTGATTTGTAGCATACCCTAAGAATGTACAAGGACTTGACCTTAAACTCAATTTATTTTTGTTGTAGGGCCTGAGACAGGGGAAGCATAAGCATCCAAATGTTTTTAATATATCATAATCAGGTTTAATACCAATAATTTTTCATATGGACATTTGTAGTTAACCACTTTACTTCGCATCCTGTTTATAAGATAAACAGCTGTGGTGAATGCATCTTGCCAATATTTTAGTGGTAAAGACCCTTGAGATAATAGAGTCAGGCCTGTGTCAACTATGTGCCTATGTTTTCTTTCAACAAGCCCATTTTGCTCAGATGTGTAAGGGCAAGTAATTCTATGTAATATACCCCTATTTTGAAAATATTCTTTAAGTGGATAAAATTCAGCCCCTCCATCAGTTTGCATAATTTTCACCTTATAATTAAACTGTTTCTCAGCCAATGAAATGGATCGAACTAGAACATCATGAGTTTCAGATTTTGATTTTAGAAAAAATATCCATGTGTATCTACTATGTGCATCAACAAAAGATAAGTAGTACCTGTATCCTTGTGTGGAATTCAATGGGGCTGTTCCCCATAGATCTGCAGCTATTAATTCAAGAGGATTTTTATATGTAGTTTCAGAATTGCTAAAAGGCAATTTGTGGCTTTTTCCTAATTGACAGTGTGTGCATATATCATAAGAGTCATTATTTTGAAAAGAAATTTTATTATCCATCAAAAATCTTTTTACAATTTTCATACTAGGATGCCCTAGTTTACAATGCCAATGATCTAAAATATTTCTGTCATTTTGAATACTGGTGTGAACATTGTTGCACCAATATTTCTTCACTGAAGGTTCAGATTTCTTCACAGCACTAAATTTGTACAGTCCCTTACTCAAACTACCCTGCAACAATATATCTTTACTTAGTAAATCTCTAACTAGACAAAAGGTTGGGTGAAACTCAAAGTATACTTTATTGTCGTTAGCAAATTGAGATACGCTAATTAAATTCTTCTTTATCTCAGGAACTCTCAGTAAATTGTTTAAGTATAATTCTCTTTTACCTTGAATGGTTCCTGTGCCAACATGAGATATACTCGTTGTTTCACCATTACCTAAATATATAGATTGCATACCTGTGTAGCTTTTGTTGCCTAAATTGAGGTTTTGAAGGTTACTTGTCACATGATTAGTTGCTCCTGAGTCCGGGTACCAGTCATCCAGGTTTGTGTTGTCTAGTCTGGTTTCATCTGAATTGATTAACTGAGTTCTTGAATCTTCACTCTTGTTTTTCTGCTGTTGTTCCAGTTGAGTCACATTGATGTTGGGATTTCCTTGATTTTGTTGTGTAGCAGTGAAGTCTTTATTGAATCTGAAGTAGCACTTGCTAGCTATATGACCAAATCTTTCACATATTTGGCATTTTACTCTACTGTTGTTGTTCCATCTTCCTCTTCCCCTTCCTCTTTGTGTGTAATTGTTTCTCTGACCATTTTGTTTGCTTTCTTGATTTGCTGTGTTGCCCTGTTGTGCTTTGTTTCTTGAACTGCTGGCATAGTTTATTGAGAATTCACTTTGCATAGCCTTTCTTTGTTCAATTCTGCCCTCATGAGCAAGCAAAGCAGATTGAACAAACTGTAAATTTGGTAGAGTTTGTTGTGATGCTATGAAAGTAACCACTGATTCATATTCATCATCAAGTCCATTTGTTATGGTGAGAACTTGCTCGTTTTCAGAGACTTTGTGACCAATAGCATTAAGTCTGTCACATAAATTTTTGATCTTTGCAAGATATTCTCTCATAGGCATATCACCTTTTCTTGAATTTTGCAACTGTCTTTTAAAATGCATGATTCTTGCCGCTGACTGTGAACTGAATATCTGTTCTATTGATGACCAAATTTCATGTGAGGAGTTGCATCCAACGATTTGTGATAATAGACTTGAGCTGATGGATGATAGTAACCATGACGATAGTAAGTTATCTTGCTTTAGATGTTTCAAGTATTCTGGATTACTAATTGTTGTTCCATTATCTTCTTCTATGACTGCAGGTGGTACGGCTATTTTCCCTTTGACATAGTCTTGGAGGCCATATCCCTTCAAGGCTGTTTCAATCTGATATTTCCAGAGTATGTAATTGTCTTCATCAAGTGGGCTGCTGATGATCTGACTTTTGGGTTTGATTAATCCAGTATTTGATACAACAGTTTGTCTTTTATCATTTCTCGAAGTGGTTGATGATCTTTCATCTCCTGTTTCTTTGTCTGACATCTTGGCAATTGACTAATCTGATTTCTTGAATGTGTGATGCAGCCAAATGATATTGGCGAGGCACTGTAGATTCAAGAATGTGGGAGAGGAAAGAACTCGATGATGATTCAAATCTGAGAGGAATCACCAAGAATTGTTGCAGCCAGTTAAGAATATGAAGTTGTTCGGATTCTTGCTAGGCGTGGCACAATGAATTGGTGAAGATAATGATGATGCTGGAATCGGGAAGGATATAACTCTCCGATGATGAAAATTAACTGAGGAGAGAGTAAGAATGAAAAGAGGAATGCAAGAAATTGCTGATCTTACAGTTTTATGCCGTTTGGCTCTAAGAACGCTTTGATACCATATTAGAAAATAATATTGTATTGCAAAAATGAATTGTTATTGTTACAACAGAAGTTACAAAGTATTTATAAAGATAGTTACAGCCCAAGGCCCACTCTAGCAATCCTCACAAAATAATAAGGCTTGATCTCGGCCGTTGAATCTGATGGCTGTGATTGAGAGGGAATACTGTCTTGGATTGATAGAAAGCACAGCGAAGTCATATTCATAATACCGCTGATTCCAGCACCCCCCTCACGCTTCCACTTGCTTCTCCATTCATTTGATTGCATAGGCATGCGTGCACACGTTCACATACGTTAATTTCATGGCTATGTTCCTATACTCAACACATGTACACCCACCATCGTACCACACACACGAATGCAAAAATAAGGAAGATAGAGGGAAATGAAGTGAGAATGTTTGGCCGTGTGGCTTCATGCTTCTATGCAGAGAAAGGAATGGAATAAAAAGAAAAATGAAGAGAAGAAAATGAAATATATCCCCCAACTACTGACGTGAATGTATGAATATATAATACTTGGAACCATGGAAAAGCAAGGACACTCATTAAATGCTTGTAGTCAAAGCATGAACAAAGGACAATGGAAATATACTGAGCAAAGATTTGTGTGGCGTTCTGTGGATGTGTATATGACCATACATTAACATTTCTTAATGGCTAAGAAAATAAAAAAATAGGTACAAACATTAATTGCTAAGTCCCAAAAATCATGAGTAAGGACATGCGCATGCAATATACAGAGAAAGGTATGATGTGCTTTGTTTAAAATTTGTTTAAGAAAAGTTTTCAAGGACCGACGCCACTCATAACCCGTTCACGTACGAGACGCCAATGACAAAAATAAAAATAAGATCGTGCACAACATTGTGACACAATCTCAAAACATAAATAAAATAGACAAGTTAACATATTTTGTGAAGTTTCAAAAGTACCGACGTTTGGCGCAAAAAACGTCAAACGAAAATTTAATTATTTTCCAATTATTAATTAAGGGAAAATTCTAAAAATAAAAATAAAAATACGTCATTAGAAATCAAGTCCTAATTTGAAACATAGATTTTATTATAATTTAATTCAAATCCTAATATTTAAACAAATTAAATATTCAAATTCGAAGACCCAAAAATACTGGTCGTTACAATGAGCGACGAGCGGAGTTCGGATAGTGGAAGCAGTGGTTCAAAGCACGACGACTGATAGAGGTGAGGCGAGGCTGGCGGCGACGTTCAAATTTGGAACCAAAATCTTTCTATTGGCAAAGCTCAAAGCTTAAAGTCGAAGGCAAGTATAAAGTGAAGAGAAAGAAAGGAAATGACCTAAGTATATAGCCATCAAACCGAGGAAATAGACAGAAAAGTCGCCTTAAATCTAAGGCTATGGTTCGGTACCCATCCATACCCATGGATCGATACCGATCGATCAATTTTCAAGGATGAGAAATGAAAAGTGGAGTACATGTGCCTATACACATGTGTGTATGCATATTTAGTATTGCACATGAACCAACATACATATGGAACTAAGGTACGATGGAAAATCGGAGCACTCATACGTGAACACACTCAACATTCAACTATTGTAATAAATAAAAAGCAGACTCAAACTTGAAAGATCCAAAAAATGAATCGGTTCGAAATTGTCGAGCACAGAATGACAAATCACAAGGGCGTACTGCAGTATTATAGTTTTAGATGTTGGCAAATCATCATAATGAATAGTTATAAACATAACCCTTCAATGGAAAGGTCCGAAGGAAGGGTAACAATTGTTCGAAACAAGAATTGGAGTCCGATATGGCAATCTCAACCTATCTCGATTCATAGCACATCATATTTGCAACAAGATGCACTTTGGGGGGCAAATGTTATCCAACCTTTTTAACCAGGAAATATACAGAATGACTTGTTGAACAGAACTTGAAAGCTATCAAGGTAGAAGATCTAGACAGATAACTGTAAAGTCCAGAAACAGAGTACAAACAAGATCTCTAGATATAGGAAAGATAAATTCAAAGATTCAAGACCTGGATCCATCAACTTGATGGATCATCACCGACCCATAGAGTCCTCCCATACTTGGCTCATTTTAGCCATGTTGCCTACCTTTCATACCACAAGTCACTTCCAAGCCCCATGGACCATTCGCTTGCCGTATGCTATCGAACATCTCAAATGCAAGAAGTTAACATGATTACTTCTCCACCAATCAATTTGATCAATTGAGAAACAGGTCCAAAGCAATGCAAACGAATCAAGAAACATTAAGTTGTCGACATGGTGATACATCTTAAGGCAACTAAGCTAACCCATGGCCAAGTTTAATAGATCGGTATCGATCCATAGCCATGGATCGGTACCGAACAATCCATATTGCTGAGTTGGCTACATCTTCTCTTGAGCTGCTGAGAGACCATGGAGAACGTGGGAGAAGACATGCTGGAGCATTTCCTGGCGACCTATAGCTATAAATAAGGCTGGGGGGCTTCATTTCGAAGATCTTTTTGCACTTAGACAACTTTTCTCTTATTTCTTGTGATTGGCTACTAAGTGGTACCAAACATAAGAATGGTAGTTGTAAATCAAAGATATTATCAGTAAAATCTCAAGTGGATGTAAACAATGATTAGCCAAACCACTATAAACCTTGCGTGTACTGTTTTTGCTCATTTTTATTTACTTTTTCATCACTTTTATTCTCTACATAATCTATTTGGTGTTTGTGCCGATTCTTTCGCAAACATGAACTAATGGGCTCTCTTAAAGCATTCAAACAAAGAATGAGGAGGCATGATGAAGAATTGGTAGAAAATATCTTTCAATCAAAGCTCAAATTACTAAATCTGATACCAACTGTAACGACCCGGAATTTTCGAACCCGAAAATTCCAGATAGTTAGGAGAAAAAGAAAAGAGATAGAAGAAAGAAACAGAAAGAAGAAAGAAGAACAGAAAACACAACATCTCACATTCGCAGCGGATTAAATATAATAACAAATAATAGCATTTATACAAAGAAAACCTGTATTTGTTAATTACATTTTTATACATCAGAGTTACAACATTCACAAATATACTAGACAGTTAGAATTAACATGTCTCGGACAACTATAATATATCACAGCGGAATACACTCCATACGTTCCTGCCATCCAGCTCGCCTCCTGAACTCCAGAACGTCCTTACCTGGAAATCTGTAATACTCGGTCTGACCCGAGCATTACATAAATAAAGGACATAGAAAATTGAAAATTTTGGAGAAAAGTCTAAATTCAAAGGAAATTCTAGAGACTTCTCTATGAACAAACAAGATAAATATCATATATGTGGAATTTGTAAAATGACAAATCATTTGGAGAAGTACTGCTGGTATATCGTGGAAAACCACAATGTAGGCACTACAAAAAATTTGGACATATAGAGAAGAATTGCTTCAACAAAAATAAGCACCAAGTAAATTTCACTGAAGAAACTATTCATAAGTAGCGTCGGGATGATCGTGATGAACATCTTTTTTATGCGACCCAAGACTCCAATGATGAAAATGTTAGAATATGGTACTTGGATAGTGGTTGTAGCAATCATATGGTCAAAGATAGAAGCCTCTTCAAAGATATTGATGACTATCAGAATGAAAGTACAACTCGAAAACAATACTATTGTAAAGTCGAAAGGCAAAGGTACTATTATGTAGAAACAAAGAAAGGTACAAGATTTATATAGGATGTTTTATTAGTTCCAAACCTTAAAGAAAATCTGTTAAACATTGGCTAAATGATGGAGAAAGGTTATGTTCTTCAATTTGAAGGAGACATATACAAAATATATGATGCAAATAACAAAAGACAAGAGATAGCCCAAGTAAAAATGGAGAAGATAAATAGAACCCTTCCAATAAGCTTTAATTTACTACTAACATTGCCATGAAAGTTCAAGTTGAAGACTCATGGCTATGACATCAAAGATTTAGCCACTTTAACTCTCAAGCTTTGAAATTATTATATCAAAAGAACATGATGAGAGATTTCCCAAGTCTAAAAGAAAACAATGAAGCATGTAACGAGTGTCTTCTCAGTTAATTTTCAACCGAAAACAAATAGAGAGTAAAAGACTTGTTAGAATTGATCCACTATGACGTTTGTGTGCCAATGAGGACACCATCACTCTACAACAACAGGTATTTCATTATATTCATTAATGGCTTTTCTAGAATGATATGAGTCTATTTCATCAAAGAAAAATCAAATTTTTTTTAGAATATTCAAAAAGTGTAAGGCACTAGTTGAAAATCAAAGTGGAAAATGAATAAAGAGGCTTAGAAGTGATCGCGACAACGAGTACAACTCCCATGAATTTGATAAATTTTGCGATGATGAAAGAATTGAATGACAACTTATAGATGCATGTACTCCACAACAAAATAGAGTATCTGAAAAAAAAAACATACAGTTATAGAGAGGCCTAGATCAATGTTGAAGGAGAAGGGCTTGCCCAACAATTTTTGGGCAGAAGCGTTTACACTACCGTCTATATACTCAATAGATGTCCAACTAAAATTGTCCCAGACAAGACTCCTATAGAGACATGGAGTGGATGAAAGTCATCAGCTAAGCATCTAAGAGTTTTTGGATTGATTTGTTGCATACATGTTTCAGATGAAAAGAGACACAAGTTAGAAGACAAGACTATACGGGGAATCTTCTTGAGGTATAGCACACAATCAAAGGGCTATAAAGTTTATAACTTATAAACAAAGAAGCTCGCTATTAGTCGAGATATCGAAGTTGATGAGAATGCTACTTGAAATTTGGATAAAGAAAAAGTTGAGAGAAAAATCAATTCTGTATCAGTACATCAACCTCCAGCAGAAGGGGAAGAAATGGCAAAAAGAGCCAGCTACGCCTCCTTCACCTCCTCAACAACAAACTTCTTCACCAGAGTCTACGTCGAGAATAGTTAGATGTTTATTGGATATATATGAAATTTGCAATATCGCCGTACTTGAGTCTGAAAGCTGTGAAGTAGCATCAAAGCAAGAAGTATGAGTCAAGGCAAGGAAGAAAGAGAGTAAAATGATTCAAAAGAATAATACTTGGGAGTTAATAAAGACATACACAGAAAAATGGACGAACGAAAAAATGGTTCTACTAAAATCTACAATGACAACAAATCTGCAATAGCAATGATAAAGAATTCAATTTATCATAGTCGAACAAAACTTATAAAATATCACTTAAGTAGAGAAACGCAAGCTATTAAACAAGTTGAACTTAAGTGCAGCACGAGAAAGGATCAAGTGCAAATATATTCACAAAGGCACTATGGAGAACAAAATTTAAGCACTTGCGAACTTTGCTCGGAGTTTCTAAAATTTATATCAAAGAGAAGTGTTGAAGAGTGATACAAATTTTTAGAAATTTAGAGAACATTCTCTTGGAGTTCTATCGGAGAATAGAGAAAACCACTTATGTAACAATCAATTACTAACTCCTTGATTTATCAAGACTATTCTATCTAGAGTATTATATATTAGGGTGAGCAAATGGTTGGTTTGGTTTGAAACCGACAAAAAATATTAAAACCAAATTAACCGTTTAAAAAATAAAAGCTGAACCAAACCGAACCCATATTTTTCGAAACCAAAACCAGATTTGATTGGTTGGTGACTAGTTAACATAAGTTGTATATTTGTAACATAATACAAGACTGAAACAATTGATTTGATATATATATATATATATATATATATATATAGCTCTCCTATGGACCCTACGGCCATTATTCGGCTCGTTAGGAATGACGTATTCCTTACTTTCCGAGGTAGGCCTTTCAGGGGAAGCACGGGCTTCTGTATTCAGCGTCTCGTGGGTCTTCTTTCTATTTCTTGTGTGTTGAGTTCCGCTAGAATAGGCGTTGGTTAAGTTATCCAGGCGGGGCGTTGGCCTTCATCCAGCGCTCTTGATTCCCTCACCCCCTCCCCCCCAATTTTTGGTTTTGATGAGTTTGCTAGTTTTTCAGGTTTAGGCGTTGTCGTGGAGTCGACTGCCCGGTTTTGGTTTTGATAGGTTGTGAATTCGTCGATGTCTTTGGCTGTGGTAGGTTCTTCGGTTTGCACTCCTGGTATTCGACCTTCTGTTCGGGTGGTGGCTGTCAGAGCTCATCGGGTGTTGTCTATTGGCAGCCATGGTGTGCTTGAGGTCGTTTGTTGTGGGTTTCTTTGCTTAGCGTGTTTTGCTTTTGGTCCTCTTTTGGTCCCTTTTCATTATGGCGGTGGTTGGTTTACTATGTGGTGGTCTGGCCTACACCTTTACAGATGTAGCGGGGAAGCTGGTAGAGCGGGCTGTTGTTCCAAATGTTTCAGCTGGGTTTATTTAGTTTCTTCTGTTAGTGCAGCTTTTTTCTATTTTCTGTGAACTTTATAGGCTTGAATCTGTTCTCGGTAGTATGGGAGGCATATTTTCGTATGCCTTGCCTTTTTCTGTGAGCCTCTGGAGAAAGGCTTTTTTCTCCTTGTTATTATAAAAAAAAATTCTTAAAAAAATAAATAAATATATATATATATATATATATATATTTAAATATGTGATGATGTTGTAATTTATAAAAACTAGCCACTTCTCTTCTAAATATATTAGCATGAACCGGAAGAAAAATAATTTCGTCAAAAAGATAATATAAATAATAATAGTATTGGTTAATAATTACGATATTTGACAATAATTTAAGTCTTTTACTTGGTTTAAGTTGGTTGGTTCGGCTTTCAAACACTAAAAACCGAAACCAACACAGTAAATCGAATAAATTTAAAAGTGGAAACCAAAACCAATCAAATAACTAACAAACCAAACCAAACCGACCAATTATATTTGGTTTGATTGGTTTATTTAGTTCAAACCAATATATGCTCACTCCTAATTATATCTGTAATGTTCTAAGTAGAATCTTCTATCTATTCTATTGTAAAATGAAGTCTATAAATATACTCATACGTACATTGTAGTAAGAGGTACCGTGAAGTAATAAAATTTCTATATTCTTAAAAATTATAAGAATCATTTCTCCATGAAATATCTTACTCCACTCTTTCAACTATCCAACTATTTCATAATTATTTTTCTTCTGTTCCTACTATCTAATGCTAACACTATTTCTATTTTGTAATTTTTTGAAATAATCCCACTTGTTTTTACTAAAAAAACAGTAATATTTATTTTTAAATATTTTCTTCCACTACAACCTCCTTTGTTCGCCCTGAAGTGACGTCTCAAAGACTCAAACACCATTACCATGTGCCTTCATTTGCTAGTTCAATCTCACTCATTCAAACAGAGCATGTACATTAACAACTTAGGGACAGAAGTTCTCATTCGGATAGTAATATCATCATTAAATTATGAATTCATATATAAATTTGAACCTAAACACAAGACTTACTGCACAAATATCATAATTAAAACCTTCAGTATCTTCCATTTTCAACAAACATTTCACAACCAAACTTAACATTAATCAAACTAAACAACACAAACTCATCATACTGCAAAATAAAACAATCAATGCTGAATCCCTCCTTCGTTGGCACGCTTAAAGATCAAAGCCTGAGCAGCAGCAGCATCATTGGAGGAAATGGAAGAGGAGAAGGCATCCTTAACCTGCTGAGCAGTAAACTGGAAACTCTTGCATGAAAGAGAGTTGAGAAGGGCAGTAGTTCCTTCACGGTACAATGCACCGATGCCATCGCTTCTGGTGTTTTTAAGAGCGTCGGGTATGGTCAAGTTCTTGCCGAATGCTGTACTGCAGGCAGCGCCGAACATCTGGCCTATCGTGCCCCAGTAACCAATTATAGCGTATATTGCGTTCGGGTGTGAGATCCAGTAGCTGTAGAATGTCGAATATTTTATATCTCTTTAATAAGATGTTGGGTATTAACTAAGATTAAAGTTAGTAATTTTGGTGTGTTTGGCTACAGTGAAATGTGCGTTACATTAAATTTTAAGTAGTTTTGAATGGCAATTTAAAAGAAAAGGCATTTTAATGTTATTTGATTTTTAAATCAAAATAAGTAAACATAAACGATCAATTTTTAAACTTTATTTCGTAAATCTTAAAAATAAATTGTTGTTTCTTATGTTTCTACTTTAAAATCTCCTTTACAATTTCTTAGCAAGGAGTCACCACTGAGAAGTGCTGTAACTGAAATAAGTTGTTTGCAAGTAGATACTCATAAATAGTTGTCAAACATTAGGAAAAAAGCGCTTTTCAAACCATTTTCTATGCCAAATCATTCTTGAAATTTTATCATAAACTACAAACGACAGATTATTTCTATTTATTTTTATTTTTAAATTCAACTTCTACGGTACTTGTGCTATCTTCTTATAAAAAGTTTTCAAACATAAATAGCAACTTTAAAACAGTTAACTACTTGTGAAGAGCTGCCAAATATGGTCCACAACTTGATATGATACTACAAGCTCACTTGACAAAATTTTGAATATAACTTCAAGTTAAAATAAGTTAATTTCAATGCATGATTTAATGAATGTATACCAAGTTCTGTTTCCAAACTTCTGAACACAAATAAGCTTCTGAACTCCAATAAGCTACTTATAAGAAGAGAAAAAAACCACGATATATATACCTGCAACTTCCAGGTTTAAATGGAGGGAAAGAACCAGGATCAGGCAATGTTGGGCTGGGAACACCTGGAAAATGAGGAATAGCAGGAGCAACTGGAATCGTAGGGGCAGGGACGACCGGAGGATTAATGATAGGAGTAACCGGATGGGTAGGATGACTCGGTGTAGAAGGTGTAGGATGGTACCCTCCATGAGAAGGGGTAGGTACAGGCATCACTGGTATATTGCTCCCTTGCCCTCTGTGGTGGCCGGGGTCACAGTTACAGTCAGGGTCAAGCACCGAACCTACATTCATAAATTCAGGTCAATATATAGATTACACTGTACTTAAAAGTTATGAAGAATGGGAGACAGAGTACCCTCAAGCTTTCTTGACAGTGTAGGAGAGACCAAAGCAAACAGTAGTACAAACCAGGCAAAGTGAATGCTCTTCATTGCTAACAAAGAGAATGGAATGAAGGAAGTTTCTGAAGAAATAAGTGTAGTGAGAGTGGGTATAAATAAGGAAGAAAGTATTATAGGCTATAATGCTTTCTTTTACAGTCTCGTGACAGGGTCCAGGCCAGCAAGGGGAAATAGTAGTTATGAACATAGGAATTAATGGTGGAGTTGTTGAAAATTAAGAGGATGCATTTATGTAAGCATTTGCATGGTTCAGTGTGTACAGCTAGATGCTTTAGTGGGAAAGATAAGGTTTTCGAGGTTGGCAGTTTTGAGCTGTTATTTTGGTAACCATTCCTTTTATTACAGTGTAGTTAATGTAGGGTGCGTGACTTTCGGAAGGTTTAGGCTACCTATATATGGTTGTTTGATGTTTGTTGGCAACAACTTTTTGTTTATTTATTTGAAAATATATTCATGTATGAAAAATAAAGGTCCAGAATACATGCAAAAATGGGTTTAAATAAACAGCCAAAAATACACACACACCTATAAGTACCGGGTTTGTATGCTAAGTCCATAAAAATATTTTAATATACAAAATACACTTGTAATTCTATGTAAATTAGGTTATGGCCGACCCTTTTCCTTTGCAACCAAATATTCTCATACCCATATTAATATTTCGCATCTTATTTTGATTTTAATATTTAAAATACAATAAGTTTTCGTATAAATATCATATCAACGAACTGTTTTCATCGTTAAATCATAAATTTCAAATAATATGTGTTATGCAAATGTAAATATATAATCATTGATTTTTTTTGAAAATTCTAACTATTGCATATAAATAATGTACTTAAAACTGCATCGTTCAAAATGCAACTACGATTGAATAATTCAAATCACAATGTTAAAAAATAATAAATATGCAGAATCATACTGCATTATATTAATGAATTATAAGTGCACTTTCTTAATGCAGTTAAATTCTTTATCAAGATCAAATATAACTGTTTTTTCTAAATACAGTTAATTTATAAAGTACATTAATATTATATAAAATTATCAAATGTAGCTAAAATTATTGCTGCATCGCATAAATGGAGTAAAATTAATTTAAGAAATATTGTTACATTATAATTACATTTTCTTCAAACATTTAAATTTAACTGCATTTTCTCAATGTAGTTAAAATAGAACTGTATTAAAATTGAATAAAATTATCATGCAGCCAAAACTATTATAACATCACATAAATACAGTTAAATTACTTTACAAAAATATGTTGTTAAAATATAATTGCATTTTCTTAAAGCATTTAAATACAACTACATTTTCTAATGCAATTAATTTATAACGTGCATTCAGATTATATAAAATTATCAAATGCAGCCAATTACTACATCCCTTAAATGTTGTTAAGTTATAATGTCATTTTCTTGAAGCATTTAAATTCAAGGCATTTTCTTAATGCAATTAAAATATAACTGTGTTAGAATTGGATATAATTATCCTCATAGATGTAGTTAAATTTATTCAAAATAAGCTGTTAAAAAATAATTACATTTTACTGAAGCATTTAAATATAACAACATATTTTTTGTTGAAATCACGTTGGCATATCCCTTCGTGGGGGCAACATATGAGTTTGGTCGACACCTTTTAACAAAAAGAATCTCTTGTTATTACATGCGACCAAACTCATATATATACTACTCCACCTTCATTATTTTTCCGATGTGAGACTATTCTTCTTTTCAATGTGCATCCATTACCTACACACAATGCAAGACATCCCAACATATCAAGTAAGAGATTTAGGCAGTTAAACTTTATTCAGAAATTGGACATGATCACTAGTGGTGGAGGCCTTCAAAAAATGGAGACTTTAGCCTTAAATCTTCTTGGAATTCGGTCAGAGCTAGAAGTAGTGATATTGAATGGGCCAAACATGTATGGAATAAGTACAATAAATTCCTAAACGGTTTGTATATACTTATTTGGGCATATTGGACAGGTTGCCAACAATGTGTAGAATTAGTGCATGGAATATTAATGTCCATAATAAGTGTAAATTATGTGATTCTGTTGAAAAGAGTAATAAGCCCTTATTCTTTAAGTGTAATTACTCGACGCAAATTTGGGGCAACAACAGAGGAAAACTTAATTTCCTCCCTTGTAATGGCATTAGTCTACAACAAGAAATTCAACATATGTCAGGGTCTTCTGGTAGCATCTTATTTCTCATTGTTATTGTACACATATTACTAACAAGGAGTATATGGCATATTTGGTCAGAAAGAAACAATCGACTGGACAATAACAAGTTAATGGACACTTCAATCCGATTACAACATACTTTACTAGACTGCAAATATATTACTCAGAGATGCAAAGACTATAATGAAATGACATTAAAGGAAGGATGTACTACTTAGCTTGGGTATTATTCTTCAGCTTAATCGGTGTCCGTCGGTTGTTAGATAGAAGGGAGGTGCAGTAGCTGCAGGTGTTGTTACTGCAATGGGTGAAAGCTTGATGATCAAGCTAGAATTGATTCTTCTATGGGAATTAGGGCCAGAATGGAGACTTATTTGTGTTGTAATTTTCGTTTATACTTTATGCTTATCTCTGCACAAGGTTTGAGGTTAAGTCTTGTTTTGTTACATCTTTATGCATTTTTTGCAATGTTAATAAAGTACCCATTTTATAAAAAAAGAGTAGGTGGGTATTTATAGTCAGCAAAAAGTTGGGAAATTTCTCATATAGTTTTCGACTTTTTCTTCACTTATTTCGAATCTTATCTAATAAAATGAAAAATAATTTTTTTTCACATCTTTTGCATAACATGTGTAACGAACCAGAATTTTACCATTTTAATTTGTGAAATATTTAATTGGTTTAAATATTAAATGGTTTTATTAATTAATATCCTTTTTAAATTTATATTTAATAATAGAAAATTCATTTTTGAATTTTGTTTTCAAAAATAAGTAATTTGATGAAAAACTAAAAATGTGACTGAAACCCGTTTTTTGGATTTTTGATTTTTTTCCAAACGACAAATTGTTGAACGTTTGTTTACATCTTTAAAAACAACATTTGTGTGTGTAGAAAACACATTTTTATTTTGAAAGGAAAAATATAATAATAATAAGGATTGTTTTAAAAATAAAAAAATATTTAATTTGAAATGATGATAAGATGTATTCTACAATGAAATGATCTTTTGAGTAATGAAGTTAGCAAAAGTACTTAAATCACTTTAATATCCTCCATATTATAAACTAGGGTATAAGCTCACCATAATAACCACTATGTTTTACAATACTTGCAAATTGATCTGAATGGAATTTTGAAAACTTGGTTTAACTTGTAAAATTTGTTTAGCTTGCAAATGAAGTAAAGTTTGTTCTATAAAATAAGGTGAAAGGAACTCATTTCTTTCCCTTTTCAAATTTTTACATCTCCACGTTCATCTTATAAATAAAAAATATGTAAAACAAAAACGGAAATGCAGTGAGGTTAATCCAAAATTAAATTATGTGCTCCACTAAAAATCATAATATAAATTCTATTGAGTTTGTTATGGCGGGATCTACCCATCCATGGTCTCGTTTTTTGTTACGGTGGACTCTGGCGATGATCAACACTTAAACCAGTGAACGTTGGCGACTAGGGTTTCGGTTCTTAGGCGTTATGGTGGGAATTAGGTGATTTGGAGGGTTCATTGGGTTCAGGGTGTCGAGGCCCAAGTTGTGATGGAATCTGGTGGAGCTCGACGTGGATTTGGGTGTCACGTCATTTCTAGGACGAGGGGAGTAGCGTTCGACCGCTTTCCGACCAGGGCCGCCGAGCTTGAAGCAGAGGTGTAGGTCCCAATGTGCTCGGAGAGATGGACGCATTGGTGATCTTGGATTGGCGAGCAGTAGAGCTTGGGAGCGGTGCACGTAGACCACCGTGTATGTTTTCTAGATCCAGGTTTTGAAACAAGGGAGTGGAGGGAGAAGAAAGGGAAGGGAAGAGCGGGTCCGATTACTTGTTTGGGTATTGTGTAACACCCCGTAAAATGAATCATAAATAAATAAAGTAAATTGAATTAAATATGATAAGAATTAGATATGTAAATTTTATAAAAGTTGGATTTTGACTATGAAAGTTATTCTGTTGCGTTCATGGAGAAATTTTGATCTTTTTTCATATATGATATGCTGAAAACGGATCTCAAACAAAGAAGTTATGAACATTTGAAGTTCTCGGATTTAAATTAATTTAGTTTGAATTCAAATTCAAATGAGAAATCAAATCTATGATTTATATTTCAAAAAATAGCTTGGGGGGTAAGTAAACAATTAATTAAGGCATAACATTAAAAAGTTAATTAGGGAATAAAATAATACGGCAATGGAAACAAAATAAACACCCATGAATAAAAGAGCGGTCGACCTGAATAGGTCAACCAGTAAACCGTAGCGGTTGACTAGTCGCCAAGGGCGGTCGACTGCTTGGCAGCGACAGTTGTTAATGGCGGTTAGAGTTTTATGTTATGTTCTATTCAGTTATGCATTTCAGATTTGCCCGTTTCCTACCTACTTCCATCCTACGGTTCTGATGCGTTTCAGCTCCTATAAATAGAACCCTATCCTCTTCACTTTTGTTTATATTATTTTGGAGAATATGACCAAATTTTGCCATTCTTATATCTATAATAAGATTCAGAAACTCCATTGAGAATTCATGTAAGGATTCAACCTATTTCTTATATGTTTCTTCTTTCTCCAATCTATTCTTATCATATTCTTCTCTAGTTATTCTGAATTTAATGAATATATATACCTCTTCCCTATTGTGTGTGTGTATATGTGTGTATCAAAAGAGAGATATTTTGGAAGAGATCGGAAGGCTATAAATCCATTTGAGTAAAGCTAAGGCTAATATGTGAGTGTAAATCAAAGTATTTCTTTTTAGTAATTATTCAATATATTTCTTTTGGATTTGAATGTGCCTTAGGGATTTTATAATTTCGAAAATATGATAGATAAAATCCCCAAAAATTCCTTTTTATTTTGAAATATCAATTCTATGTTGAGATTCTCAATTATTTACATTAATTTGATGGAATTTGTTTCGTTTATGCAATTTTTGATAAGTTCATAGTCTATTCCACTTCTCCATCTTCTTTGGGTCAAGTTGTGATCCTTCAATAAAATAAGGGGTTCAAATTATGAATTCTATTTGTTGTTTACATCACTTATTCATGTCTATTTCTTTGTAAAAAGAGGAGTTGAATAGAATATGGGGTCTAGATTGCAATTCTTATTGTTTAAGATATTATATTGAATTGTTGTAATAAATTGAGTTTCTATTTTATTTACAAGTCAGTTATTGTAGTTTTAATTATGAATATTTGTTCCCTATTTTGGACATTAGAATTCCATGAAATCTTAGGAAATTGAAGAAAAAGGATTTGTAATAATAACTGGTTAGGGAATTGATATCTAACGCTAGTTTAGAGTGCAAAATCCATATGCTTAGAACTTATTAAGCGTGAATATTTATCTATTTCTATTTACGTAATTAACGCATATATTTATTGCGTATATGGCGTAGTTAATTAGGCATTTATTTGCATTTATTTTCCCCCATTAGGAAGGTAATTGATTTTGAGGCGAAAATAAGAGGAAACTCTTATATAGCCAAATTATTAATTTAAGGCGTAATAAGTAAGATTCCTCATAAGGCCTTGTTTATGCAACGGTGAGATGAGCGTGTGTCTGTGTGTCTAGTAATTAATTTATGGCTAAGTCATAAGGATGCAAGGTCAATAGAGTTACATAACAGAAGTTTGTCCTTCACTTTGAGGCTGCCAGCAGTTGTGTATGCTTTTATTGATGTGAGATATCCTTATGATAAGTATTTGTAATGATGCGAGGTTGGTTCTAAAATCTGCCTAGTTAATCTGGCTAACAGTTCCTACGAATAGCGTACTAATGTGAGATGTCATTATGGGTATGGGCCATAAGACGAAGGGCCTGCTTCGGGGTTTGCGGTATTAAGTGGTTGGACCTACCTTTTTCCTCATATAAAGTATTAAATGGCCAAGGGGTTACGGTAGGTGGTATCTCTACAGGGGTCCACTTTTGGAATTAGGCCTTAAATGATGGGGTCTGCCTATTTTCTACTTGGAAGTATTAAGTGGCCTATGAGATTCCATACAATATCAATTAGATAATACCATTGAGGAGCACGCTTCTGGAAATAGGCATTAAATGACGGGGTTTGACTATTTTCCACTGAGATGTATTAAGTGGTTTGGGTACCGTCTCTTACATTATTAGCTCTTTACGATGTATGATTGGGATATGGGATCTACTTCTGGAACGGAAGGTATTAAGTGGTTAGACCCACCTCCTTTCTTTATAAAGAAGTACTAAACGATTTTAATGGTTTTATGTTCGTAGACATATTCTTATTTTGAAATATACTGCCCAAGTACTGAAAAAGTGAGACTAGAGGTTTCTATTCACCATACATTTGTTGTTCTGGCTCCCACCTCATTACAACACAGGTTAAGGACGAATTGATGGCGGTGACATTGCTTAAAGATGAGGAAGCTTGGCAAGTGGTAGTATTTATTATTATTTGCTTTCATGTGTACCTATGGATTTAAACAATTGTTGCAATGGATATTATATTACGGTTTACGGGATTTTGTGTTATGGTATTTTTCTGGTTTCGAAATAAACAAGTACACTTTACTATTATAATTTGTTCCATCCACTGTGAGTTCTGAAAGTTTAGTTATGACTCTACAATGTTATTTATTTTTACCATCAAAAACTTGCTTTAGAATGGATCCAAGTTTCAATGGGCCTTTTCTGGATTGAAATTTAGGCCTGTTCCGGGGTGAGTTGTTACATAATGGGCCGAGCCCATTTGAGATGTGGGGTGAGAAATCTTTTATAAATATGTTAATTAAATTATATAAATGTGTGTTGGTTTGTAAATTACATAACTTGCTCATATGGTATCCGTTTTGCATATAGATTTTTGCATTGGACTCATGTTAATGAGTATAACATTGTAGTGAAATTTATTCATAGATTTGGAATGTTTAAAATTTATGAAATAATAATATAGACATAATTTAATCATGTTAGTTTAATTAATAACGTCGTTAAATTTATTATACCTTAGTTGGTGTCATTTATTTGACCAAATAAAACACTGTTAAGTTAAATTGGATTGAATAGATTATTATGGACATCTATCGAGCAATATAAATCCCCATTCAGTGCTTGCTAAGTAAAAAGTTAATTTATGAGATTAATGAATATGTGGATTAGTTAAATATGGATTAAATGATGAATTAACTATTAATTGTTAATTGTTGAGTGCCATAAGTTTGGTAGTCTGGCCATATTGAATAATGAAAATAAGGGACACATCCCTAAAATCAAACTTAATACACAAAACATCCTCCCCAAAATAGATATAAATTACACCTTTATTTTCAAATACTGTAATTTTCTTCCCTAAAATACCCTTTTTCTCCATGGTTGAACGTTGGTTCTTCATATGTGGATGTTATTCTCACATCCATAATTAAAATTTGTACCCCATTGATTATCAATCTTTAAAACCCAATAACTTTTTGTAGAAACGATGGATTAACAAACCGTTTTCACCATTAAATCATAAATTTTGTTATCTTTCTAATGAGTGGCATTATGCATATGTAAATCACAAGTTTTTTAAATTTTCTGCAATTATATGGTACGATTGTAGACAATTCAACAGTTATATGCAATAATTGCAGAAAAGTCTGCAATTATATGGTATAGTAGCACTTTTATGCGATTACTTGGAATAATTGCAGAAATGCCTGTAATTATTCCATTTAATTGCAGAAAAATCTGCAATTATATAGAATAATAGCAGAAAAGTCTGTGATTATTCCACTGAATTCATAAAAGTATGCAATTATTCCATATAATTGCATAAAAGTCTGCAATTATATGGAATAGTTGCTGACATTTGAAAAAATTGATGATTATTTCATATAATTGCAGAAAATGGCAAGTATACAGAATAACTGTAGAAAAGTCTGCAATTATATGGAATAATAGCTGAAAAGTTTGCTATTATTCCATATAATTTCACAAAAGTTTATAATTATATTGAATAATTGCTGACATTTGAAGAAAAATTGATGATTATTTCATACAATTGTAGAAAATGGCAAGTATATGAAATAATTGCAGAAAAGTCGGTAGTTATATGAAATAATGTAGAGAAGTCTGCAATTATTCCATATAATTGCATACAAGTTTGCAATTATATGGAATAATTGCTGGCATTTGAATAAAAATTGATGTTTTCAAAAATTGCAGAATTCTCTGCAAATATATGGAATAATCGCAGCCACTGCAAATATTTTTTTTTGGTATTAACAATGGATCTCATTTTAAAGATTGTAAAATTTATGATTTTTTGGTGAAAATGGTTTGCTAATTCGATGTTTCTACAAAAAGTTATGCGCGCTTGAAATGCTAAAAACGTAAAGGGTATTTGGGTCTTTTGGCGCAGGCGGATTTGAAAATAGGGACTAGAAACGTAAGTTTATTTTAGGGAGGATGTTTTTTCTATTTTAAAACTTAACAGGGATGTGAGTCAAACTATTCCTATTGAATATGATATTGACATATGAATCCCTTGAGATATGTAAACAAATGGTAGCTTGTTTAAGTACCATTGTGATCGCTAAGCCTTAATCCGCATAATGTTTAAGTTTGCTAATTATCTTAGTTGAAATTTTTTCTTTTAGTTAGTTAGTTAATTCTCTAATTCTCTAGCTTAACTTTCACTCGACTTTGGTTTAATTTGATTGAATAGATTTTTAAAATCATCAATTCCCTACGGATCGACCCGTATACGCCACGTACTACAAGTGTACGCCGTGCGCTTGTGGTTATATTTTTAATTTAAATTCATTCGATGGTTTTCTAAACCGATAGAATTTCCGTCGACGAACAAGTTTTTGGCGCCATTGCCGGGGAATTGCTTTGATTTTGATTTTGTATTCTTCGAATTATTTTTCGTTTGGTTTTTGTGTGCATTGTGTTGTGTGCTTGTTTCTAGTCTATTTTCATTTTGTAATTGTATCTTTTCATTTCTTTTATAAAAAAAATATGTGTGTGTATGTGATCTTCATTTTCATTTTGTTGCGTTCTTGTTGTTTTTCTTTCAACTGCAGTTGCATATATATATATATATAACACAAAATTTCATTTCAAAAAAAAATTCATTTAGTTTACATCTTACATTTCCATTTTCTTATTACATTGCTTCCAATACAAAAAAATTTCACTTCCTTTTTACTATCTTTTACAAACTTCTTGAATTCAAAGCACAAACTCATTTCATTTTCTTTGCAATACAAACCACTTGATTTCATTTCACAACATTTTGCAATTGCCAATACAACAGCCGAGCACACTGTGCACCGTTCATATTACATCTGCCAGACTCCCCCCCCCTGCTGCAACAAACAACAATCAACAGCCTTCCCTCTGCTTAATCCACCATCATCCATCCTCTCCCATCATCACCATTCCATAACTTCTACAACATCGCTTCCTAGTCCTGTCTCTACTCCTCACTTCTTCAACAAACAATACTGACACATACAACATACCACAACTTCCCATTCATACCACCAGAGACTCAATCCAAACTTCTAACATCATTTACTTAAACTGCTCTACAACCTTTCATACAAACAACAACTCCTTTTGCCTCTTCTCATACTACTGTGCATCACTTCCACCAACCTCCAACATCAAATTTTCACCTGTCCATCCATTCCCCTCTGTCCATATAGAAGTTAACAGACATATAGCAACATCAAATTTTCACCAACCACCAACCATCTCCACTATTCCCAATCGAACTTGTAAGCTTGGACAACCAGAACAACTGTGACGACCGCCCATGACCCCTGCACCGAATCTAGAGATAGTGCGCTGTAAAGTGTGCCAGGCGACCATGGACGATTGCCAAGGTAGATTAAAAACATCATAATCTATCGTATTACTCACAGCGCATGGATAAAATACAATAGAACATATGTATAGGGAAGCTTTAAAGAACAAAATGACATCATATAAAACTTCGTAATAGTTGAACAAGCATCAGGATAGTCAATACAACAAGCCTCACTACATCACTCAGAGATTACAAAGCAGCGGAACATCCAGTACATATAGTAATAAAGAAACAATATGCAATACTCCAGCTCGTCATCGATATCAACACCGTGGAAAGCAAGATCAGCACCAGTCACCTGCTACCTAGTCTGCCCGTCCCAAAATGGACGAACAGCCCAAGGCAATAAGAATTAAAACATAAAGCCTTGAGTCAGACAACAGTCTTAGTGAGCAGTAAATTAACAATCAACATACCAAAAGAGCATAAAGGAAAAGGAATAGGAATACAACCCTCCCACTCCAACCTCTTTCTACAGTGATAGCCCCCAGACACACACTAAGCAGAAGCGAACATAGCAGAGCATACAATTAAAGTAAAGCAATGATCACTCGAGTCAAGGGTGATGTTTTCCAAGCACAAACCCCCAAGGCCTAAACCAAGATCAGATAAGCACCCAGAAAATACCGCTTTTGAGACCGAATGACGATACAATCAAACATCCATGACTCTGGCTATCACTGTTATCATTGCTTCGGTATCACCGTTAATTGAATGACCGGCACATTCTTTCAGCCGTCCGTCAAGGGCTAATGGTAACCCCGGTTCTAGACATAACTCCCGCACGTCATCGTGACCCGTGCCTAGGACTATCGAATCTGCCCAGAGTACTCGACCATCAACAGTTGGTCGTTGGGACTATCGAATCTGCCCAAACGTACTCTTGTTTAGAGCATGCTAGAACCTTCAACAACGATGAGACCCAGGCCTCCTAGTCATCCTCCTTGACGACCATTCTCATATCCATCCATTATCCTCAACTCGAACCATTCACCGAGTTATCAACATGCTTGGAATGATCCCGTCTGGATTAGACCAAGTCTTCATCACCTGATGCCTCGCTTCATTACATCCTCGCAAAGCCTCATTTCGACATCACATCATCAAATCTATGCATAAGAGCTTCATCATCCCGCTACATATGCCACGAGCAGCTTTCCCAATTCAAGAGCCTTTCCCTTAGCTTTTGAATCGTCTTCGATCTAAATCAAATCATCAATCATCTAATTCATAGCAATCAACCAAGTCAAACATTAATCCAAACAATCAAGCATTCAAATATGATCTAAGTAGACAATTATCACAATAATGGCAATTTCGTAATTAAAGAGTTGAAAGTCTAACAAGCATGAAATCATGAGAAATATCTCTACAATCTTGATGAATGAACTTGCATAGGTTAACACTTAATAAAATGGTTGTCAAATCATCATGAACAATGGATCTACACTTAGGATGAAGAAAATGCATGAAAATCACTATTTTAACACCAAATCGAGCCAACAATCCGATATACTCCTTTGGATCCGTGTGAGAGATAATCACCACTCACCAAATCACCTAAACAACCCCAAAACAACACGCTTCAGATCTGGACAGCGAAGGATTTAGCACGAATCCGCTTCAAACGAAGAAATATCACCTTAAAGGATGAAGATCTTCAATCCAAGCTCTTGAATCTTCAATCTTGATCTTCGATTTGGATGAAAGGAAGCACTAGATTAGAGTGGAGAAAAGAAGTGAAGAAGTGTAGAAGTCGAGCTCTCAAAATGGCAGCACTTCGTCGCTTCGAAATCCGGATCCCAAAAAGTGAGAAAATGGACGAGTATTTATAGCCCTTAACTCGTCCGCCTTCCCTAAGTCATCTCCGACTTAACCTTCCGACTTAACATCCCAGACGACCTACGACTTACTGCTTTGCCGACCTACGACTTATAACTAAGCAGGGCCTTCGACTTAACAGGTAACTGGGTTACGACTTAACCCCATACGACCTAAACAACTTAGCCGACTCAAAAACTCACTTGTCTAACAACTTAAACGACTTAGCAGCTAACTCCTAAGTCGGTCACGACTTAACACAGCAGCCTAACTACGACTTAACTCAAGAAACGAGCTAACACTTAAGTCGTCTGGACGACTTAACTATCAAAGGTGGCTTACGACCTAACTACTAGAACACACGCGACTTAACCACAGCTCCGACCTAACGAGGCAGCCGACCTAAACTCACACGACTTAATAACTTAGCAACACCACGACTCAACTAGGCTACGACCTAACTTTCTTAAGTCGTCTAACAACTTAACCTCGCTAACCACTAGGTCGCTAACCTGCTAACTTTATAAGTCGTCAACACTTAGGTCGTTCTATTACTTAACTCGGTCAGTTTCTTAAGTCGCCCCTATTCCCTAAGTCCTTAACTCGCCCAGACTTATCACTTAACTCGTACAAAACTCCTAAGTCGGCTACGACTTAGGACTTAAACAAAAATTCTGCCAACCTCTGAAACGACTTAACAGCAATGCGACCAATTGTCAGCTGTTTTACGATGTTCCGATCCGTGAAAATACGGGTCGTTACATTCTCTCCCCCTTAGGAATTTCGCCCCCGAAATTCCAAACAAACAAAGTAATCAAAGACTATTCTGCACGCCTATCATCCATAGCAATCAACAAACCATGCATCCAATTCTAACTTAGCGTACAGAATTCTAAGACTTAGAACAAGTTACAATATCGTGAGATGAGACGACACCTTAGGGCCATACCTTGAAGAGTTCAGGATGAGCTGCCTTCATCCTCTCTTCCACCTCCCACGTACAGTCGTTATCATCATCACTCCATTGTATCTTGAGCAACTTAACTACCTTCCTCCTAAGCTGTTTCGTGTCGGTTTCCACAACACGAAGCGGTTTATGAGGTCTTCTATCGACTGGATCAACTTCGAAATCTTCACAGCTATCAGCAGAAACCACCATACTCGAGTCGTGCACATACTTCCGTAGATATGATACGTGAAAAACATTATGCACACTCGACATCTTCTCAGGTAACTCCAGTCTATAGGCGAGCTTTCCAATTCGCTCGATGATCGGGAATGGTCCAACAAATCTCGGAGTCAATTTTCCTTTCTTCCCGAATCGGATAACACTCTTCAGAGGAGAAATCTTCACAAAAACCATATTACCAATGTCGAACTCCAAATCCTTACGACGCTTATCAGCATAACTCTTCTGACGGTCTTGGGCTGCCTTCATTCGTTGCCGAATGATTTCTATGCACTCCGTAGTCTGATGAATCATCTCTGGCCCAAGTATCAACTTTTCTCCAGTTTCTATCCAACACGTCGGAGAGTTACACGGTCTTCCATACAATGCCTCATACGGTGCCATACCAATACTTGACTGGTAACTGTTGTTGTATGAAAACTCCACCAAATGAAGGTGATCTTCCCATGATCCTCCGAAGTCCAAAACACAAGCTCTAAGAAGATCTTCCAAAACTCGGTTGACTCTCTCGGTCTGACCATCTGTTTGAGGGTGATAAGCTGTACTCAAACACAACTCGGTTCCCAAAACTTCCTGGAAGCTCTTCCAAAATCCACTAGTGAACAATGGATCTCGATCGCTCACTATACTCTTCGGAATACCATGGAATCGAACTATCCACTTAACATACAACTCAGCCAACTTTGATGCAGTCCTAGTCGATCGAACAGGAATGAATCGTGCACTCTTAGTCAAACGATCTACGATGACCCAAATCCCTTCATTTCCCATTTTTGTTCTAGGTAATCCATCAATAAAATCCATCGATATCTGCTCCCACTTCCATGTAGGAACTTCTAAGGGTTGAAGCAATCCACTTGGCTTCTTCTGTTCGGCTTTTACCAACTGGCAGTTCATACACTTGGAAATAAAATTTCCAACATCCTTCTTCATACCTTCCCAGTAGTAGGTTCTCTTCATATCCCGATACATCTTATTTCCACCTGGATGAATTGTCAGCTTCGAGTGATGACTTTCCTTCAGAACTTCACTCCTCAATTCATCTATATCGGGAACCACTAGTCGTCCTTGCTTCCGAAGCCAACCCTCTCGATCGACCTCAAATCCTTTATCCTTTTCTGGATCCAATCCAGATTCGAAATCACGGATAATCTTGACAAGCTTATCATCTCGCTTTTGGCTCTCGCCAATCCTTTCCACAAGAGTGGGTCTTATCGATAAGTTTGCCAACATCTCAGGTTCCAATTCACATCTAGGCCTGAAGTCAAATCCAGCTAAATACTCGAGACTCTTCCATTCTGAAAACATGGCCCCCAATCCTGCATGTCTTCGACTTAACGCATCTGCCACTGCGTTACCTTTTCCCGGAGTATAAGCTATACCAAAATCATATGATGCCAAAAACTCTAGCCAACGTTGCTGCCGAAGATTCAAATCCTTTTGGGAGAAAAGATACTTCAACGACTTATGATCTGTAAACAACTCGAATCGAACCCCCAGTAGATAATGTCTCCACATCTTCAGAGCAAAACAATCGCCGCCAACTCCAAATCATGAGTCGGATAATTCCTTTCATGCGGCTTCAGTTGTCGACTTGCATACGCAACAACTTTATCTCTCTGCATCAGCACTGCTCCAAGTCCAGTACCACATGCGTCGGTGTAAACCACCATCTCATCATTCCCACTAGGAATAGTCAAAACAGGAGCACTCGTCAATCGCTCTTTCAGGATTCCAAAAGCTTGCTCACACTTATCATCCCATCTGAACACTAGGTTCTTCTTCGTCAATCCTGTTAACGGTGCAGCTACCTTGGAGAAGTCTTTGATAAACCGACGATAATATCCTGCTAATCCAAGAAAGCTTCTCACATCAGATGTATTCTTAGGTCTAACCCAATCCTGGATTGCTGCCACCTTAGCGGGATCAACCGCTATTCCATTTCCAGAAATAACATGGCCTAAGAACCTCACTTCACTCTTCCAGAAGTGACACTTCGAAAACTTAGCCTTCAGATGATGTTTCCGTAAGATCTCCAAAACAATACACAAGTGCGTCTTGTGTTCTTCTTCCGTTCTGGAATAAATCAGAATATCATCCACAAACACAAGTACGAACTTGTTCAACTGACCTCTGAACACTCTATTCATAAGATCCACAAAATAGGCTGGCGCGTTAGTCAATCCAAACGGCATTACCAGCCACTCAAAGAAACCGGATGGTGTCCTAAAAGCAGTCTTCGGCACACTATCCTTAGCCACTCTCAACTGGTGAAATCCCGTTGCCAAATCCATCTGAGAAAACACCTTAGCCTCGTGAAGCTGATCAAACAAGTCATCTATTCTCGGCAATGGATACTTGTTCTTCTTAGTCACCTTATTCAGCTCACGATAATCGACACACAACCTCAGCGATCCATCTGCTTTGGTTGCGAATACAACTGGTGCACCCCATTCGGACACACTACGCCGAATGAATCCTTTCTGCAAAAGATCATCAACTTGCACCCTCAACTCCTGCTGTTCTCTAGGCGCCATCCGCCTAAGAGGCATCACAACAGGTCTGGCCCCTTCAACTAGATCTATACAAAACTCGATCTCTCTATGCGGCGGCAACCCTTTGACTTCGTCAAAGACATCCTCGAATCCATTCGCGATTGGCACTAATGACAACCCATCCCGTGGAACAACCAGCGAATACATGAAGCTCATGAAGACGCCTTCTTCATGCTTACATCGTATCACAACCTTTCGCCCCTCCACATTCTCGACTGTCACTTCCAACCTCTCGCAATCAACCTTCGCCGCATACTTCCTAAGCCAGTCCATTCCCAAAATAATTCCAAACCCCGCAAAGTTCAGAACAAAGCAATCATAAACAAAAGAGCAATCATGACTCGATACAACTAGACCACGGCATAACATACACAAACAAGACGAACCCCCAACTGGATTAGTCACAACCAATGGCCTAACAACAATATCCGGTTCCAAACCCAACCGGTCTACAAGTTCGCTGCAAACAAACGAATGCGACGCCCCAGTATCAAATAGAACTCTAACTGGAACACCACATAGGAAAAGAGTGCCTTGAACCACCACACTCTTTCCCTTCTCTTCAGCGGTAGGAGCTTTCGAAGACGACGGAACAGCTCCCAAAGCATAAGCTTGCACAATCTGCTTGTCCCTCCTCGGCTCTGGACAATTCTTCCTGAAATGCTCCGGCTTGTCACAGTTGTGACACTTCATCGGTGCCTTTGGATTCTTACAATCCTTCGAGAAATGGCCCTTCTGCTGACAATTGTAGCAAGTCACCTCGCCTTTCGGCTTCTTCTGGCCATCCTTACCCTTCTGCTGCTGCTGCTTCCTCTTCTGGTTTCCACCCTGCTGTGGTTTAGACTCTCCCTTGGTCACAGCAACAACAGATCCTTCCTTAGGAAACAGACTCTCATGCCTGAGAGCTTTCTCCACAAGCTTCTCAAATGAATCGTCCAAATGATCCACTAACTGTCTCCCAAGATAACTATCCAAGCCTGTCACGAACTTCTCATTCATCTGATAAGCAGATTCAATATACGATCGGGCATACTTGGACAAAGCTTCAAACTCAGAAACATACTCAAGAACTGGTCTCCCTCCTTGCTTGAGCTCCACAAACTTCTTGAACAGAACAGACTTCTGAGCTGTAGAAATGAACTTAGCTTCAAATCTGGCTTGGAATTGCTCCCAAGTAATCTCTTCCTCTGGAGTATTGATGGTAATAGAATTCCACCAATCAGAGGCTCTCCCTTGAAGCTGCCTTGATGCCAACTTCCTCTTAGTTGCATCATCAATTCCCAAATCACCAAATATCCTTCTACAAGCATCTATCCACCTCTGGACCTCAATAGTTGATTCTGTTCCCAAGAAAACCTTCCCTCCAAGAGCAGTATAGTCCTTGCACAACTTAGCAAAATCCACTGGTTTCGGAGTTTGGACTTGAACTCCAACATCTACTGCTGCCCCCGGAACTGGTATCCTTCTCATGATCGAAGTCATCATAGCTTCGAACATGGCTGCATAATCAGCAGTCCCCTCAGTAGCACGACCTTCCCTAGCAGCTGGTCTCCCTCTTCGACTCATTCCCAATATCTATAAAAAGGAATGATCAGAACATCTAGAGAAACAACTGCATAAAGGACTCAAACTCTACTAAGCTACTATATTATATATAGTATTTATACATCAAAATACAATTACGTCTCTCATACGTAGTTACGTCAGCGAGCGTTGGGTAAAATCGATTAACCAATGCTCTGATACCAAATGTGACGACCGCCCATGACCCCTGCACCGAATCTAGAGATAGTGCGCTGTAAAGTGTGTCAGGCGACCATGGACGATTGCCAAGGTAGATTAAAAACATCATAATCTATCGTATTACTCACAGCGCATGGATAAAATACAATAGAACATATGTATAGGGAAGCTTTAAAGAACAAAATGACATCATATAAAACTTCGTAATAGTTGAATACAAGCATCAGGATAGTCAATACAACAAGCCTCACTACATCACTTAGAGATTACAAAGCAGCGGAACATCCAGTACATATAGTAATAAAGAAACAATATGCAATACTCCAGCTCGTCTTCGATATCAACACCGTGGAAAGCAAGATCAGCACCTATCACCTGCTACCTAGTCTGCCCGTCCCAAAATGGACGAACAGCCCAAGGCAATAAGAATTAAAACATAAAGCCTTGAGTCAGACAACAGTCTTAGTGAGCAGTAAATTAACAATCAACATACCAAAAGAGCATAAAGGAAAAGGAATAGGAATACAACCCTCCCACTCCAACCTCTTTCTACAGTGATAGCCCCCAGACACACACTAAGCAGAAGCGAACATAGCAGAGCATACAATTAAAGTAAAGCAATGATCACTCGAGTCAAGGGCGATGTTTTCCAAGCACAAACCCCCAAGGCCTAAACCAAGATCAAATAAGCACCCAGAAAATACCGCTCTTGAGACCGAATAACGATACAATCAAACATCCATGACTCTGGCTATCACTGTTATCATTGCTTCGGTATCACCGTTAATTGAATGACCGGCACATTCTTTCAGCCGTTCCGTCAAGGGCTAATGGTAACCCCGGTTCTAGACATAACTCCCGCACGCCATCGTGACCCGTGCCTAGGACTATCGAATCTGCCCAGAGTACTCGACCATCAACAGTTGGTCGTTGGGACTATCGAATCTGCCCAAACGTACTCTTGTTTAGAGCATGCTAGAACCTTCAACAACAATGAGACCCAAGCCTCCTAGTCATCCTCCTTGACGACCATTCTCATATCCATCCATTATCCTCAACTCGAACCATTCACCGAGTTATCAACATGCTTGGAATGATCCCGTCTGGATTAGACCAAGTCTTCATCACCTGATGCCTCGCTTCATTACATCCTCGCAAAGCCTCATTTCGACATCACATCATCAAATCTATGCATAAGAGCTTCATCATCCCGCTACATATGCCACGAGCAGCTTTCCCAATTCAAGAGCCTTTCCCTTAGCTTTTGAATCGTCTTCGATCTAAATCAAATCATCAATCATCTAATTCATAGCAATCAACCAAGTCAAACATTAATCCAAACAATCAAGCATTCAAATATGATCTAAGTAGACAATTATCACAATAATGGCAATTTCGTAATTAAAGAGTTGAAAGTCTAACAAGCATGAAATCATGAGAAATATCTCTACAATCTTGATGAATGAACTTGCATAGGTTAACACTTAATAAAATGGTTGTAAAATCATCATGAACAATGGATCTACACTTAGGATGAAGAAAATGCATGAAAATCACTATTTTAACACCAAATCGAGCCAACAATCCGATATACTCCTTTGGATCCGTGTGAGAGATAATCACCACTCACCAAATCACCTAAACAACCCCAAAACAACACGCTTCAGATCTGGACAACGAAGGATTTAGCACGAATCCGCTTCAAACGAAGAAATCTCACCTTAAAGGATGAAGATCTTCAATCCAAGCTCTTGAATCTTCAATCTTGATCTTCGATTTGGATGAAAGGAAGCACTAGATTAGAGTGGAGAAAAGAAGTGAAGAAGTGTAGAAGTCGAGCTCTCAAAATGGCAGCACTTCGTCGCTTCGAAATCCGGATCCCAAAAAGTGAGAAAATGGACGAGTATTTATAGCCCTTAACTCGTCCGCCTTCCCTAAGTCGTCTCCGACTTAACCTTCCGACTTAACATCCCAGACGACCTACGACTTACTGCTTTACCGACCTACGACTTATAACTAAGCAGGGCCTTCGACTTAACAGGTAACTGGGTTACGACTTAACCCCATACGACCTAAACAACTTAGCCGACTCAAAAACTCACTTGTCTAACAACTTAAACGACTTAGCAGCTAACTCCTAAGTCGGTCACGACTTAACACAGCAGCCTACCTACGACTTAACTCAAGAAACGAGCTAACACTTAAGTCGTCTGGACGACTTAACTATCAAAGGTGGCTTACGACCTAACTACTAGAACACACGCGACTTAACCACAGCTCCGACCTAACGAGGCAGCCGACCTAAACTCACACGACTTAATAACTTAGCAACACCACGACTCAACTAGGCTACGACCTAACTTTCTTAAGTCGTCTAACAACTTAACCTCGCTAACCACTAGGTCGCTAACCTGCTAACTTTATAAGTCGTCAACACTTAGGTCGTTCTATTACTTAACTCGGTCAGTTTCTTAAGTCGCCCCTATTCCCTAAGTCCTTAACTCGCCCAGACTTATCACTTAACTCGTACAAAACTCCTAAGTCGGCTACGACTTAGGACTTAAACAAAAATTCTGCCAACCTCTGAAACGACTTAACAGCAATGCGACCAATTGTCAGCTGTTTTACGATGTTCCGATCCGTGAAAATACGGGTCGTTACAACAACCACTACTGCAGTCTGCCTCAAGCAACCCAATACACTCTGCCTCCAAGCATATACAACCCTTACCTACTGATCCCAAACCATCCACAAAACCATCTCACTGCAGATTCATAAACATATATCACAACAGACCAACCCTCCACTACAACCAAAGAAACGTCTTCTACATATAACATTCACATAACAGAACACCATCCCGTTGCTCCACTAAACTGCACATCATCCACCAAACGGCGACCGCAACTCCAACCATTGTGCCATACATCATCAAAACAACAAAACTGCATTAACATCTCCTCCAGCATCAACAGTGCTTAACATAAACCATCGACATTGCTGCCCATTTACTTCATCTATTTCTTTTACTTCATTTGCTTCCCACTGTTCTTTTTTATTTCATCGTCACCTGAAACCAAACACAGCCCAACCTTTTTGCTGTCAACAAGACAACCACAACACTCCACCACAACTCCATTCACATATCACTACAAACTACGACCATCAATTCACCATCTCCATACAACATCACCAGCACAACTCATGACTTCAACCGCCACCAATCGCAACCCTTCAGCTGAACTCCCCCTGCTTCTACTCTACGACATCTACCACCTCCCCGTACACTTGCCACCATACCACTGCCGAATCCACTTCCACGCATCTCCTATCACCTCCCTAAAATCAAACATCTCAATAAATCGATCACCTCAACCAATCGAACTCGAACCCCCACAGCACACTGAAATCACGACCATCGCCTTCCTGCTCTGGATGCAATCGCCATTCTTTTGGGAATTGGATTTTGAATTAACAAATTTGGTTGCAAGTTTGAGTTTAACTCGATTTTAAGTTCGATTGAATCGTGAATATTTTTAGAGAACGGGTGGAGTTGTTTGACTTTATTTGGGTTTGGGTTTGGGTTTGTGGGTTATCTGTTCTCACTTATTGGGCCTAAGAGAATATTTGATTTTTTTGTTTTAGTTTAGTATATTTAAGTTTTCTATTTTGTTTATTTAAGTCTTCCAAAAAATATGTTTTCATTTTTTTAGTTTCATTTGTTTTGGTGGTAGTTCATTTCTATTTTGTTTCCATTTATTTTAGTTTTTCTTTGATAACAAAAAAACTGTGTGGATATCTTTATTTTATTTTCAGGTTGCCAAAGCAGATAAAAAGAGTGCTAGCTTCGCACTGCTTGCCATTTTTTTTTTAAGTAAAACTTCACTTTTAAGTTTCCTTTTCAAAAAAAAACTACTTGCTTGCTTATAAATTTTTTTTGCACCCTTATCTATTGTTTTATTGCTTTGCATTATTGATTGCTTGCATTTAAAAAAAATTCAAAAAAATTTCAAAAACCAAAAACAAAAATTCATTCGTAGTTGCATTGTTAATACACGTTTAATTTCAATTTTGCATCTCATTTTTTATTAATAATAACGTTTAGTCATCGATAACACTAAATTGTGTATTTACAAGTTGTCTTCTTTGAACAATTTAATTTCTTGGTGTCTAGGCTACGGTAGAGTAATAACCATTTATAAATATTACGGTGATTCGTAAATATTATAGTGGTTGTTCTTTTGAAGGTACTTAAACCTTCGGCTGCATTGCTACGGTGATTCGTGGTGCACCGATAAATCCTGGCCGTTACCTGGCTAAGAACTATCTTGTTGATTTAGGACAGATTGTGATTATACAATTTTGGGTTAACTTAGGATAAATCATTTGTAATTATCCTCTGCATTCATTTAGTTGCATTAGTTCATGCATATAAAAAAACAAACAAAAAAAAGTTTAAAAATCGAAAACTAAAAAATTGTAAATATTCCTTTTCCCTTGAAATTTTCAAATACTTTTTTTTCAAAAATCCAAAAAAAAATTTAGAAAAACCAAAAAAAAAATTTAAAATCTTTTCAAAAAACAAAAAAAATCAAAAAATAAAAAACAAAAATCAATTTTCCATTTTTGAAAAATAATTCTATTTGTAGATATTTTTCCTTTATATAAAAAAAACTCCAAAAACATTCTTGAAAATGTCCGAATTTCCATATTCACTTGAATTTTACAATAGTTGTGAAAATCAATATAATCCATATGATTTCACTCCAAATTCGTATGGATATTTTAACAACAACTATTGTGTAAATAATTCAAATTTTGAACCACAAAATTTTCAAAATGATGACCAACCCTCAAGTCTTGAAAAGAGCATTTCATCTTTACTTGAAATCTCTACACAGCAAAATCAAATGATAAATGATTTGTGTAATTCATATTTGGGCAATGATTCAAATCAAAGTTTTTAAAATAATCAAAATTTGAATTCACTTCAAAATTCAAACGATTTTGATTATAACCCATGCCAATTCAATTTTGAACTCCAAAATGAATTTCAAACTCAAAATGAAAATGTAAACAACTTTTCAAACGAATTTGGCAATGGGAATAATCTTAACCACGTTACGATTGAAAATCTTTGTTCTCAACAATTTCAAAGTGAAAATCCTCATGTTAATAATTATAAATTGGATTTTGTTGAGCAAATGAACGAAATTTACGATGATCACACGGATTCATTGTTTGAAACATATATGAAACAACGTGAAAAACAAAACCAAATTCCAACGTGTGACGAGTCAAATGATAACCCATCTTTTACCCAAATCACTGATTTTCAAATGACAACTTTTGAAATGGAAAATGATGATCTTAATGAAGTTGTTGAAAATTTGGTAATTGAGTTGGATTTCAATTCTTTTGAGGGTGAGAAACTCGATTTAAATTTCGATCTTCCTTTTTCTGAAAATTTGAATACAACAACTTTGAATTTTGAACTTGATTTATGCAATAAAGTTGTTGATAATCCAACAAAGGAAGTCGAATTTAACGAACACAAGTTTTATGGACTTTTTGAAAACGAGTCATTAAACTCTGATGGGGAAGATTTAAATCACCACTTTGATTTTGAAATCAATAATTTTGAAGAAGTTTTCAATGATAAGTTTGAATTTCAAATTGGTGAAAATGAACTTGAATTTCAATCAATTGTTTTATGGACCCCAAAAATCATCGAAAAGGAAACAACTCGTAAGATTTTTAATAAAACGATATTCGTTTTCCCAAATCAACATTCAACTTTGAAATCATTTATGGTTTGGTTTTCCGAGCTTAAGCTGTGTCACGCATACTTGACGAGACAAATGAATCGGTCTTTGGAAGACCGTTTCATTTACTTTTTGACGATATACTTTCTGATCTCGTGTAAATACTGTTAATTTTCATTTAAATAAAGGTCATGTTTTTATTTTTATTTTTCTCCTTCCACTTGGGTTGACTATGGGGACACAGTCAAAATCAAGTGTGGAGGGGGAGACTCATCATCTTTTTTATTTTTCATGATTAATTTTTCTTTTTTTTTCCTCCAAAACTCAAAAAACAAATTTCAAAAACAATTTTTTTTAAAGCATTTTGATTTATTTTTAAAGAAACATTATAAGATAAATATATGGTTTTGGTTTATTAAATTGAAATTTTTGAAATTTTATTTGTCTTAACAAAGATAAAAATGAAGTTTGATTACAAATAACAATGGTTATCTAGTATATAGGAAGATTCATACGTGTTAATTATGAAATACATCCTAATTGAAAATTTTTGTTTAAAAAAGTGGTGAATTTAAAGTAAAGGATATAACATTTTTTTGTCTTCTAAGTTAAATGGTCCTAAGATGATTTTGCAAAACTTTCTCTTCGAAAAAAAAACAAAACAAAAAGAAAAGAAAAAACAAAATACAAAAAAATATTTCCTGTATATATGTATATTTTTTTAATAAACACCTAGAGTCAATAAGTGTTCACACTTGTGCGTTCACTCGCCATGCTCTGTACCCTTCTCACGTAAGCCCGAAAGGCAGTGCACGATCGGTATATCTGGCCTCAGTTTACCTGAGTTAGGTGTATATATATATATAAAATTCTTTTTAATAATGCCTACAGTCAATAAGTGTTCACACTTGTGTGTTCACTCGCCACGCTCTGTTTTCCCCTCACATCAGTCTGCAAGGCAGTGCATGGGTAATATATCTGGCCTCAGTTTATCTGAGTTAGGCATATGT
This sequence comes from Allium fistulosum, assembly GCA_030737815.1. Classification (NCBI taxonomy): domain Eukaryota; kingdom Viridiplantae; phylum Streptophyta; class Magnoliopsida; order Asparagales; family Amaryllidaceae; genus Allium; species Allium fistulosum. Next base: position 1,132,757,327 of record CM060906.1, on the reverse strand, counting down.
AAATATCGTAAATATGAGTAAAATTTTCAAAAGAAAAAATTGGAGAGAGTAAGCAAATGAAATCCAAGCACCATTTTAACTTATTTGATTTGACCTGTTACTGAAAAGAAATGAAAATACCACTTTGATAAACTTTGATAATCAACTAAGGATTTATTTCATAGTTACACTATGTTATCAACCGAAACAACGAGTTAAACTATTGTCTATTTGTTATGATAACTTGATTTTTGTTGGAAATTTTGACGAGTAAATGACTTAAATTTTCAAGATAATGACCAAAACCTATATTTAACTTAGTTGTGTCAATTTAAAAATAAATCCTTCATTGTGAATATTTTTAAAAATTCGCATTCATCTCTTTGTAAATAAATCTTGCATTTTGTAAATATTTTCATCATGCATTTGGATTTTGTGGGTAGTATCCGCTAAATACCCTCACGAGACAACACTCGTCCTACAGGGGACACCCAGAGGTTTAACGGCTTGTTGCATACGCTCAATGCAATCGTGCTCCCTACGAAAATGGATTTATCTTAGTTTTTCCTTTATTCGAGGACGAATAAAAAGATAAGTGTGGGGGTATTTGATGTGCACGTAAATTGCATATTTTTACCACTATATTTATTCTAATTAATTTAAATAAATGATCATATTGGGTATTTTAACTTGTTTTAACCAAAATCCATATTAATTCCAAACCCTCACATATTCATCTTCATCCAAGGGCAAAATAGTCATTTTTGTGCATAAATTAACTTGAGAAAATTTAATTAGAAATTTCCATACTATTTTGTAGGAATTTGATTTCAATTACAAGTGGCTTCATGAAGAAGATATGCATGCACAAAAAAGAACACAAAGGAGTGAAGATGGAAATAATTCAAAGTGAAGATCATGAAAGACCCCACCTACCCACCTACCTTAATGTACAAATTAGAGGCTAATGCACATGCTTATAAAATTAATGGCTTCATGTACACTTAAATGATGATTAGTAGAAGCTAATGATTACTTGGCCTCCACACTTTCTCAAGGGTATTTTGGGCATTCCCTAAAAATATGAATTAGGGTTTAACACATGTATAAGTACCCCTTATGTTTCATGTAACCCCTTCCTTCCTCCTTAGTCTCTCTTAGTTTAGTTTAGCTTAGAAAATAAAATCAAGTTCTCTCTTTCTTCTCATGGCTACTTAGCCATTTCTCTTTATGTAAATTTTTTATGCAACTTCAATACATGTTCTTTTCCTTTTCATGCTTATTTACTTTCATGTTAGTAGTGTAGATTTATTTTTCATGCAAGTAGAATAGTTTTTCTTTACTTTGCTTTCTTTTTCTTTTTCTTTAATGTTGCATGCTACATTTGTTCATTTGCTAACAAATATGAGAGGCTAAACCCCTTCAATTTAGGGGTAATGAAGCTCTCTAATCATGTAGCTTCCACTTAATTTGATGTTTATGCTCTCTTTTTGTGCTTAATGAGAATGATTGAAGTGGTTTAATGATGTTGTTTAGCTTTGAATTTGATAGTCTATATTGTTCATAACAAATAGGCTATGCTTAAACAAACAAAACACAAATTGCCTCTTAATCTACATATGATTATGGCAAAGAAGTGAATGTTGAAATTAAAATTTGATGGCTTATATTTCTAATTAATAGTTAATAGGCCATGCTTAAAATAGATTTTGCTTTCAACTTTGTTGTCATATTTCATGAGAGTTAAATGTGTATTAGTGGTTGTGTTATAGTTTGATGGTTTATATCGTGCTAATTAATAGCACAAATATACCATACTTATGATAAGCACATCAACTAATTACACTAATGACCATAAAAGAGAGATTATGATTTCATATGTGTTGAACTACATGATCTAAAGAGTGGATTTATTCTCTAAATTGTCATTTAACCCTTATATTTGCATCTCTTTACTTTTAGTTAGTTAGTTAATTCTCTAATTCTCTAGCTTAACTTTCACTCGACTTTGGTTTAATTTGATTGAATAGATTTTTAAAATCATCAATTCCCTATGGATCGACCTGTATTCTCCACGTACTACAAGTGTACGCCGTGCGCTTGCGGTTATTTTATTTCTAAATTCGTTCGACGGTCTTCTAATCTGATAGAAATTCCGTCGACGAACAAGTTTTGAAGTAAATTATATTTTATTTAACAATGTTCAATAGATTAATTATATTTTACTTAATAATGTTTACAGTTAATTATTATTTTATTAATGATATTTTAGTGTTAATTTTATTTAATTAAGGATGTTTTAAATTATTTTAATTAATAAGGTTCAAGTTATTAATTATATTATTAATATTGTTTAAAATTAATTAACTTTTATTGAAGATATTTTAAAATTAATTAATTATTCTATTAAAATGTTTAGTTGATTAGTTATTTTAATAAAAAGGTATTGGGTTAATTTAATTACATTAATCAAAGTGGTTTAAGTTAATCAATGAGGTTTAAGTTGATTATTTTGATTTATAAGGTTAAAGTTAATTAGCTAGTTTATTATTTACTAATGATATTTTAGTTAACTAATTATTTATTTAATGGGATTTAAAGTTAATCAATCAGTGTGATTAATGATGTTTAGAGTTAATTAGATGGTTTAATTAATTGAGTTTAAGATAATAAAGTGATTCATTTAAAAATGTTGATAAATAATATTTTATAAATAAAGGAGATAATTTATAAAGGATATTTTATAAATATAATAGAGAGAATTTATAAATGGTATCTTATAAATAAAGGAAATGGAGTTAAAGTCTATTTAATTATAAAACAAGTTTAAAGGTTATAGTCCATAGAACGATAGTCGCTATGGATGTAGTTTTGAACTATATGATTTCTTTACATTGGAAAAGTTTTTTTTTGGCATAGCCAACGGGATTGAATTTTACATTGGAAAAGTTATCTATCATAGACATTTCAGAACGCCTTTCAAGTGCGGTTAAAAAGTTATAAAATAAATTTAAGAAGGGTAATATATTTTAATAATTATTTAGTAATTGTTTTGAAGAAATATTTTGAATATGGGAAGGATAAGTGTTTGGGTTTATAGTAACAATGTTTTAAATAACAGTTATTTTTGACACAATCTAACATGGTTTGGATATTATGATATCTTTCTTGGTTTTGTGAATATACTTATCCCATTAAGATAAGCATATGGTTATATTATCTAAATATTGAAATTTTAGTGTTTTTGTGAATATACTTATTCTGTTGAGATAAGTATATGGAAATGATCTGCAAATATTTACAAAGTATTTTAATTAATAAAAATATAAATTAAGAGGCTTAGTGGTAGTTATGGGTTTATGCGAGTTTAGTGTCCTATGAAATTAAATCTATGATTTATGTGTGTTTATTTTATAGTTAAATAACCGACTATCAAATCTTGATCGGTTTTTGACTTTGGAAATGTCTAGAGGAAACACGAGGATTATAGAGTACGGTTATCTTAGATGATACTGCTATATGTATAAACTCGTTGTGTTCTTTTAGGACAAACGATAAGGAGATCCATCCACTTAATTGTTTAGGGGGTGATCCCTACTCTTATCTTGTCTGTTTATTTGCGAAAGAACCGCAGTTGAGTTTACTGGAAATTATCGAATGTTGGTTTGAAGATACCGGGATCGGATCTGGTTGGTGATGGGTTCACGCTTGATAGGGGTTCTCGCTTTGTAAACTCTGATGAAGCTTACACTCTTACCCTTACTGTCCCTTTACGGGTTGGTTTTCTATGTGCTTACAGTCGAGAGACTGGCCGTAAAATCAGTTTCGAGATTACCATTCGTAGTCTGCACCCTTGAGGCGGGTGAACGTTACAACTGGTTTCAGAGCAGAAGGTTAAGCGAGAACCTTGGCTTTGGTGGGGTAAACTAATTAGAGATAGGGTAAGTGGCACCCTAGAACGAGTTTGAGTGTATTATATATGAGAGAGTGTATTTGCTAGTGCTATAAAAAAAATTATATTGTGTTGATTGGTCTGTTGAGTGGCTTAAAAATTCTAGTCGTTGAGTCTGATCAACGTTATCGATAAGGAATTCCAAACACTTTGACACAATATTGTTTTAAAATGGGTAAATGAAATAATTTTACCAAGAATAATATTTTATGTTTAATGGAATAATTTCTAAAATTAATATAGTTATTTAGAGAATGTTTATTTGTTAGGAAATGATAATACTTGATTATTTATCATTTATTGTTTGAATGATTGTGCTCGGCCATTTTATGAGTAGTTTGCCTTGTTACTGCATGGGTTGGGTTGACAGTGATTTTGGGAAACATTGAAACACACCTTGTCAATTCAGTTTCATGGTTTGACTATAAAGCATTCGGTGTTAATGTTGGGTTAAAAATCTAATTTTAATAAAAGTTGTTATTTGAATCTAAACAAAGATGTACATTAGTGAAATAATTTTATAGAAGGAAGTGAAATTATATAAGTATGATTTTAAAAATATGGTTTATTACTAAAAAGGGATTTGAGAATTAAACATGGGTGCTTTTGAAAATTGTTTTTCAAACTTTGAGATATTAATGGTATTATTTGACAATATTTATGAATACAAATATTTTAAGAGATTTTAAAAGATATAAAGCATTGAACCCATTTTGGTCGTTGGAAAATAATTTTGATGATGACTACAGCATCATCGGTGTTCATTTTCGAGTTTCTAAGTGGGGATTGCTACCATAGTGGTTTTGTTTCAAGTATCTGGGTAAACAAATTTTGAGTTAATATCAAGATATAAGTTGATATATGAAACATATATATTATCATTACAAATTGATTGAAATAAAACCCGAGTGATTAATTATTAAATATTTGGTTAGGTTATCATATGAACTCGTGTATCATATGCATTAACGTAAGTTGACTATGCATCTTATTATGATAAGTATTTGGCAGTTTTCATTAATTAAAATGAAATGGAATTTTTGGTGATTTTGGATAGTCGGAAATTTTTGAAGTGGTATAGAAAGTTTAAACTAATTGCAGTTGTGAATTATATAAGAAAATTAGTTTTTGAACTTATAAATTTGAGGTGATAGAAAGTTAATGCCAGTTTTAAAATTTTTAAATATCTTTGTTAAGTACAAAATATGTGATATTGTGTATATACTCTTAGGATTAAAGAGTATCATATGAAAATCAATTTGAGTTAAAAAATGTCGATAAACTTGAGTAAAGTTTTATGAAATGTTTTCGCAAATAATTTTTGTAATTGGTATAAGTAAGAACAATTAGAATAAGTATATAAATTGTACGTAGACCGTTTGCTTCGCATAACTGTTTTCGATCCAATATTTGAGTACACGGCTTTGAAGTGATTCACACCGACTCGAATATAGATTTATCACTCGATTCTTGACGGTGAACACCTGGTGAGGGTTTTTGGTATGAAACCAAAGTTTTCTATCATAGTATATGGCTATGCAAGAAGAATGGAGGTACCTAATCAAGGAGCCTGATTGGAGTCCGCACTAGGGGGTCAGGTAAGCGTTACTAATTTGGAAGAGAAGTTATGCATTCGAGTCAGTGATCGAATTAGATATTGCGTACAGATTATTTATATACATCGTATGGGCTAATGGAAAGTATTAAGAATATTTAGGGTTTACTTCTTTCTAGATTGGATAGAGATGAAATTTCGGGGACGAAATTCTTTTAAAGGGGAAGAATACAACAACCCATAATTTTACCGTTTTAGATTATGAAATATTTAATTTGTTTAAATATTTAGTAAATGGTTTTATTAATTAATATCCATTTTAAATTTATATTTAATAATAGAAAATTCATTTTTGGATTTTTTTTACAAAAATAAGTGACTTGGTGAAAAACTAAAAATGTGACCGAAACCCGTTTTTCAGATTTTTGATTTTTTTCAAACGACAAATTGTTCAAATTTTGTTTACATCTTTAAAAACAACATTTGTGTATTTAGAAAACACAATTTTATTTTGAAAGGAAAAATATAATAATAATAATGATTTTTTTAAAATAAAAAATATATTTAATTTGAAATAATGATAAGATGTATTTGACAATGAAATGATCTTTTGAGTAATGAAGTTAGCAATAGTACTTAAATCACTTTAATATCCTCCATATTGTAAACTAGGGTATAAGCTCACCCTAATAACCACCCTATTTTACAATAGTTGCAAATTGTTTTGAATGTATTTTAAAGTTTGTTCTATAAAATAAGGTGAAAGCAACTCATTTCTTTCCCTTATCAAATTTTTACATCCCCATATTCATCTCATAAAAAAACAAAAACAAAAGTCTATAAAACAAAACAAAAATGCAATGAGTTTCAAAATCCAAAATCAAATTGTATGCTCCACTAAAAATCGTAGTATAAATTGTATTGAGTTTGCCATGGCAATATCTACCCATTCATGGTCTTGTTTTTTGTTACGATGGGATCTAGCAATGATCAACACCTAAACCAGTGAACTTTGGCGACTAGGGTTTCGGTTCTTAGGCGTTGTGGTGGGAATTAGGTGATTTGGAGGGTTGCAGTGGGTTTAGATTGTCGAGGCCCACGTTGTGGGGGAATCCGGTGGAGCTCGGTGTGGTGTGTCGGTCATTTTTAGGTCGAAGGGGATATCATTCAATTGCTTTCGAACTAGGGCCACCAAGCTCGAAGTAGGGGTGTGGGTCGTGATGTGCTCGAAGGGATGGATGCATTGGTGATCTTAGATTGGCAAACGGTGGAGCTTCAGAGTAGTGCACGTGCACCACTATGCACATTTTCTGGATCCAGGTTTTGAAATGAGGGAGTGGAGGGAGAAGAAGAAGGGGAAGGGAAGAGATGGTCTGGATACTTGTTTAGGTAATGGGCCGAGTCCATTTGAGATGTGGGGTGAGAAATCTTTTATAAATATGTTAATTAAATTATATAAATGTGTGTTAATTTATAAATTGCATAACTTGCTCATATGGTATTCATTTTGCACATGGATTTTTGTGTTGGACTCATGTTAATGAGTACAACATTATGGTGAATTTTTTTCATATACTTGGAATGTTTAAATTCTATGACATAATAATACAGACAGAATTTAATTACGTTATTTTAATTGATAACGTCGTCAAATTTATTATACCTTAATTGGTGATATCTATTTGATCAAATAGAACACTGTTAAGTTAAATTGGATCGAATAGATTATTATAGACATCTATCGAGCAAAATTAATCCTCGTTCTGTGCTTGTTAAGTAAATAATTGTTTTATGATATTAATTAAGACATGGATTAGTTAATATGGATTAACTGATGAATTAACTATTAACTGTTAATTGTTGAGTGCCAGAAGCTTGGTAGCCTGGCCATATTGAATATGACATTGACATATGAACCCCTTTGAGATATGTAAACAAATGGTAGCTTGTTTAAGTACCATTGTGATCGCTAATCCTCAATCTGCATAATGTTTTAGTTTGCTAATTATCTTAATTGAAATTGTTGTAAAGTAAATTATATTTTATTTAACAATGTTTTATAGATAAATTATATTTTATTTAATAATGTTTAAAGTTTATTATTATTTTATTAATGATATTTTAATGTTAATTTTATTTAATTAAGGATGTTTTTAAATTATTTTAATTAATAAGGTTCAAGTTAGTTAATTATATTATTAATATTGTTTAAAATTAATTAACTATTTGTTAAAGATTAACTAATTATTCTATTAAAATATTTTAGTTGATCAATTATTTTAATAAAAAGGTTTAAGGTTAATTTAGTTACAATAATCAAAATGGTTTAAGTTAATTAATTAATCAATAAGGTTTAAGTTGATTATTTTGATTTATGATGTTAAAGTTAATTAGTTAATTTATTATGTACTAATGATATTTTAGCTAACTAATTATTTAATTAACGGGATTTAAAGTTAATTGATGAGTGTGATTAATGATTTTTAAAGTTAATTAGATGGTTTAATTAATTGGGTTTAAGTTAATAAAGTTATTCATTTAAAAGTATTCATAAATAATATTTTACAGATAAAGGAACTAATTTATAAAGGATATTTTATAAATATAATAGAGAGGATTTATAAATGATATTTTATAAATAAAGGAAATGGTGTTAAAGTCTATTTAATTATAAAACAAGTTTGAAGGTTATGGTCCATATAGCGATAGTAGTTATGGATGTAGTTTTGAACTCTATGATTTCTTTACATTGGAAAAGTTATCTACCTTAGACATTTGGGAACTCCTTTCAAGTACAATTAGAAAGTTATAAAATCAATTTAAGAAGGGTTTGGAACTTATTAATATATTTTAATAACTATTTCATAATTGTTTTAAAGAAATGTTTTGAATAGGAGAAGGAGAAGTGTTTGGGTTTATAGTAAATAATGTTTATAATATAGTCATTTTTGTCCCAATCTAACATGGTTTGGAAATTATGTTTATCTTCGTGGGTTTTGTGAATATACTTACCTCATTAAGATAAGTATATGGTTATATTTTCTAAGTATTGAAATTTTAGTGTTTTGTGAATATACTTATTATGTTGAGATAAGTATATGAAAATGGTTTCCAAGTATTTACAAAGTATTTTAATTAATAAGAATATAAATTAAGAGGCTTATTGGTTGTTGTAGGCTTAAGTGAGTTTATTTTCCTATGAAATTAAATCTATGATTGATGTGTGTTTATTTGATAGTTAAATAACTGACTATCAAATCTTGGTTAGTAACTTTAGAAATATCTAGGGGAAACACGAGGATTATAGAGTATAGTTATCTTACATGATACTACTGTATGTATAAACTCATTTTGTTCTTTTAGGACAAATGATAAGGAGATCCGTCTGCTTAAATAGTTAAGGGGTAATCCCTTCTCTTATCTTGTATGTTTATTTTCGAAAGAACCAGAGTTGAATTTACCGGAAATTGTCGAACGTTGGTTCGCAGAGACCGAGATCAGATCTGATGATAGGTTCACACATGATAGAGATTTCTCACTTTATGAACTCTGACGAAGCTTACACTCTTAACCTTACATGTCCCTTTACATATTGGTTTGTTAGGTGCTTACTGTCGAGTGGTTGGCCGTAAAATCAGTTTCGAGGTTATCATTTGTAGTCAGTACTCTTGAGGTGGGTGAACGTTACAACTGGTATCAAAGCATAAGGTTAAGCGAGAATATTGGCTTTGGTGGGGTAAACTAATTAGAGATAGGGTAAGTGATACCCTATAATGAGTTTGAGTGTATTATATATGAGAGAGCGTATTTGTTAGTGCTATAAAAATGTTATATTGTGTTGATTAGTATGTTGAAGCTTAAAAGTTCTGGTCGATGCGTCTGATTGACGTTATCGATATGGATTTCTAAACACTTGACACAGTATTGTTTTAAAATGGGTAAATGAGATAATTTTACCAAGAATAATATTTTATGTACAATGGAATAATTTCTAAAATTAATATAGTTATTTAGAGCATGTTTGTTTGCTAGGAAATGAAAATACTTGATTATTATCATTTATTGTTTGATTGATTGTGCTCTCTTACTGCATGGGTTTTGTTGAAACTAATTTTGGAAAACATTGAAATGAATACCTTGTGAATCCAGTTTCATAGTTTGACTATAAGGCGTTCGGTGTTAGCGTTGGGTTAAAAATCTAATTTAATAAAATTTGTTAGTTGAATCTAAATAAAGATGTACATTGGTGAAATAATTTTATAGAAGGAAGTGAAATTATACAAGTATGATTTATAAATAAAAGGGGATTTGAACTGAGAATTTGAGAACTAAATCCCGGGTGCTTTTAAAAATTGCTTTTCAAATTTGAGATACTAATGGTATTATTTGACAATATGTATGAATATAAATATTTTAAGAGATTTTAAAAAATATAAAGCATTGAACCCATTTCGATCATTAGAAAATAATTCTGGTGATGACTGCAGCATCATTGGTGTTCATTTTCTAGTTTCTAAGTGGGGATTGGTACCATAGTAGTTTTGTTTCAAGTATCTAGGTAAACAAATTTTGAGTTAATATAAAGATATGAGTTGATGTATGAAATATATATTATCATTTCAAATTGATTGAAATAAAACTCGAGTGTTTAATTCTTAAATTTTCGGTTAGGTTATCATATGAGCTCATGTATTCTATGCATTAAGGTAAGTTGACTGTGCATCTTATTATGATAAGTGTTTGGTAGTTTTCAGTAGTTAAAATGAAATGGAATTTTCGACTATTTTGGACAGTTGGAAATTTTTGAAGTGGTATATAAAGTTTAAACTAATTACTGTTGTGAAAATATTTAAGAAATTTAGTTTTTAAACTTATAAATTTGAAGTGATAGCAAGTTAAAACCAATTTAAAAAATTGTTAAACATCTTGGTTAAGTAAAACAAATATGATATTGTGTATATACTCTTAGGATTAAAGAGTATCATATGAATATGAACTTGAGTTAGAAAATGTTGATAAACTTGAGTTAAGTTTTTTGAAATGTTTTTGAAAGTAATTTTTGAAATTGGTATAAGTAAGAACCAATTAGAACAAGTACGTATGTTTTGCGTAGATCGTTTATTTCACATAACTGTTGTCGATCCAAGATTCGAGTATACGACTTTGAGGTGACTCACACTGACCCCAAAATATGGATTTATCACTTGATTCTTGATGGCAAACACCCAGTGAGGGTTCTTGGTATAGAACTAAAGTTTTCTATCATATTATACGGCTATGCAAGGAAAATGGAGGTTCCTAATCAAGGAGCCTGATCGGAGTCCGCAATAGGGAGTTGGGTAAGCGATACTAGTTTGGAAGAGAGGTTATGCATTCGAGTCAGTGATCAAATCAGATATCGCGTATGGATGATTTATACACATCATATAGGCTAATGGAAAATATTAAGAATATTTTGGGATTTACTTCTTTCTAGGTTTCATAGAGATGAAATTTTGAGGACGAAATTCTTTTAAGGGGGAAGAATGTAACGACTTAGAATTTTCCATTTTAATTTGCGAATATTTAATTTGTTTAAATATTCAGTAAATGGTTTTATTAGTTAATATCCTTTTAAAATTTATAGTTAACAATAGAAAATTCATTTTAGAATTTTGTTTACAAAAATAAGTAATTCGATAAAAAATTGAAAATGTGGCCAAAACCCCTTTTTCGGAATTTTGATTTTTTTTCCAATGACAAATTGTTGAACTTTAATTTACATCTTTAAAAACAACATTCATGTGTTTAGAAAACACATTTTTATTTTGAAAGGAAAAAAATATAATAATAGTACAGATTTTTTCAAATAAAAAAAATTAGTTTGAAATGCTGATAAGATGTATTTTACAATGAAATGATCTTTTGAATAATGAAGTTAGCAAAAGTACTTAAATCACTTTTATATCCTCCATGTTGTAAACTTGGGTACAAGCTCACCCCAATAACCACCCTATTTTACAATACTTTCAAATTGATTTGAATGGATTTTTGAAACCTTGATTTAACATGTAAAATTAATTTAGTTTTCCAATGAAGTAAAATTCATTCTATAAAATAAGTTGAAAGCAGCTTATTTCTTTCCCTTATCAAATTTTTACATCTCCATGTTCATCTCGTAAAAAAACAAAAATGTAGTGAGGTTTCAAAATTCAAAATCAAATTGTATGCTCCATTAAAAATCATAGTATAAATTGTATTGAGTTTGCTATGGCGAGATACACCCATCGATGGTCTCTTTTTTTGTTACGGTGGGCTCTGGCGATGATCGACACCTAAACCAGTGAACGTTTGCGACTAGGGCTTCGGTTCTTAGGCTTGTGGCAGAAATTGGGTGATTTGGAGGGTTGCACTGGGTTCAAGGTGTCGGGGCCCACATTGTGGTGGAATCTGGTGGAGCTCGGTGTGTATTTGGGTGTCGCGTCATTTTTAGGTCGAAGGGGAGTAGTGTTCATTCACTTTTCAACCAAGGCCACCAAGCTCGAAGTAGGGGTGTGGTTCGTGACGTGCTTGGAGAAATGGACGCATTGGTGATCTTGGATTGGCGAGCGGTGGAACTTCGAAGTAGTGCACGTTTTCTGGATCCAGGTTTTTAAAATGATGGAGTGGAGGGAGAAGAAGGGGAAGGGAAGAGCAGGTCTGGTTACTTGTTTGGGTCATGGGTCGAGCCCATTTGAGATGTAGGGTGAAAAATCTTTTATGGATATGTTAATTAAATTATATAAATGTGCATTACTTTATAAATTGCATAACTTGCTCATATGGTATCCGTATTGCACACTAATTTTTGCATAGACTCATGTTAATGAGTACAACATTTTAGTGATTTTTTTATAGATTTTGAATGTTTAAAATTTATGACATAATAATACAGGTAGAATTTAATTACATTATTTTAATTAATAACGCCGTCAAATTTATTATACCTTAATTAGTGATATCTATTTGGCCAAAAAGAACATTATTAAATTAAATTAGATTGAATAAATTATTATGGACATCTATTTAGTAAAATAAATCCTTGTTATGTGCTTGCTAAGTAAAAAGTAAATTTATGCGATTAATCAATATATGGATTATTTAAAATGGATTAAATGATGAATTACCTATTAATTGTTAATTATTGAGTGCAAGAAGCTTGGTAGCCTAGCCATATTGAATATGACGTTGACATATAAACCCTTTTGAGATAAACAAATGGTAGCTTGTTTAAGTACCATTGTGATTGCTAAGCCTCAATCTGCATAATGTTTTTGTTTTCTAGTTATCTTAATTGAAATTGTTTTAAAGTAAATTACCTTTTATTTAACAATGTTTCATAGATTAATTATATTTTATTTAATAATGTTTAAAATTAATTATTATTTTATTAATGATATTTTAGTGTTAATTTTATTTAGTTAAGGATGTTTTTAAATTATTCGAATTAATATGGTTGAAGTTAATGAATTATACTATTAATATTTTTTAAAGTTAATTAACTATTTATTAAAGATGATTTAAGATTATTAATTATTCTATTAAAATTTTTTAGTTGATTAATTATTTTAATAAAAAAGTTTTTGGTTAATTTATTTACATTAATCAAAGTGGTTTAAGATAATTAATTTAATCAATGAGTTTTAAGTTGAGTATTTTGATTTATGATGTTAAAGCTAATTAGTTAATTTATTATTTACTAATGATATTTTAGTTAACTAATTATTAAATAATTAGATTTAAAGTTAATTAGTCAGGGTGATTAGTGATGTCTAAAGTTAATTAGATGGTATAATTAATTGGGTTTAAGTAAATAAAGTATTTCATTTAAAAACATTTATGAATAATATTTTATAAATAAAGGAGATGATGTATAAAGGATATTTTACAAATATAATAAAGAGGATCTATAAATGATATTTTATAAATAAAGGAAATGGAGTTTAAGTCTTATTAATTATTGAACTGGGTTAAAGGTTATGGTCCATATAGCGATAGTCGATGTGGATGTAGTTTTGAAAAACTATGATTTCTTTACATTGGAAAAGTTATCTACCTTAGACATTTGAGAACTCCTTTCAAGTAGAATTAGAAAGTTCTAAAGTAAATTTAAGAAGGGTTTGGAATTTTGTAAATATATTTTGATAATTATTTAGTAATTGTTTTAAAGAAATGTTTTGAATAGGAGAAGGATAAGTGTCTGGGTTCATAGTAAACAATGTTTAAATAACAATTGTTTTTGAGCCAATCTAACATGGTTTGGAAATTATGATATCTTCCTTGGTTTTGTGAATATACTTGTCCCATTAAGATAAGTATATGGTTATATTTTCTAAGTATTGAAATTTTAGTGTTTTGTGAATATACTTATTTTGTTGTGATAAGTATATGGAAATGGTTTCCAAGTATTTACAAAGTATTTTAATTAATAAAAATATAAATTAAGAGGCTTAGTGTTTGTTATGGACTTAAACAAGTTTAGTTTCCTATGAAATTAAATCCGTGATTGATGTGTGTTTATTTGGTAGTTAAATAACCGACTATCAAATCTTGGTCAGTTTTTAACTTTGGAAATATCTAGGGGTAACACGAGGATTATAGAGTACGGTTATCTTAGATGATACTACTGTATTTATAAGCTTGTTGTGTTCTTTTAAGACAAATGATAAGGAGATTTGTCTACTTAAACAGTTAAGAGGTGATCTACACTCTTATCTTGTCTATTTATTTCTGAAAGAACCGGAGTTGAGTTTACTGGAAACTGCCGAATGTTAGTTCAAAGAGACCGGGATTGGATAAGTTATCCAAAAAACAACTTCTATCCAACTCAAGCATTTCGAACTGAAGACATCTTGAAGAGTATGGAATTAAAGACAGAGCTTCTGAAGTGTAAGGGCTACTTGCTAATAATATTAAGGGTGATTCCAAAATGGATGTAGTCGAAGTAGTGCCTTCGATTTAGCTCAAGCCCAGAATGAACTTATATAGATGAATGGTGACACTGCATTGCTACCTAGTGGGTGGTGTTAGCATTCTAAGTATGAAGTGCTAAAGGAAGGTAAAACGTAGCCTCAAGCTTCATTAACCGAGAATGACTAAAACAGGTGAGATGCAGCATGGCTACATGGGTCGGCCTCATTAGGGTATGATGATCACCTTTCTAGATCGCTATTAGGGAATTGGTTATGCATGAGAGCTCTCAAGGGAAAGGTTGGAAAGCAACCTGGGTGATGACATATTTAGTACTATCCAATAAGGGGTAGGTCGGTCCTGTGTTGGCAAGGGTCGATAAGTCCGACCTCAATACATTTTATCTAGAGGTGTACTATTCGGAAGGTAGTCCATTACCTTGTCGTATTATGGAATCTATTCTCCACTAAGCCTGTAGGGATTTAGTTGTGCCCAACTATGTTGGAATGTGAGATGCAAGCATTCTGGCTATTTTATATATTTACTTTGAAGCCCTAGACATTATTATAATATCATTGGATTTCCTATAGAATTTTTTAGTTATCATAAGGTAAAAACCCATCCAATTTTATGTGCAGCGTGGTCTTATGAGATACCTTTGTCTTTAAAGGGTTTTATAAGATATAATAAAATTCCTCGTGACTTGAGTTTCTCATGCTGGTTTTACTATACTGATCTGAGCTTGTTTTTCTTATAATGCTCGGGTCAGAGTGAGCATATTTTCCATATTAGCTTTAGATGCAATGGAGCTAGGGAGACGAGCTAGAGGCCAAGACGTATCTATGTATTCCTTTATGTTCTGCTATATGACTTTGTTATATTTATCAAAAATTGTAAGGACAGTTGTTATAACTGTCCAGGTAGATGATAGACTAGTAATAAGATGGATGTACATATATATAAGTTTTCTTTGTAAAGATCGCTGTTATATTATAGATTATTCATTGCGATGTGAGATTCTATGTTGTTTAGTTTCTTCTCGTCTTCTTTCCCATAACCATCTGTCATGTGAATACCGTGGATGTATTAGTGTTGACTTTTGAGGGTCGAAAAAGCAGGTCGTTACAACATGGTAAGTCGACCCAAAATTATTAGCCAATTAATTATTAAAAAATTCATTTAAGCCTTTTTAATTTAACTAATTAAAATATAATATTATATATTTTTAGTGAATTTCAAAACCATAAATAAAAAATTAAATGCCATAAAAATTAATATAATACTTATATTAATTTCCACCATTTTAATTTATGACATTTACAAATTATTTCTAATTAATGGAGGATCAAATTAGGTAGGAGATGGAGGATTCAACATGCGGTTGTATTGATCTTTATAGGCAAATTCGATCAACGGCTAATATCGAACAATTCGAATATTAACGTTCACACGTCACGTTAGCTAGTGGAATGACATTTTGGTCAAATTTATCGCTTACATAGCTTTGATAAACATCCAATGTTTACAATTTTAAGCATTACCCGCTAGTGCAATAATTAACGCCATTTCTTTTCATTAAAACTATATCTCTTTGGACTTATGGAATTTGGTAATGGTCAAAATTCCAATGTCGTCCATATTCAATTTTATAGTCCAAACACAAAGTCCTTGGTTCAATAATAACAATTATTATTAACCAAAATGCTCGGGCCAGGGATTTTGTATCAAGACCTAGAATTTTATCACTTTGATTTGTCAATATTTGATAAATTTTAAGTATTCGATTAATGATTTTTAGTAATTAAATAACTCTCTTTTAATTAATAAATAATGATGGTGAACTCATTTTGAAAGTTTGTTTATAAAAATAAAAAGTTCGATGAAAAATTAAAAATGTGACGGAAAATCGTTTTTTGGATTTTGGATTTTTCGTCAAATAAAAGTTGTTGGACTTGTTGTGCACACTAGTTTACTTTTGTAATATATACATACTCATATAATAAGAAGTCAAAAACTACAAAAAGAGATTAATTAAACTAAACAATCCTTAAGTGCTTTTAGAATATAATTAAAAAGTAATAAAGAGAGAAGACTTTTCTTTTGATGTCATGGGTAGTACATGTCATCATGATGGAAGTACATGGGCCATGTGGAGGGGTGTGGTGCATGAGTTGGCACATGAGAAGGTGTATGGAAGAAGGCGTCTTTGGAGGGGTAATTGAGTCATTTGGTGAAAGGCTTAGGTAATTTTCCATTTTTCAAATTCTATAAAAGAAGCACCTTTACTTCATTTCCCATCTTTGCTTCATTTTTTGTTTTTTCTCCCATCCACGTCCTTCTCTTCATTTTATTTATTATGTCCAAAGTAACTCAAAACCACTTCTTTTTTCCTTAGACTTCTTCCATAGCCATAAAATAACATAGCTACTGCCTTCAACTTGCTAAAGTTTGAAGCTTTAAAGCCAAGTACTCCAAAATGGCCCAAGGCTATGCACAACTAGAGGAAAGAAGTGGAGGTTAAGCCTTAGCCATGAGAGTCTAAGGAGGAGGAGAGGCTTTGGACGCAAGGAGAAGGAAGGAAGGTGATGGCTTTGTGTTAGTTTATGTTGAGGTCGGAGGATGGTAGCTTCTTGCTAGAGTTTGGTCGAGATTAAAAAGTGAGAAAAAAAAACATTAAAAGTCATATATTATAATGAATAATTGTAGTAATAATTTGAAGATGATTGCTGATATTGTTGTATAGTTGTATATGTGATGGTTTGGAATTTATTTCTGGTTGGTAGCAGAGGTATATGTAGCTTTGAATTTGCAGGGGACTTTGCTATACACTTGAGTGTATAAAATCAGACAGGGAACTAGCAAAAGTGAACGGAAGTTAAAGTGTTTTTGAAGCGAGTAAGTCGCTGTGGAAATACTTTGATGAATAAAAAACTTGTAGAGGGACCTAAAAGGATTCCTATTCCCATTGATTTACATTTCATTTGTATATGTGTATATAAAGTGTTTGTATGTTATGGTTTGGTAGTTGAATATGACTTGGAAATGATTCGGAAAGTTGACTCTTTTGATATGAAAAATAAATGGTAGTTTTGTTTAAGTACCATAGTAGTCGCTAAGCCTCTTTGCATATTTGAAAGGTTATTCAAATGGTTTTTTAAATCGACTTCAGACTTTTATTTTGAAGTAAAGTGTTTTCTATACTTATAGTGGTTTAAATATAGAAATAAATGTGGTTTAAAAGTTATTTTATTAACAAAACAAAGTTTGAAAAGTTACGGTCCATATAGCGATAGTCGCTATGGATGCACTTTAGAAATCCTTGTTTTAGTAAAGTGAAAGGAGGTTATCTATTTTTGATATTTTGTGAAAAATTTCGAATGTGTTTTAAAAAGGTAATATAAGTATTTTAAAAGAAGTTTGAAGTTTTAAATATATTTTTAAGTATTTAAAAAAATGGTTATTTAAAAGAAATCCCTTTACCTTTTCAATGTCGAATTATTTTTAAAAGTGATGATTCATAAGTATGATTTGGATGGAAATTTAAACTTTGTTTAAAAGAGTTTAAAAGAGGTTTGAAATTTATATAAATGATTTTTGAAGGATTGTTTGATATAATAAAGCGGGTGGTATTTTTATAAAAAGGGAAACTCTTTTATTTCCAAAGTCAAACTTTATTTTGAAAGTAATGATATTTAAGAGATGTTTTAAATTAAAAGTTTAGACTATATTGTTAGTGTTTTAAATGATTTTGGAGATGAAGAGGCCAAGTCTGGAATTATAACCTCTGTGTTTTATTAAATGGTTTTCGAAAAATAAAAGGAAGTTATGTACTATAATATTCTAGTTATAG
The DNA here is from genome assembly GCA_030737815.1 of Allium fistulosum. Lineage (NCBI taxonomy): Eukaryota > Viridiplantae > Streptophyta > Magnoliopsida > Asparagales > Amaryllidaceae > Allium > Allium fistulosum. The sequence continues at coordinate 1,132,739,063 of CM060906.1, read as the reverse complement.
CAAAAGATTTTGGAAAGTGGAAAAAGAAGTTTGGTTAATAATATTTTGTTTGTTGTAAATAGTGTACGGAATTTATGAATGCTTATACTTATCATTAAGCTTCAAGGTAGGTAAACTTCTACCTATCCTGAAAGATAAGAATATTGTCGAGTCAAGGTCAAAGAGTTAATAGTACCCCAACCTGAATGGCTTCATTGTTAAGCAAATGATAGTTTAGGTTTGAAATCGAAGATTGATGTTAAGTATATGAAGTATTATTTCTGTATACGAATTTGGTTACTTATGGAAATTAAGTAGTACTATACTTGGCACTAATAGCATGGATGTATTAGTGTCGACTTTTGAGAGTCGAAAAGGTGGGACGTTACATTTGGTATCAAAGCTTAGGTTGACCGAACACCTAGGCCTTGGTGGGGTAAAAATCATTAGAGATAGGGTTAGTAACATCCTATAATGAGTTGAGTGTATTATATATGAGAGCGCTTATTTGTCAGTGCTATAAAAATATTTTATAATGTGTTAAATTTGGTAAATGAAATATTTTTACCTAGGATTATATTTTATATAAAAAGGAATAATTTTCAAAAAAATTTATATATTTTCTATTGATGTGTTTGTTCGTTAGGAAATGATAATATTCAATTATTATCATTTATTATTTGATTAAGTCATGCCCATCCAATTAGGAGCATTGGTTATTGTTTGTTAATTGCTATGATCAGCTAATTTATGAGCATTTATTGGTTTAATTTAGATTAAATATGGACACCTTGTGCATTAAGTTTTATAATATGACTATAAGGTGTTCGGTGGTAATGTTTTAATAAAGTTTATTTCGATACAAGAAGGCATGATTTTATATAAAGTTGATTTATAAATCAGGTTTATAAAATGTGTTTACGAAATAAGGATGATTTTTGAGAATTTAAATCCCGTTGTCTTCGAAAAAGATTTCAAATGATTTTTGGAAAAAATAATAATAGTATTACTTAAAAATATTTGTAAGTATAAATATTTCAAAGAGAATTTTAAGTGAGGTACATTTTCTTTGGATAGTTTGGTGAATGAGTTTTGATTAGTTTTATGGTAATTTGAATAATCTTCTAAGTGACGATCGGATGTTTGCTTAGGCGAACATTGCAGTGAATTTAATAAATTATTTCCTTTGTCATTGTACGATCGAAATGAGTTCGAATCCGAACAAACCTAAAGCAAGCAGTAGTAGATATTTTGTTAAAATTATTTATATAGAAATATATACATTTCAAAATGAGGTTCGAAAGCAAAGAAGTATTTTTATATTAACTAGTTCAAGTGACTCGAAAATGTCTTAAAAAATAGGTAAGGGATGTATTTGGATGGTAAGCACCTCTCTTAAATATTACCCATCTTAGTAAGGGGATGTATGATACTACTTGGTTGGACCTGGTTCCTTGGTATCATTTTGGGGTTACTCGATCTATATGTATATTTTTTTAGCAAAGCTAGCCGGTTTTATAGTGGGTCGTGCCACTGTATATAAATAAAGAATAGGTGGTTTGTACATGCACAGAGCAGCTGATTAAAGTGGACGAGTCACTGATAAAATAAGGTACAGATAGACAATAAGGTCTATGCTACTACAAAAGTACTTTCCTAAACCCCCGAAGCGGAGGAAGGACAAGAACTATCGTCCTCTAACACTGAACCAGGAACATCAACAAACACAGCGAACAGAAGAGCACGGTCAGAAGCATAACTAATAGAAGCATGAGAGTAAATAAACTTCATATCCCACGTAACATCATAGAACTTACTCTTGTTCACCTCACCAATCTCACCCTCCCTAGTGAGGATAAGACCCTCACCTTCAATATGGTAAATAAGACTTCGCATATCCTCAACAGAGTCACTATTGTAAGCATAAAAGATATTTCTCTCAGGCGAAAACCTCATGTCCGAAAGTAGGTGTAGCCAAGCACGCTCATCAGGATCCTAAACAATAGTGTCAAAGGGAGGACCATCAGACGGAGCGTCATAAGATCCATCCACAACAAAACCAATGGTAGAAGGAGGAATATTAGGAGGAGCTACCTGAATGATGTCATCAGAAGGAGGAATGACTGGGGCTGATTTCGAAACCCACTTCCTAATAGGTGGTCTAGGGAGTGGGGTCCGCAAAGACAAAGGGGAAGCAGCGGACTCACAAGAACAAGAATCGGTAGAATGCCCAAAAGACTGACATGACGTACATATATTCGGCTTCCAACTGTATCGAACAAGAATCTCTGCCTCAATACCACCAGGAAGACGAACCCGAAGAGTGGATGCTAAAGGTTTGGTAGGAGTTATCTCAATCAAGACTTTAGCGTAAACTAGTCTCTTCCGTGCCACTGTGTTCACATCATAACATATCACCTTGCCAACTAGGCCGGCTAGCCTGTCAAGATCAATCATAGGTTGAAGCACTGAAGGAATACGTGAAAAGTGGGCCCAAACAGGAATAGATAAAACCTGCATGATAGCCCTGTCAATCGAAGGATTCCAGGAGGTGATATTGAACGACTTCCAGCAATTAAAATCGAATTAGATTCAAGAATACGTTGCCTCTCCTCAGAACAAGTGAACTTGAAATAGTACATAGCATTATCAAAATGGACACTAAGACCTTCTCTGGGCTTCCAAACCTGGTTGCATCTCGCTCCAACTAGTTGGTAGTCCAATTTGGAATCCAAGAAAAATCCAACCAGGTGGTCCTTCCAAAAGTCAATGCCAGCTTGAATCACTTCAAAAGGAGGAACCATTGCTCCTTCAAGCTCAACATTATCAAACACTCTCGGGGAATGAACACCTGCATTGCAGGGTAGCTTTTTGAATAGAGAAGAATGAACATCTGCATTACAGATTAAAACGTATAGTATCATTTCAAAACGGTTTTGAAAAAGAAAAAAACCACGTATTTAGTTCTCAGGCTTCCTTAAAGAGAATGGGTTCAAATAAAAAGGTATTTTAAGTGTGTTGATAAATAAGATTTCTAATATGCGTTTAATTTAATAGGAAGTTTTAATAAACTTTGTTTTATTAAACCGTATCTTTTGTTTTAACATCTAAGTTATGAAAACATTTGATGTTATTAGCTGACTAGTAAACATCTTTACCTTGGAGGCGTCTAAGGAAAAGTAGACTCTAGGACTAAGTTTGGGTACTAGCATCCTACTTTTTTTAGCTACTTGCCAAAGTAGATAGGTAAAGAGGTCGACTCATTTTTAAGGCCCAGATTTATTTTGGGCAGGCATCTGAATTTTAGTAAAAAAATAAGGTAAAAGATTAAATAAGACAGGATGTAGTAGGGTATTATACAAGTTTAAACTTTAGTTGCATTTTTATGAAATATTTTCATAAATAATTCTGGGAAGTAAAATGATTTGGAGTAGTATTATTATTAAGTTAACCTAAAGGGATAAAACCGTAAGTTGGACTTGGATCATTTTATTTGGATGACCATTCTAGAGCTAGAATTCGGGCACATGATTTATAAGTGTTATACACCGGTCTAGGCTAGGCATTTTCACTCGATTTCTTAACGACGAGTACTTAGGATGGTTTCTTGGGATGATGTGAGTGTTTTCTATCATAATTTAGGATTATGTAAGGAAAACATAATTATCACATCAAGGAACCGCAACAGGGTTCCGCAATGGAGAAGTTAAGTGATGTATACTAGTTTGGATAAGAGATTATGTATCCGGCAAGTGATCGGGTCAGATATTGCATGTGGATGATTCATGCACATTGTTTGGGCTTATGAAAAGGGTTAAGATTTTTTGTTGGCTTATTTCCTTCTTTGTTTGGTTGAGATGAAATTTCGATGTCGAACTTCATTTAAAGGGGAGGATGTAATGACCCTGAATTTTATCGCTTTGATTTGTGAATATTTGATAAATTTTAAATATTAAATTAAGGATTTTTATAATTAAATAAAAATCCTTTAATTTATAAATAATGATGGTGAACTTATTTTGAAAGTTGTTTACAAAAATAAAAGGTTCGGTGAAAAATTGAAATTGTGACTGAAAATCGTTTTCCGATTTTTCGTCGAACACAAGTTATTGAACTTATTGTGCGCACTAGTTTACTTTTGTAACAAAGACATACTCATATAATAAGAAGTCAAAATGTACAAAAGGAGATTAATTAAACCAAAGAATCCTTAAGTGCTTTTAGAATATATTCAGAAAGTACTAAAAAAGGAACTTTTCTTTTGATGTGATGGATAGTACATGTCACCATGATGGAAGTACATGGCCATGTGAAGGAGGTGTGCTACATAAATTGGCACATGGGAAGGTGTATGGAAGAGAGCATCTTTGGAGGGGTAATTGAGCCATTTGGTGAAGGGGTAAGTTGTGGGTTGTAGAATAATGGATCTTAAGGCTAATTAAAAACTAGAGGGGGATGAATAGTATTTTCTAACTTTTGTATATCTTTTTAAATTTATTTGAAGTTTAATATTAAAATGCAGAATTATATCAACAATTAATCACAGATAAAATTAAAAGCAATAAATTAAAGTAGAGAGTTGGAGAGATGACACCAAGGATTTTATACTGGTTCGGATTTCTCCTACATCATGCCCCGTATAATTTCTTCTATAGATTTATTTTCAAATGCCAATCTTTAAACGGGAAAAAGGAAAATCCAATTACAATCTTGATTCCGAGGCCATGAGACGCACCCTCTAGATTTTCAGGCTCAGGGTACATGTAACAACCCAGAATTTTGGTTATTGAATTTTAAATATTTAATTAATTTTAAATATTTAAATAATTGGATTTTGGAGTGTAATAACTTATATTCAAATATAAGGATTGCTTAAATATTTGAATTTTTGAATTAAACATTAATTAAATGGATTTAATAATTTTATTTAACTCCTTTTAAAATAATATTGGTGAATTGAATTTTTAAATTTAATTAAAAAATAAATAGATCGGATAAATATCAATTTTGGATCGAGAATATAAAACAGTATTTAAAATGTGTGAAAATAGCATTCTGGGGAACTATCTCAGATTTGGACGAAACTAGTGCCATTGGATCCAGAATAATAAATTGTTGTACGCCGACGAGTTTCATAGTGATCGGATGTGCCGTGTGATCGAGGAGCTCGAAACACATAGCGATTAATTTTAGGAATTAATATATAATATAATTTGATTTTAAAGGTTAACTTCTATATATGATGAAATCAGGTCCTGAAAATTGTTCCATTGAGTTTAGAATAGGGGTATTAGGTTGGAATGCTAATGAGCACAACTTGATTGGAGGTCGTGAATTTTTGGACGTGGATAGTGTCGGTTAGAAAATCCTATATAAGGACCTTATCTTCATTCTTTTGCCCCAAACTCTAGAATATAAACCTAGCCACCATTTTCAATTCACTTAATCCAACGGTTCAAGCAATTCGAAGCCACTAGAGGCAGTTTCAGGCTTGGATATCAACTTCAAAGTTTTTCGTGGGGGTGAGTGGAGCAAGGTGGTGGCCCGAGGCGGCGGTGATTTGTAGATGAATGGAAGCGACATTAGTGGATTCATGCTTGAGCTATGGAGATCAAAGAGAGGTGAACTCGGTACCTTTGGGGCTATTGTGGTTCGGGTGGGGAAGGCGGCGGCGGAGGAGCACTGACAGGTGGGGGGCCGCAGCAGTGATGAAAGTTAGGCGAAAGTTCGTGGCCTGGTTTTGATTGAAGCGGGAAACAGGGGATCATGGCTTGGATAATTAAGGTTAATTAGGCTAATGATGTAATTAGGAATTTAATTATGTTATTTAATTCATGAATCTTATAAAACCCATATCTTAATCATACGAGGTCGGATTTGAACGTGGTCAATTGCGTTGCACTCGTGGAAACATCAGCTTGGTGATGGAATTGGATTGGTGGAGTTTGGAGCTTATATAATTTCAAGCTAAAATCGAATGCTGTTCGATTTTAGGTGGAACCAGAACGCTTCGGCGATAAATGGAATTTATGTGAGTTTACTCACCTTTAAATTACCTATAAAATATCTATGATGCTATAAATTTATTGTTGAATGCTTGGTTGATAGTTTAGATATTGTTGTTGTTGTTTGATTGATTATTTATTTGAAATCCCATTTTGGAAAATAGATGACATATTAATTTAATTACTGTAAACCCATATGATTATGTGTGTGTCTGTGTATATGTGTGTGTGTGTGTGTGTATTGTCCATAACAATTGTTTTGTAGGGAACATTTGTAGAGAGACTCTAAAGGTTTCTCGCCCATAATAATTATTTATTTCCTTATGCTATTTTTGTTGATGTTTAGTTGAAATTAATCGTGATATTCTATTTAAATTGTTTAAGTGTCATTATAGCGATTTTCGCTATACCATCAGTTATTGAATATCATCTCCTAAACCCTTTATGTATATTGAGCTTGAGCTTGTATTTTCACAAAATTAGATGTTTAAAATTAATTAATCATTTTAATTAATGATATTCGAATTTAGTTAATCATATTAAGTAATGATGTTTTAAGTTAATAAATTATTTTAACTAAAGATGTTTAAATTTAATTAATCATTTTAATTAATGATATTTGAGTTAAATAAATCATTTTAAATTAATTGATGTTTAAAAGTAATTACTCATTTTAATTAATGATATTTGAGTTTAATAAATCATTTTAATTAATAACGTTTAAAAGTAACAACCATTTATATTTGAGTTTAATTAATTATTTTAATTAATGATGTTTTAAATTTAGTTGATCATTTTAATTAACGATGTTTGAATCTAATTTTTCATTTTAATTAACGATACTTAAATTTGGTTAATATTTTTAATTAATGGTGTTTTAAAAGTTAAGTAATTGATGTAACAAAAGTGTTTTAAAGTGAATTAAGTGATTTAGTGTTTTAGAGTTAATTTACTAATTAAGTAAAAGTGTTTTAAAAATAATTAACTATTTGAATAAAGATAATTGATCGATTTATTTGAAGAGATTATAAATTAGATTAATTATCTTTTGGGATAATTAATGTTGCGTTAAATTTATAAAAGGGATTTTAAATTCAATTTCTTTTTTTTGCAAAGCAAGCGAGGTTGGCTGGACCTCTACCAGATTTTATTGCAAAACAATAAAATAAAATGAATCAAAACAGGCTTTGGCTCAAGGAAAAAAAGGAAAAACAACAAACTAGGAAAACCAAAAAACAGAACAAACATAACATCAGAGAGGACTTAAGCCCAAAGAAGGCCAAAAGCAGCAGCAAGCCTAGATCTCTTCAATTTCATATATGTTATAGTTTTTATTTCATTCCATAGGCATACAAGTGACTTTCTCTTGTCTTTAAATATGATGGCATTCCTCTCCTTCCAAATAACATCAATGTAAATCTTGGTTGCCATAGCAATCATTCTTGATCTGTCAGGCTTCCATTTTGTGGCTTTATACACTATGTACCATTCAGTACCTGAGTCAATGTTTGGGTTCTGTTTGCCTGCTGTGCACATGAGTCTCTGCTATAGAGGAAAGAGGACCGGGCATTCAAAAAAATAGATGGTCAATGTTTTCATCATGGAGAAGACAAAAGTTACAAACTATATTACAAGGAAAACCAAACCCATGATAAATGCTTTTAGTCAACATGGCAGAGCTGATCACTTTCCATAGCATCAAGTTTTTTCTAGGGGTCGAATCATCTCTACAAATAATGGCAGACCATTTATAGATGGGCAATAGAGAACTACCAGCAAGGTGCAGGTACACCAAATCAACGGGGGAGCCAGTTCATGGAAGAAATGGCACTGAATGATGTCCCAAACAACTCTGATTGTTTGATTGTTATTGTAAGGCAGGTTAGCAGAGCCATCCGTGATATAATCATTGGCTTCAGCATTATAAGGGATGCCTGATTGTTCATGTTGCCTATGAGTTAATATTTTGGAGAGGATGATCCCCTTACCCACCCACGGCTCATGCCAAAAACTAACTGCGTTGCTGCCAGTGAAGTAGTATTAGATGAGAGGCAACAACAACCATCTTAGCCTTAAAAGATTTCTCTATGACCAACTGCATAGCTGTGGTATGTCCATGATCCAGAAGTTCCTTCTCCCAATTTTGTTATGCCAGACCCAGTGAACCCAAAGGTTGTCTTTTTTAGACAGCAAGTCATGAAAGAGCTTACTAAAAGCTGCCATGTTCCGTGTTTTAATGTTTATGACACCCAAACCTCCTTTGATTAGCGGTGCTTCAAACTGGGAGAAAGAACAAGGAAGAAGCTTCCTAGTGTGAATAGTGCATGTCCAAAAGAATCTCAGCATGGGCAGACCTGACCATACTCAAAGGTTTACGAGGGAGGATCATAGTGTAGGCCCAATAGACCATCATAGAAAAGCTGACAGATTTGATGAGGACTAGCCTACCACTTTGGGATAGCTGACGACTGGACCAACAGTTTAATGAATCGGTTATTTTTTTGCAAAGTGGAAGACGGTTAGCAAGAGTAATTCTTTTAGTGATAAGTGGGAGACCAAAATACTTCATGTCACCTTCCATACTCTTGAAGTCAGTGGCATTAAACAAATGAGATGCAAGAATCTCAGATGTACCAGACAGCATCATACTTGATTTGAGAGGGTTGAGTTTAAGACCAGTCATGTTGTAAAATATTTCCAAGGTCTCAACAAGGCAGGTCAGAGAAGGGAGGTCAGGTTTAGTGAACAAAAGCATATCATCAGCAAATATAAGAGAGGTAATTTTCAGTTGTTTACATTTGGGTTGGTATTTAACTTGCTTGTTGGAGAATTGCAGGGATGTCAGGCTGGAGAAAACCCACATGATCATGATGAAGAGGTAAGAGGAAAGTGGGTAACCTTGTCGACTTTCTTGTTTGCTTTTGAAAAAGCCCATAGGCCTACCATTGATAATGACAAAGAAGGAAGGGGTGGATATGCAAGAGCAAGTACTTAAGGGAACCCCATTTTTGCCATGACTCTGACAATAGATGACCATTGAATACTATCAAAGGCTTTAGAGATGTCAAGCTTGAGAACAGCAGCTGGAGTGGAATTTGATCGATCATAACCTTATAGTAATTCTTGAGCAAGCAATATGTTATCTAAAATACTCCTACCAGGTAAAAAAGCTGCTTGGTTGGAAGAGATGAGCTTTGGAAGAACAGAAATAAGTCTAGCAGCTAGAATTTTGGAGATGCATTTGTAAACAACGTTGCACCAGGAAATATGCCTATATGAGGACACTGAGGATGGAGAGAATTTTAGGTATCAGAGCTATGTTGATGGAATTAACCTCACTAAGAAGTTTACATTTATCAAAAAAATTGTGCACTGCCTTGCAGAAGTCAGTCCCAATAAGGTTCCAGGTGGAAGTGAAGAAACAAACATTTAAGCCATCAGGTCCTCCAGCAGATTTATGGTTCATGGAGAATAATGTTGTTTTAATTTCTTCATCTGTTACTCTACAAATGAGTGATGAGGCTTCAGTTTGATTAATAGATGGAAGATTCAAAGCAGAGATAAGATCCAGGCTTGGAGAGAATTTAGTGGAGTTGCTATAAATGTTAGCAAAATGGTCTATAAAGGCCTTATCAACACAATCAGGGGAAGTGTGAAGATTACCTTCATCATCGGTTATATTATGAATATGATGCTTGGCATGTTTGACTCTAATAGCAGCATGGAAGAAAACAATGTTTTTGTCACCTTCACTGTTCCACTTTTCATGCAGTTGTTGCTTCTTCATACTTGCTCCAATTTCCAGCGCTTTGTTTAATCGTGGAATAGCCTATCCTCCTTTTGAGCAGCTTCTTCATTACTGGATTAGCCATCATGTTTTCTTAGGCTTGTTTGAGTTGTTCCTGAATATTAGAAGAAAATAGACTGCCATATCCAAATGTGTTTGTGGACCAAAGTCATAAAGCAGCTTTGATATCTTTGATTTTTTTATAAAATTTGTACATAGGATTACCATAATGTAAATCAGAACATGCTTGCAAGACAATATTATGAAAAAGAGGGTGTTTGATCCACGCATTATAAAACTTGAAGCTTCTCTTTTCTTTAACAGGAGGGGCCCGGTGCTGAGAATTAATGGAGAGTGGTCAGAAAGAATAGGATGAGGCAGAAAGACAAAAAAGCAAGGCCATTGAAATAGGGAACTAAGATTACAAAAAGCATGGTCAATGTTTGAGAAAGTTCATATGCCACTGCTACTTCGATTGTTCCATGAGAATCTTGCTTCGGCTCTGGGAATAGAGAGGAGATCAGAATCAGAGGTGGCAATGTTTAAAGGAGCAATGTCTTTGGGAAGTAGTGGCAGACCACCTTGTTGATCATCAATGTCAATACAATAGTTGAAATCCCCCATCACAAGCCAAGGATGGGAGAATTGTTTGAGGGGTGGTAGTTGATTTAATCGACTATTGACTTTGATTCTGATTTCTTCTTTATATTTTGTCACTCTAAGACAATGTGTTGCTCATTTAAGCTTTGTTATTCTTTGTTGGAAATGACTAAACCCAAAGAGCAAGTGGAAGCCAAGCTACGCGGAGTTGCTACCATTAGGGTATTTTCACATCCACTATAGATTGGAATCAGTTTTGTGCAATGAGATGTGAAATACTCGAATTCTCAGTAACCGTTGATGGGGTCCAGCTTAGACGTGTCCGAGAGCCATCAGAGTTTTCAAGTATATTTCTAGAGGTATACTTTCGATGGGGGGTGCACCCTCCTAGTCATTGTTGGAAAAACTTCTCATTTTCCCTCGTTGTTAATTCAGATCTTTGAATTATTTCCTTAATTGTAGGGAGAACTGCCTTGTGCTCTTCTTTATATTCAATTATTTATGACCATTCTTTCAAGTCTGGAATTTGATATTATTTATGCCTATTCATTCCGTATGAGATTTGTTCTTACTAGTACCCACCCTTTTATTTGGATTGTTTATGTCGTTTATTTCCATTATTTCCTGATATGATTGTTGCTTTGTTTGTTTCCATTTCTTCATTTATGGATGTTTTTCTAGTGAGGTGAAAACCCATTCTGCGTTAGCGGCATGGTCTCATAGAAATTTTTATATGTTCATCATATTACCTGAGTTTTTCCACGCCGGTCTTCCAGATTGACCCGGATGTTATTTTATTATAATGATCGGGTCAGACCAAGTTTTTCCCAGGTTGGCTTTGGTGATATAGAGTTATTGGAGAACAACTGGATGTTCACCTATCGTAGTGTGTTATTTTCTGCTATATTATATTGTATACCTATTAGCAATTGTAAGGTCAAAATTTTATAACTGTCCAGCTGATAAGGTTTGTTATTAACTCCGATATACTCTATACTTTGGAGTGACAATTTTTACCGTCTTTGTTATATTATATGTGATTGATTCCATGGTGAGATTCTGATTTCCTTGTTCTCTGTTCTTTTTGTTTATTTTACCCTAACAATCTGCCTTTCCGATGCTTGGATGTTCGGTATTTGAGTACCGTGGATGTATTCGGTGTCGACTTTCGATGGTTGAAAACGCGAGTCATTGTGGTATACTCACTTGATTTAGATGGGAAACAAGCATACCCACTTAGATTTCTGGGCTTCTAAGCAACCCACTTGATTTGAACAGACTACAAATACACCCAAGCAAATACAAATAGAGTTTGATGGTTTTTCCAAGGACAATTTTTTGAACTTTGGATAAAATGGATCCTATAGCTTCTTGGATAGCACTTTGATCTTTGATTTGAAAGAGAGATGATTCCAAAATAGTAAGAAAGTAGTATTGAATCAATACACAAAAGCATTAATTGATTCTAAGTGATTTTGAAGAGAATTTGGTATATTTTTAATGGAGTTTTCAAGAGAGTAAAAGGAGATAAGAAAATAAGTTAATGACTGCCAAAAATTCATTTGAACTCCCCTTTATATAGTGTATAAACAGATATATCCATTCAGAAGAGTTGCGACGAATAGACATTTCTTTTCAAAATTTGGAAAACCATTTGACGGCTTGTATGTTGACATACCATCTGGGTATATGTCGACATATGCTTGTAAATTTTGTAAACTTATTTCTCTTTAAAAATGTTTTGAAAACCATATACTTTGTAAAATAGTTTGATACTTTTTAAACATTTTAAAAATAGTTTATAAATATTTTGATCTTCGAAAAACTTTTACAAAATATTTTTAAATGTATTTGGAAATTTAAAAGATATAAAAATAGGAGATAGAGATCCATGATTTCTTCTAGGGACTTTCACAATATTATATGACTCTATACACTATTTTATAGTCTTGAGATCTTTATATCTTGGTCTTTGTACTCACGAGTCTTCATGGCCATTTCTTAGTCTTGATACTGTACGGTCTTCGATTCAACACTTGTGTAATATCTTACACTATATACTATATAACTTAGCAAAACATTAGTATCTATATTGTATATTGTTGCTATCAAGGTTGTTATCATCAAAATCAATAACTGAGGTATTAACAATCTCTCATTTTTTGTTGGTGACAACCATTAAATATTCTTGTAAGTAAAATATGATATGACCACCCCGAGTTAGATAACTCCTCCTGAATATATGCATATGTATATTTTATATTTTCTCCCCTTTTGTCATCAACAAAAATGGATGAAAAATATAAAAATTCCCTTTAAATAAAATACTTAGAAACTATAGAGTCAAAATCAATAACTAAGTAAAATAATCAAAGCATACAAAACATGAAAATTATATGTTATGATATGATGATAATGGAGACTTATAAATAGAATAAGATTTTATTTATCCAATGCAAACCATATATTATCAATTCAAACATAAATGAACAATTAAACCAAAGAAAAGAAATCCAATCCAAATGTACACACCAAACCAAATCAAATCCTAAGAGTATTAATATATAAATACACACACAACAAATCCAAACCTAATAACTAGAAGTTTCTTGGAGCTTTAACCGAATAGTCGGATCCAAAGATTAGATCTACTTTAATGGCATCTGTAACGACCTGGTATTTCGACCCATTCGCATCCACACATGTAAGACTTGAATTGCTTAAAATATCATATTATTAATTTATATTTGGCAAAACTCAGCATATATAGTAAATAAAATAATCACAGAATCACAGACATAGAGTAATATAACAATAAACAACGGAAACAAAAGAATAGTAGTTCATGAAGCTAGTATATATATAACAGAGTTAAACAAGATACAACAGATGTCTCGAATACATAGGAGTCTCAATACATAGTCAAATAACAAAAATCTGAACATATCACTGGAGTCGACTGAATAACTGAAAGTTGAATAGATAGTTGGATCTTCAAGCGAAGCTCCAAACTCCAAAGGTGAATCTCAAATGTTGTGACACTCAGTCTGACCCGAGCGTAAAGCAAAACACAAAACACTCGAGTCAGGATTAACATTCTTATAGTAATAAATCCTACTCAAGTGAAATAACAACTGAAATACTAGTTACTCAAAGGATGTTTGGGATAACCATCCTCTAAGGATTCGTGGAACTATCTACTATGTAGTAATATACGATATTATAATATATGTCTACAGTAAAGTAAAAGTATTAATAAAGCGTAAAGGCATTTCCCATATCCCCCTTAACACATTTTTATATTCCCGTAGTCTATACAATGTCGTAGGCTCCTCCGTAAACTGGAGGTTTACCAGAGGACATCACATAGGTACGGTACAAAACAAACTCGTCGAAGGCGCGCTAGGGCATGTGAACATGGCACTCGAGGCAATGCTAGGGTAGATATACCAATTGCACTCTCGGACAGGTGGTAACGCATAGCATCTACAACCGCCCGCCTCGTGACACACTCCTAAAATAAAAGGGTGCACCCAATCAAATCACAAAAGCAATAGAATGGTATCAAAGAAATGTGTCCGATAGGAGGAATGACCTCACTTGGCCCGGTATAGCTCCTGTTTTAGTCACATCTAAGCTGACTCATGGGAGTCAGGGTCACGTCATACCATATAGAATCGTCGCCAAACCATCCTACTTCATTCTGAAATCTCCACCATGTACACAGTTGTTAAAGTGGTTTTCGGTATTGGCAGAGAGTATGACAATATCCGATCCCGGTCTCTTTAACAACCAAACGTTATTATAACACAGTGGTCATTCATAATATCATATCTATTTCAAAACCATATTAATACGATATCATTTCTCACTTAAAATAATATTCATTTAAAAATCATAGTACTTTCAAAGCTATAACACTTCCGAAACCATAACCCTTGAAATTATAACATTTTGGGAATCATATCATTTTGAAATCATAACACTTGGAAATCATAACTTTGGAAAACCATAACACTTTCCTCTAAACAGTTTAAATATTAAAAATAGTATATATAATAAAATAGTTTATATAATGGAATAGTTTATATAATAAAATAATTAGTATATTAAAATAGTTAAAATTTTAAATTAATATATATATAAAATAATTAGTATATTAAAATAGTTAAAAATTAAAATAGTTTATAATAAAATAATTTATAAAGTAAAATATTAAAATAGTTTTAAATATAATTTAAAAATACTTTATATAATCTAATAGTTTCCTCAAGTTTCACAAATCGATTCAAATCAACTCAAATTCCAAAAGCCCATTTAAATCAAATCTCAGTTCTTTTCATTTCAATCCAAATTCAAGTTTCAATAAACCATTTATATTGATTTCAAATACAGATATAAACTACAATTTAAACCATTCCAACTTCAATAGGTTTCAAAGCTTAAAATCATTTATATTTCAAATTCAACTTTACCATATTATTTCATATTGAAATATTCACTTAGAAAATACAATATCATTTAAATAAAATCTTAAATTACGTTTTAAATAAACTAAATATTCCCTTCAATTTAGTTAAACTTGAAATATTCATTTAATCACTTTAAATCAAAATCAAGTTACAAACCATATCCTAAAATCTCAAATTCAATAAGTTTCAAATCGATTTTATTAAATAATTCTTAAAAGAATACTATTGCAAAATCAATTTAAATTTATCTTCCTAACTTTAATTTATTAAAATTTATTACAAAAATCTATTTTTAAAATATAATTTTAAAAATCTAAAATTTAAACCTTTATAAAATAACCTTTATATATATATAGTATTTAAAATCAATGTTTATGGAAAACCATATATATTTCTTTTTTTAAAACTATGGAAATCATTTCAAAATGTGTATATATATAGATATATATATATATATAGACCAACGGTGTTTGTATATAGTTTTCTATCATATGGTCAAGTGATACAGATATTTATCATTTCAATCCGCAATTTAGTTATCTACGGGTATATATCTTTTCAACCAGCAATCCCAAATTCAATTCAATGAAAACCGCTTAGGTTTATCATTTCAACCCATAATGATTTTCTCCTATTCTACAAAATCGTTCGGGTATGTATCATTTCAACCCATAGGGAATTCTATACTAATAGGGAACTTGCAGAGTGAGAACAGTAATGATAATAATATAACATATCAACAACAGGCATATATCATCAATAACAGATAAAATATAAATAACATTTCATGGTGTCAGATGTCACAGGTGAACAGATAAAGATAATGGCAGATATATATAACAATTAAATAACTAACGGCAGCATATTTCAATTGTCCTTTCAATTGAAATCAAATTTAATAAATATAAGAACGTTAATCGTGAGTGATTGCTCACCTTCCGAGGCTAGAGAGGATAGACAATGAAATTGAGTTACGAAATGCAAGCACAACTTCCAAAGCAAGCTAGATTGGCACGAATTTGAAGGACAAAGCTGATAGATAGGGAATCAAAAATCAAAATCAGTTTGATATAATAGAAACAAAATGTATATTATATTATTATTAATATTTTATTAAAATCAATATGAAAATTATAAAATAAAATAAAATAATATATATATATATATATATATATATATCAACAAAGGTATATACAACATCATACAGTAAACAAAACATGATATATATTAATATAGAACAAGTTTATAATAAATCTAACTTTTTATATATATAAACTAACATATACTTTAACATACAACAACATATACACTTGAAATCCACAGCATATATATACCAATTTATAAGCTGATGTGTGTGTGTGTATAGACCGCAAAATCACTAAAAATTCATTTTACACAAACTAACCATATTATTATATACCGTTCAAATCTTTTGTGTAATACAACACAACATAAGTACACTACCATAACGTGTATATATTTTTAAAATATACTACAGTAAGTTTATCTATTACTGTAAATGTAAAATTTTACTATATAACATATAAAATACATATATATAATTAAACTTACCAAACTATAACTTTATATACAACAACTTATATAACTTTAAGGTTAATATTCTTTTATATATATAAAATGAACAGGACTAGCAAAATTGTGCACAGGCTGTCACAAGTACAGGCCTGTAACTTTATAACACAGACATATATAAATAACTTTTATAAACAGAACAGAATAATATATAAGAACAAGTACATATACATATAATATGTAAAGTAGCAGACTATACATATATAAAACTATATATACTATGCTATACTATATTTATTATATTAATATTTAAGCTCTCTCGGCTAAAATAACCAGTTTACTATTCATACCTATCAAATTATAAGTTCAGTATGTAAACATATATATTTTCTTCTACTTGAAAATCAAACATTACAGACAACATGGTTTTATAACCTATAAATAACTATATGCATAATCTCTCTAAAGTAAATTTCAAATCACGTACAAAATTACACCTCAATATATATATATATATGATTTGTAACCCAGACTCAAGTATATCTTAATATATACATATAGTACATTCTGTTCTTTAAACATACGAGGGAAGCCATAGGCCGAGCTACATGATACAATATATATAAAACAATATATATATATATATATATAAAACAATATATATATATGTATAACAATATATATATATATATAATACCCTACTGTAAAATTTGTGAAATCTAACCATACTATATATAAATACTAGAAATATGTACATGCAGACCAGAAGCTAACACATATACAACATACATATTATTTCAAGATTTCAAATATATATATATACCTTCAAATATAAATACTTCAGAGTAAATCTTATATATGCACTAGTACATGAATTGCAACCAAATGTATACTTACACACACAGATATATATATATATATATATATATATATATATGCACACCTCCTATTATATGCGGCTGCTGGCACTGGTGGGTCTGAGAGGAGAGGCACGGCATGATGAGAGTGAGGTGGAGTTCAGTTGCGCGTGGTGAAGGAGGAGAGGCACGGCATGATGAGAGTGAGGTGGAGTTCAGTTGCGCGTGGTGAAGGAGGAGAGGCACGGCATGATGAGAGTGAGGTGGAGTTCAGTTGCGCGTGGTGAAGGAGGAGAGGCTGAGCGTTTACGCGGGGAAGCTCGGCAACGAAAAGGAAAAAAGGAAGGTGGTGGGTTTGAGTTGGGGCTGTCATGGGAAAGCATGCGGGCAAGTGGTTGCGGTGGAGGGGTTGGCCGATGGACGGTTTTGATGGCCACAGGGTGGAGGCGTCAGGGTGCTTCGGTGATGATGATGGTGAAATGGAAGAGCAGTTTCAAGAAGAAGAAAGGAAATTAGAAAAACAAAGTATTCTATCCCATGCAACTTATATATATATTTTGTTTAACAGAAGACTGAGCAACCCAAAATCAATGAATGAGCCCGTTACACAAATTGAAATAGAAAAATATCAAATTGATGATGGGAACCGGGAACGTCAGAGCTGAATTGATGGAATAGTGAAGGCCACGTATTAAATCTTAGAGATTATTAACAAAGTATTAACAACAAAAGAATATTGGAATTATACGTTAGATGATTGAATAGTCATGGGTACACAAATGGGCATGAACGAGTACCGATACGAGTGACCGTTTCGCGGTTTCCATGGCTTACCTGACTTCGATGCAAATGAACATTTTTGAAGTGGATAAATATGATTTTTATAAGTAAAAATAGTTAAAATTGAAGTTTAATTGTTTCTGGAATTTTTGGTATAAATCTGGAAATTCTTTTAGTAGCACTTCAGAAATGCTATCGTTTTTGGGATTAACTTAAAATCTGAAGTAAATGATACTGCAACACTCTGTAAGTGCTGTGGTTGATGCAAATGAACTAAAGGCTAAATTAACTAAGGGCTACTGCAGCACTTGGTAAGTGCTATGGTTGCTGAATTAAAACTAAAATCTGAAACTAATAAAAGAGCTACAGTAGCACTTGATAAGTGCTGTAGTTTGTTGAATTGGGGTTTTTCATTTGAACCTGAACTACTATAGCAGTTTATAAATGTTGTCTTTGCTGAATTTAACTTGTTTTCAAATGTAACTGAACTACTACAGCAGTTTTTAAATGCTGTCTTTGCTGAATTGAATTGTTTTCAAATGTAACTTACCGCAGCATTTTCTAAGTGCTGCGAAAGCTGAAATTTCAATGTTTTATAGTATTTAAGTTTATAAATGAGTTCAGAAAAGGCTAAAATTTTGGGAATTGAATATTTGAGTTGACAAAATATTGACTTTACTTTTAAATGGTTTAAATGATGTATTTTGATTTGAAATATAATCTATTTCTGAAATTTATAACTACGGGTTATAATAATGATTGGTTGTTAAAGAGACCGGGATCAGATATGGACATACTCTCTGTCGATACCGAAAATCACTTTAACAACTGTGTACGCGGTGAAGATTCCAGAATGAAGTAGGATGGTGGCGATGATCCTAAAGGTATATTTACGCGGACCCAACTCCAGTGAGTTGGCATAAGGTGGCTAAAAGAGGAGCGATTCTCGGGCCAATGAGGTAGCACCTCTGATCGGACACACTTCTTCGATACCATTCTATTACTTTTGTGATTGATTGGGTGCACCCCTTGATTTTGGGAGTGTGGCTTGAGTTGGGAGGTAGTGGCTGCTATGCGTTTCCACCAGCCCGGATGCGTAATTGGTATATCTACCCTGGCATTGCCTTGTTGTGCCGTGTTACCTACCATATCGAGCTTTACTACGAGTTTGGATTTCTCCCATAACCTGTGGAGTATTGAGGGTAGCCCTCGATCTGGGAGTATGCTAATACTGGATAGACTACTGAGACTATTACGTGTTAAGGGGAATATTGGGTCACTCCATAATGCTATTTTAAAGTATGATTATTTTATATTTAGACATTATTATAATAGCGAATATTACTACATAGTAGATAGTTTAACTGATCCTTAAAGAATGGGCGATCCCAAGCATTCTTTAAGTTACTTGTACCTTTTATTACAGTTCACTTGAGTTGGTTTACATTGTATAAGTATGTATGTCCTGACTCGAGTGTTTGTGTTTTATTTACGCTCAGGTCAGCCTGAGTATCAGCTTTGGACCTCACCTTCTGGAGCTAGGACTGCTGGAGATCACATCTTTTATTTAGTTGCTATCTTTTTCCATTCGGTATTTCTATGTCAGCTTTGTATTAGAGACATATGTATTTGGGATTTCTACTGTACTTGTTTCAGACTTCTGTTGTATCTGTTTTTTAGACTATGTATTTTGAATCTGTTTTGAGACTATGTATTGTAGTGGCTTCATGAACCACTATTTATTTTATTTTCCACTGCGAGTTCTGATATTCTGTGTCTGTGATTCTGTGATTGGTTTTATTTGCTCCAAATTTTATTACAATCTGTTATTTTGCATTATTCAAGTCTGAATGTGTGGATTATTGTCGATTTGAATGGTCCAAAATAGTGGGTCGTTACATTTGGTATCAGAGCTAGGTTTTTAGGCAAACCTTAGCCTATGGAGCAAAAACTCATTAGAGATAGGGTAGAAATACCCTAGAATGAGTGAAATCAACCTTAGAATCATTTCTTTGTGAGAGAACGTATTTTCAAAGTATAAAATGATTTTAAATGATTTTTCAAAGGATTTTTCAAAGATTATTTTGATATAAAATTTTCTTGTTCTAAGAGCAAATTTTCTAAACTTCCTTCTTTTCGTATCTACCTTGTTAGAAATTTCACTACAAGAAAAACCATTTATAGTAGCAAAAATTAGTAGCATTTTAATTTAAATGCAACTGATAATATTTCACAAACAGTACAAAGGTGATAAAAAACAATTCACGTTCCCGCCTTTACCAAAAATAATTCCGCCTAACCAAACCAAACGCAACCCATAGTTTAATCTCCACCGCTCTATTCTCATACTTAGAAAAATTTTAAACCCTCGTTTTCACTTTTCGCTTTCTTCTTCCCCAAAAAATTCTCCTTTTAAATCATCCTCAGTTTTGATTCATCCATTTTCACCGTCGACTTCATCATTGTACTCCACTCCACATCGTCGCAGCAGCCAACAAGAATTTCTCCCAGCGGTTCGCTAAATAGCTTCAAACCCTAAATCTGATTCACGATTCCAAAAACTATTTTCTCAACGTGGATTTTTTCCTGAAATTCAGCTGATTCTATATCATCTTGAATAAGATTATATCGATGCACAATCCATTCTTCTATTTCGAGAGTTCGTGAAGGAGCTAAAGCTGAAATGAAACAAAAGTATGAATTTTTATTCGTAACTTTTTTGATTTAAATGCGTATTTTTTAGTCTAAAAGCTTTCATTTCCCCATCTTCTTCAATAATTGGACTGAAGAGTAGCACCTAGGCAGATGTTGTAAAAGGCTTCAGGGCATTTTGCAGAACGAGAAGAAGAGATTGATCTCCAGTTTTATTCTACAGCAAATGATGAAGAAGGACCTGTCGTTCACATGCCAGATGTAGTTGTTCAAGAAAACATGGGTAAGTGGATGAATACGTTGGTTATATGTCATGGGATGCAGACTGATGTACGACTAATTCAAAAAATTTGTTGCGAAGGTGATGAATCCTATTTTTGAATTTGGTGTTTACTACAAATCAAACGATTTCATTTTATAAAGTTTCCATCGTCAATCGATTTTGATTCTATAATTAAAAGAGGCCCATACACTTTTAACTCTCATATATTAATCATGAAGAAATGGACCCTTGATTTTCCACTTACCTGTGATTATTTTTCATATGTTCCTATTTGGATTAGACTACTAGATTTAAATCTTGATTTCTGGAGTAAATAAGGTATAAGTCGTATCGCGGGTGCTCATGGTCGTCCAATTGATAATATTACAAATGCAGGGACATGACTTCATTTTGCAAGAGTTTTGATTGAAGTGAGCTCAGATTTTCAATACCCAGGTTAAAGTCAAAACTTCTGTTAATCATAAAGAAGTGTTATATGTATTGTTTATTACAAGCTATATATATGTTTAATCTGGACCATTGGTAAACATTTTAGTTTTAAACGCTTGCTTTTAAGTAATATACGTATATACATGTGGGTTATCTCCTTCAGTTTGATAGAAAAAGGACGAACGCTGAATATTTTCTTTTTGTGACTAGGTTGTGAAAACTAAAACAAAAAAGATGTTTATTTAGATGGTTGAGACTAAGTTGAAGAAGAGAAAATCAAAAGGAAAGTATGCAGGGCAATTCAAAGGACAATCTCACTTTTTGGGTAATTACTTTATCACATCTTTTGCTTATCATGTTTTGAGTTTGTCACACAATTTTTAATGGCGAAAGTTCTATTTTGATTTTTGTTAAAAATAGTTTTATTGTTCTAATCATTTATATAAATAATCATGATATTATAGCTTTTGCTTAATGACAAAAAGATCCACATATCTTCAAAAGCTTGAGATGTAACATCCCGAAAATTTTCGACTTTCGAAAATTCAACACCGATACTCACTTTATCGACTGCTGAGCCATCGAATGCCGGAAACCCGAAAAGTTATGGTTTTAAGAAAGAAGAAAAAGATAGAAGAAGAAGATAAAGAAGAAACAAAAGAACAACATCAGAAACAGAAACAATATCAGAATCTCACATATCGCAGCGGAACAATATATAATAGATACTTGAATAATCTTTAAAACAAAGAACTATATCTGTTATTACATTACATCACATCAATCATCAGAGTCAATATACAACAGTGGACAGTTATATAACTTGTCCTCATACAGAATACACAGCGGAATAAATACTATCAGATACAAGTACTACGTCTCGCCATCCAGCTTGCTTCCAAAGCTCCAGAATATCCAGAATATCCTGATAATATAACTCTAGGCTGCCCGTGTGGAAATTGGTGGGCACCCAGAGTTTAGAAGGGAACAATAAACTCCGAGTCAGTCATGGTGACTGGTGTGAGATCGTAAAACAGTTATTCTTTAAAATAAACAACAGGATAATTTTAAAGTCAATTCGAAATGCTTTTGGAAAATGAAACTACCATAAGACCTCCCGCCACACACACAATGCAAACGCAGAATTGGAGGAGATTTCTTCTTATGATAGTCAAAGATGCTTACTACGCAAAATCAAATCATTTTTGATATTATTATTAGTGCATAGTGTAGAAAACATTTCGAAAGTATAATATTAATCTTAGCCAACATACGACCAGTATCGTATGCCTACTATAGCTACCATCTAAACAGTGGTGACCACCGTACGTAAATGGCAGGTTCTACAACTAATACCGTACAAAGTTCGTATTTGGAAGATGGATTTCCAACAAATGGTCAGGCTAAGGAACTTCCTTTCCTTCTGCCGAATAGGATCGCCTCTGGCTGGACGTCCCGAGAGACAAACTGCTCTCTGCCAAACAAGGCCGGGTTACCCCTGTAACAGGTAACTCACGAATATGTCATCACCCGGTCCTTTGGGACCTTTATCCGAGCGCTCGATATCCAACATCACACATCATAAAGAAAGTGTATCCACATGAGTGAGTATCTGGGCTCCATACCATGATACCACCCCTTTCCAGAAGGAAATGACATACCCTAAAGGGCGCGACCCTCATAACCTTGCCGCAACATTCCTGTTTCGACCATTTCCGGGGTGTGAGGCTCGACGAAGTCTCGTCCACAAAGCTACGCTTTCTCAAAAAGCCCTGCTTCGGGTCCAACAAAATGATCAACCTATGATCACAAAGATATAAGATCAAACAAATGATCATATCACAAATGATCAAACACTGACCATTTCACAGCAACACTCAGTATGCCACGTTACCAAATTGGGATATATCGCTGATAAATTTCAACTACATAACCTCTGAGCTCGTACGTCTCAGAGAAGGGTGTTAAGCTAAGAGAATAAATTCTCCGCCACCAACAGATATGTATTTGAAAGAAATCAGCTTTATATCTCAAAGTGTAATGTCAGACACACAATCCATACAAGTCTGTTCCGGGATCGAACAGAACCGAAGGCACTTCTCACGAAGCCCTTGCATATCCGGATAATTTTCAATCACGTCGGGACTTCCCGTCACTAAGGATGATAAAACCTCTAAACCGGAGATCAGCCGATGTAGAGTAACTCGACGGTAATCCTTCCGTTTTCAAAAATATCCGGTCTTCAACACCGGTCTTCAAATGCAATTCATATCGACGTATCACATATTCGGAATGGGTTATACGACCCCATGGTCCTTTCCCGGCTAACCCGAATAGTGAGCGATTATTCAAAAATAAGTGTGGCATTCAAATTCATCCAATTCACAACAAATACCTATCTAAAGGTAATTATTGATAGTCGGTTATTTAACTATCAATAAAGATGCGCAACATCATCAGATTCCAAATAATTTTCCAAATTATTTCATCTTCAAAAATATCTTTTACTAGATATAAAATTTCCACACTTAACCATTTGAAAACAATTTCAAATCAATTTCCACATTTCAATTTATCTTTAAAAGATAAAATCTCAAAACAGTTCATTTCATATTGGAAAAGCAATTCCATACTTATTTAAAAATAAGTATTTCACAAATCATTTATTTTCAACATTTGAAAATATTCGATATACTTAAATCAAAATTAAGTATATATTCATTCTTTAAGGAAATCATTCTCTTTAAACACATTTATTTGAGTCAAAACGAATGTTACGTAAAACATCGTTACGACGACTCAAAATCACTAGTATAGGGATTCGGAATTTAGACAGATATATGAATCCCAATACCGTACAAAAATATTTCCTTTCGGAAATCATTTACTATAACAACAGTGTTATAGTCCATCATTTCCTTATTTCTCGAAAACGTCTATTTCAACAATAAAGGGTTGAAATCTATGATTTCGATATTTAACACGTTTAAAACATCTTTTAAACAATTAACTTCATTTTACAATATCGCTTTTCCAAAACAAGTTCATTTTACTTAACAATATATTCACTATCCAAAATCGTGAATATACTTTACTATTTACATTTCACTATTTTCTACACGTTTTATTTCGATAATAATTCGCTATCCAAAATCGCGAATATATCTCCTTTGATAACCTTCTATATTTAATTTATCAAATTCAATCTATTGGTTTCCGAATTTATAAAACAACGTTTTATAAATTCCATTTTCTATTTTCTATAACAACTCCGGTTTATAATCTCATTTTATTAATCTTCAAAAATTCACTTATAAGAATAAGTGATTTCGGATTTATAAAACAACGTTTATAAATCACATTTGTACTTTATAACGATTTCAACTTACAAAATCATTTCATTTTGCAATTTCTATTTATATCCCATCTAAGTGCAAAAGTCAATTTTTATAAGTAAATTACTTATAAATCGTTTATTTTTACAACATCTATTCACTTTATAACTTCACGTTATAAATCTATTTATTTCATTCACTTATGAAATCCTTTTATACTTCTTTTTAACACTTATAAAAATTCGTTTTATAAGTCCAATATTTCGATTTATAAAATATCAATTTTATAAATCTTTTTATACAAATCGTTTATAGTTATTCAAAAATCCCAACTTAAACCATTTTATAAATAAATCGACTTTTATTTCAAAAATGACACATCGGTTATATTTCACTAAAAATTATAACTTTTATAACTTTAAAATTTTACGTTATAAATCGATTCAAAAATTCCATAAAACGTATATTTTCAAAAATCACTTTAAAAACCCTTTTAAAATAACAGTCGTTATTTTTACATTTCAAAACTGAATCCGATGATGCAACAGCATCAATCAGTCCATCACAACAGTCAATATCATATATCAATATGATAACAGAATATATCACAATATCTGTAAATAAATAACTACTGGTGAGGAATCCAGTTGGATCCCTCCAACCTGTTTCCCTGCATCCACAGATGTTAGCACAATACCAATTCCGCTCCAGTACGGAATTATCGCGGTATATGGGTTTTTATAAATCCGCTTACTAACGGCGCAATAGGGTCTCATCCGCTATACGAGGCGGGAAATCAATCAATCCAATATATACATATGCCAATATGTATATATTGCTATATATAGATATATCCTAAAATATCTAATATCAACAATCCAAACAGTCAATCATCAATCAATAATAACTGTAAAAGAAAATCCACTTTCATTTGAGTGAGAAGATCTCACCGTGATTTTAATCCTGATTTCAGCGTTTATTTCGAATAAAATTAAACGAGCGTTTAATTTTACCCGAAATCTTCGCTAGCTCCAAACGACTCCAATCCAGTTGCATAGCGTAGTATACGACGATACGATCCCATCGCAAAAAATCTCGTCCGAAACGGACCTCGTATGAAGAAGATATCTCATTTCAAAATTTATACAAATTTAAATATCACTTAATTAACATTTTAATTAAAAAATTTAAACCCTATCATCACAACCGTTCGTTTCTGTTGATGCAATCCTGGCCGCTACCCTTGCTTCTCCCCCAAACGTGAATATCACGTACGCAGATACCCAACACCCTTCCCTTCTTCCAACTGCCGCACCTCCTAGACGACCACCTGGAGATGATCAACGAACACCAGAGGGAAACCCCATGCCGCCTCGACTTCCGCGCCAAGTGCGGCCCTACCCAGCTCAGCCATCACCTCGAAAACCGCGTCCAAACGCGCGACCCTCCTTGGCATTTTGCCGTTGATTTACTCGCCTAGATCCAATCACGACCGTTCAGATTGTAGTGCTCGTGATGCTCTTCATTTTCTTAGTTGAAGGTTTGTCGAATCGATGAACGGATTTGAAGATTTTGAGGGAGAAAGAAAATTGCTTTCTGGCCGTTCAGCATAGAAGTGGCGGCTGTAACGTTTTAGGGTTAGGTTTAGCTTCTTTGGCAAAGTGGAGATATTGAGGTGCTTATATAGAAAATTGCCCAATTTACTATTCATCGAAATTTTCCGAACTCCAAATCGAGCGTGCCGACCGACGTTCCTAAGGTTTACCCCGCGTTCCGAACGCAATGGAACAGGTTTCGGAAGCTAATTCGATCGTATGTGTGAGATATGGCAATAAACGATCAATTTAAATTAAACCGATTTAAATCGATTTCGAGGCGTTTTAATTTGTACCGGACAAACGGTAATTCCAAAAATTACGAAATTTGAAATCTTACAATAATATCACATTACGGATCCGATGAAACTGGTTTCGTCGAAATCCGAGACCGTTTGAAAAATGACTATTTTTAACTCGACGATTTAAAATTAAAATGATATCGATGCGTTTCGAGTTGCCACGGTCAAACGATAACTCCGATTGATACGAAAATTGAAATCCGATAATAACTAACTATTACGGATCCAATGGAACTGGTCTCGTTCAATTCTGAGACTGTTCGAAAATTGGCTATTTTTACAGTCGATAATTAAATATTAAAATATTCAATTTTCACAATTTAACTCCAAATTCAATTTTAAAAGTTCTATAACCTTTCTATAACTCCAGTATGATTAAATAAAATTTTACAAATCATTTTCAATCATTTTTAATCCAGATTTAAATTATTTCTGGAATTTCACTATTTAATTTATCGATTTAATTACCCAGGTAAATCCAATATTCGATAAATAATTTATCCGACTTATTAATTCCACTTATTAATATTCAAAATCAATTAAATATTCAAATTTTAATTATCAAAAATTCTGGGTCGTTACAGATTTCCCCCCTTAAAAGAATTTCGTCCTCGAAATTACAAGTTAGAAAGAAAGGTCCTTAACTCGTCTACTATTTTTCACAATTCAATAGTTTTATCAATTTGTCAAAACAAATCTTTCTACTAAAGATTCGTTATCATTTCAACTAGCTTCCAACTTCAATTATAAGTTCCAAACAACATTGTTTACTTCAAAATTCAAATTCGAGTTTAAATTCAAATTTTAAACTTTCAAAATTTCTCAAAAATTTTCTAACACCCGAAATTTTCGAAAAATTTCGCCAGCGTCTCCTTTGCGCGGCTAATACGGTACGACTACAAAACGTCCCTACGGACTCTCAGATTTCAAAAAGAAAAAGAAAAAGCCAAGCGGCTAGACAAGAAAGTCATCAAATCTCATATAGAAATTTAAACACTTACCTTTTGTCGAGCAATTCAAATTTATCTTTGAAATCAAAATCCCAATTTATCACCTGTATATCCTACTAGCCATAATATCTGGTTACATATATTCAAACTATTTTGCAAATTCGATTACAAAATTTCGATATAACTACTTGTATCATTTTTACTTCACTATTGAAGTTACATATCAAATTTCGTTCAATCTTGCATTTCACATTCTCATTTGAATTAACTTTACCATTTCAATTCAATTTGGATTCAGTTTCACTTCTGAATATTAAATTTTATCAATTATCCTTCATTCATAACTACATTATTTTAGATTAGTTTCAGTTACTAATTTTAGTTTAACCCTTCACAATCAAATTCAAATTCAGTCTTACTTTCTTACAAATTCAAAATGAATTTTAACATTTCAATTTTATTCTCTTGCACTTACAATTGCAATTTTATTGGTTCATTCCCTAATTCATTCGTTTTCAATTTGAACTTTCATTTTAATCAGATTTCAAATATTCTATAAGTTATCAACTTATTTTCATTTCGATTTATATAATCACTTATATATTCATATTACAAATTCATTTCATTAATGAATTTTAAATTTTCCAATATCTATCTGGAATTCCATTTTCATTTATAAATTACATTTACAATTCATATTTACCATTTTATTCATATATGAATTCGTTTCCTTATGCTTCCAATTCATATTTAAAATTTCATTCGTTAAATGGATTTTCATTTAAACTTTAAACTTTACAAGTTATCAACTTCATAATTCAGTACTCAATTCCAGAGTCTTTTCAACCTTTTCAAAACCATTTGAAAACAATTCAAATTCCATTTGAATTTCCAAAATAAAAACCCAAATTTTCAAACAACTCCTATTTAAAACAATTTGACAGCAATTTCTCTTTTGGAAACCCGAAAATGAACATCAGTAATGCTGCAGTCATTACCGAAGTTATTTTCCAACGACCGAAAAGAGTTTAGAGCTTTCATCTCTCTAAAATACTTTTTCAAAATCCTTTGAAATTCATTTTCAACTCCAAAAAGAATTTAAACTTCCAAATCCCCAAAAAATTTCAAATTCCTTTCAAAACATTTCCAAAAACTTCTCTCGAATTCCGTTTTAAATTATAATTCACATTTATAATTTACATTCTTAAATTTCATTCGTATATGAATTTATTTCTTAAATCTTGGAGTTACGATTTTAATTCCTTATTCAGTTTCAATAATAATGATAACATTTCAATGTTATTATTTCCTAACAACCAAACATCCATATACTATAATACTTCATAGAAAACCATTTCTTTTCTATACAAAAATAGTTTTGGGTAAAATTATTTCATTCACCCTATTTTAAAACAATACTGTGCCGAATTGTTCTATTTAAGTGTTTAGAAACCCCTTCGATCCAGTTGCGCAGACTGTGCCGACGAAAGTTCATATACCACTCAATAAACCAATCATCACAATACAAAACAATTTTATATTCAATAACAAATACGCGCTCATATCTATTATTTCACTCAAACTCATTCTAGAGCACTGCTGACTCTATCTCTAATGAGTAACACCCAACAGAGCAGGGTTGTCGCTTAACCATATGCTCTGATACCAAATGTAACATCCCGAAAATTTTCGACTTTCGAAAATTCAACACCGATACTCACTTTATCGACTGCTGAGCCATCGAATGCCGGAAACCCGAAAAGTTATGGTTTTAAGAAAGAAGAAAAAGATAGAAGAAGAAGATAAAGAAGAAACAAAAGAACAACATCAGAAACAGAAACAATATCAGAATCTCACATATCGCAGCGGAACAATATATAATAGATACTTGAATAATCTTTAAAACAAAGAACTATATCTGTTATTACATTACATCACATCAATCATCAGAGTCAATATACAACAGTGGACAGTTATATAACTTGTCCTCATACAGAATACACAGCGGAATAAATACTATCAGATACAAGTACTACGTCTCGCCATCCAGCTTGCTTCCAAAGCTCCAGAATATCCAGAATATCCTGATAATATAACTCTAGGCTGCCCGTGTGGAAATTGGTGGGCACCCAGAGTTTAGAAGGGAACAATAAACTCCGAGTCAGTCATGGTGACTGGTGTGAGATCGTAAAACAGTTATTCTTTAAAATAAACAACAGGATAATTTTAAAGTCAATTCGAAATGCTTTTGGAAAATGAAACTACCATAAGACCTCCCGCCACACACACAATGCAAACGCAGAATTGGAGGAGATTTCTTCTTATGATAGTCAAAGATGCTTACTACGCAAAATCAAATCATTTTTGATATTATTATTAGTGCATAGTGTAGAAAACATTTCGAAAGTATAATATTAATCTTAGCCAACATACGACCAGTATCGTATGCCTACTATAGCTACCATCTAAACAGTGGTGACCACCGTACGTAAATGGCAGGTTCTACAACTAATACCGTACAAAGTTCGTATTTGGAAGATGGATTTCCAACAAATGGTCAGGCTAAGGAACTTCCTTTCCTTCTGCCGAATAGGATCGCCTCTGGCTGGACGTCCCGAGAGACAAACTGCTCTCTGCCAAACAAGGCCGGGTTACCCCTGTAACAGGTAACTCACGAATATGTCATCACCCGGTCCTTTGGGACCTTTATCCGAGCGCTCGATATCCAACATCACACATCATAAAGAAAGTGTATCCACATGAGTGAGTATCTGGGCTCCATACCATGATACCACCCCTTTCCAGAAGGAAATGACATACCCTAAAGGGCGCGACCCTCATAACCTTGCCGCAACATTCCTGTTTCGACCATTTCCGGGGTGTGAGGCTCGACGAAGTCTCGTCCACAAAGCTACGCTTTCTCAAAAAGCCCTGCTTCGGGTCCAACAAAATGATCAACCTATGATCACAAAGATATAAGATCAAACAAATGATCATATCACAAATGATCAAACACTGACCATTTCACAGCAACACTCAGTATGCCACGTTACCAAATTGGGATATATCGCTGATAAATTTCAACTACATAACCTCTGAGCTCGTACGTCTCAGAGAAGGGTGTTAAGCTAAGAGAATAAATTCTCCGCCACCAACAGATATGTATTTGAAAGAAATCAGCTTTATATCTCAAAGTGTAATGTCAGACACACAATCCATACAAGTCTGTTCCGGGATCGAACAGAACCGAAGGCACTTCTCACGAAGCCCTTGCATATCCGGATAATTTTCAATCACGTCGGGACTTCCCGTCACTAAGGATGATAAAACCTCTAAACCGGAGAT
Organism: Allium fistulosum; assembly: GCA_030737815.1. Lineage (NCBI taxonomy): Eukaryota > Viridiplantae > Streptophyta > Magnoliopsida > Asparagales > Amaryllidaceae > Allium > Allium fistulosum. Next base: position 1,132,708,159 of record CM060906.1, on the reverse strand, counting down.
CAGCCGATGTAGAGTAACTCGACGGTAATCCTTCCGTTTTCAAAAATATCCGGTCTTCAACACCGGTCTTCAAATGCAATTCATATCGACGTATCACATATTCGGAATGGGTTATACGACCCCATGGTCCTTTCCCGGCTAACCCGAATAGTGAGCGATTATTCAAAAATAAGTGTGGCATTCAAATTCATCCAATTCACAACAAATACCTATCTAAAGGTAATTATTGATAGTCGGTTATTTAACTATCAATAAAGATGCGCAACATCATCAGATTCCAAATAATTTTCCAAATTATTTCATCTTCAAAAATATCTTTTACTAGATATAAAATTTCCACACTTAACCATTTGAAAACAATTTCAAATCAATTTCCACATTTCAATTTATCTTTAAAAGATAAAATCTCAAAACAGTTCATTTCATATTGGAAAAGCAATTCCATACTTATTTAAAAATAAGTATTTCACAAATCATTTATTTTCAACATTTGAAAATATTCGATATACTTAAATCAAAATTAAGTATATATTCATTCTTTAAGGAAATCATTCTCTTTAAACACATTTATTTGAGTCAAAACGAATGTTACGTAAAACATCGTTACGACGACTCAAAATCACTAGTATAGGGATTCGGAATTTAGACAGATATATGAATCCCAATACCGTACAAAAATATTTCCTTTCGGAAATCATTTACTATAACAACAGTGTTATAGTCCATCATTTCCTTATTTCTCGAAAACGTCTATTTCAACAATAAAGGGTTGAAATCTATGATTTCGATATTTAACACGTTTAAAACATCTTTTAAACAATTAACTTCATTTTACAATATCGCTTTTCCAAAACAAGTTCATTTTACTTAACAATATATTCACTATCCAAAATCGTGAATATACTTTACTATTTACATTTCACTATTTTCTACACGTTTTATTTCGATAATAATTCGCTATCCAAAATCGCGAATATATCTCCTTTGATAACCTTCTATATTTAATTTATCAAATTCAATCTATTGGTTTCCGAATTTATAAAACAACGTTTTATAAATTCCATTTTCTATTTTCTATAACAACTCCGGTTTATAATCTCATTTTATTAATCTTCAAAAATTCACTTATAAGAATAAGTGATTTCGGATTTATAAAACAACGTTTATAAATCACATTTGTACTTTATAACGATTTCAACTTACAAAATCATTTCATTTTGCAATTTCTATTTATATCCCATCTAAGTGCAAAAGTCAATTTTTATAAGTAAATTACTTATAAATCGTTTATTTTTACAACATCTATTCACTTTATAACTTCACGTTATAAATCTATTTATTTCATTCACTTATGAAATCCTTTTATACTTCTTTTTAACACTTATAAAAATTCGTTTTATAAGTCCAATATTTCGATTTATAAAATATCAATTTTATAAATCTTTTTATACAAATCGTTTATAGTTATTCAAAAATCCCAACTTAAACCATTTTATAAATAAATCGACTTTTATTTCAAAAATGACACATCGGTTATATTTCACTAAAAATTATAACTTTTATAACTTTAAAATTTTACGTTATAAATCGATTCAAAAATTCCATAAAACGTATATTTTCAAAAATCACTTTAAAAACCCTTTTAAAATAACAGTCGTTATTTTTACATTTCAAAACTGAATCCGATGATGCAACAGCATCAATCAGTCCATCACAACAGTCAATATCATATATCAATATGATAACAGAATATATCACAATATCTGTAAATAAATAACTACTGGTGAGGAATCCAGTTGGATCCCTCCAACCTGTTTCCCTGCATCCACAGATGTTAGCACAATACCAATTCCGCTCCAGTACGGAATTATCGCGGTATATGGGTTTTTATAAATCCGCTTACTAACGGCGCAATAGGGTCTCATCCGCTATACGAGGCGGGAAATCAATCAATCCAATATATACATATGCCAATATGTATATATTGCTATATATAGATATATCCTAAAATATCTAATATCAACAATCCAAACAGTCAATCATCAATCAATAATAACTGTAAAAGAAAATCCACTTTCATTTGAGTGAGAAGATCTCACCGTGATTTTAATCCTGATTTCAGCGTTTATTTCGAATAAAATTAAACGAGCGTTTAATTTTACCCGAAATCTTCGCTAGCTCCAAACGACTCCAATCCAGTTGCATAGCGTAGTATACGACGATACGATCCCATCGCAAAAAATCTCGTCCGAAACGGACCTCGTATGAAGAAGATATCTCATTTCAAAATTTATACAAATTTAAATATCACTTAATTAACATTTTAATTAAAAAATTTAAACCCTATCATCACAACCGTTCGTTTCTGTTGATGCAATCCTGGCCGCTACCCTTGCTTCTCCCCCAAACGTGAATATCACGTACGCAGATACCCAACACCCTTCCCTTCTTCCAACTGCCGCACCTCCTAGACGACCACCTGGAGATGATCAACGAACACCAGAGGGAAACCCCATGCCGCCTCGACTTCCGCGCCAAGTGCGGCCCTACCCAGCTCAGCCATCACCTCGAAAACCGCGTCCAAACGCGCGACCCTCCTTGGCATTTTGCCGTTGATTTACTCGCCTAGATCCAATCACGACCGTTCAGATTGTAGTGCTCGTGATGCTCTTCATTTTCTTAGTTGAAGGTTTGTCGAATCGATGAACGGATTTGAAGATTTTGAGGGAGAAAGAAAATTGCTTTCTGGCCGTTCAGCATAGAAGTGGCGGCTGTAACGTTTTAGGGTTAGGTTTAGCTTCTTTGGCAAAGTGGAGATATTGAGGTGCTTATATAGAAAATTGCCCAATTTACTATTCATCGAAATTTTCCGAACTCCAAATCGAGCGTGCCGACCGACGTTCCTAAGGTTTACCCCGCGTTCCGAACGCAATGGAACAGGTTTCGGAAGCTAATTCGATCGTATGTGTGAGATATGGCAATAAACGATCAATTTAAATTAAACCGATTTAAATCGATTTCGAGGCGTTTTAATTTGTACCGGACAAACGGTAATTCCAAAAATTACGAAATTTGAAATCTTACAATAATATCACATTACGGATCCGATGAAACTGGTTTCGTCGAAATCCGAGACCGTTTGAAAAATGACTATTTTTAACTCGACGATTTAAAATTAAAATGATATCGATGCGTTTCGAGTTGCCACGGTCAAACGATAACTCCGATTGATACGAAAATTGAAATCCGATAATAACTAACTATTACGGATCCAATGGAACTGGTCTCGTTCAATTCTGAGACTGTTCGAAAATTGGCTATTTTTACAGTCGATAATTAAATATTAAAATATTCAATTTTCACAATTTAACTCCAAATTCAATTTTAAAAGTTCTATAACCTTTCTATAACTCCAGTATGATTAAATAAAATTTTACAAATCATTTTCAATCATTTTTAATCCAGATTTAAATTATTTCTGGAATTTCACTATTTAATTTATCGATTTAATTACCCAGGTAAATCCAATATTCGATAAATAATTTATCCGACTTATTAATTCCACTTATTAATATTCAAAATCAATTAAATATTCAAATTTTAATTATCAAAAATTCTGGGTCGTTACATTGAGAGTTCTTTAATTTTTGGTATACCGGTACTTGGTATATTGGTTTCCCAATGGATTATTCCACTGTTCACACTCAAATTTCATATTTGTGGTTTTTTTCATTTTACAATTGAAGATAATGACAACCTTTGCATTGCTTGTTTGTCAACGTTGCTGCTTAAACTGATAACATCATCTGCATACAAACCCCAAGTCAAATCCAATTTTAAACTCCTTACACTGATCATTCTTGCTATCAACCTGAAAATGTGCATATGCTCTATCAATGGCCAACTGCCTACTGTCTAAAGCAGGATGGTTTTATTCATAAGAAAAAAACAAGGATTTAATTTTTAATTGGCTAATATTAGGTTTCTATGTTTTCATTTTTCCATTATGTCAAAAGCTTATTTCTCTACTTATATTTCATAGTGGTAGTTAATTTAGCTGCAATACTATAGATTTATATGGTTACACAGACTTTTTCATATGTTCCTTTGGCGTTGTTGATGTTGTAGATATGCATTAGGTGATTTCCTACTAATCCTTCAACTAAACAAAGCAAGGTGGTATATGTGACAACCCGGAATTTTCGAGCAATATCAATTTAATAATCCGTATTTAAATATTAAATTGATTTGATATATCTTTGTTAATGAGATTTAAATTGATCTTTTATTTAATTAGTGAATTTTATCTTTTAAAATTAATTGATTGTTTTCTATTTATATATGTATATATACTTGTATATATTGTAAAGGAAAGCTTTGTTTTAAAATTTAACAAATAAATTATGTTTTCAAATTTCTAACATACGTTTTAGTGATTTGGAAATTTTGATTTATTTAATATTAAGATTTTCAAAGTTATTTAATAAATAACTATATGGTTTTAAATACTTAAGATAAATGTTTAAATAGTTTAAAACTTATTCTAGTTTAAGTATAAAATTAAATTTATTAAAGATTTGTTCTATTTCTTTTTAAGTATAGTTTGATAAATATGATTTGGAATATATATAAGTTTTAAATACAATTTTTCAAATGATACATTAATATATATAATAATAAGTAATTTATAATAAAGAGATAATTTCTTTTATAATCATTTCAAATGGATAAATGTGTTATTTTTAAATTATATTAATAAAATAAAATGTACATATAGAGATACAAGTCTATAAGTATTAAGTTAGAAATAAAACAAGTATACATAAGATAAGTTATATTGTTTTGTAGGCTTGCATAGGATAAGCATGTAAACTTCTGTGAACAAATAATATAATCAGGTATGTACTTGCCAAAGAAGGAATAACCTAGCATCTGTAGGCTTGCATTTAAAAAAAAAAGATATATCAAAGTGTAAAGACAGTACAAAAATATATATACAAGTTTTGTACAAAACAATATATAAGATATATATGAAAGGTGAGTACAAACAAGACAAGCATTTAATGTTAGCCAATACATTTCATATCAGCTGCTAAAACTAAATTATCAGCCACCATAGAAATAGAAATCTACTGAGGCAAACTAACCAAAGAAAAAAATATCTCTGATCTAAATTAGTACGAACAAAAATTATATATGTTGTATTGTACAAAGTATGATCACTGTTGTACAAAAATATAATATCACCTTGTACAAATGGTTTCTCCTATAAGCTATCTTTTATATATATATCAATCTTCATATAAGTTTCGAGTATAATCTGAAGTAAGCTTCATTTAAAACTTAAATAAAACATTCAACATCAACTAAGCAACTCAACGGACCTGAGAATCAAAAGAAGAGGTCTTATCTTCCAGTTCTCAGCTTGTTTTCAAATAAAGCAACTCTGTTCAATTCTTCTTCTTAATCCAGGTGAGTAACATCACTTTTAGAAACTTAAGTAACAAATTTATGTACATATAAATTACTGTGTGATGATTTCTTTGCATATTTGTATATATGCAAGTTTGTGTGTATTTTAGTTGATCTGGTTATGGTTGTTTTATTTTAAGCCTCTGTTCTTTAAACTGTGAGTAGCACCATTTTCATAAAATTTAAAAGATGAAAATCTGTCACAAACACATCTCTAAATAAGTATGGTGGTGTATATATTTATATATAACTTTTCTATGAACACTTGAATACTGGAAATAATGGTTCAGGCTGTTGATCATGTGCTCTCTGTCCTGTGAACTTTAATTTAAGCTTTAATCTTAAAATCATTTCCACTTGATTTACTCGATGGTTGGGCTTAGCATTGAAACAAATATTGTTAGTTATAACATATACTCAAAATACAAATTTATTTAAGTTGAATAAATTTTGAAATGCTTCTGTAAACCAAAGAAGAAACTGAGCAACTCAAATTTGTCAAAATACAAATTTCTTGTTTCACAAATTCAGGTGTGTAGGTTGATTTCACATACATAAATATGATTTTTGAATCAAGAATTCGAATTTTTACGGTTGGGAATTGAGAGCAGTTCGAGTTCGACTGTTTTGGGCTTTTTGAGTTGCCGTGGGTGATCTAGTCGACTGGAGGAGTCGAGTTTTTGCTTGGAGGTGGAGGAGCGAACAGGGTAGCTCGGAAAATTGGCGCGGTGGTGGATAGACAGCGGTGGTGGCGGCGGCAAAAGTTTAAATTTTTTAAACCTAGTTTGGTGAGGTCTGACATTTTCGTCTCGTTCTCCGCCTAAGATGGATCGAGTGTAGCGAGCTTCGGGGTGATGGAAGCTGGGTCGATGACGAGGCCATGGCCGGAGGTGATGGCTCTCAGGTGGTCGAAGCGTCGAGTATGAATCGATGACAGGTTGTGGAGTTGAGGCCAGTGTGTATTTCCAGGTTTAGTTTTTAACTCAAATTCGAGTTCGAGTCGAACTGGAGGGTTTTTGATGGTCGTTGTCAGGTCGGGGGATGATAGTCGACTTGAGGGGAGAGTCGGTGATGATCGGAGTCTCGCCGTGGATGGGGCAGGGTGCACGGTGCACTGTCTATTGGTGATCTGGAGGTGCTGGTTTTTTTTTGGATGGAACTCGGGTTTTCATCGAGTTCGAGTAGTTTACTCGAAGTGGATTAGGATTTGACTCGGGGCAATTTTGGTTTGCTCGAGTATGGGTTGGTTACAGGTTTTGATAAAACCTGTCACTGGTTTGTTTTAAATAAATTTAAAGTTTGAGTTGATAAATTTAAACAAGTTTGAATCTAGTGTGAAGTTTAGATTCAAATGAGCTTTGAATCTTAAAGTTTTAAAATGAATTTAAAGTAAATAAACCTTGTTTTAAATTCAAATTTGTTAATGCTTTTAAAGTGGTGTTGAAGTCAAACAGGGGATTAAATCTGAAAGAAAATTCCAGTCAAGTTTTATAGCCTAGTGTTAAGTAAAATTAAATTCCAGATTTTGAAAAGAGAGGAAGTTTATGAATTTAAACATTTTTAAATAAGTTTAAATATTTTGAATTTAAGGGAAATTTGATTTAAAATTCTTTCATAACAAAGAAATTGCTTTAATTTGTAATTTAAAGATTTTAAAAAGTTTGTTTATAATTGATTTAAAGTTCAATTAGTATTCATTTTAAACTTGTGGTTTAGAATGAAATTTCGAAGATAAATTTGAAATAAATGTTTTCAAACATATTGTAAGTGAAAATTTAATCAATGATAAAAATAAGTTTACTTTAAGAAATGAAGATTTAAGAATTATATTCATTAACCATTAAGACAAATTAGAATAGATAATGGATAATTTATATCAATTAAATTAGTAATTAGAAGTTGAATATATTAATTCAATTTTAAATAATGAAATAAGAAATTAAGATGTAATTAAGAATCATAGATTAGACTTTAATTAATTAATGAATAGTTAATTGAACTTATAATTAATAATGATTAGTGTAAGTTAATTATTTTAGAAAAGTAATTAAATAAATGTTAATAAAGGTCATTAATTAGCTTATTTTGTAATAAATTAAGGTGATTAATTTTCAATAATTAATTAGATTAATTAATTTAATAATAATCATTGTAATAGTTTAAATGTAATTACTTATTGGGAAGTAATTAAGGAATTAATTACTTATTGTAATTAATTGAGTAATTTGGTTAATTTGAATTAATTAATTTAGTTTAATTAATTTAGACTTATCACTTGATAATTTTGGAAGTATAATTACTTGGAGAAGTAATTAATGAGAAATTACTAGATGTAATTAATTGGATGATGGGTAATGGAAGTAATTAGAGTATAATTACTTGAAGTTAATCATGGGATTAATTGAGTTTGTTATTGTGAAGTAATTAACTAAGGAAAGTTAATTACTGTATGAGATTAATCAAAGATGATTAATATATGTGATTTGAAAATTAGTTTTCTTAATATAATTAATTTATAAAATCTAATTAGAGATGGTTAATTATTATAATTAATGATGTAATTAAGAATTGATTTATTTAGGAATAGTAAATCAATAAAGTAATTTAAATATAATAAATTTAATATGAATATAATTAATTATAGATAATTAATTCATGGATTTATTCAAAGGTTAATCACTGTAATTAATTAAAGGATAATTACTGGAATGTAAGTAAAAGTTAATTAATCAAAGATGATTAATTGGAATAAATAAGTGACTGATGATTGATAAATTGATTGATGGATATGTAAGCAAGATTTAATGAAGTAATTAATTTAATTTACTTTAAATTAATTAAAGAGGAAGTAATTAATTTAATTCATTTTAAATTAATTATAGTATGATTCTTGCTTATGTATGGATGATATTTACTGTTGTACGGTTTGATACCTCAGATATGAGATAATTAATGCTATATGATATGGATGTTTTGGTCGAAGTGAATTATCTGCTGCAATGATAATGTAGATTATCTATCTGTGATGTTGTGAATTATCTATCTATGTATATATGGATAATGAAATGAATTGTTTTAACTTTAAAACAACTTGGCCTTAAAGGATACGGTTTGGATTTCGATGAGACCGGGATCGGGTTTCTAGATTTGGATATCCAAAAACCACATCGATCCAAATTAACGATAGGTCGTGAATCTCAAGTGAAGATGAAGATTCAGAATGCAAGGGTTATCGTCGTTAACTCTGAGGGTGATTCCAAAATGAGTGTAACGAGATAATGCCTTCGGTTTCGTTCGAACCCGGAACGAACTTGTATGGATTGAATGCTTTCAGAACATCGTCAGGTGGACGATGAGCATTCTAAGAGATGAGTTCTCTAAAGGTAATCGTAACCTCAAGCCTCATCAACCGGAAATAGCTAAAACAGGGGAGGTGCAGCAAGGCTTCGTGGGTAGCTCCCACTGGAGAGTAAGATATACCCCTGTCTAGATGTCCCTTTTTATTTCGGCTTAGTGGCAGTTGGTCTGCAGCCAACTATGGGGTTATCTTATTTGGGATTGTCCAGTAAGGGATGGTTCCAGCTTTGTGTTGCAGGGGACTTAGGGTGGGTCCTCGGTACGCTGATCTAGGCCAGGTACTGTGACGGGCGGTACCCAGTAGCCCTGCCATTGTATGGAATTCAAAATCCAATAAGTGCCATCGGATTTGATTGTAAACCTAGTATGCTGGAATTTAATCATGTAACAATTTCAGCTATTTCTGATTTACTTGAAAACCCTAGACCTATTATAATATCACTGAATTTCCTATCAAAGTTTTGGTTAGCGTAAGGGAAAAACTTTTCCATGTTTATGTGTGGGAAATCTTACGTGATACCTTTTGTTTTCAAAGGATTTTCAAAGTTAAGCAACTTTAACCTGTTACTCATACCAGACCCATGTCTGACCCGGAGTTTATTTCTGTTTTTCTTAAACTCTCGGGTACTCAAATTTTTACGAGTAGCCAAGAGATTCAGGTTATCTTTGACGAATTTTGGAGGAGCAATGGAGCAGGAGGCTTCAGCGTGGTAGATATATATAGGTGGTTCCGCTGTGTTGGTATCTCTGAGTTATTTGTGTGAGTTGTATATTGAGTTGTATTAACTAAATAGGTGTTTATAACTGTCTAGTATGTGTTGTATTATCTGTGTAACTCTGATGTATATGATACTATGTAATCTCTTATGTGATATATTATATTTCATTCGTTCCGCTGTTGAGATTCTGATGTTGTTTCTTCTTTCTTCTCTATCTTTTCTATTTCTCACCCCTTTCTTTCTTAAAAATGATGCAACTTTCTGGTAGTAGAAAGTTGGGTCGTTTCAGTATAAAAGCCTTGTTTAGATTTTTACTAAATCTAGTTTAGGTTTCAAATTAATATTTTTACATTGTTTAAGGATTATCTGAAACATTAGGAAAATACTGGTCTCTTCTCAGTAGCACTTGAAGTCAAAATTTAATGTTGATATTGTTATATGAAACATTAGGATTATCTGAAACATTAGGAAAATACTGGTCTCTTCCCCAAATTGCTATCTATTTATTAAAATGACCATCAGTCCTAGCCTTGTGTGAATACTTGATGTCACTTCTCTTTATGACTTTCAGTGCAAAATTGTCATAATCGGTCTGATCAGGGATATGATATTATGTCATGTACAGATTCACAATTTTGGTTAAGAGAAACATTAAGTTAACAGACTGTAGATTATTAGTACTATAGTCTGTCAACACTCATTCTTGTTATAAGTTAATGTCGAGGAAAAAAAGGTGTTAAAGTAATTATTAAGTCTATCAAGATCGTAGTTTTTAAATAATTAGTTTAAGAAAAAAAAAACTATGATGCTGCATCAGAACATGTTTTATTAGTTATGTGACTATACTCGGTTGAGACTGTAATGATGCATTAGAACATTTTTTATTAGTTATGTAACTATACTGGGTTGAGACTTGAGTAGAGCATGTCTGTTAGTGAGCAAAGAAGTAACTAAAAGAATATTTATACACGTTCATTATCTTTACATTCGATTGGTGAAGTATTGAGCAAATTATATTTTGCTACACTCTAGATGGTGCCAGGCATATTCTCGAAATCAGAGGAAAAAGTACATATTACTAGTTTATTTTTTATATTTGAATTTTATCAACTTCAAATTATAAATTCTTTTCTGGATGTTTGTAGGTTTTCTGATATATTGCAAGAAACCCCATTATCTGGCCATCGTCATCATTGATGCTTCTTTGGGAGTGTCTTCTATTATTTCATATTGGCAAGTTCATTACATACTTTGCTTCTACAATATTCTGCTATTTTCATTTCCATGATATACAAATTACTTAATGTATTTAATTTTCGAAAGGTGCACTGCAAAATGGTATATTAATAATCTCTCTACATAACGCTTCTACCTTTTTTAAACCTGATTCTTTAGTTTGATCTCTAATATTTATGCATCTTAACTGCTAAATATTAGTGTATCTCTTCTTTTCTAGGTAGGTTACACGGTTGTGGTTGCAGCAGCTCCATGGATATTTTTCCTTGTGCCAAAACTTATTTCAACCTTGCTTTGCAGATGTAAAGTTAGTCTTTTAATTGTTACAGGTAAGTGAATTTTGTTTTTATGTAGTTTTTGTCCTTTTGATTTGCAAGTAATTAGCGCTTCCGTGCTTGCTTTCATTTTATTAATTTTCTAAAAGTCATCGTAGAACATTTTATGTTTCAATTAATCCTCGTGTAGTGATTTTGGTCATTACTTGTATTGCTACACAATTAATTCATAGATTGCTTGTTTATATCGTGATGTCATATGCATTTGTGCAAAGATGATGCTAGAAATGTTGTTGCATATTTTAATTTTTTTCCCTACGGATTGATAATATAATCGTAAAATTTATATGAGTAGCTAATGGGAAAATAAAATAAAACTTAAAATTTCAGATTTAAGTAGCATATATGCATCATCGACGAAGTAATCTGTTTCAATTCTTTATTCCTATTTTACAGTCCGTGCATCTTTTCCGTGCACCTTTCGTATGCGAAAAAAAAACATATTCTTCTTTCACGAACCATTCCCCTTTTCTTTTCTGTGTCCCTTTCGTTTTAAAAAAAATGCACCTAAAAAAACAATAAAACCGAAGTTTTGGAGTGGCACTTTAAAGTGATGTATTGGAATTGGATTCCTCCTTTGTCATCTTACCTATTTTCTCCACATTGGTCCTCTATATAAAGGCAGGTGCTTGAACATAAACTACGTATCAACTAAAATTTATAAACTGTTATATAAACTGCAAAGGTTGTAATAAGCCATGAAAATGTACAAAAATGGGAAAGATAAATCATGGCTTCTAATTATAATATCACTGATAATCACCTACTCAGCTATGTTGGTTGACAGTACTAATGCTGGTGATAGTGATGTAGGGCTGACGTGGAGCATTGCTATATTTATCTTAATAACAATTTTCCATAATAACAATTTTGATTTTGGATCTGAAACTTAAAAAGTCTTTCATTTTCCATGGTTATGTTGTAAATTTATCTTGATATATTTTAACTTTTTTTGGATTCTTAAATGTGTTAATTTAGAAAGAGATAGGCGTATCATATGAGATATGTGAATTGATTTATTGGTGATATGTGATAGATTCTTGAAGTTAACTAATGAGGTGAATCATGTAGATATTTAAGGCTGATTGAGGAACCATGCCGATCAACACATATAGCGGCGATGAAGATAGCCAAAGAAGCAGGCATCTTATTGTCATATGACCCAAATCTAAGGCTGCCTTTGTGGACTTCTACTAAAGCAGCCTGAGAAGAATCCAGTGCGAGTAAATGAAAGAGTCATAAATGGAACAATCCAGTGCGAGTGCCATACTTGTTATACTGGTTCTGATTGCTCTGTACATTTACTAGGCCGCCCTGCTGATGCAGCTATGTATGTTCAACTTTCATCTTTCAACTTTACATAACACAAACACACTCTTCTGATATACAAACTTTATTTGAATTATATATATTTTGAATATAGTGGAGATATAATGTTTCTGGAAGACTACTGGGTGAAGCAGAAAGTGAGCAGTGCAATACTAATATCAGGATGGAGCAGAATAAGCTATTTTACTACTGGGCCGGACTATATCTCTATCGAGCTTGAAAAGTATATTTATTAGTTAGCACTAGTTAGATATAACATTTATTAGTACCCGATGTATAAATTTGTATACAAATGGTTATTGTATGTGAGTTAGGTCATTTTGTCGAAAAACTATTGTATTGGAATGGTTATGGATATTTTATTTGATTGGTTAATGTGTTTTTTAACTTATTTGAATACGATGATTATGTGAGTGATTGTTGATTGATATAATAGAACCAAAATAGACCATTAACAGGAAATAATAGCATGAAAAAATGGTGTAAAATAATAAACAACTTTTAGTAGCGTTTCAAAAACGCTACCGAAATATATATAGTGGCGTTGAGTAAATGCAACTGTAAAACAGGGGTAAAGTTGGACATTCTATTAGTAGCGCCAAAAAACCTTTTGGTGGCATTTTTTAAACGCTACAAAAATATTTATGGTGACGTTTGAAAAACGCTGCCAAAAATGCATTTATAGTGGCGTTAAAATAAATGCAGCAAAAAATCATGGATTTTTAGTCGCATGTTTTCTCGCGGCGTTTATCAAAACTCCACCAAAAGTTTTAGTAGCGTTTTTTGTGCGCCACCAAAAATAAAATTTCTTGTAGTGTTTCTTTAATTAGGATATTCATCCAAGTGAATTTATCTTGTCTTATCTTATCTTTGTCTTCTCTTTATCTGTGTCCTAAAATTCATTCTTGATTTTTCAGGATGAATCGTGGAAATGCCAGAGGTAGGGGTCGTGGTATCGCCCCAGCTCCTCAACCTGCTGCACCTGTTAGGTTTACTGTTCTCTATAAGGAATTCTCTCAACTTGGTGGAACCAAGTTTACCAGTTCATATAGCATTACTGAAGCCCAGCAATGGTTACGGACTTTAGAGAGGATCTTTACCGGTCTCGAGATTTCTGATGCCCAGAAGCATCAATTAGCAGCTTGGCAGCTGCAAGAGTCAGCCTTGGATTGGTGGGAGTCTGTTACAGCTCACACTAATGAGGGTGATATTTTCATGGGAGCAGTTTAGGTATCCTTTGTGTTATCTTGAATTTTGTTCCCATTTCCTTCCTTTTGAATCTATCTTAAGTTTTGTTTCTGTATATTCTTTCCAAGGAGGCTTTTGTGGCAAAATGGATGCCTGAAGCCGGGAAATCTCAGCTTTATCGTGAGTTTATGGATCTCAAGCAGGGTACCATGTCCTTTTCTGAGTATGAGCGGAAGTTCAACGAACTTTCCAAGTTTGGTCCTGGCCTTATTGACACCCAACTTAAGAAGAATGAAAAGTTCATAGCTGGAGCTCGCCCAGAGTTCTATGATCGTCTCATTTCTCATGTTCATGGCACTTTCACCGAGCTTATGGATATGGCTATTCGTTATGAGAACCCTACTTCCAAGGGTCCTGCTGTTGCTAGTGCTTCTTCATCTCAGTCTTCCTCTGCTAACTCTAAGACGAGAAAGCCCAATTTCCATCAGCAGAAGAAGAATTGGCTCAAGAATCTGGGTTTGGGATCTTCATCTTCTCCTTCTCAGAGGCACCCTATCGATCTATCTACCATTACCTGTTTCAAGTGTGATCAGAAGGGACACTATGCTAATAGTTTCCCTACTTCAGTTAGTGCTGCTGTTCCTCCACCTCAAGGTACCAGGAACAACCTCTATCATGTCTGTCTGCAGCCTGGTCATTTCAAGAATGATTGTCCGTTGTCTCAGAAGGGCAGGCCAGCTGGTATTTTTGCTGTTACCTCTGCTTCTTCACCCGCTCCACCTGCACCTGCTCCTGCTCCTAGTGATAATCAAGGTACTGTTCAGGGCACCTTTTCTTTATTTAAGCATCATGTTCGTGTTTTATTTGATACTGGAGCTTCGCATAGTTTTATTTCTCTGGCTATTTGTGATAAGTTTGAGCATCGCCTTTCTTCTGAGTATGCTTCTGTTCCTTTATAGGTTTCTAATCCTATTGGGGGTCCCGCGAACCTTAGTAGGATTTGTAGAGGAGTGAAACTTCTCCATTCTGATCATCTCTTTATTGGCGATTTATATGTTCTTGGTTTTGATACTTTTGATTTATTGCTTGGAGATGATTGGCTTAAGAGGCATTATGCTCATATCTCTTGTAAATCCCGAATTGTTTCTCTTGAGGATGAACGGGGTAATCCTTTGGTTATTCAGTGTCGTATGCCTCATGATTATGCTGGCAGCTTTATTTATTCTCTGGATTCTTCTCCTGTTGATCTTCATTCGACTCGTGTGGCCAAACTTTATCCCGATGTATTTGGTGAAGTTACTGCTTTACCTCCTAAGCGGGAAATTGATTTTCGTATTGATCTTATTCCTGGAGCTCGACCTGTAGTTCTTCCTCCTAGAAGAATGGCACCCCGCGAGAAGGTTGAGTTGGGAAAACAAATTGAGGACTTGTTCTCCAAGGGTCTGATCAGACCTAGCTATTCGGAATAGGGAGCAGCGGTGGTTTTTGTTACTAAGTTTGATGGTTCTCTCCGGATGTGTGTTGATTATAGGGAGCCGAACAAGCTCACTATGAAAAACAGATATCCAATGCCTCACATCAATGATATGTTCGATCAGCTTTATGGTGCTACTGTTTTCTCTCAACTTGATCTTGCCACAGGTTTCCATCAACTCAGAGTTGTTGAGGAAAGTATTCCCAAGACTACTTTCCGTACTGAGAATGGGTTCTTTGAATGGTTAGTCATGCCTTTTGGTTTGACTAATGCTCCTGCTTTCTTTGTTGATTTGATGAATCATGTTTTTCATGATGTGCTTAATAAATTTGTTCTAGTCTTTGTTGATGATATTCTCATTTTCTCTAAGTCTGAGGAAGAGCATGAGTCACATTTGAAATCTGTTCTTGAGATTCTTAGAAATCATCAGTTAAAGGCTAAATTTTCTAAATGCCATTTCTGGAAGGATGAAGTCCGATTCCTTGGACATATTGTTTCTGGTAATGGAGTTTCTGTTGATCCAGTCAAGATCGCCGCGATCAATGTAAGTCTTTCTTTCCTTCTCTTTCCTTGTTTCATTCAATTTATTCTTTCTTTCCAGTTGTCCTTATTTATCCCTATTCTGTGCAGGATTGGGAAACTCCTAGGACTCTAACTGATATTCGTAGTTTTCTGGGCCTTGCCGGTTATTACCAGAGATTCATTGAGAATTTTGCTCGGATTGCTGCACCTCTCACCGCTTTGACTCGAAAGAATGCTAAGTTTATTTGGAGTGATGAGTGTAAAGCTGCATTCAGTGAGTTAAAGCACAAGCTTACTTCTGCACCAGTTCTTACCGTTCCAAATGGAAATGGGGGATTAATGGTATACACTGATGCTTGTCGTGAAGGTTTGGGAGCTATTCTAATGCAGGATGGTAAGGTCATTGCTTATGCTAGTCGTCAGTTGAAGACCCATGAAGCCAATTATGCTTCCTATGATCTAGAGTTGCTGGCTGTTGTCTTTGCTTTGAAGCTTTGGAGGCATCATCTTCTGGGAACTAAGTTTGAGCTCTTTACTGATCATCGGTCTTTGAGATATATTTTCACTCAGAAGGATTTGAATCAGAGACAAGTTAGGTGGTTAGAGTTTCTTGCTTCTTATGACCTCGACATCAACTATACCCCTGGGAAAGCTAATGTTGTGGCAGATGCTTTGAGTTGGAAGAAGGCTATGTTGTGTCAGCTGGTTGTTTCTTCTCCTCTTTTGGATCGTATGATGGCTAAGCAAGATGAGGATGAGATGCTTAGATTGATGAAGGAGAATGTTCATAGCAGAGTTAGCAGTAGTAGTCTTGATGGTAGTGGAGCTCAGATCGATGATACAGGTATTTTAAGGATTAATAATAGGATTTGTGTCCCGAATGTTGATGGTTTGAGACAGGAGTTACTTCGGGAAAATCATCGATCCAGACTTTCTATTCATCCAGGAGTGACCAAGATGTATCAGGGTATGAAGAAGTTGTATTGGTGGAGAGGTATGAGGCGAGATATCTCCATTTTTGTTAGTAGGTGTGCGACTTGTCAGCAAGTCAAGGCAGATCATCAGAAGACCCCTGGTTTGTTGCAGCCTCTTGAGATTCCAAATTGAAAGTGGGAACAAGTTTCTATGGATTTCATTGATGGATTACCGAGGACTAGGAGGGGTAATGAGAGTATCTGGGTTATTGTGGATAGATTGACCAAGTCAGCTCATTTCATTCGGGTCAAGTCTACCCGTTCTGCTTCTAGCTTGTCTGAGATCTACATGAGGGAGATTGTTCGTCTCCATGGTGTTCCTCTCAGTATTGTTTGTGATCATGATCCTATCTTTACTAGTAAGTTTTGGAAAGCTTTCCAGGAATCTTTAGGTACTCATCTGAATCTGAGCACTGCTTACCATCCATAGACCGACGGTTAACCGGAAAGGGTGAATCAGATTCTAGAGGATCTTCTTCGTGCTTGTGTGCTTGATTTTGGAGGATCTTGGGAAGATCATCTCCATCTTATCGAATTCACCTATAATAATAGTTAGCAGGTATAATCTAATCTTCTGTTTTAATCTTATCTTAATCTTTTATCTATCTCATTCCTATCTTCGAATTCAAGCTAGCATTAAGATGTCTCCGTTTGCTACTCTTTACGGACGACCTTGTAGATCTCCATCATGCTGGATTGAATCCGGTAATCGTTTGGTTCTTGGTCCTGAGATGATTTTAGAGGCTTCTGAGAGAGTCGAGGAGATTAAGAGGAAGATGAGGGTTGCTCATGATAGGCAAAAGAATTACGCTGATCATCATAGGAGGAGTTTGGAGTTTTATGTTGGTGATTTGGTTTTTCTTAAGGTAGCCCTTAAGGAATGTCATTCGATTTGGTCATAAAGGGAAGCTTTCTCCTAGGTTTGTTGGTCCTTTCCGCATTATGGAAAGAATTGGTTCTTTGGCTTATCGCCTGGATTTGCCTGAGAAGTTCTCTAGAGTGCATAATGTATTCCACATTTCGCACCTTCGTCGCTATCTGCATGATCCATCTCTTATTGTTCAGCCTTTTGCTCTTGATAGTTTGGATATTGAGCCTAATCTGACTGTCGAGAGGAAGCCACTTCGTATTGTCGATAGAGGTACGAAGCTTCTAAGAAGGAAATCTGTTAGTCTGGTCAAAGTACAGTGGAGTACTGATGATCGAGACTGTACCTGGGAGACGGAGGAGAGTATTCGTGCTTCGAATCCGGAATTGTTTATTTCTGGTACTATTTGCTTTTCTATCTTGTTTTCCTTATTTTCCTTGTTTCGTTCTTTTCGAGGACGAAAAGATTTGAGTGGGGGAGAGTGTAACAACCCAATATTTTTGCAATTATTTTAATTAAATTTTATTTCAAATATTTTTATTTTTAAAACATTTTAAAAGTGTAGTTGTAATTTTCCAATATTTGTTGTATTTTATTTACAATTTTTAATTCTAGTTTCAATATAATAAACTGTTTTCTTTATTTACTTTTATTTTTTCCTAAGAATAATTGTTTATTATCATTTTCACTTTATTTTTGTTTGTCTTTTATTTTTAGTTACTGATTTTTATTTTGTTTATTTTGTATAAATATAAAGTGGCAATTCTAAGAGACAAAAAGCTTTAAAACTTGTGACTTTTCAATGCCTAGTCCTTTCACATGCTTTGGCAGTTCAAAGCATCTATTGTAGCCATGAGTTTTATTTGTTTTCACGTGAAACTTTCTCATTCACTTTCATTTCTCACGGCCAAAGCATTTCTAAAATTTTTGGTAAGCAATGGCCTCCTCTTTTCTTTCTTTTCTTTCTTTTTGCTTGATCTCTTCTATATGTTGCTCGGCCTAAACCCCACCATCACCTTCACCGACCACCACCACTTCCTCCTCATAACCATCCACGGCCTGACCTCCTCCTCCTCTGGCTAATACTGGCCGTGACCTTCATATGAACCTATCACCACAAAAACATTGAAACCCTTGAAATAATGCATAGCCGAGCCCTAGTTTTTCCCATCCCCTTCATTGTAGCCACGACCATCACCATGAACCACCATCACCTGTTGACATGACCGCTGACCATCATCACCAGACCTGTAGCAGTCCCTGGCCGAGCCACTTGACCCATAGGCTGAGCCTAGATGCAACCAAAACTCCATTTTGGCCTTGACCCTTTACCTTCTCTACTTTGTAACTCCTACCCCTTCACATTCTTGCCTAACCATGCCACTTTGAGTCCAAACCCGAGCCTTACCATCATGAAAACATGTCATGGCTAAGCCATAAGCATGTATGGCTGAGCAAATGTTGTGTTACGGTCAAGCAAAATTGATTAAAGCTTGGTGATGTCTTTTGCAAATTCTATTTCCATTTTTGTTTCAATTGATCTTTGTATTATAAATATATTTATATATTGCTTTATTTTATTGTTGAATACAAGATTAATATCTTGGCTATCTCTCCACTCAAATCAAAAGTCGTGCTATCGTGCTTTTTGGATTTTGTTTGTGTGTTTGATTTGCTAGCTCTAGCGTAAAAAGGTGAGTATTCACACATGACACTAATACTTATATAATTTGTGAAGTGACAACAAGTGAATGTGTAGAAACTATTATATCATGTTATACCTGCTTGTGATATGTATTATATGATGTTAAACTCTGTTATAAACTTGTCACATCATCTGCTATGTTAAGTTCTGTTATATTGTTTATTTTATTCTATTTCTCACACTGCAAGTTCTCTGTAGAATAGAATCACTACGGGTTGAAATGATACATACCTGAACAGACTTTAGAATAGGGAAAGATCGTATGAGCTGAAATGATAAGCCTGAGCGATTTTTATTTATTTTTATTAACTTGGGATTGCAGGTTTGAAATGATAGAACCTAGATTTTTTTTTGTAAATTACGGATTGAAATAATATATTATCCGTATCACTTGACTTAGGTTAGAAAATATTATACAGACCCGTGGTTATTTTATATAATTTTATGGAAAATTTTAAGTATTTTTAAATGAAAAATATGATAAATTGATTTAAATTGAATTTAAAATGATTTAATAAAGGGTTAATGATTTTTCTATGTATTAAATTGTTAAATAAATGAATGGAAAAATTGTGATTTGAAACATAACTTAATTTGGAAATTTGTGATTCGATTTTTAAATGGAAGTTTAAGTTAATTAAATAAAAATGGAAATTAAGCTTTATTTTTGAAATGGAAATTTAAATTTAAGTGTTAAAGTTAATTGTTAAAAATGCAAAGAATGGGAAAATTGTACACTTGAATTTAATAAGTGAATCATTGAAAAATTTGATAATTATTGTAAAATTTTCCTTTATAAAATTTTAAATTAAAGGGTATTTAAATGAACATTTTTGAAGTGGAAAAATATGATTTTTATAAGTAAAAATTGTTAAAATTGAAGTTTAATTGTTTATGGACTTTTTGGTATAAATCTGGAAATTATTTTAGTAGCACTTCAGAAATGCTATCGTTTCTGGGATTAACTTATAATCTAAGTAAATGATACTGCAGCACTTTGTAAGTGCTGTGGTTGATGCAAATGAACTAAAGTCTAAATTAACTAAGGGCTAGTGCAGCACTTGGTAAATGCTGTGGTTGCTGAATTAAATCTAAAACCTGAAACTAATAAAAGAGCTACAGTAGCACTTGATAAGTGCTGCAGTTTGTTGAATTGGGATTTTTCAATTGAACCTGAACTACTGCAGCAGTTTATAAATGCTGTCTTTGCTGAATTTAACTTGTTTTCAAATGTAACTGAACTACTACAACAGTTTTTAAAAGTTGTCTTTGCTGAATTGAATTGTTTTCAAATGTAACTTACCGTAGCATTTTCTAAGTGCTGCGAAAGCTGAAATTTCAATGTTTTATAGTATTTAAGTGAATAAATGAGTTCAGAAAAGGCTAAATTTTCGGGAATTGAATATTTGATTTGAAAGAATATTGACTTTACTTTTAAATGGTTTAAATGATGTATTTTGATTTGAAATATAAACTATTTTTGAAATTTATAACCACGGGTTATAATAACGATTGGTTGTTAAAGAGACCGGGATCGGATATGGACATACTCTCTGTCGATACCGAAAACCACTTTAACAACTGTGTACGTGGTGGAGGTTCCAGAATGAAGTAGGATGGTAGCGACGATCCTAAAGGTATATTTACGCGGATCCAACTCCCGTGAGAGTGCATAAGGTGGCTAAAACAGGAGCGATTCTCGGGCCAATAAGGTAGCACCTCTGATCGGACACACTTCTTCGATACCATTCTATTACTTTTGTGATTGATTGGGTGCACCCCTTGATTTTGGGAGTGTGGCTCGAGGTGGGCGGTAGTGGCTGCTATGCATTTCCACCAGCCCGGATGCGTAATTAGTATATCTACCCAGGCATTGCCTTGTTGTGCCGTGTCACCTACCATATCGAGCTTTACTGCAAGTTTGGATTTCTCCCGTAGCCTGTGGAGTATTGAGGGTAGCCCTCGATCTGGGAGTATGCTAATACTGATAGACTACTGGGACTATTACGTGTTAAGGGGAAAATTGGGTCACTCCTTAATGTTATTTTAAAGTATGATTATTTTATATTTAGACATTATTATAATAGTGAATATTACTACATAGTAGATAGTTTAATGGATCCTTAAAGAATGGGCGATCCCAAGCATTCTTTGAGTTACTTGTAATTTTTATTACAGTTCACTTGAGTTGGTTTACATTGTATAAGTATGTATGTCCTGACTCGAGTGTTTGTGTTTTATTTACGCTCGGGTCAGCCTGAGTATCAGCTTTGGACCTCACCTTCTGGAGCTAGGACTGCTGGAGATCATCTTTTATTTAGTTGCTATCTTTTTCCATTCAGTATTTCTGTGTCAGCTTTGTATTAGAGACATATGTATTTGGGATTTCTACTGTACTTGTTTCAGACTTTTGTTGTATCTGTTTTTCAGACTATGTATTTTGAATCTGTTTTTAGACTATGTATTGTAGTGGCTTCATGAACCACTATTTATTTTATTTTCCGCTGCAAGTTCTGATATTCTATGTCCTGTGATTCTGCGATTGGTTTTATTTGCTCCAAATTTTATTACAATCTGTTATTTTGCATTATCCAAGTCTGACATGTGTGGATTATTGTCGATTTGAATGGTCCAAAATAGTGGGTCGTTACAAAAAACCCAGACTCAAGTATATCTTACTATATACATATAGTACATTCTATTCTTTAAACATACGAGAGAAGCCATAGGTCGAGCTACATGATACAATATATAAAACACAATATATATATATATATAATACCCTACTGTAAAATTTGTGAAATCTAACCATATTATATATATATATATGCACACCTCCTATTATATGCGGCTGCTAGCACCGGTGGGTCTGAGAGGAGAGGCACGGCGTGATGAGGTGAGGTGGAGTTCAGTTGCGCGAGGCGAAGGAGGAGAGGCGGAGCGTTTACGCGGGGAAGCTCGGCAATGAAAGGGAAAAAAAGGAAGGTGGTGGGTTTGAGTTGGGGCTGCCATGGGAAAGCATGCGGACAAGTGGTTGCGGTGGAGGGGTTGGTCGATGGAGGGTTTTGATGGCCACAGGGTGGAGGCATCGGGGTGCTTCGGTGATGATGATGGTGAAATGGAAGAGCTGTTTCAAGAAGAAGAAAGGAAATAAAAAACAAAGTATTCTATCCCATGCAACTTATATATATTCTGTTTAACAGAAGACTGAGCAACCAAAAATCAATGAATGAGCCCGTTACACAAATTGAAACAGAAAAATATAAAATTGATGATGGGAACCGGGAACGTCAGAGCTGAATTGATGGAATAGTGAAGGCCACGTATTAAATCTTAGATATTATTAACAAAGTATTAACAGCAAAAGAATATTGGAATTATACGTTAGATAATTGAATATTCATGGGTACACAAAAGGGCACGAACGGGTACCGATACGAATGACCGTTTCACTGTTTCCGTGGCGTACCAGACTTTGAAACACACCAATGAATATATTGCGGAGATCAACACGATGAGACGATCAAAACAGTACATAGATATCAGTGGTACGACCATCTTATCAAAAGTCGATACTCGGTACCGAAAATGCTGCTAATTTGCCGAAAATAAGATAAACAGAGCAATAATAGTCCAAATTTGACGAAACGAAATATGACGTCTCACTCAGAAGATAATTTACAAATTTATTATATAAAAATATTCAGGTTTTGAAAATATTTTATTGTCATCAAATAATAACTAATTTAAATTTAAATAAAATTACACAATAAAATAAATTTCCATATTATCTGATGAGAATTTACCATTTGATATGTTTATATAGACGTATTCCAAATATCAAATTTTTATTTCAAAATTCAATCATTTAAAATTTCACAAAAACTTCAGTTAATTACGTAAATAAAACCTTTAAAATTTATGGGCCGTTACAACATCAGTCTTCATTATCTTTGTTAATAAAGAATTCTGGGTTGTTGTTTTCATCGTCTTTGATTAAGGAAGTAATCATCCATTGAATGGAATCAAAATGCTTCTCTTGCTCTTTGATCATCTGTTTAACTCTAAATTCCTTTGATTTCTCAAGATAAGAGAGAGAATGTTCTTGAAAGATTGAAGTGTTTCATCAAGATTTTAACACAATTTTCGATGCGGAGAAGACATTTTTAAAGAGAAGTTTGAGAATGAAAAAGAATGAAAGAATAGAATGAATAATGAGTTTTTTTTGTAAGAAATAGGCTTTTGTAGGAGTGAAAAGTCGTTTAGATGGATTTGAATAGGTGGTATTTATTTTATTTTCAAATTTAAAATTTTTGACCAACGGTCAACGTATGTCGAGATATGATATATATATATATATATATATATATATGTGTGTGTGTCGATTATATACCTGAAAATGCATTATTAAGTATTTGTGTTATAATTTTAGTTTTTACTGAATAATATTATAATTTTATACTTTCCAAAAATTAATATAACTATATATAACAGCAATAAATAATTTTC
The DNA here is from genome assembly GCA_030737815.1 of Allium fistulosum. Lineage (NCBI taxonomy): Eukaryota > Viridiplantae > Streptophyta > Magnoliopsida > Asparagales > Amaryllidaceae > Allium > Allium fistulosum. The sequence continues at coordinate 1,132,684,471 of CM060906.1, read as the reverse complement.
ATTACTAGAAATAGAAAAGTACATGGATTTTGAAAGAAATACCTGAAAATAACATGAATTTAAATTAAAAATACAAATTACTAAGGCATGCAAAGCTAGATATCATAAGTAAATAACTAGACAGGCTAGAAAGATGTAGATGATGATGACGAATTTCCACCAAGCTTGCAAATGACCTTTCCAAAGTATTTGTCCACTTTGTTGGAAAGAGAAGTGAACTTTTTACTAAATGAATGTTTAAGCTTCTTTTGGTTTTTAAGAAGCTTCTCTTGGTTCCTTAGTATTTCTTTATTGGAGGGATAGATGACTTGTCGAAACTTTCTAAAGAAGTATCCAATTCTTCTCCTCCTCCTCTTCTTCTTGTATATCCATTTCATCCCTTCATCCTCTTCTTCTTATTGAATTTCTTGTTCTTCTCCATATGCTATTTTTTTGGGTAAGTGTCTCATATGAAGATGTTGGCCTTAGTGAAATTTTTTCGAGGAAGAGTTTGTTATCCTCTTCAATTAACACCAAAATATATGAAAATTCTAGAAAGATGCACATCAAGGTAGAGTGGGCTCGTGTCTAGAAACGTTCTTTTGAACAAAGTCATCTAAAATGACTTATGCCCAATTGATGTTATAGTTTCCATAAATGGCGAAAAGAGCTTTAAAAACTTTCCGAGTAGAGTTATTGTAATTACCCGTCCTCAGAGTGATACTTTGTTGTAAAATGAGACTCATAAATATCGACTTTGGTCGAAGATTCTTGTGTTTAAAATCAAATACTTCATTACTTTCGAAAATGTCATGAAAAACTTCACGATTCTGTTCATCAATTTGAAAAGTGGAGAGGTCTATTCCACTATATTTGCAACCATGTATATGACTCAAAAGTTCACAATTTAAAATGATTCGAGTGCCATTTACAGTACTCCAAATTTGTCTCTCTTCTCCTTGAAAAATTTTCCACTTATATTTGCATAAAACATTTTGACCAAATCCGGATAACAAACAAAATCATTTCAAGAAGAGTCAATTAAACAAAAAATTTCATTTTCAAAACAAAGATTTTGTAAACCATAAGAGGAAAAATCTTCGAATTTAGCAAATCTTCTAAAAAAACTTTTTGGGAAGTAGCATGCTCCATGTAGGTTTTAATGGCTTTTTTATCATTGAAGAGAAAGCCTTTGGTTCTCTTAGAGAGCCTTATGGTTTTAGCAGTTTGACTTAAGGAGGCTATTTTTGAGATTTTGAGGAGATAATATAATGAAGAGATGTTTTCAATTTTGAAATAAAGTGAGTGATTGAACAAATAGAGATATGGTGAAATAATAAAGAGAGAACTGACATTTCAGTTTTGAAAAGATGCTCTTTTAGTTTTTGAAATAAATGCAAAAGAGGGAGAAATTCAAATTTTTAATTGGAAAAGAAAACTTCAAAATTCTAGCATGTATGTGGACATATGGTTTGGAGCTATATCCGCATATAGCTTGTAAAATTTAAAATTCAAACTAAGATAATGTATTCCTATATATACACACTTATATTCATCCAATATTATTATTAATATATATATGTTATTCCTCAAAACAAACAAAAAATGAAACAAAAATGAAATGTAAAAAGTACTACTTTTTGCTTCTTTTCTTTGATCTATTCTGATTAATCAACTATTGTCGTAAAACATATGTTTGCATTCTCATTATCCGATTCATTGTCACTTGAGGAAGTATCCGAGTCATTTAATGTTGCTGTATAGACCCTCTTTCTTTTTCTGGATGAATCAGTAACTAGTGAGATCTTTGATTTATTTAGATGCGGACAATCTCATTATAGATGACCGACTTCATCACAATTGAAACATCTAATTGCAGTTCTGGTTAAAGGAGTTTTGCTTTCAGGTCTTCGAAAGTTGTTCATCTTTCTATATTTTAGGAATTTTCTAAAATTTCTAATCATGAAAGCAATTTCTTCGTCATTGTCATTATCTAAATCTTGATCGTCGATTATTACATTGAAAGTTATGGATTTCTTTCCTATTGCCTTCCTTTCTCTTCTGCCCTGAAATTGTGCTTCATAAGACATTAAATTTCCTATTAACACTTCAATTTTCAGAGTACTAATATCATTAGCCTCTTCTATTACTAGTGTATTTTGATTTCACTTTGAAGAGAGTGAACTGAGGATTTTTTTAACTTGGTCCTCTTCAGAAATGTTTTTATCTAAGCTATTAAAGAATGTACTATATCTTGAAATATACAGTGCATGTTAGAAATAGACTCATTTGGATTCATTTTAAACAATTGAAACCGATTAATTAGCATGGAAATTTTGGCCTGTTTAACTTTACTATTGCCCTCATGTGTATCTTGCAGTGTTCTTCACATTTCATATGCAGACTTACAAATGAGACTCTATTGAATTCATTTGTATCTAATGAACAAAATAAAATATTCATGGCTTTAGAATTATTCTGTGTAAGTGCCTTTTGGTTAGCAATTCATTGTGCAAAATTAATCTTGGGTTTTGTGTACTCATTTTTTGTAACATTCCAAATATCTAAGCCATTAGACTGTAAATAAATATCTATCCTGCATGACCAATAAATGTAATTACTACCACTAAAAAGTGGGGGTCAAGCAGTAGATTATCCTTCGACAAAAGTGTTACTAAACGTACTAATAGTGTTGCCAGCCATTAAAAAATTTCAAAAATCAAATTACGAGTTTTTGAAAACCTAGCGCTCTGATACCAAATGTGGATTTCAGAATAATGGATCTTAAGGCTGATTAAACACTAAAGGGGGTTGAATAGTGTTTTCTAACTTTTGTAAATCTTTTCAAATTTCTTTTAAGTTTAATATTAAATCACAGATTTTCAACACAGAATTATATCAACAATTAATCACAGATGCAATCACGGATAAAACTAAAAGTAATAAAATAAAGTAAAGAGTTAGAGAAATAGCATTAGGGATTTATAATGGTTCAGATTTATCCGACATCCAGTCTCATGCAATTTCTTATACATAATTCTTTTCAAATGCCAGTCTTTAAATGGGCATAATGCAAACCCAATTACCCATCTTGGTTCCGAGGTTACAAGACACATCTTCCTGATTTTTCGCACTCAATGTACACTCACTTGATTTGGAGGGAAACAAGGTCACCCACTTAGATTTTCGGACTACCAAGCACACCCACTTGATTTGAATGGGCTACAAGCAAACCCAAGCAAATACAAATAGAGTTTGATGGTTTCTTCAAAGTCAATTTCTTGAACTTTGGATACAATGGATCCTATAACCTCTTGGATAACACTTCGATCTTTGATTTGAGAGAGTAAGATGGTTCCAAAACAGTAAGAAAGTAGTATTGAATCAATACACCAAAGTATGAATTTATTCCATGTGATTTTGAAGAGAATTTGGTATATTTTTAATGGAGTTTTCAAGAGAGTAAGAAGAGGGAAGAAAATAAGTTAATAGCTTCCAAAAAATCCATTTGAACTCCTCTTTATATAGTATATAAACAGATGTTCCATTAGCAAAGAGTTGCAATGAATAGACACTTTGTTTCAAAATTTGAAAAAACATTTGGCGGAATTTATGTCGACATACCATCTGGGTATATATCAACATATGCATGTAAAATTTGAAAACTATTTCTCTTCAGAATGTTTTGAAAACCCTATAATTTGTAAAATAGTTTGATACTTTGTAAAACATAGTTTATAAATATTTTGATTTTTGAAAATGTTTTGTAAAATATTTTTAAATAAATTTTGAAAATTTATTTTGTTTTAAAAATAGAAAAATAAAAAAATAGAAGATATAGATCAAAGATTTCTACCAGGGACTTTAACAATATTCTACGACTCTATACACTATTTTATAGCCTTGAGATCTTCATATCTTGGTCTTTTAACTCAAGAGTCTTCATGTCCATTTCTTAAGTCTTTATATTGTACAGTCTTTGATTCAACACTTGTGTAATGTCCTGCACTATATACTATATAATTTGGCAAAACATTAATATCTATATTGTATAGTATTGTTCTCAAAGTTGTTATCATCAAAATCATTAACTGAGATATTAATATAAGTAATGTAATTTGCCATTTTTCAAATTCGATAAAAGAAGCACCTTTACTTTATTTCCCATCTTTGCTTCATTTTATATTTTTTCTCTTATCCTCTTCTTCTCTTCATTTTATTTCTTATGTCCAAAGTAACTCAAAACCACATCTTTTCTCCTCAAACTTCTTCCGTAGCCTTAAAATAACATAGCAACTACCTTCAATTTGCCAAATTTTGAATCTTTGAAACCGAGCATCCCAAAATGGCCTATGGTCGTGCACAACTATAGGAAAGGAGTGATGGAGCCTTGGTCGTGATCTTTTAAGGAGGAGGTGTGGCTTTGGATGCAAGGAGAAGGAGGAAAGGTGGTGGCTTTGTGCTAGTTCAGGTTGAGATCGGAGGATGGCAGCTTCTTGCTAGAGTTTGTTGAGATTTAAAAGTGCGAAACAAAACTTTAAAAGTCATATATTATTATGAAGAATTGTTGTAATAATTTGAAGATGCTTGCTTATATTATTGTATAGATGTATATGTGATGGTTTAGAATTTATTCCCGCTTAGTAGCGGAGGCATATGTAACTTTGAATTTGCAGGGGACTTCACTATATACTTAAGTGTATAAACTCAAATGACACATAAGGACTAGATAGAGAACTAGAAAAACTGAATGGAAGTTGAAGTGTTTTTGGAGCGAATAGGTCATTGTGGAAACACTTCAAAGAATGAAAACTTGTAAAGGGATCCAAAAGGATTTCTCCTCCCATTGATTTACATTTCATTTATATATGTGTATGTGAAGTGTTTGTATGTTATGGTTTGGTAATGTTGAATATGACTTGGAAATTATTTGGAAAGTTGACTCCTTTGATATGAAAAATAAATGGTAGCTTTGTTGAAGTACCATAGTGGTTGTTAAGCCTCTTTCCACATTTGAAAGGTTATTCTTATAGATTTTTAAATCGACTTCAAACTTTTATTTTGAAGCAAAGTGTTTTCTATACTTGTAGTGGTTTAAATATTGAAAGAAATGTGGTTTAAAAGTTATTTTATTTACAGAACAAAGTTTGAAAAGTTACGGTCCATATAGCATAGTCGATATGGATGCACTTCGGAAATCCCTAATTTTAGTAAAGTATAGGAGGTTTTCTATTTTAGATATTTTGTAAATTATTTTTGAATGCGTTTTATAAAAGTTATATAAGTATTTTAAAAGGAGTTTGAAGTTTTAAATATATTTTTGAGTATTTAAACAAGTAGTTTATTTAAAAGAAATCCCTTTACTTTTCAAAGTCGAATTCTTTTTAAAATTGATGGTTCTTAAGTATGATTTGGAGGGAAGATTAAACTTTATTTAAAAGAGTTTAAAAGGATGTAGAGAAGGAGTGCCTTCAGTTTGTTTATATCATGAACAACTTATATGGATGAATGCTGATAATGCATTGTTGCCTAGAGGGCAATATTAGTTGTACAACCCACCTTTTCGACCCTCGAAAGTCGGCACTTAATACATCCACGGTTTTAGAATGCTGAGCATCCAAGTGCAGGAAAGGTAGATTGTTAGGGTAAAACAACAAACAGGGAAAAAAGAATCTCACAACGGAATGATCGAATATAATATAACAAAGAAAATAAAAACATCACTCTAAAATACAAGGTATATTAGAGTTAATAACAAACCTCATTAGCCTAGATAGTTATAACTTCCTGACCTTACAATTGCTGATGGGTATATATAATAATATAACAGAAAATACAAATAATACGGCAGGTGAACAACCAGCTTTACTCCATGAGCTCCACGTCTCGTCAATGACAACATGGAAATACTCAGTCTGACTTGAGCATTATAATAAAATAACACCCGGATCGGTCTAGAAAACCAGCGTGAAAAAACTCAACAAATATGGTGTGAACATATAATAATTTTATGAGACCACACCGCTAAACACGGAACGGGTTTTACCTCACAAGAACAACATCTATAAATGAAAGAATGGAAACAAGTAGAAATAAAATCAGACTTGAAAAAATGGACACAAATAATTAAACATCGAGAAGAGCTCCAGGCATTTATCGATGCAATTAAGAAAATGATTCAAAGATTTGAATCAAATATGGAAAGTGAATTTTTCCAACAATGACTAGGATGCACCCCCTTACCGAAAGTATACCTCTAGACAATATACTTGAGAGGGTCATATACTCTATGACTCTCTTAGAAAACGTACAGGCCGGACCCTGCAAACCTTACCGAGTATTTTACATCTTCACTCGCATACAACCGAATTCAATCTAGATAAGATGTGAAGATCCTAATTGGAGCAACCCCACATAGCTTGATATCCACTCACTTTCTGGTTTTAGTTATTTCCGATACAGGATATCAAAATAGATAGTCGATGAATCAACTATTGAAAACAAACTAGTACTACCCTAGGGAAAACAATGAAGCTAGAAAAGTTATGGTAGTGTTAATTCCTATCTTTATTCGATAGCATTCTTAATTTTTAAGAATAGTAAGAGTTTAAATGCCCCAAACGAGCAATAAAATTGTCTTAAATTGACGAACGCAAAGAAAATAGCAGGATCGATAGTCAATAAGTCAACTATTGGAAATAACAAAATGGTCATATATGAAAATTAAATATCTTAAAACATTTGACTCACACTTGTATTTGATTGTTACATTACAAATATTTGTAAAACACTTTAAACAATATTCTTTTAAAACACAAATTATATTTCTAAGTGTATTAAAAAGAAGGATTAAAAACAAATGCCATTAAAACATTGTTTACTATAAACCAAAAATCAATTCACTTAGCCTTATTTTTAGAACATTCATTTTTAAAAGATTTTCTCATTTATAAACTATCATTTATAATTTTAAAACAACATTTATTATCCTAAAAAATAATAAATAAATTTAAAATGCTTTTATAAATTTAAAACAATGTTAATCGTCCCGAAAGATAATTGCTATAACTCTTTTATAAATTTAAAACCACATTTAACTATCCTAAAAGAAAATTAATCAAATTTATAATCTTTTTATAAATTTAAAACAACATTAGTTATCTCGAAAGAAAACTAATCAAATTTATAATCTTTTTATAAATTTAAAATAACATAAATAATCCCAAAAGATAATTAATCAAATTTATAATCTTTTTATAAATTTAATACAAAATTCATTATCCCAAAAGATGATTAATTAAATTTATAATTTTTTATAAATTTAAAACAACATTAATTGTCCCAAAAGATAATTGCTCAAATTTATAATCTTTTTATAAATTTAAACAACATTAATTGTCCTAAAAGATAGTTAACCAAATTTTAATCATTTTATAAATTTAAAAAACATTAATTATCTTGAGAGATAATTAATCAAATTTATATTTTTTTAATAAAATCAGAATAATGTTAATTATCATGAAAGATAATTAATCAATTTATAATCTTTTTGTAAATTTAAAACATTCTTAAAGATAATTAATCAAATTTATAACCTCTTTTATAAATTTTAAACAACACTTACCCGTTATTTCAAAATTCTAAAACATACTTGAAAATATAGTTTAAAAAACTTTCAAAGTGCAAAAACACGACCAAAATTTATTTTGTAAAAAAACAAGCACAAGTTCAACACATATAAAGGTTTAAGGAGATGATATTTCATTAGTGATGTTATAGCGATAATCGCTATAACGACACTTACACAAATCAAACATCATGTCACAAACATTTCAACCAAACATCAATATAAGCAACATAAGAATATATGTTAATCAATATTGATGAGAAAAACCTTAGGTTCTCTCTACAAAAGTCCCTTGCAAATCGCATATATGTATATGTATTTCGAAGTGTTCCGTAGTTACCTATTCGCTATGTATACTTTGACTTCGTCTTATTTTTGTTCCCTACAACACAATGATTATTTATGCCACCTGCTTCCAAGTGGGAATCAAATCCAAACAAACAATCAAACAATAATATATAAACCATCATCCAAGTATTCAACAATAACCTATAGCAAGTAGCAACACATATATCATATAGTTTATTTAGAGGTTAATTAACTCACGAAAATTCCAGTTGATGCTTTCATGTTCGTTTGATCTAAAATCTAGTAACATTCAATTTTAGTTCAACATTCTACTAGCTTCTAACTCGATGATTCCAACTCCAACGCGTAGATAACATCGATACGAGTCCAATGCAAATGACCGTGGGCAAATTTAACCTTGTATGGAAAAGTTATTAAGTTTACAGGTTTTGGATTAATTTAAATAATTAATTACTTAATTAACTAACTAATTAACAAATAACCCTTCTTCCCCCAAACCAAATCACTATGCAAGCCAAAAACGTGCACGTTTCCAGGCTGTGCATGCCAGCCAACCTCCTCTCCTCCTCGGACCATGGAATCTCGCCAAACCACTTGTAATCACCTTCATTTCGCGGATGTTTCGCCACGGATCCAAAATGTTGAAGCTCAATGCACCAAATTGGATTGCGACCAGGGGGTTTCCATTCACTATACATGAATGTCGCATGCCCCAAACTTGCATTGCACCAACCCAAAATGCAGCCACCAACTCCCATTCGTATGAGAACCATTTTGCCACACTCATCTCCGCCTAATTCGTCATCCATTACCTTGAAACAAAACCCTAGGTGACATCAAAAATGTCGAGCACATTGAAATCCAAATGCACGCTACATCGAGACTATGGATTTGAAGTTATAGAGCACACGGACACAACCGATCAAACGATATTTGATTTTTTGCCTAATCTCTGGGAAAAATTAAAATGTGGAGGTGGATCATTGTCGTTCATAGGAAAAGGAAATAAAAGAGAAGAGAGGGAAAAAGATAAGTGTTCAAATTTTTAGGTAGAGAAGAGAGGGAAAAGATAAGTATTCAATTTTTTTGGTTAAGTGTTAAGGTTATTAAATTTTAAAATTTTCGGCATCTCGCTACACAGCATTTCGTTCACGTACGAACTGCAAACGATAGAAATAAAAATACAACCATGCACAATAATGCGGCACGATTCCTAACCAACAATAAAATACATTGGTTATCTTATTCTATGAAATTTCAAAATACCATCGTTTTTCGAAAAATATGTTGATCGAAAATTTAAATATGTTCCAAATTAAAAATTATGGAAAAACCCTATATATTCATTTAAAAATACATCATCAAAAATCAAATTGTTTTATAACAATTGACTTTCTTGTTATTTATTCAAAATATTTATTATTGTAAATACATTTACAAAAATGAATTCACTATTATTATTTATTAATTAGAAGGAGTTAAATATGGCTATTAAATCCATTTAATTAATATATAATTCAAAATTCAAATATTTAAATAATCCTTACATTTGAATATAAGTTATTTATATTTTCTAGGATGTTACATTCTCCCTTCAAAAAAGAATTTCATCCCAGAAATTCCCAAAGGAAGAAAATGCCTTTTCACCATTAAGCTTTTAAAGTTTCTTATATTATGGAAAATTTCGACAACACCTCTTTTGCGTGGCTAGATCTGGAAAAACTACAACTCGCCACAACTAACCCAAATCAACAAAGAAAACAAGAGCACAAAAGTGGCCTCCCATATGTGGGGCATAAAATCATGAATTAATCACAAATCTCTAAATCTACTACATACCTCTTTTGCGTTTAATTTTTTGACAAGCAACTTACTATCTCAATGCGAATGTTGGTGTGCAAGCAATCAAATAGTGATCTCTTGCTTCCCTGTACCTATCTTGTACTTGCATAATTCAAAAGAGAATCATGCCAACAAAAGAGCAACACACTAGCTATTTATATCATAAGCACAAACAACAGAAGCAACATAACAACCATATGCAATGTTCAATATGATGCAAATAATAATAATGATGCAACTAATAATAATGATGCAACTCCATATATCAAACACTGGCATATATATCTACATGCAACTCTAGTGACGTAAAACCATATGCAACCAAAAGCAATATAGCAACCATATGCAAAAAAAGTATAGAGAATATTCTGTAATAAAATACTATACATCTAATCTCTTTAAAAGATAAATGTAGAACTAAATTCCTGGGTTTTTATATCCAAAATATACTTTCAAATTCCTCTAAAGAGAAATATATCAAAACCAAAATCAGTTATGACAAGGAGGGGGCTCCTCCTACCGAAGCTTGGTATAACTCTAGAATCAAAACAGTATGGAACATCCAGTGGTATTCTGATTCCACTTAAAACAATAGCCAGAGAAAACAAATATATCTGGCGAGTCTTCCAAATCAGAAAACCCTCAATCGTCCAACTTTAGTTATAACAAAATATTTGAAAAAACCACTTCACAAAAACTATATTCAAATATCCTGGAATAATAATACTTCACCAAAGTTTTCAAAATAATATTATTATTGTTTCTTTTAGAAATTCTTTCAAAATCACTTTTCTAAAAGCACCGTGATTTAAGTCCTAATAAACAACTTAAAAATCCTTTGTTTATAAACTCAGGCTTTATAAACCATAGTATATAAAATCACACCATCAATCAAATCAAATTCCATAATGGGATAAACTAACACTTAACATTATTTAAATTTTTAAATGACTAACAAACAAGATTTAGAATTCTACTTAGGTTCGCAACTTTCTCGATCGTCCAAGGTATAGATGATTTCCTAAGCATACCATTACGCTCATCAGTCTTTGGTTATTACTTAGAAGACTATCTAAGCTCCCTCAAACAAAATTGAAAGTCACTCCGCAAACTTTCCTAAGCCATACAACAAAGCGTACAAATATAGTTAATCCCGTATGATGTACATAAATCATCTATATGCAATATCTGATTCGACAATTTGCTAGGATACATAGACTTTACTTTCGAACTAGTATCACGCACTCGACCTTCATAGTGCAGACTTCGATCAGGTTCCTTAATTAAAAGCCTCCGTTCTTCTTACATGGCCATATACTATGATAGTAAACCTCAGTATCATATTAAGAGTCCGAATCAAGTGTTCACTGTTAAGAATAGAGTGAGAAATCCTTTTACGGACTGGTATGAATCACCTCGAAGTTATGTACTCGAATCCTAGATCAAGAACCGTACGAATAAAATTATCTACGTATAACCTACGTATTTAACCTTATTCACTTCATAACTACACCAATTATTTTCTAAATCACTTTTATATTTCATTTATTTTATTTCATTCAACATTAAAGTTATTTGTGAATTACTTCATAAATTTTCAATCAAGTTTATAAATATTTTATAAAGACGCGTCTTTATATAACATTAAATTAAAAACTTACTCCATCCTTACTTACCCATATAATACACTTCTACATCCTAAGAGTATATACAAAATGTCACTTTTATTTTATTTAAGTATTATTTATTTTTATTTTTACTCTTTTTTCAACAATCAAATGGAGGCCCAAACATAATAAGGTCTTAAAACTGAATCGACTATTTTGACTTCTTTTTACCCTAGAGTGTTCTAAGGAAAGATGTTTATGAGTTGGTCTTATAACATCAAATAGTTTACACAACTTAAATGTTTAAACAAAAATTACGGTTTTAATAAAATATTACTTATTGAAACATTCCTATCCAATTTAACCCATTAAAAAACTTGAGTTAAATTATCTCTTTTCTATCCAACAATTTAAAAAAATTATCCATCAAAACATTATAATACTTTTTACTTTAAATCAATTTCCTTTCAGTAAACTCAAGAACTAAATACCCGATTTCTATTTCAAAACCCTTTTTGGAACTTTAACAATTTATTCACTAACATTTACTTTGGGTTCGTTCAGATTCGAACTCATTAAAATCGCACAATGATAAAGAGAATAATTTACTAAGTGCACTGCAATGTTTGTGTAAGCAAACATTCGATCGTCACTTAGATGATTATTTAGATTACTAAAAAACTAATCGAGACGTTTTCCCTCCGAGTATCCAAAGAAAATGTATTTTCATTAAAAATTCTCTTTGAAATATTTATACTTATAAATACTTCCAAGTGATACCATTATTACTTTTCTCGATAATTATTTTGAAATCATTTTAAGTAATATCGGGATTTAAAACTCTCAAAAAACCCTATATAAATCATTTTATATACTATACCCATTTAAAATGTACCCTTTTAAAATCATCTTATATTATACTAACTTCCCTTTTTTATAATAAACTTTTCACAAATAGTTATCCTCTAAATGTCTTATCCTCCCATTTTGATTATATTAAACAACTTTATTAAAATATGACTTTTAACTTACCATTTTCACCGAACACCTTATAGTCAAACTGTGAAACTTAATTCACAAATGATTTGTTTTAATGTACTCATAATTGTCAAAACAATAGATGCTCATAAATTGGTCAAGCATAAATTAACAATCAACAAACAATAGTCAATGCTCCTAAACCATCCGAGCATGACAAATTAAACAATAATTATAACAAAGAAATGTTATCATAAACAAACAAGCACACCACAAACAATCGTATAAATTTGAGAATTATTTCTTTATATATATAATATATAACCCTAGGTAAAATATTTCATTTACCAAATTTCAAAAATCAATATCGTGTATGTTTACCTTATTCAAGTGTTTTGAAATCTTTACCGATATCATGGCAGACCATGTCTCGACCAGGGTTCAAAATTCAAACTTAACAGACCAATTAACATGATACTTTTTATAGCAATAACAAATTCGCTCCAGTGCATATGTATATGTGTGTGTGTGCATACACACACACACACACTCAAACTCATTCCAATGTGTCACTTACCCTATCTCAAATGAGTTTACTCCATCCAAGTCAAGGTTTTTGCTAAACCTTCAGCTCCGATATCAAATGTAACAACCCTCCTTTTCGACCCTCGGAAGTCGGCACATAATACATCCATGGTATTAGAATGTCGAGCATCCAAGTGCCGAAAAGGAATGTTATTAGGGTAAAAAGAAAAAAAGAACAAGGGAAACAAAATCTCACAATGGAATTTTCACATATAATACAACAAAGACAGTAAAAATTACCACTATTAATTACAAGGTATATCAGAGTTAAAAACAAACCTCATTGGCCTAGACAGTTATAACTTCCTTAACTTACAATTTTAGATGGGTATATATAATGATATAATGGAAAATAAAAATACTATGGTAGGTGAACAACCATATTCTTTACTCCATGAGATTCATGTCCCACCAACGACAACCTGGAAAAACTCGGCCTGACCCAAGCATTATAATAAAATAACAGCCAGATTAGTCTGGAAAACAACTGTGAGAAAACTCAAGAAATATGCTGAACATATAATAATTCTGTGAGACCATGCCGCAAAACACAGAATGGGTTTTACCTAACAATAACAACATCCATAGATGAAAAAATGGAAACACGTCAGAATAAAATTAGACTTGAAAGAATGGACACAAATAATTAAACACCGAGAAGAACTCCAAGCACTTCTCGATGCAATTAAGAAAACGATTCAAAGATTTGAATCAAACAAGGAAAGAGAATTTTTCAGAAAATGACTAGAAGGGTGCGCCCCCTTTACCGAAAGTATACCTCTAGACAATATACTTGAGAGGGTTATGTACTTTGTAACTCTCTTGGAAAATGTACAAGCCAGACCCCGCCAACCTTACCATGTATCTGAGTATTTCAAATCTCCGCGTGCATACAACCGAATCTAATCTAGTGTAGATGTGAAGATACATACTCTAATGGGAGCAACCCCACATAGCTTGATGTCCACTTGCTTTCTGGTCTTAGTCATTTCTGGCAAAGAATATCAAAATCGATAGTCGATGAATCAACTACCGAAAACAAACCAGTAATACCTGGGGGAAAACAATGAAGTGGGGCAAGTTAAGGCCGTGTTGCATCCCAACTTGACTTGACAACATTCATAACTTTAAGAATAGCAAGAGTTTAAATGCCCTAAATGAGCAATAAAATCGTCTTGAATTGTAAAAAAAGAAGATGGCAGGATCGATAGTCAATAAATCAATTATAGGGAATAACAAAATGGTCGTATAAGAAAATTAAATCTCTTAAAATATTTGACTCATACTTGTTCTTAAATGCCACATCACAAATATTTGTAAATCACTTTAAAAAAACATTTTAAACTATTCTTTTAAAGCGCAAATTATATTACTAAGTGTAGTAAAAAGAAGGGTCAAAAAATAAATGTCATCAAAACATTGTTTACTGTAAACCCAAAACCAATTACATTTAGATTTATTTTTAAAACATTCATTTTTAAAAGATTTTCTCATTTACAAACTATCGTTTATAGCTTTAAATCAACATTTATTATCCCCGAAGATAATAAATCAATTTAAAATGCTTTTATAAACTTAAAACAATATTAATCATCTTGAAAGATAATTGATATAACTCTTTTATAAATTTTAAACAACATTAATTAATCCCGAAAGAAAATTAATCAAATTTATAATCTTTTTATAAATTTAAAACAATATTAATTATCCCGAAGGAAAATTAATCCAATTTATAATCTTTTTATAAATTTTAAACAACATTAATTATATAGAAAGATAATTAATCTAATTTATAATCCTTTTATAAATTTAAAACAACATTAATTATCCCGAAAGATGATTAATCAAATTTATAATCATTTTATAAATTTAATACAACATTAATTATCCTAAAAGATAACGAATTAAATCTATAATTTTTCTATAAATTTAAAACAACACTAATTATTCCGAACGATAATTAATAAAATTTATAATCTTTTTATAAATTTAAAAAAATATTAATTATCATGAAAGATAATTAATCAAATTTACAAACCTTTTATAAATTTGAACAACATTAATTATCTGATAATTAATCAAACTATAATCTTTTTACAAATTTAAAACAACATTAATTATCCTGAAAGATAAATAATCAAAATTATAATCTTTTTATAAATTTATAACAACATTTTTTTGAGCAAGACGGGTGTGTAGCGTGACACTACACAGCCAATTAGTAGCATATATATAAAATAATAATGTTTCGATCAACAGGCTTGATCGATGGCACATAGAGCAATCACAGGAACCATACTAACATCCGACCAAGATAAGACAGTACAAGAATATATACAAAGGTAACATATCAAAATACCAAACAGGAAGACAGAAATCTGAATGCAACAAGAAAGTACCAGCTATGGCCCAAGCTGCTGGTCAGGGAGGAACGCCGAACTGCTTCCTTGTGATTCGATCGGGGATGAGCTTCTTCGAGGAAGACGGAGTCTAAAAGGTGCAGAAAAGCTTCGACCTATAAAGGAGGTGAATAGATGAGTTATACGTCTGCATATGCCTTCGAAATGGTATCTCGGTTTATTAAACATGTGTGCATTACGTTCTTTCCATATGCACCAACAGAAGAGAGCGATGAAGACATCTAGGAGGAGGTTAGAGGGGTTATATTGCCAATGATCGAATATGACGGGCGGTTCAGGGATGTGGCCAAGGAGGTGAGCACTGGTTGCAACCCAGATCGAGTAAGCAAAGTCACATTCACGAAACAAGTGAGGAATATCTTCAATGCGATTAGAGCAAAAGACACAAGACGGGTCAATCGGGATATGCAAACGGAGAAGTCTCTCTTTGGTGTTGATTTGATCATGAGCCAGACACCACAAGAAGAAGGCAATACGCGGCGGAAGAGGGCATTTCCAGAGTCTAGGGAAGGCAAAGAAGCGGCCAGGGTTATTGAGGTGGGAGTAACAGGAGGCAACAGAGAAGCCCTTAGCGGGTGCAGGGGCCTAGACTATACGATCCGGCAAAGTGGTGAGCTGAAGAGACTGAAGCAGATTGGACGCGGAGATAAGGTCAGAAAAGGTGTCAGAGCCGAAGAGGGATGGAGGGCAGAGGAAGTCAGGACCAGAGTTGACACAGTCTCTAAATGATATAGAAGGGATACTCGAGTGGGAGAAAAGGTGGGGCAAAGATTTGGCGAGTGGAAGTTGATTATGCCAAGTATCAAGCCAAAAAACACAGTTGTTACCATTTTCGATGACTACATGAAAAAGAGGTCTGACACGGGGAAGGGTTTGGAGCACACCAGCCCAGAACGGAGAAGGTCGACATCGCGGTGGGAAGTGAAGGACGAGATGGTGGTTAGAGCGATAATGAAGCGAGACAATCCAATCTTTCCATAGAAAGTTGCCAGGGGTAAGTAGTCTCCAAAGCCACTTCGTGAGGAGCGCGTAGTTAAAGGCACTGAGATTGGTGATACCAAGACCACCCTGATTCTGATGCAAACAGGCGGTACTCCAATTAACAAGCCTCTTGACCCCACCGCCATTCCAAAGGAAGGTACTTCGGATTGTATCAATTCTGTTGATGACCCAAGAGGGAAGTTTGTGGAAGGACATCCAATAAGATGGGATGGCTGATAGGACAGATTTGACAAGGATGAGGCGACCTGCTGCGGAGAGGGAATGGGCCTTCCAACTCAGAAGTCTGGATTTGATCCTAGAAATAAGTGGGGACCAGTCTGACCTATGAAGCTTGGTGGGACGAAGGGGGATTCCAAGGTAAGATAAAGGGAAATCCGAAAGGTTACAGTTAAGCAACGATGAAATGGATGGGCCAAGATGATTCGAGTTACCTAACATGATGACAGAGCTCTTGTTAAAGTTGATGGAGAGGCCGGATATGAGCTCGAATGAGTAGAGAGACACTTTCAGGCAGTGGATGTAGTTGATCTGGGGTGAGACAAAAAGAATTGTGTCATCAGCAAATTGCAAGTTGGAAACTGCTAAGGAGGAATCTGGGAGTTTAATGCCGGAGAAGAGGTTGTTGGATATGGCTAGGTTGATCATTCTGTTGAAAACGTCTGCAACTAAGACGAAGATAAGAGGCGAGAGAGGATCACCTTGTCTCAGGCCACGAGCTGACTTGATGTGGCCCCCTAAAACACCGTTGATCGAGATAGAAGAGAGGCTAGAGCTAAGAATATGGTTGATCCAATTGCACCATCTGGGGGGAAAGCCTCTATGTTCCATGAGATCAAGAATGAAATTCCAATTCACTGAATCAAATGCCTTAGAGAAATCAAGCTTCAATAAAACTCCTGGGGTCAACGTTAGGTGGAAAAAGGAAATGATTTCTTGAGTTGTAGCTACACAGTCCATGATGTTTCTACCAAGGATAAAGGCTGACTGCTCAACCCCGACCAGGGGGGCAATAACTGTTTGAAGGCGGTTGGCAAGGACCTTAGTAATGATTTAAAAGGTTGTGTTGAGAAGGCTAATGGGACGGAAGGAGGAGAGGGAGTTAGCACCAGGGGATTTAGGGAGGAGGATGATGTTCGCATAGTTCAGTCTGGATATGGCTGAAGGATCAGATTGGAATTCAGCACACAATTCTAGAATATCGGATTTTACAGTTTCCCAAAAATGTTTGAAAAAGAGTGGGCCGAAACCATCTGGGTCGGGTGCTTTGTCATCAGACATGTCTTTCAAAGCGGCCCAAATCTCATCTTCAGAGAATGGATGATCGATGGAGATGAGGGAGGGGGTTGGATAAAGAAGGGACCAATCAACTACCCCAAAAGATAATTAATCAATTTGTAACTCCTTTTATAAATTTTAAACTACACTACCCTTTATTTCAAAAATCTAAAAAATACTTGAAAATGTAGTTTAAACAACTTTCAAACTGCAAAACATGACCAAACATTTATTTTGTAGAAACACAAGCATAAGTTTAGCACACACAAAGGTTTAAGGAGATGATATTACATAAGTGACAGTATAGCGATAATCGCTATAACGACACTTACACAAATCAAATGGTATCTCATAAATATTTCAACCAAACATCAATATAAGCAATATAAGAATATAAGTAAATCAATATTAGCGACAAACCCTTAGGGTCTCTCTACAAAATTCCTCTGTAAATCACATGTATGTATGTATATTTCGAAGTATTCCATAGCGACCTATTTCCTACATACACTTCGACTTCTTCTTGGTTTTATACCCTACAACACAACGGTTATTTATGCCATCCGCTTCCAAGCGGGAATCAAATCTAAAAAAGCAGTCAAACGACAATATATAAACTATCATCCAAGCATTCAACAAGAATTTATTGTAACACATATATCATATAGTTTATTTAGAGGCGAGTTAACTCACCAAAATTCCAATTGGCACTTTTGCGTTTCGGTTTGATCTAAATTCGAATAGCATTTGATTTTAGCTTAAAAATCTACTAGTATTTGATTTTAGCTTAAAAATCTACTAGCTCCAAACTTGATGAATCCAACTCCAATGCATAGATAACATCGACACAAGTCCAATGCAAAAAACAGCGTCTAAATCCGACCTCGTATGGAAAAGCTACCGAGTTTACAAGATTTTTGATTAATTTAAATAATAATTACTTGATTAACTAATTAATTACCAAATAATCCTTCTTTCCCAAAACCAAATCACTATGCTCACATATAAACGTGCATGTTTCCAGGCCGTGCATGGCAACCAACCTTCCCGCCTCCTGGGACCACATAATCTCACCAAACTAATTGCAATCACCTTCTCTTCGCAGATGCTTCACCAAGGACCCAAAAAGTTAAAGCTAAGTGCACCAAATTGGATCATGACCTTGGGGTTTCCATTCACTGTATGTGTGTGTCGCATGCCCCAAACTTGCATCACACCAACCCAAAACGCAGCTGCCACCTTCCCTTCGTACGAGAAGCACTTTGCCACACTCGCCCTCACCTAATTCGCCCTCCATCACCTTGAAAACGAAACCCTAGGCGCCTCCAGCATCTCAAACCCAAACGCACACAACATTGGGATTGTACATTTGAAGCCATCGTACGAACACAATGGATCAAATGATATTTGATTTTGTTGCCTGAATATCTGGGAAAAATAAAAATTGTGGACGCAGCTCATTACGTTTATAGGAAAAGGAATTACAAGAGAAGAGAGGGAAAAAGATAAGCGTTGAAATTTTTAGGTTAAGTGTTAAGGTTATTAAATTTTAAAATTTTCGGTATCTTGCTGCACAGCATTTCGTTTGCGTATGTAACGAAAATGACATAAACAAAAATACGATCATGCACAACAATGCGAAACGATCCTAAAATATTAATAAAATACACTGGTTATACTAATCTGTGAAATTTCAAAAATATCATCGTTTGCCAAAAAATACGTCGAACGAAAATTTAAATATTTTCCAAATTTAAAATTATGGAAAGATCCTATAAATTCATTTAAAAATACGTAATCAAAAATCAAGTTATTTTATAACAATTGATTTTCTTGTTCTTAATTCAAACTATTCATTATTTGGAATAAATTTACAAAAATGAGTTCACCAGTATTATTTATTAATTAAAAGGAGTTAAATATGGCTATTAAATCCATTTAATTAATATTTAATTCACAACTCAAATATTTAAATAATTTAAATCATTCCTACATTTGAATATAAGTTATTTATATTTTTCCAGGATGTTACATTAGCATTCCATGTGGGATTTGCTAAAAGGTAAAACGTAGCCTTAAGCTTCACATCCGGTAATGACCAAAATAAGGAATATGCTTCGAGGATATGTGGTTCGCTACCATTAGTATATGGTCATCACCCGATCTAGATCGGTACTTATAGATTTATGTATGTAAGGGGCCCACTACAATTGTAAGCTACAACCGGTGTGATGACTATTCGGCACTATCCAGGAAGGGGTAGGCGATCCTGATTTGTAGGTAGTCAGCTAAAGCTCTTAGTATATTTTTCTAGAGGTGTACTGTTGTAGGTGGTACCTTGGTAGACTTATCATTGATGGAATCCATTCTTCAATATGTGCTTTTACGAACTTAGTTGTATACTAAATATGCCGTTGAATGTAATTAATGTAACCATTTCGGCTATGTTGAATATTTATTTTAAATCCTACACATTATTACTACATCATTAGATTTTCAAATAAAATGGTTTGGTTATCATAAGGTAAAAACCTATCCATGTTTATGTGCGGCATGTCTTACAAGGTATCTTTATTTTTGAAAGGTTTTATAACATTAAATGATCCAAATGGTTTGGGTTTCTCATGCTAGTTTACTATACTATCCATGTGTTATTTTCTTATAATACTTGGATCAGACCCGAATATATTTCAAGACTTAGCTTTGGATGCTTTGGAGCTTTAGAAGACAAGCTGGATGCCTCTAGGATGTATTCTTGTATTTTATTTCCGCTGCTTTTCTTGTTTTGTAATTATTAGCATTTGTGAGGAAATGCTATTATAACTGTCCAGGCTGATGATAGGTTAGTTACTCTGATTGTTGTATGAATATTAAGGTTTTCTTTTTTTAAAGATTGTTTGAATATGATATATTACTCGTCACGATGTAAGGTTCTGTTCTATCTCTTCTTTTCTTTTACCCCAACAATCTGTCTTTCCAATACTTGGATGTTCGACACATGAATACCATGGATGTATCAGTGTCGACTTTTAAGAGTCGAAAAGGCAGGTTATTATACTTTAACTTTGAGTTGACTTCAGTTAACCGTGATACTAACCTTATACAACTGAGGAGACGAATCCTCTCTTGAATAGTGTTTCACTTTCAATGCTTCCACTCAACCCAACTATAGTCGTTCGATGGACGCATTTCCACGATTTAACTATAATCAAAGCAAAACTTCCATATTGAAGATCAACAATAGTCCTAAGTCGAGAGAACTAAGTAAATTAGTCACATTGATATTTTCTATTTGACCATAGTTATATTAACCAGTAGAGAACTATCGAGTGAGTCATTCCATAGTTATCTAATAACTATCAGTACGTAACCTTTTTGGTGCCCCCAGCAACTATGGATAATACACTGTTCAACATTTAGAGAGAATTATTTACTCTAGTCTTAACAAATATATCGATATCCAATCTCGAAACATCTTGACTAGGAATATTTAAAATGGTATACTTATTTTCATTATGATATATTACTCACGGTTACAACACGGTTACAACATTTTGTAACTATTATCACGAAACATACAATTTATGTGTTTTCTATTAAATATACTTTTAGTTAAATTAACTAATATATAACACAATATATCAAGTACATAATAGAAAGGAAACACTTATTATTTCAAATAAGATTGGTTATCGAGTTAGATATGTGTAACAAATTACATAATTGCTCTTAGGGCATACCACTAACTCTATCAATCTCTCACTTGCACTTGGGGTCAATTATGGAATCTCATTCCAACTTCTCCAATCGATTTTCTCAAAATTAATTAGATCAAAACAAATTAGACCAGTCCCTCAACAAACGGGTATGCTATTATGTTTTAATTTTCCATTCTGTCAATTAACTCCTTCTGATGTTGATAAACTACCTTTATCGTGTGGAACAATTTGGAGTATGTTTCTTGACTTCTGGTAAGCTCTAAGTTCTATTATGAACCATATCATGACATTGTTATCATATAAGAATGCTATGGGATTCTCAACACATGGAATCAGCCTCAACTCAGTTATATATATATTGCTTTCATTGTGATGCTATTCAAGGCAATGTACTTAGCCTTTATCATTGAATTCGCCATTGTCTTTCATTTGTAACGTTTCCATCTTAAAGATTCTTAACTTGAATATATTATTGACATATTATACTCAATATCACTTATGAAAGTTTGAGTCCGAATACACCTTCATAAGGAGTTTGTTGTTTCTGTAAACAAGCCTATATTTCATAAATACACGAGAACACTTCAAAGAACAATTTAATGATATTAATCTGGATTTGATATTTGTTTCGTATATCAATTACATAAAGAAATCATGATAACGCATATAAAATAACATGTAATGATAATTACCATTGCCAACACATAAGGAATCCATCTTACATGTTCTGTATTAAACATTTTAATAAGGTGTCATTGTATATCTTTTGGGACATTCCCAATATCTTTTACAATTACTATAAAATACATTATTTATAAATCCAACATCGAGTATTAAAATAATTAATATTGATTTTAATATAAGTACATCGTTAAAAATCAACAATGTGTTGTTTACTTATAGTTTAAAAATATCAATGTACCTTTTAATGCTCATTCTTATAAGCACACGCTTTCTCTGAATTTTTATTGGTGATCAAACTATTTGATATTTCCATCAAACACTTGTTCAATTTTGATGCTTTTCTGAATGATAATTTTGTTTCCATTCTCAAATCGTATCCGAAAATCTCACAAACTCAATATCGCTCCCACTGACTACGAGACACTTTGGCTATTATATGTAAACAATTTACTCTAAATAATTATTTAGAATTTTTTATTCAACACATACGTACCAATTCATAAATTCATATTAATCGATAATTTTGTGAGTAAAATACAAACCAACTCAAATACATTGAAAGGTGAATCTATTATGCTAATTTCAACAAATAAAATTAATGATGTTATTCTTATCAACGTGGCTCGCTATATTCCAACTACATTTGTCTTTCTCTTAAAGACATATTTGTGGCCAATGGGTCATATCCCTTTGGGTACAACTATCAAAATCATATTTTGATATTATACTTGGAACCTATTTTGGATCTGCGCATCGTACCATATTATGGAGTCAATACTCTTTATGGTTTAGTTAAACAACCAAGGATTATTTATTCTTGACATTGACAAGAAACTCACAGTTTCTCATTAATGTACAAGAATACTCGTTAGGTGTTCTAATGTGTTGTGTTCATATAGGTTTAATCAATTTAATTTCATCCCTTGTAATCAGTTTTATCCTTGGATCGTATCCAAATTCATTCTATACTAATAATTTATTAAAGAAATCCTTCACTACGAAGTTGGTATATCTTGAAACAGTAATTGTTTCTCGGTATAATGGAATGGGCATTCATAAACATTTTATGAATTGCTTTATATAAAAATGATTTTGAATTAGATCATAATTACGTTCACAACATAATTAGTCATCTAATGACTATAGTTCACAAAATTCTCTTGGGATGATTCATGCAAGCTCCCTTACATAAGTAGGTTTTCGATTCGCATAACCTGCCAACTGCTCGGCCTTGGATTTGTAGGGGTTTCTTATAAACCCTTATCTTGTATGGTTTTGTGAACTATTCTTTTGATGATATTAATTTTAACCTTTGTGTACTACTCTTAAGCGCACACCTTATGAAAAGAGTTTATCTCAACTTCACTCATCATTAATAGTTCTTTGTCCAATAAAGTTTGATTACTCCTTACCAATACATCATTATGTATGGTAGGGATGTGTGACCTTTAAGATTGAACCTTTATTCATTTAGCTACGTTCGAAACTCTTTCCAATATACTTACTAATCGATCAAATCGAATCATTTCTTTGGTAGATTATTATTTACTTCTGTTTTATATTCTATGAGCTTATCGTAGACTTATACATGCATATCATATACACATGTCCATGTTGTTGATAATTTATATGTGAATATGACGAAGTACGTGGAACCATTTTGGTATTAATAGATTTACGATTGTGTATATATACATGTGTGTGTATGTATTAATCCGAAGAGTTTATCAATTCTTATGACGATCCCACAAAATGAGTGCATGACCCTTAATTGTTTGAGATATAGCTACCGGTATCATGTGATTCAAAATCATACAATGCAAATTATTTCTAAAAACTACAGCTTAGTTTATAATTCCAAAATAATTATAAATAATTTTAGGCACTTCATTATTTTATGATGCATCATTTTGTTATGAAACAAATACCACATTATAGTTTTATTTCATAACGAATATTCATAATATTCACACTAAAATATAACTATATCTAATTTTTAGTTAACACCGAAAAATAGCCATTATTTTATAAATAATGTTCTGTATATTAAGTGTTATATGGATGCTCCCACTATTTCTGCCATTACCATAATAGTGTATTAAATTTGGAGGTCCATTATTCATTTAACATAGATTATTTATTTCATATACTACAACTATTTTACTATGGAGAGTTCTTTAATCAAGTTTCTAAAACTCAAAGAAATTAATTCATAGAAAACAATTTTTTATATAAAAATATATTTCAAAATAGAAATCGTATTTCTTATTCTAATGTTAAGTATTAGTTGTTATTAATGTGTTTCTTTATGAAGCAGAAATGACTATTTACTCTCTTCATCCCAACTGTACCTTAAATCACATCTACTCTTGTACATTCGTTTTTTTCTAAACGGAAGAACCATTCAAAAGAATACACTTACTGTAAGATCATAACGAACACTTTACAAAACTGCACTCGATCATCCTTAACATTTAAGGATATCAAATATGTTGCACTTTGCATAAACTGATTAAACTAACATTTGAGCGATCGAGTTCTTAAATCTATCTTGTAGTTTTGGTCTAGTGTTACATTTAACACAATACTATCTTTATTATAATCAATCAAATTGAAAAATCAATCTCATGGTACGGTTTATTTGTTTGCTTCAAATGAACTAATTTCATCGAAGTATCGTACATTACGAACCATGGCAGTTCACTATATAACACTTATATGTGATAGTATATGGATTAAATATCCATAGTCTTATGTTGCTTTTAAGTTTGGAACCCATACAATGCAATACATAGTCTCGACCAAATAAACATATAAGCGACCAAATTAAAAATATATTAAGTAGTTGTAAAATTATGCACTTGTGTAGGTGTAGAAAACATTAGCATGTAAGAAGTATTTAATAGAAAGTATGTATATATGATTCCAACTTCAATTCTTTTTATAATCATTCCAAGGGTGAGGAAGTCTAGAAATTATAACTCCAACAACAAATGATTCAAGGAGTTCAATCTTGGCATCTTTAAGTTGATTTATTATATATATAATTTCACTAACTTGTCCAATAATGGACTTATTATCATTCATTTTAAAATCCATAAAATTTCATATCAGGAATTTCTTGTTGCTTGCCTCAGATATTCGATATTTACTTATCAGTGCAGTCCAGGGTGCTTTGGTTGTTTCTAGAGTTCTATGTGCATTGTACATAGAAGTAGACAGTGCGTTGAGTATGTGTCCTCTACATAAGAAATCATCTTCTTTGCGCTTCGCATGTTTCGCTTTCAACTCACCTGTATCTGTCAAAGTTTCTTCGGGTATAGCCTCCAAATCATCTTCAAGAATGTAGAAGATTTTGACGGTGATCAAAAAGAATTTCATAGTTTCTTGCCAATGTGTGAAGTTTATGCCATCAAACGCGTCAAATGTTGATTCATGACTTGTAGGGCATTGATATTGCTTGAACTCGAACCATCCATGGTTGAAATTATTATCTCAAAATTGTTGGGAAATTATCGATGATTCAAGTATTGTGATGAGGAGATTGCTATATTTCTGACTTTAAGGATCTACCATATAGATTCTTTAGACAATAGTTCAACCCAACAAGTATAACTATCGACTTCAGGATTCAGTGAAGCCGTGAAACAACATAATCAGATTCAAAGTTTGTACGACTTTAATCTGGCCAAGAACACTACTTTGATAATTTCTGATGATGCAATTTAGAGAGAGGGTAGAAAAGAAGAAGAGAAGATTCGCAATACCTTTCAGTCATTTCTGATCCGCAACACCTATCAGGCGTTACTGATTTTAGAAAAAAGAAAGCGCTCTGAAATACTTTCAGGCATTGCAAAATTTCATGAGAAAGGAGAAGTTTGTTTTGAATTCGAATTCTGGGTTATTAACAGGCCGAAATTTGGGCCCATTAAATCTATAGAATTTTGTCTTATTTGGATCCAAATCCAACCCGACCCGGCCCGGTTAGGTCGTCGGACGACAGCGCGTGTATGAGATAGTTATGCATGTCTTCTCTCCTCAAAATAGAGCAAACATTTGGGTGTCCAAAGTGCCCAACCTTCTCTTGAGGAACCTATATTTAAACAAATATAGTTCTTATTATTTCTAGGATGTGGGACTACTCTCAATCCCACCTTCTCCTCTTCTTCTTTAAAATGAACTCCGATGCCCAATTTATTTTGAAAATTTACAACATTACGTAGGTATATGTCAGGATTGATATACTAAATAAAATTTGCTTTTCTTAAATATGAAATGATAAATTTGTTAGATATACTTAACTTTTTTGTTATATTTAAAGTTAATATTATACTGAAATTATATTCAAATATTATGAGAAATATATATGTTCAAATACATGGTATGAGGAGAGTAATAGCAACCAAAGGATAGAAATGTTAGTGAGTGCTAGGAAGAACTAGAGCAAAAAATTAGAATAGTTCTGCATAGGTTTTTGCAATAAAAATTAATAAACTTTTATTTTTTTTATTAATTAGTGGCCCATCTAAAATCCAATCTTGGTTTCAGGTACAGTAGTATACTTCCTAGCGACATATTGTATGGACAACCACTTGATACAAGCAATAAGGTTACCAATCTTCATAGGCAGGAAGATGTTGGGTTGTTTATATAGGAAGACGTTGGATTGGTGTACGTGAAGTGATGTTGCGTTGCTGTACAAGAAAATGCTAGGTTAGTTTGGAAAGCTAGGTTGTTCGACGATGCACTAAAGTTGCTTGGTGGAATGCAGAGCAAAGGTTTATGAGGATATGTTGAATTCAATTACTGCTTGGTGACGATGCACTGAAGCTACTTGGTGAAAGCCGCACTGTAATATGAATTCAATTGCTGAAGCAGAAATCGTGTTTGATTCCATGAAAAAAGGTGGGTAAAAAATAAATTCTATCACGTGATGCAATGCTGAGTGAGTATTATAATTCGTTGAGAAATCTTTGTAATTTGTTTGCTTCGATGTTTCATTGTTGTTATTATGTCAAAATTAAGGTTTCGTGAATCTTTGTAATGTGTAACACAATCTTGATACATGATGTTATTGTTTGAATCGATGAATTCTATGTATTTGAGTCCACAAATTTTATGTATTTGAAAATTTGAAATTGTGATTCTATAATAATAGTGTTGAAGATAAACTTGTAGGTTGATAACAGTTAAAACCTCTATGTAATTTTTTTTAAAAGTTGTATTATATATTTCACAATATCGAAAATTGTTGTGGTTAATTATATCAAAACATCTAAAAAGTTGTAGTAGATTTTATTACAACATTTTTTGCAACATCTAGAAAAAGGTTATGAAAGAAGCTGAACCTATTATAACTTCATCTAAAACAACTTTTAAAGAAATATTGTGAAATGCATATTATAATACTTTTTAAATGTTTTAATAAAATATATTTGTTGTAGTGTGTGTTACATGTGCGTGTGCATATAAATTCAAATTATATCTTTATATAGATTACAGGATGCCGTATTAGATTTATCCCGTTGTTTATATAATAACACAAAAATATTCATATGTCATTTAGTTTATTATTAGTTTTAATCCTTTATGACATCTACAATGTACATATTGTCCTTTAATATATGATGTTAAAATATCAGGTTTAACACAAAAAATGAAGCAAACTTAAAGATTTTAAATTTGATAGATGATGCTTCTAATGAAGACAACTCATCGAATGATTTACTTTTGGTAGACAACTAGCTAATTCTATGGTACTTCTAACTCTACTTCTTTCTTTTGACATATATCTTTACTATTAATAATGAGAATTCCATAAACTGATTTCAACGGTGTCTTTTTAAAATACCCGTATTACCCTTATACTCCTGTTCTTTTCGCCTGTCCTTTTTGCTACCTATTCATGTCGCGTTTCTTTTCGCATTGTTCACCCCTAAAATTAAGAAACCTAAAATGCCGCAACTCTCATATCACACTCGCTTTAGATGTAGATCCGATTCCACATCCAATATCCGAGATCTAGGCATAATTAGTCTCGATCGGAAAAGAATCAATCGAAAAAGAAAGAATCGGAATTGATCGATATCTTTCTCGAAACAAACAAAAAGAAAGATGAAACATAAATCATGGATCTTCTCCAATGTCTTCTCCCACAACCTACCGATGGTTAGTCCACAGCGATTCCAAATCCACCATTTTCTTCTCCAGCGCAGTTCGGACCCACAAACTAGGCTTGCTTCAGAAATAAATTGCTGAAATCATTGTGATCAAGGTTAGTTCATCGTCCTACACTCAGTAGTATTTAGATTCTGAAATTTTATTCCAGTGGCCTTTGAAATTTGATTTCAGGAACATTTGTCCTATATGGCATAAATTTATTCTTCGTCGGTTCTCTACTGTTAGGATTTCAATACGATAACTTTAAAATTGAATAATCTATGTGTAGTTTAGCGAACAATCTTTTCTTTAGCTCAGGAACAATCCGTATTAAGGTAAAGGAGACTTTTCATGTAGCAATGAAAAATCCAGTATTTTATCAAAAGTTTCTTCCTAAAGGTAATCCAACATGCATGTTTACGAAGATGTTGTCCATACAAAAATACAAGTATTGCTTAAGTCTAACATATTACTAGATGTCACGGGTGGTCATGTAGTTGATATCGTACCATAATGTCCGCATATTTTTGATGTATCGTGGTTAAATTTTAAAATGTTTTTTGTTAGTAAGTTTTAATATGTAGTAAGCTGATCTTTCAAAAAAAGATTTTTTTTTTGTTCCTCTCATTTAAATATTTAACACTTTCTTACACTGCATATTTAGTTTTTACTGTAATTTAAATTAACATAGATCTTACTTAATTAATATACTTGAGTACTCATATTAAGCATGCAATTTACGCATTTCAGTTAAATATTATTTTTCTATAATTGATCTTAAAATTGTCGTTCTGTGATGTAATAATAGTTTTATACTTAAATTTTTACTAGAATGGATATCACTTAACAAACATACATGGACTACAACCACTTATGAGAAAAGAGATCAACTGTAATTGGAAGTTATATTCGTTAAAAACATGGCTCATTATTTGATTTTTTTATTTTTTTTTCAAGTTCGGTTAATATTTGATATTATTCATTTACTCTTACTTTATTTAATTCAATAAGTCACTAGCCTGTGTTTTCTTTTAATATGTTGGAAGGAGTTCATTTTATTTTTTACTACGACGGTGACTTTCAATTGAATTATGAGTACATATTTTACTTTCTAAATGTGATTAGATAGTAGTTCAATCTTTTAGGCTAATTGCATTTTTCTTAATTCATCTTGATTGCTACATTTGACTCAAATTTACAATCTATTTCCCTTTCGGTTATTTACGTTTTTCATGTGCAAAATTATTAAATGCTTATATAAGAGTAGATTAACCCTCTACAACTTAAGAGAAGTGCTATTCATTTAAGTAAATTAATCTTCTACTTGGCTTATGTAGTGCAATGTGAATATAATATTAAATTGTATGTGCATTAAGTTCGTTTACATATACTAGGACAAATGATATAATGGCATATGTATATATTGGATTGATTGATTTCCCGCCTCGTATAGCGGATGAGACCCTATTGCGCCATTAGTAAGCGGATGATATTTTTCTAAAATCCATATACCGCGATATTCCACCTCGAAGTGGAATTGGTATTATGCTAACATCTGTGGATGCAGGGAAACAGGTTGGAGGGATCCAACAGGATTCCTCAAAACATTTGAATTGATTTCATATGTTGTTTAATTGATTATTTATAATCTGTGTATGATTATATCTGTGATTGAATTTGTTGAGAGCTATAATTTAGCCGAATGTGTTTTTGGTATCGTTGGATACCAGAAATAAATGAAATTGGATTTCTGAAATTAAAATTGAATTTTTGATGGTTTGGGAAAATAAAAGAATTTGTTTTAAAGGAGATAAATTTATTTGAAATCAAAGTGATAATTGATTGGGTATTTAAAATAAATCTTTGAGGAATCGATATGAAAACTTATTTAATGTTGAATGAAAAATTGATTTTTGTGTTGAAAATAAATTTGGGAATCGATTTGTAAAATGATTTGGTAATTGGGATTAAAAGTTAGAATCAATTTGAAATGTGATTCAGTGTTGAAGTAAATTCAGAAATCAATTTGAAATTCGATTTGGGATTTGAAATAAAATGGAGAAATCAATTTTTAAAGTTGATTCGGGGTTGAAAATGAATATTTGGAAAACAATTTGAAAATCGGGTAAAAGTGGATTTTTAGGAATGTAAATTCCGAATAGAAGTTGTAAAGGAAAGGGAAATTTGTTTTAAAAATAAATATTGATTTATTTTTAAAAGTGTGGAAAATATGGTTTGAAATCGGATTTTCAAAGTGATGAAGTGTGGAAATAAATTTACAAAATTGAAATGTAAATTTGAAATAAATCGATAAGGATTTATCAAATTGGTTTAAATGGACCATAATATGATTTGAAATTGATTTTCAAACGTGAAGTGTGAAAATGTGATTTGAAATTGATTTTTCAAATGTGAAGTGTGACATACGATTTGAAATGGATTTTCAAATGTGAAGTGTGGAAAAAATATATATCTTGTGAAAAGATTTGAAATTTAATAATTTGGGAAAATTATTTAAATTGGATGTTTGTTGTGAATGTTGTTTGATAGTTAAATAACAGACTATCAATATTTGCCTTTGAAATGACACTTGATTTGTTTTAAAATAAACGCTCATTATTCGGTTAAGCCAGGAGAGGACCTTTGTGTCATATAACCCATTTCGAATAGTGATACGTCGTGAATGGATCGCATTTGAAGACCGGTGTGAAGACCGGATATTTGTGAAAATGAAAGGACAACCTGTCGAATGTTCTGCACCGAGTTGCTCTGGTATAGAGATTTATATCACTCTTTTTGTGATGGGAAGTCCGGACGTGATTAGTGAATATCCGGATTGCAAGGGCTTCTTTGGAAGTGCCTTCGGTTCCGTTCGATCCCGGAACGGACTTGTATGGATGTGTGTCTGACGTTACACTTTGAGATGTAAAGCTGGTTTCTATCAAATACATTTCTGTTGGTGGCGGAGAATTTATTCTCTTAGCTTAACACCCTTCTCTGAGACGTACGAGCTCAGAGGTTATGTAGTTGATGGTTACTAGTGATACATTCCCAATTTGGTAATGTGGCATACGAAGTGCTGATGATCATTGGTTGATCAAAGCGTGGCTTTGTGAAAAAGCATGGCTTTGTGAAAAAGCGTGGCTTTGTGAAAAAGCGTGGCTTTGTGAAAAAGCGTAGCTTTGTGGACGAGACTTCGTCGAGCCTCACAACCCGGTAATGGTCGAAACAGGAATGTTGCGGCAAAGGTTTGTAGGGGTAGCGCCCCTAGGGTATGTCATTTCCTTCTGGATAAAAGGTGATATCATGGTATGGAGCCCAGATATTTTACCTATGTTGATTATACTTTGTGGTTGTTGCTTTGCGATTGAGGATCCTCGGAATAAAGGTCGGTAACGACCGGGGGATGACATACTTGTGTGTTAGTTACCTAGTTACAGCAGTACAGCGTGAGGTAGCGTCAGTGTGTTAGTTACCTAGTTACAGCTGTACAGCGTGAGGTAGCATCGGCCTTTTGTTTGCAGAGATCCGGTTAGGATCCGGGGCGTCTTTCCAGAGGCGTTTCTATTTCGGTATAAGGAAGTTCCTTAGCCTGACCATTTGTTGGAAATCCAAAGAAACAATACGAACCCAGTACGGTTTTTAATTGTATTACCTGCTATGGAATGTGGCGGTAACCTACTATTGAACGTAGTAGCTATAGTAGACATACAACAATTGTTGTATGTTGGCTAAGATTGATATTATACTTTCGAAATGTTTTCCACACTAGACATTAATAATAATATCAACTGTTTTTGCGTAGTAAGCATTTTTGACTATCATAAGGGGAAATCTCCTCCAATTCTGCGTTTGCATTGCGTGTGTGGTAGGAGGCCTTATGGTAGTCTCATTTTCCAAAAGCATTGCGAATTTGTTTTATTTTCTTTGCGAAAATAACTGTTTTACGATCTCACACCAGTCACCATGACTGACCTGGAGTTTATTGTTCCCTTTCTAAACTCTGGGTGCCCATAATTTTCCACACGGGCAGCCTAGAGTTATTTTTATCAGGATATTTTGGATATTCTGGAGCTTTGGAGATGCGCTGGATGGCGAAGCGTACTATCGTACTTGTTATTTATTCCGCTGTGTATTCTGTATGAGGACAAGTTTATATAACTGTCCATTGTTGTAAACTCTGATGATTGATGTATGTATAAACTGATATAGTCTTTTGTTTTAAAGATTATTGATTTATCTAATATATATTGTTCCGCTGCGATATGTGAGATTCTGATATTGTTCCTGTTCTGTGTTTTCTGTGTTGTTCTTCTTTCTTTTTCTTCTATCTTTTCTTCTACCTCTTCTTTTAACCCTAAAGTTTCGCGTTTTCGCCATTCGATTTTTCGACATTTGGTACAGTGGACGTATCGGTGTCGAGTTTTCGGAAGATGGATTTGCGGGTCTTTACAAGTGGTTGTAACGACCCAGAATTTTGAACAATTTAAATTGAGAATATTTAATTAATTTTAAATATTTGAATGATGGTTTGACTTGAATTTAAATTTATCAGAATAAATTGGCGATTAAATTTTAGAATTTAATCTATTGAATGTTGAACAAAAATTTGAATCTTCAATTTTAAGCTGAAGAAAAATATTTCAAAGGATTGTAAAATTCGTAATGATGATACTGAAGAGAATAGAAGCTTCAGAATTTAAATTGAAACTGTTTTGTTCAGTTTTGAAATTTTATCGTTTAAATTGAATTTAAAAATAGCCGTCCGGGGCACAGTCTCGGAATTCGATGAAACTAGTTTCATTGGGTCCGTAATATTGAATTATTACCGGATTTCAAATTTTGTATTATTCGGAGTTGTTATGTGAGCATACGATAAGCAAACGCGTTGAGAATTAAATTGAAATTTGATTTAAAATTTTGTACAAATCAAATCACAACCACCCTATAATCGTACTCAAGCCACCCTACATCTGAACGCGCTGATCTATTGTCCCCTTCTGTTTCTCTATCACGCGAGCAGTTCAAAAGAATATCATTTCGTTCAAAATCAAAATTAAATGGCCGAAGAAAATTAATGGCTGCCATTCCTCTTCAACAAATCAAGGCCGAAGTTTAAAACAAAACCCAAACCTTTCGTTTTATTTTCATTTCTCAAATTCAAATCAAGGCCACAACAAACCAAATCGTTCGTCTCCAAATCAAATCGCCATTTCCCCTCTTCTCTAAATTAATTCGTTCGAGTCACTCGTGAAGGGAGATACCGTCATTCGCAAGCACTATTCATTCGAGTTGCCTCCATTCGATCGAAGCCAGTTCGTCAATCACGTGGGAGTCTGGCGTTCGTGAGGGCAGCGGTGGATTGCGAGCATCGCGATGTTTAGCTAGGGTTTCGCGTGGTGGAAGCTTCATGTCGCGATCTAGTCGAAGTTCCCATTGTTGGAGCAGGTACGTGAAGAGATGGAGGGTCGCGATGTCAGGATCGGGGCCGGTGGTTTTGTGATGTCGCGAGGTTTGTTTCGCAACTGGAAGGTGAAGATTGGGGAGGTGACGCGCGCGACTGTGGGGTCGTGTGGGTGATCTGGAGGCTCGTGGGGTTGTTCGATTGGATCGAGTTCGAGAGGAACTTGTCGTGGCCAAGACTTTCATTGGTAAAAAAAATTCTGGTTCTCTGTTTTTATTGTGAGCACATCAGTTTTTTTTAAGTAAAATGATAAATATATATATATTTTATGGGAATAAGATTTTGGAACAGAAAGTTCTGTATTGTTTATAAAGAAAAAAAAATGAATAGAAACTGAAAACTTGATACTGTAAGTAATTTTGTTTAAGTTCTGAAATTGATTTGATTAATCATATATATGAGTATATTACAGAGAATATTACAGTAAGGTAATTTTTATGATTTCAAAATAATTTTAAGCAGTTTGAAAAAAATGATGAAAATAAATATACATATTTTAAATTTGCTTGATCTTAAAATTTATTGATTAAGTTTAAATAGTTAACTAATTTAATTTATTTGGTTACTAAAAATAATTTAAAGGAAATTGTTTGAAATTAAATTGATTTGATAAAGTAAAATTTTACTAAATGAAATTTAATTATTCGATTTTTTTCGAATATTAATGAAATCGTAAATTGTTATACAAGGTCAAATAAAAATGGAGAAAACAAGTCGGAAATGGAAATGGGATTGCCAAATAAAAAGCTAAGGTGAGATCTTCTCACTCAAATGAAAGTGGATTTTCTTTTACAGATATTGATTGATGATTGACTGTTTGGATGTGTATTAGATATAGTAGGATATATCTATATATATAGCAATATATACATATTGGCATATGTATATATTGGATTGATTGATTTCCCGCCTCGTATAGCGGATGAGACCCTATTGCGCCGTTAGTAAGCGGATGATATTTTTATAAAACCCATATACCGCGATATTCCACCTCGAAGTGGAATTGGTATTGTGCTAACGTCTGTGGATGCAGGGAAACTGGTTGGAGGGATCCAACAGGATTCCTCAAAACATTTGAATTGATTTCATATGTTGTTTGATAGATTATTTATAATCTGCATATGATTATATCTGTGATTGAATGTATTGTGAGCTAAAATTTAGCCGAATGTATTTTTGGTATCGTTGGATACCAGAAATAAATGAAATTGGATTTCTGAAATTAAAAATTGAATTTTAGATGGTTTGGAAGAATAAAAGAATTTATTTAAAAGGAGATAAATTTGTTTGAAATCAAATTGATAATTGATCGGGTATTTGAAATAAATAATTTGTGAAATCGATATAAAAATCTATTTGGTGTTTGGACAAAAATTGATTCTTGTGTTGAAAAATAAATTTGGAAATCGATTTGTGAAAACGATTTAGTCTTTGGGATTAAAAGTAAAAATCAATTTGAAATGTGATTCGGTGTTGAAGCAAATTCAGAAATCAATTTGAAATTCGATTTGGGATTTGAAATAAAATGGAGAAATCAATTTTTAAAGTTGATTCGGGGTTGAAAATAAATATTTGGAAAACGATTTGAAAATCGGGTAAAAGTGGATTTTTAGGAATGTAAATTCCGAATAGAAGTTGTAAAGGAAACAGAAATTTGTTTTAAAAATAAATCTTAATTTATTTTTAAAGTGTGGAAAATATGATTTGAAATCAGATTTTCAAAGCGATGAAGTGTGGAAATAAATTTACAAATTTGAAATGTAAATTTGAAATAAATCGATAAGGATTTATCTAGTTGGTTTAAATGGACCAAAATATGATTTGAAATTGATTTTCAAACGTGAAGTATGAAATATGATTTGAAATTGATTTTCAAATGGGAGTGTGAAATATGATTTGAAATTGATTTTTCAAATGTGAAGTGTGAAATACGATTTGAAATGGATTTTCAAATGTGAAGTGTGGAAAAATATATATCTTGTGAAAAGATTTGAAATTTAATAATTTGGGAAAAATTATTTGAATTGGATGTTTGTTATGAATGTTATTGATAGTTAAATAACCGACTATCAATATTTGCCTTTGAAATGACACTTGATTTGTTTTTGAAACAAACGCTCATTATTCGGTTAAGCCGGGAGAGGACCTTTGTGTCATATAACCCATTCCGAATAGTGATACGTCGCGAATGGATAGCATTTGAAGACCGGTGTGAAGACCGGATATTTGTGAAAATGAAAGGACAACCTGTCGAATGTCTCTGCACCGAGTTGCTCCGGTATAGAGATTTATATCACTCTTTTTGTGATGGGAAGTCCGGACGTGATTAGTGAATATCCGGATTGCAAGGGCTTCTTTGGAAGTGCCTTCGGTTCTGTTCGAACCCGGAACAGACTTGTATGGATGTGTGTCTGACGTTACACCTTGAGATGTAAAGCTGGTTTCTATTAAATACATTTCTGTTGGTGGCGGAGAATTTATTCTCTTAGCTTAACACCCTTCTCTGAGACGTACGAGCTCAGAGGTTATGTAGTTGATGGTTACTAGTGATACATTCCCAATTTGGTAATGTGGCATACGAAGTGCTGATGATCATTGGTTGATCAAAGCGTGGCTTTGTGAAAAAGCATGGCTTTGTGAAAAAGCGTAGCTTTGTGGACGAGACTTCGTCGAGCCTCACAACCCGGTAATGGTCGAAATAGAAATGTTGCGGCAAAGGTTTGTAGGGGTAGCGCCCCTAGGGTATGTCATTTCCTTCTGGATAAAAGGTGATATCATGGTATGGAGCCCAGATATTTTACCTATGTTGATTATACTTTGTGGTTGTTGCTTGAGGATCCTCGAAATAAAGGTCGGTAACGACCGGGGGATGACATACTTGTGTGTTAGTTACCTAGTTACAGCGGTACAGCGTGAGGTAGCGTCAGTGTGTTAGTTACCTAGTTATAGCTGTACAGCGTGAGGTAGCGTCGGCCTTTTGTTTGCAGAGATCCGGTTAGGATCCGGGGCGTCTTTCCAGAGGCGTTTCTATTTCGGTATAAGGAAGTTCCTTAGCCTGACCATTTGTTGGAAATCCAAAGAAACAATACGAACCCAGTACGGTTTTTAATTGTATTACCTGCTATGGAATGTGGCGGTAACCTGCTATTGAACGTAGTAGCTATAGTAGACATACAACAATTGTTGTATGTTGGCTAAGATTGATATTATACTTTCGAAATGTTTTCCACACTAGACATTAATAATAATATCAACTGTTTTTGCGTAGTAAGCATTTTTGACTATCATAAGGGGAAATCTCCTCCAATTCTGCGTTTGCATTGTGTGTGTGGTAGGAGGCCTTATGGTAGTCTCATTTTCCAAAAGCATTGCGAATTTGTTTTATTTTCTTTGCGAAAATAACTGTTTTACGATCTCACACCAGTCACCATGACTGACCTGGAGTTTATTATTCCCTTTCTAAACTCTGGGTGCCCATAATTTTCCACACGGGCAGCCTAGAGTTATTTTTATCAGGATATTTTGGATATTCTGGAGCTTTGGAGATGCGCTGGATGGCGAAGCGTACTATCGTACTTGTTATTTATTCCGATGTGTATTCTGTATGAGGACAAGTTTATATAACTGTCCATTGTTGTAAACTCTGATGATTGATGTATGTATAAACTGATATAGTCTTTTGTTTTAAAGATTATTGATTTATCTATTATATATTGTTCCGCTGCGATATGTGAGATTCTGATATTGTTCCTGTTCTGTGTTTTCTGTGTTGTTCTTCTTTCTTTTTCTTCTATCTTTTCTTCTACCTCTTCTTTTAACCCTAAAGTTTTGCGTTTTCGCCATTCGATTTTTCGACATTTGGTACAGTGGACGTATCGGTGTCGAGTTTTCGGAAGACGGATTTGCGGGTCTTTACAAGTGGTATCGGAGCATCCGGTTAAGCGACAACCCTTGGCTCTGTTGGGTGTTACTCATTAGAGATAGAGTCAGTAGTACTCTAGAATGAGTGTGAGTGTAATAATAGATATGAGCGCGTATTTGTTAGTGAATACAAAAATTTGTTTTGTATTGTGTTGACTTATCGGTTGATTGTTTATAGATTCTGGTCGGTGCAGGGTGGCCAACTGTAATCGATAGGAGTTTCTAAACTCTTAAACAAGATAAACCGACACAGTATTGTTTTAAATAGGGTAAACGAAATAATTTTGCCCAAAACTATTTTTGTACAAAGAAGAAATGATTTTCTATGAATTATCATAGTATTTGGATGCTTGGTTGTTAGGAAGAGATAATATTGGATTATTATCATTGTTATATGGAAATTGAATAAGAAATAAAATAATAACCAAAGATTTGAAGATAAATCCATTTAACTAATGGAAATTATAAATATGAATTGGAAGATAAGGAAATAAAATTCATATACGAATGGGAATTGTGAATGTAAATTGTAAATGTGATTTATAATTGGAAATAGAATTCAAGAAATTATTTGGAATAAATTCATTAATGGAATGTAAATAAGTTTATAACTTCTAAAATATTTGAAATTGGATCGGAATAAGATTCAAATTGAAAATGAATGAATTTATGAATGAACAAATGAAGCTACATTTGTAAATAAATGAATTGGAATTGAAAAATGAAATGAGATTGATTTGAATCAAGTTGAATAAAAATCCAAACTTGGAGGAATAAAATGAAATGGATTGACTTCAAGTAAACTAACTTGATAAATTATTAATTCATGAAATAGTGAATTGGAAGTTGAGCTAGTAAATCAAAATTGAATTGTGAGTTGAATGAAATGGTTTGAATTTGTATATAAATTCAAGTAAGTAAGAAAGAAATATAAATTGAAATTTCCTTGTTATTGATAAAATAAATTCGAGATGAATTGAATATGGAAATTTGAAATTTAAAATGGATGAGTGAATATACTAATTAAATGAGTAGATGGAATAAATTCGAATGGTTTTCAATGAGATTTGATTAATGGAATGCCAATTAAAATTGAATGGAATCAATTGGAAATGAAGTACTATACATATATGACATATGTTTTCCAAACTAAGGATATGAAAAAGTACCTTCCATTGAAAAATTGTGAAGGTCTTGGAACTCAGTATGAGTATCCATTTGATCGTGATGGGATCATATTGATTGATCACGACGTATGCTAGCGTAATTCGAGGGGTGTGATACCCACAGTTACAAGCGATTCCATTGGGATAGTGGCGCAGCCGCCGTGTAAACTGCGATCTAGATGCCACAGCGAAATTCGAGGGGCGAGATGCCTACGGTTACAAGCGATTCCACTGGGATAGTGGTGTAACCGCCGCGTGAACTACGATCTATGGCAACAACCATGGCGAAATTCAAGAGATGTGAAATCTATAGTTACAAGTGATTCTACTGGGATAGTAGCGAAACCACCGAGTAATTGTGATCCATGGGGGAACGTGCTTTCCATATCCATTTTTGAAAAAAAAGAATTTTTAAGTGTTTTCACTGGGAGTTAGAAAATTTGGGAATTTTAAAAATTTTCACTTAACGACAAGTGATTACAAATTGAATTTGAGATAAAGGTAAATGAAACCCAATATTCAGAATTAGAAGATGAATCGAATTCAAGTAAAATTCGAAATAGAAAATCTGAATGAAAATTTGAAGATAAAATGAATTTCAAATAGAATTGAAATTTGTAAATTGAATTCAAATGGAATTGAAAATGTAAAGTTGAATGGAAATGAATATGACCTTGTTAATGAAGTGAAAACGAATATAAGAAGTATGTAATACTTATATTGCACTTAAGAAATGAATGAATGAAATTCTTAAGTAAAACGGGTATTGAGAATCCAATAAGTAAATTTGGCCATTGTTGTTAGGTAAAACATACAGGGTATATGGAATTGGATTTAATTTTGAAGATAATTTGAATTTGCTCGACAAAAAGGTATGTATTTAAATTTCAGTATGAAATTTGATGAGATTCTGATTTTGCCACTTGGCATTTTGTTTTCTTTAGAGATCTGAGAGTCCGTAGGGACGTTTTGTAGTCGTACCGTATTAGCCGCGCAAAGGAGACGCTGGCGAAATTTTTCGAAAATTTCGAGAGTTAGAAAATTTTTGAGAAAATTTTGAAAGTTTAAAATTTGAATTTTAAGTTTAAATTTGAATTGTTAAGGAAACAATGTTGTTTGAAACTTATAATTGAAGTTGGAAAGCTAGTTGAATTGATAATGAATCTCTAATAAAAAGATTTAGGTTAGTAAGTTGATAAAACTATTGGATGTTGAAAAACAGTAGACGAGTTAAGGACCATTTTTCCTAACTTGAAATTTCGGGACGAAATTCTTTTAAGGGGGGAAGATTGTAACGACCCAGAATTTTGAACAATTTAAATTGAGAATATTTAATTAATTTTAAATATTTGAATGATGGTTTGACTTGAATTTAAATTTATCAGAATAAATTGGCGATTAAATTTTAGAATTTAATCTATTGAATGTTGAACAAAAATTTGAATCTTCAATTTTAAGCTGAAGAAAAATATTTCAAAGGATTGTAAAATTCGTAATGATGATACTGAAGAGAATAGAAGCTTCAGAATTTAAATTGAAACTGTTTTGTTCAGTTTTGAAATTTTATCGTTTAAATTGAATTTAAAAATAGCCGTCTGGGGCACAGTCTCGGAATTCGACGAAACCAGTTTCATTGGGTCCGTAATATTGAATTATTATCGGATTTCAAATTTTGTATTATTCGGAGTTGTTATGTGAGCATACGATAAGCAAACGCGTTGAGAATTAAATTGAAATTTGATTTAAAATTTTGTACAAATCAAATCACAACCACCCTATAATCGTACTCAAGCCACCCTACATCTGAACGCGCTGATCTATTGTCCCCTTCTGTTTCTCTATCACGCGAGCAGTTCAAAAGAATATCATTTTGTTCAAAATCAAAATTAAATGGCCGAAGAAAATTAATGGCTGCCATTCCTCTTCAACAAATCAAGGCCGAAGTTTAAAACAAAACCCAAACCTTTCGTTTTATTTTCATTTCTCAAATTCAAATCAAGGCCACAGCTAACCAAATCGTTCGTCTCCAAATCAAATCGCCATTTCCCCTCTTCTCTAAATTAATTCGTTCGAGTCACTCGCGAAGGGAGATACCGTCATTCGCAAGCACTATTCATTCGAGTTGCCTCCATTCGATCGAAGCCAGTTCGTCAATCGCGTGGGAGTCTGGCGTTCGTGAGGGCAGCGGTGGATTGCGAGCATCACAATGTTTAGCTAGGGTTTCGCGTGGTGGAAGCTTCATGTCGCGATCTAGTCGAAGTTCCCATTGTTGGAGCAGGTACGTGAAGAGATGGAGGGTCGCGATGTCAGGATCGGGGCCGGTGGTTTTGTGATGTCGCGAGGTTTGTTTCGCAACTGGAAGGTGAAGATTGGGGAGGTGACGCGCGCGACTGTGGGGTCGTGTGGGTGATCTGGAGGCTCGTGGGGTTGTTCGATTGGATCGAGTTCGAGAGGAACTTGTCGTGGCCAAGACTTTCACTGGTAAAAAAAATTCTGGTTCTCTGTTTTTATTGTGAGCACATCAGTTTTTTTTAAGTAAAATGATAAATATATATATATATTTTATGGGAATAAGATTTTGGAACAGAAAGTTCTGTATTGTTTATAAAGAAAAAAAAATGAATAGAAACTGAAAACTTGATACTGTAAGTAATTTTGTTTAAGTTCTGAAATTGATTTGATTAATCATATATATGAGTATATTACAGAGAATATTACAGTAAGGTAATTTTTATGATTTCAAAATAATTTTAAGCAGTTTGAAAAAAATGATGAAAATAAATATACATATTTTAAATTTGCTTGATCTTAAAATTTATTGATTAAGTTTAAATAGTTAACTAATTTAATTTATTTGGTTACTAAAAATAATTTAAAGGAAATTGTTTGAAATTAAATTGATTTGATAAAGTAAAATTTTACTAAATGAAATTTAATTATTCGATTTTTTTCGAATATTAATGAAATCGTAAATTGTTATACAAGGTCAAATAAAAATGGAGAAAACAAGTCGGAAATGGAAATGGGATTGCCAAATAAAAAGCTAAGGTGAGATCTTCTCACTCAAATGAAAGTGGATTTTCTTTTACAGTTATTGATTGATGATTGACTGTTTGGATGTGTATTAGATATAGTAGGATATATCTATATATATATAGCAATATATACATATTGGCATATGTATATATTGGATTGATTGATTTCCCGCCTCGTATAGCGGATGAGACCCTATTGCGCCGTTAGTAAGCGGATGATATTTTTATAAAACCCATATACCGCGATATTCCACCTCGAAGTGGAATTGGTATTGTGCTAACGTCTGTGGATGCAGGAAAACAGGTTGGAGGGATCCAACAGGATTCCTCAAAACATTTGAATTGATTTCATATGTTGTTTGATTGATTATTTATAATCTGCATATGATTATATTTGTGATTGAATGTATTGAGAGCTAAAATTTAGCCGAATGTATTTTTGGTATCGTTGGATACCAGAAATAAATGAAATTTGATTTCTGAAATTAAAAATTGAATTTTAGATGGTTTGGAAGAATAAAAGAATTTATTTAAAAGGAGATAAATTTGTTTGAAATCAAATTGATAATTGATCGGGTATTTGAAATAAATAATTTGTGAAATCGATATAAAAATCTATTTGGTGTTTGGACAAAAATTGATTCTTGTGT
Source organism: Allium fistulosum (assembly GCA_030737815.1). Taxonomy (NCBI): domain Eukaryota; kingdom Viridiplantae; phylum Streptophyta; class Magnoliopsida; order Asparagales; family Amaryllidaceae; genus Allium; species Allium fistulosum. Next base: position 1,132,642,049 of record CM060906.1, on the reverse strand, counting down.
TGAAAAATAAATTTGGAAATCGATTTGTGAAAACGATTTAGTCTTTGGGATTAAAAGTAAAAATCAATTTGAAATGTGATTCGGTGTTGAAGCAAATTCAGAAATCAATTTGAAATTCGATTTGGGATTTGAAATAAAATGGAGAGATCAATTTTTAAAGTTGATTCGGGGTTGAAAATAAATATTTGGAAAACGATTTGAAAATCGGGTAAAAGTGGATTTTTAGGAATGTAAATTCCGAATAGAAGTTGTAAAGGAAACAGAAATTTGTTTTAAAAATAAATCTTAATTTATTTTTAAAGTGTGGAAAATATGATTTAAATCAGATTTTCAAAGCGATGAAGTGTGGAAATAAATTTACAAATTTGAAATGTAAATTTGAAATAAATCGATAAGGATTTATCTAGTTGGTTTAAATGGACCAAAATATGATTTGAAATTGATTTTCAAACGTGAAGTATGAAATATGATTTGAAATTGATTTTCAAATGGGAGTGTGAAATATGATTTGAAATTGATTTTTCAAATGTGAAGTGTGAAATACGATTTGAAATGGATTTTCAAATGTGAAGTGTGGAAAAATATATATCTTGTGAAAAGATTTGAAATTTAATAATTTGGGAAAAATTATTTGAATTGGATGTTTGTTATGAATGTTATTGATAGTTAAATAACCGACTATCAATATTTGCCTTTGAAATGACACTTGATTTGTTTTTGAAACAAACGCTCATTATTCGGTTAAGCCGGGAGAGGACCTTTGTGTCATATAACCCATTCCGAATAGTGATACGTCGCGAATGGATAGCATTTGAAGACCGGTGTGAAGACCGGATATTTGTGAAAATGAAAGGACAACCTGTCGAATGTCTCTGCACCGAGTTGCTCCGGTATAGAGATTTATATCACTCTTTTTGTGATGGGCAGTCCGGACGTGATTAGTGAATATCCGGATTGCAAGGGCTTCTTTGGAAGTGCCTTCGGTTCTGTTCGAACCCGGAACAGACTTGTATGGATGTGTGTCTGACGTTACACCTTGAGATGTAAAGCTGGTTTCTATCAAATACATTTCTGTTGGTGGCGGAGAATTTATTCTCTTAGCTTAACACCCTTCTCTGAGACGTACGAGCTCAGAGGTTATGTAGTTGATGGTTACTAGTGATACATTCCCAATTTGGTAATGTGGCATACGAAGTGCTGATGATCATTGGTTGATCAAAGCGTGGCTTTGTGAAAAAGCGTGGCTTTGTGAAAAAGCGTAGCTTTGTGGACGAGACTTCGTCGAGCCTCACAACCCGGTAATGGTCGAAACAGGAATGTTGCGGCAAAGGTTTGTAGGGTTAGCGCCCCTAGGGTATGTCATTTCCTTCTGGATAAAAGGTGATATCATGGTATGGAGCCCAGATATTTTACCTATGTTGATTATACTTTGTGGCTGTTGCTTTGCGATTGAGGATCCTCGGAATAAAGGTCGGTAACGACCGGGGGATGACATACTTGTGTGTTAGTTACCTAGTTACAGCAGTACAGCGTGAGGTAGCGTCAGTGTGTTAGTTACCTAGTTACAGCTGTACAGCGTGAGGTAGCTCCGGCCTTTTGTTTGTAGAGATCCGGTTAGGATCCGGGGCGTCTTTCCAGAGGCGTTTCTATTTCGGTATAAGGAAGTTCCTTAGCCTGACCATTTGTTGGAAATCCAAAGAAACAATACGAACCCAGTACGGTTTTTAATTGTATTACCTGCTATGGAATGTGGCGGTAACCTGCTATTGAACGTAGTAGCTATAGTAGACATACAACAATTGTTGTATGTTGGCTAAGAATTGATATTATACTTTCGAAATGTTTTCCACACTAGACATTAATAATAATATCAACTGTTTTTGCGTAGTAAGCATTTTTGACTATCATAAGGGGAAATCTCCTCCAATTCCGCGTTTGCATTGTGTGTGTGGTAGGAGGCCTTATGGTAGTCTCATTTTCCAAAAGCATTGCGAATTTGTTTTATTTTCTTTGCGAAAATAACTGTTTTACGATCTCACACCAGTTACCATGACTGACCTGGAGTTTATTGTTCCCTTTCTAAACTCTGGGTGCCCATAACTTTCCACACGGGCAGCCTAGAGTTATTTTTATCAGGATATTTTGGATATTCTAGAGCTTTGGAGATGCGCTGGATGGCGAAGCGTACTATCGTACTTGTTATTTATTCCGCTGTGTATTCTGTATGAGGACAAGTTTATATAACTGTCCATTGTTGTAAACTCTGATGATTGATGTATGTATAAACTGATATAGTCTTTTGTTTTAAAGATTATTGATTTATCTATTATATATTGTTCCGCTGCGATATGTGAGATTCTGATATTGTTCCTGTTCTGTGTTTTCTGTGTTGTTCTTCTTTCTTTTTCTTCTATCTTTTCTTCTACCTCTTCTTTTAACCCTAAAGTTTCGCGTTTTCGCCATTCGATTTTTCGACATTTGGTACAGTGGACGTATCGGTGTCGAGTTTTCGGAAGACGGATTTGCGGGTCTTTACAGATATAATCATTAAATATTTGGTTCATTATGTTATTGAACTTTTGAATTTTGGTTGATATTCTTAGTTCAACTCGATTGCTACATTCAACTCAGATATATACTTTCATTCCCTTCCTATTATTTCTATTTTTCATATGCAAAATTATATATAAGAGTTGATTACTGCTCAACAACTTCAGAAAAGTGCTATGTATTTATGTAAATTATGCTTCTAATTCGCTTATGCAACACACTATGAACATCGATTTAACTATATGTGAATTAAGTTCGTTTACATATACTCTGGAAAATGGTGGATATGATAGTTGAATATTTGGTTCACCATGCTCTTAAACTTTTGAATTTTAGTTGATATTCGTTATATACATCTAATTAACTTGGCTGAAAGAGTTTTATACAGAAGGCTTTTAGTAAGAGAATAAAAAGGCAGATTTTCCTCTGTAATTATGATGTTTGGTTAGACAATAAAATGCTATTGAATATAATTTGGAATAATCTTTAATATAGTGTTGATTTATACATTGAATTTATCAATATATCTTACTTTACTGTTCACAGGTAGTGAGGATATTTGTTACAAGTTTGGTTGAGGATTTTGTTTACCTAATTCTTCTGAATTTGTATTGGGATATTGAGAAAAACTTCCATCTGAAGCTGATGAAATCATCAATATATGACGCATGGCCATATATCAAAGCTTAGTCAAATTCGTTGAAAAATTATAGATTTTTTATCACTATAGCTTCCGCTCAATCGAAATTTGTAAGTTCTGACTATTTAGAATTTCCATTGTTTAGTAAATCACCTAATTAGTAAGTTTCGACGTAGTAAACTAATTTCATTTTAAAAAAAGCTCCCCCACTTGCATCTTTAGCAATTTCTCCCATAACATATTTAGTTTGTATTGTCATTTATATTGACATGGATATATTAACTTATTTGAGTTCAATATTTAACTAAAATGCATTTTTTTATATTTAAACTTTTAGTAATTAATAACTTACACACTATAGTAAGCTATTATTTCTCCATATTATATCTTAAAAATTTTGTTTACTATATAACTATAGTTTTGGACTTTCATTTGCAGTAGGAATAGCATGGATATCACTTGATTAGCAACATGGACTACAACTACTTACGAGAAAGGAGATCAAGCTGTAATTGTAAGTTTGTACTATTTTAAATCTTGGTCTCATTATTGAATTTTTTATTTTTTATTTTGGTTCATCATTTCTTTTAACAATGAATTGATAAGGCAAAAGAAATATCATTTAAAAAAAAATTCAACTCTCTAATTTATTAATGGTAATAAATCAGGTATATGCTATCCATGGGAGGTGTTTATTTCCATGCCATTTGTAAGTAAATTGTCGGGCATGAAATATCTCAAATTGACGAACTATTCATGGCTATTGCAAACTTATCCATTGGTGCATGTGTTCCCTTGGAATATATAAGGTACACTCATCGCTATTGGAACAAAGTATTGTCACTTTCCTTATTCTTTATATACAACTTAGTATGAAACATCAAAATATAAAAGGGTAACTATAACACCATCACTGCATTTTTCTACACCATTAATATGTATTTAATACTTATGTTACAGGTAAACATCTTATTTTGTTCTAATGAATGATTCACATGTTATAGGAAATATTTTGCTAATATTTTTGAAGGAATATTAAAACGAATGAGCACTTGAATATATTGCACTAACACAGTCAACCTAAGAGCAGGCTTATAATGAATGCTTTGGCATATTAAATAGTTTCCATTTGTTGTATATGTTTCTTTCCTTTTTTTGCGTGTAGTAAATTCATAAATTTGTTAAGTACAAAATTTGAATGTCCTTATTTGTGGAATTAATTTTGACTTATGATTTTTTTCCAAAGTTGAATGGGTATAACCTAATTAATTTTTTATTTCCCTTTACAAGTTTGTCAAATAATTTGTAATATATGGCACGTGAGTTAACTTTTCATTGTGGTGTACAATAGATCAAAACAAAAAATTAAGTAATTATGACCGATAACCAATAAAAATGCAATTGTCTTATGAGTTGATTGAAACAAATTAACTCCGGTGTTTGAATTAAGGGAAAAATTTAGTGGGGAAATATGGTGAGGATTCAAAGTTGATCTATGATCTTGCTGATCAGGTATAAAATATGTCAACGCCTTAGCATAACTGTATTATTTTTTAATTAAAAGTGTTTGTATTTTCCATTGTTTGTTTGTTTGGTAAGGTGTGTATTCAAGAATTAATGGATCTTTTTTCAATAGACATGATGGACAATCTGCAAAAATAATTTAGGATAGGATAAGCAGGTAACATCAGTACTAAAATTATAATAAATACTGTCACCTTAGCTGCATAAATATAGAATCTATGATTAATAAATATTACCAAATTAGTACAAAATACTGAATTACTGAACTCCATTGGGCAGAGGTAGCTCCAAGTAATGAATATGCAGACCCTTGGAATCATAGTGCTGAGAATCACCAACTCTCCACTTAACATCAGTAATCACAGATGAATAGAACGGCACTTTACCTTCCTTCAAAGCATCATTTATCGCATGACTATCATCATCATCATGTAAAGTATCGTTATTCCAGGAATTCAACATGTAGTTTTGTGAAAGAGAGCTATTGTAACATCATCATCATGTAAATTAGTATCAAAAGAATACATGACAACCAGTATCTGCACCTTATGTTCCTATAAAAATAGTAAGTTCTAGACTCAAATATATATTGTATTTCTAAACATCATAGTACGAGTGGCAAGCCAGCTGCTGATTTTGGAATTCATGAATTGTGGCCCAACTACAGAGATGGAACCTATCCTTCTAACTGCGATTCTAGAAGTCCCTTCAATCCTTCCAAGGTATATATTCTGAACTTATTAGCTGAAACTTGAAACTACTTAGAACTATATTAATCCATGATTATATTAAAACTTTACTACTAGATCCAGTAATGTACATGTATATATGCCAACAGAAAGCCAAGTTGCACCTGGTAAAACTAGCCCATCCTAATATACATATATATGTTCCTTAAGACATGAATATATATATATATATATATATGCAAATAAGAGACCTGTTAAGAAGCATGCAAACAAATCGGCCAAAGGTAGGCTGCCCAAGCAACAATAGGGTCACGTTTTGGATGCATGAATGGAATAAACATGGAACATGCTCAGAATTCGTACTGGATGAACATGGCTACTTCCAGTTGACTCTTAACCTGAAGAAACGAGTGAACCTTCTACAAATATTAAGCAATGCAGGTAACAATTAAGTCCAGATTGCATGGTGTTTTTATAAATCAAACTGTAAAATGAATTTCAAATATATTGTAATTTTTTATATAGGTACTGAGCCTAATGATGAATCATACAGCATTGATACCATTAGTCAGGCAATCAGGGATTCGACTGGATTCGTGCCAGGGATTGAGTGCAACAGAGATGAATCGGGAACAGTCAGCTTTATCAAGTTTATTTGTGTGTGGACACTTCTGAAAGTACTCTCATTGAGTGTCCTTTTTTGCCAAGTGCTCTTCCCAAGTTACCTTTCCCTATTTTTAAAGGATGCGTTTGATAGTTTCATTGATTTGAATTTGATGATAGCTTATGTATAATTTTGTATTTGATGCTATACATGTAATCCATGACCATGTTATGGCAGTTATGCAACTGAACTGCATCATTGTGCACATTCAAAATGTATGTTTTTTTCTAATAACTCTACATGATTTGTAGTTTCTTAATCATGTTTCTGTTAACAAAAATTTATCAGAGTTTTATGGGCCTTCAAACATGAAGAAACGACCATATGGACCCCAGTTACCAAATGTTAAATTCAGGTAATATTGTCACAAAGTAGAAATGTAATAAATCCGTCCATATCCGAATTTGAAAAATGTAATAAATGAGCATATGCATAAATAAGTACAAGTATTATTTCCATTTCCAGTAGTATAAAATAAACAAAAATAAAAGAAACAAATGATAAAACTTTAGTATTATAGAAAATTGGTTCTATGATGGATTTTCAGTTCTTTCAGTTTGTCGATCACTGCTTTAGGTTCAGTTTATGTTAGCAAAGTTGCTGTCAAATCTACTTCCAGTGGTGTAACTATGAATGCATGCACATTGCGATTAAATGCATGCCCACCTGGACGTGCATATATACTCGTGTATATAACCATTAATTATATACATAAGTAGTTTTAGTACTTGGTGCGGATTGGACTACTTCACACCATGCTTTTAGGGACTTGCTTATAGCCTTGTGAGTTTTCGGTTGCTTTGCCACGGTGGATTTGTTTCCATTGATCCGCTTTTTTGACTTATTTTTGTGTATTTGGACCATTGGTCGTGCTAGTTGTCCTTTGAAGTCATGGCTTATTTGGCTGACATCTCTAGTGACGTTGGTGTCCTAAGTTTACTATATTATCTTTACTTTCTCATTGGTGTACATCATAGTTTAGGTTTACAGGAAATAAAAAAATAAAAGGTGGAGGAGAGATGAGTGAAGTGAATGGAATGAGCAAAGTAAAGTGAATTTATGGTGAAATGAAGTTAAATGATATGGTGCAACAATCAAGATAACAAAGCTTCCAAGCTAAGAAACCATCATTTCAAAGTTTGATTAGTTCTGGGTACCCTACTACATAATATCACATTCGCATGTAGACTACAAACGACAGAAATAAAAAATAAAATCGCACACGACAGTGCGACTCGATCCCAAAACAATAATAAAACGCACTGGTTTTCTTATTTCGTGAAATTTCAAAATTACTAATGTTAGCCATAAAATACGTTAAATGATAATTTAAATATTTTCCAAATTAAAAATTATGGAAACTCATATAAAATCATTTAAAATACATCATTAAAATTAAGTCATTTTATCAAAAATTGATTTTCTTATTATTTATTAAATTTGAATAAAATTTCATCACTGTCAAACCAAGAAAGAAATAAGCCTACATAAATACTTAACATTTTCCATAAGTCCATACAATATATATAGAACATCCGTACACAATATCTTATTCGATCACTTACTCGAATACATAAACCTTTTCTCTGAACTAGTATCGCTCACTCGATTCCCGAGTATAGTGTTCGATCAGGCTTTTTGATTAGAAACCTTCATTTTACTTACATAGCCATATACTATGATAGAAAACATTGGTAATATACCAAGAACCCTCAGCAAGTCTTCGCCGTCAAGAATCGAGTGATAAATCCTTATTCGGGTCAGCGTAAATCACCTCAAAGTCATGTATTCGAATCTTGGATCAAGAACCGTGCAAAGAAATGATCTACGTACAATTTACATACTTATTTTTATTGGTTCTTACTTATACCAATTTATTTTTTTACTTTAAAAAACATTTATGAAAATATTTCATAAACGTTTAACTCAAGTTTAAACTTGTACAATACCGTACTATATCCTTAGAGTATATATACAATATAGGATTTGTTTACTTAAGCAGGATGTTCAACAAATTTAAAACTTGTTTTAACTTACTCTCTGTCCATTCTGGAGTTACAAAACTCTACTTTTATATTTTTACAAACAATTAGCTCTAAGTTCTCAACTAATTCGGAAGTTTTCGACTGTCCAAAATCGTCGAAAATTTCATTTTATTTCAACAAATAAAAACTACCAAACAACATATCATAATGAGATGCACAAACCAAACTACTCTAATGCATAGGATACATGCGTCTATAAAATAACTTAACAAAAAACTTAATAACTAAAGACCGGGTTTTTTCTTCAAATCTTTTGAAATAATAATATACATATCTCCTTTTGTATATCAAATCATACTTTTGGAATTTAAAACAAAACTTGTTTTACCAAAACAATTTTGAAACAAAACTACTTTGGTAGCATCCCCACTTAGAAACTCAAAAATAAACACCAATGATGCTGCAGTCATCACTAGAATTATTTTCCAGTGACAGAAGTGAGTTTATTGCTTTCTATCACTTTTATAATTCTTTTAAAATATCTCTATTCATCAATACTTTCAAAAAATACTACTATTATTTTCCCCAAAACTTTAAAAAAATTTCAATATACCGGGATTTAAATTCTCAAATTCTCAATTTTAAATCCTTTTCATTTATAAACCGCTTATATAATTTTACTTTCTTATATAAAATTATTTCATAAATGTACATCTTTGTTTAGATTAAAATAAACTCTTATTAAAATTATATTTTAACCCAACATTATCATCGAACGCCTTATAGTCAAACATGTTCCCATATCCTAAATTCTCGAGGGTCCATGTAACAACATGGAGCTATGTAACAAGATGAATCAATTTCCATTTAGTGATGTACCTAGGTTCACACTTCATGATGTTGTTTAACGTGACACTCAATGCAACATGCAATATAACACAATTAGACCCTCTTATTGCTGCTATAGCTGGTTCCAGTCAAATGCTGGTGAAAGCAATAGAGAGTAGATGGAGACGTCCATCGTAATAGGATAAGTTTACCTACAAAGGTGTCAAATAATTTAACCGACCCTTGTGCTGCAGGTTGAATAATAAAAGGCATATGGTACGGGCACCAATGAGGTGGTTAACCAATGCTTAGATGGTAAGTATTGTCAAACTGTGATTTGATGAGTGGTCAAGGGAATTGGATGTACACTCGGTGTAGTGCAAGTTAAATAATTTATTATTCTAAGTATATACCCAATGTATAGCTAGGTGTTCACTATTGAGAATGCATGCTCGACATATTCCAGGTTTACCCAACTTTTGGATTTCTTTCTATATCACTATTGGATTTTGATGTATTTTAGGTTATTACCTTATATTGTACCAACTAGATACTTGTGAACTTAATATGTGCACACAAATGAACACCTTGGATTGTATAGAATATAAGTGAATTTAATTACTTATTGATACTTTAGCACTAGTGATATAATTCACTCACTAGACCTTGTCTGGTCTCATCCATTTCACCCTCTTTATATATATTATAGGAGGATAGAGCAGTAGATCAGGTAACCCAGATAAGGTGCATGGAGAAGGTGACATGGTGCTTTGGAGATATATTTATTAATAATAATTTTCCTATGTGCCTCATTGTATTTATCAGTCAGACTTATATTGTATTCCTATTTGGTGACTCTTTGTAAGAAACTTCTTATATATGTCACGATTATTTTGAGAGAGTATAGGTTTGGGTATTTTTATTATCTCTATTTTATTCCTTCTGCTTTGAGATCTGAAAGTATAGAATGCATGAAAATTACATTTGTCCCTATATCATATAAACCACAAAATCTAACAATTCGTACTTCTTAGCACAACGTGAGTTCGGACATCGTTTTTGGGCTTTGGATCAGTGTATTCGAATGTGCGGGTTGGTGCAATTATCAAATAAGTCTTATTTTATAGTTAATTTACATTCATGTATATTTTCAAAAGTAGATCGATTCTTCAAATCCAAACATAAAAATTTGCATATATTCTATCGACAATCTTTAGTCTGCATCCACTTTATTTCTTTTATTATGATTCTCTGAGTTACAATTACTATAATGCTTGTTAAACCTCTCTGGATCGGTTACAACAATTCCAAGTATTGAATTCATTAAGTTGAAATTCTAAGGTCTTATAGCCAGAATTATTTTGATGCTTACGTTCAAAATTATTTGGTTTCCTACAGTCGTAATTATGGTGGACTACAGTCAAAATTCTGGTTGAAGTGATGAACATGTAAGCCTAGCTTCGAATCTGGATTCGCGTTTAGATGGTCCATTATTGCCTAGTAGTGCGCCAAATGTTATTGGGTTTTGACCAGTAGGGCATGTAGGTTCTGAAAAGTTGATCCTTATAAAGATGCTGTTGGGGACTGTCTTTAAGTGTAAAATATTCCAATCGACATATCCTATTTGGCAAAATTTGTTCAACATATTCTGTTTGGCTAATTTTGTTTAGCATATTACGTTCGGTAAACTCTGTTCAATAGTTTCTATCAGGCATGTCCTATTCAACTGATTATGTTCGACAAATTTTGTTGGGTAAAGTTTGTTCAGCACCTAACAGAATATTATGCTCGGGGCCAAACAAGTTCAGGCCTACTAGACCATTTTCACGATATGATATATTTCTGATAGATTATTCCTACCAATTATTTATGATCAGTACTTAATTGTTTATGCCATTCTTCTTTATTTAAAGTTAAAACCGAGTAAAACCCTTACTACTAGCTTTGTATCGTCAAGTATAATGCTCTAGTGCCTTCGGATGTTCCATTTGTGTAACGTAGGTAGTACCACTCCAAGATGGGCCCAATTTGATTAAGTGGAGGGCAAATTATAAAATGGGGATATCTTTCGATCCGTAGTTCAAACTGAGACATGGTTTCGACAAAGGTTCTTCTTCTAAACTTAAACATATTTTCCAACTGGTTTAGATTTGTTTCGAGTCTGTGCCAAAAAAATTATTTAGAAAAAGGTACTTTATAAACTACTCATATGCTTTCATAATATGCTTCATTAAAACCTTGCAACCCTCTAACCTATATGGGTACTTTGCTAGGAAAAAGAGTACATATCATGTCCATATATTAACAATACAATAGAATATAAAGCCTGAAAACCAAGTTGTCAAATAGATGGAGGAGTAAACAAAGTAGCAACACACTCAAAACCATCCATACGATCAACTTGGGGCAGCAAAAACAAAGAAAATAAAACAAAACAACAAGACACGTGGAGCAAACAAAATAATAATAAAAGAAACCAATGCGAACTAGATGTCTTCACACTTCTGCAATCTGGAGAGAGAAACAGTCAATCGACTTTAATGAAATATTGACCAGATCTAAGAAACCCACCAAAACAAGTCAAAAATGGCAGAAGCTCCTAATATCGCGAAGCATTGAAGAAAATAGAAATAAAACAATGCCAGACTGAAATAGAAAGCAGCACCGAGATCATGGAGGTCGATGATCAGAATTTGGGTTAATTGCGATGCCAAATTCTAACAAGATAAGTTCAAGCTCTTTACTTTTCGTCTTTGAATCCAATGCTGAATTAAATACTTGCAATCTTGAATTATGAGCATGATTCTCACTTGAACTGGAAATTCGATACCTTTGAAAATACGAGTGTTTCTTTCACACTAAATATGCCAAATCAGAGAAGTAAAAGCTACATTTATGAGATGGTTAAGTAATAGATTACTTTTCTGATTTTGACACAAAATTTCAAAATTTTGGTTGATTACATAAGAATTTCCGAGGTTAATTTTTAGCTTATGCATAATATCATCAAGAAGTTGCCTCGAATATGTGCAGTTAAAAAATAAACAGTTCCTGTCTTCATGCTGATTTAAACAAAACATACAAGTTTGATCAATATCAGTATTCCATCTGCTGATCCTATCTTTAGTATTCAATTTGTTTAATCTAGCCAGAAGTGAACAAGTAGACATTTTTGGAGCATAATTTTTATCCTAAATTATACCGGTCTGATTAAATTTGGCATGTTTGCATCTGATTTGTTTCTAGGCCGAGTTCATACTGAACTGACCATTACTATTAGGAATCTATAACCAAAAATCATGTTGCATTTGATTATGAATTTTGATATTATGCACTGTATGATGAATTTGAGTAGGAACATAATCAAGATGATCCTTCCGTTAATTGCCAGATATAAGAGTAGAAACTTTTCTATTACAACCACCAGTAACAGACATGAAGTTCCACCCATATTTATCCACCAAGGAAGAGCCAATAAGCCATGGGTCAAACCATACATCTGTATTTTCACCACTAACAATTTTTCTATCAATTAATCCTTTGCACTATTGTCTAGCTCTAAGCAGGGATTTCCATGTATAAGAAGCATTGTTATCCATAACAGCAGTCCAAAAATTTCTGTTATTACAGTATTTGTTACACATCCATTTGGCCCAGAGTGATTCACCATGTATATATTTCCATATCAGTTTAACTGCAACTGCTTTAGCAACTTCGCCAATTCTTCGAATACCAAGGCCACCCTCACTTTTAGTTTTACAAACATCATCCCAGCTCATCTTATGAGCTTTAGATTTCCATACGAAATTAGCACAAAGAGAATTAATTCTCTGAGTAACAGTCACAGGAAAATGGGTGAATTGCATCCAAAATTGAATCATTGGGTGGATAACAGTTTTAACTAATTCAATTCTACTACTAATGTTGAGCATTTTACTGTTCCAATGATTAATTTTATTTATTTATTTTGTCTATTAAACATCCAAAATCCCTTGCTTTAAGTTTGTTGTTAGATAATGGGATGCCTAAATAGACAACTGGTAGGTTTCCAATACTGATATTTAAAATATCAGCAATTTGCTGCTTGTTATTTGCTCCTTTACTAAAAAACAAAGTGGATTTGTTTTCGTTTAAAGCAAGGCCAGTTAAACAATTCAAAACCTGAAAAATGTGCCGAATGCTCTTACCATTATTTATGGTAGCTTTGGCCATAATTAAAATATCATCCGCATACAACAAATGGGTGATAATTGGTTCAATTTTGTAAATGGGGATGATATTACCTTTCAAGTACTCCACATCAATATTAATTGTGAGGAACTCCATAGAAATAGAAAATAAATATGCGAGAGGATCACCTTGTCTTAATCCCCTCGTACTCTCAATAAATCCAAAGGAGGAGCCATCAATAAATCCATAGAAATCAGCATGTGATGAATAAACTCTCTACTTATTTTATCATAGGCTTTATGCAAATCAATTTTCAGGCATAGATTGTTAGAACTTTTCCTATTAAATCCTCTAACCAGTTTATAAGCAAGTAAGGAATTCTCAATAATTATTCTACCAAGAATGAAAGCATTCTGATTATATGAAATAAGATCATTCATATAAGCTTTCAGTTGATTACAAAGAAGGTTGGCTAAAATTTTATAAGAGACATTGCATAGAGAAACCGGTCTAAAATCAGTCATATCAAGCGCATCAAGTTTTTTTTGAATTAGAAAAATAAATGTATGATTGATTTCTCTAATTATTTTACCCGATTAGAGAATTCCATTCATAGCATTCCAAATATCAGTTTTAATTTGCTCCTAATAAACTTTGTAGAATTTGAATTGATGCCATCTGGCCCAGGAGTGTTGTTGTCGTTAATCTGGAATATGGCAGATTCCTCTAGCTGAAATGGTTTGCATAAATTGATCCTAGCATTATCAGATAGAATTTTCTTACATGTAATGCCTGGAAATTGAAATGTAGCCTGAGATGACGTAAACAGACTAGAAAAGTAGTTAATAGCTTCATACGCAAGTTTTTCTGATGTTGATGTCCATGAACCATTAGAATCAAGAATATATTTACTCCTTCGATTAGGGTTAGGAACATTTAACTTACTGTAAAAGAAGTTAGCTGGCTTATCCCCTTTAACCAACCAATTTATTTTCATTCTTTGCTAATTTTCAATTGCAATTTTCCTCATAATGAATGAATATGTTCGGTTTTCGAAGTGTATTATTCAATCAAACTCTCATTCAAAGGATTTTGAACTAGTTGTTTATATAAATCATTAGCCTCATCTTTTGATTGAATAGCCACTGTGTGAATGTTACTTCTATATGGAAATGAAATAAGATGACAAATGAATAGAGAATCATATAGTAAGGTAATCAAACACAAGTTTTTGTAAATGTTTAATTTTGGCGATCTATGTCTACTTCAAGGTTTTATTTTCCAGTCATGGTTATTTTGCATTGAGATAAAGTTTAAACAAAATTCTTAGTCGTACATTCTCATAAAATTCTTGTACATCAACTCTTTTTTTTACATTTGTGAAATAGTAGTTTGAAATATAGAATATTAGTTTCGAGTCCATATTTGTTGTTTTAAATGTAAAGCGGGTCTCTGTCTATAATTTTTTTGTAAGTTAGGTCCCTATTCCTCTAACATCACACCAATAAATACCACCATTTGCCAACTCATTTAATTCCAATTTTTAAAATGTGATATCTTTTTGTAGGCTAATCAGATTTAAGAATCATTTTCACTATTAAACCACAAATTTAATAAACTTTACAATGATATGTATTATAGATACCTAAAAATAAGCTTTTGAAAATCATAATTTTATGTTGCAGTTTTAGCTACATTTATGTAATGTAGTTATTTGTCTCACCACTTTGTGTAACTATATTTATGTGGCTGCATTTGTTTTGGATGACCATAATCTTTTATATATATTTTTTTAACTACATTAAGGCAATATAGTTGTTACCTTTTAACCTAATTGAAAGGAATTTGTTTTTAAATTATGCAGTAATAATTACATTTGAATTTTTACTGCATTTTATGTAATGCAGCAATAATTTTGACTGCATTTGATAATTTTGTTTAATTTTAATGCAGTTATAATTTTACTGCATTTATGTGGCTACATTAATTTTGAATGATTTTGAGATGGAGGCGCAAAATTTTGTTGAAAGTGGTTGGGCTGAAACGGAGGATTCGAAACATTGTTCAGAAATGCTTAAAAATTGGGCCGAACCAAATTCGCCTTAGAATTATTTTGATTCCATGCAAAGTTATGATGATTTCTCCAACCGGGATTGTATGTTAGAGAAAATGGGTCATTCTTAACCTTGTTAAAAGCATTGAGTAGTTCTAACGAATGAGGACACTGATCAGCGATGTGATTCAGATCGTTACATTTATAAAACAATGGTTGGGAAGCTTGGTTCATTTGAATGGATGAGAAAACGCTGTCGAATTTATTGATCATTGCATCAATTTTAGATTTGAAAGCCAACGATGATCCTATCGAGTGTGCGCTCGATCATGAATAAATGGATTTCTCGTTAGAACGTTCCCGCAGGGATGATTTTTAGGCCAAGTTCTCATGCAATTACCAAGCATCTTCATGATGTTGGGTGAGAAAATTGCCTTGGCACATCGAGTCGAGCATTGTTCGTGAACTATTTTCAAGTCCATCGTATAAGATTTGGCAAAGAGTCCATTTTCTGAAATTATGGTGCGGACATTTTATCAAAAGCTCTTTAATTCTTTCAAAGTATTTTTCGAAAGTTTCACCGTTGAATTGATGAAAATTCACAATTTCGTTTCGTATTTTGGATGTTTTTTCCAAGGGGTAGAACTTTTTTAAGAAAACTTTAATGAATTCTTCCCAAGTTTTGATCGAGTTCGAAGGTAAGCTATACAACCATTTTTCAGCGTAATCAGTAAGGGCATATGGAATTAACCGAAATTTGATTACATCCTCACATAATTGTTAGAGTTTAATGGTTGCACATACTTGTTCGAATTTCGTTAAGAAGATGTATGGGTCATCGTGTTCAAAATTGCCAAATTTCGGGAGTGTGGCAATATGATTTGAATGAATTTATAAGTGATTGCACGTTGGGGAGGGTAATGTGATACAATAAGGGATAGAAACTCGGTCAGGAAAGATTCTATCCATGAGAGTTTGTGGAGCGTTTTCATTAGCCATCGTTGGGGTATCGTTTGTTCGAGTTAAATGATTTGTCGTTGTGTCACGAATCCTTAGAGAATGAAACAAGGTTTAGAGAATGAAATGAAGTGAAAAAAAAAATTTCTTTTGTTTTTTTATAGGAAAAATATTGACCAAAAAGAATTTATTATTCGAAAGGAAAATTTGATTTGTTTTGTTTTTTGGATTTTAAATTTTTTTTTCTAAAAATTGTTTTTGTTTTTTTTGAAAAGATATTTTGTTTTTTAAACTAAATTAAGGAAAATGCTTTTTTTTGAATTTATGATTTTTTTGAATTTATTTTTCTTTTTTATTTTTTTTGGATCCTTTTCTTTTGGACTTTTGTTTGAAAACCAAGTTAAAGAAAATGTGATTTTTTTTACTTTTGGATCTTTTTGTTGTTTTTTATAGTATATGCATGAGCTAATGCAACTAAATAGTATAATCACACTTTGACTTAACTACAATTTTTCTATCCTTAGTAGCTCCTAATTCAATATTGTATAACCACACTTTGACTTAATTTAACAAAATTGTTCTAAGCCCGGTACCGGACATGAGTTATCTTTGCACCATGAATCACCGTAGCAATGCTGCCAAAAGTCTAAGTACCTTCAGAGAAACAATCACTATAATATTTACGAATCATCGTAATATTTATAAATGATTATTTCTCTGCCGTAGCCTAGACACCAATAAATAGATTGTTAAAAGAAATCAGCTTGTTAAGATACAATTTTGCCCTAGATGAGCTCGCAACTCCCTTAAGTCCAATGTCTAACCGTCATTATTTGTCAAATTCTACAATAATATGCAATTTGTGGGCTAAGGAAGGAGTGATGAAATCTCCCACCTTTTGTAAAGTTGGGTATTGCCTTAGAAAAGAAAATAAGATGATATGATGCAAAACAGAAATTAAACATGATTTAACAATGCAACTACAAATGAATTTTGGTTTTGTTTTTTTATAAATGCAAGGAACCAACAATGCAATAGAAACAAAAACAAGAGATATGAACACGATGCCAAAGCTTTTAGAATTATTTACAATTTTATTTTAAAGCGGCGATTTTTTTAAGCCAGCAAGCAAAGCGGTGCAATTATTTAGCAAGCAGTTTCTTTTCGCAACCTGTAATTTGCAACCTGAAAATTTGGACAAGATGGATATATTATTATTTTTCTTTCTACTTTTTTACTTTTTTTAAAAAAAGAGTATGCAAACCAAAAGTAATTTTTTTTATTGTTTACTCAAGAAAATTTAAACCAATTTTTTCATATAGTTTTTTTAGAAGAGAAGAATAAAACTTAAGTAAACAGAAATCGAACAAAAGAAAACTAAATACCCACACTTCACACAATGCAAGTCCACAAGTAAAAGCTTAATTAAAAAGAACCAAACTTTAATCAAAATTGCAATTCTAAATCTCTTCAACACAAACACTTTGCTCAAACTTGTTTGTTTCCATCTCATTCACTTCCAACTCTACTTGATTCCAAATTCCAAAATTCAATTCAGAGTCTCAAAACCAATTTCAAATTTCCAAAATTCAATTAAGACGAAGACTTCGATTCGACGATTTGGGTTTGGGGGTTTTGTGTTCGCGGATTGAAGTCACGATTGCAATCGGTTTTGGTTGTGGAAGTAAGAGGTGGTCATAGGTTTGTGGTTGGTTGGTTGGATTTAGGGGGGTGAAGTGCAGTTCATGAAGTTCTAAGACGATGCAGATTTATGTGGGAGATGATGAAGGGGCTTTGTAAGTTGTAGTTACAGTTATTGGCTGTAGGCGTTGCAGTGAGGATTTTGGTGGTTAGAGGATTGGCTATGGTGATTTTTGAGAAGGATGTGTGGATTTTATTCGGAGGAGCAGAGAATATGGTGGTTTTATGATGTGGTTGCAATGCAGTTTAGGTAGTTTTATGGGGTGCAATGTCACAGCGGTTTGGGTTGTAGTTTGGGTGGAGGTTGCAGTTTGGGTGGAGGTTGCAGTGGGTTGTTTGGGTTGATAAAGGTGGTGTTTGGGTGGAGTTTGATGGGGATGAAGTGTTGGAAAGTTTGAAGGTTGGTGAAGGGATTTGGGTTGCTGTATAAGCTGAAGTAGAAGGTTGAGTTGCCATGATTGGCACCGGCTGAGGTTTGGGGGTGAAAGAGAAACTATGGTTCGAGGTGAAGGAGTGGTTGATTTGGTTTGTCGTGGATGGTGGTTGATGGTCTAACGATTGTAAGTGTTCGTGAAGAAGTGGCCGGGGATGTTGTTCTGGTTATTGTAGATAGAAGTTGGTGGTTTGGTATTGGTGGCAGGGAGGTTTGATTAGTGGAGTCACTGGTTTTGGCTTCGGATGTAGATGAGTTGGGTGGTTTGGTTGCAGGATAGTAGATGTGGTGGTAGGACATTGGAAGATGGAGTTTGTATGATATAGGTTGAGATGGTTTTGAGTGTACAAGTCGTGGTTTGGGTATTGCGGCTACCAAGTGAGTGTGGTCGGAGGCTTGTTGTGGAGATGCTGGTGGGTTTTTAGGTGGTTGTTGAGTTTGTTTTAGGGAGATGGTGATGATACTGTAAGGTGGCAACAAAATTATTGAAAAATAGTGAAGTGACCAAAAACTTGGTTGCAAATCAGAGAAGAACAAGTGAAAATGGATAGAGAACTAAACCACACAAATGAACAGAGTACTAGATGGACAGAGAATCAAATGGATAGTGGAAATGTTATGCAAATTTTTTTTAAAAAAACAAAGAAAATGCAAAATTAAAAATGAAGTGCAAATTGAACTTGCCTGTAGCAAATGCAGTGTAACCAAATAATTAATAGAAAATGTAACCAATGCACTGTAAAACAAATTATTATTTTTATAACTGAACTAGAACATGCAAGATAAAAGAAAAATAATTCGAAGAGTAGATAGAAATTATGTTACTATTCCTGGCAACGGCGCCAAAAACTTGTTTAACGGTAGAAAATTCTATCGATTAGAAAACCGTCGAAAATATATCGTTATAAAAACCGCAAGTGTACGACGTACAATCATAGTACATACGCGAGTATGGATCGATCCACAGAGATAGAAAAACTCTAATATTACTCAATCATATTAGCCCAAAGTTGAAAGGAAATTGTTAACTAAATTTTTTGGTAAAATGAACTAACACCACAATGAAAATGAGAATAAAACTATGAGATTAAGGAGCAACTTAGAGGTAAATCCACTTTCAATCATTCATATAAATCAACATAAAATTTAATCTATAATCTCTCATTTGAATTCAAGTAGAAATTATTGATGTGCTTGTTATCCCGCCTTTTGGCAAGGCCGTGACATCAAGAACTTGACTAGAAACCAATGACAGTTCGTCTTGGATATCTGTTATACGCAGGCTCACTATGGATATCGACGGATTTTTTCTGAGTCTGGATCGAGCTAAAATTGATATGACATGACAAGCAAAACTATGAGAGCCAACATTCCAAATTTCAAGTCAATCGGAGTTCATATGCTCCAGATATTGATGGATCACGGCTGAGAAATCCAAACTTGCATCGATCATAACTCGAGATCTACAAGTCCAAATGCCACCAAATTTGGACAGGAGCTAACTGGCAACCTAAGGAATATTCCTGCCAAATTTCGTCTCGATCGGAGCAAATCTTGATCGATACGAAATTCGTTCGTATCGATCACGGACCGAAATACTCCAACTTGCATCGATCATATCTCGAGATCCACAAGTCCAAATGCCACCAAATTTGGACAGGAACTAACTGGCAACCTAAGGAAGGTTCATGCCAAATTTTAGCTCAATTGGATCAAATCTTGATCGATACGAAATTCGTTCGTATCGATCACAGATCGGGCCGAAACTTGGTGGGGTCGGTCGCGTGGGCCCACTCACGTGCCAGAAAAAGTCTCCCGAAGTTTGAGCGCGATCTAAGCCTCCTACGCCTATAAATAGCCCCCTGAGGCCTTCAGAACAGGGATCTTTTAGCTCTCCTACGTCCATACTCTACCTAATCCAATTTTGTACTCCATAGCTGCTGTTGTATACGAATTTCAACATTATAATCCGCTATAATCTGTTGTAATCAGTTGGGATCAGCAAGTGAATATCAATAAAATCATCAACTTCATAGTGGACATAGGCCATACGCCGAACCACTCTAAAACTCTGTGTTTTCATGCATTTTCTTATATGTTTACTGGTGTGTTTGTTAGATCTGCTTAATTTTACATTTATTCTCTTCATTTTATCTCTTCAAACACATCCGAAGAGTGTTGTGCCCAATTTTGGTACAAACAGTGCTTATTATAAGCATGACCTATTTGTGTTATTAATTAGCATAACTTAAACCATTAAACTTTAACATACCATTCAAACCCACTTGTCAACTCTCATGAAAATGACATGAAACTAAAAACAAAATCTATTTTAAGCATGATCTATTTATTTTGAACTAGTAACATAGATCATCAAATTTTGATTCTAGTTTGACTTTCATCATCAAAATCACTTAGGAAAATGATCAAATAGTTTATATTTATATTGGATTAACATAGCCTATGTGAGATGTTAACATAGACTATCAAATTCACTAAAAAAGAAACATAAAGTACCATCATTCATAATTTCCATTAAGCACAAAACAAGAGACTACAAATGCAACCATGTTATGTTGATTTAGTATGATTCATGAGAGCCTCATTACCCCTAAATTGAAAGGGTTTAGCTTCTCATGATTGAATTCATATCAACACAAAATGGTTTAAGCATGAAAAACAAGGAAAATAAAAGCTAATCAAAAGAAAAGAGAACTAACTACTTGCATAAAATAAATCTAAACTAATTGCATGAATTAAATCTATACTATTAACATGAAATAAAAGTGACATAAACTAACATAAATGAGCATGAAATACAATAGCATAAGAGAAAAGAGCATGTAAACAAAACCAAATAAGAAGAAGGCTAAGAAGCCATTAAAAAGACATTTTATTTATCATTGATTTTGTGGCTACAACATGCATTAAAGAGAAGAGCTAATTACATGAAACATAAGGGGTATTTATACATGCTTAAAACCCTAATTTTATTTTTAGGGGACTATCAAAAAAAGCCCTTGAGATTGCATAGCCTCCAAGTAATCATTAAGAAATGAATTTATCCCCATTAACATGTGCATGTGCTTTTAATTATGGTCCATTAAGTAGTGGGCATGTGGGCTCGTCCATGTTGCATTATTTCTTTTCTTTTCAATATTCTTTTGGCCTTGAATACTTGTGCATGCATCTATCCATAAAGCTCCATCTAATTTGCACTCGATTTTCTACAAATAAAAATGAAAATGTGCAAATAAATTTTCTCCAAATTAATTCATACACAAAATTATCATTTTGCCCCCAAATGAAGATTAATGAATGATGATTTGAAAACAATTTCGATTTTGGTTTCAACATGTAAAATACTCTAATATGCTTACTTATTTTAATAAAAGAAGATTAAATATGAGAGCATAAATACACACTTTTACATGCATAACAAATACCCCCACACCTAGCTTTTTATTCATCATCGAATAAACTAAAACTAGGATAAATCCGTTTTTATAGGAAACACGATTGCAACAAGCCATTAAACCTCTGGTGTCCCTAGTAGGACGAGTGCTGTCTCGTGAGGGTTTTTAGCAGATACTACCCACACATTCCAAATGCGATATGCAAATTCTAATGCGACTACATGATGCAAGTTTTTGAAAATATTTACAAATGAAAATTTTACTTTTAAATTAACACGAGTAAGTTAGATATAAGTTTAGGTTATTATCAAGAAATTTTAGTCTTTTTACTCATCAAAACTTCCAACAAAAATTAATTTATCATCACAATTGGATTCTAGTTTGGCTAGTTGTTTCGGTTGATAATATAGTGCAACTATGAAATGAATCCTTTAGTTTATCATCAAACTTTTGCAAAGTGGCATTTTTATTTATTTTGAACAACAAGTCAAATCAATTAAGTGAAGATAGTGCTTGGGTTTCCATTTCTTGCTCTCTCTATTTTGAAAAATATTAACATTATTATTTACACACCTAACTCAGATATGCTGAGGCCAGATATACCGATCATGCACTACCTTTCCGGCTTACTTGAGAAGTGTACAGAGCATGGCGAGTGTACACACTTGAGTATGAACACATGACTCTAGGTGTTTATTATTATTATTTTAATTTTATTTACATACACCTAACTCAGATATTCTGAGGCCAGATATACCGATCATGCACTGCCTTTCGGGCTTACGTGAGAAGGGTACAGAGCATGGAGAGTGTACACACTTACGTGTGAACACATGACTCTAGGTGTTTCTTATTTTTATGAATATTTTTTAAAAGGAGAGTTATGCAAAATCATCTTAGCACCACTTAACTTAGAAGATCAAAAATGTTTTCACCTTTACTTTAAATCAACTATTCTTTTAAACAAAGATTACAATTAGGATATACTTCATAGTTATCACCTATGAACCTTCCTGTATACTAGTTACCCCATAGTTGCTTGTAATCAAACTTTTCCTTTCATTTTTGTTGAGACATGTAAATTTTCAAAAATTTTAGTTCAATAATAAAAAACGTATACTTATTTTATCGTGTTTCTTAAAAAGTAAATCAATATGCTAAAAATAAAATTGTTTGGGGATTTTTTTTGTTTTTTTTTGTTTTTGGAAAGAAAATGCAAAAAATAAAGCATGAAAAATCAAATTAAACATGAGACTTCCCCCACACTTGATTTCGACTATGTCCCCATAGTCAGTGCATGATATAATGAGTGTAATCAAGAAAATTTTGTATATATTTACAAGAGAGGGTTAAAATTTCTTACTAGACGTAGTGTGGCTCATGATGAATCATGATCTCCCCCTCTCGATCATCGCCAACTCTAAGTAAGATTTTAAACGATGACCATTAACTTTAAAAATCGATCCATTCCTAGGGTTTTCTATTTCTATGGCACCATGTGGAAAAACAGTACGTACCCGTATGGTCCAGTCCACCTTGATTTTAATTTCCCAGGGAGCAAATGAAGTCGAGAGTCATTCAAAAGAACTATTTGATTTGGCGAAAATGTTTTTCTTAGAATTGACTTGTCATGAAAATTTTTGTTCTTTCTTTGTAAATTTTCTCATTTTCATACGCGTCATTCGTAATCTCCTCTAATTCATTGAGTTGCAATTTTCTGTTTTCTCCAGCTTTTTCAAGATCAAAATTTATGTTCTTAATCGCCCACAACGCTTTATGTTCAAGTTCGATAGGTAAATGACACGCTTTACCATACTAACCTAAAAGGAGACATCCCTATATTAGTTTTATATGCATCTCTATAAGCCGAAAGCGCCGTTGAGACTTGGTTTTGATTCATGACACGAAGATATCACTACAATGTACAGATTTGATGACTGCTACGACGAGAATATATACTACAAGGAGACAAGACTTCAAAACCGGTGCATCAATTTTATTATTTTTTGATTTTGAGTCTTAGGTCAATATTGTTAAAATCTCTCCTCGGTGACGTATATATTAGCTTATATATTTTATCATTCTATTTTCAAATTTTTTATACATATATATAAGCATATAAATAAATAAATAAAGTGTGAAAGTTATATTTTTTTATATATATGAAAACTGTGCATATTGCACAAAATTCACCAGGTCAGTCGACTGACCCAGAGGTCCAGTCGACTAACACTGGAAAATTTGTGCAACATGCATAGTGCACAGATATATGAATATATATATATTTAAATTCGTTTGAATATTCAGTCGACTGACCCAGAGGCTCAGTTGACTGAATTTTTATAACAATCACTTTTCGAAAAGACACGACTTTTTGTGAAGAGTTGCGAACCTCTAACGAAAAGATTCGGACACACACTTCGATCGAAGCTCTTCACCAACAGTCGCTGCTTTCTAACCTTTATAAATACATACTTCAACTTGATTCCAAATAACTGAATTACAATCGAATATTCCTATCTCTTTGATCTAACTCTCTGAAATCTATTTGCTATCATACTTTCAATTATTCTACATTAAAGCAATACTAAACCTTTCTATTCTTCATATACTTCAAATATATATATTTATACTCAAGGAGAAGATTATAGGAAGGGTGTACTACAAGTGACAAATCCGTGTTATTAAGAACACACAAAGTCAAAACTATTTTTGTATTTGTTGAAGTCCTGTTCTGCTGCTCAGGCGTGTGAAGTCCTCTTCGGCTGCTGAGGCGAAATCCTAGTCTGCTGCTCAGGTCCTTGTTCGGCTGTTCAAGGGTTGTATATACCTGTTTCTCCGGGTTAAGTGAGGGTTATTAGTGAAATTCCAGAAGGAGTCTGGGACTGGACGTAGGACGGTG
Organism: Allium fistulosum; assembly: GCA_030737815.1. NCBI lineage: Eukaryota > Viridiplantae > Streptophyta > Magnoliopsida > Asparagales > Amaryllidaceae > Allium > Allium fistulosum. Next base: position 1,132,617,537 of record CM060906.1, on the reverse strand, counting down.
CTCCGAACCAGTATAAAAATCTCTGGTGACATTTTTACTCTACTGCTTTTATATTCCGCACTATTTACCATATAGCTATCATCATTATACTCTATATTATCATATATCCATATTACACGATCCATAGAACACTTTCATTTGGTATCAGAGCCTGGTATTATATCGATCGTCACAACATCATAGAATAATGGCCAGAAAACGATCCAGTCGAAATACAACAGGCAAAATCCCTATCAAAGCCACCAGTGAGGACTACAAAAAGGTACTTTCTGATTTACAAATTTCAGTAAAAGATAATAATGAATTAGTTAGTATAAGAGGAAAGATTTCAAAGTTTAATTTTATTATTTTAGAAAAGATGAAATCTATTGAACTTGAAAATGAGAAATTGAAAAATGAGAAGTTGAATTTAGAAAATCAACTTGGTGTTTTAAATAATAATTTTATAACTGTTAAAGATTTTGTAGATGTACAAAACACCATATTTGAAAAAGAGAGAGAAAATTTTTCAAAAGAAATTACGGATTTGAAAAGACAAAATGATTTATTACAATCATCTTTAGATAATTCAGAATCTCGAATTTTTCTTCTCAAAAATGAGAACTGTACGTTAAAAAAGGAGAATTCTGAATTAAACAAGCAAATTGATATTTTGAAAAACAGTAATATTTCTTTTCAAAATAATAATTGTGACTTTAAAGCTAAATTTGATAAACTTAACACTGAAGTCACAAAATTAAATAAAGGTCAAAACGATTTAAACATAATTTTATCTCGTTCTAGACCTTTACATGATAAAAGTGGTTTAGGATATACTAAAACTGATCGTAGAAATAGCACTTGATACGCTTTCATGTATAGTAAAAATGTTAGTGCTACTACTAAATTTCGAGTAAAGTCGAAATCAAATTTTCATAGAAATTCAAACACTGTTATGACCAATAATGTTTATAATTTCTCTAGAAGTACAAAATCATTGAAGAGAAATATGAATAAAAATTATCTAAGTATTTGGGTTCCTGTTAAATGGAAAAATAGAGAAAAATGCATTAATGATTATTTTGATATGGTAGTTAATAATGAAAATTATATTTATAAAGATTCAACCACACCCAAATGGGTATGGTTTCCTAAAAATTAGGAAATTATAAGAACCTTGGGTATCGCATGCTTTAAATGTTCATTGTTTTCTGATACCTTACATTATAAGTAGTAGTTATTTTGTTCTATATTGTTAAACACTTATGTGGTATATAATATTTGTTATCATATAAACTCAAACTCTCTTTTTCGTCGATGACAAAGGGGGAGAAAGATATTGCTCTAACACAATTTTCAGAAATAAACAATGCAAGCACAGATTAAGGGGGAGAAAAGTAAGTGTTACCTTAAAACTCTTATTTGTGATGTTGCAATGTATGAATGCTTATTGCTATGTTTTGAATATCTATGAATACATCATACTATTATTCATGCTCTTTATTCCTTTTTGTCGATGACAAAGGGGGAGAAATATTATTACTAACATTGAGAATGCAGGATATAGAGTGTCAAAGATTCAGGGGGAGTAAGTATTTATATTATATATACAGTCGAAACCTATATTTATTTACAGGTTGTCATCAATCAAAAAGGGGGAGAATGTTGAGACTTAGTTTTGATTCATGACACAAAGCTATCACTATAACGTACAGATTTGACGACTACTACGACGAGAATATATACTACAAGGAGACAAGACTTCAAAACCGGTGCATCAATTTTATTATTTTTTGATTTTGAGTCTTAGGTCAATATTGTTAAAATCTCTCCTCGGTGACGTATATATTAGCTTATATATTTTATCATTCAATTTTCAATTTTTTTATACATATATATATATAAGCATATAAATAAATTACAAAAGTGTGAAAGTTATATATATTTTTATATATATGAAAACCGTGCATATTGCACAAAATTCACCAGGTCAGTCGACTGACCCAGAGGTCCAGTCGACTGACACTGGAAAATTTGTGCAACATGCACAGTGCATAGATATATGAATTTATATATTTAAATTCGTTTGAATATTCAGTCGACTGACCCAGAGGCTCAGTTGACTGAATTTCTATAACAGTCACTTTTCGAAAAGACACGAATTTTTGTGAAGAGTTGCGAACCTCTAACGAAAAGATTCGGACACAGCACTTCGATCAAAGCTCTTCACCAACAGTCGCTGCTTTCTAATCTTTATAAATACATACTTCAACTTGATTCCAAATAACTGAATTACAATCGAATATTCCTATCTCTCTGATCTAACTCTCTGAAATCTATTTGCTATCATACTTTCAATTATTCTGCATTAAAGCAATACAAAACCTTTCTATTCTTCATATACTTCAAATATATATATATATTTATACTTGAGGAGAAGATTATAGGAAGGGTGTACTACAAGTGACAAATCCGTGTTATTAAGAACACACAAAGTCAAAACTATTTTTGTATTTGTTGAAGTCCTGTTCTGCTGCTCAAGCGTGTGAAGTCCTCTTCGGCTGCTGAGGCGAAATCCTAGTCTGCTGCTCAGGTCCTTGTTCGGCTGTTCAAGGGTTGTATATACCTGTTTCTCCGGGTTAAGTGAGGGTTATTAGTGAAATTCCAGAAGGAGTCTGGGATTGGACGTAGGACGGTGCTCCGAACCAGTATAAAAATCTCTGGTGACATTTTTACTATACTGCTTTTATATTCCGCACTATTTACCGTATAGCTATCATCATTATACTCTATATTATCATATATCCATATTACATGATCCATAGCACACTTTCAAGCGCATCTGTCAATTTTTGTGACCAATCTTCTTTTTTATTCACTGGTTTCCCCAAAATTTGATTGATTTGGCGATTTGAAACTTCAACTTGACCACAAGTTTAAGGATGATAAGGAGTGGATAACTAGTGGGTTATTGGGTATTTCTTCATTAGTGTTTCAAATGATCAATTAAAAAAATGGGTTCCATTATCGCTTATTATTATGTGAGGTGTTCCAAACCTCGAAAAGATGTTTTCTTTTATGAATTCCACAACAACTTTGTGGTCATTTGTTTTACATGGAATGGCTTCAACCCATTTAGAAACATAATCAATAGCAAGAAGAATGTACAGATTTTCGAAAGAGTAGGGAAACAGTCTTATAAAGTCAATACCCCAAACGTCAAGGATTTCAATCGTAAGAATGGAATTCAAAGGCATGATGTTTCATCGAGAGTTTTTACTAACATTTGGCAGTGATTACAAGTTCTACATAACTCGAATGCAACTTTGAAAAGTGTAGGCCAATAAACACCGCATTGAAGTACCTTTTCTACTATTTTCTTTGGACTGAAATGACCACCACAAACTTGGTCATTACAAAACGAGAGAACACTCTTAATTTCACAATCTGGGATGCAACGTCGAATGATTTGGTCAAAACAATAGTTAAATAAGTATAGATCATCCCAATAGAAGTACTTGACTTGGGAGAGAAATTTATATTTATCTTGTTCGGACCAAAATGAAGGAGTTTCCTTAGTGACTAAATAGTTCGCTATATCGGCATACCATGGATCGATGGAAACGAAAAGGAGTTTTTCATCAGGAAAGTTCTCGTTGATCAGTAAAGAAGATGGTGCATTTGGAAGACACGACAGATGATCAGCAATGGCGTTATCGGATTCTTTTTTGTCTTTGATCGTAAGGTCAAATTCTTGATCAAACGAGACTTAGCATCCTTTTTAGCGAAAAGGTATCTAAGAGCGTAGTGCCCAGTGTAAACCGTAATGTTTGAGCCAATCGAAAAAGGATGGAACTTTTCAAGCGCAAAGACTACCGCTAGAAGCTCTTTTTCGGTGGTTGTGTAATTGATTTGAGAATCATTTAAAGTCATACTAGCGTAGTAGATGACATAAAGAATTTTGTTGATGCGTTGTCCAAAGACAGCACCAACCGTAAAGTTAGAAGTGTCACATATTATTTCGAAAGAAAGATTCCAATTGGGTGAGCATTTGATGTGAGCAGAAATGAGTTCACTTTTAAGACGTAAAAAAGCAAAAACATAGTTAGAATTGAAATCGAAAGGAACATCTTTTCCTAAAAGAGTAGTCAAAGATCGAGCGAATTTACTAAAGTCTTTCATAAAGCGTCGATAGAAACCAGCGTGTCCAAGAAATGAACGAATGTCCTTGACAGATTTGGGAATGAGTGGATTCGCAATTACGTCAACTTTTGCTTTATCTACCTCAATGCCTTTATTAGATATGACATGCCCAAGGACAATACCATGTTTGACCATAAAATGGAATTATTCCCAATTTAACGTTAAGTGTTTGGCCTTGCATCAATTCAGAACCATCTCGAGATGGTGTAAGCACTCGGAAAAAGAATTTCCAAATATGGAAAAATCATCCATAAATACTTCTAAAAATGTTCGATAATGTCGGAAAAGATGCCGACCATGCATCTTTGGAAAGTAGTAGGAGCATTGCAAAGGCCAAATGGCATATGTCGATACGCAAAGGTGCCAAATGGACATGTGAAAGTCATTTTCTCTTGATCTTTGGGAGCGATCGGAATTTGGTTATAACCAGAATAACCATCAAGAAAGCAATAGAATTCATGGCCAGCTAATCGTTCAAGAATTTGGTCAATGAAAGAAAGAGGAAAGTGATCTTTACGTGTTGCAGCATTTAATTTTCAATAATCAATGCAAACACGCCACCCGTTTGAGTACGAGTTGGAGTGAGTTCGTTAGCATCATTTGTGATAACGGTAAGTCCAGAATTTTTAGGCACGACATGAATTGGGCTAACACATGAACTATCAGAAATGGGGTATATGATTCCATTATCGAGGAGTTTAAGAATTTCGTCTTGAACTGCTTCCTTCATTTTAGGGTTAAGCCTTCATTGCACGTTACGGACAAGCTTGGCTTCGTCAACTAAGTGGATGCGATGTTGAATAAGAGCGAGACTACTTCCATTAATACCGGTAATCGACCATCCAATTGCCTCTTTGTTTTTCGACAAGATTGAAAGAAAGGAGGTTTCTTGATTAAGAGACAGATTTGAAGAGATTACGAGAGGAAACATTTCGTTGTCGCCTAAGTATGCGTACTTAAGGTGATTAGGAAGAGGTTTGAGTTCCAACCTAGGGGTTTCTCAATCAAAGAATTTGGTTGAAGTTCTGACTCAACCGTGAAGGGTTCAAATGAAAACGCATATTCGATCTCGTTAGATTCTTCCTTGAACAGTTGTTCGTATCCGGTCTCGCGTTCGTTGCTAATGTCAATTGTTTCGTGTCAAAATTTTCTTGAATGGAGCTAACTTCCAACGTTTGGTCAGGTGGTTCGTTCGATTGATTTTCGAGATTGAAGATGTTAAGATACAAAGTCATGTTACCAAAATAAATTTTCATTGAACCATTTCGACAATTGATTAAGGCATTCGAAGTGGCTAAGAAAGGTCGTCCTAGGATAAGAGGAATTTGACTCATCAGGTTATTCACCGGTTGTGTCTCAAGGATGATGAAATCAATGGGGAATATGTATTGACCGATTTTGATGAGTACGTCCTTGATTTCTCCCACAGGTTTCTTTATCGAATGATCGTCAAATTAAAGAGTTACTTTCATCTGTTTTAGTTCACCCAAGCCAAGTTGCTGGTAAACTGAATAAGGAATTAAGTTCGCACTCACACCCAAGTCTAGTAAGCACTTATTAATCGTCTTGTCTTCTATCGTGCATGAGATCGTCAGACATCCATGATCTTTGTATTTTACGGGAATTGATTGAGACAAGACTTTGCTAAGACCGACAGCTAAGGAAACTTTCTTGGGTATATGAGTGTGTCTTTTTTAAGTACACAGGTCCTTGAGAAACTTAGCATAAGTTGGGACTTGTTAAACGATATCAAGGTGAGGAATGTTTACTTTGACTTGTTTGAAAATTCCAACATCTTTTCCATTTGATTAGAAAGTTTCTTAGGTCGAAGTCGATGTGGAAATGGAATACGATACTCAGTAGGTCGATCTACTTGAGTAGAAGAAGAATTTGGATTGGAATTTAATTCGATATTTGACTCGATGTTTTGTTCAGAATAGCTTGTCATTTTTCGAAGTGTCAAGAGGAGCTTTTGGTAAATCATTTGGATTTACAACTTGGTTATCAATTAGTTTACCGGAACGCAAAGCCGTGATCGCATTCAATTGGTTCACATTACTAACTTGAACGACATGAGCTTGATTCGAGTTCGTGTTTTGATTTTTAGGGTTTGAAACTGGCTGACTTGGGAACGTGCCTCGTTTACGTTCACTCACAGAAGTGGCTCATCGACTCATTTGCATTTCAAGTTTAGCAATTGATTGACTCGTATTTTGCATGTATGAGGTTAACAAATTTTGCAAATTGCTATTTGATTAGAGGTTTTGAGTGGTCGCTTTAGCCAAAGTTTCAAGACTTTTCTCAAGTGAAGTCATTCGTTTGTCATCTTGGGGAGCGAAAGATTGTTGCGGTTGATTTTGAGATGGAGGCGCAAAATTTTGTTGAAAGTGGTTGGGCTGACATGAAGGATTCAAAGCATTGATCGAAAATGCTTGAAAATTGGACTGAACCAAATCCGCGTTAGAATTTTTTTTGATTCCATGCAAAGTTAGGATGATTTCTCCAACCGGGATTGTATGTTGGAGAAAATGAGTCATTCTTAACCTTGTTAAAAGCATTGAGTTATTCTAGTGAATGAGGACACTGATCAACGATGTGATTCGGATCATTACATTTATAACACAATGGTTGGGAAACTTGGTTCATTTGATTAGATGAGAAAACGTTGTCGAAGTTATTGATCATTGCATCAATTTTAGCTTCCAAAGCCAACGATGATCCTATCGAGTGTGTGCTCGACTGTGAATGAATGGATTTCTCATTAGAACGTTCCCGTTGGGATGACTTTTTGGCCAAGTTATCAAGGAATTGCCAAGCATCTTCGTTATGTTGGGTGAGAAAATTTCCTTGGCACATCGATTCAAGCATGGTTCATGAACTTTTTTCAAGTTCATCATATAAGATTTGGCAAAGAGTCCATTTTTTGAAATTATGGTGTGGACATTTTATCAAAATCTCTTTGAATCTCTCAAAGTATTTTCCGAAAGATTCACCCCTGAATTGATGAAAATTCACAATTTCGTTTCGTATTTTGGTTGTTTTTTCCAAGGGGTAGAACTTTTTTAAGAAACTTTAACGAATTCTTCCCAAGTTTTGATCGAGTTCGAAGGTAAGCCATACAGCCATTTTTTAGCGTAATCGGTAAGGGCGAATGGAATTAACCCAAGTTTGATTCCGTCATTACATAATTGTTGGAGTTTAATGGTTGCATATACTTGTTCGAATTTCGTTAAGAAGATGTATGGGTCATCATGTTCAAAACTGCCAAATTTCGGGAGTGTGGTAATATGATTTGAATGGATTTCGAAGTGGTTACCCATTGGGGTGAGTAATGTGATACAAGAAGGGATAGAAACTTGGTCGGGAAAGATTCTATCCATGAGAGTCCAAGTACTCATGCATGAGTATAAAGATTAAGGAGAGAAAGATGTGAGAATCAAGGTTAAGAGAATGAAACAAGGTTTAGAGAATGAAATGAAGTGAAAAATTCTTTTTTTTTAAAGGAAAAATATTTACCAAAAAGAATTTATTTTTCAAAAGGGAAATTTGATTTGATTTGTTTTTTGGATTTTAAAATTTTTTCTTTTTAAAAAAATATGTTTTTGTTTTTGAAAAGATTTTTTGCTTCTAAAACTAAATTAAGGAAAATGCTTTTTTTTAATTTTTGATTTTGTTTGATTTAATTTGTATTTTTTTCTTTTGGACTTTGGTTTAAAAACTAAGTTAAAGAAAATGTGATTTTTTTTATACTTTTAGATTTTTTTGTTGTTTTTTTAATATATGCATGAACTAATGCAACTAAATGAATGCAAGGACTTAACTACAAATTTTCTGTCCTTAGTAGCTCCTAAGCCAATATTGTATAATATCACTTTGACTTGATTTAACAAAATAATTCTTAGCCAGGTAACGGACAGGGGTTATCGGTGCTCCATGAATCACCGTAGCAATGCAGCCAAAGGTTTAAGTACCTTCAGAGAAATAATCACTATAATATTTACGAATCACCGTAATATTTATAAACGATTATTGCTCTGTCGTAGCCTAGACACTAAGAAATAGATTGTTAAAAGAAATCAACTTGTCAAGATATAATTTTTCCCTTGATGAGCTCACGAATCACTCAAGTCCAATATCTAGCCGTTATTATTAGTCAAATTCTACTATAATATGCGATTTGTGGGCTAAGGAAGGGGTGATGAAATATCCCACCTTATGTGAAGTTGGGTATTGCCCTTAGAAAAAAAGATGATATGATGCAAAATAGAAATTAAATGTGATTTTTGAATTTTTTTTACAATGCAATAAAAATAAAATCAAGAGATATGAACACGATATTAGAGCTTTCAGAATTATTTGCAATTTTATTTTCAAGCAATAATTTTTCTAAGCTAGCAAGCAAAGCGGCGCAATTATTTAGCAAGCGGTTCCTTTTCGCAACTGTACAACCTAGAAATTTGAACAAGATGGATATATTATATATATATATATAATTTTTTCGTTCTACTTTTTTTTGTTCTTTTTTTACCTTTTGTTTTAAAGAAGAGTATGAAAACCAAAAGTAAATTTTTTTTATCGTTTAACCAAGAAAAATTCAAACCAATTTTTTCATATTTTTTTCAAAAGAGAAGAATAAAACTTAAGTAAACAGAAATCGAACAAAAGAAAACTAAATACTCAAACTTCACATAATGCGAGCCCACAAGTAAAAACTTAAGTAAAATGAACCAAAATTAAAATCGAAATTTTCTAAATCTCACCAGCACAAACACTTTGCTCAAACTTGTTTGTTCTATCTCATTCACTTCCAACTCAAACTTGATTCCAAATTCCAAAATTCGATTCAGAGTCTCAAAACGATTTCCAAAATTCCAAAATTCAATTGAGACCAAGACTTCAATTCGGCGAGTTGGGTTTGGGGATTTTGTGTTCGCTGATTGAAGTCGCGATTGCACTTGGTTTTGGTTATGGAAGTAAGAGGTGATCGCGGTTTTGTGGTTGGTTGGATTTAGGGGGGTGAAGTGCAGTTCGTGAAGTTCTAAGACGATGCAGATTTATGTGGGAGATGATGAAGGGGCTCTGTAAGTTGTAGTTGCAGTTATTGGTTGTAGACGTTGCGGTGCAGAGGAGGATTGGTTGTGGTGATTTCTGAGAAGGGTGTGTGGAGTTTGTTCGGAGGAGCATAGAATATGGTGGTTTTATGATGTAGTTGCAATGCAGTTTTGGTTGTTCTGTGGGGTGCAGTGTCACAGCAGTTTGGGTTGCAGTTTGGGTGGAGGTTGCAATGGGTGGTTTGGGTTGATGAAGGTGATGTTTGGGTGGAGTTTGATGGAGATGAAGTGTTGGAAAGTTTGAAGGTTGGTGAAGGGATTTGAGTTGCTGTATAGGCTGAAGTAGAAGGTGGAGTTGCCGTGATTGGCAGCGGTTGAGGTTTGGGGTGAAAGAGAAACAGTGGTTCGATGTGAAGGAGAGGTTGATTTGGTTTGTCGTGGATGGTGGTTGATGGTTTGACGGTTGTAAGTGTTTGGGAAGAAGTGGCTGGGGGTTGTTGTTCTGGTTATTGTAGACAGAAGCTGGTGGTTTTGTATTGGTGGCAGGGAGGATTTGGTTAGCGGAGTGATTGGATTTGGCTTCGGTTGTACATGAGTTGGGTGGTTTGGTTGCAGGATAGTAGATGTGGTGGCAGGACTGTGGAAGATGGAGGAAGTTGGTATGATATAATTTGTGATGGTTTTGAGTGTACAAGTTGTGGTTTGAGTATTGCAGCTACCAAGTGAGTGTGGTCGGAGGCTTGTTGTGGATATGCTGGTGGGTTTTCAGGTGGTTGTTGAGTTTGGTTTGGGGAGATGGTGATGATACTGTAAGGTGGCAACAAAACTATTGAAAAACAGTGAACCATTAAAAGAGAAAATAGTGAAGTAACCAAAAACTTGGTTTAATTGAAACCTGCAAAAGAAAAGAGAACTAACTACTTGCATAAAATAAATCTAAACTAATTGCATGAATTAAATCTATAATATTAACATAAAATAAAAGAGACATAAGTTAACATAAAAGAGCATGAAATAAAATAGCATAAGAGAAAAGAACATGTAAACAAAACCAAATAAGAAGAAGCTTAAGAAGCTATTAAAAAGGCATTTTATTTATCATTATTTTGTGGCTACAACAAGCATAAAAGAGAAGAGCTAATTACATGAAACATAAGGGATATTTATACATGCCTAAAACCCTAATTCCATTTTTTGGGGACTACCAAAAATGCCCTTGAGATTATGTAGCCTCCAAATAATCATTAGGAAATTAATTAATCCCCATTAACATGTGCATGTGCTTTTAATTATGGTCCATTAAGTAGTGGGCATGTGGGCTCCTAGCCTCCTCCTTGTCGCATTATTTCTTATCTTTTCTACATTCTTTTGGCCTTGAATACTTGTGCATGCATATATCCATGAAGCTCCATCCAATTTGCACTCAATTTTCTACCATAAAAATAAAATTGTGCAAATAAATTTTCTCCAAATTAATTCATATACAAAATTACCATTTTGCCCCAAATGAAGATTAATGAATGATAATTTGAAAAAAAACTTAGATTTTGGTTTAAACATGTAAAATACGCTAATATGCTTACTTATAATAAAAGAAGATTAAATATGAGAGTATAAATACACACTTTTACATGCACATCACCCAACAACAAACTACCAAGTGAGTCATTCCATAGTTATCCAATAACTATCAGTACATAACCCCTTGGTGCCCCTAAAAGCCATGAGTAATACACTGTCCAACATTTAGAGAGCATTACATACTCTAGTCTCATTGAATGTATCAATATCCGGTCTCAATACATCTTGACTAGGAATATTTAAAAGGGGCATTTCACCAGAAGGACAAACTTTGCAGTCCAATTTGTTTCTAGGACACACATTCAAAGAAATTACTTTCAAGGCCAAAGTTAGTAGAATAATTACTTTCAAGGACAAAGTCAGCAGTCCAATTACTTTTAAGGACATAATTTCATAGGTTTTTAGGCCCTAGAAACTAATTATTTTACGTTTTGTCATTGAAAAAAATTATTTCAATTGTGTGTCCTAGAAACTAATTCCACTTGCTAAAGAGGCCCTTGTGGCTAATTTCCACTATTTAAAATGGTATGATTATTCATTATGATAAATTATTCATGGTTATAACACTTTGTAACCACTATCACAAAACCTATCATTTATGGATTTTCTATTAAATATACTTTTAATTAAATTGATTAATTAATATAACACATTCTATCAAGTATATGATAGAAAGAAAACACCTTTTATTCAAACAAGGTTGGTTATCGAGTTAGATATATGTAACAAATTACATAATTTCCCCTTGGACATACCCCTTACTTTATCAAGGACACCTTTATATATTAGAGATTCATAATTTAATATATAAATTAGAGTGGTCTCGGTTTAAGGAATAATGTATTTCTGATGACATACTCTCGTGATTCAAGCTTCAGAAACATTTGAAATCACGGTACATGTACTTTATGTATGCACTTATTTCAAAAATCTATTTTGGGTCTACATCGGTTCCACTTAAATTATGTTTATACAAATATAATTATATAAGTTTAATTTATTTATAACACTCATAATTTAATTCAAATTATATATTGTATATATGTAACTTGTCAACTAAATTAATTAATTTTAGTTGTTATTAACTAAATCAAATTTAATTTATTTTGGTTCATATTAATTATATCATATTAATTAATTAAATCACATTTAATTCACTTTTGATTTTTATATTAATTAAATCATATATGATTTGTCTTAAATTCTTAATTTGATTAACCAAATTTGTTCGATTTTATTGTATTTAAAATTTTAGAAATTTTATATTGTTCATCTCAAATAATTTAGGATGAATAACCAACTATAACATTTATGGTATTGATTATACACACACATTGATATATATATATATATGTATGTATGTATGTATGTATGTATGGATCGAAAATTATTTCAAGGGGCATGTATCATCATTTCAAGGTTTACTTTAATGCATTGGAAGTGGGCTATATTTCTAATAAAAATACAATTATGAATGCTTAATTATAATGTTTTATTATATACATATACCTTATATTGTTGGTTAGATGATAATTTTGATTTGCAAATGATATTGTCCCAAATTATTTTAGTTGTATGTGCGTATTTAATTAAATATTAAAAAAAATTATCAAACAGATCTCGGGTCGGTATAGCTCTACAATTCAAAAAACATTATTTTATTATTTTATTGAATTAATACATAATATATAAATAGATATGTATAGTTTATAATTAATTACAATATTATACTTTAATCAAATATGGTCGTATAATTTTATATGTAAAGTATTAAGGATAATTTTCGACCGTGATAAAATATTTTTGCATATTCTATTATTATTTAAGTTACTTATTACATAAATCAATTATATTAATTTAAATATATTATGAAAATTATGTTTTATATTTTACAAAATAATTTAGCACAAATGACACTTTTGGCAAAAAGTAAAAAACATTCTTTACTTTTAAAATTAATTTTAAATAACGGCCGAAAATAGAAAAATCAATTTTAAAATTATTTTAAATCAAAAATTATATAATAAAATTTTCACAACATAAAATATCGTTTAGGATTTTCTACAAATTTAAATTCAAAATTAAATTTTGAAATTGTTTTTACTAATTTTTTAATATTTCTCGAACAGATATTTAAATAAAATATATTCGAAAAATAAAAAATATATATATATACAAGGCCATGCGTAAGATCTAGTCATTTATATTTGTCAAAATATTTTTTGAATATTTTATTAACATTAATCTACATATATTATTTTATTATGCTTATATTTATGTATAAATATTTAACATATATATATATATATATCATTAATTAATATACTTGCATATATATATATATATATCACTTTCATCTTTATAAAAAAAATTGATGAATTTTTTAAATGATTTCATTATATTTAAACAAGTCTATTATATAATATGTATATACAATGGTAATATTTTCATAAGATTTTATGTGTGTTTGTGTATTTATATGTGTGTGCATATGTGTATGTATAAATAAAACTATAATATATATGTGTGTGTATGTGTATGTATAAATAAAACTATAATATGTGTGTGTGTGTATTTGAAATATTTATATATAAATCAAAGTATATATATACATATTGGATGAGCTAACACGTCCATTGTGATGTAAATCCCAACATCAATACACGGGCATGTTATACCTTGAATGGATTGATATGTTACACACACACACATATATATATATGTGTGTGTGTGTGTGTGTGCGCGCGCGCGCGTTTGGTACACGTATGTGTTTGTGTGTGTGTGTGTATCATAACATAAATTAAATAAAACTATATCAATTTATAAATTTAAATAAAATTTAGAAATGTTCTAGATAAACTAGACTTCATAGGCCTAATAAAGAACTGATAGGGTAAAAAAATTTGAAATTCACCCATAACTTCCGTTGCGGCTAGCCCAGTCCAACAATAGTATCAAAGCGCAATAGCCTATGTTGTCTAAATTAATCATATTAGGGTTAACTAATTAAGCTCACAACCCAATTAGTAAGGTATCTAGATAGGTAGTGTCTAGGATTGAGTTTGAGTAATCAAGTACTTTGCCCTACTTGGCTACCAACTTGGCCCGAACAGATATGTAAGCCCAAAGGTTGCCCTTAATAGAAAAGGCCTAAATTCAAATTTGGTCTTGGGCTAATTTTTAAAATTGTTTGGAAACTAAAAATATAAGATTTTAAATTTGAAAGTATTTTATGATGAATTTTTTTAATTTATAATAAGAGATACATAGATTATAAAAATTATATTAAAATAAAGTTTTTCAAAATGTTTGAAAAATAATACAAATTAATTTCAAAACTGTAAAATTTAAAATTATTAATAAGACAAATAAAACAAATAAATAAATTTAGTTAATTAATAAATGTATACATGTATTATATATTATGATATATGTTCTGTTATTTTAAAACGTTTAAAATGACATAGGTATACATGTATGTATATGAAATAAAATTTGAAATTAGTATTATTTAATTAAAATAGTTTAATTAAATAAATTAAAAGGTTAATTAATTAAATAATATACACAGTATATGATATATGTGTTGTACTTAAAGTTTTTATTATATAATAAATATTAAATATAAATGTTATATTAAGATAATATAAATTAATTAAATAAGATTTAATTAATATAATATTATACATAAGATTATTATAGAAGTAATATGAAATAAAAGGTTATATAGTAATAAAACTTATATAATATGAATATATAAATTCAAGATGGAACATTAAGAAACCCTAATAGACCTAAGGAATAAATTTATATGTAAATGTACGTATACTGTGATTTCAAATATGTCCAACACTAGAATCACGAGAGTAATTCATTAGAATTATATTATCCATAAGTCAATATCACTCAATATAATAGAGATTATGAACCTTCAATATAATGTTGTCCTCTACTATATATATATATATATTAATAATGCTTTTATACTCATTAATCGTTGAGCGAACTCAAGCTAAGGATGTTATGTGTGGTATTATTAATATATTGAATAGACGAGGTAAGATAACTATATGTATTTGTTGAGCAAACTCAAGAAACATATATTATACTTAGGCCGTTGCGATATGGTAGGTACAAGTGAATAATTTCATTTTGATTTGTTAATCAAACTCTTGGTGTCACTTACCGAAATTTTCGACTTTCGAAAACTCGACATCGATACTCACTTTATCGACTGCCGAGAAATCGAGTGCCGGAAACTCGAATAGTGATGGTTTTTAAAAAGAAAGAAAAGGTAGAAGAAGAAGAAAAGAGGAAAAAGAAAGAAGAAGAACAACAGAACAACATCAGAACAGAAAACAATATCAGAATCTTACACATCGCAGCGGAACAATATATAATAAATAAACACTAGCCTTTTAAAACAAAGAACTATATCAGTTTATACATACATCAATCATCAGAGTCAATATACAACAATGGACAGTTATATAACTTGTCCTCATACAGAATACACAGCGGAATAAATAATTTCAGATACAAATACTATGTCTCGCCATCCAGCTTGCTTCCAAAGCTCCAGAATATCCAGAATATCCTGATAATATAACTCTAGGCTGCCCGTGTGGAAATTGGTGGGCACCCAGAGTTTAGAAGGGAACAATAAACTCCGAGTCAGTCATGGTGACTGGTGTGAGATCGTAAAACAGTTATTCTTTATAACAACAAAATAATTTTTTTTTAAATAGATTCGCAATGCTTTTTGGAAAATGAAACTACCATAAGGCCTCCCGCACGCACACACAATGCAAACGCAGAATCGGAGGAGATTTCTCCTTATGATAGTCAAAGATGCTTGATACGCAAAATCAAATCATTTTTGATATTATTATTAGTGCATAGTGTAGAAAGCATTTCGAAAGTATAATATAAATCTTAGCCAGCATAGGCATTCCGCACTTATGCCTACTATAGCTACCATCCAAACAGTGGTGACCACCATAAGTGAATGATAGGTTCTACAACTAAAACCGTACAAGTCACGTATTGTTTCTTTGGATTTCCAACAAATGGTCAGGCTAAGGAACTTCCTATTCCACGAACAGAACGCCTCTGGAATGACGTTCCGAGAAATAACCTAACATTACGGTTAGATCTCTGCCAACACAAGGCCGGGTTACCTTTGCAAAAATAGGTAACTACTGACACGCGTATGCCATCCCCCGATCGTAACCGATCTTCCCGAGGATCCCCGATTCGCAACAAACCACATAATAAAAATGCAGCAACCACATAGGTTAAGTATCTGGGCTCCATACCATGATACCACCTCTATCCAGAAGGAATGACATACACTAAGGGGCGCTACTCCCTAGAACCTTGCTGCATCCTTCCTGTTTTGACCATTTCCGGGGTGTGAGGCTCGACGAAATCTCGTCCACAAAGCTACGCTTTCTACAAAGCCATGCTTCGGGTCAAACAAATGATCAACCTATGATCACAAAGATATAAGATCAAACAAATGATCATATCGCAAATGATCAAACACTGATCATTTCACAGCAACACTCAGTATGCCACGTTACCAAATTGGGATATATCGCTGATAAATTTCAACTACATAACCTCTGAGCTCGTACGTCTCAGAGAAGGGTGTTAAGCTAAGAGAATAAATTCTCCGCCACCAACAGATATGCATTTGAAAGAAATCAGCTTTATATCTCAAATTGTAACGTCAGACACACAATCCATACAAGTCTGTTCCGGGATCGAACAGAACCGAAGGCACTTCTCACGAAGCCCTTGCAATTCCGGATAATTTTCAATCACGTCAGGACTTCCCGTCACTAAGGGTGATAAAACCTCTAAATCGGAGATCGGCCGATGTAGAGTAACTCGACGGTAATCCTTCCGTTTTCAAAAATATCCGGTCTTCAACACCGGTCATCAAATGCAATTCATAACGACGTATCACATATTCGGAATGGGTTATACGACCCCATGGTCCTTTCCCGGCTAACCCGAATTATGAGCGATTATTTAAAAACAAGTGTGGCATTCAAATTCATCCAATTCACAACAAATACCCATTCAAGGTAATTATTGATAGTCGGTTATTTAACTATCAATAAAGATGCGCAACATCATCAGATTCCAAATAATTTTCCAAAATTATTTATTTCCCAAAAATATCTTTACTAGATATAGAATTTCCACACTAAACTGTTTGAAAACAAATTTCAAATATTCACTTTCCAATTTATCTTTAAAAGATAAAACTCAAAAACGTTTCATTTCATATTGGAAAACATTTCCATACTTATTTAAAAATAAGTCAGTAATTCACAAATCCATTTATTTTCAACACTTGGAAAATATTTGATATACTTAAATCAAATTAAGTATATATTTCATTCTTTTAAGGAAACCATTTACTATAACAACATTTATTTGAGTCAAAACGAATGTTACGTAAAACATCGTTACGACGACTCAAAATCACTAGTATAGGGATTCGGATCTTAAGATAGATATATATAAATCCCAATACTATATAAAACATTTCCTTCCGGAAATCATTTACTATAACAACAGTGTTATAGTCCACCATTTCCTTATTTCTCGAAAAACGTCTATTTCAACAATGAATGTTGAAATCTATGCTTTCGATTAAAAATACATTTTTAAAACATCTTTAAAATGTTTAACTTCATTTTTTAATATCACTTCTAAAAAAATAAATCCATTTTATTTAATAATATATTCACTATCCAAAATCGTGAATATAATTCACTTAACCAAATTTCAATATTTTCTACACATTTTATTTCAATAATAATTCGCTATCCAAAATCGCGAATATATCTCCTTTAACAACCTTCTATATTTAATTTATCAAATTCAATTGATTTCGAATTTATAAAACAACGTTTATAAATTCTATTTCTATTTTAATAACAACTTCGACTTATAAATCTTCTTTTATTTACTTCTATAATTTACTTATCAAAATAAGTGATTTCGGATTTATAAACAACGTTTATAAATCGCATTTATACTTTATAACAATTTCAACTTATAAAATCATTTCATTTAGCAATTTCTATTTATATCCCATCTAAGTGCAAAAGTCAAATTTATAAGTAAATTTCTTATAAATCTTTTATTCTACAATATCTATTCACTTTATAACTTCACGTTATAAATCTATTAATTTCATTCACTTATGAAATCCATTTATACTTCTTTCTAACACTTATAAAAATTCGTTTTATAAGTCCAATATTTTGATTTATAAAATATCAATTTTATAAACCTTTTAATACAAATCGTTTATAGTTATTCAAAAATCCCAACTTAAACCATTTTATAAATAAATCAACTATTTATTTCAAAAATCACACTTTGGTTAAATTTCACCACAAAATCTTAACTTTTATAACTTTAAGATTTTAACGTTTATAAGTCAATTCAAAAATTCCATAAAACGTATATTTTAAAAATCACTTTAAAAATCCTTTTAAAGTAAAAGTCGTTATTTTTAAACCTCAGACTTGAATCCGATGATGCAACAGCACCAATAAGTCAATCACAACATTCAATATCATATATCAATATGATAATCAACAAATATCACAATATCTGTAAATAAATAAATACTGGTGAGGAATCCAGTTGGATCCCTCCAACCTGTTTCCCTGCATCCACAGACGTTAGCACAATACCAATTCCACTTCGAGGTGGAATATCGCGATATATGGGTTTTATAAAAATCATCCGCTTACTAACGGCGCAATAGGGTCTCATCCGCTATACGAGGCGGGAAATCAATCAATCCAATATATACATATGCCAATATGTATATATTGCTATATATACATATATATATATCCTACTATATCTAATATCACATCCAATAGCAATCAATCAAATCAATAACTGTAGAAATCCATTCCATTCGAGTGAGAAAAATCTCACCTTTGCTTTATTTGCAATCATTTCCATTTTGATCATTCCTTCATTGTATTAACCTTGTAAGACAATTATACAATTTATTAATATTTAAATTAATCGATTAATTAATTCTTAATACATTGGTTTTAACTATTAAATTTGTTATAAATAAATTCCCTTTTTAAATAAATTTTCAGTAACTGAAATAATTATATAAGTCAATTTAACAAATTAATCTCCCTGAATTCATTATTTTAAAATTATATAAGTTAGAAAATAAATGTATAACTTAGTAATTTATTTCACAGTAAAGTAGATTCCTTTTTAAAATTCTTTTAACAGTTGAATTCTTAATTTAAAATAGGCATGTGAAAATATCTATTTTATAACAACTTTAAAATTGAACAGTTCATTCATATATTTTCTCCTATAAACATATAGATTTATATGAAACTAAAATTTGACTTTACTGTAAATTCTTCTTTACATATGTATATAAATAAACTTTAAATCGAATAAAATAAGATAATTCACCTTACTGTACGAAACCGAGGTTCGACCACTACGAACAGATCGCGAGCGCCTCCATTCCCACGAATTGCTGTTCGACATTGCCCACTCGCGCTGCCTCACATCCCAGTTGCAGTCGCGGGACCATCACCATCGACATCCCCTGAACTACGACGCGCCAAATCTCCAGCCTTCACGTGGCATCGAAGACCACCCAGAATCGCGAGATCCAACTCGCGCTCGCGAAACCCCAGGAGCCCTCTAGATGGTTGCCGCAAGGCAACGCGCCTTCACATGGTCGCCGAGGCCAGTCTTCGAGTTGCCTGTCACTCGCGTTCGTCACTGAAGAACTCGCGCCCAGGCTTTTGATTAAATTGATTCGCCTTGATCTCGTGAATTTAATTAAGGGATTTTGAAAAGAAAAAGGAACGAGAGGGAGGGGTTCGACTTTGATTGGCTTCCATTGTTCTTTGATTTTGAATCCAGACCGCTTTTAAACGAGAAGGGGACAGATTTTATCTTAAAATGAGGAACGTGATTTTCTTCTTTCAGGCTTCGGCCATGATTTTGTTGAATGAAGATTTCGTTTGATTTTTATGAAGGGGGAGGGGAATTTAAAAAAACTGAACGAGTAT
Organism: Allium fistulosum; assembly: GCA_030737815.1. Classification (NCBI taxonomy): domain Eukaryota; kingdom Viridiplantae; phylum Streptophyta; class Magnoliopsida; order Asparagales; family Amaryllidaceae; genus Allium; species Allium fistulosum. Next base: position 1,132,597,625 of record CM060906.1, on the reverse strand, counting down.
GGGTGGCGTGATTTCTCGTTCGTGATGCTCGGTTGAAACAAAGGAGCGTTTTATTAGGAACGAAAAGTATAAGATGTGACTAATTTAAATTTAAATATTTAAATTGAATTCAATTAAATTTCGACGCGTTTACTCGTCGTACGGGCACGTATTAACTCCGAAAAATACGAAAATTGAAATCCGACAATAATTCAATATTACGGACCCAATGGAACTGGTTTCGTCGAATTCCGAGACTGTTTGAAAAATGACTATTTTTAAATATCGATTCGAACAATATAATTTCAAACTGAACAATTTACTCCCAAATTCGATTCTGAAGCTTCTGTTATCTTCAGTAATATCAATACGAATTTTAAAAGCTTTCGAAATATTTTTCTTCAGCTTAAAAATGAAAATTCAAATTTTTATTCAGTATTCAATAGATTAAATTTTTAAAATTTAATCGCAAATTTCAAAGTTATATCGGGGATTCAAATTAAATCATCGTTCAAATATTTAAAATTAATTAAATATTTTCAATTTAATTTGTTCAAAATTCTGGGTCGTTACAAACTTCCCTCCTTAAAAGAATTTCGTCCCGAAATTACAAGTTAGGAAAAAAGTCCTTAACTCGTCTACTATTTTTCACAATCTAATAGTTTTATCAATTAATCAAAATAAATATTTCTACTAAAGATTCATTATTAATTCAACTAAATTTCAACTTCAACTTTAAGTTTTAAACAATCAATGTTTTACTACTCTATTCAAATTTAAATTCCAATTCAAATTTTAAACTTCCAAATTTTCTCAAAAAATTTCTAACGCCCTAAATTTCCGAAAAATTTCGCCAGCGTCTCCTTTGCGCGGCTAATACGGTACAACTACAAAATGTCCCTACGGACTCTCAGATTTCAAAAAGAAAAGGAAAAAGCCAAGCGGCTAGACAAGAAAATCAGTAAATCTCATATTGAAATTTAAAATACATACCTTTTGTTGAGCAATTCAAATTTATCTTTGCAATTCCATTCCAATTCCTTTATAACCTGTATATCCTACTAGCCATAATATCTAGTTACATATATTCAAACTATTCTGCAAATTTAATTACAAAATTTTCAATATAAACTGCTTATACATTTCTAGCTTACTATTGAAGTTATACATTCTTTTCATTCAATTTTTACATTTCAAATTCATTTGAATTTAATTCACAATTCCAATCTAATTTGGATTCAGTTTACAATTTCAATTCTATTTGAATTCAATTTTGTCTTCTATTCTGAATATTGAATTTTTTTATCGATTATCTTTAGTTCACTTCATTTGCAATTGATTCCATTCAATTTATTCATTCACTAATTCATTTACATTAGACTGATTCAACATTCAATTAGTTCAATAGCTTAATTCATTTATCAATCCAATTCAGATTCTCAATTTTATTTAACTTTACCAAGGTCAAATTTCATCACTTAATCAAAATCACATTTTATTTTGCTTAATAAAATTGTTTAACCACTTTTTAACAATTCGTTTCACTTCTATTTTCTCATTTTATAAGTTATATAACTTATATTCAAAATTACCACTTGGATTTTTTTATTTTATTGATTCACTTATACTTACTTTAATCCAACTTAAAATTCCTTAAGTTAAATTTATTCAATCTAAATTCACAACAAATTGTATAAGTTATCAACTCATTTATTATTCTCATAAATATTTTTATATAGCATTCCAGAGTCTTAATAACATTTTCAAAGCCATTTTGAAAACAATTCAAATTATCCTTTGAATTTCCAAAACAAACCCAAATTTTTCAAACAACTTCCATTTAAAACAATTTGGCAGCAATTCCTCTTTTGGAAACCCGAAAATGAACATCGGTGATGTCGCGATCATCATCGGAATTATTTTCCAGCGACCGAAAAGAGTTTAGAGCTTTTCATTCCTTCAAAACATTTTTCAGAACCTTTGAAATTCATTTTCAAATCAAAAAGATTTAAACTTTCCAAATCTCTAAAATTTTCAAAACATTTCCAAATACTTTTCTGGAATTCCGTTTCAAATTATAAGTTACGTTTATAATTTACATTCTTAAATTTCATTCGTATGTGAATTAATTTCTTAACTTTGGAGTTACGATTTCAGTTTCTTGTTCAATTTCATATAACAATGATAACATTTCAATATTATCACTTTCCTAACAAACAAGCATCCATATACTATGATAATTCATAGAAAACCATTTCTTTTCTATACAAAAATAGTTTTGGGCAAAATTATTTCATTCACCCTAGTTCAAAATCAATACTGTGTCGGTTTATCTTGTTTAAGAGTTTAGAAACTCCTATCAACACAGTTAGCTAGACTGCACCGACCAGAATCTATAAACAATCAACCGATAAGTCAACACAATACAAAACAAATTTTTATATTCAAATAACAAATACGCGCTCATATCTATTATTACACTCAACTCATTCTAGAGTACTACTGACTCTATCTCTAATGAGTAACACCCAACAGAGCAGGGTTGTCGCTTAACCATATGCTCTGATACCAGCTGTCACATACCGAAATTTTCGACTTTCGAAAACTCGACATCGATACTCACTTTATCGACTGCCGAGAAATCGAGTGCCGGAAACTCGAATAGTGATGGTTTTTAAAAAGAAAGAAAAGGTAGAAGAAGAAGAAAAGAGGAAAAAGAAAGAAGAAGAACAACAGAACAACATCAGAACAGAAAACAATATCAGAATCTTACACATCGCAGCGGAACAATATATAATAAATAAACACTAGCCTTTTAAAACAAAGAACTATATCAGTTTATACATACATCAATCATCAGAGTCAATATACAACAATGGACAGTTATATAACTTGTCCTCATACAGAATACACAGCGGAATAAATAATTTCAGATACAAATACTACGTCTCGCTATCCAGCTTGCTTCCAAAGCTCCAGAATATCCAGAATATCCTGATAATATAACTCTAGGCTGCCCGTGTGGAAATTGGTGGGCACCCAGAGTTTAGAAGGGAACAATAAACTCCGAGTCAGTCATGGTGACTGGTGTGAGATCGTAAAACAGTTATTCTTTATAACAACAAAATAATTTTTTTTAAATAGATTCGCAATGCTTTTTGGAAAATGAAACTACCATAAGGCCTCCCGCACACACACACAATGCAAACGCAGAATCGGAGGAGATTTCTCCTTATGATAGTCAAAGATGCTTGATACGCAAAATCAAATCATTTTTGATATTATTATTAGTGCATAGTGTAGAAAGCATTTCGAAAGTATAATATAAATCTTAGCCAGCATAGGCATTCCGCACTTATGCCTACTATAGCTACCATCCAAACAGTGGTGACCACCATAAGTGAATGATAGGTTCTACAACTAAAACCGTACAAGTCACGTATTGTTTCTTTGGATTTCCAACAAATGGTCAGGCTAAGGAACTTCCTATTCCACGAACAGAACGCCTCTGGAATGACGTTCCGAGAAATAACCTAACATTACGGTTAGATCTCTGCCAACACAAGGCCGGGTTACCTCTGCAAAAATAGGTAACTACTGACACGCGTATGCCATCCCCCGATCGTAACCGATCTTCCCGTGGATCCCCGATTCGCAACAAACCACATAATAAAAATGCAGCAACCACATAGGTTAAGTATCTGGGCTCCATACCATGATACCACCTCTATCCAGAAGGAATGACATACACTAAGGGGCACTACTCCCTAGAACCTTGCTGCATCCTTCATGTTTTGACCATTTCCGGGGTGTGAGGCTCGACGAAATCTCGTCCACAAAGCTACGCTTTCTACAAAGCCATGCTTTGGGTCAAACAAATGATCAACCTATGATCACAAAGATATAAGATCAAACCAATGATCATATCGCAAATGATCAAACTCTGATCATTTCACAGCAACACTCAGTATGCCACGTTACCAAATTGGGATATATCGCCGATAAATTTCAACTACATAACCTCTGAGCTCGTACGTCTCAGAGAAGGGTGTTAAGCTAAGAGAATAAATTCTCCGCCACCAACAGATATGCATTTGAAAGAAATCAGCTTTATATCTCAAATTGTAACGTCAGACACACAATCCATACAAGTCTGTTCCGGGATCGAACAGAACCGAAGGCACTTCTCACGAAGCCCTTGCAATTCCGGATAATTTTCAATCACGTCAGGACTTCCCGTCACTAAGGGTGATAAAACCTCTAAATCGGAGATCAGCCGATGTAGAGTAACTCGACGGTAATCCTTCCGTTTTCAAAAATATCTGGTCTTCAACACCGGTCATCAAATGCAATTCATAACGACGTATCACATATTCGGAATGGGTTATACGACCCCATGGTCCTTTCCCGGCTAACCCGAATAGTGAGCGATTATTTAAAAACAAGTGTGGCATTCAAATTCATCCAATTCACAACAAATACCCATTCAAGGTAATTATTGATAGTCGGTTATTTAACTATCAATAAAGATGCGCAACATCATCAGATTCCAAATAATTTTCCAAAATTATTTATTTCCCAAAAATATCTTTACTAGATATAGAATTTCCACACTAAACTGTTTGAAAACAAATTTCAAATATTCACTTTCCAATTTATCTTTAAAAGATAAAACTCAAAAACGTTTCATTTCATATTGGAAAACATTTCCATACTTATTTAAAAATAAGTCAGTAATTCACAAATCCATTTATTTTCAACACTTGGAAAATATTTGATATACTTAAATCAAATTAAGTATATATTTCATTCTTTTAAGGAAACCATTTACTATAACAACATTTATTTGAGTCAAAACGAATGTTACGTAAAACATCGTTACGACGACTCAAAATCACTAGTATAGGGATTCAGATTTTAAGATAGATATATATAAATCCCAATACTATATAAAACATTTCCTTCCGAAAATCATTTACTATAACAACAGTGTTATAGTCCACCATTTCCTTATTTCTCGAAAAACGTCTATTTCAACAATGAATGTTGAAATCTATGCTTTCGATTAAAAATACATTTTTAAAACATCTTTAAAATGTTTAACTTCATTTTTTAATATCACTTCTAAAAAAATAAATCCATTTTATTTAATAATATATTCACTGTCCAAAATCGTGAATATAATTCACTTAACCAAATTTCAATATTTTCTACACATTTTATTTCAATAATAATTCACTATCCAAAATCGTGAATATATCTCCTTTAACAACCTTCTATATTTAATTTATCAAATCCAATTGATTTCGAATTTATAAAACAACGTTTATAAATTCTATTTCTATTTTAATAACAACTTCGACTTATAAATCTTCTTTTATTTACTTCTATAATTTACTTATCAAAATAAGTGATTTCGGATTTATAAACAACGTTTATAAATCGCATTTATACTTTATAACAATTTCAACTTATAAAATCATTTCATTTAGCAATTTCTATTTATATCCCATCTAAGTGCAAAAGTCAAATTTATAAGTAAATTTCTTATAAATCTTTTATTCTACAATATCTATTCACTTTATAACTTCACGTTATAAATCTATTAATTTCATTCACTTATGAAATCCATTTATACTTCTTTCTAACACTTATAAAAATTCGTTTTATAAGTCCAATATTTTGATTTATAAAATATCAATTTTATAAACCTTTTAATACAAATCGTTTATAGTTATTCAAAAATCCCAACTTAAACCATTTTATAAATAAATCAACTATTTATTTCAAAAATCACACTTTGGTTAAATTTCACCACAAAATCTTAACTTTTATAACTTTAAGATTTTAACGTTTATAAGTCAATTCAAAAATTCCATAAAACGTATATTTTAAAAATCACTTTAAAAATCCTTTTAAAGTAAAAGTCGTTATTTTTAAACCTCAGACTTGAATCCGATGATGCAACAGCACCAATAAGTCAATCACAACATTCAATATCATATATCAATATGATAATCAACAAATATCACAATATCTGTAAATAAATAAATACTGGTGAGGAATCCAGTTGGATCCCTCCAACCTGTTTCCCTGCATCCACAGACGTTAGCACAATACCAATTCCACTTCGAGGTGGAATATCGTGGTATATGGGTTTTATAAAAATCATCCGCTTACTAACGGCGCAATAGGGTCTCATCCGCTATACGAGGCGGGAAATCAATCAATCCAATATATACATATGCCAATATGTATATATTGCTATATATATAGATATATCCTACTATATCTAATATCACATCCAATAGCAATCAATCAAATCAATAACTGTAGAAATCCATTTCATTCGAGTGAGAAAAATCTCACCTTTGCTTTATTTGCAATCATTTCCATTTTGATCATTCCTTCATTGTATTAACCTTGTAAGACAATTATACAATTTATTAATATTTAAATTAATCGATTAATTAATTCTTAATACATTGGTTTTAACTATTAAATTTGTTATAAATAAATTCCCTTTTTAAATAAATTTTCAGTAACTGAAATAATTATATAAGTCAATTTGACAAATTAATCTCCCTGAATTCATTATTTTAAAATTATATAAGTTAGAAAATAAATGTATAACTTAGTAATTTATTTCACAGTAAAGTAGATTCTTTTTTAAAATTCTTTTAACAGTTGAATTCTTAATTTAAAATAGGCATGTGAAAATATCTATTTTATAACAACTTTAAAATTGAACAGTTCATTCATATATTTTCTCCTATAAACATATAGATTTATATGAAACTAAAATTTGACTTTACTGTAAATTCTTCTTTACATATGTATATAAATAAACTTTAAATCGAATAAAATAAGATAATTCACCTTACTGTACGAAACCGAGGTTCGACCACCACGAACAGATCGCGAGCGCCTCCATTCCCACGAATTGCTGCTCGACATTGCCCACTCGCGCTGCCTCACATCCCAGTCGCAGTCGCGGGACCATCACCATCGACATCCCCTGAACTACGACGCGCCAAATCTCCAGCCTTCACGTGGCATCGAAGACCACCCAGAATCGCGAGATCCAACTCGCGCTCGCGAAACCCCAGGAGCCCTCTAGATGGTTGCCGCGAGCCAACGCGCCTTCACATGGTCGCCGAGGCCAGTCTTTGAGTTGCCTGCCACTCGCGTTCGTCACTGAAGAACTCGCGCCCAGGCTTTTGATTAAATTGATTCGCCTTGATCTCGTGAATTTAATTTAGGGATTTTGAAAAGAAAAAGGAACGAGAGGGAGGGGTTCAACTTTGATCGGCTTCCATTGTTCTTTGATTTTGAATCCAGACCGTTTTTAAACGAGAAGGGGACAGATTTTATCTTAAAATGAGGAACGTGATTTTCTTCTTTCAGGCTTCGGCCATGATTTTGTTGAATGAAGATTTCGTTTGATTTTTATGAAGGGGGAGGGGAATTTAAAAAACTGAACGAGTATGGGTGGCGTGATTTCTCGTTCGTGATGCTCGGCTGAAACAAAGGAGCGTTTTGTTAGGAACGAAAAGTATAAGATGTGACTAATTTAAATTTAAATATTTAAATTGAATTCAATTAAATTTCGACGCGTTTACTCATCGTACGGTCACGTATTAACTCCGAAAAATACGAAAATTGAAATCCGACAATAATTCAATATTACGGACCCAATGGAACTGGTTTCGTCGAATTCCGAGACTGTTTGAAAAATGACTATTTTTAAATATTGATTCGAACAATATAATTTCAAACTGAACAATTTACTCCCAAATTCGATTCTGAAGCTTCTGTTATCTTCAGTAATATCAATACGAATTTTAAAAGCTTTCGAAATATTTTTCTTCAGCTTAAAAATGAAGATTCAAATTTTTATTCAGTATTCAATAGATTAAATTTTTAAAATTTAATCGCAAATTTCAAAGTTATATCGGGGATTCAAATTAAATCATCATTCAAATATTTAAAATTAATTAAATATTTTCAATTTAATTTGTTCAAAATTCTGGGTCGTTACAAACTTCCCTCCTTAAAAGAATTTCGTCCCGAAATTACAAGTTAGGAAAAAAAGTCCTTAACTCGTCTACTATTTTTCACAATCTAATAGTTTTATCAATTTATCAAAATAAATCTTTCTACTAAAGATTCATTATTAATTCAACTAAATTTCAACTTCAACTTTAAGTTTTAAACAATCAATGTTTTACTACTCTATTCAAATTTAAATTCCAATTCAAATTTTAATTTTAAACTTCCAAATTTTCTCAAAAAATTTCTAACGCCCTAAATTTCCGAAAAATTTCGCCAGCGTCTCCTTTGTGCGGCTAATACGGTACAACTACAAAACGTCCCTACGGACTCTCAGATTTCAAAAAGAAAAGGAAAAAGCCAAGCGGCTAGACAAGAAAATCAGTAAATCTCATATTGAAATTTAAAATACATACCTTTTGTTGAGCAATTCAAATTTATCTTTGCAATTCCATTCCAATTCCTTTATAACCTGTATATCCTACTAGCCATAATATCTAGTTACATATATTCAAACTATTCTGCAAATTTAATTACAAAATTTTCAATATAAACTGCTTATACATTTCTAGCTTACTATTGAAGTTATACATTCTTTTCATTCAATTTTTACATTTCAAATTCATTTGAATTTAATTCACAATTCCAATCTAATTTGGATTCAGTTTACAATTTCAATTCTATTTGAATTCAATTTTGTCTTCTATTCTGAATATTGAATTTTTTTATCGATTATCTTTAGTTCACTTCATTTGCAATTGATTCCATTCAATTTATTCATTCACTAATTCATTTACTTTAGACTGATTCAACATTCAATTAGTTCAATAGCTTAATTCATTTATCAATCCAATTCAGATTCTCAATTTTATTTAACTTTACCAAGGTCAAATTTCATCACTTAATCAAAATCACATTTTATTTTGCTTAATAAAATTGTTTAACCACTTTTTAACAATTCGTTTCACTTCTATTTTCTCATTTTATAAGTTATATAACTTATATTCAAAATTACCACATGGATTTTTTTATTTTATTGATTCACTTATACTTACTTTAATCCAACTTAAAATTCCTTAAGTTAAATTTATTCAATCTAAATTCACAACAAATTGTATAAGTTATCAACTCATTTATTATTCTCATAAATATTTTTATATAGCATTCCAGAGTCTTAATAACATTTTCAAAGCCATTTTGAAAACAATTCAAATTATCCTTTGAATTTCCAAAACAAACCCAAAATTTTCAAACAACTTCCATTTTAAACAATTTGGCAGCAATTCCTCTTTTGGAAACCTGAAAATGAACACCGGTGATGTCGCGATCATCATCGGAATTACTTTCCAGCGACCGAAAAGAGTTTAGAGTTTTTCATTCCTTCAAAACATTTTTCAGAACCTTTGAAATTCATTTTCAAATCAAAAAGATTTAAACTTTCCAAATCTCTAAAATTTTCAAAACATTTCCAAATACTTTTCTGGAATTCCATTTCAAATTATAAGTTACGTTTATAATTTACATTCTTAAATTTCATTCGTATGTGAATTAATTTCTTAACTTTGGAGTTACGATTTCAGTTTCTTGTTCAATTTCATATAACAATGATAACATTTCAATATTATCACTTTCCTAACAAACAAGCATCCATATACTATGATAATTCATAGAAAACCATTTCTTTTCTATACAAAAATAGTTTTGGGCAAAATTATTTCATTCACCCTAGTTCAAAATCAATACTGTGTCGGTTTATCTTGTTTAAGAGTTTAGAAACTCCTATCAACACGGTTAGCTAGACTGCACCGACCAGAATCTATAAACAATCAACCGATAAGTCAACACAATACAAAACAAATTTTTATATTCAAATAACAAATACGCGCTCATATCTATTATTACACTCAACTCATTCTAGAGTACTACTGACTCTATCTCTAATGAGTAACACCCAACAGAGCAGGGTTGTCGCTTAACCATATGCTCTAATACCAGCTGTCACATACCGAAATTTTCGACTTTCGAAAACTCGACATCGATACTCACTTTATCGACTGCCGAGAAATCGAGTGCCGGAAACTCGAATAGTGATGGTTTTTAAAAAGAAAGAAAAGGTAGAAGAAGAAGAAAAGAGGAAAAAGAAAGAAGAAGAACAACAGAACAACATCAGAACAGAAAACAATATCAGAATCTTACACATCGCAGCGGAACAATATATAATAAATAAACACTAGCCTTTTAAAACAAAGAACTATATCAGTTTATACATACATCAATCATCAGAGTCAATATACAACAATGGACAGTTATATAACTTGTCCTCATACAGAATACACAGCGGAATAAATAATTTCAGATACAAATACTACGTCTCGCTATCCAGCTTGCTTCCAAAGCTCCAGAATATCCAGAATATCCTGATAATATAACTCTAGGCTGCCCGTGTGGAAATTGGTGGGCACCCAGAGTTTAGAAGGGAACAATAAACTCCGAGTCAGTCATGGTGACTAGTGTGAGATCGTAAAACAGTTATTCTTTATAACAACAAAATATATATTTTTTTAAATAGATTCGCAATGCTTTTTGGAAAATGAAACTACCATAAGGCCTCCCGCACACACACACAATGCAAACGCAGAATCGGAGGAGATTTCTCCTTATGATAGTCAAAGATGCTTGATACGCAAAATCAAATCATTTTTGATATTATTATTAGTGCATAGTGTAGAAAGCATTTCGAAAGTATAATATAAATCTTAGCCAGCATAGGCATTCCGCACTTATGCCAACTATAGCTACCATCCAAACAGTGGTGACCACCATAAGTGAATGATAGGTTCTACAACTAAAACCGTACAAGTCACGTATTGTTTCTTTGGATTTCCAACAAATGGTCAGGCTAAGGAACTTCCTATTCCACGAACAGAACGCCTCTGGAATGACGTTCCGAGAAATAACCTAACATTACGGTTAGATCTCTGCCAACACAAGGCCGGGTTACCTCTGCAAAAATAGGTAACTACTGACACGCGTATGCCATCCCCCGAGCGTAACCGATCTTCCCGTGGATCCCCGATTCGCAACAAACCACATAATAAAAATGCAGCAACCACATAGGTTAAGTATCTGGGCTCCATACCATGATACCACCTCTATCCAGAAGGAATGACATACACTAAGGGGCGCTACTCCCTAGAACCTTGCTGCATCCTTCCTGTTTTGACCATTTCCGGGGTGTGAGGCTCGACGAAATCTCGTCCACAAAGCTACGCTTTCTACAAAGCCATGCTTCGGGTCAAACAAATGATCAACCTATGATCACAAAGATATAAGATCAAACCAATGATCATATCGCAAATGATCAAACACTGATCATTTCACAGCAACACTCAGTATGCCACGTTACCAAATTGGGATATATCGCTGATAAATTTCAACTACATAACCTCTGAGCTCGTACGTCTCAGAGAAGGGTGTTAAGCTAAGAGAATAAATTCTCCGCCACCAACAGATATGCATTTGAAAGAAATCAGCTTTATATCTCAAATTGTAACGTCAGACACACAATCCATACAAGTCTGTTCCGGGATCGAACAGAACCGAAGGCACTTCTCACGAAGCCCTTGCAATTCCGGATAATTTTCAATCACGTCAGGACTTCCCGTCACTAAGGGTGATAAAACCTCTAAATCGGAGATCAGCCGATGTAGAGTAACTCGACGGTAATCCTTCCGTTTTCAAAAATATCCGGTCTTCAACACTGGTCATCAAATGCAATTCATAACGACGTATCACATATTCGGAATGGGTTATACGACCCCATGGTCCTTTCCCGGCTAACCCGAATAGTGAGCGATTATTTAAAAACAAGTGTGGCATTCAAATTCATCCAATTCACAACAAATACCCATTCAAGATAATTATTGATAGTCGGTTATTTAACTATCAATAAAGATGCGCAACATCATCAGATTCCAAATAATTTTCCAAAATTATTTATTTCCCAAAAATATCTTTACTAGATATAGAATTTCCACACTAAACTGTTTGAAAACAAATTTCAAATATTCACTTTCCAATTTATCTTTAAAAGATAAAACTCAAAAACGTTTCATTTCATATTGGAAAACATTTCCATACTTATTTAAAAATAAATCAGTAATTCACAAATCCATTTATTTTCAACACTTGGAAAATATTTGATATACTTAAATCAAATTAAGTATATATTTCATTCTTTTAAGGAAACCATTTACTATAACAACATTTATTTGAGTCAAAACGAATGTTACGTAAAACATCGTTACGACGACTCAAAATCACTAGTATAGGGATTCGGATTTTAAGATAGATATATATAAATCCCAATACTATATAAAACATTTCCTTCCGGAAATCATTTACTATAACAACAGTGTTATAGTCCACCATTTCCTTATTTCTCGAAAAACGTCTATTTCAACAATGAATGTTGAAATCTATGCTTTCGATTAAAAATACATTTTTAAAACATCTTTAAAATGTTTAACTTCATTTTTTAATATCACTTCTAAAAAAATAAATCCATTTTATTTAATAATATATTCACTGTCCAAAATCGTGAATATAATTCACTTAACCAAATTTCAATATTTTCTACACATTTTATTTCAATAATAATTCGCTATCCAAAATCGCGAATATATCTCCTTTAACAACCTTCTATATTTAATTTATCAAATCCAATTGATTTCAAATTTATAAAACAATGTTTATAAATTCTATTTCTATTTTAATAACAACTTCGACTTATAAATCTTCTTTTATTTACTTCTATAATTTACTTATCAAAATAAGTGATTTCGGATTTATAAACAACGTTTATAAATCGCATTTATACTTTATAACAATTTCAACTTATAAAATCATTTCATTTAGCAATTTCTATTTATATCCCATCTAAGTGCAAAAGTCAAATTTATAAGTAAATTTCTTATAAATCTTTTATTCTACAATATCTATTCACTTTATAACTTCACGTTATAAATCTATTAATTTCATTCACTTATGAAATCCATTTATACTTCTTTCTAACACTTATAAAAATTCGTTTTATAAGTCCAATATTTTGATTTATAAAATATCAATTTTATAAACCTTTTAATACAAATCGTTTATAGTTATTCAAAAATCCCAACTTAAACCATTTTATAAATAAATCAACTATTTATTTCAAAAATCACACTTTGGTTAAATTTCACCACAAAATCTTAACTTTTATAACTTTAAGATTTTAACGTTTATAAGTCAATTCAAAAATTCCATAAAACGTATATTTTAAAAATCACTTTAAAAATCCTTTTAAAGTAAAAGTCGTTATTTTTAAACCTCAGACTTGAATCCGATGATGCAACAGCACCAATAAGTCAATCACAACATTCAATATCATATATCAATATGATAATCAACAAATATCACAATATCTGTAAATAAATAAATACTGGTGAGGAATCCAGTTGGATCCCTCCAACCTGTTTCCCTACATCCACAGACGTTAGCACAATACCAATTCCACTTCGAGGTGGAATATCGCGGTATATGGGTTTTATAAAAATCATCCGCTTACTAACGGCGCAATAGGGTCTCATCCGCTATACGAGGCGGGAAATCAATCAATCCAATATATACATATGCCAATATGTATATATTGCTATATATATAGAGATATATCCTACTATATCTAATATCACATCCAATAGCAATCAATCAAATCAATAACTGTAGAAATCCATTTCATTCGAGTGAGAAAAATCTCACCTTTGCTATATTTGCAATCATTTCCATTTTGATCATTCCTTCATTGTATTAACCTTGTAAGACAATTATACAATTTATTAATATTTAAATTAATCGATTAATTAATTCTTAATACATTGGTTTTAACTATTAAATTTGTTATAAATAAATTCCCTTTTTAAATAAATTTTCAGTAACTGAAATAATTACATAAGTCAATTTAACAAATTAATCTCCCTGAATTCATTATTTTAAAATTATATAAGTTAGAAAATAAATGTATAACTTAGTAATTTATTTCACAGTAAAGTAGATTCCTTTTTAAAATTCTTTTAATAGTTGAATTCTTAATTTAAAATAGGCATGTGAAAATATCTATTTTATAACAACTTTAAAATTGAACAGTTCATTCATATATTTTCTCCTATAAACATATAGATTTATATGAAACTAAAATTTGACTTTACTGTAAATTCTTCTTTACATATGTATATAAATAAACTTTAAATCGAATAAAATAAGATAATTCACCTTACTGTACGAAACCGAGGTTCGACCACCACGAACAGATCGCGAGCGCCTCCATTCCCACGAATTGCTGCTCGACATTGCCCACTCGCGCTGCCTCACATCCCAGTCGCAGTCGCGGGACCATCACCATTGACATCCCCTGAACTACGACGCGCCAAATCTCCAGCCTTCACGTGGCATCGAAGACCACCCAGAATCGCGAGATCCAACTCGCGCTCGCGAAACCCCAGGAGCCCTCTAGATGGTTGCCGCAAGGCAACGCGCCTTCACATGGTCGCCGAGGCCAGTCTTCGAGTTGCCTGTCACTCGCGTTCGTCACTGAAGAACTCGCGCCCAGGCTTTTGATTAAATTGATTCGCCTTGATCTCGTGAATTTAATTAAGGGATTTTGAAAAGAAAAAGGAACGAGAGGGAGGGGTTCGACTTTGATTGGCTTCCATTGTTCTTTGATTTTGAATCCAGACCGCTTTTAAACGAGAAGGGGACATATTTTATCTTAAAATGAGGAACGTGATTTTCTTCTTTCAGGCTTCGGCCATGATTTTGTTGAATGAAGATTTCGTTTGATTTTTATGAAGGGGGAGGGGAATTTAAAAAAACTGAACGAGTATGGGTGGCGTGATTTCTCATTCGTGATGCTCGGCTGAAACAAAGGAGCGTGTTGTTAGGAACGAAAAGTATAAGATGTGACTAATTTAAATTTAAATATTTAAATTGAATTCAATTAAATTTCGACGCGTTTACTCGTCGTACGGTCACGTATTAACTACAAAAAATACGAAAATTGATATCCGACAATAATTCAATATTACGGACCCAATGGAACTGGTTTCGTCGAATTCCGAGACTGTTTGAAAAATGACTATTTTTAAATATCTATTCGAACAATATAATTTCAAACTGAACAATTTACTCCCAAATTCGATTCTGAAGCTTCTGTTATCTTCAGTAATATCAATACGAATTTTAAAAGCTTTCGAAATATTTTTCTTCAGCTTAAAAATGAAGATTCAAATTTTTATTCAGTATTCAATAGATTAAATTTTTAAAATTTAATCGCAAATTTCAAAGTTATATCGGGAATTCAAATTAAATCATCGTTCAAATATTTAAAATTAATTAAATATTTTCAATTTAATTTGTTCAAAATTCTGGGTCGTTACACTTGGTCGATGTGAAATTAGGATAATGTGCCAAGGTTTAGGAGTTGTATATGATACAATCGATAAAGAGTTATCCATCATTCGTGGAGCTATGACTTGTTGAGCAAGCTCAAGATCATAATTCCAAGACGGACGAGTCATAACACCCACTAGTGAGGTCGGAAGACTTTTATGTTTTGACTTAGGGTTTGAAGAAACATAAAAGACTAATGGGAGCTTATTAGTAAAATGAAACACAAAGTTTAACCTCACCAATATTATAAGAACATCTACTATGATTTGTCATAATAATCTACCACTTAAACTTGCAAAAAATGATCACTCCAAAACTGTTTTTTGAAAGCGACAAGCTTACCGGACCTAACTATACTGACTGGCTAAGAGTAATTAAAATAGCATTGACTTAAGAGCTCCTTTGGACTGCTATCACATGTGAACCTGAATAACAACCCATCGATGATGCAGACCCCGAACTATGATATACTTATGAAACATGCATGTCAGACCTAAAGATCGCCTAAGTTTTCATGCTATCCACATTAGACAAGCTGTTGTAGAGGATGCATGAAATATGTCTGTCCATGAGATATTTGATAGTCTTAAGGCTCTTTTAGTGAACAGTCACGTTCTGCAAGGTACGAGCTTACGAAGAAGTTCTTCGATACCAAGATGACCAAAGGACAGAAAGTGGACGATTATGTGCTAATGATGAAGGGCTATACCGATACCTTTCACAATTGGACATACAAATAAGCAACGAATTACAAGTAGATTTGATCCTTGATTTACTTACTCCTCAGTATGAACCATTTATACTGAACTATAACATAAATCAATTAAATGTGAATCTTGTGGAGCTCCTCAATACGTTGAGGTTGACCGAGTCATAATCTAAGGATCAAGGGGTTGTGCATGCTATTAAAAGTAGTTCATCATCTTTGAGGAATTCGAAGAACCGAAAAGGAGAAGGTAAGAAAAAGAAAAGTAAGAAAACCGATGACAAGGGTGAATGTCACCACCGCTACAAGGTCACTGAAAAAGGAATTGTCCTGACTACTTGAAGATTATTGGGGAACATAAACAAAATGGTTCTGTGGCTCCATCGGGTACATTTATGATTCAAAATTGTTTTTAATCAATAAAATGTCTTGGGTCTTAGATACTGGATCTGATACTTATATATGTAATTCATTACAGGGGCTTGAGAATTAGCACCGCATGGCAAGAGGAGATACGAGGCTCCGAGTTGCTGATGGATCTATGGTAGATGCAACGACAGTTAGAGATTATCAGTTGAATTTACCTAAAGGATTAGTATTAGTATTAAATAATTGTTATTTTGTAAAAGACTTTATTTACGGAATTATTTGTGTTTCTAGGTTATTTGAGGCCAGATATATATTCATTATGCAACTAATGTTATAAACATTAGTTTGGATGGAAATAAAATCTACGATGGTATTATTAAAAATGGCATTTATGTGATTAATACTAATTATGTATATTCTGTGAATAATTCTTTGAACAGTATAAATGAATGTTATCTTTAACATTATAGGCTAGATCATATTAGTGACAAACGACCAAACAAATTGAAAACCGAAGTTTTTCTATCATCAATTGATTATTAATCATTTGATACGTGTGAGTTATGTCTCAAAGGTAAAATGACCAACCACCCCTTCACTTGAAGCAATGAAATAGTTGATGAACTCTTAGGGTTAATACATAGTGATATATGTGGCCCGATGCCTGTAATTACCAAAGATAATAGTTCTTACTTTGTTACCTTCACTGATGATTTCTCAAGATTGGTATATGTGTATCTTATGAAGAACAAATTTGATGTCTATGAGAAATTTATCGAATATAAAAATGTAGTAGAAAAGTAAATGGGCCATAAGGTTAAGATCCTTCAACCAGATCAAGGAGGTGATTATGTTGGACATGGTTTCCAATAATACTTAAAAGATAATAGGGTTATCTCTCAGGTTACTCTACCCCATACTCTGCAATACAACAGTGTGTCATGGCAAAGGAACTAAACCTTATTAGGTGGTTCGTTCCAGGATGAGTAAGGCTGAGTTACCTCTGTCCTATTGGGGATATGCGTTAGAAACCATAGAGCATATGTTTAACTTGTTACCTACTAAATGTATGTCTAAAACACCATATGAGATATGGTATGGTAAGAAATACCAACTTAACTATTTGAAGGGGTGGGGTTGTCACTGTGTAGTTAATGCCCCGCTATAACCCCGCTATATCTCATAGCGGATTTCTACCGCTACGATATTTCCATATAGCCCCAAAATATAGCCATTCCGCTTTAAGCCCCGCTATTTCCGATATATCCTGTTATTCCCGCTATTTCCGCTATACCTTCTTTAATAAAATGAATTGAAAAATTGCATTTATACATTATAAAAATTATGAAACTGATTTATTTGATTTAATTTTTAATATATTTTCAGAAATGAAAATACTCTAATATTCTACTAAATTCAATTATGTTATATAACAGTTTTACATTTATTTAAAGCATATTCGCACATGTTTTTATTTAAAATTATTTATGTATTAATTATAATTCAATTGAATGATAATTTTTCATTTAATTACCATTTATATATTTGTAAAAACATTAAGTACGAGTTTTATATGCTATTTTAGAGCCATCCGCTATATCCCGCTATATCCTCGCTGTATCCCCGCTATGACTTTTTGCACCTCCACCGCTTTGAATCTGCCGAGCGCTTTAACTGCACAGGGTTGTCACACATACGTTAAGAATGTTGGTCCGAATAAACTAGAGGTAAGATCGGTACTGTGTAAATTTATAGGATTTCCTAAAAACTCGATGGGATATATATTCTATAATACCGAGAAACAAAAGATTATTGTTTCTCAACATGTTGCCTTTTTAGAAAAAGAAATTTTTGTCAAAGGAAATTAACAGTAAGGTTGTAAACTTTGATGAGATTCGAAAATAACATAGAGACCGAACCAGTGGGAGAACCAAGTTCACCCATATGCGAAAACACATAATCTATTAGAAGGTTTAGTAGGGAGTCTCATGCACCAGAAAGATACTATGGTTTTCTCATGGATGGCGAGAAGAAGGACCGTGCCTTGGATGATGACGCCCCTCTGTCTTTTCAACAAGCACTACAGAGTAAAGACTCTACGCTCTTGCTTAGAGCTATGAAATGCGAGATGGATTTCATGTACGACAACAAAGTTTGGACTTTGTCGAACATACCCAAAGGGGTAAAACCCTTCGATTGTAGATGGATTTTTAAGAAAAAGCTAAATGAAGACGGGGAAGTGGAAACTTATAAGGCATGGCTAGTTGCAAAAGGATTTTGTCAAATTCAAGGTGTTGATTATGGCTAGAACTTTTCACCGGTTGCATATTTAAATCCATTCGGATTATACTAGCCATCCATGCATTCTATGACTACGAAATATGGCAAATGGATGTAAAGATGGATTTTCTAAATGGTGATTTAGAAGAAACTATTTATATATCGCAGCCCGAGAGTTTTATAGTCAGTGGGAGTGGGAGTGAGAGCAAGGCTTGCAAGTTATTAAAGTCCATTTATGGACCTAACAAGCTTCAAGGAGTTGGAACAAGTATTTTGATAAAGTTATCAAACAGTTTGGTTTTTATTAGAACACAGAGGAAGCGTGCGTATAAAGAAAAGAACAGTGCAACGTTATTGTATTCCTAGCACTCTATATCGATGATCTATTATCGATTGACAATGACACTTCATTGTTGCAATCAGTGAAAGCTTAGCTTTCCAAGAACTTCTCTATAAAAGATATAGGAAAAGCAGCCTACATACTTGGTATAAAGATCCATAGAGATAGACTTAAGAGGCTGTTAGGATTGTCCCAATCGTTGTACATAGATACCATACTGAAAAGGTTCAATATAGAGAATTCTAAGCGTGGAAACGTTCCAACGCAGTCTGGAATTGTCCTTTCTAAGAAGAACGCTCCTTATACTGACGAGAGCAAAGAGCGTATGAAGAGGATCCCATATGCTTCAGCCTCATGATCCATAATGTACGCTATGCTATGTACTAGACCGGATGTGGCATACACATTAGGATGCATAATACGATATCGATCTAATCCCAAAGAAAAACATCGGACGACCATAAAATGTTTACAGAAGTATTTAAGAAATACTCAGGATTTATTCCTTATATACAGGAATGGAGACCTCCTTATGAAGGGGTGTACGAATTCGAGCTTTCAAAGTGGTATAGATGATAGTAAATTGATGTGTGGTTATGTTATTATGCTTAGCGGAGAACCCATTAGTTGGAAAAGTTTCAAGCAAGAAACGGTAGCTGATTCGACGATGGAGGCCGAGCACATCGCCATCCATGAAACAGCTAAAGTGGTAGTCTAGATGCGTAAGTTTTTTAGTGTGATTCCCGATACCGACAATCCTATGACATTGTTCCATGGTAACAATGTGGTGATGTAGATCGTAAAGGAGCCAGAGTATACAAGAATTCATGACACATTCTTCAAAAGTTCAACCTGATTAGAGAATTTGTTGAGAAGAAAGAGGTTGTGATACAAAGAATAGATACCAAGGACAACATAGCAGATCTATTCACTAAGGGTCTAGCTCGGTCGGGTCTTGAGAAGCTAATTGAAGGGATATGATTGAGATTCCATAATTAACCCAAAGTGCAAGTGGGAGATTGATAGAGTTAAGGGTTTGCCCTAGGGACAATTTTGTAATTATTGTAAATTAATTAACTCTATAATCAAGTCTTGTTCATAATAAAGGTATTTTTTGGTTATATATTTGTTATGATGTTTTACAAATAATTAAATACTTAATTAAAATATATTTGATAGAAAATCCATAAATGGCGTGTTTGTGACAGTAATTACAAATAATTGTAGTCATGAGTATTGTATCACAATGTGATAAAACACATCATTTTAAATGTTCCTAGTCAAGATGCATCGAGACTGGAAATTGATGTATCTATTGAGACTAGAGTATGTAACGCTTTCCAAACGTTGGGCGGTATATTACTCACGACTACTGGGGACACCTAGGGGTTAAGTACTGATAGTTATTGGGTAACTATGGAATGACTTACTCGATAATTTTTTATTAATTAATATAACTATGGTCAAACATAAAATATCGATGTGATTGATTTACACAGTTCTTTTGACTTGAGAATACTGTCGATCATCAATATGAAAGTTTCGCTTTGATTGTAGTCAAATTATGGCACGACGTCCATCGAGTGACTATAGTTAGGTCGAGTGGAAGTATTTAAAGTGAAACACTACTCAAAAAGGGTTCGTCTCCTCTATTTTATGGGGTTAGTATCACGGTCAACTCAAAGTGAAAACCTCTAGACAGAGTAGTTCAGTTAATAATAATTGTTGTTTGGACTATAGAGTTGAATATGGATGATATTGGAATTTTGACTATTACCAAATTCCATAAGTCCAAAGTTATATAGTTTTGATGAAGAGAATTGGTGTAAATAAAAATCACAATTGGGTAACGCTTAATAAAGTAAAATTGGATTTTACCTGAACCAAGTAAGTGATAAATTAGACCAAAATATTACACTGCCCGCTAAGTGATGTGTGAACGTTAATATTCGAATAGTTCAATATTAACCGCTGGCCAAATTTACACCCAACAAGTCACACAACTGAAATGATGAATTCTCCTTTAACCAAACGATTTAATTGATTTATAATTTTTATAAATTAATTAATATTTATGAAATATTAATTATAAAATTTAATTTTGATTTGATAAACAAATATTAAATGTATTTATAAAAGTTATAAATACATTAATCGATATACGATATCGAAAAGCGTTTCAAATTGGATTTAAAATGCAAAATATTTATTCGGACTCCAAATGGGTTTAAGGCCCATGATGAGGGTACTCATTTCGGCTAGAACAAGGGATTGGAGTTTGCTACAATATGGGCCAAAGAGGAGTGAAAATGGCAGGCTGAGATGGAAGGAGATTGAGTAAAAGATATGATCCTAAATTCTCCCATTTCTTTCCTCTATTTAAACATCTCTTCCTCCATTTGATGATGATCTTTTAAAGCCTCTGCACCTACTGATTGCTGGCCAAAATTCCTCTCACTCCTCTCCATTCTTATTAAGTTCAAATCAAATCAATTCAATTGCTATTCTATAGATGGTGGTCAACGATTAAAGGGCTAACACTCTTTTGGATCAGAAATTGTTTTGGGGACATATATCATCATTACAAGTTGTACTTTAAGGCATTAGAAGTGAGGTATATTTCTGATCAAAATACAATTATTAACGTTCATTATAATGTTTTGTTATATACATATATTTTATATTGTTAGTTAGGTGACGATTTTGATATGCAAATGATATTGTCACAAAATTGTTTTAGTTTTATGTATGTATATATTTAAATATTAAAAACAATTATCAAATACATCTTAGGTTAGTACGACTCTACAATTAAAAAAACATTTTATTATTATCCTATTGAATTAATATATATTATTTAAACAGATATATATGGTTTATAATTAATTACAACATCATACTTTAATCAAATATGGCCATATAATTGTATATGTAAAGTATTAAGGCTGTAATAAATTTCGACAATGATAATTTTTTTAATAATTTTTTAATATTTAAATATTATTTAAGTTAATTTATTACATAAATTAATTATATTAATTTAAATATATTATGAAAATTATGTTTTTTATATTTTATAAAATGATATTAGCATAAAAGACACTTTTGGCAAAAGAAAAAATGGTTTTTTACTTTTAAAATTAATTTAAATAATAGGTGAAAATAGAAAAATCAATTTAAAATTATTTTAAATCAAAAATTGGGTATTAAAATTTTCAAAACATAAAATATCATTTAGGATTTACTGAAAATTTCGAAACTGATTTTTTATTAATATTTTAATATTTCTCAAATGGATACTTAAATAAAATAATTTTAAAATTAAAAAAATAAATTAGATATACATGGTCGTGCGCAAGATCTGATCATTTATATTTATCGATTTTTTGGGTATTTTATTAACATTAATCTATATATATATATATTATTTTATTATGCTTGTATTTATATATAAATATTTAACATATATATAAATAATTAATATATTTGCATATATATTGCTTTCGGATTTACAAATAAAAATTTGTGAATATTTTATAAATGATATCATTATATTTACATAAGTCTATTATATAATATGTATATACAATGTTAATTTTTTATTTATATGATTATATATGTGTGTGTGTATATATGTACTTATATACTTATATAAACTATTTAAATAAAACTATGAATATATATATATAATATTTATACATAAATAAATTTGTGTGTGTGTATATGTATACATACATTTGGACAATATATTTGCATGTTGGATGAGCTAATGTGTCTATTGCGATGTAAATCCCAACATCTATACACATGCATGTTATAGCTTGCATGGATTGATATGTTACAGATGCACGCGTGCGCATGCGCGCACACACACATGTATATGTATGTATGTATGTATATGATACACGTATATACATATACCATAACATAAATTAAATTAAACTGTAACAATTTATAAATTTAAAGAAAATAAAATATTTTATTTAAATAAAATTTCATATTGTTCTAAATAAACTAGATTTCATAGGCTCAACAAAGATCCAATATGGTAAAAAAATGAAATTCACTCCTAACTTCCACTTCGGGCTGGCTCAGTTCCAACAGGGCTCTGATACCATTGTTGGAACTGGCCTGGTTTGCAGCGGGTAAAATGGTTAGATTTCAACTTTTTCCCTAATTGGATTTTAGTGACTTATGAAATTTAATGTTTAATATCAAATCCAATCTAGTTATTTCAATAAAATTACATTTTATTAAGATTGCCTTATTCTTTATTAATTAAATATATGTTGATTAAGTATGGTATTTGAACAAGTATGAATATATCAAATATATATGTACAAGTGAAACATATAGTTAATATAATTTATTGGTACTAAAGTTATGTAAAAAAATATAATATTAAATATATAAATATAACAACATTAAGATCAAAACGAAAGAGATAAATGTGGCATCAGTAATTGATTCCACCTTCCTCTTATGCAAACAACTAATACTATACCTAATCTTTATACAAGATGACAAGTGATAAGAATATGTTTAAGGTGACATATGACAACAAAACAACAACATGAATAATATATACACGTGTAGAAATTGGGATTTATATCCGTCGTGTATATATTCACTATATATATAATGTTAGTTGCCTCAATTTTATTGATTAATGTAAGATGTATATATGGTTACAAAATATTATGAAATCTGAATATTAATAACAAAAATTGATTTGAAAAAATGTAACATAAATTAACAATTGAAACTTCAAAATCCAAATCTGAGGTTAAAATGTAAATTTGATTTGGCAAGATTTACTCAAAATTCAAATCTAGATTTCATTTGATTAATGTAAAGTATCCTTAACGAATTAAGTAATAATATTAAATTTATGTATACTAGTATAAATGCACGCTTATGTGTGCCTTTGCTTACTATGGCATTTGACAATGAATTTTTATTTTTCTATCTCGCTTTGAAATACCAATTTATTCCAGCAATGTTTTATATGCGTATAAATTAGCTATGAATGCTTTAACGATATTTACGGTTCATGTTTTCAATTTCTAACTATTCATTTTATTTTATATTTTGAGGGGAAAAACTTAAGAAAACATTTGTAAGGACACTTTCAATCACACGGACATATATTTATGATTACAGCCAAACCTAAATAAAGATAAAGACCACAATTAATGAAACAAATACAGATATAGTGTAGCACGGTGTGATCATAAAAAAAGTTTTGCTAGAAACACATATAGGCAAAGTGCTTTATGGTGAAAGAATGAAGAAATGAAAACATGCACAATGTTTTGAACGAAAACATAGTGCTGGTTCATGTCTCTAATATATATTTTTTACATAAAACTAAATTTACTTGTTAAGAGTCATATAGTTTATGACTTGTTGTCTCTAGGTGAAGATTGTACTTATTTGATAGAACATTTAGCGAGGTATAAACTATGCATAAGTTAATTGATACACTAATCATAGTTTGTTTCTTATACAACTTGTATCCTTGAAAAATGGAAAGCATTTGAAAGGGATACATTATTTATGTTTTTAAATAATAAGCTTACAGAAGTCCAAACATAAACAAAATAAAGTTATCCATAATTTGGTTGCTAATTTATCTAAGTAATATTACAAATTTAGTTTTCAAATATATATCTTAATTAGTTTATGCAACAACGCATAGTATGTATGTACAATTTTCAGTCTCCCTCTAATGTACAACTTGTAGATCTCATAATCGAACAAACTAACTTTGAGTAACAAAAGTAATAGTGAAACACATGACAATCGATAATGTAATACACATTATTTGAAACTTCATGAAATAAATTCATAAAGGAATGTTATAAAAGAAGGAAGATTGATCACCTAGAAATTGATCTTATCTTGTGGTCTTATTTGCATTACTTATATATCACATCCATGTATTTTAGCATTTGGACTGCATTTTCTTTTATTTACCGAACTTTAGAAAAAAAGTAATAGATATAGAAGCAAATTTTAGGAAATAACAAAATGACAGATTTGAAGCTAGCAAAATTATAGTAAATAGAATAAATAAACACTTTAATCAAGAACATTTTCTTGTATGCCATCAAGAAAAGAGATAATGAGCAAAAAAAAATTCTTTAATGCTTGTCAATTTTATAAGAACACAAAATGACATTAACTTTAATATGTACAGATATTGTTGATGAGGAGAAACCTAATTGTTACATGGTTGTTGTAATCTATTTAATTACTAATTCCTTATCTTATTTATTATTCTAAAATAATACCAAAGAATATAAATAAATGAAAAATAGTAAGAAAATATGAAAAATACAAATTTTGGAAACCACATAATATAACGGGAAATCACTAATGCAATGTTCTCATTAACCATGTTTGAAACATTAAGACACCATAAGAAAACCATAATTGTAAACTATGCAATTAAGGAAAGTCTCTAAAATGAACGGATGATGCAAACAGCTATAGCAGTGTCAGTTTAATAACAAAATACTTTTGGACCCATTAAGTATTAAATGGTGGCGATAATTATGCCAAAAATTTCATTAGACTAACTTCTAACATGCAAACTGCATAAAGATAATAACAAGGAATCGCCGTCAAGTCCCTGGAATTGAAAGATGATGTAAGAAAAGTCCCTCCCGAATAAGTTATGAAAATTAGGTCCCTATTTTTAGATTTTGGCTAATTTATACCGCTTTTGCCCCTGAAAAGAATGCTAAGTCGATTTTCTAAAAAAGGACAGTTTGGTAAAAAATAACAAAATAGGGACCTAATTTACATGTGTTTATGAGCAAAGACTTTTTGTGCATGGGCTTTGAAAATAGGGACCTTTGGTCCAAAACCCCTAAAGATAATCATCATTCACAACCTTTGCATATATAACAACATTTTGGAAATAGAGTGTAGATTTGACATTTTTAGATAAACAAATATGAGTTTGGTTTTTCCACATAAACATAAATCTCCCATGTACAATTGAGGCAAGTAGTTAGAACTATTATAAATTCGTGCCAGACTATTGTCAACAGTACCATGATAAAAGCATCGAAGGACAATGAAAATTGTAATAAAACTAACCTTATATCGAACCAAAAGACGTATGTGAGTTAAAATTGAAAGCAAGCAGCAGAAATTGAATATAAATGACTAAAATTCAATATATTTTAAAATGAATTCAAAAGGGGAAACAAATAGGGATTCAAAATGACCTATCATGCAAAGAAATTCATACTAAATCTGTAAAAAGAGAAAAGGTGGAGGAGGGCTCAATGTATAAAGAATGAAGTTGATTTTGTAGTGGCTGGTAGAAGGGAGCGTTGGAGAAGAGTGAGATCAAAATTCTTCGCCGTTATTAGCAGATACCAAGGATTCTGCAAGGGAGTACGCATAAGATTCATCAAGAGAAAAGGGTTGTGAAGGTTGTGTTGCTTAAGAAGCGTGGATGAAAATGAATTAGTGTTTTGTTTTAGAGGAAAAGACGGAGAGGAACGGGTG
The DNA here is from genome assembly GCA_030737815.1 of Allium fistulosum. NCBI lineage: Eukaryota > Viridiplantae > Streptophyta > Magnoliopsida > Asparagales > Amaryllidaceae > Allium > Allium fistulosum. Next base: position 1,132,570,890 of record CM060906.1, on the reverse strand, counting down.
AGAAGAAATAAAAGAAGAAGGGCATTTTTGGTATTTCAAAAAGACACGGTTGAATATTATTCGTTGAATTCTCATTATTAATAGTAGAGATGTGTGCGTGTATAATTATGAAGCTGAAAAAAATTCAATTTATTTAATGTATACACACATACATATTAAATTAAATTATTTTACTATAAACATAAGAATCACATATTTCTCAATACATTTAATATATTATTATATATATATATAATAGTTTCATCACCCAAATTTAATTCAGTTTATAAAAAAACAATAAAAAGGAATTTTAAAATCAAAACATATACATTAAATTTTGAACAAGATGTTAATGTAATAAACATTTCAAAATTGATTCAAATCAAAATTATATATATCATTGAAATTATATATTACTTTAACAAAGCATTTAATGTAAATAAAATCAATTTTATGGTTGAAATCATCATTTCACACATACAAACACTTTTAGTTTTAAAACAAATGAATTAAAGTAAATCACATCATATAATTAATTGTTTAGATTATGATGTCAATTATAAATCATGGTGAGGCAATGACACACACAATATATATATATATATATATATAATCAATATAACATGATCCAACTAAAATATCTAAATATGAAAAAAGAAATTTAACCTTATAGATCTGGCCAATTAGTGACAGTCCGATATGTGAATTCTCCTCAGATCTGTAAATCAACAACCAATCTTTGTAAGGGTCGGATGAACTATATAGCTATTATTTTAATGTTTTGATTTGCTTTGGATTTATTTTTCTAGAAAGAATACAAACGGCGTGGCGATCATGATTGGAAGAAAAGGAGGAGAATGAAATTTTATTTTGGAAATGAAATCATGGAATTTGTTTTAATGAGGAGAATGGAACCTTTCCATTTCTCCTTTAAAACTTCCCTTATTAATTTCTATTTAATTTTTAGTCACTCCACCCATTTCTCTCCCTTGCATGGCCAACCTATGTTGCATCTATTATAGAGCAAAATTTCCAAAAGCCTTTCTTATAATTATATCTTATTTAACCCCCTTTAAAATTATACTAATATCCTATATCGATATGTGAAAATATAACTTTTGTATATACCTTCAAATAATTACTAATAACACCTAAAAACCAAATAAATTATTAACAAGTAGTATTTATCAAATATTAATTAATTTATAATATTTAATAAATAGATTAAATCATGTAGTTTTTAGAGAATTCACAATTATGGTTGTAATACTCATAACTGTGAATTCAGTCGGCGAGTAATATTGAACAATTCAACACATCACCTTAGCTAGTGGTGTGATAGTCTGGCCGAAATCATCGCTATAGATCTTTTTAGTGAAATTTAATTTTATATTTTCTTAAGCGTTATCTTTTTGTAATGATAATTTACACACATTCTCTTCGTTAAAACTATATCACTTTAGGATATATGGAATTTGATATTGGTCAAAATTCCAATATTATTCTTATTTAACTTGATTTTCCAAAAATTAAGTTCTTTGTTCAATAATAACATTTATTATTAACTATTCTACTCTAGTCAGAAATTTTGACTTTGGGTTGACTATAGTTGGCCGTAATACAAAATCATACAACTGAGAAGGAAAATTCTCTATTGATTAGTACTTCACTTCCAATGCTTCAAATCAGACTCAACCATAGTTGATCGAGGGATCACCATTCCATGATTTAACTATAATCAAAATGGGGTATTCATATTGAAGTTCCATGGAATTCTCAGGTTGATGGGACTGTATAACATCCTCAAATTGAGATTTCCTGTTTGACCTAGTTGTTATCAACCAATAAGAAACTCTCAAACTAGTCATTCCATAGTTATCCAGTAACTATAAGTGCATAACCACTTGTGCCCCCAACCACCATGAGTAATACACTGCTTGACATTTGAAGAGCGTTACGCACTCCGTCCTCAATGGATGAATCGATATCTTTTTCTTGAAACATCTGATTAGGAATTTTTAAAACATAATGTCATTTTATTTTGTGATAAATTTATCGCGATTGCAACTATTTGCAACTATAATCATATAACATTTTATTTAATGAGTTTCTTATTATAAACTTCAAATTAATTACATGATTAATTATATCACAATATAACAAAGTATATAATGAAAAACAAACACCTTTAGTACAGACAAGATTGCTACAAAGCTAGACATATTGAACAAATTACATAACTTGTGACAACCCGATTTTTCGTGACCACGTGATCGAGTCATATGCACCATAAAATGAAAAGCCAGATTATTTAAAACACAATAGTAAACAAAAAGATCTGAACTAACTAATTATATCTTTCAGAACTCATAGTGAAATGGATCAAACTATAATATAGATAAAATAAACAAATCACACATATATACATCATAAGTCATACATAGTCTTCATACAAACACGCATTGTCACACTACATATACAATACAGACAAATAAACGGATGACATAGGTAAATTTCTTCATAGTCACTGTCTTCAAACGCTACACATCCAAGGTTACTCTGTTAACCTATAGTGTATGAGGAGGGGGTCAGACACATATGTCTGGTTAGTAAAAATATTACCAAGTATACACTATTAACATGATTTCATAAACATCATATAAGAGCCAATACTTACTTTACCTTAGCCTATCTCACCTGCTTCTACAGAGTTAGTCCATCATAATAAACATAGTATGAGGATCACTATCATATACTTAACAATATTAGCGTATAATAGAGCTAGTTAAACATAGACTGACCCATTTACACACAAGAGTGGGAAAGAGTTAGTTAAACATATATTAACCCGACGATACATACAAGAGTTAGTTAAACAAAGACTAACCACATGATATAGTTAAACAAAGACTAATCCCGTAAATGCAAACAAGAGAATTAGATAGATAAACGTAGGCCAATTCGCGTATATATAAAGGATATGTGAACACAACCTATCTCCTTTAACAGAATGACTGAACATAATCGTCATAACGCACAATCAGTGAAGCACTTCTTTGGATGTTAAACACTTCCTGATGTTGCTGAAGAACCAACACATCACTCACCTTCCATTTCATATAGGCTTTGCTAAAAGCAAAAATGCTTTAACCATCATCTAGGTTTAACCTAACAATCTAAACGTCCACCGGTGGACCGGTGCACTTAACACCGTTGGATCAGTTGATGTATAAAATTTGCCGAAACATGATCATCTTAAATTGTTTCCTTCTCCAGTTCGATTATTCACCATTTTTTTACTGTTTTGGCTTGTCTTACATCTCTTAGACATTGTTCCCTACCATTCACACACCACATATTAACTACATATCTAAGAATTAAGCCACGTTCATCACAAACTTCACCATTTAATCCTAATTTCATTAATACACAAACTAATACTAGTTTAATCCCAAATTAATTATCATTAACATTTTCTAATCCTATAATCACTTCTGTATTTATCCCTTAATCCAATTTATCCAAATTCAACATCCACCAATCTAAATTAGCAATTAAACAATGAATACTACTTTCATGTGAACAACGTATGACCTAATAATGATTCCCACTCACCAATCTATGCCACCAAGCCCTAGAAATCACATAATTGCTCTTCAATTCACAACACCATAATTGTCATTTTGTAATGGTTATAACCGTTGGTAATTAAATTCACAACGGTTATAACCGTTGGTAGCATGTATGTTATAATTATTTTTACATATTTTGTAGCGGTTATAACCGTTAAGAAATTTTGATATTACCAAAGGTTATAGCCGTTGGGAATTTTTTCTTTTCCAATGGTTATAACCGTTGGAAATTACGGTTATAACCTACGACTATTTTCATATTCCAAACGGTTATAACCACTGGGAATTTTTTAATTTCCAACGGTTATAACCATTGGGAATTCCTCGCACACATAAGTAAATAGCAAAATTACCAACACTTATAAGTGTTGCAAATTTGGTATAGTTGAACCATACCTTATTAGCATCTAATAGTTTTTCATTCAACTATATCTATACGAATTTATAACAATAGAAAACACGAAACTAAATTTCAAAACTAACATGTCATCAAATTATAAAAAAACATCAAACATACGAAATAGTACATATCAAATTCTACAAAGTTCATTGTGACAACTTCAAATTTCACTACTATAACATATCTAGAAGCTTACAAACAATGAATATGACACTCCGGCCAAACTACAAAACCAAACTACTCATCCTCTAAGTTCTTCATGTATTCCTTGGAGAGTTTTGAATTCAATACGAACTCCTGTTCTTTCACAAGAGAATGCCCAGCTTCAAGCAAAGCCTCAACAATTTGGTGTAATACGAAATAATCAATCACTAGATCTAAAACATGATGGATTTCAGATTTAATTTACAACTATATGAATTGGGCATTTTACATTCGACAAGAAGTAATGGATTGTTATATGGTCGATGAGATAGCATCAGAGTAAAATTGCATTAAAATAATTATACTTGTACAACATCTAGACAAGCCAAGTAGTAGTTTCAGCAGTTTTAGAGAATCAAAGTGGACAATGTAACTAATTGGATCAAACATAAATTTATACCTTTAGAGGAATATAAATAGAAAGTTTTCCATTTTCTTTCCTTTGAGGAGTTTCTCACCAAGGTTTTCATACCCTCCCACTACGCATTGTAAAAGAAAAGTTAATTAATTAATTGCTCTTTTGACATAAACAGTACTCACACTAATAAGAAAGGTAGAACAACTGCCACCCAGTGAGGGTTTCTAAGCTCAGAACTAGACTTTCAACTTTCTTGTTTCACTCAAGTTAATTAATTGATGAAATGAAGGAATTATACTCAATATTTAGAATATTTTGTTATTCAACTGATAATGGAACCTTTTGTTTCTAAAGTTTGTTGTCCTTTGGACTGAGATTTGTTATTTTATATAACTTCTTGCTCACGCTTCATATTAAGCATATATAGAATATAGCTGATAAAGACTTAAAAACAGTATCTAATCATTATGGAACATATAATATTCGTGCACACTGACATGTGAAGTAACTTACATAGATCTCTCATTGACCACTCCATGTAAAAATTTGTTATCTATAGGCTACAAATTTCAGCCTAATTTGTGCATTCCATCTATTAAATTTATGACACATTCATGACAATGTTCAGGTTGTCAGGTATATAAACTTTAGAATGGTCGTGTAACTAACTGTAAAGGATGTCAATTTGTTGCTGTAAGAGGCTTTAATATCATCAACATCATTCTCGCTTTATTCCCAAATGATTAGCCACATGAATTCTTAATTTCCATATTTTTCTATCTTGAATCATATTATTGGTTAAATTTAAAAAAAATTTACATCATTTTTAATACTCTCTTCCCATGTCAATGTAGATCACCCCTTTTGTTTTTTAAGACCATTTTTTAGCTTTTTGATTGCTTTAATCTCTCTGATATGATAACATAAGATAATATGATTGTTGGGATATCATTTCGAAAATAGTAAAACCTGATTTCAGAAAAATAAAAAAGATGCCAATAGTAGGTTACGATATATTAACACCCACAGTAGCATAACCCTATCAATAGTTGTGCAAAGTTACCCAGCAGTATTATATCATATGGTTGCAGTAACTAGCATAGGCATAAATGCACAGTAAAAATATATATAGAGAGAGTACTCAGTCTCTGCTCCTGTTCGATTGGCGGAACCTACAAAGCAATGGGCATGGAACCTTCTTTATTTCAAAGACTAGTTTTGGTTGCAGAAGTTAGAAATGTTTGCAACAATTGTTTGGTCGAACATGTTGTTAGAGATATGGATTGTTTATTCCCAATGCTTACGTTTTATTTTATTTTATTCCTTCGGATTATTTTTGAAGTATTAGATATTCATTTTTATTCAAGAAAGTAAGTTTGGATGGGCACGGCTTAAGCTACCCACACTTCCACCCATCATTGCTCTTTCAGTTACATGTTCTCTCTGGTGCTTTAATTTTGATTCTTGTTGGTTTTTGTTTTAGGATTTGCTGGCATATGGATTTTACAAATCGTTCTTTATTCGTGTTCCATCTTAGGTTAACTTTAGTCGAATGGTTTTGATAACAAAAATCATTACTATTACTGTATTATCTAGTTATATAGTACAGATAGAGATATTTTAAATACACGTCAAATTGACACAAGGTGGAACAAATGGATTAATTATTAGGTATTTAAAGAAAAATAATATACAAGGTTGATGGAAAAACTGTATTAGGTGATTTTGCAGTCTAAAAATTGAATTATGTTTTAAGAATTTTTTTCGGAACAATTAGATGAGGTAAAAGACAATGTTACCATCAAAAAGTTGATCTTATGTATTCATTCCAGGCCCTATGCTTTTCAAAACTAGTCTAATAGTATTAGGACAAAGGTGTCCTTATAATGACAAACAAATGTAACAAATAAGTAATTTTATTAGACTAATAAATATACCAAGAAAATTGTTCATTGGGGATAGAATGCCGATCATACACGCATATAAGTATGCAAACCTGATATGGCAAGAGTGTATAAATTGTTCCTCAAAGCATGTAGTCAGCTTATTTAAGATAACCTGCAAAAATAAAACTGCAAGAGAGTTAAAAAGCAGTGAAATCAAGTAAGTCGATACATACACATTTGAACTGTTTTTTGTGCTCCTGGTATAACTATTTCTACGCTTTGCAGAAACAATAATTCATATAACTTGCAGCAGCCATTCAACCTACTGAAATTGAAATAATTCAAACAAAATCTGTTTTTAATGACATTGTAACATTTATTTAGATTAGTTACTGGGTCTTATATGAATTTTCTTGACAAAGATAACTCTAATTCTCTAATTATTCATATAAGCTTAGATTAACATATATCCATTTAGATTAGTTGGGTCATTATCCATTTTGATTCAGATGATTATTGCTTTATAAAATTCCAGTCTTAGCTGCCTAACTTCAAATTTGCAATAATTAATTTAGTCATAGAATTAGCTTGTACTATATTTTTCATGGTCAAGGACTCAAGTTGCCTTATATCATGCTTTACAATAATAATTTCTACATGCAAGTTGGTATAATATTTTTGTGAATTAAATAAAATAACTACACGACATAGTGATAAGAAAAAGACAAAATGGATCGATTTTGTTTATGTATTGATCCCAAGCCCCATAATTTTCAAAACGGGTACTGTACTGTTAAGAACCCAATCTATTGTTATATTCAAAAGGATGGAGAAACTTTATTAGACTAATAACTATAGGAATAAAACTGATTTTGGTACAACCATTCACACTTTATTCAGTTGAAAATAAATATAACATGTTAGCACATCGACAACAGGGTTTGAACTTGCAGGCGAAGCCCAATAGCTTTCAAGTCTATCATCTTAGCCACTCAGTGATATATACATAATAATTTGTTGATTCATTTTACCGAAAACAAAATGACAAATAATTCTGTAAGTAGCTTGAATTTATAACAGTTATGGTAATGGTTTGTTATTCGTTAATAACCGTCACCAATACCATTTTGGAACTTCAATAAACTAATTGTAAGTTTAGGCTTTTTAATTGTAACACATCGTTAATATTGTTCAAAACCAACTGCACTTGTTAATTACCGATACATTTATACATTTCATTTTTTATTTTATCAATATATATTTTCAAATTATCATATCAGTTGCATTTCTCTTTTTTTGCTTGTTATTTTTATTGAGTGATGCTAAGTTGTCTCAATCAAATTAAAGATAACACCAATTAGACGTTGGAGCTTTAACTATTTCTAAAAATTTACCAACTCTAGTTTCGATACCTATTTCCTTTACAGCATTAATATTATCGATTTAAATTGGATAATAATCAATAATAAAATTTGAGGTAAGATTTCTTGAATGTTATAGTTAACGATTACAAATCTCTTTAAAAGCAGTATTTATGAAATTAAAATAATGACCTGGATTTTAAGATAGGAAAAGGGATTTAACGAAACAAATTCAAATTTCAAATCCTAATGCAAAGTTTACATATGATTAAAGTTGTCGACGAGTTTCTAAATGGACTCGAACGAACGAATTGGACTAACAAATGATGGAAAAATGAATCTAAATCATTTGAAAAGCAACACAACATAATAAAATAGAAAAATAACAAAAATAGTTAAAAACAATTGAAAAATTGGAAATTCACGTTTTCAGATCGGGGTACCTAGGTCGGTACCGAGTTGACTTGAAGCAAGACTCGAAGCAAAGCATGGATTGACCCGAAGCAGCAAGTGGAAAACACAAGAAAGTGCAACCTCAAATCAACCTGAAGCAAGACCCGAAGCAAAGCATGGTTTGAACCGAGGTCGAACCTGAAGTAGATCGGCATTGATCCAGGGCTCATGGTTCATCATCGATCCATGATGCTTGAGTCAAGTTGGTCAAGCTACTTTCGTGGAAGGACGTGCATGACGTGGAGAACATGTGTAGTGATTTTTGAAGTCAAACATGGAGATCTGGCCATAAATGGAGGTGGAAAGTGCTTGGAAAATGAACTTTTTTCTTTATCTCGATTCTGAACTTCTAACAATGACAAGTTGTAAAATCATAACATTGAAAATTACTGAGTTGGATACCTACCAAGTTCTAACTAACGAGCCGTAAGAGCAACTTTGTAAAAAGAGATGACAATCAATAAAAATCGATTAAATAAACGTAGACTGGAGTATTCGCCAAACCAGTATAAAAACTTCATGTTTTTTTTCTTGCTACTTCTTTCTTTTCTATTATAACTTTTACATTTATTATACAATTGGCTGTCTGTGTCAAATTTTGGTGCAAACACATGATGTTTGTGTTGTGTATATTTACAATGCATTTGTTGGTTACCCATTAATGCATTATTTCAAAGTGTAGTTTATAAATAAAAGATGTATATGTAGGGGGCTTTTTCTACCTTGGGGCCTAATGTCTACCCTACCATTCAATTGAGCCGGCAGCCATTGACACTATGCCACGATGAAATCTTGGATGAAGCACCATTACTTCACGAAATGTATGAGACGTGTTTTTCTTTCTTTCTTTTTCTCCTTCCTTTTTTTTCGAACAGAACGGTAATTTACCTTTATTGATGTAGCAGGTAGTAACTTATCGATTTGATATACCAAGCTTAGGTGTACCGATATTGTAGTTATGTTATTATAAGTACAAAATGTATGAAATGGTAACAAAATTTGTTTTTGGCGTATTAGTAAAAATGTTATGTTAATTATTTTTTCAAATGATAACGGTAGGGAGGACTATATAAGATTTGTATTAGACCCTAAAAACAGACCACTTAAACATCAATGCTCTCAATGACATGCACAGGTAAGAAAGAAGAAGCTGGCAGTAGTTAAAAGGTTCATGGACATTTGTTCAATTATATGATAAAATCCATAATCCTTGAGGACAGCAACATTAAGTGTGATAGACCATCATTGACAATTAGTAGTTAATTATTGATGGATTCAAGCATTCACCGATCAAAAAGCAAATACAAGCAACAGACTCTCGACTTTGTTTAGGATTCCTCCTGTAATATAGATATTGCAGCATTTCCTATGTAACGGTTTCCTCTCTTTGCCGTCAAATAATTAGTGCGTTGATGGAGTGCTCAAGACAAGATAACCAACACAATATGTAGATGTTATATTATAAAATACTAAGTCAATGGAATAATATTATGTTGTAAAATACGTCGGAATTTCATACAATATTTTAGCCTAAAACAAATGAAGTAGCATCCCTCAGCAATTCTAGTACTAGGATAGAGATCGGGTCTGTGTAGCTGGTGAAGCCATTAGAATAAAAGTCAATAAGCAATAAATATAGCACGAGCTTGATTATTTCTCGTCTTTTGTTGGTATTAATATTCCAGTTTAAGATATATGAAGATTAAAATTGAACTAATTACCTGATTTCAAAAAATAAAATAAAATTGAAGTGATTACTGATTTGAATTTGAAAATTTGTTTGCAGTCGATTGCCGAAATGGAATGCAACTCTAATCCTCCTTCGTCTTCATCAAATTGGTAGGACAAAAAGCAAAGGCGATGGTAGACGGTGGAGGCAGTGGAAGACGGCGGAGGAGGTGGTAGACGACAGAGGCGGTGGTAGAACAAATTGGCGATAACCCTAAAACGAACGAAAGAGGAAAAACGTTGAAAGAATGAAATATTATTCGTTAGAAATAGGTTAAGTAATAACATAAGATAAAATTACAATTCTATCCATATTGCATTTAATTATTTACAGAATTACCAGATTTGGTAACGGAAATAACCGTGATAAATGTTAGTAACGGAAATAACCGTTAGAAATTGGTAATGGTTATAACCGTTACAAATTGAAAGCGGAAGTGTTACAAAATGCACTGTTTGGTGTAGTGATTCCTCGCTGGCCAGAAACGTAGTTCCCTAAAGTTCCTCGATTCTACCAACAATGGGTATCTTCCTGTAGACCTATTCACGCTCGTCGATTGGATATGTGTGTGTGCACGCGCGCGCATGCATGTGTGTGTGTAAGGGGTTTGGTTTAGTTTTGAAAAAGATAAGGTGATGGTAGAGAGGAGGATAAAGATGGTGGAGCATAACCAGAAACATACATGAATGAAAATAAATTCGAATCTACTCAGCCTATTATATAAATTATGAACCTTCGCTTCATCCAAAATTGGCTTCTGCCCGTTTAAGTCAAGTCAAAACCTGTAATTTAAAATACATGTAACTCCTTCATACGAACTCTGATTCGGACAAACCAATATACCATCTTGATTAGAAAAATGAGCCCTACGCAATGGTGTAATTTTTGTCACCTAATCCCAATGTTTTTAAAATTACCATTTTGCCCCTACTAATAATATATATGTCTATATTTCTAGGGGTGTTACATAATCACCCTTAGAGCATACCACTAATTCTTCCATCCTTATGGAAACAAAAGACCGTTATTATTTTTCTTCTGCCACGGGGTATCTTGTACCTTTATAGGAACGACAGACCATTATGGATTATCTATTTTTTTGGCCCAGGTCAACCTTATAGGTTTTTAGTTGGTCTTTGTAAATTAGAAGGTTTATAGTGACTCCGAGAAAGCTATATCGGTATATGGACACTTAATGGGATGAGCAAATTAGGGACCGTATGACCCTTAGACCACATTGATAACATGACAATTCATTTTGACTCATTTTGCATGATGTTTATGTTATGTTCTAATCATTATGATTACAGGTGGATGAGGAGAACACAATACGTTAGGCTTATATTGTCCTCTCCAATAAACGTTATGTTTGGCATTGATTATAAGGCATTAGTGAGGGAAAACCCGTTTCGCTCAATGACACGTTTTCACTATGTGTCTATTTTGACTAGGATGGACTAATATTATTCATATCAGACTTTTTGTCTAACCCGAAGTTTATGATTTTCCTTAAATTCTCATATACTCAATCAAGTAGGTCGAGAGTAGGGTTTTATAAGTTTAGACGAATAAATTTTTTAATGACGTGCATGAGGCAAGCTTATGACCATCAGTAGTTATGACTCTAATCATCCAATGTGGCATCTTCATATGTCACGCTTGGAACTAAATTATGTCATTATTATATTTTAATCGAACGATGTAATCATAGAGTTATGTAATAGACAACAATGAACTTGAAATGAAGAAACGAATTTGCTTTTAAATTTTTTTATATTCTTATGCTCTTTTTGTTAACGATACAATAAATAACCTCATTTTGTCATTGGAAAATAATACTAAGGATGACTGCAATGTCATTAGTGTTCATTTTCAGGTCTCAAAACGGAGGATGTTACAATTTCTCATATTAAAATAATTTCCTATTGTGTAATTACTTTGACTCTAAGTAGTGTAGCTATAAATACTAGCTACGTATTTTATAACATCATTCAGTTGTAATACAAAGAACGTTATTTTTCAATAAACTTTATTTCAACATATATAAGGGCTCCGCTATACCTAGTATACACCCCTATGATTTTGAAGTTTCGGAATGATCTTAATATTTGTGGATTTTCATTAGGGGTTAACATAGACCGCATAATTAAATGGAAATCGATGACATTGAACCGGGTAAACGGTGCAGAAACCGTTTTATGTTACCTTTTTGAAATTAATATTGTAAAATGGACTGACTCGATTTAGTGCAGTTTGGTTTCGGTTTGGATGATGAGACGAACTATACTAAAAGAATTGGACCACTTAAAAGAGTTGAAAGATAAATTTTGTAATCTTACGTATAATCAACAAATAACTTATTATAAACATTTTAGTTATATATACTTATAGACTTCTCAATGTTTTATGATGTGTGAGTTTAATTGATAAAATCAAAGGGAGAATTGGTGGTTGAGATACTGAAATGTTGAGCCTGGTAGGTAGAGTGGAGCTCATCAATCTATGATATACCTTATTATTCAATATTGGATCCAGTATTTTAAAATTCTGACTGCTATAATAAACAAGGTTAAACATATTTGCATTAACTTCTGATGGAAGGATAAAATCGATAAAATACCATGGGAGGTATTATGTAAAGAAAAAAGCGAAGGAGGAATGAGACTGAAAAAATTGGAGGATATTAAGACACCTTTTATTGAATTGGTGTGGAAGGTAGTGAATGGCGAAGGACTTTAGGCATATCTTATAAGAGAAAAATAGCTAAAGAATCAATCATCGTGGGAGGTGAATATCAAGAGTGATGATTCATGTGTATGGAAATTCACGATGCAAATAAGAGATGAAGCTAGTATATATATAGGCAAATGGGTCGTCAATGGAAAATCTTTCTCTCTTTGGTTAGATCCATGGTTGCAAGGGGGTAAGGTGATCAATAAACTAGGAATTGAAATGTTAAAAAGAACAAGAGGTGAAAAACTGATGGTTCATGATATCTTGAAGGAGGGCATGTGACGTACAGATAAGTTAAGTTACATGAGATCTAGTATAGAGGTGGAGAGAGCTCGAATATGGAATGATAAGGAGGAAGATTAATGGTATGGACTTGATGCAAAGATGGTAAGTACAATTTTAAAAATATTTAGAGAACTATTATGCAGTCATTTGAAACAATACTGTGGGCAGAGATCATTTGGAATAGGATTAATCATCCTAAAATGTTATTTTGTTTAATTTAATCCTTAAACAATTATTTGCCAACTAAGAACCATATTATCCAAAGGTGTATTAATATTGAACCACTTTGCGTTTTTTGTAATTAATATGAAGAAAGTGTGGATTATCTATTTTTCAAATGTAAGTTTGATGCATGCATATGGAAGTGGTGTAGAATCAAACTGAAATGGCCAGTAACTCATACCAGCACATTGGACTTAAATTCAGAAATCAAAAATTTGTCTATAAAGTTCAAACGGAAACACAAAAACAGGGATTTGGCCTTAATTATGTTATGTCAACATAGAGAGAATGCAACAATAGGGTGTGTAACACCCTGTAAAATGAATCATAAATAAATACAGTAAATTAATTTTTTAATATGATAAGGGTTGGATATGGAAATTTATAAAAGTTGGATTTTGACCACGAAAGTTATTCCGTTACGTTCGTGGCAAAATTTTGATATGTTTCTATATACAATATGCTGAAATCGAAGCTTAAACAAAGAAGTTATGAGCATTTGAAGTTCTCAAATTTAAATTAATTTAGTCTGAATTCAAATTCAAATGAGAAATCAAATTTAGGATTTAAATTTCAAAAATTAGCCTAGGGGCTAAGTATTAATTAAGGCTTAACGTTAAAAAGTTAATTAGGAAATAAAATAATCCGACAACGAAAACAAAAATAAACGCTCTGAATAAAAGAACGATCGACCTAACTGGTCGGCTGTAGCGGTCGACCGCTTGGCAACGATAGTTGCCAATGGCGGCTAGGTTTTTATGTTATATTCTATTCGGTTGTGCGCTTTAGATTTACCCATTTCCTACCTACCACCATCCTATGGTTTCGGTGCATTTCAACTTCTATAAATAGGACCTTATCCTCTCCACTTTTATTTATATTATTTTGGGGAATACGACGAAACTCTTTCATTGATATCTCTCTAATAAGATTCAGAAACTCCGTAGAAAATTCAGGTAAAGATTCAACTTATTTCCTATTTGTTTATTCTTCCTCCAATCATTCTTATCCTATTCTTCACCAATTATTCCGAATCTAATGAATATATATACATTTTCGCTATTATGTGTGTGTGTATATCAAAAGAGAGAGATTCTAGAAGAGATCGGAAGGCTGCAAATCCATTTGACTAAAGCTAAGGCTAATCTATGAGTGAAAACCTTAGTATTTCTTTTCAGCAACTTTTTAATATATTTCTTTTGAATTTGAATGTGCCTAGGGATTTTGGATCTCAAAAATATGATAGATAAAATCCTCCAAAATTCTTTTTTATTTTGAAATGTTAATTATATGTTGAGATTCTCAATTATTTATATTAATTTAGTGGAATTTGTTTCGTTTATGCAATTTTTGATAATTTCATAGTCTATTCCACTTCTCCTTCTTCATTGAGTCAAGTTGTAATCTTTCAATAAATTAAGGGGTTTAGATTACAAATTATATTCGTAGTTTACACCACTTATTCTTATTTATTTCTTTGTAAAGAGTTGAATAGAATATGGAGTTTAGATTGCAATTCTTATTGTTTAAGATATTTCATTGAATTGGTGTAATAAATTGAGTTTCTATTTTATTTACAAGTTTGTTATTGCAATTTTGATTATGAATATTTATTCCCTGTTTTGGACATTAGAATTCCATGAAATCTTAGAAAATTGAAGAAAAAAGACTTGTAATACTAATTGGTTAGGTAATTAACATTTAACGCTAGTTTAGGGCGTAAAATCCATGCGTTTAGAACTTATTAAGCACGAATATTTATTTATTTCTATTTACGTAATAATGTATAACCATTGCGTATATGGCGTAATTAATTAGGCATTTATTTACAATTATTTTCCCCTATTAAGAAGGTAATTGATTTTGAGGTGAAATAAGAGGAAACTCTTATATAGCCTAAGTATTATTTTAATGCGTAATAAGGAAGATTTCTTATAAGACCTTATTTATGAAACAGTGAGATGAGAGTGGGTGTGTGTGCGTGCGTGTGTATATAAATAGAATAATTAATTTATGGCTAAGTCATAAGGATGCGAGGTCAATAAAGTTACATAAGGAAAGTCTGCCCTTCACTTTGAGGCTATCAATAGTTGTGTACGTTTTATTGATATGAGATATCCTTATGATAAATATTTGTAATGACGTGAGGTTAGCTCCAAATTTTGTAGGGGAAATCTGCCTAGCTAATCTGGCTACCGGTTCCTACGAACAGAGGACTAATGTGAGACGCCATTATAGGTATGAGTCATAAGATGAAGGGTCTGCTTCGAGGTTTGAGGTATTAAACGGTTGGACCCACATTTTCCCCTAGATGAAGTATTAAATGGCCAAGGGGTTACGCTAGGTGGTATCTATACAAGGGTCCGCTTTTGGAATTAGGCCTTAAATGATAGGGTCTGCCTATTTTCCACGTGGAAATATTAAGTGGCCTATGAGATTTCATATGATGTCAGTTGGATAGTACCATTGAGGAGCATGCTTCTGGAATTAGGCCTTAAATGACGGGTCTGCCTATTTTCCACTGGGAAGCATTAAGTGGCTTGGATATTGTCTCTTACACTATTAGCTATTTGTGATGTATAATTAGGATGTGTGATCTACTTCTGGAATGGAAGGTATTAAGTGGTTGGACCCGTCTCATTTCCTTATAAAGAAGTATTAAATAATTTTAATGATTTTTTATTCGTAGACATATTCTTATTTTGAAATATACTACCCAAGTACTGAAAAAGTATGACTCGAGGTTTTTATTCACTAGACACTTGTTGTTCTTGCTCCCTCCTCGTTACAACACATGTTAATGATGGAGTGATGGCGGTGACGACGCTTAAAGATAAGGAAGCTTAGCAAGTGGCTATATTTATTATTATTTGTTTTCATATGTACCCATGGATTTAAACAATTGTTGTAACGGATATTATATTATGGTTTTTATGGGATTTTGTGTTATGACATTTTTCTGGTTTTGAAATAAATGGGTACGCTTTACTATTATATTTTGTTTCATCCGCTGTGAGTTCTGAAAGTTTAGTTATGGCTTTGTAATGTTATTTCTTTTTTACTACCAACAGCTTGCCTTAAAATGGATATTAGTTTCGATAGGCCTTTTCTAGATCGAAATTTAGACATGTTCCGAGGTGAGTTGTTACATGGCGTCTGGAGGTAAATCTAACTCGGTATTCATAATGTGCAAACACATAATATACCATGTTAAATTCGAGCTAGCATATCCAAACACGGTATATACATCAACCCGGTAGACGAAAAGATATGTAAAGAGTGGTAGTAATTTACCTTCCACTCGCATGGGTGGTTTTGCTGAGAGGAATGATCATATGAACTGTGACTGCCACCCTTCGAAGCCTTTAGTCAAGTTTGCTCCTTTTCTGAATTACATTTTTTTCTCTAACATTTTTATATTATAGGGAATTGAAAGAATAATTATATTTTATCTATGAAACAAATAGGTTAAGCTAGCCAAAAATGCCTAGTAATCATCTTCCGTGCTCAACCTGTAATTTAACATCTCAATTATAGCCTATTACTGGAAACATAGTGAATTTCAGCAATGAAAAACGTATAATTATATGTTTTCCTTGTTCCAGAGTAAGCTTCATCTTGTTAGCAGTGAAAATGTTTTGAATTTAAATTTAAAGAGGGAAACAGAATGATTCGATCATTAATCAGTTGTGCCTACATCTCCGGTATTTATACATGCACAGGTTAGTGCACAGATGCACATACACCTGAGAACAGAAAATAGAATCAACAAATACAAATATCTCAACAAATACAAATATCACAGGCTGCTAATATCACTAACACTCTCCCTCAATTCAAACTCTCTCTCTCTCTTCCTTTTTCTCTTCTTCTGCTTCTGTCCTTGCTGGTGCTTCTTCTACATTCAGTTCTTCTCGTAGTTTCAAAAATCGAGTTGACAATAGTGACTTGGTCAATATGTCTGCCTTTTGATAAAACGTTGGAATGTGGTTGATACAAATATCACCTTTGGCGATTTGTTCTCTCACGAAGTAAAGATCCAACTCAATGTGTTTAGTTCTCGAGTGAAGAATAGGATTTGCTGCTAGAAGAACCGTGCTAGAATTGTCACACCACACTGTTGCTGGTCCAGGTACACTGTCGATTACTTCAGAAAGAAGAGATTTAAGCCACATTATTTCAGACACCGCTGCTGCTACACTTCGATACTCAGCCTCTGTTGATGATCTTGACACTGTTGTCTGCTTTTTCGAACACCAAGACACAATGTTCTTTCCAACATACACACAATATCCACCATCCCTATCTGCTGCCCAACAACATCAGCGAATGCACTAATTTTCAGTGTTTTCGGGGAATAAAGTTTCAACCCGTAGTTCACTATTCCAGCTAAGTATCTAAGCACTCTTTTCACAGTTTTCCAGTGTTCACTCATTGGACTTTGCATAAATTGGCAAATCTTGTTCACACTGAAGGATATCTCTGGTCTTGTGATGGTAATGTATTGTAAGGCGCCTACTATACTTTTGTAATGATAGGGATCTTCTATTGGATCTCCAGAATGTTTGGTCAGCTGTAGATTTGTAATCATGGGTGTGGTTGAAGCTTTGGACTTGTCCATTCCTGCCCTTCTTAGTACATTCTGAATGTAATTTGTTTGATTGAGGTGAAGCCCACCATCTTCTGTTCTTTTTACCTCAATTCCAAGAAAGAGATTAAGATCACCCAGTTCTTTCAGCCTGAATTGATCATTAAGATACTTTGTAAGTTTTCCTAGCTCATCAATATCACTCCCTGTCAAGATAAAATCGTCCACATATACAAGGATGTATATAACACTGGTGCTTCTTTTTCTAACAAACAATGAACTGTCAAATTTTGTGGAATTAAAGCCTAACTTCATCAGTGTTCCTTTAAGCTTTTCGAACCATACTTTGGGGGCTTGTTTTAGGCCATATATTGCCTTATTCAACTTACACACCATTTGATGTCTGTTAATATCTTCAAACCCCTTGAGTTGTTCCATGTACACTTCCTCCTCAAGCTCCCCATTCAAGAAAGCATTATGAACATCCAGCTGCTTGACTGGCCACTTGTTGTATAAGGAAATGGAAAGCATCACTCTGATTGTTGCAGGCTTTATTACTGGGGAAAAAGTTTCTCTGAAGTCAAATCCTGGTTGTTGTGTGTACCCTTTGGCAACTAGTCGAGCTTTGTGTTTGGCAATGGTGCCATCTGCATGGTACTTCAGCTTGTAAGTCCATCGACACCCTATTGCAGTCTTGTTTCTTGGTAGAGTTACCAAGTTCCATGTATTGCTGTTTATTAGTGCTTTGTATTCCTCTTCCATAGCTTCTCTCCACTTTGCATGCTTTACTGTTTGATCATAGCTCACGGGTTCATGTATTACTCCCTGAATGGTATATATTTTGGGCTTAAATATGCCACTTTTTCCCCTTGTAATCATATGATGTCCATGTTGTTGTACTTCCTCTCTAGTTGATGGTTCTTCAAGTGATTGACTGGCACTGTCTAAAGTGTCATCTCGTATAGGCCACTAATGTGTGTCATTTATATCTCTACTTCCTTCCTCTTCTGTATCATGAGTGTGTGGTGTGATGTCTGATTCTGATTGTACATGAGTATCACATTGAACATGAGTGTCACATCCTTCAGTTACATAGTGTTGTTTCTCTTCCATTTCATGCAGTGGTATGGGTCGTATGGATCTCTGTGCATTAGTTACTTTCTTTGTACACTTTATCTTGTTCTCTGCAAATGGAAATGTACTTTCATTAAACATTACATGTCTTGATATTATGATCTTTCCTTCTTGTGTTAGGCATTTGTAACCTTTCTGAGTTGTTCCATATCCTAGGAATGTACATGCACTAGATCTGAAATCTAGCTTATGAGAGTTGTATGGTCTTAATAGAGGAAAGCACAAGCAACCAAATACTTTCAGCCTCTGATAATCAGGTTTTGTGCCATGTAACTTTTCATATGGGCTACTGTCCTTAAGTACTTTGGTAGGGAGACAATTAATTAGATGTACTGCAGTGGAGAAGGCTTTAGGCCAGAACTTCAGTGGAAGAGATCCTTGTGCCAAGAGTGTTAAGCCCATCTCAACTATGTGTCTGTGCTTCCTCTCTACAATCCCGTTCTGTTGTGAAGTGTGAGCACAAGTATATCTATGAATTATCCCTCTTTCATTGAAAAAATCCTTGAGTGGTTTGAACTCTGATCCTCCATCAGTTTGAAAGACTTTGAGTTTTCTTTCCAATTGCCTTTCCACTTGTATAATGAATTGTTTTATTGCTTCTGTTGCCTCGGATTTGAGCTTCAGGAAGTAGATCCATGTGTGTCTCGTATATGCATCCACAAAAGCAATGTAATATTTATATCCATAGTTTGAATTTAAGGGTGCAGGACCCCATAGGTCACATTCAATCAGTTCAAGTGGATTATTGTATATAGTTTGTGATTGATTGAATGGTAATCTATGGCTCTTGCCTAGTTGACACTGACTGCAAAAGTGAGTTCTCACATTGTTTAAATGCAACAAATTCTCTTTATTCAATACAACTTTCATTACACTTGTATTTGGATGACCAAGTTTTCTATGCCATACATCATATTCAGTTTCTTTATTATCATCTACATTATTACAACACATCATATTGTTGTCAGCTTTCCTTCCAGTTTCGAGATTAAACTTGTAGAGACCATTATGCACTTCCCCCTGCAATAGAATGTCCCCATTCAAGTTATCTTTGATCAGACATATATGTGGGTGAAACTCGAAAAAGACTTGATTATCATGTGCAAATTGAGAAACACTAATCAAGTTCTTTTTAATATGAGGAACTCTCAGTAAATTCTTTAGTAGTAATGTCTTATTTTTATTGGCAGTAACAAAATGTGTGTGACCAACATGAGTAATATTAAGAGGTGTACCATTTCCCATATAAATGAGGTTTTTACCTTTGTATGCTGCTCCTCCTAAATTCAAATTCTGAAGATTATTGGTCACATGATGAGTAGCTCCCGAGTCTGGAAACCATGCTTCATTCTGTATGTCAGCATCATCAGCTAAAGCATTGTGATTCTCATCTTGATGATTGAAGTTCCTTGAATTGAGCCTAGTATCTCCCCGACCCTGGCTTAGATTGACATTATAGAGACCAGATCTGGATGTTCCTTGATTGGGTGACACTTCTCGAACCTGAAGTAGCATCGAACAGCAGTGTGGCCAAGTCTACTACATATTTGACATTTGGGTCGATTGTTGAAGAACCTTCCTCATCCTCTTCCTCTGTTGAATGATCTGCCTCTCTCATATGTTTGACTTCCTCTACTTCCTTGATTTTCTTGATGGTTGTTTGATGGTGCTTCAGATCTTGGATTTGCTTGTGAGTTCTTGTTCCTTGTGTTGCTGGCCAGATTAATGGAAAATTCTGATGTTGCATTGTTTTTCTGTTCAAGTCTTCCTTCATGTGCAAGAAGAACAGAACTGACATATTGAACTGAGGGTGTAATCTCTTGTGATGTTATTACAGCAACAATCGCTTCGAATTCATCTCCCAATCCATTGAGAATATTAAGTACATGTTCAGCTTCATTTACTTTGTGTCCAGAGGACTCAAGCAGATCGCACAAGTTTTTGATCTTGCTTAAATACTCTCGAATATTCATGTTGTCCTTCCTGATATTTTGTAACTGCCTCTTGTAACTCGTTATTCTTGCAGCTGCCCGTGAATTGAAGCTTTGGTGAATTGCATTCCACACTTCTAGTGATGTCTTACATCCGATCACTGATGATAAAAGATTAGGACTAATCGATGACAAGATCCAAGAACACAACAAGCTATCCTGTCTGGAATATATCAAGAATTCATTGTTTGAGACTGATTGCCCTTCTGGATTAAGTATGAGTTGTGTAGGACTAATGTTTGTTGGATCTATAAAGTTCTGCAGACCATAACCCTTGATTGCCATTTCGATTTGAAATTTCCATAAGAGAAAATTGTTCTCATCTAGGGTTACCGTAATCAGTTGCGTTTGGGGGTTAATGATTGACTTAAGTGATTCTTCAAGTGTTTTTGATGTCGAATTGGCTGCTGCATTTGCTATATCGGTTATACTTCCTCTAGATTGTGAATCATCATCTTGAGCCATTGATTAGATTTCAGATCTAAGATGAAGACAGAAAAATGGAAGACGAAGAAATCCGATTGAATTCGATTTGGGTTCAATTGAGTTTGAGGAATTGGTTTGAGTGATTGAGTTGAATGATCGAATCTAGATCTGGATCTTGAAATGCCGTTTGGCGATAGAGCTCTGATACCATGAAAATGTTTTGAATTTAAATTTAAAGAGGGAAACAGAATGATTCGATCATTAATCAGTTGTGCCTACATCTCCGGTATTTATACATGCACAGGTTAGTGCACAGATGCACATACACCTGAGAACAGAAAATAGAGTCAACAAATACAAATATCTCAACAAATACAAATATCACAGGCTGCTAATATCACTAACAAGCAGAACATGCATGTACCTCTTTGCAACATAACTACCCAAATTCGTGCCAGATCAAAGTGGTTCAACTAGTTTTACTGTGAAACTAGTAGTAGTTATAGAACAATGTTACTGTAGCGACAAAGCATCATTTTGTGGAGAAGGAAAGCGGATCTGCTCAGATCTAAGTATATCTACCTTTTTTATCCTCTTATTTGGAGAAAAAGCAACGACTTTCGACTTAAGAGGCTTGAAGATGAGAGAATCAAGGCTTGTCTTATGCTGGGAAATTAAGATGACAAATATTTCCATCTATTTTGCCTTTTTCGGCTTTTTTTTGGTTTAGTCTCTTTTGCCATTATTTACAGAAGGAAGGAAGTAGTGTGAAATAAATGAAGTGGCGTTTCAATATTAAATACATTTGAAATTTTACTTAATCGAAGTCGTATTGAAGCAGGCCTTGGACCTGAGGATATAATGTGGTATGCTACAAAATGCTTTGTAAGTGGGTTCCTTTTGTATATATCTTCTAGTGCATGGGCCATGCACAAGTGTTGTACATGTTTAGTTCATTGAGAAAGTGATTTGAACCGTTCAAATATCAAAATGCAGACGAAGTTTCTTTAGTTTATATATTCGTTTGTGAAATTATTATCAGAAGTTTTTATATATATGTAATGCAGGTTCAAATCGAATCGGACCATATTGTATTAAAATCGAATTGAAACTGAACAACATTAATAGTTACTATTACAGTTTGCATTTTCTTATCAACTATTTGATCCGCGCCCATCCCTCTAAAGTTATAAATAAAATTAAACATTCTCTCATTTAATTTCAAATACTGTAGCACTAATATCCCCTGAGTGTACAATAGAATGTAGCGAAAGAATGATGTAACATACGACTTTCTCAGTAAAAGCAAACACAATTGAAGTATATAAAAAGATTTGAACGTATTGTATTTGAAGTGAATGTGTTTAGTGATCAGAAGATATAAGAATGTTTTAGCAATCTCCGAACAGTGATCAACACGATTTGATAATTTGAGACGAGTTTACTTTGTTTCCTTCTTTCTTTTTTTTCTTCCGTTTTTTCTTGTTTTATTGTTTTTTTTTTAAATTTGAAACCAAGATAGGTACTAAATCACTGTAGATTGATGTTATTGGAAGTATTTTTAAATCAAACAGAATGGGACACGTGGAGCAATAAAATTTTGAAATTTCGTTAAATTTAATTGTTTACTGGTGTCTCATGCAAATTTTCAAAACAACTTAAAAAAACCGACGTGCTCGCATCAATTTTCCTGATACCTCCCAGTGTCAAATCACTTTTGAATAAAAGATCATTCGGCCACAGGTACAGCCAAGCAGCCGGCCGTTGCACATTTAGCAACAAAATAAACAACAAAAGAATAAAATAATTTGAAATTCGTAAAACCAACAAAGCCAAGAAAATTTAAAACCTCATCGAGCTCGAAATATATTTTCAAAATCTTGCGCATTTGGCTTTAATCACTGCAGAAATTCGAGTCCCAATCTTCTTGCGTCCGCATTACCCCCTAATTTAGTTTCACATGTTAACGTGATTGAGCTAGGGTTTCCAAAAAAGGGGGTAAAGCTAGAAAGATTAATGGGTAGCGTGAATTTGGAAGCTGAATGTGGTGAGGTTATCAGCTCAGAATACCATTTGTTTTAATTTATACGTTTATTTTAATGATGTGTTGGTATTTGTGTGTTTTGCTCAGCAAAGAGGCGGGCAGATGTAATTGAGTGGCTAAACAATATATTTCCGGACTTCAACCTGCCTTTGGATTCATCTGACGATGAATTAAGGGCGCGGTTATTGGATGGGTTTGTGTTCTTTGGGATTTTGGGGATGATAAGGCTTGGTCGATTGGAAGAGGTCTTATAATGATTTTATGATACTGTTATTAGAGTAAAAAGTGTACACAAAGTTTGCAAATATCATACCTTGTCATATTTGCAGGTACGAATTAGCGATTGTGTTCCGGAAAAGAGGTTGGAATACATACAAAGTTTTCAATCATTTGTTAATGATAATGGGTTGCCTCATTTTGATATAACAGACCTTGAACAGGTAACTTATTATACATCATTTTTGTATATGATCAGCCAGCTAATGTAACACTTTTCCTTAAACAATTTCAGTTTATTGTGTTTAAGTATCTGATACGTAACTCCTGTTTATTGGACTCTAGCTCTAGTTCGAGTAAACAATTAATTTTCCACAAACTGAGTAGGTTGACTGGCCAAGAGTAAACATAGGAGGAGTTGGTGTTTGGTACAGTACACACAGTATATAGATATACAATGTTTGACTAGAAGTAATATATCTGATAAGAAAGAACAGAGTATTGTGGTGTCAAAAATTTGGGTGGGGTTGGATAACTCCTCTTGGGTTGTAAATAATGGTATTTTCTGGAGTTATATTGTGGCATGGGAAGGTTTGGAAGAAATCCTAACTTTATGTAAATTTACGTATGTACTTTTACATGTAGTTTGAGCAGATTAAAAATCTAACCCCTACTTCACTAACATTAGTTGAATTCCTATATTAAAAACCCATTTCAGATGATAATAATTTTCTTACGATGTATAAACTCCATATTTTCAATGCTAAAATATATTCCTGTCCGAGGTATAAAATTCACGTAATACAACTCAAGTGCAAATACACACATATACATACAAACACACACGCGCGCGCGCACACATATATATATATGTGTGTGTGTGTCACACAACACATACATACGTACGTGTGTATGTATATGTGTGTGTAATATGTATATCTGTGCGTATCACACAGTACATACATACATACACATACATATATATGTGTGTATGTGTATGTGTACGTGTGTGTGTGTGTGTATATATATATATATATATATATATATATGTGTGTGTGTGTGTGTGTGTGCGTGCGTGCGTGCGTAAGATAATTATGTATTCCAATCCTGGTAACGTCGTATTTTATACAAGCTCCATACATTCTGTTTAGGGGTCTTTGTCTCCTGTTGTGGCTTGTCTACTTTCCCTACGTGATCAACTTAATAATAGTAACCGAAACTGTAGAAGCCCAAAAACACTATTGAAGAGTCGCAGCCAACCAGCAAACAGGTCTAGAACTCAAGGATATAACAGTTTGGATGATGCTACACTTGAAAGCTCTTTCCTAACTTATTTTATGTCAGGTGTGCTTTTTTTAACAAACTCTATACAACAGTAGGTGCTCATATCATGATTGTTCGACAACTTATTTGGACAATTTGGTCCATCGCATCTTTTTTTTCAAATACAGCTCTTTAGTATCTTAGAAATTATCATGCCGTCGTCGTTATATGTATGTGTGTGTGTGTGTGTCTCTGTGTGTGTGAGGGGGGAGGGGTTTTTTTTTTTTGGGGGGGGGGGGATCGGCTACACCTCATTTGTGCTACAACTCTTTTGCCACCTCATTGTATTATTTAAATCGGAATGTGTGATTGAAATCGGGGGGAGTAGAGGTGTGCCAAGATCCTTTCCCTATATGTATGTATATATAATGTAAATCAGTTCTGTTTGTTTCTTAAATGACTGATTGGCATTAAGGTCTTATTATTTTTTAATTTTAAATAAACATAATTCTCATAGATTACGTGTTTACCATTTTTCTTAAACCTTTTTTTTCTTAAATTTATATCCCAGAGCCATCTACTCCTTTGTCATACGATGATGGACACAAATTCCATGAGGATTTCCAGTTAAAACAAGGTCGGTATTCTGATCTCCCAGCATCTAAGATATCAGAAATGATGAAGTCAAACAGTTTAGATGTAAGATTTTTTTTATGTCCAAATTATTAACCTCATCTATGATAACTGTTTCTGCCATTTTCTTGCTTTAGTTAGTTGTATGATGAAAGTTTTTATACTAGTCAGTCTATTTCTTGCAGAGTGCCCCGACACAGTCGCTTTTGTGTGTGGTGAAGGGGATTCTTGATGAAAGTATTGAGAGGAAGACTGGTGAGATACCTCAAGTATGCTTACTAACACCTCATCACTCGGTTCTTATAGCTGTTAACTTGCGTTCCTATAAAACCTAATAATTTATATACTTAAATTCCAAAACTCACCCCCCCCCTCCCCTACAAAACACAAACCACAAACCCAAAAAAAATAAAAAACCAGCACACACTTAAACTCCGAAACTCCTTACTATCGTGCTTCATTTTCGACACCTCTCCCCTCCTCCCTACCCCCCCCCCTCCCGTTTCAATCGCTCAATGATAAAATTTTAAAAGAAATCAAGCATCCAATGTTTTTACTTTTCCCATTAAGAAAGGGGACTGCATACAAAATTGTTGTTATTTCTTCCTTTCCACTTGATTCTACATGATTTTTCCTCATGTACCTGTCTTTTCCATCCTCTTTTCTCATCGATACCCTCACATGAATGTTTAAATTTTCTGGAGAACTCGAAAGCTGTGGCCTGAATTTTTTGTCATGAATGCAAAGGCGAAATATTGAGATTCAGAGTTTTGTGGTTAAGTTGGTTAGCGTAGTACTGTAATATAGTAGGCGGTAAGCTTGGAGTGAAAAGTAGCACACTTCCCACTTTTATTATGTTGCATAAGTTAGCAAGCTCTATAATTTCTTCATTTAATTATATGTCATAATTTTAATGCATTTTCTCTTCCAGCGCGTGGCGTGCTTACTGAAAAAACTGGTGCAAGAAATTGAGCGGCGTATTTCAACTCAGGCAGAACATATACGAAATGTAAGGTACTAAATTACAAACCGTCATCTTGGTTATTATTTTTGTAAATCCTTTTCTTCGTCTATAGCAAAATAGACTCATTAAAGCACGGGAAGATAAGTATCAATCTCGGATTAGAGTTTTGGAAACAGTAGCAAGCGGGGCTAATGATGAAAACAAAGTATGTATGATGTCATTGATAGTTTGATACTACTTGTACATAGTGTTTGTTGATATATGAGTTGTTAATATTTGTTTTATTCAAAAATTAGTGCCTAGTAATCTAAAATCAGTTTGCAATTATTTTCAGATGTTTATGGAACAGCTTCAGCTTATCAAGGTCCGTCTCTTATCTTCAAATGCTTTATTCAAACCAAATATCAGTGTGACTTTTTTCTCATTTGTTTGTAAATTGAGCATGCTAATAAACATTTAAATACAAAAGGATGGCATACCTCTTACTAAATGTTGGTTTTTACTGTGCTGTATCATAATAGTGATTTTTGTCCCTTCTGGCACAATTGTAGTTTACAATTTTCACTTTGTTTACTAATTGTTTAAGCAAAAGAATTAAAAACTATTAATATCAATGATGCTTGGACTTTGCCGGTTAATTATTTCTATAGCACTGCCTAATAGTTGTTGAACTTTGTAATCTTGGGTATTGGCTTTTGGGTTTCCAGTTGACTAATTTGTGTCAAGAAAATGCTTTAAGTATTCTGTACTGCACTTTCAGAATATAGTATCATTTGATTACTACTTGCAGGTAGAAAAAGCTCAGATCGAGGAGAGTAAAAAATTACAAGAACAAGATGTGGCTAGACTAATGAATGAAAATGAAGCCGGCAGACATAAAATTTCAGAACTTGAAATGGACCTAGAATCAACAAAAATGTCATATGAGAATCAGAATAAGCTATTGGAAGATAAAGCAAACCTAACAATAAGCAAGTTAGAGGAGAATATAAATAAATTAGAGTTTCATCTTGCCGAATCAAGGAAAAAATATAAAGAACTCGAAGAATTTTCTAAATCAAAATTGCAGAAATGGAATCATAAGCAACATACCTTCGAAAATATCATGGGTTCACAATTGCAAAAGATGCAGGTATGTATGTATTTTTTACTCAATAAAATGGATTATGGTTTGACACATCACATCACAAAACTTTCGGTGCTACTGTAATAAAAATAAAGCTTTCACTCTTTAGTTTACTTCTGAGCTCCATAAATGGATTTTGTTGCATTCTGAATTTCATAAGAAAAGGTAAATTAATTAATTAATAATAACATATATGGCACATGGTCATACACCATATATATATTAAAGAATGTAAATTATGATGAGACTTTTTCCCCTCCGAAACACATTTGATTTTAACTTTTGGCATGTCAGACGTAATTTGTAGCCTCTCACACCATAATATGGTTTGTTTATTTGTCGTGAGATTTTACCAATTTCTCGTTTTTAAGGGAATGGTAACTAAAAGACTTGAGTTAAAACATTTTTGCCAGGACATGAAAGCATTTTCTATGTCCATAAGGAACGAAGTCATGTATACAAATCAGAGATGGAATGAAGAGCTTCATAATCTGGGTAACTGTTTCAGCAATATTCTCAAATTTACACTCTTGACGAAGTAATTTTTTATATGTTATACTGCTCATTTTAAACCTACTTTCCTACTTATCTTAGTCACCACATACACACTCATCCCATTACTTTATTTTCGTAGCATTATGTTACAAGGAACATATGTTGGCTTGTTATATGATTATATCACTAAAGCCAAGACACAAAAATTTTGAGATTTCCATCTTCAGATTTTTTTTTCTCTTTCACAAAAGCCTTTTTAGTGGTTCAAAGGTTTTGTGGGTGCTAAACTTCTTATGCCGAAAATTATTGTGGGGTTTGTGCAATTGATCATAAATTATCATGTCTTGGTGTGGCTGAATGATAATTTATATGTAAGTGTGCACATATATGAAGCCTGCTATTGTAAAACTGCGATGCAGGGAAAAAGTTGAAAGTGTTAACCAATGCTGCTGAAAATTATCAACTTGTTCTTGTTGAGAACAGGAAGTTGTTTAACGAGGTTCAGGAATTGAAAGGTACCTATCACATCAATAGTATGTTGTCTTCATTTATTTCTATATTCTAATTGAACTACATTGCATGTATGTTTAGGAAATATTAGAGTATACTGTCGCATAAGACCATTCCTTGAAGGAGAAAATAGAAAATCGACAACTATAGATTACATCGGTGAAAATGGCGAGCTTCTTTTGGCTAATCCTCTAAAACAGGGAAAAGATATTCATCGTACATTCAAGTTTAACAAGGTCTTTGATTCAGCTGCAACTCAAGGTTCTTTATTTGCTTTTATATTGAAAATCCATTAACTTAAGCTTTGTATATATGTTCTTATTGTGAATTAAGTTTGCATTGTCAACCTATAATCTCTTTTTTTATACGACAGAGGACGTGTTTTCGGATATTCAGCCTTTAATCCGATCCGTTCTTGATGGATACAATGTCTGTATATTTGCATATGGACAAACTGGATCGGGGAAGACGTACACTATGGTAATACATGTTCATTGAATATTAATGTTTATTTACCAACTCTATACTTCCATTGTAATTGGTATTCTTATACTTGTTTATAAATTCTTCAAGACTGGGCCCAATTCATCATCAGAAAAGGACTGGGGTGTCAACTACCGTGCATTAAATGATCTTTTCCATATTTCTCGAAATCGGAGTAATGCTATATTGTATGAAATTAGTGTCCAGATGGTCGAAATATACAATGAGCAAGTGCGGGATCTTCTTGTAGATGATGTTTCTCACAAGAAATATCCTTTAGTGCGGTCATTAGTATTACTTCACAGTAAGATGATAGTATGAAAGTTACGTATGATTGAACCTCTATGCCTAATAATCTATGGGCAATAATGCTTGTTTAGATTTTATATTTGAAGTGATACTTAGTTGATAGTCTTTCTAGTAAATTTTTTGTTATCCTTGACCTGCTCACGCTCGGAGTTCTAAACACTGCCCAACCTAATGGACTTGCTGTGCCTGATGCAAGTATGCATGTTGTGAACTCCACTGCAGATGTATTAGAATTGATGCAACTTGGGTTGGCAAATAGAGCTGTTGGTGCCACTGCTCTCAATGAAAGAAGTAGCAGATCACACAGGTTTATTTTCACAGTTGGATCTTTTTTTTCCTTGCACAATGTAAACATAGCTGACTATGTTTTATGCTGTAGTATTGTGTCTGTTCATTGCCGAGGTGTTGAATTGAAGAATGGAACTACTACTCATAGCTGTCTACATTTGGTAGACCTTGCTGGAAGTGAAAGGGTAGACCGGTCCGAAGTTAAAGGAGATAGGTTAAGAGAAGCACAACATATCAACAAGTCGCTATCTGCCCTTGGAGATGTAATTTTTGCTTTATCGCAAAAAAGTTCACATGTGCCTTACAGAAACAGCAAGCTCACTCAAGTATTGCAGAGCTCTTTAGGTACTCTTTAAGTTATATTATAGCAGAAGTAATTTTGTCCCCATTGCCACAATCTGAAGACAACAGTCCTAGTGCAACTACATAGCCAAATTTCCTCGTTTCCTACTTATCTTTATAGGCTGGCATTCTATCATCTTTTACATTTTCTATTTCTATTTTTCTGTACAGGTGGCCAAGCTAAAACACTTATGTTTGTACAGATAAATCCAGATGTGAAATCATATTCAGAAACGGTTAGTACTTTAAAGTTTGCTGAAAGGGTATCCGGTATTGAATTGGGTGCTGCAAAGAGCAACAAAGAGAGCAAAGATGTCAAAGATTTAATGGATCAGGTGTTGTATATTCTTTTCAGATGTACATATTATCGGCTAAGTTGAAAGTATTGTCAATTATTATATGTTATTGCAGTTGGTGTCACTGAAGGGAACTATTGCGAGAAAGGATGAAGAAATCGAACGCTTGCAAATGCTCAAAGACATGACAAACCGCTCTCCTAGTAAAGCAAGCAAAAAACCTATATTAAGCTCATTAAAACTTTTTTCGTCCTCTTCATCTCGACTATCACATCTAGGTAAAAGTTTAACCAATCAAAGCAGCCATAGAGCATCCCGTGTAAAAGAACCTGATTTCAGCAAAAGAGCTACATCTGATCCTGGAAATTCCTCGGATCATAGTGATAAGCAATCTGAAGCTAGTTCTTTTCAGTCTATGGATGACTTTAGGCATCATAAAGAAATTATTGGCGATAGTGGCACAGAAGATTATGAACGTTTGGGATTTAATGATGTGGATTCTGATGGAAGATTAAGTGACACTTCGGACAACTGTTTTACGATGGAAGCAGAAAACGATGCATCAAAGAATAATGGGTTTGATGCAAAACATCAGATGTATGCATTTCTTACTTTTAGATCCTGTCATATTATTAGTAGAATGACAAATTTTGTAACTAAGCTTCAAGAAAAAACTTATTCCAGCTATAGGCTCAATTTAAAATATAGTACAAAAATATGCTTGGTTTTCACAAATTTGCTCAAGCATGAAAATTGACCTGATGAAAAACAGATCTATTTTTGTAATAAATTTTAAACTAGGCTTATAGTTGGAATAAGTTTTGGTTGAAAGCTTGGTCATAACTTTTTAGTAATTATTTACAATTAAAAATAAGACGCATCTGATCAGTAACAAACATGGATTTCACATGTTTCTTTTTTGTCTGTAGATGCTGATAGTTAGCGTGTAGCATTAACCTTTACGTTACATTGTAGAAAATAACCGTAGCCAAGGTTTTTCTGCAATACTAGAAGAATTTGTTTGCCACTACAGTCAAAGTTTTGATTTCTCTGTTTCAGCCCTAAACCTTTGATATCAATTCATAACCACCTAAACTAAAAAATGTTTGACTATGATGAATGCTGCGCCAACCATTAGTTATTTTTATTTAAAAATTATATATATTAGTATAGTGAAGTAGGACGCCTCCTGCTCCTTGGAGCAGCAAAAAATTGTTAGTCACTTCAGAGTTATTAAAATTTAACCAGATGAGTATTATGAGTAACACATCAAAAGCGGGTCTTACCATTGAATATGCATATTGATATCGCTAAAACTTTATAGTTGTGTAGCAATATGTGTAACAGTTCAAACTGTTTAAATTATGTAGTTATGTATTGTCCATTATCATTTGATAACACAGGAATGCACCAATACAAATTCCAAAACCAACCGTGCATAAAAGCTTGCAATCAAAATCAGCAAGGAGTAGACTCAAAGAAACTTTGAGAAATTCATGTACGTATAATTCTATGTTCTAGTAGTTACCATGTTAAACTATTTTTTTTTCCCTTAACCATTCCTAATTACAGGATTCTATCATGTATTATCATTGTTATTGTTATTTATGCTTGTATGCAAATATTTTGATATCATCTTTTCAGCTACAGTTTTAGGGAGAAGCACCAGCAGCCAATCCACAACCTCATCAGCTAAACCATCATCAAAGCGGTGGCAGTAGAAAAAATAAATCATTTTATCCCTTCTTGTACTTGTGCTTATTTAGTCTTATCAGATTATTTTGTAATCGAATTTTCTAGTTAGAGTAATTTAGCAATTTCTCATGACACAAGTTTTTATTTATATATTGAAAATATGTAGACGGTGCTATCTCAGTACCTTGTGTTACTCGATGTATCATATATGTAACCTTTCCACATGTCCATTCTTCTTTATGTTTTCCAAGATTTGGTAAACCAAACGTTTTGATTGTGTTTTTGCTCCATTTATGTTGCTTAGAATTAGAGGTTTTTAGCTGAGATTTAAGATGTTACAATTTTCATATTTGTCACAACTTTCAAGCTTTCCTTTATATTTGTGATCATAATAATTGATAATTTAGTGCGAGTATATGTTAAAAAGAACAAGTATATGTTAAAAAGTACATATCAGTTGATTTGATTTTTGTTGCCATCTGGTTTATTAATCATATTTTATACAATTTATCCACTTTAAACCCTTGTAGAAGTGAAACCTTGTGTACAGGATGATGTTAAATTTTTTTACCGATCGTTTCACTCGAAAATTAAAATATATAAAACTCGTGGCAGACTTATATTAGCATGATAATAGAACAGTGCAAGTTGGTTCATCCACTTAACCAATGAGAATTTTGTACGCTACCGAAAGTTACAAAAAAGTGTTCATTTCTTGTAGCTCATTCATAACTCGTAAGTCACGACTATCTATTTGTTGATGGTAACATATTGATTCATTCGTGTTATATAAAAACTCAAATGTGTAAGAAATCATTCAAAAGAAGCAAACCTTACTAAATAAAAAAGACATGTCTTTGACTTATTCTCTTACGGCCTTCTCCAGCCGCTCCAACTTCCAAAATCATTCTCATTCTATGTTCTTCTGTACTCGTTTCAAGACACAAAGAAATTATCGTAAAAACTTTCATGTTTTCGCTCCTCCTGCTATGAATATACATACTATGGATGTAAACAAGCTATGCTGCAAAAAATTGATGTAAGTTTCTTATATACTCTAGATTTATGCAAGTTCATCTCTCTCTATATATACATACATACACATACATATATACATATATGTATATATATATGCTTGATTCAAAAAATTTCTTCTCTAGTACCGTGTTTGTAGTATGTACAAATACATACAGAATTATAGCTAATTATCTATGTATGAATGACAACATTAGGGTGAAAAATTCAGCACCAGATCCATCAGGAGGCCCAGCAGGAATACCTAACATTCCATTGTGGTATATTATTATACAACTTTCAAATTTTGTTTAAATTCTTAATTCATTTAGACCACTTTCAAACACTACAAGAAAAGACCTCATTTTGTGTCGGATGGTTGCAACGGCTAAATAATGCGGCCGTTGCTATGCCTTCCGTTCCTTGTAGTGAAATGAACCACTGCTGTTTGAAACGAGTATTCTTACCACTAGAAAATGATCGATTGTTTTTATTTTTGTTGTTGTTGCAGCGTATATTTTGATTTGAATAGTGGCTTAAATAAGTTGTTAAATTTAAATTAAATTCTTCGTAATAACAATACATGACGAAGACTATACATATGTTAAATTGGCAGGGCGAAATTGGTGTTGGGTGGCATAATGTGTTTAGCAATACCATTTTACAAGAAAGTGCTAAGCATAGAAGGTATACTTTAACCATATGTACATCATGTACATCACTCCATATATATGTTGATTATAACTAGTAATAGTAACAACTAAAATACGATAATGCTATGAAATATATATATGGATGAAAAGAGAGAGTGGAGAAGACGGCAATGAAGGTGGTAGAAGCAGTAGAGAAAGTAGCAGAAACGGCTGAAAAAGTGGGGGCAGACATAGAGGAAGCTCTTCCAGAAAACAGCAAACTGAGGCAGGAGATTGTTGAGCTTGAAAACTTGGCTAAAAGAGTAGATGAGGACGCAAAGCAAGTTGAAGAATTCATCCAAAAGGTTTGAACTATATCTTATCGTATATAGATATTGTTGATGATGCATTGGGTTTTATTGCTGTATTTATTGTACATACAGGCGGAGCATATAACTGAGGAGATGGAAGATCTTATTGATAGTACGATTAGTAAAGGAGTCAGTGAGAATATTAGAAAGAAAACACTTGAGAAAAAGGAAAAGAACAGTTCAGAATGATACTAGCTTGTATATATGCATTTATTTTTTCATTTAATATATATTTTCGTATAATTTTTCAAGGGTGGCTTGTGTATGAAAAATAGCATATTAGAAGGGCTGACATAGATGGTAACTCTGTACCAAACAGGCGGAATCCCCCGTCCCCATGATGCACGATTGTTGAGGTAATATATTGTGAAGACAGTTGGTTCCACTTACAAGATTTCTGAAGGCAGTTGGCCTAAATCATGAAGACATGTTAGGCTATGTTTGTTTGTGTTTAAGGAACGCTAAGTAGAGTGATAAACCAGAAATAGAAAGTTAGGAAGTTTCTGATGTTAAAGTGCATTTAATGTTAAAGCAGTTTCCAGGAAAATCTTATTTATTTAGATTATCGGCCGATACCTCGAAATTTCGAGGGTATCGTCGGTGCCGACCTACAATGAACCGAAGTTAGGACTCAAAATCGGCAGAGCATCTTGTTCAACAGCAGTACCTTGTTCAACAGACAGCAGCGAATACGAAGGTTGTGTGGTGGCGAAGGATTTAAGTCATTGAACTACAGCATTGAAGTCGACTGTCGCTTTTCCTTTTTTTTATACCGTCCAATATGAATAGAATGGGAGAAACGCGAATTGTAACCCTGGGGTTAAAAATAAAACGGGAAAACGTGAAATTCAAGAGGTGTTTGGGGGGGCTGGGCTAATCTATTACTTAAACTTAAAAGCGCAATTTCAAAAATGCATACGTGGCTTTACAGATGGCTTAGATTTAATAATTTTCTTCTGCCCCTTCTGTTTCTCCCTTTCTTTTCTAAAAAGTTTATATCAAACAAAATTAAAATAACTACCGCAGACACTTTCCTCACTTCCCAGTTTCAAACGGCGTCTAAAATTTCGCATCCCCTCTTCTCATGTCAAACCCTAATCCAAATTTGTTATCCAATAATATCATTCCGTCTTCGATTTCGATCGTTCCTCCCAAACTGGCACCACCATCACCCTTAAATTCAAACACCCATTGTGATTTCTATAACAGATCTAAACATTCACGCTTAAAACCAAAAATCAGATGAAATATTGTCGATTTGTGGTAATCTTATTATTTCAACCCTCTTCTACTTAAATTCATCTGCAATTTTACTTTCCTTCACAATGTTTGAGCTTTGTCCGTATTTGTAGCGCACTGAACTGTAACCCACTGATGGATTAGGGTTTCGACGTCTTCTACGTACCTGGAGTAATTTCGGTGAATAAAGACGGTCCAATCTAGGTAACTAAACATACTGTTCTCATTTAGCTGGAGCTGTTTTCCCTATGTTTACTTGCGTATTGTTTACATATTGCATATATTTACGTATACATAAGTAAACATTTTGTTCAACTATTTACATTTTAGTTCTCTTTATAGTTATTTCGTTGTAGAAATAATTTTACCATTATATTAACGAACGTTTTATGGCATATTGGAAATTATTATATATTATGCCACATTAGTCATACGGTACTGTACTACTTTACATCAACTGATTTACTATTCTTGGTATAGATAGATGAAGATATGTTGTAATTCCTTGCACTGTCTACCTATGGAACAAATTATTCAGCACAGCAATCTAAAACCTTATGCTTTGTAATATTTGCTGATAAATCAGAAATTTGTTCTCTCATTACTCATATCTTACAATCTCTTATATTCTTTACAGGTATCTTTATATTTATCCCCGGGGATGTGAGGCTTGCAATCATTCTTCTTTGTTTCTTTGTTTTGCTAATAACGACAAGCTTCTCCCAGGTTTGTTATTGTTAGTACAAGTAACGTACCTTCTACTTTATGGTATAATAAGTTTTTATTCAGAAAATGACTGAATAATAAGGAGATAAAACATACTGTAATGATATTGACTTGGTGCTTATAGTTGTTATATTATAATTCATTTTGATATATCCACCAACTAATACACTACATGTTTTTCGCCTTGTAATTTTACGAATTGGTTTATTATATATTTAACATGGAACCATGATATTATTTTCGAAACTAAATTAGAGACAACACAACATTAAGCTCCGCTAGGGAGTTTATTTTCTACTGGTTTTGGATGGCTCTGTAATTCATGTGTTATCGTAACCCTTGCTTGTAAGTTTTTTCCACACCGGTTATTGTTGGTTATAAAACCGATGAAAACCGATGGAGTGTAATTTTGATGTCAATTCTTAACCCATCAGGGGTGTTTTGAGGGGTTATAACTTTTTTTTCAATTATACCCCCACTAATTATATATTAGAATTAATCTTCATTTGAAACTAGAGAATAAATATAAGGATATATATATATATATATATATATATCTGTGTGTGTGTAATATCATAGTGGAAAACTCTTAAAAACGATGTATGTTAAACTCTCCAGTGTGTATTGATCAGTTATAACAACACTTCATATAAACCAATCAAAACCGCTACGATCATTTACAGGCAAAACCGGTACTTTCAAAACCTCTCATAACCGGTACTACAAAACTCCCGAGCGAAGCCTAAGGATATCCGTCTGTTATTTATTCTTTTTCCACAACTGTACTACACATTTTTTAAGCTACAAGAAATATGACATTCATGTGTATCCTGCCTTTGTATATAAAGTTGCAGAAAATATTACAAGTCAATGTAATGTGCATGTTAATGTACTATAATAAATCTCCAAACCTTTCTGTAATCGTTTTCCAATATATTTTCAGAAACAAGTAAATTTTTATGGAGGTTTTAAACTATAAACAAAATTTATAATCGTTGTTAATTTGTATTTTCTTTAAGCTCCTCTAATGAAATGAATGGTTCTTTTTTCCTTTTGCAACCAAGCTGCTAACGTGTTTTATAGAAGTGATAAGGGAAGCTTGTTGCCTTAATTACATGCCTATGAAATACCAATAACCAACACCAATACTACTTTTAGATGTATAAATATGACTGTCTTCCACACAACTTTGATATTGTCAGCATCTTAAAGTTTTTTTATTATAAACACATCACTAAAAGAAATTAAGTCTTGACCTGCACTTTTTCACTACAACAAATTGTTACAGAAGTTGACATCTACAAAAGAAATTAAAAAATCGCTACAGTGAACAAGTACGCTTATATATGTTTAACAAAATTTATATTCATATTTATTATTTACTCCATGATTAATTAACTTAAATTGACGTTGCTGGATTAATTTTTAAATTCAGGCCTTATATTGATTAACAAAACATGCGGATACAAATAAAAGTTTCCAGTGCTTTTTCTTCGCGCACCACTTCATAAAACTCATTAACTGCCAATACTTTTCTTCGTACTGACATTAGGCAGCCTGTTATTTGTAGGCCCAGGTTATGGTACACAATGCCAATTAAATAAATTTACATCAACTGGTACACTACGTAATAGTTGCTAGCGGACCCAGTAAAAATGGTCATTTAAACTAAACTCAATTTTTTCCAATATCTGACGACCTGACCTTATATTTAGGAGCAGTACAAAAAACGTGGTAGCATAATCAGTCAAAACAGACATTATGTCCTGTCACCATTTACCCCACTAACAACATGCAGTAACCCCACCCAAAAACAACCATATATCTTCCATTACGTGCACATTTACGTTTTACTGCTTATATATTTTACCATCCTCTCTTACTTCCTAGCATATTTCTCTACCCTTTTCTGCACACTGTCCAAAACCCACTACAAATTATTACTACCACCCGTAGTCATTTCTCAACTACGCAGATGAATCAAAACTTTGCTCTACCGTCCAATTTGCATTATGGGACTAATTGGAGCACTATCAAAGTTAGAATTGGAAGCATGTAGAACTTTGTAAACCAGAAGACAAATGAAAAGTTGCATTATAGGACTAATTGGAGCACTATCAAAGTTAGAATTGGAAGCATGTGGAACTTTGTAAACCAGAAGACGAATGAAAAGTTTGCAATAAATCTACAGTTGCTAGACAATGGGGTAAGTGATTATTCATAAACTTTGTACTTGACACTAATCTATACCGCTTTACTAATACCTTCACCCAACAATTTTAACTAAACAGGGCAATCAGAAACAAGGCACTGTTAGACGTCATATCCTACAAGCATTTGAAGATACCTTTGAGGAACATGGAGTGTATCAAATCAATAGGTTCAATTTTCAGGATTCTGATACGTTCTACAGAGCTATAGACGAAGATTGGTTGATAGTGATTTGATCGGACAGTACCGTCACAAAGATTACTGAAGACGTAAATGATATTCCCTA
This sequence comes from Allium fistulosum, assembly GCA_030737815.1. Classification (NCBI taxonomy): domain Eukaryota; kingdom Viridiplantae; phylum Streptophyta; class Magnoliopsida; order Asparagales; family Amaryllidaceae; genus Allium; species Allium fistulosum. The sequence continues at coordinate 1,132,532,366 of CM060906.1, read as the reverse complement.
CTACAAATTTTCTTTTATCGAAGACAAAATATTGCCATCTCGCCTGTACAAAAAGGAAAAGCTTACAGGTATGTTTTCTTCCACTACAAGAAAAGTTAGTTTTGACAGCAAATTTGTACAGCGTTTTCCATAGCAGTGCTGTCCTTCTATCGGTTAAACAAATAAAAATAATATGAAAACGCTGTTTTTACTATCGCTAAATTTTTTTGCGGGAAAGCCCCAAATATTATTTTTGGTGGCCGCTCTTTTGCCATTTTTTCCATCCCCTCCCCAGAGCAAAAGGAAATAAACCTAAAAGAATTTCTCCTCCATTTCTTTTCATCTCTTCAAAGCAATATTCATCCTCCGCCTTCACAGTAAACATTCCTTTTCTTCTCGATTTCTCTTTTACATCCTTCATTTAACCCTAAAATAGATTATATGTTAATTGGCAGCACCATTGCTTTTACTAAAATGATGGAGAGTAGCAACAATCATTGATCTGGTGACAGGATGATCGATTTTGGGTGGTGGTGGTTGATTTGATGGTGGCTGCGATTGATTTGGGAGGCTTCTGCAGATTTTGGGAGTCCATCCATGATTGTATGTATCCCATGAATCTTATCATATCTTCTTTTCATTATGTGACTTTACTATGTAGTTTCATTTTTTACACTTTTTATTGTGCTTCATATTTGGTTTTGAACTGAACTGAAACTCTATTGCAGTATGCTTGAGTAACCGCAGCAATTGAGTAACTGCAGTAGTGTCTAATCCCCTGAAATTTGTACAACCCCTTTACATAATATGTATGGGTTATAGTGATGATAGTATATGGTCTAATGGGTGTTTCAACTTGTTTCTATTTTGTTGGTTGGTGACCTTGGGTTTAGACTTTAGCTGTTTGGTTTAAGTTTTTTTGGCAAACTGCAGTAGTGTTTTTATCCCCATCACTAGTCATTCATTGATATAGTTTTAGGTATGTGACCAGTAAGGAAATTATTGTTTGAGATATCAATAATTAACTAGAATCAAACATTTTACAAAAATCAACTTTTTTTACAAAGTCTATATCATCATGATATAACATGAATAAATACAAGGCAAATTGAACAAAGCAACAAAATCCAAAACACTACTGGTATCTGTCAACTAATACGTGTGCATATTGAATGCAAACTTTACCTGTTAGTTAAGGATTTCTCCATATCTCAGTTGAAGAATCAGTCGCCCCATAAATAACATCAATGTAATGTTCAACCATTCGCATGGTGAGACCTGGAAATCTATGAGGGCCATTTGTATGCAGAACTACAGATCTATTTTTATAAATGGCTAATTCATTTTCCGAGCACCTTCACATTCTTCCATCCCATCTCCAATGACATAAAAGCGAACACCTGGGCCTCCAAATCTTTCTTTGATCCACTTGAAACACTGAAATTTACCCACTTCCCATGCACTGTACACTGATAAATGGGCAATGTGTTAGTCAATGACATTGATTTATAAGGTATATATTTCTTAGGTTGGTTTTTGAATATTTAATTCTTAAGGCATCTCCAACTAAGAGTATCAATATTGCAAGATTGTAATTATAACTAAAACAAACATTTCAATAGTTGATTACAACTTGTAATATTATGGAAAATTCAGCAAAAACATTGAAATTTTGTAGCCATGGCTAGGAGTTACAAACTTTCAACATATAGGCGTATGTCAATAAGTGCCTACATAATGATGTCTATTTAACATATGCCTAAAAGATGAACACATTTTTAATAGGCATCTAAAAATAAGTACATGTTCAAAAGGAACACAGCTTAGGGCTCTAGTGTGGAAGTCTTGTGATTATGAGTTGTAATATTACATATTTGTAACATGTAACTCATTCTTGGTTGGATATGGTCATACGCCACAAACTGGTCATCAAAGAAATAAAAGATTTGCATACTATTATGTGCCACATTTTTTTGTATCACAACAACAAATTACAACAAGGAACAAAAAGCACCAAAATACATAGATGATGCAACTAACCATTATCATGTGAATCCAAGTCATCCAGTCGAAAGAGTAAGCATTTGACTAGTCTGGGAATCAATGATCCAGAAGTAACTAATACGTTAATGTGCTGGCAATTTGTTTGAGAAGCGGATGAACTTTCAGATAATTGAGGATCATCTGTAATCGTTTTACTTTTACAAGTTTGCTCCAACAATGCACGTCCTATAGCCAGCATGAGCAAAACATTATCTCTAAAAGCTTTAAAGCTCAAAAACAGATTTAAAGGTTGACTTCTTGGAACTAAACAAATCAACTTTAACAATTACCAAGTCTTTTTTTTCCTCTTTGATAAAAATTGAGAACCTCCAATACAAAGGGTGATTTAGGCCAATGCTCTGTTTGTTAAAGCACTACACCAAAACTTACTTTTAACTGCACTCATTTTCAGCGTTTGAACCTTAATTGTAGTAAAAGTTAATCGATTCAGAAAATAATTTGCGTTCTAACGCTGAGGATACTACTCATGTTTCAAAGTCATTTATCTGCCGCCACTTAACCAGCTAATTATTAAACACTCCATTTTCTTCATTTATGCGTTCATACTTGTGGTTACATGTCAGTTTCTACGATTCTTCTATGGCTATTATGATTACCGATATACATCATGCCTGATGCTACCAAACTTCTCCCCTGAAATAACCTCTTTTTTACACGTAACGCTTACTAACAAGCTGTAATGTTCTGTTCACATTTCATACTACAGTTTACATTTCTGTTCACTTTCCTATCAATGTTTGGCATCTTACACAAACCAAAATCAAGTTTTGGTATCCATGATTTATGATATCTTCCCCCACCTGAATCTAAAATCAATGTTATACAGCAAAAGGTCAATTGCAATAGTAAGTTCCACTCAAAGCTTATTACAAAAACGTATCTGTTTTCCATCAGTTCACTGTATTTTCATAAACTTGTTCTTCTGACCCTGGTGAAAACCAGGCTTATTTCTGAAGAAACCCATTATTGCAATTGGCTTTTCACTGAGATATTTAAAACTATATAAATAAATGCCTGCTAAAGTATGACAAACTTCTAAATATTGCAAAACTAAGAAAGTGAAACTTGCTTGCTAAACTTTTGATTGCCAATTTGTACTGGCTTGGGAGAACCCACAAAGCAAAGCTTACAGCCACACCATCACATTTATCAACAATTACTACTACTTAACCACCCAATTCTTTCTTAAATTCTCTAACCATTCCAAAACCAACTTTCTTAATTAAGCCATGTCTTCTTCTTCATCTTCTTCTTCACAATGGTTAAGTTTAGTAGCTACAATATGGCTGCAATCAGTAAATGCACCAAACAATTGAATGCAATCATGTCTGATATTATATATCAAACGAATCGATTAAACAAATGTTCATCTTAACCAGCTATATTTCATTTTCTAATGAACAAAACTACCTCCAATATAGTCTCTTCTTGGGTCACTATATAAATGTCTTACAAACAAACACGTATGTATGCTTTACAAATGTTGCTATCAAATTTGGTTTGAAAGAGACTTGGTAACAATAATGCTACATCAAAGATGCCACTTAGACGGTCGTTAGTAAAAGTTCAATGCATGAATCTTTCCAAATCTGAGCTTAAACCTTTCTATGTATAGAACAATTTCTAGTTGATTCAGTTACGTGCATGCATACAGGCATACTTTGTATACATACAACTGAAAAAGTATATATATAAGACGGGTAATTCGGTTACTTAGCAACGTTGACAATCCAAAAGTAAAAAACAGAAGCAAGTTGCACACATGTTATAGTTGGAAGCTGACCTGTTAATTCGTGTACTGAATGGACTGCACACCTACATGTACACAATTTATTTAGTATATAGATATTGTGGGTCATGTTCCAAGAAAGAAAAGGTGTGTTTAACATATCTTTGACTAGAGTACAATTGCTTAAAAGCAAAACAGCTATCGTGAGGTAAACAACTTATAAGTTCGGTGCTTAATGGAATTATGAGCAAGGAATTGCGTGTCACCCATGTGTCTTGCTTATCTATTTATATTTTCATGCTTCCATGCATGTGCTACGATTATCTAGCTTGATAAAGTGTGGTATCTTATAAGTACTAGATGAATATTGCTATCGTTACCTAAGATATGAAGCTAGATCCATTACTTTTAAGCATTACTTTCATAGATTATTGCTACCTAGAATTCAACGACATTTAGAGACTTTTCCTTTGTTTTCATGGTTATAAAATTCATGCATATGTACCACCAGTACGTAAGAGAAACCCTGGCACTGGAGTAGTATTTAAGAGTAAATATTTGTTCCCTTAATTTTACAGATCAGCAAATATTGGGGTGTTCATATGCCTTAAGTGTTGTGGTGTCCACACCAGTCTTGGTGCCCATGTATCAAAGGCATCATCATAATATAACAACAATGCAATTCACATTCTATATGTTTTGAACCTTCCCAATTCTCATTTGCAATATTTTTACCCTCTCATAAAATGCAATACCTTGACTTTTACAACATTTTATCACACCTGATGCTACTTACTTGATTCATTGCATTGCTAAAGATATCTCCAATTACTAGTTTGATTCTGAACTTGGCTGGAAAATATTAGGTTTTACCAGTAACACTAGACGAATGGTCCGATGAGGAAGTTGAATCCATGATCGAAGTTGGGGGGAATTTATGTGCAAACAAGATTTATGAGGCTTATATTCCTAAGGGATTTTCAAAACCTAAACTACATTCAAGTAGCGAGGAAAGAACCAAATTTATCAGGTAAACATATCAACTTTCCATTTGAACCGGTATTAAGAAGATTTATGAATATTTTCTTTTTGCAATGGATGTATGGATAAAAATTAAATAATAGGCTTAGTATATCTTTTTCCCAAGTGAATATTAATAACAAGATCAAAATTCTTTTTAATGTGCAGACTAATAATAGGATTAATAATAGACCAGCAAATATCATTCTTTAGTCAGCTTGTAAATTTTCCTTCACGTGCTTGTAACATATGTTTAATCTATACAAACATCTTGATTCTTTGACACTCATTCTAGAGAATAATTTAATGCTAAGAATTAACGAACTATACTCATTTTTTCACGATACGAGTTGAGTATTATGTCTAGAAAATTCTACAAATAGTGGTTTTCCTACAATAGACAGGAGGTAGTTTTCTTTTAGTTTTTGAGAAGGCCTAAAAACATTAGGTGTGAGTATGCCTTTCACTGTTACTTTTTGTTTTCCAATGCCCACATTGAATTACTCCATGCCTAAAATATAACATATTCCTATATCATATGCAATACGATAGTGAATTCATATCATTCATCATCTCCAACTAACCGTTTGTGTATGTATTTGCCAACCTGCATGCGTATATCTATGTATTATAAGCATATGCTTAGGCGTTTGTAGCTTTTAAATTGTCTGTCTATATATTAGATAAGAAAGAAGTTGTTCGTTCTGAGAAAGCACCTGCAGCATTAGGACATTATTCTCGGGTTATCAAGGCTAACAAGCAATAATATGCTTTTGTATCTAGTTTTCCTGGCATTATTCCTGAGGTAGTTTCTTGCTCAATTTCACTTTTTTATTCTTTTCCATACCGGTCAGTACTTTTGCTTTTATTATTACCAATCCATTGTAGGGAAAATCATATAATCGGAAATTTGATGTTAAATTTGGATCAAAAAAACACTATAACATCAGAGACAAGAATATATTGTGTTTTACCAATTTAAGGGATGAAAGGTGTTGCCTCCATGTATATTTATGTCAGGATTTCCTGCATTTTCTTATACTTTCTTTTCCTTTACTATTATTTCTTGGAAAGATAAGAGGGAACAGAGAGCACAAAAGCACTTGAGGTGCTAATTTTATTTCCTGTAGGCATATGTTTGTATACATATAAATGAGATGTAGTTTATTTATATATTCATTTGACGGTTTAAGAAGAAAATTTAATGTTATCAACCATAAGACCATGTTGAATGATTTTACTTATGATTTTTTATTGTTTTTTGATAGTATATCGGAGTTTTTAGTTATAATACTTTAGTTGTCATTTTTTATTGATCATTTTTTCTTTTTTGTTGCTTCTTCACTTATCCATGTATTTTTATAATTGACTTCACTGCATTTGATTTTTTATCTAAATTTCTTAGTTAAAATGCCAGCTGTTATTTTTCAGGCTTTAGCTGCTTCTGGTTTAAGAGCAATTCAATATGCTTGAGAAAATGAAGGTTTCCATCAAGTTGTAGCATTGTACAATGATAAAGGTACATCTACAGTTACACAAAATTTGTTACTTTTTCATTATTTATTCATGTTCACTTGTTGGGTAAGCATTTATTACTTTATTCATAATTCACTGGTTGGATTTTTCCAAAATACGATAATGTTAGAATTTAGTTGTAGCATATGCATATATAGCTACCAAACTAATTATGTTAACTAAGTTTTATAAAAATTAACTAAATTTTATAAGTTTTTATCTTAGTTTTATAAAATTATTTAAGTCTATAGAATTTAGTCTCATGTTTTTTCTTCACCTATTGTAATCTCTTTTTTTAGATACATTTACAGTGCTTTTAATCAAAAGCTTGCATTAATTGCAAATGTTGGCTAGTGTATCATCGCTACTTTGAAACATGATAGTATATTGTCCCTGTATGTATAAAGTATATCTATTCCCCCTTCTTTCCAATGTAATCAATGCCACTGCGTTGAACATCCAATTTGAAATTTTATCTTTTCTTTTATATTTGTTCATTTCGAATGATTCAAATGATTAACGATTTACAAGAAATATTCAGATACAGTTTTGTTCCTAAGCAGGCTATATAGCTCATTAGTTTTATTAGCTGCCAACATTTATAGCTAATATGTGTTATGGAATAATAAAGTATCCACTATTATGTAAAGAGTCAATTTGATCCACTAGTAGCTTTATCCCAATCAAACAAAATCATTTTAGTCTTTCTACTGCTCTCTCCTGTAAAGTAGATCATTTTAGTCTTTCTGCTTGCCTTGAGCCTGAACTTGACCTAAATGTTTTCTTTCCTGAAATAGTTTGCTTCAATTCATTAACTATAGAAACATCCATATTTTCTTCTTGTGTAGAAACTTCTTATCCCAGCAAAGTAAAAAAGAGTGCTGTGTTAAGAATAGGGACAAATGCCTATTGTTCTAGAGATGATAAGGAAAAAATAGTTAAAAACAGCTTGGCAAAGGAAGGTGAGGATGTGAAGTGATAATGAAGTGTTGAAGTTGGGATATTTATTGTATTTGATGGAAGTGTGAACTGATTTCAGTTTTATATGACAGTGGTGTAGTTGTTTGGTGATGCAACAGTATGTAGGCTGGTGATGACTGTGTGCAGTTTTGATGTAGGGGAAGCAGTGAAGATGAATGGTGGTGTAAATGTAATGACAATGCTTGGTGTCTGGTCGTGTAGTTGAGTGGATTTTGTTGCAGCTGTTATGGCCGTAGTAGAGTGTATTTAAATGGTGATGATGGAGGAATTTGCAATAGGGTGGTAGTGGGGGTAGTTGGGGATGGAATATGGTGCAGTTTGGTTTGATGTTCACTGGTGATGTGCACTGGTTTGTATTGATTATAGTGGTGGGTTGTTAAGCATTTACTCACTGATCACTTCAAATTTTTAGATCCATATAGTGATTTTTTGGCGTAGTTAAGCATTTTAGCATATGAAACTTCAAATTTTTAGATGGCGTTTACTCACTGATCATTTCAAATTTCTTCATTGCAGGTAATTAAAGATGGCGATGACACATTCTTCTTCCGTAGCAAGTAGCAAGCATATGAAACTTTTTAGATGCACGTTTTGTTGTTGGCATTTGGTGTGGACTTACTGTATTGATATTATACTTTTACTTAACATATAACGTGTCTTTGTTTAACAGAATTTGTGGCAACTTGGTTTACTTTGTTATTTTTGTTTATGGATATTATTGAAACTTGATTTATGGATGTCTTTTGTTTATTAATATTGTCTTAACTAGTTTATGTAACCAATTAATAGTTATTAGAACCTGTTATATATACTAGTTGCTTGAATATGCTTTAAATATAGTTTTGGAATATTCAAAAATAGAGTGGAATATTAAAGCTGTTATATAAATAAAAGACAGCGTTTGATTAATGCTGTCAATGAAGAAACAACAGCGTTTAATTCGTGCTGTAATTATCTTAAAATTGTCAATAACAGCGTTTTTTACATGCTGTCGAAATAGTTGATGATTCAATAACAGCCTTTGTAACATGCTGTCGAAATTGTTGATGATTCAATAACAGCGTTTAGAAAAAGCTATTGTAAACAGTTAAAGTAGAATTTGAACATCTTCGACAACTAAATTATAAACGCTGTTGAAACATAATACAGCACGTCTGAAAACGCTGTAAAAACATTATTGACAGCTCGTAATAAACGCTGTCACAGAGATGTTTCAACAGCGTTTATAGAAAAGCTGTTGTAAGTTATGTATATACGACAGCATGTCGTTATACAGCGTTTGAAATAACGTTGTTGTATCATATTACAGCGTTTACCAAACGCTGTTAAAAGCCTTTTGTGGTGTAGTGTTCACTATAGAAGATAGAACATTTTCTGTATTTTGCAAGTTGCAACATACTGACGACACATCATACAACCTCCCAGATGTAGGTGGTCTACTCCGAGGAATTTCAAACATAATTCCTATCGCTAAAAGAGATGGTAACCAAACAGTTAAAAGAGAGATTCAAATTGGATCCGTTAGGTAAATACGTATTATCTGTTATTCTTACATAAACACTAACATATTGACCTACAAGCCATTATTTCATACAGTGGGAAAACTTGCACAATATCCCTTTGGTCGGACAAAAATTACCTATTGGACGACTCTGTACCGAACACGTGTCCACCCACTACTGATTGTTGTCACTCAACAGTTCAACTACAGTGTTCAACTTTGAGGATAACGAATTTAAATACTATAATTTAGCTACGCCTCCCACACATTCACACAACAATATTTCTACCTGAATATGTATCATCACATACCTGTCCACTTGTGGTCACATACGTACACGAATACACATGAAAAGTCAATATTTGCATAAGAAGTCAAGTCCCAACAAAAATTGCCTTTTTTCTATACTGAACATATAGATGTGTCTAATTACTAAATACAGTTTTTTTACCATATTAATTAACTACCTCACAGGTTCCTTTACTTTTGATTCTACTTTTGCAACTACGATGTATGTCAACAGTAACATTCCAGAGATTCAAGACCTTATGCAAAGGTAATAATAACTTTTTTCTAATACCTGATACAAATTTGATATCAATATTTGATTGTCGTCTTTACTTGACGATAACAGATCAGAAAGACGTAGTACGTCAAACATTGTGTTAACAAAGAAACTTACGACTGAAAGATCTGAAATTGTTCAGTCAACCATTGCACACTTGATGAGTGAACTAAACACAACAAACTGTCGACTAAATCTGCATCAAATATTTCCTTTTTTATCAAATTTTATGTTTGTTTACATTAACATACAATTTATCGTCGACGCTTTTTCAATAGTTCTTTTATCCATAGGGTAAGAAGTATGTTATAACTGCTACAATCATGAACCTGAGGACGACTACTCCTTGGAATCATGTGCTCTTTGCAAGTCAACTGCTTGAAAGGAAGGGGAACAATATAAATGCAATAAATGTGGTTTCTCAATGGCCGACCCTGTCAACAAGTATGCTACTTCATAATTTTTTACTATATGTTAATATTAATAAATTTAATTTCTTACAATGACTATGTGGTAGATACCGTCTCAACATGGACATCTTAGCTGCATCCATGTCAGCCACTATAACTGCGTTTGATCGAGAAGCTGAAACAATTATAGGGCTAAAAGTTGATGAGCTGATACACATTTCAAGCATGGTAACTAATCTGCCTTTTACCAATTTATGCTTACCTATGATTATAGGCAACATTTTACATTAGCTTTTTAAAATTTTCCACTACTACATATACTTCTAATACATTATCTGCTACACAGTAATTTAACTATGCAGGAAAACAGAGTTGATAGGGTACAAACTATTTTTGTGAAAAATGTTGGGGTGGACGCACTGTTTGAATTTAAACCAACTAACTACGAAATGAATAACAAAGACATCTACTTGACAGCAAGGAAAATTGTCAAAAAAATAAAGGAGGACCAAAGTGGCAATATCCAATTTGAGGTACCTTTTATTTTAAATATAATATTTCCAAAGCACATAGTCCATTGCTGTTATAATTCAAACGTTTTAACACATGCTCTATGCATCTATATGCTACTTGATTGACTATATATTTCATTCTTTAATGTGCTGCACAGACGGAGGAAAGCATTGCATTCTCCTCAGATCCTCAAGAACAAATTCATACTGATAGCGATTCAGTGCAAAAAGGCAATGCTCTAACTAATCAGGTATTGAGATAACATACTACACTAACATAATTTACTTATAAACTTTGTACGATACATCATGCATTTTACTCACTATACAGGCTGAAGAAATCAAGCATGACAACGACAATCATTCCTCACCAAGGCAACTCCGCACTGCAGGTCGAAAGGGTTCAAAAAAATACATAACTGTTAAGGTATGTCGTGCTATTCTCTGCTTTACCATGAACTGCAATTTAAAGTTATACAACTATTCAAATACAAAAATACACATGTTACAACTGTTTGTGCTTGCAATAATACATTGTCCCGACCAACGCACTACATGCCTGCAAACTGAGCAGGAACCTGCCTGCATCCCTGACTCCAGTGCAAAGAAGTTGGCGAAGAGATAGAAAAAAGATGACTCGCTGTCTGCAAACTGAACCAGCACTTAATAGAAATCAAAGTACAAAGCCTTCTGCTACAACTATTTTCCTTAGGACCATCTTTATGTTTGCAGTTTTCATCAATATCCCAATGTAGAACTTTTGGTTATCTTTATGTTTTTTATTTTCTTTGGTATCCTATTGTTCTACTTTTGTTTATCTTTCTGTGTGTTATTTTCTTCAATATCCTACTGTTTTCCTTTCATTTGTGAACAGTTGTTTCTAATTCACATGTGCTTGGTTGTTCATAATTTTAAATGCTATTGTGTTTACGCTGTTACAGTACTTATGACTTACATCTTTGCACAACCATCTACCAGATGCTGTTGTTATGTTTATTATATATTAACTATATGCATCTGATTCGTACCATAGTTTTCCGCGTAGGGTTACTGTTTTCCAACCTAATTTTGCATCAACGATTCAACTCAACCTTTTGCTTAACATTCCTAGCCACTTATTTAAACTTATTGCTATCTTACTTTGAAGTGACACACATTTGTACTTACTTTGCATTGTTTTGTCCATGATATGAATAGCTACTAAGGGCCCGTTTGGCAAATAAAAGCAAAAGAACTTTTGCTTATTTTAAAAGTCTTTTTTTTGCTTTTAGAAAGTAAAAAAGTAAAAAAGTATGTTTGGATAACTTTTGACTTACAAGTCAAAATTGAAAAGAAAAAAGTTTAAAAAGTCAATTTTGAAATTTTGAAAATTTAAATTGTAAAATTTCGAATTTGAAAATTTCGAATTTTAAAAATTCGAAATTTTAAAGTTCAAAATTCGAAAATTTTAAATTTTAAAAATTCGAATTTTAAAGATCAAAGTTTTGAAATTTGAAAGTTCAAAATTTTGAAATTTCGAATTTTGAAAATCGAAATTTTGAAATTTTGATTTGAAATTTGAAAATTGAAAATTTGAAATTTGAGATTTTGAAATTTTTAATTTTTCGACATTTGAAATTTGAATTTTAAAATTTGAAAATTTGAAATTTAGAATTTTGGATTTTGAATTTTGAAATTTGAAATTTAAAATTTTGAATTTTGAAATTTTGAAATTTGAATTTTTGAAATTTGAAATTTTGAAATTTGAAATTTTGAAAGTTAAAAATTTTGAAAATTTGAATTTTGAGTTTTGAAATTTGAAATTTTGAATTTTGAAATTTTGAAATTTAAAATTTTGAATTTTGAATTTTTGAAATTTTGAAATTTGAAATTTTGAAAGTTAGAAATTTTGAAAATTTGAATTTTGAGTTTTGAAATTTTGAGATTTTGAATTTTGAAATTTGAAATTTTGAAATTTGAAAATTTAAAATTTGAAATTTTGAAATTTTGAATTTTGAATTTTTGAAATCTGAAATTTTGAAAGTTAGAAATTTTGAAAATTTGAAATTTGAGTTTTGAAATTTTGAATTTTGAGTTTTGAAATTTTGAAATTTGAAATTTTGAATTTTGAAATTTGAAATTTTGAAATTTGAAAATTTGAAATTTGAAATTTTGAATTTTGAATTTTTGAAATTTTGAAATTTGAATTTTGAATTTTGAATTTTGAATTTTGAATTTTTGAAATTTTGAATTTGAAATTTGAAATTTTGAATTTGAAATTTGAAATTTTGAAAGTTTGAAAATTGAAAATTTGAATTTTGAGTTTTGAAAATTTGAAATTTGAAATTTAAATTTGAATTTTTTTGAAATTTCGAATTTTGAAATTTGGAAATTCAAATTTTTTTTGAAATATTTTGAAAATACATTTTTTTAGAATTTTCTCATATAAAAAATCGACTTATGTAAGTCGAAAAGCAAAAAAAAATTGCTTTTGAAATAAATTGAAAAGTGACTTTTAAAAGTTGGTAGATTTTGTTTATCCATATTGACTTTTTAACTTTTGCCTTTTATAAGCAAAAAAGTAACTTATTTAGTGTCATCCAAACGGCCCCTAAATCTGAGATTGTAAATTTATCTTAACATGCTGCTATTGTATTCCATATTAGAATTTATTACTTCTTAGCCGTACACATGATAAATTGTACATACATTTGCCTGCAAGGTTGCTTCCACTTTTTTGAATGCATTGTAGCCACAGTGCATAACAATATTCTTACTTTTTTCAAAATTTTATTTCGAAACTCAATGTAATTGAAGGTAAGCTTTAAAACATCGTTTCTTTATCCATTATTTTACAACTTCATGCTTTAATGCATGAGATAGATAAGGTTTTCAAGTGTATTTCAAACAACTTCATTCAATTACCAGTACATCACACTTACTGATAAAATCAAAGGTTGATCAAATCAGAAGTATAGATATTCAACTTTAAATTCACTACAACAAGATACAACAACCCGTGTGCGGAGCACGGGTTCCAATCTAGTTTTATAAATAATATTTACTGTGCAAATAGAACGTGAGAGTTTCCTGTTTTTATATTTAGTTACTATTTAGAGCGGTTTGTATTGTAATTTAATTTAGTTAGGGTTGTTTAATTGTTATAATAATTTATTTATGAAGATCTTTATTATAAATTTATTAACGAACTATTCAAAATCGAAATTTACAAAATCATCTGAAACTAACAAAATTTCAAATGATCAAAACAGAAATCGAGACCGAAACCGTGTTCTCGAACCTTGATTTAGATCTTTACCCAAGAACGATCATAAGGTAAAACCTTTATTAAAAAATGAAGGATCATAACTCAAATCGACTTAAGTTTTAAAGTTTTGATAGTTCAACTAATCGAAAACGGTCAGAACCGTGCATTTTTTTTATACAAAAGAGACTTTGTTGAATGTCCATCAAAAAACCTATATTTTAATTGAGAGGTGGATGCCAATTGCAATAATGTGATTCATATCATAAACTAGAAAATTGTTGAAGATGCACTAGTCTAAAATCAATTATTTCATTACTTCTTATTAATAACAATCATATAATTTTATTGTACACTTAAAAATGAAGCTGTCAATAAGCTTGACAGGTAGTAAACAATCCTCATTCAATGAAGAAAAGAAATAAAACCCTTCCAAATTCTAAGAGGCAAGTGAAAAATATAATAAAGTAACGAAGGTAAAAGACCGACCACTAGTGATATCAATCAAAATTATAACGTGAAATGAAAATCAAAAAGCTCAGCAGAACCCTAGAGCAAACACTGCCTCCATAAAACACCTAGGGATCTACCTGAGGCTAAAAGCAAGAAGATCTGAAAGCAGCAATCCATTACCATAGACCTGTCAAACGGGTCGGGTCGGGTCAAGATGGGTCGAGTCAAAATTGACCCGACCCATTTTATGACCCGACCCATTTAATACATTTACTAAAAGGGTCAGTATGACCCAACCCGTTTCATATATGGGTCAACCCGTTTAACCCGTTTAAAAAACATCAAAAAGTAAAAAATAAAAAACATCCAGTACATAATAAAAACCGCATACATAAAACATAAAATTGCACATAAACTACATGAACTAACTGATACATTGATGTTTGTTTAACCCAAAACACTGTTGCATAACATGAAATTTGCACCAAATATCATAAAACAACACCAAATAACAGAGACTGCAACAAATAACGCTGAAACTGCATCAAATAAGTTTTAAATCTACATACATAAAACTAATTTTCAAGAACAGCAGGATTCTTTTTACAACACGTTGATCTTGACACTTTCTTCAGCCTAATTTCAATCAGACCTGCATTGTAAAATAGTAGAACAAGTGAGACACTATTTTCTACAGCATAATAGAAAATAGAATACCTCTTGAATTATTGTAACTTAAACCTGTCTGCCAAGTCCAAAATTATTGTAACTTAAACCCTGTCTCTGTTCTCCAAGTCTGTCCAAAGATAAATATATATATAAGTAAGCAAAAAACATATATAATTTAGTAGTTACTAGAGCATGTATAAACCGGTTACTGAAGCATAAGTGCATAACCAAAGCATATATTTATAAACTAGTAGTTGAATCGCATAACCGAAGCGTATATGCATAAACTGGTTATTGAAGCATATGTACGTTAACGAAGCTTAGCATTTAGCGCTTAATACTTAAGTGACGAATCAGTTCTTGCGAGGCAAACATATTGCTAGCAGGAACTGAATAAGGATGATGTTATCAGGAACCAGTTTGACTTGTATTAGCCTTAGCAGTTACAATAATAACGGTACAAAATATCTTACTATTATTGCTAATAGGAACCGAAATATTTTTGACATAAATCTATACAAATACAGAAATATTTTATAGCATAATAAGAATAGAATACCTCTTGAATGGTTATTTGAAGATCAAAAGCAGCATTACTCCAAATTGCAGGCATCAAGAAACACTGTTGCAGAAATATATTTACCAGCTTAATTGTACAAGGTTATAGTTAGATATGCACTTAAAATTACGATGATAAACCCAAAAAAGTAACAAGCAAAACACTATTTTCAACATCTTAATCAACAACTAATAACTAACAGGAGAAATGAATCTAAAAAAAATCGAACAACTGCTGTTTTAATAACTAATAACTAATATCAGATTTTATTCACCAGAGAACACAGTTGTAAACTATTGTTTATATACCAACTATTGTTTCAACGTCATCAAGAACAACCGCTGTCCATTCTTCGAACCTTACACAATTAAGTTTTTTCCTAAAAGCTAAACTCAGAAACCACAAAAAATTGTTCACATTCCATGACATATTAGTAGAATTCAGAATATACATATCTGAGCATAATAATCTAAAAATCATACCTGACATTATGCATTGCAAATACATGATGTTTATTGAACTGAAAAATACCAATAACTATAAATTAAATCCTTCAACATGTTTGTAACCACATAATACTATGATGGATAATAAATGATTTCGAAAAACATAAATTTTGGCATGTCTTATTATAATAATCAAATGATGCACAATCAGCTTGCCGATGAAACATTGCAACCTATCCTGCCGATTTTGAATCACGGGATGAAAAGAAAGCAGGCTTCAGAGTTCAGACTTCATAAGTAAACAACTAAGCATGAAAATAAGAACACATAGTAATACAAACATAAACTTTTGGTTGTTTTATTCAGTGCTATCTCGCCTTAGAGAGCGCAATGACTGATTTTTTTCTTATCATATTTACTAAAATTTGAAATTATGTGTGATATTGGCATGCACAATGTAAAAATATATTCTAATTTTTAATTACTAAAGCTTGCCCAGATATAGAATAGCATTCACCCATAAAGTGGTACCAACTTCATATTCAAATGGTTTAGCCTGTAAACATACTTCTTTATTGATATAATAGTTAGGCAAAATATACACGTTCGTACAGTCGGCTAGAAGGACGTGAAGTCATAATCATAACTATCCACCACTTGCACAGTTCTCTTCAACAAAACATGTAAGCATACATATATTTTAATTTATTTATATTCAGACTCTAGGAATTTAGCATGCGTTTCCTTCCTTCATTTGGCATTGCGGGTCTATCACTGGATTAAATTCACTCAAGCCGTTAGGTAAAATGCATAACAATTCCTTTATTGTCAATCACGTATACATAATACTTATAAAACTCAACTTGCCTCATGTTTTTTTGCCTGACAATGTTAATAGTCAACCCTTATTTGTAGATAACATAATAAGATATGATCTTGGGCACCCTCATGCTATTATTTAAATAACTAAAACACTATTCTTTCATGTAATAGTAGATAGAGATGTATTATTCATTCAAAATTAATGTTCAATTCAAAACAAAGAGTTCCACTTGCCTTATCTGTATAACAATGTCTATCCCTTATACCATTATAGTTTGATATTATAATATTCTGACAATGTATTATTCATTCATATGTCTGTCATAATGTTCAATGACATTTTAATATTATTCATTCATATGTATTATACCATTATAGTTTGATATTATAATACCCAAACCGTCGGATAATTTGTTCCTGAAAACAAGCAGGTGGCATTGTAGAAAACTTCCAAATTGAACATACAATTTCTTATGCTTGATCAGGTCTTTATTTTTCATATAAATATAGGGACCTAAAAGATAAAACATACAAATTGAACATACAATTTCTTTAAGTTGAAGAAACTTAAAGAAAGCATATAAGTCAGGGTAATAAAGCAACTTTTATTTCGTTCCAGGAACTTGCTATCCTGCCTTCCCTGCTCTATAACACCCTACCAACCTTTTCCTTTCTCTCATTTTCATTATCAAGTATATATTACCTACTACGTACCCAAAGCAAAAAAGAAAAAAGAAAAAAAAAGACAGTTGACAAAATGATCTGCTATGATTCGGACTTTGAGCATGCAAGATTATCTTTAAGTTTTCGTTCATTTACTCAAATGAGATCATCCGGTATAATATTCTAAAATAAGTAAAATTAATTGATAGGTACTATACTTTGACGTTTAAATGACACAACAAACTGAGACCTTTATCGCTATGTTTAAAACGTCAAATTCATTGATAAGTAAGATTACACTTTCAACTGATTTATATTTAAATCATTCAACCACCAGCTTCCTAAAAAAGCACGAACAACACAAAAGATCAAGAAGACAAAACACCATTAAAACTTTAAATACTCAAGCTGAAATATACTCAAGCTGAAATACCTAGAACAGAATTGAAACTTTACAAAATATAGCAAGTGATTTAAGAAAACATAAGATAACTAAAAAACCTGAAAATAAACCTTGTTTCCAGATCTAACCGCTGAACTTGGTAACAGCCTTTGTACCCTCAGACACAGCGTGTTTTGCAAGCTCGCCAGGAAGAATAAAATGAACGGAGGTCTGAATCTCACGGGAGGTGATGGTAGGCTTAAATCGAGCGAGATTCTTAAGGGGGGAGAGATAACCCACACAAACTTGTGCGAGAGCGAGTCCGGATGGAGCGATTATAATTTTGAGAGAGAGAGAGATGCGGAAGTTTTGTAAGAAAGGAGATACGAAATTTATGAATCTAGGGTTTTGATGGGTAAGAGGGTAAAGAGGGTTGAATTGATTTTTTACTGACCAGAATGGGTATTGACCCACTACCAAAAATAATTGAATTAGGTTAGGCCCGACCCTATTAAATTTGGGTTAGAAGGGTTGGGTTGAAGGGTCGGGTTGAATTTTGACAGCCCTAATTACCATAATACAACGTCCACTCTCCATCAGCATGTGCAGTCTAGTCCTCAACAACCATTCTAACTAAAAACTCAACGAAATGTGAGGCAAGCGCATATATGTATATAAATAAATGTTTGTATACATATATATGCAAGAAAAGTAAAAGGAGATCAAATAGCACAATATAAAACGAGGCGCCTTCTACAAGACCTTCTTGGCTTCGTTGCTGTTGTTTGGTAAGACCCCCTCGCTCAAATACCTTACAATCGGCGACATCTAGGTTTCCTCCCCATCGGTAGTCGCAACCACATTCACCTTCTCAAAGCTAGGGCTTGGTATGATCATTACTGGTATTGATCCTAATAGTGGCTCACCTCCAGAACTCGCCAATTTTGCCAATTCATCCACATCCTGATTCTCCTCCCGTGGAATGTGTCTGATTACATAGTGTTGCATCTCATTAAGCAATGCCTTAACCTTCCTCAAATAGGATGCCAAACATTTACCTTTAGCCTAGAATTCCCCTAGCACCTAGTTTACGATCAACTGAGAGTCGTTGTGCACGCATAGTGACCTTATTCCCAACTCTTTAGCTATCGCCAATCCTGCTATCAGTGCCTCATATTCGGCCTCATTGTTTGTTGCTTTGAACCCCAACCTTCTCCCCTCGGGTGTTAACAATCCTACTTCAGCACTAAAGTCATACTCGTTCGAAGCTCCATCCACGTACATTCGCCAGTTAAGAGCTTCCACTTTTCGAAATTCGATTTCGTCGTCTCTAATAGTAAACTTGGTAATAAAGTCCACTAAAACTTGTCCTTTGATCGCCATCCAAGGATGATAGGTACTCTCATACTAGCTCGGTTCAATACTCTACTTCGTTAACCTTCCTAAGGTATCAGGCCGTTGCAGGACCTGCCTTAATGGTTGATCCGTCAGCACCCGAATAGGATGAGACTGGAAATAGTGCCTTAGTTTTTGGGATGCTATTAGAAGATAATACACCAACTTTTCCGACTTGGGATATTTGGACTCCGGTCTGGTGAAATGTTTGCTCGCATAATACACTGGTTGCCGCACCCAGTCTTCTTCCCGAAACAATGCTGCACTCAAGGCGTGTGTCAACACTGCTAAGTATAGATGCAGATCTTCCCCTTCCACTGGCGTAGAAAAAACTGGCAACTTCTACAAGTACTCCAGTAGATTAAGGAATGTAGCTGGGTAAAATTGCCTTTCTCCTTCTTTAATGCTTCAAAGAACGGAACACATTTATCAGTAACCTTGGATATGAACCCGGTCAAAGTTGCTACTTTGCCATTCAGACTCTGCATCTCCTTTCGTGCTTCTGCGATCTTGATGTACTTTAAAGCTTGGACTTGCTTCGGGTTAGCTTCGATTCCTCTGGGATGTAAAATAAATTCCAGGAATTTTCTAGACGAAACCTGAAAGAACATTTTAGCGGATTCTACTTCATCCCAAATTCCCATAAAACTTGAAACATCTCACCTTGGTGAGTAATGTGGTCCTTGACCTTCTTTGATTTTACAAACATGTCATCGACATATACCTCTATGGTACTTCCAATCTGACTAGCAAACATCTTATTGGTCAAGCATTGGTATGTTGCTCCTGCGTTCTTGAGTCCCAAAGATATGACTTTATAACAATAGAATCCTATGTCGGTAATAAACTAGTGCGTTCTTGGTTTGGAACATACATGCCAATCTGATTGGACCCAGAATACGAGTCCATAAAAGATAAAAGTTCATGTCTCGTAGTTCCATCTACCAGCTAATTGATCTTCAAAAGTGGGAAACTATCTTTAGGACACGCGTCATTCAGGTTGGAAAAGTCAACACACGTTCACCATTTTTCATTTAGTTTTTCCACCAAGACCGGGTTAGCTATCCATTCTAGGTAGCAAGATTCCCTGGTGAAACCATTTTCTAATAAATTTGCTACCTCTTCATTAAGATCCACCGACCGTTTATACTCCTTTTCTTTTGTTTCACTGGGGCTTCCTTGGGTCGATATTTAAGGCTTGACATGCTATAGAAGGGGAAATTCAACACATGTTTGCATGTGACAAGCGAATACATCTTGATTATCTCATAAGAGTCTATCGACTATATTCTTAGATCCCGCTCCACCCTGGATCTAATCTTCATCAACTTCGTCGGGTTATTGCTATCTACATCCATAAACTCTACCGCCTCTTTAGGCTCCGCTACGGCCCCTTCTTCTTCGTCTCTCGATTCATGTTCATTAAGGATCGCTTATAAACTTGAGTGGTGGCCTCCTTTAATTACCATGTGATTGATTTCTTAGCATAGAGGGTGACCTTTATGTTCTTTATTTTTTCTAGAAGTTTATTCCCACGGAATTCTGCTATATAGCATTCCTTAAAAAAAATCTTGGTTTCCCTCTACTGCCCCCACTCCATGGGCTGTGGGGAACTTCACAATCAAACACCACTGGGGTAACAGTGCGCGGAAATCTGATAAGGTGGGCTGCCCCAGAAGTGCATTGTACGGAGATAACCCGTCCACCAAAATGAAAGTTTGCTTTCATATGGTTGATCGAGGACGGCTTCGTAGCTCGACGAAAAAATCCGGTTTTCCTAAGGGCATTTTGCCTTATCCCGTAATGCCATACAGTAGTCGGTTGCATAGTGTGAGATCCTTCATGGACAATGCCATCCCGTCGAACACATCCTTGAATAGGTTGTTAACAAAACTTTCGTTGTCCATTAAAATCCGGTGTACTTATGTTGGGCCGAGTATTATTGAAATCACCATGGGGTTTATGTGTAGTTACTGCTTCCCATATAGGTCACTATCACCAAAGACTATCTCGTCCCGCTCCCAACGAGGGGCTTTAGGCCTATGCTTCTTGCCTACGGTGTATACAAAAGCTTCTTCGTTCTTTTGGGGACTTCGCATATCATTTCCTCTCAGCTTAACTTTTGTCAACTACATGAGGTCCTCCTATTATGGTGTTAATTACCAATCTCCCATCCTTCTCACGATTAGCACCAATTCCCTCTCCTCCATTTTCTAGGAGGAGTCGTTTTAGGGCCTACTGCATAAGAACGGGGAGAGCATTAGGATTTCTAACATACTGCTCCAACTTCTTCTTTCTGATGTATTTGTTTATAATGTCTCGTAATGACGACATTCATTATTATCATGTACGTTGGTTTTGTGAAATCTATAGTACTTTCTCATATTTATGTCTGCTTCAGTTTCCTTTCTCGGCTGAGTCCTATTGTACATAAGCTCCGCTTACGTTGTAGGATAGATGTTTTTCATAGTGTCATTTAGGTCCGGGTAAGCATCAAACCTCGGCCTAGGCTTGAACCTCCTCCGTTCTACTTTCTTTCCACCGGAGCTGCTTTAGTTGTTATCCTTCTTTTTGGTAAAACCACTTCTATTTCCCATTACCATAGCTAAACTATTAGATGCTTCCAATAACTTAACAGCCATTCCGGTCTAACGCCAAACTACGACTTCCTCCAATCTCATATAATTGATACTTTATAGAAGAAATCCTGCAGGGTGGCTGGTTTTTCTTTAATTAACTTCGGCCCATCTTTATGTTCGAGCGCATACCTCCACACAGTGCCATCGCAGTTAGTCGTTCATCGGCATTTTGGACCCTAGCCACAGCAACGTTGAAATGATTTAAGTACTAACGTGGTGTCTCATCCTCTCTCTAATCACATCTGATAATGAATATGGGTCCTTATGTTGTTCCAAGTGCCTGAACTTGGCTAATAAACTTTTCCTTTAATATCGTCCATGAATGGATTGAGCTGGGAGGTAGGCAACAAAACTACATCGTTGATAAGTTTGCCAGGAACAAAGGAAATCACTTGCACAAGACTTCCTCTCTTTCTCCACTCATTAACATATGTTGTGTGTGCTGTTGAAGATGTACTATAAGGTAAGTCAAACCCTGATAAGAATCCATGGTAGGCATTTGAATGCCTCTAGGGTTCCAGGTAGTTTTTACTTCTATAGAGAATGGGCTGTCAACTCTTGCCTCAATGCCATTTTCTACTTGCTCTCACCACACATGTTCTCTAATTATCCGTGCCATTCGGTCTTTCAATTCAGGCGATGAGCGGAGATATGTTGACATCTCCCTTTGAGGTGAATGATCTCTTTTTCCTCTTTTATAGTGACTTGTCTTGTGATCTCTTTCTCGATTCCGACTTCGGGATCGTTCATGGTGGTAGGTTCTCCTTCCATCAGTTGCCATTTCTACTAAGGCAGGGAAGCGTCGCCTGATCGAGAGGGTTCGACCACAGTTGGCCCTGATTCAGCATCTCCTATTGTCGGTTTAGCACCGAACCATTTCTCGGATGCAGCTTCGGGCTGAAGCCTTACTCGATCCACTTCCTCAATATCCACCCTTCCTACTTTCTGATTCTCCTTATTAGATCCACCACCAGAATATGATCTACTTTGCCTCTTGGATCCTTTAGATTGAGATCATCCTCGCGCTTTAGTGTTGTGTTTGGTGGTTTGCGTCTGCCCCATGCGTGTCATCATGATCTGGTCTACAATAGCTTGCTACCGGGCAACGAACTGGGTATCGAGTTTCACTACAAATCTATCCAAGTTGCCTTTGTGACAGTGTCTAGTCCTTGTGTGCTAGATAAATGTTTATCCTAATTGGCACTCGCCTGGTTGGCATTCCCGCTGGTGGTACTAGCCCTAGCCTTCGGTTTCGGAGGCATACTAAGAAGTTCTCGGTAAAAGCACCAAAAATATTTGCACATAAACTTGACAAACACCTCCAATTGATTTATAGTAGTTGAGAAGTAGTAAAGCAAGTAAAATAAAATACAAATAGATTTATAGTGATTTGGCCTAAACATGCCTACATACACTGTTCGTTTTTATTACCTTCCTTATATATCAACTTTACAATGATTTGAATGTAAAATACAATGATTTAAAATAAGATATGTTGTTCCAGTAGCCTATTCAGTGATTTCTATTCGACAGTATCTAGTAGCTCTCAAAAGTTGTTCCCATCGCTGCTGGAAGCTTGGATATTTATAGGAGCAAAGAGATAGGGAGGTCAGACTGGTAAATTATGAAGTTTTCTTGTATAACCCCCTCGGTTAAGTTATTTCCATATGCAGAAGATACAATCCAAAACTTCAATATATTCAAGATTTCCTTTCCTTATGTTTTCTGTTTCGTTGGGGTCTAGTTGGTCCGATGATACCCTACTTGATGGGTGGACCAAGACATTTTCCTGGATACATTCAGACCTCATGACTTCTTGTTTTGAAAATCTCCCATTAACAAGAAAGCTTGTCCGGTGGCTTCAACACCGGACAAGAAATCATGTTCGGTACGTCTGCTACTGTAACAACCCACACCTCTGGACACACCAAACCAAAGCATATGGTGACTTTCGATCTTGCATCATGGTAGGAAGTATGAGTTGTTGGTTTTTTTTAAACATTACAAAGACTAAGATAAAAATCTAAAACATTCTACACTTTTAGATCTCATAGTGGAAGGAATCAAAATATAAGTACTGAAAATAGGCATTTTAGTAAAAGAACAATCTCCAAAAATACTTAATTCATATATAATGTTTTATAGTGTGATATTTATTTTTTTACATTTTATACAAACCAATAGTCTCCATGTATATTCAAGTTCTACACAAGGGCAATTCAATCCTACTTCTCCCACATTAGAAAATCTGGTTGCTTCTTGTCTGGAGTAACTTCATTCAAACATTTGGCATATTCAAGTCTTTTTAACGTTTCTATAGGTATATCAAAATACAATTTTTTTTCTTCAAATGACATGCTAGCCAGTTGATACCTAGAAGTGTCCATGTTAGTAGTAGGATTTTGTTAAAATGTACCCATATAGGAACACATCGCACTCACATCCAAAAATTGGATTCCATTGCATCACTATGAATGTTTGTCCTTTGATAAAAATTAAATCAATAGGTTATGGTGGTGGAGGATGAGATGATGGCAGGTTGACAAAGAAGGGGATGGAAGGAGTGGAAGGAATGGTGATGGGAGTGGAAATGATGGCCTGGGTCACTAATTGTTAAAAACTATTAAATAAATTATTGATAGTTCGTTTTGTACAGGCAAACTACATGACTTCCACAATGGGATGATAAGTGGGTCTAGCAAAATTAATTAATGTAATGTACAAAATGTATCTGGTATCATTTTAAATTAAATTATTTAACTGGTTTTTTATTTTTGAATATCTACAAAATCTTTGCCCGAGAAAATAATTGTTGCCACAACACAAATTCCAGATAATCCAGAGGGATTACACCATAGGGTTTGAACTCAAGACTAAATATTTACTAAGCATCTGACCACTTGGCATCCTTTGAGGGTAAATAAAAAAATTATATTAACTACCAATGAGATTCAGTTCCAAGACCTTTAAATAGATAAGTAGAGGCGTAACAAAAACCCCTAAAGAAAATTCATATACAATAAGCATGATGAATGAGACAACCGTTTAATTTGGTGCAGCGGGCAATGGTGAAACACGCGTATTTCAAATAAAATCTTTTTAATTCATTATGCCTGGACCTTTTGTAATGTTATTGTGAATAATATAATTTATATTAATTCATATTTAATGTTTATTGTTTGAATTTAATTTATATTAAAGTTATTCTATTATTAGTGTGAGCAACATTTATTCGAATGTTAGATTTTACTATTAATTTGAATGACCTTTATTCTAGTAAGATGTTTAATAAAAAAATTAATATTAATTTGAATTATATTTATTAATATAATATTTAATAGACTATATATATGTTTAATACATATATGTATACATATAAGTAAATAACTAATTTATAATTTGATTTGATTCAAATGTGAAATTTTCAAATAATAAGTAATGTCCAAATTTATTATTTTTAGTTAACAATGTTAATTCATAAATATGTTATTGATAAATTAATATATTAATGTCTAATTTACAATGTCACATACGAATATGTGATGTACAAGTAAATAGTATCAAAATTTCTATAATATAAATATGAAACCAAAGGCACAGATTGTACATAAAATGGAGTTTGAATTTGAAAGTTATAAGGATTAAAATTTATAAAGGTTAACTTGTAATTAATAAGAAGCGAGGGACTAAAATGGAATATGCACACTTATTCCACTACAATATAAACCTATCCACCAGATCGTTTATGCTTGACCGATTCACTTTACCATCAGAGACCATCAGAGCCACGGCCAATTCCATCACCGTGATTGTCATTCTGAGCTGAATCGATCAGTGTTTCCC
Source organism: Allium fistulosum (assembly GCA_030737815.1). NCBI lineage: Eukaryota > Viridiplantae > Streptophyta > Magnoliopsida > Asparagales > Amaryllidaceae > Allium > Allium fistulosum. Next base: position 1,132,506,975 of record CM060906.1, on the reverse strand, counting down.
AAATCGAGCTCAACCTTACTTTGTAAAACTCTAATTTACTATTCTGTGAGATGAATAGAACCATCGCCTTAATACCAAGCTACTCAAGTCCTATTCCACTAATTTATCACTCGATGTCAATATTAGATGCCAATAATCAACCCTCCTCAAATTGTTTTGGTGCTGAACGTGCATGGTAATACAACCGTGTATAAAAAAATGATATTGTTTTAATTAAATCAACATCTTAAAAATCAATTTAAAATTATAAAAATATTTATATAAATGAATTGATTTTATTTAAAACAATTAGAAAGCTCCTTTTTAACTAAAATATTTTATAGAAATAAGTATATGTAAACTATTATGACATAAAATTCATGTTTGATAATTCTACCAGTTGATCAAACTTTAAACCATCAGCTTCTCCCTTTGAGAGAACATTTCTCTAACTTAATAATGAAGTTGCAAAGTTCATCATTAAAATATAACTAATGAATGGAGAAGAAGAAAAGTTGTATTGTGCTAAATGGAGGTTTTATGGGTTTATATATAGCATCGGATAGTACAAAAATATCTTCCTAACATATTTTCATGGATTATACTTAATTTATTAATTAGGTCTATCAACCTAATTAAATAATAAACCATTTAACTATTAACGTTATGGCTAGTCCTCTAATTATTAATCAATATATATAATGGCCATCATATAATATTTATTATAAAAACTATTTATTTTGACATATATAAATAATTAAATAAATATAAAACAATTATATATTTTGTTACTTAATTTATCAAACCTCTAATAATAACAACAACAGCAGCAACATAATAATTAAATTAGTATAATAATTATATTAGCTTCTCCATTATTATTTATAATTTTTATAAATTATTTCATTAAATTATTTTCTGTCTAAAGTAGAGAGGCTCGGTTGTGTGACTTGCAAATGTGAACTCTAACCTCGATAATATTTACATAATTTAAATATTAGAGCCTGTACGTACTCTACTGGAGCATGGTAGTGGCATGCATTTAGTTGGTTACAAATTATCTAGGTAAAATCCAAAAAAATTAATCTTTTAAAGCAACGATCCTAAGAATTGATATATTGTGCATGTTTTCTCTTTGTTATCACTATATTGCTTAGATATCCAGAGCTCGATCAATGGTCAACCTTTAATAAATTCATATTTAATTGCAAAGTCAAACATTAAAGTCCATGGTTCAATCAGAGAACAATATTGATTAAACGATTTTCTTTGGCTAAGGACTTTTACATTTTTAGAATATAAACGACTTGATTTTGGTTGACTACAAATTACAGTAATGCTAACCTTCTATTCGAAGGAGACGAATCCACTCCTGAATAGTATTTCACTTTAAGTTGTTTAAAATATACCCAACTATGGCCTTACCGTAAAGATCATTATCATGTAATTAGTAATAATAGAAGTATAGTTTAGACACTTAAGATTCATAGTATAGTTTACCTAACTATGGCACATTGTCACATGTGATCTTCTATTTAAGTTTCTGATTAACCTGTTGAAGACTCTTAGTGAGTCATTGTGTAATTGTTCCAAACAACAACACGTACATAGCCCCTTGGTGCCTCCAACAATCATGTTTAGTACTTCGTCTACCGTATGGAAATTATTGTATAGTTAAAGCACTTAGCAGTTTTATAGCAGTGGAGGAGCAAAAAATTATAATAGGATAAAACAAGGATATATTGAAAAATAGTGGAGGTGTAAAATCTTTATTAAAGAAAATCAAATCTCCAAAGTTGATTTATTCTCATTCCCACATCATTTTTTAGAAAAAAGAAATATTGTTCACTCCTATATAACAAAACCGAAGGATATCATGATCCATGGAGTTTAGATTTATGAGTAGAATAGAGTTCTAATTTATGTTGAATGCCTAGGACTTGAAACTATACTTATACCCAAAATTTGTTGATTTGGTTTATAAGAGGATTGGTCAAATTAATCTTTTTATGTTAAAGTTGCCAAAGCGAATACTAAAAACCCCTGATTTAGTGGAAATAATGGCAAATAAGGGGAGTTTATGTTGATTTACTTTTAACAGAGATAAATTGAAAAAGTGCAGTAGTCAAAGTGTGCTAAATGATTTAATGGGACATTAACGAGACTTTAACTTCATAGGAGAGCGTTACATACACTAATCTCAAAGAACGTAACGATATCTCATTTTAAACAAACCTTGATTAGGAAAATTTAAGGACATGTATTTATTTAACATGTTTCAATACCCATTATAACAAACCCATTCATAACTACAATCAACTAAATACTATTCCTAAAGATATTCCACTACTATATATCTAACACATTAAAATACATTACTTATATCCCAATATAAAAATATATACATAGAAAATGAAACTAAAAGCTAATTTATTTCGAACATGATTCACTATAAGAGTTAAGTTATATATCAAATTACGTAATTTCTCTTAGGCACACCCTTAACTCTATCAATCTACCGCATTTGAGGCCAATGATGGCGTTGCTCAAATTTCTCGCAATAATGATTAGCCAGCAAGCACATCAAGGCTCGGTCCAGACATGAATCAGCTAGCACTCGGCCCAACCAAGTTCAAACCGGCCCATGCTCAACCTGGCCCCATCTTAGTAAGTCCAACAAGGAAGTCACATATAGGTTGGCCTGGGTTCCTATGCCAGGCCTGGCTTGGCACAAGTTGACCCAGCCAACTCAACCGACCAGACATGACTCGAGCGCAACCCGTCTTTGGCCTGGTTTCATCTCAACCCGCCTTCGATCGGTCCCAAGTAGACTATTTCGTCATCCCATATACAGCTCAGCACACCTCTCGCGACTTGGTCCTTAGCTATGTTTAGCTTCCTTCAGTATATCTAGCAAGCCACAGATAGGCCGACCTGGATCCATGTGTCTAGCCTTACCTTGGCTAGTTTGACATAGCCACCTCCTATGGCTTGACTCGACTCAAAGCGACCCGTCTGTGGCCTGGCTCTCTTATCATGCCTATGATTGGTCCCAAGCAGCCCATCTCATCACTATATCTTGACTCATTCCCTCATGGTCTAGCCTTAGCATGTTCGACTTCACTTAGTAACCTTCGGCAATAGGTGACAACCCTTTAAGCATCTCATCCGCTTTACCACTTAGACATGTAAAATAAATGCCAATCAGTACAACTAGGTGTATTAGGTACTGAAGCATGCCTTCCATCAACATGTCTACTCCTATAGCACGCCACCACATTAAACCAAAGCATGCACCTGGTACAGTATGTCAGCCGGCATGTTTCTCGGCCACATATATTTCACTCCACCTTTACAGCTGACTCCCGCATCCCATGCGACTAGATAAATTGTAAGGATCATTTACCACCTGTTTTACTGTGCAATCTCAGCCATCCATCACCCATATCTACTACTATAAATACCATATGCCATGCAACATCAAAGAGGTTGATTTGTATACTCATAATACACATTTCCAACAAGTGAACCATCTTAAAGCTCTTGAATTTGAAATCATTGTAAACTAAGTGCTAAATTTCTTATTGGTCTATTGTAATTCTTTGTAATTGAAAGAGATAAACATAGTAAGAGATCTTCATAGTGGACGTAGGCAAGCTTAGATGAACCAGTCTACATCGTTACGTCATTTACTTTAATCTGCTTGTTTTTCTCATCATTTTACATTTTTAAGCCCCGCGTTAGCAATTAACTTATGCTTTACCAAATGCATTAGTCTAATTCCTGGGTTAGCTAATTTATTACAAATAAGAAAAATGCCGCCAATTAATATACTCTGGCCTTTCCCTAATACTTTCGAGAGGATTCCTAAGCAGCTAACGAAGCTTTGCAACCCGACAGTCCGGTTCGATTTATAGTTAACATTTTGGCAATAGAAGGATGACCCTCCCTTTAAAGCGCTTATCTTTCTTCACTTTTTCTTCTCTATTGACTCTTATCGTGTTTCATTATGACAAATCCTAATAGTGAGAATGAACTCATCAGCACCAATAAAGATGAGACTAATGATAACACTGTCACCAACACTACTAGTTCCATCCCTGAGCTCAGAATTGACATGTGGCTGAGTGTGCTCCAAAGCATGACCAATGTGGAAACTCTAGACTATATGGTAAATGAACCCAGGACAAAGTTGGACGCTCAAACAACTGTGAGCTTTGTTCCACTAGCCCCTCCAATGGTCGAACCGATTACTCTCCAACCCATTATTCCTAATTCTTATGAACTCATGAACACTGCCCAGGCCCGAGGTAGAGCGGTGCTTGAAACCCCGGTCATGGATGTTCATGCTCATCCAAGAAGGCATGTTGTGTGTGGGCCGAATCACGTTATTAGCATTGAACCAGAGATTGCTTCACATAGGGAACCAAGACATCGTCTCTCTTCTTTAGTAGAGTCGTAGTAATCATTTGAATGCTTCCGGGCAGCAAACGGAGCTCGAGATCTGAGGTTTGAGCATCTTAGTGGTAGTGCACATGCCATCGGTAGAGAGCCAAGGTCCTCATCAGTGCACTTTCAATCCCATATGGGTGAAACTAGGTCTAGATCAAGGGAGGGGCAGATCGGTCATTCACGATCGCCCTCTTTGCATAAGGAGGGGAGGTCTCCCACTCTAGCTCACTATCATCACCATCACTCTCCATCCCCCATCGCCAGGACACCGAGTGTGCCCACAACCGACCATTGGCTAAACAATCCCTCAAAGGCTAATGTTGGCCTCTAGAAGGAAATGAACATCTTTCGCCGACAGCTTAACAGAATGCAAGCTCGAAAAGCCAAGGCAAAGCTTTTCTAGTGACAAAATTGGATAGCCATTTTTTATGGAAATCCTAAACAATTGCATCCACTGATGGTATGCCTTGCCACCCACTGATAAGTATGATCGGAGTGCTGACCCATTGGATAAAATTACTTCATTCAACTCCATCATCTGTGTTGGCCAAGTTTCCCCTTCACTATCATAGGATCGGCCTTCTACCGGTTCCTGCATCTACAACCAAGCATCATCCAGTTTTGGGCCTAGCTATATGCGGACTTCAAAACTAGGTTCTTCACCTTAAAGACCTATGTTATGATGGCTAGTGAGCAAGGTAACATCAGACATGAGCCGCCCGAGAGTATTCGGTCGTATGTGAACCACTTCAATAAATAATCCACCCAGATTGTAGGTGTTGACAAGATAGCCTAGTTGTGGCCTTAAGCTCGAGGGTCAGATAAAAGTCGAGAATATGGAAGGAACTCTAAAAGTAACCAACTACATCCCTAACTCACTTCTATCAATGGGCGAATGACATTATGAGGATGGAGGATGTATATCATTTCGATAGTGATAATGAAACTTGGAGAATAAGCCAAGCCGATCACATTGATTATACCAACCGTCGACCCAATGGTTGGCTGAATAACACCAAAAGACAAGTCGAAATGACATCCAATACAGGTCCAGGTACACTAACTATGCTACTCTAAATAGGGATATGGAAACAATATATCTCATAACTAGAGACTAGGTGCGATACCAAAGACCGACCACCACCAAAGGCGGAAGAAGGGAGGAACCTTGCAGGAAAGGAAAATAATGCTAGTTCCATCAAATCAACGACCATTCCATCAACGAGTGTTGGTTGCTAAAGACGAGATTGAAAGGAAAATCCAGGGAGGGATGCTTTAAAGTTTATTCGACATCAAGTGTAATAAAGGATGGCTTGCAACAACCAACTAACACCACTCTAGACACCCAACAATGTCGCACACATAACTGACATCTTGACTATATGTCGAGGCCAGCATGTGGTTGGGAACAACCAAGGAGCGCGGTCCCTATGCCATAGAGAAGTGGGTTCAAACAGCCGTCTAACAACCTACATTTCAGCAACTTGGTATTTAAATAGTTAGTTTAAATATTAAGTCACAAATTAACGGAATGCCCATTATACCCGTTTCTTTAGAGACGGATAAATTGGGACTTGAAACACCCACAGCTGAGACCACAATTCCATCACCCAAAAAACGAGTATAATCTTTGATATGTTTGGAGTCGATTAGTTTTTGGAGTGAATAGTGGTTTTTAGTGGAAGAAATGAATTTGGGGCTAATGTGTAATGACCCTAATTTTAGTTAACATTATTTAGACATTTAATTAGATAAATTAAAATAAATAATGTAGAGAGTTAAGAGGATAGATTTGATAATTAAACTTGAGTCGTGCCTTATGAATAAATTAAAATAAGTAATTAAAATTTAAGATAAGGAGGAGGAAAATTAGAAGGGAAACATAGGAAGAGCCTTATTTTATATCCTAAAACCCTCTCATTCCCCACTTCATTCATTCATTTACATCTACAAACTAAACTAAAACCCAAGGAGTGTGGCTGGCTATTAAAGAGAAGGCAAATTAATGATTAAAGCTAGGAGATTTAAGGTCAAGAGCTTAAGAAATCAACCTTGATCCAAATCTCAACATTCTTAATCAAAGCAAGGTGAATAATTAGTTTACATCTCACTTTTGATAGTGATTTCGGTTTCAAGTTAGATCCGAATTATTTTTGCAAGTATTATGCCATGTTTAGATATATTAAATGGATATATATGTCTGTTGCTGATTTATATGGTTTAATATAGATTTTATGATATGTTTGGATTAGAAAACCTATCAAATGATGTTCAAATGAGTTGTAGTTTTGATATATGGTCAAAAACATTATTTTAGAAGTGAGTTTCAAGTTTCATAATTTTCTAAGTGACTGTGGAATCATGAATTTTCTATGAGAGAAAATAGTTAATTTTGAGTTTAAATTATTTAAGAATATTAGATAATGTTTTTAGGTCTGAAATTTATATACGTTAGAAAACATATTTAAAGCGAATTATTGTGATTTTTGGATATTTTTCCTAAGTGTTTTACTAAGGTAAATAAATAAATTAACCTAGAGGGGCTTAATAGGTATTTAAGATTCTAGGTTATTTTGTTAAGTTTAAAGTGTTTCAAATAATCTACATTAAAGTGGTAGCTATTTTTCAAAAGAGTATATGATAAAGATTTCATAGCTAATGAAATTATGACTAACATTGATGTTTAGGTGAAGGAATTACTTTAAAAAACATAGAATCGGTTTTGTTTCGAATTACAACTTCGCCACTTTCATTGCTTGCTTCCGTCACCATACTAGTAACCCTTTCGCACCCATTCGAAACCAATGCACATGGTATCAAGCAATTGGTACGTAATGTATTGGAGAAAGGCGGAAGGAAAGGACAGTATCGAAAGCATGCTTCTGAAAGGGTTGAAGCCACTTTTATTGGCTTTCGAATCCATTAACTTGCCTTTGTTTTAAAAAGAAGCTTTCGAAAGGATTGCTGCTTTTGAACCCCTTCGATACCCTAGCTGCCACATTTATACCTTTCGCATTAGTTAGAGCCGCTTTTCTTTATAACCTTAAAAACAATGTATTCGAAAGGAAGGCTTTCGTCTTCTTAATATTGAAGCCGCCTTCCCAATGCTTTTGAAAGGGGTGTCTTAACTGCTTTATCTAATAGTTTCGGAGGCAATGGTTTCGAAAGGGTAGTTTCAAATTTGCTCTCTTCTCCAATTCTTTTACTTGAGATCAATGCTTTCGAAAGTGATGCTTTCTCTTCTGTTTTCTTTGACCCTATAGTTATATTAAATGTTGAACCCAATGATTTCGAAAGAAATACTTTTAAATGATTTCGAAGCTATATTTCCACAAACCCTTACTTGAACCCAATGATTTCGAAAGGTGTGTTTTAAGTGTTTCGAAAGGTATGTTTTAAGTGTTTCGAAAGGTATGTTTTAAAGTGTTTCTAAAGGAATGTTTCCAATGCTATAGAAAGATATGTTTAATGGTTTTGAAAGAGGAAGTCTAAGGTTTTAAGCAATGATTTCGAAAGGAATGCTTTCTACGATTTCGAAAGGGATCGTTTTAGGTTTAAGCTAATGGTTTCGAAGATGTTGTTTGGCTTTATGACCTAACGTTTTCTAAGTTAAAAGGGGCTTTAACTTATTTTGAAAGGATAGATAATCTCATTGATTTAGATTTCATCAACATTGTTTTTGTGTAAAGCTTATACCATGGCATAGATTTTATGAGTAAAGCAATGAGTATTTTTTCCTTGTTAAAGTATGATTTAAAAGGATTAAATCAATTTGAAAGAAATGTTTTTAAGGAAAATTGAATAGAGTAGTTAACCTTAAGTATATGACTCAAATATTAGAAAGCACGATGGGACTGGTATAGAGTCGCGCCCTATACTTTAGCTAGTTGCCCCTAGCTAATATAAGTCCAAAATTCCAGCGTGTAAGGCTTTGTCATAGGTAAGACTAAAATGATGTTACATACAGAAAGGAATACACAGAGTAGAGGTAGGTTATTGGTGAGCCCGCAAAACCATTAGGATCAATTGACTCTTGGAGAAGTAAGTTAAGGATAGATCGTCCAGTATTGTATTTAACAGAAGTTAGAATATTTATTATGTCTGGTTGGCCCGAGTCAACCAGTGGTTAATTGTTAGCCAGATAAAAATATAATGTTCGAACAGATAGTCCATTGATTACATGATTTATATGCATATATGTTATTGCTATTGTCGTTATAATCAGTTTGATCGTAGGATTTTAATTTGCAAAAGATATGATTTTAAAAGGATATTAGTGAGGGGAAACCCATTTCGCTAAGCGGTATGGTCTCACTTAATATTAGTAAATTGAGATGTAATGAAATTATTCACACCGAGCTTTATGTCTGACTCGAAGTTTATGTTTTCCCCTTAAACTCTCGGGTGCTTAAAATTAAATTAAAGTAGATTGAGAGTTAAGGACATTTAAGGTTTAGTAGGTTGGACGAATAAGCTTCTAAAGATGTGCAGGAAGCAAAGCTAGCTATGTACAAGTTATTTAATATTATTTCTGTTGTGATGTATTTATGACTGATATGTCTATCTATCTAGTACTTTGATCATCCAATGGGGCATCTTCTTCACATGTCGCTCTTGGCGTAATTTGTAATGATTATATTTGATCAAAACTTGAGAATCGTTTCGGAGATTATGTAATTGAATATGAAATATTGATTTGAAATGTAATCATAAAAGCTGTTTTTGAAATCGGTGTTGATTTTATTTCATATTCGTGTGCTTCTGATATTATGGATATCATTAACATTACCGTATTTTGTCACTAGAAGTTAATACTATAAATGACTGCAGCATCTGTAACTCTTAGCTTCGGGCCTCAAAATATGGGATGTTACAACTTGATATCAGAGCATAGGTTTATGAAAACTTAGAAGAAATTTAAACTCAAAATGATTTTTGGAAAACATAATCATAGAGAATTAGAGAAAAGATTGGGTATGGGATAACTTTATAGTAATGTACTTGTATTTGCTATGTATAAGTATACGCTTTATCTCTATTCTTCCATCTCTCTTAAGCTATTCTTCTGTATCTTACAAAAACTCGAATGCATATTTTAAGAAAGTAAGATATGGATGCTAGGAATGGAAGAGTTAACCTTGGTGGAGAAAGCACCACAACTAATGGAAATGCCGGACCAAACACTAGAAGGAACCCCGGTCAGGCACAAGCTGCTAATTTGGGTGCTGGAGCACCACAAGTTGATATGAGAGCTATGTATCAGTTTTTTATCAACATGATGCAAGTTGGAGCTACTGCGGGATTAGTCAGAGAAAATGCTGGAGAAGGAAATCAGGGAGCTCTGGTGGTCAACAACTATGCAGTCTTGAGTAAGGACTATGCTAGGCTTGGAGGAAAGTCGTTTATCGGCATTGTGGATGCAATTGAAGTGGAGAATTGGTTGCTCCATTGCGAGAGGATTTTTGCTGATTTGGGACTCAACGATGAGCAGAAAAGGAGATTGGCATTCAGACAGTTGCAAGGATCAACATTGTACTGGTGGAACAGTGTTACTATAGGAGTAGCTGAAGAGGCTCTGACTTGGGCGGAATTCAGAAGGAGGTGTGAGGAAAGATTCACGTCAGAGATCGCCAAGTCAACTCTGCTCAGGAAGTTTGCTGAGTTGGTGCAAAGAGACATGACAGTGCTTGAGTATGCTACCACATTTGAGGAATTATCGAGATACGGTCATACTACGGTTGATACTATTATCAAAAGGAATGAGAAGTTCATCCGTGGATTAAGACCCGAGCTTGCTAAAGCAACTTTACCCCTTATTAGGTATCTGTACGATGTAGTTGTTGAGATGGCTTTGAGGAATGAGGAGATGCTCGCTTTTTTTAATGGTAACAAAGTAGTGGAAACTCAAAGTGGGAAGAACCAAAAGAGAAAGTTTTTCCATAAGAAGGGAACTCAGAAGAGTGGAGCTGCCAAGAAAGAAAAGACAGAAGTTGTCTGCTACAAGTGTGTTAAGAAAGTTCATTTCGCTAATGAATGTCACTCAGAAGATGGAAAGAAGGTGATTGGAAAGAAGAATATCAAATGCTTCAACTATGATCAGATTGGACAGTATAAGAACCGGTGCAAAGAACCGATCAAAGATGGAAAGGGAAAAGCGTTTGCATTGGAACCAGCTACCTCAAGACCAACAGCAGAGGAGAAAGGAAAAGCTGTGTTAGGATGTACGCTTTTGATTCATGGTATGTCAGTTAGAGTTCTATTTGATAATGGTGCATCGCATTGTTTTATATCTCATTATTTGGTAGATAAGCTTGACCTAGAACCTTTATACCTAGTTACATCCTTAAGAGTTGCAAATCCGATATGAGGGTACGCGACGCTTGGGATGAGATGTGTTAGAGTTTGAATTGTTAGGTCATATATTTGCTTGCAGTTTGCATGTATTTGATTTCGTAGGGTTCCGAATTATTCTTGGTATGGATTGGTTAAGTAAGTACGACGCTAGGATAATTTTCCATGATAAGAAAATATCACTTAGACACCTTAATTGTAGTGATCGGATTATAAATATGTAGAAAACCCTAGTTTTGAGGTTAATTCTTTGTTGGGTGTTATGGACGAAGAAGACGAGTTGAATCGAGTTTTCGTTGCTAGAGAATTCGCAGATGTCTTTGAGCCTGTGATAGGACTATCGCTGAAATGAGCCATTGAGTTTTGGATAGATTTAGTACCAGGGGCTGAACCTATGATTAGACCGCCAAGTAGAATGACACCTACCGAGATGAAGGAGCTAAAGGTGTAGTTAGTGGATTTAGAAGGTAAGAATTTTATCAGACCAAGTAGTTCGCCTTGGGGAGGAACCACAATATTTTTTAAGAAACCAGATGGATCGTTGAGGTTGTGTATCGATTATCGTAAGCTGAATGTGAAGACGATAAAAAAACGATATTCGCTACCTAGGATTGACGATTGTTCGACCAGTTAAGTGGAGCCAAAGTATTTTTCAGTTGGATTTGGCAACAGGATTCCATCAGCTTAGAGTAGTAGAGGATAGTATTCCTTTGACGGCGTTTAGGACCAGATATGGATCATACGAATGGTAGTGATGTCGTTTGGTCTAACTAATGTGCCAGCATTCTTCATGGACTTGATGAACAGAATCTTTCGGGAGCATGTGGATAGATTTGTATTAGTATTCATAGATGACATATTGATATATTCTAAGGATGAAAGAGATCATGAAGTTCATCTTAGGATAGTGCTTGAGACATTGAGACAACATTAGTTGAAGGCAAAGTTTTTGAAGTGTCACTTTTGGAAGAAGGAAGTGAAGTTTCTTGGTCATGTAGTATCAGAGAAAGGGTTGTCAGTAGATCTGGCTAAGATCAAGGCAGTGAATAATTGGAAGAGACCCGAGGCAGTGACTGAGATAAAGAGTTTTCTTGGGTTAGCTGGCTACTACCGGAGATTCATTAAGAATTTCTCGCAGATAGTCGCACCGATGACTAAGCTAACTCGGAAAGACGTGAAGTTTATTTGGACTGATAAGTGTGAGGAGGCATGCTAGAAATTGAAACATTTATTGATTAATGCACCTGTGTTAGTTGTTCCAGAGGGGAATCAGGACTTAGTGGTATATACGAATGCATGTGGAACATGATTAGGAGCTATGCTAATGTAGAGTGGTAAAGTAGTTGCCTATGCTTCTCGACAGCTCGGACCGAATGAAGTTAGATATCCAACTCATATTTTGGAATTAGATGCGGTAATTTTTGCATTGAAGGTGTGAAGACATTACCTTTTGGGAGAAAGATTCGAGTTGTATATAGATCATAAGTCACTAAGATATTTATTCTCTCAGAAGGAGTTGAATATGAGACAACAGAGATGGTTAGAGTTCATAGCTGCATACGACTTTGGTATTGAGTACACAACAGGAAAAGGAAATAAGTTTGTAGATCCACTTAGCAGAAAACATCAGAATGCAGTAGTGGCAATGATAGCTGAGTGGAAAGACTTAGAAGCATTGACTACATGCAGAGTACAATGGAGACCTGAGGCTAGTTCTAGTCGAGAAACCGCCCTCTTATCATGTTTAGAAGTTCAACCAATAATGATTGAAAGAATTGCATTTAAGCAGAAAGATGATCCAGTGTTAGCTGAGAAGATTAGAAGGCTAGAGGCCAGAATCGAGATTGATGATCTGAAGGACTTTAGCCTTGACCAAAGAGGGTGGTTGAGAAAGAAGGGACGATTGTGTGCCCGAATGTAGAAAACTAAGGAAGGAGGTCCTGAGAGAACGTCATCGATCAAAATTTATGATTCATCCTGGGGGAACTAAGATGTATCAGGATATGAAAAGGAGTTTCTACTGGGAAGGTATAAAGAGAGATATATGCTTATGGGTGAGGCAGTGTTTGCACTGTCAACAGGTAAAAGCTGAACATCAAAACCGAGTAGACTACTTCAGCCTTTGGATGTTCCAGTCTGGAAATGGGATTCTATATTAATGGACTTCATAGACGGATTGCAAGGTCGAATAAATGAAATGAGAGTATCTAGGTCATAGTGGATAGGTTGACTAAGAGTGCACACTTTATACCCATTAAATCGACCAGAACAACACCAGATTTAGCTAAGTTATTAATGAAGAATATAGTTAGACTGCATGGAATTCCTAGTAGTATAGTAAGTGATAGAGATTCCTTATTCACTAGTGAGTTCTGGAAGAGTCTACATGATACCGTAGGTACCAAGCTCAATATGAGTATCGCTTACCATCCGCAGACAAATGGGAAAACAGAGAGAGTTAACAACGTCTTGGAGGATTTGTTAAGAGCTTGTGTGATAGATTTCAGAGGATCATGGGAAAACCATCTACACTTGGTCGAGTTTTCGTATAACAATAGTTATCAGACTAGTATAAGGATGACGCCATTTGAAGCTTTGTATAGAAGACCATGCAAATCTCATGTTTGTTGGTTAGAGATCAGGGATACATTAATTCTTGGTCCGGATTTGGTTAGAGAAGCTGCAGAGAAGATTGAGTTAATTCGGGCTAGAATAAAGGAAGCTCGTCTAGGTAGAAGAGTTTTGCTGATAAGAGACGGAAAGATTTAGAGTTCTCAGTTGAGATCACGTTTTTGTCAAAGTATCACCGATGAAAGAAGTGATCAGATTCGGAAAATCAGAAAAATTGGCACCAAGATTCTTTGGACCATTTCCTATTATAGAAAGGATCAGGAAATTCGTGTATAGAGTAGAGTTACCGAATAGTTTGGCAGAAGTCCACAATGTTTTCCATATTTCTCATCTAAGGAAGTGTATTCGAGATCCACATACTACTATTACATTGACTGTGTTAGAGGATCTAGTAGTGGAACCAGATATGACTATAGTTAGAAAACCAGTTCGTATAATTGCGAGAGTGGAGAAGAGACTAAGGAACAAGACAGTCAAATTAGTTAAAGTCCAGTGAAGTGACGACGAGAGAGACTGTACTTGGAAAAACGAGAGCAGGATTAGAGATACTTATCCTTACATGTTTGATGGTATGTTTTACCTTTATGTTTGATTGTTTTAGGTGCCTTATCGTAATTTCGAGAACGAAATCTTTAAGGAGGGGAGTCTGTAATGACCCTAATTTTAGTTTACATTATTTAGACATTTGATTAGATAATTAAATTAAATAATGTAGAGAGTTAAGAGGTTGAGATTTAATAATTAAACTTGAGTCACACCTTATGAATGAACTAAAATAAGTAATTAAAATTTTGGATAATGAGGAGGAAAATTAGAAAGGCAAAATAGGAAGAGCCTTATTTTATATTCAAAAACCCTCTCATTCCCCACTTCATTCACTTATTTGCATCTACAAACTAAACTAAAATCTAAGGGGTGTGGCCGGCTATTAAAGAGAAGGGAAATCAAAGATTAAAGCTAGGAGATTCAAGATCAAGAGCTTAGGAAATCAACCTTGATCCAAATCTCAACATTCTTAATCAAACCAAGGTGAATAATTAGTTTACATCTCACTTTTCATAGTGATTTCAGTTTCAAGTTAGATCCTAATTATTTTTGCAAGTATTATGCCATGTTTAGATATATATGCTTGTTGATGATTTATATGGTTTAATATAGATTTTATGATATGTTTGGATTAAAAAGCCTATCCAATGACATCCAATGAGTTGCGTTTTTGATATATGGTCAAAAACATTATTTAGAAGTAGGTTTCAAGTTTCATAATTTTCTAAGAGATTGTGGATTTATTATGAATTTTCTATGAGAGAAAATAGTTAATTTTGAGTTTAAATTATTTAAGGCGATTAAATAATGTTTTGGGTCTGAAATTTATATACGTTAAAAAACATATTTAAAGCGAATTATTGTGATTTTTGGTTATTTTTCCTAAGTGTTTTACTAAGGTAATAAATTAATTAAGCTAGAGGGGCTTAATTGGTATTTAAGATTTTAGGCTATTTTGTTAAGTATAAAATGTTTCAAATATTTTAAATTAAAGTGGCAGCTTTTTTCAGAAGAGTATATGATAAATATTTCATAGCCAATGAAATTATGACAAATATTGATGTTTAGGTGAAAAGGAATTTCTTTAAAAAGCATAAAATCAATTTTGTTTCGAATTACAACTTCGTCACTTTCATTGCTTGCTTCCGTCACCATACCCAGTAACCCTTTCGCACCCATTCGAAACCAATGCACATGGTATCAAGCAATTGACACGTAGTGTATTGGAGAAAGGCGGAATGAAAGGACGGTGTCGAAAGCATGCTTTCGAAAGGGTTGAAGCCACTTTTATTAGCTTTCGAATCCATTAACTTGCCTTTGTTTTTAAAAAGTAGTTTTCGAAAGGGTTGCCGCTTTTGAACCTCGTCGATACTCTAGCTGCCACATTTATACCTTTCACATTAGTTAGAGGCCTCTTTTCTTTATAACCTTAAAAACAATGTATTCGAAAGGAAGACTTTCATCTTCTTAATATTGAAGCCGCCTTCCCAATGCTTTTGAAAGGGGTGTCTTAGCCGCTTTAACTAATAGTTTTAGAGGCAATGGTTTCGAAAGGATAGTTTCGAAGTTGCTCTCTTCCCCAATTATTTTACTTGAGATCAATGCTTTCGAAAGTGATGCTTTCTCTTTTGTTTTCTTTGACCCTATAGTTGTATTAAATGTTGAACGCAATGATTTCGAAAGAAATACTTTTAAATGGTTTCGAAGCTATGTTTCCACAAATCCTTACTTTAACCGAATGCTTTCGAAAGGTGTGTTTTAAGTGTTTCGAAAGGTATGTTTTAAGTGTTTCGAAAGGTATGTTTTTAAGTGTTTCTAAAGGAATGTTTCCAATGCTTTCGAAAGATATGTTTAATGGTTTTGAAAGAGGATGTCTAAGGTTTTAAGCAATGATTTCGAAAGGAATGTTTTCTATGATTTCGAAAGGGATTGTTTTAGGTTTTAAATAATGGTTTCGAAGATGTTGTTTGGCTTTATGGCCTCAAGTTTTCTATGTTAAAAGGGGGCTTTAACTTATTTTGAAGGGATAGATAATCCCATTGATTTAGATTTCATCAACATTGTTTTGTGTAAAGTAAATACCATGGCATAGGTTTTATGAGTAAAGAAATGAATATTCTTTCTTTGTTAAAGTATGATTTAAAAGGATTAAATCGATTTTGAAAGGAATGTTTTTAAGGAAAATCGAATAGGTAGTTAACCCTAAGTATATGACTCAAATATTAGAAAACCAGATGGGATTGGCGTAGGGTCACGACCTATACTTTAGCAAGTAGCCTCTAGCTAATATAATTCCAAAATTTTAGTGTGTAAGGCTTGATGTTACACACAAAGGAATACACAGAGTAGAGGTAGGTTATTGGTGAGCTTGCAAAATCAATAGGATCAGTTGACTCTTCGAGAAGTAAGTTAAGGACAGATCGTCCAATATTGTATCTAACAAAAGTTAGAATATTTATTATGTTTGGTAGGCCCGAGTCAACCAGTGGTTAATAATTAGCCGGATATAACTATAATGTTTGGACATATAGTCCATTGATCTCCTGATTTATATGCATATATGTTATTGCTATTGTTGTTATAATCAGTTTGATTGCAGTATTTTGATTTGCAAAAGATACGATTTTAAAAGGATATTAGTGAGGTGAAACCCGTTTCGCTAAGCGGCGTGGTCTTACTTAATATCAGTCAACCGAGATGTAATGAAATTATTCACACCAAGCTTTATGTATGACTCGAAGTTTATGTTTTCCTCTTAAACTCTCGGTTGCTCAAAATTAAATTTGAGTAGATTGAGAGTTTAGGACTTTTCAGGTTTAGTAAGTTAGATGAATAAACTTCCAAAGATGTGCAGATGGCAAAGCTAGCTATGTAGGAGTTATTTAATATTATTTTCGTTGTGATGTATTTATAACTGATATGTTTATCTATCTAGTACTCTGATCATCTAAGGGGCATCTTCTTCATATGTCGCTCTTGGCGTAATTTGTAATAACTATATTTGATCAAAACCTGGGAATCGTTTTGGGGATTATGTCATTGAACATGAAATATTGATTTGAGATGTAATCAAAAAAGCTGTTTTTGGAATCTGGGTTGATTTTACTCCATATTCATATGCTTCTGATATTATGGATACCATTAACATTACCGTATTTTGTCACCAGAAGTTAATACTACAGATGACTGCAGCATCGTAGCGCTTAGCTTCGGGCCTCAAAATAGCGAATGTTACATGAGGCCCGTTAGCTTGCCTATAAGTGCTAACCCCTTCATTCACTTTTCATTCTACGTTACATTTCATTTCCTTCTTCTAACCACTTTCATAATTATTTCCTTAAGCCTAATCTAGATCCACTAATCCAAGCTAAAATCGATTCCATTAAATCACGATAAAATCACCATAATTCCTCTCGTCCAATTCCTCACATAACCCATCAAAGAATAAGCTTGAATCAAAGTTTAGAGCTTCATCCAAGATTTCAAGAGAGCTTAGAAGTGGGTTTTGGTGATTAGAGCTTGTTTTGGTGAAAGAGAAGGCGAGTGGGAAGATTCTTTAACTATATTTACTTGTTAATCTTCGTTATTTCGTTTATTGATTATTATAGAATTATATGAAGTGATTTGAAGAATGTTTTGGGTTTATTTAGGCTTATGTTCATGTTATAAACGTGATTACATTAACTCGTTATTTTCTTAAGACCTTAATTACTATTTTTAAAATAGTTTGTAAGCTAAGAAATGGGTTTTTGGTTAATTAAATGATTATATGTGTTGTAATGAATTAGAGACTAATTAGATGACATGACAATGTACATATCATTTATTGGTAATAATAAAACAAATTGAAATGGTTTTAGAAAAGTTGGTAAGCTAATTAAGTGACTTTTGAACTCCATACTTATTATTAAAGCGATTAGGGGGTTAACAAAACTAAATTGTACTTGTAAACATTATTTAAAGTAAAGAAATGATTTTTACGAGTGAATGGTTTATTTATAAATATCATTTAAGTAAAGAAATAGTTTTATAAGTAAAAGTATTTTATAAAATTATATGACATTTTGTGAAATAGTATAAACGAAGTCATTTGTAAAAGAGGATGAGGTTTTATAAAATAATATAAAGAAGATATTTAACAAGATAGTTATAATGTTTTACAAAATAATTATGAAAGAATACTTAATTTTAAATAAAGAAATTAAGTATTATAAAAGCTTAAATGATTAATAAGCTAGTAATGAATTTTATAAAAAATAGTGAGATTTTACAAAATAGTATGAAATCATATTGGACTTTTATTAAAAAGAAGATTTAGTAAAAAGTAAGATTTGATTTAATTAATAATTGGATACTTAATTGAATATGCGTGTACGTATATGCATTTGGGTAAGTATACGTGTATTTGAAGATATATAGATATCACAACACCAGAATAGAGCATTCCCAATGAGTATAACTATTGCAAGTAATTTCAGTAGCGTTTATATGTGTTACTATAAGGGCATAGGCGTTTATTTGTAACGCTTATTCTCGTCACTGAATTCTATCTTCCAACGGTTGTAAGCGTCGGAAAATATTTATTCCCAACTGCGATAAAGGTTGAAAAGAAACTTTTCCCAACGATTATAAGCGTTGGTAATATCATATTTGCAACCGTTATACATGTTACTGAATTCTATCTTACAACGAAAATAAGTGTTAGCATCATCCACTTTGTAACGCACATATCAGCTGAAATGGTACCAACGAATATGTGTAAACAATAACAAAATAGCAACAAAAATAAATGCTGATAATTTATATTTCCTAACATTAAAAGCCGTTGCAATAATTAATATGATGTGTAAGCTAATAGCAAAAATTATATTTAATATGCATATACAAACAGCCGAGCCCAACCTCCAGACCCGTGATCCCACCTCCCAAGCTCCAGCACCTTGCCCGCACTTCAATGCCCCTCGTCACCAACCCGCGCACCCACGGAGCCTCACCACAAGTAACGAGCACCCGACACCGTCACCGAAGCCCAATTCCGCCATTCTCTCGGCCACGCAATCGACATCCCGACCTTCCTTTCCCACCTCTCTTCCAATCCGCCTACCACGCAACCCACCTTGGCCGAGCTTCTCTCCTCCACACCCTGATCCGTTCCATTTCTCCTCGGCCTCCCTTCTCCGCCGCTTGGCCCCGCCTCGCTAACAACCCCGGCGACCCAAGCCTAAACCGAAGCTGTATCTCTCTTGCAACCAACCGCGGAGCCTCACTCCTTTCTCATCACCTTCTTGTATGCAGCTCTCTTCCCGTGGTCAATGCATGCAAGCTGTATATATCGGTATGTGTATATATTGGTCAGTTATATATATATTTATAAAATTTACAAACCATATTTCGTGCTAGTTATATTATATATATGGGTCAGTTTAGAGTTGCATTGTTATTATTCATATATACGTATGTATTGATTTGGAAAGTGTATATATATTATTGTATGTTTGCTGTTATATGTTTGTTTATGAGTATAATATGTTTCGGCTATATATATAAGTTGTTTGCCAGCTCATTTTGTTCCATTGCAATATTGATGCTTACAACATATTTCATTTTAATGTCTTATATGTAAGAGTATATATAGTATAGCAGTTCTATTTTATCATATTTGCCATTTATGTTGTCCTTATAATTTTGAATTGCATGTGTATATAAAAGGGTCTGCATACATAGTCTGTATATTTTGTTTTGTTGGCTTCTTCGTGAATGTATGTATATATAAAGTTTATAATTGGACTCTGGCTATGCATATGGGTTTTGGTAATATTATTTAAAAATTAATAATAATAATAATAATGTTGTGTGTGTATATATATATATATATATTAGTTTAAGCATAGTATTAGACTTTTGTTGTTCCGTTTTGTAAAGTTTATATACATTACAATAATTTGTCTGCGTTGCTTTAAAATGAATGACGGTTTCAAATTATATTATATGTTAGTTGATATATGTTAGTATGTATGTTCAGTGGGATTTAATGTATATGTCTATTAGTTTATGAGCTGCAGCATGCTTTATTTGTATTATTTAATGATATTAAATCTACTATATGCGTGCGTTATATATTTTAAGTTTATATTAGCTTTAATATATTAGTTATATTTACATGATGGTTGATTTAGGGAGTTTCAAATTTAATATCTGTATAAAGTTTTATTTTAATAATTAGATATATCTATATATAGTTTATATGAGAAGTTTTGGCAGTTTATAACAAGTTTATACAAGTTTTAAAATATTGATTTTTAACAAACTAATAATAATATAATATTTTATATATTTTGGTTCAGTCTATATCAAACAGATTCTGATTTGATTTCATCTATTCCTTGATATCAGCTATGATCGTTGAACTCGTATCCATCGTGCTTTGCTTCGAAATTCGTGCTTGGATTTGATATCGTCTCATTTCATCGTCGAATCTCTCTAGCCTCGAAAGGTGAGCAATCACTCACGATGAACGTTCTTATATTTATCAAATTTGATTTCAATTGAAACGACAATTGAAATATGCTGTTGTTAGTTATTTATATTGTTATATCTATGACATCATCTGTATCTGTTCACCTCTGACACCTGACATCATTATCTGTTATTTATAGTGATATATATGTCATCATCTGTATCTGTTCACCTGTGACATCTGACACCATTATCTGTTATTTATACTGATGATATATGCATGTTACCGTTGTTATATTATTATCATATCTGTTATCACTCTGCAAGTTCCCTGTTAGTATAGAATCACTATGGGTTGAAATGATACATACCCGAACGAACTTTAGAATAGGAGAAAATCGTTATGGGTTGAAATGATAAACCCAAGCGATTTTCAAATTAAATTAAATTTGGGATTTCGGGTTGAAAAGATATATACCCGAATATATTTTAAATTGCGGATTGAAATGATAAATATCCGTATCACTTGACCATAGAATAGAAAATTATATACAGACACCGTTGGTCTATATATAAATGTTTTTGAAAAACATTTCTACGGTTTTGAAAGAAATATATGGTTTTAATAAATAATGATTTTAAAGATTTATTAAAGTTGATTTAATAAAGTTGATTTGAATCAATATGAAATATGTTTAAGTATTTATGTAAAATTTATATTTTTAAATATAGAATTTATAATGTTTCAGGTTGAAAGATAAATTTGAATTGATTTGGAATTCTTAATTATTTAAGAATTATACTTAAATAAGTTGATTTGAAATCTATTAAATTTGAAATTTTAAGATATGTTTTATAATTTGAATTAATTAAGAAGTGGCTTAAATGAATATTTCAAACTTATATAAATTTAAATGGGATATTTTGTCTATATAAATTTGTAAATTGAAGCTGTATTTTGATGTATTGAAATGATTAAAGAAATATTTCAGAAACTAAATGTAATGAAATTAAATTGGGACATAAACTGAATTATCGAATTTAGTTTTGAAATGTCGAATATTTAAACTTTGAAATACATTGAAATTGAAATGGTTTATTTATGGTTCAAATAGGCATTTGAAATCGATAATTTGAAAGGGTTTATTGAGAAACTAAATTGAATTGAAATTGATGATTTGAGATTTAATTAAATTTTAATTTTGGAATTCGAGTTTATGTGAATTGATTTGTGAAATTTGAGGAAGCTATTTTATATAAAGTATTTAAACTATATCTAAAACTATTTATATTTTACTTTATAATTTTAATATAAATCATTTTCAATATAAATTATTTTATTTAACTTATAACTATTTTATATAAACTATTTTATTTTATAAACTATTTTTCTATATATACAAATTTTAATATCTAAACTGTTTAAGAGGAAAGTGTTAGGATTTCAAAGGGTTATGAATTTCAAGTTTAGATTTCCAAAGTGTTATGATTTTAAAAGACTTATGATTTCGAAAGCGATATAACTTTGGAAAGTGATATGATTTTGAAATGGATTTATTTGAAGTGAAAGTGATATCGTATTGATATGGTTTTGAAATGGCAATGATATGTCGGTTTTGAAATATAACTATTTTGAAATTTTATTAAATGACCATAGGTGTAATAATACGTAGTTATTAAAGAGATCGGGATCGGATATGGACATACTCTCTGTCGATACCGAAACCACTTTAATAACTAATATACGCGGAGTGTTGATCTAGAATGAAGTGGATGGTTTGATGAACGCGTTGACTGAAGAAAGAGAACGATTTTGGATGACCTCTGATATGACTAAAACAGGAGCCGCGCCGGGCCATTGAGGATCGCCATCTCTAGCGGACACACTTCTTCGATACCTTATCTATTACTTATGTGATTCGATTTGGGTGCACCCCTCGATATATGGGAGTGTTGTTTCGCGGTGTTGGGATAGTAGCTGCTATGCCCAACATCAGTCCGAATCAGGCAACTACTAGTATCCTAGTTGGTATCGCCTCATGTACCTTGTCATACTGATTATCCTATTCGTGACCACTACGATGTTGGTTTGTACCTTTAGTATATGGATTGCCCTCTGGTGACTTCCGGTTTTGAGGAAACTACGGTATTGTATATGCTCTTGGGAATAAAAATGTGTTAAGGGTGGAATGGGCCATGACTTAACGCTATTTTGATATCGTACTTTACTGATTAGACATTATCTACTTAGCGTATTCTACTGTATATATAGATAGTTTAATGGATCCTTAGAGGATGGTTATCCCAAACATCTTTTGAGTCACTTGTATTTCAGTCGTTATTTCACTTGAGTTGGATTTATTGATATAAGAATGTTAATCCTGACTCGAGTGTTTTGTGTTTTCTTTACGTTCGGGTCAGACTGAGTGTACCAGTATTCGAGACTCACCTTTGGAGTTGGAGCTTCGCTTGGAGATCCAGCTATCTATCCAGCTTTCAGATATTCATTTGATTCCAGTGATGTATTCTGATATTGTATTTGACTATTGTATTCGAGACTTCTGTTGTATCTTGTTTAACTCTGTTATATATATAGTAGCTTAATGAACTACTATTCTTTTATTTCCGCTGCATTATTGTTATATTACTCTGTGTCTGTGATCTGTGATTATTTTATTTACTGTATATGTTGAGTTTTGCCAATTTAAATTAACAATCTATTGTTTTGAATTATTCAAGTCCGACATGTGTGGATTTATTGTCGATTTGAATGGTCCAAAATAGTGGGTCGTTACAGAATAAGAGAAATGGAAGCCTGCACTATTAATTTGGATTCAAAATTTATTTTCAGATTCAAAATTTTCAGATTCAAAATTTTGATCCAAATCATCTCGAGTGATTATCACCGAACTTTCGCTTGGAGACTCTGGTGAAAATATCATACTCTCAGTACTAGAAGAAAGTAATGGAACTAAATGTTCTTTACACGAATAGCCTTTATATGAATAATCTATATAGACTAGTTAGGTCTGCTATATCAGATATAAGGACATACGATACAAGCACACAGAGAATATATTTTTGAACCCTTAATAATGGCTAATAATAAATCTAACTGCATGTCTAGTACCGAAAGCACATGAAGTCCACAATTCAAAGATGAAGCTTCAAATTTGTCTTATGTAAGTTCTTAGTAGTTAGTTCGAGTACAGTCCCTTACATTTGTGGCAGAAGAAGGTATTCAGCTAGTACTTAATTAGTTAATATCTGAATGAAGTGCAGAATTCTGCTAGTAGGAATTGGTATTGCAGTTTTGTTGTTTCAGATTGGAAGTCGATTACAATATCAGATGTGGAGAGTTCATCACTGCCAGTATTGTATGGTGCAAAGGTGAATAAACTTATCTTAGTTAAAGAGTGGTGGATACTTGTCTCTTATGTTCCTGATATACATGATATTTAAATTCATATCTTTTTTGCTTTAACCGCAGCTCTCGGGATTTTTACATGTTGCTCTTAGCAGTTGGGTTCGTTTTATTTGGATACTTGTTCAATTTTTTGGTTGTTGCTTGATGTCTGTATGAATAGTTAAGGATTTCAGGCAATATAGAGTAGGTAACAGGATTTTTAGATCCGAATAACGGGGAACATAGAAAGTTAAAACATCTAACCTGCTCAGTTTGTGCAAGAATTATCAGCATGAAGAACACTGAATCAACCAATTGTTCAGATGCTTTTACATCGTCCAGCAGAATCTATCGTGTCTCAATTATTAGAACAAAAAGTAGCAATTGTACAAACATGGTAACAAAAAATAGCAATTGCCTAAAACAAGCAGTCAAAGCAGTTTTTCTTGACATGGCTTTCATGTTTGCAAGCTTGTACTTTCTAGAAATCAGCCTGCCAACAGAGATGGGCTTGTAATATGAAGTTCTATCAATTGTTATATCAGAAATACATTATGCATACATCCAGATACTATGCAAAATTCTGTAGTTCGAGCGAAGATGTTGTAATTTGTACTGATTTTTAAATATAACAATATGTTAGGTTTTTTCTTCCAAAAAAAGAGATTGAAGATTTTGCTTAGTTCTTGACATTGAAAAAAAATGAGTGGCTTAACAACGAGTTATGAGTTTTATAAAAATAAATCAAAAGGTTTATGTTCTTATGAAAATAATTAATTTAGTCCAATAACAGGAAAGTATAAAGCACTTCCTTTGCTGAAAGTGCCAAGTTGCACCTTCTAGGTATGTTAGATCTATTTAGTAAGAAATAATTTGACCAACAGACTTATATTCTCAAGTTTAAATTTTCAAAACAGATAATATGAGATTATTAGGTATTGTATGAAAGGTTGACAGCGTTCATTTATGCTACCTTAAAACTAGTGTAATATATGTATATGTTGGATCCACATAAGGAATGACATACAATGTATATACATGGATCTATTTTTGCATGTATGCAGACTAAATTATGAATAATAAATACATGGTAGACTGCATTGGTGATATCAAATAAGTTACCAGAGTTGTGATAATCCGGTTGAGGCTTCCTTCCATCGGTTATGTCCATCAAGCCTTTGCCTACAACTTCGCTTCACTTCATCAAACTCCACCAGCAAAAGAAATCTATTTATATAATGTGAAACATTATTGACAAATTTTTCATTTTAGGTAAAGTTAATCATCATATAATTTGTAATAAGATATCGCATTCATCTTGAATAGAAAAGGTTTTTGTATTTATTTTATTGCAGAAGGATAAGTTAGTTCTAATTATAAAGAAAGAAAGAAAGAAAAAAGAAACAAAAGAAGAGAAGGAAATAACAATACACTAACAAACACAACGCTTCGGTCCACATACATTGGTAACAGATGGAAAACTTAGGATTGTAGTTGTTTAACTAGGCAGTGCGAATCCATTTATTTTCGAAGTTATGGTGGAGGAATATATACAATTAAAGCTACTGTAAAGTAGAAAAAGGAGGAATATATAGAATTAAAGCTAATATATACAATTAAACCATATATACACAACTATCTTTATTAACCATATACTTAAGAGAGAGATGCCTTTTCTATGAGAAAGTATGATATAATAGATGTAACCACTAAAAATAAACCTTCATATATGATTTTTTTAGAGACTAGCTTGACAAAACTGGAGGATAGAAGGATCTATGCATAGAAACTTAAGAAAATAAGTTCATGTTTCTTTTATTGTTGTCTATTTGAAATACCACATTTCCTTTTTTATTTTCATATCGATGATTCTTTCATCCCAATAAAAGAATTTATTTTCAAATCTATTCAGGATTGAACCATCTTAAGCATGAAAATTTATATATATTCCTTGTTCTAAGTTAGCGTAAAATGAAGGTTTTAAAAGTAAAAAACCGTATAGGATGCTTTAACAAAAGTGAATGCAATATAAACAGTTGGATACAAATGATTTAGTTTCAAATACAATATAATATTTACAACTTTAAATAAATAAATTGGATTAATCTAACAACTGTTCACATGAAATTAATTGAAGTTGCAGTTGTACGAGTATTATGTAACATATTGTATGTAAATAGAGAAGGAACATAAGCCTTTATGTATATTGAACCAAAAAAAGACACTATATTGAATTTGAACAGCAAGCATCACTTTAAATGAGTAGACTCAGACAAGAAGACCAGAAAACAAATAAATGTATCCCAAGGCTAAACAATTTCATAGAGTTTAGACTAATCAAACAATATCTTACTTATACTTTAGTATAAATCATCAAACAACTATATAAATATCTAGAGACAACATAGAGAACCCACTGATTATCCTCTTATATATAATTCTGTTTATTAACTGTTTGCTACTTCAAAAAAATTCAAATGGTTTTTGTTCGTTCCTCCAGTTAAAAGCTGAAGCCCAGGTATTATTTGGATCATACGTTCGAACTAAAAGTACCATGTCAATTAACGTAGGTTAAATCTCTCTTCTCTATACGTTTCGAATCATACTCTAACCAGAAAAAATTACATAAAGTAAAACAAAATATATGTATAGGCTCAACGATCACAGTAGTTAGATTCAGAGGAACAACAACTGTGCTTCCAAATTCAGCAAACATCGAAGAAGCAAGAAAAACGAACCTTCGATTTTTTTAGGAGGGCTTGTAGAGCTCTACCGTCGATGATGGAGATTTACAATTTACATGATGTCGTCACTATTTCTCAGCTCAGATCTACTATTTCTTTCATGATTCGTAAAAACGCCCAAATCACGAACCCAAAGGTAATTGACATGCTTCTAGTCAAAGGAATGGAAGAGTTAACAAACATTGTTGACCATGCCAAGCAGAGGCATCGCATTCTCGGTCAGTGTGTTCTCGGCCATGAGGTCAAGGATGCGGGTAAAAAAGATGAAGGAACCTCTGAATTCCTCAAAGTTCTACGAGAGCAACTATTTCCGAAAAAATAATACTTAGCAATCGAAACATAATACTAGTAGTTAATCGTAAACCAAAACAATATTTAGAAAAGAAATAAGCAGAGTTGGATCCCAATCTAGTCTAGAAATAAATTAAGTCAAAAACTTAAAAGGAGTAATTCATAGAGAATTAAGACCGATATCCGTAGATTAAAACAAATATTTGAACAACGAATACTTTTATCGATTCAGAAGCAGAAGGTCGTGCCCTAAAATAATTTCGCCTTTTGTTTCCGAAGATAGCGTGGAACGATGATACGATGAAGCACAAGGCAATTTTCAGAGAAATAGAAATGTAATATTACGACCATACCATTTTGTTTTCCATCTATTTTCATTTTTGCTATGTTTTGTAATGGTTATAAGCATTGCAAGCCTTGTTCTATCTGTTGGAAATAACTTGTCTCAATTACCAACATTTTTCATTCGGGCACAGCGGAATTGTACTGCTGTTAGCTAGTCACAACAATAAGTGTTGGAAAATCAAAAATACAAGTGTTAATAAGTGTTGGAAAATCAAAAATACAGGTGTTGGTAATCCGCTGTTTTGATGTAGTGTATATAACAATCAAAACATTTTGGATGTTGTAATTAGAATTGTTGTGTATGTTTGTTTGAATAGAAATATGTATTTGTATGAATATATATATGAATGTGTGTATGGATGTGTGTAAATACATTTGTGTATAAGAGTGTTGCGGGCATCTCATTTGTGTATATATGTAACATGTGACGGCAACGATCAGTATGAGATCAAGTAGACATTAGATAGATGATTAGCATATATTCTATGGTTTAAAGCATTGTTGTGCTCGAGTGATCCATTGGGATCAAAGAAAGTGCACGACGAGGGGTCATAAAGTAGGCGAAAAGATTCAGGTCATAGTGTTGTTCCAGTGCTACGCATCCATTTATACGTTGTTTTATGGTTTCATACCAAGCCTTTAGGATGGTCCGAAGCAACATTTAAAGGGTACTTGTATCCAGTAGCGATAGTGTGTATATAGATACTATGGAGCACTATAGTAGTAGGGGTTTTCATTGTTTCCAGAAGAGCAGTCTAGGTCTGTATAGGGGCATCCGTGCAGCAAAGAGGTCATAAGAGGATGCTCAGTTCCTTTCGCGGACTCTTAAAGCATGGGAATGTATATATAAATTAAAGATCACATAAGGTGTAGTCGCTCCAGCTATATTTCGTTCAGTATGGGACGATAGTAGATATTCTCTATTCGATACATCATTATGTTGTGCTCTTTCTATACTAGTTGATTGACATTATTATTGTGTTTAGCATGATAAACTTATGTTATGACACTTTCATTACCCTTACACTTGTATATTGGGTACCTTCATCATAATATATTGTTATATGGCCATCACATTATACTAGTTATGTTGATTCGTTGAAGACAAGAGAAGAGTAGGTTATGATATGATTTCCTATCATTTTGAGATAGGTTTATTTTACTTGTTTATGGATAGTCTGGATTACACCTAAGCCATGTTCGTGGAGAAGTTCAGCTGTGCCTTAGCAATATTTCAGTTTTACTTGTATATAGTTTTGACATATAGTATTATGAGATAGTTCCCCTTACACCAGGCTTTAAGTCTAACCTGCATTTTGCCTTTGTCTGTTTATGTCATGACAACTCTCAAGTGCTCGATTGAGTAGTTTTAGAGTCATGTGCTTTTGGGGATAAGCCATCGGATTTTGCAACTGGAGCATTTTGGAGGCATGACATTGATATTTTGGATATGTATACTTGATATTTTAGTAGCACGTGATAGAAATGTTGTTATGTATATAAGGCCTATTGTATCGGGTATTATTCAGAACTCCATGTTGTTGGGAGTTGTTATATTCTGACTTCTTTATTGATATTTAGTTATCAGTTCCCGCTAATGCAGTCTCTTATATATACTGTTCATCATGTTCTGTTCATGTATATTCGGTATATTATATGTTATCATTTCGTTGTAAGACCTTATCGATGTCTCGGTATGGTGTTTTGTTTTAATTTTACCTCGATAATTTGTCTTTTGTGGTATTCAAAAGTCAGAAGTTAATGTGAGGCGCCGACTTTTGGGTATTATGAAGGACGGATTGTTACATTTGGTATCAGTCTTAGGCTAACACTCGTACCAAGTAGACCGATTTGAGTTAAATAATCTGGTAGAAGGAGATACCTTGAGAGAGCATACTTGTATTTTTCTACTATATAATTCTACATACACCACTTGTTTTTTAGACTTTGAATTTTTCTATTGCAAGTTTCTAAAGAATCTTCGTTTTAGGCTATCAAAATGGGTAGATGAAGTACACGAGTGACTGCGGGTTGCAGTAGAGATGTCTACTCTATCTTGCTACCGCACGAGATGTCCTGTCGCCTATATGTAGGATCAATTTCACCCTAGAGGGGGGGGTAAATAGGGTGATACTAATAATTATAAAAATTAACGTGGAAATATATAAATAATCGCAGCACAGATAATAACAGAATAATAAAAGCAGAAATAGAACAATACAGATTTACCCAGCTTCGGCAAAACCCTGCCTACGTGTTGCCTCCAAGGTTTCTACTAGAAATTAAGTAGTCAGACGCTTACACACGTAAACTCGCGACACCCGCTATCGACTAACCTAACTCTACGCTCAAAACCCTGCCACAACTCAACCACTGAGTTGCGAATTCTCAAACTACGCCTCGTAGTTTGTCCCTAGTCACACGACTAGAAAATTACAAAAGTTTAAAAGAAAAATTACAAAATAAACTAAACAATACAAAAGCAAAGCCCTTTTTAATATATTCAGCCTAATATAATTTATAAGATGACCAGCCCAAAATTAAGGCTTAAGAAAATAAACTCGTCTCCCTTTTCTTTGTTTGGCCCGTATGCTTTTGTTTCTTCGTTCGTTCCTCTTTCAGATTTAGGGCTTTGTTTTTCCTTGAAGTCGTCGCTTGGTCGTTGATCGATCTTACTGTCGAACCTCAATTCAGTTTGATGCTTCTTCGATCTTAGTTCTTTGCTTAGCTTCGGCTGCTTCAAATTGTCGAGTTCGAATGATGCTTGAATTGGTATGTGAATTCCTTTTATTGATTATTGTTATACTCGGCTTTGATTCGAGCTTAATGATTTATTGCTCTCTGTTTTGCTTGAACTCGAATACTTGATAATGCCGATGATGATTGGGTTTTATAGGATTGAAAACCCTAAATTAACGTTCGTATTTTTCGTTTGAATTCGTCTGTTAATTTAACTCGGCCGTACAATTATGCTTGAATGCTTGTGATTTTTTTAGACTAGTTCGATTCGAATATTTCTGATGTGTTATTCTTGATTGCCACGGCATTGATTCTAACTTGTTCGATTCTACCTTGGTCACCACGGCTCTGACTTTGGTAATTAAAATTGTGATAATTTGGAGGTTTTGACTTGTTCAATTTACCGTATATACCTCTGTTTGAAATTTTTTGACCCACGGCTTGATTTGTGTTCTTTCATCCCTGCTGTGTTGATGATGCTTCAGACTTAATAGCTTTGAATGAATTTGACGTGTCCATTTTGAAATCCCTGCGACATTGACTTTGTTTATCGAAATATATTGACATGGTCTTTCTCGACTGCTCATTGCTGTAGCATATATATGTGTGTGTGTGTGTGTGTGTGTGTGTGTGTGTGTGTTGCTCCTCACTTTGTCATTGAAGTCTGATTTGATGCCTTTTGTTGTTGCTTCTGAACTTATGAACTCTGGTAGCTATATACATTCATGCCTAAACTGATATATATATATATATATATATGCATATGTGTTCAAGTATTGTCTGGACTTGCCTTGAGCTTCTAATTATTCATGCTGGCTTGATTGTTGCCTTTGTGTTCACTGTTACATATGTGTGTGTGTACTTGTCCATGGTTTCATATATATCACTGTCTGGACTTGTGACTGCACCTGATGTATGTGTGTGTCACCACTGTTGCATTGCCCTGATGCCATTGATATTTGAGTCTGCACTTGTATTCAGTTGCACATTTCCTTGAGTCTGGTTGTTTAATTGTGCACTGTGTATATACATGTGCTAGTTGCTGTTTTTGGACTTGCATTTGGTGTGATGCTTTCTGAACTATATACATGTATATATATATATATATATATATATGCATATATGTATATATGTATACATGTGTATATAACACTGTATATATGTATGTGCATCACTATTGTCTTTGCAGTCTGCACTTTGGTTGATGGTCTGGTTCATAACTGTTGTATGTTGAACTGAGTCTGGTTTGAAATCTGACCATGCTTCATTGTTTTTCTCTTGGAGACTTCACTTGGTTGAATTCTATGGTTTACCTGTACACTTTGTTGTTGCCTTTGGTATTTGCAGTCTTGAGTCATGTGTACATTTGTTTGCATGTTGCCACCTCTATTGCATTGTGTCTGGTTCAAGTGTGTATTTTTATGTCCAACTTGGTTGCATATATGTATATGTTGTTTGTCATTTGAACCATTGACTGTTGGAGTTTGCACTTGTATACAGTTGATATTGTGTGACCTTCACTTGATATCTTTACATATGTATACTTGTTTGCCTCCTTTATGTGTTGTTCACCACTTTTTGTATTGGTTCATTGTTGATTTTGGACTGGTAGAGTTGTTTTAGTTGTCTTGACCCATTGGTTTGTTATTCAAGTGGTTTCATGTTGTTGTTGTAGACTTGAACTGTAGCCACTTCAGTTTTGTATTGTTAGAGCCATACTTGTTTGCTCTCATGTGTTTATTTGAGGTGTTGTATGTTGTATTGCGTGCACCTGAGTTGAATCTAGCCTCGGCTCGGGTTTGACCTTGTGCTCACCTGTCCCTGTAGTTTTATCAAGTGTATATTGGTGTGCACGGCCTTATGGCATGTACAGTGATACACTGCGCATGTTACAGGTTGTTCCTGTTTGATGAATTCAAAACGAAAATGATGACGAACAACCCAAATAACTGAGGCAAATACTATTTTCAAATACACACATTTATTTTACACCGCAAAAAAATATTTCTTTTTCAATTTTACTGTGTCAGTGTTTATTTTGCAGATAATTCAGATGCTGGATTCAATCGGGAATAGAGTTGAAGATTAAATAGAAATGTTGAGTGAATATGTAGTGAGGAAAGTTATGTAAATTGAAATGTAATTGAAGTTGTGTTGTAATTGAAAATTGTGTATATATAGTGAGTGCTCAAATTGGTACTATTCAAAAATGTAATAAAATATTTGTTTGAATTTAAATTCTGTGTTATTTATTTTATTCAACAAATATTTATTTAACTATGTGAAAAATAAAATAGTACAATAACAAATACATTTAAATGAATATGTATATGTTTATTATCATCAAACAAAAATCATATACTAGCATATTCAATACTATAAACATTCCAATAGCTATGACAGGTATAGGAGGTGGTGTAGCCCCTAGTGCACCAGTATTTCTTGCCTCATCGGCTTTAGACTTTCCAAAGTTGTGTTGTGATTTCCTTAGCCTAGGCAGGAAACCATATTAGGATTCTGAGACTGTTGCAGAGACACAGGCTTGGATATGTACATGTGAGTGGGCTTTCTCCAATATAAGCATGGAGGATGTTCTCATAAGGAGGATACCTTCCTAGCATCTGGAGGGGGAGGCTTTGGCTTGGTGGGATATTGTAGTTGAGGAGGTTGATGAACAGGCCATACTTGGATTGATTTTAAAGGTCAATTCAAGTCCCGGTTTATTTTTAAAATTGAGAAGGGCGTGCAGCTTGAGAGCTTCATACATCTGTAGCATAGCAGCTTGTCTATTGGGAAGTATGTTAGCTAGTTTAATCTTCTGACTAAGTTTGGAATTGAGATGATCAGTACCCCATCGAAGAAGGCAACGAAGTTCACTAAGGGTCTTAATGCATCTATTAGAGATTCGTTGCTTAGTTGTATTCCTGTAGGGGACACTCTTAAGAGTATTATGGAGATGGCTCTTATTCATAAGAGCTCCCACGAGGTACCATCAAAGGTGGCGAAGGTGGAATGAAAACCAAAGCGCAAAGGCTAAGATGTAAGGAAGTATCAGGCTTATGCAAAGAAGTGGCTGATATTGTGTGCCACTCTTACAGCATAAAGGGCATTTTGCTATGCAATACCATGGAGCCAAGGCGAAACACAGGTGCTTCAGCTGCGATCAACTTGGGCACTTGAAGAGGGATTATCCTATGCTTTTGAAGGTGGGTAAGTGAAGATGACTTATGCTTTGTAGGCATTATCAGGTCCTAGCAAGCTTACTGCTTAGGATAAGGAAAGAAGCTCATGTGTTGTGGTATGTTTTTTTTGGAGTACTTGGTTATGTTCTTTCCAATACTTGAGCTTTATATTCATCTATTACTAATTACTTGGTAGATAGACTAAACTTGTCACCTTTCATGGTAGGTAAATTCATTTGTAAAGTTAAACCTTGCTTGGAGAACCTTAGTTGATAAGCAAAGGTGTAGCAACCAAGAGTACTGCCATTTGATCTTAACGCGCTAGCTTTCAAGTTGAGTGGGGTTGGTAGATGAAGGGTTACTTGGATTTGCATCCAAGTAGGATTCGTTGGATGCCTAATAATGAGAAAAGACCGAGTTAGTATCTTATACGTTTGTGAAGAATCACTCGTGTTAGAATTGTTTTTCCTTGTACCAGTAAAACTTAGGTGATGGGAGTAATTCCATGTGCTGAAAAGGTATTTTCTAAGGATCTATCCATTCACATACTAGTTCTTAATGTCTAGTTCGAGCATGGGTTTCTAGGTGATTTTCATGAGTTAGAAAAGGGGTTTTCACTTGATTCTTATTCGAGCACTTGAGTCATATTCTTGAGATGACTAAGAGATTTCTAAAGCGCGACCACGGTCATGTGAGGAGATTTTAGTTGTTGGATCAAAGAACCAGATCAAAGAACCAGATCAAAGTTCGCACAAGAAGAGTCAGTTGGTCGACGCTAACAAAGGAATCATGCAAGCAAACAAAGGGTTGGAAAGGGCGTTGTCTCATTTTGGGTGATCTTTATTCATTGTAAATTATAAGTATAGTATAGTTAAGGTTGCTTGGGATAGTTCAAGAAAGGATTTCTCGACTAGTTTTTGTGGCAATTCGGATAATCTTCTAAGTGATGAGATGATACTTGCCCAAGCGAGCATCATAGTGCACTTAGTATATTATCCTTATTAACATTGTGAAATTGTGGTGAGCTTGAACCTGAACAAATCCAAGCATTAATCGATCATCATTTAATGATGATTTAATAAGTAGATTTTTCTCCTTTGGAAAATGAGTTCTGTTGGGAAGAAAAAGGAAAGTTGAGGATTAGATTGCTTGATTTATTCGAGAGTTTTGAGACTCGATGATCCAGCATATCGTGTAAGTATTCATTTTCGTAGTGGGTAGTGTAACAGTCTTTTGTGTATTGTATTCATGAAAAGAGTTGCACCACTTATGAATTTTGTTCATCTTGGATGTCGAACAGGCTCATAAGGATTTATGGCTTGGCATGCATGTTTTGATTATTGATTGGTTACCATACGTGTCGATATAGACTCTTTCTAAATGTTCCATTGTCTTTGTATGCTTGATATTGCTTGTTGATTGGTTGTTTGTATGCTAATTGTGCATTGATTGTTTATGGTTGTTTGTTGATGGTTGTTGTTGCCTTCTGTTGTTTGTCATTATTCATGCTTGCTTGCTATTGTTTGATGTTGTTGTTGTTGTTTATTGTTGGCTGATTTGATTTTTATGATTTTATTGATTGTTTGCATGTTTGATAGTTTGTATGTTAGTTATTGTTGCTTATCATTGTTTACTATCATTTGATAGTTGCTTGTTGTTTATTGTTGTTGATTGTTGTTGATTTTTGGTGCTTGTCTTGTGTATTTAGTTGCTTATAGGATAGTTAAAATTTTATGTTAAAGCATGTTTAGAGAGATATAGCAATAGCTATCTAAAATAGATCGCATATCATCAGTTCCACTATGGGGTCGATATGGGGTTTATGCAGGTCTATTGCCTTTTGATGTGACTCAGAGACAGTGGTATATTTTGATATAGACTCACTTGACCTTACTCTCCAATTGATAGTCATGTATGATTGTGGTAGTATCGGTTATTGCAGTAAGGTTATACATGTTTGAATTCTAAGTTACTGTTGCGTTGGTACATAACCCTCTTGGTATAATACATAGATGCTTGAGAGCTGAAGCATAGCTATTTGGATGCTTACATTTTAGCTTGGCATTTAAATGGTGAGAGGCCTTCATAAAAAGAGGTATGTACTTAGGAAGTATCATATGATGTATGTTATGGATTGTTCCCTAGATGCGTGATGCATTTTAATTTTTAGGAGTTTCCGTAATGCTTAACGCATGAGAGAGATGCTGCTGAGATTTTCCAAAGTTGATGATTCAGGAATTTGGGTCATTCTTGTTACTTTATCCTACTCATAGAAATTTCAGGGACGAAATTCTTTTAAGGAGGGGAGAATATAATAACTCGCGTTTTAGTAGCGACTCGGTATTTAAATATTAAGTCGTTAATTTAACAAAACGCCTATTATATTCATTTCTTTAGGGACGAATGAATTGGGACTTGAGGCATCCGCAGTTGAGACCGCAATTCCGTCACGAGAAGAATGAGTATAAACTTTGATATGTTTGGAGTCGATTAGTTTTTGGAGTGAATAGTATCCTTTTAGTGGATAAAATGAATTTGGGGCTAAGGCCCATTAGCTTGCTTATAAGTGGCTAAACCCTTGATTCACTTTTCATTCGATGTTACATTTCATTTCCTTCTCCGAATCACCTTCATAATTATTTCCTTCAGCCTAATCCTAGATCCACTAATCCAAGCTCAAATCAATTCCAATAAATCCCGATAAAATCACCATAATTCCTCTAATCCAATTCCTCGCATAACCCATCAAAGAGTAAACTTGAGTTGAAGTTTGGAGCTCCATCCAAGATTTCAAGAGAGCTTAGAAGTGGGTTTTGGTGATTAGATCTTGTTTTGTTGAAAGAGAAGGTGAGTGGGATGATTCTCTAACTATATTTACTTGTTATTCTTCAATATTTCGTTTATTGATTATCATAGAATTACATGTAGTGATTTGAATAATGTTTGGGTTTATTTAGGCTTATATTCATGTTATAAACAAGATTACATTAACTCGTTATTTTCTTAAGACCTTAATTACTATTTTTGAAATATTTTGTAAGCCCAAAAATGAGTTTTGGTTTAATTAAATAATTATGTGTGTTGTTGCAATGAATTAGAGACTAATTAGATGACATGACAATGTACATGTCATTTATTGGTAATAATAAAACAGACTGAAATGATTTTAGAAAAGTTGGTAAGCTAATTAAGTGAGTTTTGAACTCTACACTTATTATTAAAGCTATTAGAGGGTTAACGAAACTAAATTGTACTTATAACTATTATTTAAAGTAAAGAAATTATTTTTACGAGTGAATGGTTTATTTATAAATATCATTTAAGTAAAGACATAATTTTACAAGTTAAAGTGGTACTTTATAAAATGATATGAAATTTTGTAAAATATTATAAGTGAAGTGTTTTATAAAAGGGTACGGGGTTTTATAAAATAATATGAAGAAGATATTTAATAAAATGGTTATGAACTTTTATAAAATAACTATGTGAAGAATACTTAATTTTAAATAAAGAAATTACGTATTATAAAGACTTAAAATTATTAATAAGCTAGTAATGTATTTTATAAAATAATAGTGATATTTTATAAAATAGTATGAAATCATATTGGAATTTTATTGAGAAGATTTAGTAAATAAAAGTAAGATTTGATTTAAGTAATATTGGATTACTTATTTGAGTATACGTGTGCATATTCATATGTGTAACTATACGTATACGTGTAGTTGAAGATATATAGTAATCAAACAAATTTGCATGTTGTAATTAGAATTGCTGTGTATGTTTGTTTGAATAGATGCGTGTATCTGTATGAATATATATATGGGCGTGTGTAAATACATTTGTGTATAAGAGCACTGCGAGCATCTCACGTGGCCATAGCGACTATCGTGTGTGCTAAGTTGCGTGAGAGTATACCAGATCGAGTAATCGCTCTAGTCTGAAACATGATTTATGTAGTGAAGTATGTTTGTGTACGCGTGTAAATGCACATAAACGAGTGTAATGGCACACGTAGGCATCAGATAAGGCAAGATGGTCGGTTGAATATGTTTTGGCATGATTAGAGGAAGCCGGGCAGCTAGAGTCGCCTAGTGAACTCTACGCGCCCAAAGAGTGGATTTATATCGAAGTCGATTTTTGAACACATATGGAACCACTTCAAAACCATCGACCAACGATCTCCAGAGGAGGTCCGATGTGGTGAAGGCAAGCTTGGAAAGCTAGGTAGTTCATCGGGCGAAGCAATGTATAACGACCCATATTTTACATATCGGAGGATCATAAAATATTTTAATTTAATTCACACGAGGTTGTATGAATCTAAACCTTTAGGAAATGACCTATAGGTATATTTTCCACATCTAGGATTTTTGTTGAATTTCTATGTGCCCATTTTGACCTTGAAAATCTTGTGTGGAGTATAACTTTTGATATGAGCCAGTTAAGGTCTGAAACCACTTCCATTGCTTTAGGATGATGGTTTCCTGTTCCGTAGAGTGGTCATAATAGTAAAACATACTTACCGTTTGAGAGTTATGACTTTTTTAAATTTTGGCAGCTGCTGACCTATATTAGGAATAATTAACTAAGCTCATACTTAGGCTCACTAATAAATTTCGGGAATTATGCTAAAGGGAGGTTGTAGGGACTAATCTAAATCATTTCTGCCTTTCTCAGAATAGTTCTAAACTTCCATTAATCCTAATTCCATCAAAAAGATTACCTTTTTTAATACTAAACTTAGCTTAAATCATCATTAGATGGGTAATTAGCATAGATAGATTGGAGATTATCATTTTTGGCTGATTTTAATTTTTTCTTCTTGCCCTCCATTTCAGATCTAAGGATAAAAGTTGTAATTTTGGATATTAGGTGAGTGCTTTTTGACCTCTCACTATCCTATGCATGTTAATATAGTTAAATTTGATGTTTGTAACATTATTTTGATGATAAAACGTTTTTTAACTTTAATCACACCTTTAAACATGTTTACGACCGAAATTAAAATGATTTAAAATGATTTTTAAATGATTTTGTAACCCCTTTCGATCGTATTGGCATGTTAGTGTAAAAGTTAGATCTAGAATAAGATTTGCTTGATTTTCGTGTTCTGATGAATTGTATGTGCGTATGGATGTATATGGATGATATTTCATGTTTATATGTTATGCTTTGATATGGTTTGCCAGTGCTTTTAGTTAGTTAGGAAGGAGGTTGAGGAATTGGGAAAATCTATGGTACAAATGGTCGGAATTGGATGAAGCCTTGATGGGGGGTCCGAAGCATGGGAGGAGCTCATGGTTCAAGTTGCATCAAAATTGGGTCGGTGGAAAGTGGTCATGACGACTTGATTTTTAGTCAGTGGAAAACAGGTTGGTGGAAGAATTTTTGGGGAGTGCTTCATGCTAGAGGAGCTGGAACTTTGAGGAAATCTCCAAGACAAGGCAAGGAAGGACCCCAGGAGAAGAATACACTACACCAAATAAGTGATTTTGCAACATTTTATATCTGTCAATTGCTAGCACTTATAAATGTCACA
This sequence comes from Allium fistulosum, assembly GCA_030737815.1. Lineage (NCBI taxonomy): Eukaryota > Viridiplantae > Streptophyta > Magnoliopsida > Asparagales > Amaryllidaceae > Allium > Allium fistulosum. The sequence continues at coordinate 1,132,468,311 of CM060906.1, read as the reverse complement.
GACCGCTAACAGTAAAAAAGTGTTAGGATACCTAAAAAGTGTTGGTAAAATAAATAGTCTTCTGCATTAATTTTGCTAACGCATATAAGTGTTACAACAATCGATAAAAATGTAAATAATTTAATAACAAAAGGAGTCTTTTGTAATTTGTAAATACAGTCCCTTTTCCCATGCTTGCCCATTCCTAAACAGATTTTGGCCGCCTAAAATTTAATTTAGGGTTTGCTCTTCCTCACAAAAAAACCAACGTCCTTCTTCTCCCTCAATCGCAATTTTTATTTCTCAAATTTTTTGAATCTCCTATATCTCGAATCGAGTTTATTTCCGCAATTCAAAAACCTGTCTCCTTTTTTGGTGGTTCGGGCTCTGGGTGATTTCGTTTATGGTGGTTAACTATTGCAATTTGGGTCATGTCAATTCGTGATTTTGTCAAGTGATTGAAGTGGTTGTGGAATTCGAATGATGTGGCTACTGCGAGTTGCTGTGGGGTCGATGAGGCCAGAGGTGACTTTGAGTGGATTGCAGATTGAGCGTTTGACTTGCGTGGTTAGATTGAAGTCGGCGATTTTGGGTATGAGGAGACTTTGGGATAGTTCGAATTTATGGTCAGTCTGGGTTTTTTTTCTTTTTTTTCTTTTGGAATGGACTGGTGGATGGTATGCTTTGATGAATCGTGGTATGCGGTGAAGTGCTGGAAGCTTATCAGTGATTTGGTTCGACAATGGTGGTGTTTTGATGGGGATGTAGTGGATGGTATGGGAATTCTCAAGTGATGGTGAAGATGGTCATTGCAGTTTGAATTTGCGGTCAAGGCAAGTTGCAGCAGTCAGGTAAGGCAGTGGGTTAAAAGGAGTTGCGGTGAAGTAGGGGATGATGGAGCAGTAGCAGCAGTTGTAGTTGAATGCTGAAGTGGTTGTCTTATATCTTTTTATACCTTAAACATGTATTATTGTGTTTATTCATTTTAATACTTGATAACACATATTTGTCATGTGATTGTGAAGTCACCCTTCTACTTCCTTTGCGTAAATGACCTAAAAACATTGTTTGCTTGTTTACTTGTTTCTATAACCTTGATTTGACTCCATGTCAGGCTGGATCGGACCGTGAAATTCAACTGTTAAAGACACAATTATCGTACTCTTACAAAAGGATAGAATTTTTAGAAAATCGTGTTAAAGAGCTTGAGCTCAAAGCTGATCAATCAAAACATGTTGATGAGTCCTTGGACACTTTTGTAAAGCAATGTTTGGTTTCAGAGGATGTTATTTATCTTATTGGAGGTTTTAATGGCTCATCATGGTTATCATCCTTCGATTCTTTTTCAGCTTCACTTGGCATAATCACATCATTGAAGCCAATGAGCTATGCTCGTTCATATGCATCTGTTGTTTACTTGGAAGGCAATATATTTGTATTTAGAGGCAGAAATGGAAAGTCTTGTTCTGATACAGGTATTATTGTCTCCCACCATAACCCCTATAAATCATAACATGATCTGTATATGGTTATGTAAACAACTCTTATTAATTTTTTATCTTATTGCAAGCATAATATGCTAATCATCTTGATCGTGTAGTCTTAAAATAAAAAATATTGGGGTTGGATGGATAATACTGATATTTGAACCTAGTCCATGAAATGTGTTTCTGTTGAATACTATTGCCAACACAATTATCAGCCTATCGGTGTCTCTATATTATGACTTTGTTTTATTAACAAAAATCCGAACTTCTCTGTAGTTGAATATTATAATCGAAGGGATGATGAGTGGATCATGTGTCCTTCTATGCTTAATAAGAAAGTGAGTCTATCTGGAGCAACCTATAATGGAAAAATATATGCTATTGGTGGAGGAGATGACAGAGAATAGTTATCTGATGTTGAGATGCTTGATCATAAATATGGGAAGTGGTCTGCAACTAGGCCAATGCTCAACAAGGTTTGATGTTTAATATTGTTTTGTTAGTTACGGTGGATGTCCTTCTAATGAAGCAAATTGAAATGTCCGATTATCATTTTTCATAAAAGTACAAAAGTTTTCACTTGGGATGCTAACCCTGAAACGATTCTGTATAAAACTTAAAAGATCTCAGAATAGAAGTTAGCCATTAGATATTTCTCACTTTATTGTTCAAGAACATATATCAGAATAGTTAAATATGATTGATGTTTCTTACAAGTTTGTCTAGTTACTCGTTTCACGATCTTTAAGTGGTAAAAGTCTTTTTTTTTAAGAATCTTATTGTACATCTATATATTTGTTGGTTCAGAGGTTTGCTTCAGCTGCTGCAGAACTCAATGGTGTAGTATATGCTGCGGGTGGCTACAATGGTCATGAATACTTGAGGTTCCATCTCCGTAGGCTTTTTTTCTTATGTTTCATTTATTAGATTTAGATCTAAAATTTTCACAGTCCGATTTTTGTGTTGTTATATGAAAACTGTCATACTTTACACACACACACACACCCTTTTCAATCTCTGGTTATTCCTCCATTATTTAGTTAGTGATTGCCCTGATTTCAGTTTGCGATCAGTCAATGAATGGTTTAGGATAAACTTGATAAAGTTCGCAAGTACAATTTATCTAGGTAAATTGATCATTAATAATTTCAAAGAGATACATGAGAATTCAAGATATAAGACAGTGTCATGTTACTTAAAATAATTGAGAAAGAATTCTTATCAAGGGAACTTGCTCCTTACCAAGTAAATTAACATTTATGTCACTGTGTTGCTTATGTTTTGTTAATGCTACTTATGTGCATATGGCTAATGCACTGTATTCTAGATCCGTGGAAAAACTTGATCCACGTGAAGGTATTTGGAGGAGTATTTCGGACATGAATGTTAGAAGGGGTAGTCATTCTATGGTAGTACTGAATGAAAAGCTGTAAGTCACTTGAAATTTATGAGTGCTCTCCTATGTCGACTTGCACTTGGTGTTATATCATAATATACATGTGTATATGCACAGATGCTGTTTTGGTGGATTCGATGGAGAAAGAATGACTTCGAGCACGGAAACATACGAGTCTCGTACAGACTCATGGATAATGAATGAATGTATGAAATTTGACAGAGGGTATGCATGGGCTGCTGTGCTTGAAAATGTCGTGTATGCTATTGGTGGCACCAACTATGGAAAACTAGTGGACACTGTAAGACCAAATGTTACTCATTTTGGTTTGCTAATGATAAAATATATGAAAAAAAACGCTTTAGATGTAATTGTCGTATTTGTTTTCTGTTGTAAAATTAAAGGTTGAGTGCTACAAAGTTTACGATATATTATACTACATTTGCAGAGCGTTTAAACTTTGCATTGGATATGTATGATGAATTATTTGTGATATGGAAACCATTATTTGCAGCGTGTTTGTAACGACCCAGAATTTCTGACATTTGAAATTCGAATATTTAATTGATTTTAAATAGTAACAAGTGGAATTAATAAGTCGAATAATTTATTTTTCGAATATCTGGATTTAATTGGATAATTAAATCGATAATTTAATATTTGAAATTCTAGAAATAATTGAAATTGGGTTTAATGTGATTGAAAATGATTTATAAAGTTATATTAAATCATGTTGAAGTTATAGTGATGTTATAGAACTTTTAAAATCGAATTAAAAGTTAATCTGTGAAAATTGAATATTTTAATATTTAATCGACTAGTGAAATTAGCCACTTTTGGGACAGTCTCAGAATTGGACGAAACTAGTTCCATTGGATCCGTAATAGTTTGTTATTATCGGATTTCAATTTTCGTAGCAATCGGAGTTGTCGTTTGACCGTGGCAGCTCGAAACGCACGATATTGTTTTAAATTGGGTAAATGAAATAATTTTACCTCGATTATATTTTGTATATAAAGAAATAATTTTTCGGAAATTATTAAAGTGTATACAATAAATTGATTGTTTGGTTGTTGAAAATGTAAGAATATATATAAGTTAATTAAAAGTTGTTTGAATAAGTTGAATTAAAACAACGATTGTATAAGAAAATATAATGTATGAAATTATAATTAAAATGATTTATAATGGTAAAATAATCTTATATATAAGAAGTGAAATTTTATAAGTGCTTATAAAACTTGTTTAGTATGCATTTCTTTGATATGCAAGTGTTGTAGTTGTTTAAAAGAGTAAAATGTTAGTAATTCTATATATATGTTACTTACATATTTAAATTGAGTAAGTACAGGTGCGGTGGCTACCATTCGGTTGATTGGGTTGCGCTAAAATGCTAAATAAATAACTGCTTTGCTTAAAAATGCTAAAAAGGTACGCCTACGCAATAAAAATAGGAAATATGAACTGTTTTTTTGCTTTTTCGACCGGGTGGGTCGATGTATACATATTTATGTCAATTGTGATCCTACTACGATCGAACCGCGCAAAGGAGACGCTGGTGAACTTTTCTGAAAATTTAAGGTGTTAGAAAATTTTCGGGAAATTTTGGAAATTTTTGTTAATGAAAAGTTGATTTCTAAATTGTAATGAAAATATACGAATTGAACTAGAAAATGGAAACCATTATTTTGGTTAAAGTTAAAGGTTTTGAAAAAGGTGAATATAAAATTTTCACTAAGTGGATTTTGAAAGGTTAATGGATTTGGGCATTTTTCTTACTTGGTAATTTCGAGGACGAAATTCTTTTAAGGGGGGAAGTTTGTAACGACCCAGAATTTCTGACATTTGAAATTCGAATATTTAATTGATTTTAAATAGTAACAAGTGGAATTAATAAGTCGAATAATTTATTTTTCGAATATCTGGATTTAATTGGATAATTAAATCGATAATTTAATATTTGAAATTCCAGAAATAATTGAAATTGGGTTTAATGTGATTGAAAATGATTTATAAAGTTATATTAAATCATGTTGAAGTTATAGTGATGTTATAGAACTTTTAAAATCGAATTAAAAGTTAATCTGTGAAAATTGAATATTTTAATATTTAATCGACTAGTGAAATTAGTCATTTTTGGGACAGTCTCAGAATTGGACGAAACTAGTTCCATTGGATCCGTAATAGTTTGTTATTATCGGATTTCAATTTTCGTAGCAATCGGAGTTGTCGTTTGACCGTGGCAGCTCGAATCGCATCGAAATTGTTTTAATATTAATTTGGCGAGTTAAAATAGTCATTTTTCAAAAAGTCTCGGATTTCAACGAAACCAGTTTCATCGGATCCATAATGTTGAATTATTTTATGGTTTCAAATTTCGTGTCAATCGGATTTATCGTTTGTCCGGAGCAAGCGAAAACGCATCGAAATCGGTTTAAATCGGTTTAATTTAAATTTGACTGTTTATTTCCGTAACTCTCACATATGATTGAATTAGCTCCCGAAACACGTTCCATTGTGTTCGAAACGTGGGGTACACCTTACGAACGCCAGACGGAACATGTGATTTGGAGATCGTTTGAAAAAGTCGTTTTAAAATAAATTTAATATTATTTATATACGTATATATATACGTTCACAAGGGGAAACCCTAGTCTATTATCTTCAGCCGCCACTTTAGATTTCAATGGCTGAAAAATTTCGAAACTTCCTCCTCTATTATCTCCAAATCTACAAACAATTAGCAAAAGTCGTCAACTACAAAGTTGTAGAAGACGATGAGAGCTTCAAATCCATAGGGAGATGATCGAAAACGGAGCAACGGATCAACGGGAAATCGAGCTCGAACCTGCTGCGTTTTTCACGTTTGGAAAGATGAAGAAGGGTGCGGCCTGGATCTGATGGCAGCAAATTGGATGGCTCTGATTAGAAGTAGGGTTTGAGATTTAAAATAAAAGCTGAAATTGTTTATTTAAATTCGTGTAATCTTTAAAATAGCATAACTTTTTCATACGAGATCCGTTTCGCACGAAACGAATTGCGTTGGAATCATATTGTCGAGCACTACGCTATGGAACTGGATTGGAGTCATTTGGAGCTAGTGTGAATTTCGGGTAAAATTAAACGTCTGTTTAATTTTATTCGAAATAAAAAGGCTGGAACGGAATTGAAAGCAAATGTGAGAACTCCTCACTCAATCGAATGTTTTGTTTCGATTTAAAATTTTAAATAGTTGAAATTTAAAATTGTTGATAGTGTTAATTGTGATAATTGAATGATGATTGCTATTTATTGTGTTAAATAGACATTATACGCCGTTATTAAGCGGAGGTTAGTTATTAAAAACATATACCGCGATAATTTCACATTGATGTGAAATTGGTATTGTGCTAACATCTGTGGATGTAGGGAAACAGGTTGGAGGGATCCGATTGGATTCCTCCCCGTAGTGATTTATTTACAGATATTGTTGTATATTCTGTTATCATATGATGATATATGATGTTTGGATGCTGTGATTGACTATTTGGTGCTGTTGCATCATCGGATCCATTTTTGGAAGTTTAAAAATAAGGATTTGTAAATTATTAAAAGGATTGGTTTATTTAGATTGAGATTTTTGATTTATTTTAAAATGGTTTCTATATATAAGGTTTATAAAATTGATATTTTATAGATCAAAATAATTGAGTTATAAAGAAGTTTTTAAAGTGTTAAAATGAAGTATAAGTAAATCTTATAAGTAATAAGATTTATAACTTGTGAAGTTTTAAAAGAATGATTTTTGCAAATAAATGAATTATAAGTATTTAACTTATAATATGGGTTTTTGGTATATGGACAAATTCATATAACTGTCCAGTGTTGTATTACTGTTGTAAACTCTGATGATGATGTAATGTATAAAATGATATAGTTCTTTGATTTAAAGATTATTCATTTATCTATTATATGTTGTTCCACTGCGAATGTGAGATTTTGATATTGTCTCTGTTTCTGTTGTTTCTTTTTTTCCTTTTCTTCTGTTTTCTTCTACCTCTTCTTTTTCTCCATAACAATTCGGTTTTCGGGCATTCGATTATTCGGCAGTTGATACAGTGAATGTATTAATGTCGATTTTCGAGCGACGAAAAATCGCAATCGTTACAGTGTTTATATTTAAACTTTGCGTTTAAGTTTTGATATATATATATATATGCGTGTTATTAAATAATCATTTTCCAACACTTATAAGCATTACCGTATATTTCTATACCAACACTTATAAGTGTTATCGTATATTTCGTTACCAACACTTATAAGCGTTACCGTATATTACTGTACCAACACTTATAAGCGTTACCGTATATTTCTGTACCAACACTTATAAATGTTACCGTATATTTCGTTACCAACACTTATAAGAGTTATCGTATATTTAGGTACCAACACTTATAAGTGTTAATAATACGTATGTTTGTAATACTTATAAGTGTTACAAATTTGGCCGCTCCATTCCTCACAGTCCATTAGTAACACTTAAAAAGTGTTACTGAAATTATTTGTAACACTTATAAATGTTAGAATTTGCCTATTTTGGTGTAGTATATAGCCAAATTTTGGCTAAATACAAGACTCTATACCGAGCATTTACTCAGTACTGACCGATTTTTGTGGTAGGGGAAAGGCGCTTTGTACTTGGGATCTTGGGGGAATGGAGCAAGAGAGTTACTCAGCCAAAATATGGCTAAGTATAGGGCTCGTTACCAAGCACTTTTGGTCGATATCGACATGAATTTTAGGGAGTTGAGTGGTTAGAACTTCTAGGGGCAAGTGCAGGAGCTCTGTAGATCGTGCTGAAAGAAGTTATTTGTTTGCTTTGAGATTGATGGCGAGGAAGTAGCATGATGATAGCTTCGAGACTTAGGTGATGGCAACTCGATGTGAATGGAGTTAGGTTCTGATGATGGCGGCTCGATGTTGAAAGGAATCTTGAGAATGATTGTCCACAAAGTGTGGGTTCTAAGAGGGTGACCTATAGATAGAATGTTGAATGGTTCTATAATAGAGTGAAGGAATGTGGAATTGTTCCTTGAGGATAATGAAAAATATATGGAGCAAGGAAAGGGCTCGGATACGCATGCTAAGGGACCATTGATACCCGTAGTGTTTTCTGATGTACTCTAAAGCAGGGGTATTGTGGATTCACTCATAGGTACTTTGTTTGGCTACATGGATCGGTGGAATGGCTCTGTGTACCCTGAACTGGTTGAATGGGTCCAGTATCAGCTTCAAGCTAAGGACAAGTACACTGAAAACTAGGATTTCCATTAATCCCTAGCAGGTGAAAGGTCATATGAGTTATCATATATTTAGAACACACTGAGTGATGGTGAGGGTTGTTTGATGGATGTTATGTTTGCTTTGATCATATTCTCTCATAGTCTATCACTCTAGGGATGTCGCTTGAGATAGGTATCGAGGATGGAGATACTTGGACACCTGCCATTGTACTTAGTTTACAGTATACATTTATGATGTTGTAGAGTAGCATATTATGTTCGTTATGTGCTAACTCTTTGGCTGCAAGGATAGGTCATGTATGGTTGTATACCTTTTTTCCTTACTATATCGACTTGTATAGTATTTTGAGATTCATTTATCGCTCACACTAGATTGTTGTCTGACTCTACGTTTTATGCTTTGCTTCTTATTATCTTGGGTACCATTAAATGAGTAGACTAGATAGTAGGTCTAGTTGAGACATGGTAGCTGTGTAAAGGACGAGCTGGACGGAGTTTTCTCATATTATATATGGATATTATGCTTATTCTACTATGTAACATTGCAAAGCCTAGGCAATGTTTTCTTTTCCATTATGAGATAGTTTATCTGAGTTTATTTCTGCTTTGTATAAACTTTATTACTATGTTGTATAACGCTATGGATCTGTGCTCTGATATTTGGTTCACTTGGTTATTACTATCTCTCCTATTTTATATCTGTTATGTATATTATATTTTATTCCATGCTCTTTGAGATATATCTATGATTGTTTTCTTTTCTTTTACCCCTTGACAAACGTTCTACATCGGCCGGGCACGTTATCAGCGCACTATTTAGTTATATTGGGTATCGGTGGTATAGGGCAGTTGTCACATTTGGTATCAGAGCTTGGGTTACACGATTAACCTAAATTGATATCGTGGTCCAATTTAGATAGGAAAGGAGTTAGCATCCTAGATTGGATCGAGATTACATATATACGAGACAGTGCGTACTTGTTATATATTTTTGTTTCCAAAGTCGTATAGTAATATACATAGTATATAAGCTGCATGCATACACGAGTCATAAATACAGTTTTCTTTATGAGAGACTGAACTTTGTTGTTACAGATTAAGAATCAGCCGGCATACAAGAAAAACTGTGAGGAACTCCATCTTCAGAGTTGAAGATGGAGCAGGCTCAGGAGCTGTTAATCCCGATCTACAGGCGATCTTCAATACCATGAAGCGAAACATAATGGAGAATGCCAAAGTGGAAGCTCTGAATGTTGTTGTTGATGGTGGTGATCAAGTGCAAGCGCCCTGAGTTGATTTTGCTGAGCTGAATAAGGATTTTGCCAGTTTTGATGGCAAACCATTCCAAGGGATGGAATCAGCTATGGAAGTGCAAGATTGGTTGGATACCTATGAAAGAATCTTTGATGACCTTGAATTGGACGATGCTATGGAAAGGAGATTGACTTCCCGATGGCTTTAAGGGAGAGTCATGAACTGGTGGAACTCTATTAGAGTTGGTACACCCGAGGAACAGTCTACTTGGAACCAGTTCAAAACATGATTTGAGGAGAAGTTCATTCCAACTGCTCAGAAGTCAGTGCTGTTTAGGAAGTTTGCTGATTTGAAGTAGGGAGACATGTCTATCTTTGAGTATGTTGCTAAGTTCGACACTTTGTCAAAATATGGGATGTCCTTCATCGACACTCCATTAAGGAAGAATGAAAATTTTCTTATGGGTTTGGACGACTATCCAGAGGAGAAGTTGGTGAGTCATATCGGTGAGTCATTTGAGAGGGTTGTCAAGGAAATTCTTCGCCAGGAGAGTTTGTACCCAAGTTCAAATCGGCTATTGTCCTTAAGGAAGAGCCAAAACCGAAACAAAGCGGTTGAGGAAAGAAGAAATGGAACGAAAAGAGAAAGCAGTTGCAAGGACATAATGTTCTAAAGAAGGCTAAGTGGGATCGTGTTTGTTATGGTTGTGGAGACAAGGGTCACTTGATCAGAGACTGCAAAACTGATGGAAAAAAGAAGTGTTACAACTATGGTAAGTTTGGACACATGTAGAAGAATTACCTAGAACCAACACAACAAAAACAGTTTGTGAAGGCATACGCTTTGGACGCTGTTCTGACTTCATTGAGTACTCCTTTGGTGAAAGAGAAGGGGAAGAGCATTATTATTCAATGTATGTTATCCATTTATGATGTTCCCATACATGTTTCGTTTAATACCGAGGCTTCACATTCCTTCATATCTACTGACCTATTGATAGAGTTAGGAGTATGCCCTAGGGCCGATTATGTAAATTATTACATATATCTAACTCGTTGACCAAACTTGTTCGAACTAAAAGGTGTTTTCTTTCTATTATATACTTGATATAATGTGTTATATTAATTAATTTAATTAAAGGTATATTTAATTGAAATCTATAAATGGTATGTTTTGTGATAAATGTTCCTAATATAGATGCATCGAGACTGGATATCGATGTACCCGTTGAGACTAGAGTACGTAACGCTCTCCAAATATTGGACAGTGTATTAATCATGACTACTAGGGGCACCAAGAGGTTACATACTGATAGTTATTGGATAACTACGGAATGACTCAATCGATAGTTTTATGTTAGTTAATACAACCAAGATCAAGTAGAAAATATCGATGTGACTAATTTACACAATTCTTTCTACTTGAGAATACTATTGATCTTCAATGTGGAAGCTCCACTTTGATTATAGTTAAATCGTGGCACGGCTTCCATTGAACGACTATAGTTGGGTCAAGTGGAAGCATTGGAAGTGAAACAGTATTCATGAAATGATTTATCTCCTCGGTTATATGAGGTTAGCATCACGGTCAACTGATGTTAACTCAAAGTCAAAATCTTTGGCCAGAGTAGTTCGGTTAATAATTATTATTATTATTGAACCAAGGAATTTGTGTTTAGACTATAAAGTTGAATGTGGACGATATTGGATTTTTGACCATTACCAAATTCCATAAGTCCTAAAGTGATATTTTTGATGAAGAGAATTAGTGTAATTAATTGTCACTACCACGTACCGCTTATAATAAGTAAAATTGAATTTTACCAAAAGATGTGTAAGTGATAAAATTCAACCAATATGTCACACCACTAGCTAAGGTGATGCGTGAACGTTAAAATTTGAATTGTTCGATATTAATCACTGACTAAATTTACATCTTTGAGTCACGTAGTGATGAATTTTCCGAAAAATCACATGATTTTATTAATTTATAAAATGTTGTGAATTGATTAAATTAATGAATATTTAAGAAATATTAATTATTGTTCAATTTAGTTGATGTTTGTAATTATTTGAATGCGTTTATAAAAGTTATATTTGTGCGCATTGATATACTATATCGATGTAATTTAAATAATAATAATAATTGCCTGTGGTGATTTATGGAAATTTTATGTCATTTAATGGTATGAAATTTCAACCATATCATGTGAAAAGAAAAGAGTGGAGGGAGAGATAATTAAGGAAATTAATTAGCGAAGTTTTAATTAAAGAACGAGAAATGTTTTATTCTTTCAAATAAAATGTATATTATTATCCATTCTCTAGTACAACTCATTCTTTCTCATTCATTCTTTTTCTTTCTCTCCTCCTAACTTTTCAAGGTAGAAAACAAAAAAAATCAAATTTCCAAAAATCTTTCCACTCCAAATAAAATAAAATAAAAGTGGTTCATCCATCTCTTGCATGGATAGGTGTGGATCTTGAAGATCCGAGAAGATATTATCATTCAAGGTGTGATTTCCAGGAAACATCCTAAGGTGGTTCTTTTATTTATTTATTTATATATTTTAAACTTCATATGTTTGTATATGAATGGTTCATTATGTGCTTAATTGGTTAATTTTAAAACATGTGATTACTTTTTTCTCAATTAAAAGCATGTCTATTATTTGATTCAACTCATATCTACACATGTATTTCATCCCTTATTTATTTATGTTAATTATTGTAGATATCGTTAGATTCATTACTCTTTTTGCTCTTTTGTTCATATTGTATGTTTAGTTCAGATTTGAATCTTATTACCATAAATTTATATGTGCCTTGGTTGTCTGATTCTTTTCTATTTTCGAAATTATTGTTTGAACAATATTTTGTTTCTAAAATTGTTTTGATTAATTGATTTAATTTTATGTTATGAAATTGGAAATTGAATATACTGTTACAAGTTATTTTGGAACAACTTTGGAGATTGAATACTTTTTTTAGGAAAACGATTGTGTGGTGCGAGACTACACGGTCGATTAGATAATAATGTAGTTATAATATAGATCTGGTCAACAGGCTTAACCGGTAGCCAACATGGAGAGATAAACTAGGTAATGTAAAAATAAATACAATGCAAAATCGACAAGCTTAATAATAAAAAGTAAGATAAAGTAGCTAAATAAGACAGCACAAGCCTAACCCCATGCATGCAACAGCTCTAAACATAGAAACCAAAATGGTTGCTCAGCAAAGATGACAGCAACCAAAACAAGGGCATCACCATGGACGAGTAAAAACATGACGGGCGGAAGGGCCAGCCCTACCACTATTAGGAACCTCCGAGCTTCCTACATATTCCATGTCTGAATTCGTTAGGCCAATGCTCAGCCACATAGGAGACAAAGCTCTCTTACCTGTCCAGGAGTAGAAAAGATAAGAAATCTTATAGCAAATACTAAGTTTGGAATGCAAAGCGTTCTTTGAACAGCGCAAATTCCTCTCCTACCAAATAGCCCAGTTGAAAGCAGCGATGAAGCAATCTAAGTCCGGGTATAGGGTAGAATATTGCCAATGGTCATAATAGGAGGAGATAGTGGGGATGAAGCCAAGCAGGAGCACGCTAGAAGTCACCCAAACATAGTAGGAGAAGTCACAGTTGAAGAAGAGGTGCTGGATAGACTCATTATCTGGGGAGCAAAGGACACATGGGATCAATCAGGATGCCCTTACGAATGAGCCTGTCTTTGGTGTTAGCTTTGTCAAGAGTAAGGATCCACATGAAGAAACGAACACGAGGGGAGATTCTGCATTTCTAGAGTCTAGGGAAAGAGAACAATCTACCCGAATTGGTAAGGGCAAGGTAGCACGATGAAATCGAGAAATATTTACCTGAGGTCAGACCCCAAAAGAAGCTATTAGGGGATGAGGATATGTGGATGGACTAAAGGATGTGCAGCATTTAGAGGAGTTGAGTGAGGGAAGAGCCGGAGATAGCGAGGTCAGAAGAGAAGAATGGATACTAAGGGAGATGGCTTTGAAAACAGATGAGGATTTGTTGGAGAGCACCGAGAAGAGATCAGGGAATGAATTGGACAAGAGGGAGTTATTAAACCAAGAGTCATGCCAGAGAGAGCAGGAATGCCCATTCCCAATTTGGACTTGAAAAAAGCGGAGAACCCACGCGATGGAATAAAGGATGCCAGCCTAGAAAGGAGAAGAGTGGTTGGTGGGAGCGGAGAGGAGGATACGAAAGGGATTGGAGTCTAATGTTTATCCAGGATCCAGGAATTCCAGAAAGGAGAATCAGAGGGGAGAGAGCGCCAAATCCATTTGGAAAGAAGAGCTAGGTTAAAGAAGAACAAGTCAAGAATACCCAAGCCACCTTAAGATGCATCTTTACAAACAGTAGACCAACTAACTAAATTCCTAGCTCGCATGCCATGCCATAGGAAAGATCGACGAAGTTTGTCAATCATTGGAAAAATCCATCTAGGCATTCGGTGAAACGAAATCCAATATGTAGGGATAGCAGAAAGGATAGATTTAATCAAAATTAAACGACCTACTATAGTGAGGGAAGAGGCTTTCCAAGTAGCTAAACGTGAGGAAACTTTTGGATATGAGCGGAAGCCAGTTAGAGCAAGTCAATTTCGAAGGATGGATAGGGATCCCAAGGTAAGAGATGGGGAACTGGTCGATACCACAGTTGAGAGTGTTGGTCACAAGGGTCCCAAGATGGCCAGCTCCACCAAGCATAGTGATTCTGCTCTTAGAGAAGTTAATGGAAAGGCCCAAAATAATTTCAAAAACATACAGCATAACCTTAAGGCAGTGGATACGACCCGAGGCAGGCAAGGAAAAAAGAATCATGTCATCAGCGAGTTGAATATTAGAAAAGGAAACACTCGAGTTCGAAAGACTGATCCCAGCAAGCAGGTTGTGAGACAAAGCCGATTTGTTCATACGATTAAATACATCAGCAACAAGAATGAAAAGCAGAGGCGAGAGGGGGTCTCCTTGTCGCAAGCCTCAGCCGGATTTGATTAGACCTCCACACACCCCATTGAAAGAGATGGTGGACATACCGGAGGTAAGAATATGATGAATCCAATCAATCCAACGAGCTGAAAACCCACAGTAGGACATCGGGTCAAGAATGAAGAACCAACTGACAGAGTTAAAAGCCTTGGAAAAATCAAGTTTCAAGAGCACTCCAAGGGTAGAGGTCAAGTGGCAGTGGGAGACTACCTCCTAAGTTGCAGCCACACAATCGAGGATATTACGACCAAGAATAAAAGTAGATTGCTCCTCCCTAACCAACCGAGAGATCGAGCTTTGAAGGCGGAGAACTAGCACTTTAGTAATGAGCTTGAAAGTGGTGTTTAGGAGACTAATAGGGCGGAAATTCGAAAGTTGATTGGCACTAGACTTCCTAGGAAGCAGGATCACATTAGCATAGTTAGCTCTGGTAATAGAGGACAGATTGGAGTAGAATTCCTAGAATAGAGTGAGAATTTCACCACGAACAATAGACCAGAAGCATGTGAAGAAGATGGGACCGAAGCCATCACGGCTATGGGATTTATCATCTTCCATCTCATGGAGGGCAGCCATGATTTAGGCTTTAGAGAAAGGGTTATCGAAGTAGATGGGGAATGGATTTGGGTAAAGCACATTCCATGCGATAGGAGGCGGTGGCAGAGGGGCATAACCAAGGAGCTGCCGAAAGTGTGAGGTAAAGAGCCTGTGAAGGTCAGACTGATCCTGGAAGGAATGCCCTTCATGTTGGATTTCAAAAATAAGGCTTGCACTCTTTCTACCATGGGAAAATCGACGAAAATAAGCCGTATTTCTATCACCATCAGTCAACCACTTAGAATTTGATGTTCTCTTCCACCCAATTTCCTCTTGCTTGGGCAGTCTATCCAACTCAAATTCAAACGAACGGAGCAGGGTGGAATCCGAAGCAGACAGGGAAAAGGATTCCTCTTTGATGTTGAGGTCAAGGATAACATCTTACGTAGAGGTGATTTTGGATCTGAGAGATCCCCAAATAGATATGGACCAAGGGAAGAGAAGCTTGCGAAGAGATCTGAGTTTAGAAACCACTGTAGCAAAGGCAAAATGCTACGAGGGAGTGCCAGACCAAACGGTCTTAATGAAGTCTTCAAAACCAGGCTTCAAAAGCCAAAGTCTCTCAAATCTAAAAGAAGATCTGAGGGGATGACAAGCGCTAGAGTCCAGGAGGATAGGGCAATGATCGGAAAGGATAGTAGGAAGGCCATGGAAAGATGAGAGCGGGTGAGCATCATCCTAAGATGAATTGAAAAGGAAGCGATCGAGTTTGAGGAGGGTGGGGGTAGAACGACAATTGCTCCAAGTGAAAAGATGATTAGATATAGGAGGGTCAAACAGGGCGCAAGAATTGATGAAGTCATTAAAGGCTAATGAATCAGGGCCATGGGACCCATACAAATTACACTCAAAATTATCGTGGGTAATATTAAAGTCTCTCCCGAGGATCCAAAGGCCAAAAGAGAATCTAACAACTTCAGAGTAATTAGACCACATATCATGTCTTTTCTGACTAGTATGAGGACCATAAATATTTGAAAAGAAATAGGTGACTCCCGAAGGGGTGAATTTCAAGGCAACATGAAAAACTGACGGGTGTTTAATGATTTGGGAGAGAGACCACAATGATTCATTCCAGGCAGTCAAAATACCTCCTCTGGATCCATATGCATTAATAAAGGCCCAACCCGAGAGATTAGGGCCCCTGAGGTGACAAAGCAAAGAAAGTGGGAGGTTAACTATTTTGGATTCTTCGATGAAAAGGATATTGAGGTGTAAAGGGGATAAATATGACGGATAGAGCCATGTTTAACGGGGTCCCCCAAGCCCCTAACATTCCAAGAAAAATCTTCATGAGGAAAAAGACAAGCGCTCCTTTTCCAATGCTTGCATGGCTGAATAATGATCGGGTAATAGATCAATTCCCATGCCACGTGAAATGTTTTTGTTTAAAGCGGAGTTAGCTGAAGTAAAAATAGCAAGTTGAAAAACACTACCAGAGGCGAAGGGCATGGAACCAGCATTGCAAGGCAGCAGTCAAGCATTGTGTCTGGCTGAATTGGTAGAGAAACCTGGGAGAGGCTGCTGTTGGGAAGGCTCTAGGGCATTCTGAACAGGGGAAGAAGCCTCCAGTTTGAAATCCACTGGGAGATCTTCCAGGAGGAGGTTTGGTAGCGGGGTACAGGGTAAAATAGGGAGGTGAGGGGTGGAAAGATCAGCATCATCCTGCGGGTCCCATCCAGGTTCAGGGGAAGCTGGCCAATCCCACCCTCTTGGACCAAGAACTTTGAAAGATAAATCATTCAAGGGAGGTGGGTTCTGAGTCACATGAGGAGCGCCGGTCGCGACGACTTCCAGATCAGCTTCAACCAATATAGCATCAAATCTTGGATCTGACTGGGGGGAATCAAGAGATGAGGGAGGGAGATAAAGAGGCTCATAGAGATTCTGCCAAGTGCTAGTGAAATCTTCCTCGAGCAAGAGGTCTGTGGGGTCTATGCAAAAGTAAAACTTTATTTATGAAATTAAATAAATTTATTTTATTTAATAGAAACCTAGAAAAGTTTTAAATAAACTAGGCTTCATAGGCCTAATATAGATCCAATAAATGGTAAAAATTTTGAAATTCACCCATTTCTTCCACTGCGGGTTGATCTTGTTCCAACAATGGTATCAGAGCCCAATAGCCTATACGGTCTAAATTAGTCATGTTAGGGCTAACTAATTAAGCTTGCTCACTTTGTACGATGTCTAGAAAGGTAATGTTTGGGATTGGAATTGGGTAATCAAGTACTTTTTCCTACTTGGTTACCAGCCTAGCCTGAAAGGTGAAATAAGCCCAAAGGTTGCCCCTAATAGAAAAGGCCCAATTCGAATTGGGCCTTGGGCTAATTTTCAAAATAGTTTTGAAAATTATGACAATATTTTAAATTTAAATTTAAAATAAAAACATGTTTATTATAAAAGGTTATAACATAACATAAATTTTCAAATTTTTTGAAAAGGTAATGAAAATTGCAAAATGTTTGAAACTATTTAAATATTTATTTCAAAAATTAAAATTTATTAATAAAATAAATTAATTAAATGAGTTAATTAATTAATACTTATATGCATGTATTATATATGTTGATGTATGTTACCTTATTTAAAGTGTTTAAGATAACATGAGTATACATGTATGTATATATAAGATAAATTTTGAAACTAATATAATTTAATCAAAATTGTTTAATTAAATAAATAAATTAAAAGATAATATATTGAAGAAATTAATTAAAGGTTAATTAATTAAATAAAAATACGCATATATAAGATATATGTGTTATGTTATAAAGGTTATAGTATACACTATAAAGGTTATAGTAAATATGTCCAATATAAATGTTATATTGAAATACTAATATAAAATTAATTAAAGAGTTGATTAATTAAAATCAGTTAAATAAGATTTAAGTAATATAATATTATACATAAGACTATTATATAAGTGATATGAAATATAAAAGTTATATAATAATAAAACTTATATGATATGAATGTATAAACTAAAGGTGGACATTAAAGAAACCCAAACAGACTTAAGAAATAAACATACACGTAAATGTACATATACCATGATTTCAGATGTGTCCGATATTTGAATCATGAGGGTATTTATATTATTCCATGAGTCGATATCACTTAATATAATATATTAAAGATTATGAGTCTTTAATATATTGTTGTCCTCTACCATATATATTAATAAATTACTTGCATACTCCTTAGTTGTTGAGTAGACTCAAGCTGGGATGTTATGTGTAGTATTATTAATATATTGAATAGACGAGGTAAGATAACTATATGTATTTGTTGAGCAGACTCAAGGTACATATGTTATACTTAGGCCATCGCAATATGGTAGGTATGAATGAATAATTTTGTTTCGATCTATTGAGCAGACTCAAGGTCGAAGCAGAATTAGGATAAGGTGCCAAAGGATTAGGATTTGTATGTGATACAATCTATAAGGAGTTATCCATCGTTTGTGGGCTATGGTTTATTGAGCGGGCCCAAGGTCAAAATCCTAAGACAAACCAGACCTAACACCCACTAGTGAAGTCAAAAGACTTATGTGTTTCGCTTAGGGGTTTGGTGAAACATAAAAGACTAGTGGGAACCTTATTAGAAAAATAAAATGACAACATTTAACCTTTCTAATATTGTAAGAACATATGCTATATAATATTATAACAATCTACAATGATAAATTTGTGCATTTAATATGCTTGAATAACGTTTATCAATTAAGATATACAAATGATCTAAATCAAAGATCAACAAATAGAAATATAATATATACTTATTAATAAATGCTTCTTGCATGTTAATGTTTCAATATCCATGCAAACAGCTGATTTTACAACTACTAAATTCATTCTTGATTTGGTCGCTTACGTGTTTATTTGGTTAACACTGTGTATTGCATTCTATGAGTTTTGAACTCTATAATCAATATAAGACTATGGATATTTGATCCATATACTATCGCATATAATGTTATTTGGGGAACGGTCACAGTTCGTAACATACTATACTCAATGAAGTTAGTTCATTTGAAATAAGCCAATAAACGGTACTGTGAGGTCCAATTTAATTGATTACAAAAGGATCATATTATGGTAAATGTAACGTTAGACCAAAACTACAAGAAAAATATAAGAATTCGATCGCTGAAATATCAGTTTGATCAGTTTACATAAGGTTCATCATATTTGACGTCCTTAAGTATTAAGGATAATCAATTGCATCTTTGTAAAGAGTTCGTTATGGTGTTGTAGTGAGGGTTTTATGTTGAATGATTTGACCATTTAGAAAGAAAAACGAATGCACAAGAGTAGATATGATTTAAGGTGCAGTTGGGATGAAGAGAGTGAATGGTCACTTCTGCTTCATAAAGAAACATCGAAAACGAGAATTGTAACAACAATAATTGTTATCCACATTTTTCTAAAGGAAACTGTTACTCCAAACTATGATGCCGAAAGTATGAAAATCATGTCTAAGACCAAGATGTCGAAGAAGAGGAAACCATGCAAGAAAGGATGTCGCACTTTAATGATATAAGCCGATATCAAATATTAACAAGAGGAAGGACTCAAGCTTCATGAGATAACATGTGAGAGGATCTCGAATGATAGCAATGTGAAGAAAGATATCGAATTCCTTTAAGTTAAACAATACCAATCCTCTACGACATGATGTTGTAGAGCATAAAGAGAAAAGGAAACTTGCTAAACTACTTGAGCAGGCCGATATAAAAGGATGTCGAAACTAAAAGGATATAATGACCAAAGGCAAAAAGCATGTCGGACCCAAAGGCGATATAGGTTATCATGCGTATGAATATAAAACAATTGCAAAGATTGATATCAAACCTTAACAAGCAATGCCGAACTTATAAACAACCTCAAAGAATTGATATCGAACTCCATTACAAAAAGGAATGTCCAAGTTAATTATGTTAAATAATATCAGGTATTATAGGATGTCGCATATAATCAGGGCAATAAGGATATCGAAAGGTAGCATCAATACCGCATCTCATCGATGTCTCATTTCGTCAATGATGGTTGCCACATGTTAAACAAAAAAGGGATATCATATATCATCAGATCAACAAAGATATCGTGTTTCATCAATGCACATGAGGTTGCCATGTGCCAAAAGTATAAGGGGATATCATAAATCATCAGCCATCACAAGGATGTCGCACGTTGTTAATTCTTAAAGGAATTCCGAAAGCCATTGAAGCAAATGGTGATGTTGAGCATCATGGATGCAGCAAGCTACGTGGCAGCCTTGCCGCTTGTCTCGACCCCTATAAATACGGACCCTATGGCCGCTTGGAGGGAGCAAACCATTTTCTTTCTCTCTCTCTAGATCAAAGAGTTGTAACCCTAAATAAAATTGGGAAAATCTTGAATTAACTGTAAACGCTGTGACTTCTATGAACAAGGATTTGAATAATACCAAGCACAGCCTACTTTTCATGACTTGTGCATGTATAACTGTTATCGAACTATGAATATGCATATAACGAATTTTTGACTTGGATTTGGACTTATAACAAAGACCTTTAAGCCCTTGTCTAAATTAAGAATTATCTTGCATATGGCCTAATGTGTTTAGATGACATACAAACAAAGGCGGTGACTTATGTGAATCATCTATTTAGTTCATTAATAAATGGATGGTGGACTATTGCACAATAAAATGACCTGCCTATTTTGCCTATGGATATACATAGATTAAACTCTTTACCGATCTCACTACCCTACCAAAAATCTATAGGCATTATAGAACTATTTCGAATAGCATAATTGCATATTGATTCTTGAATCGATACTTGATTTATCAACGCCATCATGATATCGAGAATGTTAGACTAAAATTTTGTTTTGTATTGCATCATAAATGATAGACCAACTTTTAGTTTAATAACGCTTTACATAACAATCAAGGATGCCGGATCACTCCTTGGTTCGATGTAGCATCATGAGTGTTAATTTAATTTTTTGGTTAACATTTTGGCACTAAAAGGGGGGCTCGAACCTCCGCCTCATTATATCCTTATTTAAGTCTAATTATGTGCTTTATTTTCCTTTTAGGGAAATAGTGAAAACTAGGAGAATCAACGTTCTAAACAAGGAAATAGTGCAACACACAACATTGGAGGATAATGTTACTCCTACCTTTAATCCAGAAAACATAGAAACTGGACAACCTTCAGAATTGCCCGGGCCAACAGATAGCGAAGCAAAGATTCAAAATTTAACACAACAAATTGAAACAATGCATCAACTACCCAAGAAGGTTCTTTCTTAGAAGTCATCCAAAATGACCAAAATCACTAAAGAAGGAGAGAAAGCAGAATCTCTAAGGAGGAACCATAATAACTCAACACTCAAAAGCAAGGAGAAAGGCAAAAGTACCACGGACCCACCAAGAAAGAGAGGATCTCAAAATGAAGGACTAACATTGCACTCCCCAAACTCACAGGGAAATTAAATTAAGATGAATCAACAAAGGGAGAACTAAAAAAGAATAGTAAAATGATCTTCTGAGTAGACCTGCAGGTCAGTCTCGACCAAGGAGTATAAGCTCAATAGGAAGGACTATTGTGGTGATGAAGGACATTGCCAATAAGATTGTGAAAGATATGCTCGACCTTAAAGGAAAAAGAACCCTTGACCCAAGGGTGAACAATAATCCTCGTTAAGCCCCATTCATGGAAGAGATAATGACTGTCAGAATCTCATCCGTTATTAAGATTCCCATACTAAAGTATAATGGAAGTACTGATCCAGATGATCACTTTTTGGCTTTTGAAAGCCAGATGGATTTACACAATGCATCGAGGGCAGTTCATTGTAGGCTTTTTCCCACTACCTTTCAAGGAGTTACAGCTAAATGGTATAGACACTATCGGGAAAGAACTATCTATTCTTTGGAGAAATTTTCCTATGAATTCTCAACACAATTTTGCATCTGCAAAGACCATACTACCGATTCTAGTGTATTGGCCAATGTTAAACAGAGGTCGAGGGAATTACTTGGTGAATACTTGAAGCAGTTTAATACAAAAACGTTAAAAGCTGAAAATATGACTGATCGAGAGAAATTGATGGCTGTAAGATCAGGATTAATTGAGAAAACTCCATTTTGGAAGGAACTGTACATTCATCGATGTAGAGATTTGTAGGACTTTCACTTTCAAACTGACAAGTTCATCCGTATGGAAGAAATGTATCATGCAAAGAAGAAATCATAACCAAAAACAGAAATAGAAAAATCTGGCTTTGATCATCCCAATAAGAAACCAAGATGAGATGAGAATAGAAGGGGAAGATAGGAAGAGATCCAATTACGTAGCCCTGAATAAACCAATCTTCTATATTTTTGCTAAAGCTAAAGACAGTGGCAACTTCCTGATCCCTTACAAAGCGAGAAACAACCCTAAGCCAAGAAGAGGGAGAGATTATTGTGCCTCTCACAAGGCCAATGGGTACAAGACCAACGAATGTTGTGTATTGGCTGGAATAATCCAAAATATGATTTGCTCTGGACTTTTGAAAGAATTTGTTAAGGAAAATGAAAAGCCTGCTCATCTTGATGGAAGTAATCAAGGGCTCCCAAGCAACACTACAAACCTTGTGGAGAATGATTCTCGGCCAAATTTTATTCCACCAATCAATCAGATAGATGTTATCTATGGAGGCCCTCATCCAATAGGGAATAGCAAGAGGGCCAGAAGTAGATACATAAGAGAGGTAAGGGATGGAATCTTCTCTATTCAGGAAGAACCACCGCTTGAAAGTCGGAAATTTCAACTTCAAATGCATAACCCGACTATAACTCCATAGGAACTGAGAAGAGGTTGCCACCAACACAATGATCCGCTTATGACAACTGCACAGATCAGGATTTCTGTAGTGACCAAAATTCTAGTGGATACTAGAAGTACAGTAAATATTATCTTCAAACATGCCTTCAATCAGATTGGGATCTCAAAAGAGAAGTTATAACTAAGCTTTGAGCCCATCTTCGGTTTCAATAACAAAGGGTCTACTCAGGTGGGGCAGATTAAGCTTCTAGTGAGAATGGGGATTCCACCATGCTCGAGAACTTTGAAACTTTGTTCATCATAATGGACCAACCTTCCTACTATAATGCTTTCTTTTGGAGACCAAACCTGGATGAGGTAGATGCTTTTGTGTCACCAAAGTACTTGATGGTGAAATTTCTAATTAAAAATGGATGGGGAATGATACGGGGATAGCAGTTCAACTCTCGAGAATTTTATTTTGCTACTCTCGATCAATGCAAAAGAAATAATGGTTCTTATTATGATTCGAAAAAAGACAAGTCGGCCGAAATTGAAATTAAAAAGCCCTTGGATGATGGTTCTCCAAGCCAACCATCCGAGGGAAATGAGAAGATAAGAGCAACTGAGAATATTAAGAATGTGTCCGACAGAAGAAAAGACAATTGGATAAGGCCCGAGCTAACGCTTTGAAAGAGGAGGTCAGAAGGTTACTTGAACATGGATTCATTAGAGAGGTGTTTTATCCAAAATAGTTATTAAATCCGATATGAGTCAAGAAGCCTAACGAAAAGTGGAGAACATGTGTTGATTACACCGACTTGAACAAAACCTATCCCAAAGACTGTTAACCCCTTCCAAGAATAGATCAATTGGTTGATGTAACGAGTGGACGTAAACTCTTATCCTTTTTGGACGCATATTCAGGGCATAACCAAATTCCAATGCTCAAACTAGATGAGAAAAATACAAATTTTATATTATATTAGGGAACATACTGCTATGAAGTAATGCCTTTTAGACTAAAGAATGCCAAAGTAACAGACCAAAGGTTAGTAAATAGAATGTTCAAAGAACAGATCGGGCAAAACATGGAAGTATACGTAGATGATATGCTATTTAAATCCCAAAAAGAGAACAACCATCTAAGCGATCTCGAATAAATGTTTAGGTTATTAAGAAAATACCAAATGAAGCTTAACTCGTAGAAGTGCTCTTCCGGAATCCAATTTGGGAAATTTCTAGGATACATTGTTAGTGCTCGAGGAATCGGAGCCGATTTTGACCAAATTCAAGCTATTAAGAGCATGGGAGAACCAAAAACAAGCAAAGATGTGATGTGCTTGAACGGATGAGTGGCAGCATTGAATAGATTTATTTCTACAGCCACCAATAAATGCGTACCGTTCTTTAATGTGATTAAGAAGAAGAAAATTGAATGGGGGGAAGATTGCTAGAAGGCCTTTAAAGAGCTGAAAGATCATTTAGAAAGGTCTCCAATCCTATCTAGCCCAGTAGAAGGAGAGAATCTTTATCTTTATATGGTTGTTTCCAAGCATGCAGTAAGCTCCGTTTTAATAAGGGAAGAGAACAAAACTTAGCTTCCAATATAGTATGTTAGCAAAAGGCTCAAAGATGCGGAAATTAGATATCTAGTCATAGAAAAGTTGGCATTCTGTTTAATGTGGAAATTTAATTTTAAATAGTTATATGTTGGGAGGAGTGCATCAAATGCACCCATGTGTAAAAGTGCAAGTGCAACATATGTGAAGTGTACATAGTTAATGTGAACATTGTTTAGGTGATGGATTTACACCGTCGGACACATTTACCCTTTGTATATGTCTTTTTCGTCCAAAATAAGATTTTTTTTTAATTGTAGTATGATTGTAATTACCCTAATTTTGATAACATTATTTAGAACATTTAATTAGATAAATTAAATTAAATAATGTAGAAGGTTAAAGGATTGAGATTTGTAAATTAATAAGGGGGTCGTGCCTTAATGAATATTTAAGCAAAAAAGAATTGAAATAAATAAATAAGGGGAATATGGTAAGGGTAAAATAGGAATAGCCTTTGTTCTTATACTCCAAACCCTTCTAACTTTCATCTCTTATTCATTTTAACATTCCAAAACAAAAAACAAAAACCTTACAAGCTTGGCCAGCCACCATTAAGAAGAATCAAAAGAAGATAAGCTAGGAATCAAGTAGGAAGCTTGAAGAAGTTAATCAAAGAGCAAATCTCAACCTTCTTAACACCAAGCCAAGGTGAATAATAGACTTAAATCTCATTTTGACTATGATTTCCATTTTATGGCTTTGGGCGAATTATTTTGCAAAGAATATACCATGTTATATTTGTTTATATATATATATATATATATGCTTGTTGATGATTTATATTGTTTCTTATAGATTTTATGATAAGTTTAGATTGGAAAAACCAATTAAATGACATCCAAATGACTTGCGTTTTTGAGATATGGTCTAAAATATTATTTTACAAGTGGGTTCAAGTTTCGTAATTTTCTAAGTTATTGTGGATTTATTATGAATTTTCTATGAGAAAAAATAGCTAATATTGGGTTTAAGTTATTTATAGCAATTTTATATTGATTTTGGGCCTGGAATTTAAATAAGTTAGAAAATATATTAAAAGTGAATTATGGTGATTTTCGGGGGATTTTCGGGGAATTTTCCTAAGTATTTTATTATAGCTATAAAATTATTTGAGTTAAGGGGCTTAAATGTTTTATATGTTTATTCAAGGAGAAGGGCTTATTTATTAAACTGTTTTAATTGAAAATTTCTGAATTCGGCAGCACTTTTAGAAAAAGATTTTGATGAATAAAAGGCAACCAATAACATATTGACAAATAAGGCAAGTTGGTGAAAATAAATTTCTTTTAAAGGCTAAAAATCAGTTTTTCTTGGATTTACAACTTCGTCACTTCCATCTGTTAGCTTTCGACGCCATACCTCTACTAAAGAACCATTCGAAA
Organism: Allium fistulosum; assembly: GCA_030737815.1. Taxonomy (NCBI): domain Eukaryota; kingdom Viridiplantae; phylum Streptophyta; class Magnoliopsida; order Asparagales; family Amaryllidaceae; genus Allium; species Allium fistulosum. Next base: position 1,132,442,475 of record CM060906.1, on the reverse strand, counting down.
CCAAAGCACATGGTATCAAGCAATTGATACGTAGTGCATTGGAGAAAGGTGGAAGGGATAGAGTCAAAACGTTGCTTTCGAAGGGGTAGGAGTTATTCTTATTAACTTTGAAGTACCACTATTTATAAATGAGGCTTTTGAAGGGGTTGAAACAGACTATATTAGCTTTTGAATCAATCCACTTGCCTTTGATTTAGAAAAGAGCTTTCGAAAGAGTTGCTGCCTTTTTTTTTTAAAAGAAGCCTTCGAAAAGATAGTCGCTTTGAACTTATTCAAAACCCATGCTGCCGCATTCAAACCTTTTGAATCAATGTTGTCGAAAGGGTGCTTTCGCCTTTGTTCTTTTATGGCCGACTTCTCAATGCTTTCGAAAGGGTAGTTTAGCCGCTTTCAGATAGTTTCGGAGGCAATGGTTTCGAAAGGGTGGGTTTCGAAACTATTATCTTTATTTTACTTGGGATTAATGCTTTCGAAAGTAATGCTTTCACCCCAGTTCTTTACGACCCTTAGTTATATTAAAAGTTAAACCCAATGGTTTCGAAAGGAATAATTATTAAGGTTTCGAAGCAATGTTTCCACGATCCTTTAATTGAACCCAATGCTTTCGAAAGGTATATAATATGTGTTTCAAAGGAGAGATTTCCAATGTTTTCGAAACGTTTATTTTAAGTGTTTGAATGGAGGGTTTCCAATGCCTTCGAAAGACATTTTTAAATGGTTTTGAAAGTGGATGTCTAAGGTTTTAGTAACCTTTCGAAAGGGGTGTTTTTAATGATTTCAAAAGGAATTGTTTAAGGTTTTTAAATGAAGGTTTCGAAGTTTTTACCTTGGCTTCATGGCCTAAAGTCTTTTAAGTTAAAAATGGTTTTAACTTACTTTGAAGGGACAGATAATCCCATTGATTAAATTTCATCAACGTTGTCTTTTGTAAAGTATATATCATGACATAAGTGCTTTAAGTAAAGCAAAGTATATGATTTCCTTGTTTTATAAAGATATGATTTCAGGGGTAAATCACTTGTAAATATTATTTACAAGGAAATGAAATTTTAACAGGATAGTTAACCCTAAGTATAAAACAGGAAATGAATGAACAAGGTAATTAACCCTAAGTTTATGACTCAGATATTAGAAGACCAGATGGGACTGGTGTAGGGTCGCGCCCTATACTTTAGCTAATAGCCCCTAGCTAATATAAGTCCAAAATTCCAGTGTGTAAGGCTTTGTCACAGATGGGACTAAAATAATATTACACATAGAAGGGAATATACAGAGTAAAGATAGGTTATTGGTCAGCCCGCAAAACCAGTAGGATCAGTTGACCCTAGAAGAAGATAGTTAAGGGCAAATAGCCTAGTAGTGTGTCTAGCAGAAGTTAGATTATTGATTATGTCTGGTAGGCCTGAGTCAACCAATGGTTAATAGTTAGCCAGATAAAAATATAGTATGGATAGATAATCCATTGATTTCCTGATTTTTATGAATATATATTTTGTTATTATTGTTATAATCAGTTTGATTGCAAGACTTTGATTTGCAAAAGATATGCTTTTAAAGGGATATTGGTGAGGGGAAACCCGTTTCGCTAAGCGGCGTGGTCTCACTTAATATTAGTAAACCGAGATGTTGTAGTATTCTTCACACCAGGCTTTATGTCTGACTCAAATTTTATGTTTTCCCTTTAAACTCTCGCGTGCTCAAAATTATTTTGAGTAGATTGAGAGTTAAGGACTTTTCAGGATTAGTAGGTTAGACGAATAAGCTTCCGAAGACGTGCAGGAGGCAAAGCTAGCAATGTAGGAGCTATTTAGTATTACTTCCAATGTGATGTATTTATGACTAATATGTCTATCTAGTACTCTGATCATCCAAGGGGGCATCTTCATATATTGCTCTTAGCGTAATTTGTAATAATTATATTTGATCAAACCCTAGGAATCGTTTTGGGATTATGTAATTGAATATGAAATATTGTTTTGCAATGTAATCGGAAATGTTGTTTTAGAAATCAATTATTTTATTTCATATTCAACCGCTTCTGATATTATGGATACCATTAACATTACCATATTTTGTCACCGAAAGTTAATATTATGGATGACTGCAGCATCTGTAGCGCTTAGCTTCAGGCCTCAAGATAGGGGATGTTACAATAATTGAATATGTATATGAGTGTGTGTAGTTGTTTGTACTAGAATAGACTTTATTATTGTAACATGTAATAAATCAGTGTATACAATATGAAGTTAATTTTAATTAGGGGGGACTAATTTAAAGGACAAAAATTTATATATTTTTAGCTTCAAGGACACGACCTCAATATTTTAACCACAAGGACAAACATTATCCTAAAAATTAATCATAAGGACAAACATTCTTCCAAAATTATTCATAAGGACAAACATTCTTCCAAAACTGCTACCGAACTAAAAAATGATACCTAAAAACTGCTACCGATAACTACAAACTGATACCTAAAAATTGCTATCAATAACTAAAAACTGATACCTAAAGAAAGTTGTCCTTTAGGCAAAAATACCGAAGGTCTGTCCTTGAGGCTAAAATGCTGAGAAATTTTGTCCTTGACAATAATTTCCTATTTTAATTAACAGACTATCCAAAACTTTTCAACTATATTTTACATAAAACCCCTTTTAAAGTCTTGAGTTAAACGTACATACACACACATAAATATTATTACACACGTACGTATATACATGTATAATAACCAAAATAATGTTTTGAAATAATACAAATAAAACTATATTCAAAATAGTTTGTAAATTAGAATACATAAACGAAGATCTCATTATAGTCTAGATTCAAATTTTAAAATAAGAAATAAATCACTAGTTTAAAGTTCCCTTTTTTTCAACAAGCAAAACTTGTTTCAAAATAATTTTAAGGTAAGACATTTAATCTTAATATTATGTTATCAACCATGATTAATTTGAAATTGTTGCAAAGTTTCATTCACACAATAACTTATATGAAAACATACAAATCTCAATCTTTTATTTTGAAAACCGACTTATTAATAAGATTGTTCCAAATTTTTGTTTAAACATTAATGAACATTAGACGACATAAGCATATACAAATTTGTGATAACAAGATCTAGATCTAACTTAAACAAACAAAATGAATAAACAACAAAATAGTGATGAATGAATATTAACATAATAACATACAAATAACAGAGAGCATAGCATGGGGGTTTCAAGTAAATCAATATGATAAAAATATAAAACTAATTCAAAGAGAGGAAATAAGTTATTCAAATCATAATCCAAATTCACACGAATGAATAAAAGGAAGAGATAGAGAATCAAAAAGCATGTAAACATAATAAAACAATATATAATTAAAACAAAGAAATACCTTAAGATGTAACCATGAGAAACACCTTGAATAATGGATTAAATCCTAGATCCAGCAAATCAATTTCTAGATCTGCATCAATCAAAAGGTAACCACCTATTTTTTTAATTTTGTCTGAAAAAGTTTTGGAATTTTTGGAGCTTATCCCACCATGGAAAATTCGACTATGGTTTCTTATGTAAAGGAGAGAAAAATAATAGAGCATTATCTAATTAAAGGAGGAAATAAATGTGTAATTATAATATGGTGATTCCTTTCCTTTTTAATTAAGATTGCTCTTTAATTTCAAAATCAGAAACCCATCCACTTCTCTATACTATAGCCAGCTTATGCATGTGGCTTGGGTCCAAAATTCTTCCAAAATCTAATCAGTATCAACTCTATTTAAATCCATCTTAAATTTCCTATCGATATCATATACCGATACACGCGGTTATAACTTTTATGTACACACACTATTAAATACTAATGGTAATCAAACAAATCAAATAATAAATTTTTTAACGAGTTTCACGGCACGCACTTCGCACGTGAATTGTTTTCCTTATAAATTGTTGTGTTTAAATCAATCAAAAAATGATTTTTTATTTTCAAGTGATATTAAGATTTATTATAGATCGTATTTTTAGAAGCGTTTTGAATTTGTAAAGCATGTTTAATTATTATATCCTACTACTTTTAGGGGCATTTGAATTTTAAAAGAAGTTTAATATTATATCCTAATTTTAAGTGATTAAGATTTGATAATATATAGAGGGGCGTTTTTTGGTAGATACCAAAAAAATGTGATACAAAGCTTTTACAACTATTATTAAAAAAGATTTGTAAAGGAAGTTTAGTTTTAGATTCTATTTTTAGAAGCATTTTGAATTTGTAAAGCATGTTTAATCGTTAGATCCTACTTTTATAGACATTTGAATTTGCAAAAGAAGTTTAATATCAGATCCTATTTTAAGCGATTAAGATTTGATAATATATAGAGGGACGTTTTTGGTAGTTCACGTTGATACCAAAAAAGTATGACACCAAAGCTATTACAACTATTATTAAAGATATTTTATAAATATTAATTAATTTAATTTATTTAAATCCCCTTTTAGTATTTATTCTAATTAAATATAATTTAAACATTCTATCGACAACGTTATTGATACGCGCATTTATAACTTTTATATACGCACTTTATTGAATACTAATGATATTCAAACAAAATAAATAAAATTTAATAATTAATATTCCATGAATATGAATTAATTTAATTAATCTTCAACTTTTAAAAATAAATTAAATATTGTGGTTCATTCGGAATATTCATCGTTTCGGTTGTATGACCCAAAGGTGTAAATTCATTCGGCGATTAATATTGAACATTTCGAATATTAACATTCACACGTTGCCTTAGCTAGTGGTGTAAAATTTTGGCTGAATTTATCGCTTACACGTCTTTTTGTAAAATCCAATTCTACTTATTATAAGCTATCCCTATAGTAATGATTATTTACACTAAATCTTTTCATCAATACTATATCATATTGGGACTTATGAAATTTGGTTTTGGTCAAAATTTTAATATCGTCCATATTCGACTTCGTAAGCCCAAAAACAAAGTTCTTGGTTCAATAATAACTTTTTTTATTAGTCGTACTACTCTGGCTAGATATTTTGACTTTGAGTTGACTACAGTTGAATATGATACTAAACCCATATAACCGGGGAGACGAATCCTTTATTGAATGATGTTATACTTCTAATGCTTCAACCTAGACCCAACTATAGTCATTCAATAGATGTCATGCCACGATTTAACTATAATCTAAGTGGAACTTCCACATTTAAGTTCAATGGTATTCTAAGTCGAGAGAACTATGTAATATCATCACTTCAAGATTCTCTATTTGACCTTAGTTTTATTAACCAACATAAAACTCGTGAGCGAGTCATTTCATTGTTATTTAGTAATTACTAGCACGTAACACCTTGGTGCCCCCGGTAGTCATGAGTAGTGCACTGCCCAACTTTTAGAGAGGATCACATGCTCTATTCTCAAGGGATGCATCGATATCCAATCTCGACACAACATTGACTAGGAATATTAAAAACGATGTTTTTATTTAAAAATATAATAAAATGCTCGTGATTATAACATCTTGTAATTAGTATCACAAAACACATCATTTATGGATTTTGTTTTAAATATGTTTAAATTAAATAATTAATTAATTATAACACATCATAACAAATTTATAACAAAAAGAAAACATCTTTTATTATGAATGGGGGTTGATTACAAAGTTAATAATTGCAATAAACTCCAAAATTGCCCCTAAGGCATAGTCCTAACTCTATCAACCTCCCACTTGCACTTAGGGTCGATCATGGAATCTCAATCTCATCCCTTCGGTTAGCCTGATTAGAACTGACCGAGCTAGTTTCTTCATGAATGGATCTGCTATGTTGTCCTTTGTATCTACTCTTTATATCACAGTTGTTTCTTCTCAATGAATTCTCTGATTATGTGAAATTTTTGAAGAATGTGTCGTGATTTCTTGTGAACTCTAGGCTCCTTTGCGATCTACATCGCTGAATTGTTGTTACAGAACAATGTCATTGGATTTTACATGTTGGGAATCACTCCTAGCCCACTTAGAAATTTCCGAATCCAGACCGCTTCTTTAACTGCTTCATTAAGGGCGATGTATTTGGCCTCCATCACGAAATCAGTTATTGTTTCCTGTTTGGAACTTTTCCAACTGACAGCCCCACCTTTTACAGTAAAGACATAACCCAACACTGACATACTATCGTCGATATCACTCTGAAACCTAGAGTTAGTATACCCTTTCATAAGGAGGTCTTCATTCTTACATGTTAGGAATAAGTCCCAGGACTTCTTAAGTACCTTAGTATACATTTTGTAGCTGTCCAATGCTTTTCTCTAGGATTAGACTGCTAACGACTCATGCATCCTAATGTGTATGCCACATTCGGTTTAGTACATAGCATGATGGACATTATGGAACCAATTGCCGAAGCATATGGTATCCTCTGCATACGTTCTTTCTCCTCATCAATTCGTTGAGCATCCTTCTTAGAAAGGGAAATGTCTGATTATGCCGGAACATTTCCATGCTTGGAATTCTCTATGTTGGGAAAATCTCAACAGCCTCTTAGATCTATCTCTATAGATCATTATACCTACTATATAGACTACTTCACCTAAATCCTTCATGGAGAAGTTCTTGGAAAGCCAAGCTTTCACTAATTGCAATAACGAAATGTCATTGCCAATCAGTAAAAGACCATCAATGTATACACTAAGAATACGATAGCATTTCCTTGTTCCTTTCGGTATACACGCTTCCACTATTTTCTAATATATAAAAAATGTTTGATTACTTTATCATAACACTTAGTCCAGCTCCTTGAAGCTTGTTTAGGTCCATAAATGGAGTTTAACACTTGCAAGCCTTGCCTTCACTCCCACTGACCTCGAAACCCTTGGGTTGCGACATATAGATGATTTCTTCCAAATCACATTTAGAAATGCCGTCTTGGGTCCATTTTCTATATTCATAGTCGTAGAATGCAATAATAGCTACCACTATCCAATTGGACTTGAGCATTGCTATGGGTGAAAAGGTTTCGTCATAATAACCTCCCTGAATTTGATGAAATCCTTTCACAACCAGCCTTGCTTTGTAAGTCTTCACTTGTCCATCTGCACTTGGATTTTTCTGAAAATACATTTACATCCGACAGGTTTTATTCCTTCAGGTATATCGATAACATGAAATCCATTTTAGATTTCAAAGCTCCAAGCCAAAGTGCAAAGTCTTTACTCTACAGTTCTTGTTGGAATGATGGAGGAGCTTCATCATCGAAGACACGATCCTCCTTCTCGCCATCCATAAGAAAACCATAGTATCTCTCTGGTACATGATATTCCCTATTAAACCTTCTAATAAGTGACGTGTTTTCATATATAGGTGAGCTTAGTTCTTCCATTGATTCAGCCTCAGTGTCGGTTTATCAGATTTCATCCAAGTCTACAGCTTTGTTGTTAATTTCTTTTGATAGAAATTCCTATTCTAAAAAGACAACATGTATGGAAACAATAACATTTTATCCCCTTATGTTATAGAAAATATATCCCCTAGAATGCTTGGGATATCCTATAAACTTACACAAGGCTGATCTTGCCTCAAGCTTATTGTAACTGACATTCTTACCATACATCGGACCACCCCACACCTTTAAATAATTGAAATAGGGTTTTCTTTCCATTCTACATCTCATATGGCGTCTTAGGAGCAGATTTAGTGGGTATTGAATTCAACATATGTTTGCAGTTTCTAGTGCATATCCTTAATAGGACAATGGCAACTCAGCTTTACTCATCATGGAACGAACCATATCCAATATGGTTTGGTTCCTTCACTCCAAAACACCATTGTGTTGTGGAGTAAATGGTGGAGTGGCCTAAGAGATAATACTATTATCTTTCAAGTACTGTTGGAGCTCTTGTCTAACATACTCACTTCCTCGATCGAATCAAAGTATTTTAATCTTATGGTTTGTCTGATTTTCAACATCGTTCTTATATTCAGTAAATTTTTCACGGACGTCGAATTTGTTTATCATAAGTTACAAATATCCTAGTCTTGAAAAATCATCCGTGAAGGAAGTAAGAACTATTATCCTTAGTAATTATAAGCATCGAGCCACATATATCACTATGTATAAGACCCAAGAGTTCATCAACACTTTCATTGCTCCCATTAAAGAGGTGCTTGGTCATTTTTCCTTTGGGACATAATATACATGTATCAAATGTTCAAAATCAAATGATGGAAGAAAACCTTTAGTTTTCAATTTTTGTAGTTGTTTCTCACTTATATGACCTAGCCTACAATGCCAAAGATGGTTTTTATTTACATCAACATTAGAAGAATTGCTGAAAGCACATCCATATTTAGTATTAATAACATAAATGTCATTATCTAAAATAGCATCACAGAATTTATTACCATTCAGCATAATGTTCATAACATTATCAACACAGTGAAACATATAACCGGCCTCAAACAATCTAGACACAAAAATGATACCACAAATAAAGTCTTTCACATAATAGCAATTATTTAATATTAAAACTAATCCATTTGGCAAAGATAAATGATAATCCCCAATTGCCTATGCATCTACCAGAGATCCATTACCAACTTGAAGCACCATTTCTCACTTTGTCACATAACGTATGTTCCTAAGTCCCTGTAATGAATTACAAATATGAGTTCCACATCCAGTATCCAAAACCCAAGATAATTTATTGATTGCAAAACAATTTTGAATCATAATATACTTGATGAAGCAATAGAACTTTTCTATTTCTTTTCTGTAACAATCTTCAAGTACTCTGGACAGTTCCATTTCCAATGACCTTTCTTGTGATAATGATGACACTCACCCTTGTCAATGGCAACAGTTTTCTTACTTTTCTTGTTAACACTTTTCCGCTTCTTTGAACCTTTCAAATATGACGCATTCCCTTTAATATCAAGTACGGCTCCTTGATCTTTGAATGAAGACTCAACCGACCTCAACATATTGAGGAGCTCCATGAGGCTTGCATTCAACCGGTTCATATTATAGTTTAATATAAGCGGCTCATACTAGGGAGTAAGAGAACAAAAAATCATGTCTACTTGCATTTCATTGCTTATCACTATGTCGAACTATTCGTCTATCAATATAGTCTTTCATCGTTAGAATGTAATTCTCCACTTTCGGACCCTTGGTCATTTTGGTATTGAATAGTTTCTTTGAAAGTTCAAACCTCGTGAAATGTCACTGTTCACCAAAGAGTGCTTGGAGACTATCAAAAATCTATGGACATACATGTTTTCATGCTCCTTTTACAATGGCTGGTCTAACGTAGACAACACATTTAACTTGGGCAATCTCTAGGTCTGAAACCCATTTCTAATATGCAAGCCTAAGTTTGAGGATCAGCAGGTTATTCTTTTTGAGGTGCAATTATCGATGACCAAAGACGTTTATAAGTCAACACTATCTTAATCACTCTTAACCAATCGACATAGTTGGTTCTTGTAAATTTGTCGCTTTTAGAAAATAATTTGGGTATAGACATTTTCTGCAAGTTTTAAATTGGTAGATTAAGCAACGTCATAGTAGATGTTCTTGTAATATTAGTAAGGTTAAATTATATGTTTTATCTTACTAATAAGCTTCCACTAGTCTTTTATATTTCACTAAACCATAAGATGAAACATAGTAGTCTTTCTACTTCACTAGTGAGTGTTAAGACTCGTATATCTTGAGATTCTGACCTTGAGGAAAGCTCGACGAATCATACTCCCATGTATGATGGATAACTCCTTATCAGTTATATCATATATAACTCCTAAGCCATGGTTCCTTGTCCTAATCTCATCCTTACCTTGAGGAAAGCTCAACAAATAAAGAGAGATCATTCACTCATATCTACCATTTCACGATGGCCTAAGTATAATGCACATACCTCGAGGAAAGCTCAACAAGTATGCATAGTTATCTTACCTCGTTTATTCTATATGCTAATAATACTACTATTCTATATGTTAATAGTGCATGTCATACAAACCAGAAATCATGGTATACGTACAACTTTTATAACATTTCACGGTAGAGGACAACTTTTATTAAAGATTCATAATCTTTAATACAGTACATTAAGTGATATCGACATATGGAATAACGTATTTCTTATGAAATACCATAGTGCATGTCATACAAACCAGAAATCATGGTATACGTACAATACGTATGTATTTATCCCATTGGTCTAATTAAGGTTTCTTTATTGTAACACCTTTAATTTATACATTATTATTATATAATTTTTATTATAAAATAACCTTTATATTTTAATTTATTTATCTAATAGTCTTGTGTATAATATTATATTAATTAAATCTTATTCAATAAACATTTTAATTAATTTTTTACTGTTCAATTATAACACTTTATTTTAAATACATATACTATAGCCTTTATACTTATACACACACAGAGATATATACATACATACATACATACATATATGTATGTATGTATGTATGTATGTATGCATGCATGTTTGTATTAAATTATTTATTAATTAACATTTAATTAATTATTCAATTAAAAAAATTAATTATTTATTTTTAGTTTTGAAAATTTTATATCTACATACATCATCTTAAATAGTTCAAGATAATGCAGCGTATATAATTATATATATGTTATATATATAATTTCATTAATTAACTATTTAATTAACTTATTAATCAGAAAATTATTGTCAAGGACAAAATTTCTCATCATTTTAGCCTCAAGGATAGACCTTCAGTGTTTTAGCCTGAAGGACAACTTTTTTTAGGTATCAGTTTTTAGTTATTGATAGCAGTTTTTAGGTATCAGTTTGTAGTTATCGGTAGCAGTTTTTAGATATCAGTTTTTAGTTCAGTAGTAGTTTTGAAAGAATGTTTGTCCTTATAAATTGTCACGATCCAAATTCCAGCGTTTGAAAATCGACACCCGTACTTCACTTGTACTCGAATGCCGCAGATTCAATCGTTGAAATTCGATTCGTGCCGTAGCTTATAACACAGTAAGTATAACAACACAGCGGAAGAAAGAAATGAATGATATCCTATACAACTCTAATGAATACAATATCTAGAATGATATACAACAATGATATCAATATGATACAAGAATATCAGAGATAAATAATGATACAGCGGAAAACATAAGTGATAACTCCAAATGATCCTCAAAAGAGAATGAGTCCAACAACTCCAACATCAGCTCGAACCACCATCACATCTCACTAAGAGAAGCAAGTGCAGTCGTGAGTGAACTCCAAACACTGAACTAGCTCCAGATACTCTACTGAACCTGACTATCTGAAAAACCCAACTCTAGACTGCTCGTGTGGAAAATTGTGGGCATCCAGAGTTTAGGAAGGGAACAATAAACTCCGAGTCAGTCATGGGACTGGTGTGAGTAACAAAAACAGTTTATCTTTAAAATGAACAACAAAAGAATTTTAAATATTGAAATTCGTAATGCTTTTGTAAAATGAAACTACCATAAGACCTCCCACCACACACACAATGCAATCGCAGACTTGGAGGAGATTTCTTCTTATGATAGTCAAACATGCTTACTACGCAAAAGAAACTCTTTTGATATTATTACTAGTGCATAGTGTACAAAATCATTTCGAAAATACAATATTAATCTTAGCCAGCATGGTACCATTATATTATGCCTGCTATAGCTGCCGCCTGAGGAGACAGGTTATACAACTGCAATCGTAAAGGGCTCGTATTATTTCTTTGGATTTCCAACAAATGGTCAGGCTAAGGAACTTCCTATGCCACATGGGAACGCCTCTAGTGGGACGCCCCGAGAACCACCTGGCTCTCTGCCAACACAAGGCCGATTACCCTCTTCCCGGGTAGTAAACCTGAGATATGCCACCCCCGGTCGTTTGTGACCTTTCTCCGAGGTACCTCGATCACAAAGCAACAATCACACAGATTAAATGAGATTGGAGCAAACACACAGGTAAATATCTGGCTCCATACCATAATATCACCTTTTTCCAGAAGGAATGGACATACCCTAGGGGAGCTACCCCTGAAACCTTGCCGCACTTTCATGTTTCGACCATTACCAGTCTGTGAGGCTCGATGAGGTCTCGTCCACAAAGCTACGCTTTACACGAAAGCCATGCTTTGATCAACAAATGATCAGCAACACACAACAACACTTAGTATGCCACACTACCAAATTGGGAGTATATCACTGATAACCTTCAACTACATAACCTCTGAGCTCGTACGTCTCAGAGAAGGGTGTTAAGCTAAGAGAATAAATCTCCGCCACCAACAGAAATGTATTTGAAAGAAATCAGCTTTATATCTCAAAGTGTAGTGTCAGACATACAACCATACAAGTCTGTTCCGGGTTCGAACAGAACCGAAGGCACTTCCAAAGAAGCCCTTGCAATCCGGGTATTCACAATCCCGATCGGATTTCCCATCACTTAGGGAATCTCTATACCGGCGCGACTCAGTGCAGAGACAATCGATAGGTCATCCTATCGTTCTCGAAAATACCCGGTCTTCACCACCGGTCTTCAAATGATATCCATATACGACGTATCATTATTCGGAATGGGTTATATGACACAAAGTCCTTTCCCGGTTAAACCGAATAATGAGCGTAATATTTAAAAACATATGGATATTGGATTTCAATTAAGTCACAATTTATTATCCAAAACTTTTTCTTTAAATGGTTTAAACACATTACCATTTCTAATCTTTTACACAAAAAAGATTCAATTCACAAAGTTCACCCAGTTTCACAAAGATCTATTCATAGATTTTCCAAATCGATTTCCATTTCAATTGGATTAACTCATTAAATCTTTAAATCAAGATTTAATTGATATCTTTCAAAACAATTCCATTTCGACCTTTTATACGAAAGGTACACCTTTCCAATTTCAAAACAAAGTTCAACAATCTTTCACAAAGATTTATTCATAACTCGGAAAACCATTTTCATTTCAAACTTGAAATTCCTTTGACACAAATTGGAGATTCATTCCTTATATGAAAGCTTCTATTATTTGAAAACAAATAGTTTTCATTTCGGAAAATCTGATTCTTTTATACGAGTTAAACCCCTTGGGTTAAATTCAAATTCCCAAACAATATTTTAAAATGGTTCAAGCCCATATAAACACATTTATACTTGTATAACACTCTTAAACCATAATTTTCAACATAGAATTCAATTCCTTATTTTGAATTCAAATTCGAATTGAATTATTTAAATTTCAAGATATTAAAAATATCTTTAAAACTCCTTTCAAAAGCTTTTCATATTAAACCCCAATTTCCAATTTCAAAATCAATTGAAATCAAAATTTCAATCTCAAAAACATTAAATTTAAAATCATCTGTGACTTAACCGATTTCCTCGTGAAATCCATATTTGTGTGTGTATGGTGTGGTCCAGGGGTTTCACATAGTAGTGCAACATCAATAAATCATCACAGATCAAAATACAGAAATATAGTTGATAAGCGGTATAACTATAATGCTTATCCTTTATTCACAGATCACAGATATATAAATTACAGATAATATATTACATTCATCCCAGATAAATGAACTACAGTACAGATCACACACAAATCAGAATATATCACACAGCATTACAGATCAGAATATCAAATAATTCAATCATTTAGTCAAGTCTAAATATTCACAAGTAAACCTATTAATCAACTGATTAATTTAAATCAGATGTATCAATTATTAATCCGGGTTAATTATCATAAGTTAATTACAAATTATTTGAAATAATTTACCTTTAATCATTTATTAGTTAACATTTAATTATTAACTAATCATTCTTAATTAACGAATCAATTAATATTTAATTATTAAATTAATCTTTATTAATCACAATTTTTAATTAATTCTTTAATAAATTAACTTAATTAACCCCTTGATTACTAATTCAAATCACATATCATCATTTCATTAATTATGTCCAATCATTATCCAAATCATTTATTTAATTAAATAGACAAATTATCCATTTTAATTGACTTAATAATTAATGAATTACAGATTATCTTGTATCTTCATTAACTTAAAACAAATCTCATTCTTATTAATGATTTTGTTATCACTTATAAATAGGTTGAAACATTTATATTCAATTCACCTTTAAATTCATTTTTAAATTTCAAGATTTAAAATGAATGCCAATTGATTTTTAATAAAGTTAAAATTAATTTTGAAAACCTTCAGATTCGTATGTTAAAGTAATATTTTGTTATAAAAGAAATTTTAAAGAGTTAAATCAAATTCCTTTTAAATTCACATATTTAAAAGTATACTTTAACATTTAAATCTATCTTAAACATTTAAATTTTTAAAACTTAATTTTATCTCAAAGTCTGGAATTTAAGGCTAGACTTTAAATCCAGATTTCAAATTTTAATTTCTTGTTTAAATCCTTCTTTTACAATTCAAATTCCATTTTAAAATTCAAATCTCCTTTTCAACACTTAAACATTTTTAAGTATTTAAAACAATTTAAATTTGAAACTTTATTTGTTTCCAAACTAAATTCTAATCTAAACTTGAATTCATATTTATACTTGGATTTAAAATTCATTTTAACCCTTAATTAAAAAAATTCAAATCTCAGTTTAAATTTGCAGAAACAAATCGGGTTTGAAACCTGAAAACAAATTTGTACCCGAGCTCTACTCTAAATCTCCCCCAAGTCAAACATCGATTTACTCGCGCACGCACCCGATACAACTCGCTTCTTCCCCGATGCCAAACACACAGCCTCCTTCAAATACACAAAGACACACGTGCATGTGTACACGTCGCCAGTCGCCGCTCCGATCATCGACACCTTCGCCGCGAGTCAACCCAAGCCTCCCTACCCAATTACGACCAACCAAGCTTCGAATCGAACACCAAATCGAGATCGAGCCTCGAAACCCAAACCTGGAATGATACATCACCGAAAACCTCCCTCGCAACGCCACCACCGATCACCAGAAATCTCGACAACCCGTCCAGAGCTTCACCATCGACTTAAGCTCCTATTTCACCCACCTTAGCCAAGTCCGATGCACGCTGGTAACCGCGACAAACTCGAAAATTTCGACGACCCATCTAGGCCCTCAAACCCTACAACCACTTCGATCGTCTTCCACGATCATTCATAAATTAGCGAACATTTTTCCCATAAACTTCATCACCCAAACCTTCTCTGACATCAAGGCCAAGGCTCAATTGTTCATTGATCAACAGAAATCGACGTTTTTGTGTTTTTCGTTCAATTCGATAATTCCCACGATTTTCAAACTTAAAAATCTTGATCTTATCATTAAAATTTATCATTTTTGATTTTGATTCTAATCATATAATCAAATCTTGAAAATCTGATGATCGAATTTTCCACTTTTTTTGTTTATTTACTGTAATTTCTAGTTTTTACAATAGTTACTAAATATTTTTGCTTGAAACAATTTTTTTTAGAATGAAATTGCATTATTTCAAGCATTTTCATTTTAATGATCATGGTCTAACATTGTTTCCTTGAGATAGTATGAATTTATTTGGGTTGATCAGTGCTTGTAACTCAAACATAGTAGATAGATTACATATACATAGACATGCATATCATATATACCTGGAGGTTCAACTATTTCCAAAAAAAAAAAACATTCGTGCACATCATTTTTCAAAACTTAACTTCAAGCATCAATCACAGATATCAAGAATTAAACAAATTCAAGTCTAATGGGCTAGTTTGCTCACCTGAGTTTGAAAGACAGAGTAGATTGTAAATTTGAAAAACTGGAAAAAGGTGTTGATTTCTGAAAATCTTGATTTACTTGGATCTGGAAGTTGCGTTTGAATCAGGTTGAAGAAGAAGCTTTGCAGGCTTTAATTTGAAACTTGAAAATGATTTGCATTTGTTTTATGAATGAAAATAGAAAGAGTTTTACTGGTGATATTTTAGTTTGTACAGGGTTATTAATTTTCCTTTGCACATCGGTAATAATATTTTCCTTTGGTACAATAGGCAGAGATATTTCCTAAGTTTTGTAGGCTGAAATGATGTAGTATGGTGTACTAAGGTTTCCACGCATTGATTATCTTGTACAAATTTACATATATATCTTTTCTCTCTTTCATTTCGGTTGAAGGTACTTGTATTAATTATTGTTGTCATTTTCATTTCATATTATACACTAGAATACATTTTGTTGTCTTCCTTTGCAAGACATTTAGATATATTTTGTCTCCTCATTACATACTTATCTTCATATGTTTTACAAGTCTACATATATACCTTTGTTTACTTGTTTCATTTCATTATTCACATCAATTTGATTTTATTTACATACTTGAATATATTTTGTTTCCTTTGTCTTTTGTATTTTATTTGTTTGTACCATCCTTTCATATATATCCTTTTGTTTTATGCCTTGTAATATAGATAAATTTCTATTGTTACATGCTGTTATTATTTAACTAATTTGTTTACTATATATATTTCCTATAATTTATCTTATGTATTGGTATTTTTACTTTTATTTTTTTCTATTTTTTTCTCTTTAGTCTTATTATTTTGTAGTATAAATAATTTCTATTTTAACTTGTTATTAAAATTTTAGCAATTGTATTTACCTTATATCTCCTAATTTACCTTTTACATATTTATTTCTAGCTTAATTTTTTTTTATTTTTTTTATTTCTAACATAACCCATCAATTTCAAATTTAAAGTTATTTATTTTTAAACTTGTATTAATTATCTATGTTTTTATACTTATCTTTAAACCATTTATATTAAGATTTAAATTCAAATTAAATGTGTATATATATATATAAATTCGAATTTACTCATATATGCCCATATACATATATATTCAATATTTAAATTTTAAATAATTTAACATAGAATTTATTTGAATTCGGGGAAACTCACATCAATTTATCGATTAATTTCACAATTTTTATTCAAAAACTAAATTAATTATCAATTTAAATATATATAAAATCCGGGGTCGTTACAACAATTTTTAGGAGAATGTTTGTCCTTGTGGTTAAAATATTGAGGTCGTGTCCTTGAGGCTAAAAATATACAAATTTTTGTCCTTTAAATTAATTCCCCCTTATTAATCTAATTAATAATTTAATTATTTTTCAAAATTAATTTCTAAATTTTCAGAACAATTTTTAAAATCATATCGTAACATTTATAATATACATTTCACTTTAAACTTTTAAATTTAAAATTGTATTTTAATCTCATAACAATTTTGGAAGTCACATTATAACATTTACAGTGTATTTCTTATTTCAAAATATAAATTAAAAATTAAAAATTCTATTTAAATTTTCAAAACAATTTTGAAATTAGCAATTATAAATATTATAATGCTACTTTGAAAATTGTTTTGAAATTAAACTAAGATTTTAAATTCAAAAGTTTAAAATAAGAATTACATTATAAATGTTATAATGTGTTTTTCAAAACTGGTTTTGAAAACTCTATATATTATAAATGAAATAATATAGTTTTTCATAAGTGTTTTGAAAATATAATAAATATATTTTGAAAATTTAAAATATCGATAAGATTAATAGATTAATTCATTGATTACTAGTTAATTAATTAAAGTATATACATATATAACAAATATATTGATATATTTTACATTATCTTAAATTGTTTAAGATGATGTAAGTATATATATGTATATATAAGACATTTTCAAAATTAATATTTAATTAAAATTGTTTAACTAATTTATAAGATTAAAAGTTAATAAACAAATGATAAAACACACACACAAACACACACATGTGTGTATGCGCACGCGCGCTTGTATAAACGTAAATGTTATGGTATATATTCAATTAAAATGTTTAATTGAATAACATAAAATTTATTAAAATGTTAATTAAGCAAATTAATTAAATAAAACTTAATTAGTGCAATGTATAAAAGACTACTATATAAATTAATTAAATTATAAAAGTTATATAATAATTAAACTTACATAATATGAATGTATAAAATCAAGTGGAACAAAAAACACAAATGGACTTAAGGGATAAATACACGTGTATGGTACATATATTATGATTTCTGATGTGTTAAGCACTTGAATCACGAGGGTATTTCATAAAAAATACATTATTTCATAAGTCAATATCACTCAATTAAAAATATTAAAGATTATGAATCTTTAATATAAAATTGACCTTTACCATTTATATATTAATAGATTACTTGCATACTCATTAGTTGTTGAGGTTTCCTCGAGCTATGGATGTTATGTGTAGTACTATTAATATATTGAATAGAGGAGGTAAGATAACTGTACATGTTTGTTGAGCTTTCCTCAAGGTATGTGCACTACACCTAGCCCATCACAAAATGGTGGCTATAAGTGAATAATCTGTCTTTATTTGTTGAGCTTTTCTTAAGGTAAAGATGAGATAAGGATAAGAAACCATGGGTTAGAAGTTGTATATGATACAATCGATAAAAAGTTATTCATTATATGTGGGCCTATGATTTGTTGAGCTTTCCTCAAGGTTAAAATCCCAAGGCAAATGAGTCTTAACATCCACTAAAGAACAAAAGATTTCTATGTTTTCTCTTAGGGTTTTAAGAAACATAAAAGTCTAGTGGGAGCCTTAACAAAAAAATAAAATGGTAACATTTAACATTTCTAATATTGTAAGAACATTTGTTATATAAAGTTAATATAATATGCATAATTAAGTTTATGCAACTAATAAAAATCGATATAATGATTATCAGTAAAATGCACAAATGAATTGAATTAAGATTGACATAGATACATAAAATATACTCACCAATAAATCATTTGACATTTTCTCATTTTAAGACTCATGCGAGAGCCTGATTGTACAACCACTAAATACGTTTGTACCCTGGTCACTTGAAAGTTTATTTTCCAAGAATATGTATTGTATTTTGAGTTTTGAAACTGTAAGAAACACAAGAAAATGGATATTTTATCCATATTCAATCACATACAAAGGTTTTATAGTGAAAAGTCATTGCTTGTAATGTACAAAACTGCGATGCAATTGGTTTATTTGGAATAAGCAAATGAATCATAGTGTAAGATCATGTATTCAATATGATAGATTATAGTAAAGATTTCCTTTGAATGGTTGGCCATTTTTGAAAGGAAAGCGAATGTACAAAGGTAGATGCAACTTAAGGTACAATTGGGATGAAGAGAGTGAATGATCACTTCTGCTTCATAAAGAAACATCAGAAATGGGAATTGTAAAATACTTAACATTGGAATGAGATGATTTTTATTCCAAAATGTATCTTTTTCCATATAGAAAATTGTTTTCTATGAACTTTATTCCTTTGAGTTCAAGATATTTGATCAGAAGACCCTTGACTGTAAAATAGTTATAGTAGATGGAATAAATAGCATACATTAAGTGGTTGCATGGACCTCCATATTTTGTACACCCTTATAGTAATGACATAAATAGTGGGGAATGTCATATTGCATTTATTGGTCGCATCAAGTTACAAAAATTGTATTTTTAAATCATACCAAACATTATTTGTGAAATAATAAATGTTTTTCATTGTTGACTAAATAATAGGCGTAGTTTTATTTCAATACATATATTATAAATATTCATTACAAAATAAAACAATAGCGGTGGTATTTGTTTTCATAATAAAAGTGATGCATTAGAAAATACATAAGCATCTCAAATTATTTGCAATTATTTTGTAATTATAGACTAAGTCACAGTTTTGAGAAGTGATTGTTTGATTTTATGACTGTGAATCATATGCAACCGGTGAATTATATCTCAAACGATTAAGGGTAAAGCACCCACTCAGTGGGAGCAATATAAGGGTTGCTGATCTCTTCTGATTGTTACATTTAGATGTACAAAATCGAAAGTCTATTAATACCAAAACGGTTCCACATACTTTATTGTATTCACTGATGAGTTATCACAAACATGAACAATTATTATGATACACATGTAGTATGTCTATGATAAGTTTATAGAATATAAAATAGAAGTAAATGAAATTACATGTAGTAGAAATGATTCAATTTGATCGAATAAGTGAGTATATTGAAAAGAGTTGCGAACGTACTTAAAAATTGAATAAAGTTTGATCTCAAAAGTCACTCCTCCCTTTAATACATAATGATGTTTCGAGAAGGAGTAATTGAAGTTTTTTGGACAAAGTACAATTAATAATAAGTGAAGTTGAGCTAGCTTATTTCTGTAAAGTCGTGTACTAAGAGTAATATACAAGGTTAAAATTAATTTCTTCTAAAAGAATAGTTTAAAAATCATACAAGGTAAGGCTTTATACAAAACCCCCATATATCCTAGGCCAAGGAGTTGTAAAGTTGTGCACGTTGAAAGACTATATGTAATAACTGTATGTGAGGGTTCATGTATGAATCACCCAAAAAGAGTATGGGAACGATTGTCATTGAATGACCAAGTTATGTTTTGGACATAATTATCGTAAACTAAAACCAAATCAGTTTTATGTAATGAAATTCATAAAATATTTATGAATGCCTATTTGATTGCACTGAGAAGCAATTGTTGTTTCAAAAATGCCAACTTCATAATGAAGGAATCTCTTTTAAAAATTATTGGTAGTAAAACGGATTTGGTTACGATCCAAAGATAGAACCGATAAAGAAGAATGGAATGAAATTAATCAAACTAAACAAAAAGAACATATTATCTAACTAATTTCTTAGGAGAATACGATGTTGAGTTCGAAGCTTTAAGGAGATGATATCAAACTACATTACAAGAAGGAGAGTCTAAGCCTTTATAATAGCAACCATTGTAAAGCACATAAAGGCAACATTAAGAAAATAAGCAAGCATTAATGAATGAAGGTTATTGATGTCGCCTCTCTTTGATGATGCATATCATCGATGCCGCTCATTATCAATATAGATCCTCTCCAACACTGCTTATTATCAGGACTGTGTTCCATTAATATCACCACTCATCAACACTGCATGTGACCAGTGACGCATCTTTTCAAAGAAGCAAGGTCGAAAGAATGGAAACTGGTTAATGCCAACACCAACGATGCTGACCCTCATCAAAGTTGGCATCGCAAGTCATCAATAAAGCCAAGAACCCTAGATGACATCAGTGCTGCCCATCATCCATAGAGTTGGATGAACTTACATCATAAAGCGATGCTGAATGGAATCGATGTTGAAGGTTATCAAAGAATGTAATGATATCGAGCATGATCTATACTATAATCTATCGGTGTTATAATAGCATAATCGACATCATGCTTCATGGATGTCGCATCCTATTGATTCCAACTTTAATCTATGGATCCATAGGTGCCGCTCTTCATCAATACCACGCATCATTGATGTCGCAATGATCAATGACGTCATTCCACAGTGTTGATGACAAACGTCGACAATATCTACATAGGCTATACATGCGACGTTGATGATGAACATCGTTAATGTATATTGAAGCTATCGAAGCTAACCATGTCGAGAGTCATCAATGCCGACGCTATGTTGGATGAAGCTGTTCTTTCCCAATTCTACTATATATCAACACCGCTCCTCGTCAATGCTTCATACCGCTTACAGCTGATACCATCAACAACTAATCAAGAGTGCATTAATGCATAAGATCATCGACATCAAAGACCATTGCTGCTAAGGTGGCATCAAAGTTCTATTATGGTCGCTATCAAACAAAGACCAATGCACAAGCAACATTGAGATTGTCGAAACTGTTGCCGAAGAGTGTCGAAGTCTAGCGGCCTCCACCCCTATAAATACAGACCTAAGGGTTATAGAGATGGGGGATCTTTATATGGAGCGTGGACAGACATCAGAACTGGCATAACCTACCGACAGTGAAGCCAAGATAAAATGCCTAGAACAATAAGTATCAATGATGAAAGAACTTTTGGAAGGAATCCTTGCTCAAAAATCTTCCAAATACACCAGGCTTACGGGGGAAGATGAAGTAGAGTCTCCAAGAAGGAACTTAGATGCCTCTTTTCTTAAAAAAAAGAAGTAAAGGCAAACTTACTGTAACTCCGCAAAAAAGAAAAGGTCATCAACAGGATGGAGCAACGAGCACTCTCCAAAGTCATTGGCGGATAACAAAGTTAAAATAAATTACCAAGGAAGATTGGAGGAGAAGTCTAATGAACAATCTGGAAGTTCTTTCTCCAAGGGGTATAGACCTGACATGAGCTACTACCATAGTGATGAAGCTACTTGAGAGACATAGCAGAAAAAATGGCAAAAGATATGCTTAATCTCAAGGGGAAAAGAATTCTCGATGATAGAGTCAGCAGTAATCATCGAGAAGCTCCCTTCACAGATGAAATCATGTCCACAAAAATTCCCTCTTATGTCAAGATTCCATCCTTTAGGTGTAATGGAACAACTGATCCGGATGATCACTTAATGGCTTTTGAAAGTCGGATGGATCTATACAATGCATCTGGAGTTGTGCATTGTAGGCTCTTCCCTACTACTTTTCAGGGAGCAGCAGCTAAATGGTACAGGTAGTACTAAGAGAAGACTATCTATTCCTGGAAACAATTTTCCTATGAATTATCGACTCATTTCTATATTTGTAAAGATCCCGCTATTGACTACACTATGATGGCTAATATTAAGCAAGAGACCAGGGGAGTTATTAGCGATTATCTTAAAAGGTTCAACATAGAGGCCCTAAAAGCGAAAGATATGACCGATAGAGACAAGCTAGTGGTAGTACATTCAGAGCTGATTGAGCAAACCCTATTCTGGCGAGAACTTTACATACATGGATGAAAAGATTTTCAGGATTTCCATTTTCAACCTGACAAATTCATTCGTATGGATGAAATGTATCATGCTTGGAAGAAAGCTTAAATCGAAGAAGAAAGCAACAAAAACAAGCTGTGGCCGCGACAACAAGAAGCGGAAATGGGAGGAGACCCCAAGTACCAATCATGTCGCTTTGTACAAGCCAATATCCTATACATTCGCTGCAATGAAGGAAAATGGCAATATTCAATATTCCTACAAAGCCAAAACCAACCTGAACCGAGGAGAGGGGAAGACTATTGTGCCTACCATAAGGCAAATGGGCATAAAATAGACGAGTATAGAGTATTCAGGCATAATTCAGTGTATGACTTGCTCCAAACACCTGAAGGAGTTTGTTAAGGATACTCAGAAAGTTGTTCGTTCTGAAAGTGACAACCAAAGACCACCAAACAACGCTGCAAATCTAGTAGAAGGTGATATTCATCTAGATTTCATTCCACCCCTCAATAGAATTGATGTTATTCATGGAGGCCCACACCTAGCTGGAAGTAGCAAAGGGGCTAGGAATCGCTATATCAGAGAAGCGAAGGATGGAATTTTCTCTATTCAGGAGGAGCCACCACTAAAAAATCCAAGGTTCCAAATCTGGGTGCATAACTTGACCATCACTCCACAAGAGCTAAGAGGAGTTCATCATCCACATAATAACCCGCTTATGATCACTGCATAGATTGGACTTTCTATGATTACTAAAATTTTGGTGCATACCAGAAGTGCAACCAATGTGATCTTTAAACATGCGTTTGACCAAATGGGAATTTTATAGGAAAAACTAGAGCCAAGTTTCGAGCCTATTTTTGGGTTCAATAATAAGGGGCCAACTCCTATTGGGAAGATAAAACTTCTTGCATAAATGGGAATCCCAACATGTTCTCCGACCTTTGAAACTCTCTTTGCCATCATGGATCAACCCTCTTATTATAATGCTTTCTATGGAAGACCAGCTTTGGACGAAGTTAATACTTTTGTTTCGCCGAAGTATCTGATGGTGAAATTCCTGACCAAATGCAGATAGGGAACCATAAGGGGAGAACAATTTAGTGCTCGTGAAATGTACTTTACCACTATTGAGCAATATAAATGAGACAATATTTCTTGTTATGATTTAGAGAAAAACGAATTAATT
The DNA here is from genome assembly GCA_030737815.1 of Allium fistulosum. NCBI lineage: Eukaryota > Viridiplantae > Streptophyta > Magnoliopsida > Asparagales > Amaryllidaceae > Allium > Allium fistulosum. The sequence goes on along the minus strand of CM060906.1, from coordinate 1,132,418,429 downwards.
AGAACTGATGCTGAAAAGCCTTTGGATGATGATTCTTCAAACTCATCACCTAAAGCAAAAACAAAGCTTATTAAGAAAGCTAAGCATGCATTTAGAAAATTTGATTTCTATAAAAAGAAAAGAAAGATGAAGGAAACAAACTTAATGGAAGATGAAATAGAAGGTGAAGAAATCATAATTGAATTAGATTGTAGAGGAAAGTAGGAAAGAAGGAAAGAATGAAACCTACAGAAGATCTTGAAGAAATATGTTTGGATCCGATCGTTACAACAAAAACGGTTAAGATTCGACAAAAGCTAGATAGAAAACTTAAAGGAGAGCTAATTCAGTTCCTTCAATCCAGCAAAGATGTATTTTTCTGGACCCACTCATAAATGGTTGGAATAAATCCATCTGTTATGTGCATGGTTTGAATATAGACCGGAATGTCACACCAATTCGGTAGAAGAAAAGGCAGTTTGATAAAGTTCGATCTAATGCTTTGAAAGAAGAAGTTAAAAGATTGCTCGAAAATGGATTTATTAGAGAAATTATTTATCCAAAATGGTTAGTCAATCTAGTATTAGCCAAGAAATCTAATGGGAAGTGAAGAACATGTGTTGACTACACCGATTTGAATAAAGCATGCCCGAAAGACTGCTACCCCTACCTAGGATAGATCAGTTAGTTGATGCAAGAAGCAGGCACCAACTCTTATCTTTCATAGATGCTTGTTTTGGATACAATCAAATTCCAATGTTCAAATCAGATGAGGAGAACATCAGTTTTATAACAGATTGGGGAACGTATTGCTACAAAGTAATGCCCATAGGGTTAAAGAATGCCGAAGCAACATATCAGAGATTAGTGAATAGAATGTTCAAAGAATAAATTGGCCGAAACATGGAAGTATATGTAGACGATATGTTAGTTAAGTCCCAAGAGAGAAGCACTCGTCTAAAAGATCTTGAGGAAATGTTCGACATACTTCGAAGATATCAGATGAAGCTTAACCCATAAAAATGTATTTTTTTGAATTCAATCCGACAAATTCTTAGGGTACATTGTCAGTACCATAGGAATCAAAGCTAACCCTGATCAAACTCGAGCTATCAAAGATATGGAAGAACCTAATATAAGTAAAGATGTAATGAGCCTGAATGGAAGAGTGACGACATTAAATAGATTTATTTCCAAGGCTATCGGTAAATAAATCCCTTTCTTTAATGTGATCAAAAGGAAGAAGAACTTCGAATGGAGTGAAGATTGTCGAAATGTTTTTAAGGAGTTGAAAAGTCATTTGGAGAAACCACCTTTTTGTCTAGCCACGTAGAGGAGGAAAATCTTTATTCTATATGGAAGTTTCCGAACAAGCAGCTAGTTCTTTCCTAATCAGGGAAGAGAAGGAATCCAACTTTCAGTATACTATACAAGTAGAAGGCTTAAGGATGCAGAGACCCGATATCCGGTGATTGAAAAACTGGCATATTGCTTAACGCTCACAACACAAAAGTTAAGAGTTTATTTTCAGGCACATTTAATTAAGTTTCTAACCAATTTTCCGCTCAAACAAGTTTTCAATAACCCCGAAGCTTCGGGAAGGCTTGTAAAATGGGAAATAATGCTTAGCAAATATGATATTGAATTTTTGCCTCGAATAGCAATCGAAGGACAAGCTTAGCTGATTTTATCAATAAGCATAGGAGATTTATTAAAGAGAAATCAGAGAAGGAAAGAGATTTAAAGCCTAAGTGGTAGCTATTCATGGATGGAGCCTCAAACGAACAAGGGGCTGGAGCAGTATATGTAATTATTACCCCCGATGGGCGTCGTTTGCATTATGCAATGAAGTTAGGGTTTCTAGCTACTAATAATGTAGTGAAATATGAGTCGATGATAGCAGGACTCACCCTAGCCATCCAATTGTCCTAGAATTGAGATTTTTAGTAATTCACAATTAATGGAAAATCAGCTAAACCAAAGATATCGGACGATGGATACCAAACTGATACTAGATGTCAAAAAGATATTGAAAATGCCGATCTAATTTGAATAGTTCTCAATACACCAAGTGCCAAGGGGCAAGAACTCCCAAGTTGATTCTTTAACTAAGTTGGCTAGCTCATGAGAGGCACCGAAAGCCTGAATTGTGCATGTAGGATACCAATCGAATCATAGTATAGAGGAGAAGAGCTCCAATCAAGAGAACGAGTCCTTAGTATTGACCAGGTCTAAAGCCTTAACACACAAGGAAAAAGAAGATGAAACCGAGATTCTTTAAGAAGAGTCTCCTTATACGGAAGCTAACTATCAATATAAGAATAATTGGATGATGCCTATCGTCGAATATATAACAAAAGAAAAGTTGCCAGTAGACAAAAGGAGGCAAGAAGAATAAAATGCCAAGCTCCAACCTTCATTATGGTAAATGGAATACTTTATAACAAAGGATATTCATTTCCTTACTTAAGATATGTTAGTCCAGAAACGGAAACGAAATTGCTAAAAGAAGACCACGAAGGATTTTGTGGAGATCATTCCAATGGAGTGAAGTTAGCCAAGAAAGTTATGACACAAGTTTTCTATTGGCCTCCGATGACTAACCATGCTATTGATTATGTAAAAAGGTGTGAAAAATGTCAAAAGTTCTCTAAAATCCCATGTCTGCCGACAAGCGAATTAACTTCAATCTCAAGCACATGGCCTTTCAATGTATGATAAATTAACCTAATTGGGCCATAGCCTATATCCAAGGGAGGAGCTAAACACGCGGTGATAGTCATTGATTACTTTACAAAGTGGGTAGAAACAGAGACGCTTTCGAATGACACATCGGGAAAAGTTCTCAAGTTCGTGATTAAGAATATTGTTACCATATTCGGAATTCCATACAAAATAATATTCGATAATGGAACTTAATTCAAAAGCGAAGAATTTACCTAATTCTGTAATAAGAGTAGAGTCATTAAGAGCTTTTCATCTATAGCTTATCCCAAAGCAAACAGAGCTGTTGAAGCTGCCAACAAAACTATAAAGACCATTCTAAAGAAACAGTTGGATAAAGCAAGAGAAAATTGGGTAGAGGAACTATCTCTCATTCTATGGGCATATAGATCCTCTACCAAAACTGCAATAGGGCATACCCTATATTCCCTAAAATATGGATGTGAAGCCATGCTTCTAATTGAAATTGAAGTGCCTTCTCATCGAAGGATTGGTCATGCATTTGATCCGAATTAAGAGTTAAAGAGAGAATCCTTGGATTTAATCAATGAGTTAAGAGATGAAGTGGCCATACGGACGACTGAATACCAACGAAGAATATCTAGGTATTATTACTCTAAAGTAAGAGAAAGATCCTTTTAGAAAGGAGATCTAGTGCTCTGAAAAGTTATGGCAAACACTAAGAATCCGACGGATGCACCGCTCGGACAGAATTAGGAAGTACCCCTAATAATACACAAGGGAGTCGCACCTAGGACCTATAAACTACGCCGACCTGATAGCAACATAAAAGCAAGAACATGGAATGTTGAACATTTGCGACCATATTTCCCAATAATGGATGAATAAAAGAAGTTAAAAAAAGTGTATCTACATGGTCGAGGAGTCAAAATCCCCTAAAATAAAAGGGAATTCTTAAACTACTATATAAGATTGTAGTAAGGGGGAAAAGCCTTTGTCCCCCACCAAGATGGCCTGGATAAAGCACCTCTTAGAGGGAGGTCAGAGTATGCCTTTGGTTCCGTCCGAAAGGGCCTAACCAAAGCATCTACCAGCGTTCAGTTTCGTCATTAAGGCCATTATGGGGCGTCTCCTAGAGGGAGATCGGGTAAGTCTCTGGTTTTGATTATGATAGCTACCCAGAGCACCGAACCATCCTTCAATACCATCATCAAGGCCTTACCGATTCCAAGAGGAAGGTGGGGGTAAGTCTTTAGTTTTGCTTAAAGATAGCTGGCAAAACACACCGGATTACAGACCTAAATCATTACCTGAGATGGTGATAAGGGGTACGATCCAAGTTGAGATCACCGCCCAAAGAGTGGTGCAAATAAAGGGACTCGGGCATCCAAAGCCAAAAGAGTGGGACAAAGAAAGGGACTCAGACGTCCAAAGCCCAAAGAGTGGCATAAAGAAAAGGATACATACATCCAAAGCCCAAAGAGTGGTGTAAATAAAAGGCACTCCAACGTCCAAAGCCGAAAGAGAGGCAAAATGAACCCGGTTGGAAATGAACGATTTGTGTTCGAAAATAAGAATCAAGCAATCTTCTAAATGAAGATCCATAGAATATAAACTATTCGTGCTCCTCAACAAATACAATCTTCTATCATTATTGCCAGATAAGAAATTTTGGTCTTCGATCATTATTGCCAGGTGGATTTTCTGGTCTTCTATAATTATTGCCAGATAAGGATTTCTGGTCTTCTATCATTATTGTAGATAAGGATTTCTAGTCTTCTATCATTATTGCCAAATAAGGATTTTTGGTCTTCTATTATTGTTATCAGGTGGATTCTCTGGTCTTCTATCATTATTGCCAGATAAGGATTTCAGGTCTTCTATTATTATTGCCAAATAAGGATTTTTGGTCTTCTATTATTATTGCCAGGTGGATTCTCTAGTCTTCTATTATTCTTGCCAAATAAGGATTTTGGTCTTCTATTATTATTGTTAAATATGGATTTCTAATCTTCTATTATTATTGTCAGATAAGAATTTCCGGGCTTCTACTATTATTGCTAGATGGAATTTTGGTCTTCTGTAGTTATAAGATGGATTTTTTGATCATCTTTTCAAATAAATTTCTAATCTTTCTATTCAAAATAATATTACTGGAAGATGGTTTTTTGGTCTTTCACTCATTGCCAAAGAAAAATTTCTAAGGATCCCTCCTATGATATTACCAGATAATTTTCTAGGCTTTCATTTGAAAACTTACCATTATTTATTGATCTCTTATAGCAAAATTATAATCTTAACTCATACATTTAATGTAGACAATATATACCCATCCAAAAGGGTGCTTGAAATTGAAATCGAGTATAAAGTTAATAACAAAGGTTATCATTCATTTTATGTTTTACAGGAAAACGAGATTGGAAAGGAAATCTCACGAGGAATCGAGAAAGTAAGGAAATTCTTGGTTTTGCACTAAAGTGTAAAAATTTCTTCAATACAGGAGAAGGCAAATGTTATCCACATAATTTCTTAGTAGAATATGATGTTGACTTCAAAGCTTTAATGAGATGATATCAAACTTCATTACAAGAAGGAGAGTCTAAGCCTTTATAATAGCAACCATTATAAAGCACATAAAGGAAGCATTAAGAAAATAAGCAAACATTAATCCCAAAGGAAGGTTGTTAACGTCGCCTTTCTTCAATGACGCACCTCATCGATGCCACTCATTATCAATATAGCTCCTCTCCAACGTTGCTTATTATTGGGACTGTTCTCCATTAATATCACCACTCATCAACACTGACTAGCGATGCATCTCTTCCAAGAAAAGTGCCGAAAGAATGGAAATGAGTTAATGCCGACATCAATTATGCCAACCCTCATCAACGTTGGCATCACATATCATTAACAAAGCCAATAATCTAAGACAACGTCGGTGCTGCCCATCATCCATATGGTTGGATGAACTCACATCACAAAGCGATGCCGAATGGAATCGGCGCCGTAGGTTATCAAAGAACATAATGATATCGAGCATGATCGATACTATAATTTATAGGTGTTATAACAACATAATCTACATTATGCTTCATGAATGCCACAACCTATTGATTCCAACTTTAATCTATGGAGATAATTCATCCATGCCACTCTTCATCAATGCCACCCATCACTGATGTCGCTGATTAATGATCAATGTCGTCATTCCACGGTGTTGATGACAAATGTCGATAATATCTATAGAGGCTATACATGTGATGTTGATGATGAACATCACCAATGTCTATTGAAGTTGTCGAAGCCAATTGTGTCGAGAGTCATCAATGCTGATGCTATGTTGGATGAAGCTACTCTTTCCTAATTATATTAGCACCGCTCCTCATCAATGCTTCATGCCACTCACAGCTAATACTGTCAACAAGCACCTTAATGCATAAGATCATCGACACCAAAGACCATTGCTGCTAAGGCGGCATCGAAGTTCTATTATGGTCGTCATCAAACAAAGACCAGCGCATAGCAACATTGAGATTGTCGAAATTGTTGCCGAAGAGTGTTGAAGTCATGCGGCGCCCACCCCTATAAATACGGACCTAGGAGTTGTGGAGATAGAGGATCATTTTTCTTCTCTCCCTTCTGAAATCAAAGCATTGTAATCCTAAATTATATTAGGGAAATTGTCAATTAATTGTAAACCTCATAATTCTATGACAAGGAACATGGACAATGTCAAATATAGCCTATTAGACTATGAACGATGATAAGCATAGCCTATTTTGCCAATGCATAACATCGAACGTAACTTAATTTACCTATTGACGTGACTATGCACTTTGAATGCTATTGATATTGACATGTATACAATAAAACTCTCTAGTCCCAAAGCTCAACGTGATTATCTCCGAAGGGCTTTGGACTAAACAAGAAATTATATGCATAATTACTATTTTGCCTCACATATGAACATTGGACTTTGAATATAAAGACCAATCTCCTAGCCCATTAACATGCTTAATGGACTATGTCATTAATTTGCTACTTGTCTTCTTTATCTCCTTTGAATATATGGCATGAGCCTTTGAGTATTTTATTCCAAATCGCCACATGGATTCTTGAATATTTCATTCCAAGCGACCTTAAGGGATCTTGAATATCATATTCTAAGAAAATAGCTGGACTTTCAACTATATAATATCAAATGCTCAATGGCATTATAAATCCTTCTCTTAAGACTTTGCCTTGCATCTATCCTCGAATGATAGACTTGTTCTTGATGGTACTCTTTGGTTATTTGCTAATTAAGTCCTTATTATGGTGTTATCAAGGGTTAGTTTATCACGATTAGCATCATGGGTGTTATACCTGTCTTCTTGGTCTAACAGATTACATTAGAATGTCTAATGATAAATCTCGCACATGAAAGAGAAATTATGAATTTTGTTAATGTCGAAAAAGGAACTTCCTCAAACTTAAGTAAGCCATTAAGAGTATTGATTCTACCGTGTGGCATGATGCAAAAATCTGAAATGGATTTTAATATGTTATCAAAATATGATTTTGATATTGGCACCCAAAAGGATACGATCCATCGACTATAGAAGTACCTTTAGAAAGAAGATTAATGTAATTAGAATATAATCCACGTTGATAAGAACAACATCGTAAGTTTCAGTTGTCGAAACTAACATAAAGGATCAATTATTCAACACACTTCACTTAATTCGGATTTTAGTTGCAAAATTTATTGTTCAGTATGACTTTGAGTTTCATTACATATATGTTGCATAATTCTAAATAATGATTTAGAATAGACTTTTGCACATAACAATCAAAATGTCTCGAAGTCACTGGAAACAACGACGGAGTTTGTGAATATTGGATATGATTCAAGAAATGATACGAAAGTGTTATTCGGTAAGCATCAGAGTTAAGTGAGTATTTTGACATAAAAATTGAATAATTTGAATTTCAGTTAAAATGCAGAGGGAGCATGTGTTTATAAGAAAGAATATTAATAGGTAGTAAAATATATTTCTAAAACTATAAGTAAATAACAAAATTATGATTGTTAATGATGTATTCATGTTAAAATCATTTCGGTGGTTGTTTAGTACTCGACATTGGATTTGAAAATGGCATCTTTTATAGTTAGTATAAAAGAATGTTGGGTATGTCCCAAATGATATACATAGACATAAAATTAAAATTGTTTAATATGAGTGTTAACCCGCCTTTTGGCAAGGCCGTGGATAGGCGGATTTAACTAAATCGACTACTCGTTTGTCGATATTGTAATACGATGGATTTGAGCCAGTTGGATGGATAGATGATCAGTCATGGATGCACTACGCCATAGATTGCATACTGCAACACCAAAGAAGTGATGCAGGAAGTGCCAAAAAATGTTGCTGTAGGCTAAAAAAGGGCAAAGGCAACACTTTCTCGGTGATGCATTTTGTCGCGTTGCCGCAGACCTCAAAGGCAACATTTTGACTATCTAAAGCAACATAAGAAATATTGTTTCAATAGAACCCTATTTGGGTCTATAGCAACATCCATAGGTGTATGTAGCAACATTCCAAAATGTTGCTATAGATATTAACTTTCTGAATTTGTGGGGCCCACAATGTAGAGCATATTTGATTTTTTAATAGAAATAAATATTTATTTAATAAAATGCTATTGCACAGAATTTGATATTCAAACAGTAATTTATTTAAATAAATATTTTATTTCAACATTTGAAATAGTACAAATTCCTGACTCCACTATTTTACAATTCAATGATATATAACACCGATATTCGCATATACAGATATTCCTCACTACATCACTCAGTTCACTCATTACATATGCAGTTTTAATTTATACAGACACCGACATTGACAAATATATGACGAGCCGAGTGCCGAGCCGAAGGCGAGCCGAGTAGCGGGTCCGGGCGCAGCGCACAATTTGATTTGACTCTGTCTTCAAGCTATAGAATTATATGTGACCGAGTAGCGGGTCCGGGCACACAATTCATCTGATTTCGGAAGATCGAGCCTTCTTTGAAACCTGTCTTCAAGCTCATGCACTCATACACTCATGCACATTTGATTTGACTCTGTCTTCAAGCTTGTATCCAGCTGTCCAGTCTTCAATACCTGTCACATATAATTCAAAAGCAGTAATCTGGAAAATAATATTTAACTCGAACAGAAAATGAAAATATTTTTGTTATATTATTTGCCTCAGGTATTTGGGTTGTTATAATTCAAAAGCCAAACATGAATGCAACACATGGATACAAGACAGTATGGAAGACAGCAAGCAACAGTTCAGGCAAAAATGCACAAAGGATAAGCCAAGTGCACAAAGTAGTACTCAACACAGCAAGCAACATAACATGACCAAGAAATGCATGTACATGGATGAACATACATGCATCATAAGGCTTGGTACAAGAAACTACTCAAGTGCAACTACTCAAGTGCAAGTTCATACTCAAGTGCAGCCAGATATGTAGACAAGCCAAAAAAAATGGACACGGCACAAGGTCAAACCCGAGTCATCGACTAGATTCAACTCAGGGCCAAGCAACCAACAAAACAAACAAGAACCAGGTTCAGCAAAATGTAGACAAGCCAGTGCAAGAAACACAGCAGTACACATAGGCAGCCCATCAAGCAAAAACAGTGAATGCATCAGGCATGTACAAGAGAAACATAGGTAGTAATATGATATACAGAGGACTTGGAGCATCAGTTCATGTTAAAGAACAAGGTTAGCATGGTACCAGTTCAGTCCAGACCAAGCAAAACCAACAAATCTCAACACACATATGCTTGTATATATCGTGGAAATCAAAACTCAATGTTCAGATTAGTCAACAGTTTTAGAAAACCAAAGATCACTTTCAAAGTTCTGATTTTCAAAAATGCAGAAGTTTTCAAGTGAAGCAGTTTTCAAGAGGACAGCAGAATACAAATACTTCAAGTTCTGGTTTAACAAATGCAGCAAGGTACAAAGGTATGTGAACCAGTTTAACAAAGGTTCAAGTTCTGGTTTTAACAAATGCAGCAGAAAGGAGCTAACAAGCTCAGATTAGAAATCAAAAACAAGCCAGTGAACCAAAATCCAACATACCAAATAATATCACATCGCAATTCATCATTGGCAAAGCAAAATCAAGCTAGTGAATCAAAATCCAACATACCAATACATCATCGCAATCCAACATACCAGATTTCTCAAAGTCCAATAGAAAGATTAAACTCGAGATTATAGGAAATAAAGCCTATAAATAAATCCCAATTCATCATCGGCAAAAGCGTGCGAGTGTAACCAAAATCGAGAATAATCAAGTAAACCAGAAGGCGGAAAACATACCAAATAATATCACATCGCACCCGACGACGAAGTCAAAGCAATTCGAGCAATCAATCAAGGAGAAGGAAGGAGCAAGCTACCAGGAATGTTTCTCACACTAGATTCGATCAATCAGAGCATCAAAGCAACTGGAATCGCGTGCCCTAGTTTTCACAGAGAGGAACGAGAATGAAAAATCCCGTGCCCTAATTTTCACACAGAGAGGAACGAGAAAGAAAAGTAAAGCGGGAAATGGAAATTGCTAAGGTGTGGATTGATGGTGTGGATTGATGGTTGAGATTTTGTTTTAAATGATGGTGTCGATCGCTGAGGTGTAAAATTTTATTAATTTTATTAATTTGAATATATTTATAGCTACTGCAACATTTTGCTGATATCTATGCTAAAACATTGAAGTGAATGTTGCAATAGACAAAAATCAGCATAGCTATCGTTACATTGTAGCTAGCAACACCTTGTAATTTCGTTGCAATAGGCCATCTATGGCGTAGTGATGGTTCGATGTGGATCATTCGATCAAGGTGGCTCGGTCGTACATGGCTCGGTCAAGGAGAGGAGATCATGCATGGTTCGGCCATGGTGCTTAAGCCAAGGTGGCCCGGTGCGACTGGCTCGGCAAGCATGGCTCGATATAAGTGGGTCGGTGTTGTGAAGGTTTTGGATTGGTAGGAAGCCGGGTCGGTTATTGGAGTGGGTCGGCAGTGAAGGTGGTTCGGTTTGGTTGGGAGGTGGTTTGGTTGAAATGGCTCGGGTTCAGCATGGAATTATACTCAGGTCAGCATCTTGGACTGGATCGGCATGGAAGGGACTGGGCTAGGTTGGCTATGATGAGAGAACATCTTTGGTTCGGCATTCTATTCTGGGGTCAATATACATATGTGGTTCGGCGTATTTGGAAGTGGATTGGCATGCTTGAGAGGTATCAGAGTCAGGAGTGGCTCGGTGTTGGAGTATGGATATGGTTCAGTTAAGGTAAGTCGGCATTAGTCGATCGGAATGTGTGGGTCGGCATCTCGTTCTGGGTTCGACAAGCATTTGAAGACATGATTGGTAGTTTGGTTTTGGATTGGTAAGGAAGGGGGTCGACAGTTTGGTTCTGGGTCGGTAAGTATGGGATCAGCATATTGAATGGGGTCGGTAGCTTCGAGTCATAGCTCACTTACCTCGGGTTGGCGTGTGTAAGTCTTCGGGTTGGCATGAATGGAGGGGATGACATTGAATGAGTAGATGGGATCGGCATGTTGGATTTAGGGTCGGCTATGGTCTTGATGGGCCCGGATCACTTAGGAAGCCCAGTAACTCGGATTTTTCCTATAAATACAGCATGTGGGGCTTCAAAAAAGGGGATCTTCATTCTGTTTCCCTTCCTCTTCTCCACTAAGGCTACTCTGCCATTATTGTTTTGAAAACTCCGGATTGTAATTGTACTTGATTCAGATATCAATAAAAAGGAAATTTCTGGAGTGGACGTAGGCCAGAGTCAGCCAAACCACTATAAATCCCCTGTTATTACTGCTTTCTTTTTTATTTTAACCTTTCTTCATATTTAAACTCTCTACATACTTTCTATCTGCGATCTGTGACTGTGATTTGGTGCTTTCATCTAGATTTGGGTGTTAGTGTCCAATTTTGGCGCTAACAATGAGCATGTAAGACGAGTTCCTTATGCACCGGCAATATAAATTATCATACATGTTACATTGTCTACAATATCACATTTCACTCATGTATTTGATACATAGAGCAAATAACAAATCCAAATTAAGATCACTTAATGACGGTTTAGAGTGTTCTTGAGTATTTATGAAATACTAGAAAATTGTTTATAGAAACAATAAACTTCTTATGAAGGAGTGCGTGGTCTTGAACTTCATTAATGATATCGAGTATAGTATGTCGATCCTAAATTCATGTTCAAACTTAAGAACTTTAAGTTGGAATTGTTCCAAACAATAAGTAATAGCTGATTTAACCAATGGCCACCGCAACGTAAGAAGTGTACAAAAATACATAATTTATAACTGAGCAAAGGGTAATTCCAAATGTTAAGAATCCTATGACATTGTTGTATAATAATAATGCCATGGTACAGTCCGTAAAAGATCCTAGAGCTCACTAGAGATTGGGAGACATACTCCGAATAGTTTTACAAGACAAAGGTAGTTTATCAATGATAGAGAGAGTTGATTGACAGAGTGGATAATTAAAACAAAATAGCATACATGTTCACTAAAGGACTGAGCCCATTTTTTTGAGAAAACCGGTCGATGAAATTGGAATAAGATTCCATAATTGACCCTAATGGAGTTAGGGATATGCCTTAGGGACAATTATGTATGTTACATATATCTAACTCGATAACCAATCTTGCTTAAAATAAAAGGTATTTTCTTTGTATTATATTCTTGATATAATTTATTATATTAATTATTTATTTAATTAAAAGTATATTTGTAAATGGTATGTTTTGTGATAGTAGTTGTAATGTGTTGTAATCTTGAGTAATTTATCACAATAATATAAACATACCATTTTAAATATTCCTAGTCAAGATGTATCAAGACTGAATACCGATACACCCGTTGAGACTAGAGTATGTAATGCTCACCAAACATTGGGCAGTGCATTATTCATGGGTGTTGGAGGCACCAGAGGTTATATACTAATAGTTATTTGATAACTATGTAATGACTCTCCCGATAGTTTTCTATTGGTAAATGTAACCAAGGTCAAATAGAGCATATCCATGAGATAATTTTACATAACTCCCTCGACTTGAGAATATCGTCGAGATTTATTATGGAAACTCCACTTTGATTATAGGTAAATCATGGCACGACGTCCGTCGAACTACTATAGTGGGTTAAGTGGATGCACTGAAAGTGAAACATTATTCAAGAGAGAATTCGTTTACTCAATTACATGGTGTTAATATCACGGGGTCAACTTAAGTCAACTTAAAATCAAAGTCTCTGGCCATAGCAGTTTGGTTAATAATAATTGTTATTATTGAACCAAGGATTATGTGTTTGGACTTTCAAAGTTGAATGTGGAAAATGTGGGAATTTTGACCAAAACTAAATTCCATAAGTCCTAGCATAATATAGTTTTGACGAAGTGAATTGGTGTAAATAATTGTCACTACTTGGTAACGTTTAAATAAGTAAAACTGGATTTTACCAATAAAGATGTGTAAATGGTAAATTCAGCCAAAATGTCACACCACTAGCTAAGATGACATGCGAACATTAATGTTTGAATTTTTCAACATTAATTACTGATTGAATTTACACCTTTAAGTCACATAACCATATTTGTGAATTCTTTGAAAAAACACATAATTAATTAATTTATAAAATGTTGTAAGTTAATTAAATTAATTAATCTTTGAGAAATATTAATTATTATTTAATTTATTTGATGTTTAGGAGTTATTTGGAATTATTTGAATGCACATATAAAAGTTATATTTATGCACATCGATATATGACATATGTGTATTATTAAACAAGTTTAAATAAAAGATAATTGCATGAAGAGATTTTGGAAATTTTGTATCATTTGATTGCAAGTATATTTAGCCATACCATACGTATAGAGAGGAATGGTTGATTAAGGAAGTTTTTAATTAAAAGAAGGGAAAAGGTTTTATTTTTTCAATTAAAAATAGATCCACCGATTCATTTCGCACGGACATTCATTTTTATTAACTATTCTCTTCACTCCTCCTAAATTTCCATGGCTGAAAATCAAATCAATATTTTCAAATTTTTATCAACTCGAGTACCGAATGCATACATCAAATAAAATAAAATAAGTAGTTCGTCCTTCTTTTTGCAAAGCTAGGTGGTGATCTACTTGAGATCTAAGGAGAATTCTCAAATCCAGGTGTTTTCTCTTGGCTTCATCTAAAAGGTGAACCCCTGTTTTATTTATATGTGATTTCATTATGATTATATGTTTCTATTCTTCACCTATTCCATTCATTCATTTGTATGTATTTGGATAATGTTTTGAATATTTTGTTTATTCCCTTAAAGCAGCTTTATGCCCATCATGTTAATATGCTTAAAATCATATTGTTTACATTCTCTATTATTCACATGTTGCCAATGACAACTATTATGATCTATCTGTTATAACTGGGACAACCCACAGTGGAGTTAAAGGGTAAATTTCAAAAATATGTCCTCTTAGATCTATTGGGCCTAAGAAGCCAAAAGAGATTTTAGATCTAATCTATAAGGTGTTTTAAATAAAATTCTTTATTTTATTGATTAGGTTGAAAGACTTTGAATTTAATATAAATTTAAATGAATGAGTGTATCAAATACACCCATCTATGTAACAGTTACTTATTAAAATTAATTTTAGAAGGAAACCTTTTGTTTCCTTCTCTAGTATTTGTACAATCAATTAAGGGAATAAATCGTATTAATTAGAAAGAGAGACTTTTATTTTCTCTCTCTCTCTCTCTCTCTGATTAAATTGATGATTTGTTAATGTCATCGATGATCAATTTAAACATAACATAAAATGTGAGTATATCCAAATATACTCCAATGTATATGGTATAAGTGTAACATATAAGAAGTGTGCATAGATGATGTTTCTTTTATATGTGCCTTTATTACCCATAATATTATTTAGAATACATACATACATATATATAGAGCTTATATATACATATATACATACTTAGATGTAAATGTGTTAAAATTAAGTTTCACTATTTTATAAGTTTAAAATAAATAATAACAATTTTGAATCAGTTTCACAGTTAGAAGGCTTTTAGATAAAATTATAATTTTACATAAAAGTCCATTTTATAAATGTAAGTTAAATTAATACACACACATGGATATATATATATATATCATTGTAAATAATATTTTAAACTTAAAACAACATCTGTATGATAAAATTTATAATATAGTATATACTTTAAAATAAAGTAACAAATTAAAGTCTAGTTCTGATTTAAAAGGAAATCTAAGGGTTTATGATATTTTGTAGAAAATTCCAACTATGGTTATTAAGGTTTTTTTTTAACTTTCAAACAAACGTATGCAATAACCAAAAGATTGTATATAAAATAACAAACACAAAACACACACACACACACATATATGTATATAAACATTAATAAACTACATATGTTTTCTATTTGAATCAGTAATAGAGTTATATTATTAATTAAAACATAGATTTCAATCAAAAAGAATATATTCGTTTTCTACCATGGAAGGTTTGGAAGAAAGATTATAATGAATGAGAAAGAATGAATTGTCTATAGAAAATGATTAGTGGATATGTTTTAATTGAAAGAATGAAACTTTTCTCATTCTTTAATTAAAACTTCCCTATTTAATTCCCTTGCTTATCTATCTCTCTCCGCTCCTCTCATTTTACATGGTATGGCTGAAATTACATGCCATCAAATGACATGAAATTTCCATAAATCATTTCATGCAATTATCTTTTATTAAACCCATTCAAAATTACATCAATATCGTATATCAATGTATGCAAATATAACTTCTATAAATGCATTCAAATAATTACAAATAACTCCCAAACATCAACTAAATTAAATAATAATTAATATTTCTTAAATATTAATTTATAAAATTTATAAATTAATTATATCATGTGGTTTTCAGATAATTCATCACTAAGGTTGTGTGACTCACAGGTGTAAATTTAATCAGCGGTTAACGTCGAACAATTCGAATATTAATGTCCACACGTCACCTTAGCTAGTGCTGTGACATTTTGACTGAATTTATCGCTTGCACATCTTTTGGTAAAATCTAGTTTTACTTATTATAAGTGGTACGTGATAGTGACGATTATTTGCACCAATTCTCTTCGTCAAAACTGCATCACTTCAGACTTATTGAATTTGGTAATGGTCAAAATTCCAATATTGTCCATATTTAACTTTATAGTCTAAACACAAAACATTGGTTCAGTAATAACAATTATTATTAACAAAGCTACTCTAGCCAGAGATTTTGACATTGAGTTAACCTCAATTAACCGTGATACTAACCCCATATAACTGAGGAGACGAATCCTCTCTTTATTAGTGTTTCACTTCCAATACTTCCACTCGACCCAACTAAAGTCATTCGATTGACGACGTGCATGATTTATCTATAATCAAAGTGGAGCTTTCATATTGAAGATCATCTTCTCATGTCAGGAGAAATGTGTAAATTAGTCACTTCGATATTTTCTATTTAACCTTAGTTATATTTACCAACGGAAAACTATCGAGTGATTCATCCAATCACCATCAGTACGTAAACCCTTGGTTCCTCCAACAACCATGAGTAATACACTACCCAATATTTGAAGAGTGTTACGTACTCTAGTCTCAACAGATGCATCGATGTCCAGTCTCAATACATCTTAACTAGGAATATTTAAAATGATATGCTTATCATATTATGATATAATACTCATAATTACAACTATCTGTAACCGCTATCACAAACACATCATTTATGTACTTTCTAACATATATACTTGAATTAACTTATTAGTTATTTATAACATTTTATAACAAGTATATAATAGAAAGGAAACAACTTTTATTTTGAACAAGGTTGGTTATCGAGTTAGATTTATGTGACAAATTACATAATTTCCCTTAAGGCATACCCCTAACTCTATTAATCTCCCACTTGCACTTGAGGTCAATTACGGAATCTTATTCTAACTTCTCCAATCGGTTTCTTCAAAACCAATCAGGTCAGTCCCTAAGTGAATGAGTATGCTATTATGTTTCAATTATCTACTATGTCATCAACTCCCTCTAATGCCGATAAACTGTCTTTATCATGTAGAACAATCCAAGGTATGTATCTCGACCTCTAGTAAGCTCTAAGTTCTATTACAAACTATATCATGACATTGTTATCATATAACAATGTTATGGGATTCTCAACATTTGGAATCACCCTTCAAATTTGTTATAAATTTATGCATTTACTATATATATATACATTGCTTTTATTATTGCACCATTGAAGGTGACGTATTTGGCCATTTATTAAGTCATTCACATTCTCTCATTTGGAACATTTCAAAATTAAAGCTTCTTAAACAAGCTTTGAATATGAATTTATATTGGCATACCATACTCAATATCACATATGAAGTCTAAGTCTGAATACTCCTTCATAAGGAGTTTGTTGTTTCTATAAACAATTCTCTTGTATATCGCAAATACACGAAAACACTCTAAACTGTCATTTAGTGACCTTAATTTGGATTTGATATTTTCTTCACGTATCAAATACATAAACAAATCATGACACCATAAAGAACATAACATGTATGATAATTCCTATTGCCAATGATTAAGGAATCCATCTTAAATGTTTCTCAGTAAGCATTTTTAATAAGGTGTTTCTGCATATTGTCTGGGACATTCCCAATGTTCTTTACTAACTATAAAAGACATCATTTGCAGATCCAATGTTGAGTATTAAGACAACTAAAAGCCGATTGTAACACAATTACATTATTAACCATCAACAGCATGTTGTTTTCTTATGTTTAGAAGTATCAATATACCTTCAACATTCTTTCTTATGGACACATGCTTCCTCTGCATTTTGACTGAAATCAAACTATTTAATATTTCTATCAAAATACTTATTCAATTTTGATGCTTGTTAGATGATACTTTCCTATCGGTTCTCGGATCATATCCGAAACCCACAAACTCAATATCGCTCCCACTAACTTCGAGACACTTTGGTTGTTATGTGCAAACAGTATAATCTAAACCTTTATTTATAATCTGTTTCAACACATATGTACCAAAATACAAAGTCATACTAGGCGATAATTTTGTGAGTAAATTCGAATCAACTTGAGCACATCGAATGATGAATTTGTTATGCTAATTTCGACAAATGAAATTCACGATGTATTCTTATCAATGTGGCTCACTATATTCCAACTGCATTTGTCTTTAGCTTAAAGACACACTTTTGATCTGGATCATATCTCTTCGGGCACAACTATTAAAATCATATTTTGATAATGTACTTGAAATCTGTTTCTAATTTGAGCATCGTACCATATCACAGAGTCAATACTCTTAACGTTTTAATTAAACAACGGATGATTACTTATTCTTGACATTGACAAGAAACACACAGTTTCTCTTTGTCATGCAAGAATACTCACCAGACATTCTAATGTGTTATGTTCATTTAGTTTGGTTAATTTCATTTCATCCCTTGCAATCGTATTAACCTTAGATCGTATCCATATTCATTTTACTATCAATAATTTCTCAAAGAAATTCCTTCACCACGAAGTTTATACTCCTTGAAATAACAGTTGCTTCTCAGTGCAACAGAATGGGCATTCATAAACATTTTATGAATTGCCTTATATAAAACTGATTTGGTGTTAGTTCACATCATAAATTAGTCATCCAATGACCATCGTTTCCAAACTTCTTTTGGTGTGATTCACACAAGACCCCTTACGTACAATTATTATGTGCGGTCTTTTGAATCACACAACCTTAAAACTCCTTGGCCAAGGACATGATAGGGTTTCTTATTAACCCTTACCTTGTATGATTTTGTAAACTATCTTTGGATGATATTAATTTTAACCTTGTGTATTGTTCTTAAGTACACACCTTATAGAAAGAATTTAACTTAACTTAACTTAATATTAATCATGCTTTGTCCAACAAAGTTCGATTACTCCTTATCAATACATTAATATTATAAGAAGAAGTGACTCTTGAGACTGAATCTATGTTCACTTTAGGTACATTTTGGAACTCTTTCCAATATACCTACCCATTTAATAAAATCGAATCATTTTGTTGCTTGTTATTTTACTTACTTCTATATTATATGAGCTTAACATAGACACACTACGTGTGTATCAAACGCACATGTCCATGTCGATGATAATTCATCTATGAATATAACGAAGTATGTGGAACCATTTTGGTATTAATAGGCTTGTGTTGCATACATCTATATGTATCAATCTGAAGAGTTCATCAACTCTTACGACCTCTGCCACAGAATGGGCGCATTACCTTTTATTGTTTGAGATATAATTCACTAGTACCATAACTTCATAATAATACAATCAAAGAATTCTTTCTCCAAACTTTGGCTTATTCCATAATTCCAAAGCAATTGCAAACAATTTAGATACTTTTCTATTTTCCAGTGCATCACAAATACCACAATTATAGTTTTATTTTATAATTAACATTCATAATATTCATATTAAAATAAACTATGTCTATTTTTCAGTCAGCACTGAAAAAATGTTATTATTTCATAAATAACGTTTGGTGCATTTTACAAAAACAATTTTCATAATTTGATGCGTCTAAAAAGTGCTATGTGACATGCTCCCATTATTTTTGCTATTACTATAATAGCATTTGAAATATGAAGCTCAATTTTACCACTTAATATGTAACATTCCCCCTTTTTGACCGCCTCCAGTCGGTAATTAAACCAACTCGAAACGTTCAAAAAGACGAATTGTTATTTAGTTTATAAGGTTTAAACAGAATCAGCCACAGAAACACAGATAATAACAATCAATTAAAACAAATGAGAATTTATTTCATTACTATAAATCTTTTATATACATCAGAGTTTATACAATTTTTTATACTGATACAGCGGAATATTTAAAATACAATTTTCTTCTGAACTAAAAATGATTCTTTACTCCCTCTCTCTAACTTCGTTGCTCGAAAATCTTCAAGCTGTAAAAATACTCGGTCTGACCCGAGTATTATATTCAAAAGAAAATAATACACAGGTCAGTCTAATTCAAACCAGTTTATTAGTGCATAGAGGCAGTAATAATTTAAATAGACGACAGTCACAATAATTCCCGTCTATCCAATCCTTTTAACAAAGAAATCGGATAATGAAAATTTAACACTAAACAGTGTTAAACAATAAATCAGCAGATTTAAAACATCAACAGAGATAAATAAACAATTTATCAATCGACTAAGTCAATTCAAAACAATTAAAATTGTCACTTTAAAACCATCAAAGTTTGATTGGCTGCCGTACACGCACGCGTGTACGGCCTCGCCAATACGGTGAAGAAATCATCACAACACCAAATGTAAATCAACAAAACGAAAGTACAGAGGTCAAGTCACAATAATCGCGACTCAACACTACTGCACAGTGAAATAGAGGCAAAGCTTATGTCATACTAGGTTCATAAGACCCAAACATGCAGCTGATTCAAATAATGTCAACAAAAGGATGGTGAAGTAGTGACACAGCATAGCATAGTGCAACACAGTGACAAGCTACACAACAGAGGTAACTGGCATCAACATGTATACAAACATGAGTTAGTGACTAATGTACAAGTTCCACAATCAAAACAACATCAATGAAATGAAGTCTGTGTGCCAAAAAAGGGTTAGCGGTAATGTAAATACAGACTGCTCATAAATGAAGACCACATGAGCTCAATGCGTCCCAAATACTAAATGAAATAGGCAAATTGAAACAGACTCAAGTGCACATCTAAACCAATATGAATGCAGTAACAACCACCGAGCTAAATGCAACTCAAGTGAAGATACAAACTACACAAAAGTTCAAGTGAATCAAGTTCAGATATGCAACTCAATAAAGCAACACTGGAATATGCAGACAACAGTGAACTCAACTCAAGGCTAAGACCAACATATCAATGCCACAGTATGCTACAGAGAAACTGACCAGAAAGTTGAACTGCAGTGCAACTTCAACACCAACTCAAAACAAACCAAATCAGTGTGCAGACGAAGACAACTCCAGAACTAGTCAGAGCAAAATTCTATCAAGTAAACTACATGATTCAAGCTACATGAAGCATGTCGACCAATTCACAATGAATATAATGAATGGCAATGGATGGAAACAACATAGGACAGTGAAGAATCAAAGTCGAAGCCGACCAGAATTAAGTTTAACAATCTAATAAAGTCAAATTCGAGGCATGACAGAATTTCACAGAATCAAACATGGTGTAAGTCATAAAAAAAAAATTGAAGCCGAGAATTTTAAAAACCAAGTCCAGGCCGAAGTCAATGTGGAACAAGTCAAATTCAAATCAAAGCATATAAATTAGATACCAGTGTAGCATAACAGAGGTGGGTATATGCATGTACTAGCAGTGGGCA
This sequence comes from Allium fistulosum, assembly GCA_030737815.1. Taxonomy (NCBI): domain Eukaryota; kingdom Viridiplantae; phylum Streptophyta; class Magnoliopsida; order Asparagales; family Amaryllidaceae; genus Allium; species Allium fistulosum. Next base: position 1,132,397,182 of record CM060906.1, on the reverse strand, counting down.
GTGAAAACAATGAACTTGAATTGCAGACATACCATTTTTTTACAAGACAGAATCATTTAAAAATTTGAATTAGATGTGAGAATTACTCACAAAATTCCCAACATATAGACAGTGAACACTACAGGTAAGTGGACACTATCGGCATGTTGATAACAAAGCACTGCAACTAAAAAGACTCGAGTGATGAAGCACTGAAATGATGCAATTGTACAGACAACAAATGAATAGCCGTGACACTACAGAGCTACCCCAGGCAAAATGATAAACCAAATATATACATGCAAGAATGCATATATATACATGTACAATGCCCAGAGATAATGAAACTGAAGGGCCCAAATATTGAAAATGTTTCAAAGCCGAAGCCCAAAAGAAGTATGCAGTCCAACATCAAAGAACACTTGCCACCGTGGTGAGGCAGTGCAACATAATGAATGAAACAACTTTTCAAAACTGTCACCCCTAATTTTAGCATACATAAACAAGGAAAATATGGGTGCAGTGAGAACTATATCTAATGGCTGTAGCAATAGACGTCAATAGCAACATGCAGCTGTAAACAAATACAAGCCTAAGAAATCTGAGGGCCAAGGCTGAAGTAAACAAGAACAACTATGAACACAATATGAATCAGTGTCAACAAATGGTCAAGTGAAATGCAGACAACAGAAAAATCAAATAAGGTCAAAAGTATAACCGAAGCCAACAGAGATCGAAATCACAGTTGAACAAGGTTAAAAATCGATCAAATTCGATCAACATAAAATCAAGTGAAAGCCAAGGCCAACAAGAAATCTGGCCAAGTCAAAATTCATCAATCATCGAAACAAAAATCGAATGACTTAAGCACAGTATAGAGAGTGGATTAGATGTGAGTGATAGTTCACTCACCTTCGCTTGAATCGCTCGCGAGTTGAAGCCGTGGAAATCGAAGAGTTGAACGAGCCCTTGTTTTGAATCGCCATTTTTATCTTGCTTACGTTCGAACGAAGAATTTTTTTTTTCTTTTAGGCTGCCATTGATTTATTTGTTTCCTAGGGTTTTTTGAATGAGGGAAGTAAAGGGGGAAACGGGTTTAACAGAGATAAGGGGGAAGGATCGTGGGTGGTATGAGTATAGGGTATGGCTGAAGTATGGGTTTAAACGTGATTTTTTCTTTTCTTATTTTAAATTTTGTTTTTATTATTGTTATATATTTTGTTTTTTTATTAATAAACTTGTGCTATTTAAATTTTGTAGATAAAATTTATTTCCTTTTAAACATCATTACTTATTTTACATTTATTTGCATATATCATAGCAATTTCAAAAATGTGAAGTTTTTAATTTGATCGAACAAGATGAATTCGATTTTTAAAATCCAAAGATTTTATATTTTAAAATTTTAAAGCAGATTGTCTTATTATTATATAAATCCCGATTCAATTTTAGATTCAAATCTATTTCTCATTTTAAACTTAACGAATTCAGACAATTTCGCAATTTAAATCAAAATTTAATTCAAATTTCAATTTAAAATGGTTTAAAAATTCGGGATCGTTACATAATACATGCTATTTATTTTATTTGTTATAACTAGTTTACAGTTGAGGATTTTTTGATCAAATATCTTAAATTAAAATAAATAAATCTCATAGAAAACAAATTCTACTTGAAAATACATTTTGGAATAGAAATCATATTTCTTATTCCAATGTTAAGTATCAGCTATTATTTTACAATTTTCATTTCGATGTTTATTTATGAAGCATAAGCGACCATTCAATTTCTTCATCCCAACTATGCGTTAGGTTACTTCCACTCTTTTACATTCAATTTCCTTTTAAAACGATCGAACCATTCAAAAGAAATCCTTACTACGATATTATAACGAACTCTTTACAAAAGTACATTTGGTCATCCTTAACTTTTAAGGGTATTAAAAAAATTGCAATTTACGTAAATTGATCAAACTAACATTGCAACAAGTTCTTATATCAATTTTGTAGCCTTTGGTCCAATGTTACATTTAACACAATAAGATTATTATTGTAATCAATCATATTGAATACACAATTTCACACTACAGTTTACTTGCATATTTCAATAAACTAATTTCATCGAGGCTCATACATTACGAATTATGACCGTTCACCATATAAAATTTGTATGTGATCGTATATGGGTGAAGTATTCATATTCTTATATTACTTTTAGAGTTCGAAACTCATTGAAGACAATACACGGTCAAGTAAACTCGTAAGTGATCAAGTTACGAATGTATTTAGTGCTTGTATAATTAGGCGCTTGAATGGGTCAACATGCAACAATTTATTGGTAAGTATATTTTAGAGGGAATTAGGCACAAGAACAAACTTTGGAAAAAATTTAGGTTGAAGGACAAACTTTAAAAGAAAATTAGTCAGAAGGACAATGCTAGTTATAACTAGCATTATATTCAGTTTTTACAGTATAGAAAATGCTATTATAACTAGCATTATATTCAGTTTTACACTGTACAAAATGCTAACTATATTTAGCATTGTCCTTCAACCTAATTTTTTTCAAAGTTTGTCCTTCAGCCTAAAAACGAAACTTGTTGTCCTTCAGCCTAATTTTTTTTCAAAGTTTGTCCTTATACCTATTTTCCACTATATTTTATATTTTATTTTTTTCAATATTAATTCAGTTCATTTGTATACTTTAATTGACAAACATTTTATCAACTATATTGATTGCATAAATTTATTAATGTGGATTATATAACTTCATAAACAGTTGTTCTTACAATATCGAAAAGGTTAGGTGTTACCATTTTATTTTTTTAATAAGGTTTCGACTAGTCTTTTATGTTTCTCTAAACTCTAAGATGAAACATAAAAGTCTTTCAATTTCACTAGTGGGTGCTAGGACTCGTATGTCTTGGGATTCTGACCTTCGGTTTGCTCAACAAGTCATAGTCCCATAAATAATGGATAACTCTTTATCAGTTGTATTAGACACAACTCCTAACCCATGATTCCTTGTCCTAATCTCATTTCGACCTTGAGTTTGCTCAGCAAATCGAAAGAAGTTATTCACTCGTACCTACCATTTCATGACGGTCTAAGTATAATATATGTACCTTGAGTTTGCTCAACGAAGTTAATTACATCATTTTATAAATTAATTAAATCATGTGGTTGTTTTGGATAATTTATCATTGCGGTTGTGCGACTCAAAGGTGTAAATTCAGTCAATGGTTAATATTGAACAATTCGAATATTAACGTTCACACGTCATCTTAGCTAGTGATGTGACATTTTGAATTTATCACTTATACATCTTTTGGTAAAATCTAATTTTACTTATCATAAGTAGTACTTGATAGTTATGATTATTTACACCAATTCTCTTCTTCAAAACTGTATCACTTCGGACTTATGGAATTGGTAGTGGTCAAAATTCCAATATCATCCATATTCAACTTTATAGTCCAAACAAAAAGTCCTTTGTTCAATAATAACAATTATTATTAACCTAACTACTCTGGCCATATATTTTGAATTTGAGTTGACTTCGGTTGACCGTGATATTAACCTTATAGAACCGCTGAGACGAATCCTCTCTTGAATAGTGTTTCACTTACAACACTTTCACTGACCCAACTAAAGTCGCTCGATGGATGATGTGCCACGATTTAACTATAACCAAAGCGAAGCTTTCATATTGAAGATCAACGCTATTCTCAAGTCAAGAGAACTACGTAAATTAGTTACTTAGATATTTTATGTTTGACCGTAGCTATATTAGACAATAGAAAAATATCGAGTGAGTCATTCCAAGGTTATTCAATAACTATCGGTACGTAACCCCTTAGTGCCCCTAGTAGCCAGTAATACACTATCCAACATTTGGAGAGCGTAACGTACTCCAGTCTCAATAGATGCATCGATGTCCAGTCTCAACATATCTTGACCAGGAATATTTAAAATGATGTGCTTGTCATATTGTGATATAATACTCATTGTTATAACTATTTATAACCACTATTACAAACACATCATTTATGAACTTGCTAGCATATATACTTAAATTAACTTATTAATTATTTATGACATTTTATAATAAGTATAGAACAGAAATGAAATACCTTTTATTTTGAACAAGACTGATTATCGAGTTAGAATATGTAACAAATTATATAATTGCGCCTAGTGCATATCCCTGACTCTGTCACTATCCTTATTTTATTTGGTTGTTTATGGTATATATTTATTAGATCTACTTTTGAATATCACAATTTATGCATGTGTTGTCCAATTCTTTCATATAGAAACTGTTGTTTAAATAACAATTTGAAATAATTTGTTTATATAACTTTAGTTTCATATTGCAAAATTGAAAATTGAAGAATTTCTGTCAAGTCGTTTTGAATTTTTGTTTGTTACTTACATAAAATTTTAGGTAGACTTGAAATTCATAAGTTTAAAAAAAGGAAAGGTTAACATTTTAATTGAAATCTAATTTTAAATTAGCTAATATAATTTTATTACTTGTTACATAAAATACAAACATGAACAAAGTACAAATGCTATTTATTTGAAATAATTTGGAACATAAGCATAAGTTTTGTATGATTTTTGATTTGGATATAAATCTTTTCATCATTGTACACAATTTATTATAAGTGAACTTTTATGCAAAATGTTACATTCCCCTTTTAACGATTTTTGTTAAGGTTGGATTTTATTTTACTAACTGTAGTTTTCAAATATATACACACATATAATTGCATGTCCCTTTGACTTAAAATTAATAAAACAGATTATTATATGTAACCATTAACTCAGTATCAAAATCTTATTAAATTATATATTGTTGTAAGTTTTGATTTCATAGTGTGTAAACTAGTTCATCTTGATTTTAATATATGTGTGTGTGTGTGCACAAGACCCCCCTCTCCCCCCCTCTCACACACACACATATTATTAGTTAAAATTTTAAACAACAAAGACATGTGTGAATTCAATATCAAATGGCATTTAATATGTCAATTAGTCTAATTAAAAAAAAGAGAAATGAAAGGTTTCTTTCTTTGCATTTATTGCATCATCTTCCCTTAATTTATTATTTGTGGTAAGAGAAAGAAACAAAAGATTTCTTTCTCTAAACTTTTACATATTTACACACACACACACTGCCTATATGTAGCTCTACCATTCAAACACATGAATATATTTGATACATTCATTATGTTTCATACAAATTTAAATCAAATTTAAAATTAATTTTAATCAAGTTAAATAAAATATGATTTTATGTAGAACATATTAGATTGGATCTAATAATCTTTTAGACTTCACAGGCCTAATAGATCCAAAATAGGATTTTTTTTCGAAATTTACCTATTTCACCCACTTTCACTAGCCCGGATCCAACAATGACAACTCTCGGGTGCTCGATTGAGTATTTGACAGTCATGTGCTTTTAGGGATACCCACTAGATTTTGCAATTGGAGCATTATAGAGGTGTGGCATCGATATTTTGGATATGTACACTTAATATTTTAGTAGTATGTGAAACCATGTTGTTATGTGTATGGGACCTGTTGTATCAGTTATTATTTGGAACTCTGTATTGTTGGGAGTTGTTATATTCTGACTTTTGTATTAGTATTTATTTATTAGTTGCTTACACTAGTGCAGTCTCTTATAAATATTGTTCATCATGTTTTATTCATGTATATTCAGTATATTATATGTTATCATTCTATCATGAGACCTTATCGATGTCTTTGTATGGTGTTTTGTTTAATTTTACCCTGACAATCTCTCTTTCGTGGTATTCGAAAGTGGGGTGCTGATGTGAGGCATTGATTTTTAGGTATTACGAAGGATGGGTTGTTATAGCTAGATGTATTCTTTAGAGCACTGAGTGTCCAAAGCACCTAGGATGGAAACAGACCAGAAGCCATCTCTTACCCCTACCATGATCATATGGCCGTCGGCCTTGCAATGGCCAACTCAAATGTGCATCGTGCCTTGTGGATGGAGGAAGTTCAGTTAACATCATGTTCAAGCTTATTTTTAAGGCCCTTAAGCTCTTTGCCTCTAACATCACCCCTTGCGCTTTGCCCATCTACAGCTTTAGGAGCGTGGGCATTGTTACAATGGGTACTACCTCCTTCGTAACCACGTTCAGCAAAGAGCCTCATGCTGCAAGGATTTAGGTAAATTTTGTAGTAGTCGATTGCCCATCTGCTTATAATCTCTTGATAATATGACCAAAACTTGCGGAATTGGTCACTAGTGTCTCCTACAACCAGCTCATATGAAGTTCCCTGTCCTCGGTGGGATCGGGGAAATCCAGGGCAATCGACAAAAAGCTAGGGAGTGTTATGGGACCGCCCCTTAGACAAGCCAAGAAGGGTGTCCTCATGCTTCAGTAGGAACTTGCAACTATCAACGGTGAGTCACTCAAAAGAACCTCTGAGCCGGTCAACGCTCAGCTTCGTGTCGAGACTACCCCTCACTACTACAAAATACACATGTTGCTTCGCCTTATTTGCATCGGTTGTTACCACAACTGATGCAAATAGAAGTATTTGCATCGGTTACGTTTTAAAAACCGATGCATTTGGTATGTGGAAAGCAGTAGATGGTAAAAAAATACAATTTGCATCGGTTATCATCAACAACCGAAGAAAATATACCGATGCAAATAGTGTTAGTTGCATCGGTTTTATTTACAACCGGTGCAAAAATGTTATTCCCACGTTGAAAGCCCTGATGAAAAGTTGGCGGTAAATAATTTCGTCTCCCTCTCATTTTAACTGCGAACCTCTTCTTTTCGTCCTTCACTCGAAAACCCTAAATCCCTCTCCCGCTTTCATCTTTTCCTTTCAATCCATTCAATTATCACTTTTATTCTCTGATCCAACATTAATCAGGAATCTTAACCACAAAACAAATAAGATTTTTTTTAAAAATTCAACTGCTTGTTGTTCAAGTTCGAAATCGTGTTTGGTAATTTGCGTATGGGAATTGATGAGTTGGTCGATGCTCGCAGCGAGGTCGTGGATTGGTTTCAGGATTGGTCGATGGTGTTCACGAATCGATTTCAATCATGTAGTTGCCAAAGGGGTTGTTGGGATTGGAAGATATATTGGATGAGTACATAAAATTGAAGGAAGATAGGATAGCGATCGATCAGGTAAAACGAAGGGTTGAGGCTGCGTTTAAGGGTTTGCAGGAAGTGATGACGAATTACATTACGCCTCAGTCCCCTTCTCTTTTGGGCGCAAATCCGAGTGTCTGTTCTCCTTCACAAGGTGTGCTTGTTTTGAATATTGTATGTTTCCTTTTAAAAATGATTTTGTATTGGCTGGATTGATGAGATTCAGAGATCTTTGGCAAACAAATGCAAATTTGCTCTTGTTTTTTAAGAAACTGAAATATCATAACTCAATTTGGTTCAATACTCAATATCCGAAGTTATTACTTATCAAAGTCAAGAAAATACGAAAACATTTGTTTTAGGTTAAAGTGAAAGTTAATATAATAATTTTTTTGATTACATTTACATCTCCACTTTGAAATTTCAACTTTTAATTTTTAAAATGCTATTAAAACTGTCCCTAAATGGTTGACTTGATTTGTATATAAAAGTGTTATTTTTAAGTTCATGAATTAAATCTAGTCATTAGATCTCGAGATTTTCCTAATTGGTGAGTGAATTAACAGAACATGCATATGGATGTGCTGTGATATTCATGTTCCTGAATCAAGTCAATAGGAGTGTCTATAGCATGCTTATCAAATTTGCTTAAAATTTAAAGTGTGGTCATGGAAAATAGTTATCCTGTGTCTCACACTTCAGCATTCTGCTTGTGAATGAGATAAAATGCAAGAACTTTGATGCAGGGATGCATTAAAATTTGATACAACCCACTTCAATATTTAACATGTTAGAAAACAAAATACATTTATCATTACTTTGTCCAATAAATTAGTATATTTGCATTAAAGTTTTGATACAATCATCTGTGTCATAGTTTTTCTGATAAAATGCAAACATAAGCAATTCTGATAAAATGGAAGTGCAGTTGTGTTGCCTTGCTCCATGGGCTCTTCTGTGGATTATGGGTGCCGTGAGTATTACCCGAATCCGCAGCCTAATCTGTCTACAACTTCTTATGTAAGCACTCTCTTCAGCTGTTTCATTTTCAAATTTTTTGCATATGCTGTAGTTGAATGTGATAGGATCTGATTCTTTCTTGTTCAATTGGAAATTTGACAGCACATCCCACCTTCTTCCCTGTAAATTTTTTTAACTGAACATTCAAGAAGAAGCTTAAGCCTGATTGATTGGTTGGTGAATGCTGATTAGTTTTTGGTTTTTTTATGGAAATTAGAGACAATTCCCTCTTTAAAAACTTATTTGTTTTACATCCTAACTTTATTCAACTACTTTATACAGTTATATTTTATTTTTATTTTTTATTTTCTTCTTTTGTTCTAAATTTAAAAATCCCGTCAAAGATGTGTATTGCGGACGATTATCAGATATGTACATATATCTTTAAGTAAAATTATCGAAATACCCTTTGAACTTCACCTATTTTTTTTTGAAAACACAGATGTATCAATAAAAGAAAATTGAAATAATGGACTCAAAACTTTTTTTAATTACAAGGATGTAATACCAAAACTTTCTTTAGTTTTGGATCCAGGTGGTTTTTTATAGCAAAGTAAACATTAAGAACTTTAGTAAAAATCACATGCTACACTACAGTAAGTGTTTAATAGCATTGAGCACTATTTATTTTAAAAGCACACAAAGCCAAGTTCGTCTCTAGTTTTAGTCAGGGAGGGATTTGAATAACCATTTTGATTAAATTAGAATAGAAATGTTATGAATTTGTGAATTTTCCTAATTAGATTATTCCCAAATTTTACATGAGCAGGAAATGAAAGATGGGAAGGATGGCCATGACTACCAGGACCCTAAACATTCTAGAGGGGAATGGTGGCAAGGTACAATTTTCAAGCATTAGAAACTGTAGTAATAATGCACACTTTCAAAATTTCATCTCATTTTGAAATTTTATGTTTTGAGCAGGTTCTTTATATTACTGACTGTACTATGCTATGAACTTGTGCTCCTGGTCCATATTAGAAGGTAATTTACAGGTTTGTCTTATCATATTTCACACTACGTAGTTGCTCAGTGTATTGTAAATATTTGTAACATTAAACTTGGCTTCATTTTCGCAAGTTTAGTAATAGATGCCTGATACCATTTTCATGTTCCAAATAATTCAAATCGACTACTTCTGTTTAAATTTATATGCTAATATTCTTTTATTATCTTATTAATCCTAGGTTAGCTAGCCTATCCAACAAGTGGAGCACAATGTGAACAAATAGCAAGCTGTCCTCTTTTATCCAGTTCAGCTTAGTGTGTGTTTTAGTGTGCGCGCGCATGCAGCAATTAGTATAAATAAATAAATTAAAACTGCTATCATGTATTTGCATGTATATCATAGTTATGTAGGGGCCGTTTAACCCTGGTTTCAGTTTGGGGGGTATTATATTTTCAAATACTCACCGAAAACGACCAGTGTTATAATATTGCAGTAACGTACAGTCCTCGTTTCTCAGGTACTTGTATAACTTATATATATATCGTTGAGAATACATCTGTTTGTGTTGTGTATTACACAGTAGTAGATTGTTCTTTCAGTTAAACTAGTGTATGTGCGTAGAACTCAAGCCTTGTAGTGCTGTATCGATCGAGTTTATACAGGTTTAGATAATATTATTGGCTCCACAGTTGAGAATTCTAGTTTCAAGAAAACTTTGACATAATTATATCACGCTATATAAATGACATGAAGAGCTGTATGTAATTTATGCACACGTAAGGATTTGGAACATAAATTTATTACTCCGTCCAATTTTTAAGTTTTCGCGTTAATTCCTCCGGTCTAGATTTATGCTCGTTAAAATTTGTTAAAATTTATTTCAGGTACTTCCATTTTTCTGATAAAACCTGAGTCCATGGTGCATAAGCAACACCAATCACCTCCCCAGAATAGTAAAAGGTGGTCAAACTACTGTCAAACTGGAGAAGTGCTGCATTGGGATTCCGAATAGAAATATCAGCAACCCATGTAGCATTGATGGATATAGGATGAATAGGAGATGGCGGCAGTATTTGGAAATTGTTGAAGTAAATGGTGTTGAGGGCTAGTTTGTTCATTTAATTTATTGATTGATGAGGGTTAGTCTGTTCATTTACATTAGAGGTGTATTAATCTTAAGTATGTTGCTCTTTGGTTATTCTTACAATAATTTTTGTATTGTTTTGTAGAAAAGAGTTGTTTATTGCGAAGTACAAAGTCCACCATCTTCACAAATAACTGTGTAAGTTTTTCTACTCAGAGGTTCAGTTAAGTAGCTTCTTTTTATTTTAATTCATGTTTACTTTAAGGAAATATTATGAGTATTTATTTGATTTGTGACATTGTTTATATGGAATTTGTGTTGGTATACGAATGCATACACAATTTTAACTTCTTATGTATGATACCTCAAATCAAGTTAAGCAACTTTTAAGATATGGTTCTACATGAGGATGAATGTGTCAGAGATTGGTGGATGAATAATGCCCTGTAACTGTAGCGTGAATTATCCCGCCTCTTAATTTTATCTAATAACTGAAATTCATTGTTGATGGGAACAGATGACCCAGACAATGCAGATACCATTGACGTATGCAGAGAACATAATTGGAGTTGGTGGAACAAATATTGCTCACATACGCCGAACCAGTGGATCAGTACTTACTATTCAGGAGAGTGGTACTTCACGCGATGAAATTACAGTTGAGATCAAGAGCACTTCATCACAAGTTCAGATTGCTCAGAATCTCATTCAGGTATCTTTTGAAACCAATCAGAATATTGATGTCTAATGATGTGTTGGTTCAAGTTCTGACACTTGTGATTGAATCCATGTTATTGAAACAATGCATGTTGTGCATTGTACAAGAATACATAGAAGGGCACAAAGGGTCCTTGATCAGCGGTTATCCAAGCCTGGATATATAACAAGGTCAGCATTATCAAACATGAAATATTTTATTTTATTTATTTAGAGTCAAATAGGAATAAAGGTCTCAGTTTGTGCAGGTATGATTTTGATCTGATCATATTCCATGTTCCACCTCAGGCGGGCTCAGTTTGTGCAGGTATGATTTTGATCTGATCAAAGTCAACATCACCTGAATGCTGAACTACCTAGTATACATATTTCCCTTCTTAAAATATTAAGGTACGATTAAAATCAAGAAATAACTGACTTGAGGAATAAAGGTCTCATGATTGGGATATGGCAATTTTATGTTGATTGACCTTTAAATTTGAGTTTTTCCTCCAACTGAGGTTTGTATCGCTAGGTTTTTGGCATTTGAGAAAAAGGCAAAAGCATAGCCAGATGCCAAAAGCTACAATATTCTAAAGATACATACTTGTTTTATTTGCTAAGTTAACTCCTTCCCATTACAGGTTTTCAATAATAGTCCTGATGAGACTGCATATTATAGAATGATGCTAAATAGAGAAAATGTGTCTAACTCTGTTGTGATGATTCAACCTTCGCTTATATTATACTCGTTCAATTCAGTACCTGAACCAGCCCTTCTAGATGTGACTGCAATTGCGTCTGATCGAATTTTGCTCTTGGATTCTTACTTTACTATAGTTATTTTTCATGGAGCCACTATAGAGAAAGGCTATCAAGAACCCTGCTGTCTGAAATCTTGATCAGTGAAGCAGCACCTTGGCGAGGCAATGATAATTTTGCAGCCAATAGTTATGGATGCAGAGCAATCAGGTGAGAAGATCTTGATCAAGAAGATGATGCTTTTGGCAAGGCAGTGATAATACTGCAGCCAAAGTAGACTCTAGTGATCAAGATCAGTGCAACCAGATGAGGAGATGAAGATTTCTAATCTGATCCTCTTCTAGGATGGCACAGTTTGCAAGAATTGGTAAGAATTTGATATTAAAATGATCAAGAGATCGGTATACCCCCCTGTGATGATAATGCTCTGAGGGGAGAAGTGAAATTCATTTTATTATATTTTTACTTCTTGTTTATAACAGTGGTGGTTACAACATCAAGGTTGGTGCAGGAACATCTATTGATATCATGAAATTCGATATGGGTGGCTCTGCAGCAACACTTGGGGCTGCAAAAGCAATTGGACAAATCAAGCTTGCTGGAGTTGAGGCAAGTATTGCTTATGGCTTGCTTAAAAAATTGAAATTAAGAAAGAAAAAGAAAAAAAAGGTTCTTGTAAGTGCTTGATGTGCTAAAATTATGATTGTTGATTTCTTGCATTCAGGTTCATTTTGTCGTGGCTGCATGTGAAAATATGACAAGTGGTACAACAATGAGGCCAGGTGACATAGTCACTGCTTCTAATGGGAAAATATTGAGGTAATATCTGTATTTACAGAAGTTGTTTACATTCTTCTGTCTTTTTTTCATATCGGTTTAATCATTTATCTAAAGAGTAACTGAATAACATAGAAAAATATTCATTTCTGGCAGCAGCAATTTTCAGATCCATGAAATGATGAAGAAGCCATGGAACACTGATCAAGGAATAAAGAACTGAAGAAAGCTTTTCATGTCGGTTTAATCCTTCTAACCCGTATTCATCTTCAGACATTTTGAGAAGAGTTCCGAATATACTACTTATTAAATCTAAAAGTACTGTATTTATTAAATCTGATTATGTATTAACCCGTGCACTTATGCTATTTATTAAATCCGATTATGTATTTGCCATCTTGAATGATTGTAATATTCCATGCAATAATTGTTTGTTATAATCAATAATATATATATAGTCTATTTGAGTACTGTAATAATGGTTTCTGAGAATGACTTTTTTGCATTAGGTATAAATAGCTGATGCAATAGGGGGATTAGTTTGCATCGGTTGTTATAAAAAACCGATGCAATAGAGGGATTAGTTTGCATCGGTTTTCAACAACAACCGATGCAACAAGTTCCTTTGTTGCATCGGTTTTCATTACAACCGATGCAACAAGGGGCTGTGTCCAAGCAATCAACCATGATATTTTGCATCAGTTGTTAGTAACAACCGATGCAAAAAGGATCTTTTTGCATCGGTTTCAGAACTGATGCAAAAGTGTTAAGCCTGTTGCATCGGTTGCATATGCATCGGTTGTTGAACTGATGCAAAAGGGGGGTAAACAACCGATGCAAATGACCTGTTTTGTAGTAGTGCCTAATCCTGAAGTCGATGCATCGACATCAGCAGCTGCCCTTGTAAACAACGACCAACCCGATGTGATTACGACATGATGTATTACCTAGGAGAGTACTTGAGTTAGAAAATGCTCCCACTTGTGCCGGAGCCATCCTTACCTTTGAAGATACAACCATAGACCGTGTGTCACCCAGGAGTAACCTCGTGCCAATCAATGCTCAGATTTGTGCCTAGACCACCCAAAGCAACGAAACTACATCAACTGGCCACGTTTCACCCGAGAGTACCTTCGTTCCTAGCATAGTGAATACTGGGATGGCAAGAATCCTATCTCCTTAGCCACTCTCTAAAGAACCCATCTCAGCATGGAATGAGCAAGTTGCGCACCGTTCGCAAGTAGGGACATCTCACGTAATCACTCCTACCCTCTCAATGCTGGTAGACTCATATGCGAGAGCTGTGGGAAACCTCAAATAATAAACTGAAGCACATACATCATGTCATAGAGCACATTATTTACACGTTGAACTAATGTGACTTGGAGACAAGCTCAGATCCTGATGATGACTCGCTCGATCCTTACATGGGTGATTCAAACATTGAAGGCGGACCAGCTACTCCATTGGACTCAATATCCGTAGATTGTGTTGACCTTAGCAAAGTGTTCAAATCATCATAAAACTCAGCCTGAAATATAGAGATGAGCTAGTCAAATTCCTACAGCAAAGCAAAAACATTTTTTTGGGGACACATTGACATGCGCTTAACATTGATCCTAAAGCCACCCTATCCTTCAAAAATGTCAACCACTCAACCTAGAAAGGTACCGAGCTCTCAAAGAAGAGCTAGAAAAGCTATTAGCTAATGGCTTGATCCAGGAGGTAGAATATCTGGTTTGGGTAGTCAATCCGGTGCTGGTCAGAAAACTAAATATGTCTTAGAGAACTAGAATTGGCTTCACCAACCTCAACAAAGCCTGCTCCAAATATAGCTTTCCATTGCCTCACATCGATCGGCTAGTAGATGCGGTCAGTGGGCCTGAGTTCCTCGCCTTCATGGATGCTTATTTTTGGTACAATGAGCTCGACATGCATGGCCTGAACCAAGCACTTCATTTATCACAAATGTTGGCTTGTATTGTTACAGTGCCGTGCTATTTAGGCATGGAATGTTGGAGCCAACTATCAGTAGTTTGTCAATCATATGTTCTCAGAATAGACCGGTTGATCTATGTAAGTATATGTAGATGACATGCTAGTACATTCTAAGAAGGCCGGGGGCATATATAGAACCTGAATGAGACTTTCAGCACACTATGCCAGTACAGCATGAAGCTAAACCCAAAAAAAGATCTTTTGTCTTCCGACCCTGAATATCCCTGGACTATGTTGTTAGCGCCAAAGGAATTGGAGCAAATCCTGACAAAATCTAAGGCATTAAAGATATGCAAGTCCCAAGAACTATGAAGCAAGTACAAATCCTGAAAGAGATAGTTGTAGCTTTGAGTTGGTTTATTTCAAAAGCAGCCGACCAATGCTTACCTTTCTTCAATCTCACTAAGAAGGAAAAATCATTTAGTTTGAGGGACAAGTGCACCAAAACATTTGAAGAACAAATGCAGCACCTAGCGACCCTCCCTCTCCCGGTATTGCCCAAGCTTGTTGACGGAGAGGATTTATAAATTTACTTATAGTGTCTGACCATGCGATCAGCGTTGCATTGATCCAAGAAGACGAGAAGGTTCAACGGCCTATATACTATGTCAATAAAAGGTTTTCAGGCCTTTAAACAAGATACACACGGTTGGAGAAGCTTGCTTTCTTCCTGCTCATGGCGGCTTGGAAACCCCAACTATAATTTTAGGCATCGAAACAGAATACACAAGGCTGGAGAAGATCGCTTTCTACTTGCTCGGGGAAGCCTCAAAAACTCCAGCCATATTTTCTACCTGCTTGGGTTCAACAGCCCATCTACTATGTCAGCAAAAGGTTTTAGACCCTAAAACAAGATACCCATGGCTGCAGAAGTTTGCTTTCTACCTGCTCATGGCAGCCCAAAAAATCCTTCTGTGTTTTTCAAGCTTATCCTATCAAAGTACCGACTAACCAGCTGTTGAAGCAAATCCTTGGTCGACCTGATACAGCTTGCCAGCTACTAAAGTAGTCTGTCGAGCTTGGGCAACATCACATCTCATTCCTCTCACTTCCATCAAAGACTAGGTCGTTGTTGATTTCATTGTCAAATGCTCAAGCCTGGACAATCGCGAAGAAGAGACCGTTACCAGTCTGCACGCTTAATGCCTATATGTGGATCCGGTGTCAAATGAGAAAGGGGCAGGGGCCGACATAGTCTTTGCCACTTCTGAAGGAAGAGAACTTTGTTTTGCTGTATGCCTAACTTTCAAAACAACCAATAATGAAGCCGAGTACGAAGCCATCCTCGTCGACTTTAGGATGGCAAGAGAGTTACACGTGGATTCCATCATTGTATTCAGCGACTCGGCATTGGTCATCAATCAATTGGAGATCACTTCCAAGTCAAGGGCAAAGCACTGACCTTATATGTCTTAGAGGCTAAGAACATAATCAGCACATTCGCCGAGTTCAAGCTAGAGTAGTAACCCAGGGGAAGAAAGCCAAGGCCGACCAGCTGGCCAAAGCAACAAGCAACCTAGAAGAAGCCACTCCTTGGGTCCCATTAGAGATTCGAAGCTCTCCTTGCTATGAGCTAGGGGAAAAAGCAATGGAGATTGATGCACCTTCCATGGACAACTGTATGGTGCCCCTGATTAGGTGGTCAACAAGTGAAGAAATTCCTACTGATTGCAAAGAAGATAGGATTCTCTATCGGGCTTCCCACTACACGATCATAGATGGAAAGCTCTATAAATAGGGGTACTCCACAAAACTTCAACGGTGCATGCCTGAAGACGAAGCGGTCCAGATTCTGGAAGAGCTGCGTGAAGGGTTTTGTGGGGATCACGATATGGGGCAAAGCTTGGCAAAGAAGGCCGCCCAATAAGGATACAATTGGCCTATCTATGATCAAAGTTTCAATGAACTATGTAAGGAAATGCGACTAGTGTCAGTGGTTCAATAAGATCCCTAGAGCCTCTCATACCCTCCATACCCCTATAACTTCCTCATGACCATTCGATACATAGGGAATTAACTTGATAGGAAAGTTTTCGAATGCCAAGGGAGTACAATCATGTTGTAATTTCCATAGACTACTTCACCAAATTGGTTTAGACCGAGACCCTTACTGGGGTGGGGTCACCGTCCCCAAGATACTCAACTTCGTCAACAAGAATATCATCTTCCAATTCAGCCTTCAGAAGAAGATTATCACTGAGAACGATAGTTAATTCGAGAGAAGCCTCTTTTAAGGCTTCTATGTAAGGAATAGGATTGAGAAATGTTTCCCTTCCACTATCCATCCTCAAGAAAATGGACAAGTTAAGGTAGTTAACAAGACCGTTAACTCAACACTCAAGAAGCGCCTCGCAAAAGCTAAAGGGAACTGGGCCGAAGAAATATCACCCGTTCTTTGGTCCCATCGCACTTCCAGCTACACTATAACCGACGATACTCCTTTCTCCCTTTCTTATGGGTGTAAAGCCATGCTACCTATTGAAGTAGATGTCCCCTCAACACGTGTCTTACTTACGAGCATAAGCAAAACACTACTCAAGCCTGGGCTTGACACCATAGAAGAACGAAGAGCCAAAGTCAGACTCCACACTGAATTCTATAAGAGAAAGATAGTGTAGCACTACAACTCCAGGATAAAGCTCCAACAATTCATTATTGGCGATGTAGTTATGTGCTGGGTGTTCGCAAATATAAAGAATCCAGCAAAAGAAGTGCTTGGACAAAATTGGGAGGAGTCGTATGTTATCATCGCCGCCTTGACAAATGAAGCCTCTCTTACTCGGATAAAACCGCATTTCCCACACTTGTAACACCATGCTCCTCTGGGTTCATCATATATGAAAGCTAGCTATGGTTATAAGGTTATGTAATACATCTTTTGCAAAGAATATGGTGAAGACTTCAAAACCAAATTTTTTCAACACGTGCTTAGGCTATCAACAAGGGTGAGTTATTATGTGCTCACTTCCATGCTTGAGGATTACCGACCTCTACCGCCAAGGGCCACGCAAGCCACCAATGGTCCTCTCCTTGTTGGCAGACTATCCAACAAGGGTGAATTACTATGATTCACTTCCTTGTTCGGGCACCGCCAACTCTATAAGTTATCCAACGAGGATGAGTTATTATATGCTTAAGACCTTATTTAGGGATTGCCGACCTCTGCTACAAAGGACCACATGAGTCACTCAACACTCCCTTCCTTTCTAACCGGCTATCCAACGAGGGTGAATTATCATGCATTCACTTCCTTGTTTGGGACCACCACCTCTATAGGTTATCTAATGGGGATGAGTTATTACGTTCTCAATGCCTTGTTTAGGAACTGTCGATCTTTGCTACCAAGAACTGCATGAGCCTCGTTCCCTTCACTGCCAGTTGGCTATCAAAAAGGGTGAATTACCGTGCATTCACTTCCTTGTTGGAGGACTTACAGGCTATCTAGCATGATTGAATCATCATGCATTCACTTCCTTACTTAGGGACTGCCTACCTGCTCCATGAATTTGGGTGAGATGTCTCTCTCCTTCGTGCTAGGGTGCATCGACGACCGAGGATGCAATCGCAATGGTCACGTATCCCTGGCTGATGATGGCGCACATCCCTTGTGCGAGAGGAGGCACTATTATTGAGATTGGCACTGTTACCCCGAGTGACGTTGAAGTCCGACATTCGTAGTGCACCTGCGTAAAAATAAGCCGGGCTCAACATCAACTAGCCACGTGTCACCCAGGAGAACCATTGAGCTACTTAACGCCTAGCTTCGAGCTAGGACTGCTTGCTACTCAATCCTACCATGTGTAACCTAGGAGAAGCTTTGAGTCGTTCAGTTCTTAGGTACATCTTGGGACTGTTTTTCACTCAATCCAATCACATGTCACCCATGAGAACCTTCAAGCAACTCAGCACCTAGGTTCGAGTTGGGATCGCCTGCCACTTAGTCCTACCGTGTATCATCCAGGAGAGCCTTTAAGCCACTCAATGCTTAGGTTCGTTCTAGGACTTTCCAACGTTATAGAACGCAAGCAACCCAACAACCATATATCCGCCTCGGTTCTCGATCACGACCAGGATCTCTAGCGTACGCTCGTGTCCGAGTGCACATGTCAGCCTGACTCAAAATACAAACTAGTCTTACTTTCACAAATAGCCAAGTACGCAGTCCACATGAACATGTCGCTCTCACCGCCCATCTCAATACCATACCACTATTGTATCAATTTTATGAAAACATATTAAGTGCAGACGATACAAGGACTATACTGGAAACTCAAAGTATGCTACCCTACAAACTGTGCACAAACGTGCAAGAATAGATAAAGCAGTAACGTAGTTGGATAAATTTCATATAGCAAAAAAGGTCTATTCATTCATCCCAAAAATGTAGGGAACACAGCCCGCCCCGCTAGGCTTATAAAATGAAGATAGAAAAATATCTACACAGCCAGTTCATCATGCAACCAGGCTAGGGAATCTAATTGCTCCTTTGTAAAGATGGCCAACATAGCAATCCCAGCCTCCCCCATCTCTACGGCCACCTCCTCCCGAGCATAGGAAAAGGCCTCGACATTGCATTTACTTATGAAGATCAGGAAGTGGTAGTTCTCCCTAAGTAGGGTCTTTATCAGGTTCCTCAATTGGTTCACCCACCTATTCTGCTATGCTTTCTTAGCATCCTCCATGTCCACAAGCGTTTGACAACCATATATGTGTCGGATCACCTTATTCCACAGACCATCGATTTCCTTTTTAGCCTTCATCGAAATCTCCTTGAAATCTGCAGTCGTCTTCTTCGCTTACTTCATTGCCTCGATCCCCACCCTCATTGCTTCCTTGGCTGCCACCGCTACCTCCTTTGCCTTGACAGTCTCATCCTTTACTATCATCAAGGCTTCTTATGTGGCCTTCAACTCCCTTTGGAGGTTCTCAACTTTTCCTATATGCGGATGGAGCGATACCCGGGCTGAACAACCAATGTTTTACAAATAACAAAGTAACAAGAAGAAAATTCAAATTTGCTGATTTACTAGCAAGGCGTCCTAGTTTTGTGTATTCACCACAGACTATAGGGAGTGTCGACTTCGACCAATTGTAGCCCATTCGGGGTATGATAGAGGTTTCCATGGATATAAGCTAAAAATCCACTATTAGGCGATCTAGATCTTCAGTATTTGAGCCCTATAAGATCTCTAAGATTACCTACACCAGCAGCACTACATCACCCTCGACGGCCAGCCCCTCCTTGTCGTAAATACGAAGGTACTTGGAGTAAGGAAGGGTGACCTAAGTAAACAAGGACGTGTCAACCTCTTCTCTCTTCCTTTTCTTACTTTCAGTGGTATGCTAAAGTGACTGCTCGGGGCTGGAGGTCACATTGATGATTTGCTAGCCTACTTCAGGTGCCATGGGCATAGGAGTTGTAGCGGGGGAATAGTGGTGTCAAGGTCGTCGAGTTGGTCAAATGAAAGCTTGGCGTCCACTAAAACAATAAAGAAAGCTATGGCTAGTTTTTTTGGACTTTATCTTTTTAAGTGAGGATAATTTGGGTAAGAGAGCTTGTTATGAGTTTTTCGAATGATTTGGTATAGAGTATTATTAAGTAGGTTAAGAATTTGATCTTTTTTCAATTTCTTTCGAGGTCCATCTATTGGAGTTGTAGAAAGAAGCCTTTTAGTATTCTTAGAATGGTGAGCTTAGTCTTCGTACATCATTATTTTAATGTTAGGTCTTTTATTTCTTCATTTAGCTTTAACAATTTTTCTAAGTTGAACAAACTCCTGAAGTGACTCCTTAAGATATCTTGAAAGTTGTCTAATTAAAGAAGCCTAAAGTTCAAAGACAGGGACGTATTCTTTAGCTTTCTCCTTTGTCGAAATAATGTGGTTGGGCATTGGTTATTATCTTCATTTATGAGCTGTTTCGAAGGTTAAAGGGTAGTTTTGAGCTGAAATCTCGAGTCCGCTTATCTCCAGCCAATGCACTTAGCTGATACTATGACAATACCTAATTTTTTCAATTTTGCAGTTTTATCTATGATTTTTCATTCATAGACGTTGATTAGATCTTTCCATTTAGCAACACCTTAGGATGTTTCATTACTACTTTCATTGCTAAAGTTATCCATGGCTGAAGATGGTTTTTTGGGTATGGAAACAGAAGTTCGAGCCCTCCTTCTAGCGCCAAAATTTGATAGAGTTAGGTGTATTTCTTAGGGGCAATTATGTAATTTGTTACATATATCTATGTGATCGATCTTGTCATAATAAAGGTATTTGGTTTCTATTATATACTTTATCATACAATGATGTAATTAGTTAAGTAATTAATTTAAAGCATATAAATAAGAAAATCTTTAAATGAAATATTATGTGATTGTAGTTGTAGTCGTGAATAATTAACCACAATATAAAATAATATTTTATTTTAAATATTATTAATTAATATGTTTCGAGAAAGAATATCGATACATATGTGGAAACCAAAGTACGTAATCTCACCAAATGTTGGGCAATGTATTACTCATTGCTGCTAGGGGCACCAACAAGTTAAGTACTAATAGTTATTGGATAACTATGGAATGACTCACTCGAGAGTTTCCTATTGGTTAATAACAACTAGGTTAGACAAAAAATCTCAAGGTGATGATATTACATAGTTCCCTTGCCTTGAGAATATCATAGAACTTCAATGTGAATTCTTCACTTTGATTATAGTTAAATTATGGCATGGCGTCATCGATGGCTATAGTAGGGCCTGAATTGAAGCATTGGAAGTGAAAAACTATTCGATAGAGAATTCGTCTCCTCTGTTGTATGAGGTTAATATCATGGTTACTTTGGTCAACTCACGGTCAAAATGTCCAGCCAAAGAAGTGCGGTTAATAATAAATGTTATTATCAAACCAAAGATTTTATTTATGGACTAACTGAGTTGAACAAGGATGGTATTAGAATTTTACCCAAAATAAAATTGCATAAATTCTAAAGTGTATAGCATTGTCGAAGAGAATGTGTGTAAATAATCGTTGCTGAAAGGTACTGCTTAAGGAAACGTGAAATTTGATTTTACTAAAAATGTTTGTGAGCGATAAATTCGGCCAAACCGTCACACTACTAACTAAGATGACTTTGAACATTAGTGTTTGAATTGTTCAGAATGTATCACTGATTGAATTCACAACTCTAAGTCACACAACCGTATTTGTAAATTCTCCAAAAATCCACACGATTTAACTAATTTGTAAAATATTGTAAATTAATTAACATTTGAGAAATATCGATTATTATTTAATTTATTTGATGTTTAAGAGTTGTTTATGACTATTTGAATGTATATATAAAAGTTATATTTGTGCATTAATATACGATATCGGTGTAAATTTAAATGAGTTTAAATAATTGATAATTGCATGAAGGGATTTATGAATTTTTTTTCCATTTACTAGTAACTATGGTTGGCCATATCATGTGGAGATGGAGGGGTTCTAGTGAGAGGAAATTAAGGAATTAATTAGTGAAGTTTAATGTAAAAAATGTGAAATGTTTCGTTCTTTCAATTAAAACAAATCCACTAATTCATTTCCTTCATCCACTAATTTTTCATTCACTTTTCTCATCTCTCCTCCTAACCATCCATGGTCGAAATTTCAGTCATCCTCTATAGAAAAAAGTTAACTCTAAATCAAGTGTAAACATCAAATAATATAAAAACTATGTGGTTCATCCTTTTTTTTGCAAAATTGGGTGTGGATTTAGGTAGAATTCTAAGAAGAAATCTCAAATTTAGGATTTACAATGGGCAAGACTTTTTAGGTTCAATCCTTCTACTTTACTTTATTTATTCATGATGTTAAACATTGATTAAACTCACACATATGTGTATATTGGATTCTCACTTGTTGAATTTAATTTTAAAACCTCTTATGTATTGTCATTCAATTGTAAAATCAATTTCTGTTTGATTTATATGGCGGTTTGGTATTGTTTGTTGGATCTAAAATTATCAATTATGTAGATTTGGTTTGTTGTAAAATTTACATTTGTTTTCACAATTTAATTCACTTAAAGTTATGAATTTAAATTTTTAATGTATTTACGTGTTCATATGATTAAATTTATATTATCCGAAATTGTAATCAAATTTCAAGTTGAATCTTCAAGTTAAGTTAATTTTATTTTTCATTAATGTGTCCTTGGTCTTGTTATTTAGTCAATTATGTGTATTTGAAATTTAAATTACAATTTCATATGTGTGTATACGTACATGTGTAATATTTAAATAAAGTCATGTTATTAAAGTAAAATATTAGTTGTGACAATAGTTTCATTTTACATCTTTTTAAATATTAAACACATATTTTCAAATTTGTAATTTTAAAGTTTGGATATTTTGTTGTAATTAAGTATGAAATTTAATGGTGCTGCATATATATATATATATATTATTAATTAGTGTTTGTGAAAGAGAAAATAAAATAGCACCTAATTTTATTTCCTTTTAATTCTGATTTGGTTAGATCTTGTGAAACTTTTTTCACTTATTCATTTTTAATCAAGCGTTCTCTTACTTTGAAATTATCTGATTATATTTACAGATTTGCTTTCATAATTTTATAAATGTATACATATTAAATACATACAAGTGGTAACAAAATGTATCTCTTTCACACACACATGGATATATATATATATATATCTTCTTATATATAAAGCAAATACTTCCCTTTTTGAAGCCTTTTTCTAATTGCCAAAAACGTCCTTTTTAAAATTATTTCATAATGCATTGAACTAGGGGTATGTTCGTCTTTCCAATATCCACCATCCTCCTAAACCGCTTCAAAGACCCATCTTCTTACCACGTCATCTTTTCTTCCTCACGAACCGAAAAAAGGAAATAAATTAGACTGAAAAACTAACAATCCAACAAATTGAATGGAACCGTCTCAACACACTCGGGATGTGGTAAGCGACAGACTCATCCAAAACCTAACTAACTACTCTTCAATAATCATCAAGTGCCATGGAGACGCCTTCCCTCACGACTCCGCACCCCTGTTAAGATTGAGAAGGAGACAGACATGGCTGCAAATTCTGATGAAAGGTCCAAATAAGAAAACGTTGAGACTGGAATTGCGAAGGCAATCAGTTGTCAAATCATAGATTTTGTGAATAACTATAGACATGAAGCGGATAAGACCAGGGAGGTGGATGAGACTAGAGCTGGAAGCATCGAGTACGAGACTACTGCTGCTGTTTGAGTTATTTGGTATGAGTTCATTTGTTGCATTGTTCTGTCTTTATTATTTACAATTAGGTATTGTTTTAGTTTGGTATTAGTTGGTTTTTTTAGTAGTTTCTAGGGGCTTTGGGAAATGAGTTTCTTTCCACTTGCTCCATTCTACAGCAATAAGCAAACCTTATTTAGTTAAAAGGTAATAAATACAGACAATTCCATAATTAACCAAGTCATGTTAAATCATATGAATTGGTCTGAAAATTTAATTGTATAGTAAGTTAGTTGCTAGAACTTAGTTTTAAAATGGGTTGGAATTGTAAAAAAATAACAAATGTAAAAGGATCGATATTTACATCATCCGCTACAATAACCCTTTTTCTTTCGTACAAAGTTCAAGTTTATAATTTGAATGATGTTATGGCTTATTTGCATTTTGGATTTGCAAAGATTTAAGATTTTGATGGTTAATTGTTTGATTAATCTTTCATGCATTAGTATTATTTCAGATGAATAAATTCAATAAGCATGTAAGTATTATGTTTTACAAATATGTATTAATTTATCCTTCTGAGTTGCTACTGCAAAAGCAGCAACGTATTGTTATTATTCACTTATAATGCACATTTGGATGTAATACTTAGTTAATATAGGGTTTTTTTTACCGATATTTCTAAATAATTTGAAGCCCTGAACGTTTCAGGCACGCCGAGGTGGAATTGATGAACCCTATGCACGGGAAAGCAAAGAATTCTTAAGGAGACTCTGTAAAGGAAAGGTATTATACTTGCGCCTTTTCATTTATATGCACCACTTCATAATGTTATGCTGGAAAATATATTTTTACCAAATTATTAATACACAGGAAGTGGTATTCAAGGTTGAATATACTATTCCATCCAGTGGGAGAGAGTTTGGTTCTGTTTTCCTTGATCAACAAAATGTTGCAAGTTTAGTCGTGGAAAAGGGATGGGTTAAGGCATATAAAACTACTCATCAGTATTTTTATAAGTTATAAAATAACTATCTACGATATATGATAGAACTAGAAACTCTAAAACGTCATTTCGGTGTCACCACCTTATTTCAACCATCTATTTTACTCTTTTGTTTCTATAGAAATAACAAACTTCAAGATTGAGATCAGGGACCAAGAAATGCATTGGTGGTGAAAACGTAGAGGATGATTAGTTTGGAGAAACATTTGAACTTTGGCATGCTTTGTCTGAGATGAGTAAATTAATTTGGTAAGCTTTAGTAATCATTTGTTTCCTCGCCATCCTTTTTTTAATTAATATTTGATTTGTGCATATTGCTGCTTTTATTCTTTGAATGTGATGCATCATTATGCAGGACAATTATAACCTTTACATTTTTCACTCCAACTATTTGATCAAATGACTAATACTGTTGAACTAAGTATAAACAGAGAATAAATATTCTGGAACTGAGTATGTATCCATGTCAAATATTCTGATTTGGATTAATTTTAGAGACTTAAAAATATTCACTACAATAACATTCTACATATGTGAATATTTCATGTAAAATTATTATTGTTTAAATAACTACACCTTGATTTGATCATTATTTCCATTTATTATTTTAATTAGTAATTTTACAGAAATGCATCAAAAAAGTTCCAGAATGTATCAATGGTAACAATTTTTCATTCCTTACATATTTATTTTCTTAGTATTCCAGACCTATTTTTCATGAGTTATTAACTGTAAGATTTATTCTCAAGTCCACATACTTTTCTTTCGTTCAATAAACAAATGGTGTAGTAGAAATAGTTTTGTGAAATTTTTAACGACACCAAATTTATTGATTTTAGTTGGATTTACTTCACTAGATTATTAAATATTATTGTTCTTTAAGTTTGGTATTAAAATCATTGTATAATATTATATAATTTGATCCAATTTAATGTTCTTGGATCAATCTGTAAGCTGCTTCGATTGGTTTATGTGTTACTTCACTATATACATATACCATATTTCAAATGTAACTTTCTGGATGCCCGCTATTTTTCAAAATTGGTTTTTTGTCCACTTTTTCATGCTAACCTTATCAGTAATAAAAAAATGAAACAAAATTTTCAATGATATGACCAGTTTGATTGTTGTTTTTGGCTTCGGAAGAAACAAAACAATTCAAGTTAATTTTTGCTTCTAATTTTTTTTCATACAAGTAGAATTGCTTAGCTATGAAAGACTCTCTGGTAGCATCATGTATCACTAAGAGGATACTCCAGGAATTATCTACACTTACCTACTTACATTTGTGGGTATAAAATTGCATGATATGACTAACGAATGAAGCGAACAAAGTATTGAAGGAGAAAATTTGAATGAAAGAAACAGTGGTGTGTGTATATATATACATACATGTGTGTATATAGTATACACACACATGTATATATGTATGTATGTATAGTAATAGATTAATACCAGTATACAAATAGCTTTGACTTGATATGTACCTTATGATTTCAGTAAAACAATTAATTTTCCAATTTATTGCTTTAACCATGTTCTATATTCAGATTTTAGAAATTATTTCATATTTTTATAGCCTAAAGTGGCCAAGGAACAAATTTATGCTATTGGAATCTAATTAGTTATGCACTGATAATCTATTAAGTTTTGTCGCTATCTAATTACTTATGCACTCTTGATCTACTACATTTTTTCAATATTAATTGAATTTAAGAAGATTCAAATAACTGAATGTCAACCACAAATGCTCGCAGTTTCATCTGTTATTACTTATTTTAAAGTTAACAATAAACATGGGATCATAGTATGATGGTGGATCAGCTACTTTTGAAATTGTAGGTTTGTTTATCACTTCTTTCTTCTCATTTCTCTTGACTTTTAGATAATTATAATATATCATTGTTGTTGTTTAGCTTGACTTGCAACATGTTAATAGTTATGTGGTTGTTAGCTCTAGCATTGTCATCATGCCTGTTCCATTAATGGAATTTTCAACATCAATCTTAACTAAGAATATCATTTTTGGCACAGTGGTAGGTTTGGTAGCATTTGTGCGTCTTTCAATAGGTACAAACAACTGACGTGAGTTTGCATGAGTTAAACATGAGTTAAAAAATGTCCTACAAATTTATATCACCATTCCGATAGGCAGCTTCCTCAACTGTATCTCTGAGCAACCTCTCCTCAGCACCCTCATCACATTCACATAATGATCATCAGCAACTATGGCTCCTTCATAGAATGATGCCAGCGACCAGTTACTCTTCAGATAGGCTGCTAGTTCAGGCACGATCACTTCGTCTTCATCAGCAATGAGCTTCTCTACCACTGCGTACGTGCTTTCGGGTGAGCCTAAAAGATCGAAAAGTGGAGGAAGGCGACGCCATCGAGGGAACCATGTCCTCTTTCGGCGGCTGTTTTTGTGATTTTGGCACTGAAGGTGAAGAGGACGTTCAAGGGCACTTTTAGAAGGAGGTAGGTGACGGTTTCAACCTGTTTGGATGAGGCGGTGGATGTGAGCGCAAGGCAAAGCTCCATGTCGGTGCAGCCATGGTTTATGAACCAGGATATATTACTTATATGTAACAGCGTTGTGAAGCTTTTAGCAGAGGTGTTAGGAATGATGTCGCTAGCCTTTCATCTACTAAGCAGTTCATTGTGTCGAACTTGGAGTAGTATGCTGCAAAACTCAGGGCTAAGTTTACGTCTATGGGGAGGCTTTTCCACCTTGCAATCTGTATGTTATATATTATAATATATATGTACTAGGGAGCGCTATTCAAAATACATACACAACTGAGTACATATTTGTAATAGTTACATTTAACTGTCTTACGTTTACATATGACTCATTAATAAGACAATATTTACTTTTATATCCCTGTACTATTTTAGGTAGGTTGCGCGATAAGGTACTGTTTTGGGGATTCTTCCTCATCCAGTTTTTCATTTGTTAATTTCCAGTTTATGTTATTGACTCCAAAATTGCTTTATGTTATTTTGCAACAAAAATAGGTTAACTGACCTTCTTACCTATGCAAGAATGTGAAATGCAACAAAGAGCAGAGAACAAATGAAAGACACGTAAAGACACGGACTAAAGTATAACAACATTTGGATACACGTGTACAATGCATTTATATGTAAACCCAGACATACACATACCCTTCGCTACGCATATACATGGGACCCATTGATGCACACAACAACACCCAAATACTCCACTCTACAATCCTATAATACACACGCAATACATTCTTCACAAACACAACACTCTTCACAACATAAAATGACCACAATAAAAACATAAAAGTGACAACTCATATATATATATATAAACATACAAATCTTCACGCTCACTTGCCACATACACGCACACAAACCTATATATTTCCACATACTCTGTCCATTTTTAAAACTCATGCATAAAAAGAAAAGGCGGCAGGTCTATGTATGATATAATTCATGAATGCTAATGTTTAGTTCAAATTAGTTATATATATTCTTAAGATTAAAATATATTAATATAATTTGAACACTTAGCAGCAACCAACAAATGCAAGGTCACAACTCACTCAGGCCAGGACACCCTTACACTAAAACAGCAGCAATACCCCTCCCAAACTACACACTTATCTTCATGTACTTAAACACACACTATATATAGGAATGCACGTACACAGGTATCTTTAAGAAATAAAATATATCATATTAATGTTTATCAATATCAACTCAACAAAAGTTAAATATATAGTGATGTATTATCAGGTTTGCAATAACAAACTAGATGGTGTAACCGGTTCAAAGAAAAATATAGGAGAGCAGTGTATTCTAAGTTGCAAAATACAATAACAAGCTAAAGGTGTGTATAATTGGAACTAAAAGAAAAAACTAAACATGGCTATGATCTAAGCAAGACATGCAATATATAAATATATGCACATCTTCACACATGAAGTACCCACTCACACAGCCGCACATATAACCCATCCATATCTTATATATAAAGAAAGTACTTTGGTCAACGGGTCAAAGTGAGTCCTTTTTCGGACTACCCAAAATAACTGTTTTTCCAACGATTTTCAAACTGTTCTGCAAGGCTATTTCTGTCGTTTGAAAAGTAAATTAATGGAAGCCGGTTGATGTTTCCACGTTCTCCTCTACTTATCTCACATACCAGAAGGCCACTTTTTCATATTACAATCCACGGATCCAAAGGAACCACGATTTCTTCTTCTTCTTCTCAATCTTCATGATGCAAACTAGGTTCTTTTGCTTTAATCAAAGATCTGGATTTCAGGTTTGTATTTTTCGTCCCTTTGCTTTCGATTTTCAGTTCTTCTTTGCATGGATTCTCTGTTCATTAATTCCTTTTTACAATACATATTAGACGATAATATTTTTTGTTCATTTTTCATAGTTTACCGATGTTCAATTTCAGATTTCATTTGTTGCTTGAGAAAAAAACCATATTTGTGATTTTTGCTTTAAATTTTCCACTTTATTCACAACTGAATATAGTTTTTCACTAATTTATTGGTCATTCTTTTATTTATTTAATTTTCATGCTTTTGTATTGCTTCAAATTTTCTCAAATGGTCGGCACAAGTTATTCTCTTTGATTCAATGACAATTCGACCACTATGCAATTTGGTGCGTATTTTCCTCATTCTGATGGCATGATTAGGACATACGCTACCTTCTCTCCTAATCGATAATAACCGCATTGAGAAATCAATTGTGGACAACATTGGAAAAATTGCAACTGGAGCGTAAGATATTTCCCAACTGTAAGATCTCCAACTTACTTTAATTATTTGGTTTCTAGGGTTTGGTTTTCATTCTCTTTAGATTGAATTCAATTTGTTTCTTCTTCCTATTTCTACTAAAAAAATTCCAAATTGTCAAAGTTATCTATTGTTATTATTACTGGAAGTGTCTTTCGTATCTGCCAATTATAATCATTGATTATCCTAATGAGTTTCGTTTCTTAAATAAGATTGTTTATCAGTTATATCATCCGACTGTAGGCAAGTATTTGCATAGTTACATTGAGCTATATATTATTCTTATTATTGAAAAATAGATTCATTTGGGGATGCTTTTATTGTTATATGTATGTAAATATCCTTTAGTACACTGTTGCATACATAGGATATTTGTACATTGTATTTGTTCTGTAAAGTATGTGTGTGTTATATACTGTTGGTTACTTTAGTGAGAAACAAACAGTGATATTTATGCATGAAGTTGATATTATTTTGGTTGCTAGAAGTTTAGCATATAATGTTGCTGCTATGATTTTCAAATGTATCCAAATGATTGGTTCCTTATTTTTTAACAAAAAATCTTAATTTTAGTACAACTAAGTTAAAAATGATTTTTAAACTTGATAATCATTCATTTCATTTGTTATTACCACATCTTCGGTTCATGAAATACAAACAACACCATGTATACTTTTACTTTTAAGGTCTGTCATTAATGTCATATGTGAGGGCATCTAAAATATAAAAGATGATTAGTTTTGGAAATATTGGACTGTTATTATTTGATGTTAATATTCATTTCATACTAAAATAAACTATTTGTTTCCACTGTATCAATGATACTTCCTATGTAAGTAGTATTAATATTACAATTGTTAGATTGTTGTGTTCTCATTTATTCTTTTATTCATGCGCTTCATGCTTCTGTTATCTTATATCTTATATATAAAGCAAATACCTGGTCAAAGTGAAGCCTTTTAGGACTTTCAAAAATGCTCATCTAAATATACAACAACATATGTTCGCATAGGGACAAAATTGTCAATACATAGTAACCATTTCATTAACCACCTACTTCCACCACGTTTGGACAATTAAACCGACATTATTTGCTCTATCATGAAATCTTCAATCGCTATTCAATTGTAACCAAACTCTAACTCACTATTTATCAATTATACAACATAATTACCCAATTATGAAAAACTGGGTTCAAAGTTAGAATACGAGCCATGGCAACATATCATTCGTGCTCATCTCCTCTAATCTCTTCAGTGTATTCCTAAATACCCTCTTCTATTTTTCCTTTAAAAAATTGAATTTGAAAACTGTTACCTTTTTGCATAAGGATCTACAAGTATTCTGAAAATGGATATTGACCGATGCTTACCATGATATTCAAAAATGAACGTGCTTTACAAAATTGCTTTGAAGTTCAAAATTTGGTTGCTTGGTTCAATCTACATATACAGGTTGGTGTTCTTGAATTCAATCCAAGTTTTGTTATGAATATATTATCTAATATGGATGTATAGTGTAATATCCCGGAAATTTGGGGCAATATCAATTTAATAATCTGTTTAAATAATTAAATTGATTATATATATTGAATTTTTTTTTTTTTTCAATTTAATTATTTAAACAGATTATTAAATTGATATTGCCCCAAATTTCCGGGATATTACATATAGTCTATTGAGTTTGGGACGATTATAAATAAATTGCAGTAAAGAAAGTTGCGACGTTAGGAAATATTAAAGAAGTTTGGATTTTAGCATTTTTGCAATTTTATCTAGGTAGAGAAATGTGTATTGATTAAAATATGTTGAAGAAGATAGTTTTACTTTGTCCTTAAGTTTGTTTTCCTTTTATCTTATACATTTCCATTTAGTCAATATGGATATTTGATACTATGCAGTCAGTTAATTGTGTGTTTGCCACGCCTTATAATTTGTTAACAATCAATAACTAGCTAAAATATGTCTCATACTATCATGAAAGTTCTTTAAATATAAATATCATGAAACTTAATGTCCAATTTCAATATTTTGTGTGTAACTAACATCATTTTTAATATGATTTACATATCAACTTTGAAAACTATTGTCTTTATATCAATTTCTTTTCTAATTGTTATTTTTTCGCATATTGTTTTCTTCACGCACGTCCATCGGATGTGCCTTAAGTACCCGTATATATATATATATATATATATATATATATTATAAATATCTGTATACAAACCATATACGCATATTATAGCATATTCAAACATATGTATGTACTTAGGCATTTATGTTCCCGATGTTCATATGAAATTGTCATATGTAAGTATAACACACACACAAATAGATATAAATCCAAATATCTATGTGCGTGTACACAAAAGTTTATATTACAATTGTTATGTTGTTATATCATCGGATGTATACAAGGTACATTCAAATAAACATTTTATTGAAGTAATTAATATTACTAATTAACATTAACAATTATAAATAATGTTAAATAAAATATGATTTTTATTTAAAATTAGATTGGCTCTAGTGAAATCCGTTAGAATTCATAAGCTCATTAAGATCCAAATAGGGAAAAAAATTGAAATCTACCAATTTTCACTCGCTACAGACTAGACTGGTTCCTTCAAAATGCTAGTGTGGTTTTTCGTAACATCAACACCCAAGAACCGAAGGACAAGCTTTAGTCGATTATTCTATTTATAAGGGCTTTGATAGGCTGGTTACCAAAGACTTTAGGTGAATATTAGAGGTTTAGTTAAGCCTTTTGGGATAATGCTGAGAGGGGCAAGTATTGAATGGACCGAGAGTAAGTTTAAAAAGTGGCTCCAAAAGTAAAAGAATGAAATGTAAATACATCCAGGTTTATAGTGGTTCGAGCTAAATCCCTATGTTTACTTTGTCCTTTTATTCTTTAGTGTTTGATATCAAAGTTGAAAGGCTGTTACGGTGCTGATTGGCAATTCCGACATTAAAGAGGTTTTGCAAGGAGCTATAATATAGGAAAGTACAATATATTTTAATATCTGAATTATGCGATTGCCCAAAAGGTCCTTGCTGCATTGGGATCTGCGCCTATTTACTGAGTTTTCCATGGATTGCCGAGTTGTCCCAATGTTTGGCTAAGGTTTACATGTGTGTTGATATCTCTGGCTTGCTTGCAAATTGATGCGGAATCGTGATAAGACATTCCATATACAACTTTGGATGCTTCGATCCATTTTTGTTGTATAAGCTTTAGGCTATTCGAGTCGTATATGCATCCGGTTGATATCTTAATCGTTGATCCAGGTTGCTCATTGAAGCACTTTCGGCTTTGAGCTATTGCCTTAGGCTGATCTTTCAGTTTTTGCCTATAAACACAAATAACTTAAGACAAATTGATAATTTATCTTAAGATTTTGGGTTTAGGCTTTATTGTTGTTATATGTTTACTCAAGGTTTTGAGTTTGGTTGCCTAATCATTTACTTTTGATTGAAAGCCTTTCGGCACGAACTAATTATGTAGTCTTTCGGATTTATGCATGTTGTTTAATTTATACCCCAGCAAAATTTGGTATAAAAATCATTCTACATTTGTCCAAAATGTTGCATTAATTTCCTCCATGATTTTACACTCACATGCCTAGATTTCATAATTTTTACAGCTATTTGCAAAGTTCTCATTGATTCTCTCTTACTATTTTACATTAAAATCCATATGTTTAAATTAACCAAAACATCATAAACTATTTAAATAAATTTAAATAACCAATATTCATTAATATGTATACTAGTTTCTAAAAGATGATAATTTCAATTTGTATACCGCTTTCGTTCTAACAAAACGGTAAAACTAAATTTTAAATATATGAATCATTCCGTGGAAATTATATACATGAATAATAATAACAAGTTAAATTTATAATTGATATATCATAGGTTTGCGTAACAAAATTTTATTTTTAGCAATATTTCTGGCCTAATGAACTAAATTCGATTGAAAACGAATTTAAACAAATCTAATCAAATATTCCAAATTTAAATTTCATTTTAAATCAACCTGAACTCTATAAAACATAGTTCAAACGTCTTGCGCCGATGTTCAAACTTTGAACTTCACAGCAAAGCCAACCGCAACTAACTAACCCATGTTCTCCCTCCACTATCTCAATTCAAAACAACAACTGTAACCGCCATTTCTTCCCTGTTGCCTTATATCTCATACTCCCTGCATTTCATATCATTGTTTGTTTTTTTCCAAATAATTTCATCTTGTTAAACTACATCCCTCATATCCCAGTATTTCCACATATTCTCAATTCTTTATACAAAAAAAATTTAATATTTGTAAAGAAGAACAATGGTGTCTTCTTCTACATTCAATTCCCTTATCCTTCTTCTTACAACTACGACTATACTCGTCCTTGTCAGCGCCAGACATGAATATAAAGTCGGAGATGAAAATGGCTGGATAGTTCCACCGGACAACGACGCTGACTTTTACTCCTCATGGGCAAGCAAAATCAAGTTCCTAGTCGGAGATTCACTTGGTCGGTCCTTTTTTCGCTGCATTTACAATAAAAGCTTTTGAATATAACGTACATTTTTTTCTTGAATTTACAGTGTTTGAGTACAAGAATGATTCGGTAGTGAAGGTAAACAAGAGAGGCTACTACCACTGCAACGAAACAAACAGAGACTTAACATTCAATGATGGAAAGACAAGATTCGTTCTTGAAAAGCCAGGCTTCTACTACTTCGTAAGCGGCGATGCTCAGCACTGCCAGAGAGGTGAGAGGCTCATGGTTGAAGTTGCAGGCTCATTAGGCCCGTCTCCTTCCTCCCTTCCTAGCAAGGCTGACACTTGCTTCGTCTCTTATGTCTTTATGAGTGTTGCTCTTCTTGTTGGTTTCAGTGGGTGATTTTTGTTTCTATGTTGTGTTCATCTGTTCCCATGTGTATTCGCTTGTCATTTTTTTTTTGATTCATGTAGTATTATTGTGTAATTTATATGTGTAGGAACTCTTTTGTAAAATAAGTTATGAACTTTATATGGAAGTTGTTTTTCTCATCTGATGTTTGATTTACTATAAGCCCAACAAAAGCGACAGGGCCTAAATTACTCCTAACTCTTCTCTTTCTCCAATTTCTGCAATTGATAATGGCGTCTCGCTTCAATTCATACTCAAAACCCGCGATTTCTTTACTGAAACACGCAGCGAGAAAGCCGAACAAACCCATTACTTCATTTTCTCCATCTCAGTTGCCTAGGTAAGACGATAAAAGTTCGATTTTTTATTACTATTTTTATCAGATACCACCTTTGGGAATGTAAAATTTGGGAATTTAGGGTACAGCGCGAACTGGGATGTGTTGGGTCCCTTCTACCTTTTCACACTGCAGTGTCATCGTCGCGTTTGATATCGAGACTCGGCATTGATTCGTCCAGGAGTATGGGAGCGCTTTCACTGGGTATGATTTGCAATTCGAACCCTGGAGTTTGAAAAAAGATTGATTCTTGCTTGATTTTTTTGATTTCTTAAGTAAGCTACTGTTCTTTTCTGATTCTTTACCTTTTTATATCAGTCAACCCAAATGTTATGCAGTTATATGAAGTAAGCTTAGTGTTTGATCATATGCGTGTTAGGTCAGTTTGGATTGTAGATAGGTTTGGTTACTCCAAATTGTACATCCTTCAAACTAGCCAGTTTATAAAATGTAATCCAAACATCCAATAATTTGTTTGGCAATATATCATCCAAAAACCCTTAGTTCAGCCTGTAACCAAAGATAGGTTTGGCACTTTATTTGTTGAGCTATCTTTATTTCATTTGGCAATGTATTATCCAATAAAGTGGTTAGTTAACGCTGTAATTATTATTAAATAGATATAGTAAGATGTTATGAAGAATATGCAGGCATACTCTTAGTACTATTATTGAGTGATATTTAGTTTATGCTTAAGTGGAATATGATAAAGCATTAAATACATAAATCATACAGGAGCAATAAAATTTTGCTGACTGCAGCAATCTAAATTAGTAGTTGTAGATGCATATCTGATTTTGTGTGGATGTCAGAGTTTACTGAAATGTGACTGAAAATCATGCTAATCTGTGTTAGAGGCCCTTTATAGTGAATGAAATATTGTGCCACATCGTCAAAAATAAGTTAATGTTCATGCTTATATACTACTTTCCTCAAACTCATATACTTGTATATTTATATACATCATTCTGTAATCTTTCCGTTTCAACGTTGTGCTGTTTCTGCAAAGTAGTACAACGCTTGTTTATCACTATAGTTTAATACAGCAATTTGTTGTTGTTATTGCTATAGTTTGTTCTTGTAAATTAATTACAACATAATTATTCTTCAAAATTACTAATACAGAATTCCAAAGTAGTGGAAATCTGATTTATAAACTTGTGTGACGAGTTTATAACATATTGGTCTCTGTTTTGGTATACTGATCGTTTAACAATCTGAACAACAATGCTAAATGTGAACTGATTTTTACTTGGTTCTCATCAGAAAATTGTAATTCTATAAAAACTGTAGTCGATCGAGTGGTTACTATTTGTGTTGTTCGACACAAGGTATGCTCTGTTAAGAAGACTACAGGTTGCTTTTATCTGACCATGTAACTTAGGAATTTCACAAGTGGCTACCTCCATGTGTTTCACCTGCATCACTAAGTTGTTTTCAATGTGAGATGCATGCACGTTATTTAGTATACATAAATTTTGTGTTTATGTACAGAAGGTATACAGTGTTCTTTGCATGACTCCAAAATTTTATGCCTATAAATAAGTTTCAAGTTTTATGCAATTTCACAATAGTTGAATATATACAATTATTATGGAACCAACATTTTGTCATTTTTTTCTTTCAATTTTCTTTGTAATTGTTGCTGTAACAGCCAGCCAGCAACTCCATCAAAATTCCATTGATCTGGATTTTCTCCTTATTTCGTCGAATTTCTTCTGATCAGAACATCAAACATATTAGTAAAGAAAAGAATAAAATCCACTATTTACCTAATCTTGGAAGTGGAGCTGCTTGCTGGCTGCTGATTACAGTAGCAATTAGAAATGGTTTTTGAAATGTAAAACGACAAAATATTAGCTTTCATAATTATTATATAATTATAGTTTAAAATGACTTACATGAAAATTAACCCCAAACTTATGGGCAGAAAATTTTGAAGTCATTCAAAGAAATTGGAATATTTTTTTGAACATAAACACAAAGTTTATGTATATTAAGTTAATGTGTATTCTCTTCGCATTGAACTAAACTACTCACTGATGCAGGTGAAACACGTGATGTAGCAATTTGGGGAATTCTTACGAGACCAATTCATGAGTTCTTATTCTGCATTGATGTTGTAATTACGCATTATTTTTCCGCGTGATAGCTTGTTGCCTGGATGTGTATGTCCATGGTTTGCAATCACCATTTTTGCTGGTAACAGATTTTCATATAAATTTGTACAACATCATACTCACAAAAATAAATAATTTGTACTCAACTTAACTACCTATATTATAAAGGTCCAAAAGAAAAATCATGTAGGTCAAGTCGTGGTTTACGTTTTACCTGAAAAAGTTCCAGGCTATGAAAAAAAAAATGCAATCATTTAGATATTGTGAATAGCAATTAAAATTGAGACATAATCAAGCCTATGATTATTATTTTCCCTTGCAAAAAATAAACAATTCAACATCGAAGTTATGTTATAATTTTCACTTAAGGCTATAAGAACAAGGGGGGAGCTTGCAAATAGTAATATGAGATGAAGAAAAAAAAAAGCAAGAAAAATAATTTGATTCAATAAAATGCAGGCTTATATTCTTGTTCGACAAATTTTATGAACACGCCTAAGGTCTTTATAACATGATACTCTAACTTTTGATGGCTTTGATGTAATTGTCAGTGAGACCGTGGCTGCATTTAGAAAATTTTAAGATCGTGCTAAGCTTTATTTAAAGCTGAATATCTTTATAGGTTCATACTTGATGGTAAGATGTAGCAGTTTAATGAAGTTTTGTTTTTGATATGTAAAAGTTTTTACAGAACTTTTGGCTTGGGTTTAATTAAGTGGTTGATAAAGGGACTGTAATTATTGATGGAGGGCAACATGTAATAATTAAATAATTGTAGTCATCCTTAAGATGACAAAGGATTTAAAAATCAGTGCTCCACAACTCCACCACCCAACCATCCCCCCCGGGGGGTGGGGGGGGGGGACGAAAACCCCCAAAACCACACCACCACAAATAACAGTAAGAAATAATACGCTTTTATCCTTTCTCTAATTGTTTTCTTCCACTTATCCGTATTAAACGGCTATTTGGACACAAAATAAAACATAAATGGTGACATAAAAGATATGAACCGTTAGATCCTTTTGTCTTTATATGGGAGGAAGAATTCAGGAGGCAATCCAATGGTGGAGATCCATCGGGTTACCAATTGTTTCATTAAATTGTGTCCAAATAAATTTTCTCAATCTAATAACCCTAACCATTTTTTCTCTCAACAAAATTCTTAAAATCAAATGTTGTGGGTAAAAGGAAAATTATTTGAGAATTATTTAGTATAGGCCAAATGTACCAATGTTTACTGAAATATCCAAAATACCATACTTCCAAAATTTTAAAAATTAAGTTTCTATATTTTGTTTATATGCCAGAAAAGATTATCTTTAAAATCATGAATTAAATCATATAATGCAATTCACAGTTAAGGGCAAAATGGTGGTGCATTTAGCGAGCATTCCAGAATTTTGATTGGTGAAAGGTAAATATGGTTTGGGTTATCAATGTAAGGTGATTTCGAGGGATTAAATTATTATTTAGTGAGAATGTTTTGCATGCGTAATTTGGTCAATCTTTGTTTATTTCTGAAGTAATTTTTTTTTTCTATCAAAATTTTATCGCCTACTTATCCATTTCTGTTTCTTCTAAAAATTAGTAATTTGTTGTATCATTTACAAAATATACTCCAAAACATTTTTTCAATAATTCGTTCGGCAATGTATTATCGTATAACCCTTACTTCACTCTGTAATACCAGGCACTGGTTTGACAATGTATTGTTGAACAGTGATTCTTCCATTTGGCAATGCATTATCATATATGGTTATTGTAAATAATAAAAATAAGAATCTGGTTGAATGTTTTGGAGAGTGTACTCTTGGTTCAACCATTCATAAATATGTAGTTTATGGTTAAGGGGAATATGTTAGTTTTAGAATTAGAGCGGGATGAATGAAATGGCGACTAGCGTCTAACATTTTTTGTGATAGGAAAGTCCCACAAAAGCTTAAAGGAGAGTTCTATAGAACGGCAATCAGGCCTGCGATGTTGTATGGTGCAGAATGTTGGCCTACTAAAAGACAACACGTCCAGAAGATAAGTGTAGCAGAGATGCGTATGCTGCGATGGAGCTGTGGTCATACAAGACGAGACCGAATTAGAGACGATGATATACGTGACAAATTTGGGTAGCACCAATTGAAGAGAAGCTAGTTCACACCGCTTAAGATGGTTTGTGGACATCTCCAACGGAGGCATTCCGAAGCATCTGTGCGCGTTGGAATTATAAGCCGCATCGAATGCTTAAAGAGAGGTAGAGGTCGATCAAGGTTGACATGAGAGAAAGTATTACAAAAGAACTTGAAGGATTAGAATATATTTAAAGAACTAGTGTCGGATAGAAGCGCGTGGAAGTTAGCAATCCACCTACCAGAACATGAGCTGTGAGTTTTTTGTGTGTGTTTAGGGTTGATTTAGTGGTAGTGTTATAAATTTTAGATTATAAGACTAGTAAATAGGAGCCTAAGACGTAATGTTTGGTCTTCGGTCCCTATTACTATTGGTACCGTTATTATTATTATTATTATTATTATTATTATTATTATTATTATTATCATTGTTTTTTTAATTTATTTATATATTTACTTTTATCTTTATTTTTATTTTACTTATTTATTATTATTATTATTATTTCTTTAATTATTTTACTTTATTTTTTTATTATTATCACGGTTTATTATTATTATTATTATCACGGTTTATTATTACTACTACTACTATTATTATTACTACTTTTAAATTGACTTTGTCATTTAGTTTTGGATTTCATCTCTAGCCGATCCCAACTTGTTTGGGATTAATGGCTTAGTAGTAGTTGTTGTTGTATGGTTAAGTGGAATATGTTAAAATGCTAAATATATTGACCATAAAAGACTTGAAGTTTTGTAGTCTGCACTTTGCAGTAATTTGAACCAGTATCCAGTAGTTGTTGTAGATGCATTTTTGGTGTACTGCAGATTGTAGAACTTATTAAAAATGCGCTGAAGATAATGCTAATCTAAATGACAACGCAAAATGCAAACTGATTCTTTACTTGGTTTTTACAAGCAAGTTGCGGTTTCTATTAGTCAGTGGTTATCATTTGTGTTTGGCTTTTTTTTTCTGTTTTTTTTTTGGATGGTCTGTTAGATAAACAAGTTGTTGTAAGGCATTTGTCTGGCCATGAAGCGCATGCATTTCCCAACAAGTGTTTCACCTACATCATTGAGTAGTTGTTCAATACGAAGAGCATGCACATTAATTTAGTATGCACAAACTTTGTGTTTTTATATAAAAAACATTCAGTTTTCTTTGCATAGCCTCAAAACTTTCTTCCTATAAATAATTTTGAAGTGTAATTTAGTTTTACAAGCTATCTCTAACCTATAACTATGAAAAGTAACATTTCTTCATTTTTCCCTCCCATTTTTTGTAATTGCTGTTTTAATGGCCAGCCCTCCTTAAGTTTAGGTAAAATTGAGCTTTATTTTCTTGTCATTGCCAATATATTTGATGTTCTGATCGGTACATCGAAACTCCATCCATATTTCATCTCAGCAACTAGATGGATGGAATTTCTATTTTCCAATTAGAACATCAAACATAGTAGTAACGAAGAGGATGAAATTCAATATTTAGTTAACTTTGAAGGTGGAACTGCTGGCTGCTAGCTGGGTAGAGTAGCAACTGCAAAAAATAATAGTAAATAAAGTAAAATAAAACAAAGTTCTAAAAACAAGAAAATGAAAAGATGAAATGTTGGTTTCACACTATAGTTTAAAATCTAATTATACTTATGTGAAAATTACATTAAACTCCAAACTTATTTTGAAGCTTAAAATTTTTAAGTCATACAAAAATAAATAAAATAAATTGAATATTTTTATATTAAAAAAACACAAAAAATGTGTATACTGAGTTAATGTACATGCTATTTGCAGTAAACAAAATCACTCGGGAATACAGGTGAAACGCATGGAAGTAGACCCGGGGGTTATAAGTGTCATGAGTTGAAGCGAACATGTACAACTTAATCCTCTCTCGGGAGTTTACCGGTCTGCCGGGTTATCCTGAGTATAGTTTAAAAAAAAACGCATGGGAGCAGCCATTTGGGAAATTCCTGAGTTTCATGGCTGGACAAATGCATGAGTTTTTTTTATTGACTCTGCAACCATGCATGATTTGTCAACGTGATGGCTTGTTGCCACTGTGTGTTCAACATATGTCTATTCTGAACATATGTCCATTCACAACTATCCATGAGTTATAATCGCTATTTTTGCCGGTGACACATTTATTAAAAAAGTTGATCATCATATTCATAACAACAAATGGTTTGAATTCAACATAACCACTTCTATCATATGGGTGAAGTCATGGTGTAAGTTCTATCTCAGAAGGTTTCAGTGTTTGAGAAAATAAACATGTTATATGTTGTTCATAGCGATCAACATTAAAATAAGAGATATAGTCAACCCTTTTTTTTCCGCTGTCAAAAATAAACAATAAAAAATCAAACTTATGTTATATTTTTCACTCAAGGCTATAAGAACAAGGGAGAGCTAAAAAGACCAAAATAGTGATATAAGTTAAATTAGAAGAAGAAAGAAGAAAAA
This sequence comes from Allium fistulosum, assembly GCA_030737815.1. Classification (NCBI taxonomy): domain Eukaryota; kingdom Viridiplantae; phylum Streptophyta; class Magnoliopsida; order Asparagales; family Amaryllidaceae; genus Allium; species Allium fistulosum. The sequence goes on along the minus strand of CM060906.1, from coordinate 1,132,355,781 downwards.
CTAAAGCAAGAAAATAAATAAATTTCAATAAATTGCAGGCTTATATTCTTGTTCGACAAATTTTTTGAATACACCTAGGGTCTTGATAATATAACCCGTTGTTAGGTTCATGTAATTGTCAGTGACTGCATGAGTTAGAAAAGGTTAAGATAGAACCAAGCTTTTATTTAAAGCTGTATATCTTTATAGCTTTGCACATTGAAGCTGAGATGTAGGTAGTTGAATTAAGTGGTTGATAAAGGGACTATAGTTTTCGATAGAGGGCAACATAAAGCTAAATAGTTTTAGGATTTCTTAAATTGACAAAGGATGTATAAATTCAGTGCCCTCTCTAACAAAAATAAAAAATAGGGCAGATTTATCTTTGTCTCTTTTCGTTGGCCTGCTTTCTTCCACTTTTGTATATTTGGTTCTATCTAATTCTTAACAAATGTTTTTTCAAATCTAATTCTTAAAATCTGAGATGAAATTTCATGGATAAAAAAGAAATTTCTTTTAAAAATATCAAGAATATCCATATTTCCAAATTTCAAAATTAAGTTTGAAAATTCCTTTTCATATTACTAGAAAAATGTTTCCAGAATCATGTATATAAATCATAAATGTTCTGCAATTCACTGTGGGGGGCGAAATGGTGGAGTTCTCGACAAGTATTACAAAATTCTGATTGGTGCATGGAAAATGTGGTTTGGCTTGCAGATTTTTCATGCAGTGGGCTGATTTTCTCTTATTGGAATCTCTTTAGAACATAGGATCCTGTGCAATATATTTGAGTACTCTCTGTATCTTTTTGTGTAACTGCATCCAATATAATAATATTGAAGTTGTACTTGAGTTGGTAAATCATCAGAGCGTTCACTTTAATATATAGTATAACTTGAGATCATATGCAAAACTAGCCTTTGTATAGTTGTAGTATAACTGAAAGAAAATATTTACTTCTATTATTGATAAAAATGTAAGGTGTAACTATAAAACATACAACAAATGTGCTCTCCAGTCTTAGAATCCAGAAGTAAGAAAGAGAGTTGGAAACGAGTGTGGTAACAGAATGAAAAAACATAACCACTTAAACAAAACATAGTTAGAATTAGATGGAAACATGTTTTAATAAAAAGGAATTCATTAAGGAACGATTATTGAGACACGAATAAAAATACAATTTGTGGCACAATATGTTTTGTTAGTTAGCAGATCTCTTATTATTTACATTTGAGGTTGAAATTGAGAGAAATCTGACAGTTGAGGTTAACTCATGTCACTAATTATGTTTTAATTTGTGTATATATTGAATTTCTCATTCATTTATATGAATTTCATGATTGCTTTTAACTTATAGAGGTAGTGGTCGCTTACATAATTGTCAAAACTGAATCGTAATTGATATTAGCTCAAGTTCGTTATTATTATAAGTAAAAACCCATCATACTAGCATTAGTTGTGAACAATTGAAGAAGTTTTGAAATGTAAATCATTCAAATGTAGAAGATAGAGTAGCACACATGTAAGAGGAGGAGATTTCATATAAAATGGAAAAGGAAGTCCTTTATTAACATGGAAAGGAAGTCCTAAATAATATAAATAACAAATAAATAATAAATAAATAAAATAACAATATGTTTGATCACAGGTCCCTATTACTATTGGTACCAATATTACTACTACTACTACTATTATTATTATCATGGTCTTCTTTAATTTCTTTATATATTTACTTTTATCTTTAGTTTTTTTTTCATCTTTATTTTTATTTTACTTATTTATTATTGTTGTTGTTGTTGTTGTTATTTCTTTAATTATTTTACTTTATTTTATTATTATTATCGTGGTTTATTGTTGTTGTTGTTGTTACTTTTAAATTGACTTTGTCATTTAGTTTTGGGTTCCATCTCTAGCCGACCCAACTTGTTTGGGAATAATGGCGTTGTTGTTGTTGAAGGTAGAAATTTATGGAAAATATCAATTCATATGGATGACCCTATCATTAGAAAAATGCAATGATGGCGATGAATTCTTTCAAAAGAAGAGTAAAAATGTGATTAACTTTTTTCTTTCATTATCATATTGACAAGAACCTCATTTCCACAAAATTAAATAAAATAAACTTTGAGAATGTTGGTATTAGTATTAAAAACATTTTCATCGCTAGAGAAACATGTCTTCGTATACTTTAAATCATCTGCCTATTTATTTGAAATGTGTTTTCATCCAGCTAAGAAACATTGCCCTACTAGTAAGTTCCACATGGCAACTTCTAAGTTCTAACTTATCATCTGATCATCTCCTTATAGATAGTAGAGTATTTGTACTTTTGTTGCATGTGAATTTCAGTTGTTTTTTCTGATATATACCGTATTGATGTCACTAGGACGATCTGGGTGCATCCAATTTAATGCTGACACAGATTAACATTCTATTTTGTTTCAAAGAGACGTTCGAATCATTTGCCAAGTTGCATCTACTGAGTGGATAAACATATTTTTTTGAGTAAAAATGACGAGAAACACTACTTCTGATTAAACCAAGTTTTAGATAAAAATTTGTTTAATAGTTAACACATCTGAAATTTTTGGAGAGAAGGGTTCCTCAATAATTTCAAAATCTCTACCCTCCCCTTTTTGTTTAAATAGTAGAGACGTGTATGCTATAAAAAATGGGTTATAAACCAATAAGTGTGTTCATGTTCTGAAAGCATGACCCTCAATATTGAGAGTCTGTTTGAAGAAAATACCCGACTTCTGAGGATTTTTTGTGAGTTGAGGAACTTGATAGCAAAACAAGAGTTTAAACCATAAAGATGGTTTGACAACTACTTTTCACAAAACTACTCATAAGCTACTTTATTATAGTTGACCAAGAAACCAAAACGCAGCTAAAAGTTACTTTTCAAAATAAGTTGAAAAGTGGCTTAAAAAATTTGTAAACTGAAAACTGGTTCCTGAACACAAATTCAGAAATGTATCTTAGAAACAAAAGGCTGTTCAAGTTGTTCTGTAAAATGCTTTCAAAATATGAATATCGAACTAGTTACTATAGCTGCTTGAACACATGTAGCCTTGTTGCAAAATGATCACTTATCCAGTCTGGTCTCAAACTCTTAAGGTCTCGCTCAGAATTGATCATAAATACAGTTTTCTTTGCAACTTTCATCTTACTGATTTTGACTTACGTTATTCTCTTTAGTTATTGAATGGAAATAGATTATGTATATGCTGAGTTTTTTTGGTGTTAATACTACTAAGAAGTTAGAATTGTGTATTGTGGTCAAATACATGTCAGTCTGAAATATATTCTGAAAAGTTCCTATATGAATTATAATTTAAATCCAGATATTGTAGTGCAGTTTTTGTATATGTATTACACACTTTCTTATTTTATTCTATATGCACACTTTTGCTGTAGCAGTGTACTTGGTCAAATTATGTAGGTTATTTTTTTGGTTGATATGCTCACAATATGCTTTTACATTAGTACTGTAAGAATCTAAATGCTTTTTCCAGATATGATTCTATCTTACTATGAAGTAGGGAACTTGTCAGTGTGAAATTTGATCTGAAAAGTTCCTTTAAGAATCATATCAAACATTATAGAACCCTTTTCTAAACATAGTTTGCAAACTGCATTACTAAAACATATATAGTACATATTTCAATGGTATCAACTTGATCAAATTAAGATTACCTATTTATTTGACTGGCATGCTCCTATATAGGTGCAGTATGAAAGTTAACGAGTCAAGAAGCTACTTACACACTCAGTAACATTAACTGAAACTAAAAATGTTATATTTGTAAACAAATTGTTGATATGTAAATCTCTTCCTGGGTGATGCTCATTTAGTAGAAGCATTATTTATTATCTTCTGCATATAGTTTCGGTGCATGCAGCAGTAGTACACTTTCATAATATATGCCAGCCTTTGAATCATATCTACTTTGGTTAATCAGAAATATGATTGTCTTTCTAATCAAGTGCTGTAAATCTACTGCACTTGAGTACGAATGTTGCAGCTATCACCATCCCTTTTAAGTCGAGGCTGTAATGCTATGTAATGAGTGGTGCTGCAGCTAGCAAGTCAAATCTCTATCAAAAACCCAATATTAAAATAAATATATATATACGCTGTATATGTGTTGGTACACTATCTTTTTCCACTTTCGACAACCATCAATTTTTAGATTCTTCAGTCGAGACGTCCAGGTTACTGAACTGACATCAAATCTATATACCTTGATATGTAATGTCGAAATATACAAAAAAACAGATGTGACAATGCGCACAAAGACACCTTGCTCTATGATTATTTGTGAAGGGGAACACTGTGAACTTGCTTTTAGGCCCTGGCCACAACAGTACATATGTTCTTAGATTGTAGTCACGTTTCGTACGAGGCAAGGAAAAGACGCTTCAGATGTAAAACTTACGTTTGCGTTTAGGATGAGAGTGTTCAAATGCTAGAAAGGAGGGAGTTAATCTGAGACGTAAGCCTAGGTGTTATGAACGTAAGGATTTAAGAATGATATGCGCGCGCGTATGTATGTGTATTATATCCAAGTTTAATATCACCTCTTCATTCTTGATACGACCTTCCCGAAAAATGGCAACGTGTCAAAAAATTATGCTTTCGGATTTTAAAAATTAGTATGATTTGGATTTCAAAAACGAGCGGTTAAATTCATGTGTAAATGTTTTTGAATATTTACCGAAACGGATGACAAAGTTTTTGAAGCTCTCGCTGAAACAATAGTGATTTCATTATAGCGTTTGTACTCTACATCACACATCTTCTTAATTGAATAAGTTAATTATTAATCATTAATTAATTTTTATATGATTAAAACAAATTATTTGTAATGTACTTTGCAGAGGTGAAGCTTCTTTGGCCTTGTATGGTCAGTTGAACCCCTTTAAATATTGTACAAACGCAAATATTCTGTGTTTCGTTCAGTATATTGTGTTTAATCAAACATACTTTATCTGAATGATGTATTGAATTCGAACCCCCTCTAACTCTGACCCTCTTTATCATTTTGCAGATACCATTACTGCACTATTTCTAATGTTCCGAAATTGCATACTGTAACCGTTACCGATCCGCTGGTATACAAATAAATTAGTAGCGGTTACACCGAAAATGATAAATTGTCATTTATCTAAATAAAAAAAATCAGAGGCTTAATTTTTTTTTACATTATAATGTTGTTCATCGTATATTTAATCGTGTCTCTTAGTTAAAGATATCAATGAGAAAATAAATGCAATTAGCATCATTTCAACCGAATTCCTTAATTATATCTAATTCATGTGTTGTAAATGGAACGGTAAATTACCTGCTGTCAATTTTGAAAAAAAATTAAAATCTTAATGATATTTTATGGTAGATTTACTGCTACTGTAACCGATTATATGGATATACCAGTATAACTCAAAAATAATATCCGATTGACTGGTAACAGTGAGCAATGTGTGAACTATCAAGAAATTAACTATAACATGTGTTTCTTTTTTGTTGAACACTTCTTGTTTGATAATTTTGCTTATCTCTGATTAATTGTAACATTTTACCTATTTAGTGATCATATATGCATATAACTAAATGATATTATATTAACTTGATCCATATGTTCTAATTATAACTATTTAATCTCTTATATTCAGGTCCTTGTGTGCCTCCCTAAACACTAGAAGATAAAGCAAGCATCTTTCAATAAGCTCAAATTTTGTTTTCACAGCAAATGCGAGCCAAGTTCTTCAAAATTTTCAAAAGTAGGTAGATACTATGATCAACTCATTTGTTCAGTTATGTTTTGGAGATTGTTTGTGCTGTAAAAGACAATGCTGTCAATTTTTTGTTTGTTTGATCAAACATCAATTTTAATAAATTTGTGGCTATGCTATTTTTTTTGAAAACAACACCTTGTTTGCATAATCCTGAAGTCTAATCTTGTAGCTGATGCACTGTTATTTTCTTTGTATTTTTATGTGGTGAGCCCGATCTATTTATTGGCACTTGACAGCTTTGATAAAGCTCTGATGTCGTAAAGAATATTCCAGCTTATGAAAATGACTGTGTTATCTTTATCTTTCTTCGGTGAATTTATTTGCGTATACTTAACCTACCTACTACTTAATTGGAGAATCTATAGCATAAAAATTGGAAAGAGAAAAAAAAATGCTATGTTTGAAAAGCGGAAGGAGAAGGCGAGTAATGGGTGGAGAAAATAGTCAGCAGGCGACAACTGCCACCTTTTGCTTTACCGCCGTTCGTGGACCCCTTCTATCTCTCCTTTTTTTTTCTTTTTTTTTTTGCTCCTTTTCTTTTCTTTCTTTTAACGTTATAATATACTTCTTTTCATATGTAAGCAGTAGGTTTTTATTTGAATCCGTACAAATCATTGTTGTGTTTTGTGTAGCTGTAGCAAACTGCATGATTTTGTGACTACCGCTTTGAACAAATACTGTTTTATGCCTATTCTTTTTTTTTTGTTAAAGTCGTTCTTTAATATTTACACCAAAAGTTGGTACAAACATGCAAAAATTAAAAATATGGAATAAAATAAAATAAAGAAAATAACCCGAAAAAAAAAATAGAACACATACCAATTACGGCGGTTTGGCTAATCATTTGTCTACGTCCACTTAAACTTTGTTGATGAATTCTTACAAGGTTGTTCGTAGAAATCGGTGATGATCTGTAGAATTACAAAGAAATACAAGAATTTTGTTAAACAACAAAATGGATCCTCCAAAACTGTGCTTTTAACCTTTTATTTATAGGTGTAGGTCGTCGAAAACCTCTCGTCCATGTTTTAACCTACGTTCTCCACGTCCAGAGAAGTTAAACCGAAGAGATCGTGGCCAGGTCATCAACAATCATGGATTGCTACCGATCCATGTTCAGGAATCGACATTGAACCATGAAGTTGTCTTCTGGTTCTCCACTTTGTTCTTGTGTATGCACGACTTGCTCGTAAATTTCTTGGTTTAGGGATGGAGCAGGGGTGTTTGACCTAAGTCTTGATGGTGGTAGTTGATACGAAGTCGTGAACCATCTTACATAATGTTAACCGGCATCTTGGCCCGGTTACAAAATGACAGTTGAAGAAATTATCATTAGCACTAGACAAGATTCTGATCAAGAAGAGACTGGAGGTGGTAGCAAGTTGTCAGGCCCACAACAAAGCAAAAGCATTCGGCCTACCTGGCCTGGTGCGCAGATTCACCTACTATGGGCAGAGGCACCTTGTTCCTAAGCCCATGAGGGAAGTCCAACCCATCTCGTCTATAAATAGGAGGGCAGTAGCACAGTGAAAAAGGACCTTTTTTGGGAGAACAATGTGGAGACTCTGCCACTTTGAAGACTGATTATTTTCAGTTCAAACTTGTATTCAAGTCATTAATATATGGATTGTATCTGTATTCAACTACTTGTGAAAGAAATAAAGATCAAAACTCAAAGTGGATGTAGGCAGTTACGCTGAACCACTATAAATCCGGTGTTCTTACTTTCTGCATTTAAATTAGCATATTCTTCCTTGTTTAATTTAACTTCATCACTTACATCTCTATACAATCTTTCTCAACGAGGTTAGTGACCAATTTTGGTGTTAACACTTTGGTGTTTTCACTGAGAATTGAATTCTCAGCCTGATCGGATCTCATCGTCTACTAGTGGATTTTCATATTCGCGAGATAGATCCAGTTGTTTACTAGGAAACTTCCTATTCTACTCAGATTTGAAAGAAATCTAAAGGAAGCTGATAGCCGTATTCATATAAACCAAGTCTATGTAAGATATGGGGACTGGGCGTTGAAGTTTGCAGTCATGTTGAATAAAAGCCGACCCCCCTCTGAAGCCAATTTAGCCGATCGCCCTAGAAAAGGAGTATGCCGACCGCTACAGAAAAGGTGTATGCCCATTGCTCCAGAGAATTCCCATGCCGAGCAGAATTCCCATGCCGAGCAGCATCCAGGCCGAGCAGAGCTCCCATGCCGAGCAGCATTCCCATGCCGAACAGCCTTGGTCGAACAGCTTTGGCCGAACCACTCCAGGCCGATCCACTTTGGCCGAACAGCCTTGGCCGAACAGCTTTGGCCGAACCACTCCAGGCCGATCCACTTTGGCCGAACAGCCTTGGCCGAACAGCTTTGGCCGAACCACTCTAGGCCGATCCACTTTGGCCGAACAGCCTTGGCCGAACAGCTTTGGCCGAACCACTCTAGGCCGATCCACTTTGGCCGAACAGCCTTGGCCGAACAGCTTTGGCCGAACCAACAATCTTGGCCGAACAGCTTTGGCCGAACCACTCCAGGCCGATCTACTATGCCGAACAGCCTTGGCCGAACAGCTTTGGCTGAACCACTCCAGGCCGATCCACTCTACCGAACAGCCTTGGCCGAACTGCTTTGGCCGAACCACTCCAGGCCGATCCTCTCTACCGAACAGCCTTGGCCGAACAGCTTTGGCCGAACCACTCCAGGCCGACCCACTCTGGCCGAACAGTCTTGGCCGAACAGCTTTGGCCGAACCACTCCAGGCCGATCTACTGTGCCGAACAGCCTTGGCCGAACAGCTTTGGCCGAACCACTCCAGGCCGATCCACTCTACCGAACAGCCTTGGCCGAACAGCTTTGGCCGAACCACTCCAGGCCGATCCACTCTGCCGAACAGCCTTGGCCGAACAGCTTTGGCTGAGCCACATGCCAACACCGAACGCCCCAATGCCGAACGATACCTCCAAGCCGAAGGGTGTCTGCCATGCCGAACGAGGAATGCCGAGCGGCATACGACTTAGGCATTCATGCCCAACGCCCCAATGCCGAACGGTACTTCTGTGCCGAACGAAGTATCCAGACCTATCCATGCACTGTATACCGATCTCTCTCTCAAAAAACAATCTGACTGGTCCCTATACAAAAAATATATGGATCGGGTACGACCCTTATTTTCAAAAAAACCTTTTTCGGGTACAACCCAAATTTTCGAAAATGAGGCTAGTGAATTAAAAACTCAACTTAATAAAGGAACATTCTATCCACTTCCCTGACATCCCATGATCGACCGGGGCATAGAGGATCTAGCGGCAGCTTATGAACGACATCAAGGGAACGGACAAGCAACCACTATTCAAACGGTACTCCCAAAGGTTGGAGAACATAGATGATATGACTCTAGCAAACGCCAAGATGACTCCAAGCACCATTGTTCGCTGACCTAGCACTTCGAATTTAATGACTCCAAGCAAACCAATGCTCTAAGCAATTTATTCCAAATACTAACAAGGGTATCATACTGATCGCGTTTGAGGAAAGTCGATCTCCAGATATATTTTGGCAGCTAGTTAGCTAAAGAGCCTCCTACGACTATGGATCATTTCTTTTACAAAATGAATCAGAACTAAAGTGAGGAGGAGTGGAGCAGACTAAGAAAAATAACAATGAAGGCCCGTTCGCTAAGGATGTAGATCCCAGTAGCCGAAACAAGACTTCAGAATTCAGCTCATATGCTCTTTGAAAGATTCAATTGACAACCTCTACTTGAAGACTCACGACTCGGAGTGGTACTGGAAACCAACCTCGAGAGAGTACACCAAAGTCTAAAGAAAATCAGGGGAATGTTGTATATTCCCAGATGCTCACTGATCCTAACACGGGCGATTACAAACACCTCCGAGGTGTGATCGAAAAGATGACCTGGAAAGGAAAGCTTCAATAGTATGTACAAGTCCTGCAGAATGGCGGGCAGCGAATATCCGATGCCTATTAATAAAGGGCTATGATTATCAATTGGACGGTTGACGGCCGACATCCCTTTGAAAGGGGCCAGGGGCGGAGTCGAATAGCGAGCACACGATGCTACTTCACATATCAATGAGATTTACCATAATCTTCTTTGAATTATTTCCATTTCCATCTCTATTTCAATTGTTCTATGAACTACGACTAGCTTGAACTAAACTACTTTCAAAACGATGCAGGTGACCAAGTACTCAGATTTGGTTGCCAACCAATCTACGCAGACCATGACCGGACGTGTGGAGTTACATCTGGACGAGCATAATTCTATCGCTCATCATCAACCATATGCCTTTGATTTGGGGCTATGGACTAAATATTGAAAAGTTCATCACGATCAGAGCCCAATACAAAGTCAACATGACCAACCATCCATTCATCGACCTCCACGTCTGACTCGGAGACCTAAGCAAGGCTTGGAATGGGTATGGCCTGATCATCTACTCAAATCGAGTCATAGAACAAAGTTCGACAAAATACAGATGCCCCTCCTGAAACTCAGTGACGCTGGGATCTGTCTAGAGTGGACATGATTTGTTCATCTACACATCAAATCCTACCTCGAACACAAAAGGTTATTCGAAAGCCCGACTTGAAGTAGTTGTGGTGGACTGCCTACTCATTAACCATCGCTCTCAATATATGGACACGACTGCACCTTGGAACATATGCAACTTACTTTGTCTACTCAACAATCTATTATCCTTATTTTATAGAAGGAGATACGGAGCAAATTGTAAGAGATTTAGCTATCTAACCCAACATGGATGTGATCCAACCATCTGTCATATACCTCCTTCCTTGACTTGATTTGAAGAGCTATAATCACCAAGTGGACGAGAATCGATCGTCCATTTTTCAAATTCCGTCCCACATCTTGGGGGGCAGAATCCCATTCCGTGAGCAAACGTGGTTCGATTGTTCATTCGATGACATTAGCCTCGATACAGTAGATGAATACAAATTAAAGAGTGGAAATAAGACTGCTCTCGACTTAAACCTCCAAGTCCCTAGAGTGTGGACTGGAGTACTCTAAGTCCCCAGAGTGCGGACTAGAGTATAAATGACTAAAACCTCCAAGTCCCCAGAGTGCGGACTGGAGTACTCTAAGTCCCCAGAGCGCGGACTAGAGTATAAACGACTTAAACCTCCAAGTCCCCAGAGTGCGGACTGGAGTACTCTAAGTCCCCAGAGCGCGGACTAGAGTATAAACGACTTAAACCTCCAAGTCCCCAGAGTGCGGACTGGAGTACTCTAAGTCCCCAGAGCGCGGACTAGAGTATAAACGACTTAAACCTCCAAGTCCCCAGAGTGCGGACTGGAGTACTCTAAGTCCCCAGAGCGCGGACTAGAGTATAAACGACTTAAACCTCCAAGTCCCCAGAGTGCGGACTGGAGTACTCTAAGTCCCCAGAGCGCGGACTAGAGTATAAACGACTTAAACCTCCAAGTCCCCAGAGTGCGGACTGGAGTACTCTAAGTCCCCAGAGCGCGGACTAGAGTATAAACGACTTAAACCTCCAAGTCCCCAGAGTGCGGACTGGAGTACTCTAAGTCCCCAGAGCGCGGACTAGAGTATAAACGACTTAAACCTCCAAGTCCCCAGAGTGCGGACTGGAGTACTCTAAGTCCCCAGAGCGCGGACTAGAGTATAAACGACTTAAACCTCCAAGTCCCCAGAGCACGGACTAGAGTACTCTGAGTCCCCAGAGCGCGGACAAGAGTATAAACGACTTAAACCTCCAAGTCTCCAGAGCACGGACTGGAGTACTCTGAGTCCCCAGAGCGCGTACTAGAGTATAAATGACTTAAACCTCCAAGTCCCCAGAGTGCGGACTGGAGTACTCTAAGTCCCCAGAGCGCGGACTAGAGTATAAACGACTTAAACCTCCAAGTCTCTAGAGCACGGACTGGAGTACTCTGAGTCCCCAGAGCGCGGACTAGAGTATAAACGACTTAAACCTCCAAGTCCCCAGAGTGCGGACTAGAGTATAAACGACTTAAACCTCCAAGTCCCCAGAGTGCGGACTGGAGTACTCTAAGTCCCCAGAGCGCGGACTAGAGTATAAACGACTAAAACCTCCAAGTCCCCAGAGTGCGGACTGGAGTACTCTGAGTCCCCAGAGCGCGAACTAGAGTATAAACGACTTAAACCTCCAAGTCCCTAGAGTGCGGACTGGAGTACTCTAAGTCCCCAGAGCGCGGACTAGAGTATAAACGACTTAAACCTCCAAGTCCCCAGAGTGCGGACTGGAGTACTCTGAGTCATCAGAGCGCGGACTAGAGTATAAACGACTTAAACCTCCAAGTCCCCAGAGTGCGGACTGGAGTACTCTATTTCCCCAGAGCGCGGACTAGAGTATAAACGACTTAAACCTCCAAGTCCCCAGAGTGCGGACTGGAGTACTCAAAGTCCCCAGAGCGCGGACTAGAGTATAAACGACTAAAACCTCCAAGTCCCCAGAGTGCGGACTGGAGTACTCTAAGTCCCCAGAGCGCGGACTAGAGTATAAACGATTTAAACCTCCAAGTCTCCAGAGTGCGGACTGGAGTACTCTAAGTCCCCAAAGCGCGGACTAGAGTATAAACGACTAAAACCTCCAAGTCCCCAGAGTGCGGACTGGAGTACTCAAAGTCCCCAGAGCGCGGACTAGAGTATAAACAACTTAAACCTCCAAGTCCCCAGAGTGCGGACTGGAGTACTCTAAGTCTCCAGAGCGCGGACTAGAGTATAAACGACTTAAACCTCCAAGTCCCCAGAGCACGGACTGGAGTACTCTGAGTCCCCAGAGCGCGGACTAGAGTATAAACGACTTAAACCTCCAAGTCCCCAGAGCACGGACTGGAGTACTCTGAGTCCCCAGAGCGCGGACTAGAGTATAAACGACTAAAACCTTCAAGTCCCCAGAGTGCGAACTGGAGTACTCTAAGTCCCCAGAGCGCGGACTAGAGTATAAACGACTTAAACCTCCAAGTCCCCAGAGTGCGGACTGGAGTACTCTAAGTCCCCAGAGCGCGGACTAGAGTATAAACGACTAAAACCTCCAAGTCCCCAGAGTGCGGACTGGAGTACTCTAAGTCCCCAGAGCGCGGACTAAAGTATAAACGACTTAAACCTCCAAGTCCCCAGAGTGCGAACTAGAGTACTCTAAGTCCCCAGACCGCGGACTAGAGTATAAACGACTTAAACCTCCAAGTCTCCAGAGCACGGACTGGAGTACTCTGAGTCCCCATAGCGCGGACTAGAGTATAAACGACTTAAACCTCCAAGTCCCCAGAGTGCGGACTGGAGTACTCTAAGTCCCCAGAGCGCGGACTAGAGTATAAATGACTAAAACCTCCAAGTCCCCAGAGTGCGGACTGGAGTACTCTAAGTCCCCAGAGCGCGGACTAAAGTATAAATGACTTAAACCTCCAAGTCCCTAGAGTGCGGACTGGAGTACTCTAACTCCCCAGAGTGCGGGCTCGAATATAAGCAAATTGGATCTCCAACTTCCTTGAATATGAACTATGACACAGATGACTTGAATTTGTCAAATCCCTGACATACGGGCTAGAAAGTATTCTAAGTGCTCGAAGCACAGAATGGAAGTTCAATGACTCCCGAAGAGTTTCCGAGTTATATGAAGATGGACTGAGAAGTCTATGTTACTCACAAATGCTTGGATTAAAGTCACAATCACAAAGAAAAACGAACAATAAGAGTCTTTTGTAAGACAGAAAAAGGAACTAAAACTTATTCAGAAATGAGTTTCTATTACAACCCCTCCAAAGTTCGGAGTCGACATTTTATTTACAAGGACTAAGGAAATAGATGAAAATAATTACATGACTTAAACTAACTCTCGTTGAACGAGGATAGTAATCACTTCTTGTGCTTCTTCAACTTCTTTCCAGACGGCTCCTCTCCAGAGCATTTACCCTTGGTACTCTTCTTTGATAGAGGGGTAGCAACTGAAGGAGTACGGGGGCCTTCCATAGGCTTGGACCCGCCAGGAAGGATGACCTTCAACGGCTTGTTCAAAGGATCGTCCAAGTCCACAACTCGGGGCTCTACTATGACCTTGACCGTCTCCTCCTTCTCTATCTCGAGCCGCTCCTCCATGCTCAATTTGGATGTGTGCTCAGAGGCGCCTGTAATTTCTACTTCATAACCCCCGTCGGTAGGAGAGGAGGTCTTAGACTTGTCTTCATCAAGCGCTCTGATCACCTGAGCGTCTGGACCAGGAGCCTCCCCTGCGTGAGTGGCTTCACTTGTTTTCTCCCCCACTTCCTTGGCGACATCGCTCCTCGGAGTGGGCTCGGGGTCAGAACGGCCTGCACAAAATCGTGGAAAACAAGCATTAGAATGCAATAGTCCTGCATAAAGAATAGCGACTTTCAAAATCTTAAAGAGAACCTTAAAGAGAAGGATTATCTACCAGGTTCGAGCAAACTCTCAGCCATCCGGGGGGGTCTCACCCTCTGAAATGGGAGACAGAATGTGGACTAAAGTACTCTAAGTCCCTGAGTGCGGACTAGAGTATAAATGACTCAAAAACCTCTACGTCCCCAGAGTGCGGACTACAGTACTCTCAGTCCCCAGAGCATGGACTAGATTATAGACGACTTCAGAAAAATCCCTAAATCCCAGAAGCGGGCCGGATTACTCTAAGTTCCCAGAGTGCGAACTAGAGTATAAACGAGTTGACGAAAATCTCTGCGTCTCGAACTGTGGACTAAAGCATAAACCGTTCGACAAATCTCTAAGTCCCCGGAGCGTGGACCGAAGCATGAACATAAATTGGGCGCGAGTCAACCGGGGGGAGAATAACACTAAGTCACCAGAATGCAGAGTGGTGTATAAACATCGATAAATAGACAAGTGGATTCCGACCATTTTCTATTTCGCAAACTTCGACCTGGAATCGACAGGAGGATTATTAACCCGCTGAGGATGGAGTTCGACCATCCAACCAGTGACCTGGCCAAATCATTACTGGGGGCAGGGGTACAAAACACTAAAAAGCTGAATACGACAGCTCATTGTAGCTCTAGCGTGGCGTTCTTTATAACTTGAGGCAGCGACTGCAGGGAGGCCTCAATACAGAACCAATCGAAACGGCATCCAAAGCTACGAGCAACCTACTATATCATACCTCAGATCAAGGGTCAATGTCGATCCGCACCAAGCACATACGAATGTGACTCGGATGTTTTTTGAAAAACTATGACCCCCAAAGTATGGAAAATAGGGTAAACCACGAATACTTGGTCAAAAATTCTCCAGCACCCTCGTTCTATTCGTCAGGAGGAGTATGAAACTGGATGAGCATAACCCGACTGCATTTGTAGCCAACTTTACCCCGAGATCTGATTACAGAGCATGAACCAAATTGGACGTGGATGACCATCCACTGTCCAAATTACGCCCTGAAACTTACGTGGCATCGAAGTATTCCTCTTGGAATGGAAAACCGCGATAAAATCCAAGATAGGCGAGACCTAGTCTCCCATCGACTGGCATGATCCCACGATCCAACGGGAAAGAGAGTAAAGCTAAAGTGGGCGTGGCTGGCCTTCCTACTTATCGGTATATGCCCCAGCTCTGGGGGCACGAGCGAGAAGCAAGATGAATGTGAACCGACTATTCACCAATCACCTCTATGTCTTCGGAGTTTAGGTGAAAACATAAACATAGCTAGGACGAGACTCAACCGTCCATACAGTACATTTATCAACCCAAGACTGGGAGAAGACGCATGGTCATCCAAAAACTGGCTACGATAGCTCAGTATTAAAACTTATATATAGTGCTTACAGCTACTCAAGGCAACGACCGTGAGGATGCCTAGAGATAGAATCGTTAAATCGATACCTTAGCTCATGGGAAATTGACTTTCACTCCAACCCGAAGGACGGGTAAAGAATCATGAATGCATTGAATAGAAAGTGCGTTACTCGAATGCACAAGAAAATTCAAACTCATAGCAAGATCCAGCTATACAGTTGCATGCCACTCGAGGCTGACTCCCACTCGACATTTCCTTTAATGCACTTTTAAGCCTGATTTTTGGCCATTTGCTGATAATCTATTAGAGCATTCAAAGCCCTTCGCTATTAGGCTCAATAACTCATGACAAGACTCTAGGATTCGACTAGAGTAACCATCAACATTGGCCGTCCCAACCATATTTCACATTGAATGTTATGCAAAATAGTTACATCTTTACTCAAAGAATCTGGGATGGCACCTGCTAATCTGACGGTCGACATTACAGCCAGCCATGGCGACCCTTTCCGGGTGCTGAATATTGGATCACAGCTCAGTGCAGTGATGATAAAAGAATTAGTTGGATTTTTCTGAATAAATGATGATATGTTCCCTTGGACATATTCTGACATGCATATGTGATTTCATTAACTATCACGAGCCATGCATTGGATATCAACCCGAAGCTACAAAAGCTAGCACAATCTCTATTGATTTCATCATGAAAGATCCACTCTTACTTTAGGCTCACCCCATCAACGTCTACGCCTACCAGCCGTTGCGACAGGGCACACAATGACCTGAGACGTCCGAAAGACTACTTAAATAGAATATCGAACTAAGCTAATTCAATATCACTTATTTCCCACGAAGGGCTATTCAAGAACGGAAATTAGCAGACCTCACACCCAAATTCACTACCTCAGATGACTACTCGAAGAGTAGCAAAGAACCAACCATAAGATGGAAAATGTACGAGGATGGAGCATCCAATGATCAGTGATATGGCTTGATAATGACTCCTGAGGAACGATCAATCTGCTACGTCCTAAAACTCGATTTACCTGTAACAAACAATGATGCTTAGTATGAAGCCTTGACTGTCAGCCTCAAACTTGCTAGAGGATTTGAAGTGAAAACTTTACTTATCTTTTGTGATTCTTGATTGGTAGTATACAAATTTAAGGAAGTTGACCTTGCTAGGGGGCATTGTCTTGCTCCTTATCTCGGCCAAGTCCAAGAGCTACTAACCGACTTCACATATTACATCATTACACACGTACTCAGCGAACAAAATGAAAAGGTGTCATGGTTGACTCATATCAAAGACTATCTACAATGAGGAATTCTTACTGAACGGAGGAATGGAAAATGACAGATCCTCCTCAAAGCTTCACGCCAAATCATCTAAGAATAATTCGTGTGTCAAAAGGAGTTTATCCATCCCCATGCTTCGGCATATCACTCATGATGATATCTTGAGCAAAATCTATGAAGAAGAATGCGGTAATAACATCAGGGGGAAAACCATGATAAAGAAGATACTCTGCTACAGGTATTATTGGCCAACTATCAACCCAGATGCGGTTGATCATGCTAGACAATGTGACGAGTGCAAGATGTTTGTAAAAAGTCCGGGAACCCCGCCGATGGAAATTAGTCAAATGGCTAGTTCATAGTCGTTTGCCACTTGGGGGCACTGAAATCATCTTCTTGTCGATCCTAAAGGTGGTGCGAAATACACCATCATAGCAGTTGATCCATTATAACTGCAAATGGACAGGTTGAAGCTGTGAACAAAATCATAGGGTCTGTACTGAAGAGAGGTTTGGAAAACTCCTCAAGTGGCTGATTGCAACCCTTATTTCACAGAAAATACAAACAAGGAATCGCGATTGAATTGCAATTAAACTAGATGGAGTTGGCGACGACTTATGAGCATATAAAACGCATCCGAGAGCCAATGGCAAGAACATGTACCCGAACGTGCATGTGTACATCCGAAAAAGTTCGACTTCTTGAAATCAACAGAAATTGAATTCTCACTAAGGGTTATTAAGAGAAGACTAGATCATATAGCCGAAGCTTATTAGCTCTGCAGAATCAGACATGGATGGCCACTGATGAACTACAACCCTGGATTTATAATATTAGGAATTGACCAAGCATCACGATGACCAAAGAAGGATACAACACCTTGGGAGGATAAATTGGAGGATAATGACTATTCAAGAAACATGGTGGATTTCTTTCTGAAGACAAGGAATACTCGCTGATTCAAAGCGTGTTGTGTTGCTTCACACGACACACTTTGGGGGGGCAAGTGTTAACCGGCATCTTGGCCCGGTTACAAAATGACAGTTGAAGAAATTAACATTAGCACTAGACAAGATTCTGATCAAGGAGAGACTGGAGGTGGTAGCAAGTTGTCAGGCCCACAACAAAGCAAAAGCATTCGGCCTGCCTAGCCTGGTGCACAGATTCACCTATTATAGGCAGAGGCACCTTGTTCCTAAGCCCATGAGGGAAGTCCAACCCATCTCGTCTATAAATAGGAGGGCAGTAGCACAGTGAA
Organism: Allium fistulosum; assembly: GCA_030737815.1. NCBI lineage: Eukaryota > Viridiplantae > Streptophyta > Magnoliopsida > Asparagales > Amaryllidaceae > Allium > Allium fistulosum. The sequence goes on along the minus strand of CM060906.1, from coordinate 1,132,337,659 downwards.
AAGGGACCTTTTTTGGGAGAACAATGGGGAGACTCTGCCACTTTGAAGACTGATTATTTTCAGTTCAAACTTGTATTCAAGTCATTAATATATGGATTGTATCTGTATTCAACTACTTGTGAAAGAAATAAAGATCAAAACTCAAAGTGAATGTAGGCAGTTACGCTGAACCACTATAAATCCGGTGTTCTTACTTTCTGCATTTAAATTAGCATATTCTTCCTTGTTTAATTTAACTTCATCACTTACATCTCTACACAATCTTTCTCAACGAGGTTAGTGACCAATTTTGGTGCTAACACATAACATGAACATGATTGCAAACACCCTAGCTTGATAGTGCCCGAGGAAGATGATCATTTGGGGGGGTTTAGGGATTGGTACTGAACCCTATTTAGGGATGGGTACCGATCCATATATCCATTAATCGGGCTTGGTATATGAGTTTGGTAGTTATCGGTCTAGATTTGCTGCTTTGATAATCTCTCAGTTTGGCCGACCCGATGCACCTGAGAACTGCCTGGTCACAAGGTTGGATAACATTTGCCCCTAAAGTACATCTTGCTTTCAATAAGATTATCATCCACCTAATTTCGATGTCGTAGGAAATACTGTAAGTGGTGGCGTAACAAAGAAATCAATGTCGCTGGGTATTATGCCGAAGGCCAGCAATGTCGCAAGAATAAGTAATGTCATAGGAACTGGTGCTACAGCAATGGAGCAGGGATAACACTATCGTAAATAAGCAATGACGCAAGGTAACACAATGATGCAAATGAATGATACTGCAAATAATCAATGTCAAAAGAATGGCGATGATCCAATGCCGAAAGAATGAAGATAGATCAACGACGATGGCCTACGGTGTCGCATCTCAACAATAAAGGGTCATTTACAATGCCGCATACCATCTATAGAGTTGGATGATTAATATTGAACCTCCTACATCGCTAAGCAATGTCGTAGTTCATCAGAGTTATAGCAGCGTAATTTATGCCGCATCTCATCAATGAAGAATCATATATGACATCGCAACTCAGCAATGTCGCATCTTATAATCGATACCGCTCATCATTGATACCACCTGTTACCAATGCCGCTATATAATGATGCCCCGTATTATTGCTACCAAGGCCATCTGATAGTCGATGCTACTTCAATAATGCTGCCATAAGACAATGTCACCCATTGCCAATACCACCGATGATCAATGTGACACCTTGTTGGTGGCGCATTTCATCAATCCTTAAAGGATATCGCACATTTAAAAATGCGATATTGATGCCGGAAGTCATCAATATCCATGGAAGTTACTATGTTATCGTTTCTCAATTGCTCCATATCAATGTCGCTCTTCATCAATGACCAATGTTGCTTCTAATTGGTACCACCGCCAACCAATTAAGAGTGTTTCGATGCTGGGAGTTATTGATGTCGAATGTCTTTACTATTGAGACGGCGTCGAAGCTCCACTATTTACCAAATAATGCCAAATGTCATCATTGAGCAAGGCCAAGCGCCCTGCTAATTGATATTGCCGAAATTTATGCATACCGAAGTCAAGCTACTATGCCGCACTTCTACCCTTATAAATAAGGACCTAGGGGTATGAGAGAAGGGCGATCATTTCTTTCCTCTACTCTCAAAATTAGATTCTTGTAACTCTAAATTGATTTGGGGAAAACTCCGATTTGACTGTAATCATGCCCAATTTATATGAATAAGGATTTGGATAGCCTATTACCTTGATTGTGCATTTTAGACATTATTAGACATGAATATGCATAAAATGAAGCTCTTTGGGCCTAAAACTATTGTGATACTATTTCACATAGAATCACATGAACTTCGGTCCAAACTAGTGTTTATATGCATAAGCCTCTATATCGTCTATTACATAAGGACATTGGACTATGAACATAAGCATTCTGTATTTAGTTCATTAACACGCTATATGGGCTATTGCACATATTTACCACTTATATTCTCTCTCCTTTGGTTATATGACATAGGACTTTAAGTGTTTTATACCTAAAGACCATATAGATTCTTGAATTTATTGTTCCAAGCGAGCTTAAGGGCTCTCGAATATCTCATTCCAAGTGACCTTAAGAGATCTTGAATATCGTATTCTAAGAAATCATATAGGTCTTCGGATATGAAATCTAAAGATCATGGAAATTATGGATACATTTCCTAATGATATTATCTTGTACTTAGCCTTGAATACTAAGTTTATTCTTGATTTAATTAACACCAACTAAACCATGCTTAGTCGTGTCATTATATGTGCTCAAATCAAGAATTGACTCATCATTCTCGTCATCGGAAGTTATACCAATTATTGGTTTAACATTTTGGCGTGAGAAGAAGGGCTTGAACCTCCGACCCCCTATATCAACTCTTTAAAGCTAACTATGTGGAGTTTCTTTTATTTCAGGAAAATGGTAAGATTAAGGCAAACTAATGAAGAAGTCACACAACGAGCAACGTTGGAAGAAAATGTTATTTTCAATTTCAATCTGGATAATGTAGAGGTTGGACAACCATCAGAGCTGGCACAACCTACCAAAAGTGAGGTTAAGATTAAAGACCTAGAACAATAAGTGTAAATGATGAAAGAACTTCTGGAAGGAATCATTGCTCAATAATCTTCCAAAACCACCAAGCTCACGGGAGGAGATGAGGTAGAGTCTCCAAAAGGGGCTTGGATGCCTCTTTGGTTAAAAACAAAAGCAGAAGAAAACTCGTTATAACTCCACGAAAGAGAAAAAATCACCAGCAAGCTGAAGCAGCCAAGCTTTCTCCAAAGTCATTGGCAGATAACAAAGTTAAAGAAAATTACCAAGGGAGATTGGAGGAGAAGTTCAAGAAGTAATGTGGAAGTTCAACCTATGAAGGATATAAACCTGTTAGCAGTAATTACCAAAGCAACAAAGCTTATCTAAGAGATATGGCTGAGAAAATGGCAAAGGACATGCTTAATCTTAAAGCAAATAGAACTCTTGATGATGAGAAGATTAACAATAACCACCGAGAAGCTCCCTTCACAGACGAGATCATGTTTACTAGGATCCCATCCCACATCAAAATTCCGTTCTTAAGGTATAATGAAACTACTGACCCCGATGATCATTTAATAGCGTTCAAAAGTCAGATGAATCTTTACAATGCATCGGGAGCAGTGCGTTGCAGACTTTTCCCAACTACTTTCCAGGGCACAGCAGCCAAGTGGTATAGACATTGTCGTGAAAAGACTATCTACTCCAGGAAACAATTTTGTTACGAGTTCATGGCACAATTTTGTATTTGCAAAGTTCCCACAATTGACTACAGTGTACTAGCTGTTGGAACTGGGCCAGCCCACAGCGGTAGTGTTGGGTGTATTTCAATTTTCTTTATCCTATTGGATCTTTATTGGGCCTATGAAGTCTAATTCATTTAGAACAATTCTAAATTTGTTTTAAATAAAATCATGTAATTTATTTAAATTTAAGTATTTTGTAATGTAAAGTTAATTTGAATGATTTAATTTATATATATACATGTATCATGTACATAAACATATGTGTGCATGTGTAACATAATAATCCATGAAGGGTATAACATGCCCGTATATAGATGTTGGGATTTACATCGCAACGGACACATTAGCTCATTTCGTCTGTATTGTATGTTGTCTAAATATGTGCATAAATCTATAATGCAAAGTATATTTATATAAATACGTATACATATATTTAAAATATATTTTATAACTAAAAATCTCAAAATTAAATATATATATATATATATATATATATATTTTAAATTTATATATATATATATACATAATTAAACATATAGAATTATACATACATACATATATATAATAATTAAAACTATATATATAAGGTTAAATAAAATGTATATAAATGAATAATTAATTACATTCAAATACTTAAAATATATATATATATATTTTAAAATTATTTCCAAATCGAAATTTGCATAAAAAAGATAAAATAATAATTTTATAATTTTATCATTATTATTATATATATATATAATAAATAGTTTTGATCATAATAATTAAATATATTAGTAATAAATATTAAAAAATCAAATTTAAAATTTACGGAAATTTAAGATCATAAAATACAGGTTCAAAAAAAATTTCATGATTTTTTGAAATAAAATATTATTTTTAATAAATAAAAGAAATGTTCAATCGAAGTAATTTAATTATTAAAAATATTAATAATTAACAAAAAATTCTGAAAATTTTTCCCCAGATTACTGCATAGATGTAGTAATTTTAAAAAAATATAAAATTGAATTTTCAGTGCAATAATTATTTTAGATATAATAAACAATTCAAATAATCAATAAAAGATAATTTTAAATTATTTTATATATAAAAAAAATTTAGAATTTTATAATTCATATTATGTATAAATAGGTGTAAGAAAAAATTATAAGCTGTTTATACATTATAAATATACATATATGTAATTATATGTTTAAAATATACGTTAGTCTATACTTAAATTTATATATGTATACATAAAATAATTAATAATGACAAAATTTAATTTTTACAGCAAATTAGATTTGTGTATACATAAATTATAACACATGATAATATAACCATGCACACAACCAAACTAATTTGTGACAACTACATATACGAAAATGCCTAACTAGATATACATCATTAATATATATACAGATTTGGGATTAATCAATATTAAATCATAAAAAATGATATGATTACCGTAGTATATAAATAAAATACCAATTGATGATGCTTTAAGTCCACTTGAATCAATGAATTCCCTTCTCTAGTTATGCTCGATCCGTCAGATTGCAAGTTTGGAATCGTCGACCTTTTCTATCAAATAGTACTTTTACTTAACTTGAATTGATTTGAGATTCTTAGAACTGATATGGGGATTAATTTCGGCCAGCAAACTTGATAATTATTACCGACAAAAGTTGTTTTTGATTAAGGGTTTAGAGATCTATATATATATAGCCTTGTACAAGAGAGATATTAGGACAATCTCATTATCTATTCTCTCTTAATCTTAGCCATCCATCTCTAGGTCTAATCCTAAGTTTAGCCATCTCTAATAACTTGTTAAAACCGAAATTTGCAGCCCTAATGATGGGCTTTAAACCCATTTACGCCCTAGCAAAAATGCTATGCAATTTAATCTAACTTAAGCTTATCGATATCGTATATCGATTGTTACATTTATAACTATTATAAATATATATAACATTATTTATTTCTCAAATCATATTCAAATTTTATGATTAATATTTCATAAATATTAATTAATTTAATTAATTTATAACAATTATAAACTAATTAAATCGTTCGGTCTTAAGAGAATTTATCATTTCGGCTGTGTAACTCTTGGGTGTAAATTTGGTCAGCGATTAACATCGAACTATTCTAATGTTAACATTCACACGTCACTTAGCAGGTGGTGTGACATTATGGTCAAATTTATCGCTTACTCATTTTCGGTAAAAATCCAATTTTAGTTTAATAAGCATTACCCGGTTGTGACATTTTTTTACACCAATTCTCTTGTCAAAACTATATCATTTTAGACTTATGGAATTTGGTAATGGTCAAAATTCCAATCTCATCCACATTCAGCTTTACAGTCCAAATACAAAGTCCTTTGTTCAATAATAACGATTATTATTAACCGAAATGCTCTAGCCAGAGACTTTGACTTTGAGTTGACTTAAGTTGATTGTGATACTAACCGCATAAAACCGAGGAGACGAATCCTCTCTTGAATAGTGCTTCACTTCCAATACTTCCACTCGACCCAACTATAGTCACTCGATGAACGCCATGCCATGATTTGGCTATAATCAAAGTAGAGCTTTCATATTGAAGATCCACAGTATTCTCAAGTCGAGAGAACTGTGCAAATCAGTCACATCAATATTTTCCGTTTGACCTTAGTTATATCAACCAACAGAAAACTATCGAGTGAGTCGTTCCATGGTCATCTAATAACTATTAGTACGTAACCCCTAGGTGCCCCCAGTAGTCATAAGTAACACACTGCCCAACATTTGGAGAGCGTTACGTACTCCAGTCTCAACGGATACATCGATATCCAGTCTCGATGCATCTTGACTAGGAACATTTAAAATGGTATATTTTTTTCGTTGTGATAAATTACTCACGGTTACAACACTTTGTAACTACTATCACAAAATATACCATTTATGGATTTTTCTATTAAATATACTTTTAATTAAGTTAATTAATTAATATAATCACATTATATCAAGTATATAATAGGAAGACAATACCTTTTATTTTGAACAAGATTGGTCAACGAGTTAGATATATGTAACAAATTACATAATTACCCCTAGGGCATACCCCTAACTCTATCAATCTCCCACTTGCACTTGGGGTCAATTATGGAATCTAATTCCAACTTCTCCAATTAGTTTTCTCAAAACCAATTAGGTTAGTCCCTTAGTGAATGGGTATGCTATTATGTTTTAATTATCTACTTTGTCGATTAACTCTCACTGATAAACTGCCTTTATCATGTGGAATGATTCAAAGTATTTCTTTTGACTTCTATTGAGCTTTAAGTTCTACCATGACCAATTTCATGACATTGTTATCTTATAACAATATTATGGGATTCTCACCATCTGGAATCACCTTTGGCTCAATTATAAATTTGTGCATTTACATCTATATACATTGGTTTATTGTAGCGCTATTCAAGTTAATGTTCTTGACATTTCGTTGAATTGACCACAATCACTTTTATTTTGGAACATTTTCAAATTAAATATTTTAACTTGAATGTTATCATTGACATGTTATACTCAATATCACTTATAAAAGTTTGTGTCCAAACGTTCCATCATAACGAGTTCGTTGTTTCTATAAACAATTCTCTATTATTTCATAAATACGCGAGCTCAAACAACCATTTAGTGATATCAATTTGGATTTTATATTTGCTCCATGTATCAAATACATAAACAAAACACAATATCATACACAACATAACCTGTATGATAATTCCTATTGCTAATGCATAAGGAATCCAACTTACATGTTCTATTTTTAATAGGGTGCTCTTGTATATCGTTTTGGGACAATCCCTGTATCTTTTATTCTCACCATAAAAGACATCATTTACAATCCAAAATTGAGTATTAAAACAACTAAAGTTGATTTTAATTCAAGCATATTGTTAAAATCAACAACGTGTTGTTTACTTATAGTTTAGAAATATCAATGTACCTTTTAACGTTCTTTCTTATGAACACATGCTTCCTGTGACGCCCCACCTCTATACCCACGCTAGTCAAGGACACTACGAGATAATGCCGTCAACTAGCACGGAGAATAAGGCTGTTGAGGAGCGACCATCCATGTAACTTCTTTGAGCGAGCACCGATATGTCAGATAGTATAGCATGAACTTCATTTAAGGAGGAAATCCGACATACCGATACAAACCCAAAGCTATCACATGGTGGCTATATAAAATCTTCAGAAACAAATATAGAAATAAACATAACACAAATCAGTCACAAATAGTTCATATCACAAAGGCGGAAATAGATATGAATATAACACATGAAAGTGTACATCAGAGTAGTGGTCAAATAAGATCCACAATAACACAAAAGAATAGATACAAGTGCTAGCCAAAAGAATATGTATACATCAAGGAGTCTAATCTCAAATGTATACAACAAAAACTACAAAACTAGAGTAGTTAGCCAAAACTCATAAGATGGCTCCAGATACGAAGTCATGAGGAAGCACCTGTAAAATCTTAGTCTGACCCGAGTATTATTTAAGAAGAAAATAATAAACGGATCAGTCTAGCTATAAATATCAGATAATGTGAGATAGGATATGAGATATGATAATAAAACGTATGATAACAAAAAGGTGTCATACTATGATAAGTATACATTAGAAATCCCACAAAAATCATACAATATCTCAATAATCTCAAAACAGAGAAAAGAACGTCATATTCTTAATTTAATTCACCAAGCCACAATAAAATGACATACTCATCAATGTCAATGGTAAAAGCTGGTGAAACATAAATTCCAGAAATCACAACAAGAAATCCAGAAATCACAAGAAAAGGATGGCCAATCCCAAACAGGAGCATGAAAGCCGGAACATTGACGTAGTGCAAACGGTACGTCCAATGAACCGGAAAGCCGAGACATCGATGTAGTACAAACGGTACATCAGATGAATCGAACATTGACGCAGTGCAAACGGTACGTCCAATGAATTGAACATTGACGTAGTGCAAACGGTACGTCCAATGAACTGGAAAGCCGAGACATCGATGTAGTACAAACGGTACATCAGATGAATCGAATATTGACGCAGTGCAAACGGTACGTCCAATGAATCGAACATTGACGCAGTGCAAATGGTACGTCCAATGAATCGGAAAGACAATACAATTTAGAACATTGACGCAGTGCAAACGGTACGTCCAATGAATCGGAAGGCCGAGACATCGATGTAGTGCAAACAGTACATCAGATGAATCGAAACACATTAAAAGTACTTGGGTTGCCAGCCCATAAAGAAATGAGACGGAGCTCAATAAAATGAAGTACAGTCTTTCGCATGGACAAAGAGACATCGCACATTGCTAGTCTAAACCATAAAATGATCATCATCGATCATTAAGAAGTGTCGATTACACTAAGCTAGTAAATATAAGAGTTTAGCTTCATGTCCCATAACCACTTGCTTAACTCAAATATTTACAAACAGATTATAGATCTCCACTAGAAAATTGTCACAAGAGTTTCAATCGAACAAGTCCATCAATTAACCGACGAAGTAAACGCAAGCGTTTCATACCACTTGTTTTGCTAAGCCGTTTAATTATATTTTCTCATATGAATGAGGTAAAGGTTTGTATATACTAGTAGATTGGAAAACGGTTTAAGAAACGAGCTTTGATATTGAAAATAGAGTTGAAATCGTTTTGATGAAGGAGTTTTGATATTTACTACTAGTATTGAAAACCTTTATATTTTTAAAGTGACAAGTCATAGAAATGAATGTAGAAACAATCAATCATAAAAATTCACATTCGAAGACGTGAATAAAATCCAAAGAAATCAATCCCCAAAATGCATCAAAGTGGGAAGTTCTGTTGAATGTTTTTCAGATAAGATCCCCTACGAAGGGGGGATACGGGGTTCAAATCAAATCCAAAGAAATCGATAATAAATCCATCAAAATGGATATTCAAACTAGAAAAGCCTAAACAGGCAGAAATGCACACTTCCAGACGTCCGATTTGGAATCCAGACGTCTGGATTTGTTTTCTGGAAATAGCTCAGAAAACCACCCAGACGTCTGGAATAACAAATCAGACGTCTGAGCCATGGTCAGACGTCTGGTTTCGTTCTCTGGAAATTCTCTAGAGAACACCCAGACGTCTGAAACTTCAAGTCAGACGTCTGAGACTCATCCAGACGTCTGATTTGAATTCCAGACGTCTGAAATCAGTCTCTGGCATTTTTTTAATAAAATGCGTGCATACACTTTTCTCTCCAGGTCCAAACCAGACATCTGGACTTGGTCACCAGACGTCTGGTCACCTGGTCTGGGCAACATTTTGCCTAGGCCAAAGTGGCCAAAATGATTCGGAAGCAATCGGATGAGCATTGGCGACTAAGGATTTACGCCAAGCGACAACCCGGCCTTAAAGGCTCCTCGATACACTCCGAATATCAATGTCCAAATGTCCATAGAAGGATTTTCATAAAATTGGACCAAGACACCAAAATTGAAGAATTCACAAGACCAATTCAAATCACAACAAGTGAACACGAAATAGATGATAGGAATTCATACCTAACAACAAAGATAGTTATAGGCATAGATGTGAGATAAAAATCTCACCTTTTACAAAAAACAAATGAAGAGGAAGCTATAGAGCAAGGCAAGGACAATCACTCTTCAATTCCAACTCAACAAGCTTGAATCTAAGCTTAAAAGAGAATTATTTCCTAAAGTTAGGTTTAGGAATTTCTGAAATCGAAAGGAGAATGAGTTGGAGAAGAAGAAGGAGATGCTTACCAATAGCTTCTCTTCGAATTTGGAGCAAGAACTAGAGTTTGCAAGAGGAACTAGGGTTTGGAATTTCTAATTTCCAATCTCTCCCACCATTTTCAGTTGAGCTTGAGTGTTTGCAAAATGAAATGAGTGAATGGAGAGGAGAGGGGCTGAGTTAGGACATAGGGCTGAAACCCAAACCCAAACCCAAAGTGAAAAGGTAGCAAAATTCTACTAACTCCAAACATATCGAAGTTTATACTCAAAAAGGTCGCAAACGGCATTTTGGACTCAATGGAGGTGGTCTCGAGTCCTGATTCGACCGTTTGCAAAAAGTAGCCTTTCGGACTAAAATCCGACTAACGATGAAATATTTAAATAAAATATTTAAATATAAAATCGATAAATATGCGGGTTGTTACACTTCCTCTGCACTTTGATTGAAAATCAAACTATTTGATATTTCTATCAAAATACTTATTCAATCTTGATGCTTATAAAATGATACATTCGTATCATTTCTTGGATCATATCCAAAGACTCACAAACCCAATATCGCTCCCACTGACTTCGAAGCATTTTTGGTTAATACGTGTAAACGGCTTACTCTAAATCATTATTTAGAATTTTCTGTTTCAATACATAAGTACCAAACACTAAGTCTTATCGAGCGATAATTTTGTGAGTAAATCTGAATTAACTTGAGCATGTTGAATACCGAATCTGTTATGCTAATTTCAACAATTGAAATTTACGATATTATTCTTATCAACATTGCTTATTTATTTCCAACCACATTAGTCTTTCCAATAAAGACGCAATCTCGGCCGATGGATCACATCTCTTTGGTTCGACCGTCAAAATCATATTTTGATAGCGTACTTGGAATTCTTTCAGATCTGCGCACCATATCATATAGAATCAACAATCTTAATGGTTTAATTGAACAACCGAGGGTAATGTATATTTTCGACATTAATAAGAAACTCATAGTTTCTCTTCGATGTACAAGAATACCTATTAGACATTCTAATGTTATGCGTTCATTTAGGTTAGTTAATTTCACTTCATCTCATATATCTATCTATGGATCGGATCCAATTCCATTTAACCACCAAAATTTCTCAAAGAAATTCCTTCACAATGAAGTTGATATATCTTGAAATAGTAATTGTTTCTTAGTGCAAATAGAATAAGGATTCATAAACGTTTTATGAACCGTTTTGTTTATAAAACTAATTTTAGTTTACAAAAATTATGTTCAAAACATAAATATGTCATTTGATGGCAGACCTTTCCACAAAACTTTTTGGAGATTCATACAAGATCCCTCATGAACAATTATTACGTGCAATCTTTCGACTTGCACAATCTGCCAACTCCTTGGCCTAGGATATGTTGGGATTTCTTACAAACCCTTATCATGTATGATTTTGTAAACTGTTGTTTAGATGAAATAATATCAACCTTGTGCACTACTCTTAAGTACATGATCTTATAGAAAGAAACTAACTCAACTTCGCTCACAGTTAATCGTAAATTGTCCAACAATGTATGATTACTCCTTATCAATGCATCATTATGTATCACATGGAGGAGTGACTTTTGAGATTGAATATATATTCATTTTTAGGTACATTTGGAACTCTTTCCAATATACTCAATTATTCGGCTAAATCAAATCATTTTATTCTATTGCAAGTTATTTTATTTAATTTTCTTTTATATTCTATGATTTTATCATAAACTTACTACATGTGTATCTAATACACATGTTCATGTTGGTAATAAATCATCGATGAATATAACAAAGTATGTGGAACCCTTTTGGTATTAATAGACTTATGATTGCATACATCAATATGTATTAATTCAGATAGTTCATCAACTCTTATGATGCTCCCACTGAATTGGTGCATAGCCATTAATTGTTTGAGATATAATTAACCTGTATCATATGATTCATAATCATATAGTAAAATTATTTCTCAAAACTACGGCTTAGTCTATAATTCCAAAACAATTGTAAATAATATTATATACATATGTATTTTTGTTGCATCACTTTTACTACGAAAACAAATTCCATAACATAGTTCTATTTCATAATGAATATTCATAATACTCATATTGAAATATAGTTATATCTATTTTTCAGTCAATACCAAAATTAAACATTGATTCACAAATAATGTTCGGTACATTTTACGAAAACAATTTTTGTAATTTGATGCGATCATTAGGTGCTATATGGCATGCTCCCACTATTTCCACCATTACTATAATAGCGTACTAAATTTAGAGGTTCACCATTCACTTAATATTGTTAATATAGTTTACTTATTTCATATGTTGCAACTAGTTTGCAGTGGAGAGTTCTTTGATCAAATATCTTGAACTCAAAGAAATAAATGTTATAGAAAACAATTTTCTATATGAAAATACAGTTCGGAATAAAAATCATATTTCATATTCCAATATTAAGTATCAATTATTATTACAATTCTTGTTTCCAATGTTTCTCTATGAAGCAGAAGTGAGTATTCATTCTCTTCATTCCAACTTTACCTTAAATTACATCTATTCTTATACATTCGTTTTTCTTTCAAATGGTCAAGCTATTCAAAAGAAAACCTTACTACAATATCATAACAAACCTTTTACAAAAGCGCATTCGATTATTCTTAACATTTAAGACATCAAATATGCTGCACTTTATGTAAACCGATCAAGATGACATTTCAACGATCGAGTTCTTAGATGTATCTCGTAGTTTATGGTCTTGTGTTACATTAACACAATATGATCCTTTTGAAATCATTCAAGTTGAATACATGATATTAAAATACTGTTTATTGGCTTACTTCGAATGAACTAACTTCATTGAAATATTGTACCCACAAACTATGACTGTTCACCATATAACATTTATATATGAAAGTACATGGATCAAATATCCATAGTCTTGAATTGCATTTAGAGTTCAAAAACTCATAAAATGCAATACATGGTCTAAACCAAATAAACATATAAGTGACCAACTTACGAATGTATTAAGTAGTTGAAATTAGGCATTTGCATGGGTACAGAAACATTATATAACATGCAATTAGAATTATTAGTAAGTATATATTATATTTCTGTTTGTCAAATTTCAATTCAGTTTGTTTATATATGTTAATTGACAAACGTTTTATCAATCATATTAAATGCACAAATTTATCATTGTAGATAATTATAACATTATATAGCATATGTTCTTACAGTATTAGAAAGGTTAAATGTTACCATTTCATTTTTCTAATAAGGCTCCCACTAGTCTTTTATGTTTCTCCGAATCCTAAGATAAAACATAGAAGTCATACAACTTCACTAGTGGGTGTTAGGACTCGTTTGTTTTTGTATTCTAGCCTTGAGTTTGCTCAACAAATCATAGCCCCACAAACGATGGATAACTCCTTATCGGTTGTATCACATAAAACTCCTAACCCATTATTCCTTGTTCTAATCTCATTCGACCTTGAGTTTGCTTAACAAATCGAAAGAGATTATTCGCTCATACCTACCGTATTGTGATGGCCTAAGTATAGTATATGTAACTTGAGTTTGCTCAACAAATACATATAGTTATCTTACCTCATCTGTTCAATATATTAATAATACTACGCATAACATCCCTAGCTTGAGTTTGCTCAACAGCCAAGGGTATGTAAGTAATTTATTAATATATATATATATGGTAGAGAACAACATTATATTGAAGATTCATAATCTTCAATATATATATTGAGTGATATCGACTTATAGAATAATATATTTCTTATGAAATACTCCAGCGATTCAAGTGTCAGACACATCAGAAATCACGGTATATGTACATTTACATGTGTATTTATTTCTCAAGTCTATTTGGGTTTATTTAATCTTCCACATTTAGTTTATACACATATCATATAAGTTTTATTGTTATATAACTTTTATATTTCATAGATCAAATTATTTCATTTTTTGTTTTTATTATATCAAATCAATTGCTTAGGGAAAAAAAGGCTGATTCGTCGGACCAAGAAAACCTATTCGTCGAAATCGGAATCGCTTCGCGGTCTCTTTTTCCAAGGGAATCACAAGGGGAATTTCCGCATCTCGAAACCTCGGTCTCGAACAACTTTCCCTTGGGAAACTTTCCCTAACAATTTTGTTGATTTCAAACATTTTAAAAATATCATTATCCTTTCAAACATTTTGAATGTAGTATTATAATTTTTTTATAATAAACATGTTTTATTTTAAATTTAACTATTAAATTTAAAATATTTAACATTAATTTTCAAAACGATTTTGAAAATTAGCCCAAAGCCTAAATTAAGTTGGGCCTTTTCTATTAGGAGCTACCTTTGGGCTCACTTCACCTTTTGGGCCAGGCCGGTAACCAGGTATGACAGGGTACTTGATTACCCAATTCCAATCCTAGACATTACCTTTCTAGACACTATACTAAGTGGGCAAGCTTAATAAGTTAGCCCTAACATGACTAATTTATACCGCATAGGCTATTGGGCTCTGATAGACTGATACCATTGTTGGAACTGGGCCAGCCCGTAGCAGTAGTGGTGGGTGTATTTCAAAAAAATTTATCCTATTGGATCTTTATTGGGCCTATGAAGTCTAATTCATTTAGAACAATTCTAAATTTGTTTTAAATAAAATCATGTATTTTATTTAAATTTAAGTAATTTGTAATGTAAAGTTAATTTGAATGATTTAATTTATATATATACATGTATCATATACATATACATATGTGTGTGCATGTGTAACATAATAATCCGTGAAGGGTAAAACATGCCCGTATATAGATGTTGGGATTTACATCGCAACAGACACATTAGCTCATTTCGTATGTATTGTATGTTGCCTAAATATGTGCATAAATCTATAATGCAAAGTATATTTATATAAATACGTATACATATATTTAAAATATATTTTATAACTAAAAATCTCAAAATTAAATATATATATATATTAATTATATATATATACACACACAATTAAACATATAGAATTATACATACATACATATATATATAATAATTAAAATTATATATATATAAGGTTAAATAAAATGTATATATATGAATAATTAATTACATTCAAATACTTAAAATATAAATAAATATATTTTAAAATTATTTCCAGGTTGAAATTAGCATAAAAAGATAAAATAATAATTTTATCATTATTATATATATATATAATAAATAGTTTTGATCATAATAATTAATAATATTGGTAATAAATATTAAAAAATCAAAATTTATAATTTACGAAAATTTAGGATCATAAAATACAGGTTCAAATTTTTTTTCATGATTTTTTGAAATAAAATATTATTTTTAATAAATAAAAGAAATGTTCAACCGAAGTAATTTAATTATTAAAAATATTAAGTTTTAAAAAAAATTCTGAAATTTTTTCTGTGAGTTACTGCGTAGATGTAGTAATTTTAAAAAATATAAAATCGAATTTTTAGTGTAATAATTATTTTAGATATAATGAACAATTCAAATAATCAATAAAAGATAATTTAAAATTAGTTATATATATATATAATTTATTTTCGAATTTGATAATTCATAATATGTATAAATAGCTGCAAGGAAAAATTCTAAGTTGTTTTTACATTATAAATATACATATATGTAATTATATGTTTAAAATATACATTAGTCTATATTTAAATTAATATATAAATATACATAAAATAATTAATAATGACAGAATTTAATTTTTATAGTAAATTAGATTTAAATTATAACACATAATACTATAGCCATGCACATAACCAAACTAATTTGTGATGACTACATATACCTACGAAAATCTCACCTAACTAGATATACATCATTAATATATATACAGATTTGGGATTAATCAACATTAAATCATAAAATATAATATGATTACTTTAATATATAAATAAAATACCAATTGATGATGCTTTTGAGTCCACTTGAATCAATAAATTCCCTACTCTAGTTATGCTCGATCCGTTAGATTGCAAGTCTAGAATCGTCGACCTTTTCTATCAAATAGTGCTTTTACTTAACTTGAATTGATTTGAGATTCTTAGAACTGATATAAGGATTAATTTCGGCCAGCAAACTTGATAATTATGGAAGCCAAAAGTTGTTTTTGATTAAGGGTTTAGAGATCCATATATATAGCCCTGTACAAGAGAGATATTAGGACAATCTCATTACCTATTCTCTCTTAATCTTAGCCATCCATCTCTAGGTCTAATCCTAAGTTTAGCCATCTCTAATAACTTGTCAAAACTGAAATTTTCAGCCTTAATGATGGGCTTTAAAACCATTTAAGCCCTAGCAAAAATGCTATGCAATTAACTCTAATTTAAGCTTATCGATATCGTATATCGATTGGTACATTTATAACTATTATAAATATATATAACATTATTTATTTCTCAAATCATATTTAAATTTTATAATTAATATTTCATAAATATTAATTAATTTATAATAATTATAAACTAATTAAATCGTTCGGCCTTAAGGGAATTCATCATTTCGGCTATGTAACTCTCGGGTGTAAATTTGGTCAGCGATTAACATCGAACTATTCTAATGTTAACGTTCACACGTCACTTAGCAGGTGGTGTGACATTATGGCCAAATTTATCGCTTACTCATTTTCGGTAAAATCCAATTTTAGTTTAATAAGCATTACTCGGTTGTGACATTTGTTTACACCAATTCTCTTCGTCAAATATCACTTTGGAGAATTTGGTAATGGTCAAAATTCCAACCTCATCCACATTCAACTTTATAGTCTAAATACAAAGTTCTTCGTTCAATAATAACAATTATTATTAATCGAAATGCTCCGACCGGAAACTTTGACTTTGATTTGACTTGAGTTTATTATGATACTAACCGCATATAACCGAGGAGACGAATCCTCTCTTGAATAGTGCTTCACTTCCAATACTTCCACTCGACCCAACTATAGTCACTCGATGGACGCCATGCCATGATTTGGCTATAATCAAAGCGGAGCTTTCATATTGAAGATCCATGGTATTCTCAAGTCGAGGGAACCGTGTAAATCAGTCACATCGATATTTTCTGTTTGACCTTAGCTATATTAACCAACAGAAAACTGTCGAGTGGGGCATTCTATAGTTATCCAATAACTATTAGTACGTAACCCCTAGGTGCCCCCAGCAGTCATGAGTAATACACTGCCCAACATTTGGAGAGCGTTATGTACTTCAGTCTCAACGGATACATCGATATCCAGTCTCGATGCATCTTGATTAGGAACATTTAAAATGGTATATTTCTTTCGTTGTGATAAATTACTCACGGTTACAACACTTTGTAACTACTATCACAAAATATACCATTTATGGATTTTTCTATTAAATATACTTTTAATTAATTTAATTAATTAATATAATCACATTATATCAAGTATATAATAGGAAGAAAATACCTTTTATTTGAACAAGATTGGTCAACGAGTTAGATATATGTAACAAATTACATAATTGCCCCTAGGGCATACCCCAAACTATATCACTCGCTAATATCAAGTAGAAGCCTAGAGAGCTATTGGTCGATTATCTTAGAAGGTTTAAAGTAGAGGCATTAACGGTAGAGGATATGACTGATAGGGACAAGTTGATGGCAATGCGCTCTGGGCTGATTGAGCAAACTTCGTTCTGGCGAGAACTTTATATTCATGATTGTAGGGATTTATAGGATTTCCACTTCCAAGCCGATAAATTCATCTTAATGGATGAAATGTATCACACTAAGAAGAAAGCTCGGATAAAGAAAGAAGTAGGAAAAGCTGGCCTTAATCGTAACAATAAGAAGTTGGGATGGGAGAAAGACCCAAATATCAACTATATCGCTCTGAACAAACTAATTTCCTACATTTTCATTGTTGCAAAAGAAAGTGGAAATTTTCCTGTTTCATACAAAGCTAAATCCAATCCTTAACCTAGAAAAGGAGAGGACTATTGTGCCTATCATAAGTCAAATGGGCATAAAACAGACGACTGTCGTGTATTGGTAGGCATAATCCAACGCATGATTCGTTCTGGACATCTGAAGGAGTTTATCAAAGACAATCATAAAACTGCTCATTCTGAAGATGGCAACCCAAGACTCCTAAACAATGCTACAAATCTAGTAATAGGTGATATTCAACCTAATTTCATTCCACCCCTTAACAGAATTGATGTTATCCATGGAGTGCCACATCTAGCTGGAAGTGGCAAAGGAGCTAGAAATCGTTACATTATAGAAGCAAGAATGGGGTTTTCTCCATTCAAGAAGAACCGCCGCTTAAGAACCCCGGATACCAAGTCCAGATGCACAACTTGACCATCATCCTATAGGAACTAAGAGGAGTCCGTCATCACCACAATGACCCGCTTATGATCAGTGCTCAAATTGGGCTTTCAGTGATTACCGATATTCTTTTCGATACTGAAAGTGCCATCAATGTAATCTTTAAGCACACTTTTGATCAAATGGAAGTCCCAGATGAGAAACTAGAGTCGAACTTTGAGCTCATCTTTGGTTTCAACAACAAAGGAACAACCACCATAGGATAGATGAAGCTTTTTGTACAAACAGGAGTTCTGCCATGCTCCAAGCCCTTTGAAACTCTCTTTGTCATCATGGACCAACCTTCCTATTACAATGCATTCTTTGGGAGACCAGTTTAGACGAGGTTGATGTTTTTGTTTCACCAGAATACTTGATGGTGAAGTTCTTAACCAAAAG
Organism: Allium fistulosum; assembly: GCA_030737815.1. NCBI lineage: Eukaryota > Viridiplantae > Streptophyta > Magnoliopsida > Asparagales > Amaryllidaceae > Allium > Allium fistulosum. Next base: position 1,132,318,736 of record CM060906.1, on the reverse strand, counting down.
CGGTTGGGGAACAATAAAAGGAGAACAATTTAGCCCTCGTGAAATGTACTTTACCACTCTTAAGAAATATAAATGAGATAATATTTCTTGCTATGACTCGGAGAAAAATGATTTAATTGGAAATGATATTGATAAGCCTTTGTATGAGGGTTCTTTAAACTAATCATCCAAAGCAAAAATAAAGCCTATTGAGAAAACTAAGCATGAATTAAGAAAATTCGACTTCTCTAGAAAGAAAAGGAAGAGGAAGAAAACAAACCTCATGGAGGATGGGATAGAAGGCGAGGAAATAATCACTGAATTAGATTGTAGGGGCAAGCAAGGACGAATGAAGCCTATGGAAGATCTTGAGGAAGTATGCTTGGATCCAGTTGGTCCAACAAAGACAGTAAAAATTGAGAAAGAACTGGATAGCAAACTCAAAGGGGAGATAATTCAATTTCTTCAATCCAGCAGAGATGTATTTGCCTGGACCCATTCAGATATGGTCAAAATAGATCCAGCCGTTATGTGTCTTGCTTTGAATATAGACCCAAACATCACACTTATCAAGTAGACGAAAAGGCAATTTGATAAAATTCAATCTAACGCTTTAAAAGAAGAAGTCAAGAGGATGCTCAAGAATGGTTTCATCGGAGAAGTATTTTACTCGAAATGGTTAGCTAATCCAGTGCTAGTCATGAAATCTAATGGGAAATGGAGGGACATGTGTCGACTATACTGACTTTAATAAGGGGCGTCCAAAAGACTGCTACCCTCTTCCAGGAATAAGCCAACTAGTTGATGCAACAAGTGGGCACAAACTTTTATCTTTCATGAACACTTATTATGAATACAACCAGATTCCAATGTTCAAACCAGACGAAGAGAACACCAGTTTTATAACAGATTGAGGAACATATTGTTACAAAGTAATGCCCTTCGGGTTGAAGAATGCTGGAGTGACACACCAAAGATGAAACTCAACCTATAGAAATGTTCTTTTGGGATTCAATCTGGAAAATTCTTGGGATATATTGTCAATGCCAGGGGAATCGAAGCCAACCCTGACCAAATTCAAGCTATTAAAGACATGGTAGAACCCAAAACAAGTAAAGATGTGATGAATCTAAATGGAAGAGTGGCAGCATTGAATAGATTCATTTCCAAAGCTACTGACAAATGCATCCCGTTCTTCGATGTGATTAAAAAGAAGAAAAACTTTGAATGGGGAGATGATTGTCAAAATGCTTTCAAGGAGCTGAAAGATCATTTAGAGAAACCACCAATTTTATCCAGCCCCATAGAAGGAGAAAACCTATATCTCTATATGGCGGTTTCTAAACATACAATTAGTTTTGTATTAACAAGAGAAGAGAAAGGAACTCAACTTCTAGTATATTACTAGTGCGAACCCATGCTTCGCCCGCTGTATGTAACTTATAATTTTTTTTGTAGACGAAGCATATTGCATATCCTACAATTAGCTATACTTATATTTGAGAATTTAATTCATTAGATGCTAACACAAATAAATTGAATTTAGTATCATTAACCATTTATAATGGAAAAAATCCATTTGTAGGAAAAATAAAAATCTACATAAGAGATAACTCATAAATAATAAAGAACATTGGATTGATAATAGTTAATAAATGAAATACATGTATAGCTATTGGGAATTACATGTATAGTAGTCACTTGTTAAAGAGTGATATATTAGTGCATGTTGAAATAACTAACTCAATTGCTTTTTTTTCCTTGGTAGTACTAGTAGATAGTTTAGTTTCAGAATCAATACAATAGTTTATGAGCTTGAACAAAAGATGTTCAGTTTGAGTTTTCAGTCTTTACAGCAACTAATCGAAGTGCATCAATCTCGGAAGATATGTTTCTTCTTTAAAAACTAAATGATGCAATGTCTATGATGTTTGCAAATGTAAGCCAACATTGTGTTTGTATTTAATAAAATATTCAAACTTGAACAGAGTTTGCAAAAAGGTGGCAAAAATGGCCTCTAATGTCAATAATTAACCACTACCAATTAAATATGACTTGCCATTATAATTAAGGAAGTAAACCATATTTTCCATTTGAAACCTATTTCTTCCTTCATTATGCCTTCATTTCATCCTTTAGTCAACTGTTTTGGAACAAAAATAAAGGGACAAATATTTAGAATTTAATATTAATGTCAAATACCTTAGAAGATGGACCGAATATAAAGCACAAACAATCCTATAGAACCATTTTGCATTTTATGAAAATTAAATATCCATGCAATAAATCTTATTAATACGCGGTAATTAGGGAAAAGGAAAATTTTTGAAAAAAAATTAGGCTGAAGGACATCAAGTTTTATTTTTAAGCCGAGGGATAAATATTAGTTATAATTTAGGTTGAAGGACAAACATTGAAAAAAAATTAGGCTGAAGGACAAATGCTAGTTTATTTTTAGACATTATATCCAGTTCCACACTATAAAAAACTAGCATTGTCCTTCAGCCTAAAAATAAAACTTGCTGTCCTTCAGCCTAATTTAAAAAAAAGATTGTCCTTGTACCTATTTTCCTATATTAATACTATACAAAAGAAAATTTAGTTAGTCAAATATAGACAATATGTTATTCTAGATTATATGAATGAAACATGGTACAATGCATAGCCTAAATATTACGTTCAGAGTATATCCATAATTTTAAAGTTTATATGATAAACTCTTTTAAAAAAATAAGTAATAAATATATACGACATTAAAAGAGTTTCACTGGAAATTTTCAACCTACCATTATTATCAACATAATCCAAATGTTGATTTCCATTTATGCTTTCCACGTTAATTTAACATTTCCTCGCATCAATTTCTTCCCTCTTGCCATAAGAAAATCGTTTCTCTTCATCATTGAATCTCAACTAAGATCATATAAAATTTTCATTAAAGCTTCAGGACATTTCTAGTAGCATTAAAAGCCTATTATTTTAATCAACCCTTAATATTAAAAGAAATGAAGAAAGAAGAAGACTTGTGAAATTTGAAATCGAAAAATTAAACGCAAATTAAATGACATCCAAGAACAAATCAGATCTGAATGCAAATAAAGACATGCTATTCTAGTTTTCTAATTCAAGGGCATAGGCTAAATAAAAATTAATATATAGATGCCAGAGGGAATACAGTACCGAAAATATCAACTCAGTATCATGTCAAATGCATCAATATTTTATTTTTCTACTTAAGGGTTTTTTTTTGAGCCAGTCTTATTCATAAAGTTTAAAAAAAGATTTATGGAATTAAATTTATTATAATGTGTGGATGATGATGGCATATTTCATATAAATGGTATGAAATTTATGAAATAACAAAAATTGTATTAACAATATTTATAAAGTTATAAAAGTCTAAAATTACATATGCAACACACACACACACAGAGATATATATATATATATATATATATATATATATATATTTGTGTGTGTTTGAGTGTGTAAATGCAAGTATAATAGAAAATGCTTGATTATTAAACTATCAAACTTTACAGCAAAATTGATCCCATACGATCTCTTAAAAAATTCCACATCGTATAACTGAAGCTTTAACACCAATGGTATATAGTTCAAAAGTAGCATAAACTTCTTCATGTTTGAAAGATGCACATCATCAACTATAGAGCAAGAAGCCATAAAGCAATCAAATTACCAAACTATACTTGTATACATGGATGTATTAATGTATATAGGCATGCATGTGAAACATGTGTATTTATATGTATATTTAATCTTAAAATAAGAAATATAAAGTGAACTTAACAAAAAAGTTCTTGAATAATGGAATGCTGTAACAGCTCAAGTTTTCTTTTTAATATATATATGTGTGTGTGTGTGCATGTGTGTATGTACATATATGTATATGTTGTGACGACCGCCCATGACCCCTGCACCGAATCTAGAGATAGAGCGCTGTAAAGTGTGCCAGGCGACCATGGACGATTGTCAAGGTAAGATTTAAAAACAACAGAATCTATCGTATTACTCACAGCGCATGGACAAAATACAATAGAACATATGTATAGTGAAGCTTTACAGAACAAAATGACATCATATAAAACTCCATAATAGTTGAATACAAGCATCCACATAATCAATACATCCAGCCTCACTACATATCTCTCAGAGAATACAAAACAGTGGAATATCCAGTACATATAAGAAGATAATATGCAACCCTCTAGCTCGTCTTCGATATCAGCATCGTGAGAAGAGAACAGCACCTGTCACCTGCTACCTAGTCTGCCCGTCCCAAAATGGACGAACAACCCAAGGCAATAAGAATTAAAACATAAAGCCTTGAGTCAGACAACAGTCTTAGTGAGCAGTAAATTAACTAACAACATACCAAAAGAGCATAAAGGAAAAGGAATACAACCCTCCCACTCCAACCTCATTCTACAGTGATAGCCTCCAGACACACACTAAGCAGAAGCAAACATAGCAGAGCATACAATTTAAAGTAAAGCTACTATCACTCGAGTCAAGGGCGATGTTTTCCAAGTACCAAGGCCTAAATCAGATAAGCACCCAGAAAATACCGCTCTTGAGTCCGAAATGATGTTACAACCAAACATCCATGACTCTGGCTATCACTGTTATCATTGCTTCGATATCACCGTTAATTGAATGACCGGCACATTCTTTCAGCCGTCTGTCAAGGGCTAATGGAAACCCCGGTTCTAGACATAACTCCCGCACGTCGTCGCAGCCCGTGCCTAGGACTATCGAATCTGCCCAGAGTACTCGACCATCAACAGTTGGCCGTTGGGACTATCGAATCTGCCCAAACGTACTCTTGCTTAGAGCATGCTAGAACCTTCAACAACGATGCTATCCAAGCCTCCTAGTCATCCTCCTCGACGACTATTCTCATATCCATTCATTATCCTCAACTCGAATCATATCACCGAGTTATCAACATGCTTGGAATGATCCCGTCTGGATTAAACCAAGTCTTCATCACATGATTGCCTCGCTTCATTACATCCTCGCAAAGCCTCATCTCATCATCACATCATCAAATCTATGCATAAGAGCTTCATCATCCCGCTACATATGCCACGAGCAGCTTTTCCAATTCAAGAGCCTTTCCCTTAGCTTTTGAATCACCTTCGATCTAAATCTAATCATCAATCATCTAGTTCATAACAATCAATCAAATCAAACACCAATCCAAGCAATCAAGCATTCAAAAATGATCTAAGTAGACAATTATAACAATAATGGCATTTTTCGTAATTAAAGAGTTGAAAGTCCAATAAGCATGAAAACATGGATTATATCTCTACAAACTTGATGAATGAACTTGCATAGGTTAACATATGATAAAATGGATGTAACATCATCATGAACAATGGATCTATATGGATCTACACTTAGGATGAAGAAAATGCATGGAAATCTCTATTTAACACCAAATCGAGCCAACAATCCGATATACTCCTTTGGATCCGTGTGAGAGATAATCACCACTCACCAAATCACCTAAACAAACCCAAATCAACACGCTTCAGATTTGGACAGCGAAGGATCAAGCTTGATCTAGCACGAATCCGCTTCAAACGATGAAATCTCTCTTGAAAAGATGAAGATCTTCAACTTTAGCTCTTGAATCTTCAATCTTGATCTTTGATTTGGATGGAAGGAAGCACAAGATTAGAGTGGAGAAAAGAAGTGAAGAAGTGTAGAAGTCGAGCTCTCAAAATGGCAGCACTTCGTCGCTTCAAAATCCGGATCCCAAAAATGAAGAGAAGCTCTCCTATTTATAGTTGAAATCCTTATCTCGTCTGTCTCCATGAGTCGTCTACGACTCACGACTCAAATCCCTACGACTCAACGACTTAACACACTTCAGCCTATGACTCACGACAAATCGGCTATCTCCTAAGTCGTCTCCGACTTATAGTATGCGCCTACGACTCAACTACTAACTCGTATACGACTCATCACAATGGCTACGACTCATCCACTTGCGCGAGTTATCACCTACGCGCGACTCAACAGCTTACGACTCATCCCTTAACTCGTCCATGACTTAACTGTTAGACGAGATAACCCATTCTACGACTCATCAAACAACAGGGATACGACTCATCAGATGACTTGGGGTACGACTCATCACCTTAACTCGGTCACGACTTAACTGCTACAATTTAAACCTTATCTCGCCCAGTCCTTAAGTCGCGCCTACCCCTTAAGTCGTTCAAACGACTTATCCTTACACCTCTAACTAGCCAAACCCCTGAGTTGCTCATCCCCTAAGTCGTATACGACTCATGACTTACACTAAGTCGTTCACGACTCAAGACTTAGCCATTTTCGCCTAAAATCTGAAATGGCTCAAAAACTCTAAAATTCCAAATTCTGTCGAACTTGTCGATCCGTTAAAAATACGGGTCGTTACATTCTCTCCCCCTTAGGAATTTCGCCCCGAAATTCCAAACAAACAAAGCAATCGAAGACTATTCTGTACGCCTACCAACCATAACAATCATCAAACCATGCATCCAATTCTAGCTTAGCATACAGAATTCTAAGACTTAGAACAAGTTACAATGTTGTTAGATGATACGACACCTTAGGGCCATACCTTGAAGAGTTCAGGATGAGCTGCCTTCATCCTCTCTTCCACCTCCCACGTACAGTCGTTATCATCGTCACTCCATTGTATCTTGAGCAACTTAACTACCTTCCTCCTAAGCTGTTTCGTGTCGGTTTCAACAACACGAAGCGGTTTACGAGGTCTTCTATTGACTGGATCAACTTCGAAGTCTTCACAGCTATCAGCAGAAACCACTGTATTCGAGTCGTGCACATATTTCCGTAGATATGATACATGAAAAACATTGTGCACACCCGACATCTTCTCAGGTAACTCCAACCTATAGGCGAGCTTTCCAATTCGCTCGATGATCGGGAATGGTCCAACAAATCTCGGAGTCAATTTTCCTTTCTTCCCGAATCGAATAACATTCTTTAGTGGAGAAATCTTCACAAAAACCATATCTCCTACGTCGAATTCCAAATCTTTTCGACGCTTATCGGCATAACTCTTTTGACGGTCTTGGGCTGCCTTCATTCGTTGCCGAATGATCTCTATACAATCTGAAGTCTGACGAATCATCTCTGGCCCAAGCATCAACTTTTCTCCAGTTTCCAACCAACATGTTGGAGAGTTACACGGTCTTCCATACAATGCCTCGTACGGTGCCATACCAATGCTTGACTGGTAACTGTTGTTGTACGCAAACTCCACCAAATGAAGGTGATCTTCCCATGATCCTCCGAAGTCCAAAACACATGCTCTGAGAAGATCTTCCAAAACTCGGTTGACTCTCTCGGTCTGACCATCTGTTTGGGGATGATAAGCTGTACTCAAACACAACTCGGTTCCCAAAACTTCCTGGAAGCTCTTCCAAAATCCACTAGTGAACAATGGGTCTCGATCGCTCACTATACTTTTCGGAATACCATGGAATCGAACTATCCACTTAACATACAACTCAGCCAACTTTGATGCAGTCCTAGTCGATCGAACAGGAATGAATCTAGCACTCTTAGTCAGACGATCCACAATGACCCCAATTCCTTCATTTCCCGTTCTGGTTCTAGGCAATCCATCAATAAAATCCATCGACACTTGCTCCCACTTCCATGTAGGAACTTCTAATGGCTGAAGCAATCCACTTGGCTTCTTCTGTTCGGCTTTTACCAACTGGCAGTTCATACATTTGGAAATAAAATTTCCAACATCCTTCTTCATACCTTCCTAGTAGTAGGTTCTCTTCATATCCCGATACATCTTATTTCCACCTGGATGAATTGTCAGCTTCGAGTGATGACTTTCCTTTAGAACTTCACTCCTCAATTCATCTATATCGGGAACAACTAGTCGTCCTTGCTTCCGAAGCCAACCCTCTCGATCGACCTCGAATCCTTTATCCTTTTCTGGGTCCAATCCAGATTCCAATTCACGGATAATCTTGACAAGCTTATCATCTCGCTTTTGGCCCTCGCCAATCCTTTCCACAAGAGTGGGTCTTATAGATAAGTTTGCCAACATCTCAGGTTCCAATTCACATCTAGGCCTGAAGTCAAATCCAGCTAAATACTCGAGATTCTTCCATTCAGAAAACATGGCTCCCAATCCTGCATGTCTTCGACTTAACGCATCTGCCACTGCGTTACCTTTTCCCGGAGTATAAGCTATACCAAAATCATATGATGCCAAAAACTCTAGCCAACGTTGCTGCCGAAGATTCAAATCCTTTTGGGAGAAAAGATACTTCAGCGACTTGTGATCCGTAAACAACTCGAATCGAACTCCCAACAGATAATGTCTCCACATCTTCAGAGCAAATACAATCGCCGCCAATTCCAAATCATGAGTTGGGTAATTCCTTTCATGCGGCTTCAGTTGTCGACTGGCATACGCAACAACTTTATCCTTCTGCATCAGCACTGCTCCAAGTCCCGTACCACATGCGTCGGTGTAAACCACCATCTCATCATTCCCACTAGGAATAGTCAAAACAGGAGCACTCGTCAATCTCTCTTTCAGGATTCCGAAAGCTTGCTCACACTTAGCATCCCAACTGAACACTTGGTTCTTCTTCGTCAATCCTGTTAATGGTGCAGCTATCTTGGAGAAGTCTTTGATAAACCGTCGATAATATCCTGCTAATCCAAGAAAACTTCTCACATCAGATGCATTCTTAGGTCTAACCCAATCCTGGATTGCTGCCACCTTAGCGGGATCAACCGCTATTCCACTTCCAGAAATCACATGGCCTAAGAACCTCACTTCACTCTTACAGAAGTGACACTTCGAAAACTTAGCCTTCAGCTGATGTTTCCGTAAGATCTCCAAAACAATACGCAAGTGCGTCTTGTGCTCTTCTTCCGTTCTGGAATAAATCAGAATATCATCCACGAACACAAGTACGAACTTGTTCAACTGATCTCTGAACACTCTATTCATAAGATCCACAAAATATGCTGGCGCGTTAGTCAATCCAAACGGCATTACCAGCCACTCAAAGAAACCAGATGGTGTCCTAAAAGCAGTCTTCGGCACACTATCCTTCGCTACTCTCAACTGGTGAAATCCCGTTGCCAAATCCATCTGAGAAAACACCTTAGCTTCGTGAAGCTGATCAAACAAGTCATCTATTCTCGGCAATGGATACTTGTTCTTCTTAGTCACCTTATTCAGCTCACGATAATCGACGCACAATCTCAACGACCCATCTGCCTTGGTTGCAAACACAACTCGTGCACCCCACTCGGACACACTACGCCGAATGAATCCTTTCTGTAAAAGGTCATCAACTTGCACCCTCAACTCCTGCTGTTCCCTAGGCGCCATCCGCCTAAGAGGCATCACAACAGGTCTGGCTCCTTCAACTAGATCTATACGAAACTCGATCTCTCTATGCGGCGGCAACCCTTTGACTTCGTCAAAGACATCCTCGAATCCATTTGCGATTGGCACTAAAGACAGTCCATCCCGTGGAACAACTAGCGAATACATGAAGCTCATGAAGACGCCTTCCTCATGCTTACATCGTATCACAACCTTTCGCCCCTCCACATTCTCGACTGTCACCTCCAGCCTCTCACAATCAACCTTAGCCGCATACTTCCTAAGCCAGTCCATACCCAAAATAATTCCGAACCCCGCAAAGTTCAGAACAAAGCAATCACAAACAAAAGAGCAACCATGACTCGACACAACTAGACCACGGCATAACATACACAAACAAGACGAACCCCCAACTGGATTAGTCACAACCAATGGCCTATCAACAATATCCGGTGCCAAACCTAACCGGCCTACGAGTTCACTACAAACAAATGAATGCGACGCTCCAGTATCAAACAGAACTCTAACTGGAACACCACATAGGAAAAGAGTACCTTGAACAACCACACTCTTTCCCTTCTCTTCAGCGGTAGGAGCTTTCGAAGATGACGGAACAGCTCCTAAAGCATAGGCTTGCACAATCTGCCTGTCCTTCCTTGGTTCTGGACAATTCTTCCTGAAATGCCCCGGCTTGTCACAGTTGTGACACTTCATTGGCACCTTCGGATTCTTACAATCCTTAGAGAAATGGCCCTTCTGCTGACAATTGTAGCAAGTTACCTCGCCTTTCGGCTTCTTCTGGCCATCCTTACCCTTCTGCTGCTGCTGCTTCCTCTTCTGGTTTCCACCCTGCTGTGGTTTAGACTCTCCCTTGGTAACAGCAACAACAGGTCCTTCCTTAGGAAACAGACTCTCATGCCTAAGAGCTTTCTCCACAAGCTTCTCAAATGAATCGTCCAAATGATCCACCAACTGTCTCCCAAGATAACTATCCAAGCCGGTCACAAACTTCTCATTCTTCTGATAAGCAGACTCAATATATGACCGGGCATATTTGGACAAAGCTTCAAACTCAGAAACATACTCAAGAACAGATCTTCCACCCTGCTTGAGCTCCACGAACTTCTTGAACAGAACAGACTTCTGAGCTGTAGAAATGAACTTAGCTTCAAATCTGACTTGGAATTGCTCCCAAGTATCTCTTCCTCCGGAGTAGTGATGGTAATAGAGTTCCACCAATCAGAGGCTCTCCCTTGAAGCTGCCTTGATGCCAACTTCCTCTTAGTTGCATCATCAATTCCCAAATCACCAAAGATCCTTCTACAAGCATCTATCCACCTCTGGACCTCAATGGTAGATTCTGTTCCCAAGAAAACCTTCCCTCCAAGAGCAGTATAATCCTTGCACAGCTTAGCAAAATCCACTGGTTTCGGAGTTTGGACTTGAACTCCAACATCAACTGCTGCCCCCGGAACTGGTATCCTTCTCATGATCGAAGTTATCATAGCTTCGAACATGGCTGCATAATCAGCAGTCTCTTCAGTAGCACGGCCTTCCCTAGCAGCTGGTCTCCCTCTTCGACTCATTCTCAATATCTATAAAAAGGAATGATTAGAACATCTAGAGAAACAACTGCATAAAGGACTCAACTCTACTAAGCTACTATATTATATAAAGTATTTATCCATCAAAATACAATTACGTCTCTCATACGTGGTTACTTCAGCGAGCGTTGGGTAAAATCGATTAACCAATGCTCTGATGCCAAATGTGACGACCGCCCATGACCCCTGCACCGAATCTAGAGATAGAGCGCTGTAAAGTGTGCCAGGCGACCATGGACGATTGTCAAGGTAAGATTTAAAAACAACAGAATCTATCGTATTACTCACAGCGCATGGACAAAATACAATAGAACATATGTATAGTGAAGCTTTACAGAACAAAATGACATCATATAAAACTCCATAATAGTTGAATACAAGCATCCACATAATCAATACATCCAGCCTCACTACATATCTCTCAGAGAATACAAAACAGCGGAATATCCAGTACATATAAGAAGATAATATGCAACCCTCTAGCTCGTCTTCGATATCAGCATCGTGAGAAGAGAACAGCACCTGTCACCTGCTACCTAGTCTGCCCGTCCCAAAATGGACGAACAGCCCAAGGCAATAAGAATTAAAACATAAAGCCTTGAGTCAGACAACAGTCTTAGTGAGTAGTAAATTAACTAACAACATACCAAAAGAGCATAAAGGAAAAGGAATACAACCCTCCCACTCCAACCTCATTCTACAGTGATAGCCTCCAGACACACACTAAGCAGAAGCAAACATAGCAGAGCATACAATTTAAAGTAAAGCTACTATCACTCGAGTCAAGGGCGATGTTTTCCAAGTACCAAGGCCTAAATCAGATAAGCACCCAGAAAATACCGCTCTTGAGTCCGAAATGACGTTACAACCAAACATCCATGACTCTGGCTATCACTATTATCATTGCTTCGATATCACCGTTAATTGAATGACCGGCACATTCTTTCAGCCGTCCGTCAAGGGCTAATGGAAACCCCGGTTCTAGACATAACTCCCGCACGTCGTCGCAGCCCGTGCCTAGGACTATCGAATCTGCCCAGAGTACTCGACCATCAACAGTTGGCCGTTGGGACTATCGAATCTGCCCAAACGTACTCTTGCTTAGAGCATGCTAGAACCTTCAACAACGATGCTATCCAAGCCTCCTAGTCATCCTCCTCGACGACTATTCTCATATCCATTCATTATCCTCAACTCGAATCATATCACCAAGTTATCAACATGCTTGGAATGATCCCGTCTGGATTAAACCAAGTCTTCATCACATGATTGCCTCGCTTCATTACATCCTCGCAAAGCCTCATCTCATCATCACATCATCAAATCTATGCATAAGAGCTTCATCATCCTGCTACATATGCCACGAGCAGCTTTTCCAATTCTAGAGCCTTTCCCTTAGCTTTTGAATCACCTTCGATCTAAATCTAATCATCAATCATCTAGTTCATAACAATCAATCAAATCAAACACCAATCCAAGCAATCAAGCATTCAAAAATGATCTAAGTAGACAATTATAACAATAATGGCATTTTTCGTAATTAAAGAGTTGAAAGTCCAATAAGCATGAAAACATGGATTATATCTCTACAAACTTGATGAATGAACTTGCATAGGTTAACATATGATAAAATGGATGTAACATCATCATGAACAATGGATCTATATGGATCTACACTTAGGATGAAGAAAATGCATGGAAATCTCTATTTAACACCAAATCGAGCCAACAATCCGATATACTCCTTTGGATCCGTGTGAGAGATAATCACCACTCACCAAATCACCTAAACAAACCCAAATCAACACGCTTCAGATTTGGACAGCGAAGGATCAAGCTTGATCTAGCACGAATCCGCTTCAAACGATGAAATCTCTCTTGAAAAGATGAAGATCTTCAACTTTAGCTCTTGAATCTTCAATCTTGATCTTTGATTTGGATGGAAGGAAGCACAAGATTAGAGTGGAGAAAAGAAGTGAAGAAGTGTAGAAGTCGAGCTCTCAAAATGGCAGCACTTCGTCGCTTCAAAATCCGGATCCCAAAAATGAAGAGAAGCTCTCCTATTTATAGCTGAAATCCTTATCTCGTCTGTCTCCATGAGTCGTCTACGACTCACGACTCAAATCCCTACGACTCAACGACTTAACACACTTCAGCCTATGACTCACGACAAATCGGCTATCTCCTAAGTCGTCTCCGACTTATAGTATGCGCCTACGACTCAACTACTAACTCGTATACGACTCATCACAATGGCTACGACTCATCCACTTGCGCGAGTTATCACCTACGCGCGACTCAACAGCTTACGACTCATCCCTTAACTCGTCCACGACTTAACTGTTAGACGAGATAACCCATTCTACGACTCATCAAACAACAGGGATACGACTCATCAGATGACTTGGGGTACGACTCATCACCTTAACTCGGTCACGACTTAACTGCTACAATTTAAACCTTATCTCGCCCAGTCCTTAAGTCGCGCCTACCCCTTAGGTCGTTCAAACGACTTATCCTTACACCTCTAACTAGCCAAACCCCTGAGTTGCTCATCCCCTAAGTCGTATACGACTCATGACTTACACTAAGTCGTTCACGACTCAAGACTTAGCCATTTTCGCCTAAAATCTGAAATGGCTCAAAAACTCTAAAATTCCAAATTCTGTCGAACTTGTCGATCCGTTAAAAATACGGGTCGTTACATATGTATACATATTAATACACACACACACAAATTATATATACGCACACATACATATACATATGTATTTATATGTGACACACGTACACACACACGTACGTTTATATGTGTGTGTACGTATGTATGTCTTTGTGTGCATGTATGTCATTTGTAGATGTGTATGTGTGTCAATCATCTAACTGTAAGATAGAAGTTTTCACACTTGAATACATATTTTTTTTCTTTGAAACACTGGTTGAAATCTTTTAAAAATAAATTCGCAACTATGGGTGAAAATAAATTTACGAATAGTAGGATATGCACCTTGAAAAATGAATACTAATTTCATTTTCAAGAAAGACACCTTGCTTCGCTTTTAGAATCAAAAAGCATAATAATACAACCATCTACGAATACTAATTTCATTTTCAAAAAGTTTGATAGAGATTTGGTTCAATTCAGTTCACAATTTGCTCTAGCATGGACTTCATTTGAGAATGCATGCTACAAAATTTTAACAGAGAAGCAAACTATAAATGATAAGAGGTAAAAGAGATCATTAATCAATAATGTAAAGTAATCAATATGGTGATTTTTTTGGATGGGAAAAGGGTACCATAGAAAAACAATAGAGAATAGAAAAATTAACAGCATGTTGATAATTTTTTTGTAAAATATAAGTAATTTGAAGCATGTTACTAATATATTATTCTTATTATAGTGCAGGACTATACGAAAGAATCGCAACTTTGACAGTATTACATACATTTACCATGAAGTTGCACAAAGAAAGAGAGTCTTGCCTCCCTTCTGACAAAGCTTTTTATTGTTTACATAGATGGTGCCAGAGAATATGATTACTTACAACACTTGTGTTCTTTATCACATAACAACTCAAACATTCTTCACGTTAATATATAAGACATATATTTTTTAACCTCACTCAGTTTTGAGTTTATCGACATTGCAAATGAAAGGAAATAATTAAAAAAACCCCAAAATGTCTTCATTATTTAAATATGAATCCATTCCAAATTTAAGTATACATAAATTTCAAAATATACTCGCATTCTCCATAAGTTTTGTCAATACCCTATTTGTACTTTCACAACCTAGTCCTCATTTAGGTATTAAACTCCTTTAACCAGCAACTTATTTTCACTACCTTACATACAGAGACTCCAATGTTCAACTTGAGCCTCTATTTTTGGTAGTGTAGTAAAAATTTGGTATATACGAAAGATTTTAAATTGACGTGAAGATGAACATTGTACGATAGTATTAGAAAACAAAATATTTACCAAACATCAACAAATAAATCCTAAAAAAATATCTACCAAACATCTACAAATAAATTCAACCTCACTAGGCATAACATAGGAAAAATATACTCCAACTTTGAAACTTTTTTCAAGTATTCAATATCAGTTTTCTAGTAGTAAGGCTCTTATAGAGAATATAACACATTCAGATATTGTTTCTCAAAGTAAATACCTTATCAACACAATGAATCTATAAATGTTGATTCCCAGCTTTAGAAAATTTCTACTGGAATAAGGATTAGACAAGTAAATGACCATTTAACAAAGAGTACACAAAAGAAACCAAGTTCACATATATTGGTTTGACACACAAATACCAGCTCAAACGTCCCCTATGGGATAATGTTACCAGTCCCGAAGCTCCTCTTCGGTTTTAACTAGTAAACAACCGTCGCTTTGCCCAGAGGAATAGGCTTGATACAAAAGTTCTTTCTAAGACAAGTATGTGTTCTGGAAAACACTGATTTTGGCTGCACAGTACAAATCTTCCTATAATCTCCTTTGAGTAGTATGTGTACATGAAGCTTTGCTTTTAGGAAGTGATAAAAACTGATATTGTTTGCTTTTAGAAATCAGAATATGCAAAGAATATAGATATGAGATTTAGAAAATTCAGGTGAGTTGATTCTTAGAATCTTTACATATTTATAGATGTTGAAGAGCTTTTGTGAAAAGTAGCATCCATTAAAGTTTTCTGTTTCAGTCTAAAGGTTGCAATCATTGAGTAGGAAGAGATGCAGTGAAGAGTTATGAAAGCAACCGTTAAAATGAAGCAAGTGACTATTCATAGTTTATGGCTGTTACCCAGAACAGACGCATGTCCATAACGTTCAGATGTCTGAGCGCATATATATTTTTTAACAGAAGCCAGACTCAGATGTCTGGATGTTTTAACAGACGTCTGATGTGTATTCGTTTTTAAAATCAAAAGCTATAGGCAGACGTCTGATATGTAATGTCAGACGTCTGACATATGATGTTTTCTATACTTCAGCCTTTTTGATATATGAAGAGTTGAAAGAATTTTTTCGTGCAATGTTTGTGTTAAAAAACTACTAAAGGAGATTTTACAGGTTATATATCTTTGACAATAACACACTATATTAGGTTTTCTAATACCGATGATTCTTCTCCTTTGTTAGTCGTCTTCAAGTTGAATTCTGAAAGCTTTTACCTATAAGTAGATGAAGTATACATTGTATGTGTATGATTGTATAGTTGCTGTCATCGAAATCATAGAATAGTGGTTCTAACAAGTAAAACTTTTCTCTAAAATCTGTCCCTACCTATTGGGTATAGATTTGATGATGAATGAATGTTTTTGATAATGTAAATCTTGTTTGGGTTGATTAAATCTTGTGTGATTATGTTTGAAAATTTAAATAAAGTAAACTTATTCATGTTTTAGGGAAAAACATGTTTAAATCATATTTAAATGCCATGAAAATTTAATATGATGTTTAAAATGAAGAAATAGAGGTGAGTTTTTAATTTCACAATTTTTGAAATTAAATTAGAATTTTTAGGAATTTTCCAAGTTGAGAAAATGGTTAATTTCAGGTAAATTAATTATTAAAAATAATAAAAATGGCTATTTTTACTTGAAATTTTGGAAGAAGGTAAAATATGATTAATATTGATTTTGGGTGAATTTTTAGGATTTTCCCCATCAATTTTCAATTTTATACGAATTATTTAGGGAAAGAAAGAAAGAATTAATTAAAAAAATTCATTATTTAATTAGAGAAGTAATTAACAAATTTCAGGAAGAAAACTGAAAGTAAAGAACCAGCCAATAAGAAATCGACACTAAATCAGCCAAATTGAAAGTAAAGAATCAGTCAAAAAATCGACACTAAATAGGGAGAGAACTCACAAAGGCTATGTGAAAGGCTTAATAGCCCTAATTTAACTCACAACAACTATCAGTAAGGCTTTATAGCCATATTTTCTAAACACACAAAAGCTCTATTGAGCTCAACCCACAAATGCTAAGTATGAAACTTAGCTTGCTACGGCTTCAGATGAGATAAGGCATGATGACTATATACGAGGTTATACACGAGGACTATAGATGAGTTAACACTCGAAGGCTATGGATGAATTAACACATGATGACTATAGATGAGATAGCACACGATAGTTATCAAAAAGATTACATGTGAGGGCTGTAAAGTAGTTAATCTATGATCGTTACCTAAAGTCATCACGATATGTTAACACACGATGACCTAAGATTAATTAACACATGATAACTTGGAGGAAAACACGCGATAACTACTTTTATTTCAACCCATGATGGCATAAGGAAGGTTAGCCCACGATAGCTAATAGAAGGACGATGACTCACGATGACTAGGAACACTTGAACACGCGATGACCAAAGGAGGTATAACTCACGACGGCCTCGTAGAGCTAGTTTGAATTAATAAACCGAATAAGTTATGAAGGCTAAGTGCAAAGTATGGAAATCCTAAGTATGAAATGGATTTAGGAAATAATAAGTCAAGAAAGAATAACTTAACCAATAAAATAAAGGAAAAGATAAGGCTTGATTAAACTACATGAAGATGCATAGAACTATTTGTGAGAAGTATAGAAGCAAATGGGAGGCCTTTGTGGAAATAAGATGTATAACCCAACTTCTTAGCTGATGATGAGTGATGTAAGGCCTTTATGGCAATCACATGTCTAGATACAACATTACAATTAGTATATTTAAGGCTTGCGTGGCTACGAAAATGTCAAAGCCACGACATTATAATTGGTACAGTTGATGAACGGCCTGTGTGGCTACCAAATGTCAAACCCACAACATTATAATTAGTACCATTGATGAAAGTCTTTAGTGGCAAGCCCGTGTCGATACTCGTAAGTTAAACAAGTACGGTAAAGTAAGGCTTGTGTAGCATCCAATTGTCTGTTCATGGCATATAAACGAGTACGGTGAAGTAAGGCTTGCATAGCATCCAATTGTCTATTCACGATAAATTGCGGTAGCGAGGATGTGCAGCCTTTATGGAAACCAAATAGCTATTATGATATAATAAAGATGTAACACGTATGAATAATCCATAAGTGTTAAGAACTAGAAGTTTAATTGGTAACATTAGGCATGCGTGTCAATCTAAAATGAGACTACAGTGGTTAGTCATGTATGTATGGAAGAAATTTCACACCTATAATGAATCGATTATTATGCCTGGTTTCTAGAATTTAAGTAAAGAAGTTTCATAAATAAAAGAGATTTATCAAGAGGATTTATAAAAGGAAAATTATAAAAGGATTTGAGATTAGATTTCCTTTAACTGACCTTCTTAAATCTGGTGGTATGGACATTCGTTATTCTTTTAACACCAAAGGAATATTGTTTGAGGTTATCTTTATCTCTAATTTAAATAACATTTTGTTTGATCCTTTGATATGACTTAGAAATGAGAAATCTTTGACAAATGTTTTGTGAATATACTTATGTCAATGAGATAAGTATATGAATGTTTTGATAAACACTTTTGAAAAGAGTTTTAATAAATAAAAGATTTAGTTTGATGCTTAGTGGTTTCTATAGGTAATTAAATCTCTGAATTTTTCGTTGTTTGTTATTTGATAGTTAAATAACCAACTATCAAATACGGACCAAAATATAACTCCAGAAAAATCTAGGAGAAACACGTGAGTTATATGGCATAGTCATCTTTAATGATGTTGTACCGTGTGTATAAATCTCGATTTGTTCTTCTAGGACAAATGATAGGGAGATCCGTCCACTTAAACGGTTAGGGGGTTATCCCTGCTCCTATGTATTGTCTGATTATTTCCAAACGAATCGGGGTTAAGTTTACCGGAACTATCGAATGTTGTTTCGAAGAGACTGGGATCAAATTTTCTTTATCTGAAAACCACTTCGATCCAACTCAAACATTTCGAATTGAAGATGGAGCTTTTGAAGTGGAAGGGTTACTTGCTACTAATCCTGAGGGTGATTCCAAAATGGATGTAGTAGAGGTAGTGCCTTCAGTTTCGTTCAGACCTAGAACGAACTTGTATGGATGAATGCTAGCATTGCATTTCTACCTGGAGGGCAGTGTCAGCATTGCAAGATGGTTGCTATATAAAAAGGTAATCGTAGCCTCAAGCCTCATCAACTGGGAAAATGACTAAAGCAGGGACATGTGGAAGGCTATGTGGGTTGGTCCCATTAGGGTATGATCATCCCTAGATCTAGTGTCGATATCTCTATGTATGCTTCGGGGTCCATTGTGGTTGTTTGATTGCAACCAAGGGGTGATCGTATTCGGTGCTATCCAGTAAGGGGTAGGGCCGGTCCTGAGTAGCAGAGGTGCAACATGGTGTAGCCTCCTGTACATTTTATCTAGAGGTGTACGGATTCAGTGGGTAAACCCTTACCCTTTCATAGTTGGAATTCATTCTCCAATAAGTGCCTTCGGACTTGATTGTATACCTATTATGCTGGAATTTAATAATGTAACAATTTCGGTTATGATTAATATGTATTTGTATTCTAGACATTATCATAATATAACCGGATTTTCTATAAAAATGTTTTGGTTATCGTTAGGTAAAAACCCGTCCGTGTTTATGTGTGGCGTGGTCTTACGAGATACCTTTGATGTTAAAAGACTTTACAAGTTATAATAAATTAATTCCTTGTGATTTGAGTTTCTCACGCTGGTTTTACCAGACTGATCCGAGCGTTATTTTTCTTATAATGCTCGGGTCTGCCCGAGCATATTGTCCAAATTTAGCTGGATCCTTTGGAGCTTTCAGGTGACGAGATGGATTCTCCAAGACGTATTCACATACCTTATATTCTTCTGCTGTTTTATTTTGTTTTATTTTTGTCTGTAACCATCAGCAATTGTAAGGACATGCTGTTATAACTATTCATGCTGATAATAAGCTAATGTACTCTTATGATGTGTATAATAAAGATAATTTCTTTTTGTAAAGTCTTGTTCGTATTATATATTACTTGTCGTCTATTGTTAGATTTTCTTCTTTCTTTTTCTTTCTTTCACCCCTAATGACATGTCTTTCGGACACTTAAATGATCGGCACACGAATACCGTGGATGTACTAAGTGTCGTCTTTAGGTGTAAGAATGACAGATCGTTACATATAGACTAAACCATAGTTTTGAGAATTTTTATTTATTATATGATGATTATGAATCATGTGGTACTAGTTAATTATATCTCAAACAAGGCTATGCACCTATTTCGTTGGAGCGTCATAAGAGTTGATAAACTCTTCGGATTAAGACATATAAATATATGCAATCGTAAGTCTAGTAATACCGAAACAGTTCCATATAGTTTGTCATATTCACAGATGAGTTGTCACAGACATGGACATGTGTATTTGATGTGCATGTATAAGTCTATGATAAGCTCATAGAATATAAAATGGAAGTAAATATAATAGCATGCGACAAAAATGATTCGATCTGATTGAATGGGTGAGTATACTAGAAAGAGTTCCATATGTACCTAATATGAATAATGATTGAGTCTCAAATGTCAGTCATCTCTATAATACATAATGTTGTATTGATAAGGAGTAATCGAACTTTCTTGGGCAAAGCACAATTAATGATGAGTGAAGTTAAGTTAAATTCCTTCAATAAGGTGTGTACTTAATAGTAGTACAGAAGGTCAAAATTAATATCATCCGAAGAATAGTTTACAAAATCATATGAGATAAGGGTTTTTAAGAAACACCTATATATATACTAGGCCAAGGAGTTGGCAGGTTGTGCGAGTTGAAAGACTGCGGGTAATAGTTGTACGTAAGCGATCTTGTATAAATCATCCCAATAGAGTTTTGGGAATGATAGTTATTAGATGACTAATTTATGTTGTGAACATAAATATATTATGAACTAATGCCAAATCAGTTTTATAAGGAAATTCATAAAATGTTTATGAATGCTTGTTTTATTGCACTGAGAAACAACCATTGTTTCAAGAAATACCAACTTCATAGCAAAGGAATTTATTTAAGAAATTATTGGTTTAAAATGAATTTGGATATGATCTAATGATAAAACTGGTTACAACAGATGAAATGAAATTGATAGCTAAATAATAAAAAATACATTAGAACGTCTAATGAGTATTCTTGTACATTAAGGAGAAACTGCGAGTTTCTTATCAATGTCAAGAACAAATAATCCTCGATTGTTTAATTAAACTATTAAGAGTATTGACTATATGATATGGTACAGTTCACTTATCCAAAATAGATTCCAAGTATTGTATCTAAAGGGATATGATCCACTGGCCGAAGATGTGTCTTATGAAAAAGACAAATGCAGTTGGAATATAGCGACCCACATTGATAAGAATATTACTGTGAATTTCAACTGGTGTAAATCACGTAACAGATTCACCATTCGATGTGCTCAAGCAGGTTTGGATTTTACTCACAAAATTATCGCATATGTTTTGGTATGTATGCATTGAAATAGAAAATTCTAAAGAATGATTTAGAGTAAACTGTTTACACATAATAACCAAGGTGTCTCGAAGTTAATGGGAGCAATATTTAGTTTGTGGATTTTCGGGTACGATCCGGGAATGGATACGAAAGCATCATTATGAAAAGCATCAAAATTGAATAATGTTTTGGTAGATGTATCAAATAATTTGATTATAAGTCAAAATGCAGAGGAAGCATGTGTTTATAAGAAAGAACGTTAAAAGTACATAGATATTTCTAAACCATAAGTAAACAACGCACTACCGATTGTTAACAATGTACTTGTGTTAAAATCAGTTTTATTTGTTTTAATACTCAATGTTAGATTTGTAAATGATGTCATTTATAGTAAGTGTAAAAGATATTGACAGTGTCCCAAAATGATATATAAGGACATCTTATTTAAAAATTTAATACGGAACATGTAAGATGGATTCCTTATGCATTGGCAATAGGAATTATCATACATGTTATGTTTTCTACGATATCGTGATTTGTTTGTGTATTTGATACATGAAGCAAATATCAAATCCAAATTAATATCGCTAAAAAATAGTTTGGAGTGATCTCGTGTATTTACGTAATACTAGATAATTGTTTATATAGACAACGAACTCCTTATGAAGGAGTGTTTGGACTCAAACTTCATAAAGGATATTGAGTATAATATCTCAATAGTAAATTCGAGTTAAAAATCTTTAGGTTGGAAATGTTCCAAATGAAAGACTGTGGCCGATTCAATGAAAAAGGCTAAGTACATCGCCTTGAATATCATAGCAATAAAAACAATGTATATGAATATAAATGCATAAATTTATAACTAAGCCGATGGTAATTCTAAATGTTGAGAATTCGATAACATTGTTATAAGATAACAATGTCATGATATAGTTCATAATAGAACTTAGAGATTACTGGAAGTCAAGTGACATACTCAAAATTGTTCCACATGATAAAGACTGTTTCTTAGCGTCGGAGAGAGTTGATTGACAGAGTAGATAATTGAAACATAATAACATACCCGTTCACTGAAGGACTGACCTTATTGGTTCTGAGGAAACCAATTGGAAAAGTTGGAATAAGATTCAATAATTGACCCCAAGTGCAAGTAGGAAATTAATAAAGTTAGGGGTATGCCCTAGAGGCAATTATGTAATTTGTTACATACTAACTCGATAACCAATCTTATTCAAAATAAAAGGTGTTTTATTTCTATATATACTTGATATAATGTGTTTTATTAATGCATTAATTTAATTAAAAGTATATTTAATAGAAAATCCATAAATGATATGTTTTGTCATAGTACTTACAGAGTGTTCTAACAGTGAGTAATTTATCACAATAAAAGTAAACATACCATTTTAAATATTCATAATTAAGATTTATCGAGACTAGATATCGATACATATGAGACTAGATTATGTATCGCTCTCTAAATGTTGGGCAGTGTATTACTCATGGTAGTTGGAGGTACCAAGGGGTTACGTACTGATAGTTATCAGATAACTATGGAACGACTCACTCGATAATTCTCTGTTGGTTAATATAACTAAGGTCAAACTAAAAATATGAATGTGACTAATTTACACAGTTCTCTCAACTTGAGAATACTATCGATCTTCAATATAAAAGCTCCACTTTGATTATAGTCAAATCATAGCACGACATTCATCGAGCGACTATAGTTGGGTCGAGTGGAAGTATTGGAGGTAAAGCACTGTTGAAGAGAGGATTCGTCTCCTCGGTTATATAGGGTTAGTATCACGGTCAAGTCAAAGTCAAAGTCTCTAGCCAGAGATTTCAGTGAATAATAATTGCTATTGTTGAACCAAGGACTTTGTGTTTGGACTATAGAGTCGTATATGGATGATATTGAAAATTTTCCCATTACCTCCATAAGATCAAAGTGATATAGTTTTAATAAAGAGAATTGGGGTAAATAAAAGTCATAAGCCGGTAATGCTTAACAAAGTGAAACCAGATTTTACCGAACTCGAGTAAATGATAAATTTGTCCAAAATGTCACACCACCTACTAAGTGAAGAGTGAACGTTAATATTCAAACAGTTCGATATTAATTGCCAACCAAATTTACACCTGACGAATCACACAATCGAAACGATGAATTATCCTTTGACCAAACGATTTGATTAGTTTATAATTGTTATAAAAATTAATTAATATTTATGAAATATTAATTATAAAATTTTGATTATGATTTGAGGAATAAATATTATCAAACATATTTATAATAGTTATAAATATAATAACGTTATACGATATCGATAAGTGATTAAATTGGATTTAATTAAATAATATTTTCTTTGGGCTTAAATAGACTTTTTGGTACATCATGATGGGTGAAATTTTTGGCAGCAACATGGCATGGGTGGTGGCTCAAAATAGGGTTTAGATGCTAGATTTTGGATGGCTCGGATTAAGGGAGAGTTAATATGGGATGATATCCACTTTTTCCTCCTTTCTATCCACTATATAAGCAAACCTAAACTAATTTGATTAGAAATTTTGGCTGCCATCTCCATCATATCTTGCTGGCTGAAATTACTCCATTAGTGCTCCATCTTATCAAGTTCAAACCAACTCAAATTCAATCACTATCCAATAGTCAAAGGTCAACGGTTCAAGGACTAGCAATCTACCGACTTGAAAAAGATTTTAATGGGGAGAGTTTATCCTTTCAAGGTGTGCTTCAAGGCTTTGGTTTTTAGGTATGTTTTATCAAATTATAGTTTATAATTCTCCGAATGATGTTTTATTATATGTGTGTGTGTGTATTATTATATTGTTAGTTAGGTGACGATTCTGATATGAATTAATGCTGTCACAAATTAGTTTGGTTATATGTATGTATATACTTATAAAAAAACCGTTTTATCATATTAGATCAGTACAACACCATAATATATATATTAATCAATATTTAATTAAATTATATTTATATACATATATATTATTTAATTACATATGGTTTATATTTAATTACAACAATATACTATGGTTAGAATTGATCATATAATTTTATATATGTAAATTTATGGTAATAGTGATTTTCAAAAGAAAAAATAATTTAATTTTTTTTATTATATTTAATATTTTTTAAATCAATATACTATATAAATAAATCATATAAAATCAAATATGTTATGAAACATATTCATATTTTTTAATTTTGTAAAATTATTTTAACATCAGATAAGCTCTTAGCCAGAAAATAAAAACTAAAAACTTTTTGTTGTTATTTTTAAAAATTATTATTCAAATCGATCGAACATTAATAAATTGTGAATTTTTTTTCAAACTTTAGAATATCATTTGCGATTTACTGGAAATTTAAAATTAAAAAAAGATTTCGAAAATAATTTTTATTAATATTTTATATAATTTTGAATAAATATTCAATTAAAATATATTTTAAAATAATAAAATTAATAGTAAAAATTTTCAATTCTGTACGCGATCTAAAAAATTAAAATATTATTAATTAATGTATATATATTCATATATTATAAATATATCTATGTATGTATATATATATTAAAATAAATAAAAAAATATTATTTTATTGTTATGTATATACTAGTACACATTTTATTCATGGTTTTATATAAAAAAGTACTTATTTAATATTTAAATAACTCATTTACATTAAAATAGATATATTATAATAATATGCATTTATATATAAGTGTGCGTTATTAATAAGTTATTTATAAAATTTTATATATATGTATATATATATACATTTAATTAAAATTATTTAAACAAATTAATATGTAGATATATATAAGTAATAGTTTATATGCATACATATATCGGGATAATATATATTTGCATATCGGATGGGCTAACTTGTCTGTTGCGATGTAAATCCCAATATCTATACATGGGCATGTTATTCTTTGAATGGGTTGACATGTTACACATGCACACACATATATATGTGTATGTGATACACATTTGTATATACATACATACATAAATACATACATACATACATAAATACATAAATACATACATACATACATATATATATATATATCTAAATAAAACTATATATAATTTACAAATTTAAATGAAATAAAAGACTTTATCTAAATAATATTTAGAAATGTTCTAAGTGAATTAGACTTCATAAGCCCGATATAGATCCAATAAGGGATTTTTTTTAAATTCACCTATAACTTTCGCTGCAGGTTGGGCTAGTTTCAATAGAATATTTCAGTAGATGTGATGGGTGTTGAAGGTGGTGTAGCCTTTAGGACATAGAAGTAAAAGGGGTTGATGAGCAGGCCATGACACAGATTGATTATAGATGTCGCTTTAAGTATTGGTTTATGTTTGAGATCAAAAGGGACGTGCAGCTTGAGCATTTCATCCATTTACAGCAGGATAGCTTAACAGTGGAGAAGTATGTCAGCCAATTCAATCTTGTGGCTAAATTCAAAGTGGAGATGGTTATTACTCCTTTGAAGTAGGCAAGGAAGCTTTCCTAGGATCTTAATGCATGGATTTAGGATACATACTTAGTCATATCCAAAACTTGACTCCTCGTAGTGTAGGTTAAATCCCTTATGATGATTAATCTTATATAGGTAACCTTAGCTATTAAACTAAGGTTTAGTGACTGAGAGTGTACTTCCATTCAAACTTGATGCATGAGTTTTCGAGTAAGGCGGGCTGTTTAGTGAAGTGTGACTATAATTCTGTATCCATGTTGGATCTGGTGGTTGCTTAGAAATAAGAAATCAATAGGATGACTTCCACATTTTTCATTGAGCCATTCATGTTAGAAGTACTTAACCTAATATTAACAGACCTTAAGTGATGGGATTAATCCCATGAACTGTATTAGTGTTTTATAAGGATCAGTCCAGACATGTACCGGTTCTTAATCCCAAGTTTGAGTGTGGGGTTTCTAGGTGATTTGCACAAGTTAGGCAAGGGTTTTCACTCGATTCTTAAAGGTGATCACTTAATTCGGATTCTCGTGGTGACAGAGAGATTTTTGAAGTGTGACTATAGTTGTGCGAGGAAATTTTAGAGGTCGGACCAAAGAATTAGATTGGAATTTACATAAGAGGATTTAAGTGGTTGACCCTAGTTTAACAAAGAAATCCTACAAGAGAACAAAGGATTGGATTGGGCATCGAATATTATTTTGGATGATCTTTACTCATTGTAAAATTATTTATTGTATAGTATAATTAAGATAGCTTAAGATAGTTTGGGAGGGCTTCACGACTAGTTTTATGATGATTCAGATATTCTTTTATGTGACGATATGAAACTTGCCTGGGCAAGCATCATAGTATACTTAGTATATTATCATTGTGAGGTTGAACTGAGTTTATTTGAGCATTTTGAGGATTGGTGGTCCAACATACAATACAATTTTTCTTTTTAGAGCAAGATGGGTAATAGTCTTTCATGTATTGTATTCATGAAAGTTGAAAGGAGTTGTACCACTTAAGCATTTTGGAAGTCGAAGAGACTCATGGGAGTTTACATTTTGACACGCATGCTATAACTGTTATTGGTTACCATGCGTGTTGTTTGTTGGGTAATCGTTATTGTTTGTTATTGCTTATTGATTGCTTGATATTACTTGTTTATTAATTACTTGTTTACTTTTATTGATTGATCATTTATTGATTATTGTTGCTTAATTATTATTTAATTAATTATTTTTGATCGATTGATTGTTTATTTTTGATTGATTGATTGCTTGTTGTTGCTATGTTATTGATTGATTGTTTAATTTTATTTATTGATTTTTTGTTGTTTATTGGTTGCTCATCGTTGATTGTTAGTACTAGCATATTGTGTAAATTTTCCATTTCCATAGAAGGAGTACATGATGTATTTCATGAATTCTATTTGTATATGAGTATAATTCAAGTGATGTTGTCATGATGAGTCGACTAGAGAAAGTGGATGTGAACTAGATGTGGCTTTAGACCTCAAAGGCATATTCATATTTTGACAATATGGTTATTTAGCTTTAGACCGATGGGGTTAAGTTTGTCGATGTTCGACTGGGCTTTGTATTGGTATGCCTCCAATTACTTAAGTTTTCTTTTCTTTTTTGTTTTGTTCAAATGTAAGAAAGCACAGTGTAGAGCTTGCTCTGTTGTTGCTTGTATTTTACAGGTATGCTTATTGTTTTCGATGGAAACATGTTTATCAGAGATGCTTGTTACTTTAAAGATGCTTATTGCATTAGGGATGCCAGTTGCATAGGTTGTTATTGCAATTGTGTATAATCCTCTCTGTTGAGTGCATGATTAGGCATATGGAAGTAGTTATGAGCTATTAGGATGCTTGCTTATATTTACATCTAAATAGCATGCTCCTACTGTGAAAGAGGTATAGTGCAGATAGTATGGATATATATGCTTACATGTCCTCGGAAATAAGATGGCTTGGATATGAGATGCCTCTGATATGAGATGTGTGTGTCTGTGTACTGTTTTGGGATTTTTTTTGGAGCTAGCAACACAAAAGAGGTGTTACCAAAGTTTTCTGAAACAAGGGGAGTTTTTAAATCCAAGGGTTATGAGGTATATTCTATGCTTGGAAATTTTGGTCAGTGGGGTTACATTGTCATACTTATAGAACTTTCGAGAACAAAATTCTTTTAAGGAGGGGAGAATTTAAGAACCTGCATTTTTAACGACTGGATATTTAAATAATTAATTTAAATATCGAATCATCAATTAAATGAAGGTCCAAAATTTGACTTTTCGCATACAGTCGAATTAGGACTGGAGATCTCTTCTGTATAGTCAGGATCAACGTTGTGAATTAAATGAGTATAAATATTGCTTTATTTGGAGTCGCACTTTTTTACGATTTACGTATTGTTATACCTATTCTGTAAAAATATGTGCATAGTCGGGTCTAGTAGAATCTCGACGGACGGCTTGTGATTTTGGAATGATGGCTTCATTATAAGACGTATGGTTAATTTTAGAATTGAGCTATCAATCCAGTTTTCCGCTAATGTAAAGACCACTATTATCAAAACAATGTACACACAGTACAACAATTAAAACAATGTACATGCGGTATGACAATCAGTCCAGTTCCCTACTATTGTAAATCATCATTATTCATCAATTATGTATTATCATCAATGCTAACACATACAAGCATTACTTTATATCATCATACTTGTGTTTGTACTAGTTTAATCAACAAATCATACATGTCAAAACAAGTCAGGATAGTTATTCCTAATTCAATCATCTACCTCCTAGGTACAATCATCCACATCATCACTCCACTGGAGGCGAACAAGTTTGATAACTTTGTTCCTCAATTCCTTCATATCACGACCTACTATTCCTTTTGGCCGTCTTATATACATCAAATCTAGTTCTATGGATGAATGTTATGTCACTCTCGGCTCCACCACCGAACTCGGGTCATGCACAAATTTCCTCAAATATGACATATGAAAAACATCATGCACACCCGCTAAACTTCTTGGTTATTCGACCCGATAGGCGAGTTTACCAATCCTCTCGATCACTAGAAATGGTCCACGTATCTAGGTGCCAATTTCCCTACCTTCCCAAAGCACATAACTCTTCACATCAGAGAAAATTTCACGAATAGATAACCGCCTATTGCAAACTCAAGCTCTTTCCTCCGCTTGTCGGCATAGCTTTTCTACCTTGATTGCACCACCTTCATCCTAACTTTAATCAATTCTACCTTCTCAGTAGTGTCTCTTACCAAATCGGGTGCTAACATAGTCTATCTCTCATGTCCATCCAACATACCAATAACTTACATGATCTACCATATAGTGCCTCAAATGGTGCCATCTAATACTTGTCTGGTAGCTATTATTGTAGGCAAACTCTACCATATGCAAATGATCTTTCCAAGATCCTTTGAATCCATAAGCATGCTCTCAAGAAATCCTAGAGTATACGGTTCACCCTCTCAGTTTGACCATCAATTTGGGGTGGTAAGCCGTGCTCAAATTCTACTTCATACCCAATGCACTTTGTAAACTTCTCCAGAACTCACTGGTAAATAATGGGTCACTATCGCTAACGATACTACTCGGTATCCCATGTAATCTCACTACATTCTTCACATACAGCTTCGCTAAGGTAGCTATCATTCTCATTGGATTCATGGGAATAAAGTAGGCACTCTTAGTCAATCTATCTACTATCACCCAGATGCTATCATTTTCTACTCTCGGCCTAGGCAACCCATCCATAAAATCCATAGATAACAAATCTCACTTCCAAGTCGGTACTTTCAAAGGTTGAAGTAATCCACTCGGTTCCTGATATTCAGCTTTTATTTGCTGACAAGTGAAATTTCTTCTCACACATTCACTAATATCTCTCTTCATCCCTTCCCAAAAAAAGACTCTTTTCACATTACGATACATCTTCGTGCCTCCGGGATGAATAGTAAATTTCGACCGATGACTTTCCTCCAAAACTTCCTTCCATAGGCCTCCGAGATCCAGAACACATAGCCTTCCTTTCTTTCTAAGCCATCCTTTTGCACCTCAATTCCTTTCAGATCCTCAACATCTTCCCCTATCTCTAATTATCTAATTCTTTCATCAATTAGTAGGTCCTCTCTTTGCCTTGTAGCAATTCTATCCACTAGCACTGGACGTACCTAAATTTGCTAACACACCCAGATCCTAACTTGATCCGGTGTTCTACCTATAATGCACTCCGTGAGAGGCTAAAGTTTCAAATGTCTTCCATTCTTCAACGTAGCCAAAAGTCCATTCTGATGCTTTCTACCCAAAGCATCAGCAACCTTATTCCCTTTTACTAACATATATTCTATTCCGAAATCACATGCCACCAAGAATTCCAACCATCTCTAATACTTCATATTCAACTCCTTCAGAGAGTAGATACTTAAGCGATCTATGGTCCGTATACAACTTGAATCGTTCTCCCAACAAGTAATGTCTCCAAATCTTTAGCGCGAATACTGCCAGACCAACTCCAAGTCATGCACCGGATATCTAACTTCACGTGGCCTCAATTGCCATGATGCATAGGCTATCACTCATCCTCTTTGCATTAATACTGCCCTCAAACATGTTCCACAAGCATCAGTATCACTACCGGATCCCAGCTCCCCTCAGGTACGATCAAGAAAGGAGCATTCGTGATTAACTTCTTCAACTTCTGAAATCCTTAATGAATCTATAGTAATAGCCAGCCAATCCCAAGAAACTTCTCATCTCAGTGATCGTCTCTTGCCGCTTCCAACTATTAATAATTTCTATCTTCGATGAATCTATTGCTAATCCATTCTCTAAAATAGCATGTCCAAGAAATTTCATGTCCCGTTTCCAAAAGTGGCACTTTGAAAACTTTGCCTTCAACTTGTATTGTATCAATGTCTCCAACACCAATCTAAGATAGACTTCATGGTCTCTCTCGTTCTTAGAGTACACCAAAATATCACTAATGAAGACCGACACAAATCTAATCAATTGATCGCGAAAGATTCGGTTCAATAGTTCTACAAAGAACGATGGGGCATTGGTCAGTTCAAACAGAATCACTAACCACTCATATGAATCGTAACTTGTTCAAAATGCAGTTAATGGAATATTGTCCTCAACTACCCTCAATTGATGGAATCCCATTGCCAAATCTAGCTGCGAGAACATTTTGCTCCATTCAACTGGTCGAACAAGTCGCCCATCTGGGAAAAGGATAACGATTCTTTACCATCAACTTATTCAGTTTCTGATAATTAATACACATCCATAGAGATCCATCTGACTTCTTTATGAATACGGCGGATGCTCCCCACAGTGAACTACTCAGCCTAATGAAACTTTTATCCTCAAGTTCCACTAACTGCTTCTTCAATTCCTCCATCTCATTGGATGGAATTCTGCTAGGTGCTCTACTAACAGGCTGCGCCCTTAGCACCAAGTATATTTGGAATTTGATTGCCCTCCTTGGTGGTAATCCCGTTACAGGTTCGAAAACATATGAAAACTCTCAGACTACACATACTCTACCCACCTCATCCTCAAATTCCTGCATCCCGCACAACACTAATCCAAACCGCTCATACGTCGTATCTAATGCCACCATGATCCTTTTTCCATCACTTGGATTTCATAAGGTGATAACTTTATTAGCACATAGGATTCTAGCATCGTTACGCACTAACCAGCCCAGACCCAAAATCACCCCGTACCCCATGAAGTCAAACATATATGGGTTACAAAAAAATATATGACCGCACAAATCAAACATAAAGTTAGTGCACCTTAATTTGAGAGTAACAGACCCACCGATCGGATGAACCACACATAAAAATGTCACTAAAAAGGCAGTTTCTAACTTTAACATATCTACCACATGTTTTGAGATAAAAGAATGGGTAACTCCTATATCAAACTAAACTCTAACTAAAGTATTAGAGATGAGATCATACCTCCCAGCACGAATTTCTTTCCTTTCTCCTCAACCGTTGGCCCGATGGATGGCCCCTCCAAAGCAAAAATCTTAGGTTGCTTTAACTCGGGACAATCCTTCTTTTTGTTCCTGTGATACAAACAGAGCACTTAACTTTCACTGCTCCAACTGGCATTAGACACTTATTTGCAACCTTTGCCTACAATTATAGCAAGTTACATCAGCAACATCCTTGCATTCTCCGCTCCCTGAGCTTTCCCTTTTTGCTATTATCCCTTCTTGCACTTCTGGTATGGAGCAAACTTCCTTTTTTTCATTCTGAGCCTTTCTCCCCTTATCCCGCCTTTTTGCATACATCATCTCATACCTCCTAGCTATATCCACCACTTCATTAAATGGAAGTGATACATGAACCATCGTTTTGTCACTCAATCCCGGTCTCAAATCCAAGTTGAATTTATCCACTTTCTTCCTTGGGTCCTAATAAAATTAGCCTCATACTTAGACAATGCATTAAACCTTTGCACGTATTCTGGCATGTCAAACTCCCCTGTTGCAACTCCACAAACTCTCGAAACATCACAGACAGTTTCGATCTATGAATATATTATTCTTGAAGCATCTCCTTGAATTTGTTCCAATTAATTTCTTGCTTTGGGATCTCTGCTCTTACTGTCCTCCACTTGACACCGGTCAGTCCCTTAAACTATCTAGACACCAATTACACCTTCTAAGCATTTGTTAGCTCCAAGCCCTCATAGACCCTTTCACACACTAATAACCAATCGCTTGCCTTCAATGCCTGCTTCGTGCCATCCAATATCTCTCCTCCCAAACTTTGGAAATCCTTATTCATCTTGGCAAAATGCCCCCTAACTGGCTGCACCGGGCCCTTAGTACATTATGGGCATGTGGTGTGGTACTTGTTGTTGCACCAAATTTGTCGAAAATTGCTGAGAAAGCGCATTCACATCAAGATTTCCTTATAGCTAGGGCAAGCATTTCAATACCGGCTTTGGTCAGAACTTATGGGAATGCCTCCCCTCCTTGGCCATTATTTGATTATTGTCATTTCCTCTACTAGCATTCGCTGTTGTACTTCCTAGGGTCAAATGTCTATTACATAGATCCATTCTCGCCTTCTGCATAAGTAAGGAATCGTAAGAAACGAAAGTAAAGGGAGCTAGATCAATCGTAGAAGGGTAAATATATTCTCTTAAATATCTATATCAACAATACAAATATGTTATATTGTGTATACCCTTCCCCAAGGTGTTCATTTTTTACCGATAAGTTTCTACTTAGCGTTGTTTTACTTAAGTGTTCTCCTTGATCTAAGCTCTGATACTAGGTTGTAACATCCCCCACTTCGAGACTCGAAAATGGACGCCGATGATGTTGTAATCATCACCGAAATCATTTTCCAACGACAAAGTTAGTTCATTATTATTTTGCACAACATAAATAAACTGCGCAGCAAAATAGCTTTTTTTACTACATCAATTTGAATTACATAGTTCATTACATTGTTTTAACCTAAATCGTTGTCCACGTAGGGGTAAATATAAATAAAACATAGACAGAGTAGTGTTATGTCCAACATATGAAGATGTCAACACAACACATAGCCAGTTATAGATCCAAGCTTTACATAGAGGAATTTCAAAATAACTTTTATTTTAAACAACAAGCCTCTAGCTTCATCTTCAAAATCTTTATTCATCCTTCAGAAGATACTTGTCTACTCCATAAACTCAGCCTACTCGAATGAGTAACCATGAGTTTATGGGGAATAAGAAAAAAAGTGTCAGATATAAAGCTTGATATGAGCAAAACCTTAACGCAGAATGTGTTCTCCCTCACTTCAACATCAAAATAATATGCATCACATCATACGATTTACAAAACTCTTTATAAATCACCAAGTTAAATTTTACAAAACTATTTTATAAATATCAAAACCATTTATATATCTCTTTATAAATCTCTAAAATTATTTATAAAACTTCCTTTATAAATATCTAAAATCATCTATAAAACTTTCTTATAAATATTCCTTATTTAAAACAAAACTCCTTTAATAAACTCATTCAATAAAGTCCTTTTGATAAACAAAATGATTATTTAAAACATCCTTTATTAAAATCATTACTCTACTTGAAACCATTATTAAAAGTATGATTGATTTTAAAAATCAGAAAGAAGCTTAGTGTCCGCAATGGTTCTCTTTTAATTATGTTTACTTTTCAAGTTATAGCATGGGTATTTACCTAACAAGCAGATATGTCTAATGGAATCAGTCGTCAACAAACAAATTAACGTATAGGTAAGATGTCCAAGTTACTATAATAGCAGACAGGGATTTGTTCTACTAAACACATGCCCAAGTTATTATAATAGCAGAATCGGTTTTTTTTCTGCTTAAATAGATGTCCACGTAACCTACTTGGGAAATTATGGTTGAACTGTGATTTATTCTACTAAACAGATGTCAAATGCAAGTTAATTAGCAGAACGGTGATTTATTATGCTAACATATGTCCACATAATCAACAATCAATTTATAATAGAACGGAAATTTATTTTGTTATCTTGTGTCCACAACAACTAAACAATTACACTACAGCAGAACATGGATTTATTCTGCTATTAGATGTCCAAACAATTCAATCAATCAACATTATAACTCATTCATAGTTATCTGTCTGCTTAATGTATCGACATTTGAATCCCTTGTGCTCAAAACTATCCTTTGTAAAAGAACTCCCTTTTTAAATAAATTGATTCTTGGAAAATCTAAGGATATAAAACTTAAAATCCCCTTTAAAATAATTAATTATAAGTTAAACTCTTATTAAATCATAATTAATCTTTATTATATTTTAATTTAATTAAATAAATAAATTAAGAAATAATTGAACCTTTAAATAAATGATTAAACAATAATTAATCCTTTATTAACTTATTAAATAATCATTTAAACCTTAATTAATAATTTAATATTAATTAATATCAATTAAATAATCTTTAATTAAGTCACAAATGATAAATTAAACCTTTAATAAATAATTTATAAATTACAACCTTAATTTATTTAAAATTAAACACATGGTTAATAATTAATTATTAATTAACCCTATATTTAATTAGTAATTAATCAAAAGTAAATCATATAATTAATTTATAATTAATTAAAAATTAACCATACTTAATAATTGATTAATTAAAATTAATCTTATCCTTAAAAATTTAATTAATTAGTAACTAATCTTCGCTTAATTAAAGTTAATAAACCTTATTAACACTTAATTAATTAATAATTATTAAAACTTAATTAATTAATTATTAATCATTAAATTCTTAATTAACTTTTAAAAACATTATTATTAGGCTTGTATAACATTTATAAAACAATTTTAAGTATAACTTAAATTTGAAAATTTTGGATTTTTAAAGCGAAACTGCATCCATAACTCCATAACGACTATCGCTATGGATCTCATAACTTGAAAACTTATTTTGCATATATAATAACCTTTAAAACTCTTAACCTTTACTTTACTAACTTAGTAAAAAAATTTGAAAACAAATGTAAGGTTGGAACTTTCTATCAGAAAACAAATAAAGTAAACCACTTAACTTAAGAGATCTCCATGTCACCTTAACAAGTTCAAGTGCTAATCTTTCATATCATTCACAAGTTGATACATCCATAAACATCTCACAATTCCAACATAAGCAAAAGATCTAATTTTATAACCATAACAACACCTATTAGGCTTTGCTAACAAGTCTAAGCTAAAAATCAACCATACCACTTATTTAATCATATACAAGCAACATGCATATATCCAATGACATGATAATCCAAGCAAACAACCAAAATATTGCATAACAAAACATAAAGTTAAAATATTTCCAAAATATAAGAGGGCTTACTCACCAAATCTTTTTAGAAACATGAAATAAACTTTAAACTTGTAAAGCTTGGAAACCACCAAAAATCAACTTGTAAAGGGTCATCTTCTCCTCAGTTTTTGGACATGTTACACTCGGGTTTTGGTAAAGTGGTCAAAAGGAAAGTTTTAGGAAATTATTTACTCTACAATATGAAAATAAGAATCACTCAATTTCAATGGTTTTTGAGGGAGATATGGTCAATAGAAGAAGGGGTGTTTTCGGATTGGAAAATTTTGAGTCCAAAAACATGTCTGAAAGAAATGCATTTTTGACATAGCTACACTCAAAATTTGAAAATATGGTACAAATAAAAGTTGTAGCCATTGAAATTTCATACGGTTTGAAAAAAAATCTCCATTTGGCTCGATGAGGAAGATAGGATAGAAGAAAGAGGAGGAAAATGGAGAAGTTTTGAAACAAAGTTTGAAATGAATTTAAAAGGAAAAACTTAAAATTTTAAAACTTTGGAAACTAAATGCGAAGCCATGAAAGTTTTTCATGAAGCCTAGAGAGGTTTTAGACAATGGAAATAAAGTGGTCAAAAGGAAAAAAATATAAATTGATTTTTATATAACATGAAATTACTAAATTACCTAATTAGCCCTACGGTACTGAACCTCCCCAAACTAAATGCCACATCACCACCTTTGTCTCCCCTCCATATCACATCACAAGCCACCATTTTGTCCCCCCCCCCTCTCATGCCAACATGAATAAAATGCTTTGGTTTGATGTTTTCTTATGTTTCTTTTACTTTTCTTAATTTTATTTTTATTTTAACTTTACCTAAAAAGTCATATCAACTTACATACTTAAGTGTGTGTGTGTGTGTGTGTGTGTGTGTGTGTGTTACTACCATATAATTTAATTATCATACTTAAGTTATTAAAATATGCATGAACATAAGTTAGCTAATATGCTCACAATGTTTTCGACAACTTTTAGTCGATGAAAAGTCAAAAATTCGGAAACGATTTCCAGTCACATTTTCGATTTTTTCTGCGAACTAAATACTTTTGTAAACAAATTTGAAAAACTATTTCACCGTCATTATTAATCATTAAAAAGATTTCATTTTCATTATAAAAACTATTATTTGAATATTTAAAATTGATTAAATATTCCCAAATCAAATAGGTGAAATTCCGGGTCGTTACACTATAATACCAAAATAATTGTAAATAATTTTAGATTCAATGCATCAGTTTTCTTGTGAAAAAAAATACCAGATTATAGTTTTATTTCATAACCAATATTTATAATGTTCTCACCCAAATATAAGTATGTCTATTTAGTGGACACCAAAATAGTTATTATTTATAAATACTATTCAGTATGTTTTACAAAAACAATTTTCGTAATTTGATGCATTCAGTAAGTGTTATATGGCATGCTCTCATTATTTCTACCATTACTATAATAGTGTACTAAATTCAGAGGTCCATTATTCACTTAATATAAATTATTCATTTCATATACTACAACTAGTTTATAGCGGAGAGTTCTTTAATCAAATATCTTGAACTCAAAAAAATAAATCTCATAGAAAATAATTTTCTATACGAAAATAAATTTTGGGATAGAAATTGTATTTATCATTCCAATGTTAAGTATCAGTTATTATTATTACAATTCTCGTTTCCAACATTTCTTTATAAATCAGAAGTGATTATTCACTCTCTTCATCCTAATTGTACCTTAAATCATGTCTACATTTGTACACTCATTTTTCTTTCTAAATGGTCAAACCATTCAAATGAAATCTCTTACTACAATATAATAAAGAACTCTTTACAAAATTGCACTCAATTATCCTTAACATTTAAGGACATCACATATTGCACTTTGCATAAACAAATAAAACTGACGTTTCAGCGATCGAGTGCTAAGATCTATATTGTAGATTTGGTCTTGTGTTACATTTAACACAATGTGATCCTTTTGTAATCAATCAAATTGAATACCCGATCTCATAGTACTATTTATTAGCTTATTTCGAATGAACTAACTTTATCGAAGTATCATACATTACGAACCGTGACCATTCCCCATATAATAGTTATATGTAACAGTATATGGATCAAATATCCATAGTCTTGTATTGCTTTTGAGTTCGAAACTCATATAATGCAATACACTGTCTCGACCAAATAAACACATATACGACCAAATTATGAACGTATTAAGTAGTTGTAAAATTAGGTGCTTGCATGGGTCTTAAAACGTTAACATGCAATAAACATTTATTAGTATGTATTATATTTCTATTTTTCAATCTTCAATTCGATTCATTTGTATATTTTAATTGATAAATGTTTTATCAATCGTATCTAATGAATAAATTTATCAATACAGATTATTATAACATTATATAGCATATGTTTTTACAATATTAGAAAAGTTAAATGTTATCGTTTCATTTTTTTAATAAGGTTCCCACTAGTCTTTTGTGTTTCACCAAACCCTAAGTCAAAACATAGAAGTTCTTTGAGTTCACTAGTGAGTGTTAGGACTCGTCCGTCTTGGAATTCTGACCTTGAGTTTTCTCAACAAGTCATAGCTCCATGGACGATGGATAACACCTTATCGGTTGTATCACATACAACTCCTAACCCTTAGTTCCTTATCCTAATTTCACTTCGATCTTGAGGTTGCTCAACAAATCGAAATATAATTATTCACTCATACCTACCATATCGCGACGGCCTAAGTATAATATATGTACCTATAGCTTGCTCAATAAATACATATAGTTATCTTACCTCATTTATTCAATATATTAATAATACTACACATAACATCCCTAGCTTGAGTTTGCTCAACAACTAAGAAGTATGCAAGTAATTTATTAACATATATATGGTAGAAGGCAACATTATATTAAAGATTCATAATCCTCAACATATTATATTAAGTGATATCGACTTACCGAATAATGTATTTCTTATGAAATACTCTCGTAATTCAAGTGTCTAACATATCAAAAATCACGGTATACGTACATTTACGTATATATTTATTTCTTAAGTCTGTTTAGGGTTCCTTAATGTTCCACCATTAATTTATACATTCATATTATATAAGTTTTATTATTATATAACTTTTATATTTAATATTACTTATATAATGGTCTTATGTATAATATTATGTTAATTAAACAACAATTTAATTAATTTTAAATTAATTTAACACAACATTTATATTAAATATTTATCATATACTATAATCTTTGTAGTATAATACATATATCGTATATATGTGTATATTATTTAATTAATTAACCTTTTAATTAATTTATTTAATTAAACAATTTTAATTAAATTATATTAATTTGGAAATCTATTTATATACATACATGTACACTTATGTTAATTTAACATTTTAAAACAACATAACATATATCATTATATACCATGCATGTATATATTTATTAATTAATTAACTTATTTAATTAATATATTTTATTAATCTTATTAATAAATTTTATAAATTTTGAAATTAATTTATATTACTTTTCAAACATTTTGAAAATTTTCATTATATTATAACATTTATAATATGTATATATTATAATATAAATTTAACTTTTAAATTTAAATACCTTATCTTTTCAATTTTCAAAACAATTTGAAAATTTATGTTATGACATTTATAATACTTTTCTTATTTTAAATTTAACTTATAAATTTAAAATTTTTATTTTAATTTCAAAACAATTTTGAAATTAGCCCAAGGCTCAATTTAAATTGGGCCTCTTCTATTAAGGGCAACCTTTTGGGCTCACATAGCTGTTTAGGCCAAGTTGATAACCATGCAGGGTAGAGTACTTGATTACCCAAATTCAATCCATTGATCCTGTCTTTCTTAGACACCCTACTAACTTGGTTGTGAGCTTAATTAGTCAACGTTAACATGACTAATTTAGACCGCATAGGCTATTGGGTTCTGATACTATTGTTGAAATTAGGCCTGCCACAATGGAAGTTATTGGTGAATTCCAAAAAAAATCCTTATTGGATCTATATTGGGCCTGTGAAGTCTAATTCATTTAGAACATTTCTAAATATTATTTAGATAAAATCTTTTATTTTATTTAAATTTATAAATTATATATAATTTTATTTAACTTTATACACACTGACACATGTGTATCATATACACGTATATGTGTGTGTGTGCATGTGTAACATGTCAACCCGTGAAAGGTATAACATATCCATGTATAGATGTTGTGATTTATATTGTAATAGACATATTAGCTCATCCAATATGCAAATATATATTGTCCAAATATATGCATGTATATAAACTATTACTTATATATAACTATTATAAATATATGTACACACATATTTAGTTTGTTAAGACAATTTTATGTAAATGTATATAATATTTGAATATGTATATATAAAATTTTATAAATAACATACTAATAATAAATATATATATAAATGCATATTATTATAATATATCTATTTAAATGTAAATGCATTATTTAAATATTAGATAAATAATATTTTTTTAAACTATGAATAAAATATGTACTACTATATACATAATAATAAAATAATATTTTATTTATTTTAATATATATAAATATATTTATAATATATGAATATATATGTATATATTAATTAATAAAAATAACTTTTTTTACAGATCGTGTGTATAGTATAGAAAATTTTTATTATTAATTTTATTATTTTAAAATATATTTTAATTGAATATTCATTCGAAATTACATAAAATATTAATAAAAATTATTTATGAAACCTTTTTATCAAATTTTAAATTTTTAGTAAATCACAAATGATATTTTAAAGTTTGAAAAAAAATTCACAATTTTTTCAGATATATTTTATTTTTAATTAATTTATCAATTTTTGGCCGATTTGAATAAAAATTTCAAAAATAACAAAAATAGTTTTAGTTTTAATTTTCTGGCCGATAGCTTATCTGATGTTAAAATAATTTTAAAAAATTAAAAAAATATTTTTCATAACGTATTTGGTTTTATATGATTTATTTATATTGATTTAAATAATCATAAATTATATATTTTTTTGAAAATTAATATTGCCATAAATTTACATATATAAATTATATGATCAATTTTAGCCATAGTACAATGTTGTAATTAAATACTAACTATATATATGTATTTAAATAATATATATGTATATATAATTGAATAAAACATTAATATATATATATATATATTATCTTCTTGAATGATCTAATATGAAAAAATGGTTTTTTATAAGTATACACACACATATAACCATATCATTTTGTGACAACATTAATTCATATCGGAATCGTTACTTAACTAACAATACAATAATATATACACACACAATAAAACATTATTTGGAGAATTATAAACTATAATTTGATAAAACATACGTAAGAACCAAAGCCTTGAAGCACACCTTGAAAAGATAAACTCTTCCATTTGAAACCTTTTCCTATTCGAAAGATTGTTAGTCCTTGAACCGTTAACCCTTGACTATCGGATAGTGATCGACTTTGAGTGATTTGAATTTGATATGATAGAGCACTAATGGAGTAATTTCAATCAGCAAGATTGATGGAGATGGCAGCCAAAAGTTCTAATCAAACCAGTTTAAGTTTGCTTATATAGTGGATAGAAAGGAGGAAAAAGTGGATCTCATCTCATACTAATTCTCCCTTGATCTGAGCCATCCAAAATCCAGGATCTAAACCCTATTTTTAGACATCCCTCATGTCACGTTGCTACCGAAAATTTCACCCATCATGATGGGCCAAAAAATCCATTTAAGCCCAATGAAAATATTACTTAATTAAATCCAATTTGATTGCTTATCTATAGCGTATATCGATTAATATATCTATAACTATTATAAATATGTTCAATAATATTTATTCCTTAAATCACAATCAAAATTTTATAATTAATATTTCATAAAAATTAATTAATTTGATTTATTTATAACAATTATAACTTATTAAATCGTTTGGTCAAAGGATAATTCATCGTTTCGGTTACGTGACTCGTCAGGTATAAATTTGGTCGGCAATTAATATTGAACCATTCGAATATTAATATTCATACGTCACTTAGCAGGTGGTGTGACGTTTTGACCAAATTTATCGGTTACTTAGTTTTGGTAAAATCCAATATCACTTTATTAAGCGTTACCCTATTATTACTTTAATTTGCACCAATTCTCTTCATCAAAA
Organism: Allium fistulosum; assembly: GCA_030737815.1. Taxonomy (NCBI): domain Eukaryota; kingdom Viridiplantae; phylum Streptophyta; class Magnoliopsida; order Asparagales; family Amaryllidaceae; genus Allium; species Allium fistulosum. The sequence continues at coordinate 1,132,276,587 of CM060906.1, read as the reverse complement.
CTATATCACTTTGGACTTATGGAATTTGGTAATGGTCAAAATTCCAATATCGTCCATATTCAACTCTATATTCCAAATACAAAGTCCTTGGTTCAATAATAACAGTTATTATTAACCGAAATGCTTTGGCCAGAGACTTTGACTTTGAGTTGACTTGAGTTGGCCGTGATACTAACCCCATATAATTGGTGAGATGAATCCTCTCTTGAATAGTGCTTCACTTCCAATACTTCCACTTGACCCAACTATAGTCAACCGATGGATGTCGTACCATGATTTGACTATAGTTAAAGTGGAGCTTTCATATTGAAAATCGATAATATTCTCAAGTCAAGAGAACTGTGTAAATTAGTCACGTCGATATTTTCCGTTTGAGCTTAGTTATATTAACCAACAGAAAACTATCGAGTGAGCCATTCCATAATTATCCAATAACTATCAGTACGTAACCCCTTGGTGCTCCTAGCAGCCAAGAGTAATAGTCTGCCCACATTTGGAGATTGTTATGTACTCTAATCTCAATGGATGTATCAATATCCAATCTCAATGCATCTTGACTAGGAATATTTAAAATGGTATTTTTACTTTTATTGTGATAAATTACTCATGATCACAACACTTTGTAACTACTACCACAAAACATACTATTTATGTATTTTCTATTAAATATATTTTTAATTAAATTAATGAATTAATATAACACATTTTATCAAGTATATAATGGAAAGAAAACGCCTTTTATTTTGAACAAGATTGGTTATCAAGTTAGATATATGTAACAAATTACATAATTGCCCCTAGGGCATACCAAAAACTCTATCATATTCATGGGCAGTGGAACATCCCATGTGGTATCCAAATAGTCTTTGATCCAATCAGGCATCTCAAACCGCCTATCCACAGTCGCTAGTGCACCTCCTCGGCTCATACAGATAGCCTTAAATGAAGATAACTTAGCAACTTGCGACTAACTAAATCTACGTTCCTGAGACAAGTGGTGTATGTAGTACTATATAATAGAAAAAATACAAGTATGCTCTCTTAATGTTTCTTCATCTACTAAGTTGCTTAAATCAAACCGATTTACTTAGTCCTTAGTGTTGAGCCTAAGCTCCGATACCAATTATGACGACCCACCCTTCTTAATACCCCAAATCAACGTATAACTCCTGAATACCACAAAAGGTAGTCCGTTAGGGTAAAAGTTAAAACAAAGCACCATCCTATGGAACATTGATACAATCTCACAATGGGAAGATAACATATAATATACTGAATATACATGAATATAATAATATAAACAATATACGAGAGACTGCACTGGCGGAAGCATCTGATAAATAAATATCAATACAGAAAGTCAAAGTTCATTAACTCAATTCATATGGAATTCTGAATAAAGTATATGGTATCACAAGTCTCATATATAAAATAGCCTGTCTGTCATGTATTACATCAACAACAAGTATACTTATCCAACATATCGATTTCATGCCTCTAGAATGCTCCAGTTTTCTTGATAGCTTGCCCCAAATCACCCGACTCACAAACTACTCAATCAAGTACTCAGGAGTTGTCATGACATAAACATACAAAGACAAAACACGGGTCAGGTATAAAGTTTGTGTGAGAAAAACTAATAAACGTGAGCAAGGATCAATGAGTAATGCTAATCATACTTCGCCCTACTTTATCCATACACTAACAAGTCAGGATGATCCATAACAGTGGTTCTCTAGTTAAAACAGTACATACAATAATAACCATACTATAAATATGAAGAATGAGTGTAGGAGTAATACTGCACTTCATAAGCAACAGTGCCATGGATCTCTCAATCCCTATCGAAGAATCTAAAACGAAAAATAAATACAATAATATAATAATGCTAATAACATAAGATCTCCATACCCAAAATCAAAATATGAATACCTATAGTTGATAAGTCCTGAATTGACGGTAGCTACCAAAGAGACCCATCAAGAGCTATAAATAACTTGTGGACTCCCCTGAAAACCAACATCTCAAAAGAAGTTGGCATGTAGGTTCTGTCGTAGCACCCAACCGTACTACGAAACAATGTATGACCTACTATAGACCGGCGTTTCAATCTCTCTCCGCCCCTGCTCCGAGACCACGCCTGCAGGTAATGCGCCTCAATGGTATAATGGATTCCCTCACTAGCGACCTTTCCTTCTAGTTGTCTACACCGATACCAGAACCGTATGTAAACACTAAACCCCACATACCCCCTTCCCACATGGGTACACAACACCGAATTATTATCATCCCCATATGGATCGTGATTCACCTTGAAGTGCCTCACACCACCTAGTTTCCCCAAGCCGACATACCAAACTAATATATCTAAATTTCCCAAACCATGCATCTATAATTATATATATATATATATATTATGTAAGTAAATCACTTGAACCATATATTTATATATTTTTATAATATATTTCGTCTACCATTCGGTAACCCGAAGCCAGGCATACCAAACTATACATACGCTTTAATTGCGTATCGATAAATCCCATCAAATTACCATTAACTACCAAAGAGACCTATCAAGAACCACAAGTTTATTGTGGGCTCCTATGAAAACCAACAACTCAAATGAAGCTGGCATGTAGGTCCCATCGTGGCACCTAATCATACTATGGAATAGTATATGACTCGCTTTAGACTAGCATCCCAGTCTCTCTCCGTCCATGCTCTAGGAGCACATCTCTAAGTTATTCACCTTAATGGTATAATGGATTTCATGCACCAATCGATAGCCCCAAGTTAGACATACCGAAACTATATATGAACGCTTTAAATCGCATATAATTATATATATATATATAATATCTGAGCATCTCCCAATAGCTCCAAGTCGGACATACCAAATATATTTATACACATAGACATATATAAATCATATAAACTATATGCAGGTGTATGCATGTGCGCGCGCATACACACAACCAGTCCGACCATATGGAACTAATAAACACATATCATGGACATTTACATACACAAAGGCAACACACAACCAAAGTAACAAATCTATCATATCAATATGAATAACAATCACAGATACAATCATATAAAAAATTCAATAAAAACGCATCTTACTTAATTTACCAATCTAACAATTATATCTTCTTCGTATTATTTTATAGAAGTCCGATGCTTATTTTATAAAGAAATGCACTTGCCTATCAATCATACCATAGCTTATTTTCAGTTAATTATTCTATTTAAACACAGGCCTCAAACTATTACATATCTCATATATAATATATATGTATGTATACACATATATCTCAAACTATTCCTTAGGGTCTAAAGTTAATAAATCACGTTATTATAATATTCGGGATTTTATAACCTTAATCAAACCCTATTAAATAATAAATACTTATTTGTAATTTTTAACTTCTCAAATAATCTTTATAGATTCGATTAATTATTGATTTACACTATAATAAACTAATACCAATGTCAAAGAAACTTCAAAGCCATTTTACAAATTTAACCTGCTTAAATCATTATTTTAGCCTTACGGCTTATTTTAAAGGTCATACTAATTTTCGATTAGTAATAAAAAATATATAATAATATTTCCATTCATAATATAACTACAAATTAGAGTTCAAAATTTATAACTATGTTATAAATTAGTATCGACTCCATCCACTTCCGTTCAATACAAATAGAACACAATATCTATGTATAGGGGATTTTAATTAATTATCCCGGATATCTGCTTAAATTAATCCAATCAAATAGGGAAATAAATACTTATATATATGTATGTTTGTATGTATATATATATAATTCTACCTTTTCTAGGTAATACTTTTCAATATATATAACTACGGGTTTATACTGAAATATAATTTTAGGGTTATAATTTCACTCACCCGAGCTGTAATTTCTCAAGTATTCGGATCCAGTCCAAACTTTAATACATTGTAGATAATCCCCATACGAGTGCAACGGCGAAGACCGCATCTTGATTGTACCTCGTACATTAGAGATATGAACTAAATACAAAATGAGATAATTAATTTTATTAATTAATTAAAATTAATTAACTAATACCTCATTTTCTCTTATCCCCTTCCTCCCCAAATGCATGTGCACGAAATGCACGCATCAATCCATCCATGCGCCTTCTTCCCACCTCAAATTCTCTACCTAAACTCGACTATCCACTATGCTGTCAACTTCAACACGCTCCTCAAAATGGCCTCAAAATCAACAACTCTGGAGCCCTGGTCAAATCATGACCTGCTCGTCCCCTCACGACAACGCCACTAATGTCACGATTCCCCATAAGGTGCCGCAACACCCAGAAAATCTCCCATCCACTCGTCTCCCCAAGAGAAACCCAAAGCCACTCTCTATTTCACCCAACTCTACCTCTAGCTCCTCCAAAGATGAACCTTAGTCGACGTCGACAAATGCAAGTCTCGGCCAAGCACTGCCACTCACTCCAAAGATACCATAAATTCGAAGTCGTCGCCTCTCCGAGTCCAATGGATCTGACCTGGTCGATTTTCGTGGTCCAAAGCTCTTGATTTAATTCAATGTGCATAACAGCTATTTCGTTTGTGGAGGAGGAGAAAATATCTGTAGAGGGAGAGAGAGGGTCATGTGGGGGTTATATATATAATTTAATTTCTTAAATAAATCACCACACGTTTCGAGCTCGTATGATCACATGGTATACATGAGCGCCACGAAACTTGTCAGCTTACATCACTTCATTTTTTGGTCCCGATGGTATACATTTCGTCGTTGTCCAAGATAATGCTCTGGGATGATGATTTCATGCATTTCAAGGTCGTTTTGGCAATCAGATCACTCGATTTCAAAAATTCTTTAACTGTATGTCTCATAATGAAGTCCTCCTCCCAAAATCACAAGTCGTCGGTCGAGATTCTACTGGACTCGACTATGCATGTAATTTTACAAAATACGTATAACAATACGTAAACCGTAAAATGCCATGCTCAAAATATAACGATATTTATACTCATTTAATTCACAACATCGATCCCGACTTAACATAAGTTGTCTCAAATCATAATTCGAGTGTATGTGAAAAGTCAAATTTTGGACTTACATTTAATTAACGATTCAATAATTAAATTAATTATATAAATATCCGGTCGTTAAAAACGTGGGTTGTTACAATATGCATGTAGTGCATGCTATTAACATATGTATGTGCACATTTATAAATCCAAATAAATATGCATTAACACTCACACATGATTCTGTTTAATGTCAAGGATCACTAGCTCAAATGGTAAGATCTTTAGATTGTAATTTTAGAGGTTTTAAGTTCAATCCCCCGAGACATTAAAATAAGTGCTCTGCTTCATTTAAGTATTACTCTTGTTATAAAAAACACGATTCAGTTTGATTTTTTTTTGAAATGACCCCTTTACCTCCTTGCGTATCTAATAAGCTCTAGCACTATTTATGTTTATGCTAATTGATACTAAAAATGTCATAGGAGTTAAGTGATTCACTAAAGCGATGCATTCTTGAAAGCTACTTTTTCAACTGTCAACAGTGAAATGTTTTGTCAACTGAAGAAGTTTTTGGTGACATGGCCTAGAAACTTTTATTACTTTGTTCAAATTAGCTCACATATTTTTTAAACAGATAAATTATGTAAAGGATAAACTTGAAGCAAATTTTGGCTATAAGAACACCAACTTTCAATATTAGCTAAAAGAACAAACTTTCCCTTGAAATTGATCGAAAGGACAAAATAACTCATAAGAAGGTCCATTCAAATTTTGCTAGTCGCGATAAATAGAGTTGGGGTCCCATATCGTTTGTTATTCGGGAGGAGACCTTAATGTAAATTGGAGATGGATGACGATGATTACGGTGGCGGCGATGGATTAGAAGAGGTTAGCTAGGATTTTAAAGTTGGACGACAATGACATTTCCGAAGTTGGAGCACTCCAGCGATGCTGACAATGATAAAATGGTCAGCCAGGTTATGTTGATGATGGTGATTATGGAGAAGCAACTTCAAACCGGAGAAGAATAAAATAACAACAGTAATGATACAATCTATTTTAATTTTATTCTTTAAAAGAAAAACAATTAAGTATGTATATTCCTTTTCTCAATTCTATTCGTAGTAGCATTATATGAACTGTATATAGCTTTTGTAGATGAAATATGTATATTTTAGCCATTATATGAATTGTATTAGCATTTTATATACATTTGTAGATGAAATATGTATATTTTAGCCCATAGTACTATTTTGTAGCAGCTTTTTATGAATTGTAGTAGCATTTTTTAAAACGAAATATGTATATTTTAGCGCACAATGCTATTTTATAGTATTATTTTATGAGTTGTAATTTCAATCTATGAATAATAGTAGCATTTTTTGAATTGTGATTCATTTGATAAATTGTAGCAGTGTTTTCAAATGTAGTGTATCTTAGCTCACAACATTATTTGGTTGTACCAATTTATGTGTTGTAGTAGCATTTCAAGATTAAGCATTAGCTTGTAAAGTTATTTTGTGGTAGCTTATAAGAAGTAATTTTGTACTTCCTAATAACATTTTTTTCATGAAAGTTCCAATGCTCCATTGTATGGTTTGTGTAAAAGTTATTTATTAGATTTTGTTTTGTAAAGTTATTTTGTAGTATCGTTTTAAGTTTAAATATTAGCTAAAATAGTATCATGTAAATTTAAAAATTGAACGTAATATTTAATGCTACAATGCAAACACTATAGTAGCATTTTATATATGGTGTATTACTAATTGCATTACGTGAAATCGTATAGAGAAATTTATATTATAATGCTAGCGTGTAATATCATTTCATTTTCTAAGAAATTTATATTTCAACATCATGTAACGACCCATAAATTTTCGATAATTAAAATAGTTAATTTAATAAGATTCTGTGATTAAATATTGAAAGAAATAAAAATTGTAATTTAATAATGAAATAATAACTAAAATGAAAGGTAACAATGTTAATTAAAGTAAATTATTAACAACTTGAATGGAATTCCAATTAATTGAAATAATGTAAATGTTATAATTTGGTTATGAATTGGATATGGGGAAAACAAATGTCATATTGGATTAATTAATGAAATAATATAATTAAAGGGGATTGATTTAAAATAGTGTTAGGTGAGTAATTATAACATTTAGTTGTAAGTAATAAATATAAAAAGGTAAATAAGGTTGATGGTGACAATAAATTTATGTTATCTATTTAGTTAATCTGTTAAATGAAATTCGAAATCAATTGCAATTAATTCACTTAATTATTGTAGTTAATGTAGATTAAATTGATCATTGTATAATATTAATTCAATAAGATGTTACCAATGTAAATTCTATACATAATATGATAATTGATGTAAATAAAAGAATGAAACCAAGATGAAATAATTTATCGAGATTTATTTATTTATTTTAATTAATGTGTAAAATTGACAAAATGCCAATATAATTGAAATATAGTAATTAATACAAATAAAAGATGGAAATTGGAGTATATTAATGTAATGAAATGTAAAACAAATGTCAACTATGTTATCAGGTTTTAAATGGGTTGAATATATAAGTTGGAATCAAACTTAAAACAATTTATTTGAATTAAATTCTAATTAATTGGATTAATTACAGTTGGAACTGAACATTGTATTTTGGAAATTAATTAACACTGAAATTTTATGTAAGCTTGTTTTAAATTATTATAAATGTCTAAGTAATTAAAATGATGAAATTGTTAGTCAATAAATATTGAATTGAAAAAAAAGTGATTTAATTAATATAATATTAATTTATTTAATTAACTGAAATATAGCCATTTGGCCACTGACTCGGATTTTGACGAAACCAGTTTCATCGGATCCCTAACAGTGAATTATTGTAGGATTTTAAGTTTCGTAGCGATCGGACTTGTCGTTTGATCGTACGGGCTCGAAACGCCTAGAAATCAACTTAATCGAAATCAATTGAAATCAATTTAAAATAAACTGATTTTAACATAACTTTTTCATACGATGGAATTAGGATTTGAAACCTGTTCCATTGAATTTAAATTTTTTGAAAACATCTATTTTGATATATGGGATGACCCATTTTCGTTCCGGAGACAGAACGGGCTTTTCGGGTCGTTTATCGTTCAACTTTCAAACCAATCTTTCCCATCCATTCTATTTTCAACTTTGTCTATAAATAACCCATTATAAACCCTAGCCACTTCTTATATTCATTTGTTTATATGTACATCTCTTTCTCATCTTCTCTTTCCAATAGCAGACAAACCAAACAAATTCCTCAATTCAATTCCAATTCAAAATCCAACTTCAAATTCAAACTCCTCAAAAAAATTCGGAAAAAATATAAAACGAAGATCTTAGCGGTTCGAACCTACGTCCAGCGTTCGTTTTTCGAGACAGTGACTGGATCGATCAGAAATCGCAGTCAAAGTCAAAAATTGGGCGTTTGATTTCAGCATCAATCCACGAAATTGATTGGGGGGTTTTGTCATGCTCGACGTCTAAAGGGGTTTGGTGGTGGTCGCTTGACCTGAAATGGTGTGTGGTGACCGGAATTCGTGATTTAGGGTTCGAAACCATAGAAAACAAGGCGGCGGCGGCAATGATTTGTGACGGCGGAGGCAGGTGCGAGCTGGGCTACGGGTGCGGCACATAAGGGCAGGGTTGATGGAGATGGTCGGCGGCCCACTAGTAGACGGAGGCGTGGGTATTTGGGTGGTCAACAGGAGGTTGCGGTGGCGTCTTTAGGTCAGTTGTTCGAACTGGAACGTGAACAAGAGGGGTGACGTGGAGCCGTGTGAGCGGTCCATCCTTTTATTTTATTTTATTTTTATTTTCAGTCGTTTAACATTCTAACCTTAATAACTTTCGCATACGATGTCCGATTCACATGCGGTTTGATCTGCTGGGATCGTATAGAAATCCCAGACATTCTGATGCTGGTTTGGATGGATTATGAGACTGTTCAAATTTTGGGTTTAAATTCGATTTAAATTCAAAAGGTGAGTGTTTTAACCCACTCACAACATCTAAATTTCTTATGTTTGTTAAATTAAATTTGTGATGTGATTAGAAATTTATTTATGGCTGTTTGATAGTTTTAAATTTCTATTCCTATTAATTTGAATATTATTTCGAATTCAATTGTTATTTAATTTATTATTAAATATAAATTGCCAGTTAAATACCCGTTACCGATTATTAGTTCTATATTGATGTTTATTGACTGATTTGGATGATGTTTGTAATGCATGTTGATTGTTGATATTGGATGAATGGATGTTGTATTTTATATCGTTATAAACTGCAAGTTCCCTATGGGTTGAAATGATACATACTCGAATGATATATAGATTAGGGAAAAATCATTATGGGTTGAAATGATAGACTCGAGCGATTTTATGGACTTTGTTATTAAATTCGGGATTGCAGTTTGAAATGATATATAACCGTAAAATTTTAAATTGCGGATTGAAATGATAAATATCCGTATCACTTGACCTTAGGGTAGAGAATTATATACGGACACCGGATTGGTTAAATTAAATGATTTTAAAATCCTTAATTTTCGAATTTAATTAAATGATATTTTGAAATAAAATTTGATTTATATGAATTGAATTATTATTGAAAAATCAAGTTTTATTATGAAATGTGAATTGGTTTAAAGGAATTGTTTTAAGAAATTAAATTGAAAGTTAAAGTTAAACTTCTAAGTATAAATGAAATTCTATCGAAATTAAGTTATTAAAGCTGTTTGAAAATAACTTTGAAATATTTTGAAATTGGAGTAATCCGAATTGATATTTGAACATGGATTGAAATGATATGAAATTCAATAGTTTATTGAAATGTCAAATTGAAAGGTTTGGAATTTGGTTTGTTGACTCGGAAATTGAAAATGGTCCAAATGTGTTGAAATAAAATGAATAGTTTAAATTGATATTAATTCCAAGTTCATGTCTTAATATAAACTGTTTTAAGAATATATTATTTCAAAATTTCTAATTATTAAGATTTCAAAGTATTAAACTATTTAACCTGTATTAATTATATTAAATCATTTTAACATATTTTGAACCATTTAATTTATTTAAACTAATTTTCCTATTTTAACTTATTTTAAATCTAATTAATCTATTTTAAAGCTATTTAATCTATTTTAATTATATTTAATCTATTTTAAATCTATAAGAACTATTTATAACTATTTAAACTATTTTCTTCTAAATTCCAAACCAAGTAAAATGGATGGGTTTATATTCAAATCCTTGATTTTTAAAGTGAATGTGGTTAAGCGACATTATAACCTAAGTTGGGATTTAAATAGCATATTTGGTTTAATATGATAATTTTGAAATGAGAGTTTAACCTATTTTGGAAACACGACTTTTGAAAGGAAATATAATTTCGAACTATGATTTCAATGTGATATAATTTCGGAAGTAAGTACTGATTTCAGAAGGGAAATGATTTGAATTGAATATGATATTTTGATATCAATTATGAAATGATTTTGGAAATGTAAAAGAACCATCCGGTGTGTAATAAGCGATTGGTTGTTAAAGAGACCAGGATCGGATATTATCATACTCACTGCCAATACTGAAAACCACTTTGACAATTGTGTACGCGGTGAAGATTCTAGATTGAAGTAGGATGGTTGGCGACGATCCTATATGAGGTATATACGTGGACTTGACTCCCATGAGTTAGCTTCAGGTGGCTAAAACAGGAGCAATTGACGGGCCAAGTGAGGTCATTCCTCCGATCGGGCACACTCCTTCGATACTATATTCTGACTTTGCGATTGATTTGGTGGCCACCCTCGATTTTTGATTTGGGAGTGTGTTCCGAGGTGGGCGGTAGTAGCTGCTATGCGTTACCACTAGTCCTGAAGTGTAATTGGTATATCTACCCTGGCATTGCCTAGTTGTGCCATGTCACCTACCCTATCGAGACCACTATGAGTTTTTTTTGTACCATACCTATGGAGTGCCCTCTGACGACGACCAGTACGGACGGGATTACGGTACTGTATAGACTATGGGAATATATAAAAATGTGTTAAGGGGGAAATGGGTAATGCCTTAACGCTATTTTAATAGTTTATCTTACTGTAGACATATTATAATAGCATATTGTACTACATAGTAGATAGTTTAACGGATCCTTAGAAGATATGAATCCCGAACATCTCTTAAGTTACTGCACTCACGTTAGACACTGGATAAGAGATGTCAAACCCAGTAAACATCTCCAACGTCGTTCCACTCATATTTATTTACCGTTATTTTAACTTATAAAAGATCTTTTAGTTCTGACTCGAGTGTTTTGTCTTTTCAATTTGCTCGGGTCAGCTTGAGCATTTCAGGATTTGAAGACCTTATTTCTGAAGGACGAAGACGAAGATTTGTACTACTATTATTTACTATATTTATTCGACTGCATTCATACTATTCCACTGCATTATTTTTTTACCTCTGATATGTGTAACTCTGATTTTGTATTGTATAAGTATAATCAAATGTTTTGTATACAGCTTCATGAACTGTTATTTGATTATTATATTTTGTCATTCCGCTGCGAGATTCTGTTTTGTTTTTCTCTTCCTCTATTTTTTTATTATTTACCCCATAACAATCCGCCCTTCTGTATGGTTTGAGTCAGCACGTGTGTCTGCTTAAAACATATAAAAAGCGGGAAGTTACAGTTGGTATTAGAGCCAGGTTAGCGATAACCTTAGTTTTGTGGGGTCTGACTCATATTAAATAAGGTAGTAATACCCTAAGATGAGTCGCTGAGTGTGTGTGTATATATATATATGAGAGAGCATATTTGTTAGTGTAATAAAAGGTTTTACATTGTGTTAATTTGTTCTGTTTTGTATTTATAAATTCTGGTCGGTGCATAGGACGCTATGACATCGATAGGGATTTCTAAACACTTAATAGGACAGACCAACACAATATTTATTTTGAAATATAGGTAAATGAAATAATTTTGCCTATTATATATTTTTGTATATAAAATAACAATTTTATAAATGGTATTTTTGGTTGTAATATGTTGTTATTAGGAATTAAAACCCTTATAAGTATTGGTTGAAAAATAAGCTTCTAAATAAAATGAATATAAACTGAAATTTGAGAACATAATTTCTGGAATTTTTGAAAATTTCTTTCAAAGGATTTTGGAATATAGTAGTAGTATTATTTGGAAGTATTTTCTGATATAAGTATTTCAATATAATTTGGAAGAAATGTTTTAAAAGAATTTTGGATAGAAATAAGTTCTGTACTCCCCTCTCTATCGTTGGAAAATAATTTCGGTGATGAGTGCACGCATCATCGACATTCATTTTCGAGTTTCAAAGTGGGAAGGCCGTGTAGTAATTTTACTACACAATTGTTTTGATAAATTTATCTTAAATTTTAATTCCAAGTATGATTTGATATATGTAAAGATGTGATTATGTATATATATTTTTAAAGGATTTGAAAAGGAACCCGACATTTAGTTCTTAAAATTTTATAAATTAGAGATTTTAATTATTGTAATGAATTTTTTTTAACCATTTAATAGTTGGAACTTCTAAATGAAATTAAGAAATTAAATGCTAAGTTATAAATGAAATATACCAGAAATCTGAAAATTTTAAACTGTAAATACAAAGGATATGAAATATAAGTAATGGTAACTATTGAACATTTATTTACTAAACTGAAATAAGATGAACTTGTGCAACATTCTATTGCATTCTCAAAGACATATATATAACTTACCAATTTTAAAAAGTTGAAATGTAAAAGAATATGTAATGGAACATTATACAAGTAAAACATAAAGTAATGAAAGCGTTCAATGAAATTCTCTTATAAATGAGAATTTTGATATTATAATGGTTATAAACTTAAGTTATAATTGAAATACTACTAAATAAAATGTAATAGAAAAGTGAGTACTGTAAGTAAAAGATTTTAAACTTAAGTAAATGTTTGAAGCCATTGACAATTAAAGTAAATAATAAAATGAATAATATATTAAACTAAATGGTTATAACTTCAGAAAAGTTGAATTGAGTTAGAAAATGGATTTAATATTCAATGACATTAAATAAGAATTTGATGTTATAGTTGTTATAAACCTTAGTTATAATTGAAATGTACTATATAAAATGTGATGGGAAGTAAGTATTATAAACAGATGATTAAAAACTTAAGTTAATGAATTGATATGCTAAGTAATTGAATTGAACATGAATACAATAAACAAATGAATGTAAACAAATGAAATTAAGTAATAAATGAATGAATGCAATGCAATAAAAAGAAATTGACATGATATGAATAAATGAAAATGAATTTTTTGTAAGTAATAAAGGAAAATAAAGAAAATAAACACTGAATTAATGAATGGGAATAAAATTTTGTAAGAGATAAATGTAAGTTAAAGAAATAATCCTTATATGAATGAAAAGAAAAAGAAAAAAACTGTAAATGTTGTGAAAGAAATTTAATAAGAATAACTCAAGTGCATTGTAAATTATTGTTTGTTTTGGTTTATGGGTTGTTTGGGATAGGATACTTCTAATTGTTAAAGATGTATGAATAATCTATGGAGTTCATCTAAGACTATTGAATAAATGGTGCACAAAGTAGTTTATTTGTCATTATATGCGATTAAAAGTCTGAACCCGAACGAACCATTTGTTTGTTGGTATGGATGTATGATTGATTACATTGGTTTCATATGATGATTGCATGCTTTTGGGTTGTAAGTGCTTATTGTATGTTGTTTGCAAGTGAATGTTGTTATGATTTGTTTGTTATAGATTGAAGCAATATAAATATTTCTCTTATATAATTATTAACTTCTTTGGATCGGGCACACTCCTTCGATACTATATTCTGACTTTGCGATTGATTTGGTGGCCACTCTCAATTTTTGATTTGGGAGTGTGTTCCGAGGTGGGCGGTAGTAGCTGCTATGTATTACCACCAGTCCGGAAGTGTAATTGGTATATCTACCCTGGCATTGCCTAGTTGTGTCGTGTCACCTACCCTATCGAGACCACTACGAGTTTATTTTGTACCATACCTATGGAGTGCCCTCTGACGACGTCCAGTACGGATGGGATTACAGTACTGTATAGACTATGGGAATATATAAAAATGTGTTAAGTGGGAAATGGGTAACGCCTTAACGCTATTTAAATAGTTTATCTTAATGTAGACATGTTGTAATAGCATATTGTACTACATAGTAGATAGTTTAACGGATCCTTAGGAGATATGAATCCCGAACATCTCTTAAGTTACTGCACTCACGTTAGACACTGGATAAGAGATGCCAAACCCCGTAAACATCTCCAACGCCGTTCCACTATTATTTATTTACCGTTATTTTAACTTATAAAAGATCTTTTAGTTCTGACTCGAGTGTTTTGTCTTTTCAATTCGCTCGGGTCAGCCTGAGCATTTCAGGATTTGAAGACCTTATTTCTGGAGGACGAAGACGAAGATTTGTACTACTATTATTTACTATATTTATTCCACTGCATTCATACTGTTCCACTGCTTTATTTGTTTACCTCTGATATGTGTAACTCTGATTTTGTATTGTATAAGTATAATCAAATGTTTTGTATACAGCTTCATGAACTGTTATTTGATTATTATATTTTGTCATTCCGCTGCGAGATTCTGTTTTGTTTTTCTCTTCCTCTATTTTATTATTATTTACCCCATAACAATCTGCCCTTCTATATGGTTTGATTCGACACGTGTGTCTGCTTAAAACGTACAAAAAAGCGGGATGTTACAGTTGGTATCAGAGCCAGGTTAGCGATAACCTTAGCTTTGTGGGGTCTGCCTCATATTAAATAGGGTAGTAATACCCTTAGATGAGTCGTCGAGTGTGTGTGTGTGTATATATATATATATGAGAGAGCATATTTGTTAGTGTTATAAAAGGTTTTACATTGTGTTAATTTGTTCAGTTTTGTATTTATAAATTCTGGTCGGTGCATAGGACTCTATGACATCGATAGGGATTTCTAAACACTTAACAGGACAGACCAACACAATATTTGTTTTGAAATATATGTAAATGAAATAATTTTGCCTATTATATATTTTTGTATATAAAATAACAATTTTATAAATGGTATATTTGGTTGTAATATGTTGTTATTAGGAATTAAAACCCTTATAGTATTGGTTGAAAAATAAGCTTCTAAATAAAATGAATATAAACTGAAATTTGAGAACTTAATTTCCGGAATTTTTGAAAATTTCTTTTAAAGGATTTTGGAATATAGTAGTATTATTATTTGGAAGTATTTTCTGATATAAGTATTTCAATATAATTTGGAAGAAATGTTTTAAAAGAATTTTGGATAGAAATAAGTTCTGTACTCCCCTCTCTATCGCTGGAAAATAATTTCGGTGATGAGTGCACGCATCATCGACGTTCATTTTCGAGTTTCAAAGTGGGAAGGCCGTGTAGTAATTTTACTACACAATTGTTTTGATAAATTTATCTTTAATTTTAATTCCAAGTATGATTTGATATATGTAAAGATGTGATTATGTATATATATTTTTGAAGGATTTGAAAAGGAACCTGACATTTAGTTCTTAATTTTCTACTTATTTTTTTTATTCTTTATTTCATTTCGATTTTAAAATTTTATAAATTAGAGATTTCAATTATTGTAATGGATTTTTTTTAACCATTTAATAGTTGGAACTTCTAAATGAAATTAAGAAATTAAATGCTAAGTTATAAATGAAATATACCAGAAATCTAAAAATTTTAAACTGTAAATACAAAGGATATGAAATATAAGTAATGGTAACTATGAAACATTTATTTACTAAACTGAAATAAGATGAACTTATGCAACATTCTATTGCATTCTTAAAGACATATATATATAACTTACCAATTTTAAAAAGTTGAAATGTAAAAGAATATGTAATGGAACATTATACAAGTGAAACATAAAGTAATGAAAGCGTTCAATGAAATTCTCTTATAAATGAGAATTTTGATATTATAATGGTTATAAACTTAAGTTATAATTAAAATACTACTAAATGAAATGTAATAGAAAAGTGAGTACTGTAAGCAAAAGATTTTAAACTTAAGTAAATGTTTGAAGCCATTGACAATTAAAGTAAATAATAAAATGAATAATATATTAAACTAAATGGTTATAACTTCAGAAAAGTTGAATTGATTTAGAAAATGGATTTAATATTCAATGAAATTAAATAAGAATTTGATGTTATAGTTGTTATAAACCTTAGTTATAATTGAAATGTACTATATAAAATGTGATGGGAAGTAAGTATTATAAATGGATAATTAAAAACTTAAGTTAATGAATTGATATGCTAAGTAATTGAATTGAACATGAATACTATAAACAAATGAATGTAAACAAATGAAATCAAGTAATAAATGAATGAATGTAATGCAATAAAAAGAAATTGACATGATATGAATAAATGAAAATGAATTTTTTGTAAGTAATAAAGGAAAATAAAGGAAATAAACACTGAATAAATGAATGGGAATAAAATTTTGTAAGAGATAAATGTAAGTTAAAGAAATAATCCTTGTATGAATGAAAAGAAAAATAAAAAAACTGTAAATGTTGTGAAAGAAATTTAATAAGAATAACTCAAGTGCATTGTAAATTATTGTTTGTTTTGGTTTATGGGTTGTTTGGGATAGGATACTTCTAATTGTTTAAGATGTATGAATAATCTATGGAGTTCATCTAAGACTGTTGAGTAAATGGTGCACAAAGTAGTTAATTTGTCATTATATGCGATTAAAAGTCTGAACCCGAACGAACCATTTGTTTGTTGATATGGATGTATGATTGATTACATTGGTTTCATATGATGATTGCATGCTTTTGGGTTGTAAGTGCTTATTGTATGTTGTTTGCAAGTGAATGTTGTTATGATTTGTTTGTTATAGATTGAAGCAATATAAATATTTCTCTTATATAATTATTAACTTCTTTGGATTATATAAGTGAAATACGGGTTATGGAAGCAATTGCTACTGCTTTTGGTTTCATAAAAATAAGCGTTAATTGCCCGACAAATAGGTACGTTCTCGGATTACGGTTTCATAGCGATATTATATTGTTTTCCCACTGTTGGGATATATTATTTTTGAAATCTATGATATATATTGTTTTATTCATATTATTATTTCTCTCAGACCTCTCCGTACAAAGGAGACTCTGTCGAAATTTTCTGAAAATTTTGGACTTAGAAAATTTTATGAAATGTTTTCCAAAGTTTTGTTAACTTGAATATAAAGGATTTAAGTGTTATAAATTGATATATTTTATGTAAATAACTTAATTTTGTAAATTAATTGTTTATAAATTTGATATTTTGAATAAGATATATTGATTACTAAATTCCCTTTTCCCTTCTTTTTCCTTTTCGAGAACGAAAAGTTTTGAGTGGGGGAGAGTGTAACAACCCGTAAATTTTCGATAATTAAAATAGTTAATTTAATAAGATTATGTGATTAAATATTGAAAGAAATAAAAATTTGTAATTTAATAATGAAATAATAACTAAAATGAAAGGTAACAATGTTAATTAAAGTAAATTATTAACAACTTGAATGGAATTCTAATTAATTGAAATAATGTAATGTTAGTCCATGAGATAATGGTTTTGATGACAACAACCTTAGAATAGATTATAAAATATAAATACTAACATTACAAGTTTAGATATATATATATATATGTATATGCAGGTATCAAAAATGAAGACTGTACAGTATAGAGATTCAAGATATAGAGATAGAAGACTCATGAGTATCAAGATTATCAAGAGTTCAAGATTTCAAGGTTAAGTTTGTTTTATTAGGAATATTTGTTAAAACTCGTAGAAAAGCACTGGCATCTTAATATCCAATTTATTCATGGAATGGAATCCACTTCGAGCCCGTTAAAGGGATGGAACCCTAAGTAGGATGGAACCTACGAAAATCTAGTGGGACATTGTTTTGTATCCACTAAGCTTAATTCAAATGATTTTTTTCAAAATTATCTTGTTTTCGAAATGATTTCAAAACTTTCCTTTTAAAAAGATTCAAAACCCTCGATTCCGTTTTTAAAATAATTTTACCTCAAAACATCTTTATTTTCAGAGTCAAAATTTCTCCTGATTTTAAACTATCTTTTCAAATAATATATATATATCTTTTAAATTATTTATACTTTGATTTAAATTATAGTTAAATAATATATATATATATATATATATTGTTCTTTATATTTACTTATGAATTTCAACTATATGTATAAAGTTTTAATATAAGATAAATATTATTTTTATAGAAATTCAATACATCAAATTTGGCTGAGGGATGTCAACATGCCCATAGGCACCATGTCGACATGGTGACAGTTTAATTCAAAATTCAAATTTCAAAAGAAGTGTCTATTCGCCATAACCTTTCATGAATGGTCATGGCTGTTGTTCTTCTATAAATAGGGGTCAGTTTCAACGAATTTTATAAGACTTTTCTCTGATTTAACTTCTCTTCTTCTTCTCCACTTTCTTATTTACAAATTACACCATTACTCTGCCGAAATCAATATCGAATCTAACTAGATAATTTCTGGTTTTGATTCTCTCCACTATCTCTACAAGATCCAAGTGCTAATCTGAGTTATAGACTTTTTGTAATCAATTGAGCGAGAGAAGGTCTGATTGTAGCCCTGGAAATCAATTGGGTGAACTTGTTGCCCCGGAAATCAAGTATCTCTACCTAGAGGATTGTGATTCTGGAGGGTGTACCTCGTAGCCTTGAAATCGAGGGTTGTAATTGTTGAATTGATTTTGAAAGGAAATACGTACTTAGTTGTGCGGGACTGGATGTAGGGTAACTCCGAACCAGTATAAAATCCGCTGTGTTCTTTCCTTTACTGCTTTTACTATATATTTGCATCTGTGTTTGATTCTGTGTTCATATCTGTGTCTGATTAGTGCATACATTGTTAACAAATTAAGATAAACTCAAAAAGATTAACAAATTTCTTAAAACACTATTCACCCCCCTCTAGTGTTAATTCTAGCCTTAAGATCCTTAATCCGCATTTCTCGCATGTAAATGTTATAATTTGGTTATGAATTAGATATGGGGAAAACAAATGTAATATTGGATCAATTAATGAAATAATATAATTAAAGGGAATTGATTTAAAATAGTGTTAGGTGAGTAATTATAACATTTAGTTGTAAGTGATAAACTTAAAAAGGTAGCTAAGGTTGATGGTGACAATAAATTTATGTTACATATTTAGTTAATCTGTTAAATGAAATTCAAAATCAATTGCAATTAATTCACTTAATTATTGTAGTTAATGTAGATTAAATTGATCATTGTATAATATTGATTCAATAAGATGTTACCAATGTAAATTCTATACATAATATGATAATTGATGTAAATAAAAGAATGAAACCAAGATGAAATAATTTATCGAGATTTATTTATTTATTTTAGTTAATGTGTAAAATTGACAAAATTCCAATATAATTGAAATATAGTAATCAATACAAATAAAAGATGGAAATTGGAGTATATTAATGTAATGAAATGTAAAACAAATGTCAACTACGTTATCAGGTTTTAAATTGGTTGAATATATAAGTTGGAATCAAATTTAAAACAATTTATTTGAATTAAATTATAATTAATTGGATTAATTGCAGTTGGAACTGAACACTGTATTTTGGAAATTAATTAACACTAAAATTTTATGTAAGCTTGTTTTAAATTATTATAAATGTCTAAGTAATTAAAATGATGAAATTGTTAGTCAATAAACATTGAATTGAAAAAAAGTGATTTAATTAATATAATATTAATTTATTTAATTAACTGAAATATAGCCATTTGGCTACTGACTCGGATTTCGACGAAACCAGTTTCATCGGATCCGTAACGGTGAATTATTGTAGGATTTCAAGTTTCATAGCGATTGGACTTGTCGTTTGATCGTACGGGCTCGAAACGTCTAGAAATCAACTTAATTGAAATCAATTTGAAATAAGCTAATTTTAACATAACTTTTTCATACGATGGAATTAGGATTTGAAACATGTTCCATTGAATTTAAATTTTTTGAAAACATCTATTTTGATATATGGGATGACCCATTTTCGTTCCGGAGACAGAACGGCTTTTCGGGTCGTTTATCGTTCAACTTTCAAACCAATCTTGCCCATCCATTCTATTTTCAACTTTGTCTATAAATAACCCGTTATAAACCCTAGCCACTTCTTATATTCATTTGTCTGTATGTACATCTCTTTCTCATCTTCTCTTTTCAATGGCAGACAAACCAAACAAATTCCTCAATTCAATTCCAATTCAAAATCCAACTTCAAAATTCAAACTCCTCAAAAAAATTCGAAAAAAAGATAAAACGAAGATCTCAATGGTTCGAACCAATGTCTGGTGTTCGTTTTTCGAGACAGTGACTGGATCGATCAGAAATCGCAGTCAAAGTCAAAAATTGGGCGTTTGATTTCAGCATCAATCCATGAAATTGATTGTGGGGTTTTGTCATGCTCGACGTCTGGAGGGGTTTGGAGGTGGTCGCTTGTGACGCCCCACCTCTATACCCACGCTAACCAAGAACACTACGATGTAGTGCTGTCAATTAGCACGGAGAATGAGGCTGTGGAGGAGCGACCATCCATGTAACTTCTTTGTGCGAGCACCGATACGTCAGATAGTATAGAATGCATATCTTTTAAGGAGGAAATCCGACATACCGATACAAACACAAAGCTATCACACGGTGGCTATATATAATCTTCGGAAACAAACATAGAAATAATCATAACATAAATCAGTCACAGACATCCATATCACAAAGGCGGAAGAAGATATGAATAAATATATAACACATGAAAGTGTACATCAGAGTAGTGGTCAGAAAGATCCACGATAATACAAAAGAATAGCATCACGTGCTATACAAAAGAATAAGTACACAACATAGAGTCTATATCTCAAAGGTGTACATCCAAAAACTACTAATCTATGTAGTTAGCCAAAAGTCAGAAATATCCTGAAGAGAAGTCAAGCAGAAGCACCTGTAACATCTCGGTCTGACCCGAGTATTATTTATAAGAAAATAATAAACGGATCAGTCTAGCTATAAATATCAGATGATATGGTATAAAGCAAAAGGCATGACATGAACATGAAATAACCATAACGACATACTACTATAAGTATGTAAATGATAATCAACAAAAGATTAATCAATATCACAAGAATCTTCTCAAAGATAAGGTAGGGTATCATACCCTAAACTTGTATTCATAACAAGTCAATAACACATGAATTCACCAATGCACAAAAACTGATATCATATCAATGAAAATCATGAAAATTGGTGAAGCACAAAATTCCAGAAATCATCATCAGAAATCCAGAAAACACATAAAAGGGGGGAGGCCTAACACATGGATGGGAGCATGAAAACTCACCTACGCGTAAACACACGACGAGAAGCTATCTCATGGAAGCTATCCATTAAATTTTCACACAGGAATGGCCCGAAGACCGTAGGGTGCTACCCTAGATATGTGATGGCGAAACATCACATAATCGGGGTATAGTCTTCCACGTAGACAAAGAGACATCGCTCAATCGCTAGTCTAAATCACAAAAATGATCGTCATGATCATAAGGAAGTGTCAATCACACCAAGCTAGTAAATATATGAGTTTAGCTTCATGTCCCATAACCACTTGCTTAACTTAAATATTTACGAACAAGCTGTAAATCTTCACTAGGAAATTGTCACAAAAAGGGTTCAATCGAACAAGTCCAAGAGCTAACCGACGAAGTGAACGCAAGCGTTTCATACCACCCGTTTTACTAAGTCGTTTAAGTCGATTTCTCATTCGAGTGAAGTAAAGGCTTGTATATACTAGTAGATTGGAAATCGGTTTGAGAAAACGAACTTTTGATATTTAAAATAGTGTTGAAATCGCTTTGATGAAAGAGTTTTGATATTTACTATTAGTATTGAAACCTTCATATATCGTTAAAGTGACAAGTCATAAAACGATTGTAGAAACAAATCAATTCACGTTCGAAGACGTGAGTAAAGTCCAAAGAAGTCAATCCCAAAACCATCAAAGTAGAAATTCTGATAAATGTTTTTCAGAAGAGATTGCCTACGCAGAGTAATACGGTACGACTTAGTGAAGGCAAGCTGGTCCAACGACCTGAGGAAAAGTAGGTCATACGACCTAAGGGAAGACTGCCGTGCGACCTAGCTGAAGAACAGATCGAACGACCTAGGAGAAAATAGGTTAAATGACCTAAGTGCTAACTCGCGAGCGACCTAACAAAGTGCGCGACCTAACAGTGAGGCACGACCTAAGTGTTCACAACCTAAGAAAATGCGCGACCTAACAGGGTTCGCGACCTAAGATAGGCGAACGACCTAACTGGGTTCGCGACCTAACATGGTGCGATCTAAGGTCTTGCGACCTAATGGAAAAAGGTCTTCGACCTAACAGTTAAAAGGTTCTACGACCTAGAGGAGAACAAGACCATGCGACCTAAAGTGCCACGCGACTTAGAGGTGAACGACCTAACGAGGTCCAGGGGAAGCGACCTAAAATGCTTCGACTTAAAGGTGCACGACCTAGGTCTTACGACCTAAGTGCTCACGACCTAACGACTTGACTAGGCACGCGACCTAACGAGTTAGCAAGGCACGCGACCTAACGACTTAAGCTTTGAACGACTCAAGGAGTTAACTCGCGAACGACCTAACACTTAACTCATAACCGACCTAAGATTTGCCTGGAGATTATAGGTCGGAAACGACCTAAGACTTAACAAAAATCGAGCGACTTAGTGGTTTGCCTAGGAATTTTAGGTCGGCAACGACCTAAGACTTAAAGCTGTTTCGACCTACGACTTATTTCCCTGCGACCTAAGCCAGAACGACCTAAGCACGCAAGCGACCTAAGCCTTAACTCGTGAACGACCTAAGAAAGTGGAGACTTTTCAACACACGAGCTAGCAGTCTGGACGACCTAAGGAGGGCAGAACGACCTAGGGCCAGATTTTGCAAACAGCACTGAAACTTGAGTTTCTCACCAATTCAATCCAAACCAGTTGCAAACATTAATGCTAAAGTGATAGGAAGTCATTTCCAACAACCCAATGACAGTTATAGGCGAGATGTGAGATTAAAAATCTCACCTTTTCACGGAATTTGATGAAGATGGAGATTTGAGAGCAAAGCAAGAACACCAACAAGCTTGAATCAATGTCCTTCACGTGAATTTGATGTTGAATCTCGGATTTGCAATAGACTTTGTGTTTGGAATTTTAATTTCCACTTCCCACCACCATTTATGACAAAGCTTGAAGTGTTTTGATATAGTGAGGAAGATGGTTGGGCTGAACTAAAGGGGTGCAGTCCAAACCAAAGTCAAAGGCGGGAAAAAGTGTCGAAAATTTCACTATCTCCAAACATATCGAAGTTTACACTCAAAAAGATCGCAAACGTCATTTTGAACTCAATGGAAGTGGTCTCGAGTCCTAATTTGATCGTATGCAAAAAGTAGCTTTTCGGACTAACATCCGACTAACGATAAAATATTTAAATATAAAATCGATAGATATGCGGGTTGTTACATCGCTTGACCTGAAATGGTGTGTGGTGACCGAAATTCATGATTTAGGGTTCAAAACCCTAGAAAACAAGGCGGCGACGGCAATGATAGGGGACGGCGGAGGCAGGTGTGAGCTGGGCTACGGGTGTGGCACATCAGGGCGGAGTTAATGGAGATGGTCGGCGGACCACTAGTGGACAAAGGCGTGGGTATTTGGGTGCTCAACAGGAGGTTGCGACGGCGACTTTAGGTCAGGTGTTCGAACTTGAACGTGAACAAGAGGGGTGACGTGGAGCCGTGTGAGTGGTCCATCCTTTTATTTTATTTTATTTTATTTTTATTTTCAGTCGTTTAACTATCTAACCTTAATAACTTTCGCGTACGAGGTCCGATTCGCACGCGGTTTGATTCGCTGGGATCGTATAGAAATCCCAGACATTCTGATGCTGGTTTGGACAGATTCTGAGACTGTTCAAATTTTGGGTTTAAATTCGATTTAAATTCAAAAGGTGAGTGTTTTAACCCACTCACAACTTCTAAATTTCTTATGTTTGTTAATTAAATTTGTGATGTGATTAGAAATTTATTTATGGCTATTTGATAGTTTTAAATTGCTATTCCTATTAATTTGAATATTATTTCGAATTAATTTGTTATTTAATTTATTATTGAATATAAATTGCCAGTTAAATACCCGTTACTGATTATCAGTTCTATATTGATTTTTATTCACTGATTTCGATGATGTTTGTAATGGATGTTGATTGTTGATATTAGATGAATGGATGTTGTATTTTATATCGTTATAAACTGCAAGTTCCCTATGGGTTGAAATGATACATACCTGAATGATCTATAGCTTATGGAAAAATCGTTATGGGTTGAAATGATAGACTCGAGCGATTTTATGGACTTTGTTATTAAATTCGGGATTGCGGTTTGAAATGATATATAACCGTAAAATTTTAAATTGCGGATTGAAATGATAAATATTCGTATCACTTGACCCTAGGGTAGAGAATTATATACGGACACCAGATTGGTTAAATTAAATGATTTTAAAATCCTTAATTTTCGAATTTAATTAAATGATATTTTGAAATAAAATTTGATTTATATGAATTGAATTATTATTGAAAAATCAAGTTTTATGCTGAAATGTGAATTGGTTTAAAGGAATTGTTTTAAGAAATTAAATTGAAAGTTAAAGTTAAACTTTTAAGTATAAATGAAATTATATCGAAATTAAGTTATTGAAGTTGTTCGAAAATAGCTTTGAAATATTTTGAAATTGGAGTAATCCAAATTGATATTTGAACATGGATTGAAACGATATGAAATTCAATAGTTTATTGAAATTTTAAATTGAAAGGTTTGGAATTTGGTTTGTTGACTCGAAAATTGAAAATGGTCCAAATGTGTTGAAATGAAATGAATAGTTTAAATTGATATTAATTCCAAATTCATGTTTTAATATAAACTGTTTTAAGAATATATTGTTTCAAAATTTCTAATTATTAAGATTTCAAAGTATTAAACTATTTAACATGTATTAATTATATTAAATCATTTTAACTTATTTTAAACCATTTAATTTACTTAAACTAATTAACCTATTTTAACTTATTTTAAATCTAATTAATCTATTTTAAAGCTATTTAATCTATTTTAATTATATTTAATCTATTTTAATTATATTTAATCTATTTTAAATCTATAAGAACTATTTAAACTATTTTCTTCTAAATTCCAAACCAAGTAAAATGGATGGGTTTATATTCAAATCCTTGATTTTTAAAGTGAATGTGGTTAAGCGACATTATAACCTAAGTTGGATTTTAAATAGCATATTTGGTTTAATATGATAATTTTGAAATGAGAGTTTAACCTATTTTGGAAACACGACTTTTGAAAGGAAATATAATTTTGAACTATGATTTCAATGTGATATAATTTCGGAAGTAAGTACTGATTTCGGAAGGGAAATGATTTGAATTGAATATGATATTTTGATATCAATTATGAAATGATTTTGGAAATGTAAAAGAACCATCCGGTGTGTAATAAGCGATTGGTTGTTAAAGAGACCAGGATCAGATATTATCATACTTTCTGCCAATACCGAAAACCACTTTAACAACTGTGTACGCGGTGGAGATTCTAGAATGAAGTAGGATGGTTGGCGACGATCCTATATGAGGTATATACGTGGACCTGACTCCCATGAGTTAGCTTAAGGTGGCTAAAACATGAGCAATTGACGGGCCAAGTGAGGTCATTCCTCAGATCGGGCACACTCCTTCGATACTATATTCTGACTTTGCGATTGATTTGGTGGCCACTCTCAATTTTTGATTTGGGAGTGTGTTCCGAGGTGGGCGGTAGTAGCTGCTATGTATTACCACCAGTCCGGAAGTGTAATTGGTATATCTACCCTGGCATTGCCTAGTTGTGTCGTGTCACCTACCCTATCGAGACCACTACGAGTTTATTTTGTACCATACCTATGGAGTGCCCTCTGACGACGTCCAGTACGGATGGGATTACAGTACTGTATAGACTATGGGAATATATAAAAATGTGTTAAGTGGGAAATGGGTAACGCCTTAACGCTATTTAAATAGTTTATCTTAATGTAGACATGTTATAATAGCATATTGTACTACATAGTAGATAGTTTAACGGATCCTTAGGAGATATGAATCCCGAACATCTCTTAAGTTACTGCACTCACGTTAGACACTGGATAAGAGATATCAAACCCCGTAAACATCTCCAACGCCGTTCCACTCATATTTATTTACCGTTATTTTAACTTATAAAAGATCTTTTAGTTCTGACTCGAGTGTTTTATCTTTTCAATTCGCTCGGGTCAGCCTGAGCATTTCAGGATTTGAAGACCTTATTTCTGGAGGACGAAGACGAAGATTTGTACTACTATTATTTACTATATTTATTCCACTGCATTCATACCGTTCCACTACTTTATTTGTTTACCTCTGATATGTGTAACTCTGATTTTGTATTGTATAAGTATAATCAAATGTTTTGTATACAGCTTCATGAACTGTTATTTGATTATTATATTTTGTCATTCCGCTGCGAGATTCTGTTTTGTTTTTCTCTTCCTCTATTTTATTATTATTTACCCCATAACAATCTGCCCTTCTATATGGTTTGATTCGACACGTGTGTCTGCTTAAAACGTACAAAAAAGCGGGATGTTACAGTTGGTATCAGAGCCAGGTTAGCGATAACCTTAGCTTTGTGGGGTCTGACTCATATTAAATAGGGTAGTAATACCCTAAGATGAGTCATCGAGTGTGTGTGTGTATATATATATATATATATGAGAGAGCATATTTGTTAGTGTTATAAAAGGTTTTACATTGTGTTAATTTGTTCAGTTTTGTATTTATAAATTCTGGTCGGTGCATAGGACTCTATGACATCGATAGGGATTTCTAAACACTTAACAGGACAGACCAACACAATATTTGTTTTGAAATATATGTAAATGAAATAATTTTGCCTATTATATATTTTTGTATATAAAATAACAATTTTATAAATGGTATATTTGGTTGTAATATGTTGTTATTAGGAATTAAAACCCTTATAGTATTGGTTGAAAAATAAGCTTCTAAATAAAATGAATATAAACTGAAATTTGAGAACTTAATTTCCGGAATTTTTGAAAATTTCTTTTAAAGGATTTTGGAATATAGTAGTATTATTATTTGGAAGTATTTTCTGATATAAGTATTTCAATATAATTTGGAAGAAATGTTTTAAAAGAATTTTGGATAGAAATAAGTTCTGTACTCCCCTCTCTATCGCTGGAAAATAATTTCGGTGATGAGTGCACGCATCATCGACGTTCATTTTCGAGTTTCAAAGTGGGAAGGTCGTGTAGTAATTTTACTACACAATTGTTTTGATAAATTTATCTTTAATTTTAATTCCAAGTATGATTTGATATATGTAAAGATGTGATTATGTATATATATTTTTGAAGGATTTGAAAAGGAACCTGACATTTAGTTCTTAATTTTCTACTTATTTTTTTTTATTCTTTATTTCATTTCGATTTTAAAATTTTATAAACTAGAGATTTCAATTATTGTAATGAATTTTTTTTAACCATTTAATAGTTGGAACTTCTAAATGAAATTAAGAAATTAAATGCTAAGTTATAAATGAAATATACCAGAAATCTAAAAATTTTAAACTGTAAATACAAAGGATATGAAATATAAGTAATGGTAACTATTGAACATTTATTTACTAAACTGAAATAAGATGAACTTGTGCAACATTCTATTGCATTCTTAAAGACATATATATAACTTACCAATTTTAAAAAGTTGAAATGTAAAAGAATATGTAATGGAACATTATACAAGTGAAACATAAAGTAATGAAAGCGTTCAATGAAATTCTCTTATAAATGAGAATTTTGATATTATAATGGTTATAAACTTAAGTTATAATTAAAATACTACTAAATGAAATGTAATAGAAAAGTGAGTACTGTAAGTAAAAGATTTTAAACTTAAGTAAATGTTTGAAGCCATCGACAATTAAAGTAAATAATAAAATGAATAATATATTAAACTAAATGGTTATAACTTCAGAAAAGTTGAATTGATTTAGAAAATGGATTTAATATTCAATGAAATTAAATAAGAATTTGATGTTATAGTTGTTATAAACCTTAGTTATAATTGAAATGTACTATATAAAATGTGATGGGAAGTAAGTATTATAAATGGATAATTAAAAACTTAAGTTAATGAATTGATATGCTAAGTAATTGAATTGAACATGAATACTATAAACAAATGAATGTAAACAAATGAAATCAAGTAATAAATGAATGAATGTAATGCAATAAAAAGAAATTGACATGATATGAATAAATGAAAATGAATTTTTTGTAAGTAATAAAGGAAAATAAAGGAAATAAACACTGAATAAATGAATGGGAATAAAATTTTGTAAGAGATAAATGTAAGTTAAAGAAATAATCCTTGTATGAATGAAAAGAAAAATAAAAAACTGTAAATGTTGTGAAAGAAATTTAATAAGAATAACTCAAGTGCATTGTAAATTATTGTTTGTTTTGGTTTATGGGTTGTTTGGGATAGGATACTTCTAATTATTTAAGATGTATGAATAATCTATGGAGTTCATCTAAGACTGTTGAGTAAATGGTGCACAAAGTAGTTAATTTGTCATTATATGCGATTAAAAGTCTGAACCCGAACGAACCATTTGTTTGTTGATATGGATGTATGATTGATTACATTGGTTTCATATGATGATTGCATGCTTTTGGGTTGTAAGTGCTTATTGTATGTTGTTTGCAAGTGAATGTTGTTATGATTTGTTTGTTATAGATTGAAGCAATATAAATATTTCTCTTATATAATTATTAACTTCTTTGGATTATATAAGTGAAATACGGGTTATGGAAGCAATTGCTACTGCTTTTGGTTTCATAAAAATAAGCGTTAATTGCCCGACAAATAGGTACGTTCTTGGATTACGGTTTCATAGCGATATTATATTGTTTTCCCACTGTTGGGATATATTATTTTTGAAATCTATGATATATATTGTTTTATTCATATTATTATTTCTCTCAGACCTCTCCGTACAAAGGAGACTCTGCCGAAATTTTCTGAAAATTTTGGACTTAGAAAATTTTATGAAATGTTTTCCAAAGTTTTGTTAACTTGAATATAAAGGATTTAAGTGTTATAAATTGATATATTTTATGTAAATAACTTAATTTTGTAAATTAATTGTTTATAAATTTGATATTTTGAATAAGATATATTGATTACTAAATTCCCTTTTCCCTTCTTTTTCCTTTTCGAGAACGAAAAGTTTTGAGTGGGGGAGAGTGTAACAACCCGTAAATTTTCGATAATTAAAATAGTTAATTTAATAAGATTATGTGATTAAATATTGAAAGAAATAAAAATTTGTAATTTAATAATGAAATAATAACTAAAATGAAAGGTAACAATGTTAATTAAAGTAAATTATTAACAACTTGAATGGAATTCTAATTAATTGAAATAATGTAATGTTAGTCCATGAGATAATGGTTTTGATGACAACAACCTTAGAATAGATTATAAAATATAAATACTAACATTACAAGTTTAGATATATATATATATGTATATGCAGGTATCAAAAATGAAGACTGTACAATATAGAGATTCAAGATATAGAGATAGAAGACTCATGAGTATCAAGATTATCAAGAGTTCAAGATTTCAAGGTTAAGTTTGTTTTATTAGGAATATTTGTTAAAACTCGTAGAAAAGCACTGGCATCTTAATATCCAATTTATTCATGGAATGGAATCCACTTCGAGCCCGTTAAAGGGATGGAACCCTAAGTAGGATGGAACCTACGAAAATCTAGTGGGACATTGTTTTGTATCCACTAAGCTTAATTCAAATGATTTTTTTCAAAATTATCTTGTTTTCTAAATGATTTCAAAACTTTCCTTTTAAAAAGATTCAAAACCCTCGATTCCGTTTTTAAAATAATTTTACCTCAAAACATCTTTATTTTCAGAGTTAAAATTTCTCCTGATTTTAAACTATCTTTTCAAATAATATATATATATCTTTTAAATTATTTATACTTTGATTTAAATTATAGTTAAATAATATATATATATATATTGTTCTTTATATTTACTTATGAATTTCAACTATATGTATAAAGTTTTAATATAAGATAAATATTATTTTTATAGAAATTCAATACATCAAATTTGGCTGAGGGATGTCAACATGCCCATAGGCACCATGTCGACATGGTGACAGTTTAATTCAAAATTCAAATTTCAAAAGAAGTGTCTATTCGCCATAACCTTTCATGAATGGTCATGGCTGTTGTTCTTCTATAAATAGGGGTCAGTTTCAACGAATTTTATAAGACTTTTCTCTGATTTAACTTCTCTTCTTCTTCTCCACTTTCTTATTTACAAATTACACCATTACTCTGCCGAAATCAATATCGAATCTAACTAGATAATTTCTGGTTTTGATTCTCTCCACTATCTCTACAAGATCCAAGTGCTAATCTGAGTTATAGACTTTTTGTAATCAATTGAGCGAGAGAAGGTCTGATTGTAGCCCTGGAAATCAATTGGGTGAACTTGTTGCCCCGGAAATCAAGTATCTCTACCTAGAGGATTGTGATTCTGGAGGGTGTACCTCGTAGCCTTGAAATCGAGGGTTGTAATTGTTGAATTGATTTTGAAAGGAAATACGTACTTAGTTGTGCGGGACTGGATGTAGGGTAACTCCGAACCAGTATAAAATCCGCTGTGTTCTTTCCTTTACTGCTTTTACTATATATTTGCATCTGTGTTTGATTCTGTGTTCATATCTGTGTCTGATTAGTGCATACATTGTTAACAAATTAAGATAAACTCAAAAAGATTAACAAATTTCTTAAAACACTATTCACCCCCCTCTAGTGTTAATTCTAGCCTTAAGATCCTTAATCCGCATTTCTCGCATGTAAATGTTATAATTTGGTTATGAATTAGATATGGGGAAAACAAATGTAATATTGGATCAATTAATGAAATAATATAATTAAAGGGAATTGATTTAAAATAGTGTTAGGTGAGTAATTATAACATTTAGTTGTAAGTGATAAACTTAAAAAGGTAGCTAAGGTTGATGGTGACAATAAATTTATGTTACATATTTAGTTAATCTGTTAAATGAAATTCAAAATCAATTGCAATTAATTCACTTAATTATTGTAGTTAATGTAGATTAAATTGATCATTGTATAATATTGATTCAATAAGATGTTACCAATGTAAATTCTATACATAATATGATAATTGATGTAAATAAAAGAATGAAACCAAGATGAAATAATTTATCGAGATTTATTTATTTATTTTAGTTAATGTGTAAAATTGACAAAATTCCAATATAATTGAAATATAGTAATCAATACAAATAAAAGATGGAAATTGGAGTATATTAATGTAATGAAATGTAAAACAAATGTCAACTACGTTATCAGGTTTTAAATTGGTTGAATATATAAGTTGGAATCAAATTTAAAACAATTTATTTGAATTAAATTATAATTAATTGGATTAATTGCAGTTGGAACTGAACACTGTATTTTGGAAATTAATTAACACTAAAATTTTATGTAAGCTTGTTTTAAATTATTATAAATGTCTAAGTAATTAAAATGATGAAATTGTTAGTCAATAAACATTGAATTGAAAAAAAGTGATTTAATTAATATAATATTAATTTATTTAATTAACTGAAATATAGCCATTTGGCTACTGACTCGGATTTCGACGAAACCAGTTTCATCGGATCCGTAACGGTGAATTATTGTAGGATTTCAAGTTTCATAGCGATTGGACTTGTCGTTTGATCGTACGGGCTCGAAACGTCTAGAAATCAACTTAATTGAAATCAATTTGAAATAAGCTAATTTTAACATAACTTTTTCATACGATGGAATTAGGATTTGAAACATGTTCCATTGAATTTAATTTTTTTGAAAACATCTATTTTGATATATGGGATGACCCATTTTCGTTCCGGAGACAGAACGGCTTTTCGGGTCGTTTATCGTTCAACTTTCAAACCAATCTTGCCCATCCATTCTATTTTCAACTTTGTCTATAAATAACCCATTATAAACCCTAGCCACTTATTATATTCATTTGTCTGTACGTACATCTCTTTCTTATCTTTTCTTTCCAGTGGAAGACAAACCAAACAAATTCCTCAATTCAATTCCAATTCAAAATCCAACTTCAAAATTCAAACTCCTCAAAAAAATTCGAAAAAAATATAAAACGAAGATCTCAGCGGTTCGAACCTACGTCCGGTGTTCGTTTTTCGAGACAGTGACTGGATCAATCAGAAATAGCAGTCAAAGTCAAAAATTGGGCGTTTACTTTCAGCATCAATCCATAAAATTGATTGGGGGGTTTTGTCATGCTCGACGTCTGGAGGGGTTTGGAGGTGGTCGCTTGACCTGAAATGGTGTGTGGTGACCGAAATTCGTGATTTAGGATTCGAAACCCTAGAAAACAAGGCGGCGATGGCAATGATTAGGGACGGCGGAGGCAGGTGCGAGCTGGGCTACGGCTGCGGCACATCAGGGCGGAGTTGATGGAGATGGTCGGCGGCCCACTAGTGGACAGAGGTGTGGGTATTTTGGTGGTCAACAGGAGGTTGCGACGGCGTCTTTAGGTCAGTTGTTCGAACTGGAACGTGAACAAGAGGGGTGACGTGGAGCCGGGTGAGTGGTCCATCCTTTTTTTTCCAGTCTTTTAACTATCTAACCTTAATAACTTTCGAGTACGAGATCTGATTCACACGCGGTTTGATTCGCTGGGATCGTATAGAAATCCCGGACATTCTGATGTTGTACCCCTGGATGCCGAGTACTCTTGGACGGATTCCGAGACTATTAAAATTTTGGGTTTAAATTGGATTTAAATTCGATTTAAATTCAAAAGGTGAGTGTTTTAACCCACTCAAAACTTCTAAATTTCTTATGTTTGTTAAATTAAATTTGTGATGTGATTATAAATTTATTTATGGTTGTTTGATAGTTTTAAATTGCTATTCCTATTAATTTGAATATTATTTCGAATTAAATTGTAATTTAATTTATTATTGAATATAAATTGCCAGTTAAATACCCGTTACTGATTATCAGTTCTATATTGATTTTTATTGACTGATTTGGATGACGTTTGTAATGGATGTTGATTGTTGATATTGGATGAATGGATGTTGTATTTTATATCGTTATAAACTGCAAGTTCCCTATGGGTTGAAATGATACATACCCGAATGATCTATAGATTATGGAAAAATCGTTACGGGTTGAAATGATAGACTCGAGCGATTTTATGGGCTTTGTTATTAAATTCGGGATTGCGGTTTGAAATGATATATAACCGTAAAATTTTAAATTGCGGATTGAAATGATAAATATTCGTATCACTTGACCCTAGGGTAGAGAATTATATACGGACACCGGATTGGTTAAATTAAATGATTTTAAAATCCTTAATTTTTGAATTTAATTAAATGATATTTTGAAATAAAATTTGATTTATATGAATTGAATTATTATTGAAAAATCAAGTTTTATGCTGAAATGTGAATTGGTTTAAAGGAATTGTTTTAAGAAATTAAATTGAAAGTTAAAGTTAAACTTTTAAGTATAAATGAAATTATATCGAAATTAAGTTATGGAAGTTGTTTGAAAATAACTTTGAAATATTTTGAAATTGGAGCAATCCGAATTGATATTTGAACATGGATTGAAACGATATGAAATTCAATAGTTTATTGAAATGTTAAATTGAAAGGTTTGGAATTTGGTTTGTTGACTCGGAAATTGAAAATGGTCCAAATGTGTTGAAATGAATTGAATAGTTTAAATTGATATTAATTCCAAATTCATGTTTTAATATAAACTATTTTAAAATATATTATTTCAAAATTTCTAATTACTAAGATTTCAAAGTATTAAACTATTTAACATGTATTAATTATATTAAATCATTTTAACCTATTTTAAACCATTTAATTTATTTAAACTAATTAACCTGTTTTAACTTATTTTAAATCTAATAAATCTATTTTAAAGCTATTTAATCTATTTTATTTATATTTAATCTATTTTAAATCTATAAGAACTATTTATAACTATTTAAACTATTTTCTTATAAATTCCAAACCAAGTAAAATGGATGGGTTTATATTCAAATCCTTGATTTTTAAAGTGAATGTGGTTAAGCGACATTATAACCTAAGTTGGGATTTAAATAGCATATTTAGTTTAATATGATAATTTTGAAATGAGAGTTTAACCTATTTTGGAAACACGACTTTTGAAAGGAAATATAATTTCGAATTATGATTTCAATGTGATATAATTTCGAAAGTAAGTACCGATTACGGAAGGGATATGATTTGAATTGTATATGATATTTTGATATCGATTATGAAATGATTTTGGAAATGTAAAGGAACCATCCGGTGTGTAATAAGCGATTAGTTGTTAAAGAGACCGGGATCGGATATTTTCATACTCTCTGCCAATACCGAAAACCACTTTGACAACAGTGTACGTGGGGGAGATTCCAGAATGAAGTAGGATGGTTGGCGACGATCCTATATGAGGTATATACGTGAACCTGACTCCCATGAGTTAGCTTAAGGTGGCTAAAACATGAGCAATTGACGGGCCAAGTGTGGTCATTCCTCCGATCGGGCACAATCCTTCGATACTATATTCTGACTTTGCGATTGATTTGGTGGCCACCCTCGATTTTTGATTTGGGAGTGTGTTCCGAGGTGGGTGGTAGTAGCTGCTATGCGTTACCACCAGTCTGGAAGTGTAATTGGTATATCTACCCTGGCATTGCCTAGTTGTGCCGTGTCACCTACCCTATCGAGACCACTACGAGTTTGTTTTGTACCATACCTATGAATTGCCCTCTGACAATGTCCATAGGATTACGGTACTGTATAGACTTTGGGAATATATAAAAATGTTTTAAGGGGGAAATAGGTAATGCCTTATGTAGCGACTCGCAGTTCTATACCCCTTGAGTTGATAATAATTCTTCCACGTTCAACCCAAAGTATACGAAAGAGCGAATAACTAGGGTAAAAGAAGAAAGAAGTAGAAGAAGAAAATAGAAAACAACATCAGAATCTCACAGTCGCAGCGGAACAAAATATAATATATAACATCAGTTTTAAATACAAAGAAATTCTGTACTGTTATATACTTACAATCATCAGAGTACAACAATCATCCATCACATTGGACAGCTTATTATCTGCCCTTACACAGCGGAATATATAATTCAAATACAGAGATACGTCTCTGTCTTCCAGCTCGTCTTTTGAGCTCCATAACATCCTATCCTGAATCTGTACAACTCGGTCTGACCCGAGCATCATAATAAAACAACACCCGAGTCAGTCTGGAAAACCAACATGAGAAAACCACACTCAATTGGATTATATTTTTTGGAAATCCTTTAAAACAAAGGTATCTCATAAGACCACGCCACAAATAAACATGTCGGATTTTTACCTTACGATAACCAAAACATTTTTATCAATCCGTCTGATATTATAATAGTGTCTATAGAAAGTAAAATAGAATCTAGCTGAAATGCTTGCATCTCACGTTCCAGCAATAGTTGGTCTACTTATTGGAGATTGGATTCCATACAATGGCAGGACTACTGGGGTACCGCCCGTCACAGTACCTGCCTTAGATCAGAGTACCGAGGATCATGCCCGATCCCCTGCAACATAAGACCGGAGCTACTGCTTACTGGATAGTCCGAATAAGATCACCCCGCGGTTGGGATCAGCAACCACCACTAAGCCGAAATCAAAAAGGGACATCTAGACAGGGATGACCTTACTCTAATTGGTTGCTAGCCACTTAACCTTGCTGCACCTCCCCTGTTTTAGCCATTCCCGGTTGATGAGGCTTGAGGCTATGCGTTACCTTTTTAGAACACATTTCACTTAGAATGCTCATCGTCCTCCTGACGATGTTCTGATAGCATTCATCCATACAAGTTGCCCTGGGTCTGGACAAACCGAACCACCGTCTTCATCACCTTCACGGTCTTCATTCACAAACGTTCAAACCGGATCAAAGTGGTTTTCGGATAATTAAATCCGATCCCGGTCTCTTCGAAACGATCAGCGCATTGGCCAATATTGATAGTCGGTTATTTAACCATCAATTAACATTCACAAGCAACAATTAAGACTTAAATAATTCTCCAAATTATCACCAAAAATATCTACCCAAGGTATTATTTTCACATTTCAACACTTTGAAAATATTTTTCAAATTCCTTATTATTCATACGGAATAAATCCTTAACCTTTGCCCAATACTTAGAATATTTTTCCCACCCCGTTTTATATTCAACACTTGAAAAATATTCATTTATTTTCTATCTCCATTCTCAAAAATCATTTACAATTTTATTTGTAAATTCCCACCCCATTTCACCGAATTCTATATACCCCAGAATTCCTTAGTTAATTCTCTTTAATATTTCCCTTCTACTACCCTTGTGAATTTTACTTCGCCTTCTGAAAGTTCGCTTATCTTATACTTAATATATTATTTAAGTTCTCCTAATACACCATAAGATCTTCTTCTAAAATCTCATCCGTTTAACTAACTCGCTTCTCATCTCAAGAGGATTTTTAATTGAATTTAAAACATTTAAATATATATATATACTTATAAAATAAGAAAAATGGTTTTATTTTCAAAATATGGTTTAAGATAAAATTAACTTCGGAATATTCTAAATTCAAAAATAGTTTATAAAAGTTATATAGTATAATAGATTTTAAAAATTCACTTTAAAAACAATTTTACTTTACTCGACAAAAAGTCTATCTTTAGAAAATCCAATATCCACCAAAATTCCTCTTGATTCGTATCACATCGACTATACCCATATTAATCACCCTTTCTCTTATTTGAAATAATTTCCACTATTTCTTTTCAAACAATTCCCATTACAAGATATAAATTCACACCATTAACTTATATTTTCCACATATCCACTGATATCATTTTATCTTATTTATAAACCCCGTTTATAAATTTATAAGCTCCTTTGAGTTTTCCATTAATTTATAAAAACATTTCTATTTATAATTCCGTTCTATAATTTACCCCTTAATAAATTCCATTTTACTTCAATCTATTTTAATTATCAATTCCAATTCTCTTCCAAATTTTCAAATATCTTTCAAGTCCTTAATAAATAATTTTAATTAAAATCTCTATCTAGCCCAATTTACCAATAGTTAAATATAACCAAGTTAAATTATATATTTTCTCATTCCACTTAATTTTCTTTACAAAATAATCCCAATTTCCAGTTTAAACATTTTCATTCAAAATCTTCTTTTATTTGCTTCAAATTTATTACTTATGGTATTTAAAACACCAAATTCAATTTCCAGGCTATATAGTATTTACAAATTCAATTCACACAATCCATATCAGTTTATCCAACCTGTCATATATCAACATATATATGAAACAATAAATATTTTTGAGGAATCCAGTTGGATCCCTCCAACATGTTTTTACCTGCATCCACAGATGTTAGTCAACAATAAAATACCAATCCCACTTCGAGGGGATATCGCGGTATAAAGGGTCATCCGCTATTATGCGGGAGCGCATAAGGTCTCATCCGCTATATAATGCGGGAATATCAATCACTCCAATATATATACTACTATGTATATATAATATCATCCAACAGATAAATTATAAATTTATCAACCAAGTCAGGCATCCAATAATTTAAATTCAACATTAATTTTAACAAGGCAATCCAAATGAGTGAGAAAATCTCACCTTTAATTTTTGTTTGCAATCCACTCCAATCTTGACTGCTTTCACGGTTTTTTGACCTTGTATAAACATTTATACGGTTTATTAATATTTGGAACAAATCGGACAATTAATTTTCATTTAGTAATTTAATTAGCTAATAATTTAGTTTAACTAATTTTCCTTTAATAAATTATTTTTAGTAACTAAAATAACTGAATGGTTTTATTTAACAAATTAATCTCCATAATACATTATTTTAAAATAATTAGTAGATTTAAAATGTGTATATGTATATTTATTTTATTTTTCTTCTTTGAAATTACTTATACCAAAATGACTTATATTTATTTTAAAAATCTAATCTTTATATGTTTTTCCAAAGTCCTATATATATATACTTTTCTGTAAAAATAAAACAGTAACTAATCTTTACTTTAAAATCCTTAAAATAGAATCCCCTTTTAAAAACCTTATTGTATATATATATATATATATATTTAACATATACATACATATATTTACAGAACTAAAATATGTTTACCCCTTACTGCAATAATTTCTCTCTTTTCGAATCCATATCAATACATATATTTATTTATTTTAATTGAAAAAAAAGGAATTATACCTCACTGCCGTGCGCGCGACAACCCTAAACCCCACGACTCGACTACGCCGCCGACATCCCAGCCACCACGATTGATCGTGAGC
This sequence comes from Allium fistulosum, assembly GCA_030737815.1. NCBI lineage: Eukaryota > Viridiplantae > Streptophyta > Magnoliopsida > Asparagales > Amaryllidaceae > Allium > Allium fistulosum. Next base: position 1,132,237,642 of record CM060906.1, on the reverse strand, counting down.
CACTCGCGAATCCCTCCTTTCCTCCCATCGCTTCCAGAACGAACGAGCGCCTTTGCCAGATAACGCAATCCCAACTCTACACGCGTACGCACTCCCAAGCCGGTCATGATTTGGACAAGCCCTTCCTTTTCGTCGCTTCTTCACGAACCCCAAAGCCCTAGCTTCGATTTGCTTTCGATTCGAGAGGCTCGGCCACTGCTCCGCTCGAGTATATCGCCATTTTTTTTAAACACTCGTACGAACGAATACGAAGAGGAGAGAAGAGAAAGGGGGGCTCGGCATCTAAATGAAGGGAGAGTTCGATTTGATTTGATTTCGAAATGAATTGAATACGTTTCCCCGTTTTCCTTTCTACTGCTATACGAATTACTTAGTCCGCCATTTTTATTCTTTCACTCTGGTTTGGTTTGAAAAGGAAAGGGGAAGGGTACGTGAGTTATAGCTGAGAAAATGGCGTGTTGGGGAAGATGAGCGACAGTGATTTGATTTCTACGTTGAAAATATCAGCGTATAGGGTTGCTGGCTACAGAGAAGGCAAAAAGTGTTGATGGAGAAAGAAAACAGGCTGGTGGAAGGGAATTTCGGCTGAAGGAAATTTGACTGGTCAAAATATATTATATTTGAATTTAGATTTAAATTGTCTCGGATTACGCAACTCAAAATCTTGACCTCCTATCGAGGCGTGCCGCTAGGCGTTCATAATGTTATACCCCTATTTTGAACGCAATGGAAAAGATTTCGAATCCTAATTCGATCGTATGGAGAAGATAGCTTTTTGGACCTAGTCATTATATTGAATTATCGATATAAATTCAGCACGTTATATCTCGTACGGCTACACGATAACTCCAAACGCTACGAAAATTGAAATCCGATAATAAAACATTATTATGGATCCAATGGAACTGGTTTCGCCGAATTCCGAGACTGTGTCTCGGAAGGCTATTTTTTAATGTCAATCTAAACAATATATTTTTAAAACTGAACAAATCACTGTTAAATTCAATTTAACACTTTTATCATCTTCAGTATTATTAATATAAATTTTACAACCCTTTAAAATATTTTTATTAAGCTTAGAACTCCAGATACACCATTTTAACCGATACTCAATTACTAAATTGAATAATTACATTATCCAACAATTCGCTATATTAAATTCCGAATCTATCTTATTAAATAAATCCAAGTTTTCCATATTCAAAACCAATTTATAATTCAATTTCAATATTTAAAACCATTTAAATATTCCAAATTAAACATTGAAAAATCCGGGTCATCACATTCCTCCCCCCTTAAAAGAATTTCGTCCCCGAAATTGCTAAGGCAGAAGAATGCCCCAATCCCATTAACTTAACAACCCACTTAGTGAAAATTTGATATTCATTAGGTATTCACATTTTCGAAACCTTTAACTTCAATTACAACAATTAGGTTCCATCTCCTAGTTCAATCCTACCGTTTCATTACAATTTGAAAATCAACTTTCCGTTAACAAAATTTTTTCAAAAATTTTCTAACTTCCAAAATTTTCGGAAAATTTTGGCAGAGTCTCCCTTGTACGGAGGAGCTTTTGCAATTTGACAAGAGAGATAAATATATATACATCGACCCACACGGTCGGAAAACAAAAAAACAAACAATATTTCATATTTCCTATCTTTTATTGCGTAGGCGTACCTCTATTTAGCATTTTAAGCAAGCGACGTATTTTATTTAGCAACTAGCGCAACCAAAATCCAGCCAAACGGCCACCCGGTACCTGTACTTACTCAATTCAAACATGTAAGTGACATATATATGAAGTTTACTAACATTTTACTCTTTTAAACAACTACAGCACATGAACTTCCTGAGCAATGCAAGCTATATAATTTTCATAAGCACATATAAGGTTTCAACACTAATTTTAATTGCTTATAACCACATCACATACCATTTTCAATTAAAGGTTTTACAACTCAATTGCCTACATTCAATTCATTTTTAATTTCAAACAAACCCATACTCATTCCAATTGATTCCAAAATCAATTTATTTCACTTCTTTTAGTTCATTTACTTTTGTTTACAACAAACGACCAATTTTCTTATGTAATTCGACGATATTCACTCAAATAAATGATTACTTAAGCTTATAACCATTTTAAATTGATTCCAACCCAATTTATATTAATTCCATTCCATTCTACATTATTCACAACCCATACACTTGCATTTCATTCCATATTCGCATTCATTTCATTTGAAACCATTTTATTAAGCTCGACAACATTACATGCTTATTAAGTAACCATTTCACATATTCACTTAAGCCGAGCTGCCTTTTAAAATATTTACTTAAGTTAATTTTTTTACTTCAAATTATTTTAGCTCCATAACAATTCCATTTCTTCTTAACTTGTTTGCGACCAATACTATTCCATTTATTTCCATATTCATTTTAGATTAGTTCTCATACAATCAATTTCATTCCAATCTATGATTTAATTCAATTGGTTCCTTTATTTAATCAATCCTAATTTTATCCCACATTCTCAATTCATTTCCGAATTTATTTTATAAATAACAAGGCCGTTTCCAATTTATTTCTATTCACTTGAATTTCATTTGCAATTTCAAACCATTTTATTTAACTCACAATTCAACTTTTATTTAACCAAATAAACTTCAGTAACCTATTCAATGTACTATTTTATTATCCAAATAGTTCACTTCCAATTTGCAATTTAATATTTGATTTTCATTTCAACAATCACCTCATTTAAATTTTCTTGAGTTCAAATTTATTTTATAGTTCCAATTTGGATTTTCTTTCATTTTCCAAAATATCAAACTATTTTATTTTAACTCGAGCTATTAATTTATTTATAGCCCAAGCATCTTTTTATTTCATAAACTTCAATTTTTTATTTAACTTAGCTTACGCTAAACTCAACTTCAATCCATTCTCTTTAATTCACACAATTCATTTGAATTTAATTAAGTAAGAATTTAATTCATTCAACTCGATTCAATTTCATTTCAATCCCATTCTATTTCCACTAAACTTTATTTAGTTTTAAGTTAAATTCAATCCGATTTAATTTTATTCCTTGGTCCAATTTAATTTTCCATTCAATCCATTCACTTTCCCATTTTATTCATTTAAGTAGCATACTTCATTGATTTATTTCAATCAAACAACAATCAATTTAAATTTTCAATAAATTTTAATTTCTTCAACTTAATCTAAGTTAAATTTCCATCTTAACCTTTTTAATTTTAATTCCCAAATTCAATCCCCATATTTTTCTTCAAAATCATTCACTATTTATAAGTTTATAACTTATCTCCTGATGATTTTTAAATTATTTAAATAAGGATTCCAGAATTCAACTCCCGGTATTTATCTCAAACCATTTTGAAATCACAATCATTCCCAATCACACTTTTTAAATCTAAACCAGCCCTGGTTTTTATTCCAAACAAATTCCCTTGGAATTTCTAAACAACGTTTGTTTTTTCAACAAAATCTCCAAATTAATTTCTTTGGTAGCAACCCGTCACTTTAGAAACTCGAAAATGAATACTGATGATGCGGCCGTCATCATCAGAATTATTTTCCAGTGACCGAAGTGAGTTCAGTGCTATATCACTTCCAACAATTCCTTTAAAACCATTTTCTTTCAAAAAAAATATATCTCCAAAATAATACCACTATTTTTCTTAAATACTTTGGAAAACACTTCCAAAAATCCCCGGGATTTAAATTTCCAGATTTGATTCGAATCCAATTCTAATCATAATCCACTTGTATAATTCGTACTTATACAAATTCCCATTTGGTCATATAAACTATTTTAAATTTTATAATCTTGTCTGACTATAGTAAAATCATCCAAACAATTCAATATATATAATAATTTCTGAAATTATTCTTTTTATATCAAAATATAATTTGGGTAAAATTATTTCACTTACCCGCTTTTAAAACAATACCGTGTCAGTTTATCGTGTTCAAGTGTTTATAGATCCTTATCGAATTAGCTGCGCCACTACTCGATCATAATTCATATACCACTCAACCAATAAGTCAACACAATATTAAAACAATTTATATTCACTAACAAATACGTGCTCATATCTATTAATACACTCAGACTCATTCTAGAGTACTACTGACTCTATCTCTAATGAGTAATCCCCACCAGAGCCAAGGTTCTCGCTTAACCTTTCTGCTCTGATACCAACTGTAGCGACCCGCAGTTCCGTACCCCTTGAGTTGATAATAATTCTTCCACGTTCAACCCAAAGTATACGAAAGAGCGAATAACTAGGGTAAAAGAAGAAAGAAGTAGAAGAAGAAAATAGAAAACAACATCAGAATCTCACAGTTGCAGCGGAACAAAATATAATATATAACATCAGTTTTAAATACAAAGAAATTATGTACTGTTATATACTTACAATCATCAGAGTATAATAATCATCCATCACATTGGACAGCTTATTATCTGCCCTTACACAGCGGAATATATAATTCAAATACAGAGATACGTCTCTGTCCTCCAGCTTGTCTTCTGAGCTCCATAGCATCCTATCCTGAATCTGTACAACTCGGTCTGACCCGAGCATCATAATAAAACAACACCCGAGTCAGTCTGGAAAACCAGCGTGAGAAAACCACACTCAATTGGATTATTATATTTTTTTGGAAATCCTTTAAAATAAAGGTATCTCGTAAGACCACGCCACAAATAAACATGCCGGGTTTTTACCTTACGATAACCAAAACATTTTTATAAAATCCGTCTGATATTATAATAGTGTCTATAGAAAGTAAAATAGAATCTAGCTGAAATGCTTGCATCTCACGTTCCAGCAATAGTTGGGCACAATCAAAACCGTACAGGCGCTTATTGGAGATTGGATTCCATACAATGGCAGGGATACTGGGGTACTACCCGTCACAGTACCTGGCCTAGATCAGAGTACCGAGGATCACGCCCGATCCCCTGCAACACAAGACCGGAGCTACCCCTTACTGGATAGTCCGAAAAAGATCACCCCGCGGTTGGGATCAGCAACCGCCACTAAGCCGAAATCAAAAAGGGACATCTAGACAAGGATGACCTTACCCTAATTGGTTGCTAGCCACTTAGCCTTGCTGCACCTCCCCTGTTTTAGCCATTCCTGGTTGATGATGCTTGAGGCTATGCGTTACCTTTTTAGAACACATTTCACTTAGAATGCTCATCGTCCTCCTGACGATGTTCTGATAGCATTCATCCATACAAGTTGCCCTAGGTCTGGACAAACCGAACCACCGTCTTCATCACCTTCACGGTCTTCATTCGCAAACGTTCAAACAGGATCGAAGTGGTTTTCGGATAATTAAATCTGATCCCGGTCTCTTCGAAACGATCAGCGTATTGGCCAATATTGATAGTAGGTTATTTAACCATCAATTAACATTCACAAGCAACAATCAAGCCTTAAATAATTCTCCAAATTATCACCAAAAATATCTACCCAAGATATTATTTTCACATTTCAACACTTTGAAAATAGTTTTCAAATTCCTTCTTATTCTTACGGAATAAATCCTTAACCTTTGCCCAATACTTAGAATATTTTTCCCACCCCATTTCATATTCAACACTTGAAAAATATTCATTTATTTTCTATCTCCATTCTCAAAAATCATTTACAATTTATTTGTAAATTCCCACCTCGTTTCACCGAATTCTATATACCCCAGAATTCCTTAGTTAATTCTCTTTAATATTTCCCTTCTACTACCCTTGTGAATTTTACTTCGCCTTCCGAAAGTTCGCTTATCTTATACTTAAGATTTTATTTAAGTTCTCCTAATACACCATAAGATCTTCTTCTAAAATCTCATCCGTTTAACTAACTCGCTTCTCATCTCAAGAGGGATTTTAATTGAATTTAAAACATTTAAATATATATATACTTATAAAATAAGAAAAATGGTTTTATTTTCAAAATATGGTTTAAGATAAAACTAACTTCGAAATATTCTAAATTCAAAAATAGTTTATAAAAGTTATATAGTATAGTAGATTTTAAAAATTCACTTTAAAAACAATTTTACTTTACTCGACAAAAAGTCTATCTTTAGAAAATCCAATATCCACCAAAATTCCTCTTGATTCGTATCACATCGAGTATACCCATATTAATCACCCTTTCTCTTATTTGAAATAATTTCCACTATTTCTTTTCAAACAATTCCCATTACTCGATATAAATTCACACCATTAACTTATAATTTCCACATATCCACTGATATCATTTTATCTTATTTATAAACCCCGTTTATAAATTTATAAACTCCTTTGAGTTTTCCATTAATTTATAAAAACATTTCTATTTATAATTCCATTCTATAATTTACCCCTCAATAAATTCCATTTTACTTCAATCTATTTTAATTATCAATTCCAATTCTCTTCCAAATTTTCAAATATCTTTCAAGTCCTTAATAAATAATTTTAATTAAAATCTCTATCTAGCCCAATTTACCAATAGTTAAATATAACCAAGTTAAATTATATATTTTCTCATTCCACTTAATTTTCTTTACAAAATAATCCCAATTTCCAGTTCAAACATTTCATTCAAAATTTTCTTTTATTTGCTTCAAATTTATTACTTATGGTATTTGAAACACCAAATTCAATTTCCAGGCTATTTAGTATTTACAAATTCAATTCACACAATCCATATCAGTTTATCCAACCTGTCATATATCAACATATATATGAAAACAATAAATATTTTTGAGGAATCCAGTTGGATCCCTCCAACATGTTTTTACCTGCATCCACAGATGTTAGTCAACAATAAAATACCAATCCCACTTCGAGGGGGATATCGCGGTATAAAGGGTCATCGCTATTATTCGGGAGCGCATAGGGTCTCATCCGCTATATAATGCGGGAATATCAATCACTCCAATATATATACTACTATATATATAATATCATCCAATAGATAAATTATAAATTTATCAACCAAGTCAGGCATCCAATAATTTAAATTCAGCATTAATTTTAACAAGGCAATCCAAATGAGTGAGAAAATCTCACCTTTAATTTTTGTTTGCAATCCACTCCAATCTTGACTGCTTTAACGGTTTTTTTGACCTTGTATAAACATTTATACGGTTTATTAATATTTGGAACAAATCGGACAATTAATTTTCATTTAGTAATTTAATTAGCTAATAATTTAGTTTAACTAATTTTCCTTTAATAAATTATTTTTATTAACTAAAATAACTGAACGAGTTTATTTAACAAATTAATCTCCATAACACATTATTTTAAAATAACTAGTAGATTTAAAATGTGTATATGTATATTTATTTTATTTTTCTTCTTTGAAACTACTTATACCAAAATGACTTATATTTATTTTAAAAATCTAATCTTTATTTGTTTTTCCAAAGTCCTATATATATATAATTTTCTGTAAAAATAAAACAGTAACTAATCTTCACTTTAAAATCCTTAAAATAGAATCCCCTTTCAAAAACCTTACTGTATATATATATAAACTTTTAACATATACATACATATATTTACATAACTAAAATATGTTTACCCCTTACTGCAATAATTTCTCTCTTTTCGAATCCATATCAATACATATATATATTTATTTTAATTGAAAAAAAAGGAATTATACCTCACTGTCGTGCGCGCGACAACCCTAAACCCCACGACTCGACTGCGCCGCCGACATCCCAGCCACCACGATTGATCACGAGCCACTCGCGAATCCCTCCTTTCTTCCTATCGCTTCCAGAACGAACGAGCGCCTTTGCCAGATAACGCAATCCCAACTCTACACGCGTACGCACTCCCAGGCCGATCATGATTTGGACAAGCCCTTCCTTTTCGTCGCTTCTTCACGAACCCCAAAGCCCTAGCTTCGATTTGCTTCGATTCGATAGGCTCGGTCACTGCTCCGCTCGAGTATATCGCCATTTTTTTAAACACTCGTACGAACGAATATGAAGAGGAGAGAAGAGAAAGGGGGGGCTCGGCATCTAAATTGAAGGGAGAGTTCGATTTGATTTGATTTCGAAATGAATTGAATTCATTTCCCCGTTTTCCTTTCTACTGCTATACAAATTGCTTAGTCCGCCATTTTTCTTCTTTCTCTCTGGTTTGGTTTGAAAAAGAAAAGGGAAGGGTACGCGAGTTATAGTTGAGAAAATGGCGTGTTGGGGAAGATGAGCGACAGTGATTTGATTTCTACGTTGAAAATATTAGCGTATAGGGTTGCTGGCTACAGAGAAGGCAAAAAGTGTTGATGGAGAAAGAAAACAGGCTGGTGGAAGGGAATTTCGGCTGAAGGAAATTTGACTGGTCAAAATATATTATATTTGAATTTAGATTTAAATTGTCTCGGATTACGCAACTCAAAATCTTGACCTCCTATCGAGCCGTGCCGCTAGGTGTTCATAATGTTATACCCCTATTCCGAACGCAATGGAAAAGATTTCGAATCCTAATTCGATCGTATGGAGAAGATAGCTTTTTGGACTTAGTCATTATATTGAATTATCGATATAAATTCAGCACGTTATATCTCGTACGGCTACACGATAACTCCAAACGCTACAAAAATTGAAATCCGATAATAATACATTATTACGGATCCAATGGAACTGGTTTCGTCGAATTTCGAGACTGTGTCTCGGAAGGCTATTTTTAAAAGTCGATCTAAACAATATATTTTTAAAACTGAACAAATCACTGCTAAATTCAATTTTAACACTTTTATCATCTTCAGTATTATTAATATAAATTTTACAACCCTTTAAAATATTTTTATTAAGCTTAGAATTCCAAATACACCATTTTAACCGATACTCAATTACTAAATTGAATAATTACATTATCCAACAATTCGCTATATTAAATTCCGAATCTATCTTATTAAATAAATCCAAGTTTTCCATATTCAAAACCAATTTATAATTCAATTTCAATATTTAAAACCATTTAAATATTCCGAATTAAACATTGAAAAATCTGTGTCGTCACACCTTAAAGCTATTTTAATAGTTTATCTTACTGTAGACATATTATAATAGCGTATTGTAATTCATAGTAGATAGTTTAACAAATACTTAGGAGATGTGAATCCCGAACATCTCTTAAGTTACTACACTCACGTTAGACATTGGATAAGAGATGTCAAACCCCGTAAACATCTCCGACGCCGTTCCACTCATATTTATTTACCATTATTTTAACTTACATAAGATCTTTTAGTTTTGACTCGAGTGTTTTTTCTTTTCAATTCGCTCGAGTCAGCTTGAGCATTTTAGGATTTGAAGACCTTATTTCTGGAGGACGAAGACGAAGATTTATACTACTATTATTTACTATATTTATTCCACTGCATTCATACTGTTCCGCTGCATTATTTGTTTATCTCTCATATGTGTAATTCTGATTTTGTATTATATAAGTATAATCAAATGTTTTGTATACAACTTCATGAACTGTTATTTGATTATTATATTTTGTCATTCCGCTGCGAGATTCTGTTTTATTTTTCTCTTCCTCTATTTTTTCTTATTTACCCCATAACAATCCGCCCTTCTGTATGGTTTGAGTCGGCACGTGTGTCTACTTAAAACGTACAAAAAGACAGGATGTTACACATCACTTAACATCACTTCAATGCTAAATTTATTTTTCCATTTCTTAATTCTATATTTTGCTACTACTTAATTTTGTTTTTTTTACATGCTGCTTATTGCACTGTTTTTAAGTTTCTTTATTTTCATTAAGCATTTAATACTTTTTTTTGTTGGTATATTTTGCTATAATGCAATCGTAAAGTGTCATTTGAACCAACTGATATTTTATTTAAATTACTATTATTTTTTGTTGAAACCATTTTCTATAAAGCTTTATAGTTATATTTTGTACCTGGTTTTTTGTTTTGTTCTTAAAATTATACATTTCATACGATGATACTATATAGTATCATTTTCGTACCTAATGCTACATTTTTGCTACTGGTGTTTGTTGGCATTGAAGTGGTGTAAGAGGAGGTGAGAAATATTATCATGGCAAAGTGGCAAACCCAGGTGACGCGACAGTGTTCAAATGATGCGACGTGGATAGATTTAGATGAATTTACGTTTGCATAGTTTATTCGGTGGTTGTGGGTGGTGACTAGAGGGTGGATGCAACAACTATTTTTTGTTGAGGCGGCGGTTGCGACTGCAAAAGGTAAAGATGTTCGGGAGTAACGACAATGTTGAGTGACATGGAAGTGTGGTTTGGTGGAAAACTTGCGATGGGAAGAAACAAACATATGCATTCGGGCTAATTTATAAAGTTGGTGGTCTAAAGATTAAAAGTTAAATCAAGATTACCCTTTGAACAAAATTTCCCATTTTAGAAAGCATGTTTTCTACACTGTTAAATCTACAATGTAGTTGAAATTGAAAAAATTGTACCTAAGTTTCGAGAATGTAAATAAATATCCATCAAAATCAACCTTAAAATGATATTTTATTTCCAAACGCAACTTATTAGTTAGATAAATTACTGCCTAGGCAAATACTATTCATATACCGAAAATTGCTATATATACACTGGAAAATTTTACTAAAATCAGAAGATATACCATGTTTTTACTTAATATGCACCACACAGATACAAAATTACCTCTAATTTGAAATAAAATAAAACTCTTATGTCATTTTAGTAGCTTTCTCTCTCTCATGCACCAATTAAAATAAGGTTCTCAAATTCACTTTTGTAAATTTCAATTTTTAAATTCAAACACCTTAAATGGAATTCAAATTATTTAATCATTTATATATACCAAATTTAATTTAATTTTTGAATATTGATATGTTAAACTATTTCAATTTTGATGTTAAATTTAAACTCGATTTAATTTAAGTAAGAGATAGAGAAGAATTCAACACCGTACAAATTTATTGATTTCGGTAATAATTTTAATTTTTAATTTTTATATTTAATTTGAAGTGAAAAACGTTAAAATTGACTATGCATGAATAAAACCCGAAAGTGTATAAATAGAATTTTGATGTCCAAAAGGAATTTAAATTTAATTCAACCGACGATGTTAGAAATTTTAGTTACTTTATGAAAGAAATTATATTGATTGTACTATGAATTTGTAATTCTTTAATATTGATTTTTATTTTTATTTTTTTAAATAGAGATATTTTTGTTTGATATTTTATGAAATTTTTCTATGATGTAGGTAAAACAATTAATGGTGTATGAATAGAATTTGCCCACTACATTGTATTTTCAAAATAAAATTTTCTCATATTAAATAATTTATTTTTAACTTCGAAACAATAAAAAAAATAACTATCGATACACAAGTCCGCCTTAAATATTTTATAATAATACCAGATTTCTAGATTGATTTAAAAAGTATTTTTACCCTGAAATTATTTATATCAGCTGAGAATTTAATAGTTATGAATTTATTATTAATCTATACTATTTCTCTATAAAACCTAATCCAAAGTTCTTTGAAGATTGTTTCCGTCACACAATGTACCATACAAAATTCCGACAACGTCCCTTTCTTTTCTCAGATCACTTTTACAACAAACTCAAAATCTTATATATATATATATATATATATATATATATATATATATATATATATATATATATATATATATATATATATATATATTCTCTCAAATATAACTCTATTTTATCTCTTTTCTTTGTTTTTTTTTTCAAATCATACAGCTCAGATCCGCCATGGCCGAATATCTTTCTTTCTTTTAAGCTCAAAATCCGAAACTTTGGTTAAAAAAAGCTAAAGAATAGTTAATGGTACATGCTCACTGCTTTATTCTGTAATTAATTGATATTTTATAGAATTCTTTTGAGATATTTTTAGTGAATTTAAGGCTTTATTCAAGCTCCAGATGTCGAGATATCACTTTGGACGAAATCGGATCCAGATCCGATTTGAATCTCGAGAAGTAATTCAAGGGAATGTTTTAAGCGCAGAGTTTGAAAATTTTTATAATATAAAAAAGAAAAAGAAAAAAGAAAAAGAAAAGAGGTTTTTGGCGCCTATTTTATACAATTGGCATTAGTTTATTGTTTTAACAGTTTGTGCATGTTTGTCTTTTTTGTGCTTGCTGTTGTCTGATTATTTGTAGAATGTGGCACAGAAATCTTGAAACTATAGCTTCATAACTCAAATAAATATTTCCAATTTTAGCTTAAGGATATATCTTTTTTTTTTGTAGCTAATGGTAAGAAGGAGAAAACAAAACTTGCATTGAAAAAATAAGGATCTGTTTAAATATGATGGTCAGTTCATGTAAAGATGGAAAAGGAGGAATAGATAATGGGAAATATGTTAGATATACCCCTGAGCAAGTAGAAGCTTTAGAAAGGTTGTATCATGAATGCCCGAAACCGAGTTCAATCCGTAGGCAGCAGTTGATTAGAGAATGTCCTATACTTTCAGATATTGAACCAAAGCAGATTAAAGTTTGGTTTCAAAATAGAAGGTATGCTTCTATTACACGATCATTTGTATTATTTCTTGTTTTGTTGTTGTATGTTTGCTTAAATTTGCACGTTTATTTTCATGAGTGTAGATGTAGGGAGAAACAAAGGAAGGAATCTTCGAGATTGCAGGCGGTTAATAGGAAGCTTTCTGCTATGAATAAGCTTTTGATGGAAGAGAATGATAGGTTGCAGAAGCAAGTGTCACAATTGGTTTATGACAATGGATATTTTCGGCATCAAACACAAAATGTATTCTTTCATCATTTTTTTTATTATTAATGTTTTATAAGAGAAGGCTGAGAAGCAAAAAATAACATTTGCCTTGAACGAAGAACGTTGGCTAAAAAACTGTCAAATTTCCAAATACATATCAGTCCAGCATTTCCCTTTCAGATGAGGAACCTAAACCAGTAGTGTATTTTAAAAACAAATTTGACAGAACTCAAAAAGGAAAATGGAGCTACTATGCTACTTAAATCTGTCTTCTATTTGTGCATCATTTGTAATTTATTTTTTTATTTTGTTATTTTAAGGTTGCATTAGCTACTACAGACACGAGCTGTGAGTCAGTAGTGACGAGTGGTCAGCACAATTTGCCACCTCAGCATCCGCCAAGGGATGCTAGCCCTGCTGGGTAAGAACCACATTATTAATGCCTCTCTTCTTCATATATTTTGTTCTAAATTTTTGAGTTTGTTATGTTAGCATGACCGGTGAAGTTCATTCATTTGTGTGTGTGTATAGACTGATGTCCATAGCCGAAGAAACTTTATCAGAGTTTCTATCGAAGGCAACTGGAACTGCTGTGGAGTGGGTCCAAATGCCTGGGATGAAGGTTTAACTTTCAATATATGTCTATTTAATCATAATTAAATATGTTGGTGAAAACATATAATAATCATTTGGATGTGTTGTAGCCTGGTCCGGATTCCATTGGAATCGTTGCTATCTTACATGGTTGCACGGGTGTGGCAGCACGTGCTTGTGGCCTAGTTAGTTTAGAACCCACAAGGGTAATTTTCAATGATATTTGAACTGCAAAATATTAATCATGTGGCAACTAATCAATAGGGTGTTCTGATGGTTGATACAAATTTTGAATTTTGCTTGGCAGATTTCCGAAATTTTGAAAGATCGTACATCATGGTTTCGTGACTGTCGATCTGTAGATGTCATAAATGTGTTGCCTGCTGGAAGTAATGGAACCATTGAGCTTCTCTACGTGCAGGTAAAATATCAATATCCGTTGATATATATGGATTTGTTTAGTTGATATCCTTGTGTTTTATTTTGGTCCTCGCTAATCAGAGTATGTAATTTACGATGCACTTTAAAAATTAAAAAGGATTTATTTTCTCCGAGTGAGGACTTCTGTAGATAAAATAGCTATATCAATATGAAAGGTATCAAAAAATTTGGAGTGCTAAAGATGACGACGTTGTGTTTAAAGGATGTTGTAATGAATCAAATGAAGATATTTCAACAAAATTGATGATGGTGTAGAATTTTTATCTAGTTAATGCATCGATACAATTCATTGCTTTTCAGCTTTATGCTCCTACTACGTTGGCACCTGCTCGAGATTTCTGGTTGCTTCGATATACATCGGTTCTGGATGATGGCAGTCTAGTGGTATGCTATGAGAACAAATAATATGAAATATATTACCATCTCTTCATCGGATGTTGGCGTACCTCATATCATAGATTATGAAATTGTTAGGTTTGTGAAAGATCGCTTAACAGCACACAAGGTGGTCCGAGCATGCCTTCTGTGCAACCTTTTGTTAGAGCAGAAATGCTTCCAAGTGGTTACTTGATAAGGCCATGTGATGGCGGAGGGTCTATAATTCACATTGTTGATCATATGGACTTGGAGGTATAATCCAATTTAATAAATATTAATATAGCTAAATGTCTTTATCTATAAAGAATTATTATTCTCCGTCAACAAGATACTCTCACACCCTACAATTTCTCGAGTTCTTTCATTCCAAGTATATTAAAGTGGAGCGTTGAAGTATTTTTGAAGTGCAAATAACATTTCCACCCTTGTATGTTTTCGCCACTCGCGACTTTGAATTTTTACTAACATATCTCTGAATGACCATATAGCCCTTACTTTCGGACCATCATGATTACTATTTTCTTTGGAATACCAAGTTTAAAATTGAAGCTAACTTCCGGTCACTATTGTTTTGATGTGGATAAAGTATTCTAGCTGTGGAAGGATTTGTGCTGAGAGTGCCTTACTGTAATGAATGTTAGGTTTTGTGTGCACTAACATATTTTGCTGTCAAAGCAGCCATGTAGTGTGCCTGAAGTTTTACGTCCACTTTATAAATCTTCTACCGTGCTTGCTCAAAAGACAACGATGGCGGTAAGTGCAACTGTTATGTACTGTTGTGCCCTCATGTATCTGTGCTATTGAACATATTCTCACTCAGTCCTGTTGTGTTTCTTCAAAATAGGCTCTACGGCATCTAAGGCAAATATCACATGAATTATCTCATTCTAATATCACTGGATGGGGACGAAGACCTGCAGCTTTGAGAGCACTTAGCCAGAGATTGAGCAGGTTTTTTAAATAAACAACCTCGTATTTTGTTATATGTGTTTTTTATCCCTTGCGTTTTTCAGATTTAAAATTCTGTTAAGTAATAACATATAAACCATGTAGGGGATTCAATGAAGGTGTAAATGGCTTTGCTGATGAAGGATGGTCTCTGATCAACAATGATGGAGTTGACGATGTTTCCATTCTCATTAACTCTTCACCGAATAAAATGATGAGCTTGAATCTTGGTTTTTTGAATGGCTTTCCTTCAACTGTCACTTCTGTGCTGTGCGCCAAGGCATCCATGCTTTTGCAGGTAAGCATAATAGTAGTAAATTTTTAGTGGAAATGTTAACCTATATAGGATGATTATATATCTTTATGATTTTTTTATGGTAAGGGTAAATTTGGATTCGGGTGGAAAATATATTTTGTAACAGCTTTGTGTATGTACAATATTTAATAGAATAAAGCCAGTTACCAAGTTAAACAAAGGTCAACTTTGGTTCACCTTTTTTTTTTTTTTTTAAAGAAAAATTATTTTCAATCGGTAATAACCACATTAAAATTTGTTTAAATAGGCACCTGATGTTAGCACTTAGCACTACCATTTCCTGATACCAATGGAAATACTCTGTTATACCAAGCTATCTCAATAAAGAGTGTGTGTTTTTGGTGCCTATAATTGTTAGCTTATTGTGTATGTGTGTGTGTGTCTTCTTGAATATTAATCTATACTGATTCTTTATATGTTTCATTTATTTTAGAATGTATATCCTACAATGCTTTTAAAGTTTTTACGAGAGCACCGATCAGAATGGGCAGACAGCAGTATAGATGCGTATTCTGCTGCATCTGTCAAAACCAGTCCTTGCACCTTACCTGGGGCCCATATATCTGGTTTTGGTGGTCAGGTTATACTTCCATTAGCACATACACTTGAGAATGAAGAAGTAAGCAGTTTGATTGAAGTAGTTACAATCATCATACCAATTTTTTTCCCAGTAACATGTTAGTATTTACTCTTTACATTTTTTGACAGTTTTTGGAGGTTATTAAACTGGAGAACATAACTCACTTTCAAGATGTCATTGTGCCTCGGGATCTTTTTCTCTTGCAAGTAAGTCTTCAAGCACATTAACCAAAAAAAATAAAAATAAGAAGAAGTTCAATGCACATTTTAAATGATTCATGTCGATACAGTGCATTGTTGTTTTTTTAGCATTATGCTGTATATGAATGTATACAGGGGGTCTTCTTATGTTAACGTTGCTTGTAAAAATGTAAGCTTCTTCCAACATCTACTTGTAACTTGATTATTAGAATACAAACTCCTCCGCTTCTTAGTTCTGCTTACATATTAATCTTTTGTTTTGATATCAAATTGAATTGGGAGGTTTATATAATGCACTTTCAACTTTCAACTTCTTTCAGTTCTGCAGTGGTGTGAATGAGAATGCAGTTGGTAGTTGTGCAGAGCTTATCTTTGCTCCAATTGATGCATCTTTTGCTGATGATGCCCCTTTATTGCCTTCAGGCTTCCGGATAATGCCCTTTGACTCTTTGAGTGTAAGTACATTTGATACTAGTATGAAAATAGGGCATCTGTACCATAAAACATAATTGATAACTGTAAATTTGTTTTAAGAACTATGTGCATTCAGTTTTGCAAGCAATTATGTTCTACGTAAAAAATGGAGCCAATACTGTGATAAAAAAAGTTTCCGAATCTCTCCAATTTAAATATTGTAAACAGATTCGATTTACATTCCAACTCGAACTCAGTTAAAATCACAATTGATAAAAATCATTCGGTCCATACTGATATATCATACTTGAATCCACAATACCAATTTTAATGTTTTCTAAACAAAATAAAAATAGAACAAGCGAGAAAGTTGAGCTTTTAGTTTAAGGCGTAAAAGTTCAAATTTCAAAATCAATTTCAAAGTGTGTACAAACCTCAACATATGGATCTTGTAGATCTACGATTTACGATCTGAATCCCGTTGTGATAAAATGTTTGAACTTTCCGATTTGAATCTCATTTTGAAACCTTGTTGTAAATACAGTATTTTAAAAGTTTGCAAAACAGATATGCATCTGAAAACCAGCACAAATTAGAGATATGTTGGGTAACACGCTCTGCATCTGAAATATGTAGTGATATAGAAATCTTTAATGCAGGAAAACTCAAGTCCAAATCGAACTCTTGATCTAGCATCTTCTCTTGAAGTTGGATCAGTAAAAGGTAGAGTTGGTGGCGATTTGAACAAAAATTATGGAAGCACAAAATCCGTGTTGACAATAGCATTCCAATTTGCTTTTGAGAATCATCTTCAAGAAAACGTGGCAATCATGGCAAGGCAATATGTCCGTAATATAATATCATCTGTCCAAAGAGTTGCACTAGCACTATCACCTCCTCGTATTAGCTGCAACAGTGGAGTCCATGCAAGTCCTGAGGCAGCTATGCTTGCAAGCTGGATTTGTCATAGCTACAAGTATGATAACATTTAAAGATCATAATATTACATAGTCTTGTTGAATGAAAATACATCTTATGGCAGTCATTTGTTCCTCGTATTTGCAGGAGCAAATCTGGGGTGAACCTCCTTAAAACTGTGATGGAAGGCAGTGATTCGGTTGTCAAATCACTTTGGCAGCATGCAGATGCTATTGTTTGCTGTTCCTTAAAGGTTTGAACTCGCATTTTTTGCTTTTATAATGACTACACATGGACGTTATCGTATTATTCTTCTGTTCATGACATGCGAGTTACTTATTTGAAATTGTTGATTAATCCTTTAGGAAGAGGGTGCTGAGAGCATATAAGATAGAGAAGTAATTATATTACTACCAAAAATTTCAACTTTCTTACCCTTGCACTCTTACTACCATTGCTCTTCGCCATCCATTATTACTGCTCACTTCTTCACTTGAGCTTGGTTACTTTGTTGCTTGAATGGTTCGAAATAAAAGAGTGAAACTCTATTCATAGTGTCCTCACTTTGAGAAAGATCTAGACACGGATAAATCTTGAAGAATGTCATCAAGTTTTACCTTTAGCCTTTCTAGGTTATGAGAACATTAGAACATCTGGATTTTTTTTTGTCTTAAGGATAGTTTTGAATAGGTAAGAGGGATAGTGATTTTATATTTTTCATGCACTCCATCAACAACTACTCTCTCTTAGTTGTTAGAGTCATCCAGCCGACCTTTCTCAAGTTGGAGCTTTGTTACCGGTATACGAATCGATATGCTATGTGTTGCGAAAATGTTACAAACCATATATAACACAGATATTATGAGTGTTTGATCAGGGCGGTCAGTCGAAACGAAACGTCTAGCCGCTCTGATTAAACCTAATCCTAATATATTGTGTTAAACAGTATGTAACATTTTCGATCACATCTCAAGGATTTCATACACAATATCTCGTGTCCGGTGGTGTTTTGGATGCTATAAGTGTATATCGGATGTACATCTCGGATTGACATCTCATATCTTAAAATGCATCTTGGAAATCCGTGTAATTTATCAGATTAAATTTATTTATTTTTTAAAATATTTTTTAATGTTTGCTATTAAAAGAAAAATTATAACACACTTAATTTGCATAGAAAGATAGTCATTGCAGTAGAAAGAGAATATTGATTTTTTTTAGGAGCAGAGTAACTTGATTAGTTTGGTAGTAACCGAAGAATTTTTTTCTCCATTTAAAAATTAGTAAAAGAAAAATAATCATTTGTTGTGACTTACCTGTATAAAAGTAAAACAGTAGGATTAAAGGGATTATTAATAATTGGTAGCATATTCTGTTTGGATCATATAAAAAGTAAAAATAATAATAGAAAAACATATAATTTCAGAAGATATCTCGGTCCCGATCCAAACTTCTGTTGATATTTTAATATATTGGAAGAAATGAGCGTCAATATGAACGAGATTTGATGTTTCAGCTCGTTCGAATGCAAAAAGAAGATATCGAGCGAGATATAAGACTTTGATTTGTACCGATAGAAATAAAATAATGGAAATAATTTAATTCTCCCAGCTTTTTTTTTCTTTTTTTTTTGAAAAATTGTATTGAATGATTTCATTTTATTTGGTGCATCTACTTTTCATCATCTCTAGTTACATGGATGATTGTTTTGATCCATGTAACATAACATTGTATTCTTGTAGTACAACGGCTGCTTTATATATAATTGTGTTCTCCTTTGGTGAATTCATTTTATTTGGTGCTTCCTTTCACATTAATCTTAATCTTGTCCTCTGCATCTTTAATGCAGAATGGATACCGTGTTGTTTTCTTTGCATAACTTTAATTAAAGTTTAGTGAAAATGCTAGCACAGTTCAATATGTCAAATTTGACAAAATTAAATTTTTTTTTGAAAATTTTGAAATATATAATAGCCAATCCAATTCGCTACTGTCCAATAGTAATTGGATCCAAAGGTTGAATGGATCAGATGCACATTTGAAATTTAGGATCCACTTTTAAACCATATCAAATTGTTGTACAGTTAAAGCGCTTAGCGGTTCCATAACGGTGGAGGTGCAAAAAGTTATAGCGGAGATAAAGCAATGATATAGCAAAAAATAGTGCAAGTGCAAAAAGCTATATCTAATGTTAATGTATTCTCATTCCCACATTATTTGTGTTGTAAAAAGAAATACGGTCTAATCTTATATAACAAAACCGAAATATCATGATTTATGCAATCCATATTTGGTGACTACAATGGATTTCTAACTTATATTGAGCACTTATGCCTTAAAATTAGGTCTTTAATCCAACTTTGTTGATTTGGTTAAAAAGAAAACCAGTCAAATCGAAATTTTTATATTAGTGTTGCTAAAACGGGTGCTAAAAAACCTTTGATTTAGTGGGTGTAGCAGAAAATAGTGGGGCTTAAAACGGATGTACCGTTTAATAGCGTTATATTGAAAAAACGTAGCAGTCGAAGAGCGCTATGCGCTGTAGCGGAGATTTTGTAGGGCTTTAGTGAAGCTTTAACTGCACAATTAAATTGAATGTGGTCTAAATCCATTGAATATGATCAACCCTATTTCACTCAAAGCTTATCTATTTTGATGTTTGGATGATCTGAAATTGAAGACTTAGACTATTTATAGTTCACTTTACGAGGAGATCTAAACACGAATAAATTTAGAATAGGGGGAGTCATCTAAGAGTGAAAAATAAACATTTTGTTTTTTCTAGATTAAATTAACTGTAGAATATTTAGAAAATATTTTTCTATCTCAGAATACTCTAGAACTATGTCATGGTAAACATCCTTAAACTTATTTAGGCGACGCTTAAAGGTAAATTGATTATTAAGTACTTATTTTCATAAAAAATAAATCAAAAGTCGTATACTAAAAAGCTCTTAGAGTGCTTAAACAACAGTTAATAGCGGTTCTCCCCTTTTTTAAGCGAAATCAACGGTTTCAACTCAAAACTTAACGTATGCATTTCCTTTAGTTTGTAGATTTGCAAACTTCAATATAACGAAAGGGTAAGAATTCTATTTGTGGGTTACTTTTGATTTATAGAATTATCATAACAAGTTTGTATTATAGTATGTAAAAATAAATTTTAGTCCTAAAAATGCTAATACCTAAGCCATAGTTTTCAAAAGCTCAGCCTGATATTTCAAAGCACAATTTCCTTGAGCATCATCAAGTGCCTTGCTTTGTTTCACGTAGCTATGGAATAGGTGGGAGAGTTGGTAAACGATAGCTTGGCCTTAAAAACCATTAGCAAATTAGTAAAACCTTCTTTTTTTGGATTCTGATATCTTGGGTTCAAAAATGTTATATGTATGTGTGTGTACATACACACACATGTGTGTGTGTGTGTGTGTATATATATATATATATATATATATATATATATATAGAGAGAGAGAGAGAGAGAGAGAGAGGTGTGTGTGTGTATGTAGCTGCATTTCTTTACTAATAACACGGTGTTTGGTCTATATTTGCAGGCAATGCCGAATTTCACCTTCGCAAACCAAGCAGGACTAGACATGCTTGAAACAACATTAATCGCTCTTCAAGATATCACATTAGAGAAAATATTTGACGATGAAGGTCGTAGAAATCTTTGCTCCGAATTTCCTATTATAGTGCAGCAGGTACTTGAATTCCCTTATTGTATATATGAAAATTATTAACTAGACTAGACTTATCATTCGATTCTTTATTTAAAATTACATACATAATACAGGGTTTTGGTTGTCTTAATGGTGGTATATGTGTTTCGAGCATGGGAAGATCGGTGTCCTACGAGAGGGCAGTTGCCTGGAAGGTGATGAATGATGAAGAAGAGGCTCACTGTATTTGCTTCATGTTTGTTAACTGGTCTTTTGTTTAAGCCTGCTTTGAAGTGATAACTGAGTAAGATCATGCATTTACTTATCCAACGTATATCATTCTATGTATTTAGGATTCATACGTCGCTAAATGATGTTTCTTTGAACTAAATGATGTTGCACTAGATTTAATATTTTGCTAAACTGCCTTTTAAACTCAATCACCTTTTATGGTACAAGATGCATATAAAGGTTTTCATACTGTATTGACAATTTTGATAAATAGTTATGTTCTATAAATATTCAGCAGCTGCTTAATTATTCTTGCAGCTATAAACTATAAATGCTATGCAAAGGTGAAGTGCTTTTCCAATTTTACGCAAATAAACAATTTTCGAGCAGTCACTGATTCAAATAAATACAAAACTAGAATAAATAGCAACGTCAACTAAGATGATCGCTACACTCCGTGAGGGTATTCAGATATGTCCTTAATATGAACTGATACATTACTGCATCAATCTACGTACTGAAAGTTCATCAGAACTAATATATACTGGAATACACAATAACATCAGGATATGAAAAAAATAGATCAGAAAGGATAATCAAATCCAGTGCACTATAAATTGACTAGCAATGAGAAATATATGAAAGACCATATTTTTCAAGGAGTTTGCATACTAACTGAAAACATTATTATTGCTTATGATGAAATAAATAAAGCTATATGCAGTTCTGCATACGGCCCATGTATATTACATTTCATATTTAAGTGGAAACTAGAAAATAACGAATAATACATGCCTACATAAAAGCTTCTTCAATTTAATTACTACATCAAGCCTCCTCGACACTGTTGTTTGAGTTGGAGGTGCTTTCTGCATTCGATACATCTCCATTAGTAGCCTCAGTTGTTTGGTTATCAGAATCCGTTGCCTCATTATTCTCAGTTGTTTGCTTCTCTGTATTTCCGTGCTCAGTACCTGTTACTTGCTTGTTTGAATCATTTAGATCACTGTTCACAACTTGCTTATCTGAACCACTTTGCTCATTATCAGTTTCTTGCTTATTTGAGTCATTTTGTTCGTTATCAGTTTCTTGGTTATTTGAATCATTTTGCTCGTTGGTAGTTTCAACTGTTTGCTTATCTGAATCACTTTGCTCATTTGTCGTTTCAACTGTTCCCTTTTCTGAATCATTTTGCTTGTTTGTAGTTTCAACTGTTTCCTTTTCTGAATCATCTTGCTCATTCGTGGTTTCGGCTGTTTTCTTGTCTGAATCATTTTGCTCATTTGTAGTTTCAACTATTTCTGAATCATTTTGCTCGTTTGTAGATTCAACCATTTGCTTATCTGAATGATTTTGTTCATCAGTGCTTTCAACTGTCTGTGTATCTGAAAACTGCGATGTTTGAATATTCGGATTATTTTCTTCATTTTTCTCATTTTGTGCATCTGCATTATTTTGCTCATCCGTAGTAGTGTCAACTGCTTCCTTATCTGAATCATTCTGCTCATTATTCTCAGTTTTTACCACATTTGGATCATTTTGCTCACTGTTCTCAGTTTGTTCATCAGAAGTGGTTTTTTCACTGTTTCCATTGGAGTTCTCATTTCTGTTTTCCTCAACAGTAGCAACTTCCTCAGACGATGATTCGCTGTTTTTCTCCAAAACACTTTGATTTTCCAAAACATTTTCATCGTGGGGCTGTTCTTCTTTAATAGATTCATTCTCTTCTGCACCTCTTTCTTCATTCGACTCTTGACCTTTGTTGTTTTCATCTTCATTAGAGTTAGCTTGCGATTCACCTTCTTCTACATTTTCCTCTTTATCATTACTATTTTCGCCTTCAGAATCATCTTCTTTACTTTTCCTAAGAATGGAGCTAATATCTTCATCGGAATTCAACAGATTAGCATTCTCATCCGCATCTTTTCTTTCATTTGCGTTTTCCTCCTCTTTAGCTTCAGTATTTTCTTCAGTTTCTTCGTCTTCAGAATGTTCTGAATCGTTCCTATCATCTTCTGCTTCAGTTTCACTTTCTTTTACAGTGTTTTCATTTTCATTTTTGTTTTGACTATTGTTATCCGTGACATTTGGTTCGGATTCTCCGCTTTCATTTCCAACTTCAATTGTTTCTTCTGCAGTATCGGAATTATTTTCGGGTATAATGATCTGATACCCGACAGAAGCTTTGCGCCCGAAGTATTTGGTTTCGACTCCTTGAGAATCGGATTCAGAATACTCGGATTTTTCACTGAATTTTTGTTTAGTTTGATAGAGCAACCATACCACAACACCCAAAAGCACTATTATCTGAATAATGTTTTTTGCTTTTAAAGCTTTACCTTTCATTTGATTTCTTCCCATTAATTGATAATACAACACACACGTTTCTTGTATATCTGTAGAATATAGGAAAATTATAGTTATGCAAACAGCCCAATATATGAAATGAACATAAACTAAGACTTAAAAGTGACATGTAATCAGTATATCTCAGTCGTAGGCACAAATAAAAAACATTAACAATAAAATAAATTAAGCGAAATAGGTTTCTTAATTTCAATGTGAGGCAGGAGTTCCGATTTTGTTGCCACAAAAGCATGACAGAATCCTTATTAGAATGACCACAACAACAATAATTTGACATAATTATTGACCGGCGGATTTTTTTGTCTTTACATAGCAGGTGAAAATTATGTGGCCAAGATCTATCGTGTGGCATTTTGTGTCACTGATTTATGTCCAAATAGAATTTCTTATAATAATAATAATCTCTACTATTAATAAATAGAATTCAACGAATAAAATTTCTACGACGTCTTTTTGAAATTCCGAAAATACCCACATCCATTAACGGAATCTCACCACCGGTTTACAACCTCCACCGCCTCTTCTTTCCAACTACCTATTAATTGAATTTTACTACCAATTTATCACCGACACTACTAACAAAACAAGTTGACCGCCAAAACATTTACACTTACAACACACATTCGTCTACTCATTTTTTTATTCAATAAAATGTAAATATCTCTACCTATTAGATGCACGTACATGCGGTTTATACTAGTAACAATAACAACAACAACAATAAT
The DNA here is from genome assembly GCA_030737815.1 of Allium fistulosum. Classification (NCBI taxonomy): domain Eukaryota; kingdom Viridiplantae; phylum Streptophyta; class Magnoliopsida; order Asparagales; family Amaryllidaceae; genus Allium; species Allium fistulosum. Next base: position 1,132,213,090 of record CM060906.1, on the reverse strand, counting down.
AATAGAGTTCTTGCCACAAAATAAAGATAGGTGTTGGGATACAATGATTACAATCACAAGTCTAGAACTAATTCAGTTAAACAGAAATAAATAGACTCCATCTGCCAATGCAGTGAACATTAATCATATGAATTTTATCCAGTTGACATGGTAATAAATTAACATATGCAAAATAAAAAGTCACTATAAGATGACCTGTGGCTGTAGTTTAGAAAAAATACATTTCTAACGAATGATTTGCTAACTTGTGCAAACAATACCGGAAGGTTCAGATATAAAGTACACGAAATATTAGATCAGAGCACTTATTAAAAATGGAACGACTTTTTAGTCCAAGAAGTTATCTAGATATCTGGCAACTGGCACATTAACTAGCATCAAAGTGACTTGGTACAATTTTAGTAAAAGGTACAATAATTCAAAAACAAAATATAAATATCTAAGCCATTCCCCACGTACGATATTAATTTGTAGGACACCACAGACTAAGCATACAAGTGTTCAATTTTGTAACCATACTGTATGCAAATAGCATTCAATGATATGTATGGGCGGCCACCATAACTTACTTCTGATTGCAAATGATGCTAAATTGATGATTATATTTCGTCTTTATTCCCCATAAACCACATGTATTGTCCAATATGGTTTATAAAATTATGTACGTCTTTCAAACGCCTTGTATAGTAATGATTATATGTCGACAAGCACCATTGTTCCAGTGGTTAAGTGATTCAACTTTGATGCGAGAGATCACAAGTTCGAAACTTGCGTAGCGTGATTCGAACATATAAACATATGATTTGTGTTATGTTGTCCCAGTGACATGTTGTATCTAAGTACCATTTAAAAAAAAAGATTATGTCTTTTTTTTTCACAAAAATAATAATCCAAGATCCAACATTAAAGTATGTCATTCATACAGAAGCAACAATATTTATCAATGTTAATTATGATTCGACAAAAAAGAAATACTAATGAAGGCCACGGTTTATGCAAATGTAAACATATATTTTGTTTTGAATATATTGAAATATATTTTGAGGAAAATATAATTGTAAAGGTGAAAAAAGTGTACTTGTAAAGGGGTTGTTGATCTGTTATATCTATAGTTTCAAATAAGAAGAAGTTTAGAACTTTCACATTGTCTACCTATATAAAAACATCTTTTTTAAAGATTGAAGTAATACTAAAAGATTAAAGTTAAAAGCCATTAGGGCCCTAAATAACCCACACGAAACATTATGAAACAATAATAAGATTAAAGCAGCATGTATACAAATATATGAGGATTTTGACAATCATGGCCATAAACAAAGTCAGCCTGGCGACTGCATATGACCTGGTTTACGAAGATGCACCTAAATATTCTTTGTCGTATATTTTATTTTAATACAAAAATTAAATACTTTATTTTGAATTTAAATGAATAATGTGTGTAGTTAGTAGGTTTATTAAGCAAGTATATTATGTGTTAGTATTTACATGTTGTAAATGAAAGGCTCAATTCCTTGTGTAACCATTTTTCTAAAGTTTAACAATTTTCTTTGCCTTTTATGTTCTATGCTTTATTTTATGTTATATACCTCTTTACTTTCTGTCAATTTAACAATTAGTTGTTTTCTAAATGGTTGAAGTATCTCACCTCCATATGCTATAATATTACTTTTTCCAGTATTGCATTTCACAATTTCTATATCAATATGACTTTAATTGGAAGCTGTACAAACTACATATTTAGAAGTTTGTCCGGTAGACCGGTAAGATGTACATGTCGACCACAACATCAATAAGAACTAGCACCCATAAAATCTAATTGATCGAGACATAAAGGTGTCTTAATTACAATGAATTTTATTTTAGAATCTGAAAGATTAGTCATAACTAATGATATCCAAAAATACACCTCCAAGTCGAGTTCAAGATAATTGCTATTTTTTGACAGATTGTGTTGTAATGTTCTACGAAATAAAATTACATACTGTATAATATATGATTGAGTTTAAGGTTCCATAGCTAGTTTGGACAGAAAAGTATCGTTTTAGAAGAGAATCAGGTGATAAATTTATGGTATCAAAGTTGCTATCACGATTCATGCAACTTTTTTTATGTAGTCGATTTTCTAAAATTAAAATCAACCATACATAAGGCAGATGAAAGACTTAAACAAGCTATAAAAACTATTTAAACGGTTTGTACTTTACAACCAATATATGGTCACATTTTCTATTTGTTTGTATATTTACTTCCATAGAAGTGCTTCCATGGTTAGATTCAGAATAAGATACAGATGAGTCAATTCTCTCTCTGCAATTAACCATTAACAGTACATATAGATCCATTTAATCTAAGCTATTAGGTTCTCATTCCAATGTTAAGTCCCTTCTCTAGTTTTATAAGGACGGAGAACTGCCTATAGTTCACCCATGTCTGATAAACAAACATCAGGTATACGTGCTTATGTCAAATTGAATACATTTCTTAAATTTAACGGCATGCTAACAACAATGAGATTCAAAATCGCAGATTTCAGCCATGCAAGATATAAGTATCAATCAACCTTAACCTCATACACAGCAAACTTAACTTAACACCAGCAAAACAAAAAAACCTAAAAGACCTTATCGCCGATTCCATTATTAAATAGTCTATAATCAAAATTTAAAGCACAATTCGATGCCCAATTTCTGTTAGAAAATGATAGAAGGTGGGGAAAAAAACAAACTTTGTTTTAATTTAGCAAATCACACTGACCTAAACCGAAACGAAAAAAAAAATGTCGTAAATCCCATCAGAAAAACGCAGAGAAATCTCTATTTACACTGCTAACAAGTAAATAGGAAAAAATTCATTAAAAATTACCAGATTGAGAACAGAATGCGAAGAATGAGATCCGAATCGCAGTTCAGCAGCGACTGGTTAACAGTTAGTGAACTGTAGACTCCAATTGTTAGACTTGTTTGGAGTAGCTAGTATTGAGATCTGTGAACAATGTTTTGTCGAAATAAATGGAGAATTTAATGAAGTGGCGGTGGGGATGATGAGGTAGTTATATAATTTTAACATTTTAAAATTTTCCTAAATTGCCCTTGTTAAGCAATGACTTCCGAGATCGTCTCCGCAAGGAATTTCTATTTTCATGCATAATAATATTTATAAATAGTTCAGAGTTTATTGTAAAGTGAAGTGACATGAACCATGAAATAAATGATTCACGGTCAAGCTAGAATCAATCATAAGAAATGAAAAAGTAACCTTTAGCCAAAATTTCAAATTGAAGGAAAGTAGGGAATGATTAAAATGAATGAAAGCGACGAAAATGATAAAAGTTAAATGTGCTACTTTACTTCTTAAGTCGTACAAGTACATGTAAGGTGGCTTTGCAAGCCGACAGGGGATGATTTCTGATTTGATCCTTTGAATTAATAATTTGACTGATAGATCGTCTATGTCCACTTAGCACTTCTATTATCCATTTGGATTACAATTAGATGACTAGAACATAACAAATTCAAAATACAAAGAAATAGGCAGGAATTTGAACGAAGTTTCCCTGTATTTCCTCAACCAACTCCACCCCGATCAAAAATGGGCTTAGGTTGAAAAACAAAACTCTTCAAAATATTTGTTGACGTCGTCTGGGAATAGAACAACCGAGATCCAAAAAAGTAGGAAGAATGGGTCACGTTGGACTCTCTAAGCTGCGATGGGGAGGCTAGATATGTGAGGGGTCGTCGCGCGTGAGTATCGACTATTGACATTCGGTCGGTAGTATGCCATAAATAGTATGCTGTAATGGTATTTGACTAATGTAGAGTGGCAGTCAAGGGCAGTGCAATAGAAATTCGAAGAAGAACCCGTCGTATACCTCAGAACGCATAAGATATAATATCATTATCACATTGATATAAAATAGGCGAGACAACAATATAACCAAATGGAACCAAATGGAACCAAAATGCAGCAGATCCATTACAGTTATACAAAGCAAATACCCATTGAGTTTATACATTAGATAAAATATACTCTAAGGAATTGTGGTGCTGAAATAGCTCCATGGCACTGCACAAAAGCTCCAAAAATAGTTATATGAAAGCGCTAACTACTTGCTCGTCCTTAGCACAGCTTCATGCACTATCTCATACATGCTATCTCTAATTTACTCATTTAAGAATACCCGAGATGATAAAAAGCAAAACAAATAATCTTGGGTCAAACATAAGTCTGGTATGAGCGAATCTATAATCTCTAGATAAATAAAGCGAGAGCACAAGGTGCATAGAATCATACCTGATATGCCTCTACGCAAGTTAGCACATAACACAATATATGCTATATTATCATCATATATGGATACCGTACTAAGTACATTAAAGGGTGTCGGAATTTCTAACTCACTAGTACCTATATCACATGACTCCCATACCAGTCACATAGTAATAACAACAAATGCAACAAAGAAATCAATCAACCAGCACTAAGGTCTCGAATCACCACTAAATTGTCTTTGGATATATGGTAACGCGTACAACCCTTGCTAAGGTTTTGTCATCACTAAGGCTTTGCCATCACTAAGGTGAGCTAGACCATCACTAAGATTTTGCCATCGCTAAGGCTTAGCCATCTAAGGTTTTGCCATCACTAAGACGAGTTAGACCATCACTTAGGTTCAAGGTACACAGGTGAGCGTCTTCACATACCCTTGCTCTACTATCATATGTCATTATCTCTAAGTTATTCATCCTTCCCTTCGGTACATGACTCGAAAGTAGAATATATTTTTCATTCCACTCCATCAACTCAGATCGTTGAACGTGCCTCCTTGGACCATCACTAAGTCCCATGAATACTTCTCACTTGAAGTACTTGATCCAAACGACTCACATTTTGTTGATTCGTCAAAGCTCTAAACTCTTTACAAAGTCCTAGGATTCCCCATGTCAAGCTTGAAGTAATACATCAATTCTCTCATGTATGGCCCAAAGCAAACTCATGGAATCCCCATGTCATTGCCCCGTCTTCACAATGCTTCATTTCGATCATCTTTTCATCATAACTTGAGATACATCCATCAAATCAACTTGTGATAAATGACAAAAGCTTCTCTCTCTATCATGATCCTTCCCTATCGATCGTGCCACCAAAGGATCAATGAAGATCGATCGCCTTCAATACTTGGCTAAATTTTTTGGCCTTCTCGAGTGACTCCCAAAGGTACACTATGCTTTCCCCAGAGTTTTCACCTTCTTGGCCCAAAGTAGCTTCACATTTCCACCATATTTGTACAACTTCAGCCTTCGAAGCACATTAATGTGCTTTTGGTCATAACCCATCATCCACCAATCCAATTGACCAACGATCGATCATGTGGCCTCAATACATCTCCTCGAACCTCTTTATCGATCGATCTTGACTGGAGTACGATGCCGATTGATCGGTGGTAGGATCGATCAGTGGTAAACCACCTTGAAGTTTTCTCCACATTTTTGCTTAAGTAGCTCAAAGGCTTGCTTGTGCATGCCTCATGTAAACCCAAGCCAACTCCCAAAATTTCAAACACCGGCACACTTTTTTATTTTGCCCACCATGATCGATCGGTGTTGATCCATAGGGGTTGGTTGGTGTCGGTTGATCAACTTTGCACCAAAACTTTGCCCAAGCCATTTGGCTCCCTTTTTCATCAATCGTCCTCTGATTTTCCGACTCCAATCTGAACGCAAAATCCAAACTCTATCGATACGTCTTCAATCTTCTATGATATATCCATATTCAGAAATGCACATCGATACACTATCTCTTATTCTAAGCAAGCGAACACACAAAACAACTAAACAAGCATCACATCTAATACAATACAGGCATCATATAAATCATAATGCAATCTAACATCCGTATGACACCACAATGCATGGAAATTCATATAAAATCAATTGTAAAACATTTAAATTCATTTATAAAACACTTAAAAATCTAAGTAAATGAAAGATCTAGTTTTTAATCTTAAATAGGCTTCAAAAACACATTTTTAAACATATAAAACATTTTAAAAGACTGTGAGATGATAAATCACCTCAAATAATTACCAAAGACAACAAAAAAACAAGGCATATCTAATGTATAAAGCCAAGCATGAATCCCAAGACAACAAATATTGAAATCCCAAAAGCTCCCTTGCTAATTTCTATATTAATCTCCCTTTGATTGCTTGAATGGCCTAATTTTAATAAGGATTAAGGATGGTTTTGGTAATAGAAGATTAATGGAGGTTAGAAGATGTTTTTGGAAAATGAAATACCGATTAGGGATTTTTTTCATTAGTTGTAATTTGTTAAGACCTCGAAATGAGTTAGTGGAGTTTAGTTTAATTACTCACTAATCAGTCTAACTTCAAATAGTCAAATCTCTTAAACTATAAGGCCAAAAACCTATTATGACTACTCTACGTAAAAGCAAATCATCATATCTTTCATTAAGAAGTGGTTTCAGATTCTAATTTGTATTCTATCAAAAGTTATAGCTCTTAAAGGTTTTAAGGGTCAAAATTGTCTGTAACTAATTTCAAGGGTAAAAATGCAACTCTTAATATTTCCCAAAGCTATAGCTAATCAAACCCAAGTTTCTTATAAAAATAATATTCTTACGATCTTAGATTTGTTAAAATGTGGGTCGTTACATAAGACATGCATTTCTATGCTTAAATCCAAGACTTGGGTTCAGATTTCAACCCTAACTAACCTAGGTTTTGAAAAGCCCAAATTTCTGATAATTTCTTGTTTTAATGCAATTTGACCTTGGATTGGTTGGAATAAGTCAAAACTTAGGAATGCAGCATAAACTCAACATCGTCGTCATCAATTTCAATCCAATTTCGCACAAAAAATCAAGCTGGTCCACGATTATTGAAAGTTTGAATTAATTTCTACTCTTACTTTGAGATATTTGATGTTTTATTTGTAAACATGAAAGCAATAAAAATCCATTTTTTTCATTATCACATGACATTTCCCTAAAAATGATATTTTTAATCAAAAATAATAATTAGGAACTCTATTCTTATTCATATGAATTAATATAGATATAATAGAAATTATTTTAGAATTTAAGATATGTAGCATTTTCATCATTGTAACACCCTGCTCTGGCACTCATGTCCGGAGTTGAGGATACTACATCCAAATCATAGTGCTATCACAGTAGTGTCACAACTTAACATGAGTATATCGAAATATAAAATCATTCAAAGTACATGATTTTAAGTGGAAGTAATATTATACATTCATATCATCATATCTGTGTAGTCAATTCCCCGATATTACCCCGATTTATCGCCGATATATCCCATAGCGGACTTTTGGGGCAACGATATTCCTATATAGCGGCCCAATATAGCGGATCCACTATTATCCCCGATATTGCAGCAATAATCCGCTATATCCCCGATTTTGTTGCCCCGCTATATCCCCCTTTCCTATAAATAAGCATTTTGCTTGATGTCTTGCTTTTAATTTTTATGGTAACTTCAAAGTTGATGTAACAATGATATACGCGGTTGGTTATTATAACTAGTTCTAACTTTTTAAGTGTCAACTTTGTTTATCTTTACTTTATTATAACTTCTTTTGCTTGGTGGAAAATAATAAGTAATCCTTGTTCCTCTTTTTAATGTAGAATGTTCATCATTCCTCTTTTTAAAGTCGTCTGCTATATCCTGCTATATCCCCGATATATTTTCGCTACAACTTTTCACAGCTCAAACGCTATGGAATGGCAGGGCGCTTTAACTGCACAGCATCATATATATGACATGATCACATAAGATCCAAAAGTTTAACCATCACATAATTGTACATATAAGTACATAAAAAAGATAATATACATAATATAAGTCTTCACTTCAATGTGTCCACCTAACTTCTAAGGTCGAACAACTAATGTACCGTGATTTTAACGCTAATAAATTAAGAAGAAATAAATAAATAAGTGATAATGCTAAAAAATAAAAAATTTGAAAATGTCAGAATTTGGGTACGAAACTTGCACTATTTGATTCGTGGTGATTTTCTGATCAATTTTCATATATAAACTTTTCTAGTCGAAGTTCAATCGAAAAAGCTATTAACGTTTGAAATTTAGAATCGGAAATAATTATATATGTAAATATGGTAACTAAATCTAATTAGCGCTGATTAGTAACATTAATGGAAACCAAGATTTTAACGCTAAATTAAATCTAAGAGGATATATGTATGTGGGAATAAATTATTGTAATCAGCATTAAATGGAAAAGAAACAAATAATTGAATAAACAATTGGTATAAAGTTAACAAATCAAATCAACGTAATAATTAACCATGTTTACACAGCCCAAGAAGCATCTAGGTCGACCTGGGGTACCAAGTGGTCAACCCATGGTATGTAAACAACAACAGTAAACCTAGTCCTAAATGGCCCGAATTTAAAATGGTTTAATCAAACGGTTAGCATTAGTTTGAACCCTTATTATAAATATAGACCTAGATCCTCACTTTCAACTCATAATTTTCCAATGGACACGGAAGCTCTGCCATTTTCTCTTCTCCTCAAAAACTCTAAATTCATAGAATAGTCAATTTTATACGTATACATCACTGGAGGACTGTAGAAGATGATAGAGATGGAGAATAGGTTCAAATCAAGTCGCTACAACCAAGGTAAACTGTAAATCCAGATTTGAAATTGTAATCCACCTAAATCTCACCTTTCTAAATCCAAAATTCTAATTGATCTGTATGTATATGTTATATGTGAATCCAAATAGGGAGTCAAAGTGGAAATACACATAACATGGATTAGACTCGGAGATTTGGGAATGCTTGAAGTGGCGAGTGGGAAAATTGCATGTTTTGTAATAAGATTAGATTTATATCGTTGTGATCCATTTCATTTATACCTATGTATAATCGATTTGGACATTTAATTTCAAGTGTGTAATGATTAAAATAATGATTTGAATAATAAATTTGTATATGTGTAATGATTATGGAGTAGATTTAATAAAATTGTTTAAAGTGTAGAATTAATTAAATTGGAAAACCTGCCTACATATGTTTACAATTAATGAAGCCTACCTACCGTAAGGGGCTACCAGCAGTTGTGTAACATTATACCGATGTGAGATATATCCAATCATAGGACCCATGGAGTATATACGTTTGCGTATAGATAAAGGAATACCCTCATTAGGTACCATGAGAGTCCCTCGAGTTATACGGTGATTAGATCGTGATACGGCGAGGGCGATGGATCCTGATGGGGTACTGATTGAGTGATACTAGTGAGGTAGTATCTAGGTCCATTTGAGGACCATGATACACACACACATACACATAGACATGTAGTTATAATTCCACAAAGGGTAGATGAGAACGGATCGACGCGAATGTGGAGTCGAGATGACCAATTAAAAATAAAAGACATAACAAGAAATAGAAGGCAATTGGTATAAACTACTATTATGTATAAAATGTATAATTTTATCAATCACCAGAACGTTGTTTTGACCCCTTCCTCATTACAACCAACAGGTTGTTAGAAGGACAGGTTCTGGTGCTTGGCGTGTTCGGTGCTGACAAGAACACTTGACTTTGGAAGTGTCAAACCTTGGTCAGTAATTTATGTGATCTATTATATTTTATTTTTCCATTGTAAGTTATTTCGTTAGAGCTCTAATATGCAGTATTTTTTTGTTTGTAGGATACCAAACAAACGATCCGCACTTTGGTAGACTTGGGTTTTCGATTTAGCGAAAATTTAGACCTACTGGGGTGCGGGTTGTTACAACTAACCATCTAAACCTGAAACATTTAAGTGTAGCATTATGAGAAACACAGACCCAGTGAGATATCTATATAATCTATAGTTTCATGTCATTTCATAATAGGTCGTACTGTAAGGGTTTTCAAGTTTTGTCATAGATTTTTTTTTTGGAGATAGTACTCTATCAAAGTTCATGATGATGTTCAAGATAAATTTTTCAATATTATCTATGAATAAACCAAACATATTTTCAATAATAATTTTGGTATGTAGTTCTTTTTATCAAAACTAAGATCATATTCATCCAAATCCATATTGACACTCGGTCTACTTCACATGGATCTAAATCGCGTACACAATCTGGATTAGATCCTAAGATATTTTTTCCTATCGCGGCCGGCATACAAACACCAAGTAAGGACGTGCCCTACTTATTATAGTACCAAAACGTACCATAGGGTAATAGCGCACTACCCAAGATCTATTTCTTATACCGCACACCCAAAGGTAACCATCATTAATGATCCATTGAAAAACCCTTTCATAAGTATAAACAAAGTATTCTCCCAAAATACTTTATATTTTGTAATCATCTTCCAATATAGATAACTCTTTTCTTTCGAAGAACCCAAACTTTCAATTTAGGAAACCATTTAGGAGGTATTGAGTATGAATGTATTATTCAACAAAATTAGCTTTCCGAATCATCTGACGGATCTTAAAAATATTACATAAGTCAAAAGTTATGCTGCCTGTACTGAAAGATATCTAATTTGAATTATAAATTCTGTTCAAAAACGTAATTCGTTTTGCAATAGGTTTTTGAGATAGTAAGTTTCCAAAATTTACAAAGTGCATTAAACAAAAGTTGTAGATATTTAAATTATCTTTCCAATGAGACAAAATTCAATAAAATGTGTTTAAGGAATCAAAAGTTATGGTCAATATACAACAGGGTGTTTTTGAATTGTCATCCTATTTATTTCGGCTAGAGAACATGCCCGACTTTGCAACTTGATTTCAATTATGAAAACGTTAAATTTGGTAAAGGAATACAAATGAAAGTTATAGATCTTTGAATCAGCTTTTCGGAACATCAAAGACAACTAAAATCTGTCTAGATTAGCAAAAGCTATAGCCAAATTACTTAGGGTTGTTCAATCAATTCCGAGTTACTACTATCTAAAATATACATTTTTATTATCACATCATGAAATAACATGAAATATATTTTTAAATAGTTTTTCTCACCCCAATGTTGTGTGAATGTATTATTTGGTTCAATCTTCTTAGTTCTCCTTATTTTTCCTAAGCTTTGCATGCCTTAACTAAATTTATTTTTTTGTGATGGAAATTTTTTAAAACTAAAAGAAGAGAAGAAATGTAAAGTGATTTAGGAAAAGAAGTGATTTTCTACTTTTCTCAAATGGATAGATGCTCCCTTAGTTATAAGTATAATATTTTTCATTTAGAACCCTTAATAACCTTATTTGCAAAAAAGCCACTCCTTTCATCTTAAGCCATTTAATTCCTTCCATCATAAGCTACTTAACTCCTTCCACCTCAAGCCACTTAACACCTTCCATCTCAAGCCACTTACCTCCTTCCGTCTCAAGCTTCTTCTTAAGATGACAAATGTATGCATGTGATAAATTTAGGTAATATATAAGCTTATTTACACCTTTTATTTTGTACATACGAACATTCCTTTCTTTATTACTTTATACACCTAACCTATATGTGTATAAATATAAATATATATGCCATTGGTTTTGTATATAAAAGTATACATATAAATGTATGAACATACATACATACACACAAACATATACATATACATATATACATCGTACATGTATACCTAAGATTTCGTTAGGTCTTTTCTACGCGATACTCGATAATGGGTCAACACATTATACTTGTTAGTATATACACTAAACAAAGTTGTTTCTTCGCACACCGATATATTTTAATATAACTTTTACATACGATCGTCATAAAAATTTCTACAAACTTCTCATACCTGATATTCAAGTCAGGTTGTTACATTCACCTCCCTTAGAAAAGTTTTCATCCTTGAAATCCAAGTTCCAAACAATTATGGATAATCCCTATGGATTTCTGACTCAACCTCTTAAGATGCTTCGTCTTCATTATGATGGTTCCAAAATAACTTTACTAAAGGAATTTCCTTTTTCCGTAACCTCTTAACTTTCCTATCAAGAATTCAAACTGGTCTTTCAATGTACTTGGCACCCTTTTTAACTTCAGTGTCACTTGAATCAATCACATTGGATGGATCAGGAATATACTTCCACAATGTTGATATATGAAAAACATCATGAATATCTAATAATTTTTCAGGTAAATCGAGTCGGTATGCAACCTTACCAACTCTCTCGGTAATATGGAATGGTCCAATAAATTTAGGTGATAACTTTGCCTTCTTCTTTTCAAATTGCATCACCTTTTGTTTTGGAGAAACCTTTAGAAGAACTTGATCTCCTGCTTCGAATTCCATATTCGTTCTTCTATGATTCGCATAACTCTTTTGTCTACCTTGTGCAGCTTGTAATCGTTCTCTTATGGTTGAAATTTTCTCCGTTGTTTCTTTTACTAAATCTGGGCCGAGAAGTTCACTACCTCCAACTTCTGCCCAACATACTAGTGAACGGCAAAGTCCTCCATACAAAGCTTCATATGGAGCCATACCAATACTTGCATGATAACTATTGTTATATGAAAATTCAATTAATGGTATGTGAGTTTCCCATATGTCTTCAAATTATATTACACAAGATCTTAACATATATTTAATGATTCGGTTTACCCTTTCAATCCGTCCATCCGTTTGAGGATGAAAGGTCGTGCTCAGGTTTAATGATATTCCCAATGCTTTTTGGAGGCTTCTCTAAAACCATGAGGTGAATGTGAGTCTTTATCTAAACAATGGTTAATGGTATACCATGTATTCGAACAATTTTTTTCGGTAAATTCTACTCAGTTTCTCTATTAAGTATGTCATGTTGTAAGGTATGAAATGTGCAGACTTTGTTAGATGATCCACCACTACCCATATTTCATCATGACCTTGCTTTTCCATTGGTACCCCAATGATAAAGTACATTGTTATATGTTCTCATTTCCATTGGGAGATAAGAAGTGGTTATAGAAGTTCCGCTGGTCGTCGTTGCTTAGCTTTTATTTGTTGGCATATAAAACATCTTGCTACAAATTCAACAACATCCCTTTTCATTATATTCCACCAAAATTGACGCTTAAGGTCCATAGACATCTTTGTTCTTCTAGGGTGCACTGTGATCCTTGAGCGATGCCCTTCACTTTTCATTTTTCAATTCAAATTGATTTGGAGCACAAAGTCGATTTCTAAATCTAAAACCTCCATATTTACCATTGTTCCAATCTGCAAGTTCTTTTTCCATCATCTTTATAAATAATTCTTTCAACTCCATGTCTTGCTCTTGGGCTTGTAAGATTCTACTTACTAAAGTTGGCTGAATAATAAAACTGTATAAAAGTGCTATCTTATTAACCATTGCTCCATTAGTCATCCTTGTGCAAGCATTCATTCAGTTAGGATCTCGGAAACTCTCCATTCTCTTATCATTAAACTGGTTACTAGGCCATAGGATTTTTTGGGGATGACGTATTGTCTATAATACAATGCGTAATAGATCTTAAGGCTATTTTAACACTAGAGGGGGTGAAGTGTATAGTTCAATTATTTAAACCTTACTTACAAATTTATAACTATATCTACTTAAATTGCAAACAGAAACCAATATTACAGAATAAGTAAGCAGTAAAGTAAAATTCAGTAAAATAAATAAACCAGGGATATTTATACTGGTTCAGATTGACCAATCCTACATTCAGTCCTGTACTGCACCGTACAGAATTTCACTATCACCCCTTGCATTCCATGGGTGGCCAAAACACTTTTGAATTCTTGATTTCATAGGCTGCAAGATGCACCCTCTTGATTTACAAGTTACAAGATCACCCTCTTGATTTCACAGGCTATAATAATACCTTCTTCTTTTTACAAACAATAATAGAGTATGGTAAGTAGTCGTATCTTCAATACAAATTTTGTGCAGATTCGGTACAATGATCCTATAGACCACCAATAGCAATATATCTTTGAATTCTTTGAGAAATAGGATGACATCAGAGAGAAAATGATATGAATTCAAATAAACTCTCTAATATTGTATGGTTTGCAAATCCTTGAAGAATTAGAGTGAAAGAGTACGGATTTGCAAAGAAAGTGGAAGAGTATGCAATTCTTTCACAAAAATATGGATATGAAAGAATAAGAGAAAGAATAGAAAGTTGATGTGAAAATTTGTTTTCCAGAGCCTTTAAATAGTGCTTGGAGAGACATGTCTTTTGGTAAAGAGGTGGCAGGAAAAATCCCTTGATTTGAATTTTTAAAAACTGGAAAATGACATATATGTCAACATACTTAGGAGGGATATGTCGACATACATGTCGATATATCGACATACTTAGGAGAGACATGTCAACATACATGTGGATTTTCAGATTTCAAATTATTTCATATTTGTGGATATTCATGATGATGATTAAGGTTAATGGTTGATGATTTTCAAGTATGATTGCCATGGGGTTTTTAACAAAGATTCTAAGATTTAACCGACTACATCCCTTACAGCAATTACGTTCCATTCTTCTTCAATCTTCAATTAGTTTTTTTCTTTCATTTGCACTGATTTAATTTTCATATATACAATTCATTTTGCTTCCACTTAGTCCTTATATCACTGTAAAATGTCTCCATAATATATCTGAAAGTACTGCACAACTCGAAAAAATGTTAGAAGTAATATTTTATATGGCTGTTGTAATCAAAATCAATATCTAGCGTATTAACAATCTCTCCTTTTTGATGATGACAACCATATAAATATCTGAAAGATAAAATATAATATTTTTATATTTGACTCCCCCTTACTCTATGCACCCCCCTATCATTTTGCCTAGTATATCTGTACATTTTCTCCCCCTATCATTTTGCCCAGTATATTCATAGATAGAGATATATACAATTGCATATAAATGGAACTCGTGAGAGGAATCAAAATCAATAAAATCGTGAAATAAGTTTATCAAGTAAAATATTTAAAACGAGAGGAGTTTTAATGTTGTCGACGTTGTCGATCACCATCTTTGTGTATAATGTCGCTCGATATCGATGGATTTCTTATCATATGCTTTGAACATCCACTATCCGGTATCCATTGTTCGGTGCCTGAAAAATATATAATATGTGCACTAGTACCATATTTTATTTTAGGGTCAGTGGGGTTAAGTAATAGAAAGCCAAACCCATGAAGAATTTGAATGCCCTTTCAAAATATAATCATCATATAAATAAACTTTATTAACAAAATTATCAATATATTTTTCTTTCTCGTTATTGTCTAACCTTTTGAGAACCCATAAATTAATGAACTTAGTTGGGGGTTTTAACTTTAATTTTCTAGGTTTTGGTTTGAACTTGATAGCCTTAAAAAATTCAATACTTTGAGTATTATTTTTCTTTGATTTGGGCTTAAAGGTGTATCAAGTCCATGTTTATTGCTAGTGGGTTTAGATGTAGATAATAAATTTTCTAGATTATTCTTACCTTTGTTAAATTTATCGATATCAGTTTTCATTTTATCAAAATCCTCATTATAGTTAAAAATAACATTATCTAGAGATGTTATTTTGTCATTTAGATCGGTGATCTCTGACTTCATTGAAAGATTTTCTGATTTAAAGATTCATTTTCACTTTTCAGTTTTTCAAAACTTTCAAGTATTAAGTCATTTTCATCATTATGTGCATTAAATCTTTCAATTTCTTCCTTTTGGCATTGTTTTTCTTCGGTTAACGTTTCATTAAACATTTTTAATCTATCTACCTCTGCTAAACTATTCTTGTACTCTTTTCTAAGCATTTTATATCCTTTATACATATCATTTAAGATATTCATAATTTCTTTACTAAAATTCCATTCATGGTCATCCTTTGTCATGAAGCACATGTTGGCATTTTCAGTTTTTGAATCACTATCACTTGATGATGTATATGAATCATCCCATGTTACATTGAAATCATGTTTCCTCTTGTTGTTGAAATTGTTTGAAGGGTACTTTGATCTCTTTAGGTTTGGGCAATCTCTTTTTAGATGACCGTGTTTATCATATTTGAAACTCTTAACAACATTTCCATTTCTGAAATTATAATTGTTCGTTTTCCAAAGTTTGTTCATCTTCCTATATTTCAAGAACTTCTTAAAGGTCAAGAAACCGATTTCCTCTTCATCATCATCCGGTTCATGATCGTCATTTGTAGCGTTGTGTGCCAGTGATTTCTTCTCATTTTCTTGATTCTCTTTTCTATCTCGCAACTTTACTTCATAGGACATTAGATTACCAATTAAATCTTTACTAATATCATCAGCTTCTTCGATAGCAAGATTCTTCAGATCCCATTCACTAGAAAGTGAATTCAACGTCTTTCTGACTTAGTCCTCTTTAGTAAGTTTCTTTCCAAATGATATTAATGCATGTAATATATCCCAAAATCTAGAATACATATCAGAAATAGACTCATTTGTTTTCATTTTAAAAAGTTGAAACTGGTTATTTAGCATAGAAATCTTAGTTGTTTTACTTTACTAGAGCCCTCATGCGAGGGTTCTTCAAATTTCATATGCAGACTTACAAATAGAGATAGAATTAAATTTATTTTTATCTAAGGTACAAAATAAAATATTCATGCCTTTGAGTTAGTAAGTGCTCGAGCCTTTTGGTCTAGCGTCCATTATGCATATTTAGTTTGGGGCTCAGTGTACTTTGTTTGGGTAATGTTCCAAATATCTAAAACCATTAAATTACAAATAAATTTTCGTCATACATGCCCAATATGCATAACTACTACCATCAAATAGCGTGGGTCTAATGGTAGATTGCCCTTCTACAGAAGTGTTAAAGAAAGTGTTGCTAGTGTCATTAACCATTTATACTTTTCAAAAGCCAAGTTACGAATTTTTGAAAACTAATGATTTGATACCAAATATGGATGATGGGTTGTCTATAATGCAATACGGAATGGATCATAAGGTTATTTGAACCCTAGAGGGGGTGAAGGTGTGTATTTCAATTATTTAAAACTTACTTATGAATTTAAAACTATATCTACTTAAATCAAACGGAAACCAATAATCACAGAATAAGTAAGCAGTAAAGTAAAATGCAGTCAAGTATATAACATCAGAGATTTTTATACTGGTTCAGATGGACCAATCGTACATCCAGTCCTATACTGCACCGTACATAATTTCACTATCACCACTTGCTTTTCATGGGTGGCAAGGACACCTTTGCAATTTTGATTTCACGGGCTACAAGATGCACCCTCTTAATTTACAGCTACAAGATCACTCTCTTGATTTCACGAACTACAAGAACACCTTCTTCTTTTTACAAACAATAGTAGAGTATGACAAGTAGTCATATCTTTAATATAGATTTGTGCAGATTCGGTACAATGATCCAATAGACCTCTAGTAGCAATACATATTTGAATTCTTTGAGGAATAGAATGAAATCAGAGAGAGAACGATATGAACTCGAATACGAACTCTTTGATATTGTGTGGATTGCAAATCCTTGTAGAATTGGAGTGAAAGGGTATGGATTTGCAAAGAATGTGGAAGAGTGTGCAATGGATCTCTTTCACAAAAATATGGATATGAAAGAGTAAGAGAAAGAAGAAAAAGTTGATGTGAAGATTCGTTTTCCAGAGCCTTTAAATAGTGGTTGAAGAGACATGTCTTTTGGTAAAGAAGTGGCAGGAAAAATCCCTTCATTTGAATTTTAAAAAACTGGAAAACGACATATATGTAGACATACTTAGGAGGGATATGTTGACATACATGTGGATATGTCGACATACTTTCGAGGGATATGTCAACATACATGTGAATTTTCAGATTTCAAATTATTTAATATTTGTGGATATTCATGATGATGATTAAGGTTAATGGTTGATGGTTTTCAAGTATGATTGTCATGAAGTTTTTAACAAAGATTCTAAGATTTAACCGACTACATCCCTTACAGCATTTGCATTCCATTCTTCTTCAATATTCAATTAGTTTTGTTCTTTCATTTGATCTGATTTAATCTTCATATATATAATTCATTTTACTTCCACTTAGTCCTTATATCTCTGTAAAATGTCTCCATAATATACCTGAAAGTATTGCACAACTCGAAAAAATGTTAGAAGTAATATTTTATATGGTTGTTGTAATCAAAATCAATATATAGGGTATTAACAATCTCTCCTTTTTGATGATGACAACCATATAAATATTTGGGAGATAAAATATAATATTTTTATATTTGACTCCCCCTTACTCTATGCACTCCCCCTATCATTTTGCCTAGTATATTTGTACATTTTATCCCCCTATCATTTTGCCTAGTATATTCGTAGATAGAGATATATATATTTGTATATAAATGGAAGTCGTGAGGGGAATCAAAATCAATACAAATCGTGAAATAAGTTTATCAAGTAAAATATTTAAAACGAGAGGAGTTTTAATGTTGTCGATGTTGTTGATCACCATCTTTATGTATAATGTCGCTCGATATTAATGGATTTCTTATCATATGCTTTGAACATCCGCTATCCGCTATCCGCTATCCATTGTTCGGTGCCTGAAAAATATATATTATGTGCACTAGTACCCTATTTTATTTTAGGGTCTGTGGGGTTAAGTAATAGAAAGCCAAACCCATGAAGAGTTTGAATGCCCTTTCAAAATATAATCATCAGATAAATAAACTTTATTAACAAAATTATCAATATATTTTTCTTTCTCGTTATTGTCTAACCTTTTGAGAACCCATAAATTAATGAACTTAGTTGGGGGTTTTAACTTTAATTTTCTAGGTTTTGGTTTGATAGCCTTAAAAATTCAGTACTTTGAGTATTATTTTTCTTTGATTTGGGCTTAAAGGTGTATCAAGTCCATGTTTATTGCTAGTGGGTTTAGATGTAGATAATAAATTTTCTAGATTATTCTTACCTTTGTTAAATTTATCGATATCAGTTTTCATTTTATCAAAATCCTCATTATAGTTAAAAATAACATTATCTAGAGATGTTATTTTGTCATTTAGATCGGTGATCTCTGACTTCATTGAAAGATTTTCTGATTTAAAGATTCATTTTCACTTTTCAGTTTTTCAAAACTTTCAAGTATTAAGTCATTTTCATCATTATGTGCATTAAATCTTTCAATTTCTTCCTTTTGGCATTGTTTTTCTTCAATTAACGTTTCATTAAACACTTTTAATCTATCTACCTCTGCTAAACTATTCTTGTACTCTTTTCTAAGCATTTTATATCCCTTATACATATCATTTAAGATATTCATAATTTCTTTACTAAAATTCCATTCATGGTTATCCTTTGTCATGAAGCACATGTTGGCATTTTCAGTTTTTGAATCACTATCACTTGATGATGTATATGAATCATCCCATGTTACATTAAAATCATGTTTCCTCTTGTTGTTGAAATTGTTTGAAGGGTACTTTGATCTCTTTAGGTTTGGGCAATCTCTTTTTAGATGACTGTGTTTATCATATTTGAAACTCTTAACAACATTTCCATTTCTGAAATTATAATTGTTCGTTTTCCAAAGTTTGTTCATCTTCCTATATTTCAAGAACTTCTTAAAGGTCAAGAAACCGATTTCCTCTTCATCATCATCTGGTTCATGATCGTCATTTGTAGCGTTGAGTGCCAGTGATTTCTTCTCATTTGCTTGATTCGCTTTTCTATCTCGCAACTTTACTTCATAGGACATTAGATTACCAATTAAATCTTCTAGTTTCATATTACTAATATCATCGGCTTCTTCGATAGCCAGAGTCTTCAGATCCCATTCACTAGAAAGTGAATTCAACATCTTTCTGACTTAGTCCTCTTTAGTAAGTTTCTTTCCAAATGATATTAATGCATGTAATATATCCCAAAATCTAGAATACATATCAGAAATAGACTCATTTGTTTTCATTTCTAAAAGTTGAAACTGGTTATTTAGCATAGAAATCTTAGTTGTTTTACTTTACTAGAGCCCTCATGCGAGGGTTCTTCAAATTTCATATGCAGACTTACAAATAGAGACTCGATCAAATTCATTTTTATCTAAGGTACAAAATAAAATATTCATGCCTTTGAGTTATTAAGTGGTCGAGACTTTTGGTCTAGTGTCCATTATGCATATTTAGTTTGGGGCTCAGTGTACTTTGTTTGGGTAATGTTCCAAATATCTAAAACCATTAAATTACAAATAAATTTTCGTCATACATGCCCAATATGCATAACTACTGCATTAAATAGCGTGGGTCTAATGGTAGATTGCCCTTCTACAAAAGTGTTAAAGAAGTGTTGCTAGTGTCATTAACCATTTATACTTTTCAAAAGCCAAGTTACGAATTTTTGAAAACTAATGATCTGATACCAAATATGGATGATGGGTTGTCTATAATACAATACATAATAGATCTTAAGGTTATTTGAACACTAGAGGGGGTAAAGTGCGTATTTCAATTATTTAAAACTTACTTATGAATTTAAAACTATATCTACTTAAATCAAACGGAAACCAATAAACACAGAATAAGTAAGTATTAAAGGAAAATGCAGTCAAGCAAATAACACCAGAGATTTTTATACTGGTTCGAATGGACCAATCGTACATCCAGTCCTATACGGCACCGTACATAATTTCACTATCACCACTTGCTTTTCATGGGTGGCAAGAACACCTTTACAATTTTGATTTCACGGGCTACAAGATGCACCCTCGTAATTTACGGCTACAAGATCACCCTCTTGATTTCACAATCTATAAGAACACCTTCTTCTTTTTACAAATAATAGTAGAGTATGACAAGCAGCCATAGCTTCAATATAGATTTTTGTAGATTCGGTACAATGATCCTATAGACCTCTAGTAGCAATATATCTTTGAATTCTTTAAGGAGTAGAATGAAAACAGAGAGAGAACGATATGAACTCAAATACGAACTCTATGATATTGTGTGGTTTGCAAATCTTTGAAGAATTGGAGTGAAAGAGTATGGATTTGCAAAGAAAGTGGAAGAGTGTGCAATGGATCTCTTGCACAAAAATATGGATATGAAAGAGTAAGAGAAAGAAGAGAAAGTTGATGTGAAAATTCGTTTTCTAGAGCCTTTAAATAGTGGTTGAAGAGACATGTCTTTTGGTGAAGAGGTAGCCAAAAAAATCCCTTCATTTAAATTTTAAAAAACTGAAAAACGACATACATGTACACACTTAGGTGGGATATGTCAACATACTTATGAGGGATATATCAACATACATATGGATATGTCAACATACTTAGAAGGGATATGTCAACATACATGTGGATTTTCATATTTCAGATTTTTTCATATTTGTGGATATTTGTGTTGATGATTGAGGTTAATGGTTGATGACTTCAAGTATGATTGCCATTAGGTCTTTAACAAAGATTCTAAGATTCAACCAACTACTCATCACTTACAGCATTTGCGTTCCATTCTTCTTTAATCTTCAATTAGTTTTGTTCATTCATTTGTTCAGATTTAATCTTCATATATATAATTCATTTTTCTTCCACTTAGTCCTTGTTTATCTCTGTAAAATGTCTCCATAATATATCTGAAAGTACTGCACAACTCGGAGAAATGTAAGTACTAATACTTATATGGTTGTTGTCAAAATCAATATTTAGAGTATTAACATTTTTGACTTAATGCATCCACTACCATGTTCTCTTTTCCTAGATGATAATGCAATGTAAAGTCATAGTCCTTTAGAAATTCCAGCCATCTCCTTTGTCTAGTATCTAACACCTTTTGAGAGAACAAATATTTTAAACTCTTATGGTCTGAGTAAACATGTTTTTATCATGGTGTCACCGATGAAAGGTACATCAGATTTGGGAAATTGGGAAAATTGGCACCAAGATTCACCGGACCATTTCCTATTAAAAAAAAATCGGGAAAATCGCATATAGACACTACACCAAATCAGTGTTTTCATAACATTTATAATTTTCAATTTCCAACACTTATAAATGTTAGTAATTGCTAACATTGAAAAAGCGTTAAGATGCCTGAAAATGCGTTAGCAAAAATAAATAATTTTCTGAATGAACTTTGAAACACATTGGTTATATTCGCTAACATAGACAAGTGTTACCATGGTTGGTAAATCGGTATAATTCAATAACACTTACCCTCATTAGTAATTTTGTACAAGTTTATTTTTCTCACGCTTATTCATTCACATCCCCATTTCGGCCGCATATCCTTTAATTTCAATGCTAGGGTTTCTCCTCTTTCCGCGGCGGCTTCCCTCGGTGCCTCCAGCGACATCGACGGCTTCCTTCGGCGCCTCCAGCGACATCGGTGGCTTTTGTGGGCACATCCACATGGTGACTTCAAGGATGGCTCAGCAGGGGCGCCGACCCATTTCTTCGTGCATTTGAATTCTCTCCTTGGTACAGTAGATGCATATTATTTATTTGTGAGATTACATGCCTTGATCATTTTTTATTTGTCATTTCCTTCATGGGACATTAATCTTTCAAGCATTCATGCTAACTTAATCTCCATCAAATTTCAGCCTCTGGTGTCACCTTTTGCATCTCCATTTTCACTTTATCCATACGGAATTCCCCCTAATCCTTCAGTGAGCACTTGAACTCTTCTTTTCTCTCATTCTAAAAGGCTAGTTGGGGTTCATTTTTGCAATCTCCAGTATTTATTTGATGTTATATTGTAGGCATCAAGTCCTGTCGTAGATGTACCTACCAAGTCACCAGATAGTAAAGATAAGGGATTAATGAAAAAGCTTAAGTCTTGCTGTGTCAACTGGTAATATCAATGGCGAAATTAAAGTTGACGATGAGAGCGTGCACTCACGAAGGTTTCTTCCCTAGAATCTATCTTTTTTCCCTTGATCTGTTCAAAATTGTGATAGCTTGAATTATTTGTGGTTTCTTACTTGATGTATTACTACAGCGAGGAAAATGGAGTTGAGGGTTCGAGTGCTGCTAGCGATGAGAACAATGAATCAAGAGCATGCCCAATTGTATTTATTTTTTCCCGTACATTGGTTAAAATAATCATGCTAAAGTTCATCCCTTCTGCAGGGGAAGGAGAATCAGAGGAAGCGGAGGTCCGAAGATTCACTGACTTCAGGTATTACTAATTCTCTGTTGTCATATACTAGCAATTTAGATAACCAACCTATGGTTACCATCTGCCATTATATACTCTTATTTAGTACCTTCTACTGTCTATATGTATGCTATGCCATGAATATCAAGATATTGTTAAAATCATTTGACCAAGGGACTTAAATTTTATGTTTAATACGAGTTTGCAATATGTAGGTGATAAAACTAGTGTAGCTCCAATAATCCCCAAAGTAATTCCAATGTACACTCTTCCTACTCCAAATCAAATGAAAGTTGAAGTGCACCCTGAATCTTGGACCCATGTATGTATGTTGCTGCATGTGTTTGAAGTCTGTTTCTACTTTCTAATATCACATCTATTATTTTTATAGCATTGATATTTCTGATGATTTATTTATTGTCATGTCACAGGATGAGAGGGAACTAAAGAGGGAGAGGAGGAAACAGTCTAATAGAGAATCAGCAAGAAGATCCAGATTAAGGAAACAGGTAAGTTTAGGGAAAATTTATTGATGCATTACCATACATAATATTTTATGTCTATTTTGTTCTGTTTTTAGTGTTTAATTCCTGTATCCAGGCTGAAACTGAAGAGCTGGCAATTAAAGTTGAAACCATTGGTTCCGAAAATATAACTTTGAGAAATGAACTTAACCAGCTTAAACAGAGTTTGGAGTGCCTGAAAGCAGAGAACTCCTTATTGCTGGTATTCCATTCTTTCTCAACATGCATTCTGTGAGCTGCGTTTTTGCTATGGGCTCCCCACTTGTGCTTTTAGTATTATGTAGGGGTTTTCGAAAACTAGAAAACAGGTGGGGAAATTGCTAAATTTGGAGATGCAATAAAAGAAACAAAGAATTCATATGTTCGACTAAACCACTCTAGTGAAGTTTCACCTATATTTGAGAGCTATGACGAGTCTGATTACAAAACTGAAATTTAAATGGTGGCTAAACCTAAATAGAATCAATTAGATTAGGTATAATTTCATATTCTACCAAATCTTATTTAATCTCAACCATTGCTCTCACGTATAACAAATGGGTCCATTTTGAAAAAGCCCGCTGGCTCAAAAACTTGTTCAGTATGCTGACTAAAAAGTATTGTATATGACTTCTTCAGGCGACATCACCAGCGTCGACCGCTTTCGTGATATCAGGTTCAGCGCATCATCTCTCTAAGCAACATCAGGTTCGATTTTGATTTCCTCTTAATTGAGGTGGCTTACTATTGCATCAAAATTATTTTACAATGAAATTGAAGGTATGTTGCAATACACTTAGTTACATAGTTGATTTTTCTTACTAATTGCTATTTTTATATCGGTTCTTAATATATTTTTCTTAGGTAGATTAAGATGATTTTTCTACACTTAGTTACATAGTTACATAGTTGATTAAGATGATTTTTCTGTTATGCTTTATAGGATAATAAGCTTCAATCATAGTTATTATGATGATTATAGTGGAATTGTTTCCGAAATTAATCTATTGTTGAATGATTTGTTGTAGTTCACTAGTGCATTGAATGTGAATTAAGGAGACATTAATTTAGCTTATATAGTTACAACTGTTGCTTTATTCCTAAACTTTATAATTTTGTGTTTTACTTTGTCACTAACGAAGAACTTCTAAAAATTAATCCATTTCTTGAAGAATCATAATTGTGCAATTAACAACATGTGTAGATTTAGTATGTAAAAAAGTAGCTAGATTTTAACATTACAAATTCCATTTGGCTCTGTTCAAATGCATGCTCAGAACTTAACTTTAGGGTTTTTCTTTTCATTCAAATACTTTAGTTTTTATGATTCGGTTTATTCAAGGCATGTGTAGATCAAATACATGGTAGAGAAGTGCAGAGTTCCTGATGCACTTTTAGTCATTTGATTCAGCTTATAAAAGCAGCTAGAAGTAAGAGTGGAGGTGAAGTTGTTTGAGTTATTGAGTTGGTGGTGTGAAGATTGGTACTGTGTGCCTGTGAGGTTTGAAAAAGCTGGTGAAAAAGATGGTAATCAGAAGTTGCAATAGAGGGATATGTAGGGGCTGTAGTGGGCAGTGAGGTGAAGCGGTGTTGATGATATAGTTGTGCAATTGAGATGTGTGGGGGTAAATGGAGGTGAGGGTTGTGGCTTGTAGGTTGTAGTGGTCTGAGAAGTGGTCGCGATTGTGATTGAGGTTGCGATTGTGGTGGTTGCTGGGCAGTGACAGTGGATTGGTGGAAGAGGAGTTTGGTCAATTCGGCGATTGAAGGATTGATTTTAGGAGAGTAGCGAAGTTACAGTGAGGTTGGAGGAAGGCAATAGTTGAAGAGGTTGTGAAGTCAGGTATGTGAATGGTGTTTCAGCAAGTTTTGGTTAGTGAGAGATATTCACGGGTATGTGGAGTGTTGCATGAAGACTGCTCTTATTGAATGGCTGTTGGTCTGTGGTTGACTGGCAGTTGGCAGGAATGGCTGTTGGTGTAGTTGAACTGATGATGGTGAATGGCAGTGAGTTGTTAGGGGTTTTGAAGTGTGATAGTTGTAAGTGGCAGTGGGTTTTGTATGGATTTTGTAGAGGTATGTGGACTAATGGTAGTTGTAGAAGTGTAGGTTGATGAGTTTATGAGGTTTGTTTGAAGGGGATTGCAGTGCAGTGAAGTGAACTTTACAGTGCCGTGAGGTTAGGGGATTGTTGGTGTTATGTGTTGTTTTGGCTATGTTGATAGGTTGTTTGACATATGTATTGGTGAAATAATGTGGATGATTGTCAAAGAAGTATGTATGGAACTGTGTGTTTGTGTGTAGCGGTGGGGTAAAGGTGCATAACAGTTGCAAATGACAGGGTGAGGAGTAGTTGAGGAGGAAGTAGTGAGTGGATGTTTCAAGTGGCAGGAGTTTGTAGGTGTATGTAGATGAGATGAAAGGTAAGGAGGAGGATGACAAAGTAGTTGTTTGATGCGGCAAGTTGAGGAACAATGAACAGAAACTCGGTGAAAATGTAATGCACAGTGCCGTGCACAATAAATGAATGCAAATCAAAATGTAATTCAGTGCAAATCAAAATGTAATTCAATGTAATATCTGAATATATGACATTGTGGTATTTGAAATATGTAAATAATTGTTTATGATATATTATACTACATTTGCAGAGCGTTTAAACTTTGCATTGAATATGTATGATGAATTATTTGTGATATGGAAACCATTATTTGCAGAGTGTTTATATTTAAACTTTGCGTTATGTGTTACTAAATAATCATTTTCCAACACTTATAAGCATTACAGTATATTTCTGTACCAACACTTATAAGTGTTACCGTATATTTCGTTACCAACACTTATAAGCGTTACCGTATATTTAGGTACCAACACTTATAAGTGTTAGTAATACGTATGTTTGTAACACTTATAAGTGTTACAAATTTGGCTGCTCCATTCCTCACAGTCCATTAGTAACACTTAAAAAGTGTTACTGAAATTATTTATAACACTTATAAATGTTAGAATTTGCCTGTTTTAGTGTAGTGAGAGTGGAGTTACCGAATAGTTTGGCAGGAGTCCACAATGTTTGTCATATTTCTCATCTAAGGAAGTGTGTTCGAGATTCAGAAACTACTATTACACCGACTGTGTTATTGGACTTCGGAGTGGAATCGAATATGACTACAGTTAGAAAAATAGTTCATATAGTCGAGAAAGATGAGAAGAGGCTAAGGAACAAGATAGTCAGATTAGTCAAAGTCCAATGGAGTGACGACGAGAGACTGTACTTAGGAAACCGAGAGTAGGATTAGAGATACTTATCCTGACTTGTTTCATGGTATGTGTTACCTTTATCTTTCGTTGTTGTGAGTACCTTATCATAATTTCGAGGAAGAAATTCTTTATGGAGGGGAGTCTGTAATAACCGTGATTTTGACTAACATTATTTAGAACATTTAATTGGGTAAATTAAATAGAATAATGTTAATAATTTAGGAATTGAGATTTGTTAATTAATAAGGGGTCGTGCCTTAATGAATGTATAAGCAAAAGAGAATTGAAAATAATTAAGTAGGAGGAATATGATAAGGGTAAAATGGGAACATCCTTCATTCTAATACCCTAAACTCTTCTATTCTCCACCCCTTATTGATTTTAACATTCCTAAACATAACTAAAACCCCTAAGAGCTTGACTGGCCACCATTAAGAGGAATCAAAAAGAAGATAAGTTTGGAATCAAGTAGAAAGCTAGAAGAAATTAATGAAAAGGCAACTCTCAACCTTCTTAACACCAAGCCAAGGTGAATAATTATCTTATATCTCATTTTTGATATTGATTTCAGTTTCAAGTTAGATCCGAATTAATTATGCAAGTTATATGCCATGTTATGTCTGTTTAAATGGATATATATATATATATATTTGCTTGTTGATGATTTATATCGTTTCATATAAATTTTATGATAAGTTTAGATTGGAAAACCTATTAAATGACATCTATATGATTTGCGGTTTTGATATATTCAAAAACATTATTTTAGAAGTGGGTTTCAAGTTTCATAATTTTCTAAGTAATTGTGGATTTAATAAGAGTTTTCTATGAGAGAAAATAGTTAATGCTGGATTTAAATTATTTAAGGCAATTATATACTGATTTCGAATCTGAGAGTTATATATGTTGGAAAACATATTAAAAGGAAATTATTGTAATTTTTGGAGAATTTTCCTAAGTATTTTACCACGGTTATAAAATTATTTAAGTTATGGGACTTAGATGTTTTATATATTTTGTGAAGGAGGAGAGCTTAATTGTTAAAATGTTTCTAAATTATAAATTTTGAATTCGGAAGCCTTTTTAGAAAAGAATTTTGTTAAAGAAATGGCAACCAATCATATTTTGACAAATTAGGCAAGTTAGGTGAAAAGAAATTACTTTGAAAGACATAAAATCAGTTTTGTCTTTGAATTTCAATTTTGCCACTTCCTTTGCTTGCTTTCGTCACCATGCCCAGTAGGTCTTTCAAACCCATTCGAAACCAATGTACATGGTATCAAACAGTTGGTATGTAGTGCATTGGAGAAAGGCGAAAGGGACAGTGTCGAAGGCATGCATTCGAAGGGGTTGAAGCCACTCTAACTAGCTTTCGAATCAATCAACTCACATTTGTTTAAAAAGAAGCTTTCGAATAAGTTGCCACTTGTCTTGGTTTTTAAAAAGGAGCTTTCGAAAGAGCTGCCGCTTATTTCTTTTAAAAGAAGCTTTAGAAAGGATAGCCGCTTTTGAGCCTATTTGATACCCAAGCTGTCGCATTCATACCTTTCTAATTAGTTGAGGCTGCTTTTTAGCCTTAAAACAACGTATTCGAAAGGGTGCTTTCACCTTTTTACTTTGAAGCCACTTTCTCAACACTTTCGAAAGGGACATATAGCTGCTTTTAAATGGTTTCGTTGGCAACGGTTTCGAATGGGTGGGTTCCGAACCTATCCTCTTCCCAATTCCTTTATTTGGATTAAAGCTTTTGAAAAGGATACCTTTGCTTCTGTTTTCTTTGACCCAATGGTTATATTAAATGTTAAACCCAATGGTTTCAAAAGGAATAATTCTAAAAAGGTTTCACAACAATGTTTCCACAATCCTTTACTTGAGCCCAATGCTTTCAAAAGGTATATTGTTAATGTTTCGAAAGATATGTTTTAAGTATTTCGAAAGGAAGGTTCTAACGCTTTCGAAAGATATGTATAAATGGTTTGAAAGAGAATGCCTAAGGTTTTAAGTAAAACTTTTAAAAGGGTTGTTTTCAGTGATTTCAAAAGGTATTGTTTAAGGTTTTAAAACAATGGTTTCAAAGGTTTTGCTTTGGCTTCATGGCTTAAAGTTTTCTAAGTTAAAAAGGATTTTAACTTATTTTAAAGGGATAGATAATCCCATTGATTAAATTTCATCAAAATTGGTTTGTGTAAAGCATATATCATGGCGTAAGTATTTTGAGTAAAGCAAAGAGTATGATTTTCTTGTTTTATAAAGATATGATTTCAAGGGTAAATCATTTGTAAAGATTGTTTACAAGGAAATGAAATTTGAATAGGCAGTTAACCCTAAGTTTATGACTCAAATATTAGAAGACCGGATGGGACTTTAGCTATTAGCCCCTAGCTAAAATAAGTCCAAAATTCCAACGTGTAGGGCTTTGTCACAGGTGAGACTAAAATAATGTTACACATGGAAGGGAATATACAGAGTAAAGGTAGGTTATTGGTGGGCTCACAAAACCATTAGGATCAGTTGACCCTAGAAGGAGAAAGTTTAGAACAGATAGTTCAAAAGTGTGTCTAATAGATGTTAGATTATTTATTTTGTCTAGTAGGCCCGAGTCAGCCAATGGTTAATAGTTAGCCAGATAAAAAACTATAGTGTCGATAGATGGTCCATTGATTACCTAATCATTATGCATATATGTTATTACTATTATTGTTATAATAAGTTTGATTGCAGGCTTTGATTTGCAAAAGATATGATTCTAAAAGGAAACCCGTTCTGCTAAGCGGCGTGGTCTCACTTAATATCAGTAAACCAAGATGTGATAGAATTATTCACACCAGGCTTTATGTCTGACTCAAAGTTTGTGTTTTTCCCTTAAACTCAGGTGCTCAAAATTTAATTTGAGTAGATTGAGAGTCAAGTTCTTTTCAGGTTTAGTTGGTCGGACGAATAAGCTTCCGAAGAAGTGCAGGAGGCAAGGCTAGCTATGTATGAGTTATTTAGTGTTATTTCCGCTGTGATGTAATCATGACTGATATGTTTTCTATTTAGTACTCCAATCATCCAAGGGGGCATCTTCTTACGTCGCTCATGGCGTAATTTGTAATAATTATATTTGATTGAAATCTGAGAATCGTTTTGGGATTATGCAAATGAATATGAAATATTGATTTGAAATGTAATCAGAAAAGTTGTTTTTAAAATTTGTGATTTTATTTCATATTCATGTGCTTATGATATTATGGATACCGTTAACACTACCGTATTTTATCAATGAAAGTTAAATACTATAGATGACTGCAATATCTGTAGCACTTAGCTTTGGGCCTCAAGATATGGGGTATTACAGTATCAATGTACCAGTAAATAACCATGTCCACAAACACAATCAATAAACGCATATATAAGGAAATAACACATAACATATATATAACAATCCAGCACAAATTAGAACATCTAAATGTAGTATCTATCCTAGGTTGGAATGTATATCCATACAAGCCAAAATGGTATAAACTAAATTGGTATGACTCTAATAAAGCAATCATAGCAACCAAAACACATCATAAGGATGTGCATACAACCAATCCTAACACCTATACATCCATGCCTATGTCAACTAGCTAGTTAAAGCAACCATGCAAACCTACAAATGACTAAGCGAGCAATCTAACCTATAAACTAACTCAAAGAGATACTTATTGAAAGAGAGCTCGTGATGGGAAACTCGTATTCTCTCCTTGAGTTCCACGTACTCTGATCCAAATCTTTTCTTCATCGTACTTGGACCACTTCATTTCTTCATTCTTATGCCATATCACATCAAGCTCTAAGATGAGAATATGCCTACAGAGTATCTTAGACTCCGCCTCTACATTCATCTCATCAAGCCGACTAAGCTCTATCACAACTTCTAGATCATCAGTGTACATTCGCAAATGGAATAAGAAAAATGCATGTGAATACCTACCAACGTTTTGGGAAACCCACTCAACATGCTGACTTCCATACTCTCTTCACGATAGGCAAATGCCCAACAGATGGTGGCACTAGCTTTCCCATATAAATATCTCAATGGTGAGTCCTTCACCTATACCATGCCCACCCAATGTGAACTCTTTATGCATTCCTATCATATACGGTTTCCATTCCTTTGCGTATCACTAAGATGTCTCTAATCACATAATGTCCAAGTGTAAATTTTATTTTAATAGACTTCACTACTGGCATATGTCCATCGTCAAATACCTTTCAACATACTCCACCACTTACTTCTTCATTCTGGGCAAAAGAAACCCTTTTTGTATCCCTTTGGCATACCTCACTAAACTCCTCCTTTTAGTCCATAGGCTTGACAACACAATAATGAATGGTGACTCCCCTCTAAGAGGATTGACATTTAAGATTCCTAAGTGAACCCCATACTTTGTCACCATTTACTTATATAAATCACAAATGGATGAAGCCTTATTTCAGTAAACACAATATAATTTCAGCTAAGCAACTAAATAAAAACTCAACATAGCCTTCAACAACTCTCATATTTTCAAAATAAAACAAAACAAATCTAAGGCTTAACTTTACCCTAAAATTCAACCTAGTAATTATTATAACAAACATAGACTAAGTTATGCATTTTCCACTTATCATTTACATGCGTAAGGCACTAAAAATAAGCTATGCGCTAAAAGTTAACATTTCAAAAAATAGACATAATAAAATAGTTCTTTCAATCCAAGTGATGACTGAAAAGAACTAATATTACCTCTTCATCTATTTTTCATCCAAATCACCGAATCTCACCTTTCTTAAATCAGCTTCGTACCTTAGTACGTGCAAGCTAAGACATTTACTTCATGTCTTAAAATCAAACCACACTAGACACTTCCAGAACAGTATCAACTCCACATGCTTATAGAGTCCTGTAAACTAATATAAGGCTAGAATACCTTTATGTACATTGTCGTAACCTAAAAGAACTTTATATATAATTGCTTAATGGAATCTTCCTTAACATTGAGCTCTCATTGACTCACTTCCAAAGTATAATAGGCGAAGCAAACCAATATCGAATGGTGCATCGCCCTACTAACTAAAAAATATAATGCTTAGGCACCAAATAACATAGCCTACATAAACTCCTCTAATTTCATATAGGAACATCAAAGAATGGATCGATGCCCTAACATAGTGAACATCATGTTAGGCACTTGTCGCATTCAATTACTCATATGCGATATCAAGATCATACCATAATGGTACACACTCAAATGCTAAACCCATGACCCAAATTGAAATGATTCCTTTCTTTGGGTACTTTATACACAATCATTACTCAAGGGAAACATACTCAAGTATAGCATAGCACAACAATAGCCCAAGAGCATTTATCATGAAATAACAACCTATATATTTGTGTACCATTAACCAAAACAAGCAAATGTGTTATAACACTAATTGATTAGTCCGTATAACGAAAAAATTCATAAATAAGTATAATTGTCCTCTATCGTCGACAGCCTTATGCAATAATATTCAATTATTCTACCTTTTAGGGAAACTTCACACTGAACTGTGCTCTCATGCTTCATAATATGTTATGTGAGGGTAACCCAACCCTTAATATCTATTGCTATTTTATTTAACGCCTCTTCTCTATAACTCTTATGACAGCATATTTTGGCTTACTATAGCCTCACTTCAAAATTAAATAAATTTTAGCCAAATCACATCTTTCATGTCAACCTTCCCTAAGCCCCAACAACTCAAATCATATTTACTAAAATAACACAAAGTGATATTTACCCTTTATTATTTTGAAAAAAATCAATTTGGTATTTTTACCCTTCCAACTTAAACGCCGATTGGAAAGGCCACCAAATTTCTATGCTACTTTTTCCCTTGCCCAAATATTCTAACACTTCACAAATCCATAATGTTTAATACTAGCAAGTCCTTAGCTCATAGGCATATTAGCTATTCTAGCTAGTTCACCATAAGAAATTCAAACTTTTTATAGGCTCTGTAATTTCCTTCCAACTCCAATTCAAATTTCAAATGAAAATATCAATATCCTTTTTACTTATATTTTCAAATCAAAATCTTTGATTTCTAACTTTATTTTTCATAAGATTAGTAAATTCCTAAAACTATAAAGTCCCCAGCTAAGTTAAATAAACATTTAATAAAAATCATAACACATTTTTAAATTAAAATTTTAAGTTCTACTTAAATAAATTTTCAAAAATATTTTACTTTAGATGTTTCATGTTAAATCATTTCATAGGAAATCGTAACCCAATTTTATAAAATTTTCCAAGCTAATCTCTTTTCAACAATTCTTAAAAATATTTAACTGCCAAAACTCAATTCTTTATAGCTTCACCAATTTCAATATTAATTACTCAAAATATAATGAGATTTGAAATAACTTTGGTTATTTCTGAAATACTCCATACTTCATTTTTACAACATTATTTCATATAATTTATAGCCATTTAAGCATACGTACATCCATATATATATATATATATATATATAAGTATATATCATTTATTTAATAATTAGCTAATTTAAAACACCTTTAAATAATACATCATATACATAAATAAAAATATTTTTTGGCTGCGGACCACCCCCCACATATATATCCAATTTCGAAATAAATTTCAAAATTTTGAATCATTTATTAATTCATATTTTCGAGAGTTCATGTTGCAAACCCTTCAATTTCCATTCAAAAATACATGCTTATTAAAATAGAGAAATTCCATAATTTTAAAATAATAATATTTAAATAATATTTTTTTCAATTTAAATCCTATCCGAAACGTTTTAATTTAACTTAGAAAAATAGGCATATAAACTGTATCTTTTAACATTTACTTTTATAACTAAGAAATGATTAAAAAAGTGTAAAGAAAATGTAGCGTTTTAATTTTTTTCCAAAGTTTGACAAAAATATTATAAATAAAAGGCATTCGGAAAGAAGTGCTTTTACTTGTCAATTTACTTTAAAAAGTTTCTTTGTCATAAAAAAGGCATACAACAAAACATAAGAGCAACAATGCACCTTGCACCGAATAATTCCAGAAACAAAAGCTTTAAAATATATATAGAAAATTACTCCTTAATGAATTTTCCCCACGTTTGAAACTTAAAATAGGGGATTATTATGTATATTAAACAAATTTCAAATTCTATATTTTTCCAAAAATATCAAACACTATTATTTCTAATTTTTTAGGCATAACATTTCAATTTATTTGAATACTTAAATTAGAGTAAATAACATAACTTCACAAGCTCAACTAGGTCATACAATTTAATAATGCTTCAACTGTCCCCATTACGCCTTATCAGCATCACACTTATTTTCTATGGACTTAAGGTTACTACTCTGTAATAATCGTCATTTTTTGACCCTCAAAATTCGATACAATGCATCCATGGTATTCACGTGCCGAGCATTCGAGTGCCGGAAAGACATATTATTGGGGTGAAAGAAACGAAAAGACAAAACAGAATCTCACATCGTGACGAGTAACATATTATATGAACATTATCTTTATGGAAGAAAACTGTAATATACACACATCAATCAGAGTTAACTAACCTATCATTAGCCTGGACAGTTATAACAACCTGTCCTCACAATTACTAATAAATACAAATAAGAATTACAATGGAAATAAAAGAAATATGTGAATATGTCTTGGAGGCATCCTGCTCATCTCTTAAAGCTCCAAAACATCCATAACTAAATCTAGAAATATGCTTGGGTTGACCCAAGCATTATAAGAAAATTACACTAGTATCAGTCTGGTAAACCAGCATGAGAAACTCAAATTATATGGATTATTCATGTTATAAAACCTTTCAGAAATAAAGGTATCTTGTAAGACCACGCCGCACATAAACACGGACGGGTTTATACCTTATGATAAACAAACCATTTTTTATTAGAAAATCCAGTGATGTTATAACAATGTCTAGGATTTAAAATAAATATTTAACATAGCTAAAATGCTTGCATCTCACATTCCAGCATATTTTGTATACAACTAAGTTGTAAAGGCATGTATTGGAGAATGGATTCCATACAATGATAAGGCACCGGGGTACCATCTGTCACATTACACCTCTAGAAAATGTACCGAGGGCCTCGTTGGGGCCCCATGCCAACACAGGACCGACCTATACTAGAAAATGTACCGAGGGCCTCGTTGGGGCCCCATGCCAACACAGGACCGACCTATACTAGAAAATGTACCGAGGGCCTCGTTGGGGCCCCATGCCAACACAGGACCGACCTATACTAGATAGTACCGAATATGTCATCACCCCGATTGCTTTGCAACCTTTTCCTTGAGAGCTCTCATGCGCATATCAAATCCATAAATAGTGATCTAGAAGGGTGATGTCCATACCCTAATGGTAGCGAACCACATAGCCCTGCCGCATATGCCATGTTTTAGTCATTCCCGGGTGTGAGGCTTGAAACTACGTTTTAATATCTTAGCAAATCCCACTTTGAACGCTAACACCGCCCTCCAGGCAAAAATGCAATATCATCATTCATCCATACAAGTTGTTCCGGATATGAACAAACTGAAGGCACTACTTCTACTACATCTATTTTGGAATCATCCTCAAGATTAGTAGCAAATACCCCTTTCACTTCAAAGGACTTCATCTTAAATTTCCATCATCTTCAAAGATGTCTTCAATTCGAACACTTATTCTGGTTTGAAGTGGTTTTCAGATAACTCTTGCTTATCCGATCCCGGTCTCTCCAAACCAACAAACAATAGTTTCAAAACTGGTCAAGATTTGATAGTCAGTTATATAACTATCAAATAAACAAATAATCCAACCATAGATTTAATTCCATATGGAAACCAATGCTGGTTAAACATATAAGCAACCACTAAGCCTCTTTAATTAATCCTTTCATTAATTAAAACCACTTTGTAAATTCTTGTATTAAAATACTTTTACAAAAAATATTCATATGTACACTACTCATTTACTATCCATTCATACCCAATGCTTGGAAAAATATCCATACACTTATCTAAACGATATAAGCATAGTCACAAAACACTGCACTTTCTATACTAAGAAAATGTAACCATATGCTTATCTATAAGTATATTCATAAAACACCACACTTTCAATTCTTAGAAAATGCAACCACATACTTATCTCAATAGTATAATTATATTCACAAAACACTACACTTTCAATACTTAGAAAATGTAACCGTATACTTATCTCCACGGTATAAGTATATTCACAAAATTTAAGGAAGATTTCACTTTCAAAACCATACTTATTTGGGTTAAAACAAATGTCACTTAAAATTTTGATAACAATAAACCCATAACACTTTTTTTGTGTAAAATAGATCGTATGGAAATTAGACCAAGTATACTTACTTCCACTTTTCGATTTCAAACTTGTATTATCCCTTGATTAACAATGTAGTCGGACTAGTTAGCGTACTATCCTTTCCTTGACATACATTCTTTGTAACTACCCGCCTTTTCGACTCTCAAGAGTCGACACCAATACATCTTTGGTATTCATGTGCCAAACATCCAAGTGCCAGAAAGGAGGATTGTCGGGGTGAAAGAAAAGAGAAGAAACAATAGAATCTCGTAACGTGACAAGTAATATATAATATACCAATGGTCTTTACAAAAGAAAACTGTAATATATATATACATCAAACCAGAGTAATACTAACCTATCATTAGGTTGTACAATTATAACCGCCTATCCTTACGACGCCGATAAATACAAACAGGAAAATATAGCAGAAATAAAAAAAATACAGGAACATGTCCTTGGAAGCATCCAGCTTTTCTCCTGAAGCTCCAAAGCATCCATAACTAAATCTGAAAATATGCTTGGGCTGACCAGAGCATTTTAAGAAAAATAACGCCTCGATCAGCCTGGTAAAACCAGCTTAAGAAACACGATCAAATGGGTTTTTATATTTTATAAAAACCTTTCAAAATAAAGGTATCTTGTCAGACTATGCCGCACATAAACACAGATGGGTCTTTACCTTACGGTAACCAAACCTTTTTATAGGAAATCTTATGATTTATAATAATGTCTAGGGTTTAAAATAAATATTAACCACAACCTAAATAGTTACATTAATTACATTCCAGCGTAATAGGTATACAACTAAGTCCGTAAAGGCATGTATTGGAGATTGGGTTCCAACATAACAAGGTAAGGGACTACTTTTCATACAGTACACCTCCAGACCAAATATACCCGAGGGCCACACATGGACCCCCACCAAGGCAGAGCCGGCCTGCCCCTTTAAAATGAAAACCGGATTACCTCATCCCTTGGGCACCAGGCTGCAAACATTACCTTTTTTAGCCATTACTGGGTTGTGAGGCTTGCGAGGTTACACTTTTACCTTTTCCCACATAGAAATTCCCACTTGGAATGCTAACACTGCCCTCCAAGCAGCAATGCCATGCTAGCATTCATCCATACAAGTTGTTCGGGATATGAACAAACCTAAGGCACTACTTTTACTTTGTCCATTTTGGATTCATCCTCAGGATTAGTACCAAGTAACCTTTGCACATCAAAGAATCCCATCTTCGGTTCCATCATCTTGAACTAGTCTCGAACCTCTTTCAAAGCGTAGAACGTGCATATGGTTTTAGAGTGGTTTCAGTTTCGAGTCATCTCCTATAAGTACACTCCCTCGCTTATCGGTCTCTCCAAAACCAAATCGATGGTTTCGGTAAACTCAACTTCGATTATTTTGGAAATAATCAAACAATATATAAGAGCGGAGATCACCTCCTAACTATATAAGTGGACGGATTTCCTTATCATTTGTCCTAGGAGAACAAAATGAGATTTTTACGCACAGTACAACATCATCGAAGATGACTGTGCCATATAACTCCCGTGTATCTCCTAGATATTTCCAGAGTTATATTTTGGTCAAGATTTGATAGTTGGTTATTTAACTATCAAATAAACAAACAATCGAATATAGATTAAATTCCATGTATGATCCACTAAGCCTCTATTAATTAATCTTTCATTAATTAAATCTTTTTTCAACTATTTGATTCAAAATACCTTCACAAATGATATATTCACGAACCTCTTATACTCCTTTCAATACTTGGAAAAACATCCATATACTTATCTCACCGGTATAAGTATATTAATAAAACTTAAGTAAGATTTCCTCTTTTCTAAATTCATATTTAAATCGGCCAAAAACAAATATCATTTAAAAAATGACTTATTCTAAACCCAAACCCCATTTTCCTTCGGTTTTAAGTACGGAAAGAATGCTTCCATACCACCATAATTAAGAAGGATTATTATCAAAATTAAACCTCATCCCTTCTATAAAATTCCCTGTTTTTATAAACCTATTCCATATTTACAAATCCTTTTATAAATTTCCAAACTATTTATAAAACGTCTTTATAAATCTCTAAAATTATTTATAAAATTCCTTTTTGTTTTATAAAACTCTTTTTAATTAACAAAAATCTTTTTTATTTCTTCCTTTATGAACTCCTTCATAGAAATCTTTTATAAAATCCTTTATAAAATATCCTTTTATAAATCCAATACTTATTTTTATAAATTTTATATATTTAACATAAATCTTGTTATCTTTAAAATATCACTTATAAATCCATTCTTTTATTTATAAATTAACATTTATAAATCTCTCTTTTATTTATAGAATACCATTTATAAATCTCTCTTTTATTTATAAAATATCATTCGCAATCTCTCTTGCAAAATATCGCTTATAAAACTCCTTTAGAAAATATCATTTATAATCTCATTTACAAAATATCATTTATTAAGTAAAATTCCTTTTATAACTCTATTATTATTTATAAACACCTTTAATAGATCACTTTATTAGCTTAAACACAATTAATTAAATCAATTACTTAACTTTAAACATCATTAATTATATCAATTAATTAACTTTAAATACCATTAATTAAATAATTAATCGACCTAAAAATATCATTATTAACTAATTAATTAACTTTAAATATCATTAATAAAATAATTAATTAACTTAAATGTCATTAATAAAAAAGAATTAATTAATTTAAAAATATTATTAATTAAAATAATTAATTAACTTAAACATTATGAATAAAAATATAATTAAAATCATTTATAATTAATTAAACACTTAACCTCAAATTGTTATAAGATTGAAGTTAATTTAAATCCATAACATTTCAAATTCGGAAAGAGGCTTAGCGACCATTATGTTACTTAAACAAGCTACCATTTATCCTAATTTAACTTCTCAAGCCAACACCAGTATTTACTTAAGCAACATATACATAAATCAAATCCATAATTAACCATCAATAGTTAATACATCTTTTATCCCATATAAATCTACCGGCATATAATTAAATGTCTAAATTAATATAATAGCAGAACGCGGATATGTTCTGCTAAACATATGTCATCAATAATCTATTCAATTTAATTATAGCAGAATGCTATTATATTATGCTAAACAAATGTCCAAAATAATCTATTCCATTTATAGTAATGGAACGATGTTTTATTTGGCCAAATAGATAACGCCAATGATGTATAATTAATTTAACTACGTAATTATTGAAACCAACGTAATTAAATTCAATCACTATATTTTTTTCTATATCTTATACTTCATTAAACCTATCAACAAACTATACCATGATGTTGTACTCGTCAATATGAGTCGTAAAAATCCATGGGTTAAACGGATTTAAAATGAGTGAGATATCTCAATTTAAACTTAACCAACTTGGTTTTATAAAATTTAAAACAAAATAAACTATATTAACTCACCCCAAGCCCAACATACATTCCGGCCCAAACACGCTTATCTACAGGGACTTCTCCCTTACTCAAAAATAAGAATCGCGTCTACTGCCTCATATCTGTGCATGCCTCAACACTCACGACCACCGCCGCCTCAAACCACCTCCGACCACTGCAGGCCACCATCAGACTTTCCTTTGACCGCCGCACCACCAGCTGCCTTCCATGCCTTCAACCACCAACTCATCAAACTCGACCGCACCTCCAAACTTGCTTGCGACTACCATGAAGTTTCACCACTCTTCGAGAGGATCCCGACCACACCACATACTCCTCCTTTCTAAGGCTTTATCACCTTTCCACTCCTCCACCTTCCATTTTGCTGCTATACAATCATGTACACTTCACCAAAGCCAAAAAAGCCCATGCATACAACTCTCCTCTTCATATTTTCCTACTTATGTACCTCTCTTCCTCCTTTAACAGTCCAACCCAACACACACCAGCAAGCTACAACACATCACCAAAGCATATAAAACACACAGCCAAGAATCTCATGCAACCCAAGTCTCACACAAACACAGCCATGCACTTCCTAAATATACTCACACACATAAACATATCCCCCCAAGTACACATATTTATAGAGGAAAAGAAAGGAAAAAGAAAGAGAAAGATGAAAGGGAAAATGTGCTGCCTGTGTATTCATTTTTGCAAAGAAAAATAAAACAAAGTGTACGTAAATATGTCCCTCCTCCTTTCCTATGCGTGTTGTGCTTTAATGTATACAAATAGGCAAAGTTTACTTGAATGCTAAGGAAAACCGAAGTACACATATTAAATGCAAGACAACCAAAGGATGTAAGGAGGACAAGGAAAGATTTTAAAAAAGGTTGTGTAAGATTTTGTGTAAAAATTGTGTTGTGTGTGTATTGTTTAAATTTTGTTTTAGAACATTTTGGGGTACTCCGCTATACAATATCCAGTTCGCGTATGAGCCGCGAACGATAGAAATAAAAATACAATCGCACACAACAATGCGACATGATTACAAACGAAAATAAAATACACCGATTAATTAATTCCATGCAGTTTCAAAAATACCGACTTTTGCTGCAAAATGCATCAAATGAAAATTTTATTATTTTTCAAATTATAAATTATGAAAAAATCCTAAAAATTAAACTAAAAATACATCACTAAAATCCAAGTCGTTTTTAACATAAATTGATTTTCTTATTATTTAAAATTTGAATAAAATTTGAATATTTAACTAAATTAAATATTCTCATTTGAAACGTTAAAAAGATTGATTTATAAGTGATATTTTAAAGATAACAAGATTACTGTTAAATATATAAGATTTATAAAAATGAGTATTGGATTTATAAAAGGATTTTTATAAAGGATTTTTATAAAGGAGTTTATAAAGGATGAAATAGAAAAGAGTTTTATAAATAGAAAGGAGTTTTATAAATAATTTTTGAGATTTATAAAAGAAGTTTTATAGATTAATTTGGGAATTTATAAAAGGATTTGTATATATGGAATGGGTTTGTAATATATACTTATACCGGTGAGATAAGTATATGAGTGTTTTTCCAAGTATTGAAAGTAGCATAAGGGGTTTGTGAATATATCTTTTATGAAGGTATTTTGAATCAAATAATTGAAAAGAGATTTAATTAATGAAAGATTAATTAATAGAGGCTTAGTGGATCACACATGGAATTTAATCTATGTTTGATTGTTTGTTTATTTGATACTTAAATAACCGAATATCAAATCTTGGCCAAAATATAACTCTAGAAATATCTAGGAGAAACACAGGAATTATATGGCATAGTCATCTTTGATGATGCTATAATGTGCGTATAAATCTCGTTTTGTTCTATTAGGACAAGTGATAAGGAAATTCGTTCACTTAAACGGTTGGGAGGCGAACTCCGCTCTTATGTATTGTCTGATTATTTCCAAAAGGACCAAAGTTGAGTTTGCTGGAACTATCGATTTGATTTTGGAGCGACCGGTAAGCGGGAAAGTGTACTTATATGAGATGACTCGCAGTCGTAACCACTCCAAAACCATATGCGCGTTCTACACTTTGAAAGAGATTCGAGACTAGTTCGAGATAATGGAATCGAAGACGGGATCTTTGAAGTGCAAGGGCTACTTGCTACTAATCCTGATGGTGATTCCAAAATGGATGTAGTAGAAGTAGTGCCTTCGATTTGTTTATATCTTGAACAACTTGTATGGATGGATGTAAGCATTGAATTGTTGCTTGGAGGACAATGTATACATTTCAAGTGGGAATTGCTATGAGGGAAAAGGTAAAAGCGTAACCTCACAAGCCTCATAACCTGGTAATGGCTAAAACAGGGGATGCCCCACTACACCAAAACAGGTGATTCCCAACGAGTATAACTGTCGTAAACAGTTTCAGCAACGCTTATTAGCGTCGCTGTAGGGGCGTCGCAATTTATTGCCAACGCTTATAAGCGTTGGGGAGTTTAGTTTCCCAACGCTAATAAGCGTTGGAAGGTTGTATTCGCCAACGCTTATAAACGTTGGTGTATATTATTTAGCAACGCTTATACACGTTGGCAAATTAACCATCCAACATTGTTTAATTTCTATGCTGACGCTTATAAGCGTTGGTAATCTTTTAATATCTTCCAACGCTTAAAAGCGTTGGGAAAAAATATCTTTCAATGCTTATAAGCATTACAAATAGACACTTATCAGTAATACAAATGGTGAAAGATATAATGGTTTGAATATTAAAAGATATAATGTAGACTATATCTATTATGAAATATTATCTTAATTTAGCAAATTATAACCCAATCAATATCAATAAACAATATTCATAATCAGTAATAAAACAGTGTATTAATTAAGAAAAGAGAAGTTCAATACATAATGAAGTTACCAATACATAGTTTACCAATTCCATACTAATATTGCAATAACAAGAGATAGAACATAATTCATAATTAAAGTCTACAAATACCGAATACGAAACTGACCATATAAGAAGTAGAACTAACTGCTCGACAATAATTTTTCTTTTCTATCGGAATCAAAAACTTCTGCAATTGGATCATTTTCCAGTTCTTTTACTTCATCATTACCACTAGAACTACCATCCAATTTCCTCTTTTCTTCTACTTCTTCTTAGTACCTACATGCATTCAATATC
This sequence comes from Allium fistulosum, assembly GCA_030737815.1. Taxonomy (NCBI): domain Eukaryota; kingdom Viridiplantae; phylum Streptophyta; class Magnoliopsida; order Asparagales; family Amaryllidaceae; genus Allium; species Allium fistulosum. The sequence goes on along the minus strand of CM060906.1, from coordinate 1,132,170,173 downwards.
ATATTAAATTGAAATTTATAATAAAAAGAATGACAAATAGTAATAAGGTGATAGCACATGATTTAACAACAAAAGGACATTAAATTAAACAAGCAAATGTATTCGATAGCACAAGTGAAAAGCAAACTTTTTTGGATTAACACAGATCAAAACTAAGGCCGCTGCGGCCTTAGTTTCGAACTGAGGCCGCTGTGGCCTCAATTTGCGTCCTCAGTTTTGGACTGCGGCCTCAGTTTGGACCAAGGCCGCTGCAGCTGCAGCCTCAGTTGAGGCCTCAACGGCCTCAGTTTGGACTGAGGCCGTTCAAACTGAGGCCGCTGTGGCCTCAGTCCAAACTGAGGCCACAGTGGCCTCAGTTCAAAACTGAGGCCCTTGCGGCCTCAGTTGTTAAACTGAGGTAATATAAAAAAAAATTTATGAAACATAATGTAGGACATTTGTAGGACATTGCTACTACTACTTTTCCAACCACATTTGTAGGACATAAGTCACCATGTAAATAAATTTTCTTCTACTTTCCTAGCTTTTTTGTAAATAAATAAACAAAACAAAATCTTAAGTTGATTTAAGTGAGGACTCAATAATAATTTACATTTATATCTATATAAACATGTGCCAATCGATTCAGATAGTTCAATATAATTTGAATAATGACATAATTGGACATAACTTTCCATTCAGAAATCACAACCATCAACAAATGATTTTTATAAGACTCTAGCTAAAAGCATTCAGATATTTCATTCAATAGTCTATAAATTCATGAATATGAGTTACTAGTTAATATAATTTTAGTTCTCACTCTTTAATACAAAATTATATACATTTCAATAAATTTTGGTTTAATAAGATTGTTCATTTTAGCAAAATAAAAGTTTCAGCCGATTTAAAATCATATACATTTTAAGAAGACGACTACTAGTAGTCTTTATTCTATAGAACTTTGCATTATAGAGGTAAGTTACTTAGAATTATTACCTCTCAGAGAGTTGTTACTTCTTCTAAATTCTGATGGTCAGAATTTTCCATTACCACATTTGCTACCACCTACCAAAGGTTCATAACTTCATATGGTCCCTCATGCTCTGTTCTCAGCAAATTCCTACAATGGTCCCAGTAATATATTTGATTAATAATATGGGAAATACTAAGATTTCACCTAGTAATGATTGATTACACATCAGTCACCTCAATACTAATTTCTCTTAGATTTGCACAAAATTGAAGCTAATCAGGCTAAATAAATTTAGGACAATTAGTTCGATGATATTGCAGACTTACTATAGCCATATATAATATAATTTAGCAATGGGACCAAGTTTCTCAAATAGTTAAGTGTTGGTGTGAATATGACATAAACAGTTACAAATATTCATAGACAAGTTTTTTTTACGGGTACGATTTTGCTTGTATACAGTTTACGTCATAACAATTTAAAAAAAAAGTGTAAGTTTGACATACCTTTTCCGTGATAGGAACGAAGGAGCTTTTTTACTAAAAGATCTTGCTTCAGCATACAGTAAGGTGATATTGCATGAGAATAAGAATGATATCCATGGTAGGCAAATTCATCATGTTCCTAGTATAAATCAACAAACATTTGAAGAACTTTGTTCAATTCAAATTTTGGAACAGTCTTGCATAGAATTTGAAAATAACATCACACACACACACACACATGTGTGTGTACGTATGTATGTATATACATACTATTTGTTCAATTTGAATTTGCACATGGTAATTTAAGGTTTATGCAAGTGCATATACTCTGTTGATAGTAAATATCATCCATTTCTGGATATATGAAAGTAGGAATCAAGAATATTACTTACGTATAAGAAATCTGCAAGAACTATCCATTCTCACAAATACTGTTTTTGACATATTTTTTTATTAGAAGTAATGAACAGAGATTTAACTTACCAAGGTACAAGCCCTCATATTCGGCCATCTTTCTTATATAATCCGTTTTCCAGAGTACAGTCTTCAAAGGTGGTTAGTCCAGACAGAATATTGTTACCAAAGAATCGTCCCTCGTATTATATAAGTGATTTACTTTTCAATTCCATGATTTATATTCCATATTGTTACCTTGATGGTGCGAGCTAATTAGATATCTACCAATTGATATACATTCTGGTATTTGAATTCTGCACATCATATTAGTATAATGTCGAGCATCAAGTACATTGGCACAACTTCTTGCACCTGAAGAGTATTGCGCTCAACACCTACCAAATAGAGCACCCTGAAACCTTACTGTTTTAAGGTGAGAAATCACCAAAATTTGGTTGGTACATCTCCCATCAAGTAAAGTATTTTATCTCGTGACCAAAAAAATAAAGTATTGCCAAAAAATAAAAGTGCTACATAAATCCTCTTAAAAAGACTTCCATAATTTCTTCAAAAATATGATTTGTGTACTCCAAGGATATAAAAGCATTTGTATAACACCCACGCCAGAATGTTAATTCAGTGATGAGAACAACTAAGACAATTAATGATCTGGAAAACAGTGTAAAACCTAACTAAAAGAGTTTTAAAGTCAGAAAGCAAAAGCCAAAACTTGACTATATGGATTACAACGCAAGAAACCATTCTGCGTTCATTGAACCTCACTGTAGTTCAATGGCTGGTGCCTATAAAATGGTTGAAAGAAAACATATGGCTCTTGGGACTATTGCATGGGTTGGTTATCACACCCTGCAAGATTGTGCACTGAGAATGAATAGCCTGTAAATAATAGTGATATCAATACTTGTATTGCACTACTGCTGTTTATAATCTTGTTACACATACATTATCACACCTGATTTACCAGGAGCAAAGTATTGCAAGGTCTACTCCATAACCCATAGGGAATTGTTTACACAAATAACGCAACATTAGCATGCACTTGTACCTTTATGAGTCAAATTTCAGTGATATAATACCATAAAACCTGGTATTTCATACCATAAGGACCATGGGAATAGGCATTGTAATGTGTCCAACAAACACAGATATACTAAAGAAACCATCAACAAAATAGCCATTGGATAAAAGTTGTAAAACTGTATCAATTTTGCTCTGGTGCGAATACTTATCTTATCAGCAGCAATAGCTTGCTTTTGAAGTTCATTTGGACACATATCAGGACGGTGTGTAAATCCATAATAAAGCAGCGTTCATTTTCTTATAATCTGAAACGGATTTTCCACCATGGTTAATGAGATTAAATGGGCCTACTTGACAAAGTTTTAAGGCCATTGAGGAGAAAGTAACTAAGTTATTGGTGAAAGAATAGTAGTAAATGAGTAGGCTTAAGAAATTTATACAACATGTTGCAGTCAAAATATCATAGATGCTACTTGAGATAAAAACTAGACAAGTGCACAATGTAACACTTTATACAAAAAACATCAAATTGGTATATGCTTACTTTTTCCGTTACTTAATCCACACTACTAAAATCATAATCAAATTCATTTCAATTATTTGGGGATGTAACTGAGTGATAAAACTTTAGCAATAATTAGCAGATCGAATACTTTACTACCAACTCCCAATGAAAATAATCAGATTGTCGTTGGAGCTCATTGCTCGTAGTGGAACACACAAAACACATTGCCACAAATGAATTAACATCAACACAGCCAAAATTCACAGAATTCAATTTAATTATGAGATACCTTTGCTGATTTTGATTTACTTGCTTTCCTAATCACAACTTTTTCCCAGTTTTTGCCTTTCCATGCCAGTATAAAAATATCCACCAATACCATCAAACTTTATCAAGTGCGGCTTTGTGGAAAAAAATTGCGATTCAAGCTAGATAGAATCAATCATCACAGGAAGCTGAAGGGCTTGTCATCTTCCACTTGCGGTGTCCTTCGTGTCCTGGGTCTTGCAAGGTCAAGCGATAATGGAGGAGCTGACTGCAGCTAATTGATGGAGTCGGAGGAGGATGGGGCATTAGCGGTTTGATCGAGTCAGATAGGGATGGGGCGGTAGTGGTTTGATGGAGTCGGAGGGAGAGGGGCAGCAGCAGTAGTGATTTATTTGTGGGATGGAGAGAGCGATTTGGGGATTTGGGGATTTCGGGATGGAGTGGCAGGGATTTGTTTTTACGGAATGAGTTTTTTCATGTTATAAAATAAGTGTGGCCAGGGGTAAGCGTGATATGTTATTCAATTACAATTTTGCCCTAGTATATTTCAATTAACTCCAATTAAACCAAGGCTTACAACGAAAATATGTGTCGTCGTATTTAAAAGTGTAAAATTTTATTTTCAGTAACACTTATATTGGATAGCGACACTTATTAGCGAGACTAAATTGCAACCCATATAAGTTTCGCCAAATGAAAAAAAAAGGTGTTGCCAAATGACTGTTTTGGTGTAGTGGGCCCACCAGGCTATGTGGTTAGCAATCATTAGGAGCAGTCATTCCTCGATCTAGATGGAATTTCAGATTTGGTGCGCGCGCGGGGTGACCGTGGGACAATGTTTGTATCCCGGTGCCTGAGGAATGATGAAATTCGGTTTGTCATTTTAAAGGGACAGGCCGGCTCTTTCTTGGCTGGGGTCCATGTGTGGCCTTCGGGTACATTTGATCTAGAGGTATACTGTATGGAAGGTAGTTCCTTACCTTTCCATGTTCGAATCGAATCTTTAATACGTTCCATTATGAACCTAGTTGTATACCTATTATGCTGGAATGTAATTAATGTAACCATACCGGCTATGATTAATATTTATTTTAAACCCTAGACATTATTATAATATCACAAGATTTCCTACGAAAATGTTTGATTATCGTAAGGAAAAAATCCGTTTGTGTTTATATACGGCATAGTCTTACAAGATACTTTTATTTTGAAAGGTTTTTACAAAATATAAAAATCCATTTAATTGTGTTTCTTATGCTGGTTTTAACAGACTGATCCGGACGTTATTTTTCTTAGAATGCTCGGGTCACCCGAGCATATTTCCAGATTTAGTTATTGATGCTTTGGAGCTTTAGGGGACGAGGTGGATTCTTCTAAGGACATGTTCCTATATTTTCTTTATTTCCACTATATTTCCTTTTATGTATTTATCAATAATCGTACGGACGGGTTGGTATAACTGTCCAAGCTGATGATATGTTAGTATTACTCTGATTTGATGTGTATATATATTATAGTTTTCTTTTGTAAAGACCATTGGTATATTATATATTAATCATCACGCTGTGAGATTCTGTTCTGTCTTTTCTTTTCTTTCACCCGAACAATCCATCCTTCCGGTACTTGGATGTTCAGCACGTGAATACTGCAAATATATTGGTGTCGACTCTTGAGGATCAAAAAGGCGGGTCGTTATATTTTTAATTCTCAGGATGGTTTTCTGCCCCAAAATTTGGTGTTAAGTATGAGAAGAATACTTTCCATACCACCGTAATTTAAATTGATCGTTTATGGAAACCAAATCTCATTTCTTTTATAAAAATCCTTTATATTATAAAACTTCTTCTATAAATCTCCAAATTTATTTATAAAACTTCTTTTATAAATTTCCAAATTTATTTATAAAACTTCTTTTATAAATCTCCTTTATATTTATAAAACTTCTTTATAAATTTCCTGATTTTAAATCTCATATATTTATCAAAAACCTTTAGTTTCAAGATAGGACTAAATACTTTCCATAAAATGATCATTCCATATATCACTATAAATTCACAAATGTAATTTATTTTCCAATTTATCAAAATGATATTAATTTCCCTTTTATAAAATGTCATTTATAAATCTATTCTTTTATTTATAAAATACCATTTATAAATCTGTCTTTCTATACAATGATTTATATAAAGCATTTAACAAATATTTATTCCAAAATATCCCTATCTTCTTTTAAAAAAGGATCGCTTTATTGTAAAAGATAAATTTTCTTTTTCTTTAATATACATCAATTATTAAATTAAATTGTCTATAAAATAAATACTTCCCGAAATACTTTTAAAACATTTCCAAAAAGGTTGGAGCAAAATAGAGAATTCAAAAACTATTTCTAAATAAAATACAACAGAAAATTCCAAAAGTCAGATTCAAAATCATGTCTGAATCAAAACCATTTCTAATCAAAAATAAAAAGGCATATTATTTCCAAAATACTATAATGAGGCCTAGAGCTACCATAACACTTAACAAGTGCTTCCATGGATCTACAACTAAAAGAATTTAACTTTTAACACTTATCAATGTCACAACCTATGTGGCCAACTACCAAACTTTGACATTCAATAGTTTATACAATAGGTATATATATGAAGTAAAAATCAATAGTGGTGAGGAATCCATATTCCGCTACAAAATTCCTTGTATTCCACTTTATATGTCATTCGCTTTTCAAAGAGGAAATTCAACAAAACCAAATCAATAAATCATTCAAGTACTAAAACAATAATTTATATCTACCATATATCATATAGTATTCATTCAGAGGTGAGTTAACTCACCAAAAATTCCAGCTGACGCTTACGTGACGTTGCTCGATTAAAAATCGAAAGATGTTCGATTTTACCTCAAAATTCTACTAGCTCCAAACCTAGTGAAATCAACTCCAATGCATAACGCTTCCATAAGCGCAACACAAAAACCGCGTCTCGATTGGACGTCGTATGAAGAAGTTATTGATTTATAAGTTTTTAGATTTAAAAATATAATTAAATGAGCTAGTTACTAAATTAGCTTTAATTACCCTCCTCAACTTCTTCTCCCTCAAATCTAAAATCGTGCATGCATGTACATGTACACACCCCTATATGAACATACCCATGGCTGAAATCTTCCATCGCCAATTTCTTCATCACCCCACGACGAAATCATGCAACGCCTTCACCGATAAACTCCACTTCGCGAAAGCTTCCTCCCCAACCTAACCAACTCGAGCTTGACCCCCCATGGAGAAAGCGACCTGCTGCCTCTACCACTCCATGAAACGTCGCAACTACCTAACCGATATCGCACATCACCAAATTGCAACCATCCGTGCTCCTTCGCACGAGAAGAACAATGCACACCTCGCATTCGTCCGTCATCGCCTAAAACTCCGAAAATCTCTAACCCCAGTTCTGCCTTGGCCACGTCGATCACCCAACTATCATCGCACTCGACAACACTCACATGGATTCGGAGCTCATCACGCTATGAGTTCATTGGATCCAATTTCATATTTTATCGTTAACCGAATCATTTGATTTTGATTTTTAAAAGAGGAGGCTTGATTTTCATTTACTGCGAATGGAGAAAGAAAGGAAAGGGGAACATGAAAAGTAAGAGGGAAAAAGGGAAAATGAAGAAAAGCCTAAGTGTGAGTTTTTTTATTTTACAATTTTCCACACTTCGCTACACTATATCTCATTCGTGTACGGACCGCGAACGACAAAAATAAAAATACGATACAATCTCAAAACGACAATGGAATACACTGGTTATCCTATTCTATGAAGTTTTTTTAAGAGTACCAATGTTTGCTAAAAATATGTCAAACGATAATTTAAATATTTTTCAAATTAAAAATTGTGGAAAAATCTCATAAATTCATTTAAAATTACATCATTAAAATCAAGTCGTTTTATTAATAATTGATTTTTTTATTATTAAATTTGAATCAAATTTGGATATTTAAATAAATTAAATATTTTCGTTCGAAACGTTAAAAATTGCGGGTTGTTTCACTCTTCCACCCTTAAAAGAATTTCGTCCTTGAAATTCCCCAAAGAAGAAAAATGTCATCATAGGCTTATGCTTTTAAAATCAATTACTTTTAAATCCTTTATGTTATGAGAAATTTTGGCAGCACCTCCTTTGCGCGACTAGGCTCGAAAAAATACAATATCAATATAAGCCTATATCTAGGAGCTCTATCTAGGGATAACACAACAATTATATATATGTATGATATACCCTACAGAGTGTGTATGTCACACAGCAAACACACCCATTAAGCAATAAATACATACCAATTTGTCAAGCATTCAAACTCTACTCATGAAACCAAAAGCAACAAACAAGCCTTTGCTTCTATGTACCCGATCATGTACTCAACAAAGGGGATCAAATACAGTTGCAATATTAACCATGGATTTAAGCATGCTAAATCATATGAAGAAATCACCTCACATAAGCATACCATATAACTTGCATTTCTAATAAAAGAAGCATACAATATATCAAAGCCTATACGTTGTTTATAGACATCCGTACATAATATCAAATCCGAATCACTTGCTTGACCGCATAAACTTCTCTTCCGAACTAGTATCGCTCACTCGACTTTTCTATTGTAGACTTCAATCAGGTTCCTTGATTAGAAACCCCGATATCCTTACATAGCCATATACTATGATAGAAAAATCCAAAATGATATTAGAAATTCGTATCAAGTGTTCTCCATCAAGAATCGAGCAAAAAATCCTTGTTCGAACTGGTGTAAATTATCTCGAAATCATGTACTCGAATCTGGATCAATAACAGTTATGCGAATAAAGTGATCCACATACAACTTACATATTTATTCCATTGGTTATTTCTTATACCAATTACTATTACTTAAAATCACATTTATTTTTACTTATAGTATATTTCCTTTAGTACTAAAATCCTTTATTTTAAAATTATTCCATACTTCAGTTCAAATTCGTATAATACTCTTCTACGTCCTAAGAGTATATATTCAAGATTAGATTTTTTTACATAACCACGATGTTCAAAAAATTTAAAACTTGTTTTAACTTTCTATCTTCTAAAATTTATAAGTTAGGAAAAATTATTTTCTTATATTTTCCCAAAAACACCTAGCTTCTAGTTCTCTACTAATTCTAAAATTTTTGACTGTCCAAAATCATTGAAAATTCCATTTTATTTAAAAAAAATAAAAAACTACCAAACAACATATCATAATGGGATGCACAAACCAAACTACCCAAATGCACAGAATACATGTGTCCATAAAATAACTTAACTGGAAACTTAAGAATTAAACACGGGTTTTATTTCAAATCATTTTGAAATAATAATAATAATAATAACATATATATCCTTATGTATATCAAATCATACTTTTGGGATTAAATCAAATCTATTTTACCAAAATAACTCCATAGAAAATTACCATGGTAGCATCCCCTACTTAGAAACTCGAAAATAAACGCCGACGATGTTGTAGTAATCACCAAAATTATTTTCCAACGACAACAGCAAGTTCAGTGCTTTCTATCTTCTTTAAAAATCCTTTTCAAAATATTGCTATTCATAAATACTTTCAAATTATACTACTATTACTTTCCCAAAACCTTTGGAAAACAATTTTCAAAAATACCGATGTTTAAGTTCTCAAATTATCAACTTAAATCCTTTTTATTTATAAACCATATTTTATAAATCATTCTTATATAAATTCATTCCAAAAATGTTTACATTTAAAATATCTTTCCTTTCCCTAAAACTATAATAAATTTTTTTATCAAATTTAAATATTAACCCAACATGTCCCCGAACGTCTTATAGTCAAACTATGAAACTTAATTCACATGATGTTCGTTTCAATATTCCCATAAATTGCTATCTACCTAACCCAGGTAGAAAAGGTGAACTACTTATAAATTAGTCGAGTATAATTCAAAAATCAACAAACAATTGTCAACACTCCTAAACTGGACGAGCATAAATAATCAAACAATAAATGATAATCATTGAATATAATCATTTTCAAACAAATAAACACATAATAAATAACTATATCAAATTCTGAAAATTATTCTTTTATATATAAAGTATAATTCTGGGTAAAATTAGTTCATTTACCAATTTCAAAACATGTGTCGGTTTGCCTTGTTCAACTGTTTAGAAACCCATATCGATACAGTTGTACCAGAATTCATAAACCACTTAAAAGATCAATCAACACAATATAATTTTTTTATAGCACTAGAAAATACGCGCTCTAATACACGAACTCTCTCTCTCTCAAACTCATTCTAGGGTGTTACTAACACTATCTCTAATGAGTTTACCCCACCAAGTCCAAGGTGTTCGCTCAACCTGAGCTCCGATACCACGTGTAACGATCGATATTTTCGACCCTCATAAGTCGACAACAATATATCCACGGTATTCATGTGCCGATCATTCGAGTGCTAGAAAGACAAATTGTTGGGATGAAAGAAAAGAAAAGACAGAATAGAATCTCACATCGTGACGAGTAATATATAATATACACATTATCTTTATAGAAGAAAACTGTAATACATACACATCAACTAGAGTAAACTAACCTATCATCAATCTAGATAGTCATAACAACATGTCCTTACAATTGCTGCTAAATACAAACAAAAAATACAGCAGAAATAAATGAAATACATGAATACATCTTGGAGGCATCCAGTTCGTCTCTTGACGCTCCAAAATGTCCATAACTAGATCTGTAAAATTTGCTCGGGCTGACCCGAACATTATAAGAAAATAACGCCCGGATCAGTTTCGTAAACTAGCATGAGAAACTCAAATCATATGGATTATTCTTATTGTAAAACCTTTCAAAAATGAAGGTATCCCGTAGGACCATGCTGCGCATAAACACAGATGGGTTTACCTTACGATAACCAAACAATTTTTTATTAGAAAATCCGGTGATATTATAATAATATCCAGGGCTTAAAATAAATATGTATAACATAGTCGAAATGCTTCATCTCACTTTCCAACATATTTATCATACAACTAAGTCCGTAAAGACACGTATTGGAGAATGGATTCCATACAATGATAAGGTACTGGGGTACCACCTATCACGATACACCTCTAGAAAATGCACGGATGGCCTCGCCGGGACCCCTCGTCAACATAGGACTGACCTACCCCTTACTGGATAGTATCGAATATGTCATCACCTCAGTCGCTTTGTAACCTTTTCCTTGAGAGCTCTCATGCACATACCAAATCCATAAATAGTGAACTAGAATGGTGATGTCCATACCCTAATGGTAGCGAACCACATAGCCCTGCCGCATATCCCATGTTTTAGTTATTCTTGAGTGTGAGGCTTGAGGCTACGTTTTACCTTTTTAGCAAATCCCACTTGGAATGCTTACAATGTCCTCCAAGCAACGATGCAATGACAACATTTATCTATACAAGTTCTTTAGGATATGAATAAATTTAAGGCACTACTTCTACTACATCCATTTTGGAATCGTCCTTCAGGATTAGTAGCAATTAGCCATTGCACTTCAAAGAACTCCGTCTTCGATTTCCATCATCTTCAAGATACCTCCAATTCGAATGCTTATGCTGGTTTGAAGTGGTTTTCAGATAACTCATGCTTATTCGATCCCGGTCTCTTCGAATCAAAAAATGACAATTCCAAAACTGGTCAAGATTTGATAGTCGGTTATTTGACTATCAAATAAACAAACAATCCGACCAGAGTTTTAGTTCCATATGGAGCCAACCAGGGTTAAGCGCATAAGCAACCACTAAGCCTCTTTAATTAATCCTGTCATTAATTAAACCCACTTTTTAAATTCTTGTTTTAAAATACTTTTGCAAATGATATTTATATGTATACTACTCATACACTATTCGTTTATACTCTTTCAATACCTGAATAAATATCCATACACTTATATCAACGGTATAAGTATATTTACAAAACACTACACTTTTAATACTTAGAAAATGTTACCATATACTTATCTCAACGGTATAAGTATATTCACAAAACACTACACTTTCAATACTTAGAAAATGTAACCATATACTTATCTCAACGGTATAAGTATATTCATAAAACACTACACTTTCAATACTTAGAAAATGTAACTATATACTTGTCTCATAGGTATAAGTATATTCACAAAATACAACAATGACCACTAGCTCAACGGGTTAGTGGTATGACACTCTAGTCTTAGGTGCTGGAGGTCATGGGTTCGAACTCCGGAGACATCAAAATGAGTGCTCTGCTTGAATAAAGTACCACTCTTACTATTAAAAAGGTATATTTACAAAATAATATACTTTCAATACTTTGTAAATGTAATCGTATACTTATCTCAACAGTATAAATATATTCACAAAACTTAAGGAAGATTTCACTTCCAAAACATACTTATTTGGGTTAAAACAAATGTCACACAAAAAAAAACAATAAACCCAAAACATTTTTTTATGTAAGTAAATGGATCGTATGGAAATTAGACCAAGTATACTTACCTCGATTTTCCGATTTCAAACTTGTACTATCCCTTGATTATAGTTGGACAAGTTAGCGTACTATCCTTACCTTGAGATACATTCTTATTTCTTAGGATAGGGACAAGTTTCCCTACTTGGAATTTGGTGTTAAGTATAAAAAGAATACTTTCCATATCACCATAATTTAAATTGATCATTTATGGAAATCAAATCTCATTCCTTCTATAAAACTCCTTTATATTTATAAAACTTCTTTTATAAATCTTCTTTATATTTATAAAACTTCTTTATATTTATAAAACTTCTTTTATAAATTTCCAAATTTATTTATAAAACTTCTTTTATACATTTCCAAATTTATTTATAAACCTTCATTATAAATCTCCTGATTTTAAATTTCATATATTTATCTCAAATTTCTAGTTTCAAGATAGGACTAAATACTTACATAAAACGATCATTCCATATTTCACTATAAATTCACAAATGTGATTTATTTTCCAATTTATCAAAATGATATTAAATTTCCTTTTATAAAATATCATTTACAAATCTATTCTTTTATTTATAAAATACCATTTATAGATCTATCTTCCTATACAACATTTTATATAAGGCATTTCACAACTATTTATTCCAAAATATCCCTATCTTCTTTTAAAACAGGATCACTTTATTATAAAAGATAAAATTTCCCTTTTCTTTATACATAAACATCGTTATTAAATTAAATTTTTTGTAGAATAAATACTTCTCGAAATACTTTTAAAACATTTCCAAAAAGGTTGGAGTAAAATAGAGAAGTTCAAAAACTATTATAAACAAAATACCATAGAAAATTCCAAAAGTCAGATTTAAAACCATTCTCCGAATCAAAACCATTTCAAATCAAAAAGAGCAAGCCATAATATTTCCAAAACACTATAATGAGGCATAAAGCTACCATAACATTTAAGAAGTGCTTCTATAGATCTACAACTAAAAGAGTTCAACTTTAACACTTATCAATGTCATATCCAATATGGACAACTACCAAACTTTGACATTCAACAGTTTATACAATAGGTACATATATAAAATAAAAATCAACAATGGTGAGGAATCTAGATTCCTCTACAAAATTCACTGTATTCCATTTTATATGTCATTCGCTTTTCAAAGTGAAAATTCAACCAAACCAAACAAATAAATCATTTAAGCGCAAAAACAGTAGTTTATATCTATCATATAATATTCATCCAGAGGTGAGTTAACTGACCAAAATTTCAGCTGACGCTTACGCGTTCTTGCTCGATCTAAAATCGAACGACATTTGATTTTAGCTCAAAATTATACCAGCTTCAAACTTGACGAAATCAAATCCAGTGCGTAGATATCTCTCCTATGAGCGCAACGCAAAAGATCGTGTCCCAATTGGACCTCGTATAAAGAAGTTATTGATTTTCAAGTTTTTGGATTTACAAATATTATTATGGGACAGTTTGGCACAGGTCCCTAATAAGTTTCAAAATTCATAAAAACCCCAGTAAAAAAAAGTTTGCAAATTAGGTCCCTAAAATTAAGTTACTGAATAATGGCATACACTTATGCAATTATTCAGTGAATAATTGCAGACATTTATGCAATTATATCAAAAAATTGCAGACATTTCCACAATTATTCACTGAAAAACTACGGGAATTTCAGCAATTTTTTCAAAAAATTGTTGAAAATTCCGTAATTATTCACTAAAAAATTGCGGAAATTTCCGCAATTATTGACTAAAAAAATTGCGGAAATTTCCGCAATTATTCGCCGAAAAAATTGCATAAATTTGTGCAGATTTTGGATATAATTGCATAAATGTCTGCAATTATTCAGTGAATAATTGCTTAACTATATGCAATTACTTAGTAACTTAATTCTAGGGACCTAATTTACATACTTTTTTTACTGAGGTTTTTGTGTATTTTGAAACATATTAGGGACCTGAGCCTAATATTCACTATTATTAAATTAGCTAATTACTTAATTAACATTAATTACCCTCCTCAACTCTTTCTCCCCCAAATCTAAAATCGTGCATGCTTGTACATGTGCATAACCCTGCATGAACATACCCATGGCCGAAATCTTCCGTCGCCAATTTCTTCATCACCTCACGACAAAATCACACAACGCCTTTACTGACGAACTCCACTCCGCGATAGCTTCCTCCCCGACCCAACCAACTCGAGCTCGGCTCCACCATGGAGAAAGCGACCTACTGCCTCTTCCTTTCGACCACGAAATGTTGTGACCACCTAACCCATATCGCACATCACCAAAATGTCGCCATCGTTCTCCTTCGCACGAGAAGAACGACGCATACCTCGCCTTCGCCAATCGTCGCCTAAAACTCCAAAATCTCTAACCCTCGTTCCGCCTTGGCCACGACGATCACCCCAACCATCACCACACTCGACAACACTCACATAGATTCGTAGCTCATCATGCCATGAGTTCAACAGGTCTAATTTCATAATTTTTCGTTAACCGAATCATTTGATTTTGATTTTTAAATGAGGAGGTTTGATTTTTATTTACTGTGAATGGAGAAAGAAAGGAAAGAGGGAATATGAAAAGTAAGAGGGAAAAGGGAAAAATGAAGAAAAGTCTAAGTGTGGGTTTTGTTTATTTTATAATTTTCGACACTTCGCTATACAATATCTCGTTTGCGTACGGACCGCGAACGACAGAAATAAAAAATATGATCACGCACCAAAATATGGCACGATCTCAAAACAATAATAGAATACACTAGTTATCATATACTGTGAAGTTTTCTTAAAATACCGTTAAACGATAAATAAAATATTTTTCAAATTAAAAATTATGGAAATAACCCATAATTTCATTTAAAAATACGTCATTAGAATCAAGTCGTTTTTATTACAATTGAGTTTCTTATTCTTTATTAAATTTGAATCAAATTTGAATATTTAAATAAATTGAATATTCTCATTCGGAACGTTAAAAATTGCGGGTCGTTACATACTTTTTTTCTTATATATCCATAGTCCAGAATTTACTCTACTGCTAGTTGGTATCATATATTTGCAACTCTTTATGCAGTAAATTATAACAATGTTATGAATTTATTTTTACCCTAAATTTTTTTTAAAACTTCACAGCCATTTAACTCATAGTTGTTTACTTTTATAAGGGATGATCCAATAAGATTCAAAATATTTAGGGTATGGCATATAGATAAATATAATATAATATAATTAATAGAAAATTACAAATACACTCTCTCATAAGTCCTAATTTAGGAATCGCCTAAACTAAGATCGGATACCACATGTAACAACCCCTATTTACGACATCCCGACCCACGATTAAAAGTGACATAGGCATTGCGGGTGCCATTGACAATGAGTAATTTTGAGATAATATATAAAATAGGTCACATAGCTAGCCACAATATTCTACATTTTTTGAAACTAACAACGGAAGGAATAAAATATAATAGTAATAAATAATACAATCCCAAACAAATAAAATAATACAATATCAAATGAATTCCAACTACAACATCTCTCTGTACCGGTAACAAAAATAGTATAAAGTCTGGGAATATTTGAAATAAAATAATATATAGCTAATAAATAAACGTGCGTCTCCGTCATACCATCACGTCTCCAAGTCACCACCAGTCCTCTCTATGGACCTATCAGAGTATAGCTAAAAAGAAGAAAATGATAGAAGAGGTCAAACATATGTCAAGTGAGTGAAACACATAATATAAGTGTATAATAATAACAGGCAAGTAAAACAACACTTATGATCGAAAACCATACATTAGCATGTATCACCTGTACCAACAAGTTTGCTAAACACAATATAATACTATAGTGACGTGATATACTAAGATCTCATTAAAATCTATTATATGCATATGGTTGAGCCCAAAGTCCTAACTCGCATGCTAAATCGTATGTGACTTGCTATCTAGGAACTATTATGTCTCAACCCACTATCGTTAAATCATACATTGAAGACCCAGCTCCTTTGAATATACCACATCATCAAATTGTAAACTACTCGCTACTAATGAAATATAAGTCTCAGCCTATCATTGCCAAATCATGTGCAGCTCGCTAATGAAGAACTACAAGTCTTAGCCCACTGTCGCCAAATCATAAGCGACTCACTACCGAGGAATAAAATAGCTCATCCCATTATCGCCAAATCGAAAAAGACTTACTACCGAGAAATTAAATGTCTTAATCACTATCGCCATATCGAACAACATTTAATCTACCAAAATAAGGCTTTTCAGAAAGTGTCTCAAAAGACAACAAACAATATACCAAAACGTCCTCATCTTGCCACGATCTCGATGCCGCAAACTACGGATGAAATGCGAAATATTTTAGTGTTTAAAGTTCTATGGCAATATCATAATTATTTAATTTTATTTTTATTTCTTCTCTTATACCCATATGCTACAGGACGCGTTTTTGTTTCCCGTTCTTTCACCAAACCTCGACAAGAACCATCGCCAACTCTGACTTAAGCAAAACCGCTTTGAGCAAACCCCACCACTACCACCACCATCGCCAGCCACCCATATTCCGACCACTCCATCCACAATCGATGATACCTAACGAGAATTGCACCAATGCTTGGAATGTCAGATCCAGTAAATCTCGACCTCATGTGATCGATTAGACCACATCCCAGTCATCTACTCGACTGACTCTTCATGCTCATGGCCCCTGGTCGTCGTTTCATCGTTGAATTGAAAAGGATGGTCCACGTTCATCGAAACTTCAGACGCGTTTTTCCATTAACCTGTTAACCCAATCGGCGGGCGAACACCACCAATGAATTCTTGTCATTGAGAACTAATATTTTGATGTATAACATACCTAATTTCGGAACATTTATGTATTTCACACTTTAATTTGAGAGAGACTAACTTCGACTGATTGCAATTGATAAAAATTCATATTTTAAATTATATAGACATGACATGCTACATCCTAATCATGTGTGTGTGTGTGTATACACACACCACCTTTCAATTAACAATTATATCATTTATAAATTGGTTTAAGATCATAAGGCGTGAATACTACGTCTTATCAATACATGCGCACATTTGTAAGTCTCACTGATTAGCCATGCACCCTCTATGATTCAATGTGAATCCTCAATCTTCTTCAATGTTTAGAAATTCCTCGCCTCCGAAACTCCATATCTCTTGATAGCATTGGTTTATTTACATTATTCTCTTTGCAGTGACCGATTTCATATATTGATTTGTTTAATTCGGATTTGATTTGAAGGATTAATGAAGAAGATGATGAAAATTAGTGGTAAAGTGTTTATATTAAAATACAATCAGAGAATAAGCTTTACATTTCTTTTTATAGGCTGGAAACATCAATATTTGGGCTAATTTTTGAAAATGAATATATTACAAAAATGCTACTAGGTTTGACTTCCTCTAATTTCTAGTCCGTTTAGCCAAACTTAGCAAATTATGTATATATTTTCTAACTATAAACAACATTTCGGATGCAATGGAATAAGTTCCGAAGCCTAATTCTAGCCTCTGTAAAATTTACTATTTTTCCCTTTATGTGAAATCACGATTTTACTCTTTTTATTTAATTATCTAATTACATATAATTTTAGGGTCTTACAATCTTCATCCAACAAGTTAGCACATTTCTACTATACTGCTAGGTAATGCATGTTAAGTTATCAACTACTAATCACTATCATAACCATATATATTTAATTCATATGTTAATGTCATATTCATTATTATATTGTATATATATCTCTAAATGTATTCTTGTAACGAATATGTCTTATCGTGGTCGTAGATACAGCCATTGTGGGCTCCAGTCAAATTGCATTGGATCCCATTCAGATGAGCGTGATGCGCATATCATGTCTCATTTAATTCAAATCGATAGTTTTATTGCGCTTGTTGATATTACTGGTCCATCCACTTGTGCGTCTTCCTTCGTCAAATGAGTTGGTATTTTTCTAAAAGGTAAAGGATTAAGGTGAGTAAGTAATTATTGAAAACAAAAGCAATCATACAAACACACACTAACATTGATACACATACATACATTGGTGCGCACGCGCGCACACACACACTTTCTTATATACAAAAGTAATACTCACAAGCACATACTCACACATACACATTCATACACACACAAAAACCCCACACATACACTCATGCACACACCACACACTCATACACGTATCTATTAATACAAATTATGCATGTACACGATGGACTTCAGCACCAATGGCACATCCGATGCCATTCGTAAAGGCATGCTTACACATATCATTGATTTTCGGTCCACGTTAAGTAACAATCTTAATAACATGTTGAAGAGAGTCATGTTCGACGAGTTCATGGTAAATTAATGTTATTACATAACATAATATATATATTTCTAAGTCCATAAACATGTTTGTCATTTTATTCTTAATACATTCAACTGCATTTTCAAAGAAAATTTGCTTGAAAAGAGGACATTTTTAGAAATGGTGAGAAAATTTTGAATGTCCAAAGCAAGCCAAAAATACCAAGAATGGACCTATGTTATGTACAAGAAAGGCGAAAAGTATCCAACCCTTGAACAAGAGATGTACGAAAAGTTCTTGGGGCATTGGGAATTAGAGGGCTTTAAATCAAAATTGGAAAAATGTCTGAAATTAGGGATAAAAATTGCAAGTTGCATTGTGATAGCTCTAGATCATACACATATTATCACAACGATCTATTTTATATTTACTTGTTAAATTTATTCAACATTTACTTTAATTAAAATATTCATGTAGTAATTTACTTAATTTAATTTTTCATATGAAGAGGCATAGCAAATCTGCCTCTCAGTAAGTCTATTGTAGGACTCACAAGATTGAGCCGGCGGAGGGTCCATCACCAATAGTTGGATAGATGATGCTTCGATGCAGTATGTTATCCATTTTGTTTAATATATTTAAATTTATATGCATATGTTTCTTTTCAATTGAATATGTAAAATGCAAAACAAACGAAATACCAAGTTAGGATCGAAGTGCGTTAAAGTAAAGGTGTAGTGATAATAAATGAAGTGTTGAAACGGGTATTCAACGCATTCAGCATAACTATTGCCAAAAGGGCGGATCGTAAGCCCATCCATGGCAATATTCCAAAGTCAATTGCTTAAAGATTTAATAAGACTTCACACTAGTATTTAACATATTGAAAGTTTGTTTTAGTTGAACGAAAGCAATGCTTCGAAGTTATATGATAGAATATTTATTATGATGATTTAAGGTGTAGCTATCTAACTCTTTTCTAAAAATACACTGTCAACCGTTACATTGAACAAAATTCATATGAATGACGAGGAAGAGAGCCTACACATACTTTACATTAAAAACCTACCTTTGGAACTACCCTAATTTATAGCGATTCCATCACTATAATGTAGTGTTATCATGACCGGATCTAACCATGGTTCGACCTTGAAAACCTCGAACCATGGATCACTACGGTCCGAAACTCAATCAGACCTTAGTTGTACACGAACCGAAGGTCGGACCTTCAAACCAACGGTTCAACCATGCATTTTATCTAATTAAACCATGGTTTTCTTTTTTTATTTCTTACTTTCTTACCCTATATCATTCTCATTCTCTCCACTATTTCGAAGAAGAAAAACTAAATCATTGAAAAAATCATCATTGTCCCAAAATCTATATAGCAAACTCTATGATCTTGTTCTTTGATGCTGCAAGTAGGCTAGTGAATTGATACCTGAAAAATCTGAAATGCGCCCGCATCTGTATTTGAAAAGTGCGTAAATATTCGATATTCGAAAAAACGGATACGGATGTAGATACGAAGGTATCGCATCCGAAAAATATCCGTTCCGGTTTTGTCAAGATTATAGTTTATATTTTATGCATTTTAGTGTAATGAAAGACATGTGTTTATTTTTTATTGAATTAGTAATTTGTATTATATGCATTTAATGCATGTTAGTTGCCCAAAATTATTTATTATCATATTTTTTTTACACTTTTATAATCAATAGGATTGAAAAAATTATGCTAAACCAAAATTTTCTATTTATATTTCTCAATTTATCGATCGTTAGTAAATTTGATAACTATTCGATATTCGTCTGTATCTGTGGATCCGGATATTTGATATCCGAAAATGATTTCGGATGCAGATATGACATCCGTATTCGAAAGTATCCATTGACAGGTCTGGTTGCATGCACCTCCAAGACCAGTATAAGTTTTATTAAGTTCGCCGCTACTAAGCTTCTGTCATTTTACACTATTACCATGTGCACAACAGCAGCTGTGTACAATTACTGTAGTTGTGCACTGTAGTACATAACTTCGGTTGTGCAACTTATGATGTAGACATTAAAGACCCTTTACGACTCATCTACTGAGCATTTTTCTTTCAATATTTTTGCATATAAATTGTATTTAAATGTGTAAATTTTCGAAAAACATAAAATGCACGTTTCCGATGGTTCAACTGGTTGAACCATTAAAGTCTTAAACCTCGAGTTGTCATGGTTCGACTCACGGTCCGATCTTGACATATGCTATAATGTACGAGATTTCTACGTATATTTGGTAAAAGTAAATTGAGAAATATAAAGAATAAAATTATATATTTTTTGTTAGAACAGGGTTTTGAACTCAACTATTTCAACTATTATAAAGATATGGTGTTACAATTATCAAACGCTAACCTGTTTCTAGAATAATCTCCGACGCGTGATGAGTTGATTTAATGCTATTTATTCATTTTTAATAGAGAATTAAGATCTCAAAACATTTCATGTAAAGAAGATAGTTGATAAGTTTAAGCTACAAATATTTTTAAAATTAAATTTATAAACGCCAATAGAAGGGACACGGTGGGCTTATAGCCCATTTGAAAATTGGTATCCTTAAACTGTACACATGGGGAAAATCATTTATTTCTGTACATCCATATCAGGCCCGACTACAAGGCAACAGACATGGAGGGAGCAAAAGGAAATACGGTGCCAATATTTATTCTCTAAATATTAAATTATATAATATCAAAATACGTGTTAAATGATAACTGTGTCATGTCTGCAACCAATGTACCACGTGATATGTTTTTATAGATATTTCTGGATGGGACAACAATTTAGCTCGGACCAATCTGATCTATACAGAACCAAAATTATATTTTGTGGTTAAATACATAATTTTTTTCGTGATTCAGTCGACCAATAGTCTTCATAATGTCGGTATATCTATCATCCGAAACAAAATTATTTTATAAATCATTGTTTTTTTTTTAACGTTTCATCATAAAGGAATTTTCTTTTCTTGCATGAAGTCTAGAGATTTTTAGACTAATCAAACAATTCTAGTAGATGATATTCTCTTGGGTCCGCGCCGACGTACAAAATTTTGGCAACTTATTACCTGTCTGCACCTTGGGATCTTAGATGCAAAAACAACAATTCTCACGTACCTATTTTTAAAACACCATCATATATATATATATATATATATATATATATATATATATGTATATATATATATATACACATACACATACACATATATATGTAATTAAGCATATGGTGTTGCACTAAGACAGCATGCTGCGCTGATAATTGATATCCACTTACGTAGTCAATGAAAGTATTAAGCAATAATAATAGATTAGACTGAAACTACGTTGTTTTGTTAAAATATGAGTTAGACAACGCATCATCACTCATTTTGTAATTAGCTAATTTAGCTTCATACTGGCATGCATGGTAGTTTTGTGCAAAAGCCGCCAGGTTTTCTGAAACTCCTTCCTTGTCACATTTGATAACCAAGGAAAAATATGTTCCTTGTCGAAATATCACTTTTGATAAATCAATGGAGGAACTAACCATTATTTATCTAAACGTTTCAGCGCTTGTTAGATGTATATTGGTGGATCAAATCATGCCCGTTGAAATGAATTTTCATTTAATTCATAAATTGTTTTTAGATCACAATTACCAATGCCCCGATCGGTGAAAAAAATGAATTGAACTGATCATCACGCAGGTAGGCATGACTTGTTCGGTTGACCGTGGCTGGTTTTTGATGATTTCGTAGATAAGCGCAAACTAGCCACCAACGTACCTACTTCAAAAATAAAATAAAGGAGGAAACAAAACGACGAAGCTTATGCCTTTTTAAATAAAACGGTGAAATCCTCGTCGTTCTATTTAAAACGGTCTAAACTTCGTCGTTTTATTTCCCCTCAATAACGACCACCACACTCTTTCCTAGTTTGTTTGCTATTCTGTGTGAAGCTGTTTTGTATGCTAAACTCCGTATGAAGTTGTTTGTGATCAGTTTGCAACGTGCTTAAGTAATTTGCTTAAGTTGTTTTGTTAAGTTGTTTTCTTAAGTTGTCTTGTTTATTAAGTTGGGTAGAATGTTTGTTGAAGTCTTTATGAAATTCTTTGTGAACTTATTTCTATGATGCTGTATGAAAATTGTTTATCGAACAATGCTTTACTGAATGATATGTTTTTTTTAGTTGTATAACTTTACAAGTAATGATATACGAAGTTGTATATTTAATTCTTGCTAATGGAACAAGTTTTGTCAAACAATGATACTTAGTTTGAAATAATAAAAAATCATACAATAAAATTACAAACCCAGTTTAAATACATTGACCATACAAATACATAATTGATAAAACAAACACTAAACAACTACAACTTATACTTAATATCCATCCTTAGAAGTGTCACTTCCACTTCCTCACTTCCTGATAAGATTCGAGTTCTTTGATGGCTAGTTCTTGCTGTAGAGGAGAAAACTTGCTAAAATCATAAGTCATAGGTTTAATTCAGTTCATCTCTCTGGTCAATGCTTCCTTTCATGTTTGGGACATGCTTAAACCCACGATCTTGCGTAAGAATTTGCTGAAACTCCGTATTTGATTACATTCGTTATTTTGTAAAGCTTTTCCTGCTCTGTCTTGTTTCACCAATGAATTTATCTTAAGTCTCTAAGAATCTCGCAAAATCTACATTTTGCTACTTCAATTGAATTGATTTGTTTCTCCCATGTTGACGACCGTCAATGTTTTCAAACAATAGGCGATCTTTCTTGAAAACTAGGGTCACTCTCCGAGCTAGAATTAGAGAAGTTCATTCTTCTTACCTTGTTCTGCCGTGCAAACATGAAGTTATTTGAGTTTTTTCATTTTGATAGAGAGGAAAGAAGTTGAACGCGCTTCTGAAATTTGGATGGTCATACCGCTTTTGGTAAGTTTTGCACGCTTTTTCTATCAGTTTAACAAAACAATAAATGTATATAGAAAACTATATAATATGAAAAGAATATATGAAAGTTGCTACAAAACCTACAACGTCATAAGCACTAATAGAATTACTGTTTATCCCGACGGAAGGTTGCAACGCCTGCCGACGGCTCTTTTCAACGGATTCTGACGGCGTGGTTTTGCCGTGGTAATTATATAATAACTGAACTTTTGTCGTCGGAAAGCTGCCATCGGCGGCCATCGAAAACCGATGCACGTCGGGATTACCTGAGTCGACCGAGAGCAATTTCATTCCATCTACTTCCCCCAAATCACAAACCAAACCCTCCCTCTTTCCCCAAATTCGCTCACCTCCATCCGCCACTGCTGTACATCGTCCGCCACCACCAGAAACATCTCCAACTTCTCCTCTCTGTTCTCGAGCACTTCAATTTCAGTGAAAAGAGGTATTTTTTTATAACTCAAATTTACCCTAATAAGTTAAATTAGTGTTAATTTGTAGTTCTATTTGATGATACTACCCCTTGAGTGTTTGCAATTGTATGTTGATTGATCGTGATATGCTAATTATGGTTATAAGTACGTAAATCCGATAATTAAAATATAATTATGGCTAAACTTAGGTTAATTAGTTTATGTGTCGAATTAGTAATATGATTTAGTGTGCTAAAATATCAATGTCAATTCAAATATTATTATTGAAGATTAATTATCGGTTGATAGTTTATATAACAAATCCAGTTTACCTGGATGTTGAATCCGATAAAATAATAAATAAATGAGTGTAATGAAGTTTATTTTTTTAAATATAATATTATATCCATAATTTGTTATAATTCAAAACATCTAAGATTTTATAAAAAATAATAATGTATTATATAATTATTAAAACATTATTATGCATAAATGAATTATATATGCTAATATATGTAATGTATATAATTAATATCCCTTAGAGAGTTTTTGGCCCCGTCTGACAAGTATTGTATATGATCGTTATATGAATATTTGTCTTTGTCGTAGAATAGACATCTATATTCATCTGATACAATATTTGTCGGATTTGTCCCTGTATTGGACAAGTTACAAACACAATAAGTAGTTACATTTGTAAATCATTTAATTTTAAATGGTTTACAGAATTTCGACAGCACTTCCTTCTTGTTCCCAGTGCACACGCATTTGTGTATGATACAGGGAACGAAGGGGAAGTGCTGCCGAAATTTTATTGAATCGTTTAAAATGAAATGATTTACGAAATATAATTACTACTGTTGTAATGACTCGAAATTTCGCTACTTTGATTTGCGAATATTTAATTAATTTTAAATATTCAATAAATAGATTTTATAATCAAAATAAAGCCCTTATAAATAAAAAATAACGAGGATGAAATAGTTTTCAAATTTTGTTTACAAAAATATATAGTTCGATGAAAAACTAAAAATGTGACTGGAAACCTTTTCCGAATTTTCGACGTTTTATCGTATAAAAGTTATTTGAAGTGTTATCACCCTTATTTCTATTTGAAGCAACATTTATATGTTTAGAACATCCTTAGTTAAGAGAAAATAAATTTTAAAATATGATAAGTCTAAATATAAATAAACTTAAGTTAAATAATTTTAGAAATATAAATATAAATATAAATGTCAAGTCATTAGCTAATATAAAGTACACTAAGTACAAAACCATGTTTTAACATGTTTTGGGCAGAAGTACATGTGGAAAGAGGAGCATGATGAGGTGGAAAAAGGAGGTGGAGGGTAAAGGACCAAGGGTACTTAGGTAATTTACTTTGTTCTTGCTTATAAACACCCCTTTAATTTCTTCATTTTTGCCCTCTCTTCATTCTATCATATCTTTCTCATATCTGATTTAAATAGAGATTTCCTTTTTTTGAAACCGTAAAAAGTGTTAGTAGGTACAACTTTTCTTTGTATTGCTTCTTCCAATTCTGAGCATAGCCATGTCAAAAACCCATTTCTTTCTAGAGTATTTTTGGACTTAGAAATTCAAGTCCAAAAATAGCTCATTTTATCTCGACCATATCATCTTAAAAAATAACTGAAATTGAGTGTTTCTTTTTTTCAAATTGTAGAGGAAAGAAATAACTGAAATTGAGTGCTTCTTTTTATCAAATTGTAGAGGAAATAAATTTCTAAAACTTTCCTTTTGACTACTTTACCTAAATCCGAGAATTACATGTCCAAAAATCGAGGGGAAGTTGACCTATTTTCGAGTGGATTTGTGATTTTCCAAGTTTTCCGAACTCCAAAATGTATCAAGTTTTCAAAGGATTTTTGTGAGTAAATTCTTCAATTTTTGGGAAATTTTTACCCTTATATGTATTTAATATTGGATGGTAAAATAAGTTGGTTGGAATATTAAATGGTTTGAATATATGTGTATGTGGCTAGTTGCGGTTTAGATATTGACTTGTGAATCGAAAGCTAAAGCATTGTGTTTTATTATAAAGATGTGATTTTTGGGTTTGTGCTATGATGTTGATATGTTTATGGATGTTTAGGCATGGTATGAGATGTCATGCTAAGGAAGTGGACACTTTGATATGGTATTGACGATTGGATTACTTTGTGGAAAAACTAGTGTTTAGTTTAAAGGAAATTGAAAATCATTTCAAAGTTTTCAACTTTGTTTTCTCATGCAAACTCTTATGCTAAGTTTATGATAAGTTGGTAAGTATTTCAGTGTTGAAGTTTCAATGAGGAAAGTCAAAACATTTTCAAGTTATGGTGTCTATAGCGATAGTCGCTATGGATGCAGTTTCGCTTTAAAAATCCGAATTTTTCAAATTTAAGTTTCATACTTCAAATTATTTTGTAAATGTTTTACAAGCCTAATAATACTATTTTTAAAAGTTAATTAAAGATTTAATAATTATTAATTAATTAAGTTTTAATCATTATTAATTAATTAAGTGTTAATAAGGTTTATTAACTTTAATTAAGTGAAGATTGACTAATTAATTACCCGTTTAAGGATAAGATTAATTTTAACTAATCAATTATTAAGTATGATTAATTTTTAATTAATTATAAGTTAAGTATATGATTTACTTTTAATTAATTTCTAATTAAATATAGAGTTAATTATTAATTAATTTTAAGTTAAGTATATGATTTACTTTAATTAACTGGAAATTAGCCACAAGGGCCTCTTTAGCAAGTGGAATTAGTTTCTAGGACACACAACTGATATAATTACTTTCAAGGATAAAACGTAAAATAATTAGTTTCTAGGGCCTAAAAACCTATGAAATTATGTCCTTGAAAGTAATTGGACTGCTGACTTTGTCCTTGAAAGTAATTATTCTGCTGACTTTGCCTTGAAAGTAATTTCTTTGAATGTGTGTCCTAGAAATTAATTGGACTGTAAAATTTGACCTTTTGGTGAAATGCCCCTTTAATTAATTTCTAATTAAATACAGAGTTAATTATTAATTAATTATTAACCATGTGTTTAATTTTAAATTAATTAAGGTTTTAATTTATAAATTATTTATTAAAGATTTAATTTATTATTTAAGATTTAATTAAAGATTATTCAAATGAGATTAATTAACGTTAAATTATTAATTAAGGTTTAAATGATTATTTAACAATTAATAAAGGACTAATTAGTGTTTCATTATTTATTTAATAATTAATTATTGTTTAATTATTTATTTAAAGTTTTAATTATTTCTTTATTTATTTATTTTAATAAGGATTAACTATGATTTAATAAGAGTTTAACTTATAATTAATCATTTTAAAGGGAAGTTTAAGTTTTGAATCCTTTGATTTTCTAAGAATCAATTTATTTAAGAAGGAAATTCTTTTACAAAGGATAGCTTTGAGCACAAAGGATTAAAATGTCGATACATTAAGTAGACAAAAAACTATCAATGAGTTATAATGTTGATTGATTAAATTGTTTGGACATCTAATAGCTGAATAAATCCCAGTTCTGCTATAGTGTAATTGTTTAGTTGTTGTGGACACAAAATAACAGAATAAATTTCCATTCTATTATAAATATATTATTGATTATGTGGACATATGTTAGTAGAATAAATCACCATTCTACAATATGAAATGAATTATTTGGACATCTATCTAACATGACAAATCACCATCCTGCTATTATGTTATTTGGACATGTATATGCCAGTTAGTTATATTGACATGTTATTCCCTGATTTGGATATGAGTTTTATTTACACACACGTTGACCTATGTAAATAACTGTTAAGTGAATTGGATTTGAAATTTAATGTAACTTAAATTTGTACCACTAGGATTACTAAACCTTTTTTTTTGAATTTATAAAGTGTGTTTTTAAATTAACTTAAATTCTTTAATCAATTTGGGGTTTTAAAGTTTATAAATGATTTTCAAGTTATATTATTATTTTATAAAGATATTAAACAATAATTTGTTTATAAAACGGTTTTACTAAATAAAAGGGTTTACCTAAAGTGTTTTACAAATGATATTTGGTAAATAAATGATATTTTATCAATAAATTTTATAAAGGAGTTATAAGGGAGATTTATAAATGGTTTCAAAAATA
Organism: Allium fistulosum; assembly: GCA_030737815.1. Lineage (NCBI taxonomy): Eukaryota > Viridiplantae > Streptophyta > Magnoliopsida > Asparagales > Amaryllidaceae > Allium > Allium fistulosum. The sequence goes on along the minus strand of CM060906.1, from coordinate 1,132,142,031 downwards.
GAAAGATATTTTATAAATCATTTTAGAGATTTTAAAAAGAAGTTTAAATCTAGTTTGAAGATTTATAAGGAGGTTTGAAATATGAAGTGAACTTATAAAATGAAATTTTATAAGGGATAAGTGAGTGAGTTTTATAAAGTGAATGAGTTTTATAGTAAGTGATGTTTTGAATAAGGAATTTCTTGGCCATTTAATATGGAATTAGAGGAAAGGGAATTTTCCAAATATTTTTGGTAAATACTTATATTTTGACATAAGTAAAAATGTTTTCCAAGTATAAAAGGAATGTAATGGTTTTTGGGAGTAATGTTTTGAAAAGATCTTTTGATAAAGTTTTGCAAAGTGTTTTGATTAATGGAAGATTAATTAATAAAGGCTTGGCACATCCCATATGGAATTGAATCAATATTTGAATGATTGTTTATTTGATAGTTAAATAACCGACTATCAAATCTGGACCTAAACGTAACTTTGGAAATATCTAGGAGAAATGCATGAGTTATATGGCAAAGTCATCTCCAATGATGTTGTACTGTGCGTATAAACCTTGTTTCGTTCTTCTACGATAAATGATAAGGAAATTCGTCCACAAACGGTTAGGAGATTAACTCCGCTCTTATCTTTGTCTGTTTATTTCCTAAAGAACCGGGGTTGAGTTTATCGGGAACTGTCGAAAGTTGTTTCGAAGAGACCAGGATCGGATCTGTTATCCGAAAACCTCTTCGATTAAACTCAAGCGTTTCGTACTGAAGACATCTTGAAGAATATGGAATCGAAGACGGAGCATCGAAGTGCAAGGGCTGCTTGCTACTAGTTCTGAGGGTGATTCCAAAATAATATGCATGTACATTTATTATAATGCAATATATTATCTATATCTGCGGTGTTTACGAATCACAACATCCAAGCGGCGATATCAGTAAAGATTTATCTAATTGGTTTTCAAACTACGTTTTTGATCCGAAAAATTGTGTGATCGATGAAAGACTGAAACATCTTGCGATGGAACCAAAAAAAAAAGTCAAGACATATTCAATATTTTTCGTCAATGGATATAAATTCAACACTAAAGAATATGATGTTGAAAAATTAACTAACAATACCGGTGTTTTTGTTAAAGGTAATGATGATCCAAATGATCATATAAATGATTTTTATGGTGTGTTAACCCAGGTTTTGCAATTGACATATTTCACAAGACCTATGGAGGAAGTTTTCTGTTTAGATGCAACTGGTTCAGCAATGTTCCAAGTTCTGGAATTACCGTGCACCCAAAATATAATCTTATTGAAATAAAGCATACACCGCGTTATCATAAGTACGATCCCTTTATACTAGCCAAACAAGCCCTACAAGTTTATTACGCTCCTTATCCATATCTAAAAAGAGATAAAGCAGATTGGTTGGTAGTTTTTAAAACGAATGCAAGATTTACATTTAATGGAAAGAATATTCCAGAAGAACAAGGTTATCAAGCAGATATCGAGGAAAATAGCGAAATAATAATAACCGACCATCGAATCGATTTTGGACCTCTAAACGATGAATCAAATGTATTAGTAGAAGCATTTGAGACTATAGAAGAAAACAATATAGAGTACGAGATCGAGTCTGAATAAGAAAACGACGAGGACTGATTAATAATGTACATTTTGATAGAAGGTAATTCATGTGGTTATTAATGTTACATTTTTTATTATAAAAAGTGATATGTTTTCTCATAATTAAATGATATGTTCTGCCATAATAAAATGATATATCTATGACATGTATTATGTCTTTTTTTCGACGTCGTGATTCTTCCCATTCAGGTTCCCCCTCTTCTACTCAGATTGGGAGGGATACGAGAGGTGATGGTAGCGGCCCATCAGAGCAGAGACCATTTACCGTAGTAAAGTTACAACCAAAAGCGGATGAGTCGTAAGTATTAAATTTACTTGGACATTATAAATATTTTCTATATGATATATTAGTCATTATTTATTAAAGGTCTGTATCATATTTAACACACGGGATTTGAGCTGGAACCGTCACAGATTGTATACTAATATTTCCAAGCAGGCGTACATGAGCAAGTTGACTAATTGTTGGCCTAGGTGGGGTAAGATCCCAGACCCCGTCAGTGCAAGTATCTAGCAGGACTTCCTTATAAGTGTAAATTTATAATCATTATATATTACCACTTTAAAATTTGCTGACTACGTATAAATTTATAACTTATATTATTTCAACGTACATGGGGCGGTAGACTTACAGGAAGAAGACCTTGACCTTTGCCAAGGCCACAGGACTTCCAAGATGTCTAAGAATTATCGGGACACAATGTCTGACATAAGAGAATCGGGGAAGAAGCCTGACTGGAATGGGCGCTAGCGTGTGAGATGCTTGGGTTGCTTGGTGGAATAGTGATGAATTCTAGGTAAGTTTATTATATATCATTTTAATTTGTTCTCATATATAATACATAATTTAAAGCTGAAATATATGATGTTAAATTTAAATTTGCAGGCGGAGTCAGAGAGGAACTCGGCAAATAGGAACAAGAACCCAGTTATACATCGCGGTGATTCCAAATCATTCCAACATCATCGTGAGGACCTGGCAAATTTATTAATTGCAATTATAAACAGTTATTAACTTATGTAATTTTGTATAAACAATAATAATACGTACTAATTATTTTAGGAAAGAGAGCGCGACGTCCCATCTTCTATATGGACGTATTTGCTCATACTCATGCCACCAAGCAAACAAACGAAGTTGGCTCAATATCGCACACATGGAGTGACGATAAAGCAAGAGAATCCTATGTAAGCATATTTTAATTAGAAGTTATTATTGATCAATTTAATTAATTAGTTATAAAGAATAATTAAAATAATGTTTTGTGAATTTCAATTGTATTTTATTTTCCATTATAGGAAAACTTTGCAGAATCGCGAGCACAGATGTTGCAGGTATCAGGACGGGATTTGTTTACAACTGATGAGGAGGATGCGATTTTTGAGTCCATCATGGAACCCACATTTCGAAATAGGCGTTAAGCCTTTGGGAATCAAGCGGTAATTTCTAAAAATTTACTAACTTATAAGTTTAAACCAATAATCATAAAGAGTTGTCTTAGAAAAATATATCATTAATGTTTTAACAAATGATTACGCTTTACTTATTTGTTCCTTCTTAATTTACACTAGCCACTAAAATACATTTCTGATTTTATGATATATCTCTTGATTATTTGCCGTCTAGGCCCTCGCAGAAAGTATATCAAAAAGCTCAGGACAAAGAAGAGATCGCGGAGCATAGAGCTATGATCGCGGAGCTGCAGGAGAAAGACCACCGTCGTGCTGCGGAGATGACGCAGTTGAACTAGCGCTTGGCTGAGGTGCAACAACATGGGTCATTTCCTTCGTCGGGTGGTTCCAGAGCCGACGATGAATCTTGATGGGTATGTTACTTTGCGTTTATGTTTGAACATTTTGAAATTGATGTATTTGGACATGGTTGATACATTTTAACTCTATGTTAGATGATATGTTGGCTTGCTTTGACATGTTGGATGTTGATTGTATATGTTGGATGTTGGATGTGGATTATTTTGTGTATTTTTTGTTTTTGTTTTAAGTATTGAATTGGTGGGGATTGAGTTGGATATTGGATATAAGTTGATTATGTGTTGCTTGAGTTTGGATATTGGATATTGGGTGTATGTGAAATTGAGTTTTGATATGTATGTGTAATGCAGGAATCGAATGGCTGCAGGAATAAAAAAAATTTTGCTTGGATTTCCGACGGTTCACGACGGGTACTGACGGCTAGCGATGGCAATCTACGGCAATCGACGGCGTAATGGTTAAGATTTTCGATAGTTCGCGACGGTTTCGACGGCTCTAAGGAATGTTTGGACGCCACGTGAGCACTCAAGACCGTCACAAAACCTTCGAAAAGTGCCGTGTGCAGCCGTCGTCAAATAGTGGTCGATACCATCGCCGACCGAAGAAAAGGGCGTACGCCATAGCGACGGCTAGTCGTCGGAAATGACTATTGTTCTAGTAGTGAAGAGACAACACCGCTTCGTTGCCTAATTTGAAATCGCACTACAACAAATATACCCTATTACAACCTCAAAAAATGTTATAATATGGGTTCCACGATGTTTTTGCAAATGTAGTATTAAACTAAGTGTAATAGAGTCGGCATCTTTTCAACATTTTTTAAATGTTACAAAAAATGTTGTAATTATCACAACTAGAACTAAGTTTAGACGTTGCGAAATATGTTTTACAACTTTTTGAAAATGTTGCACAATATTTCACAACATTTTTAAATGTTGCAAAATATACAATAAAAGTAAAAATAAAATTACATAGACATTTCAACTATTTTCAACTTCCAGCTTTATCGTAAATACTATTGTTATAGAATTAAAATTTTAGAAATTTAAATACATAAAATTTGTCGATTCAAATAGATAGAATTCATTGATTCAAACGTTAACACTTTACGTACAACATAACATTCACTTTACATATAATATTCAAACAATAATGCCACTATACTCACACAATATCACATCCATGGCTAAAAAAACAAATGCGGAAAAATTGCCACACCCAAATGCGGAAAAATTGCCACGGTCCAGAGCCGTGACAGTTTTACCATGGTCCATAGCCGTGGTAAAATAAATTACCACGGGTATTGGCCGTGGCAATTTTGGAACGGCCTTAGACTGTGCCAAAGCTGTCAAAAAAAATTCAGCCCCCACTCCCCGTCTACAGATGTTAACATATTCCCTTCTTCAAAAAATAGAACGCTCCTCTTTCTCAAAAAAAATAAAATAGAACGCCTTGCCCTAAATCGATCTAAATCGATCACCGTCCCAGTTCTCATCCATTTTAACTCCCCCATGTCCAGATCTCATCCATTTTCACTCAAATCGATCACTACTAGCTTGTTTTCATGGTATAAGGCAACCGGTTGAAGTCGACTATTGGTGAAGAAGCTTCTCGACATAGAAGTAAGTGAATTTTTGTTTTTAATTGATGCCGTCGTTTGAAAGCAAATCTAATTTATGATTATTTCGGAAGTAATTAAATATTGTGGGATGATTGTTGGTAAAGTTGGGTTACCCAAATCGAAGTGATTTTTTTTTTCATGAAATATAAGCATTCGGTTTTTTAAATTAGTTTAGTTCGAATTTATTATGGTTTTCCATTACCAATTGAAGTGGGAAAAGTTGATTTTCAGTTGGTTTTTGTTTTGCTGTAGAATTTGAGAATACTCAGTTTTGATTACCAAATAATATGAAAATTTTGATAATTTAGAAGTGTAGATGATTGTATTTTGGCTTCCTCAAGAACCGCGTATATCTTAAATTCAACAATTGAAAAACTGCGAAGGAATCAGAATGACTATTCCCAGTTTGTTTTCTTAACATATATTAAGATCACTTTTAATTGCAAATTATAGATAATAAAATAATATCATTTGCAAATTCCGTTTGACTAGTCTAACTCGTTGTTTTGTTTGTTTGAAAGGTAACCATGTTTGAAATATGAGGGTGGGAGATATTGTAGGATGGCATATGGTAAATTGAGAGATACTTTTAGGGAAAAAAAATCCAGGAGTAATTTTTAACCACTTTTTTATATGCAGTTTTTGCTATTTTTCATTATGTTTCTGTTTTGACTTGTTTTGAATAAGTTTTGTTTGATGAACTCAATTTTACAATAAAGTGCTTCTTATAGTAAAGATTGGGAAACGCTTTGATACTCGGATATTTGGGTGAATACAGTTCGTGTTTCATACATGATAATAAGCCATTTTTGTTCCAATGGCATTTTAAAAATGACAAATAGCCTTATCAATGGTGAAATATGGAATAAATTGATATCTTTATATCAGCGTTTGTCGTGATAAACTAAACATTAATCAAAACATTCTGAGACAAAATATACCCGAAATACTTGCCGATGAAACCTGTATTAATTAATCTCCAGTTTTACGAAGATGCAAATCAAGGATATATGGAACGCAAGAGAATCTCAAACAAAATGAGTGCAGATATTACATTCTCCACGCTCAAAAAATGTGAGAAATCGAATCGACGTATGTGGTTTGGGCGCCTTTTCAACAAACGTCCAATCATATTACAAATCTGTATAAAAAACACTGAATTTGTAACCGATCGAAGATTGTACACTCTGTTGGAATGGTTTATGGTAATAAAAATATTGCTGCCATCAGCTACACTTTTAAGAACTACATGTAAAATATTTCTGTGCTTACATTCTTGCTTCAGAACAAATTTATCATTTCTCCATCTATAACATTCCCCCTTTTGACCGCCTCCAGTCGGTAATTAAACCAACTCGAAACGTTCAAAAAGACAAATTGTTATTTAGTTTATAAGGTTTAAACAGAATCAGCCACAGAAACACAGATAATAACCATCAATTAAAACAAATGAATCTTTATTTCATTACTATAAATCTTTTTGGATACATCAGAGTTTATACAATTTAATACTGATACAGCGGAATATCTTAAAATACAATTTTCTTCTGAACTAAAAATGATTCTTTACTCTCTCTCTCTCTAACTTCGCTGCTCGAAAATCTTCAAACTGTAAAATACTCGGTCTGACCCGAGTATTATATTCAAAAGAAAATAATACACAGGTCAGTCTAATTCAAACCAGTTTATTAGTGCATAGAGGCAATAATAATTTAAATAGACGACAGTCACAATAATTCTCGTCTATCCAACTCTTTTAACAAAGAAATCGGATAATGAAAATTTTTAACACTAAACAGTGTTAAACAATAAATCAGCAGATTTAAAACATCAACAGAGATAAATAAACAATTTATCAAATCGACTAAATCAATTTAAGACAATTGAGATTGTCACTTTAAAAACCATCAAGACTCGATTGGCTGCCGTACACGCACGCGTGTACGGCCTCGCCAATACAACATCAAAGATCAATGCATCACGAGCAAAGAAAAATCAATTCAAAACTGTCGATTTGGGTGGCTGCAGTGCACGCACGCGTGCACTGCCTCGCCACCACCGAATATAAAGTTACCACAAGGGACAAGGGTAAAACTGCAACGAAAATGCAGCCTCCACTTGAATTCAATGGCCAGTGCAAGGGACAACCAAATCAGACTGCAAATATAAATCTGTGCATCAATGCAAATGAAGAATAGTCCACACATATACAATTATGTGGCCACACAGTGTGCAGAACACATGAAGGAAATGCACATGTTAAATGGGCAGCAAGTGCCACCCAATGATGCAAGGAAATGAAACAACAAGATGGACTTAAATCAGTGGCAACTTCACAACTAATCAAGTCAGACTTCGCTAAGCAATGGACCAGAAGCATGTGCAGACACCCAACGAAAACACAAATGCAAAGATGCATGCACATGTACACTAAATCAAAAAGTGCAGCAGCTACAACAAAACAAAACTGCATCAAAACATATGTATGCAGACCTAACGCCTCAAATGACCAAGTACAACCGAAATCAAGAAATGCACTTAAGTTAAAAGCTATGCAGTGGAGACGTAAACAAGGGTATGTGCAGACCACTTGAAGTATGTTAACATATACAACCATGAAATACAAGTGCAAGTACACAATGAATGCCACGACTATAGAGGGTCAAGTGCAATCACAACTGTACATATTTAAAAGCACTTAAACAAAGAACTCGAAGACATTATCAAGTTAATGTCGAAGTTCAACCATAAAATAAGTTCAACATTTATCGAGAACCAAAGTCATCAAGTATTACTCATGAAAACAAAACCTGGCAGTTATATACACAGTGAAAACATGCACATAAGGGGTGGTGAACTGCGAATATAAGCCTACACCCACATAATGGAGACCAGACTACACAAATGCAAGTATAACCCAGTGGTCAAGACAGCCTATTCATATACAAACTGCCTCAACACAACTGCAAAGCAACTCAACTCGAATTTGACCCAGTGCACAAGGCAACTAGACCATCAAAGTGCAAACAAGATGAAGTCAGTGCCAATAGTAATGACAGCAACTCCACCAAGTCGTAATTCAATCCCAAAATACAGTCAATCATCCCAAGAGAGAATAAAATGCAGTTCGAACATACATATATACATATCAATTTAATGTATATACATACATCACTGCATACATATGTTTGAAGACTAGAATGCAACTGGGTGCAGACAGTCTCAAAAAAAAACATAAGTGTACGAAAGGTAACATATATAATACTGTAACTGGACAGTATTTACTTCATAGTCTAGAACAAGGCAAAATGCCAAAGTCGAAGCACATAGGCGAAAACAACAAACCAGATAAAAGAATGCCAACATGATGAAGTTAGTGCCAACAATAATGACAACAACTCGATCATCTCACGAATTATTTAAATGCAGACAGCGATGAAGTGTCATATCCAAACCAACCCAAAAATCATCATATAAACTAGTCCCGAATTTTACTTAAGGTAAGTTCAAAATCATGGTACAACAGTCTTACAAAACTGGACTTCGGCAATTTAAAATAAACCCAATCAGTTTAAGTATGCAGAGAGCAACATAAAGACTATACTGACAAGTGCACAACATGAACAAACTATATGTGAAGACTGCAAGGTGATGTCAGTACATACAACAGTGAAGCTATCTAAATGAAACCATGATCAAGTGAACACATGTACATCGATTCAGAAATCAAGGACCAAGCATGTATAGGCAGTATGCATGTGAAACCATACTTCATGAATGTACAGAGGCTACAAGTTAGAGAAACTAGTTCAAGTGGCTAATGCACAAAAGACATAACAAGGAACTCAAGTTTATATGCAAATAAACAGTGTAGTGATGGAATTTCAATGATATGCAAATGCGACAGATAAGGGATGATTCAAAAGCTACACCATATCAAAGTGCTACTAGAGGCAGTGGATAATATGGCAAAAAAAAATCGAACAAGATCAATCATCACAAAACCAAGTGTGCAGCCGAAGGCAACTACAGGTCAAAGTCGATGCCAAAGCCAACAAGTTAAAAGAGGAAAGTTATTTGCCGTATGACTCAAGGAAAAATCAAATGCCACAAAATCAAAACCGTGGGAATCAAGTTGTCACAATATCAGGAAATCGAGAAATAGGAAAGTCTCGAAGTTCATATAAATTCAACCCCAAAGAATCATCACAAAATCAAATCAAATTTGCCGATCATCATAGTAGGCATGAAATAGATGTGAGTAGGGGGGAACTACTCACCTTAGAACGAATTGGAGCAGATCGAAGGAGCCACGATTTCTGAGGGGAATTGAAGCGTCATCGCGTTCGATTTGGCAAAGCGGCGATCTCATACTCGAAGCCCTAATTTTGAAGACGACGAGGCTGGAGCCCTAAATTTCGTTCGCCATTTTTTTTCTTCGTTTGGAAAGGAACTAGGGTTTGAATGAGGAGGGGAGAGGGGGTCGGGTACATGTTTTATCAGAGAAACATCGTGGAGGTATGGGCTGAAGCATGGGCCGGTGTATGATATTTTTCTTTTCTTTTTATTTTAAAACTGATTTGTTTTGTATTTATTTTCTTAAATGTGTTTTGTTTAAATCTTGTTGCTAAAATTTAAATTATGTGTATTTATTTTGTACAAATAAAAATTTAATAAGAGAATTCAAATCGATTTACAAATTCCAATAAAATTTAACAATTCGATATTAAATCGTTAATTGACGAAGATTTTATCGTTATAAAATTTTCCAACAATAAACAACAAATTATCTGTCAACTTTAATCGTTTATCGATGATTATAATTCGGGCAAAAATCCAGTAATAATTCAATATTACGGACCCCATGAAACTGGTTTCATCAAATTCCAAGACTGTGCCTCGGAAGACTATTTTTAAATTCGATTTCAAACGATAATATTTCAAAACTGAACAAATCACTTTCAAATTCAATTCTGAAGCTTCTATTATCTCCAGTATTATCAATATGAATTTTCTAAGCCTTTAAATTATTTTTAACCGGCTTAAAATCAAAGATTCAAATTTTATTCGATTTTCAATAGATTAAATTCAAAATTTAATCACCAATTCCTTCCGATAATTTGAAATTCAAGTCAAATCATCGTTTCAAATATTTAAAATTAATTAAATATTTTCAATTTAAATTGTTCAAAATTCAGGGTCGTTACACCATCCAACAAAAAGGCCACCAGAACTTCCCATGGAAGGCACAAAGCTCCACTCAGTGAACATGTTGTCACCCAGAGATTTAAATGAAAATTATTAGGATTAGCTATCTTAGTTTCCTAAAAAATGATAATAACAACATGACAGAATAATATTTCTAATATTAGCACATTTACTAAGGGTGTCAACGCCTCTAATATTCCAGGATACAATTTTCATATGGTAGGCTTAAACCTCAGTGCTTCAAGTGCTTTCAATAATTCAATATCTTTTTCTCCATTATTAAAAATTAACACTACACTTTTAGCAATATGGTACAACTACGCAGATGATATTGAACTTAAAACAGCATGCATTTGCAAACTACTAGTAAATGAATGATCAAAAGGCTTACATGAATTTGATGGTCCAAGCTCCAAAGATTTCATCCCTGCTCTTTTATCTGCTCTAGTAAGAACATCATCTGTCCATGCTCCAATTGTCTATATTAATATCATTGCTGACGGTAGCTAATTGCACATCAACTTTATATAACTCTATATAAATTTCCTCCAAGAGTAATGTTAATAGAAGCATGAAGAGGGTAAGATGCATCTCTGTCAATTTCAACATCTAGATATAAATAATCGGATTTTGCCTTTTATGCTTTATCAAGGCTCACTACATTACCTAAACTCCACAACATAGTTATAAGAATGTTTTTATCCCAGCAAAAGTCAGTTAAATAAGTAAGCCAAATCCTAATTGAGAATAAAGCTGATTGAATGGACACGGTAATTGATAATCTTGTCGATTAAGAGGAACAAAATTAGAAAAATTAAATATTGGAGTATAGTAAGATGAGTTTAGAGGAGGGAATTCCGCCATTAGAGGATGCTGAAATTGTGATACCGAAGAGAAATATACTTTGGAGCTATCAGAAGCATTAGATCAAACTTGAAAAGGTAACTCTGTCTTATTAAACAATTGATTACTCCTTTCACACCAAACATGCCATACTGTAGAAACTAAGCATACATCTGAGATGTTTTCCTGTTGTTTGTTTTTGCATAATTCGCTTGAAAGTGAACTTATAATCTCCATTAACTTTACTGATCGCAAATGGTCTATATTAAAGTGCTGCTTAATTAGATTCCATGTACTTTTTGAGTATTCACATTCAAAAAATATATGGCCTTTAGTTTCCTCTAAATTTTTGCAAAGAGCACATGTTGTTGTAACATTGTTGTCCTATTTTTTTACTCTGCCCAAAGTGTTAAGTCTGTTTATGATTGCAAAATAAGTGCAAATAGACATTTTTGGTGCACAAACGCTATTCCATATATGATGATACCATTTAACAATGGGTGATTTAGTCCTAGCATTGTCCTAAGCTGATTGTAAAGAAAATTTACCACAATTAGTAGGAAGCCACCACCAATAGTCTTTGTTGTTGTCTTTGTCAATATTGATTTTTTTCAATCATGTATCTGATATTAATAGGAAGGTTAGATGAATTGAGATGCTAATTAGAATCTGAAATAAGTGGTCACTTCTCTGTTACAACCTCCCACATTACTCATGTATTGTCAGCCCAATTTAGTTTCACTATGTATCCAAGGATCAAACCACATTTTAGTACCTCTTCCATTTTCCATATTTTTGTTAATAATGCCTCTGCTACTTTCTCTTGTTCTTAAAATCAGTTTCCATGTGCATTAAGCATTTGGATCTTCGGTAATAATCCAAATTTTTTTGTTAGAACAATATCTACTCCACATCCACTTGACCATTGGTTGTTGTTTTCTAAAAAATTCCATAATAGTTTGGGAGAATTTTCTTTTTGCGTATCATGTAATTTCCTTAATCCTAAACCTGCCTCCTGCTTTAGCTTGCAAACAGTCTGCCAACTAATTTTATGTTGTTTACCCAACCATAAAAAATTACGACATAAAGAATCTATTCTTTTAATAACACCTGTTAGCATTTGGCAGATTTATAACCAAAAAGAGATCATAGTGTATACTACAGACTCAATCAATTCTAACCTGCTACTCATGGTTAGATGCCTTCCATTCTATAATTAAGCGCTAGAAACTTTTCTTGAATTTCCGTTTGATTAAGCGCTAGAAAATTCTAGGAATTTTGTCTAAAGTTCGAAAGATTTTGAATTTCCGTTTGACTAGTCTAAAATTCAGTATTATGCAAGCTCTCGTGACTAGTGTATGAGCTTTCCTTGGACGGTAGATGAAAATCAGAGTTCTGCATAAGCTTTGTAATCCACACATCGTCTTTGGTTGTGTTTAATTGAGGATCATAATGTCCAGCAAAATTAAACGTGAAATCAGAAGTCTGTTGATCGGTTTTAGTTTCACTAATATTCTTTGGAGAATGTTTCATTGAAGAGACTGGATTTGATTTTCGACTATAGATCTTGTGCATTTTAGTGTCTTGGCACTTGTAACATTAGTGTCTGATTTTTCTTTCTTTTTTTCAGTTTGTTTCTCAGGGAAAGCAGTTTTTACTGTTGATGAAGATCGCTAACATGAAGTTTCACCTGTTACTTTCCTCTTGAGGTAAGTATTCCAGTAATTCTTGATTTCATTATCTGTCCGCCCTGGCAATCTTCTTGTTATTAATGACCATCTGCAAAAAATTAAAAGTGAACACAATTGCATATTGATATGCACCATCTTAATAAATCACAATTTTACATCACCGCTATAATTTAAACACTAATAGTATCAATAAGATAATTACTTATTTCCTAATAGGTTATGGAGCCGAATATTGTCTTTTTCCATGATGAAAATCATCTTGAATTCTAACTCATCTTCAAAAATATTTTGGTTTATGTTGCCTCTTGCAGATTGATTTAACAATTTAGATGGGTTAAATAGAAAAGACGTAATTGTCTTTACCTAAGATACATGGACGTTGAAGTGTAATTCATGTTAAATGCGGTTGATTAGGTATCGAAGTGTTTATTTGTGAAATCTTTTGTATCACCGGGAAATATAATTTAATTACAAAGGGGTTTAGGGTTAATTATCAATGTAGGTGTATTTGAGTGAGTTTATTCTTAACTGAAGTACATATTAGGTCGAAAAATGAGTCTACTATAATATTTCATCCATGGGTAGTGCTCAGGATTTTAAATGTTTGTTTTTTCCAACGTTTGATAAAACTAGGTGCAAACTAGGTGCATGCTTCAGACTGAAGCAGTTAGTGATTGTGTTATACTGTAGAGTAATGGTGTGCATACGAGTTGTTAACATGGTTCTTTATCTTTCTTAAATTTTAAATGGGTTTTTTTTATTTTTCATACTTGAGCTAGTTCTTTGAGAAGTTTGAATTCATGTTCTGTGATTATATGCTTCCAGATTTCCACATTTGAGAAGATGAAAGGAATGAACAGATTTTGTTGATCAATTATTTTCATCATGGAAGAAGACAATATTTGTAAAGCACAATAATAAAAATGAAAGTATAAATTTACTTAATCACAAAATGCATCTACTTTCCAGGGAGTGTTTTTACAGGGCTTGTTCATTAGTAAGTACCCAAACCTCACAGTTGTCTTCCTCTTTATAGGACTTGCTGTTGAAGTGGATGATGTGAAGCTTGAAGTTGAAATACATGCCTTATAGTGCGAAATCTTATTATATCATTGTACTTTACTTGTATTATGTATTGCCTCTTTACAACAATGTTGGAGATTAGTTATAACTTTGTAGCATGTATTATGTATTGTTGCTGAACTGTTGTTTTCATGTATCATTGTACTGTACTTGATGAACTATTTGAAACTTTTGTTTTCATGTATCATTGTATTGTACTTGATGAATCATCTGAAACTTTTGTCTTCATGTATCATTGTATTGTAATTGTTGAACTGTTTGTAACAGTGAACCGTATTCTGAACTGAGACACTATTTTGTATTGAATTGAACTGAAGTAAGAACCGTCGAGATGGTTAATTGATTTGAGTAACATACAAAAATTAACCACGGTCTTAAGCTGTGGCTAATCATGAATTTTCCACGGCTCTCAACCGTGGCAAAACATATATTTGCCACGGCTCTAAGCCGTGGCTGATCTAAATATTGTCACGGCCTAAAGCCGTGGCAAAATAGAAAACAGCCACGGCTCAGGGCCGTGGCAAATTTTTTGCCACTGCCTATTTTGCCACGGTCCAAAGCCGTGGCAAAATCGTTTAGCCACGGCCCAAAGCCGTGGCGAAATGACTTTTCTGGTGTAGTGACATGTTGACCTATGTAAATAACTGTTAAGTGAATTGGATTTGAAATTTAATGTAACTTAAATTTGTACCACTGGGATTGCTAAGCCTTTTTTTTTGAATTTATAAAGTGTATTTTTAAATTAACTTAAATTCTTTAATCAATTTGGGGTTTTAAAGTTTATAAATGATTTTCAAGTTATATTATTATTTTATAAAGATATTAAATAATAATTTGTTTATAAAACAGTTTTACTAAATAAAAGGGTTTACCTAAAGTGTTTTACAAATGATATTTTATCAATGATATTTTATAAAGGAGTTATAAGGGAGATTTATAAATGGTTTCAAAAATAGAAAGATATTTTATAAATCATTTTAGAGATTTTAAAAAGAAGTTTAAATCTAGTTTGAAGATTTATAAGGAGGTTTGAAATATGAAGTGAACTTATAAAATGAAATTTTATAAGGGATAAGTGAATGAGTTTTATAAAATGAATGAGTTTTATAGTAAGTGATGTTTTGAATAAGGAATTTCTTGGCCATTTAATATGGAATTTGAGGAAAGGGAATTTTCCAAATGTTTTTGGTAAATACTTATATTTTGACATAAGTAAAAATGTTTTCCAAGTATAAAGGGAATGTAATGGTTTTTGGGAGTAATGTTGAAAAGATCTTTTGATAAAGTTTTGCAAAGTGTTTTGATTAATGGAAGATTAATTAATAAAGGGCTTGGCACATCCCATATGGAATTGAATCAATATTTGAATGATTGTTTATTTGATAGTTAAATAACCGACTATCAAATCTGGACCTAAACGTAACTTTGGAAATATCTAGGAGAAATGCATGAGTTATATGGCACAGTCATCTCCAATGATGTTGTACTGTGCGTATAAACCTTGTTTCGTTCTTCTACGATAAATGATAAGGAAATTCGTCCACAAACGGTTAGGAGATTAACTCCGCTCTTATCTTTGTCTGTTTATTTCCTAAAGAACCGGGGTTGAGTTTATCGGGAACTATCGAAAGTTGTTTCGAAGAGACCAGGATCGGATCTGTTATCCGAAAACCTCTTCGATTAAACTCAAGCGTTTCGTACTGAAGACATCTTGAAGAATATGGAATCGAAGACGGAGCATCGAAGTGCAAGGGCTGCTTGCTACTAGTTCTGAGGGTGATTCCAAAATAATATGCATGTACATTTATTATAATGCAATATATTATCTATATCTGCGGTGTTTACGAATCACAACATCCAAGCGGCGATATCAGTAAAGATTTCGCTAATTGGTTTTCGAACTACGTTTTTGATCCGAAAAATTGTGTGATCGATGAAAGACTGAAGCGCGGCGTCCCGGTGTAAGGACGTATTTGCTCATACTCATGCCACCAAGCAAACAAACGAAGTTGTCTCAATATCGCACACATGGAGTGACGATAAAGCAAGCGAATCCTATGTAAGCATATTTTAAATTAGAAGTTATTATTGATCAATTTAATTAATTAGTTATAAAGAATAATTAAAATAATGTTTTGTGAATTTCAATTGTATTTTATTTTCCATTATAGAAAAACTTTGTAGAATCGCGAGCACAGATGTTGCAGGTATCAGGACGGGATTTGTTTACTACTGATGAGGAGGATGCGATTTTTGAGTCCATCATGGAACCCACATCTCGAAATAGGTGTTAAGCCTTTGGGAATCAAGTGGTAATTTCTAAAAATTTACTAACTTATAAGTTTAAACCAATAATCATAAAGAGTTGTCTTAGAAAAATATATCATTAATGTTTTAACAAATGATTACGCTTTACTTATTTGTTCCTTCTTAATTTACACTAGCCAGTAAAATACATTTCTGAATTTATGACATATCTCTTGATTATCTGCAGTCTAGGCCCTCGCAGAAAGTATATCAAAAAGCTCAGGACAAAGAAGAGATCGCGGAGCATAGAGCTATGATCGCGGAGCTGCAGGAGAAAGACCACCGTCGTGCTGCGGAGATGACGCAGTTGAACTAGCGCTTGGCTGAGGTGCAACAGCATGGGTCATTTCCTTCGTCGGGTGGTTCCGGAGCCGACGATGAATCTTGATGGGTATGTTACTTTGCGTTTATGTTTGAACATTTTGAAATTGATGTATTTGGACATGGTTGATACATTTTAACTCTATGTTAGATGATATGTTGGCTTGCTTTGACATGTTGGATGTTGATTGTATATGTTGGGTGTTGGATGTGGATTATTTTGTGTATTTTTTGTTTTTGTTTTAAGTATTGAATTGGTGGGGATTGAGTTGGATATTGGATATACGTTGATTATGTGTTGCTTGAGTTTGGATATTGGATATTAGATATATGTAAAATTGAGTTTTGATATGTATGTGTAGTGCAGGAATCGAATGGCCGCAGGAATAAAAAAAATTTGCTTGGATTTCCGACGGTTCACGACGGGTATTGACGGCTAGCGACGGCAATCTATGGCAATCGACGGCGTAATGGTTAAGATTTCGATAGTTCGCGACGGTTTCGACGGCTCTAAGGAATGTTTGGACGCCACGTGAGCACTCAAGACCGTCACAAAACCGTCGAAAAGTGCCGTGTGCAGCCGTCGTCAAATAGTGGTCGATACCATCGCCAACCGAAGAAAAGGGCGTACGCCATAGCGACGGCTAGCCGTCGGAAATGACTATTGTTCTAGTAGTGAAGAGACAACACCGCTTCGTAGCCTAATTTGAAATCGCAGTACAACAAATATACCCTATTACAACCTCAAAAAATGTTATAATATGGGTTCCACGATGTTTTTGCAAATGTAGTATTAAACTAAGTGTAATAGAGTCGGCTTCTTTTCAACATTTTTTAAATGTTACAAAAAATGTTGTAATTATCACAACTAGAACTATGTTTAGACGCTGCGAAATATGTTTTACAACTTTTTGAAAATGTTGCACAATATTTCACAACATTTTTAAATGTTGCAAAATATACAATAAAAGTAAAAATAAAATTACATAGACGTTTCAACTATTTTCAACTTCCAGCTTTGTCGTAAATACTATTGTTATAGAATTAAAATTTTAGAAATTCAAATACATAAAATTCGTCGATTCAAATAGATAGAATTCATTGATTCAAACGATAACACTTTACGTACAACTTTACATATAATATTCAAACAATAATGCCACTATACTCACACAATATTACATCCATGGCTAAAAAAACAACCTTACAAAGAACCATAAAGACAGGCCCGGTCCTAGGGCAAGGCTGGCAAGCCAGCCGCCTAGGGCAACTGGATGAAGAGGGGCAACAATTTTCCAGTTCGGATAACTATATACTTTTATTACGAACTGATTTTAAATGATGATATGTCTAAATGGTAGTAGCTTTGTGTTTCGCAACAAACAACCAGAGTTTGATTCCGGACTCATCCATTTCCTAAGCATTTTTTTTTCAGTTTTTTCAACTCTTAACTTTTTTGATTGGTCTGGGACAACAAAACCATTTGGGCCGGGCCTGCATAAAGACAACGTCGAATTCTGAGAAGATGGATGTTGGATGCCTTCCTCCATGGATAAAGAAGGATTCAAAATAAGAGCTATATCCTAGAGTCTCAGCTGAATCAATGCTAGCAATAATTAGCAGTAACTGATCCATAGAGCGGTTGATGATGTATAGAAAGTCGACCTTTCTGGGATTAGACAATGTCCCCAGCCCTCAGCTTCCTTTACGCCAACTTATCCTTCAAAATTTAGCCTAGTTTCTCATTTCCTGCTCATCGTAGAAAAAAGCACAAGGAATTTTGAAATGACATATCATTAACGTAATAAAATACTGAAAATATATACAGACACACGTACGTATGTATGTATGACCAATATTATATTCTTCCCAGATTGTTTTGTTTTGTAATATAGTATTCTTCTTTATAATAACAACCCTTGCAGATAAGGTTAAAAGGTGCGTGCATGAGATGAGACAAGCCAACTTCTGTCAAAGTCCTAGAGTTCATCATTTATATTTTAGTACCAAGAGAAAAGGAATGGTGTCTGTTGATAAAATTTATTCGACTAACGTGGATTCATATAGTTCATGCATTTACTCGTACCTTTTGGCCTACCAACTTCCAATTCGTACCTAGCTCTTGCTCAAATGAAATGGCCAATCAGTTTTATATCTCAATTATACAGTTGATCTGATTGGCTCAAAGCATATTATATTTGTCCAATTTGATGTCATTCCGATCGTTTGTAGAATATTACGAGTTTATCACAATTACATAAAACTTTTTCCGCAGAACATTTTCCAAGTTCCAATGTTAGGGCAGAAACAAATTGTGGATTTAGAACAGTGTAGAACTGAAAGCAGACGGTTATTGAACAAAGAATAATACGCCTACACAGAAGATGCCCTTATGTGCGTATTTGAAGGTGAATCATCCTTAGTTTACGTTTGTTGCCATAGACGTTGTGTGCCTATGCGTGTGTATTGTGTGTGTGTTTATATATATATATATATATCTGTATGTATGTATGTATGTCTCTGTGTATGTACAGTGAGCAGCTGCGAACAAAAGGAATGAGAATGAGATTTGCATCAATGTATCGAGGAATAAAGAGAGTTACTTGCGAGTGGCTAACTTTGTTTTTGAACTAATATATAGTATAGATTTTCTAGTGAATTTATTTTCCCTTTATACCAGTTCAAACCTTCAAATTACTGAACAATAAACATCAACTTGGTATAAAAGACCGACCTCGCATATTATGACCGGTAAACTCATAAATTAATTCAGCAGATTTGGCTTCTGCAACCGTGTTAATATCCTGAGCATTGCTGGTTCTAGTTTAACTGCACAATTAGCAAGATGCTCGCATATTCCATAAACTAGTTCTGCAATCAGCTTTGGTTTGCTTACTTTCTGTACCACAATACATCAGGTCGATAAACCGAATTAGTTTCTGACTCATAAGGGGCAAGAGATTCATCTTCTACTTTGTTGTAAAAGAAATTGCATCATTTCAATATTTCACTAGAACTCGATATTTCTAGATGAGAATGAAATAATGCAAAGAAAATATAAAGATGAGTTCCAAAACCCAACTAGTTTATGCCATAAACGCTAAGAATCTTAACAAAAGCAGTAAAAATTAAAGTATTAAATGTGAAATTGGAAAAACAGAAGAACCGAGCCTCAAAGCTAGTTGCAATGTTTGCTTATACCGAGATAAATTTTAAATGGGCACAAGTGACTTAGAAATATGACTTGCTATACTAAGATAAAGTTACCTTAGCTGCTTACTTATCATGTTCCTATAGTTACCAACTATATCGAAAAACCACCTCAACTTCATCTTCCTCCCAATGATTTCAAACATGCCGCTCAATGATTTCCACTTGGTTTTCTTTTTGTTGTACTTTGGGCTTTGAGGCACTTGTATTTCTTTAACAGCTTCATCATTGCCTTCATCAATATTTTCCACATCCGCATCTTGATCTTCTTATTCTTCGGAACTACTTCCAACTTCAACATCAACATCAGTAAGGTTGTAACGAGCGTACGAAAACTGCCTTGCTAGATTCCGCATAGCATCTCGGTCGCGAGTACTTAACTATTGCACATTAAGATGATGTCACTACAGAAACGGCTTCATTTAGCGACGACAATTAACCGTCGGTGACCGTCGTCGGTCGATGCTAGCCCTCGCTAAATGCTGCAACAAAACTGGACGACACTAGCAAAATAGCGACGGCATCGTCGCTGTTTTAGCGACGACAACTTGAGAAATTTAGCCGTTGCGATGCTGGAACCAAACGGTTGTAGCTAGCCGTCGCCATACGCCACTAAACTGTAACCAACTGACCATCGCTATCCTAAAATCTTCAAATTTGCCAAGCTCTGCTTTAATCCTTCCAAACCACACAATAAACGTCATATCTCAATCTCACTTTATTTTCAACACATATAAACTCAATATCACACCATTAACATCACATGCAACGTATAATCTCATACATATCATAAATAATTAAAAACATAATGCAAATATCAATATCTACATAAACTTTCATCAACTAAAACCAATATTACATCAACCAACACAACCTTATCTACACAAATACTAATGTTCATCAAATCCACAATCATCACTATATACAACCATCAATAAAGTACCAACTCCATCAACACAAGTCAATAATTACAATAAAAAAATCCATACCTACTCATCCTCATCATCATCTCCCAATCCATCCTCACCAGGCATCCTCCCGTGCTCTGCTAAAAAGGCCGCAATCCGCTCATTTAGTAGTTGCGTTAGTCCTCCACCCTTTCGCCATTATTGAATTCTGCCATATGCTGCTTAAGCTGAGCTATCTCCTCCTCGGCCTGGGATCTCCTATAAGTCCTCCGGGTCATCATTGCCTGCAAATTATTCGATTGAAATATAATTTGCTTCAGGATTAAATATAATTTATATATTAGTTAATGAAGCAGTTTACCTTCTGATTTCCGGGTCAATGAGAGCATCTCAAATACGGTCCTCCTTCTCTAAGGTCAACTCACGACCATTGGACTGCGCGACTCGAACTTTCTTCGCCTCGTATCTCTCCTGCGATGACGAACAGTAGTTTGTAATAATAAATAATAAATAACTTATCAAATGTGCAGTAAAAAAATTAAACAAATTTACCATCACAGATTTGAATTTATCGTTCGTAAATTCATACGAAATATTTTCCTCCTTATCTGTGTGCTCGACGGCATGTGTCTGAGTGAAGACCTCAGCTAGTGTAGGCTCACGATTATATTGCTGAAGCTGAAGTTATATATACAATGAATAATGTTATCAATATGACTAAATTATTTTACAACTATTTAGAAATGCATTTTTATAACTTTACCAATTCCCTCCGATGCTGTTGGAAGGATTTCGACCCACCGCGGTGCAAAGCAGTATTTTTAGCCATGTTTGCATGGTTCCACGCCGATAATTTCTATAAATTTAAATGCACAATTAAATAAATTAATGCACCTAATATATGAATTTTAAACAAAATGTAATAACAAAATGAAATGATATTTATTACTTACCTTCGACTCCGGAGTTTCCCACAGCTGTAGAAATTGAGCCCATACGTCAGCACCCATCCAAGATGACTTCTTTTCCGCTCTCTTGGCTTTTGATATGGTGTCTCTTTAATTTTTGCGCATTCTCTGGTTCCACTGATTGACAAAAACATCCATATCTTATGGGTTCACACGAACAGCTGCCTGCGTATAGAAATTGATATTGGTTTGAATTATATACATTGTATTAATTTATAAATAAATTATAAATTTAAAATTACCATCAAGTCCGCGAATATGGCATTCTTGATGTGATCGGGAATGTCATCCGAGTGAGCCCATCATCCCGACATCCGGCTCATGAATGCCTTCCTCGACACTTGCAGAATAAAGTCGCTCGGCTGGACCTCAAACCCCCTGTATAAAATAAGATGTACGAATTTAATAAATTTTAAATAGTGAAAATGTAATAAATTTGATACTTACCCTGCGCTCTTCGGCACTACCTCTGCCACCAGACGTAAATCCGGTGCTCTGCTGCTGGCACCCGCACCAGCGGAAGGAGAAGGCTGAGATCTGCTAGAATGTCTTCTGTGCATATCTATTACAAACATATCATTTCATATAATGAAAAAAATATCAGTTTATTATTACAAAACATGTTTGATTAATCCTCACCACATAAAACTTTCACTAAAACGTCGTAAATGAGACAAGATCGCCAGAGTATATATACATAATTTAAAAAAAAACAATAAGACATAACTCACAACTTAGTCATCATTATTGATAACAGCTGAAACTCAGAATATACATTATACAACAACTGATACAAAAATTCAAAAATTTTAGTCTTCGTCATCTTCTGATTCAGTCTCGGTCTCGTACTCTGTATCGTTCTCTTTTGTACTCTCAAATGCTTCTATTAAAACATTTGATTCATCATTTACCAAACCCAAATCAATATCATCAACTATTATTATTTCATCATTTGGCTCAAGATCCGTTTGATACGCTGCTTCTTCCGGATTATTAATTCCATCAAAGGTAAATCTTGCCTTTGTTTCAAAAACAGCAGACCAATCTGCTTTATCTCTTTTTAAGAATGGACATGGAGCAAAATAAACTTGTAATGCTTGCTTGACAAATATGAAAGGATCACACTTATAGTAATGTGAGGTGTGCTTTATTTCTATAAGTTTATAATCTTTGTGCACGTTGATTGCAGAATCAGGAATATTGCCAAACCAATTGCACTTGAATAAAAAAACTTTTTCTGCAGGTTGTACATAATATGTCAATTCTAAAACCTATGTTAAGACGCCGTAAAAATCTTTTATATGCTCATCTGGATCGTCACTCCCTTTGACAACACCACTGTTATATGTTAATTTTTCAACACCATAATTCTTGGTGTTGAATTTAAATCCATTGATGAAGAATATTGGATAAGTCTTGACATTTCTCTTTGATCTGAGCTCAAGATGTTGTAATCCTTCATCAACGATGCAATTTCTTAGATCATAAACCTAGTTCGAAAACCATTTAGGAAATTCCTTACTCAAATCGCCAGATGGATGCTGTGATTCTTTAATACTGCGAATATATATGTACTATATGTTACATTACGATTGAAATGTAAGTACCATTGAAATAATAATGAATTTATTATTGCCTAACAAATGGTGCAACTTCAGCACAATTAAGAAGAACATACATGTGTGCTACATGTTGATTTCTATCGTCTAACCATATTTCCACACATTTTCCAGCAAGTCGGCCATGTTGTCTAAAAATAGATAACATTGTCTGTGAATAATCTTCTTCAATGGCCACATCATTACGGGGACCAGTTACAAATGATAATTTCACATAGTCACTAAAGTAATGAGAGAAAAGGAACGAAGCTTCTTCTTCAAGATATGATTTGCAAATTGAACCTCTGTCTAATATTTTTCTTCACATGATTCAAGTACCTATTACAATATTAATTCAATTTAAATGCACTTACGTAAATTTGAATTTAATCTAACAACAATTTTACGGATATTTACTATTACCTCTCAAATGGATACATCCATCCATATTGCATAGGACCTCGAAGAAGAGCTTCAGATTAAAACGAACAGGTAAATGCTCCATTACATTAAAAAAAACCTTGCAGAAATATTTTCTCCAGTTTGCATACCAGTATAGGGATTTCTACTTCAAGTTTACAAATACGGTCGATTTTTAACGTTGTCAAACAAAGCTGTTTGTAAAATAGACTTAATTATGAGATACCACACTTTTATGGGCAACAGTTCTTTGAAAACCAGCGGTAATAAATATTCCATCATGATATGACAATCGTGACTTTTCATCCCACTCAATTTACTATTTTTAAAGTCAACAAATCTATGGAGATTAGAAGGCATCCCATCAGGGCATTTTAGTCCTTCCACCCACTTTAGCATGAGTTTTGTTTGCTTGTTGTCTAGCTCATAGTATGCTTTGGGTTTTTTATTGTCATCGGGCTTCATATGAAGTTCGGGACGTTTACAAAAGTGTGCTATATCGAGTCTTGAACTAAGATCGTCCTTAGTTTTCCCTTTAACATTCATAATTGTGTTAAACACGTTATCAAACACGTTTTTTTTGTTGTGCATCACGTCAATATTATGTCGAAGTAGGAGATCTTTCCAATAAGGTAACTCCCAAAATATACTTTGTTTACACCAATTAGAATATCTGATTTACTTGGAATTTCAGTTTGTATTCCAGTTTCATGTATCTTCGGGTAGTCCTTTACAATTTCATATATTTCTTCGCTTGACCAAATCTTTGGTGGTTGCTTATTCTCTTCTCTGTTAGCTTTAAAGTTTTTTTTATCTCTTCTAAAAGTATGATTGGGATGGAGAAAATACCGATGCCAATCAAACCAAGAAATTTTCCTTCCATATCGTAAAGAAATCTTATTTCTTCAATGCAATAAGGACCGGCAAGACGACTGGCCGTACTCCAACTTGAAAGCATCCCATATGCAGGAAAATTACTAATAGTCCATAACAAAGAAGCGAACATAGGAAAATCTTTTTTTTTGTGAAATGTCGTATGTTTCAACACCTTCAAGCCACAATGTTTTCAGCTCTTCGATTAATGGTTGTAGATAAACATCGATTCCTTGTGTTGAATCATTAGGGCCAGAGACGACAATAGTGAGAAACATGCATGGAGTTTTCATACACATCCACGGAGGTAAATTATAAGGAGTAACGATAACAGGCCTAGATGAATATTGGCTACTAAACTAAGAGAATGGCGAAAACCCATCCGTACATAAACCAAGTCTGACGTTACGGCTCTCTACAACAAATGTGGGATACATCTTACCGAAATGTTTCCATGCTTCTCCATCAGATGGATGTGTCAAAGTTCCATCTGCCTGTCTTCTCAAGCTATGCCATTGCATAAGACATGCTGTGGCCGAAGACGCATATAACCTTTGAAGTCTAGGGGTAATTGGTAAATAATGCATTCTCTTGTATGAAACTTCCTTTTCTTTATTTTATCTTGGTTTCTATCTTTCCTCATTACATATTTTGCAGTTCCTAAGATTAATGTCATCTTTCCAATACAACATGCAACCTTTTATACATGTATCTATCTTTTGGTAAGGCATACTGAAAGCCAACATAAGTGTTTTCATTTTATAATGACTGTCGCACATCAGATTTTTGGGTGGCATATGTCGTTTTGTAGGTTGTACAACTGCTGTAAATCCAGCTTCTGTAAAATTGAATTTTGATTTCATAGTGATGTATTCAACGGTTACTGATAATTCGTTTCCACTTTTACAACCATCCCACAACGGTCTCTTAACGGCATCAATAAATAATAAATTTTTTTGCTCCCTCATTTGGTTCTTCTTCGACATTGACGTCTTCACTGTCAACTTGAACAGTAGGGAACATTGATCGTACTGCATTTTCCACCATACCTTCTATTGGATTCGTCATAACAACATCGACCTATGACGTAACAAGATCCGCTGTAGGTGCAACAAGTTCTCCATGATGGTCTCATAAATAATAATTTAGCACAAATCCAGATTTATATAAATGTACTTTAACTGTATCTGATTTCCAATGCTTCAAATGTTGACACTTACTACAACGGCAACGAAGTTCTTCGTTATTTCGATTATTAGATATTGCGAATCTAATAAATTCGTGTACACCATTGTAGAAATGTTCTTTCATCGAACCTTTCATTCTAGTTCCGACTTCATACATCCATGCACGGTCGACAAAATAATCGAACATTGTTCCTAATTTTAAAAAATAGGTTAGTAATTTCGACAACACTTCACTTCACTTTTATTCTATGCACAACTTCTCACCCAAGTGATATATTGTTGTTTTATTTTCTAAAATAAAGTAAAACCTTTTAGGACTAAAGGCTTCACACATCACACTTCTGTCTACTTTCGATAGCACTTCAGTTCACTTCTCTTCTGCGCATAACTTTGCATCCAAGGGGAGTATTTTTGTTGTTGTATTTTCTAAAATGAACTAAAACCTTTTGGGACTAAAGGATTTAATTTGTGGTTGTTGTATTTGTTATAATAATACCTAAAGCTTATTTTCAAATCAATATTATATTCATTTCAATTTTTTTATAGATAATTTTAGTACAATATTTGTTCTTGTATATAAATTTCATAGCTTTTTAGAAAGTTGATTTGAGTACATTATTTGTTGTTGTTATATTCAATTTTTAACTTATTCGAAAATCGATTTTAGTAGCATATTTCTTCTTGTTATGTTCATTTCTTAAGTTTAAAGAAAATCGATTTGAGTACAGTATTTGTTCATTTCATATTCATTTCTTAACTTTTTTAAAAATCAATTTGAGTACAATATTTGTTGTTTTCATATTTATTTCTTGATTTTTTTTACAAAATCGATTTCAATAGAATATTTTTTGTTGTTATATTCGTTGCTTAATTTTTTACAGAATCGATTTTAGTATAATATTTGTAACAACCCGCATATTTATCGATTGTATATTTAAATATTTTATTTAAATATTTCATCGTTAGTCGGATTAAAGTTCGAAAAGCTACTTTTTGTAAACAGTAGAATTGGGACTCGACACCACTTTCATTGAGTCCAAAATGGCGTTTGCGACTTTTTTAAGTATAAACTTCGGTATGTTTGGAGCTGAGTGGAATTTTGACATTTTTCACTTAGGGCTTTGGGTTTGTCAGCCCATTTGCCCAATTCTGGTTTCATTAACTCAAGCTCCACTCCCTCACTTCATTACTTCACTTTCATTTCCTAACACTTAAGCTTCATCAAAAATGGAGAGTGGAATGGGAAATTAAAACTCCATGCCCTAATCATCTTTGCAAATCCAAGTTCTAGCTCCAAATTCAAAGAAGAAGCTTTGGTAAGCCTTCTCTTCTTCTTCTCCAACTCATTCTATTATCAATTTCAGAAATTCCTAAACCTAACTTAGGAAATATTTCTCTTTTAAGCTTAGATTCAAGCTTGTTGGGTTGGAATTGAAGAGTGATTGTTCTTGCCATTGCTCTATAGCTTCTTCTTCATTTGTTTTGGGTTTAAAGGTGAGATTTTTATCTCACATCTTTGACTATAATTATCCTTGGTTGTTGGGTATGAATTCCTAACACTTCTTTATGTGCATTTGCCCTTGATTTGGATTGGTTTTGTGAATATTTCAATTTTTGGTTTTTGAAGTCAAATTTGTGTGTAAATCCTTTTAGGGATGTTTGATCATGGTTTGGTAATGCATCGAAGAGCTTATAAGGCCGGGTCGTCTATTGGCATAAACCCTTAGCGCCCATTGCTCGTCCGGTTGCATTTGCAAAGAGATTGCATCTTCATTTTTAGACTGAAAATGCTTCTGGAGCAGGTTCGGTCGACTGAACCAGGGGTTCAGTCGACCAACTAGAAAATCAGAATTTCTCCGAAGCAGGTTCGGTCGACCGAACCAGACCCAGGAAATTGCCTGGGTCTGTGTCAGTCGACTGACCACCTGGTTCAGTCGACTGACCTGATTGCCTTAACAAAATTGATTATTTTGTTTCGATTTCCAGATTTTATCGACTCGTGATTTTCCGATTTATTGTTATCTTTTATTATGACTTTGATGACTCCTTTTTCGGGATTTTTGAATATCCATTTCGATGGATTCTTTATCGGTTTAAATGGATTTGATTCACGTCTTCGTATGTGAATTTTTGATGATTGATTGTTTCTATAATCATTTCTATGGCTTGTCACTTTAAAAATACAAAGGTTTCTATTCTAGTAGTAAATATTCAAACCCTTTATCAAAGATGATTTCAACTCTATTTTTAATACAAAGCTCGTTTATAAAACCGTTTTCCAATCTATTAGTATATACAAACCTTTACCTCATTCGTATGAGAAAATCTAATTAAACGGCTTAGCAAAACAAGTGGTATGAAACGCTTGCGTTTACTTCGCCGGTTAATTCTTTGACTTGTTCGTTTGAAACTCTTGTGACAATTTTCAAGTGGAAATCTACAATTTGTTCGTAAATATTTAAGTTAAGCTAGTGGTTATGGGACATGAAGCTAAACTCATATATTTACTAGCTTAGTGTAATTGACACTTCTTGATGATCGATGATGATCATTTTATTGTTTAGACTAGCAAGGTGCGATGTCTCTTTGTCCACATGGAGGATTGTACCTCATTTTATTGAGCTTCGTCTCATTTCTTTGTGGGCTAGCGACCCAGGTGCTTTTAATGTGTTTCAATTCATCGGATGTACCGTTTATACTACATCGATGTCTCGGCTTTTCGATTCATTGGACGTACCGTTTGTACTGCGTCAATGTTCCGAATTGTTTTGTGTTTCGATTCATCGGATGTACCATTTGTACTACATCGATGTCTCGGCTTTTCGATTCATTGGACATACCGTTTGCACTGCGTCGATGTTCCGAATTGTTTTGTGTTTCGATTCATCGGATGTACCGTTTGTACTACATCGATGTCTCGGCTTTTCGATTCATTGGACGTACCGTTTGTACTGCGTCGATGTTCCGAATTGTTTTGTGTTTCGATTCATCGGATGGACCATTTGTACTACATTGATGTCTCGGCTTTTCGATTCATTGAACGTACCGTTTGTACTGCGTCGATATTCCGAATTGTTTTGTGTTTCGATTCATTGGATGTATCGTTTGTACTACATCGATGTCTCGGCTTTTCGATTCATTGGACGTACTATTTGTACTGCGTCGATGTTCCGAATTGTTTGTGATACACGTGTTGGTGAGTTTTCATGCTCCCGCTTGGGATTGGCCATCCTTTTCTTGTGATTTTTGGATTTCTATTGATCGATTTCTAGAATTTGTGTTTCACCAACTTTTGCGTTTGGCATTTATATGTTTGTCAATATTTGTAGTTTGGTGAATAAAATAAAGAATATGATATTCTTTTTGGTATTTTTAGATGATTTGAGATATTGTATGATTTTTGTTGTTATTTGATACTTGACACAGTATGGCATTGTGAGAAATGCGGATTAAGGATCTTAAGGCTAGAATTAACACTAGAGGGGGGGGTGAATAGTGTTTTAAGAAATTTGTTAATCTTTTTAAGTTTATCTTAATTTGTTAACAATGTATACACTAATCAGACATAGATATGAAAACAGAATCAAACACAGATGCAAATATAAAGTAAAAGCAGTAAAGGAAAGAACACACCGGATTTTATACTGGTTCGGAGTTACCCTACTTCCAGTCCCGCAACACAAGTACGGATTTCCTTTCAAAAAAATTCTTACAAATACAACCCTCGGTTTCTAGGCTACGAGGTACACCCTCCAGAATCACAATCCTCTGGGTAGAGATACTTGATTTCCGGGGCAACAAGTTCACCCAATTGATTTCTAGGGCTACAATCACACCTTTTCCTTTTGATTGATTTCCAAGGCTACAATCACACCTTTTCTCGCTAATATATTACAAAGAAGTCTATAACTCTGAATAGCAATGAGAACCTTGTAGAGATAGTGATGGAGAATCACACTAGAAGTAATCGAGTATGATTCGATGTTGATTTCGGCAGAGTAATGGTATGATTTTGTATTAAGAAATGTGGAAGAAGAAGAGAAGTGAAAAACCAGAAAATATGTATCGAAATTCGTTGAAACTGACCCCTATTTATAGAAGAACAACAGCCATGACCATTCATGAAGAGTTATGGCGAATAGACACTTCTTTTGAAATTTGAATTTTGAATTAAACTGTCACCATGTCGACATGTGCCTATGGGCATGTCGACATCCCTCAGCCAAATTTGATGTTTTGAATTTTTATAAAAATAATATTTATCTTATATAAAAAATATTTAAAACTTTATATAAATATACTTGAATATAGTTGAAATTCATAAGTAAATATAAAGAACAATATATATATATATTATTTTAATTTTAAATCAAAGTAAATAATTTAAAAGTTAAATATATTATTTGAAAAGACAGTTTAAAATCATGAGTAATTTTGAATTTGAAAATAAAGATGTTTTGAGGCTATAATTATTTAAAATCGAAATCCAGGGTTTTGAATCTTTTTACAAGGAAAGTTTTGAAATCATTTTGAAAACAGAATTTTGAAAAATCATTTGAATTAAGATTAGTGGATACAAAACAATGTCCTACTAGATTTTTGTAGGTTCCATCCTACTTAGGGTTCGAAGTGGATTCCATTCCACGAATAAATTGGATATTAAGATGCCAGTGCTTTTCTACGAGTTTTAACAAATATTCCTAATAAAACAAACTTAACCTTGAAATCTTGAACTCTTGATAATCTTGATACTCATGAGTCTTCTATCTCTATATCTTGAATCTCTATACTGTTCAGTCTTCATTCTTGATACCTGCATGGTTAGATCCTGCATATACATATATATCTAAACTTGTAATGTTAGTATTTATATTTTATAATCTATTCTAAGGTTGTTGTCATCAAAACCATCATCTCATGGACTAACAGACATTTCTTTGTTATCATACGTTTTTGGTCACATCTCTTATCCTATCTCAATTTATCTGATAATTATAGCTAGACTGATCCGTTTATTATTTTCTTATTAAATAATACTCGGGTCAGACCGAGATATTTCAGGTGCTCCTGCTTGACTTCTTATCAGGGTCATTCTCCTGACTTTTGGCTAACTACTTTAGATTAGTAGTTTTTGTTATTATACATTTGAGCTATAGACTCCGTGATGTATAATTATTCTTTTGTCTAGCAATTGTATCTATTCTTTTTGATATTGTGGATCTTGTTTGACCACTACTCTGATGTACACTTTCATGTGTTATATTCATATCTATTTCCGCCTTTGTGATATGAATTGTTTGTGACTGATTTGTGTTATGTTTATTTCTATATTTGTTTCCGAAGTATATATACATAGCCACCGTGAAGTAGCTTTGAGTTTGTATCGGTATGTTGGATTTCCTCTTGGGATGAAAAGTTATATTTTTATCTGGCATATCGGTACTCACACAAAGCAATTACATGGATGGTCGCTCCTCAACAGCCTTTTTCTTCGTGCTAGTCGACGGCATTACCCCGTAGTGTCCTTGGCTAGCGCGAGTATAGAGATGGGGCATCACAGCATGGTATCAGTGCCAAACTTCGAAACAATGTAGAATAATCTAGCAAGGATCATTGTCCTAAGTCTTTCTTAGGAATCGTGCCATAAGATTTAATTCGGGTCTTCGCACCGTTCTATCCTATTTTCTTTTGTGATGCCTTGTTTTATCAATCAAGGTTGTTTGATATTCATTTTGATAATAACGTTTTTCCTCTTCTTTCTTTCTTTCTTAGAGAAGAGAAATGGTTAGACCTGGTCGTCCCAACGCCGGTCAATCTAGTGCTACTCCTCAGGATGGAGTATTTATGTCAGCTCAACAACTTTTAGATCTTGTGAACAATGCCCAAGCTGCCGGACCCATTCCAGTGCCTACTCACCCTAAATCCGGGTTTGCACGCTTGTGCGGGGATTATACCACTTTGGGTGGAAGGCCATTCAAGGGTTCCGAAACCGTTATAGAAATCCAAGCTTGGCTTAGATCATGCGATCGCATCTTTTCCCGCATGAATCTTATTGATTCACTTCGTGTCCAAGTGGCTTCTAGCATGCTCCAAGAAAGAGCATTGGATTGGTATGAGCTTCTTATTTATGAAATCGTTGAAGCGGATCTCACTTGGGAGCAATTCCGGGAAAAATTCGAATTGAAATTTGTGCCGGAGGCTGAAAAAGTAACTTTGGCCCGGCGTTTTATCGACCTTGTTCAAGGTGAATCTTCTGTGACGGACTACGTCGCATCTTTCGAATCTCTTTCTAAATACGGGGTTGAATACATTAATACCCCATTGAAGAAAAATCAAAGATTTGTATGGCTTGAACAAGAATCTCAAGAAGCCATTACTTCTGAAATTGGAAGTTTCTTTCGATCAGCTTATTGATATCGCTCTTCATCTTGAAGAGGCCGATAAAGAGTGTGATGTTGAAGTTGTGGGTGCTAAACAAAACTTCAACAACAACATGAAAAGGCCTATCAAATTCAAAGGCCCCACTCCCAACAAGAAAGGGAAGCAACAAACTCCGGTAGCAAAGACTCCTACCTCTAGTCGTGGACAATGCTACAATTGTGGTTCCATGGACCACTATGCAAGGGAATGTCCGAAACCCCTCTTTTGTCATTATTGCAAAAGTTCGGGTCATCTTTTATCTTCGTGTCCTAAGCTTCCAAGCAAGGGAGAAGGAAAGCTGCAAGCCCCTAGCAACTCTTCTCCTGGTCAAGGTATTCTTCATTCTATCCTTGATGACATTATTGTGTTTCGTGATCATCCTAATTCGAGTTCTTGTTGATATGGGTTTATCTCATTATTTTTATATCAAAAGAACTTGTTGAATTCTTTTTCTTTAAAACAATTTGGGCTTGATGTCTTCTTTGAGAATTGCGAATCCGGATGGTGGATCCGCAACACTCAACTTGTTTTTTTATTATTGATGTCAAAATTATTTTATGTGATTTTTCTTTCCGAACCGATTTTTTTACTTAGGCTTCGGAATTGATTTTTGGAAAGGATTGGCTTAATATTATGAAGCCATATACTATGTCCCGAGTGGACTATTCATCTTCGACATTCTTTATTTTTATTTTATCTGTTAAGCAGATTTCTATTTTTCTTTGTGATTTTGATTCCAATTTGATGGCGTCATTTTATTCTTTAAGCCCTTATGATGAGGGAAGTGTTATTTCTCTCATCTAAATAGTTTGTGACACTTTCCGGTATTTTTGAGTTTATCTTAGGATTATCTCCTAAGCAATCTTTTGAGAGGTGTTAGGGTCTTTTTAGTTCGACCTTGCCACCGATTTTGTTTCCTACGAGTTGCGGAAGTTAGCATTCCACTTACCGCATTCCAAACTTGTTATGATTCTTATGAATGACTAATTATGTCATTCAGTTTGTCCAGCTTATTTCATCCATTTTATAAATCGGGTATTATATGAGTATCTCGATGACTTCATTTTTGTATTTATTGATTTTGGATGGAAATAGCAATTTAAAATTTTGCAAATCTTTTTCATAATATTTATTTATAAGTATAATTGGATTTTGTTCTTCAATGAGCAAAGAATATTCTTAAAAATTCTAAGAGATATTTTTATTATATGGATTATGATAGTGTGATTGTATTGCCCATTGAGTGCTTTAAGAATTCTGGTCGATGCGCCTGATCAACGTTATCGATAGGAATCTCCTAAACGCTTTGATGAGACAATCAGACACAGTAAATTGACTTGTAAAAAATGTAAATTTTTCTAAAAAGATTATTACATAAAGATAATTGTAATTTTGAAAGTTTTAGCTTTTCGGGAAAGAAGATTATTTAAAAGAACTCTTTTTCGATACTCTTATTCTTGTGATTCCGGAAGGGAATCAAGATTTTATTGTTTATACCGATGCTAGTCGAATTGGTTTGTGTGCCGTTCTCTTGCGAAAGAGAACGTGCTATCACTTTTACTTCTAAATCATTAAAGCCTATCGAGACTAGATATGTCACTCATGATCTAGTGCTCGCGGCTATTGTTCACTTTTAGAGTTTGGCATCAAATTTGTTCTCCACTCCGATCATAAATCTTTGAAATATTTATTTTCTCAAAAGGAACATAATTTGTGTCAACAGTGTTGGCTCGAGTTCCTTGCATCTTATGATCTTGATATTCTTTATACTCCGGGAAAGGGTGATCGTGTTGCCGATGCCCTTAGCCGAAAGCAACAAGTAGTTGTTTCTATGATGATATCCAGATGGAATGATCTCGAGACTTTATCCACTTGTGATATTCGAGATCGTGAATCCAATTTATGTTCGTCTCTTGTTTTGTGTAGCCTGGAGGCTTATCCTTCTTTTGGAATATACTTTTTTTTAGCTAAACTCTATGTCAAGTTAAATTTCATGGAGTTCTTACTTTTATTATTAGCAATCGTGATCCATTATTTTATTAGTGGATTTTGGTAAGGTCTTCAAAAGCTTTAGGAACAAAGCTTAAAATTTTAGCATCGCTTATCATCTTTGTCCGATGGACAAACCGAGCATGTGAATCAACTCTTGAAGATCCCTTTCGTTCATGTGTTCTCGATTTTTGTGGAAGTTGGGAAGATCATATTTCTCTTGTTGAGTTTTCTTCCTATAATAGCTTCCAATCTTGTATTGGTATGGTACCTTTCGAGCCACTCTACGGAAGGCCATTTCTATTCTCTTTGTGTTGGCTTGAAGCCGGTGAGAAGCTGGTTTCAGGTCCAGATCTTATTGGTGTTCATTCATGTTTCACCTATGATGGGTGTTGTGCGTTTCAGTTGATCGGAAAAGTTAGCACCACGATATTTTGGTCCATTTCCCATCACCGAACGTATTTGTTCCGTGGCTTATCGCCATTTTATTACCAGCTCAATCTTTTGATATTTATGACGTTTTCCACGTCTCTCTACTACGGAAATACCTTAGGGATTCCGATTTTATTCTTGAGCCCAGTGTTGTTGAGAAAATTGAAGTTTCACCAGATTTGACTTATAAGCAACATCCTATTCGCATCATTGCTTCGGAAGTTGAGCGCATTCGAAATAAAGATTTCCCTTTTTGTTAAAGTTCAATGGTTCTCAAATCCTAAGGATTGCTCTTGGGAATCCAGAGAATTCATCGAGCGAACACGTTCGGGCTAACTCTTCCGTGCTCTTTATGGTGAACTTCTTATTTCATATTTTCTTTTGTGTTGATATGCTTCTATGGTTGATTACTCTTTATTTTCTTCTTAAGTATTGCGAGGACGCAATTTCTTTAAGGAGGGGAGTCTGTAGAAACCCGCATATTTATCGATTGTATATTTAAATATTTCATCGTTAGTCGGATTGAAGTCCGAAAAGCTACTTTTTGTAAACAGTCGAATTGGGACTCGAGACCACTTCCATTGAGTCCAAAATGACGTTTGCGACTTTTTTAAGTATAAATTTCGATATGTGTGGAGCTGAGTGGAATTTTGACATTTTTCACTTAGGGCTTTGGGTTTGGGTTCAGCCCATTTGCCCAATTCTGGTTTCATTAACTCAAGCTCCACTCCCTCTCCTCTTCATTACTTCACTTTCATTTCCTAACACTTAAGCTTCATCAAAAATGGAGAGTGGAATGGGAAATTAAAACTCCATGCCCTAATCATCTTTGCAAATCCAAGTTCTAGCTCCAAATTCAAAGAAGAAGCTTTGGTAAGCCTTCTCTTCTTCTTCTCCAACTCATTCTCTTATCAATTTCAGAAATTTCTAAACCTAACTTAGGAAATATTTCTCTTTTAAGCTTAGATTCAAGCTTGTTGGGTTGGAATTGAAGAGTGATTGTTCTTGCCATTGCTCTATAGCTTCTTCTTCATTTGTTTTGGGTTTAAAGGTGAGATTTTTATCTCACATCTTTGACTATAATTATCCTTGGTTGTTGGGCATGAATTCTTAACACTTCTTTATGTGCATTTGCTCTTGATTTGGATTGGTTTTGTGAATATTTCAATTTTGGGTTTTTGAAGTCAAATTTGTGTGTAAATCCTTTTAGGGATGTTTGATCATGGTTTGGTAATGCATCGAAGAGCTTATAGGGCTGGGTCGTCTATTGGCATAAACCCTTAGCGCCCATTGCTCGTCCGGTTGCATTTGCAAAGAGATTGCATCTTCATTTTTAGACTGAAAATGCTTCTGGAGCAGGTTCGGTCGACTGAACCAGGGGTTCAGTCGACCGACCAGAAAATCAGAATTTCTCCAAAGCAAGTTCGGTCGACCGAACCAATGGTTCAGTCGACCAAACCAGACCCAGGAAATTGCTTGGGTCTGTGTCAGTCGACTGACCACCTGGTTCAGTCGACTGACCTGATTGCCTTAACAAAATTGATTATTTTGTTTCGATTTCCAGATTTTATCGACTCGTGATTTTCCGATTTGTTGTTATCTTTTATTATGACTTTGATGACTCCTTTTTCAGGATTTTTGAATATCCATTTCGATGGATTCTTTATCGGTTTAAATGGATTTGATTCACGTCTTCGTATGTGAATTTTTGATGATTGATTGTTTCTACAATCATTTCTATGGCTTGTCACTTTAAAAATACAAAGGTTTCTATTCTAGTAGTAAATATTCAAACCCTTTATCAAAGATGATTTCAACTCTATTTTTAATACAAAGCTCGTTTATAAAACCGTTTTCCAATCTATTAGTATATACAAACCTTTACCTCATTCGTATGAGAAAATCTAATTAAACGGCTTAGCAAAACAAGTGGTATGAAACGCTTGCATTTACTTCGTCTGTTAATTCTTTGACTTGTTCGTTTGAAACTCTTGTGACAATTTTCAAGTGGAAATCTACAATTTGTTCGTAAATATTTAAGTTAAGCTAGTGGTTATGGGACATGAAGCTAAACTCATATATTTACTAGCTTAGTGTAATTGACACTTCTTGATGATCGATGATGATCGTTTTATTGTTTAGACTAGCAAGGTGCGATGTCTCTTTGTCCACATGGAGGATTGTACCTCATTTTATTGAGCTTCGTCTCATTTCTTTGTGGGCTAGCGACCCAGGTGCTTTTAATGTGTTTCAATTCATCGGATGTACCGTTTATACTACATCGATGTCTCGGCTTTTCGATTCATTGGACGTACTGTTTGTACTGCGTCGATGTTCCGAATTGTTTTGTGTTTCGATTCATCGGATGTACCGTTTGTACTACATCGATGTCTCGGCTTTTCGATTCATTGGACATATCGTTTGCACTGCGTCGATGTTCCGAATTGTTTTGTGTTTCGATTCATCGGATGTACCATTTGTACTACATCGATGTCTCGGCTTTTCGATTCATTGGACGTACCGTTTGCACTGCGTCGATGTTCCGAATTGTTTTGTGTTTCGATTCATTGGACGTACCGTTTGTACTGCGTCGATGTTCTGAATTGTTTTGTGTTTCGATTCATTGGATGTACCGTTTGTACTACATCGATGTCTCGGCTTTTCGATTCATCGGACGTATCGTTTTTACTGCATTGATGTTCCGAATAATTTGTGATACACGTGTTGGTGAGTTTTCATGCTCTCGCTTGGGATTGGCCATCCTTTTCTTGTGATTTCTGGATTTCTATTGATCGATTTCTAGAATTTGTGTTTCACCAACTTTTGCGTTTGGCATTTATATGTTTGTCAATATTTGTAGTTTGGTGAATAAAATGAAGAATATGATATTCTTTTTGGTATTTTGAGATGATTGGAGATATTGTATGATTTTTGTTGTTATTTGATGTATACTTGACACAGTATGGCTTTTCTTTGTTATCATACGTTTTTGGTCACATCTCTTATCCTATCTCATTTTATCTGATAATTATAGCTAGACTGATCCGTTTATTATTTTCTTATTAAATAATACTCGGGTCAGACCGAGATATTTCAGGTGCTCCTGCTTGACTTCTTATTAGGGTCCTTCTCTTGACTTTTGGCTAACTACTTTAGATTAGTAGTTTTTGTTATTTTACATTTGAGCTATAGACTCCGTGATGTATAATTATTCTTTTGTCTAGCACTTGTATCTATTCTTTTTGATATTGTGGATCTTGTTTGACCACTACTTCGATGTACACTTTCATGTGTTATATTCATATCTATTTTCGCCTTTGTGATATGAATTGTTTGTGACTGATTTGTGTTATGTTTATTTCTATATTTGTTTCCGAAGTATATATACATAGCCACCGTGAAGTAGCTTTGAGTTTGTATCGGTATGTTGGATTTCCTCTTGAGATGAAAAGTTATATTTTTATCTGGCATATTGGTACTCGCACAAAGCAATTACATGGATGGTCGCTCCTCAACAGCCTTATTCTTCGTGTTAGTCGACGTCATTACCCCGTAGTGTCCTTGGCTAGCGCGAGTATAGAGGTGGGGCGTCACAATATTCGTTGTTGTTATCTTCATTTCTTAAACTTTTTACAAAATCGATTTAAGTATAATTTTTCTTAACATTTTGTTAACTAAATTATACGCTTTATAACGTATTTTCAAACTCTTTTAACTAATCAAATTTTAATTTACAGATTTTGTAAGCTAAAATTATAAGTTAGCACTAATAATAACAAATTAAAATAAATAAATTTTATACTAAGCACCAACAATTATAATTAACACGCTCTAATTAATTAAAGAATATTACTTATGTTTACCCGTACCTACTTAGGTGCATAATACTCAATAATTATACACTAATTTTCACGTAAACTATAACAAACATCGTTTTCCAATAACAAATATTCACGTAAACTTATCAATAAGCATATTAATCAATAATACTAATTTCGAATTTTAAATCAACCTAACTTTTAGTTACAAATTAAACAATCAAACCACTTACTAACATCCCCAAATCTACTATCTAACAACTAATAACAACTAATCTAACATATTCATACCAAAATTACAAAATTTTGCATAAATAGGGTTTAACACAATATACCTCAAAAAATCGGGAGAAATATAAAGAGGAAGGATTGCGCAGCGGGAAAGGGTCGTCGGCGTCGGCTAGAGGCGGTTGGTGGCGGCTGGAGGCAACTTGGGGCGGCAGAAATCAAAATTGGGGGAGAAGAGAGTAAGAAAGGGGATGGTGGGAAAGTCCTGAAAACGTTCTCTGTTCGCGGATTATATTTCAGGTAGGCGACAGCTAGCGACGACCGCGTTTTTTAGCCATCACCCATATCAGTCGTAAAATGAAGTCGTTCTAGTAGTGTGTTCTTATTGTTGTTGATCACCTTGCATTATCAACGATATGTAGGATGAATGATCTTCATATGAACCAACTTGATAAGTGACGTGACGGTGTTGGTAATAGGATTGAGGTGTGCTGGAATGATAGTAAGATTGTGGATGATGAGGGATGCTATGTGAAATGCGGAGAGGGTAGGGTTGACTGTAGTGCATATTTTGATATGACATAGAACCATACTCATGTTACGATAGCAGTATTTGTTATTGCTTGGGAGGATGAATATTGAGAAAACCTGCAGAATGACATGATAGATTGAATGGTTGATTTTTAGGAGTGGAATTGGATTTTTGACTTATAATTTTATTGCTTGTTCTTATGTTGAAAAAAGATGTGGTTGCATGGTAGAGAGGAAGGAAGTGAAGAAGTTTGGTGTGGGGAAGGAAGAAGAGATGGTAGAGTATATATGGGGTTGCAGGAAAGATAATCGTTTGAAAACAACCGTTTGGGTTCGAAAGTTGGAGGAATTAAAATGATGTAGAATATGCCATTTAAAATTTAAAATGGCTAAGTCTTCGTTATTTTAAATTTTAAATGGCAAAGTCTATGCCATTTTAAAAACCAATCCCCTGTATACTCGCTTCTTTCAGACTCAGTAATCGTGTTATGAATTATGATACATGTATACACTATCTCAGAAAGAAGTCGTGCATCGTGAAATCAGGTAGTAAAATTGGAGACCTTGCTTGCAAAATGCTGAATGTACGTATGATGTTCGTTTTGTAGCTTGCCAATTTCTCTTTGAAATACCTTTTCTTATTATTGCGTAGGACCCTATAGCCATGCATTAATGTTCTCCACTTCGGGTATATTCCGTTTACGAGGTAGTATTTCATCTGATGCATGACATTACCAACTTTGTACTCAACGTCTGATGACGGCCAACTATCCACTTTCGAGAACAAATAATACTGTTTTAAAATATTGATACCATTTAACGAACCTTGTACTCAAAAAAATGCATGCCAAATCCATAAGTCATCAGATACTACACTTTCTAGAATCATTGTTGGCAATTTTTATGTCTGGTGAACATTCATTTCCAGTCGATCGTCATATGAAAGCGATGAAAAACCAACCACTCCTATGCTAATAATGGTGAGCGTAGAAAATTCTAACGCCGTAATTCCTAACTCACCATAAGGAAAATGAAATGTATGGATGGTTTTATATCACTGAAAAAAATTAACATCACACAATTGAATATCGCCTTTAATAACATTATTGATGCCTAGAATATTATAATTACATAACAAGTTAAGCTAAACTATAATAAATTGATGGAATAATTTTTAAATTGATCGAATGATTAAATTACATAGGAAATGATAAAGTTCAAGCTCATGCATAAATGCTACAACTCTAGGAATATTTGCAAAATGTTTGTGATAATATTTTAGGGTATTAGCTAATGAAACTGAAGAACGAATATTTCATGACTGTTTTAGTTAAACGAAATCTTAAACATACGTA
Source organism: Allium fistulosum (assembly GCA_030737815.1). Taxonomy (NCBI): domain Eukaryota; kingdom Viridiplantae; phylum Streptophyta; class Magnoliopsida; order Asparagales; family Amaryllidaceae; genus Allium; species Allium fistulosum. Next base: position 1,132,101,625 of record CM060906.1, on the reverse strand, counting down.
ATAAAAAGATAATTTACTTTAATTGTATCAAGTAAAAAAGGTCCTTACAGCCAAGCTAGCCTTTGTGCTTACATGTACTTCTAGAAGTGCCTGAAAATCTATAAGAACTTTATCCACCCTCAAGTTTGGATCCTCAAAACCATTCAGCTCAGCAACTCTAGTAGAAACCTGTCCCACTCTTCTATGACTCCTGCCAGCTTGACTAGTTCTACAGCCTCCACGATCCCTTCGACCTTTGCGACTGGTTTTGCCCCGCCCTCCTCGCTGGCATTTTAGGTTGCTTCATGTTATCCAAAAAATACTCTTAAGAGTGAAAGTATGAAAGAAGGAGCAAGAGCATTGATGAGGATCAGAAGGCATTAGAAGTGGCCTCTAAAAACATTCAATAAAAGCTTCCGACGAGGTTGGAAAGTAACTTTCGATGGCAATGGAAAACATGTTAACAGCTTCCGAAGTGGTTGAAGGGTACCTTTCGAAGGCAATGGATAGCGTATTTTCTACATTTGCGCCAAACCATTCGAAATGATTGGTTTCATCCTCATTTACCTCCGCCGAAAGAATGTTCAACCAAATCAACCCTGTCGAAAGCATGTATAAGCCTTTCGAATTGATTAAAGTTATCCTCAATAATGAAAGAAGAAATATAAGAGTTCAATGTAACGTTCTCAAGAATAAAAGGATGAGGCTCCGCACTAGCCAGAGAGAAAGCTTTCAAATAGAATTTATTATGGTAAAGCTCTCTACGATGTTTCGAAACCCAAAGGGTTTACGTTTCGACAGCAACAAAAGCCAACATTCATTCTGATTTACATAGCACATAAGTAGTTAAGTGGAAAGCTCATCAATATACCTTTCTATGAAGTCGAAAGCTATCAAGCAATTCCTTTGGACGAGGTTAGGAGCAATCAAGCAGTGTACCTTCCGACGAAGTCGAAAGGAATAAAGCAAGAAAGAAGGAAGCCTAGTCTTCAGTGGTAGCGGAAAGTTGGTCATATAATCCTTCCGATTAAGTCGAAAGCTATGATTCAAGAGATGCATATGGAAGTAGGAAAGCAGACCTTTCGACCGTGTCGAAAGCAAGGGGTCGAAAGATGCCAACCCGCACCTATAAATAAGACCCAAGGGGTCTAATTTAGAGAGTCTGATTTCTTTCACTTCTCACTTGTATTTTCTAAAAGTTTGTAAACCCTAATTTCAGTATCGAATTGGAAATTTAACCAGTTTGAATATCTTTGATCAATAAAAAGAATGATTATATTGATTTCAATTATAAAGTGGCATTGGGATTCTATTTGTACACAATTAAGGACATCTGAAGTCAACCAGGACGAAAGGTTCCCTTTTGAGTAAGTCGAAGCCTCTAATATTCACGTATCCTTTGAGTTTTAGCTCAAAACTACAAGATATTCGAAGCTTGCCCTTTCGACCAAGCCGAAACCTACTCCATCCTTCCGGTTTTCCCAAAATTGTTAAGTCTTGGCCTTGAACACTTTGATTACTTCGGAAGGTGGTTCCGAAGGAGTCTAAAATTACTTGAATAAACTTGAAAGGCATTACAAAAGATAGTTGAACGTTTCGACTGGGTCGAAAGGTCATAAAGGAAGAAGTTTCATCTATCACATCATATTTGAAAGGAGAACATAAAAGAGTCAACAAGTATCAACTTTTTCTATCTGTTCGAAAGGAGGTTTCGAAGGAATCACTTATACTTCAAATTCCACATTGAGGCGTTGACAAGTTTTCTTGTTAACATTTTTGGCGCTAGAAGGTGGGATTGAACCTCCGCTTCCCAATAACTTTCACCAAAGATTAGTAGAGTACTTCATTCGAAAGAGGATGATGGTCAGAGCAAGGAATAATAACAACAATCCAAATGAAGAAGCTGTGTCACAACCAACTTTGTAAAATGATATAGTCCCGAACTTCAACTTAGAGAATATGGAAATTGGACAACCTTCAAATCTACATAGATTGGAAAACAATGAGATTAAAGTTCAGGATCAACAACAATAGATGATAGCAATGCAAGAACTTTTTGAAGGGGTTCCATCTCAAGGATCATTAAGGATTGTGGAAGGCGAAGATGAAGAGCAATCTCCAAATGAGGTAAAAAATGAAGAGTTAAATCAAGAAAGTCAAGCTGAAAGGTCTCTCGAGCAATCAAGAAGTCCAGTCCAAAGAAACAGTAAAAGTTACCACAAAAACGAAGCCGACCAATAAGACATCCTACACCAAATGATAATGGACATGCTAAAGAAAAAATAAATTCCCACCCTAGAGAAATATGTTATCCTACAAAAGACTCCTTTTTCAGAAGAAATAATGGCAGTCAGCACCCCTCCTCACATCCAAATTCTCCCACTAAGGTATGATGGAAATTCTGACCCAAAGGATCACTTAGTAGCTTTTGAAATACGAATGGATCCCTATAATGCCTCTGGGGCAATTTTCTGTAAACTTTTTCCGACAACTTTTCGAGGAGCAGCTATCAAATGGTATAGGAATTACCAAGTTAAAACCATCCATTCTTGGGAACAATTTTCCTATGAATTCGTAGCGCAATTTCACATATATAAAGATCTAGTAATGGATTCCTACATGTTAACTAATATCAAACAAAGGCCAGAGGAATTGCTCGGTGAGTACGTTAAAAGATTCAACATGGAAGCATTGAAAGCTGAAAACGCGACCGATCAAAAAAAATTAATAGCAGTTCGCCCAAGGTTAATCAGTCAAACTCCCTTTTGGAAGGAACTTCGTCATATTCGTGGATGTAAGGATTTACAACATTTCTATCTCCAAGATGAAAAGTTCTTTCAGATGGACGAAATGCATCATGCTATGAGAGAATTTCATCGAGAATGTAGAGAAGAAAAATCCGACTTTAGGCATCCCGACAAGAGACCAAGGAAAAGTGAAAACCAGAAGGGGGGTCGGAAAGAGATTTCCAAATCCAATTATGTAACCCTAAACAAACCCCTCTCCCACATATTCACTGAGGTAAAGGACAATGAAAATTTTCCTATTCCTCATAAGATTCGGAACTTTCCTGAACTAAATAAAGGAGGAAGTTGCTGCAATTATCATAAAGCAAACAGACATGAAACCGACAAATGCTGCATTTTAGCAGAAGCAATTCAAGGCATGATTAAGTAAGCATTTCTAAAGGAGTTCATTAAAGAAACTTCGTGTTCAAGCTAAGAAGAAAGCAGCTTAGTAACTTCAAAATGCGAACCCTTATCAAGTCATGAAGCCTTGCAGCATTAGTTCAACTAAGAATTCTCTTCTTTCCTAACTTTTTAACTTGATTTGTACTTTAAGTTGTGCTGAACATTGATCATGTACTAATTTAAAATTCGAGTGTCATTACGGGTAAAAACAGAACCAGTCCATAGCATCCAACATACTTTTGGAGCACAACAAATTTTTAGCTATAATTAAATACAGCTCAAATGCCTGATACAAAAATAACTATTAATGCTTTAATCAATGCAATACAAAGGCTTGGTCTCATGAAACCTTAGACAATTGTTAATCCTTCACCAATCTTTGAAGAAAGCTTGTAGATAGACCACTCTGTTACTAAGCGGTGCCTACCATGGTATGGTTATATATCTAAATGTATACCAACTCTATTTTTGGTGAATTATTTGAAAGAAATTTCCTTAACGTATCTTCATAGAAAGATTATTTTCAATTACCCCGCAACCTGGGAAAGACAAATGTCTATCTATTTCAAAAAAATGATTTGTTCAAACTTCCAAAGATACTGTATAACATTAGTAAATGCACACAAAGGATTTCTAAATAAGTAATCTCAATATTTTGAAGTTTTCTAAAAAACCATTGGCGAGGAGAAGCCTATACATACTTTTTCAGAGGAAGTTATAAAATTATCAAAAGTTCATCAACAAAAACTCAAATTAGAGAATCCAATTCTCGACTAAAAGGCTACTGGTTCATGAATCATGATCTCCTAGTCTCCTATTTGAGATCTGAGTCTTTACTATAAGAGTGATTTAAAGACCCTTGCAAAAGGCAACGTTATGAAAAGATTCTTTATGACCAAACTCTTTTTCAAAAAATTATCCCTCAATATATTAGAAGGATTCATTTACAAGAATTCTTTGATATTCAAAAGGGTGTTCATGAACATTTTAGTTGGCCAAAAATGATTTTTATATACAAATTTTAAAGCCTACGATGTTATTCCGTAGCACCTCCTAGAGGGAGGGACAAAAGCCTACGACGTTCTTCCGTAGCACCTCCTAGAGGGAGGGATAAAAGCCTACGACGTTCTTCCGCAACACCTCCTGGAGGGAGGGTCAAAACCTCTAACGTCCCGTTTACCTCTTAGAGGGAGGGTTAGGTCAAACACCCACCAAACAACCTTTTAGAAGAAGGTCAACCTAACAAATACTACATCCCTTAGAGCCAAGGGAAGCCTAGTGGGGGCACCAATAAAGAAAGACAAAGATATCTGCAACTTAAAACAAAGTCAAGGCTTATAAGAACAAAGGGTCAAAGGAAAGAAATCTATCCACCATCTAAAACGAAGATGAAATCCGAAAGAGAGGTACAGACAAAGGAAAAAGGATGAAGATGTCCAATGCTACAATCAGGAACAGATAAAAAAATCCAAAACCATAATCAGAACGGACAAAGTATGAGCTAGCAAATTTCAGTACGTTCAAAACCTGAAAGGTGACTCTCACATCAAGAAATTAAGAAACTTGCATCCCAGAAAGGGAACGCAAGACAAGAAAAAGGGATAAAGAAATCCACAACATGAGATGGAAAGCAAAGGTCAAGACAAAAGTTAAAGAAGTGGAATAGATAACAAATTTTTCTACAAAGATAAAAGTCAATTCGTTTGAAGAAAAGATTAGGTAAACCACTCCTGAATCCTTAGAAATCAAGTAACCCTTTAGGATATAAGAGTCTATATTTTTTTGGAAGATAAGAAGAGTCTATATTACATATATATATTAGTAAGTTATTTGGACCATTACACTACTGAACAGCCAAGCAATAGTACAGACTTGCACTGTTGAACGACCAGTCAACTAAACGGAGCTACCTACTGAACAGTTGAACGGTTGAAAAGCTGAACAGTCGAACGGAACTATCTACTGAACGGTTGGCTGGTCTTACGGAACTACTACTCCGAATGGCTGACTGGTAATACGGAACTACTATTCCAAATGATCGTATGGCTTTACGGAACTATGCGGCTCCAATATAACAATAATACTACTAACTTATAAGCACTTTAGGAACTACACATCAATTAATAGGGTACTATCCTTTGAAAAACGAGAATCCTCATCATTATTCAAGGCATTAGTTTTAAATAAATCTCTAGCATAGTATTTTAGGAATAAATTTAGAATTAAAGCCAGATAGACCTAGGAATCTTTTGCTTAAACCAAGTAAGTTTACCATTATGAGACAGATTTCTGATTTTGTGTTTATATTGAGTGAAATTTTAAGTAGTCTATTCATCAGATGAGATCCTGATAAGATTTTAGTTGAATTCCTGATTTCTTGAACTTTCAGTTTCCTTGTTGCTTTTCATAAAGATTTCATATTGGGTTTTGTGAATTTAAAATTTCCTTATTAACTTTTATGATGGTTTGTGGATTTCGTATTCATAGTTTCCTTATTGGATTTTTATAATGAATTTCCGGCTTCATGAATTCTAAATTCCTCATTGACTTTTATGATGATTTCATATACTTGGTTTCCCCTTTGGCTTTTCATAATGATTTCTTGGTTGATTTTATATTTCTATGAATTCTTGAATTCTTTGTTTCTTTATTGAATTTCCATGACGATCTATAGATTTCTTATTGGATTTCTGACTTTGTACTAGTATTAGACAAAACGTTTTGAGCAGTTTGTTTAATAGGTGAAATCCTAGTAAGTTTCTAATTACATTCCTGAATTCATGAATTCTCGTTCTCTTCTAATAATGATTTTCTAATAAATTTCTAGTTTTATGAATCCTAAATTTCTCTGGTTAATCTTATGATAATTTATGGATTCCATATTTTGGCTTACTAATTCAATTTTTGCGATGGTCTCTTATTGAATTTCTAATTTCATGAATTCTAAAAATTCCTCATAGACTTTATGATGATTTGTGAGTTTCATGTGCTTGGTTTCCTCATTGAATTTTCATGATGATTCTCATTGCCTCCTGTTTTTATGAATACTTTTGATTTCTTTATTGAATTCTCATGATGAATTATGGATTTCCCATTGAATTTTTGGATTTAAAAATTTTCTAGATGAATTTTGAGAATCCAGGCTTATTCGGAAATTTAATGTTTTCACACCAATATTAGAAAGGAATTCCAGAAAAGAGTTTCTTATCAAGCAGACTTTATTTCCTTTTGTTAGAAGATGATGGTAAAAGGGAATGAGAGCCCTCTAATTTTCATACAACATCAATGTTTTACTATCTGCCAATTTGTTAATGAATACAGTGTAGGGATGAAAATAAGATCATAACATGGAAGCGGGGTAAAACCGCCAAGAGCGAGGAATCAATCCCTAATGGCCGAAGAAAACATAACCCAGGAGTAGAGGATTTGGGTAGAGGATTTAGAGTATGCAATGGCCTTTTGGGAAGGTTTGTATACTTAAATTAATGACGACAGACCAGATGATATCGTTTCATATTTATATTATTGGTATTAAAAAGACTTGGTTATATGATTATTTGAATGTTCTGCTCAATAAAATTACCAGATAGTGTCTTAAATTATAAAGTTACCCCATCAGGGTCTCATAACAAGGTTATGACCCTAATAGGAGTTATTATCTATTTTGCAGGAAGCAAAGAATTAAATTCTTTGGAGTTTTTGTCCTAAAGAACAAAAGCTTCTTTCATACTAAAAGGGGGGCTAAATGTTACCCACAAAATATTCTTAAGGGTGAAAGTATGAAAGAAGGATCAGAAGGCGGTAGAAGTGGCCTCCAAAAACATTCAATAAAAGCTTCCGACAAGGTCAAAAAGTACCTTTGGAAGGCAATGGCAAACGGGTTAACAGTTTTCGAAGTGGTTGAAGGGTACCTTTCGAAGGAAATGGATAGCATATTTCTATATTTGTGCCAAACCATTCGAAACGATTGGTTCATCTTCATTTACCTCCGCAAGAAGAATGTTCAACCAAATCAACCCTATCAAAAGCATGTATAAGCTTTTCAATTGGTTAAAGCCATCCCCACTAATGAAAGAAGAAATATAAGAGTTCAATGTAACATCCTCAAGCATAAAAGGATGAGGCTCCTCGCTAGCCAGAGGGAAAGCTTTCGAATAGAATTTATTATGGTAAAGCTCACTACGATGTTTCGGCTCATTCGAAACCCAAAGGGTTTACGTTTCGACAGCAAAGAAAGCCAACATCCATTCTAATTTACATAGCACATATGCAGTTAAGTGGAAAGCGCATCAATATACCTTTCTATGAAGTCAAAAGTTATCAAGCAATATCTTTCGACGAAGTTAGGAGCAATCAAGCAGTGTACCTCCGCCGAAGTCGATAGGAATAAAGCAAGAAAGAAGGAAGCCCAATCTTCAGCGGCAGCGGAAGGTTGGCTATATAATCCTTCCGACTAAGTCGAAAGCTATGATTCAAGAGATTCATAGAAGCAGGAAAGCAGACCTTTCGACCGTGTAAAAACCAAGGGGTCGAAAGGTGACAGCTCACACCTATAAATAAGACCTTAGGGGTCAAATTTAGAGGATCTGATTTCTTTCACTTCTCACTTGTATTTTCTAAAATTTTGTAAACCCTAATTTCAGTATCAAATTGAAAATTTAACCAGTCTAGATATCTTTGATCAATAAAAAGAAAGATTATATTGATTTCAATTATACAACGACATTGGGATTCTATTTGCACACGATTAAGGACATCTGAAGTCAACCAGGATGAAAGTTCCCTTTTGATTAAGTCGAAGCTTATAGTATTCATGTATTCTTTGAGTTTTAGCTCAAAACTGCAAGATAGTCGAAGCTCACCCTTTCGACCAAGCCGAAACCCACTCCATCCTTCCGGTTTTCCCAAAACTATTAAGTCTCAGCCTTGAACACTTTGATTACTTCGGAAGGTAGTTCCAAAGGAGTCTAAAATTACTTGAATAAGCTTGAAAGGCATTACAAAAGGTAGTTGAACATTTCGACCACATCGAAAGGTCATAAAAGAAGAAGTTTCGCCTATCACATCATATTTGAAAGGAGAACTTAAAAGAGTCAACAAGTATCAGATTTTCAATCTATTCAAAAGGAGGTTTCGAAGGAATCAGTTATACTTCAAATTCCACATTGAGGTGTTAACAAGTTTTCTTGTTAACACTTCAAGTGTCTCTTTTATTCCGTGCTCGTATCCAAATAGCACAATCACATTCTCTACTCCACGACGACCGCCGCCGTAACCGCCCCTACTACTTTCTCCATACATAAAATTTTTGCAAAAATTTTGAGTAATCTAGGCATTTCAATACATGTAGATCACAAAAATAAGGTTTAGTTTGTGTGTTTTTGCTTTGATTTAGAGATTTGGGGTAAAAATTTGGTGAAAAGGAATTAAATTTTTTTGTATTGGCTAAATGAAAATGAAGAATGAGGGAAGGAAGAAGGAGAAAGAGGGACGACAGCTGGTTTGATGTGTATAAGTTAAAACGGTGAAGTTGTCACTATTTTAATTTCCCTCCTATTTTTTTAAAATGGTCTGCTGGCCAGTTTCGTGCTTATCTAAGTACGAAGCTAGTTCGTTCAATGCAAAAGAATGAGAGAAATATGAATTGAACATGTTCATTATTGGTAATGGTCTTATAATTGCCGCATAGATCAATAGAAAGAGGTGTCTCGTTTGTCGTTCAAGATTTGGAAAATGAGAAATTAAAATCATATGTCAATTTCTTGGAGAAGCAATAAGAAAAACTCAAGAATAAGATGACGCGATGCTTCATAGACGACGACGATGATGAAGACGATGGTGAAGGAGATGAGTAAGTATTTATGTTTGGATAAAATATTTATATGTAATGTATCGTTAAGATTGGAATGCATTGTTGAAGTGTTTGGTTTGAATGATGTTGTATTTGGACGATCTGTACTTAGATGATGTCCTATTTAGATGATTTTGTATTTGGATATGTATTTTATGATATGATCCTTGTTTGGTTAATGAATTTAGTAGTTATGTGTATTTATGATATTTTTGTGGTATATTGATATATTATTGTGTTATTGTTGGAAATGAATGTGTAATATATTGGAAAATGTCAGGCATTGAATGCCTTGGGAAATGAATAGTCCCACATCTTAGAATAAAATATATATTTTGTGTTTATATACTAAGATGTGGACATTTTATAGTTACTGTGAGACAAAGAGAGACATGAAAGCATAGCCATCTTGGCGGGTGGTGCTACGCACCACCCCGCACGCACGCGCCTGTGCCCAAGCCCCCACCCGCATCCATGGCATGGGTGAATGGACGTTTAAAGCGTATTAGAGGCACTTAGCACTTTGTAGTTGGCTTTGCTTGGCTGTTTGGACCAAATAGTTTTTTTAATTTTTGTCTATTTAAACTCAAATAGTAATAAAATGGTCGCACCGCTTGGTAAAGGGTCGCAACCTTTCCAAACGTCACAACCGTTCAAAACGATTAGGCATCTTCCCAGGCCTATTTATAGGACGTGGCAGAACATAATTATAAATAACTTTTGATTTTGTTCTTCTCCCTTTCCCTCGAAACTCCATTCTTAAATATTTCTCTTGAGTTCGTCGATCCTCTTCAATTTACAACACAGCATTGCAGAGTTTGGTCTGTTTTATCTTGGGGAACAGTTGCTCGTCATCCTTCTGCACCATAGAGAGAGCAATATTGTTTCAAGGAAACCGTTTTTCGCTAGATTCGGAAAATCTAATCGGTATTATATCTATTGCATAATCCGTTTTTTCCATAGTTCAATTTGTAATAGTTTTGCAACATAGACGTAACAGTTCTGTAGTTGTAACAATTCAGTAGTTCTAACAGTTTTGCAACATAATCGTAACAGTTTTGCAACATAATTGTAACAGTTATGTAGTTGTAACAGTTTTGCAACGTAATCGTAACAGTTTCATAACACTTTTGTAACATTCTGCTAATAATCTTGAAACAATATTGATTTATTGTTGGCTGTTTCTGTAGACGACAATGTCTCATAATAGCAACACTTCTGCACCAACACAGACTGTGATTACTACTCAGTTTGCAACTGTGGTTCCAACGATGGCGCCGTCTCAATAGACAAGTATAAAGCTTGACTTGTGGTTCAAGGATTCAGACAAAAAGAAGACATGGACCATTTGACACATACTCTCCAGTAACTAGAATAACATCAATAAGAATGCTGATAGCAATTGCATCCACACTTGATTTAAAAATACATCAAATGGATGTAAAGGCAGCATTTTTAAATGGTGAACTAGTAGAAGAAATATACATGAAACAACCTAAAAGTTTTCTAAAAACTGGAAATGAAAGTAAGATTTGTAGAAGAAAATCAATGTATGGGCTTAAACAAGCGTCTAAATAATGGCATGAAAATTTTGATGAAAATATGATATTTAATGAAGTTCATATAAATTAATGTGACAGATGAGTATATTCTAAACATACAAATATGGGATATGTCATTATATGTCTATATGTAGATGATTTACTAATATTTGGAAGTAACAAAAAGATAATAAAATCTACAAAAGATATGCTCTCCGCCAGATTTGACATGAAAGATCTAGGAATCACTGATTTGATACTTGTGTAAACTACATAAAACCAACCAAGGATATGTCTTGTCCCAATCACACTACATTGGGAAAATACTTGAAAAGTTTAAACAACACAACATAATATTAGTCAAATCACCCGTAGATTTGAACCAAAACTGGGTTAAAAATAATGGTGATAGTATTTGCCAACTAGAGTACTCTCGTATACTAGGCAACATTATGTACATACTTAACTGCACTAGACCTAAAATAGCATATGGAGTAAGTAAACTCGGCAGATATACTAGCAACCCAGGAAAGAATCACTGGAAAGCTATAATTAGAGTACTATGATACCTAAGGTATACGCAAAGTCATGGACTACATTATGAAAGGTACCCATCTATAATAGAAGGGTATTGTGATGCAAACTGGATAACTGGTTCATCAGATACAAAATCCAATAGTGGGTATGTGTTTACCTTAGCTAGTGGGGGACATCTTGGAGATCCTCTAAACAAACTTGTATAGCAAGATCAACCATGAAATCAGAATTTATTGCCTTGGACAAAGCCACGGAAGAAGCGGATTGGCTTCAAGGTTTTTTAGAAGGTATTCCGAATTGGGAAAAACCTGTACCTCTAATAAGCATACATTGCGACAACCAATCAACTATTGGAAGGGTTAATAGTTAGCTTTACAATGACAAGTCAAGGCATATTCGTTGTAGACATAAAACTGTTAGACAACTTATCTTCAATGGGTTTATCACAATTGACTATGTAAGATCAAATGGTAACATTGTAGATTCACTAAAAAAAGGTTTACCTAAAGAGAAAGTTAATATCTTACCAATGGGAATGGGGTTAAGGCCCATAAATTAAAAGGTTTCTTTAAACGGAAACCCCACCTAGCTTATTGGAGATCCCAAGATCTAGGTTTAAAGGGACAACTAAGTTTAGATAAACTTGATAGCATTGTAAATATTCAAACCATTCCTATAATAAGTCAATGCACTACTCGTCAGAGAATAGGATAAGTTTTAAACCTTTTAATGATGCCTATACTTGGTAAGATAAACAAACCAAGTGTTAAGAATCACCTACGTGAGTGGGAAGGCGCCGCTTCAAGGAGAATTGAAAGGTCAAATTCTCCAAGCACTCATAAGACCAAGCTGGTGTACATGGCAAAAACGAACACAAACAGAGAACCAAGAAAGATAAGAAACATTTATCATGTGTTATCTTTTTAGACTTACACAAAATGGCTTACAGTTCAAAGACAATCTAAGTCCACTAATTCGCCTATAAATCAAAAAGATGAAACGCTGGGAAAGTTCAAAGCATGTGTGCTACTTTAAACGATACGATAAAAGCTTTCGTAAAACTAAGAACAGGTGAGCAACTACTCATTCATGTGGGGTATTCTTGGAAATGAATGAGTAATATATTGGAAAATGTGAGGCATTGAATGCCTTGGGAAATGAATAGTCTCGCATCTTAGAATAAAATATGCATTTTGTCTTTATATACTAAGATGTGGACACTATTATAGTTACTATGAGACAAAGAGAGACATGAAAGCATAGCATTCTTGACGGGTGGTGCAACACACCACTCTGCATGCGCACGCCTGCGCCCATGCCCGAGCCCGAGTCCGAACCCTCACCCGCATTTGCAACGTGGGCGAATGGGCGTTTGAGGCGTATTAGAGGTACTTAGCACTTTGCAGTTGGCAGTGGGCTTGGCTTGGCTATTCAGACCGAACAGTTTTTTTATTTTTTTCCATTCAAACTCAAACTGTAATAAAATGGTCGTACCGCTTGGTAAAGGGTCGCAACCTTTCCAAACATCACAACTGTTCAAAACGAATAGGCACCTTCCTATGCCTTTATATAGGACGCGGCAAAATAGATTTATATATAACTTTTGATTCTGTTCTTCTCATTCTCCCTCGAAACTCTGTTCTTAAATATTTCTCTTGAGTTCATCGATTCTCTGCAATTTGCAGCAGCATTGAAGAGTTTGGTCCATTTTATCTTGGGGAACAGTTGCTCGTCATCCTTCTGTGCCATAGAGGGAGCAATATTGTTTCAAGGAAACAGTTTTTCGCTGGACTCGGACAATCTAATCGGTACTATATTTATTGCATAATCCTTTGATGCATAGTTCAATTTGTAACAATTTTGCAACATATTTGTAACAGTTCTATAGTTGTAACAGTTTTTGCAACATAATCGTAATAGTTTTGCAACATAATTGTAACAGTTATGTAGTTGTAACAGTTTTGCAACGTAATCGTAGCAGTTTCGTAACACTTTTGTAACGTTTTGTTAACAATTTTGAAACAATATTGATTTATTGTTGGCTATTTCTGTAGACGACAATGTCCCATGAAAGCAACACTTCTGCACCAATACAGACTATGATTACTACTCAATTTGCAATTGTGGTTCCAATGATGGTGTTGTCTCATGGAGAATAGCCGGAAAAGTTCACTGGGATGGACTTTAAATGTTGGCAGCAAAAGATGATGTTCTATTAGACGACTTTGGGTCTTTTAAAGTTTCTTACAGAAGATGCTCCCATAGTCGAAGAACTGGAACCCGATGCAACAAAAGTTGAAGCCTTGAATGTCTAGAAGAGTTCTGATTTCATGTGCAAGAACTACATATTAAATGGACTTAACAACAGCCTATACAACGTATATTGTACTGCTCGAACTTCCAAAGAACTCTAGATGGCATTCGAGAAAAAGGTACAAAACCGAAGATGCGGGCATGAAGAAATTTATAGCAGAAATTTTTTTTGACTTCAAAATGATTGATGCGAAGACTGTTATCAACCAGATTCAAGAGTTACGAGTCATCTTCCACGAACTGCATGATGAAGGAATGACTCTAAGATAATCCTTTCAGGTTGCCAGTGCAATTGAAAAGCTTCCCCATCATGGAAAGATTTAAAAAACTACCTCAAGCATAAGCGCAAGGAGATGACAATGGAAGAACTTGTAGTTCGATTGAGAATTGAGGAAGATAACAGGAAATCTGAGAAGAAGACTTCGCATACTATGATTGCCAAGGCAATTGTAGTCGAGTCAGAGAAACCCAACAAAAGAAAACGTGAGCATGCTCCTAAGAAATCAAAGAAATTTCAGGGTTCATGCCATAATTGTGGAAAGAAAGGTCACAAAGCCACCGAATGTCGTGCACCCAAGAAAAAGAAGTCAAAAGCAAACATGGCTGACATTTCAGAAGGCGTGTCTGATATGGACTTATGCGCAGTAGTGTCAGAATGCAACCTTGTTGGTAACTCGAAGGAATGGTTTGTAGACACATGAGCCACGCGACACATATGTGAAAATAAGTGGATGTCTACAACTACAAAACTGCTACTGAGGAAGAAATACTTTTTATGGATAATTCATCCGCATCAAAGGTCGAAGGTAGGGGAAAGATTGTACTGAAAATGACTTCTAGAAAAGAACTAACTTTGGTAGATATTCTTCATGTTCCAGAGATCCGCAAGAACCTGATTTCCGAATCGCTGCTTAGCAAGCATGGCTTCAAACTCACCTTTGTGTCTGATAAGTTTGTGTTGTCAAAGAATGGAGTGTATGTAGGAAGATTATATGTATGTGATGGTTTATTTAAAACAAATGTAACCACTATTATGCCAAACAATGATATGAATAAAACTGAATCTTCTACTTATATTATTGACTCTTCTAACATATGACATTCTAGATTAGGTCATGTAAATTTTGATACCTTGCGAAAATTGATTAATCTAGACTTTATACCAAAATGCAAAATAGATTCCAACTATAAATGTCAAGTTTTTACAGAAGCAAAATTGACAAGAACCTTGTTCCACCATGTTGAAGGAGAAACTGAATCTCTAGACCTAATACACATAGATGTATGTGACTTAAAAATGTGTCAAACTAGAGGTGGAAAAAGGAATTTCATTACCTTCATTGATGATTGTACAAGGTACTGTTATGTGTATCTCCTTAGAAGCAAGGACGAGGCATTCGACATGTTTAAACAGTATAAAGTAGAAGTTGAAAATCAACTCAACAGGTAAATAAAAGCTTTAAGAAGTGATAGAGGAGAAGAATATGAATTTCCCTTTGAGGAATGTTGCGTCGAGCATGATATTATACACTAAACTACAGCCCCGTATTCACCTCAATCCAATGGTATAGCCGAACGGAAAAATATAACTCTTAAAGAAACGATGAATGCCTTACTAATTAGTTCGGGCTTGCCAGATAACCTCTGGGGAGAAGCTATTCTTTCTACAAATCATATTTTAAATAAGACTATGAAAGAAAACATCCAAATCTCCCCCATGAACTTTAGGAAAATAGACCACCATCCTACAAATACTTAAAAGTGTGGGGGTGTCTTGCAAAAGTGGAGGTACCTAAACCAAATAAAGTCAAAATTGGCCTAAAAACAATTGATTGTGTATTTATTGGATATGCATAAAACTGTGCAACTTATCGGTTTTTGGTACACAAATCCGAAATTGATGATATTCACGTAAATTGATGGTTCAATAGACAAGTATAAAGCTCGACTTGTGATTCAAGGATTCAGACAAAAAGAAGACCTGGACCATTTTGACACATACTCTCTAGTAACTGGAATAACATCAATAAGAATGTTGATAGCAATTGCATCCACACTTGATTTAGAAATACATCAATTGGATGTAAAGACAGCATTTTCAAATGGTGAACTAGAAGAAGAAATATACATGAAATAACCTGAAGGTTACCTAAAAACTGGAAATGAAAGTAAAGTTTGCAGATTAAGAAAATCACTATATGGGCTTAAACAAGCGGCTAAACAATGGCATGAAAAATTTGATGAAAATATGATACCAAATGCATTTCATATAAATGAATGTGACAAATGTGTCTATTCTAAATATACAAATAAGAGATATGCCATTATATGTCTATATGTAGATGATTTACTAATATTTGGAAGCAATAAGGAGATAATAAAATCTACAAAAGATATTTTCTTCGCCAGATTTGACATGAAAGATCTGAGAATCGCTGATGTGATACTTGGTGTAAAAATACATAAAACCAACCAAGGATATGTGTTGTCCCAATCACACTACATTGGAAAAATACTTGAAAAGTTTAAACAACACAATATAATATCAGCAAAATCACCCGTAGATTTGAACCAAAACTAAGTTAAAAATAGCGGTGATAGTATTTACCAACTTGAGTACTCTCGTATACTAGGCAACATTATGTACGTAATGAACTGCACTAGACCTGATATAGCATATGCTGTAAGTAAACTCAGCAGATATACTAGCAACCCAGAAAAGAATCACTCGAAAGCTATAATTCAAGTACTAGGATACCTAAGGTATACACAAAGTCATAGACTACATTATGAAAGGTACTCATCTGTAATAGAAGGGTATTGTGATGCAAAGTAGATAACTGGTTCATTAGATATAAAATCCACTAGTGGGTATGTGTTTACCTTAGCTAGTGGGGCAATATCTTGAAAATCCTCTAAACAAACTTGTATAGCAAGATCAATCATGGAATCAGAATTTATTGCCTTAGACAAAGCCGCAGAAGAAGCGGATTGTCTTCGATGTTTTTTAGAAGGCATTCCGAATTGGAAAAACATGTACCTCCAATAAGCATACATTGCGATAACTAATCAGCCATTGGAAGGGCCAATAGTAAGTTTTACAATGACAAGTCTAAACATATTCGTCGTAGACATAAAACTGTTAGACAACTTCTCTCCAATGGGTTTATCACAATTGACTATGTAAGGTCAAATGATAACATTGCGAATACACTAACAAAAGGTTTACCTAGAGAGAAGGTTAATCTCTTATCGATGGGAATGGGGTTAAGGCCCATAAACTAAAAAGTTTCTTTAAACGGAAACCCCACCTAGCTGATTGGAGATTCCAAGATCTAGGTTCAAAGGGACAATTAAGTTTAGATAAACTTGATAGCACTGTAAATATTTAAACCATTCCTACGATAAGTCAGTGTACTACTCATCGGAGAACAGGATAAGTTTTGAAATTTTTAATGATGTCTATACTTGGTAAGATAAAAAAACCTAGTGTTAAGAATCACCTATGTGAGTGCTAAGACGCCGCTTCAAGGAGAATTAAAAGGCCAAATTCTTCAAGAACTCATGAGACCAAGCTGGTGTTCATGGCAAAAACGAACACAATAGAGAACCAAGGAAGATAAGAAACATTTATCGTGTGTTATCTTTTTAGACTTACACAAAAAGACTTACAGTTCAAAGACAATCTAAGTCCACTGATTCGCCAATAAATCAAAATGATAAAACGCTAGGAAAGTTCAAAGTCCGTGTGCTACTTTAACCGATACGATAAAAAGTTTCATAAAATTAAGAATAAGTGAGCAACTACTCATTCATGTGGGGGATTGTTGGAAATGAATGATTAATATATAGGGAAATGTGAGCCATTGAATGTCTTGGCAAATGAATAGTCACACATCTTAGAATAAAATATACATTTTGTGTTTATATACTAAGATGTGGACACTATTATAGTTACTATGAGACAAAGAGAGACATGAAAGCATAGTCATCTTGGCTGGTGGTGCACCACCCCGCATGCACGCTCGCTCCTGTGCCGAACCCGCACATGCATCCATGGCGCAGGCGAATGGACGTTTGAGTCGTATTAGAGGCACTTAGCACTTTGCAGTTGGCTGTTCGGACTGAAATTTTTTTTTGTCCATTCAAACTCAAACGGTAATAAAATGGTCGCACTGCTTGGTAAAGGGTTGCAACTTTTCCAAACATTATAACCGTTCAAAACGAATAGACACCTTTTCATGCCTATATATACGACGCGGTGGAACAAAATTATATATAACTTTTGACTCTGTTCTTATCTTTCTCCCTCGAAACTCCGTTCTTAAATATTTCTCTTGAGTTCGTCGATTCTCTGCAATTTGCAGCGCAGGATTGCAAAGTTTGTTCCGTTTTATCTTGGAGAACAGTTGATCGTCATCTTTCTACGCTATAGAGGGAGCAATATTGTTTCAAGGAAACAGTTTTTCGTTGGACTCGGACAATCTAATCGGTATTATATCTATTGCATACTCCGTTTGCTGCACAGTTTAATTTTTAACAGTTTTGCAACATATTTGTAACAGTTCTGCAGTTGTAACAGTTTTGCAACATAATCGTAACAGTTTTGCAACATAATTGTAACAGTTCTGCAGTTGTAATAGTTTTGCAACATAATCGTAACAGTTTTGCAACATAATTGTAACAGTTCTGCAGTTGTAACAGTTTTACAACGTAATCATAACAGTTTCGTAATACTTTTGTAACGTTCTGTTAATAGTTATTCGATGAGTTTTTGGTTCAAAAATATTATGCAGTTATCTAGATGAGTGATGTGTGGTTGAGGGTAAGCAATGCAGCAAAATATTCAAGAGCGACGTTGGTAAATCATGATTTGGCATTTTGGGATACGTCGATGAAAATGTTGAAGGTATCGACAAGACACCCATACGTCGTCGGCAAAATGGCGCCGCGACGTCGTCGACACAGCTCGGTGAGGAGGCGTCGAGGACATAACATGTCATTAATAACATGCACCATGAACATCGTCGATAAGACGTCGATTTTTTTGTTTGACTTGCTGTCAACAGAGATTGTGTATGGCAATAGCGCGACGTTGGTGTATGGTCCATCGATGTCAGACCAATGCCAAATTTATGTCGGTAAACCTAAGCTTTTTAGTAGCGAAAAGAGAGAGAAGAGAGAAGAGAGGGATGGGTGTTATCATCTCAAAGAAGGCTCATCCGAAGCAGAATCTCCTAGAATTCTTGAACAGTATAATGGTATGTAATTTTTAGTAATAAATGAAATGTGTTTACCTTGGAAAATACCATTAATAGCCGTGTGACTATAACCTAGATAAAAACAACAAAAAAGACTGCATACTGTGTGTAACGTTTCTGTAAGTTCAAATTCTCTGAAAGCATTAATATGTCTGTGATTCAAGTATTTATTATATTGGCAACCATTGAGTAAGAATGTTTTTTTTTTCTACAAAAAAGGATGAGAATTCTTAATGCAAAGATTTTACCTCTAATTATATTAATGCGTATATTTGTTTCTTCTCCCAGTATTAACATTAAAGGTAATTTTCTTAACATTTCCAATATTTACAATTTTGGTAGTGGAATAAAAGAAAAAGTTATAACTATAATAGAACAGTTGTTGGAGAAATCATCTGCTCTACTTTAAAGTAACAAATTAACTTTGCTTTTGCATATTAATTCAAACTTAAAATGAACACTAAACCATATTTTTCAGGTCCCTTTTTGAGATAAAAGAAATGCTTTATTCAGTGCAATCAAACTAATAATAAGCTAAGCCACGTAAAGATTTGCATGAAATGTCAATGGTCAATGCAAACAAGATCTTATTATCCTGGCTTAAGAATGAAGTGCACATTGCTCTTTTACACAATATACACAAAGCATGGCGTTAACTTAAATATTGAGATTTGTTGCTTTTAACAGCGTATGCTCAACTCATTATTATACGTTTCTAATTTCAGATTGAATTTACAAAGTCGTGTCCCTCCCTTGTTCAAATTTGTTTTTACACCTCTGAAGCTATGAAATTTGTTTATGCAAGTGCATGTTTTTTGCACTCTAGTTTTATTATATCAAAGTTAATTTGCAATTTTCTAGAATGTTATTTTGTATTATTTAGTAAAGTGCATAATATCTACATTGATTTTTTTTCTTTATTGTTATGTTTAATGTGTGTGTAAGATTTAAATTTATAGTCATATTTATGTTATTTCTGAATTCTGATAAAATATTATTTTGTGTTCTTGTTGTTGTTGTTTTGAAAATGTGTAATGATTATACTTTTTAGGAAAAAATGTACCAACGAATTCTGTTTTGTAAATTTTTTACAACTAAATGTCATGCTATGATGATCTTCTCAACTGTTTTAATTGGTATACTTTTATTTTTCAAAAGTACACATTTCATGCATTTTCGTGAAATAAGTTTTTTTTACTTTTTTTTAAGGGGATTTTCACTCGAAGTGCTTCTCTGTGCAGGGTAATAAGTTTTAAGAACAGCAACTCTGAAAGATTAGTTTTAAGGACAAATTACAGAAAAAGATAAATGAAGTTACCATATTCAGTTATACAAAAATAATGATAAATGAGGTTATATTTTTTTCTGTATAACTTAAAAAGATAAATGAATTCATCATTTTTCTGTAAATTGTCTTTTTTATATATATTTATATCACTGAACGAAGCTTTTTTGATGCTAGCGTCCTGATTGGATGATCCTTACATTTTCCTAGATGTTTGTACCAAAAATGGGCACAACACTCTTCGGGAGTTGTTTGAAGAGATAAAATGAAGATTATAAATGTAAAACAGAGATTATCTAACAAAAACTCCAACAAATATGAATGCAAAGTGCACAGACAAGCAGTTTAGAGTGGTTCGGCGTATAGCCTACGTCCACTATGAAGTTTTGATGATTTTATTGATTCTCTTTCAATGATTACAAGCGTTTACAGCGATGAACAGCGGATTACAGTTTAGAACTCGAAATTGACAGCAAAAGTATGATGCAAATCTCAATCCGGCAGAGTCTGGGCGCTTCAGAGAAAAAAGATCCTTTTTCCGTTGATTCTGGGGCTCTATTTATAGGCGTAGGAGGCTTGGATTTCGCTCAAACCCCGGGAGACTTGGCCTGACACGTGAGGGGGCCCATTCGACCACTTCCAGAGAGTTTCAAGCCAATCTGTGATCGATACGAAATCATTTCGTATCGATCAGGATTACTTCCAATTGAGCTCAAAATTGGTGGAGACATTCCTTGTTATGTGTGCAACCTTCAGTTAAAATTTCATCATGTTTGGATCAGTGGATTATGAGATATGGTCGATACGAACTGGAATTCCTCATAGGCTGTCTGGTTCGTATCCATTGCCCTGTGCTCTGAGCTTCGACTCGATGGTATCATGCGCCTCTGTGAAGACGTGGAACGCACACTTCGCCTCGATCCGGTCTTCACTCCGAATCGACCGCGTCGACTCCATACATCTCGGCGCATTCGCTTCAGGAGAAGACGTGGTGCATGCGCTTCGTCTCGATCCGACATTCGCTCCGTGTTGACTGCATCGTCTCCATGTATTTCGCCTCGTTCACTTCGAGAAATGACACGTTATCCAAGCTGGTTGACCCGATGGATTCGAGTAGGACTTCATCCTGGGATACGAGGCAAACACTATCTGATGGATACGAAGTAGGCACTGGCTGATGGATACGAAGTAAGCACTGTCTGATGGATACGACGTATGCATTGTCTGATGGATACGAAGCTGACACTGGCTGAAGGATACGAAGTCCCTCAATTGCTGGTATGTGTGAAGTCCATCGATACGAGTTCGATGGATACGAAGAAAATCGAGTCGAACCTGGGTACCTCGATGGATCCGGAGCTGATCGATACGAAGCATGATGGATTCGAACTGGGGCTTCGGTGATGGATATGAAATCGCCCAGAGTGATGGATACGAAATCTGGGCTCTTTCCCTCCAATTTGACTCGATCATAACTTGAGTGTATGAGTCCGGATCGACTTGAAATTTGAGGTGCTGATCTCTATGGCCTTTCTTGTCGTGTCCTATCAATTGTAGCTCACTCTGGGCTCGGACAAAATTCAGTGATATCCATGGCGTGCTATCCTTGTTCTCTAGTCGGCTTCTTGATGTCCTGGCCTTGCCAAAAGGCGGGATAACATTTGCCCCCCAAAGTACGTCTTGTGAAAACATGACGTGCTTTGAAAAGCTGCAGGCCTTCTTCGACTAGCTTTGGAAGTCGTACCCCTTAGCCATTCTCTCGTATCGGTCCTCTTATGAATCGATGCTCAAAGTCGAAAAGCCTTCTTTCGTATCGATGTGGGTTGACTTGATGGATACGAAAACAATCATTCGTATCGACGGTCACAAATCGCGGTGAATCCTAATTCGAATTGGTGATATCTGGTGGATACGAAATGGATGTTCGCATCGATAGATTCCGATGGATACGAAACGGATGTTCGCATCGATAGATACTGATGGATACGAAATTGATGCTCGTATCAACAGGTCTGCTCTGTTTCGAATCGATGACCCATACTCTGAATGTTTCGAAACGATGGTGTTTGGTGAACATTTCGCCTCTACGAATGTACAGCTTGATGGATACGAGGAAAGCGCGTGCATCTTCCCATCGTATTCACCTGGCCTCCCTGTGCGCTTCGAACCGATAAAGGTTAGTGGGTTCGATACGAACGCTCGCATCGATGTGCTGTTTGACTGGTTGCGACCGGTCAAATTGACTGGGAGTCGAATCGACTCGGTTCCGTCCTAGGCCTCGTATAAATATCTGGGACTTTGCCATTTCTCACTTTTTTACCTTTTACTTTTACTGTTGTCTTCTGCCTTCTCGTATCGATCCACAGACAAGCAGGAGAGAAGAACTATTCCAATCTTCGAATCGATCAAACATCATCTTATAATTTCCCCAAACTCCAATTCGATTCAGGTAAATGAGCAATCACGGCTACACTTGAGCGACGAAGTTCAGATCTCAGATCCATCGTGCCTTTGCCGATTATCGATTTTGGTGGTGCCAAGGCCAAATCTGGACCAGAGCTTGGTCGAGGATGGCCATGGCCATGCTCGCTTCAATCGGAGAAGAAAGAGTTCTGGAGTGATTGTTTCACCACTAGTTCGTGTCGATCTGGGATAGGAGGATTCGACTCGATCCAGATTTCATGATTTCGCATCGATTGATGGGTTAAAGGGGATGCAGAGGTTCGCATCGATCTAAGGTGGTTGGGGCTTGTGTTGAATTGAGATGATCGATGGAAGTGCTTGGCCAGCGTGATCGATGCGAAAATCTATCCCTCTTGATCGATACGAAGACCAAGAGATCTCATCGGTCCCATATCGATAACCACAGATCGATGCGAAGTTATTGCATTTGGTTGTCTCACAGCCGTTACCCTTGGCCGATGCGAAGTAAACTTACCTGATCGATACGAAATCTCCTCCTCCGGTCGATACGAACTGACATCGATACGAAAGGTATCGAGTCGACTTGATCGATACGAAAGCATCGATTCGAACTGGATCGATACAAAAGACATCATGCCTCCGAATGAATTTGAACCTGAACTACGATCGATTCCATGCTGAAATTTGACGAACTTAGCGAACTTTTGCATGTTCTTACATTCGATTCCGACGAGCTTCTGCCTTGCATAATTGGACTTGATTACAGGATTGCATATTTGACTGACTTTCGAAGCTCGTCGATGGAACTGCCTTTTAACAGAAAAGTACAACGAACTCTTCAATCTTGAATCGATCGTTATCATCTGGATGGCGCAGTCATGACGGTCAGCGATGACGGTCATGTTTGTCTGTCTTCCAGAATCCCGTCGCTTGCACGTTTTCTTTAATTCTGCAAAATTTGCTCAAGTCACGCACAGCACTTGCACTACACAACACATTCACGCACTTTACACTGGGGAATGCACGGGCTTTTTGTCACCTAATGATGGTTTCTCGTGAGTTAGCTAGTGATGGAACCGTCAAGTTCGCAGCTGCAAGAAACTCAGAACCCTATCCTTCCCAGAATTGAGATTCCGGTCATCGAGACCGAAGCTATTGGCCCGGCTCCGGACGAGTTGCCCAACGCGTCCTTCATTAACAGTCCACCTGATTCCGTCTCATCCAATATCTCCGAAGACATGCTGGGGAGGATATGCTTAAGGCATGGTTTATCTTTGGATGAGGTGTTGTTGCCTGGACCGGATGATAGGCCACATAATCCCCCGGAGGGGTATACTGCTTTCAATCGGCATGCGTGTGCAGCCGGCACACTTCCTCCATTCAACGACTATATAAGAGAAGTGTTGGCTTACCTGGACATCGCTCCGTCTCAATTGCATCCGAATGGGTATGCCTCACTCAACAGCTTGTTCGTTGTATTCATGGAGTACCTCCATCGTCCTCCCCGTATGACCGACATAAGATTCTTGTTTAACTTCAAGAGTCGGACTGACAGCCCATCTTATACGTTCTTGGAGTCTGTAAGGAACTGCCAAGTTGTCGTGGGGTCGTGGACCAGGCTAAGCTATTTTAAGTCGGAGTGGTTCTATGTCCGATGTCCTTCGGGGTTTGCCAGAAGATGGCTATTCAGACGTGAGTATCGTCTCTTTTCCCAAGTAATTGACAGGGCAATCTTCGGAGTGAAATTAAACTTACGTCTTCTTCTCTTTTTCTTTCAGCTATCATCCAACGGCCTGAGGGTGGCTATTACAAAGAGATAGTTCGGGTCCTCCAAGAGATTCCTAGCGAAGAAAGGAATATTGAACTGTTATTGACAGATCGGAATCTCAGAATCCTTGGGCTGATTGGTCGGAGGCAGAGCATAAGACTCGACGGCGCATTAAAGACCGTCTCCAGGAAAAAGGTCAAGCAGATGAAGCCCAGGGTCGTGATAATCGAGGAACCCGACTCCGAGAAAACCCATACTGACGAAGAACTGTTGGCCGGACCTGCTAATGCAACCCCAGAGTCCGATGCTAAGAGGAAAGGCAAAGCTGTGGCTTCGAAACAGCCTAAGTCTGGGAGGCGGAAGTCTGTGGTTTTGCACCGCCCTTCGCCGGGAGTTAAGATTACGGAGGCGTCCTCCCCGCAAGCTGGAGATCAATTTGAAGGGCCTGCTGACCCTCCACTCCCTGACATCGAGCCAGAGCAACACGATGTTGGGTCGGGTGGACCGCGACACATTGTCGATGTTAGCGAGTCTGAGCTTGCCGATGCGACTGACACTTCTGGTTGGTCCGGGGGGTTACACATTCACACACTCCTCACGGCACAACACACATTCCTAACCACAAACAACGCATCGCGAACGGTTACTGATTCTTTGTTGTTTTCTTTTCAGGTACGATGTCTGGGAAAGGTTCCGTGCTTGGTAGTTTGCGTAAGCGCCGTTATCACGAGCCACGCAGGAGAGAGGGCGAGAGGGATTATGACGCTGGACACTCTGGTCAGGAGAAGTCTGACAGAGATAGGGGACATGTTCACCGATCCCGATCTCGTTCTCCTCCCCCCAGGACCTCTGCACCTCCTATGGTCGCCGTTACTCGTCCTCCCGAAACTTCACGGTCTAGGCCGCCTTCCCAAGCTTTGAGGTCCGACCCCCCTCGCAGGACCGAAATAGCCACCTCTTCGGCTACTGTGTCGGTCCCGACCGAGGCGTCTAGCGAGGGAGCGCTCAAATTGGCACAGATGAGGAAGGAATTTCCTGACATCTGTTTTGATGGATATGTCTTTCCCCCGCACCTGAAGAGAATCCCGCCAACCGCGGAAACCACTATCCACGATTACGTCGCAGACATCTTTTTCCAGTATAGAGAGTGGGGACGGGCCGCGAGGAAGGCATCTAAAGTGGCGTTTGAGCGGGGCGTCACCATCGAGAAACTTGAGAAGGAGCTGGGTCGCAACGACCAAATCATAAAAGCGCTCAACTCAGAGGCCGAGTCTTCTCGTAAGTCTGAAATGGAGGCTTTAAAGAAAGTTGACGAGGTGACCGCTGCCATGGCCAGGATGAAGCAAGAACATTACACCGCAATTGAGGACATGGGTCACAGGAACACTTCCATCACTGCCGAGAGGGATGCCGCTCTCAAGGAGCTTAATGAGCTGAAGTCAAAGTTTTCAGAGATGGCTAAGGAAAAAGACGCAGCTAACGTCTCTGCGCAGGAAGCCTGTGACCAGGCAGTGACACTCCAAAGGGAGAAGGAAGCGGCTGTACAACAAGCCCGTGAGGCTGAGGCTGGAGTTGAGGAGAAAGTACGGCTGGCGGAGGCCAGGATTGAGGCCGAGGTGGAGGAGCTACTCGTCACTTACAACGCCAATGTGCTAAGGCACCGAGACCTGACATGGCTTGACGATTACCCCACACATCTCTATAACGCCTGGAACCTACTGGTGGATGAGGAGAGATCTGGGCACCCTGATGAAGCCCCTGATGAGTTCGAGCTGGAGAACCGCATCCTTAATGATGACGAAAAGAAGGTTCTCCATGACTCCATGATTTCCCATGACAAGGTGAGGCTTGGTGCTCAGGTCCCGGAAGTCGGAGAGAGCTCTGGTGCGGAACACCATGTTACAAGTTCTGAGATTGTCGTTTCATCTCAGTCTGAGCCAACTTCAATGATCTACTCCCAGCCTATCCCAGCGTATGACCCAGATCAACCGCACTTATCTCCTATTAAGGAACATCCTTCTGAAGCGGTTCAGACGACCTCGAGCCAAACCGAGGAAGGTACTTTGAACTAACTTCCAGTATATTTGGATTGAAGATCCCGTGTTGAAATGTTGCTAATGACATGTCTTTTCCTTTGATCAGTGACAGGAGTTGCACCAGCCGCGCCTCTTACCACCCAAGTATTAGGTTACGCGCCAGGAGCCATCGTTTCTGAGGCGACCTCCGTCGCAGCAATGGCACCGGTTGGAGTGACGGAGGGGAGCTCACTTTCTTTCGACGAGCAGATGATAAACGAGCTTCTCGGCCGTCAAAGTGATCCTTTTGCGGACCTGCCATTTGGCTTGGGTGGATTCACGGCTACATCTGACACCTTGTCCCAAACTACTACGGCTCCTAGCGAGGCCAGGGCACGGCGAGAAGCGGCGATGTTAGCCGAGATCAATGCCGAGATGACGGCTGCGGCGCATGGCGGTGATGCAGATGACGGAGCGGCAGCACAGTGCCTCATTCCTCTTATGACTATGTCTCCTGAGGGCACACTTACTGATACTGATGTACCAGCCCCTCCTCCGGCTGCGGAGTCTGTCCCTCCCACTCCTCCTGCGGGAAGTATCCCTATAGAGTCCAGCTCAGATGAGGACGTTGACATTATGCCTTCACCCGGGGGGAGCTTGCCTAGGGAGAAAGGCTCCAAGCGAAAGGGTACTGGCGGCTCCAGTAGTTCCTCAAAGAAGAAGAAGAAGCTGAGGAAGCAGAAGGATTAGACATCCTTTTCATAGGCAGTTAGGGACTTTTGTTATTTTTTCTGTCTTTTCCCTTTTGTAGGCCGTGTTTAGATGCGGGTTCGGCCCCTGCTAGTAGGAACATTTTAGGAAAGATCTCATGTATGAAGCATTGTTTTTGAGTTTAGTTGGAATAAAATTTTGTCTTTTAGCTTCAGCTTGCGTTCCTTTCTATGCTTGAATATTGCAGTGTTCGGACTTTGGTCCAGTGTATTTGCATTTTTTGATTGCTTCAAGAATAGCTCATTTTTACTTGTTAAGTATGGAACTTTCGGACTCGAGTTGTGATAGGGAATCGCATCGGAGCTGAACATCGTATAGTTTCGGGCAATGTCTAACATTTGCTTCTGCCCCCAGCTTCGGGGTCAAGGTGTGATGATCAGCTTGCGATGGTACCGAGCGAGGACCGAGTGGTCGAACTACGCTCGTTCTCTTATGAATCGTTCCATCCATACTCCGGGGATATGCGTCATCTCGTAAGCGGTTGTTCGCACTCTGGGAACATGGAGTTGACTGTTTATACTCCGCTTCGCACTCTGGGAATGCGGAGCTGAATGTCTATACTCCATTTCGCACTCCGGGAATATGGAGTTAAGTGTGTATACTCCGCTTCGCACTCTGGGAATACGGAGTCGAATGTTTATACTCCATTTCGCACTCTGGGAATATGGAGTTAAGTGTTTATACTCCGTTTCGCACTCTGGGAATACGGAGTCGGATGTTTATACTCCATTTCGCACTCTGGGAACATGGAGTTAAGTGTGTATACTCCGTTTCGCACTCTGGGAATACGGATTCGAATGTTTATACTCCATTTCGCACTCTGGGAATATGGAGTTAAGTGTTTATACTCCGTTTCGCACTCTGGGAATACGGAGTCGGATGTTTATACTCCATTTCGCACTCTGGGAACATGGAGTTGACTGTTTATACTCCACTTCGCACTCTGGGAATGCGGAGTCGGATGTTTATACTCCATTTCGCACTCCGGGAATATGGAGTTAAGTGTGTATACTCCGTTTCGCACTCTGGGAATACGGAGTCGGATGTTTTATACTCCGCTTCGCACTCTGGGAATACGGAGTTGGATGTTTATACTCCATTTCGCGCTCTGGGAATATGGAGTTAAGTGTTTATACTCCGTTTCGCACTCTGGGAATACGGAGTCGGATGTTTATACTCCATTTCGCACTCTGGGAACATGGAGTTGACTGTTTATACTCCGCTTCGCACTCTGGGAATGCGGAGTCGGATGTTTATACTCCATTTCGCACTCCGGGAATATGGAGTTAAGTGTGTATACTCCGTTTCGCACTCTGGGAATACGGAGTCGGATGTTTTATACTCCGCTTCGCACTCTGGGAATACGGAGTTGGATGTTTATACTCCATTTCGCGCTCTGGGAATATGGAGTTAATTGTAGGATTGTCGTGTGTCAATCCTATTAATATCGGTGTCATGGCTTGCCCCCGAGCTCGGGTTTCGCCTAGTGAGTGGTCGGTCGTATCACAGCCACTCTCCATTTGAATAAGTCCCATTGTGTGATGGGATTTAGCTCTTCGTGCATCGTGATGTTGTATATCGTACATAATGAATCACAGCTCTGGCTCGAAGAAGTGGCATTTTATTGCTGAAATAAGAAAATGCGGCAAAGTCAGTTGCCTTATTACAAAATTCAAATTTCGAAATGCAGAAACAAATTGCTAAATAGAATGAAATAAATAAAGCCTGTCATATGTAGTAGCGGCGGAGACTTTCGCTGTTCCAAGCCCTCGGTAAATCGAGACCGTCAACAGTCGACAGCTTGAATGTACCATCTCCGAGCTTTCGTGTAATTACATACGGCCCTCCCCAGTTCGGTTTCATGTGTGAAGGAACTGGGTAAATTCTCTTGAGCACGAGGTCGCCGAGTTCAAAGGTTCGAGGTCGAACTCTGGTGTTGTACAATCGGGCGACCCGACTTCGATGTGCGGCTGCTCTCAAATCAGCCTCCTCCCGTTTTTCATCCAATAGATCCAAAGACTCGGCTAGGAGTATAGCGTTTGTTTTTGGATCATAATAAGTCACGCGATGAGAGAGCACTTCTGTTTCGACCGGAATAACGGCCTCTGAGCCATAAGATAGGGAAAACGGAGTGTGTCCGGTCGCGGTTTTATGGGTCGTTCGATAGGCCCATAATGCCATAGGAAGTTCATCGACCCACTTGCCCCCAGCCTTCTCTAGTCGTTTCTTCAGGATCGATTTTATAACTTTGTTGACAGCCTCAACCTGCCCATTCGCTTGGGGGTGTGCGACAGCCGAGAACTTTTTGCGGATATGAAACCGTTGACAGAAATCCTTGAATTCTGCGCTCTCGAATTGGGTCCCATTATCAGTGATGATAGTATGCGGGAGTCCAAATCGACAGATGATGTTGCGAACCACGAAATTTATCACCTTCTTTGTCGTAATGGTTGCTAGGGCTTCGCCCTCGGCCCATTTTGTGAAGTAATCAACTGCGACAATGGCGTATTTCGCACCGCCTTTTGCTAAAGGTAAAGCGCCGATGATGTCAATGCCCCACATTGCGAATGGCCAGGGACTGACCATTTGGGTTATCTCAGTTGGCGGAGCTCTCGGAATTCGGGCATGTATCTGGCATTTATTGCATTTCCGGGCATAGTTTGCCGCATCTCGGTTCACCGTCGGCCAGTAGTACCCATATCGGAGTATCTTTTTAGCGAGAGCTTGCCCGCCGGTATGATCACCGCACTCTCCTTCGTGCACGTCATGTAGCACTCGCTTGACTTCCTCGTGGGCGATACATCTGAGGAGAGGAACGGAATAACCTCTCCTGTACATGACTCCGTTTTGGATGATGAACCGCGAGGCTTTTCGCTGAATCTGTCTCTTCTCATTTCTAGGTTCAGGTAGCACCCCATTCTCAATGTAATTCCGATACGGAGTCATCCAGGACTCTCTATTGGGAGCGATTTCAAATACAGAGTCCATTTCTATCCGATCGATGCTTGGAGTGGCCAAAGTTTCAACGGGGACAAGTCCCATTTGTTGCGCTTCGCCTGTGCTGGCTAACTTCGCCAGTGAATCGGCTTTCTGATTGCGTTCCCGAGGCACATAATAGATGGCATAATAATCAAACTGGTTTAGGATTTCCTGAACTCGCGTCAAGTAAGCGGCCAGTCTTCGGTCTCTTGCCTGGTATTCTCCTCGCACCTGGCATACCACTAACTGCGAATCGCAATAAATTTCTACAGCGACAATTCTCAAATCTCTGGCAAGCCTTAGGCCGGTCAGGAGGGCTTCATATTCGGCTTCATTATTAGTTGCACGAAAGTCGAATTTAAGAGCATAACATATGGATCGGCCCTCGGGAGTCTCAAGTACAACCCCCGCGCCCGAACACCGGTCATTTGATGCACCATCAGTATACAGCTTCCAGATGTATTCGGGAGATTCACTGGTTTCGGGTAAGTCTTCCGGGACGGTGAATTCGGCTATGAAATCAGCCAAGACTTGTCCTTGAATGGCCCTCCGCGGAGCGTATGCGATATCAAATTGGCTTAGCTCAATGTTCCACTTGAGTAACCTACCGGACGTCTCAGGCCGCGTAAGGACCTGTCGTAACGGCTGGTCGGTGTACACAGTAAGCGGATGAGCCTGGAAGTAGGGACGGAGCTTCCTCGAGGCAATGACCAAACAATAAGCCAGTTTCTCCAGCCTTGGATAATTTCTTTCAGCTCCTGTTAGTCGCTTACTAACATAGTAGACCGGGTTTTGCACTTTGTCTTCTTCCCGGACTAGAGCAGCACTGATCGCATGTTCAGATACTGCCAGGTAGAGATATAATTGCTCGTGGTCAACCGGTTTTGACAAGATCGGAGGTGTGGAGAGATGTTGAACTAGTGATCGGAACGCGCCTTCACACTCCGTAGTCCATTCAAAGTTTCGTTTGCCCTTCCGAATCAGGTCGAAGAAAGGAATGCATTTGTCGGTGGACTTCGAAATGAACCTGCTCAATGCTGCGACCTTCCCGTTAAGACTCTGGACTTGCTTTATAGTTCTAGGGGTTTGCAAATTTCTAATAGCCCAGATCTTCTCAGGATTCGCCTCTATTCCTCGAGCGTTGACAATGAACCCAAGGAATTTTCCGGATGCAACGCCAAAGTGACATTTGAGTGGGTTGAGCTTCATCCCGTACTCCCGGAGGATGCTGAACATTGAACTCAAATCTCTGACGTGATCTGTGGAGAATCGGGACTTTACCAGCATGTCATCCACGTAAACCTCCATAGTTTTCCCAATCTGATCAGCGAACATTCGGTTGACTAAGCGTTGGTATGTTGCTCCAGCGTTCTTTAGACCAAACGGCATGACTTTGTAACAATAGAGTCCCAGGTCGGTCACGAAGCTGGTATGCTCCTGATCAGGCAGATGCATGGGTATCTGATTGTAGCCGGAATAAGCGTCCATAAAGGATAGTATAGTTCATGCCCGGCCGTCGAATCTACGAGCTGATCGATTCGTGGAAGTGGGAAGCTATCTTTTGGACAAGCCTTGTTTAGGTCAGAGTAATCAACACAAGTTCTCCACTTCCCGTTAGGTTTCCGAACTAGTACAGGGTTGGACACCCATTCTGGATACAAGGCATCTCGAATGAACCCATTCGATTGCAGTTTATCAACTTCCTCTTTAAGGGCGGCAGATCTCTCTGGATCCATACCGCGCCTTTTCTGTTTCACCGGGACATGTCGTGGATCTATATTCAGGGAGTGACTTGCAATGCTCGGCGAGATCCCGCACATGTCAGAGTGTGTCCAGGCGAAGACGTCGAGATTCGCCCGAAGAAATTCGACCAACTCCTGCTGCGTCTGCTTGTTTAGTTGGGACCCAACTTTCAGCATTTTTGAATCATCACCCTCACTGATTGGGACGTCCACAGTCAGTTCGGCTGGAGAGGCTTGACTCTCCGTTGATTCGTCTCTATCCTCGTTGTCCCTGGGGTCCAGGTCTTTCAGGAATTGGTCGTGGTGCCCGGGCCGAGGCCTAGGCACCAATTGTCAATTGTCGATAGAACGGACGCAGAGAGATTCCTCTACGCCCTTACCCTTCTCTTTACGTTGCGCCCCGCGCAGCTCAGCAACATAACAGGCCCTTCCCGAGGCCTGATCTCCTTGAACAACTCCAATCCCATGATCAGTGGGAAATTTCAGAGTTAGACACCATGGGGCGATCGCCGCCCTGAACTCGGCCAAAGCTGGTCGTCCCAGAAACGCATTGTATGGCGAATCTATCTCTAACACAACAAATTGTAACATGCGGACCCTCCGGCGCTCTCCAACGCCTAACTCGACTGGGAGTTCAGTTATTCCGATGGGTATCGTGGCACTTCCGTTGAAACCATGGATTCTGGATAAACAGGGTTTCAAATCCTTTGTCTCCATCTTCATCAGATCGTAAGCCCGTTTGAGCAAGATGTTTACAGAGCTCCCACTGTCAACCAGGATCCTCTTCATCCAAGCAGGACCTACCTGGGCGGATATGACTAGTGGGTCGATAGTAGGGGCTTCAACTTTATCGGCGTCTCGGCTCCTGAACACGATATCATCAGACATTATCTTTTGTTGCTTTGCCGGGGTCCCATCCTCGCAATTACTATAACACTCGAAGTCCGCATGCCTGATAGAACTGGCATACGACTCCATTTCCCCCCAGCTTCTGTCTGCCGGATGGGGACCACCACTTATTGTGTTGATAACTAATCTCCCGCCCGCACGAGCGGGTTCATTCTCTCTTTCCTGATTCTGTGAACGATTTTGATTTGAGGGGCCCGCTCCGCCAGGCTGCGGCGCCCGTACAAACTGATCTAGCTTCCTCTCTCTAATCAGCTTCTCGATGAGGTCCTGTAAGTGTCGACACTCATTGGTATTATGTCCATAGCTCTCATGGAACCTACAGAATTTTCCTGTCTGAATCTGTCTCTCCGATGAGGGCTTCGGAGCAGGCTTCTTATACTGTACGGTGTTGCAAGTCTGTAAGTATACGTTTTCCAATGACGTGTTCAGCGGTGTATAACTGTCAAACATCTGAGCTCTACGTCGTGGACCTCGGTTCTCATCTCTCTTCTTGTTCTGGCCATTGTTTCCTCTCTGCTGGGTTTGCTTGTTTTGTATGTTGAGCTGAACTTTCCCGGAACTCTCGCCGGACTGTTTAACTGCCACATTGCTCTGTATTCCTTCAATGCTGGGCCTCGCATCGTCCTGCTTCCTAGACTGTTTTGCATCCTCCTGCCGCAGGAATTGAGCGGCCTTGGAGTAAAAACGGTCCAACGACGCGGGCGGTTTCCCAGCCAGCCAGTTTCCGAATTCAGAATCAGGATCAATCCCCTTGGTCAGAGCCATTAAGATTGAATTATCGTTGGGATTGGTGATCTCGACGCATGCTGCGTGGAACCTCTCCAAGTAACGCCTGAGTGTTTCTCCAGGAGCTTGAGTGACGCTGGACAAGGTGTTGACGTCCTTCGGCCTAGCAACATGCATCCGGAATTGCTCCACAAACCTCTTGGTCAATTGATCGAACGAAGAAATTGATCTAGGTGGTAGGCGGGTAAACCACATTGTCGCGATTCCTCCCAGAGAAATGGGGAAACTCCGACACTTCACTGCGTCGTCGGCCCTTGCGGCGCTCATCGACCATTCATACTTCAGAATATGCTGGTTGGGGTCACTATTCCCTTCATACATCGGGAGAGTCGGCATTCTGAATCGCCTAGGGGGTTCGGCATGTAACACTTCGTCTGTGAAAGGAGTATGACTACGGGAAATTCCCCAGTCATCATTAGTGAGCCCCTGACTCTCGCGGATCATTTGACGTATCATGGTTGATATATCCGAAACAGGCGGATTCGGAGCGTGATGAGCTAAGGCGTGGTCGGGTTCCACGGCGCGAGTAGGGATCGGGCGTTGTCGACGACCCGTATCTCGCCTCCTTGGCTCAACGTCTTCTGGGACATAAGGTTCAGGAGTATGTCCTCGCTGTTGATTGATCGGCTCAGATTGATTTCGGGTATCAGCCCTTGTCTCTGCTGCGGCAGTTGTGGCGCGGTTATCGGTGGTGTACTGTGGGGCAGTACCTCCTCGTGTTGAGGGACCGGTTTGGAAACTAGTCGACGGTCCTACCCTCAGTTGCCCAACAGTTAAGGCAGGCTGATATTCAGCAGCTTGAGCGCGATTCCCCTCTAGTCGAGGACGGGTAGTCTGGCGGTGGTAATCAGATGAAGCTGAGCTTTCGGTAGACGCTCTGGAGACATCATCTCTCCTGGACCTTCTGTGCCCCCGGCGGTTCAGCTGGTTGGTCAGCTCGATATTGGCGCGTAACTGTTCTGCCAACTGCTGACGGCTTTGGGTCAGCTCCTGGAGCAATACCTGAAACTCCTGTCGGGTGACTAGTCCCGTTGAGTCTGACTGAGTGGCATTGTCTTGATTGGAAGAAGGCGGCTGTGTTGGATTTTGCCTGTCTCGGCCTTCTTGCTCTGTAGCGGTGGCGCCAGTTCTTGTGCTGACCATTGTCGGTGGTGGAGTCCTTTCCTAGATTTTGAACAAATCTGAATAGAATGGAAGGATTCCGGACTGGATATCTGGATCTTCCTCTTGGATTTGTGCAATCCGGTATCGACGGCAGATCCAATGAGCAGGAGAAAAAGCTGGTTTTCTCAGTGAAAGCACCAAAGTGTTTGTACCAAAAATGGGCACAACACTCTTCGGGAGTTGTTTGAAGAGATAAAATGAAGATTATAAATGTAAAACAGAGATTATCTAACAAAAACTCCAACAAATATGAATGCAAAGTGCACAGACAAGCAGTTTAGAGTGGTTCGGCGTATAGCCTACGTCCACTATGAAGTTTTGATGATTTTATTGATTCTCTTTCAATGATTACAAGCGTTTACAGCGATGAACAGCGGATTACAGTTTAGAACTCGAAATTGACAGCAAAAGTATGATGCAAATCTCAATCCGGCAGAGTCTGGGCGCTTCAGAGAAAAAAGATCCTTTTTCCGTTGATTCTGGGGCTCTATTTATAGGCGTAGGAGGCTTGGATTTCGCTCAAACCCCGGGAGACTTGGCCTGACACGTGAGGGGGCCCATTCGACCACTTCCAGAGAGTTTCAAGCCAATCTGTGATCGATACGAAATCATTTCGTATCGATCAGGATTACTTCCAATTGAGCTCAAAATTGGTGGAGACATTCCTTGTTATGTGTGCAACCTTCAGTTAAAATTTCATCATGTTTGGATCAGTGGATTATGAGATATGGTCGATACGAACTGGAATTCCTCATAGGCTGTCTGGTTCGTATCCATTGCCCTGTGCTCTGAGCTTCGACTCGATGGTATCATGCGCCTCTGTGAAGACGTGGAACGCACACTTCGCCTCGATCCGGTCTTCACTCCGAATCGACCGCGTCGACTCCATACATCTCGGCGCATTCGCATCAGGAGAAGACGTGGTGCATGCGCTTCGTCTCGATCCGACATTCGCTCCGTGTTGACTGCATCGTCTCCATGTATTTCGCCTCGTTCACTTCGAGAAATGACACGTTATCCAAGCTGGTTGACCCGATGGATTCGAGTAGGACTTCATCCTGGGATACGAGGCAAACACTATCTGATGGATACGAAGTAGGCACTGGCTGATGGATACGAAGTAAGCACTGTCTGATGGATACGACGTATGCATTGT
Source organism: Allium fistulosum (assembly GCA_030737815.1). Classification (NCBI taxonomy): domain Eukaryota; kingdom Viridiplantae; phylum Streptophyta; class Magnoliopsida; order Asparagales; family Amaryllidaceae; genus Allium; species Allium fistulosum. Next base: position 1,132,065,953 of record CM060906.1, on the reverse strand, counting down.
CTGATGGATACGAAGCTGACACTGGCTGAAGGATACGAAGTCCCTCAATTGCTGGTATGTGTGAAGTCCATCGATACGAGTTCGATGGATACGAAGAAAATCGAGTCGAACCTGGGTACCTCGATGGATCCGGAGCTGATCGATACGAAGCATGATGGATTCGAACTGGGGCTTCGGTGATGGATACGAAATCGCCCAGAGTGATGGATACGAAATCTGGGCTCTTTCCCTCCAATTTGACTCGATCATAACTTGAGTGTATGAGTCCGGATCGACTTGAAATTTGAGGTGCTGATCTCTATGGCCTTTCTTGTCGTGTCCTATCAATTGTAGCTCACTCTGGGCTCGGACAAAATTCAGTGATATCCATGGCGTGCTATCCTTGTTCTCTAGTCGGCTTCTTGATGTCCTGGCCTTGCCAAAAGGCGGGATAACACTAGAGCATATATATTTTCATTCCAACATTTATTTTAACAAGAGGAATCCATTATTGCTACATGCTACTAATCTCATATATATGTTTATCTCTTTTAGAATATCAAAACCCAATTTACACCCTCACTCTAATACAATGTCACCCACATCTAACGATATTTATACAAGTTAATCCACCAAAACGTGAAATCAACCTATTCGACTGTGAACGAGAAAAAATCGAAATAGTAAACTATAAATTATAAGAATTCGCCCTCCTAGCAATTATATCTGACAAGTTATATTGAATATCCATGCGTCTGACAAACAATATAAAATTAACTGCTATTGGCAAATTGGAAATATTATACTACAGGTTGACATTGTCTTTTTTTAATCAGATAGTAACTTCCAATGTAGAATTTCAACCCATTAACATCGAATCATGTAAGATTTTCAAAATAAAATTACCATAGAACTGGAATATTTAGAACATATCATTTTGTTTGCCGAATGCTACCAGTGAAACTCCATAAAATAAAAGAGCGTAAGTTTTCTTTTCCTTTAAAAAGGAAAAAAGAAAAGAAAATCAATCTAAAAACAGACCATTGTCCGACAAAAAAGAAAAACAAGTTTTTATCTTTAATCTATTCCTTAGTAAAAATGGAAATTAAATAATAATGATGATGATATATAATAATTGTTTGCTTATGTACTTTTATATATGATCAAAGTAATAATTGTGCCACTAGAAATGCTACGTGAAAAAATCGTTGGGCTAGAATATCAATCCATTAGGCTTTATCATTGTGTGAGTTAGCCTTGTTCTTATATTAACATATTTGTTCCACCGATCATTCGACCCCTGTACGTACAGTCATGGACTCATAATAGAAGAAAATTGATTTAGCAATGTACCATAAAGAAAAGTAGATGAAAGCTGTACATATTGTAGTACCATAAAATCAACATATACAGAAGAAAGCCAAGTGGTTTATTTGCAGGAACATACACACGTACATTGTACAATTACCATTTGAAAACATCGTAAAATCGCACAGTAAAACATTTACAAAAATACAATTATACATTGAACAAATCGAATGAATCCTCGACAATTTCATTTCAAATTTCTAGCGCACCTGGTGATGGCGCTGCAGCCTCTACGATAAGGGTTCACCCTGGTTCTGGAATTGCAATTGTAGTACGAAGCCCCTCTTCTGTTGCAGGGAACCCTATCTTTGGACAGAGCGCCGTAGCTGATGTACCTACGGCCTCCGCGGAGGCTTCGGCGAGTGGATTCGGAGTCCATGCCGAGCTCCTCGTCGGGGTCGACGAAGTCGCCGACGAGTCCGGATCCATCGGAGGCGGACAAGGTGCGCTGGATGTGGTGGCCGTCGAAGGTAGCGAATCCGGCGGAGGATTTGGAGACGAGGGCGAGGAGGAGTGTTAGGAGGAGGAGGAGGATCGTGGAACGAATTGCCATTTTGTACTTTAATTTGTGTAATTTTTTTTTGGTTTGGGGGTGATTTATCGTTGGAGGAGCATGTGTTGGTGGTGGTTATTTTTGGGGAAAGGGATCAGAGGTTATGAGATTTTGGCGGGAAGTCGCTTATTTTCTTAATATAGACTTTATAATCTTTTTTAAAAAGAAAAGGTAATTATACTTCGTGAGTGGGGAAAAATAAAGATGGAATTAGCCAAAAGAACAAACTTAAAAAAAAAATTAGGCTGAAGGAAGTTTTATTTTTAGGTTGAAGAACAAATGCTGGTTATAATTAGCATTATATTCAACTTTTACACTATACAAAATATTAGCTATATCAAGCATTATATTCAGTTTAACACTATTTAAAATGTTAGTTATAACTAGCATCGTCCTTCAGTCTAAAAAACAAACTTGTTGTCCTTCGGTTTAAATTTTTTTCTAAGTTCGTCTTTGTGTTTATTTTCCTGAAAAATAAATTCCTAAAAAGTAGGGTCAATCCTTTTTGGTGCTTTGTGAGGTAGAAGGGATTAAACTTGTGCTTGATGTTTTGGTTGAGAATAGAACCGAGGTTCCTAGAACAAGGGCGGTTTGGGTAATCCATAGAATTATGACATCCTAACAACATATTAAACTTGTTAAATTTATCATATGACTGCAATTATTTGCAATTTGACTGTAAATATATGTGATTTAAACTACATGTTAAAAGTTGATAAGGGTGTTTTGTGATTTTTTTTTTATTTTTTATTTTGAAGAGAGTGCGGAAGTAAATTTTGAAACTTTTTTGGATGTTTACAAAAATATTCCATTATATTATGTGTAATCTCATACATCAAAATGTTTTCAAATAAAATGCAATCAAGCTTTCCATCAAGAGAATTTAACACTGAAATTAAAAATAAGATCTTTCTTTATAGTTTGAAGGTACATGCCTACCAGAAATAGCATTTCTGCTTACTTTTTCTGTTAAAGAGGAAAAACCTATTTTATTTCCATAATTTGATCATTGATAAAAGATACACATAAATAAAAACTACATTTTTTTCTGTTGAATATAACCAGAAATTGTTGTCATAAAATTATTGAGTGTTTGTGCTAAAAACGATGCTTTTGATACATCTTTCATTTCCTTTTCCGTTTTGGACAAATGTGGTATTATTCTTATTTTCATTTTTATATGGTTGTCCTATATTAATCATAAAATATGTTTGTATAAATAATCTATTAAATAAGTAAAAGAGTTTGAAGCTCTCTCATTAATTGTGCGAGTTATCTTTATTCTCCTTAATTGTCACGAAAGGGATTTTCGACCTCCGAAAGTCGACATCAATACGTTCACTGTATTACATGACGAACAATCGAATGCCGGAAATACCAGATCGTTAGGGAAAAGAAGAAAGAGGTAGAAGAAGAAAATATAACAACAACACAGAATCTTATAATCGCAGCGCAACAATATATAATAGATAACAACAGGTCTTTATACAAAAGGAACTACAAATGTTGTTATACCTTACTTCATCAGAGTACAATACATCAATGACACAATACTGGACAGTTATAATAACTTGTCCTCAAAAAAGCTGAATATACAGCCTACAATACACAACGGAATATAAACTAGATACGTGTAATACGTCTTCGCCATCCAACTCGTCTCCTGAGCTCTATAGCATCCTATCATGTATCTGTAATACTCGGTCTGACCCGAGCATTATAATAAAATAACACCCGAGTCAGTCTGGAAAACCAACGTGAGAAAACACACTCAATTTGAATTATTAAAGTTGTCAAAATCCTTTGAAAATCAAAGGTACCTCGTAAGACCATGCCACACATAAACATGACGGGTTTTTACCTTACGATAACAAAAAACATTCCATATCAAATCCTTTGATATTATAATAGTGTCTAAGTACGAATACTTATTCAAATAGCTGAAATGTTTGCATCTCACGTTTCAGCATAGTTGGGTACAATCAAAACCGTATGGCGCTTATTGGAAAATGGATTTCATACGAATGACTAGGTACTGGGGTATCACCTGTTACAGTACACGTCTAGAACAGCGTACCGAGGACCACGCCGGGATCCCCTGCCACACAAAACCGGACTATCCCTAACCTAGATAGACCGAATATGCTATAACCCCGGGTGTTCCCACCCTTTTCCTGGCTCCTTTCATAAATCGTAGAAATAATATCCGAGGGTATCTAGAAAGGTGATAAACATACTCTAATTAGGTGCTACCCACTTAGCCTTACTGCATCTCCCTTACTTTTCAGTCATTCCCGGTTGATGAGGCTAGAGGCTACAACTACCTTTTTAAGGATTTTTCACTTAGAATGCTCATTGTCCTCTAATGACAATGTCCTGATAGCATTCATCCATACAAGTCTATTTCGGGTCCGAACGGAACCGAAGACACTATTCCTACTACATCCATTTTGGAATAATCCTCAGGATTAGTAGCGATTAGCCCTTGCACTTCAATGCTCCATCTTCGACTCCATGCTCTTGTTTTTCACATCGAAAACGTACTCGTTGGATCGAAGTGGTTTTCGGATAACAAATCCGATCCCGGTCTCTTCGAAACAACGTTCGATATTTCCGGTAAACTCAACCCCGGTTCTTTAGGAAATAATCAGACGAAATAAGATCGGAGATCACCTCCTAACCGTTAGTATACGGATTTCCTTATCAACGTCCTAGAAGAACGAAACGAGTTTATACGTACAGTATAACACCTCAAACGGTAACTGTACCATATAAATCCCGTATTACTCCTAGGTATTTCAAAAGTTATATTTTGGGTCCATATTTGATAGCCGGTTATTTAACTATCAAAAATCAATCATTCAACCAAATATTTCCTTTCCACTGAAAACACCAAATCCCCTTTTAATTTAGTTTTAATAAATTAAATCTCTTTATCCAAAATATATAATTTCTTACCTAATTTAGTATATTCACACACTATTCTTTTCAAAGATATTTGGAAGCTTTTAAAATAATTTGGAAAGTACCACTGCGGTATCAAACCATGGATTCACAGCTCAATGGTTATGTCTCTATCCCAGATAAATCCAAGACTTAACTGCAGGCACTCACTGCCTCCGATCACGCCATGTGGGTATACCATTACTTCCGAAAAACTTTATTTAAATAATTTTTCAAAATAATGCTTATGAAATTTCTATAATAATTTTTACAAGTTAATTTTAGGCAAACTACTTTTAAATAAAAGTTATTATATAAAATATTAATATTTAATAGTTTATCCTTTTAAAATAATAATACTGATTAATCCTAAATAATAATTAACATAATATAACTAACTTAATTCATAAATTAATATACTTTAAACAAATTTAAAATAACTAAATAATTAATTTTATGAAATATTCTTAAACACTTTTAAATTTTCTAGTTAATAATTAAAAATCCTCACTTTTTAAAATAATTGAATTTCTCGATAAAAATATATTTTCCAATTCCAATATAACCAGTCTAACATTTATAAATTTCTCTCGATTTATCTCCAATTTGATTTACGGTCCAATTTCGTAAATTCCCTTTTCCACGTTTCTAAAAAATAGATCTACCATTTATTTTTAAACCGATTTACCCATCTCCTTATAAATCCTCACCGTGAATTTATAACTTCAATTAATCCACTGATAATCACTTTACTTCATTTATAAACCTTGTTTATAAATTCCATAGTCTCATTTCCCGTTTAAAACTGTTTCACAATACTTAATCGATCTTAAACCGATTTTCTAAATTAAATTCCATTTTTACTTTAATTTCCTAAATAAACCAAATATATTCCAAAGCCCACTAATTTCAGATCTCGCTTCCTTTTAATGATTTAAAATCTTATTTAAATCTGGAACATCAATTTCATCTTTTATTTTCAAATTTGATTTATTTCCCAAACTATTTTAAATCTTGACTTTAAAAATAAAACCCTTTTTCACTTAAACCAACACCACTTAAGTTTTATTATTAAAAATCCTTTAATTTAACTTATTTCCAAAATCCTTATTTTCCTTATTTCAAAATTATCAAGCCAAATTTTGAAATCAAACTATTTAATTTTCCCAATATTCATTTCTTTAAATAAATCCAAAATTCCACTATAAATATTTTTTTACTTCCACTTTCCCTTTTAATTTCCTTTTAACTTCAAAACATTTATTATTGGCTTATTAAAAAAATACCAAAGTCTAGACCAATACTACCATAGCATCCAATAGATTCAAATTGCACTACAATCTACTACAGATTACTTTAACAGATCATATATCAATATATATGGAATTAAATTCAACATTTTTTAGGAATCCAGTTGGATCCCTCCAACCTGTTTCCCTACATCCACAGATATTAATACAATATAAAAATATCAATACCACTTCGAGGGGGATATCGTGGTATATAGGGTCATTCACTATTATGCGGGGCGTATAGGGTCTCATCCGCTATATATATGCGGGAATATCAATCACTCCAATATATATATATATATAACATCATATTCAACTGATAATAATTATCAAATTCAACAATCAACCAATAATTAATTTTAACTTTTTAAAATTAACTGCAGTATTCTAAATTTGAGTAAGATTAACTCACATTGATTTTTATTGGCGCCTTCACGTTTCGTTCTGATTAATTTGAACGCATTTGAAAGTATTTGAAAATTCAGCAGGCTCTAATTTTAGCCAAACTGGTTTCATAACCAAGATCTTGTTAATACGAACCCAACGCGACCGATCGCGCTGGATTTGGACCTAAAATAATTAAGATGCGACTTAAATAAGATTTTACATTTTAAAATAAATTAGCTTAACCATTTACATATAACTAAATTCAAGAATCATACCACTAGCCCATCCAAACAAACCGACCCGTCCTCCTCCTCTTCCCCTTTCCCCTGTAGTTTTCTCTTTTTTCCCATTGATAAGTGCACGTTTGTATCAGTACACACCATGGCTGTGATCTTCATCCTCGCTCCATACTCCACGAAAATCCTCCAGAACTTCTCAGATCAACTCACTGTCGCGCTCTTTATTCTCCCATCCACTCACAGTCGAACTCGAGCCCCTTGCCTTCATCGCGACCTCAAGAACAGTACGCGACCCTATAATGTCGCGATCACCAAATCACCACCGAGTGCCACCGAACTCGACCAATAGATGCGCCTTCCCCCTAGAAATGCTCCACCGCCCTCAGAATCGCCTAACGCTTCCTCGGTTAAAAAAAATGGAACCCTAGATGAAACTGCTGCGTGAAACAAAAGTCGAGCTCAACTACCAAACGCCGCACCATTTGATTTATATGTCAGATTGAAGCTTTAGTCGAAACATGAATTTAGGGATTGGTTTGAGATTTTTTTATCGAGTATTTTGTGAGTTATGAATTTTCAAAACTTTGATTTTCATTTTCTTCCTTACTGTCTGCTTGCTTTTAAATAGAGAGGTAACGTGATAAAAGGAGATAGCATGTTTGAACAGTTGCGTGTGTTTACAAGGAAGAGGGATGGCTGACAAGATAGGATATGTGACTGGTCAAAATCAATATATTATTTAAATTACAAAATAGCTCGATTTGCATGACTTAAATTCTCGAACTCCTATCGAGGCATGCCACTAGGCGTTTATAATGTTATACCCCTATTCCGAACGCAATGGAAATGGTTTCGAGTCCTAATTTGATCGTATGGAGAAGATAGCTTTTTGGATCCAATTATTATATTGAATTTTCGATATAAATTTCAGTGCGTTTATATCCCATACGAACAAACGATAACTCCAAACTCTACTAAATTTGAAATTTGATAATAATACACTATTACGGATTCAATGGAACTGGTTTCATCGAAATTCGAGATTGTGCCCCGAAAGGCTATTGTTAAATGTAAAATTAAACGATATAATTTTAAAACTAAACAAATCACTTTCAAATTCAATTTTAAAACTTTTATTATCTTCATTATTATCAATATAAATTTTATAAGCCTTTTAATTATTTTTAACAAGCTTAAAACTCAAGATTCACTATTTTAACCAATTTCTCATTTATTAAATTCAATAATTTAATTATCCAATAAATAGTTATATTTGAAATTCAAGTTTAAAATTAAAAAATTTTAAATATTTAAAATCAATTAAATATTTTCAATTTCAAATACCCAAAATCCTGGGTCGTTACATTCCTCCCTCCTTATAAGAATTTCATCCTCGAAATTGCCAGGTAAGAAGAATGGTCCAAACCCGTTGACTATTTTTCCCAAAACCACACAATTTCACATCTTCCCGAAAATAATTTTTATTGAAACCACATTGTCACTCTTTCAAATTTCAAAATTCATCCATAGCTTCCAATAATATTATCCCCTCAGTCATTCAAATTATAATTTAAAACCAAATTTTAAATTATCAAAATTTTCCTTAAAATTTTTCTAACTCATTAAATCTTCGAAATTTTTTGCCAGCGTCTCCTTTGCGCGGCTAGATTCGAAAAACTACAAAACTGCCTCTACGGCCCCAAATCATCAAAGAAAAACAAAAGTCAAGTGGCTCAATCAGAAAATCATCAATTTCATACAACAATTTAAACACGTACCTTTTGTCGGGCAATTTAAATTTTACTTCTGGAATCGAAGACATCAATTTAGCTTTTGCTTTTAAATACTTGCATCTTACTTACCAATAATATCCAATCATACAAATCAAAATCATTTTATTTATTCCTTTCAAAATTTTCAAAATTTTCTTTACTTAAGCCCGTACGATGTCCATATATCATCCGTACGCAATATCAAATCCAATCGCTCACTCGATCTCACAATTTCACTTCCGAACTAGTATCATTCACACGACTCTCCAATGCGGACTCAGATCTGGTTCCTTGATCAGAAACCATTATTCTCCTTGCATAGCCGTATACTATGATAGAGAATTCCAAAATCGATTAAATATCCATATCTAGGGTTCGCCGTCGTAAATTGAGTGAAAAATCATGACTCGGACCGATATAACTATCTCTAAATTCTGTGCTCGAATCTGAATCAAATCATTATGCGAATAAATTAACACATATACAACCTACGTATTAATTGCAATTGGCTCTTAGTTATACCAAATTCTGTTTATCCACGTTTATTTTAACTTCCATTCACTTATTCACAATTATCCTTTTACACAACTTTTATTTAATCTTCATTCAAATACTTACTCGGTATATTTCCCAATACCAACTTTTACTGTAACGTTTCGAGATTTTCGACTTCCGAAAATCGACATTAATACGTCCACTGTATCAACTACCAAGCAATCGAATGCCGGAAAATCGAATTGTTATGGTTAAAAAGAAGAGGTAGAAGAAGACAGAAAGAAAGAAAGAAGAAACAACAGAAATAATATCAGAATCTCACATATCGCAGCGGAACAACATATAATAGATAAATGAATAATCTTTAAATCAAAGAACTATATTCGTTTATACATTACATCATCATCAGAGTTTACAACAACAATATACAACACAACTGGACAATTATATGAACTTGTCCTTACAAATGAATTTTTACAGTGGAAAAGATAATATCATATACAAACGCTACGTCTCGCCATCCAGCTCGCCACTTGAGCTCCAAAGCCTCCTGAAATCCAGAATGACCTGATAACCTGACTCTAGGCTGCCCGTGTGGAAAATTATGGGCACCCAGAATTTAGGAAAGGAACAATAAATTCCAGGTCAATCATGAGACTGGTGTGAGAACTTAAAACAGTTATTATCTTTAAAACAATAACAAAGGAAGTAAAAGACATCCGCAATGTTTTTGGAAAATGAAACTACCATAAGGCCTCCCGCCACACACACAATGCAAACGCAGAATTGGAGGAGATTTCTCCTTATGATAGTCAAACATTCTTGATACGAGGAAATTTCCTTTGAAATTATTATTAGTGCATAGTGCAGAAAAAAAACATTTCGAAAGTATAATATTAATCATAGCCAGCATAGGCATTCCGCACTTATGCCTACTATAGCTACCATGTTCAATAGCAGGTTACTGCCACATTCCATGGCAGGTTATACAACTAATATCGTACAAGGCTCGTATTGTTTCTTTGGATTTCCAACAAATGGTCAGGCTAAGGAACTTCCTACTGCCACATGGGTACGCCTCTGGCGGGACATCCCGAGAGTCAACCTGCTCTCTGCCAACACTAGGCCAGGTTACCTCTTACACTAGGTAACTACTACACGAATATGCCACCCCCGGTCCTTTGGGACCTTTATCCGAGGCGCCTCAACAAAACAACAATCACATAGTAAATGAGATTGGAGTAACCACATAGATTAAATACCAGGGCTCCATACCTGATACCACCCTTTTCCAGAAGGAAATGACATACCCTAAAGGGAGCGACCCTCATAACCTTGCCGCATCATTCCTGTTTCGACCATTTCCAGGTTGTGAGGTCCGAAGAGTTCTCGTCCACAAAGCTACGCTTTTTCACAAAGTCACGCTTTGATCAACAAATGATCAATAAATAATCATCACACAGCAACACTCAGCATGCCACATTACCAAATTGGGAATATATCGCTGATAACCTTCAACTACATAACCTCTTAGCTCGTACGTCTCAGAGAAGGGTGTTAAGCTAAGAGAATAAATTCTCCGCCACCAACAGAAATGTATTTGAAAGAAATCAGGTTTATATATCAAAGTGTAATGTCAGACATGTAACCATACAAGTCTGTTCCGGGTTCGAACAGAACCGAAGGCATTTCCAAAGAATCCATTGCAATTCGGGTATTCACAATCCCGATCGAACTTCCCATCATAAAGGAAATCTCTATGCCGTAGCAAACGGTGCAGAGACAATCGATAGGTCATCCTATCATTTTCATAAATACCCAGTCTTCACCACCGGTCTTCAATGCGATCCATATCGTTGTATCACTTATTTGGAATGGGTTATATGACACAAAGGTCCTCTCCCGGCCTGTGCAGTTAATGCCCCGCTATATCCCCGCTATAACTCCGATATATCTTATAGCGGATTCCTACCGCTATGATTTTTCCTTATATCCCCAACATATAGCCTTTCCGCTTTAATCCCCGCTATTTCCGCTATATCCCGTTATTTCCGCTATATTCCGCTATATCTTCTATAAAAAATTGGATTGAAAAATGATATTTATACGCTATAAAAATTATGAAATTAATTAATTTCATTGAATTTTTTATATATGTTTAGAAATGATAATACTCTAATATTCTACTAAATTAAATTAAGTTATATAACAGTTTTACGTTCATTTACAATACATTTGCACATATTTTTATTTAAAATTATTTTTGTATTAATTATAATTCAATTGAATGTTAATTTTTCACATAATTACTATCTATATATTTGTAAAAACAACAAGTATGGGATTTATATGCTATTTTAGAGTAATCCGATATATCCTGCTATATCTTCGCTACATCCCCGCTATGACTTTTTGCACCTCTACTGCATTGAATCCACCGAGCGCTTTAACTACACAGCTCCCGGCTAATTCGAATAGTGAGCACAATATTTCAAAAAATATGGATATTGGAATTTCAATTAAGTCACAACTTATTACCCAAACCCTTTCCTTTAAATGGTTTAAACAAATTACCATTTTAAATCTTTAAACAAAAAGATTTACTTCACAAAGTTCACCCAATTTCACAAAGATTCATTCACAGATTCCCAAATCATTTCTCATTTCAATTGGATTAACCCATTAAATATTTAAATCAAGATTTAACTTATAGCTTTCAAAACTATTCACAATTCAAGTCTTTTATAATATAAAAGATACACCATTTGAAATACTCCTTTATTTCAAAACAAGATTTAATCATCGTCACAAAGGTTAATTCATAGTTTTTCCAAACTATTTACAATTTCATTTCAACTTGAAATGTTTCGATACAAATTGGAAATCTTTCCACTTTATGAAAGCTATTATTATTTGAAAACAGATAGTTTTCGTTTTAGGAAAAACTGGTTACAATTACACAGGTTAAAACCATCCAAGTATAAAACTTGGATTTAAATTTAAATTTCCAAAACCATATTTTAAATGGTTAAAAAAACATATAAACACCTTTTATAACTTGTACAATCTTTTAAACCAAAATTCCCAAATTATTGAATTCAATTTCAAGTATTGAATTCAAATTTTAAATCAAATTATTCAAATTTCAATTTTTTATTAAGTTATTTAAAATAACTCTTATTTTTGAAACTCATTTTCAAAAAAAACTTTCAATTCCAATTTCCAAAACTAATTTGGATTCAAAAATTCAATGTTTAGAATTGTCAAAAATCTGTGACTTAACCGATTTCCACGTGAAATCCACATTGGTGTGTGTATGGTGTAGTCCAGGGGTTTAACACAATAGTGCAACAACATCCAACCATCACATATCAGAACACAGAAATATAGTTGATAAGCGGTATAAACTATAACGCTTATCTTTAATTCACAGATCACAGATATTCATATCATAGATAAATAGATCACAAATCACAACACAGAACAGGATATATCACAAAGCATCACATATTTGGGATATCAAATAATTCAACAACCAATACGATTCAAACATCCATAAGTAGGATTACTTTAATTATCTGACTAATTTAAATCAGGTAAATTTCTATGAATAAATTATACTAGTTATGGTAAATTGATAATCAATTAATTTCAAATTGATTTTCAAATTTATTTCAAAACACCAAATCGAATTTTCAACGAATTTCCAAATTATTTCCTCTTTAAAATAAATTTCTTTATCTCTTCAAATCTATTTAAAATTCCAAATTTTTAAATAAATTCTTCAACTTATTAATAATATTATTAAATATCCCTTTACTAAGCCCTTTTTCCCAAAATTTGAAATTTAATTCAATATAGTTCAAAAATAAGACTTTTATCTTTTTAAAACTCCTTTTAAATTTATCCAATTCTCAAAAATAATTTTTTCGATAAATTTTCAACTTGAATTTCGAAAATCCAAATTTTTATTTATTTCTAGTATCCAACGATACCAAAAATATATCCGGCTAAACCGTAGCCTTCAACAATTTCAATCACAAAGATAATCACATGGAGATTATAAATAATCAACACACAACATATGAAACAAATTCAAATGTTTGAGGAATCCTGTTGGATCCCTCTAACCTGTTTCCCTGCATCCACAGACGCTAGCACAATACCAATTCCACTTCGAGGTGAATATCGCGGTATATTGGATTTATAAAATACTATCCGCTATTATGCGGCGTAATAGGGTCTCATCCGCTATATAATGCGGGAAATCAACTCCAAATACATATATAATACCAATTCCACTTCAAGGTGGAATATCGCGGTATATGTTTTTAATATAATAACCTCCGCTTAATATGCGGCGTATAGGGTCTATTTCAATGCAACAAATGACAACCATCAATCCAAACACACAATCAACCAATTTTAAATTTAACTATTTAAAATTTAAATCGAAACACAATTCGATTGAGTGAGAAGTTCTCACCTTGCTTCTAATAATAGTTGCGGTGTTTTATTTCGAATAAAATTAAACACGCGTTTAATTTTACTCAAAATTCACACTAGCTCCAATCGACTCCAAACCAGCTCCATTGCGAAGTGCTCGATAATACGGACCCAACGCAATTTATTTCGTCAGTTTTCGACCTCGTATGACAAAGTTATGATATTTAGAAGTTAATACAATTTAATATAATATAAAATTACAATTTTTCTTTTATTATTTAACCTAGCTTTGAATCAGGGCCGCACGTTTCGAACAAAGCAAATCTGGCCCGTTGTTTGCATCTTCTTCCACGCGTGAAGACCCAGGTTTACGCACGCAAATTTGAACCCATAGCTCACGTTGATTCCTTGATCGCCGATCATCCTACGATCATCTTTACATCGATCGAACAACGTCAAGACGAAGCCCATGCTCCACTCCACCCACGCCTATGGCCGCTCGAAGCTCGGTCGCCCCATGGTGATGAAAAATGTGTGTGAACATACGGCATTCAAACACAAATTGCCGTTGATTCTCTGCATAATTTTCGATCGTACCGGTATGGATCGATAGATCTCGTCATCCCCTTCGTTTTTGTAGTTGAACATTTCGCGTAATTGTTTACGGATTGGAAGCAATTGAGGGAAGAAGATAGGCAAATTTCAGCCATTAACAATGTAAACGGAGGCTGTTGTAACTAGGGTTAGGGTTTGTGCAAATGGAAATGATAATGTCCTTATATAGAAAATTTGACGAAACACTATTCACCCGAATTTTTCCGAACTCCAAACGAAGGGTGCCGGCTGACGTTTCTAAGGTGTAACCCACGTTCTGGACATAGTGGAACGTGTTTCTGGACATTTGAAAGAAATCAGCTTTATATCTCAAAGTGTAATGTCAGACATGTAACCATACAAGTCTGTTCCGGGTTCGAACAGAACCGAAGGCACATCCAAAGAAGCCCTTGCAATCCGGGTATTCACAATCCCGATCGAACTTCCCATTACAAAGGAAATCTCTATGTCGTAGCTAACGGTGCAGAGACAATCGATAGGTCATCCTATCGTTTTTACAAATACCCGGTCTTCACCACCGGTCTTCAATGCGATCCATATCGTCGTATCACTTATTCGGAATGGGTTATATGACACAAAGGTCCTCTCCCGGCTAATCCGAATAGTGAGCACAATATTTCAAAACATATGGATATTGGAATTTCAATTAAGTCACAACTTATTACCCAAACCCTTTCCTTTAAATGGTTTAAACAAATTACCATTTTAAATCTTTAAACAAAAAGATTTACCTCACAAAGTTCACCCAATTTCACAATGATTCATTCACAGATTCCTCATTTCAATTGGATTAACCCATTAAATCTTTAAATCAAGATTTAACTTATAGCTTTCAAAACTATTCACAATTCAAGTCTTTTATAATATAAAAGATACACCATTTGAAATACTCCTTTATTTCAAAACAAGATTTAATCATCGTCACAAAGGTTAATTCATAGTTTTTCCAAACTATTTACAATTTCATTTCAACTTGAAATGTTTCGATACAAATTGGAAATCTTTTCACTTTATGAAAGCTATTATTATTTGAAAACAGATAGTTTTCGTTTTGGGAAAAACTGGTTACAATTACACAGGTTAAAGCCATCCAAGTATAAAACTTGGATTTAAATTTAAATTTCCAAAACCATATTTTAAATGGTTAAAAAAAACATATAAACACCTTTTATAACTTGTACAATCTTTTAAACCTAAATTCCCAAATTATTGAATTCAATTTCAAGTATTGAATTCAAATTTTATATCAAATTATTCAAATTTCAATTTTTATTAAGTTATTTAAAATAAATCTTATTTTTGAAACTCATTTTCAAAAAAAAAACTTTCAATTCCAATTTCCAAAAGTAATTTGGATTCAAAAAATTCAATCTTTAGAATTATCAAAAATCTGTGACTTAACCGATTTCCACGTGAAATCCACATTGGTGTGTGTATGGTGTAGTCCAGGGGTTTAACACAATAGTGCAACAACATCCAACCATCACAGATCAGAACACAGAAATATAGTTGATAAGCGGTATAAACTATAACGCTTATCTTTAATTCACAGATCACAGATATTCATATCATAGATAAATAGATCACAAATCACAACACAGAACATGATATATCACAAAATCACATATTTGGGATATCAAATAATTCAATATCCAATACGATTCAAACATCCATAAGTAGGATTACTTTAATTATCTGACTAATTTAAATCAGGTAAATTTCTATGAATAAATTTTACTAGTTATGGTAAATTAATAATCAATTAATTTCAAATTGATTTTCAAATTTATTTCAAAACACCAAATCGAATTTTCAATGAATTTCCAAATTATTTCCTCTTTAAAATAAATTTCTTTATCTCTTCAAATCTATTTAAAAATCCAAATTTTTAAATAAATTCTTCAACTTATAAATAATATTATTAAAAATCCCTTTACTAAGCCCTTTTTCCCAAAATTTGAAATTTAATTCAATATAGTTCAAAAATAAGACTTTTATCTTTTTAAAACTCCTTTTAAATTTATCCAATTCTCAAAAATAAATTTTTCGATAAATTTTCAACTTGAATTTCGAAAATCCAAATTTTTATTTATTTCTGGTATCCAACGATACCAAAAATATATCCGGCTAAACCGTAGCCTTCAACAATTTCAATCACAAAGATAATCACACGGAGATTATAAATAATCCACACAACATATGAAACAAATTCAAATGTTTGAGGAATCCTGTTGGATCCCTCCAACCTGTTTCCCTGCATCCATAGACGTTAGCACAATACCAATTCCACTTCGAGGTGGAATATCGTGGTATATGGGATTTATAAAATACTATCCGCTATTATGCGGCGCAATAGGGTCTCATCCGCTATATAATGCGCGAAATCAACTCCAAATACATATATAATACCAATTCCACTTCAAGGTGGAATATCGCGGTATATGTTTTTAATATAATAACCTCCGCTTAATATGCGGCGTATAGGGTCTATTTCAATGCAACAAATGACAACCATCAATCCAAACACACAATCAACCAATTTTAAATTTAACTATTTAAAATTTAAATCGAAACACAATTCGATTGAGGGAGAAGTTCTCACCTTGCTTCTAATAATAGTTGCGGTGTTTTATTTTGAATAAAATTAAACACGCGTTTAATTTTACTCAAAATTCACACTAGCTCCAATCGACTCCAAACCAGCTCCATTGCGAAGTGCTCGATAATACGGACCCAACGCAATTTATTTCGTCAGTTTTCGACCTCGTATGACAAAGTTATGATATTTAGAAGTTAATACAATTTAATATAATATAAAATTACAATTTTTCTTTTATTATTTAACCTAGCTTTGAATCAGGGCCGCACGTTTTGAACAAAGCAAATCTGGCCGTTGTTTGCATCTTCTTCCACGCGTGAAGACCCAGGTTTACGCACGCAAATTTGAACCCATAGCTCACGTTGATTCCTTGATCGCCGATCATCCTACGATCATCTTTACATCGATCGAACAACGTCAAGACGAAGCCCATGCTCCACTCCACCCACGCCTATGGCCGCTCGAAGCTCGGTCGCCCCATGGTGATGAAAAACGTGTGTGAACATACGGCATTCAAACACAAATTGCCGTTGATTCTCTGCATAATTTTCGATCGTACCGGTATGGATCGATAGATCTCGTCATCCCCTTCGTTTTTGTAGTTGAACATTTCGCGTAATTGTTTACGGATTGGAAGCAATTGAGGGAAGAAGATAGGCAAATTTCAGCCATTAACAATGTAAACGGAGGCTGTTGTAACTAGGGTTAGGGTTTGTGCAAATGGAAATGATAATGTCCTTATATAGAAAATTTGACGAAACACTATTCACCCGAATTTTTCCGAACTCCAAACGAAGGGTGCCGGCTGACGTTTCTAAGGTGTAACCCACGTTCTGGACATAGTGGAACGTGTTTCGGGAGTTAATTTGATCATATGTGCGAGTTACGGAATTAAACGATCAAATTTAAATTAAATCGGTTAAACTAACTTTCTATGCGTTTTGCCTTGCCCCGGACAAATGGTAAATCCGATTTACATGAAATTTGAAATCTTACAATAATATAACATTACGGATCCGATAAAACTAGTTTCGTCGAAATCCGAGACTGTTTGAAAAATGACTATTTTTACTCGTCAATTAAATATTAAAATATTCAATTTTCACAATTTAACTTTTAATTCAAATTTAAAAGTTCTATAACATCATTCTAACTCCAATATGATTTAATATAACTTTATAAATCATTTTTATACACATTAAACCCGATTTCCAATTATTTATGCAATTTCAAATATTAAATTGTCGATTTAATTATCCAATTAAATCTCTATATTCGAAATTAAATTTATTCGACTTACAAATGTTACTTGTTAATATTTAAAATCAATTAAATATCTGAATTTCAAATGACAGAAATTCTGGGTCGTTACATTTACTTAAGAATTTCACCATCAATTTCTTAAGTCTACTATAAATATTTTGTACAACTTCTTATATTTATTTCCACCTCATCACTTTGGTTTATATCCATTTCTATTCAGATTCAATTCCAATTTCTATTTGACCCAATTTTCCTTCCAAATCGTAAATATTGAATTTTATTGACCATATCTCAACCCATGTTTAATCCACTGATTATTTTTAATTAGTTCCATTGACTAATTTATTTCATATCCCAATCAAATTTTATTTCCAAACTTTTATTCTATATAGTCCTCTCGAACTAATTCTTCAATCCACTTTATTAAACATAATTCAAATTAAACATCATTCCAATATTCAAATTTCAATTCCATTTACTTACAAATTAAATTAATTTGTCCATCCACTAATTTATTCCCAACTCGATAAATTCTATTTCAATAACTATTCCGTTTAGCCTGCTTAGGCTAAATTTCCCAAAATTCACTCTTATTTATCTTAATTTAAGTTAAATTTCACTCCATAAAATCAAATTTCAAAATTTCTTAAGCTATCAAACTTACTAATATTCTATTCCCTAATTTCTTCCAATTCACTTCACTTAATTGGTTTACTTTACTAATTTATTTCATTATCATACTTACTTTTATTTAACTCTTTTTAAGTTAAATTTCATTCTAAACAAATTTCAAATTCTTATAAGTTTTTAAACTTATTTATATTCCATAAAACATTTTAGATCAAACTCCAGAGTTTAAACAATTACTTAAGTATTTCAAAATCATTTTTGAAATCATGTATACCCCAAAATCCTTGGTATATCAAATCATCCCTTTTGAATTTCAAATCAAATCAGTTTTACCAAACTGAATCTCCAACGCAAATCATCGAGGTAGCAAATTCCTTCCTTGGAAACTCGAAAATGAACATCGATGATGTCGCCATCATCATCGGAATTATTTTCCAACGACCGAAGTGAGTTCAGTGCTTTTATTTCTTTAAAACCATTTTAAATGTTTTCAATTCACAAATCTCAATAGATTTCATTTCCAATTCAAAAATATTTTCAAAAAACATCACTTTTATTTTCCAAGGCTTTGGAAAACATTTCAAAAACAAAGGGAATTAAATTCCCAAATTTCCAAATTTCAAATTCTTTAAATCTATATTTAAATATTCCTCTGGAATTTTATTCCATTTCCATTTATAAATCACATTAATAAACTCATATTTACAAACTTCATTTTGTTATATGAATTAATTTCTTAACTTTTGATTATAATTTCATCTTTTATTCAATTATCACAACACACCAATGATAATAGTTTAATATTATCATTTCCTAACAACTAAGCAAACCATATATAACTATAGTAATTTCTATAAAATTATTTCTTTCTTATATAAAAATAATTTGAGTAAAATTATTTCATTTACTCCATTCCAAAACAATACCATGTCGAAATGTTATGTTCATGCGTTTAGAGATCCCTATCAATAATGTTAATTACTCGTATTGACCAGAATCCATAAGCCACTCAACAAACCAATCAATATAATATAAAACAATTTTATATTCACGAACAAATACGTGCTCATATCTATTAATACACTCAAACTCATTCTAGGGTGCTACAGACCCTATCTCTAATGAGTAATCCCCACCAGAGGCAAGGTTCTCGCTTAACCTTCAGCTCTGATACCAAGTATCACGAACGGGATTTTCGACCTCCGAAAGGCGACATCAATACGTTCACTTTATTACATGCCGAACAATCGAATGCCGGAAATACCAGATCGTTAGGGGAAAGAGGTAGAAGAAGAAAATATAAACAACAACACAGAATCTCACAATCGCAGCGGAACAATATATAATAGATAACAACAAGTCTTTATACAAAAAGAACTATAACTGTTATTATACATTACTTCATCAGAGTACAATACATCAATGACACAATACCGGACAATTATAATAACTTGTTTTCACAAAAGCTGAATGTACAGCCTATAATATACAGCGGAATATAAACAAGATACGTGTAATACGTCTTCGCCATCCAGCTTATCTCCAGAGCTCCATAGCATCCTATCATGTATCTGTAATACCCGATCTGACCCGAGCATTATAATAAAATAACACCCGAGTCAGTCTGGAAAACCAGCGTGAGAAAACACACTCAGTTTGAATTATTAAAGTTATCAAAATCCTTTGAAAATCAAAGGTATCTCATAAGACCACGCAACACATAAACACAACGAGTTTTTACCTTATGATAACAAAAAAACATTCCATATCAAATCCTCTGATATTATAATAGTGTCTAAGTACGAATACTTATTCAAATAGCTGAAATGCTTGCATCTCACGTTTTAGCATAGTTGGGTACAATCAAAACCGTATGGCGCTTATTGGAGAATGGATTTCATACGAATGACTAGGTACTGGGGTATCACCTGTCATAGTAGACATCTAGAACAGTGTACCGAGGACCACGCCGGGATCCCTGCCACACAAAACCGGACTATCCCTAACCTGGATAGACCGAATATGCTATCACTCCAACCCTTTTTCGAGCTCATTCCATAAATCGAAGAAATAATATCCGAGGGTATCTAGAAAGGTAATAAACATACCCTAATTGGATGCTACCCACTTTGCCTTGCTGCATCTCCCCTGCTTTTCAGTCATTCCCACTTGACGAGGCTAGAGGCTACGACTACCTTTTTAAGGAATTTCCACCTAGAATTCTCATTGTCCTCCAATGACAATGTCCTGATAGCATTCATCCATACAAGTCTGTTCCATGTCCGAACGGTACCGAAGGCACTATTCCTACTACATCCATTTTGAAATAATCCTCAGGATTAGTAGCGATTAGCCCTTGCACTTCAATGCTATATCTTCGACTCCATGATCTTGTTTTTCACATCGAAAACATACTCATTGTATCGAAGTGGTTTTCGGATAACAAATCTGATCCCGGTCTCTTCGAAACAACGTTCGATATTTTCGGTAAACTCAACCCCGGTTCTTTAGGAAATAATCAGACGAAATAAGATAGGAGATCACCTCCTAACCCTTAGTGTACAGATTTCCTTATCAACGTCCTAGAAGAATGAAACGAGTTTATACTTACAGTATAGCACCTCGAACGGAAATTGTACCATATAAATCTCGTTTTACTCCTAGGTATTTCCAAAGTAATATTTTGGGTCCATATTTGATAGCCGGTTATTTAACTACCAAAAATCAATCATTCAACCAAATATTTCCTTTCTACTGAAAACACCAAATCCTTTTCTAATTTAATTTTAATAAATTAAATCTCTTTATCCAAAATATATACTTTCTTACCTAATTTAGTATATTCACAAACTATTCTTTTCAAAGATATTTAAAAGCTTTTAAAATAATTTGGAAAGTACCACTGCAGTATCGAACCATGGATTCACAGCTCATGGTTACGTCTTTATCCCAGAGAAATCCAGGACTTAACTGCAGGCAATCACTGCCTCCGATCACGCCATGCGGGTATACGATTACTTCTTAAAGACTTTATTTAAATAATTTTTCAAAATAATGCTTATGAAATTTCTATAATAATTTTTCAAAGTTAATTTTAGGCAAACTACTTTTAAATAAAAGTTATTATATAAAATATTAATATTTAATAGTTTATCCTTTTAAAATAATAATACTGATTAATCCTAAATAATAATTAACTTAATATAACTAACTTAATTCATAAATTAATATACTTAAAAAAATTAAAATAACTAAATAATTAATTTTTTGAAATATTCTTAAACACTTTTAAATTTTCTAGTTAATACTTAAAAATCCTCACTTTTTAAAATAACTGAATTTCTCGATAATAATATATTTTCCAATTCCAATATAACCAGTTTAACATTTATAAATTTCTCTCGATTTATTTCCAATTTGATTTACGTCCCATTTTCGTAAATTCCCTTTTCAACATTTCTAAAAAAAATAGATCTACCATTTATTTTTAAACCAATTTATCCATCTCATTATAAATCCTCACCGTGAATTTATAATTACAATTTATCCACTGATAATCACTTAACTTAATTTATAAACCTTGTTTATAAATTCCATAGTCTCATTTCCCGTTTAAAACTGTTTCATACTACTTAATCGATCTTAAACCGATTTTCTAAATTAAATTCCATTTTTACTTTAATTTCTTAAATAACCCAAATATATTCCAAAGCCCACTAATTTCAAATCTTGCTTCCTTTTAATGATTTAAAATCTTATTTAAATCTGGAACATCAATTTCATCTTTTATTTTCAAATTTCTTTTTTTCCCAAACTATTTTAAATCTCGATTTTAAAAATAAATCCCTTTTTCACTTAAACCAACACCACTTAAGTTTTATTATTAAAAATCCTTTAATTTAACTTATTTCAAAAATCCCTATTTTCCTTATTTCTAAATTATCAAGCCAAATTTTGAAATCAAACTATTTATTTTACCCAATATTCATTTCTTTAAATAAATCCAAAATTCCACTATAAATATTTTTTTACTTCCACTTTCCCTTTTAATTTCCTTTTAACTTCAAAACAATTATTATTGGCTTTTTAAAAAAATACCAAAGTCCAGGCCAATACTACCATAGCATCCAATAGATTCAAATTGCACTATAATCTACTACAGATTACTTTAACAGATCGTATATCAATATATAGGGAATTAAATTCAACATTTTTGAGGAATCCAGTTGGATCCCTCTAACATGTTTCCTTGCATCCACAGATATTAATACAATATAAAAATACCAATCCCACTTCGATGGGGATATCGTGGTATATAGGGTCATCCGCTATTATGCGGGGCGTGTAGGGTCTCATCCGCTATATATATGCGGGAATATCAATCACTCCAATATATATATATATATACTACTATATATAACATCATATTAAACTGATAATTAATTTTAACTTTTTAAATTAACTGCAGTATTCCAAATTTGAGTGAGATTAACTCACATTGATTTTTATTGTCGCATTCACGTCCCGTTCTGATTAATTTGAACGCATTTGAAATTATTTGAAAATTCGGCAGGCTCTAATTTTCAGCCAAACTAGTTCCATAACCAAGATCTCGTTAATACGAACCCAACGTGACTGACCGTGCTGGATTCGGACCTAAAACGAATAAGATACGACTTAAATAATATTTTACATTTTAAAATAAATTTGCTTAACCATTTATATATAACTAAATTCGGGAATCATACCACCAGCCCATCCAAACAAACCGACCCGTCCTCCTCCTCTTCCCCTTTCCCCTGCAGTTTTCTCTTTTTTTTCTATTAAAAAAAACCCGGCCCAAAGCCCATCGCCCAAACTCTTCTTCCTCCTCCCTTTTTGTTCCCATTGATACGTCCATGTTTGTATCAGTACACACCGTGGTTGTGATCTTCATCCTCGCTCCATACTCCACGAAAATCCACCAGAACTTCTCAGATCAACTCACCGTCGCGCCCTCTGTTCTCCCGTCCACTCATAGTCGAAATTGAGCCCCTTGCCTTCATCGCGACCTCAAGAACAGTACGCAACCCTGTAATGTCGCGATCACCAAATCACCACCGAGTGCCACTGAACTCGACCAATAGATGCGCCTTCCCCCTAGAAATGCTCCACCGCCCTCATAAACGCCTAACGTTTCCTAAATTAAAAAAAATAGAACCCTAGATGAAACTGCTACGTGAAACAAAAGTCGAGCTCAACTACCAGACTCTGCACCATTCGATTTATATGTCAGATGAAGCTTTAGTCGAAACATGAATTTAGGGATTGGTTTGAGATATTTTTTATTGAGTATTTTGTGAGTTATGAATTTTCAAAACTGTGATTTTCGTTTTCTTCCTTACTGTCTACTTGCTTTTAAATAGGGAGGTAACGTGATAAAAGGAGATAGCATGTTTGAATAGTTGCGTGTGTTTAAAAGGAAGAGGGATGGCTGACAAGATAGGATATGTGACTGGTCAAAGTCAATATATTATTTAAATTACAATATACCTCGATTTACGTGACTTAAATTCTTGAACTCCTATTGAGGCATGCTGTTAGGCATTTATAATGTTATACCCCTATTCCGAACGCAATGGAAAAGGTTTCGAGTCCTAGTTCGATCGTATGGAGAAGATAGTTTTTTGGACCCAATTATTATATTGAATTTTCGATATAAATTTCAGTGCGTTTATATCTCGTACGAACAAACGATAACTCCAAACTATACGAAATTTGAAATCCGATAATAATACACTATTACGGATCCAATGGAACTAGTTTCGTCGAAATCCGAGACTATGCCCTAGAAGGCTATTATTAAATGTAAAATTAAACGATATAATTTTAAAACTGAACAAATCACTTTCAAATTCAATTTTAAAACTTTTATTGTCTTCATTATTATCAATATAAATTTTATAAGCCTTTAAATTATTTTTATCAAGCTTAAAACTCAAGATTCACTATTTTAACCAATTTTCCATTTATTAAATTCAATAATTTAACTATCCAATAAATAGTTATATTTGAAATTCAAGTTAAAAATTAACTTTTTTTAAATATTTAAAATCAATTAAATATTTTCAATTTCAAATACCCAAAATCCTGGGTCGTTACATTAATTCTCTTCGAATCTGAATATTTTATTTTCAAAATCCTATAATTTACCGCTTTACAATTATTATACTAAACTTCTCACATTATTTTACAATCAAATACCTACTTTTTGAAAAAATATAAAATTATTTACAGCTCTTCTTGATTCACACAAAATTTTACATTAGAGTCCATGCATTTAAATTAATTACATAATCTAAAATTTAAACTAATTGTTAAACTTAGTCTACTAATATTTATTAATATTAATAAACCTAAAAGATGAAAGTTTCAATATGTATACTAAATGAGCATCAACAAATTGGTAAAAAAAATCATTTAGATGCAAATATATATAAATCACATAACATAAATTATATACATTAATGACAATAATAAATTTCCAAATTTTAAAATAATTGTTAAAGTTCATGAACCAATATTTATTAATAAACATAAAAGATGAAAGTTTTAATATGCCTACCAAAGATGCATCAACAAATTGGTTAAAAAAAATATTTAGATGCAAATATATATAAGTAAATAATTAAAATTATATACATTAATGACAATAATAATTTTTTTTTATAATTTATTTAATAAATGAATTTATCATACATTGCACTTTAAAATTCTATTAAGTTCAAATACTTAATATTATTTTTACAATTACGTAGAAACATTTCTCAATTATCTTCTAATATTTTACATTCATATCCATATATTTAACTAATTGTGTAATTATAAATTTAAATTATTTAAATAAATATGTTTAACTAATATTTGTTAATCCCTCTAATAAATCCTAAAAGTATAAAAAAATTAATATATACAATATTCATATGTATAGGAAAAAAAATGATAAAATCATTTCTTCTTTATTCATTTATATAAAGATATTTAAATTGCACGACATAAATTGTATATATATAAATAATAATAATTCTTTTAATTTCTAATTCGTATATCTCAAAAAGTCATTGTATATTACATAACATAATTTCGTTTTGAATGATCTTCAAAAGATAAATTTATATTTTACAACATTACGATGTGAATGCACAGATTACATCAATATTAGATTATATAAACATTCTCACTTCAACATGTTATCATACCCATACCCAACTCATTTCAACTAAATGCGTTATTTTGCAATTATCAAAGTTGTAAGCATGACTCTCCTACATCAATATGAAATCTATGGTTAACTACAATGATAAAAAAAATTAAATGAAAACTAATTAATGAATAAAATTCACATGTGGATCAACTAGCTAACCATAAGAACGATGCTCTTCTCAATTACAAATATGTACAAAGTTGTTCTCAATTTTTTTTACGTTCAACTCCTTATATCTAATTAGTTATGGTGGTCATTAATTCAAATTATCTAAATAAATTCAATTATATAATTTTCATTAATCCATTTATAAATCCTATTAAAAAGATGACAATTCAATATATATACAACAATTATATTAATAAAATGGTAAAGTTACTTATTCACTCATACATATGAAAATATGCATCACATAACATATATGATTTATTATGTCATTAAGAAAAAACACAAATTATTTACATATACAATATCAAAAAATTTAATTTATAACTTTTTTGTGTAAGGGCATTAATTTTTAAAAGGTATTAGTTAGCGAGGATTGAACCTTCAACCCTATATTCAAGCATCACATGTCGTTTTAATTTATGATTAATATATCATGATAAATTTATCATAAATTGCATAATAAAATATATTTTAGCAATAATTAAATATAAATACTATTTTTTAATAATATTATTGTGTACAACGTACGGGTTACACACTATTATACATTGTATGGTTCATATTAAGTTTTAGATTAAGTGGAATATGACGAATTTGTATAGCGTGCAAAACATTATTTTTTGTATAAGTGTTTTACCACTTGTTTCATATGAATATGATATGAGTTTTTATTACTAGTTTCTACGTAGAATCTGTCTTTTTATCAACGTATTATCAAAGTAACAATGATTTTGTAATTGTTTTACCTGAATCCTAAAATAGTTATAAACAACTAATATGAAATTATTTTACAATGCAATTAATTGTGCTAGAAAAAGGTGTTTTTTTAGACATGTCTGTAACAACTTATGAGTACAATTAATTTAGTATTGACATGCAAACGTTAAAACTAATATTTCAAAGGGGATTTGGGCATTTCCTTTGCAACTAGCTGCTATTCTCACACCCATATTAATATTTCACATCTTATTTTGATTTTAATATTTAAAATTCGACAAGTTTTTGTAGAAATATTGTATCAATGAACAGTTTTCAATATTAAATTACAAACTTTATAATCTTTTAAATGATATATACTATACATATATAAATATCCAATCATCGATTTTCTTTTTAAATTGTAACATTCACATATAAATAACGTATTCAAAACTGCATCGTTCGAATGCAACTATAATTACATCATTCAAATCGCTAGATTTAAAAAAATATAGTTAAAAGTCAATTTCACATTTGATATGCAGTTATAACTGCATTTTCTTAATGTAGTTAAATTCTGTAGTACGATCAAATTTAATTGAATTTTCTTAATGCGTTTAAATTATAAAGTGCATTAATATTGAAAAAAATTATCAGATATAGCCAAAATTACTACTGCTCACATAAAGGCAGTTAAATTAATTCAAATAACGTAGTTAAAATATAATTGCATTTTCTCAAAGCATTCAAATATAACTGCATTTTTTGAGAGTGTTACTATTTACACCAACATAAACACTCACTAATACCACTTAAACATTTAATAAAATTAAATCATAAAAATTACTTCATACATCCACCTTAAATTTAAAAGTGGATTTAGAAGTAAACACATAGAAATAAAATGAAATGTAAACCTCAAACATAATTATTTTTTGTAACAACCACCCTAAAGCAGACTAAATTTCGACCCAATAAAAGCCTATTCAACCCTAGGCCCATTTAAAGGCGAGTTATTAGGTTGATAAAATTAAAACAATACACGGTACACGAAATTATCTATCTATATTTTTAGAATCTCAGGATAAAATATAATATCAAAAACAGGTGCCCATTTCATAAAGGAAACCATTTTAGAAACATAACATGTTAAATATTACAACATGTTTACATAAAGCCACTGTAATACAATATCTCAAAATAACATAACTGTCTGTACTGGGTACAATAAAATACTTAAAATATATAAATAGATAGATAACTGCCACAAGTCTTCGCCTCCACCTTCGTCTCCTAAATCATCCTTACTCTCTCTAACCTGTGTTGTGATGAGGAGTGGGTCAGAACAAAAAATGTCTGATGAAATAAAAATAGAAAGCTTTACCGTAATTGTACTTGGGCAGTATTATTTAAATAAGAAATGTGTCTTACGTACAAAATCACAATATATGTATAAAGTAAATTGTAAGCCCAAAGGCTCTTCCAATCCGACTATATAACTTATATATAAACTATACTATAAGCCCGAAGGCTCTTCCAGTCCAACTATATAACATTCATATAAAGTCAATTGTAGGCCCGAAGGTCCTTGCAACCCACTACACAAAAGTCAACTATATACCCGAAGCCCTTTCCAATCTGACTATACAACTATAACGTAACTAACGTTTACGATGTAAAAGAGAAGTACCCTGAAACACTTAATACATTTAGTGGAAGTTAGGTATACTCTGGTTAATTAAGACCTATAAAATAGGAAGATCCCCATCATTTAAGATCTAACACCAAGGTGGGTCCCTACATGGTTCTCTTTTATTGATATCGTAAGAAATCCTATTAGGCCACTTTATACTTCACCTAAAAAAGAGGCGGACCCTACCATAGCCACTTAATAACTCAAACCCAAAGCGGACCCCTCCTAAGGATTTCACCTACCGCATCCAAAATGTAATTTTTGACCCATAAAACCCACTAGCGATGTCTCACATTAGTCCGATTATTTGTAGGTACTAGTAGCTAGATTAACTGGGCAGGTTTTACATATAGAATTGGGGCTAACCCCAGGTCCATTGTGATTATTTATTATAAGCGATGTCCCACATTAGTTCGCACAGCCATACCACTGTAGCGAGATTTAACTGAGCAGACTTTCATGTAGCTTTGGACTAACCTCGTATCCTTATAACTTAGTCATAACTTATATGTATATCCATTAAATACATATATCATCCTACACGAATAATAATTGAACTCATATAAGGCATCCCCTTATTATGCCCCTAATTAGGGATTAATTCCCTGATTTACTCTAACTTACTTCGTACAAATTAATATTACTTAACTATTCTAATAATACAAATTATTACGTTCAATGCGCTATAATCAATACATACATACATACATACATACATATATATATATATATATATATTTACGTGTGCGAAATTTAGGGTCAAATCATTACATTACAACAATTCGATAATAATTTGCTCATAAGGTATTTTGAAATATCGATCTCATACAAATCTACAATTCTAAAAAGAACTGCTACTACTCATAACCAAATAATATAGATTTGTACAAACATGGAATACCTGCAACTTGTTTCATATTAGCACACTAGAATCCATTTTCTGTTTTAAAGAACAGATCCTCACAAATTAGATCTATTATGTTCAATTCACCTTTGGATACATCATTTTGGAGTGAGAAAGAAGTTCCTTATTGATTACGTGATAGAAATAGATGATGCAAACTACAAACAATTCAATTCATACTTTACACACCATTTCTAAATTATTTTCTCTTGAACTCTTTAACACTTCAATTTAAAAGAGAGAAATTAGGTTGAACAGACCTTAACTTTAATTTTCACATTGAAATTTTAAACTTTTAAACTCAAATTCAAATATTTGAATTTTAAACTCGAAAACTACAAACGTTCGTAACTTCTCCGATTGAACTCCGATTTTAATATTTTATATATGAAAATTAATCAAAAAATTACCACGGAAGCAATGATGCAACTCCCTTGACCAAATTCCAACATTAAAAAAATTATTTTTGTCCTTATTTTAATTTCTTATTAAATTTTACGGAGTGTTACATTATCCCTTCTTAAAAATGATTTCGCCCCCAAAATCACCAAGGGAAGATAGTGTAACACACACTCAATAGCCATGTTATACAACCAATTTGTTTACAATAATCTACACAACCATCTACTTAACCAAAAATGCAATGTGATTATGTATGCAAACATACTATAGGTGAGCTCAATCCTTGCGTAAATGGAAGATCGTGACATATAGGCATGTATGCAAGCATCCTAAATATACATAAAATCCTATATAAGTGTAAAAATAACAGTAAAAAGTGTGGCAACCATCTCCTACCATTCAATATAGCAACTACGATGCAACCAAAAACCTATATCTTTGGGTAGAAAAGTTTACGAAAGGAGAGCATGGGATGAGAAACATTCATCTTTTTTGGTGTTCCATGTGCTTTTCACCGAGTTATCTCCTCATCTACTCAATTCAACCTAATACCTTTGTTATGAAGCCTCTTAATACCGTGCTCCACTATACGAGGGAAGGGGGAGCATTAGGGGCGATAGGCTTCATTTCAACTTCAGTTAATCGATCAGGCTCTACTACAAAGGCAATATCATGCAAAGATTTCCTCAATAATTGGGACATGAAAGACATCATGGAATCCTGCTAACTAGTCCGAAAGCTCCACCCAATAAGCAAGTTTCCCTCACCCACTCTAAAATTGGAAGGCTCAACGAACCTAAGCGCCAACTTCCCAGAAGTATCAAACCTCATAACTTTTTTTAAGAGGGGAAACCTTAAAGAATACCATGTCCCTAACTAAAAATTCTAATTCCTATCTTCGTCTGTCAGCCTAGGACTCCTGATGGTCTTATGCGGCCTTCAACTGTCGCTTAAACACTTCTACCTTCTCTGAGGTCTTCCAAAATCCATGATCCAAGCTTTTCCCAAATTCTCAAAATTCTTGTTCACTCTTTCCGTCTAACCGTCGGTCTATGGGTGTTAAGCGGTACTAAGATCCAAAGCCGTTTCCAAAGCAAATTGTAAACTCCTCAAAAATTCCCCAGTGGACAAAGGGTCTCCGTCACTAACAATGCTAACTGGAACTCCATGGAGCCGCACCACTTTCTTGACATAAATCCGTGCTAGAGAGGCTGCAATCCTATCACTTCCAACAGACATAAATCGAGCCAATCTACTATAACCTAAATAGCTTCATTGCTTCAGGGCAACCCATCTATAAATTCCATCGATATATGCTCCTAATTCCAAGTTGGAACCTCCAATCGTAATGATAACCCTCTGGGCTTTCCTTGCTTAGCTTTAATCCTTTGGCACGTCAAACGTATGGAAATAAATTCAGCGACTCTCTCTTTATCGTTGACCAATTAGAAAATTATCTTCATATCCCTATACAACTTATCACATTAGGGGTGAATGGTGATACTCCACAAGCTTTGGGTTTGAAGCATTCTAATCTAATTTCCTTACCAACTTCCAGTCTTATCTTCGGTTCATCGCAAGTTAAGCGTCCTTATGAAATTTTCTTATTTACGATGTTCCGTAATATAGTTTTATTTCATGGTCTAACCCCATCCCTAAAATAAATATAGTGATAAAACAGGAACATGGCAACTAGCGATTTCAACCCAAAAACCCGAAAAGAAAATTTTGCTGAAAGCTACCCTAAATTATTAACTAGTGTTAAATATGTCTAGGTCCTAACGCTCCTTACTAATTTAAAATGTAAATTCCTCGAATGTTATTCCATGTGACGACCGCCCATGACCCCTGCACCGAATCTAGTGATAGTGCGCTGTAAAGTGTGCCAGGCGACCATGGACGATTGTCAGGGTAGATTAAAAACAACAGAATCTATCGTATTACTCACAGCGCATGGACAAAATACAATAGAACATATATATAGTGAAGCTTTACAGAATAAAATGCCATCATATAAAACTTCATAATAGTTGAATACAAGCATCCAAATAGCCAATACATCAAGCCTCACTACATAACACTCAGAGAATACAAAACAGCGGAACATCCAGTACATATAATAAGAAGATAATATGCAACCCTCCAGCTCGTCTTCGATATCAGCATCGTGAGAAGAGAACAGCACCTGTCACTTGCTACCTAGTCTGCCCGTCCCAAAAATGGACGAACAGCCCAAGGCAATAAGAATTAAAACATAAAGCCTTGAGTCAGACAACACTCTTAGTGAGCAGTAAATTAACTAACAACATACCAAAAGAGCATAAAGGAAAAGGAATAGGAAATGCAACCCTCCCACTCCACCTCTTTCTACAGTGATAGCCCCTAGACACACACTAAGTAGAAGCAACATAGCAGAGCATACAATTTGAGGTAAAATAATAATCATTCGAGTTAAGGGCGATGTTTTCCAAGTACCAACTCCAAGGTCTATACCAAGGTCAGATAAGCACCCAGGAAATACCGCTCTTAAAACCGAATGACGATACAACCAAACATCCATGACTCTGGCTATCACTGTTATCATTGCTGCGATATCACCGTTAATTGAATGACCGGCACATTCTTTCAGCCGTCCATCAAGGGCTAATGGTAACCCTGGTTCTAGACATAACTCCCGCACGTCATCGTGACCCGTGCCTAGGATTATCGAATCTACCCAGAGTACTTGACCATCAACTTAGTCTTTTGGGCGTCCCCATGTACTCTTGCTTAGAGCATGCTAGAACCTTCAACAACGATGAGATCTCAACCTCCTAGTCATCCTCCTCGACGACTATTTCCATACTAGCTCAAGCGCCTCTCGAGCATCCATTATCCTCAACTCGAATCATATCACCGAGTTATCAACATGCTTGGAATGATCCCGTCTGGATTAGACCAAGTCTTCATCACATGATGCCTCGCTTCATTACATCCTGGCAAAGCCTCATCTCAACATCACATCATCAAATCTATGCATAAGAGCTTCATCATCCCGCTACATATGCCACGAGCAGCTTTCCCAATCCAAGAGCCTTTCCCTTAGCTTTTGAATCGTCTTCGGTCTAAATCAAACCATCAATCATCTAATTCATAACAATCAATCAAATCAAACATTAATCCAAACAATCAAGCATTCAAACAAGATCTAAATAGACAATTATCACAATAATGGCATTTTCGTAATTAAAGAGTTGAAAGTCCAATAAGCATGAAAACATGAATTATATCCCTACAAACTTGATGAATGAACTTGCATAGGTTAACATATGATAAAATGGATGTAACATCATCATGAACAATGGATCTATATGGATCTACACTTAGGATGAAGAAAATGCATGGAAATCACTATTTTAACACCAAATCGAGCCAACAATCCGATATACTCCTTTGGATCCGTGTGAGAGATAATCACCACTCACCAAATCACCTAAACAACCACAAATCTACACGCTTCAGATCTGGACAGCGAAGGATCGAGCTTGATCAATCACCAATCCGCTTCAAACGATGAAATCTCTCTATAAAAGATGAAGATCTTCAACTTTAGCTCTTGGATCTTCGATCTTAATCTTCGATTTGGATGAAAGGAAGCACTAGATTAGAGTGGAGAAAAGAAGTGAAGAAGTGTAGAAGTCGAGCTCTCAAAATGGCAGCACTTCGTCGCTTCAAAATCCGGATCCCAAAAAGTGAGAAAAACCCATCCTATTTATAGCAGAAATTCCTTAAGTCGAAGTTTGGTTATCTCCTTAAGTCGTTCCCGACTTACGACCTAAGCCCCCTACGACTTAACAAAACCCAGCGACCTAACAAGAACATCTGCGACCTAACAACTCAGGCGCTTCAACGACTTAAAGGCTTCGACTTAACTCCACCAGCCTACGACTTAAGAATGCGCGTGACCTACGACTTAACACTTAGCAGAACCGCATCCATACGACCTATAGGCCCATGCGACTTAACAGCTCACAACTAAACACGGCTTACGACTTAAGAATCATGCGACCTAACACTTAAATTACCCTAGCGACCTAACAACTTACACTACAAAACAACTCACGCGACCCAGCACTTAGGTAAAACCCAGCGACCTAACAACTCACGCGACCTAACACTTATGCAAAACCCAGCGACCTAACAACTCACGCGACCTAACACTTATGCGACCTATCTCCTTAGGTCGCTAACACGGTATAACTCCTTAGGTCGCTAACACGCCAACTCCTTAGGTCGCTAACACGGTAACTCCTTAGGTCGCTAACACGCCAACTCCTTAGGTCGCTAACACGGTAACTCCTT
Source organism: Allium fistulosum (assembly GCA_030737815.1). Taxonomy (NCBI): domain Eukaryota; kingdom Viridiplantae; phylum Streptophyta; class Magnoliopsida; order Asparagales; family Amaryllidaceae; genus Allium; species Allium fistulosum. The sequence continues at coordinate 1,132,031,922 of CM060906.1, read as the reverse complement.
AACTCGCCAGAAACTCTAAAGTCTCCTCCTTTTAGGTCGTCTACGACCTAAACCCTTACCATCCATCACACGACCTAACTCCAAACCTTAAGGTCACCAACCCCAACATTCTTAGGTCGGTCACGACTTAGCTCTTAGGTCGTTCTCGACCTAAGACTTAGACAAATTATGCCTAAAATCTGAACTGACTTGAAAATGCTAAAATTCCAGATTTTTTTGACAATCTTGTCGATCCGTAAAAATACGGGTCGTTACATTCCAACATTACCCACCTTTCTAAATTTTCCTTTTTAGTTCTAATAATTATCCATTACCCATAATAACTGGTCATTAATGTCAAAATTGACAATCTATCATCAATCCTTATTTAATCTCTTTAAATCCATTACCGGTTTCAAATCTAATTATAATGAGTACTCAATCCTTCCATAAATACCATATTAGATTCCTTAATCAGTCCATCATTTAATCCATAATTTCCCTGTTTTATAAACTTTCGACATCAAAGATTTATTTTTTCTTCAAAATATTCAAAAAAATCTTCTATAACTTTAAACAATGAAAAGTGAAGTAGACAAAGTAAACCCCTTTCCAACATTTTCCTATCCCATTCCTATCATTTCTCTCCTACATTATCTATAACTAGATTACTAATCATATTTTATAAGTTCCTAGCGCTATTCCTATCCAAATCTCCCACTATTGCATTTGCTTATATTTTTCCTAGTTAAATGGCTTCTTCATTATTTTTAATCAAGTTTCATTTCCATTTTAAAAAGAAGAATTTTAAAAAACTTCCAAATTTATGAAATAGGAAAAATCGTCAATTCCAGCCTACGCTCTACTTTACATTTATTTCAAAAAGAAAAATCACTTTATCTAAAAATCTTTACACTAGAAACTTTTTTACCCAACAAATTTTTAGACTAAGTGTTTCAAAAATGAAAACTCTTTTTTATCAAAAACCTTTTTTAGTAACAATTTTTGACTCCACGACTTCTTTTTAAGTTATGATTTTCCAAATTTTCTTACCTTTCCATCAAAACAACAACTTCTCAATAAATCATTTGAAAACTTATTCAAAAAATTTCAAGGAAATTTCTAAAAACAACTTTTTATCCAATCCTTCATGTGGGGTTAAATTTTAGAAAATCTTTTTCAAAACGAGAGCTTCTTAATAATTGTTTTCTCTATTGCATTTTCTTCTTCTTTCCTCCTTTACTTTAAAATGTTTACAACTATGCTACTCGTAGTAATTAATTACTACCTAATATGCTTATCTACTATTTCTGTAAATGTAATAAATGATTATTCTTCTAACCGAACAATTTATAAAGACATTTGTTTATTCATTCTCTTTCCTATTATCTTTCAATGGTTTCTCTAACAACCTCTTTAATTAGTTCATTCATATCCTAATTAAATTATTGTAACTTTCTATTTATTGCACATTTATTGCCTATTAATTTTAGAGTTATAATCTTTTCCATTTACATTCCTTATGATGTGACCTCCGTCATATATTCCTTACTCTATTTATTTTTTCCAACCCATAGTCGCCTCTCCCATCTTTTCGAAATATGGTTGCGAATACTTTTATAGTTGAAATTTACAAAGTAAGTCCTAATTAAGTATACCATATATTTATATATAGAATGGTTTTGAAAAATACTTTCAAAAATAACAATATGGCACTCTTACATATACTTGTCGTCATTGATCGAGTAACTTAGGTTTCGATACCACATGTAACAACCCATCTCAAAACAGACCTAATTTCGACCCAATAAAAGCCCGTCGAACCTTAGGTCCATCTCAAGGCGAGCTGTTAGGTTGATAAAATTAAAACAATACATAGAGTTATCTATCTATACTTTTAGAATCTTACAGCGAAATTGATAAAATATAATATGAGAAGCAAATATCCATTTCATAAAGGAAACCATTTTAGAAACATAATATGTTAAAAATTACAACATGTTTACATAAAGCCACCATAACACAATATCTCAAAATAACATACTATCTATATTGGGTACAATTAAATACTTAAAAAGCTTAAATAGATAGATAACTTCCACAAGTCTTCACCTCCACCTTCGTCTTCTAAATCAGCCTTACTCTCTCTAACCTATGTTGTAATAAGGAGTAGGTCAGAACAACAAATGTCTGGTGAAATGAAATTATCAAACTTTACCATAATTGTACTTGAGCGGTATAATTTAAATAAGAAATACATCTTATGTATAAAATCACAACATATATATAAAGTCAACTATAAGCCCGAAGGCTCTTCCAGTCCAACTCTATAACAAACTTATAAAGTCTGTTGTAAACTTGAAGGCTCTTCTAGTCCAACTATATAACATTTGTATAAGGTCAACTTTAGGCCTAGAGGCCTTCCTGCTGGACTAAACAAAAGTCAGCTGTAAGCCCGAAGGCCCTTCCAGTCTGACTACACAACTCTAACATAACTAACGTTTATGATGTAAAAGAGAAGTACCCCGAACCACTTAATACCTCTTTAATGGAAGTTTGGCAGACTCTGATAATTTATGACCTATAACATTGGCAGATTCCCCGTCATTTAAGATCTAACCCAAAGGCCGGACCCTACATGGTTCTCTCTTATTGACATTGTAAGAAATCCTATTATGCCACTTACTACTTCACCTACGAAAGAGGCAGGCCATACCATAGCCAGTTAATACCTCAAAACCGAAGTGGACTCCTACTAAGGATTTCACCTACCGCATCCAAAACACAATTTATGATCCCTAACCCACCCGTGATGTCTCACATTAGTCTAACTATTCGTAGGTACTGGCAGCCAAATGAGCAAGCTTTCTCTACAGAAATGGGACTAACCTCGCATCCACTATGGTTATTCATTATAGATGATGTCCCATATTAATCTACAAAGCCACACCGCTGGTAGCCAGATTTTACTGGGCAGACTTCCATGTAGTTTAGGACTAACCTCGCATCCCCATAACTTAGTCATGACTTATATGTATATCCACTATATACATATATCAACCTACACGAAAAGTAATTGAGGTCATATAAGGTATCCCCTTATTACACTAATTGATATTACTTAACTATTCAAATAATACTAATTATTATGTTCAACATGCTATAATCAATACATTATGTTATATACATACATATATTTGTGTGTGTGTGTGTTTGTGTATATATACTTAAGAAAACTCTAGGATTTTAGCTGTTATCTTTTCGTTTACCAAAATTTCCTAAGGCATATATCAAACACAAATAAATACTATTAAATTACAAAAATGTGAAAAACTTGATATTTCCACTCATAGAGAATTATTTTCTTCCTAACTGGATTTGATTCCTGTAACGACCCGTAATTTTCGATAACTTAAATAATAAAATTTGATAAGATTTTCGAATTTAATATAGTGGAAATCAAAATTTATGATTGACAAATGGGAATTGTTTGAGTATGACTTAATAATATGGTTTGAATATTAGTAACCACTATATTATTGTAACGTTAATAAATTGAATTAATATGAAGTTAATTTGGTTATAATCGGAAATAAGGAATAAATCAAAATATTGGAGTTAATGTTGGAAGTATCTATTGTAAATGAAATTGGTTGTATTTGGAATGTGCAATATGTTGTGGCAAGTAATTTAAGATTTTGGTTGTAAATTTATTTGTATATAGGGTTTAATATATAGGAAATTGATTTACTAAGTTAGTCTAAATTTTATTTGGATTAGAATAAAGTTTATGAACTTTTAATATTGAATTAAAAGAGGATATATAAAAATTGAATATTTAATATTTTAATTAACTTGTCAAAATTGAAATTTTGCAAACTGTTTCGGATTTCAACGAAACTAGTTACATCTGATCCGGAATGGTATATTATTATATGGTTTCAAATTTCGTATCAAACGGATTTACCGTTTGATCGTACAACGTTAAAACACGTAGAAATTGTGTTAATAATTTAAATCGATATAAATTGATTTTCAAATGATAACTTCTTTATACGATGGAATTATGGCCTGTAACCTATTCCATTGTGTTCAGAAATATCGAAAACCTTTGTTTCGATATATAGAATGTTCTATATCGCTTCAGAAATAAAAATGGGCTCTGTTTGTGTATTTGTAGCTTTAGAAATTATTTAACTAATTAAATTCTGAATTTAATATGATAGAAAATGATGTCGTAAGATGATTTAAGTTTTATATAAATAAATAAAAATTAAGATGGTTAACATTTAAGATTGAATTTAAATGTGAAAACTTTGAAATTGAAATTTATATTGTAATTAACGAGAAAAATAGCCATTTTGGCAACGATCTCGGATTTCGACGAAACTAGTTTCATCAGATCCGTAATAGTGAATTATTGTAGGATTTCAATTTTCGTAGCAATCGGACTTGTCGTTTAACCGTGCGAGCTTGAAACGCGAAGAAATTTAATTTCGAATTTAATTAAAATAATCGACTTTAAAAAAAGCTATCTTCCATATATGATCGAATTAGGCCTCGAAACTTGTTCCATTGCGTTTGGAATGGGGGTAAAACATTATGAACGCCTGGCGGCACGTCTCGATTGGAGTTCGGACGATTTTGGACCTACCTATATAAATACGCACGCAAACCGAGACAGTTTTATTATTATTTTATATCAGAAATCCTAATTTCAAACCATGGCCGCCACCTATTCCATGGCCAAAAATTGCTGATCTTCTTTCCTTAATATCTCTCAATCCGTTCAACGAAATCAAAAAATTCCAAAAGCAAAAGTGTAGATCTCGACGAGCTATTCGAATCCATACGGTTGATTGCTGCTAATACATCATAGATTTTCCGAGATTTGAGATTGAAGGATGCATGTATTTTCTTGGATTGCGTGCAAACGACGGCGAATGACGCGATGAAACTTGGCGCGTAGACGGCTCTCAAGGTGGCGCACATAGTGGTGGTCGCTGATCAATCTCTGGTGGCTGATCTTTGCGTGTGTGTGGAGGTTGAAAGGATAAGGGTGGATTCGGCTACGATCTGGGATTGAGAAGAAGAAAGTAACGTAATTTTTTTTTTAATTATTTCATAAGAATATATATCGTATAACTTCTAATTAGCATATCTTTTGCATACGAGCTCGGATCGACGCACGGTTTTCTCCGTTGCGTTCGTATCAAAATTCCGGACAACATGGAGCTAGTTTGGCTGCATTCCGAGACTGTTCAAATTTGGGCCTTTATTTGGATTTTAAATCGTTGATAAATCAAAGGTGGGTGTTTATACGCTCACGCTTGACTAAATATGTTATGTTAGTTAATATGAATTCATTAGTTAATATGAATGTTTCTGGTTGCTAGTTAGTAGTTTAAAATTGATGTTTAGTTGAAATTTAATCGAATTGGATTAAATTGTTATTTAAATTAATGTTGATATTTAATTGTTAGTTAAATACCCATCTATGATAACCAGTTATTTGTTATGACCTGTTGATTGAATGATGAATTATGATGTTTGTTGATGGTTGATGTTTGGTACGTTAAAATTGTTATTCCAATTAAATATGACATTCATTGCAGTTAATATCCATTCGATTTACTATTAAATTCCAATTTGCAAGTTTATACCTGTTAATGATAATAAATAGTCTATTGATGTTTATTGATTGATGTTTGAAATGTTTGAATTATTATTTCAGTTAAGTATGACCTTATTTCATTTAATCGTCATTTAATTAGCATGAACTTATAAATTGCAAGTTAATAACCATTATTGATAATCAATTAAATTATGTTATCTATTGTCTGATTTGGATGATGATGTGATGGATGTTTAACTATTGATATTTGGATATTTGAATGTTGTGTTTATTTTATGTTGTTCTAATACGGCAAGTTCCCATAGTGTTTATTTCATTTTATATTTATATTTAATTAAAATGGGATCGGGTTGAAATGATAAATACCCAATTAAACAACCTGGCCTAGGATAAACAATTAAAATAAGAAACCCGATTGGTCAACAAATTGTTTCGAAATTAATTAACAAACTTAATGGATTTAATTTAGAACTTATAAATGATTTTACTCGAGTTTAAATGAAATAAATTAATGGATTTGATTTGAATAAACTAATAAATTTATTTGAATTGTAATAGAATAAATAAATGAATTGATTTGAGTTTATATGGAATTGGATTAAGTAAAATTTAAAGTTAAGTAAAAATTTAAGATCTATAGACTTGGTTTTGATTAAACGGATTTGAGACTTGATAATGAAATTTAATTTAAGATTAAATGGAATTTGACATAAGCGGAATTTAAACTAAGTAAAGTTTGCGAATTTGATTAAGTGATAATTTAAATACAAAATGATTTTAAATTGAGTGAATTAGTTTAATTATGATTTTGTAACTTGGTTACGAAGTTAAATTGTTTGAAACTTGTTGAGAAAAATAAAATTGTGTTAATTAATCAATGAACTAAATAAAGTGAAATAGGATTCTTTAATAGAAATTGAATTTGATTTTGTAAACGGGTTAACTAAAACTATTTTGATTTAAAGAGGATTTAGTTAATGAAATTGATTTAACCGAATTTATAATTATATTTAATGAAGTAATGAATGTAAACATAAATGTGAATGAATCGAATTTTGTTTAAATGATTTTGAATTAAATTAAGAATAAAATTAAATCCATTGAATATGAAATAAATTTAATAAGTGAAATTGGAATCTTATTAAACTGAAATTGAATACTTGAATTGATTTGCTAAATAAATGTTGAACTAAATTTATTTGGAAATATGATTTAACTATTGAAACGAATTGAATTATGAAATAGTCAAATTTGAAAGTAAATTTGAAGTTGACTTTTGATTTGATTTGGTTTGAACTTTAAATATTAAATGACCATCGGTGTAATAATACGTAGTTATTAAAGAGACCGGGATCGGATATGGACATACTCTCTGTCGATACCGAAAACCACTTTAATAACTAATATACGCGGAGTGTTGATCCAGAATGAAGTGGATGGTTTTGGTGAACACGTTGATTGAAGAAAGAGAACAATTTTGGATGACCCTTGATATGACTAAAACAGGAGCCCTGTCGGACCATTAAGGTTCGCCACCTCTAGCGGACACACTTCTTCGTTACCATATCTATTACTTTTGTGATTCGATTTGGGTGCACCCCTCGATTATGGGAGTGTTGTTTCGCGGTGTTGGGGTAGTAGCTGCTATGCCCAACATCGGTCTGGATGACACAACTACTAGTATCCTAATTGGTATCGCCTCATGTACCTTGTCATACTGATTATCCTATTCGCGACCACTACGATTTTGATTTGTGTTATACCTATGGGGTACCCTCTGATAACCACTAGTTTACGGTGGGGCTTACGGTGCTGTATAGACTATGACATTTATAAACTGTGTTAAGGGTGGAATGGGCCATGACTTAATGCTAGGAATGATATTTTACTTTATGATAGACATTATTGTATATAGCGTATTCTATTATATAGTAGATAGTTTAACGGATCCTTAGGAGATGGAAATCCCGAACATCTCTTAAGTTAATGCACGCACGTTAAACACTGGATATGAGATGTCTAAAACCCGTAAACATCTCCGACGCTGTCACACTCATATTTACTTATTCGATTTAACTTACATGAGATATTTTAGTCCTGACTCGAGTGTTTTGTCTTTTCATTACGCTCGGGTCAGCCTGAGCATTTCAGATAAGGTTGAAGATCTATTCTGGAGGATGAAGATGGAGTTTGGTATTACATCATTTGTATTCTACTACTGTATTATTTTTCCACTACATTGTGGTATTATCTCTGATATGTATGTAACTCTGATTTATGATGTATAATAATAATCAAATTTATTTATTTAACAGCTTCATGAACTGTTATTTTATTATTATATCTTGTTCCTTCCACTGCGAGATTCTGAGTTTGTTTCTGTTCTTTCTTTTCTTATTTAACCCCAATAACTATCGGTATTTTGGATTGGTTGAGTCGGCATGTGTGTATGTTTTGTCGACTTGAACGGTCAAAAATGTAGGTCGTTATAGTTGGTATCAGAGCTTTGGTTTAGATTACCTTGGCTCTAGTGGGGAATAACTCATTGAAATAGGGTTAAACCTTATGAATGAGTTTTAGTGTATATGAGAGAGCGTAATTGTAATTTTGATATAAAAATGATTTTATATTGTGTTAATTTGTTCCGTTGAGTATTTATGAATTCTGGTTGGTACTTGGGACGCCAAGGCATCGATAGGAATTTCTAAACACTCGAATAGGACAGATTGACATAATATTGTTTGGATTATATTTTATATATAAAAGAATTATCTTAAAAATTTATAAATTTTGATTGTATTGGTTGTTAGGAGATAATAATATTAGATTATCATCGTTTATTGTTGATTAGTCAATATTTCTAACTATTGACTATTGGATGATTTTAAGAAATGAATCCTGTAAATATGATTGACAATGAATATAAATGGTAAATAAAATAAAATAAAAATGAATTTAAATTAAGATGGAGAATTTAAATTCCGGTGTTTTGAAAATTTATTAACAAAAATTTGAAATGTATAATATAAGTATTATATGATAGTATATTCGATTAGAAATTGTTTTCAAAGGATTTCAAATGAAGTAAGTGTTATACTCCCCTCTTGACACTAGAGAATGATTTCGGTGATGAGTGCACGCATCATCGATGTTTATTTTCGAGAGTCCAAGTGGGGGAGATCACTTAATAGTTTTTTTCTAAACCCTATTTTGATTAAAATTGAATTTTATTTTGTATTCTCTATAGTATGACTTGATATATATTAATATAAGTATATATTATTTCAAACTTGATTTGAAATGAAACCGGAGTTGAAATTCTTAAGTTCTTTAATATTTAATGACTTTAAACTATTGAAATAAACAAATACTTGAATCATTAAGGAACTTCTGAATTGAAAAATAAGGGATGAACCTAAGTGTTAAGTGAAAATAGATTGAAGTAGGAAACCCTTAGAATAAAGGAGTATAAATTTGAAATAAACTAGAAACTGTAAACTTGATTAGTGTTCAATTTGATTCAATAGCATATATATATAACTTACCAAAATATTTAAAAAGTTCAAAATGTCTATATGAATAAGTGATTGGATAATATACAAGTATAGGTATGAAAAATGAAATATGAATTTAATTAGTGGTTTGCAAATATGAATAAAACTTAAACCGTGAAAATAAATGATATATAGTTATGTTATGTTATGAAATTGAATTCCAATAAGTTAAGTGAATATATTGGACCAATAAAATAAACTAGCAAATGGATTATTAGATTTATATAACTTATGGAAGTTAATGAAATGAACGAACAACATTTTGTTGAATGAATAAATTAATAAAATGAATCAAATGAGATAGGATGAAAATTTTTGAACACTTTTGTCAATTAAATAAATAAGGGAATTTTGTGTAAGTTAGAATGTGAACAAATGAATATAAGTAGAATGAAATATTTGTGTAAATAAAAACGAATTAAAACAAATGAGATATGTACATTATACCAAATTAAATAAAAAAAGTAATTCTTGGTTGTTGTTGTGGTTATTGTTGGTTTATGGAATGTTTGGAAAAGTAAATAAATTCAATATGAATTGAAAATGAATCAATTAGATGTAAATAGGTGTTACAAATTATGTGCAATTGAATTGAATGAAAATGCATGTAGAGATTAATGAATATATTATTAATCAAATAAACGTAGAAGAGTTTAATGTAAACCAATTGAATTGAAAGAAAATCATGTGAATTAAGGGAAACTAACCAATTGAATATCAATGTACTGAATTTGAATAAATCAAACGTTAATGAAATGAATATTAGCAATTGAATAAAAAATTTGAAATACTCAAAGCGAGCTGAAATGAAATAGCCATAACTTTTAAATGGTTGAATGGAATTCGACGATCTTGGACTTTACGGAAAGCCTAGAAACTGTGCTACATCTTTTGTTTAGAATGTTTTCATAAATACCTTCTTCCACTAGTCTTAAAACACCAATATTAGTCGCTGGCCTGGGCGAAGTAGAAATCTAAAGCACCTTAGTATTCTCGCCATAACTTTTTACTGGTGTATCAGATTTTGACGATCTTGCACTTTCTGGAAAGCTTAGAGCCTATGCTCCAACTTTTGTTTTATAAGCCTTTCCTATTTCTATCATTTAGGAGGTCGAAAATCTGAAATTACATTTCAGGCCTGCGCTACTTGCCCGTGGCTGAAGGGTATCATTTTAGTAAAACGGCCGTAACTTTTGAACGGTTGGTCCGAATTCAATGATTTTGGACATTCCGGAAAGCCTGAAACAAATGCAGCAACTTTCATTTAGATTCCCTTACAAAATTTCATCGTTTAGGGGACTAAAAACTTGGATTTGTTCGCTGTCCTGAATTTAGAATCTCAGTTTTGAAGTTAAAATATGTTATATAAATGTTGTATATGCTAAGTATATCAATCTACCTTATATACTTGGTTATCATTGTTTGTTGAGTATTTTAGTAGGTGACAAAGGGTTGCGCTTCGCTTGTGGAGCTCGCTACTGCGCTTAATGCAAAATGTAAGTTAAATGGCTAATAAACGCTAAAAAAGTACGTATATCGAATTATATATCGTATTTTGGTATTATATATTGTTTCCCCATGGTTTGGGATGCCTCATCATTGAGATGAGATGTATATTGTGATTATATATGTATTGTAATTTTTCCGAACCTAGCCGCGTAAAGGAGACTCTGTCGAAATTTTCCATGAATTTAGGACTTAGAAAATTTTGGTTGGGATTGGAATAATCCATAGTAATATATTAAACTGTTGGTATAAGTTAATGTTTCTAAGTTGAGTAGAAGTTATATTATTAAATATACCATATGATAAATCCCTTACTACGCCTTTTCGCGGACGAAAAGTTTTGTGTGGGGGAGAATGTAACGACCCGTAATTTTCGATAACTTAAATAATAAAATTTGATAAGATTTTCGAATTTAATATAGTGGAAATCAAAATTTATGATTGACAAATGGGAATTGTTTGAGCATGACTTAATAATATGGTTTGAATATTAGTCACTACTATATTATTGTAACTTTAATAAATTGAATAAATATGAATTTAATTTGGTTATAATCGGAAATAAGGAATAAATCAAAATATTGGAGTTAATGTTGGAAGTATCTATTGTAAATGAAATTGGTTGTATTTGGAATGTGCAATCTGTTGTGGCAAGTAATTTAAAATTTTGGTTGTAAATTTATTTGAATATAGGGTTTAATATGATCAACCCTTAGGCATCTTTCTTTGCTTTATGCTAGATTAAATCTTTATAACATTGATAATGATAATGATTTTATTAGTTGGGAATGGGATAAGAGTAAGAAATATACTCCAAACTCTTTTTATAGATTTATCAATTTTTCGGGTACTTTAAATAACTCTTTTAAATACATTTGGAAATCTAATGCTCCTCCTAAATCCAAAATTCACATGTGGTTAATATTTCATGGAAAACTTAATACAATAGAATTTTTAAAGAGAAAAAACATTCAAATTGATAATAAATGTTATTTTTGCAATCTGCATCTTGAGGACATAAATCATCTATATTATGATTGTTTGGACTCTAATTACATCCTAATTAATACTCTTCAAATTTTTAATTTTAATATAATAAATAATATTCTGGACTGTGAATTCTACTGGAAAAATTATAGATTCAAATTCAATAAAAATATTAGATTTTTAGTAGACACTTTATTTATTATTATTAGTTGGTTTATTTGGTTTGAGATAAACCAAAGAATTTTCAACAATAATAATAGTCATCTTAACAAATTGATTTTTTCAATTTCTACATTTTGTTTTAATTGGATTTCTAATCCCAAATATAATTTAGCTAAAAATATCATTTTCAAATGGTATCTTAACAAGGTAAGTTATAATATTAACTTTTTTAAACATAACAATAATTTTTTTAGCTCTAATAATAGTATTATTAATATTTTTCCAAATTTAAATGATAATTTCACTTTAAATCATAGTTTACTTATGATCAAAGATAACTAAGTGTGACCCGTCTCAATTTTTGTTCTATTCTCTCTTTTTTAGGTTTTATTTCATTCCTTATAAATACATATATATATATGTATATTTACTATACAAATATACATATATATATGTATCATTCTAATTTTTTCCTAGTCTTGTTTCAGATATAGGTTTTTGGGAGAGAGGTTATCAGTTTCTTTTTGCAGGTTTCTCTTGTATTCAGATTGATGGATATCAGATTGTAGAGAGGTCATCAGAGCAGAGTTTCTTCATCCAGGACTTCCTGTAGTTACCCCCACAGATATATGATTCTGATATCTTCATTATGGTGTATTTTGGTCATATTTCTCTAGATTTTGACACCCCTTCTCCTTGTTCAGAGCCTTCAGAGTGGTCTCTCTATTCACCAGATCCTTTTCAGAGCAGATGCTTATGGAGTACTTTGTTGTATTCTCTTCAGTCTTTTCTTTTCTGGTACTTCTAACATCTTAATATCGGGCGGTGGCTATGCCGGAGCTTGATATTGAGGTGTGATGGGTGGTGGCCTTGCCGGAACTAATCTTAGGAGTATTTGAGATTAGCTATATGTATTTTTACTCTTGTTACCTGCCAGGCATGTTGGCAGCTCCTTATCGTTTGTGTTATATATATATTCACATGTGTGCTCTCCTCTACGCATAGAGGATCACACATTTTTCTCAAAAAAAAATATAGGGTTTAATATATAGGAAATTGATTTACTAAGTTAGTCTAAATTTTATTTGGATTAGAATAAAGTTTATGAACTTTTAATATTGAATTAAAAGATGATATATAAAAATTGAATATTTAATATTTTAATTAACTTGTCAAAATTGAAATTTTGCAAACTGTTTCGGATTTCGACGAAACTAGTTTCATCGAATCCGGAATGGTATATTATTATATGGTTTCAAATTTCGTATCAAACGGATTTACCGTTTGATCGTACAACATTAAAACACGTAGAAATTGTGTTAATAATTTAAATCGATATAAATTGATTTTCAAGTAATAAATTCTTTATATGATGGAATTATGGCCTGTAACCTATTCCATTGTGTACAGAAATATCGAAAACCTCTGTTTCGATATATAGAATGTTCTATATCGCTTCAGAAATAAAAATGAGCTCTGTTTGTGTATTTGTAGCTTTAGAAATTATTTAACTAATTAAATTCTGAATTTAATATGATAGAAAATGATGTCGTAAGCTGATTTAAGTTTTATATAAATAAAAAAAATTAAGATGGTTAACATTTAAGATTGAATTTAAATGTGGAAAATTTGAAATTGAAATTTTATATTGTAATTAACGAGAAAAATAGCCATTTTGGCAACGGTCTCGGATTTCGACGAAACTAGTTTCATCGGATCCGTAATAGTGAATTATTGTAGGATTTCAATTTTCGTAGCAATCGGACTTGTCGTTTGACCGTGCGAGCTTGAAACGGGAAGAAATTTAATTTCGAATATAATTAACATAATCAACTTTTAAAAAAATCCATCTTTCACATATGATCGAATTAGGCCTCGAAACTTATTCCATTGCGTTCGGAATGGGGGTAAAACATTATAAACGCCTAGCGGCACGTCTCGATTGGAGTTCGGACGATTTTGGATCTACCTATATAAATACGCATGCAAACCGAGACAGTTTTATTATTATTTTATTTCAGAAACCCTAATTTCAAACCATGGCCGCCACCTATTCCATGGCCAGAAATTGCCGATCTTCTTTCCTTAATATCTCTCAATCCGTTTAACGAAATCGAAAAATTCCAAAAGCAAAAGTGTAGATCTCGACGAACTCTTGGAATCCATACGGTTGATTGCTGCTAATACATCATAGATTTTCCGAGATCTGAGATTGAAGGATGCATGTATTTTCTTGGATTGTGTGCAAACGGCGGCGAATGACGCGATGAAACTTGGCGCGTAGGTGGCTCTCATAGTGGTGGTCGCTGGTCAATCTCTGGTGGCTGATCTTTGCGTGCTTGTGGAGGTTGAAAGGATAAGGGTGGGTTCGGCTACAATCTGGGATTGGGAAGAAGAAAGTAACGTAATTTTTTTTTATTATTTAATTATTTCATAACAATATATATCGTATAACTTCTAATTAGCATATCTTTTGCATATGAGCTCAGATCGACGCACGGTTTTCTCCGTTGCGTTCATATCAAAATTCCGGACAACATGGAGCTAGTTTGGCTGCATTCCGAGACTGTTCAAATTTGGGCCTTTATTTGAATTTTAAATCGTTGATAAATCAAAGGTGGGTGTTTATACGCTCACGCTTGACTAAATATGTTATGTTAGTTAATTTGAATTCATTAGTTAATATGAATGTTTCTGGTTGCTAGTTAGTAGTTTAAAATTGATGTTTAGTTGAAATTTAATCGAATTGGATTAAATTGTTATTTAAATTAATGTTGAAATTTAATTGTTAGTTAAATACCCATCTATGATAACCAGTTATTTGTTATGACTTGTTGATTGAATGATGAATTATGATGTTTGTTGATGGTTGATGTTTGGTATGTTAAAATTGTTATTCCAATTAAATATGACATTCATTGCAGTTAATATCCATTCGATTTAATATTAAATTCCAAGTTGCAAGTTTATACCTGTTAATGATAATAAATAGTCTATTGATGTTTATTGATTGATGTTTGAAATGTTTGAATTATTATTTCAGTTAAGTATGACCTTATTTCATTTAATCGTCATTTAATTAGCATGAACTTATAAATTGCCAGTTAATAACCGTTATTGATAATCAATTAAATTATGTTATCTATTGTCTGATTTGGATGATGATGTGATGGATGTTTAACTATTGATATTTGGATATTTGAATGTTGTGTTTATTTTATGTTGTTCTAATACTGCAAGTTCCCATAGTGTTTATTTTATTTTATATTTAATTAAAATGGGATCGGGTTGAAATGATAAATACCCAATTAAACAACCTGGCCTAGGATAGACAATTAAAATAAGAAACCCGATTGGTCAACAAATTGTTTCAAAATTAATTAACAAACTTAATGGATTTAATTTAGAACTTATAAATGATTTTACTCGAGTTTAAATGAAATAAATTAATGGATTTGATTTGAATAAACTAATAAATTTATTTGAATTGTAATAGAATAAATGAATGAATTGATTTGAGTTTATATGGAATTGGATTAAGTAAAATTTAAAGTTAAGTAAAAATTTAAGATCTATAGACTTGGTTTTGATTAAACGGATTTGAGACTTGATAATGAAATTTAATTTAAGATTAAATGGAATTTGACATAAGTGGAATTTAAACTAAGTAAAGTTTACGAATTTGATTAAGTGATAATTTAAATATAAAATGATTTTAAATTAAGTGAATTAGTTTAATTATGATTTTGTAACTTGGTTACAAAGTTAAATTGTTTGAAACTTGTTGAGAAAAATAAAATTGTGTTAATTAATCAATGAACTAAATAAAGTGAAATAGGATTCTTTAATAGAAATTGAATTTGATTTTGTAAACGGGTTAACTAAAACTATTTTGATTTAAAGGGGATTTAGTTAATGAAATTGATTTAACCGAATTTATAATTATATTTGATGAAGTAATGAATGTAAACATAAATGTGAATGAATCGAATTTTGTTTAAATAATTTTGAATTAAATCAAGAATCAAATTAAATCCATTGAATATGAAATAAATTTAATAAGTGAAATTGGAATCTTATTAAACTGAAATTGAATACTTGAATTGATTTGCTAAATAAATGTTGAACTAAATTTATTTGGAAATATGATTTAACTGTTGAAACGAATTGAATTATGAAATAATCAAATTTGAAAGTAAATTGGAAGTTGACTTTTGATTTGATTTGGTTTGAACTTTAAATATTAAATGACCATCGGTGTAATAATACGTAGTTATTAAAGAGACCGGGATCGGATATGGACATACTCTCTGTCGATACCGAAAACCACGTTAATAACTAGTATACGCGGAGTGTTGATCCAAAACGAAGTGGATGGTTTTGGTGAACGCGTTGATTGAAGAAAGAGAAAGATTTTGGATGACCCTTGATATGACTAAAATAGGAGTCCTGCCGGACCATTGAGGTTCGCCACCTCTAGTGGACACACTTCTTCGATACCATATCTATTACTTTTGTGATTCGATTTGGGTGCACCCCTCGATTATGCGAGTGTTGTTTCGCGGTGTTGGGGTAGTAGCTGCTATGCCCAACATCAATCCGGATGACGGAACTACTAGTATCCTAGTTGGTATCGCCTCATGTACCTTGTCATACTGATTATCCTATTCGCGACCACTACGATTTTGATTTGTGTTATACCTATGGGGTACCCTCTGATAACCACTAGTTTACGGTGGGGCTTATGGTGCTGTATAGACTATGACATTTATAAACTGTGTTAAGGGTGGAATGGGTCATGGCTTAACGCTAGGAATGATATTTTACTTTATGATAGACATTATTGTATATAGCGTATTCTATTATATAGTAGATAGTTTAACGGATCCTTAGGAGATGGAAATCCCAAACATCTCTTAAGTTAATGCACACACGTTAAACACTGGATATGAGATGTCTAAAACCCGTAAACATCTCCGACGCTGTCACACTCATATTTACTTATTCGATTTAACTTACATGAGATATTTTAGTCCTGACTCGAGTGTTTTGTCTTTTCATTACGCTCGGGTCAGCCTGAGCATTTCAGATAAGGTTGAAGATCTATTCTGGAGGACGAAAACGGAGTTTGGTATTACATCATTTGTATTCTACTACTATATTATTTTTCCGCTGCATTGTGGTATTATCTCTGATATGTATGTAACTCTGATTTATGATGTATAATAATAATCAAATTTATTTATTTAACAGCTTCATGAACTGTTATTTTATTATTATATCTTGTTCCTTCCGCTGCGAGATTCTGAGTTTGTTTCTGTTCTTTCTTTTCTTTTCTTATTTAACCCCGATAACTATCTGTATTTTGGATTGGTTGAGTCGGCATGTGTGTATGTTTTGTCGACTTGAACGGTCAAAAATGTAGGTCGTTACAATTCCACTATGCGTAATTCTCTTTCAGATCTCCCTCTTTTGAAATATACAACAAAGTGATATTTATATAGAAATTAGATTTTGAATTAGAAACTAGAGAGAAATAGAGTTAGAAATCAAAAGAATTAAATATCTAACCCTCTTACATTAAAATCCTAACTGATTCTGAAATCCAAAGAAGAAGAAGAAACCTGATTTATACCGCTGATAATTCTCTATTAGATCTTTTCCTTTTTGAATATACAACAATTTTATTTTTTGTGTGTGTATATATATATATATATATTAGATTTCAGAAATCAAAGGATAGGGAGAAGAATGATTAACTAAAGTTGGAGATTGAAAATTAGAATTACTCACCAGAACGTTCACTGTCTCAAAAATCCTAAAAGGAAAGATTTTGACAGAGTTTCGTCAAAGCTTACAAAATTATATGAAGAAAAGTTGAGAGTCTGAGGGATATTTATAGAGGTGAGAAGGAACCAGAACCACCGGATTTAGAACAATAAAATCCGGACCGTTCGTTTTCCCCAAACCCTAGCCGCCAACCACAGTAGCCGGTTGACTGCTACCCACAGGCGGTCGACCGATCTTGGCTTCACGACCATATAAAATTTATTTCTGTTTTAACTTTCATTTATTAGTTAATTAATTCACGTTAGCTCTAATGTTTTACTTAAATATTTCGGTTTTAACTACCCGTAACATTACATTTTAAATTGGAATTTTAAACTTTTAAATTCATATTCAAATATTTAAATTTAAACTCGAAAATTTCAAACATTCATAACTTCTCTATTTGAACTCCGATTTTAACATGTTATATATGAAAATTGTCATAAAACCACCACGAACGCAATGGCGCAACTTTCATGACCAAATGCCAAAATTTACAAAATTTCCATTTTTATTCTTATTTTAATTACTTAAATTCTTATTAAATTTTACAGGGTGGTTACATTTTTAATTCTCTTAACCATTAGTTAGTGGAAAAAACGAGGTGAACTACATAAATAAAAATATTTCACCAATCCATACTAGGAGTTGATGTATTAAGGTATCTAATTATATTTAGAATATGCATGTAAATCAATGTATTTTTACTCTGTTAATGTTTAATGGAATGATAATGATAATTAAATATATTTGACTATTTCATACTACTTTCTATTGCAACTAGTTTCAATGTTCTTTTTTCTTTTCTTATTGAAATAACAACAAATAATAAGGATCAAATATTTTTTATTGAAGTAGTGATAAATGTTCTTTGCTAAGTTTTACGATAGCAACAAATTTGAGCTGCAAATTATTCCTTACTATGTTAGTCATAATTAGGGTTATATAATTTCCAAAAAACAAAAATCTACACACGATTAAGGTCGACAACTCCATTGCCATAACCAAATTATTTGAATTCATGTTTATGAAGCATTAGTTGAAAAAAAGGAATGGCCATGAAAAAGTTGGATGAAGAAATTTTAATTTCATCGTTTGAAGAGGAAGAGATAGGAAATTTTCAGTTATTTCTATGGGAAAAAATAGAAAAAGATGGGCGTGGATGGGTGAATGAAGTATTAGAGTGAGTGAGATAATAAATGAGTAAGAGAAGTGTTTAAATGGCTGAAACAGTATCATCCTTTTTTAATGCAATTAAATTATAACTATATTAAGATGGAATAAAAATTATGAAATGCAGCCAAATTTATTTCTACATCACATAAATGCATTTAAATTAATTCAAAAATTGCTATTAAATTTTAATTGAATTTTCTTAAAGCATATAAATATAACTATATTTTCTTACTGCAGTTAAATTACAAAGTGCACTAAGATTGAATAAAAACTAATGCAGCCAAAATCATTATTGAATCACATAAGTGAAGTTAAACTAATTCAAAAAATGCTATTAAATTATAATTGTATTATCTTAAAGTATTTAAATTTAACAGCATTTTCTTAATGTAGTTAAATTATAACTGTATAGAAATTGAATAAATTTATCAAATACAACCAAAATTATCACTGCATTGCATAAATGCAGTTAAAATAGTCAAATACAATTATCACTTCATAATTCAAAAACAAATTTCTTTCAATTAGGTTAAAAGATAGTAACTGGATTATCTTAATGTAGTTAAACAACCATAATCGCAATAATCTTTCGCTCTCTAAGACGATAAACGAATGACTTCACTTGAGGAAAGTCTTGAAACTTTGGCTAAAGCGACCACTCAAAACCTCCAATCAAATAGCAATTTGCAAAATTTGTTAACCTCGTACATGCAAAATATGAGTCAATCAATTGCTAAACTCGAAATGCAAATGAGTCAATTAGCCACTTCCGTGAGTGAACGTGAACGAGGCACGCTCCCATGTCAGCCTGTTTCAAACCATAAAAATCAAAACACGAACTCAAATCAAGCTTATGTCGTTCAAAATAGCAATGTTAACCAAATGAATGCTATCACGACTTTGCATTCCAGTAAACTAATTTATAACCAAGTTGTCAATCCAAATGATTTACGAAAGCTCCTCTTGACACTTCGAAAACGACAAACGATTCTGAACTAAACATCAAGTCAAATAGTCTATATTGACATCTCAAATAGGCTATGCTTAATCCAATATATACATAAACTATTTGATCATTTGCCTAAGTGATTTTGATGATGAAAGCCAAACTAGAATCAAAATTTGATGATCTATGTTACTAGTTCATAGTAAATAGATCATGCTTAAAATAGATTTTATTTTTAATTTCATGACATTTTCATGGGAGTTAACAAGTGAGTATGAATGGTGTGTTAGAGTTTGATGGTTTTAGTTGTTCTAATTAATAGCACAAATAGTCCATGCTTATAATAAGCACATCTACTTGAATTTTGAATGAGAGATTATAGATATTAAAATTTGTATTGATTTATATGAATGATTGGAAGTGGATTTACCTCTAAATTGCTCCTTAATCTCATAGTTTTATTCTCATTTTCATTCTAGTGTTAGTTCATTTTTCAACAATTTTTAGTTAACAAACTCTTTTCAACTTCGGGCTAATTTGATTGAGCAGTATTAGAATTTTTGCTTTCTCCATGGATCGACCTGTACTCGCATATCTTATATGATTGTACGTCGTGCGCTTGTTGTTCTTATAATGATATATTTTCGACGGTTTTCCAATCGATAAAATTTTCGTCGTTAAACACTGGGGTATAACTAAGGTCAAAAAAAGATATCAATGTGACAAAATTACACAGTTCTCTTGTCTTAAGAATATTGTTGATCTTCGATGTGGAAACTTTGCTTTGATTATAACTAAATAGTGGCACGACATCCATCAAATGGCTATAGTTGCGTCGACAGGAAGCATTAAAGGTGAAACACTAGTCAAGAGAGAATTCGTCTCCACAGTTATATGGGATTAGTATCATGGGGTCAACTTAAGTCTCAAAGTCAAAGTCTCTGGCCGGAGCGGTACAATTGACAATAATTGTCAGTATTGAACAAAAGATTTTGTGTTTGCACTTATAAAGTTGAATGTGGAGAATTTCGGAATTTTAACCAAAACCAAATTCCATAAGTCCTAATGTGAAATAGTTTTGACGAAGAGAATTGGTGTAAATAATTGTCCCTACTGGGTAACTCTTAAACAATTAAAATTGGATTTTACCAAAAAGATGTGTAAGCGATAAATTTGTCCAAAATGTCACTCCACCAACAAAGGTGATATGTGAACGTTAATATTCAAATAGTTCGATATTAACCCCCAACCGAATTTACACCTGCGAGTCGCAAACTATGTTGATTGCACTAACATGTCGACCCGCCCTACGTTAAGCATGTGGCCCTAGAAATTTAATTTTTTTCATTTCATTGTCAGGTTTTACATGACTTAAAAAGATCCAATTCCTTACTTCACCCTTTAGCCAGAACTGGAATTGGATAATCCCAAGTCACGTTCATATTCCCTTTCTCTCGGGGCTTGTTGTGTATTTAGTTTCATTTTGATGGGTCTTTTTGTTTTTGGCCTCTTTTTATTCTCTAGTCTAGGCCTTTTTGTCTCACGGCCTGACTATTGTACATTCTACTTTTCTTATTTTAATATATATTTGGGCTAGGCACCTTATGCCTTTACCATTCCGAAAAAAGTTATATACGTAGTATCGATATACGATATTAATGTGCATTAGAATTTAATTTAAAAGTGGATTTACGGATATGGTATGAACTTGAAGATAGGTCCGTTAGCTTTTGGAATGACCAACCATATGGAGGGGGCTAAGAGGGTGAGATATTTTGATATAAGGGTTTGAATTGGTGGAGAAAGAAAGGGGAAAAGACTAGATCCAGATCTCCTCTTTTCTCTTCTTCTCTCTTCTTATTTAAACTCACCACCCTCTTCGTTTTTTAAGTTACTTTGTCTGGCTCCTCACCTCCCCTTAGGCCACAAGTACAAGCCACCATTCCTCATCATTTTTCAAACCATATTCAAACTAAACCAAATAGAATAAAATGTGTGCAGATCTCTTTGATTATTAGCATTTTCTAAAAGAGGCTGATCACATTCGATGAGTTATTTTGATTCAACATTCAAGGTGTCACAACTAGGCCACAGCAAAGGTAAAATTTCATTTATATCAATTTATATGCATAATCATTATGCTATTGTACTTGCATAGGTTAGATTATATCATAAATTCATATATGTATTTGCTATTAATATTCATATGAGTATGTTGTATAAAAAAATACTATACATATGTATATTCATATTTGCTTTCGACCATATAAAATAAAAAGCGAATTTAAAAATAATTGTAAAAGCATTTTAAATTAAAAATTGAATTTTAAAACAGACATGCATGTACATATATATATTTATAATTTTTTAATATAAAGGATGCATGATCCGGAGATCATACAACCCCAATAGATACATACATACATACATATGATAGAAATAAATGATATAGGAGTCCCGAGCACGAGGTCTCCAGCATAAAGTGAAATAAAATGACCAACATGCTAAACCAATAGCAAAAATAACAAAGTTAGGTACAACACAAAATAGCCAGGCCCAATAAAGCAGAAAAAGAACCATGATATATAACCCTATAATATCAAAGAGCAATCATCTATATCCTTGTGCATTTTTAGAACCAGCTAATATGCTCTAGACAGTATCCAAGAGGGTGAGGGGAGAAAATATATTTTTGGTCCCAATCAGTATTTCCTCGTTGTTGGCACCATACTCGTCATTATTGCAATAGACATGCTCATCATCTATAAGTCTGTAAAAGAGCTCCCTCTCATCATTCTCGTCGTTTGTGACCCATTTTGAGAAAATATTCCATTTCGAATAGGAGCACAAACCACTCTCCTTATGAGACAAGTTACAGCCTTATTGCACCGGACTTGATGCATACATTCTACTAGCTTTCCGGAGAGTTCCAGCGCAAGGCGCTCAACACTAGCAGGGTTGGAATAGGTATCTGAGACTAATTTCAACTTAAGACTAGTGATTGGGGAAGCAATTAGGGGTGAAAGAGGGTAGGTTAGGCTATTGGGGGTGAAGTTGGATCGGGCGAGAGGAGAGGGGTGTATGGATAATATAAGGAGAGGGTGGGGACACACAGAGACAGGAAGGCCAACTGGAGGGTCGGATGGAGGGGGGAAGAGACATGTCAGAACAGCAGGTTCGCGAAGGGTAATATGGGGAGACTTGATCTACCATCACATAGATGGAGGTTCTAGAAGGGGGTGCTTTGGAGGAAGGTTAACTGGATTGGCGTCGGAATGCGAGCAAGATAACAGTTCTTGGCCAAAAGAATGAAAATGGTTGCAGATAGGAGGTTTCCACTGGCACGTAACGTCGATATAGGCTATCCTATCCTCGACCAGAGATAGAGGGATACAAATTGTTAGCTGCCTAGAAGGTGAAATCTCAATCAAGGCTTTGGCGAAGCAAAGTTGGTGCCTATGCTAAGTGAAAATGTCAAAACTAATCAGCTATCCACTATGGTTAGCTATCCAATTAACCTCTTCCATGGATTGGAAAATAGAAAGGATGTTGGAGATATGTGCCCATACGGGAATAGATAAGACTTGTTCACGTGCAAGGATAATAGCTCGGCTCCATTGGGTAATGATGAACACTTTATCATCAATGATAATAAGTTTGGATTCAAAAGTATGGAATCTTTCCCGAGGGCATGAAAATTTAAAGAAGTATATCGAGTTATCACACCTAACATTAGCAGACCCACACAATTGCTAAAGACCCAAGATATGCTTTTTCACTACGAAGAAGTGGGAAGCTTCACCTAGAAAGAACCGCTAAATAATCCTTCCAAAAAGCGATATTGACATCTATAATTTCCTTAGGAGGTGGGACAAATTTATGAGCATAATCAACAACATATTGCTTGGGAGAAAAAGATCCTATGTTCCTAGGTTTCTTTTTGAACAAAGAGGGCCACCCACTAATGGTTTTAGGAATATTAGTAGCACTCACGGAACATGCATTATTTTCAAGATAGATAAAATTAGTTGTATCTAGGGTAGGAAGAGTTTTAGAGACAGGGATTACCTTCAAGAGCAGTGCAATAGATGTGGCATACAACTCGGTAATTAATGGATCGGTGGAGACAACATTAACAACATCTCGACCGAACAGATTAGAGCATGCTCGAGCTCTAGCGGCAGCAAAATCTGGACAATGAGGGTTGTTAATAGCAGGTCGATGTGCTCCAGAACTCGAAACAGCAAGTAACCCTGAACCAAGAATAGTAGCCTTAGCTGAAGCAGAAGGTAACGATGGGAAGTCGTTCAGATCCACCACATCGGCCATGAAATCGAAGATGGCCAAAACCCGAAGACAACGAGCGTGACACACGATGGCAACATAGAAATGCATGAACAAGAGAGCAATGAGGTTTGGAAGAATCGATTCAAGACTAGGGAAGCAGTGATTAGGAACAGAGGGCATATCTGAACGAATCGCCCAATTTCAGAGTCGCCATTGATTTTTCAAAATTATGTCAAATTCTATGAAAAGTATTTATAAATTATTTTAATAAATTCAAAACATGTTATTTCGTATGCACATGAATTAAAAAAATTATTCATACATAATTATTTGAACATAATATATTTAATTTTAATAATATTAAACATTAAATTATAACTTGTTATTGTACACACACACACACACATATATATATACACACACACACATATGTATGTATTTATAGTTAAGTATGTATGGAATTCATTAATAACATTTTTTTCTTATTTATGTACAAATTTTTTTAAAAATATAATACTTTAAATTCACATGGATTAATTTAAAGAAAGAAAAAAATTTGACTTTGTCAAGATTAATCTATGGCCGAAAATAATTACATATATATAATTTTATATTTTATTATATAATATTATTTATTAGAATTTTATATAAGTTAAAATATATTTATGTATTTCAAAAAAAATATTTTCACATATGCTTATTTATAAATGTATTTTATAAATTAATAATAAAGTATTTAAATTTGGAATTTGAATTTTAAAAGGAAATTATTAAATCTAAATCTAATTTCAAACATGAATTATTCTTAAAGATTTATATTTTGAATTTTAAATTATTTTATATCTAAATTTATATATAATTGTTGTACACATATATATATATATATATAATATCATATGTGTGTGTGTGTATGTATATTTTATATTATATTATAATATTAGTAGATAGCAAATACATACATGAAGGGGCAAATATGCCCGTTGCATTATAAATCCCAACACTTAGACACATGTATGTTAAACCATATACACATATATATTGCATGTGCATGCACACGTGTATGTGTATTTGATACACACACATATTATATATCAATCATATAAACAAATAAAATCTATATATTAATCTATTAAATAAAATAATGATTTGATTTAAATTTATTTAGATTTGATCTAAATTAATTTAGACTTCATAAGCCCAATAAGATCCAAAATGTTAAAATAATTGAAATTTTCCAGTTTAATCGCTACGTGCTGGCTCAGTTCCAACACTGACTACCTCAACTCTAACGTCACCTTCGACCCATCCTTCACCGTTAATCACTGATCATTCAACGTCACCTATGTAGGATCCAACATCGGACTTTCCTTCACCGTCAATAGTCAATCCATTGATGTCGCTTGCCTCAAATCTCATGTAGATAGCCAATCCTCTCCATTGGCAACCTCTCCACCATATGTAACGTATTCACCATCATTGACATATGTTTTTGTTCAAATATGGTCCTTGAGCTTCTTCATAAGCGAATTTAAGTTGTGTATATAATAATCACTATGAATAAAATTTTAAGTTATGTTGATCCATGCTCAAACTTAATCTACGATTATACTTTATTATATTCTAAGCTGAACCAGCCTAACAAATTTTGATGAGGAAATATAAGAGAAGTGCAAAACTTGGCTCGTGAATGTTTGTTCTAATATTACTAATATGTTGTCGTTAGGCATGAGAATTAGATGGTCTAGGTCAATTTCTACATCTTGCTTGCGTAGTGGGTTTTGTGCTAGTAGTCTTCAACAATTTAAACTAAAAACTCATAGTTATGATTCGATATAGTTTGTTCTTAAAAAGTAACATTATTCAATTTAGAATTTCTATGGTTAAATTGCTTATCCAACCTTGATTTCAATACATAGCCAGTGATGTAAAGTTGAAAGCATGGTTACCAGATCGCTAATAATCTTCCTTCTTTAGCAAGATAAATATAAATAAAGTTTTTCTCATGTCATAGCTAGTAATGTATAAAAAGTACTTAGTACCACTATAAAAAATATAAATAACAATTCAACATATTATAAAGTCTTTTAAAAAACACATGTTGTTACCACAGATATAGGTTATGATAAATAAAAATTCAACAATTTTATTTTTATTTTTTGAGTTATATTAATCATATATAAATTTGTTTATGTTTAAGTCTTTATAGATATAGGTATTTGTTGGCTTAAAATTCTAAAAGAACGAAAAAGAGTTAAGCCCACGAATCTTGCGAGTAATTTCTAAGTTTGGTGGCATTTATGAAACCCATGTACTGCCTGATAACTATAGCAGATCTAGAGGAAGAATAATCCAAATTTATCCAAATAATTTGCAAAGATTAAACTTTAATTCATAGTAATAAAATACTTTCAATATATAAACATACATGTAAAGTAAGTCTGATTTGTTATTAAATTCAGAAAAAATTCTCTTCTTAACTTTCACTAACAAAGGGTGCACCTCAATTCCAAGGCTGCATTGTACATGCCGTGTTGTCACACCCATATTTTCCGAACATTGTCTGAGAGAAATTAATGCGAACACTGAGCCAAAAGAACTTTTACCACAATAAGGATCAAATTATGAAGAGGAAAGGTGTTCCAAATCTAGGTAGTACCGCACCAAAGATTTAAGATGATGGCAAAACTTAAAGACTACACTTTTCCATTGAATATAGATTTGACACTATGATACTACGCCGAAAATCTAAGATAGCCACAAAGTATAAAGACCGATGTACAATTCTAACACTCACTTCAACTTCCCGAACCACGACACAGTTTTCAAGTACCAAATGTGAAGGTTGTACCAGGTCCTAAAAGGTAATCCTTAAATGAATTAGAGCCACGACACAATCGTTGAGTAACAATAAGACAAAGAGATTGTACCGCGGCCCCAAAAGAAAACTAACAATGAAGAACTGCGACCCAGTCCTTAAAGCAACTATACGCTATGGGGATGCACCACAATTTTAAACTAACATCTAAAGTTGCATGTCTGCACCACAATTTTAAACAAACATCTAAAGAGGCAAGTCCGTGTTGCAATCTTATATCCGCATAATAAAGCAATAAGGATGCGACATCATCCTGATTTGACATTGAAGTGATAGAATTACGCCGCAATTTCAAAAGAGGGCAATACCCACAAATTTGAAAAACTCAAAGGATGAGGCAACAGGGCACAACCACTCTATAATTGTAAGCTAAGCCAAGATTCAGGAGAGTCGGCGTAGTATAAGTGCTATGAAAAATAGCCATTTTTGCATGACCATGGGGCGTAGTCTTCAACAGTCCGTTCACAATAGCAGAGTTTCGGAGTGTTTACAATAGTGTGGTCCTCTAAGAATGGGTCAATATCTCATTACAGTTACGCCGACGCATGTGCGCTATCCGTTGGTTCGATCGCTATGTAAAGCCATCAGGTCACAGACTATTCAAAATTAGGTTTTCACGCTTCAATTTCAAGTTTTCCGCCCAAATTCAAAATTCACCAACTCGAATCACAGTTTCACACCAAAGGCCGTGTTGGCAATCCTTACATAGTAAATCAACAAAATAGATGAACGACACGTAACAAGATCCAAAGGTAGAAATCAAACGAGCTGAAGGCCACTTTCGCAATGCGTGCACAGTAAACAAACAATATGGATGATTAACACATGGAAAGATCTAAGGGTCAGAATTAGAAACGTGTTTGAATGGCAAAAGCAATTATCGTAATTCTTTGTACTATAAAAGCAGAGGGTACTGTAATAGAAAAAAGGGTATTTTTAAGACTTTACTATTTTGAGAAAACAAAGACATCAAAAACTGTACTATATGTCATTGTTTCTTTGTACTAAGAATAAAAAGGAAGAAAATGACATTTTTCCAATAGGCGTAGGATTCATTAACATTCGAACCACGTAAATTCTCCGTGTCATTTTGATTGCTTTTAGTACATGATTTTTTTGTTTTTTGATTCGATACTATCTTGCTTAACGGATTGGACAATGACTTGTCATTAGATATTGAATTTTTTCTTCATAATTATGTTAGTAACATCACACATAATTACCTCCTCTAAATACAATTTTAACATTACTTAACTTTGCTTATTCTTAATCGCATAAGCGTTCAACGACGCAATTACTTCAAAAAATATTTGGGTGTTTTTGAGACGAAAAATATCATCAACGTTTTTAACGCTAGAAGGAGGGTCGATTTCCCTCTCCAGCAAACTTTTCTTACGTTTCCTTTATACACCAATATAGTACCATGAATCCCACAGATTCCCTAATCAGCAACAACTTCACCTTACCTCAAAAATGCCAAAAAAGCAACTCCTCACCTCTAACCCAAAATGAGGCAGATGCCTCTACAGAGCCTACCTCAGATCCTGTCCTAGCAGCTCTTTAAGCCTTCACAAACCAATTAAGCCAATGTATGGATGGAATAGAGAGATCCCTGGCCTAATATCCTACCCCCAAGCCGATCTCCCCTCAACCTTCTACAACTCGCCGCCATCATTCGCCAACCGCATTGACTATGTAGTAGGTGAGCAATAACGACAATCTCAGAAAATGAGCTCAGTGATGCTGGTCAAAGAATCGATACAAAGGTCAAAGCCAAAATCCAAATTAATCCTTGGATCAAATCAAAACCTGTCAACATTAACCCTTTACTGTTGAAGAAGCAGGCATGAATTGTTCCTGGTGATGATTTTGAGTGTAAGTAACTATTGAATTCTCAAATCTTTCAATAAAAGATATGTTTTTAAGTGAAACTGGATTTTGTTTATTGTGATAAGCAAAGAATATTTTGTAAAGCATATATGAGGCATTTCTTTTTATGGAAAATGATTTTTGTGTTGGGTTGTCCATCAAGTGCTTTAAGAATTTTGGTCGATGCGCCTAATCAACGTTATCGATAGGAATTTCCTAAACACTATGATGAGACAGTCAGACACAGTAAATTGAGTTTTAATAAGTAAAGTTTGGAAATAATTAATATGGTGGAGTATTAATTTTTATTTTAAATTTTTAATGAAACCATTGAACCATAGTGAGTGTTGGAGGAGTGGTGAGGCAGTTTTGATCATTTGAACAACTTTGCAGCCAATCGATGGGGTCATTCACTATAAATCAATGGCGAGGCAATACCCTTATATTATTTGAAATTTGAGAAACTGAATATGGTAATTTGGGTAAGTAAAAGTGAATAATTCTAATTAAGGGGATGTCTTAATTAGAAGAAAATATCATTTGATACTTTGATTAATAAAATGATGTATTTAAGGTGAAAGAATACTTTGGTTTGAAAAATTAAAATATTAATTGAATATTTTAGTACAAGTAATTAATGATGACTATAAAATTTGTTTTGACACTTAGTTAATTGAGTAATAGTAGAGGTAGATATAAAACTCTATCTGAAAATTAAAAAAAATGCTAATTTTAAATTTTTAGCATGAAGTTGTGAGCAAGTTTTGTTTTAAATTTTGGTTGTATTAAAAATTGATTGGTGTGAATTTGTAAAATTCTTTTGAAAACAAGTTTGAATTAATTATTAACTTTAATTAGTTTTATGTTGATAATTAGATGGAAATTTAATTTTGTGACAAGTGAAAATTTGAATTTGAATTATTTTTGATAAACGAACAATTCATGTAGTATAATCATTTTAAATTGTGAAAAAAATTAAACTTTATATATATATATATATATATATATATATATCCCAAAAATTTATTTTGAGGGATAATCAATAATCATTTCTTAATAATGGAAGAGGTTAGTTATCTCTTCCAAAATGAGTTTCAAGTTAATTGTTTTAAAGTTAGATTTTGGAAAGTATTGAAAATATTTCCACTTAATGAAATGTTTTTTTTATAATGATTACATAAAGTTGTTTATAATTTTGTATGTCTTAGCTTTCCGGTGAAAAAGAAAATCATTTAATAAATGATTTAGCAGAAAGCTTGTTTGAAAATTTAGTTTGAGATTAAAATGGTTTCGAAAAGTTTCAAATTTTAAATTGATTTAAAAGCTAAAATTTTGTTTGGAAAAGAGCTGTACTAAAATAGCAATAACTTGAGATTTATAACTCCAAATGAGTTCAATCTTTTTGTAAATGAAAGAGCTTCCGGTAAGCTATAAATTTTCTTTACCACTTTGGAATATTTTAATTTTAATTTAGTTTAAAATAGGTTTGAAAGTGGATAGGCATTTCTGCCCTATTATAAAATTCTCTAAGATTTAAGCTGAAAGTAAATTTAACAAAACTTTTAAACCGTAGATCCGATTTTGATGACTTTATATTGCTGGAAAGCTTAGATTTAGTAGAACAACTTTAATTTTATAAAAGTTTTCAAATTTTGTTGTTTGTTGTGCCAAAACTTGTCTTCTTTACAGCAGGTCTGAAATGAAATTGATCTATTTTCCTAAATAGTTAAGTGTAGTACTTCTTATTTATGAACATGAACTAATATCATCTATTTGAGTTAAGTACAGGTGAAAGAGGATAGTTGGAATATATTTTGAGCAAAAAAAGAATATATATAAGCTTGTGCAAACTCGCTTTAAAATGCTAAAAAGGAAGGTATGTTTTCGGATTAATTTTTTTAAAAGTGTTAAATGATGATATATATTGTGTTTCCGACCTAATGGTCGATGTATATTATATAAATCATTGTAATATTGTATACAGCCCTCCATACAAAGGAGACTCCGTCGATTTTTCCGAAAATTTCTAACACTTAGAAAATTTGAGAAACATATGTGAAAATATATGTTACTAATTAAAATTTATAAAAGAATTAGAGGATAGACAACTCAAACATTTTATTTACTCTAAATAAAGAGTAATGAGTTTAAATTAAAAATTTAAGCAAGAAGCTTTAGAAATTTTCAAATGTTGAAAATTAAGAATTTAATTATTTTGAAGATAATGGGTGTGAACTCTAAGAATATTTGTTTAGTAAAATAGGGGTATAAAAATCCATTCCTTGAGTTTGTCTTGCCTTTGTGCAATTATCTAACGACTTGCAATTATGCAGTCATTTGGGTTGGTGGTATTAAAGAAACCACCTACCTCTTGTTGAGTTTTCTTACCTCAATAGTTGTCTATCTAATATCGGTATGACTCCCTTCGCAGTGTTATACAGAAAGTTGTATCGATTGCCATCTACCAAGCTAGAGTCCGGGATAAAGTTGTGACTAAATCCCGACTCTATTCGAGAAGCTTTTGAGAAATCAATCTCACTTGATTGATCTTTTGTGTAGCATTCTGTCTGTATTCTTGTTTTGAAGATGAGATGCCTTCGAAATCATGAGGTATTGCTCGAAGGTATTAAATGGTCAGAGAATCCCAATAGTAACCCTTGGGAAACCATAGAATTAATCGAGCAATCTTATCTTGGTTTTCTATCATCTTGAGTTAAGAGTGAGAAAATTTAAATCTCGAGCTTGTCTATCTTTCTTTTGCTTGGTGAAATAATCGTGTTGAATACAGTTCTTCCCTAGAAATTGCGAGGACGCAATTTTCATAAGGGGGAGTCTGTAACAATCCTGGTTTTGGTGATTACTAGTAAATATTAAATTAGAATGGTAGTTATAATTTAATATTGTGAATTAAAATAAAATTGGAGATTTTAAATTGTTTATTTGGAACAAGCAATGAATTTTGGAAATAAAACGTGAAAATAAAGTTTGGAAACTTTATTTTGTTTGTTTGGGTTAATAATGAATGAAAATGTTTTTAATTGGTAGAAAATGCAATAATTTTATTAATTATTGCCAATTACTTCTTTTAATAATTTTTAAAGGAAGTATTAGATTTTAAAAGTTGTTTATTTAAATAAAAAGGTAGATTTGGGTTTAAAAATATGTTTTGGTTATAAATTTGAGTTTAAAATGGCTTATTATATTTTTCTAAGCAAGAAAATAATTTTTGTTGAATTTTAGAAGTTAAAAATGTGGACTTTTGCATTTATTTGTGAAAATAGTGTATTTTTGTAAATTAAGGGATTTTAACAATAAAATGTTTTAAAAATTAAAATTATCTTTTATATATTATAAGATACTTTATTTTATATGTATGTAAGTTCATATATTTTGTTTGGTTTAAAACATGAAAGAAAATGCATTTGTTTTGTTATAGTGTAAATATGAATACATTTGCCTTTGTGTTAATTAAATTAGCTTAACATAATTTGTTTTCTTTTAATTTTTGGTCCAAAGGGCCCATTAGCACTTAACCTGATATTGAGAAAGAGGAAAACAAGTTACCGTACGTTCAAACTCATTCCTCTCCTTCTTCCTCTTTTCAGTAAATAAGAAAAACCACCACTTTGCAAAATCCAAGCTTTCAAAACTCAATTAATTTAATCAAACTGAGATTTTTAGCAAACTAGGGTGTAAATCTAAAGGTAACTAACTCCAAAACCTATAATTTCATCAAAATCTAAATTTTAGAAGTGGGTTTTCTAATTTACTGTAAATTTTCTTTTGCATGTACTGTATTCCCCTTATACAGGTTCTACGGGCTAAAATTCAAGCAAAAGCTCCAACTTTTCTGCATTAATTCGAGTTTTTGCATTCCTACAGCAAGGTGAGTTGAAATACTCACATAATCTAGCTGAGCCAAGCTCAAAAATTGCAACAGTGAATAATTTAGTCTCTACATGAATTTTTGTAGTTGATTTATCTCAGTTTGAAATCTGTTTCATATTGCTTCTTTGAATGCTTGTATCTTTTGATTCTGGCAACGAAATGCTGTCGGATTTTCTTCTATTGATAGTTCATGTGTTGTAGTATAAGTGTGCAAAATTTCATAGCAAAACTCTTTCATATGATACTTGAAAACTTCACTGCAAAATCAATACAAACTTAGATTTTTGCTTGTACACATTGTTTTTTGAGTTGCTGCAAACATGGTCTGAGTCCATATTTGAGACAGCATATCTCTTTCATTTCTTGCTGGAATTCATCGATTCTTTTTTTGTTTGAAAGAGGAAGTTTCGTAGTATGTGCATACCAATTTTCAGCTCAATATGAGATCGTTTGGTCCTCTATTTCAGGCCTGGGAACATTTATTTTTAAACCGTTGCAAACATGGCCTGAGTCCATGTTTGAGACAACGTCACTTTTTCATTTCCAGTCGAAATTCATTGATTCTTTTTTGTTTGAAAGCTGATGTTTTCTAGTATGTGCATACAAATTTTCAGCTCAATATGAGGTCGTTTGGTCATCTGTTTCAGGCCTGTAAGCTGAACCCAAGATGGTTTTCAGGCCTGGGCACATTTGTTTTTTTGAACTGTTGCAAACATGGCCGGAGTCCATGTTTGAGACAACGTAACCTTTCATTTCCAACCGGAATTCATTGATTCTCTTTTTATTTGAAAGCTGAAGTTTTTTAGTATGTTCACACCAATTTTTAGTTCAATCAGAGGTCGTTTGGCCACCTGTTCCATGTCTGTAAGTTGAATCCGAGAGGGTTTTAGACCTGAACAGAATTCAACATGGCCTGAGTCCATGTTTGAGATTTTATATCTTTAGCATTTCATATCGAAATTCAGTGAATCGTTTTCCAGTTCATAGATAAATTATTCTACTTTGTGTATACCAAATTTTAGACTATTCCGAGGTCATTAAGCCTTTCAAATTTTGTCCGAAAGTTGAACCGGAGAAGATTTCAGGCCTGGGTATTGTTTTTAGCGTGTGCATTTTTGTGTTCTGTCTTGTTTTCTAATCCGTTTTCCGACTTTTGCGTCTTGTTTTTGTGATATTTCTGAACTGTTTTGAATACCATAAAGCCTATCAATAGGCAAGCCAGAATTTTGAATTTGTGATTCAAAATGAATCGATTTTGAGATGTTTTCGAATGTCAGTTTTGTTGTTTTTCGATGATTTTTATTTGATTTCGAGCACGGATTTTTCCAAACAATTTTGAAATAATTTTTAAAATAAATTGGCTTTTGAAATAATTATTATATAATATTTATAAATTATTTTCAAGCTATAAAAACTATATATTCTCTATAATAGGGGAATTTCAAAGATTGTTTTCCAAAAACGATTTTGAAAATGGTTTTAAAATCTTGTTTTCTCACATAAATTATTATATATATAAAATATACGTTTTTGCACTATTCAAGCGAATGAGAAGAAGAATTAAACGATTTGGTAAAACACGTGGTATGAGACACGTGCGTTTATCTTATCGGTTTATTCCTGACTTGTCCGTTTGATCGTTTTGACCTTCGGGTCGTGCTTACCGATGAGATGAGGTAAATATTTTACTGCTTTTGAATGTGACATTTACTAGCGGTTAGTAAACTGTTTAGTGCGAACGTGTGGTATGAGACGCACGTTAACACTTTTCGAGTTCCTATCTGAGAGTTTGTGACACATTTGCCATTGCGGCGTATTGTCAGTACTGCACCTTCGGGTCATTGGCATTGCAGTGTTTGTCATTGCGGCGTATTTGTCATTGCAGTGTATTTGTCCTTGAGACGTTTGCCATTGCGGTGTATTTGCCATTGCGGCGTATTTGTCATTGTGACGTATTTGCCTTCGGGCGTGGCGCCTTATTTGAGAGATCGGTACTTGGCAGGCTTCGGTCACATGCATGTGCAAATTTTTGAGATGATTTCATTGATTATTGTGATTTCCCAAGTGTATCGCCTTTTTCATGGTTGGCCATTTGAGCCGTTTGATATATATATATATATATGGCGGTTACCTTATGGGAATTTGAACTCTTTTGAGTTCTACCTTTGAGATTTGAGTTGCCTACACTGGCGTTATTTGAGATTTGCCTTTTGGCGTTTATTTGGGATTTATATTCTCCTATTTGGAGGTATATGTATTGCCTTTATGGCGTATTTTGAGATGGTGATTTCTTTGAAAATGCTTTTGATTTTGCCGATATGGCGGATTTGAGATTTTTCCTTTTTAGGAGTAATGATTTTCCCTAAACCATTTTTGATGATTTATGATATGCCGATGATATGAGGCTTGCTATATTTAGCGTTTTGTGGATATTGATTTATCTCTTTGAGATTATATACTCATGCTAGTGATACTATATCATTTGTAGTAACCATACTTATACTTAGAATAGTTTCTTCTCGTTTGAGAAGAATATCACCTTATCCTTATACTCATATTATCGTTTATCCATATTAACTGATTGTTTTAGCTAGACTGATCCGTGTATTTTATATTCGGGTCAGACCGAGGTGTTTCAAATTAGGTACTCGTTGGACTTAGCCTTTCTACTTCCGCTTGGATATTTTGCTATCGCCTTTTTGATGTAACTTTTTATGTAGACTCTGATATGTATATTTTTGACTCGTTGTATATTGTGTGGTCGTCATACCACTTATGTGTATCATTTTGTATTACATTGGGGATGTATATGTATATATATATGTATATATCTGCTGTTTGCTGTTCTGTGATGTGATATGCATTTAGTTGTTGTGTTTTCTTCTGATAGATCCGTAGCCATCTATAGTTTTGTA
Source organism: Allium fistulosum (assembly GCA_030737815.1). Taxonomy (NCBI): domain Eukaryota; kingdom Viridiplantae; phylum Streptophyta; class Magnoliopsida; order Asparagales; family Amaryllidaceae; genus Allium; species Allium fistulosum. Next base: position 1,131,996,314 of record CM060906.1, on the reverse strand, counting down.
TTAAGCGTTTGTTGGATATGTAGATCTACTTGAGATAGAGGGAAAAAAATTAGAGCATTTATCGACGTATTCAATAGATGTTTAAGACAAAGCTATAGATGGTCGCTCCTAACCAGCCCTATTCTCCGCATTAGTAGACAATATTACCTAGTAATACTCTTTGTTAATGTGGGTCTCGGGGTGGGGCGTCACATATAGATAGTTTAACGGATCCTTAGGAGATGGAAAACCCCCTAACATATCTTAAGTTATTGCACGCACGTTATACACTGAATAGGAGATGTAAAGTCCCGTAAACATCTCTGAAGCTATTATACTCATATTTACTTTGTTGATTTTACTTACATAAGAAATTTTAGTTCTGACTCGAGTGTTTTGTCTTTTCATTATGCTCGGGTCAGCTTGAGTTTTTCAGTGTTGAAGATGAAGATGGATTTTGCTTGACCGTATTTACTATTATTATTCCGCTGCATTATTTTGGTATGTTGTTGATTGTACTCTGATTATGTTGTAAAAATTGGTGTAATCAAATGTATATTGTAAACAGCTTTATGAACTGTTTATTTGATTATTATATTTTGTCATTCCGCTGCGAGATTTTGTGTTTTGTTTCCCTTCTTTTCTCTTACTTTTCTTATTATACCCCATTTATAATCCACTCTTTCGAATGGTTTGAGTTAGACATAAGTGGTTTATTGTCGATTTAAACCGTCCAAGAAGGTGGATCGTCATAGGCGCTATGTTTCCTTATGACCGTTGATTGTGTTCTAGGATTGTGAGATGATCGGCATGAATGCCGTGCAGAAATAATGGCCCAGATGCAAGCCATCTAGCGGGCCGTACCTTGGCGTGCTTGTGTCAATAAACCGGCTTGAAGCTAAGAGTGGTTGATGAAGAATGGAGCTTTTGTCAGGTGGAAAACAAATTACAGAGGGTGATCGGTGGACAGTGACGCTATTGTCGGGTGAACAATGTTGTCTTATGTCGTTCTTTATGGAAACAATATAGGTGTGTCGTCTCTATATGCAAGGGCGGCTAGGAGCTTTTGTTAGAAGCCAGCCAAATCGTGACAAAATGGAGCAGGCAGAGAGGTTGGTCGATTAGGAGAATGTTCGACAAAATGGAGCAGGCAGAGATGTTGGTCGATTAGGAGAATGACGAACATGGTAAAATGCAAGAGATAAGGTTTTCGAGCCGCGGCTTAGCCGTTGTATGGCGGGGCATTCAATGGCATGTCTGTAACGACTCGGGTTTTTCACGCTCGAAAATCAACATCCGTACTTCACATCGTACTCGAATGCCGTAGATTCGACCGTTCAAATCCGATTCGCCGGAGCTTATAACACAGTTAAGTAAACAACACAGCGGAAGAACAGAATAATCAATATATATTACATTGATACCATGACAGATACAAAAATCTGATACAACAGAATGATACAACAGATATCAATATACATCAGAGATATGATACAAGAAATAGCAGCGGAAAGAAAATAGATAACACCAGCAGCGGATAGAATGTCTCCAATAGAATGCTCCAAGATAAGGAACGTCAGTCCATGAACTCCAAGAACTGAACTAGCTCCAGATAATCTACTAAACCTGAATATCTGAAAAACCCAACTCTAGACTGCCCGTGTGGAAAATGGTGGGCACCCAGAGTTTAGGAAGGGAACAATAAACTCCGGATCAGTCATGGGACTGGTGTGAGCAACAAAAACAGTTTATCTTTAAACAAACACAAAAGGCTTTTAACGTTGAAACCCGCAATGCTTTTCAAAAATGAAACTACCATAAGGCCTCCCGCCACACACACAATGCAATCGCAGAATTGGAGGAGATTTCTCCTTATGATAGTCAAAAATGCTTTCTACGCAAAATCAAAACTCTTTTGATATTATTAATAGTGCATAGTGGAAAACCATTTCGAAAGTATAATATCAATCTTAGCCAACATACAACTATTGTTGTATGCCTACTATAGCTACTACGTTCAATAGCAGGTTACCGCCACATTCCATAGCAGGTAATACAACTAAAACCGTACAGGGTTCGTATTGTTTCTTTGGATTTCCAACAAATGATCAGGCTAAGGAACTTCCTTACCGAAATAGAAACGCCTCTGGAAAGACGCCCCGGATCCTAACCGGATCTCTGCAAACAAAAGGCCGACGCTACCTCACGCTCTAACCGAGCTGTAACTAGGTAACTAACACACGAGTCATGTCATCCCCCGGTCGTTACCGACCTTTATCCGAGGTACCTCAATCATAAAGCAACAACCACAAAGTATAATAACTGTGCAGCATCCACATAGGTAAAATATCTGGGCTCCATACCATGATATCACCTTTTGTCCAGAAGGAAATGACATACCCTAGGGGCGCTACCCCTACAAACCTTTGCCGCAACATTCCTGTTTCGACCATTACCGGGTTGTGAGGCTCGATGAAGTCTCGTTCACAAAGCAACGCTTTTTCACAAAGCCACGCTTTTTCACAAAGCCACGCTTTGATCAACCAATGATCAGCAGCACTTCGTATGCCACATTACCAAATTGGGAATGTATCACTAGTAACCATCAACTACATAACCTCTGAGCTCGTACGTCTCAGAGAAGGGTGTTAAGCTAAGAGAATAAATTCTCCGCCACCAACAGAAATGTATTTGATAGAAACCAGCTTTACATCTCAAAGTGTAATGTCAGACACACATCCATACAAGTCTGTTCCGGGTTCGAACAGAACCGAAGGCACTTCCGAAGAAGCCCTTGCAAATCCGGGTATTCACAATCATGATCGGACTTCCCATCACTTAGGAAATCTCTATACCGTAGCTACTCAGTGCAGAGACAATCGATAGGTCATCCTATCGCTCTCGGAAATACCCGGTCTTCACCACCAGTCTTCAAATGCTATCCATATCGTCGTATCACTATTCGGAATGGGTTATATGACACAAAGGTCCTCTCCCGGCTAAACCGAATAACGAGCGCAATTAAAAATCATATGGATACTGGGGTCTCAGTTAAATCACAGCTTAAAACTCAAAACTTTTCATTCGAATGGTAAAACAAATTACCATTTCCAATCTTTTAAACAAAAAGATTCATTTCAAAAACCTTCAATGGTTTAAACAATTTCCACACTTTTAATCTTTTAAACAAAAAGATTCAATTCACAAAGTTTACCCCGTTCACAAAGATCCATTCATGGATTTCAAAACAATTTCCATTTCAATTGATTAACTCGTTAAATCTTTAAATCAAGATTTAACTTATAGCTTTCACAACTCGTTTCCAAAGATTCATTCATAGTCTTTAAAAACAATTCCATTTCAAGTTGGATTAACTAGTCCGGTCTTTGAATCAAAGACTCATTTCATAACTTTCAAAACATTTCAATTCCATTTCAAACTTGAAATCTGTTAACACAATTTGGAAATCCTTTACTTATGTGAAAGCTTTTACTATTTGAAAACAAATAGTTTCGTTTCAGAAAAATCCAGTTATATTTACACGAGTTAAAACCCTTGAATTAAATTCAAATTCCCAAATCAATAATTTTAAAATTGTTTAACCCGTATATAACTTGTACATCATCTTTAACCTCTAGTTTCAAATCATAGAATTCAATTTCAAACTTGAATTCATTTTAAATCAAATTATTTAAATTTCAAACTTAATCAAGTTATTCGAAATAACTTTTATCTTTGAAATCCCATTACAAAAGCTTTTCACTTTAAACCCTAATTTCAAATTTCAAAATCAATTGAAATTAAAATTTCAATTTCAAAAACATCAAATTTACATCATCTGTGACTTAACTGATTTCCACGTGAAATCCATATTTGTGTGTGTAAAAGTGTAGTCCAGGGGTTTCACACACAATAGTGCACAACATCAATCATCACAGATATATCGATAAGCGGTATAATCGATAACGCTTATCTTCATTCACAGATTCATAGATAAAATAAATTTATCAGTCACAAAGATTCACTATTACAATTCGATGTGGGTTTCGGATATCCAACTGAAATCCGACTCCCTGTCGCATCGAAATTCAAATGTCGTTTACGGGTCAAAAGGGTTTCATATTCACAAAGTAATATATCACAGATATAGAAATCACAGATATATATATCACAGACAAATAAATTACAGATCACAACACAAATCAGGATGTATCACAAAGCATCATATATCAGGGATATCAAACAATTCAACATTCACTAGAATCCAAACATCCAGATTCACGAAAGTCCCCTCCAATCAAAATCGAGCAACCTCGCCACAAACTGAAACTAAGACCCGTTCGAAAATCCTCCTTAATTACTTTGAAATCAATTTATTATAATTATGAAAAAGCTTTAATGTTAATTAACTTTTAACACTTTACCTTAAATTCATTGTTTAGTTAAAGTATCAATTAGATTTTAAACATGGTTAAGTATTTACTTGGTTAATTAAAACTTGAAACAAATTCTTACTTAAAATAGCCAACATCAGTTACTTCATAAATACTAAAGTTTACTTAATATTATAACCTGAAACTTATTGGCTTAACCCATTTTTGAAGCAAACCCGAGAATGCTCCCAATTCACTCGAGTAGCCATTCGAGTTTTCCACCGTTCCTCCTGAGACATTCCTCTTCCTCACACCTCACGTACCTTTTTTTTTTTCTTTACTCTTTAAGTTTAAAGTTAAAACCTCAACAACAGGACCCTCGTGCTCACCCAGGTCTCACTCGAGGCAATACACCACTTTACTCGAGTAACAACTCAAGGTTACTCTCTCAACAAACAACGTTGACACGAACCCATGTCGTACACGTGCACGGCGTCTCTCCGCCGCTCCAGCAAGCTCCGGCGCCTCCAACAGGTTGCGATACCCCCCTACGTTCGAAAATCAAACTCGATTCGAAGAAAATAACTCGAAATCAAATTTTGGCATCTCGAGTCGAATTGTAACCCAGACGCCACCACAAACTCACCTCGCCAGCGTTCCTCAGACCTCCGGAGAAGCTCCGACTCCGTCCATACCACCCCAACACCCCACTCTACCATTACCTGGAGCACCACACAACTCGATGCTTCGGTGGAGACGATCTCGTCTCGTTACATACAGGAAAAAAAACTTGAAGATAAACCCTAAATCGATCTCGTATTCAAAACTCACGCAATAGAAAAATTTTCTGTTAATTTTCACGAAATCCCTGATGTTTATACTTGCTTAATTTCAAGTTACAACCTTTATTATTGATTAATTCACTGGGAATTGAGAAAAATGCAAATTTCATTCACCTTCAAACTGCTCTCGAATTTCTTAATTAAAAATCCATCTTTTTGCGTTAAAAATCATGATTTGATGTATAGATTCAATATACAATCTTGAATCAGTATTTTGCAACAATTGAATATTACAAATTATCACTTGGTTTACCTGTACATAAATATTACAGTGAAGTGCTTGATGAAAATGATTGTAATCAACCTTTAAAAATCTTAGTTTAAGTTTAGCATCTTGTTTTGTTGAGAATCAAAGCTTAGAGATGATTTAAGTAAGAATAAATTGAGTTTGATCAAAATATGGAGCCTGTACCAAATTCAGAATCACAGAGCATCTCAAAACATATGCAACTGAAGCATAAACAAACAGTTTATAAATGAAGATCGAACTGTTTAATTAACTCTAAAACTCTTAAAAATTAATTTTACTCACTTATATTTTTCCAGAAAATACTTTAACAAATTATACTTAAATTTGTTTTCAAAACTTAAATCATGGTCGTGCAACGGATTTTTACTTAGATCAAAGCCTAAAATTTATTCAAGGACGAGCTCTTAGTTTCTGGAACAATGTTTACAGCCTATATTCTTAAAATAGAGGTGTACCTAATCAACAAACATGCACAGCCACACACCTATGTATATATATATATGGTATACATTCAAGCAGATTCACAACCTATGCTTTAACCATGCATCAAATCATAAATCAGATCAAAGGTAAGGTTTGCTCACATTGTTTTCCAGAGAAGAAGAACCGAGTTGATGAAGAACCAGACTTGAACATTTGCAAGTTGATATCTTTCTTTTCCTTTTGTTGATCTCTGATTTGTATAAATATATTTGTTGGATTGTTGTTTAAGTTTTTGAATAATGGTTACTTAGTTTTCTTTTCTTTTTAAATGATCGAACTGAGGGAAAGAAGCTCCCAAGATGATATGTATAAAGTTGAGTTTACAGGTGATAAAAAGTGTAGTACAACATAGCAGTGCTATTTCTCTTTTGCTTGCTGATAATTTCTGTTTTTGGTGGCTAAAGATCCAAGCATTTATTGCCCTTGTACAATTTATTTTATTTCCTTTCCTTTCGGCTGAAATGATATTTTTCCCCTTGTCTTGCAAACATATGTATTTTCATTTTGTACATTGCATAAGAAAATCTGGTGGCTTGGATTAATGGCCCTGTACCAATTTACTTATCTTTTTTTTCTTTGTTTCCTTCCAGGTCTACATATTTCTTTTTGCTGTCTACTTATACAAGCCTTCATTCATAAGCTTATAGATATATATATTTGCTTTGTCTTTACAATATTACCTTATAATATAATTAAACTTCTATTTTGATTATGTTGTTAAAATTTTAGTCAAGTGTTACTTTTATTTTTATGGTTCATCTTTTATTTATTTATTTCTATTTTCTAGTTTAAATATTTATTGTTATTTTACTTATTCTATAAATTAAAATCATTACTAACTATCAATTCTAAATTTAAATGATTTATACAAAAATTTATCTGTATTCGGGGAAACTCGCAATCTATCTACCATTTTATTTCACAAATTTTATTCAAAAATCAATTTAATTATCAATTTAAATATATATAAAATCCGGGGTCGTTACAGACTTCCCCCCTTAAAAGAATTTCGTCCTCGAAATTACACAGGAGACACAAAGACAGATGAAGAATATTTCATCGAATCAACTGAATATTTATTTTGCATTTGGCTTCCCAAATCAGAATATCGATAATAGATACAAGAACGAATCTGTTTGACACTTCACAAGATACTCGGGTTATCCAGATCTACGAAGTATACAATGGCATCGGTTAGTTTAAAGGGATAACTAACCATTCGTAGAACATATCGGAACCCAAAGAATAGATAGATATATGGATACGATTTCAAAGCTTTCAGTTTAGAAACTAAATTATAGCTATCAACCATAGCAACCAAAGCAAACAATTCATCCATACAAACAATTTTGGCTCACTTGGAGTTTATTTCCCATATTCATATATCAAATCTTCTTCCTGGATCTACTAGAAATAATCGAAGAATTGAGAAAAGATGACGAACAAAGAGATTGATAGAGAAAAGATTGTTCCCTTGTTGTTACAGGATATTGACCATTTATAGTCGTATTCCCTGCCCCCTATCTCATCCTCTTCTTGCACTCATACTCACTATCAGTGGATAGTAAGAGAATTTACTGAGGCATATAGACAGATATCTTAAGGATTACTCATTCTAGAGTTTACTTCACTCTATCTCTAATGAGTTACTTAACGTGTTATACTCCTGAGCTAAAGTTCAACCTTAGCTCTGATACCACATGTAACGACTCGGGTTTTTCACGCTCGAAAATCAACATCCGTACTTCACATCGTACTCGAATGCCGTAGATTCGACCGTTCAAATCCGATTCGCCGGAGCTTATAACACAGTTAAGTAAACAACACAGCGGAAGAACAGAATAATCAATATATATTACATTGATACCATGACAGATACAAAAATCTGATACAACAGATATCAATATACATCAGAGATATGATACAAGAAATAGCAGCGGAAAGAAAATAGATAACACCAGCAGCGGATAGAATGTCTCCAATAGAATGCTCCAAGATAAGGAACGTCAGTCCATGAACTCCAAGAACTGAACTAGCTCCAGATAATCTACTAAACCTGAATATCTGAAAAACCCAACTCTAGACTGCCCGTGTGGAAAATGGTGGGCACCCAGAGTTTAGGAAGGGAACAATAAACTCCGGATCAGTCATGGGACTGGTGTGAGCAACAAAAACAGTTTATCTTTAAACAAACACAAAAGGCTTTTAACGTTGAAACCCGCAATGCTTTTCAAAAATGAAACTACCATAAGGCCTCCCGCCACACACACAATGCAATCGCAGAATTGGAGGAGATTTCTCCTTATGATAGTCAAAAATGCTTTCTACGCAAAATCAAAACTCTTTTGATATTATTAATAGTGCATAGTGGAAAACCATTTCGAAAGTATAATATCAATCTTAGCCAACATACAACTATTGTTGTATGCCTACTATAGCTACTACGTTCAATAGCAGGTTACCGCCACATTCCATAGCAGGTAATACAACTAAAACCGTACAGGGTTCGTATTGTTTCTTTGGATTTCCAACAAATGATCAGGCTAAGGAACTTCCTTACCGAAATAGAAACGCCTCTGGAAAGACGCCCCGGATCCTAACCGGATCTCTGCAAACAAAAGGCCGACGCTACCTCACGCTCTAACCGAGCTGTAACTAGGTAACTAACACACGAGTCATGTTATCCCCCGGTCGTTACCGACCTTTATCCGAGGTACCTCAATCATAAAGCAACAACCACAAAGTATAATAACTGTGCAGCATCCACATAGGTAAAATATCTGGGCTCCATACCATGATATCACCTTTTGTCCAGAAGGAAATGACATACCCTAGGGGCGCTATCCCTACAAACCTTTGCCGCAACATTCCTGTTTCGACCATTACCGGGTTGTGAGGCTCGATGAAGTCTCATTCACAAAGCAACGCTTTTTCACAAAGCCACGCTTTTTCACAAAGCCACGCTTTGATCAACCAATGATCAGCAGCACTTCGTATGCCACATTACCAAATTGGGAATGTATCACTAGTAACCATCAACTACATAACCTCTGAGCTCGTACGTCTCAGAGAAGGGTGTTAAGCTAAGAGAATAAATTCTCCGCCACCAACAGAAATGTATTTGATAGAAACCAGCTTTACATCTCAAAGTGTAATGTCAGACACACATCCATACAAGTCTGTTCCGGGTTCGAACAGAACCGAAGGCACTTCCGAAGAAGCCCTTGCAAATCCGGGTATTCACAATCATGATCGGACTTCCCATCACTTAGGAAATCTCTATACCGTAGCTACTCAGTGCAGAGACAATCGATAGGTCATCCTATCGCTCTCGGAAATATCCGGTCTTCACCACCGGTCTTCAAATGCTATCCATATCGTCGTATCACTATTCGGAATGGGTTATATGACACAAAGGTCCTCTCCCGGCTAAACCGAATAACGAGCGCAATTAAAAATCATATGGATACTGGGGTCTTAGTTAAATCACAGCTTAAAACTCAAAACTTTTCATTCGAATGGTAAAACAAATTACCATTTCCAATCTTTTAAACAAAAAGATTCATTTCAAAAACCTTCAATGGTTTAAACAATTTCCACACTTTTAATCTTTTAAACAAAAAGATTCAATTCACAAAGTTTACCCCGTTCACAAAGATCCATTCATGGATTTCAAAACAATTTCCATTTCAATTGATTAACTCGTTAAATCTTTAAATCAAGATTTAACTTATAGCTTTCACAACTCGTTTCCAAAGATTCATTCATAGTCTTTAAAAACAATTCCATTTCAAGTTGGATTAACTAGTCCGGTCTTTGAATCAAAGACTCATTTCATAACTTTCAAAACATTTCAATTCCATTTCAAACTTGAAATCTGTTAACACAATTTGGAAATCCTTTACTTATGTGAAAGCTTTTACTATTTGAAAACAAATAGTTTCGTTTCAGAAAAATCCAGTTATATTTACACGAGTTAAAACCCTTGAATTAAATTCAAATTTCCAAATCAATAATTTTAAAATTGTTTAACCCGTATATAACTTGTACATCATCTTTAACCTCTAGTTTCAAATCATAGAATTCAATTTCAAACTTGAATTCATTTTAAATCAAATTATTTAAATTTCAAACTTAATCAAGTTATTCGAAATAACTTTTATCTTTGAAATCCCATTTCAAAAGCTTTTCACTTTAAACCCTAATTTCAAATTTCAAAATCAATTGAAATTAAAATTTCAATTTCAAAAACATCAAATTTACATCATCTGTGACTTAACTGATTTCCACGTGAAATCCATATTTGTGTGTGTAAAAGTGTAGTCCAGGGGTTTCACACACAATAGTGCACAACATCAATCATCACAGATATATCGATAAGCGGTATAATCGATAACGCTTATCTTCATTCACAGATTCATAGATAAAATAAATTTATCAGTCACAAAGATTCACTATTACAATTCGATGTGGGTTTCGGATATCCAACTGAAATCCGACTCCCTGTCGCATCGAAATTCAAATGTCGTTTACGGGTCAAAAGGGTTTCATATTCACAAAGTAATATATCACAGATATAGAAATCACAGATATATATATCACAGACAAATAAATTACAGATCACAACACAAATCAGGATGTATCACAAAGCATCATATATCAGGGATATCAAACAATTCAACATTCACTAGAATCCAAACATCCAGATTCACGAAAGTCCCCTCCAATCAAAATCGAGCAACCTCGCCACAAACTGAAACTAAGACCCGTTCGAAAATCCTCCTTAATTACTTTGAAATCAATTTATTATAATTATGAAAAAGCTTTAATGTTAATTAACTTTTAACACTTTACCTTAAATTCATTGTTTAGTTAAAGTATCAATTAGATTTTAAACATGGTTAAGTATTTACTTGGTTAATTAAAACTTGAAACAAATTCTTACTTAAAATAGCCAACATCAGTTACTTCATAAATACTAAAGTTTACTTAATATTATAACCTGAAACTTATTGGCTTAACCCATTTTTGAAGCAAACCCGAGAATGCTCCCAATTCACTCGAGTAGCCATTCGAGTTTTCCACCGTTCCTCCTGAGACATTCCTCTTCCTCACACCTCACATACCTTTTTTTTTTTTCTTTACTCTTTAAGTTTAAAGTTAAAACCTCAACAACAGGACCCTCGTGCTCACCCAGGTCTCACTCGAGGCAATACACCACTTTACTCGAGTAACAACTCAAGGTTACTCTCTCAACAAACAACGTTGACACGAACCCATGTCGTACACGTGCACGGCGTCTCTCCGCCGCTCCAGCAAGCTCCGGCGCCTCCAACAGGTTGCGATACCCCCCTACGTTCGAAAATCAAACTCGATTCGAAGAAAATAACTCGAAATCAAATTTTGGCATCTCGAGTCGAATTGTAACCCAGACGCCACCACAAACTCACCTCGCCAGCGTTCCTCAGACCTCCGGAGAAGCTCCGACTCCGTCCATACCACCCCAACACCCCACTCTACCATTACCTGGAGCACCACACAACTCGATGCTTCGGTGGAGACGATCTCGTCTCGTTACATACAGGAAAAAAAACTTGAAGATAAACCCTAAATCGATCTCGTATTCAAAACTCACGCAATAGAAAAATTTTCTGTTAATTTTCACGAAATCCCTGATGTTTATACTTGCTTAATTTCAAGTTACAACCTTTATTATTGATTAATTCACTGGGAATTGAGAAAAATGCAAATTTCATTCACCTTCAAACTGCTCTCGAATTTCTTAATTAAAAATCCATCTTTTTGCGTTAAAAATCATGATTTGATGTATAGATTCAATATACAATCTTGAATCAGTATTTTGCAACAATTGAATATTACAAATTATCACTTGGTTTACCTGTACATAAATATTACAGTGAAGTGCTTGATGAAAATGATTGTAATCAACCTTTAAAAATCTTAGTTTAAGTTTAGCATCTTGTTTTGTTGAGAATCAAAGCTTAGAGATGATTTAAGTAAGAATAAATTGAGTTTGATCAAAATATGGAGCCTGTACCAAATTCAGAATCACAGAGCATCTCAAAACATATGCAACTGAAGCATAAACAAACAGTTTATAAATGAAGATCGAACTGTTTAATTAACTCTAAAACTCTTAAAAATTAATTTTACTCACTTATATTTTTCCAGAAAATACTTTAACAAATTATACTTAAATTTGTTTTCAAAACTTAAATCATGGTCGTGCAACGGATTTTTACTTAGATCAAAGCCTAAAATTTATTCAAGGACGAGCTCTTAGTTTCTGGAACAATGTTTACAGCCTATATTCTTAAAATAGAGGTGTACCTAATCAACAAACATGCACAGCCACACACCTATGTATATATATATATATATGGTATACATTCAAGCAGATTCACAACCTATGCTTTAACCATGCATCAAATCATAAATCAGATCAAAGGTAAGGTTTGCTCACATTGTTTTCCAGAGAAGAAGAACCGAGTTGATGAAGAACCAGACTTGAACATTTGCAAGTTGATATCTTTCTTTTCCTTTTGTTGATCTCTGATTTGTATAAATATATTTGTTGGATTGTTGTTTAAGTTTTTGAATAATGGTTACTTAGTTTTCTTTTCTTTTTAAATGATCGAACTGAGGGAAAGAAGCTCCCAAGATGATATGTATAAAGTTGAGTTTACAGGTGATAAAAAGTGTAGTACAACATAGCAGTGCTATTTCTCTTTTGCTTGCTGATAATTTCTGTTTTTGGTGGCTAAAGATCCAAGCATTTATTGCCCTTGTACAATTTATTTTATTTCCTTTCCTTTCGGCTGAAATGATATTTTTCCCCTTGTCTTGCAAACATATGTATTTTCATTTTGTACATTGCATAAGAAAATCTGGTGGCTTGGATTAATGGCCCTGTACCAATTTACTTATCTTTTTTTTCTTTGTTTCCTTCCAGGTCTACATATTTCTTTTTGCTGTCTACTTATACAAGCCTTCATTCATAAGCTTATAGATATATATATTTGCTTTGTCTTTACAATATTACCTTATAATATAATTAAACTTCTATTTTGATTATGTTGTTAAAATTTTAGTCAAGTGTTACTTTTATTTTTATGGTTCATCTTTTATTTATTTATTTCTATTTTCTAGTTTAAATATTTATTGTTATTTTACTTATTCTATAAATTAAAATCATTACTAACTATCAATTCTAAATTTAAATGATTTATACAAAAATTTATCTGTATTCGGGGAAACTCGCAATCTATCTACCATTTTATTTCACAAATTTTATTCAAAAATCAATTTAATTATCAATTTAAATATATATAAAATCCGGGGTCGTTACAATGTCCGTGAGATTTTAAACTATCCGTGGGTAGAGAGGGCTAGGCGAGCAAGGGCTTGACTTGAAAGGTGATTGGACGACCATGTCTTTGAAGATTGAGACAATGAAGACGTGCGGGCAAATGGGTCGAAGCTGACGTCATGCGAACCTATGTCGTTGTGCCTGGAATTGATGAGTCCATTCAACCTTTTACGAGAAAATCGAGCAACACCTAGTAATAGCGGAATTTGGAAGAGAACGAAAATATGGGAGAGATGATATAGAACCGTAACGATTAGTAGCAGTAATCCCTACAACATGGGAAAAATTATGGAATTCAAGTTGATTTTGGGTTTTTATGGGTTGCGAATGGTGAGTTGCGGGTCGCTAAAAATGCAAGTCAAGGCTATTTTTTAATCCGATACAGTAAGGGTTGTGGCGATAAGAAAATTTGAGGGGGTCTAGTAAAAAAAAATTAGTATGATTGAACCCCACTCTTATACCATATTGGAATATTAAATCAATCTATAATACCATTTAAAACTACTAAAATAAAACAAAACATAAATAGAGAGGAAGAAGAGAGAAGAAATGATGATAAACATAAAGGGAACTAAATCTTTATTGGATCATTCGATTATTTTTCTACAATACTTGGTTGGTATTTATAGTTATATCACTTGAAACCCAAGTAATTATATAATAGGAAAATACCGTAATTTGGAAAAAGTACAAATACTATATTAGATAATATTCTCTTAACACCAACAATATTCCATAATTCAAATGAAGATTAATGATAATGGAAATTGAGTTGGAGATCGAGACGAGTGCTCTCCATGATATTTACTTTTAGTCGTTTTTTTAAAAAAACTAGAGACATAGAGTTAAGGGTTTTGAAGGCCAAGTGAAATTCCAAGTAACGAAGAAGAAAAACAATAAAGAAAAGGTCAACATATATTCCATATTTGTATCATTTTTTGTATCACTATCAATAATATCATAAATCATTTTCGCTACAAGCACAAAAAACAAGAACGTGTCAAATTTTCAACGATGTAAAAATAACTATAAAAAAAAGCAATATCCTGATAACAAATTATTACATATACTTTTTTTCTTAGGCTGGAAATAATATAGAAAAAGAACTTGATATGGCAGCAACAATCGCTGATTTGCAATATAAGAGCCTTCATAACTGAAAAATAAGGTACCAGGTAAAATGGGTTTATCTGTAATTGCGATATGTAGGTGTGTACATGCAACTCTCTGCATACTTCTCTAGATTTTGCGGGCGAGGCAGATGCGTAGCCAAACCTGCATACATCATGACCATAATTTTATAATGCAATGCAAGCATCTAACAGTCGGCACTGCTTATAAGTAGCTTATTCGAGTTTGAATGTTTGAAAGCTCCTTATAAGAGCATCCCAACTATAGAAAAACCCAAGTAAGTGCTAGTGACCAGGTAGCTGCACGGTAGTTGACTGCAGCTACCCAGTAGCTGCTTTTTGGGTATAAACCCCAAAAGCTACCTCTATTTGGGTAATGATACCCAAATGATACCCCAGTTGGGAAGCTTTAAGGAAGTAGCATAAATACATCTTATAAGTCAAAAGTTGACGGAACAATTGTTTGCTAGTTATAAATTAAGATAGAATTTCGTAAGTAAATTTAACCCAAAAATGGCTAAAATAGAATTGTTATTTCAAATAATTAAAAGCAAACTGTCACAAATTGATATTCACTGTACTTTACATAGATATGTTCAATTATGCAGTTGTTATTCATTATTTACAAGTCATGTTAGCCAATCAATGAAATAAACTAACTTTAATGTGATAGTCAAATTACATCTCGCTATTTAGAAGATTTAAAAATTGCCAAAACTTCTTTTTAAGTAGATTTAATTTAAGTAGGTGAAAAATGAGCTATGGAGGAAATTAGTTCAATCCTGGAAATATATCTGTTACTAGAAAACTCACCTAGTTCGTAAACTTTTTCAGCTACTTTAGCAGCAATGTGAGCAGATATCTTCCTAATATTTGTGAAGGGCGGAAAGATCAGTCCCTTGTCATAGTTCTCTTGTGTTACTTGTGATGCTAGAGCTTCAGCTGAATTCAAAAATCAAATGATACCAAGAATCCAAGATAAATTATAGTTTAATAAGATAAGATGGAATTTACTATAAAACTTAATATTTTAGGTACCGGCTGCAAGGAGCATATCATCATGAACACGGATTGCCCCAGACATTACTAAACCAAGACCAAATCCTGGGAAGATATATGCATTGTTTGCCTGACCAGGAATGATGTTAACTAATTAAGAAATTACAGTGCAGCAAATATAAACTAATTCAATGTAGTAGTGAAAAAAGTTGTAAAGGAAAGTTTTATTTTTTTACCTGGCCAGAGTAGTAAGTTTTACCATCATATTCAATAGGACCAAATGGACTGCCACTAGCAAATACTGCAGTCCCCTGCAAAATATAACAGCACAAAGTAAATGACATTTTATTCTACTTGCTTACTTTAGTAGACAGTTCAAATACTATTAGTGAATCTCACCTTGCTCCAAGTGTATGCCTGCTCGGCCGTACATTCAGACTGTGAAGTAGGGTTTGAGAGAGCTAGAATTACGGGTCTCTGCATAACAAATGTTCTTGGCTAGTAAACAAAAGATAAGTCACATGAGAGGGAAAAGAAGTAGAAATAGATGTTATAAAGTACTTCATTGAAGGTAGCCATGGCCTCAACCACTTCTTGTGTGAATGTTTGACCTGCTCCAGACGATCCTATCAGCACCGTTGGTTTTAGGGCCTGAGATCGATCATTATCATAATTATCAGAATTGACTTGTACAAAGTTAAAGACAGATTAATAATGAAATTGATAAACTAAACCACACCTTTACAGCATCTATGAGAGTTTCAACAGGCTCGTGTTCGTGTGCCCATGGTTTTTTAAATTGTTGTAGGGACTCCATGCGCGACTTAATGATCAACCCCTGTAAATAGTTGTTTCCCCATAAGTCGATGGATTTTTATTTTCAAAAAAAAATAAAAAATAAAAAAATTGGACTCTGGTAATACTTTCAAAAATTGACAAAAATATACATACCTTGGAATCCACAAGCCATATCTTCTCTCGACATTCTTGCAATGGAAGATTTGTCTGCAGAAGTTAAAGAGATCTAATGAACCAACAATTAATAAGCTTAGCTTTAAATCAGAGAATTGTGAAAGTAATATCAGATTAAATGTGACGGTAAGATAAATTGCATACCTGCTTTGATATCTCAAGAGCAATAAGCTCTGCAATACCAGTACCAGCCTGCAAGAAGAGAAAATGTAAATAGGATACGAAGACATTAGCATGGCAAAGCAATGAAGATTAAACCTGATGGGTTGCACAAACAAAATGCTCGTACAAGCACAGATATACAAGTAAATCAAATAAGTTATTTTGGCCTTCAGAAAACCAAAAATTGGCTTATTTAAGTCGATCCAAACGGACCCTTAATTAGCATCACAAAACGACAAACGAATGACCGCTCTAAAATTTGTTTTAAACACCAAAGTGGCAACTACAAAATTGAGAAAGCTAAACTAAATAATTATAACTAGGAAGATGATGGTAGAGAATATAGCTTACTTGAGCTATCTGCAACAATAAAAAATGAAAACCAATTGTAAGAATAAATCATAAGTAATTTACGGCAGTTCCTAACAATTATCCAAATAATTCTAGTGAAATGATTTCAAAACTCTTGATCCCTTATCTCAATGTTCTACTATTCATCTACCCGTGGATTCAGCAATATATAAATCAATCACATATAGACTCAGGTCATGATGATGGACTGCATTTCCAGACATATGGTCAAGTTATTAAACCACAGATTAGCCATTTCAAGTACATAAGAAGCGAAAAAAATTGAGACCGCAGTGGGCACTATCACAATAAAGGAAACATATATACGAGAAAATATTATCTAATATTAAAAAAAAAAAAAAACCTCGCCAGCGCCAAGGAACAGGAATTTATGATCTCCTAATGTTCCACCAATCAACTTCAGCGCTGAAACAAGCCCTGCAAGCACTACCGAAGCTGTTCCCTGCAATGATATAATGCAATAAATGCACATCATAAACAATCTTTTGTGCTAAGAATAATCCCACTAGGGCAATATGCACCTGAATATCATCATTAAAAACGAGATGAGTCTTGCTGTATCTTTCAAGCAATTCAAAAGCATTATGGTTTGCAAAGTCTTCAAACTGCATAATACAAAAGAAGAAATCAATTTAATAAGTAACCAAAATTTCCACTTTGTCTGCCTGTATAAGATAGCTGACCTGTATAAGAACTTTCTCCCCATAATTCTGCTTAACAGCAGACATGAATTCATCAAGAAGTTCTGTATATTCCTATAATTGAACAAACATTCCGATAAGGTACACATTACATGTTACCAGTGGCTTCTAGAAATTCAAACTGTAGCACACTAGTACCTGACCAGTTGCACGTTCTCGCCTCAGCCCAATATAAAACTCATCAGCTAACAACTTCTTATTGTTTGTTCCCACATCAATAGTTATGGGTAAGCACTGTAGCCATAAAAGATACAGAAGAGACGTTAGAAAAGTGAAATTTGAGCAAACTTTTGCAGTAATAAGAAATGAATGATTACCGCAGATGGACGGATTCCACCTAGAGCAGTGTATAAAGAAAGCTTTCCAACAGGAATTCCCATTCCCTTTAATAGAAAAAACATTGTTTAGTAAGTGGTCTTACAATCAAATAAAGCATCAAACTCTCCAATAGTTCTCACTAGATTGTACTATCCATACCATTTTATAAATTTTAACATAATCGTTATGTACATCCAAAAATGGTTTAAGAACATCAATTTGAAGGTTTATGATGGTAATGATATATTGGCTAATAGAATCCTTGAGAGAGAACAGGTAAAGTTTGATGTAGCCTGTGATTTTTTTAGAATAATTAATTTACACACAAAACCAATGCTTACTTGGCAGCCTAAGTCACCAAGCCCTAAAATTCTCTCACCATCAGTAACAACAATAACTTGAATTTTCCTTTCAGGCCAATTCTTCAACACTTCTAGTATTTTTCCCCTGAAACAAGTAAAATATTGTTTAGAATTGTATATAAGAATAGATGTATAAATACTTCTATCAACAGGTTACTTTTCATTCAAGCTAATATATAGGCCTTGAGGACGTCTAAGAATGCTCCCATACTTCTGACAAGCCTCACCAACGGTTGGTGTGTAAACAACTGGCAGCAACTCCTCAACATTGTCGATAAGAAGTTTGTAAAAGAGCCTTTCATTATCTTCCTGCAAATCATCGCCATTGACTATTTGTTATCAAAATGAAACAATAATTAAAAAAGGAAAATAATGGTTAATATAAGAGTCTGCTAAAAGGTTTTTTTCCCCCAAGTACTAAAAGCAAATTTAAGTTATCCTTTCTATAATGGTACCTGAAGATCCATCATTGCCATATATCTTTGTAAAGGAACTTGATACTGTCTAAGACTGTGCATCATCTTCTTTACCTGAGAGAATAAAGATGTAAATCTGAAGCAATAAGATAACCGCTGAGTTGCTTCATTTAAGACAAAAAGAGGAGCACAGCAATAACCTGAAGTTCTTGAGAGATAGCTACAGGAGGTAACAGACCTTTGAGGTAGTGAGCTTCTCTCTCTTTTTCAGTAAATGCTAGGCCTTTGTTGTGTCGAGGATCTCTTAACAAATTGTAACCACTGTAAAGAAGGGGAAAATAATATGAAAATAAGTTAATTAAATATCTATTGAAATGTGGCCAGAAATCGCAAATGGAAACCAAATTTACATTTTAGCTAATGTTTTTTTGTAGTTCCCTAATAATTGAAGTCTCAATCAAGCAATATTTAATTATGTGTAGTAAGAACTGATTATAATACCATCTTTGGCAACAAAAGAATTGCAACCAGCAAAAAAGATTGGTGAATGGAAATTTACCAATTCACGTTTCCATCTAAATTATAAAACGTTAAAAAACTTTGTGAATATAAACGGGATAATGGGGTACTCCACAATATGTCAAAGATTGTGCCTTTGCTAGGACCACAATATGAGATGATAACCCACAGCGAAAGGTAACTATCTCTAGTGATAACACCTTTCCTTCTCCAACACCAACTTCCATTATTTAAAAAAAAAATCAATCTTTTAAGAAATTTTCCAAAAACTCGAATATTTTCTTAAATATCAACATTTTTGAAACTTTTTAAATATTTTATAGAAACTTTCGAGTAGAATCAGTTCTGATTCAGAAATATTTAAAATTTTCAAAAAAAAAAATTGATTATAGAAAATCATAAGTTTCCAAGCAATTTCAAACCTTCTTGAACCTCTCATCTAATATCTCAAGCCAATTACTTTATTGCTTTTTTAACAAATAGATAAAGATAATATTTTTAGTAGTTATAGTTTGCATAATAATTTGGTTTAGTGAAAAAATTCAAAAATAAAAGTAAATCAACATTCTTAATGATTCAATTTTCTTAAGACTGATTTTTTCTCAAAGTTCAAAATATTCCGAAAAATTTCAAATATTTTTAATTAAATTTATTTATTTATTTTTAAAGTTTGAATTTTGTTATAAAGTCAATGTTTTTAAATAAATAAATAAATAATTTCAATAAAATTTATTTTTACAAAATAGTTCGTTTCATTTTCATTTTTTTCCAGAGATACTATAATTCATCAATAGTCCCGAAAATGTAAAAAGAAGAAATAAAAACTTCCACCAGAAAATTTCAGAATTTTCTGAAAAACATAATTTTCCTGGAACGTATAAACAAATAAATATCATACAGGTCTCTGTTGCTGAATAGGAGTAAAGTCTGGTTTTACGTTTATAACAGAGACATAAGATATACAGTACAAAACAATTTATGAATTGCAAGTTTTGACTGTTTTCACAACATCCAGCTACTCGACAGACAAAACTATGCACTTTTCATTGAATGAACTAGAAAAATGGGACCATGTCTTTCCACAAGTAGAATGCGGAGTAAACAAAGTATTTATTTTTTCCCTCTTTCTTTTAGAAACAAATTCAGATTCAGCAACAGTATCTTAGATTTAATTTTTTTTGGATATCAAATGAGGTTGAATATTAAGTTATATATCTCTGTCAAATACTGTTCGATTTATTTTCTGGGGTTCAAATTGCTTTCATGGTAGGTTGGAGATTGGACATATTTCTCTCATTAAACAAATAGGTTAATACATAGATTAGCAATGTATTTTACTTAGTTGTTTTCCCAAATTTGGTAAACCAAAGTGACTAGAAATTGTCTAGTACTACAAGTTAAACAAAACTCTTGTACAAAAGTTAGGAGAAACAAATCCCACTTGTGTTTTTCACAACAACCAAGCTGCCTAGCGGAGATTGCTATGCAAACTATTTTAAATTAAATGAAATAAAACGGAAGGAGCATGTTTCATAATGGCAGTCGGTTTTATCTTATATAATATGAAATCAAGTCAGTTCAAGTTCAATAACAACCCATGAGAGACATTAATCTCATAACTTCATACATTAAGATCCCAAAATAACAAAATAAAGTTCAATGAATACAGAGTGACAATGAATGAATTTATTTTTGGTAATAGTATTTAATACACTATAATCTTACTGGCATTAACTTTTTCATTAAAGAGAAGCTCAGTTCATGTTCTAAGAAAAAGATCTCATTAAAAGGTAATTTACTATTTCAACTAGAGAGGTCATAATCAAATTAAGAACACTAGCGGATTAATATAAGGAATGCAACATTTCCAGTTCAAATAGAGCATATTACCATTACTAAATTGGATTCTAAAGAAAAATTGTCAAGTCCTTGTGCCTGATTTACATAATTAGACACAGCAACTTACTCAAATCAACCAAATCTCTTACATTGCAGCTCAAATCAGAAAAATATAAAAAGATTATTTGTAACCAGCATATGATTAACATGAATATCAGGATTTTTTTTCATATCAATTGTTCACAATTAGTATAATTCAAAAGTAAAATAATATGTCACTTCTGTATAATTCGGGAATGTCACACTACATCGGTAGTTCAAAAGGTAATTACTTTTTCTTTATTAAATCTAGAATATCGATGATAGGCTTTTGTTGGGAAAAAAATGGTAACATAAATCAGAATCCAATGCCATAACGTCTTCTCAGAGCTTGGCTGGCTGAATTACCAATGAACCCGTAGCATTTTTATATTTCCAAAAAATGCCACTAAAAGGATCCACCAAAATCAACACCCAAAAGTTCCAAAAAAGTGGTAAAAACCAAAAATTAAAGTTAATTACAAACCTGGCAACAGTGACGCTCCAAGGCGTAACAAAATGATCCTCGGTAGCGCGATCTTCGCCGTACGTATCCTGTACGCCGCCTCCAACAGTCGCCGTCGCATCGATGACGTCATCCGTCACCTGATCTACAGCAATCGCCGCCGCCTTCATCCTCTCCGGATTACTCCCTTTCCCGCTGCAAACCACAACCGATGTGCGCTTTCTCTGTACCGACCGATCTTGATACGATGAATAGCTCGTTTTCTGCGAGATAATCGAAATATTGAAGGTGTTTAAGCAAATTAGGGAATGCGTGGGAACGCATGTGTAAAAGGGCTTACCGTGAAAGTCGATGGCCGAGTAAGGCTGAGCGAGAACATTGTAAAATTCCAGAGAAATTTAAGTAGGATTTATATTGGAGAAATGGGAGAGAGTTCGTAGGAGAAGAGGATCCAAATTTATAGGGAGTTTGTTATTTAGAAGACATAGGTACTAGAGTAAATGCGTATGCTGTCTTCCTGTGTAGGTTAAAGATATGCTAATTAAATACTTAATTTGCATATTATAAGCTGCAAATGTTGAGTTTGTTTAAGTGTAGAATTTAATCTTATTTTTGATCAGATTTGCAAACTGAATTCGTATCTCGGTTCCCATTTCGGTCTTTACCATGTCGTTTTATGTCTTCATCGAACTTGTTTTCACTATGTCTATTTCTAGAGTACTGCCCACAAACAGTCTGAACATGTGAACCACGTTACCATGTGAAACTCAAATGTCCAATTGTCACTGAACCGGTGAGAAAATCAATGAAAATAGTTTGTGCAAGATTGTAAATGATATGACTGTACAAAAGTTGGATTTGGTCCGATTGAACCCGATACTTCGTACAAGCGACAAAAGTTAGAGTCGAAAGTAGTTCAATCTTTATCCAATCTCATATAAAGTTGGGTAGGTTGGATTGAATTTGAAGCATGAGTTTGATCAGATTAAACAAGTTTATGTGTAGATATTGAATTTGTATAGGAAAACTGAATTTTTATATAGTTGTGAAAGTGTTCTCGCTTTAGAAATAAAAATACTTAGTTGGAACTTGAGAAGTATTAATATGCACGATAAATGCTTTAGAGTAAAAAACTTTCATTAAAGGTTATTCGGTTGACATCATTCGCTACAAAAAACTAAAATTGATACCCCTAGTCTTAACCGATATAGAATAGTAAGTGGTATGATCTACATTGGCTGGGATTATGCATGTGCGCTTGGTCTTTTAGGTGGTATTACCTCCGTTTAGTGGGAAGACAAACTTAAACCACTCCAATCCGCAATTTTTATGATCTATGAGATAATTCTATTATTAATATGTAACATGCACTATTTGAACATTCAAAATTAATCGTTTATGATGTTGCAGCCATCATCAATTTTCTTTTCCAACGACAAAATAAGATCAATTACTCGATAGTTAGCATTACAGAGCAACAGTAATACAAACATTTATTCAAATTTTATTTCAGATTCATTTCATTTACGCATCACATCATTGCATGGATAAGATATAATATTCAGGTACATAAATATTTTTTATGATCGACATATGACGTAACCACCTAATCAAAGCCATAAATAAGAAATGATTATAAAAAAGATAAAAATAAAACAAACCTCTTTGTGTTCATCAAAATTAGGTACATCCATTAAATCTTCACTTGGTTTCATCTATTAGACAAAAGAGAGAGATTTTTTCGCTTAAGAGTTTGAATTTTCTTTTATGATGTTTTGTGATAGTGTACTGAGTTTTTCTGAGGAAGATAAAGATACTATGCTTGTTTAGGGCCGAATGAGAAAATAAATTTTGGTGACCATATGCATATGAAAAAATTGAAATGTAGTAAAAGTTTAATAGCAGCCAGGAGTATTTTTTTGCATGTCAATAGTAGCACACTAAACATAAAATTTGAGATAATCACCATTTCATTTCATACATTACCGTTTTTTGTTTCTCGTACCATATCCCATATAGGTTCATCGATCATTTTCTACACCTTATTAATATAATCGTGTTATCAACCTCCTAAATTCACTTACACATTTATTAAGTGTTAAGTCATCATATTACTTTTTCCTTATGGGTTACTACTAAATAAATAGTTTTGAAGGAGAATTAAAAACCTATCGGGGTGATTCAAGCTTTATCATTTTTGAAAACTTTTCTTTTAGTCATAAGGTCTTCGACCAACCCACTATATTCATCAATGAGCATCCCCACTCGGTATACTAATTCTTTCTTGTAACTATACTCATATACTGGGAACCGTTGACCTTGTGGCTTGGTGATAGGGGACTACAACCTAAAGAGCTACCTTAGATCAAGGACCACTAGCTTTAGACTGAGGTTTTAAAGGTCTTGAATACAATCCATTGAGACATCAAAATGAATGCTCTAAATGAATAAAGTATCATCTGTATTCTCATAAAAAAAGATTAGTCTATGCCTTAAAACTATCTAATTACACCCAAGCATACTCACTATTCAATAACCCTAAAATGGTGATCAATTTCAAAAATTCCCAACGTTCATTTTATATGATTTCATCAAGTGGGCATTTAATCATGTCCAGATTATATAAACTTAACAACCATACAGAACCAATACAAATACAAAACCTTTATCCATGTAATGATTTTTAACCACATATTAACTTGCAACTGCTAATTATCTCGTGTTTAACTCATAGCCAAAAACATTTTGCCTTACATAACCTTTTACCCTATCCCATGTTATAAATATGTAGGCTATCCAAAGTTACTGCAAAACATTGCATAATTAAAATACAGATCATCACATGTTTTGAAACAAAAGTCATTTCAATTTTAAAATAAGACCTTTCATAAAGTTAAAAATATAGGCCATTGTGTATTATAAAATGGACCACTGCACTTTATATATATATATATATATATATATAGTTATTGCAAGTTAAAAACCCAAGGTCGCCACTAGTTCTAGAATCATAGTTATCGCATTTTAAACTCAATAACAATCGGAAGTTATAGAACTGAAGTTTACACATCTAATAAAATTAAGACTACCACCCTTCATAAAAGTTGACACATCTCGTAATTGTCGCAATTTATAATTTTGCATCTTATAATTATTCTTGCTTATAGTCATCACATGTTATAGCTATCGCAACCTATAATGGTCGCTATAAATGTCGTAGATTATAGTTATCGCACACTATAACTATCGCAAGTTAGAGTTATCACATGTTATGGTCATTGCATTCTATGATTATTGCAAGTTGTAGTTATTGCATGTTATGACTAACTCTAGTTATAATTGTCATAAGATATCGGTTGTTGCATTCGATACTGTCTTAGGTTATCATTGTCGCGTATTATAAATAAATGTCCAACCTACAATTATCTCACTCTATACGCTGCCACATGTTATAAATAGTCCAAATGGCAAAACTGTAATTAATTCTTTATTTATGCATTTATTTACTAAATTAAAACACTTGTCTAATTTTTATTAGTTTGTAGGGTTCTTTTTAACAATCTCGGTCTTATATTTCAAAATTAGTTCCTAAAGGAATTGCTTTCTTTAATTAGTTGTCTAATTAATTAAATTTAATAAATCTTCTTTTAATTTAAAATCAATATAAATAAGGAAAAATACCAAAACGATAAAAATAATAATCATAAGTCGCAATTTTCCCATAATATCTCAAATCCAGACAAAAGTATATATTTTTACATAGGCGTGTCAACGGATACTTTTTGATACGGATAGTGTCGTATCCGCATTGGCATCCGCATCCAAAATCATTTTCAGATATCGGATATCCGCATCTGTGGATACGGATGAGTATCGGATAATTATCTTATCCACCAACGATCGATAAATCAAGAAACAAAAATAGAAAATTTTGGTTTAACATTTTTATTTTTCAATCCAATTGGTTATAAAAGTATGCAAAATCAACAAATATGATGATAATAAATACAGTTAATATGCATTAAATGCATATAATATAAACTATTAACTTGATAGAACAATAAATACATATCTTTCTTTATACTAAAATACACATAAAGTAAACTATAATTTTGACAAAGACCGGATGAATAATTTTCAGATGTAGATGCCTTTGTATCCGCATCCCTGTCCGCTTTTTCGAATATCGAATATTTATTCCTTTTTTGGCTATAGATGCGGACGGATTTCAGATTTTCTGTGTATCCATTGACAGCCTTATTTTTAAATTCGTTATGTTACTTTTAATTTTGAAAATGACTTAGTTTGACCTTCAAAACTTTGTAAAAGAGTACTCATTAATGGTATCATTTTCAAATTAAAAAATCATCTATAAAAACATGTTATAAATGTCATATCGAAATTTCATACGACTTTGGATTCATTGACTATGGTTTTACATCTTAATGCCTTTCTAATTTCCATGATTTTTAACATATACATACATATGATCATCCATATACATAAATAAACCAAAAATCATTTCAAATAACATCCACATATTCCCAAATCGAAAATATGAAATGTAAGTATGCAATGATGATAATATTGCTCATATAGATCGATTAAGGGATGGAGAGGTGTGCATTAGATCTACTTTTCTTGGAGCTTAAAAATGAGATTTACTCTTTGGTTTACATTAGAAGTTTTAACTGAGAGATAAAGAAGCCATTAAAGTGAAAAAATACTTTATTTTTAGAGAATGAAGAAACATAAGTAATGAGGGAGTACTAGGGCATAGTTTGGGCTAATTTGCACTTGGGTCATAAACTAAACCATCTTATAATCTTTAAATTACCACCATTTTATTTCTTATATTATAAAATTCTCCATTATGTCATCTCATTTGATTAAATAATGGCATAATTAATTATTTTGGTACTTTTTCATATCTTTTCATTCCTAACATTATTACTTTTTAGTTATCAAATAATTAATTAGCAATATTTCTTGCCAAAAGTTAGGGGTGTTACCTAATATTACTATGCACTCCAAACAATAAAAAATTATACGAACATTCTAGATTGAATGTATTGAATTTAGAGAACTTGCTTTTAGTGTTTAAGTCATTAGTAGAGACTTTAAAAGTTACTAGCTTTTTTGGGAAAAGGTCACCTCATCAGGTGTTTCTTCCATATGGAATAATTCAAGATTTTGTTAACCATAACAATTTAATAATTTAATTGATAGTTGACTTTTAGGTAGAAAATTTAAATGTTCCAAAAATAGGGAGTTTCCCTCTGTGATCTTATTTGATACATTTTTTATTAGCAAGGAATGAGAAGATGAATTTTTAACCAAAATGCATGGTTTAACTTATATTATCTATGATCATTGGCCCCTTATATTTAGGGGTGTAAACAGGTTGGACCAGACCGAATATGGATGTGTTTGTGCCTGTCCTATGAGCGATGCAGGCGGACACAAACTAGACAAGGTTTAAGTTCAAATATTTTTCTTAAGAGCCAGACAACAGACGAACAATGTCTAAACAATAGGAAAACATCAAACAATTTTGAATGGGCATATTTTTGTACATTTTTTCTTGTCCTAAATCATATCCCAAATGAGAATCGAACAGATATAGACTAGACGCTTTACAATCTCGGACCGAGCTGGACGTTGGTGTAAAATTTATTCCCTTATTTTTATTAGATTCTCATGATCATCTGTCCAGAAATAAACATTTAGATCTGGAAAAAACTGGTTATGTGAATATGGTTTTGAAAGCTTAATTATTAATAAATAAATTCTATGTATAATTACTGAAGGAAGAGGACTCCTTCAGTACTTAAATAAAAAATGACAGTTGCGACATTCAGTCGACTGAATAAAATGATTCAGTTGACTAAATGACAGTAAAATTTATCCTGAAAGAAAATAGTGTAAAAAACACATGATTCAGTCAACTGAATATGTTAATTTAGTCGACTGTATAATTATTTTTTGTAAAATAGTATATGCAGGATTCAGTCGACTAAATTTGACATTTTAGTCGACTAAAAACTATCTTTTTTTATTGTCAAAACTTAACATATATGTTGATTATGTGTTAGTGTGTGCGTACCATTTTGAAGAGATTTTAAAATTGATGATGACAACATATAAGTCAAAAATTAAAAATTAGGACAGTAGATAATCCTCCCCCAAGTTTATACTCCCCCTATCGATATGGCAGTATAGTT
The DNA here is from genome assembly GCA_030737815.1 of Allium fistulosum. Taxonomy (NCBI): domain Eukaryota; kingdom Viridiplantae; phylum Streptophyta; class Magnoliopsida; order Asparagales; family Amaryllidaceae; genus Allium; species Allium fistulosum. The sequence continues at coordinate 1,131,968,439 of CM060906.1, read as the reverse complement.
CATATAGTTTTCTCCTACTTTGTCATCGACAAAAATGAAAATAAATATCAATAGGAGTAATATTAATATCTAATAAGGGTAGAACACCGTAGTATATATTCATAATTGTATAACCCAACATAAATATGCTTAAAATAACGAAGCACAACAAATATCACACAATATTTCATAAATCATAACATAGTACTAAACACCATCACTTTTCGTAACAAAAACATAGCACTAAACATAGATATTACATGAGACAAACCATCACAAAGTCAAAAAGCAACTGTAACATAACACCACATTGTCACAAACAAAACAACACAAATGTCACAAGCATAAGAACCAAAATAACATCGACTAACAAGTTTTTAACAACACTAACTAAACCAAAAGTAGAGAATGCATAAGTAAAGTTTGATATGAGGAATGAGCTCACCATGCCTAGAAATCATGACTTTGACTAGTCTCACCAACTTCTTCATCCTCGTCATCTTCCTCCTCCTCCGCGGTCTATGTTAAATGTTCTGGATTTGCAGCGGTCTCTTTTGATGGCAAAGGAGATGTATGGGATGTGGATGTGGTGTAAGATAATTTGTCCCATATTTTGTTCATGAAGCTCTTGATTCTATCAAGCTTACTATCAATTCTTGTGACCATGCTTTCAACCCGAGAAAAATGATGGTCAAGTTTGCTTTGTTACAAGAGAAGATGGCATAAGATTGTCGAGCACTTGATTTCGATGTAATTTCTTGTATTTCATTGTCATCACTTTCTTCAACATTTTGTGTTTGAGAGGAAGAGGCTCTTGGTTCGGAGGTTATGGATTTCCAAAAGCTTTATTTAATTGTTATTGTTCGAACGAAATGATGTTTGAAAACTGGCTCCAAGATCAAATGATTAAACGGTCATTGGTACTAAATGGGTTTATAAAAGGAAAGCTGATGAAAATGGTAATCTAACTCGAAATAAAGCTAGGTTAGTTTCACAAGAATATAATCAAGAAGATGGAATAGATTATGAAGAAACTTTTTCTCCTATCGCAAGATTAGATGCAATACCTATCTTACTGGACTTCTCCTGTCATCATACCTTTAAACTTTATCAAATGGATGTTAATAGTGCATTTCAACGGTTTTATTAAAGAAACTGTTTATGTAGAACAACCACCTCCTTTTAAACATGAAAAATTTCCTGATCATATCTATAAACTTAAGAAAGCTCTTTACGGTTTGAAATAAGCACCCTGTGCCTAGTAATAAACGACTAAAGGGCTATCTTATAAATTTTGGATTTAAGATTGGAAAAGTTGACCAAACTTTGTTTATTAAATAAGATAAGGAAGATATGCTAATTATACATATTTATGTAGACGATGTCATATTCGGATCTACAAATGACGAATTGTGCAATGTGTTTTCAAAAATAATGACAAGTGAATTCGAGATGCCTTATATGGGAGAACTTTCATATTTTCTTGGTTTACAAATCAAACAACTAAATAATGGAATTTTATTGACCGAGAAAAATATTATAATAATTTAATTAAATGTTTTGGAATGGAAAACACATCCAGTAAGCCAACACCTATGAGTACTACGGTTCATCTCAATAAAGATGAAAATGAAAAAGTATGGATCAAAAAGTCTACCGAAGTATGATTAGATCTTTACCATATTTAACTGCTAGTTACCCCGATATCATGATGACTGTCTGTCTATGTGCATGGTTTTAAGCAATTCCCAAAAAATCACAGTTGCGAGCCGTGAAACGAATTCTGCGTTACTTAAGCAACACTAGAGACCATGTCCTCTTTTATATGAAAAATGTCCTTTCAAACTTGTGTCATATAGCGAGCTGATTTCAAAGGATGTCGAAGGGATCCTCTTCCTCACAAAGAGTCACTTCCCCTTATTAATGGCTGCAACTCTTCTAATGGTTATCACTCTTCAAAATAGTTGCAACCATTCATTTTCTATATAAAGCAATCTCTATTGTTGAATTCACAACCGAATCTACTATTTTCTATCTACAATCTTGTTTGAATTCACTGATCATTCAAAATATACAATTGCTTTCTGTTTGATCACTTGATCTTACAAATCTATATCTGTAGTGATCAGTCTACTTCTATTTTCTTCACGAACACACATTATACCATTAAGAAGAAGATTATAGGAAGGGTGTACATATTGACTCATTTGTGATATTCAAAGAGCACACAAAGTCACAAACTCAACTATTTGTAATAGTCGAAGTCCTGTTGGAGATCTTCAGGCACGAAGTCCTATTCGGCAGTTTAGGCGGTCTGTAATACATATTCCTCCAGGTTAAGTGAGGACGTTTGTTAGTTAAATCCAAAAGGAGTCTAGGACTGGACGTAGAATGGGAGTTTGAACCAGTATAAAAATCTCTGGTACACTTTACCCATTGCAATTTTTGTACTGCCAGTTTAATATAAGTTTTATTTAGTAAATAAATTCATGTTACTTGATCCGCATAGATTTTCACATTGAATTAGGACAAGCTTCAATATCAGTAGTCGCAACGAATGAAGAAGCTAAGATCAAAGCCATGCAAAAGCATCTTCAAGCTATGCATGAACTAATCAAAATGCTCATCTCTCAAAACTCATCAAGAACAACCTAAAGGGCGATGATGGGAAGGAGGCTGAATCTCCTCAAAGTGATGTTGACACATCACTCTTAAGAAGAAAAAATATCCGGAAAAGTACTTTAGAGCCCCAAATAAAGGATGATGCTAGAATAACCAAATCGGTCAAAACTCTTATAAACCTTACTTGGACTTGAAAAATTAAGTTAAGGCCAACAATCATCTAACTCAAATAGTAATCAAAGAGCCAAAATCCCTACTTGTGCAGTCTGCTAGTTCAATTTCTCATAAAGAATACAAACCAGAACAGAAGAAATATAGAGATGACGAAGCATACCTAAGATATTGGAGAAAAAATTATCAAGGATATGATAGATGTGAAACTAAAAAATAATGGATGCTAAGGTTAATAACAACTTTAGAGGAGCTCCATTTACTGAAGAGATTATAACGCTCCTGTTATCTTTTTATATCAACATTCCTTCAGTTAAGTATGATGGATCGATTGATCCAAATGACCATTTATTGGATTTTGAAAGACAAATGGATATCTATGATGCCCCAGGAGCAGTAAGATGCAGACCATTCCTCGTTACTTTCTTTAAAGCAGCTACAAAATGGTACCACCACTGTTGAAGAAGACCATTTACTCATGGGAATAATTTTCTAATGAATTTTTGGCACAATTTTGTACCTCTAAGGACTATAGATGCAAGAATCTTAGCCAACATAAAACAAAGGCCATGTTATTGCTAAGAGAATATTTAAAGAGATTCAATGCGAAGGTCAACAAGGCTGAGAGGTTGAGTGATAGGGAAAAGCTAATGCCTATAAAATCTAGGTTGATTGAAGACATCCCACATTAGAAGGAACTCTTTATCCATGGGTGTAAGGCTTTGAAGACTCATTTTCAAGCCGATAAATTTATCTGACTGAACGAAATCTTCCATCAGAAAAATTGGTCATAGTAAGAGGAAGGGAAAGTTTATGGGCCCCTAATAAAGGAGGAAACTGGAAGAAAGCATCAAGAGAAAATTATGTTCACTTGAACCAACTTATTTCATACATTTATGCCATAATTGAAGACTAATATAATATCCTACATCGCTCAGATCTTAGAAGGACCCAAAACCCAATAAAGGAGGAGATTAACTCGCTTTACATAAGGAAAATGGTCATTATTGTGTTAGCTAGAATGATTCAAAACATGATTAGAAGAGGGACACTCAAATAATTTATTAAAAGTGATAAAAAATTATCAAAATCCTACAATGATGAAAAACCTCTAACTTACAATGCCATCTTCTTGGAGAATGATCCCCCACAAAATTTTCCACTGCCAATCAACCATATTAACGTAATTCGTAGTGGCCTACACATCATAGGAATGAGCAAAGGCACAAGGAACAGGTATATACGAGAAGCAAAAGAATGAATCTATTCAGTAGGAGAGGAGCCTCTGGTGATGTCCTACAAAGTGCAACGATTTGTCTTTTCGACCCTCAAATGTCGACACTAATACAACCACGGCATTCACATGCCGAGCACTCAAGTGCCGAAAAGACAAATTGTTAGGTTAAAACGAAAAGAAAATGAACAAGAAAGAAGATAGCAAAGCATATAAATCTCACAACGGAACAATAACATATAATATCAAAAAGATAATGCAAATTTTCATTCTAAGATAAATAGCATTTCAGAGTTACAATCCTAAGTAATATCATTAGCCTAGACAGATATAATAGCCTATCATCATAATTGCTGATGTGTGTGTGTACTAGTAGTGTTGCAGAAATAAGAATACTATGGCAGGTGAAAGCATCCAGCTCGTCTCGTGCTCCAAAGAATATCAACGCAAATCTACATTTTTCAAACTACCCGAAAGAGCACCTATGGAATTAAGGGAAAGATAAACCATGAGTCAGACATAAGTCTAGTGAGAGAAACTAAAGAAATATGTGTATAACATATAATAGTAACTTTTGAGACCGTTCGAATCACTATAATGGTTTTCCCCTCAAAAGAAGCAAAAGACTAATAAGTACTTATGGTGATATAACAGATAATATCTAGGGTGTATAATATAAATCAGAAAATAGTTGTGCTGGTCGCATCTCACAACACAACAATATTAGAAGTACAACTAAAACCGCTAAGGTACATTCGCATATGGATGTCCATGGAGTTCTCCTCAGTACATCAAGGTCGGCCTACTGACAAAGGTTATAAACTACTTTCTAAAACCATGCATATATCTAGATAAAATATGTCACAAAGGAAAGCATAACTGGTCCATGCCCGAACGCATGATATTGAATACCAACAAGTCCCGCTAGAAACAACCGAAAGCATCTCTAGATATTTGGAGTTGATGTACCATTGGTTTAGCTAAACACACATTTGCTATGCGCCTACTCTATTTTTTGTCATATTCGATGGTGAAGTCATGTTCAACATCTCAACACATGAGTCTTCATCACTTGAACATATCTCGAATCTCTCCATGGATTCCACCACCTCAAACAGATCTCGAATCTTTACAAGGATTCCAGCATCTCGAATAGTTCACAAATCTCTCCATAGATTCCAGCACAAGTCGTCCGACGAATACTAACTCAGTCCTCTCTCTTGGTATCAACCTCAAGATAGACAGTACAACATGATAGCATCATTCGAAATGTTAACAGTGATATCTCCCTTGGACTTAACCTTAGGATAGACAGTGCAACTCTATAACATTTTGTTTCACAACAGCTTCCAAAACATAGAACACATATATCGATTTTAAAGTGGTTATGGTTTCGAGTCATCTCAAACAAGTACACTCCCCCGCTTACCGAACGCCTCAAAACCATTCGATGGATTTTTGGTTAACTTAACTTAGTTCTTTCATAAATAAACAAACAACAGGAGATCATCTCCTATCTGGATGGATTTCCTTATCTCTTATCCTAGAAGACCAAGACTAGTTTAGATGTAGGGTATTACATACCAAGAGGATAACCGTACCGCATAATTCTTGTGTTTCTTCTAGATATTTCAAAAGTTAATATTGGTTTCAATAATAATGAGAATGATCTCATATGGAAACCAAGTCTCATATACTTACCACGTTTTTGACCTTCTCAACTTATACTACCCTCCATCAAGAGTGAAGTAGGTAGGTTAGAGCTTTGCTTCTAAGCCCTACTCGAACATCATTCTTAACTCTCACAGATAAAACAAGCCTACTTTGTCGGATTTTAGTGCTAAGTATATGACTAAATACTTTCCATAGACAGTAAACACATGAAGCACGGTTAAGTCATATAAAGCATGATTAAGTCACATAAGCGGCTTCTAATCCCCTTTTTATTTAACTAATTCTTTTATTAATTAAAAGTTCTTTTATCATATAATTACTTCCTCCAGAAGTAAGCAAACTATATATAGGAGTCCTCTCTAAGGGATCTCGAATACATACGTTTTAAAAGCAAGAGATGATTTAGATGAACGAGTCCTCCCCGGGGGATCTCAAACCGTATACATTCATATACTTATCTTAAAGGTATAAGAATATTTAGAAATCACTTAACCAGATTTTCCACTTTGAAAGTATAAAAAGGGTTAAAAACAAATATTACTAAAACATTGTTTATTATAAACCCAAAATACTTTATCATTTCCATTATCTTTAAAATGTTTTTTTTAAAGATCCACTTATATTCAAAAGTATATTCAAATGAGTTAAAAACAAATGTTACTTAAACATCGTTGCTATAAACCCAAAACCATTTCATACTTATCATTATCTTTAAAAATATTCTCTTTTAAAGATCTAGGTATCTACACTTATTTAACAAATTAATATACTTTTAATTAACCACTCAAAACCATTCATTATAACTAAGTGTTATAACCAACCACTTACCCTTTTATAAAATACTTAACTTATTTTTCCAAACTTATATATACATTTTTTAAATACTTATAAATAGGTTTTAAATATATATAAAAAATATTACTTAAAAATAAAAAAATTATTATTTTAACAAAAATATTAAATAAAAAGCATGTTTTATATTTTAAAACCCTTTACTTTAAAAATTCATAAATAATTATTAAAAATATATTTAAATTTAAAACACTTTTAAAATACTCTAATTAATGTTAACAGACATCCCTAAAAAGATTTAGGAAAAATATATTATTTAAAATTCATCTTTAACCTTTTTAAAGTCTCAAACAACATACTATATCATTTAACAGAGTGCTGACAAAAGTTCTGAATCACCCAGGAAGTGTTTCAGTTACTAAGTGTTGCAGTTTCATACTTTTGCAACAAAACCAGTTTTAAACCCTTAAATGTTTGACAAGTTTTCAACATGTTAACGTTCGATTTAAGGTCCAATTTTTTAACATAATCAATCTACTTATAGTACTTAATAACCATGCAAAGAAACTCCTAAGGATTTCTTTACAAAATTATATTAAAAATCACTAAAAACAAGGCATTTTACGAAGTGCTCATATAGTGACATTTTCACTCCTAACTTTTGCAACTTCGTTCAACCAGTTTTATAACCATTTAAACTTTGATATTTTATAGTAAGAATTACACATGTAGTACTTATTAAAACAACAAAGAAACCCCTAAGAATATTTTTTGAAATCATATTAAAAGTTGCCGAACACAAGGCATTTTCAAAGTGTATCCATATCGACCTTTTCACTATAACTTTTGCAACTTTGTTCTACAAGTTCTATAACTTTTCAAACCAATTTTTTGTTGTCACATACATTATTAAAAGTGTAGATCATAACCAAAATATATACTTTCATAATATATTCATATATAAATATTTTGAATAAGTTAAAGATAAGAGATTTCGAAGTGCACTTATAGCGACTATTCTTGCTTCAAACACACTTCAACGTCACTCACAACCAAACCAAACTTGTAAACACAAAGTCTAAGCTATGGTACATGTTTTAAAGGATAATAAAAGTGATAATATTGCATATAAAGTTGTCACTTGCTTTCCAAAGCAGGGGGTCCAAAAGTGATAACTTTTATTAGTTAACTTTACTTAAACTTTATATTCAAGTACACAACATACGCACATACAAAATATGTATAATTCAATGGTGAGTTAACTCATTTAAATCCATGCTAAAACCAAGCACAAGCACACAAGAACACATAAACATTTCCTACCTTCACCAAACATCCAAAGCTTCCACTTTTGCTTCCATTTTTCACTGGGCCACCTCCATATCCCCATTAATGCTCACATCCTAGATAAGTTGGGTGGATTTTTCTCCTTTTCTTCAATTGATGGATTACTTTCACTTATTGCCATGATATTAAAGACCTTTTCCAAAGTTTGAGAGGGATTGAAGTTGATTTGTTCTGATTAGAGTTTGATTAGCGAAGATAGAAATGTGTTAATTCTAAGTTGTTTTTACCTTTGAAAATTAATAAATGAGTTAATGTAATATTATGAAGGGCCTTATGTAGAAGTGGCCAAGAGGTAACCACTCACCTCTTACCCTCCATGGATGGTCGCCATGCATGCTTCCTTCCATGTGCCTCACTTTCCACCTCACACCCTTAGAAAAATACCTTTTGCACTCTTTACCAAAAAATCTCTTTCCTTAATCCTTTTGTTAATCTTTAACTATTCACATTTAGTAGCCATAGACACTAAAATATTTTTAGTTGCTAATTAATTACACATTAATATATTAGACATGCCCAAAAATTTTGAATGACTTTTATCGAGAAAACGGGCGTTTATCGATAAAACGATTTTCGGTCACATTATCAATATTTCTTCAAACTATTTATTTTTGTAAACATTTTTCAAAAATAAAGTTTCCATCATTAGTTACTAAGTAAAAGGGAGTTAAAAAGGTTATTAAATCAATTTGATCACATTAAATTCAAGATTCAAATATTTAAATAATTCAGATATTTAAATACAAAGTATTCGAAATTCCAGGTCGTTACAAGCACTATCTAGGTTATAGATTTGATAATAACTCCTAATGATCTAAGAGGACTAAGGCACCCTCATAACGACCTGCTAATGAACTTTCTTTAGTGTCCAAAATACCATGGACACAAGAAGCACAGTGGATGTTATCTTTATGAATGCTTTTGATCAAGTGGACATCCATATAGAAAAGCTTGAGCTCGGTTTGGAAGACATCTTTGGGTTCAATAATAAAGGTTCCATACCAATAGGACAAATTAGGTTTTATGTACGAATAGGAATTTTGCCCTATTATAGAACTTTTGAGACTTTGTTTCTGGTGATGAACCAACCTTCTTACTACAATGCATTTTTTGGAAGACCTACTTGGGTGAAACAGATGCTTTCGTTTCTTTAAAACACTTTCTTATAAATTTTCTTCAGTGCGAGGAGAATAATTTATCTATAAGGAAATTTTTTTCGCAACTCTTAAACAATTCAATAAAAAATGTTATTCTTGTTATAGACCTGTGTTAAACAAACTAAATGAAACTAAAGTTCCTATGCCTTTACATATCAATCTTTATGAACTGATATCTACGGCAAATAAAAAGAATGTACCGATGGAAAAGCGAAAGGCGCTGGAGAAAAATATCAAATTATTAGATAGGAAAGGGAAATATATGCTAAATAGGTATTTCAAGATGTAAACTCTGAAGAAGTTTTAGAAGAAATAGCCCCAGCGATGGATTCTAAAGACAATGAAGGCAATATAAAATCTATAGAAGATTTGGAGGAGGTAAAGTTGGATCCATAAGATTCCACTAAAATAGTGAAAATAGGGAATGGATTAGACAGGAATATAAGTGAAAGTTGATCTTATTTCTTCAATCTAGTAAGGATGTTTTAGCTTGGACCTATGATGATACAGCAGGGATCGACCTCATAGTGATGTGTCATGCACTTAACATAGACCCAAAATTTATTCCTATAAGGCAAAAGAAAAGACAATTCGACAAAGTCCAAACCATTGTGTTACAGGAAGCAACAAAGAGTATTAGAAAATGGATTCATTAGAGAAGTGTTTTATCCGAAATAGTTAGCAAACCAGTATTAGTTGAGAAGTCTAATGGGAAGTTCAGAATATGTTTCGATTACACAGATCTAAACAGGATCTGCCCATAGGATTGTTATCCCCTCCCAACGATTGATCAACTGGTTTATGCCATGAGTGGACATAGTGTTATCGTTTATGGATGCATACTCAGGATATAACTAGATTCTCATGTTCAGGACTAATAAAGAACATACGAGCTTTGTGGCTAACTGGGGAACATACTACTATAAGAAAACGCCATTTGGACTAAACAATGCTGGAGCTACATATCAACGATTAGTAAATAATACGTTCAAAAGTAAGGTTGAGAAAAACATGAAAGTATATATTGATGATATATTAGTGAAGTATAAGGAATATATCGACCACATAAGTCAATTAAATGAAATGTTTAGGGTACTAAGAAAATAGGAAATAAAGTGAAACCCTAAAATGTATTCTTTTGGGATTCAATGTGGAAAGTTATTAGGATATATTGTAAGCACGCGAGGAATAAAAGCTAATCCTGATCAAATAAGAAAAATTCGAGATATAGAAGAACCTAAAACAAGCAAAGATGTGATGAGGCTAAATGATTGAGTTGCTACGATTTATCGATTTATGTCAAAAGAAACATACAAATATATTCTGTTCTTTGACTTGATCAAGAAACATAGAACCTTTGAATGGACGGAGAAATGTCAAAAGGCCTTTCAAAAATTAAAGGAGCATCTAGGAAAGACACCAATACTTTCTATCCCTGTTATCCCGCCTTTTGGCAAGGCCGTGACACCAAGGAATTGACTAGTAACCAATGACAGTCCGTCCTAGAGATCGGCTATACACAAGCTCACTATGGATATCGACGAATTTTGTCCAAGTCCGGATCAAGCTAAAATTGGTATGACATGACAAGCTAAGCTATGAGAGTCAACGTTCCAAATCTCAAGTCAATCCGAGTTCGTATGCTCAAGTTATGAACGATACAAGATTGGATGAAAACCAACCACCGGTCGAATCGCTTCGCTTCGCCTCCATCAGAAGCCAACTTCGACTCGCTCGGTTCGACTCGCTTCGCAACCAACAAAAGTGACTACGTCGACTCGCTTCGCAACCATCAGAAGTGACTACTTTGACTCGCTTCGCATCCATCAGATGCCCACTTCGACTCGCTCCGCTTCGAGCCGTACTTCGACTCGCTCCGTTCGAATCCATCTGGGAAGCCTGCTTCGACTCGCTCAATCAATGCACACTTCGACTCGCTCAATCAGTGCACACTTCGACTCGCTCAAAACAACATCAAAGGCAGAGTGATCCAAAGATTCAGGCGCCACGTCACCGAGTCGAACGAAAGCGAGTCGAAACAAGAGCGAGTCGAACCAAACAACAACCGAGAATCCCAATTCGTATCGATCATATCTCCTAATCTACAAGTCCAAATGCTACGAAATTTTCACAGAAGACTACGTGCATGCTAAAGAATGTCCACGCCAAATTTCGACTCCATTGGGTGAAATCTTGATCGATACGAAATCTGTTCGTATCGATCACGGATCGGACCGAAACTTCACGGGCTTGGGCGCGCGGGCCCGGTCATGTGCCAGAGAGGGTCTCCCAAGATCTGAGTGAAATACCAGCCTCCTACACCTATAAATATACCCCTAAAGCCAACAAAAAAGGGGTTCTTCTTCTTCTTTGAGATCTCCAGCGCCCAGACTCCGCCAGATCCAGATCTAGACTCCATTGCTACTGCTACCAACGAGATTTACTGCTGCAAATCATAATCATCTGCTGTAACTTACTGAATTCACTTGTAATCTTCGAAGAAAGATTAATAAAGCTAACAACTTCATAGTGGACGTAGGCGATACGCCGAACCACTCTAAATTCTTGTGTCTCTGTCTACGTCTTTCTGTTTTAAGTTTATTATTCTTCATTTTCTATCTTCTACATTACTTTGATCCGTGATCTGTGATTACATACTGCTGATTTATGTTCATAAACTGGTGCTTTCACGATATTTGGGGTTTGTGACCAATTTTGGCGCAAACAAGCCCTATGGAGGGGAAAATTTATTTCTATACCTAGCATTATTATAAAATGCGATCAATTAAATTCTGGTAAGTAAATAAAATGGAATCTAATTGCCAGTATATTGTACAAACAAGAGGCTAAAGGATGCTGAAACTAGATTTCAGTTATAGAAAAAATGCGTATTACCTAATGTTATCAGCATAACAATTGAGATTCTATTTTCAAGCACATTCGTTTAAGGTTTTAACCAACTACCTATTTAAGCAGATCTTTAGTAAACCATAAACATCTAAAAGGTTGATAAAATAGGAGATGGAATCAAGTTAATATAACGTTGAATATTTACATTAAGAATCACCAAAGGGACAAGCTTTAGCTGATTTTACAATTGAGTGCATAGGGTTTATTAAAAAGAGGTTTGAAAAGGAAAAGAAACTTGAACCAAGGTGGAAGTTATTTGTAGATGGTGCTTTGAACGAATAAGGGTCCAGAGCCGGATATGTAATAATCTCACCCAATGGTCATAAGTTGCATTAAGCCATGAAGTTAGAAATTTTCGCAACTAATAATGTGGATAAACCTGAATGCATGATAGTTGGATTAACTTTTGCCCGACAACTAAAAATTCCAAGAATTGAAGTGTTTAGTGATTCATGATTAATGGTAAACCAACCAAAGAAGACGTGTCAAACAATAGATGCCTAATGAACTCAATATGTTAAAAATACCCATGAGGTTTTGACTCAGTTTGAAGACTTCTCAATCCATCAAGTGCCAAGGGAAAGGAAAGCATAAGCAAACTTATTAGTAAAGCTGGCAAGTTTGTCTAGGGCGCTAGAAGTAAAAATTGTTCCTGTCGGGTTCGAATAGAACCCAAGCATTCAGATTAAAAAGGAAGGTTCAAGTAATGAGCCTTTGGTTTTAACCCAATCGCAAGCCCAATAGCTATAAAATAGTTAGTAAAACCCTTAAGAAGGTAATAATCGGGAGGAATGCCGTGAAAGGGTAGTTACGAACAATCATGATAATTAATATGTGTGTAATTTGATGGACCCATAGTTGAATATTTGGAAGAAGAAACATTGCTATAAAGTATGAATAAGCAAAGAAATTAAGATATTAGACACCTTCCTACACTATGATCAATGGAATACTATACCCAAAGGGATATTCAGTCCCTTATTTGAGATGCATAACCATTGAAAAAGGAATAAAGCTATTAAAAGAAGCCCACAAAGGATTCTGTGAAGATCGCTCTAATGGTGTAATATTAACAAACAAAAATAATGAGGCAAGGTTATTATTGGTCCCATATGAATAAGGATGATTTAGCTTATGTGAAAAGACATGATAAATGTCAAAGGTTCTCTAAAATCCCACGACTAACCCTAAGTGAGTTAACTCCCATCACAAGTTCTTGGCCCTTTGACGTATGAGGAATCGACTTAATAAGACCACTTCCAATCTCAAAAGGAGGTGCGAAATTCGCAATAGCGGCAATTGACTATTTTACTAAGTAACATCACTGCAAGAAATGTCTTTAAGATCGTTATCAAAAACATGGTTACTCGATTTAGACTCCAGAATAATATCATTTCCGATAATGGAACTCGATTGGAAAGCGAAGAATTTACTCGCTTTTGTAATAAAAATGGATATTAAAGAGTTTCTCATCGGTGGCATATTCGAAAGCCAATAGGGCTATAGAAGTAGAAAATAATACCATTAAGAACATCTTGGAGAAATGACTAGGAAAGGCAAAATGAAATTGGATAGAAGAACTTCTTCTTGTTTTATCATCATAATAAACTTCCACATAGATAGCTACTAGGCACATACTATATTCTTTGACGTACATATTTGAATAATTGCTACCAGTAGAGGTTGAAGTCCCATTATAACGAAGAACTACATATGCCTACGAATCAAACCAAGAATTAAAGAAAGAATCTCTAGATTTGATCAATGATCTAAGAGATCAGGCTGCACAATGAACATCATAATATCAACGAATAATTTCCAAGTATTATAATTTGAAAATAAAAGAAAGGGTATTTCAGAAAGGAGATCTTATACATAGGAGAGTAATGGAAAATGCTAATATCTAGTGGACGACCTATTATGGCCAAATTGGGAAGGCCCTTGGTCATTCATGAAGTAATACCTCCAGGAACTTACCACTAAGTAGATCGGACTCAAATGTAATAGCAAGAATGTGTAATGTTGAACTTCTGAGACCGTACTTCACCACATTGGATGAATAAAATGGATTACTAATGATCTGCTTCCTGATAAGTATTTGCAAAAGTTTTTATAAATTTTCAAAGAAAAATAAATTTTCGAAAATATCAATCTTTTATGAAAAAGGATTTTCTAAAGGTCTTCAAAAAAGGTTTGTGAAATGATTTTTGCGTAACTTCTTAGCCCTTAGATTAAGATGCATTATGTTCAATGCAACTCCTGGCCTAACGAGGCCATTGAGATTCTTTGAGCAAAACACACCTCATGCCCAATAGAGGGCAAAAAGCCTTTAGTACCACCTCCAGGCCTAGCCAAAGCAACCATCCAAGGGAGATGATCAGTTAAGCTTTTAGTCCCGCCTTTGAGCCCGGCTGAAGCAACCACCTAAAGGGTGGTGGTCAAATCAAGCCTTTGGTCATGTCTTCGGGCCTGGCCAAAGCAACCATCCAAGAGAGATGATCAATTAAGCCTTCAGTCCCACCTTATGGCTAAAGCAATCGCCTAAAGAGTGGTGGTCAAATTAAGCCAGTAGTCCTGCCTCTAGGCCTGGCCAAAGCAACCATCCAAGGAAGATCGTCAATCAAGCCTTTAGTCCTGCCTCTAAGCCTAGTTAAAGCAACCACCCAAAAAGTGGTGGCTAAATAAAGCCATTGACCTCACCTTCGAACCCATTCGAGGCAACTAACCAAGAGATATTGGTTGAAGGTGAAACTATCAAAGAGAAAAGAGATACTTAGTCAAGTGTTGTCAAAGAGCAACGCCTTACAAAAGAAGGAACTTGAAGAGCATACTTAAAGATAATAGCTTACTTAAGCTAAAGCATAAGTAAACTTCTATGGGGGCAAGTGTTACACCCTATTTTTTTTCAAAATTAGGCATGAATATTGCTACTAAGTGCCAAAGCTATCGCATGTTGATGATAAAGGTTATCACATATTGAAAAGCCAACGCATGTTAAAGATAAAGGCAATTGCAGGTTGAGAGCTATCACTTGTTGAGGATAAAGGTTATCGTGGATTTAAAAGCTATTGCATGTTGCAGATAAGGGATATCACAGGTTGAAAGGCTATCGCATGTTGAGGATAAGGGCTAATGCTGTTGAAAAGCTATCGCATGTTGAGGATAAGAGCCGTCGAATGTTGAAAAGCTACCGCATAATGAAGTGATCAAGATATCGCAATTTGAAATGGACAAGCTATCATAAGTTGAGATGAACAAGTTATCGCAAATTGAGATGAACAAGATATCAAAATTTGAAATGAACAAGCTATCGCAAGTTGAGATGAACAAGCTATCACAAGTTGAAATGAGCAAGCCATCACAAGATGGAGATGGTTAAGCAACCGCATATTAAGAATAATAGAGCTATCGCATGTCAAAGAAATAAGCTACTGCAAATGGATAATACCAAAACTACGCATGTTAAAGGCATCAAAGCTATCCCATCCTAAAGAAAGGGCTATTGCAAGTTGAGAAAATTGCCAGAAAATAACTTTCTAATTAGCCACATGGCAGTTCCTGATTGGTACATCCACGTCACGTCATCATGAAAAGGTCAAAAGAGAATTATGCCACATATCAATCGGCAATGTGCCATGTCAGCAAATCCAAACCATTTATTTCCCATGAGTGCCATGTGTCAATTTTTCTATAAATAAGAATGTACCCCTACCAAAAAGAGTGAATTTTGAACTAGACTTCTTCCTAATTTTCATTTATAACTTCCAAATTAATAGAACTTAATTTTGGGGAAATTAATGACAATCTAGGTCGAATTGTAATTAGGACAATATAATTGAGGACTCGAGCATTTGACTATTTGCACATTTACTTACTTTACTATTGAAAAATGGACATGCTTGCCTAAGGACCTTTTACCTTGCCCAAGCACTCTTAAACTTCTTATCCCATACAGAACTTGAGTATAAGTTAGGCTCAATTTCTTGACCAACAAAGTGTAAACACATAATTCATGTTGATTAGAAAAGTAATTATCCTGAAATGTTCCAAAGGCGAACTAGATACTGTATTCACTAAAGAGGAAGTACAAACGACTATGTCTAGTGATAAAGCTGACTGTTCTAAAGGAAATCCGATGTTCTTTTACAAAAAAATTGGCATGCAGTCCTACAAGATATTATATGCTAATTTAATGAATTCTATGATGGTAACTTACAACTTGGTAGGTTCAATTTTGCCAACATGGTTTTAGTTCCTGAGAAAGGAACCATGATGATCTTAATGATTTTAGACCTATCTCTCAAGATAATCACTTAAGTTCTATCTAGTAGGTGGAAAAGCAAATGAAAATTTTGATTTATAATCCACAAAAGACTTCTACCCCAAATAGCAACAATATGGACCGGGTGGCCAGGACTTAGGAGTTCATTAATTATTGTTAGAAAAATAATATCACTTGTGTGCTTCTTAAACTAGATTTTTCCAAATTTTTAGTTCAATAAATTAGAACTTTCTTTATAAACCTTATGAGCTCGAGGATTTAGTAGCAAGTGGATCACATGGATTTATATAGCTTAAGAATAAGCCCTTCGTCAATTATAGTCAATGGTGATGAAGGTAATAAAATTCTATCTAAAGACCATTCTTGAAGGGGAAATCTTATTTAATCCGATTTTTTAAATTACCAACAGTCGTGTTTAGAAAACTAATTGAATCCCCAAGTGATATGATATTCTATCTAGGTATGGTAGTGATATCACGAACGATGGTGTGTACAATATGCTGGGACATTGCTTTTATTGTTTTATTTACTACACCATATTTGTAACATCCTGTAAAATTAACGATAATTAATTAATAATTGAAAAGCCTCAAAAATGGAATTTTGAGAAAACATCGGAATTTGGCCATGAAACTTGCACCATCGTGTTTGTGGCAATTTTCTGAGTAACTTTCATATTTGAAGTTTTACAATCGGAGATCAAACGAAGAAGTTATGAGCATTTGAAGTTTTTGAAACAAAAATAATTAAATATAAAAAATAGGAAATAAATAATAATAAATGTCGGACCCTATAGTCGACCTCTTTACTGAGGCCGATTGACCGCTTATAGGGGCGGTCGGCCGGTTGTAAAAGTGGCGGTTAGGGTTGAACCTTGGCTTAACGACCCAGATTTTATCATTTTAATCTAACGGATACGATTGATTCGAGCCCCTATAACTACAGGCCTAGCCCATCACTTCTCTTCTCATATTTTCTTATCAAAGCGGTGAAGCTCTACCATTTTCCCTTATCCACTATTTCTATTAATTATAAAATATTATATAATATGTATATATAATTGGAGAATGGAAAAAAAGAAGAAGAGAAGGAGCAAATCAATACTATGGAAAAAGGTAAATTTCATAATTATAAATCTATATTCCCCTTAACCCCAAATATCTTCTTGGATCTGTAATTCTAATATCATGTATATACCTTGTTATACGTATTTTTTGGATTAAAATGGAAAAGAAGTCAATTAAAGGGACGGATTTGGATTTAGGAGATTTGGAAAACTAGAATGGTGAGTGGGATGTTATATGGTTTATTTATAACATTAAAATTTACATTGTTGAATTTTATTTAATTACTATGCATATATAAGATCCAATGAGTTGTAGGCTTAAAACGAACGTATAAGAATATCGCTTACATATTATTCTACAATATATGTAATTGGAATAGAAATGGTATTTTTGCCCTAATCTGGAAATTTGGAAGGCGGCCCCAAAATTTGTTAAAGTTGAATGTTGATAAAGTTTTAAAGTTTATTCCTGATTTATAGTGGGTTGTAAATTGTTAGTATTAGTTTAGATTGCCCTAATTTGACTTGAAATGTGAAATTCTATGTTTTAATTCATTGGGAGCATGGGTATAATTTAGTTGTATCTATTTCCATGTAATTTCCATAAATTATCTAATTTTACAAATGTATAAAAAGTGCATCCGTTGAAATAATAAGAAATATACCAAAAATGAATGAGATGTGTAAAGTATGAATGTTCTCCTCCGTAGTTTAAACTGTCTATTTCAATAAAAGAAAATAAATAACTCCTTGTAATTTCAAATGAAGCAAGGTCTCACTTTTGGCTAATTTATGGAAAGTTGTAACGGTAATCCTTTTAGGAACGATAGCTCTGATAAATTAAAATGTGGAAAGGAATGTTCTATTTTAGGAATTAATAGTTAGAAATAAGAATACACACACACTTACACACATATGTATAACCGCACTTACCGATTAAATATATATATATATATAGTGTAATTTACGACGATATTCTTATTAGTTATAATTAGGATGACTAGTTATTAATAGCATATTAAACTATAGGACTAGGAGATGTAGATGGAAAAGTGAAAGTAACTCCTAAATAATAGGGTAATAAATGGGCAGTTGATTGGGAGTAACGGGAATTAAATGAGGATATAAATGCATTTAATGGGACTGATTGAAGGATTTAGTATGACATTTATGGGAAAAGGAAATAAGTGTAATAGGTTGAATTAGAACAAATGAATAAATGTCATTAGAAATTGTACAATTAGAATTATAATGACCATTTATTATGGATAATTAACATTTATGGAATATACGTAACAAGCAAATAAGATAGGAATGAAATACTAGGAAGCAATATAATTTTCATAGTAGGAAATTATATAGCTTTAATAATAGTTTAGGGCGAGCGTGAATTAGTGGGCCTAGCTCAATATTTAGGGCTAGGATGACTGGTTTGGTTTAGTAAGGGTTAAGATGCGAGGTCAGTAGAGTTACACAATAGAAGTCTGCCCTTCACCTAGGGGCTAACATCAATTATGTATACTTACTGTTGATGTGGGACATCTTCAACCATAGGACCTGTGTGGAAGGGGTATGCGATAGCTTATAAGTAGGGGAAAAATATACCAAGGTTTCACCTCGGATTTGAAGTATTATCTGGCCCAGTACTTTTAAGGAAATGGGATGTGCTTAATTTCTAATAAGAGGTATTAAGTAACTAGAATGAGCATTTTCCTTGACTTACTTGAGGTTAGTCTAAATGGGATTACGGCTGTAGGAGGTTGGCGGGCTATGTCAGTATTCTTGTTGGACCGATATTTAGTAGTGGGGCTGGCATGTAGGCTATGACCACCAGCGGTCCCGAACGGTTGGTATCAAAGACTCAACTTTTGCATTGACGGATTTTTCTTTCTACTAGTGTAGAATCTGCATGGGATACGCACGGACCTCAACTTAAGTAGTTAGTTGTTTGTTTATCGGAGGTGGGCTATTTAACCCTTAGATGAGTCTTTGAAATGCGTTAGTAGTACAATGATTAAACTATAAATTATAAAGCTATATGTAGGGGTCATCGGTCTCTATAGCTAGGACGGATTGACTAGCGTTTATGTTCCGGAGGACCCACTTCAAGGTTCAGGTATTAGATGGTCATTGGATATGCCTTCTCCCTATTCAAGAAGCATTAAGTGGTCGGGGTTTTTAGGTAGTACAACCTTTAGACATATATGTGTATATGCATATATATATATATAGTTGTAACTCCGAGGAGGTTAGGCATATTGTACGCACACAAAGGATTGAATGGATTAGCCGTAAATTGTGGATATAAAGCTTAAATAGGAATCAATCGGCATAAATTAGTGTTATGGATATAGTACGTAAATTTCTAGTACCAGAATGTTAGTTTGACCCCTCATCATTACAACCCACAGTAAAGATTTAGAGGGATGGGCTACTGGTGCAAGACGGGAACGACGGATGGTGAAGTCTTCTCATTCATGCTCGACGCTGATAAGGCAATTAGATATACAAGGAATACTATTGATTCCAAGGTAGTAGCCTTAGTCAATATTTATGTTTTATAATATTTTTCTTTTCTGCTATGAGTTTATATTGATCGCACTTTGAAACACTTATGTTTATTACAGGTTATCAAAACCGATGACCCATGCCCTAATGAACTTGGGTATTGGTTTAGTCGAAATTCGGGTCCATTAAGATATGGGTTGTTATATTTGGTATCAAAGCTTACATTAGTCGATCATAGGATTACGATATGCTAAGAGAATGTATTTGTATTTTTACCTATAATTGTGTATATATTATATGCCAAACACAGTGACTTTTGACTATAGAACTAGTTGCGACCATATTCTGAAAGGATGGATGAGGTAAATATGAGTTGGAATAATAAATAGAGTTAAATTTATAAACCTATCCCAATTACCCCATAGAGTGTAGACCGTACCACAAGGTGTTAACCAAGAAGAGCATGAGCATGACATATAGAAGGACACCAAAAGTTGGATGATACTTGGCTCCATTGTTGGGCTTAGTCTGCCTTATGATTGTGGATTTCGATGTATTGTCGATTGACGATGTACATTTCATTCAGACAAATGGGAAATAAGAACCTATATGTTGCAATCATCCAAAAGCAAGAGGTGACAAAGGATTGAGCAGGTTCTTGCGGAAGGTGTTAATTAATCACCATGAGAGAGTAGCCGAGATTTAATACATACACTTAATAAGAAGAGGTTAAGAGTAAAGGAAAAAGAAGGAAAGTCCAAAAGAAAGGACAATTAAAGTCCATTTCTTAGTCTAACCCCATGTGAATTAATTTGACAAAAATAATTTTGAAAGTTTCTTAAAATGTTTTGAATGGTTTTTTAAAAGATTTATTGGGAAGTTGTTGTTTTGAAAAATCAAGGAAAAATTGAAATTCTTAGTTTAAAATTGGTCGAGTCAAAAGTTTTCGATCCAAAGGTTTTTCGTAAAGGAGTTTTTTCGTTTTTGAAATGAATGAAAAAGAGAGCGTATGTTTAGCTCGATGATTTTTCCAATTTTTGTAAATTTGAAATTTTTTATAAAAATTCTTTATAAGGGCGGATAAATGGAAATGGTACTTGACCGAAATGGGGTAAAGAGAGTCGAAGGGTAAGAATGACTAATAGTGAAGATAGGAGGAATATTCTTATATAAAAGAAATAAGGAGAAAAACAGCTGAAAGAGATTTATACATATCCCTTTTCATTGAAGAAAAGCCCAATGACTAAAGCAGTAGACGAACACACTGAATTAGTCAACAGAGAAGATGATAAAAGAGGAAAAGAGCTATGTAAGAAGAAGCCACTTGTGACAATTTAGGTAGGAGAAATTTTAATAGTAGTAGTATTAGGAAATTTGAATAATAACAGTGTTAGGGAATTATATTAAAATAGTATTAATAATCTAGTTAGAAATAGTATAGGAGATAAACAATAGGGATAGGATAGGAGAAATGGGTAGTTCCCATAGATATGTGTGATAGTTGTGCATATCTTTTAAAATTATAGAAGATGTTTTTGAAAAAAAATGATTTGGTATAACAATTGGGTTTTTGGATGCGAACATGATCAATGTTTTGAGTTTAAAATTCATACTTTTAAAAGAAGTAAATCTCTATTATAAAAAGTCTTTAAAAATGGAAAGTTGATTCAAATGTGAAATTTTCCATGGCTCCTTTGGAAACCAAGCAATTTTTGAAAAAGGTTTCTAAGTTTATATTTTCAAAGATAAAAGTTTTGTATTAAGTACTTCATGACTATGAAGTTTTTAACTTTATAAAGAGTGGTGAAAGCTAAATTTTTTCCTCGATATAGAGCAGATATGGATGACTGCCTAGGTAAGACGGGATAAAACTCAAGACTCCCCATTGATGATAACGATTATTGGAATGAACCTAGCAATGTTTAATTAGATATGCGTGAAATCCATAAGGAGAATCCTCAAAGGAATAGGGAGTGGTATCAAAGTACAGTATTGCAAGTCTTAGGATATACTCACATGAAAGGTCAACAATAAAGAAGGTAAATACTAAAGTTTAAGGATACCATCAAGAATTTTGATTGGAAAAAATAGTATTTTAATCGGAGTAAAGGGTAACAAGATGATAAACACTCATAGAGGATGTTGGTTGACTCAAGGTTAAAGAAGGCAAGATAGATGGTAGGAAAGTTATTCCACCAAGCCAATTTTCCGATGAGTTATTTTAAATGTGCATGGTTTATATTTCTTATCCACTATAGTGTGGATATGTACAATTTATCTCATAAACGGGTGTAATGATTGAAGTAATGGATACACCTTATTTATAGGGGGCCAAGGGGGAAAGTTAAGACATGTGGATTATAGTTGAATGACATAGTAGAAATGACAATCTTAATTTAGTAAGGAGTGATAGGGCCACAACATCATTAACACCTGTTGATGATGAGGATCAACTTCCAGTAATTGTTTCCTTTTAGGTTATTTGGGTTGTAATCACCAGATGTCTCCCTTCAGGTATTGAAAAACATACTATATGGTATGTGATACCTTCGTATTATCACTGTACTGATTTTCTGGATGATCTTTGACAGCCATATATATTGGGAAACAATGTAGATAAGAAAATTTCATAGGGACACTTAACCAGCGATGAATGTAATTAGAGCTCAAAGTTTATGAAATGAATTAGGAAATTAAGTTAGCAACTAGAAATAAAGAATACTTGAATCCCAAAAAACCTTAGAATTTTAGAAAAAATAAATTTTAGCAAGTGGAGGACAGAGAAGGGTTGTTGCGAAATCATGGGTCATTATCCTTGTACCTTAAAGGCTAAAATTTATAAATAGGTTTGCATGTCATTGTTTCGAGTAAAAGGAAAGGTTTCCCTAAATTTAAGATTAACTTCACCGTGCTAGGATCAATCATATGCATTAACTCATTGACCGAGTCCCGATACGTTAAGATGTGGCTTGATTTGTTTTTAAGGATAGAGTGGCAAATGTTTTGAAAAATTATATTCGAATGCTTTTGAAATTTTTTGTTTAAATGCTTTTGAGAAGTTGGGTTCAAATGCTTTTGGAAAATATTGTTCTAGTGCTTTTGAAAAAAATTGTGTTTAAGTGCTTCCAGGAATTCGATTTTTTAAACAATTTTGCAAGTTTGATTGAAAAAGGAAAAATATTTTAAGGAGAAAATGAAAAAAAAAAGTTCAATTTTCTGGTGCCACATGCTTTGTGTGGGGATGGTCGACATGTTAGTGAATATGACTATTACTATTCGGCAAGGGATAGTATACAAAACATAGGGAATAACAAGGGAAAAAGCTATTTTAGCTTTGGAATTTTTATTTCTATATCTTGTTGATAGTTAACATAACTTGCGTTTAGAATAATTCCATTTTATCATCCAAAAATAAATCTCCTTATGAAAATTGTACTTGGAAAAGAAGAAAAAGATTGGGGCAAAAGAGAAGTTTCCAAAATACAACAAGTAGGTACCTAAATGAAGGGAGGAAATGTGAAATTTTCCTTCCAAATTTCTGTTCTAACATAAGAGAGTAGATGTAAGAAAATTGGATTTTCAAAATTTTGGATGTTATAAATTGTGTGTTAGGTATTGGATGGTATTAATAGGATGCAAAATTGGTTGAATCATACTTCTATTCGTAGGTATGTGGAAATTATTGTGTGAAAAATGATATTTGATTTTTGAAAACTTGCATACATATAGAACTGTAAGTTTATGTATAGGTTGTTTGCATCATATTTTTAAAATGTTTTTAAAAGAATGCATTCATGTAGGAGGTGCCGATTTAGAATTATTCAGCATGCATATCATATATGTTGTGATACACCAGGCATTTTAAGTTTGGCTATAAAATTAGTTGCGCACTAATTGGTTGGATAGTTTAGAATGGTTTTGTGCTACGTTACATGATTCCCTTGAAGAATTTTGGGGATGAAATTCTTTTAAGGGAAGATAATGTAATACCCCGTAAAATTAATGATAATTAATAAGGCGATTTGGTCATGGAACTTGCACCATCGTTTCTATGGCAAATTTATGAGCAACTTTGATGTTTGGAGTTTTGCGATCGGAGCTCAAACGAATAAGTTATGAGTGTTTGAAGTTTCAGAACAAAAATAATTAAATATAAAAAATTGGAAATAAATAATAATATATGCGGGACACCACCGGTCGACCCCCTTACTTGTGTCGGTCAACCGCTAGCGGTCAAATGCTTATAGGGGGCGGTCGACCGATTTATGAAGGTGGCGGCTAGGGTTGAATCTTTGCCGAACGACCCGAATTTTATTATTTCAATCTAATGGATACGATTGGTTTGAGAGCCAATTACAGGCATAACCCCTCACTTCTTATTTTCTGATCAAAGCGGCGAAGCTCTGCCATTTTCCCTTCTCTACTATTTCTATTAATTATAAAATATTATATAATATGTATATATAATCGGAGAAGGGTAGAAAATAAGAGAGAAGAAGAGAAAGAGCGAATCGGTACTACTAGAAATGGGTAAATTTCATAATTATAATTCTATATTCCCCTTAACCCCAAATCTTTTCTCAGGTCTGTAATTCTAATAGTATGTATGTAGCTTGTTATACATATTATTTTGGATTAGAATGCAAAAGGAGTCTACTAAAGGGATGAATTGGGATTTGGGAGATTTGAAAAGTTTGAAAGGTGAGTGGAAAATTATATGATTTATTTATAACAATGAAACTTATACCGTTGATTTTTTTTAATTATTATGCCTATATAAGATCTAATGAGTTGTAGGTTTAAAACGAATGTATAGGAATATCGTTTACTTATTCTATAAGATAAGTAATTGGAATAGAAATGATATTTTCACCCTAGTTTGGAAATTTGGAAATCAGTCCCTAAATTTGTTAAAGTTGCATGTTGATAAAATTGTAAAGTTTATTCTAGATATATAGTTGGGTTGTAAAATGTTAGTATTAGTTTAGATTGCCATAATTTGACTTGGAATGTTAATTTCTATGTTTTAATTCATTGTAAGCGGGGTACAATTTAGTTATATCTATTTTTGTGTAATTTCAATGAATTGTCTAATTCCACAAATGTATAAAAAGTGTATCAATTGAAATAATAAGGAATATACAAAAAATGAAAGAGATATGTAAAGTATAGATGTTCTCCTTCATAGTTTGCACTATTTATTTCAATAAAAGAAAATAAACAATTCTTTGTAATTTCAAACGAAGTAAGGTTTTGCTTTTGGTTAATTTATAGGAAGTTATAACGGTAATTATTTTAGCAAAGATAACTCTGATAAATTAAAACGTGGAAATGAATGTTCTAGTTTAGAAATTAATAGTTAGAAATAAGAATATGTATGTATGTATGCATGTATGTATAACTGCGCTTACCGATTAGGAAAATATACCTAGCATAATTTATAACGATATTTACATTATTTATAATTAGGATGACTAGTTATTATTAGCGTATTAAACTATAGGACTAGGAGGCGTAAATGAAAAAGTGATAATAACTCCAAAATTAATAGGGTAATAAATGGGCATATAATTAGGAGTTATAGAAATTAAATAAGGACATAAATGCATTTAATAGGACTAGTTAAAGGATTCAGTATGACATTTCTGGGAAAAGGAAATAGGTGTAATATGTTGAATTAGAATGAATAAACAAATGTCGTTAGAGATTTTCAAATTAGAATAACAATGACTGTTTATTATGGACAATGGACATTTCAGGAATATACGTAACAAGGCTATAAGATAGGAATTAAATACTACGAAGCAATATAATGTTTATAGTAGCAAATTATATAGCTTTGGACGAGCATGAAATAGCGGGCCTAGCATAGTATTTAGGCCTAGGATAACCGGTTTGGGTTAGTATGGGTTGAGATGCGAGATCAGTAGATTTACACAATAGAAATCTGCCCTTCACCTAAAGGCTACCAGCTTTTGTGCATACTTACTACTGATGTGGATTGTCTCCAACCATATAACCCATAGGGAAGAGATATTTGGTTGCGTACGGGTCGGGAAAAATATATCAAGGGTTCGCCTCGGATTTGAAGTATTAAATGACCCACTACTTTTAAGGAATTGATGTTTGCTTCATTTCTAATAAGAGGTATTAAGTAACTAGAATGTGCAATTTTCTTAGCTTACATTAGGTTAGTCTAAACGGGACTTCGGCCATGGGAAGTCGACGGGTTATGTCAGCATTCTCGTTGGACCAGTATTTAGTAGTAGGGTGGCATACAGGCTATGACCACCAGTGTGACGACCCGGAATTTTGGACCATTCGCGTCCATTATAAGTGTATAGGTAGACACTCATGCCGGAGTTGAATTGTTCAAAATACCGCGTTGTTAATTTAAATTTGGCAAAACTGAACATATACAGTAAATAAAATATCACAGATCACAGACACAGAGTAATAAGTGCAGCGGAAATAAAAGAGATAGTAGTTCATGAAGCTACTATATAAATATATAAGTTACATCAGAGTTAAACCAAATACAACGGAAGAGTAATATGATACATCAGATACAAAGCAGAATACATCACTGGAATCATCGAATATCTGAAAGCTGGATAGATAGATGGATCTCCAAGCGAAGCTCCAACTCCAAAGGTGAGTCTCGAAAGCTGAACCACTCAGTCTGACCCGAGCGTAAAGCAAAACACAAGACACTCGAGTCAGGATTAACATTCTTATATTAATAAATCCAACTCAAGTGAAATAGCAATTGAAATACAAGTAACTCAAAGGATGTTTGGAATAACCATCCTTTAAGGATCCGTTAAACTATCTACTATGTAGTAATATACGATAAGTAGATAATGTCTATCAGTAATAATAAGATATCAAAATAGCGTTAAGTCATGGCCCATTCCACCCTTAACACATTTTTATTCCCAAAAGCATATACAAGACCGTAGTTTCCCCAAAACCGGAAGTCACCAGAGGGCAATCCATATACTCAAGGTACAAATCAAAATCGTAGTGGTCGCGCATAAATGGAATACAAGTATGACAAGGCACATGAGGCTATACCCAAGGTAGTGATACTACCGTTCGCCTGATCCGGACTGGTGAGAACGCAACGCCGCAGCGCCCGCAACACCGTGAAACAACACTCCCAAAATCAAGGGTGCACCAATCGACAACAAGTATAAGTAGTTCGAAGAAGTGTATCCACTTGAGGTATCAATCCTCCATTGGCCCGGCACAGCTCCTGTTTTAGTCATTTCCAATTTGACACAAGTGTCAAGGCTATCCATTATCGTTCTCTTTCTTCAGTCATCACGTACATCATTCCAACCACTTCATTCTGGATCATCACTCCGCGTATAGTTATTAAAGTGGTTTTCGGTTTAGATAGAGAGTATATCCATAACCGAATTCCGGTCTCTTTAATAACTTTCGTAATTATTTCACCGATTGGTCGTTTATTTATTTCAAAAACCAAATCATTTACAATTTCAATTTCAATTCGTAAATCAACATTTCATTCGTCTTCCAAAATCAATTTCATAAATTTACGTTTCAAAACTTCCAAGTTACACTTTCAAAGTCTTACAATTCAATTTTATTTAAAACGATTCAAATATTGATTCAACTTCATATATAAGTTTTATTCCGAAATCAATTAAATAAATTTTATTTAACATTCAAATCAATTTAAACTCATTTATCAATTTCATTCAATATTCGTTAAGTTACTTTATCATTCAAAACAATTTCTATTAAATTTCCAATTCATTAAATCAATTCTTAAGTTCATCTTCATTAAATCAAAATTTACAATTTTGAATTAAACTAAATTCGTCAAATCAAATTTTTCAATTACAAGTCTTACATTAATTCCAAAAATCACATTTCCATTTCTTGTTAAAGAAATTCAATTTCACTTATTTACTTCTTAAATAATTTTCCAAAACTTAATTAATAAAGAAAACTCAATTTCAATTATTTACTAAGTAAATTCACTTATTCAAAAATTCAATTTCACTTATTAAAGAATTCAATTCAAATTAATCATTAAATAATTCAATCTTATTTAATTTTTAAATAATTCAAAACTTGATTATTAAATAATTTCAAAGTTTAATAATTTCAAACTCAATTATAATTTCAAACTTGATTTTTAAACCATTTCAAAGTTTAATAATTTCAGACTTAATTATAATTTCAAAATTAATTATTAAATCATTTCAAACTTAATAATTTCAAGCTTAATTCAATAATTTCTCAAATTAAACAATCATTCTTACATCAATCACATTGTTAATATTTTATTTCATATTTTTAAATATTAACATTTTCCTTTCATTTAAAAATTCAAGTTTCAACTTCATTTCAAAACCATATTATTTATTCAAATAAAATCTTCATTTTATTTTAAGTCAAATTATTGACCAATCGGGTTTTTATTTAATTTCCTATCCTAGGTCAAAGTTCAATTTGGGTATTTATCATTTCAACCCGATTCCAATTTAATTCAAAATCAAAGCATAACAAAGGAAACTTGCAGTGTGATAAATGGGATGGTGTCAAAGTAAATAAACAAGCAATAACAACAACCAATATTAATCCAATAATCAATTCAAATAATCCCGAAATAATCGTATTAATTCGCATTGTTGTTTGTGCGAATTAATATAATTATTTCTAGAATCTACACTATCATTTCATGCAGATTAAAGATTATTACATTACGGTTTCACTTGTCATTCAGTTTCAATTTTTACACTACAACAATCAATATACGTCGATGGTTCAAAGTGTAATTATCACTATTCTACATGTCAATTAATTTAACAATTAAAAGGGGTCATATTCACTAATCAAATTTAACATATATGTCGATTCAAATTTTTATTTATCCTACGTCAATTTCAATTTCAAATTATTTATCACTTTAACATTAACAATTTAACGTCCAAAATAACATCATTAATCAATCAAATATTTAACAACCAAACTGGATTATCATTGCATATATAACAAATAATGGTGTCAGATGTCACAGGTGAACTGATACAGGTAATAACAGTGTAAATAACTAACATCAGCATATTTCAATTGTCGTTTCAATTGAAATCAAATTTAATAAATAAAAGAACGTTAATCGTGAGTGAGTGCTCACCTTCCGAGGCTAGAGAGGATAGACAATGAAATTGAGCTACGAATTCCAAAGCAACGCTAGATGGGTACGATTCGATGAGGAAAACAGGCACGACGAACAAAGCCGATAATCTGAATCGATGAGAACTAATCAGAATCATCTAGATAGAAACAAGATATACATTATTATTATTTTCCATGAAATAAATCTTAAATTTAGGACGAATAATATATATATATATATATAATTAACATTGCTCTTTAAAACATATATAATTTAAAAATCAACGATATATGTAATTTATATTTAAAAATCAATACTTACAATCAATATTTAATAAACCCATAGTTTACCAAATTCTACAATTGGAATCAAAATATCAAAATCTAACTTAGTTAATCGAACATATCTATATTTATATCTTAAAGTCAAATAATTCTCTACACAACACATATCCCCAAAATATCAATATTTATCTCTTTGGTATACATATACTTAAACAAAACTAGTACAACTACTTTGGAATATAATATTTATAATATTTCTCTTATAAAATATTCATACAGTAAGTGTACAAAGCTTCTGATGTATATAAAGACTTACGTACATATTATTTTTCAAAATCAACACTTATTATAAAAACAATGTAACCTCCTTTATTGTAATACCTATATATGGCAGTTCATATATAAACTTATAAAACTTATGTATACAAACAACAAGTTTTTGTAAAACTCTTATAAATAACAAATTATAGATATCTTATTTAAACATATTATAAATACCATAACATGCTCAACATATAAAGAAGAAGTTGCAAATGAATTGATTCGCTCTCATATATTCATTTTAATACAAGTTGTAAACAACGAAAGATTAACAGAGGGCTGTAATCGCAAAACAAAAATATATGTCTACTCAAACAAACGTATGAAAACTATATATGGAAGATATAATTAAATATACATATACAACACATACCTTAAAATCACAGTACATATATAACCTTTAAAACCAATAATTTAAATCAATACTTTAAACATATTCCATATATAAATATAACGTATCATGAGTATTATATATATATAACCAATATATAACTTACATATAATACATTCATGTGGAAGAGGGAAACAAGCCTGCTGCCCTGTCAAGTGGAAGCACAGTTGGCATGTGATGATGGTTGGGTACGGGAGGTTGCTTGGTCAGAGAAAAAGAAGGCGGGCTTGTAGTGGCAGGGGAGATCTCGGCTTCGGGCTGTCAAGGCGCAAGGAGGAAGGGAAAAGGAGCAAGGGCTGATGGTTGGAGGAATGGAGATGGCGGAGGGAAAGAGGAAGCAGAGGCTAGGTGACGGGTCACGGCAGTATGGTTGGGGTAGAAGATGTGGGGAAAGTAGGGGAAGGCTGGTGAGGTCGGGGTGGTTGAGGCTGGGCTCGGCAAATTGGGCGAGGCTTTGTGGGCGGAGGGTTTTGAGAGGCAGGTCGGTCGTGGAGGGTGGCCGTGCTCTTGCTAGGCATGGGATTGCTGTGAAAGGTGAAGGGCTAAGGCAAGGGGAGAGGAGATGCTTTTCAGTGATGGGGCAAAGGGAGATGAGGCGGAGGAGGAGGGTGGACATCAGCAGAGCATGACGCGGCGACTATGGTGAAGGTCGATGGGTCAGCGAAGCGGAGGCAGTTGTTGGGGAGATGGAAGTAGAGTTGGAGTGTTTGCACACCTGAGTGGAGAGGAGAAGGAAATATGATAAGATGCGTTTCACTTTTTCTTTTATTTCTTCTCTTCTCAGCAAATGAAATGATTTGAAACGAACGAAGTATATTGGAACCGGTGGAATATTAACAACCAAAGAATTCAAAAGTCAAAAGTGAATTTATGGTGATATAAATGGTTGGTGACTATTGGAATGATATACCGTGGAAATTTGAATAGGCACAAGAACTCAAAAGGCACGAACGTGTACCGATACGAAAGGCGTTACGCAAAGTGCAACGTGCAACGGAACTCCGAATTTGACAATCGAATATACCGTAGAGATCGGCACGACGAGACGATCAAAACGGTATATAGAAATCAGTGGTACGATCATCCGATAAAAATCGATATCGGTACCAGAATACTGCTATTTTACAGAAAATAAGAACGACGGAGCCAAAGATGTCCGAATTTGGAAAAACGACAAACTGACATCTTGCTCAAAAGATGGTTTAGAATTTTTCTATGTAAAAATATTTAGGTTTCGAAAACATTTTATTTTCATCGCTTTTTAACTGATTAAATTGAAGTGAAATTACGCGCGAAATAAACTTTCATATTTTCGGACGAAAATTTACCAATTGCAATGCTTAACTAAACGCATTCCAAATATCAAATTTATATTTCAAAATTTTATCGTTTAAAATTCACAAAATTTCAACTAATTACGTTATTAACGGTTAAAATTTACGGGTCGTTACACTCTCCCCCACCCAAAACTTTTCGTCCCCGAAAAGGAACGAGGTAGGAGAATAGAAACAACCAGAAAGAAAACAGATTTGAAATACAAAATAACAATTAATTTAAACCATATAAATTCAGATTTAAATTAATTGATATTCAATAATTGATTTAATCCATTTGATTTCACTAAAATAAATCTCAACTATTTCTAAATTCATTATCTTATTATCCAATTATCTTCAATTTACAAATTCTAAAACCATAAATTTGAATAGTCTTTTATTATAATCATATTTTTCAGCAAATTAAATTCTTCTTTATTCCAAATTATTGTTAAGTTTATTTCACTTAATATATCTTATTACATATATTTAAACCACATGATTTAATTTAAACCATATAAGTTTCGATTTAAATTAATTTATATTCAATAATTGGTTTAAATTTAAGGTACTTCCATAAGTTGATTTAATTTCAATTTTATTAATTAACCCTCAAGACAAAATTTGTTTTCAATTATCTTATTATACTATTTATCTCTATTAACATTTTATAATTAAAACTTAAGTGTATAACATTTGTTATAACCACTCAAATTTTATTTATAAATTCAATTTATATTATATATATTATCCAATTACATATTCAACTTCTGAATGATTTAGGTAAGTTGTATTAGAATGCAGTTGAACAATATACAAATAAAATTTTCTCAATTCAATTATTCAAGTTTAAATATTTATTCTAAATTTTGGTTTTATTTATAATTAAAATCATCCTTTAACAAAATTTAAGAATTAGATTTCCGATTAACTTTAAACAATTTAGAGATATGTATAATATATTTATATCAAATCAAATTAAAATGTTAAAATAAGATACTTATATATATATATATATATATCAAATTATACTGAAGAAATTCAAATTAAAATATTTTTCAAAATAAAGCCGTAGCAAAACTACAGACTAGTATCTCCACTTCGAAACTCGAAAATGAACGTCGATGATGCGGCCGCCATCACCGAAATTATTTTCCAGCGACAAAGAGAAGAGCACTGATTTCAACATTTTAAAATTCTTTGGAAACGATTTCTATTCGAAAATACTTTCAATAATATATACTTAAAAATTTTAAAACCAACGTTCAAAATCACCGGAAACTAGTAAATTCTCAAATTTCTGAATTAAATTCATTTCAAATTCCAAATCAATTTATAAACCGTATTTATAAATTTATTTAGAACAATAAATGATAATCAAATATTATCATTTCAACAACAATTTAATTAACTTATTAAATTCCAGAAAATTTTAACTTATATTTTTACAATATAATCAACAAATTTATTTCATTTACCAAATTTGAAAATAATATTGTGTCAGTTTGCTCTGTTCAAGTGTTTTGGAAATCTTATCGATAGCGTTGATCAGACGAATCGATCGGAAACCCAAATCAACATCAACAACTCAAACAACACAATATATAAAACATTTTTATATAAATTTACAAATACACTTCTTTGCTCGACGATACAAGGATGAATTTTCAAAATAAGGATAGGGTTTCAAATTTTATGGACTCAAGTTAAAGAGAATTCTGATTTAAATACAAGTTCGAAAGAAAAGATAAGATGATTCAATTAACAGAATCGGGTTGGATAAGCTTATTTAATTCACGGGCAATCTTAACCGGATCGTCCGTAACTTCAAGAATAAGACCGATGTTGAATTCCGAGGTAAATCAAGACTCGATCTCACGAGATGGAATTCAGGTATAGCAGGGAATAGACAGCATCGTAAACCGAGGATACAGGAATCTCCGGTAAATCAATGCCTAAAGGAGTTTACTCCTTTACGAATCGTTCTAAGATTGGCGAGACCGCCGATCTATTATATATAACATTCAGAATGGAGTTATGGGGTGCTCCATGATTGAAAGAAGACGAATAGTGAAGGACACGAATGAATTTCGGAACCGAGGGGAACGTTCCAAAATTCAAAGAAATTGAGTCAAGGGAAGAGATTGAAACTCGAATGAGAGTGATTCTGTAAATACATTTACCCTATATGTTAAGTTTTGCCTAGAGCTAC
Source organism: Allium fistulosum (assembly GCA_030737815.1). Taxonomy (NCBI): domain Eukaryota; kingdom Viridiplantae; phylum Streptophyta; class Magnoliopsida; order Asparagales; family Amaryllidaceae; genus Allium; species Allium fistulosum. Next base: position 1,131,935,019 of record CM060906.1, on the reverse strand, counting down.
CAAAGCTCTGATACCAACTGTGACGACCCGGAATTTTGGACCATTCGCGTCCATTATAAGTGTATAGGTAGACACTCATGCCGGAGTTGAATTGCTCAAAATACCGCGTTGTTAATTTAAATTTGGCAAAACTGAACATATACAGTAAATAAAATATCACAGATCACAGACACAGAGTAATAAGTGCAGCGGAAATAAAAGAGATAGTAGTTCATGAAGCTACTATATAAATATATAAGTTACATCAGAGTTAAACCAAATAAAACGGAAGAGTAATATGATACATCAGATACAAAGCAGAATACATCACTGGAATCATCGAATATCTGAAAGCTGGATAGATAGCTGGATCTCCAAGCGAAGCTCCAACTCCAAAGGTGAGTCTCGAAAGCTGAACCACTCAGTCTGACCCGAGCGTAAAGCAAAACACAAGACACTCGAATCAGGATTAACATTCTTATATTAATAAATCCAACTCAAGTGAAATAGCAATTGAAATACAAGTAACTCAAAGGATGTTTGGAATAACCATCCTTTAAGGATCCGTTAAACTATCTACTATGTAGTAATATACGATAAGTAGATAATGTCTATCAGTAATAATAAGATATCAAAATAGCGTTAAGTCATGGCCCATTCCACCCTTAACACATTTTTATTCCCAAAAGCATATACAAGACTGTAGTTTCCCCAAAACCGGAAGTCACCAAAGGGCAATCCATATACTCAAGGTACAAATCAAAATCGTAGTGGTCGCGCATAAATGGAATACAAGTATGACAAGGCACATGAGGCTATACCCAAGGTAGTGATACTACCGTTCGCCTGATCCGGACTGGTGAGAACGCAACGCCGCAGCGCCCGCAACACCGTGAAACAACACTCCCAAAATCAAGGGTGCACCAATCGACAACAAGTATAAGTAGTTCGAAGAAGTGTGTCCACTTGAGGTATCAATCCTCCATTGGCCCGGCACAGCTCCTGTTTTAGTCATTTCCAATTTGACACAAGTGTCAAGGCTATCCATTATCGTTCTCTTTCTTCAGTCATCACGTACATCATTCCAACCACTTCATTCTGGATCATCACTCCGCGTATAGTTATTAAAGTGGTTTTCGGTTTAGATAGAGAGTATATCCATAACCGAATTCCGGTCTCTTTAATAACTTTCGTAATTATTTCACCGATTGGTCGTTTATTTATTTCAAAAACCAAATCAATTACAATTTCAATTTCAATTCGTAAATCAACATTTCATTCGTCTTCCAAAATCAATTTCATAAATTTACGTTTCAAAACTTCCAAGTTACACTTTCAAAGTCTTACAATTCAATTTTATTTAAAACGATTCAAATATTGATTAAACTTCATATATAAGTTTTATTCCGAAATCAATTAAATAAATTTTATTTAACATTCAAATCAATTTAAACTCATTTATCAATTTCATTCAATATTCGTTAAGTTACTTTATCATTCAAAACAATTTCTATTAAATTTCCAATTCATTAAATCAATTCTTAAGTTCATCTTCATTAAATCAAAATTTACAATTTTGAATTAAACTAAATTCGTCAAATCAAATTTTTCAATTACAAGTCTTACATTAATTCCAAAAATCACATTTCCATTTCTTGTTAAAGAAATTCAATTTCACTTATTTACTTCTTAAATAATTTTCCAAAACTTAATTAATAAAGAAAACTCAATTTCAATTATTTACTAAGTAAATTCACTTATTCAAAAATTCAATTTCACTTATTAAAGAATTCAATTCAAATTAATCATTAAATAATTCAATCTTATTTAATTTTTAAATAATTCAAAACTTGATTATTAAATAATTTCAAAGTTTAATAATTTCAAACTCAATTATAATTTCAAACTTGATTTTTAAACCATTTCAAAGTTTAATAATTTCAGACTTAATTATAATTTCAAAATTAATTATTAAATCATTTCAAACTTAATAATTTCAAGCTTAATTCAATAATTTCTCAAATTAAACAATCATTCTTACATCAATCACATTGTTAATATTTTATTTCATATTTTTAAATATTAACATTTTCCTTTCATTTAAAAATTCAAGTTTCAACTTCATTTCAAAACCATATTATTTATTCAAATAAAATCTTCATTTTATTTTAAGTCAAATTATTGACCAATCGGGTTTTTATTTAATTTCCTATCCTAGGTCAAAGTTCAATTTGGGTATTTATCATTTCAACCCGATTCCAATTTAATTCAAAATCAAAGCATAACAAAGGAAACTTGCAGTGTGATAAATGGGATGGTGTCAAAGTAAATAAACAAGCAATAACAACAACCAATATTAATCCAATAATCAATTCAAATAATCCCGAAATAATCGTATTAATTCGCATTGTTGTTTGTGCGAATTAATATAATTATTTCTAGAATCTACACTATCATTTCATGCAGATTAAAGATTATTACATTACGGTTTCACTTGTCATTCAGTTTCAATTTTTACACTACAACAATCAATATACGTCGATGGTTCAAAGTGTAATTATCACTATTCTACATGTCAATTAATTTAACAATTAAAAGGGGTCATATTCACTAATCAAATTTAACATATATGTCGATTCAAATTTTTATTTATCCTACGTCAATTTCAATTTCAAATTATTTATCACTTTAACATTAACAATTTAACGTCCAAAATAACATCATTAATCAATCAAATATTTAACAACCAAACTGGATTATCATTGCATATATAACAAATAATGGTGTCAGATGTCACAGGTGAACTGATACAGGTAATAACAGTGTAAATAACTAACATCAGCATATTTCAATTGTCGTTTCAATTGAAATCAAATTTAATAAATAAAAGAACGTTAATCGTGAGTGAGTGCTCACCTTCCGAGGCTAGAGAGGATAAACAATGAAATTGAGCTACGAATTCCAAAGCAACGCTAGATGGGTACGATTCGATGAGGAAAACAGGCACGACGAACAAAGCCGATAATCTGAATCGATGAGAACTAATCAGAATCATCTAGATAGAAACAAGATATACATTATTATTATTTTCCATGAAATAAATCTTAAATTTAGGACGAATAATATATATATATATATATATATAATTAACATTGCTCTTTAAAACATATATAATTTAAAAATCAACGATATATGTAATTTATATTTAAAAATCAATACTTACAATCAATATTTAATAAACCCATAGTTTACCAAATTCTACAATTGGAATCAAAATATCAAAATCTAACTTAGTTAATCGAACATATCTATATTTATATCTTAAAGTCAAATAATTCTCTACACAACACATATCCCCAAAATATCAATATTTATCTCTTTGGTATACATATACTTAAACAAAACTAGTACAACTACTTTGGAATATAATATTTATAATATTTCTCTTATAAAATATTCATACAGTAAGTGTACAAAGCTTCTGATGTATATAAAGACTTACGTACATATTATTTTTCAAAATCAACACTTATTATAAAAACAATGTAACCTCCTTTATTGTAATACCTATATATGGCAGTTCATATATAAACTTATAAAACTTATGTATACAAACAACAAGTTTTTGTAAAACTCTTATAAATAACAAATTATAGATATCTTATTTAAACATATTATAAATACCATAACATGCTCAACATATAAAGAAGAAGTTGCAAATGAATTGATTCGCTCTCATATATTCATTTTAATACAAGTTGTAAACAACGAAAGATTAACAGAGGGCTGTAATCGCAAAACAAAAATATATGTCTACTCAAACAAACGTATGAAAACTATATATGGAAGATATAATTAAATATACATATACAACACATACCTTAAAATCACAGTACATATATAACCTTTAAAACCAATAATTTAAATCAATACTTTAAACATATTCCATATATAAATATAACGTATCATGAGTATTATATATATATAACCAATATATAACTTACATATAATACATTCATGTGGAAGAGGGAAACAAGCCTGCTGCCCTGTCAAGTGGAAGCACAGTTGGCATGTGATGATGGTTGGGTACGGGAGGTTGCTTGGTCAGAGAAAAAGAAGGCGGGCTTGTAGTGGCAGGGGAGATCTCGGCTTCGGGCTGTCAAGGCGCAAGGAGGAAGGGAAAAGGAGCAAGGGCTGATGGTTGGAGGAATGGAGATGGCGGAGGGAAAGAGGAAGCAGAGGCTAGGTGACGGGTCACGGCAGTATGGTTGGGGTAGAAGATGTGGGGAAAGTAGGGGAAGGCTGGTGAGGTCGGGGTGGTTGAGGCTGGGCTCGGCAAATTGGGCGAGGCTTTGTGGGCGGAGGGTTTTGAGAGGCAGGTCGGTCGTGGAGGGTGGCCGTGCTCTTGCTAGGCATGGGATTGCTGTGAAAGGTGAAGGGCTAAGGCAAGGGGAGAGGAGATGCTTTTCAGTGATGGGGCAAAGGGAGATGAGGCGGAGGAGGAGGGTGGACAACAGCAGAGCATGACGCGGCGACTATGGTGAAGGTCGATGGGTCAGCGAAGCGGAGGCAGTTGTTGGGGAGATGGAAGTAGAGTTGGAGTGTCTGCACACCTGAGTGGAGAGGAGAAGGAAATATGATAAGATGCGTTTCACTTTTTCTTTTATTTCTTCTCTTCTCAGCAAATGAAATGATTTGAAACGAACGAAGTATATTGGAACCGGTGGAATATTAACAACCAAAGAATTCAAAAGTCAAAAGTGAATTTATGGTGATATAAATGGTTGGTGACTATTGGAATGATATACCGTGGAAATTTGAATAGGCACAAGAACTCAAAAGGCACGAACGTGTACCGATACGAAAGGCGTTACGCAAAGTGCAACGTGCAACGGAACTCCGAATTTGACAATCGAATATACCGTAGAGATCGGCACGACGAGACGATCAAAACGGTATATAGAAATCAGTGGTACGATCATCCGATAAAAATCGATATCGGTACCAGAATACTGCTATTTTGCAGAAAATAAGAACGACGGAGCCAAAGATGTCCGAATTTGGAAAAACGACAAACTGACATCTTGCTCAAAAGATGGTTTAGAATTTTTCTATGTAAAAATATTTAGGTTTCGAAAACATTTTATTTTCATCGCTTTTTAACTGATTAAATTGAAGTGAAATTACGCGCGAAATAAACTTTCATATTTTCGGACGAAAATTTACCAATTGCAATGCTTAACTAAACGCATTCCAAATATCAAATTTATATTTCAAAATTTTATCGTTTAAAATTCACAAAATTTCAACTAATTACGTTATTAACGGTTAAAATTTACGGGTCGTTACAACCAGTGATCCCATGCGGTTGGTAGCAACGACTCGGGTTATACCTTGACAGATTTCACTTTCTACTAGTGTAGAATCCGTATGGGATACAAACATACCTCAAATTTCAATTAGTTAGTTGTTTGTTTGTCAGAGGTGGGCTAGCTAACCCTTAGTTGAGTCTTTGAGATGCATTAGTAGTACGACAATTGAATTATAAATAATAAAGCCGCGTATAGGGGTCATCAGCCTCTGTAGCTAGGATCGATTGCCTAGCATTTACGTTGCGAATGGCCCGCTTTGGGATTGAGGTATTAAATGACAATTGTGTATGCCCTCTCCTTATTCAAGGGGTATTAAGTGGCTGGGTTTTTGGATACTACAACGTTTAGACATATAATTGTATAGGCATATATATATATATATATAGTTATACCTCGAAGGAAGTTAGGCATATCGTACGCACACATAAGATTGAACAGATTGGCCGTAAATAATGGATATAACACTTAAATAGGAATAAATCATCATAAATTATGGTTACAGATAAAGTATATAAATTTCTCGCCAGACCGTTGTTCTGACCCCTTCCTCATTACAATCCACATGATAGATTTAGAGGGATGGGTTACTGGTGCAAGGCGGGAATGACAGATGGTGAAGTCTTCTCATTCATGCTCGACGCTGACAAGACAGTTAGATATCTAAGGATTACTATTGATTCCAAGGTAGTAGTCTCAGGCATATTTATGTTCTATTATATTTTTCTATTCCACTGTGAGTTTATATTGATAGCTCTTTATATAATTATGTTTATTATAGGTTACCAAAGCCAACGATTCATGCCCTAATGGACTTCGGTTTCGGATTAGTCGAAATTCGGGCCCATTAAGGTGCAGGTTGTTACATTCGCTTCGTTGAAATTTATTTCCTACAACTTTGAATTATTATCGAGTATTAGAAGTAACTTCCAAAAGACCTTTGTTTTAATTTTCAATGATAACATGGATCTCCAAAATGATGTTGCAAATATTTTAAATTGCAAAAGTAAGCACTTACTCATAAACTATTTAAGTGTTCCGCTTAGACCAACTAAACTAATATATGAATATTGGTACACCATTATTGATAAAATTAGCTAAATATTAGCACATTGGAGAAGTAATTTTCTTCCTAGAGCGAGTATAACAGTATTACTTAATTCTTATTGTATTCCATCGCATTCTATTGGCTCTTCTTTTACCAATTTCCTAATTGGATTACCAAAATTAATAAGGTTAGAAGGAACTAACTTTTGAATGACTGTATCAAATGTTCTAATTTAAATTGTTAATTAACTAGAATTAATTTGTAGGCCTAAGACTCATGGTGGTCTAGGCATATAATTAAAAAGATATAAATATTTTCCATTTATGTATGTTGTTTTTGGAAAATTTTGGATGGTAGGAAAGCTACAAATGGTATCATTTCAAACTTGTATTATAATGGATCCTATAGTATTCCCAAACTAGTGAATAAGCATATTTCTTACTTATAAAAATATTATTAAGAATTCTCATATTTTCACTTTTGTATTTAGCTATGTTTTACATTCAAGAGATAAAATATTCTTTTAGCTTGACCAATGGTTGTCATTCATTGCTCTTGAAAAGGAATTCCCAAACTTTTTTCCATTTCAAATAACAAAAATGACCTTGTCATTGACTTTTAACAATAACTTAAAGGGTATTTACTCAATTTCTAGTTGTAAGACTTGTTCTCATAATATGTATTCACACTCTAGAATCAGGTTATGGAGCTGCAGCACTACGGAACGTTACACCTCCAAACTCTTGTATAAATTTTAAAATTCTAACATGTTAAATTTATTACTTTAAGAATCTATGGAAAGTACACATGCCTCCAAAAGTTAATATATCACAGAGTTAAAGGTGTGACCTATAGGAAATTATGTAGATACTTATGAAACTTAGCTCTTGTAAAAGAATCTTGTTCAAAATAAAGTATGCTTTTGTCTTTGTTTTTCTTTTATACATGTTATACTGCGATGAAGTAACGGTATTAATATATTTAATATATATATATATAAGTGAAAAATTCATAGGAGAAGTATTTTATTGATTATAGTTGCGAATGTGTTCATAACCATCAGTTTTGAATCGATATTTAAATACTTATACTTAAATGTTCCTTGTTAAGATGTAAAATGATAATGATACACCCTTTGAGACTTATATACAAAATGTTCTCCGTTGAGGAACAGTGAATTGCTAATGACCATTGGGGACACTAAGGGATTCCATACTTTTGGTTGTTTGGAACAATCATAGAATGACCTAATGAGTGTCTTCTATCAATTAGGACAACTAAGTTAAAATAGAAGACCTTATGTAACGACATGCAATAGTCTTTAAACTTGAGAGTAATGCTGATCTTAAGTAACTATAATGTACTTTGATGATGGTCTACCACATTACATCACATTCATGCTACGACTACATGAAATGGAACGCTACTTAAGAGAGGATTTGTCTCCTTCATGTAGAAGGTTCACTATAATGGGTAGCCAACTTAAAGTCAAAGTCTCTTACTAGAGTAAAACGGTTAATGGATAAATGTTGTAATAATATTTTATGGCATTTTAGTTGTTTATTTGAGGTCATAAAATTAATTAAAATAATATATAGTATATAGTTGTTATATATTGACTTAATTAAATATGTGGGCATAAATAATTAATTAAATAATTGATATTTATGACAAAATAAATTTTCCCAAAGTTCAAAAGCCCATTAGGGTTTAGTCAGCTTTAGATGGAGTTAGAGAGGGTAAAATATTTAACCTTTAGATCTAGTGGGAAAGGTGGTACACATTTGATATCATGGAGGCTATAAATAACCCCACCCTCACTTATTGAAAAAAGAAAAATCAAAATTCCAGCCTCCAATGTAGAATTGGTGGAAGCCTTGAAACCATGATTTGCACACCGAGTTTGAGGACAAGGACAAGGGGTATGAAGAGGAAACGGTAAGTAGCTAACATGTCTATGACACACCGACTAAAAAGCTATGCTATTATTTTAAATAATATAGTTCATATAAATTTATTTCTATCTCATGCTTAATTTGGACCAAATATAATAAAATCGAAAACAAATTACACTAAACATACATATACATAATAGCTATATTACATATAAATTAATTATATATTTATTTATAATTTAATTCTTTTTGCTTACAGCCATAGCATGTAGATACACATACACATACACATACGCATACATACATATATATACATATACATACATACATATATATGTGTGTGTGGGTGTAAATGAAAATGAATTTGTTTTCATTTTTTAATATTCCTAAAGATTAAAAAATCCATTTCTTTCCCTCGGTTTAACGAAAAAATAATTCTTTTATTTTTATTTGAATATGTGTGTGTGTGTTAGTTCCGGTATAAAAAAGATTTTTTTCCTCATGGCTTATGAAAAAATTAAGTTTGATTTAAAATTTAAATTTTAAATAAATATGTAAATCTAAATATGTATTTTAAATATAATACATAGTATAACTAAATAAATTTGTTCGACCTTCGCATATATATCTTAAATTTAAACTAAAAGAAAGAAATAGTTTTTAATTTTATGTTATTTCCAATAATAATAATGTATGTATTGGAAATAATATACATACTTATATATATATGTATATATATGTATATGTATGTATGTATATATATACGTGGGTGTGTATGTTTGTATGTGTGTGTATTAATAAAAACATTTATGGCCAAAAATTATTATTATATATATATATATATTACCACTTATCATTATCGTCTTGTTATACCCTTGATATTATTCCCTTAATCATAACCGCAAATCCCAATGGTTATTAACACATATTTGACATTTACATCCATATGCCCTAGGTTACTGTGTAGTATTTGTTTATTATATTTACCGTGTTAGCATTATGAATGAGAGCATTTGGTAAATTAAACATGAAAAATTAAAACTAAAATAATATATGTATAGATATAAATCATAATATACATACATACATACATACATATATACATGCATAATATTTTAAGGTAAATTAATTTAAAAAATCGATAACCAATCTTTTTTATCAATGGTCACTAAATATAATTTATTTTAAATATATTATATATGTAAACACAAAATAAGATCTAGTGCAAACTATTAATGGATTTTTTTGAAATTTCTCATTTTTATTCCATTGCTAATGTACCTGATCCAACAATGGTATTAGAGCCTGCATTGTGTTTATTTTAACTAACACGTTCTTATATGGAAAACCTCATATCTCCTGGCCTTTAACTAGCTCATCTAAGTGATTTGTTTCAAGGGTTGGCCCTAGTGGAAGGCTCAAAAGTGTTTAACGTCTTAGGTTGATACAAATATGTAGATTTAAATATTATAAATTAAATTTAAAATTGTTTTAAATTTAAATAAAATATTACAAATTTTTTTAAAGAGTTATAAAATGCAAATTTAAAATTTTACATAAACATAAATGTTACATTAGAATTAATTAAAATACATATGAATGTATGTGTGTGTAATTTAGTGAATTATAAATGTTATAATATATATATATATATATGTATATTATGTATATTATGTATATGAAAAGGGAGGTTTAATTGAATTAAAACGCATATGGTCTTAAGGGAATATACATTGGATGTAGAGACATATGATGTCATGAGATTATACCCATCTCCCTTAAAATTTTGATATTACTCAATTAATATTATTTTAAATTATAAATTTAAAATAAAATTTCTCTCAATCATTTACAATATAAATAGAGTGGAATAAATGGTACTTATGTTTATTGAGGACCCTCAAGCCACAAAATATTTATAACTATGTGTATATTGTTTTTAGATTAGTAAGAAAATGGTATAACTTTGTTGAGCACTTATATGGTTTACAAAATTACCCTTAGGCTATCGTGAAATGATGGGTCTAGAGAATCTAATGTACTTTATGACTTATTGAGAACTCTCATGGTCATAAAGACGATTAGGAGCAAAATGAATATGTGTCTAGAAATTATATACGTAATATAGTTAGTAAAGTGTTACTCACCGTTTACGGGGACTATAATTTGTTGAGTACCCTCAAGGTTGAGGTAACATGATAAATGGATCCCAGCACCCATATAAGGTATTTAAGAAATTTACATATCTTTTAAAGGGGTTTTAAGAGATGCAGAAACTAGTGGGAGACTTATTAGATAAAATCTTATAAGTATAAGAACATATGTAATGTTATCTAATTTAATTTAATGGATTTGTGATTAAATGGCAACAATGAAGCTATATTCAGAGAGAAACACACTGATCAACACGAACTATAAAGATTGGTTAAGGAATGTAAAAATCACAATCATCCGCGAGAAACTCGATTATGTAGTTGCCAATGTTGGGCGAGTTCTCACCCAGAAGGCCTCGAGACCAAGAAGCTTCATTCATTCGGCATTCTCGTTTTCCAGAGCCCATTCGGCAGACCTCATTCGATATCCATGCCTCGTAGGAACCCATTCGGCAGACCTCATTCGAACCCATTCGGCAGACCAACCTCTCCTAACTCCTACCGGACCACCCTTCCTCCTTAGAACCACCGAGCCAACTCCTACCGGACCACCTTTCCTCCTTAGAACCACCGAGCCAACTCCTACCGGACCACCCTTCCTCCTTAGAACCACCGAGCCAACTCCATAACCGAACCAACCCATGCCGAACCATCTCCACACCAGACCAACCTCACCATCCTACCACCGGTCCAAGCAACTACCGGTCCATTCTACACTCCAACCACCTCCGAACCAAGCAATGACGAACCAAGACGTACCAGGCCAGATCACATCAGCCCAGGCCCATCAGCAACTATACACATCCTAGACCCCTACCCCCAGCCTCACTCTATAAATAGAGGGGCAGGGGTACAACAATGAGGACAAGTTTGAGAGCTCAAGCACGGAAGGAACTTTCAAACAACTTTCTTTTACTGGTATCAAAGCTTTGTACTTGTAATCAGAATAAGAGAAGAGAAATAACATATAAAGTGGACGTAGGCACATTCTGGTTGAACCACTATAAATCTGCGTGTCTTTTTACAGTTTAGCCCCTGTTTTTATATATTTGCATAAATCGCTCAAATCACTAAGAATAACATAAGATCTACTAAATCATACAACTTCGAGGTGTTTGTCCATTTTTTGTACAAACATTTTTGGTGCTTTCACTGAGAGCTAGAAGCTCGAAGCTTCAGCTTCATCCGCTTAACAAGTTTTCCTAACAGCATCGTCCGCCACTTGGAAAACATGCCTCCCAAACAGAGAAAAGATGTTAACAAAGGAAAAAACATCGCATCCAGCAGTCTTCCAGATCCAGCTGTCACGAATCAAGTAAATCGTCCTCCTCCAGCAACAGTAACAAATGAAGAACAGGCTAACCCAACTACTCCTGCCACAGAACAGCCTGCAGCAATTACTAGAGCAGATCTGGACAGAGTTGTGGTTGAAGTAACTAACCGCTTCACGTCCCAGCAGGAAGCCTTGGTGGACCATCTCATGTCACGCTTAAGGGACGCTGAAGAATCCAACCGCAACACTAAATCATGGGGCGAGTCCCAGTCTGGAGGACCTCAGAGACAACAAAGATCTTCCTTCTTCGAAGGAGCTAACGGCAGAAGTAGCCGTGGTAGGAGCCGAGATCGAGCACAGCCCGAAGTTAGGCCTGAGGAAACGTTTGGTACCGAACCCAACGGGGAAGGTACCGGGCGAAGGTCAACTGTAGCTGAGCCTGTCATGCTGCCTAACCATAGAAACGCCAGTGAGCGGGGCCGAGCTAGAGTCCAGCCCAAAGTTGGACCCGAGGAAGTGCTTAGATCAGAACCCAACAGGGGGAGATCAAGGCAAGGGCCAACTGTAGCTGACCCAAGCATGCTCCCAGAAGATCAAAGGCAGCCACTGGAAAATATGAGGAATGATAGACGATACCATCCCTACAGGTCATCTGGACGGAATCAATCCCACAGAACAGAACCAAACTCATTTCTATCTGCTCCAAGTTCTGATGAAAGGATGGCACGCTTATTCAGAGAGTGTGTCCAACGGGAGCAAAGAGATCGAGGGATAGGCGCTAGGGTAACCAGCCCTTTCGCCCGCAATATCGAAATTGCTATCACCCCCCGAGAATGGAAGATGCCAACAATGGAACCCTACAAAGGAACCTCCGATCCCGTTGTACACTTACAGAGGTACACGCAGCATATGCTCATGAGTGGAGCAACAGAGGGAGTACTGTGCAAATGCTTTCCGCTTTTCTTAGCAGATCTTGCTACCTCCTGGTTCTGTCATCTACCCCAAGGATCCATCAGCTCGTGGGAAATGTTGAAAGAAAAATTTACCAGTCAGTTCCGCATTCATGTGGAGCAACCTAAGGACGCTTATTCCTTATCCAGCGTCAAACAGAAACCTGGAGAAAAGCTGCAGCAATACCTAACCAGATTCAACGCCGCAGCAGCCGCAGTCCAAGATGCCGATGAGAAGCTTATCCTAATGGCCCTCTGCAGTGGTGTGCATCCGGACACTAAATTTGCTAGAAGGTTGACAAAAGAAAAGCCAGCTACTTTACCCGATTTCTTCCATGAAGCCGGGAAATACATGAGGCTTGAGGATGCTGCCGTTGAGGGGCAGTCAGGACAGCAAAATAAGACAACCCATGGCAACGCCCCTGCTGTGGCAAGGGACGTTCGAAGAAATGATTCCAGAGACAATGCTGGGGGCAAGAAGGGAGAAAAGCGCCTATATCGGCCAGGACCAAGATTCGACACTTACACTCCTTTGAACGAGACCGTCGAAAATATCTTCCTTGCCACCCAAGGCGAAGTTAGATACAAACGCCCACCATACAAGAAGGAATCAGATAACGCACAGAAGTCTGGAAAATTCTGCCGCTTCCACGAATCTCACGGGCATGATACCAACGAATGCCATCATCTCCGAGATCTGATTGAGGAACACATCAGAAGAAAGAAACTGGAACGTTATGTAAAAGGTCAGGACAGGACCCCAGCTCCTGCCAATGAAAACCCAAGGCTACCCTCCCCGGGGGCCGACAGAGGAACCCGCAACGCTAGCAGCTCTAGCCAAGAAAAGATAGTGGTCCATACCATCTCAGGAGGGCCACACATCGCAGACAGAAGCTGGAAAGAGATGGAAAGATACGGAAAGTCGCTTAGAGACAATAAAGACTATGTCAATTCGGTTATAGAAGAGCGCCACCCGAAGAGGAAAGAAAGTAATGACATCACGTTCGGTAAGCGTGACCTAGAAGGAAGGCAGTACCCTCACATGGATCCCATGGTCATCTCTGCCCGACTTGGTCCCGCCAAAGTCTACCGAATCCTGGTAGACACTGGAAGCTCGGTAAACATCCTGTTCAAACACGCATTCGACAAAATGAAGCTATCAATGAAGGATGTATCCCCCTACGATAAACCACTACACGGCTTCACTGGAGATGCGAAGATGCCCCTCGGGCAACTGGACCTTTTTGTTGAGATTGGAAGCCATCCCCGCTCTGCTGTACGGAAACAAACGTTTGTGCTAATAGAAAACCAGTCGGCCTACAACGCCTTCTTAGGAAGGCCATCCTTGTCTGACTTCCAAATTGTCTTAGCCCCATGGTGCCTAAAGATGAAATTCCCAACGGACAATGGAGTAGGGGAAGTGGAAGGAGATCAGGACGTTGCTCGAGACTGCTATGTGACTGAACTTCGCAACAACCACAGGAAGGATAAAGGGAAGGGTGTAGAGATTGCCCTCTGCACAAAAAGTCTAGAAGCGTAGCAATTAAAGAAATCCCCTCCTCTTCGATATACCAGCGACCCTTTTAATGAATTAGATCCTAGGGACAAAGAGGAGGAGGCCACCGCCGAGCCTGCAGAGACTATGGAGTTTATATCTGTAGACAAGCACGACTCGAGTAGACTATTGAAAATGGGTCCCAACTAAAAGCCGAATTGAAGGAACAACTCATCGATTTTCTCCGCCACAACCTGGATGTATTCGCTTGGTCACACGATGACATGACTGGAATCTCCCCCGACATAGCCTGCCACGTATTAAACATTGATCCTACCAAGGCGCCTGTAAAACAAAAAAAGAGAAGTATGGGGGCAGAGCGATCAGCAGCACTCGATGAAGAAGTAAAGAATCTACTCGCCAATGACTTCATACGAGAAGCTATCTACCCGGAATGGATCGCCAACCCGGTGCTGGTGAAAAAGGCTAATGGGAAGTGGCGAACCTGCATTGACTTTTCCAACTTAAACGACGCCTGCCCAAAGGATTGCTTCCCACTTCCCAGGATCGACCAACTTGTAGACAGCACAGCCGGGCACGAACTCCTATCTTTTATGGATGCATACTCAGGATATAACCAAATTCCTATGCATGCTCCCGACCAAGACCACACTAGTTTCATCACCGACCGAGGTTTATACTGCTACAAAGTAATGCCTTTCGGACTTAAAAATGCAGGAGCCACCTACCAGCGCCTCGTCAACAAGATGTTTGCAGGGCTAATAGGACAAACTATGGAAGTATATGTGGATGACATGCTGGTAAAGTCAAGGAAGGCCAAAGATCACGTAAGCCACCTAGGCAAGATGTTTCAAGTACTTCGGCAATATGGAATGAAGTTGAATCCACTAAAATGCTCCTTCGGTGTGTCATCAGGGAAGTTCTTAGGATTCATCGTTCATGCCAGAGGGATAGAAGCAAACCCTGAACAAGTCCGAGCGCTAAGGGATATCAAGATACCTTCCACCAGAAAGGAAATGCAAAGCCTAAATGGAAAAGTGGCCGCCCTAAGCCGATTCATCTCCAAGGCAACGGACAAGTGCGTACCCTTTTTCGAAGCTCTAAAGAAAGATAAAGGAAAGTTCGAATGGACGGACGAATGCTTAACCGCTTTCCATAACCTAATCGAACACCTCCAGAAACCACCGGTACTCTCGACTCCAAGCGAAGGCGAAGAATTATACCTATACCTTGCTGTGTCATCTCACGCTCTAAGCGCTGCCTTGGTAAGGGAAGACAACCGCACGCAACGACCAGTTTACTTCGTCAGCAAAAGGTTTACTGGGGCAGAAGTTAGATATCCTAAGCTTGAGAAGTTAGCATACTGTTTACTAATCACATCACGAAAACTACGTCACTACTTCCAGTCCCATTCCATCAAAGTTATGACCGATCAACCACTGAGGCAGGTACTCCATCGTCCTGACACTTCTGGGCGACTACTTAAATGGTGCATTGAACTAAGTCAGTATGATATCACCTATCACCCTCGCACCGCCATCAAGGGACAAGCCATGGCTGATTTCATTGCAGAATTCACTACCAACGAAGGTAAGGAGCAATTGGAAATAGCAGAAGATATCAAGTGGAATCTCTTTGTGGATGGTGCATCGAACGAACAAGGCTTGGGGGCAGGTGTGGTAGTAATTACTCCTAGGGGAAACAAACTGCACTACGCTATAAGGTTGGAGTTCGCTGCCACCAACAACGATGCAGAATATGAAGCAGTGATAGCTGGGCTAGAAATTGCCATAGAAATCGGGGCCAATTCTTTGTGTCTTCACAGCGATTCTCAACTTATTGTTAATCAAATACTAGGAGAATTCCAAGCTCGAGAAGAACGACTCATAGCATATCTAAAGAAGACCAGGTTACTTCTCAGCCGATTGGACCACTACTTAGTCAAACACATCCCTCGGGAGGAGAACCGAGAGGCCGACGAATTAGCAAAGCAAGCAAGTGTGAGAGACATCACCATCTTCGGGGCAGTGACCATCTCAAAGCAACTGGCCCCAAGTTTTGAGCAAGTAAATCTGATAGCTGCAACCGAAGAAGCAACTTGGATGACTCCCATCCGAGACTACCTACAAAGTGGCACTCTACCCAACGGGCGTAACGAAGTCAAGAAAATCCTGAGGAAAGCATCCCGCTACACAATACAAGAAGACATCCTCTACCGGCGCGGATTCTCTAACCCGTTATTAAGGTGTGTCGCTGGGAGAGAAGCCAAGGAAATCTTATCCAACATCCATCAGGGGAGCTGCGGAGATCACATCGGAGGGCAAACATTAGCAAAAAAGATACTCCGATACGGATATTTCTGGCCCACCTTAAGCAAGGACGCCTTAGATTTCGTCAAGAAGTGTGACAGATGCCAAAAATTTGCTAAGATTCCTCGGCTACCAACAACCGAGATTACTCAGATGACCAGCCCTTGGCCCTTCGCAATATGGGGAATTGACTTAATCGGCGAGCTACCAATGGGCCGAGGCGGGGCCAAATATGCTATAGTGGCAGTTGATTATTTCACCAAATGGGTGGAAGCGGAACCTCTAAATAAAGTATCTTCAGCAAAAGTTATTAACTTCTTAATCAAAAATGTTCTATGCAGGTACGGAGTCCCACTCAAAATCATATTAGACAATGGACTTCAGTTTGACAGCGAGGAATTCGCCAACTGGTGCCAAGAACACAGAATCCATAA
The DNA here is from genome assembly GCA_030737815.1 of Allium fistulosum. NCBI lineage: Eukaryota > Viridiplantae > Streptophyta > Magnoliopsida > Asparagales > Amaryllidaceae > Allium > Allium fistulosum. The sequence goes on along the minus strand of CM060906.1, from coordinate 1,131,918,093 downwards.
AAGCTTCTCATCCGTAGCATATCCCCAGGCAAACGGACAAGTCGAAGCAGTCAACAAAATTCTGAAAACTCTGATCAAAAAGAAGCTCGAAAAGTCAAAGGGCGCTTGGGTGGATGAACTCCCTACGGCACTATGGGCCTACCGCACATCTTTCAGAACATCAACAGGGCACACTCCTTTCTCTTTGGCATACGGATCGGAGGCTATGCTCCCAGTTGAAACCATTGTGCCTTCCCACCGTAGGATCCACTATAACCCAGAAGAGAATGAAGAGCTCCTCAACATGTCTTTGGATCTAGTCGAGGAGAGAAGAAATGATCCAGTCCTTAAAGCAGCAGCCCACAAACAAAAAGTGGCGGCACACTACAACTCCAAAGTCAAGCATCGTACCTTACAGGAAGGGGATCTTGTCCTCAAGCGAATCTTCCCTCGTCCCGGAGCACTAGACCCAATCTGGGATGGACCATATGTAATTCATAAAGATCTCCACAACGGAGCCTATATTTTGTCAACAGTGGACGGAGAGGTGTTCCAGAGGGCATGGAACATCCAACACCTCCGTCGATACTTTTCTTAACTTGTATTGCCCATATGAAGTGAATTAACAAAGAGAATCAGTGGACGTAGGCATTTTCGTGCCGAACCACTTTAAAAACCTTGTCTCTTTTTTAACTCGTTCCTTTGTATCTTGGCTGCTTGTTAACTTTATCCTTTTCTGTTGAACAAAATCCTGAGCATATAGCATTTCTATTCAAAGCACTCCACAACGCAACTTCACCTGGACAAGACCTAGCAGGTACTATGCGAATCTATGCCCTCGCCAATGAGACACTTTTGCTCCGGCATCCCTCTGCTGCGGGTTAACTCATTGCTCGCGACGGCCCTCAAAGCCAACTGTAATGAGCCGATTATAAGCCACCGAGAAGGCCGACTATAGCCGAGGCAGCTCATTACGGCGTTAGGCTCGCCGGCAACTATGAACCGACTATAAGCCCCAACATAAGGTGTGGCCAGCCAGGGGCAGTTCATAGTTGACGATCGGCACCCACGCTAGCCGGCCACAGTAAATCGAATAATACCCACGACTACGGGCCATAATGGCTCGGGTAGTTACTGTGCGCGATCTCGGCTCCGATGTGTCTTAAGTGCGGCTGTGGTAAAAAAGAATTAACTCCCCGCGGAGGCGTAAGATGGGTGACAAATGTCTCCAAGACCCACGGCTAGGGAAAGTGACTACAAAGCCCGTTTGCCACGTACTTAAGCACATCGAAGGCCTTCCGTGATTGGAAGTTTTACTATTTCACATATTTCAAGTTTTTCTTCAAGAGTTTTTCTCCTGTCCACTATAACAATCCCTAAAGTACAGGATACAAGAGTAGGATATACTCGCCAATGGATGCGGGGATTCACAATCGAATGACAGGGCATTCAACTGCTTTCCATGCTCGGTCGTACAAGATATTCGAAACTGCCATCTACAAACAAAACATAAAAGGCGGTGTTTTCTTCCTTTATGTACAAATACATGACTATAATTTGTTCGCGCCACACGCTAACATTGCAAGTCGTGAAATTATGTCTTAAACCAGAACCCGACATCAAACACAATTTAATTACAAAGAATATACATAGTTATATTTCTCATACGGCATGTCAAAATAACGGCAAACATTCAAAAGACGAAAAAATCAGCTTAAGTTAAAAAACTACACGTCAAGAATAAGACTATTTATTACAAGTGGCAAAATATTACAACCTAAAGGTTGCTTTACTATTTTACGACTAACATATACAACTTTGTCAAATCCACAAAAAGAGTTTTTCCAGGTACAATCAAGGGGCCGGCTGCAGTGGAGTTTTATCCTTGCCCTGTTGACCGCCTGTCCAGTCAAAGAAAGGATTCATTAGTGATAAGCAACCAAGTTAATAGGGAAACTAAAAAGGAAGGCTTACCAGCATAAGCTTATTGGCCATCCTGGTCGTCATCATCCACTTGCACCCCTGCCTCCTCAGCAGCAAGCAACCGCATACCCTCCTTCACCGCCACCTTCTCCCCCTTGGCAAACTGGGCAGTGACCGCATCCATGCTGAAGGCCACACCACCATCTTTATCCGCATTGGCCTTGGCCTCCTCCAGAGCCCGAAGATAGATCTTAGCCATGACCCTGGGATAATCATCCATCCAGGATAGGTTGCCCTGCTTCTAGGTTCGGAAGTACATGTCCTGAAGCATTTCGTCCATCATCCCCTCATTCTCCTCAAACTCCCTCATCCGGGCCTTGGAAGCCGACAACCTCCCAACGGCAGCATCTCTCTCCGATCGGTATCTCGAGCAGTCAACCAGAAGGGATCCCCGCATTGCCTCCATCTCCTCCCTCAACTTGGCTTGAGCAAGCTCTGCAGCCTCAAGTTTCCCGGACAATTCCTCCACCTGCTCAAGATCCGCTTTCTGAACCTCGTCCACCGTGGCAATAGCCATGTCAATCCCTTCTTTGCAAGTAGCTTCCATTTTCCACAGTTCGGCCCGACTGGCCTCTTCCATGGTTTTCCTTAGTCGTCCAGAAGCAGCCTCATGCTGAGAAATTTGAATAGCCTGATCCGCAAGCTGTTTGGCCTGATCCGAAACCACTAATCGAAGTCGGATGTTGGCGCTCCCAATCTCCTCTCCGGCCTTAACCAGCCGGGCATGATGCCCCATCAGCTTCTTAGTCTCCTCCGCCACCCGATCAATATTAGCCTTGGCCTCGTCTCCCATAGTGATTATACGAGTAGTGAGTAAATCGAGATCTAAGGACTTAGCTTCATCAAGTACTCGTACCATGGGGTTGCAGGGAAGAAGGTGTTCACCGGTGACCTCGTCAAAGGTAATATCATGGGAGCTTGGATCCAGGTCAGGATGACCCGCAAATGGATTACGAGCCAAGTCAGGACGGTCGATATGAATAACGGTAGGGTTTCCGGGCGGGCACGGAGAGAGTGCAAACTCGCTATCCTCCCCCGTGATATCATGAAGAGGCTGAGCCGGGAACTGAGGACCAAGTGAAGGTTCGGATGAAGGATGACTCCTCTTTCTCCGTTGAATACCCTCTTCAATAACCCCGAGAAGAGGGCGGTAGCCGACTACATCCCCGGAGCGGTGGGTCGAAGGCTTCGGCTCGGCGGAGGTTTTTGAAAGCTTGTATTGCTCAAGCCTGTGCCGAAGATCCGAGGCCTTGGATGTCCTACCTGCTCCTGATATGAGGAACAAGTGTCACAAACTTACATCACTATATAATTCGAGAAAACACGGCAAATTAAAAGATAAAAAGAAAAGAAACACATCTGTGGTTGTACAAACCCTGGGGAGGAGCAGGATACTGCAATAAGTCCTGGATTTCATTCCAGGACGGGAGCGGGTCATAAAATATTCCTAAGTCCCTATCATTAATGAAGCATGCAGGAGTCAAGAGTTCACCTTGAGTCGTCGGAGCCACCTTGGCTGGAAGGGTATGAGAAGACTCGCTTGCACCGGTCCCGGCCTTGTCCGCTTTCCCGGTTTTCTCTACCAAAGCCGGATCTTCGTCCAGCCCCTCGAAAGCCTGGTGGAACGCATCATCCGTCCACTCCTGAATCTCGCCCGCTCGCCCAGGAAGCAAGGTCCCGATGCCATCGCCACCTTTATCACCTTCCCGACCATCTCCACCCTCACCTCTTTCCTCCTCTATGTCTTCCTCCTCCTGGGTAAGTGAACAATTGTTGGGGGAGGGACCGTCCGACTTCTTGAGTTTCTTACCTCCGACGGCTGGAGGTTTTGTGAAAGGTTTCCTCTTACTACTCTCTACCGTAACACCTTCCTTGGTCTGAGCAGCCGCCCTCTCCTCCGCCGTTTTCCTCAATTTAACTACTGACTGCTGTGGAAGGATTAAGTTATACTCCAGAAGAATCGCATTTCTGATCAAGAAGGCAGATGATCTATATTTCCCGAGAATAGCTTCTATCTCAGCCGCCGTCTGAACCAAGCGGTCAGTCTCCACAATCGCAAAGCCACCTGTCGCTAGCAAAAATGAGAAAGTATGAGAAGAAGCATCGCAATCGGAATAGAAATTATAAGTAAAAGCATCAACTTACATCCAGAAGTAAAGCGCAGAATTGAAACGGAGTCGTCCCTAACAAAGAACCACTCCTTCTTGAACATGCTGAATTTAGAATACAAATCCAAGACCGGCTTGAAGGTCACGGCTGACTCCAAGCTAATGTATGGGGACCCCTTCTTATAGCCCCTCAGATTATATAAGTACCGGATCTCCCGGTTAGAAGGAGCACGACCATACTTCCTCTGGAAAATGACGAAGAGGCTCACCAGTATAGCATAGGAGTTGGGTTGAAGCTGGAATGGGGCCACCTTGAGATATGTGAGGAAGCTGGTTACCCAAGCGTTAAGAGGCGGAATGGCACCACACATGCAGTGGTACCTACTGTAAGCAAAGTACCCTTCAGGAGGGTCGTACGGCATAACATCTCTCCCTGGCAACAGCATTCGCGCCCTGTCGATTCCGAAAGAATGAGAGATGACATCAAGCTGCTCTTCCTTAAGGGAACTAGGAAAGCAATCGGGCGGGGAGTTTAGAAGTTCCTGAGGGCCGTACCCGTCCACTAGTGATCTCGGGGAAGGTCCGTGACGTTCTGGATTCGGCTGAGCTGGGGGCACGGCAGAGGAACCTCCTTCGCCCCCGGATTTCTTCTTGTCTGATCGAGTTTCTTCTTTGCGAGACATTATCTACAACACCGGAAAAACATGTTGTTAGAACAAAGGATGTAAAAAAGTAAGTATATAATATGGAATTTCACTCATAAAATCAGAATGCTCAAACTCCCATTGTCGTTCGGTAAAGTAAATGCAAAATTCTCAAGGCCATTCGGTAGTTCTCATGACCATTCGGCATTCCCAACTCCATCCGTTTATACAGATATACAACAACCTTCGATAAACCATTCGTCCAACATAGAAAGGATCTCACCTGATTCAGTGAAAATAGGGAATTTGATTCGGCTACCACTTTGATTCGGTTACCACTTCGATTCGGCTACCACTTTGATTCGGCTACCACTTCGATTCGGCTACCACTTTGATTCGGCTACCACTTTGATTCGGCTACCTTTTTGATTCGGCTACCACGTTGATTCGGCTACCAAGTTCGATTCAGCTACGAAGTTTGATCCGGCAAGAGCAAATGTTTAGTTCGGCAGGTAGGAAATAGCAAAGGCGTACGGTCCCTACTTATAGACAAAAGGACACGACCAGACCATCTGGTTCGGCATCCAAGGGCCAAATGAAAACGTCAAACAAAGCACGCCATATTCGAGAATATGCCCCACTTTGGGGGGCAAATGTTGGGCGAGTTCTCACCCAGAAGGCCTCGAGACCAAGAAGCTTGATTCATTCGGCATTCTCGTTTTCCAGGGCCCATTCGGCAGACCTCATTCGGTATCCATGCCTCGTAGGAACCCATTCGGCAGACCTCATTCGAACCCATTCGGCAGACCAACCTCTCCTAACTCCTACCGGACCACCCTTCCTCCTTAGAACCACCGAGCCAACTCCTACCGGACCACTCTTCCTCCTTAGAACCACCGAGCCAACTCCATAACCGAACCAACCCATGCCGAACCATCTCCACACCGGACCAACCTCACCATCCTACCACCGGTCCAAGCAACTACCGGTCCATTCTACACTCCAACCACCTCCGAACCAAGCAATGACGAACCAAGACGTACCAGGCCAGATCACATCAGCCCAGGCCCATCAGCAACTATACACATCCTAGACCCCTACCCCCAGCCTCACTCTATAAATAGAGGGGCAGGGGTACAACAATGGGGACAAGTTTGAGAGCTCAAGCACGGAAGGAACTTTCAAACAACTTTCTTTTACTGGTATCAAAGCTGTGTACTTGTAATCAGAATAAGAGAAGAGAAATAACATATAAAGTGGACGTAGGCACATTCTGGCTGAACCACTATAAATCTGTGTGTCTTTTTACAGTTTAGCCCCTGTTTTTTATATATTTGCATAAATCGCTTAAATCACTAAGAATAACATAAGATCTACTAAATCATACAACTTCGAGGTGTTTGTCCATTTTTTGTACAAACAGCCAACGAGCCTAAGGCCAAACCCAATGAAGATGCCACAATCGAATCGTCCTACGAATCATGGTCGGTATACCATGCATTTTCTCAATGCTTCGTATTGTCAACTATGAGCATATAGCTCCAAACACTACATGAAAATATGGATGTTAGATCCATAGTTAAGCAATAACAATAGTTGTACAGTAAACAATCTCATATTGTAAGGAATGAGATCTCATGGAAAAAATTTCATGCGAAGATGAGCAGAGGTAATCCAATCCGAGATCACATACTCATATGTGACAACCTATATTTGTAAATGCTTAGAGATTCGATTATTAATTTAAATATTACTTAATATGAATCAAACATCCAAAAAGAATATTCGAAGAGGAACAAATTAAGACTCGAGACCTTTTCCATTGACTCTGTAATAGTCTTTAGGAGAGTTTTAAGTATAAACATCGATACATTCAATGTTACGTTGTTTTCGAGATTTATTTGCAGTTACATGTATTGTACAGATATAGACACATAATTGGGCATGGTGGTATCCTAACTTACAATTCATATTTATGGGAAGAAGCAAACCTATGAGTTACCCATTCAAAGAGTTTCTAGAATCAAACAATCCAATGGCCATTGCTACTTTGAAATGCATGAATATAGCATCACATGAATCCATCGTGAATGATGCCATATTATATAGCATCGCAAAAATAAAAATGAGATGAAGCACGATGTAGAAGAGTTGCCACAATACGACGCTTCTATAATTCGCACGAGCTCAAAACATATTTGATAATAATTAAAAAGTTAAATAATAAATAAAATATCCAAACCTAATTTTTCTTCTCCCTTCTAATATAAACACATATTCCCATCTAAATTATCGATTGTAAGAAAATTCATCACATCTCCTCCCTTCTAATTGCTTTCTCACATAAACTCGCAAGGCTTTATATTGTATTAGGTTAGCTAGGAAGGGGGTCAAGGGGGAAAGGGTGGGTATAAGTGAATCACATGAGGATGGAATGCACGAAGAAGTTGGGTCAGTGATGGATATTGGGTGTTATTATTAAAGGTGGTGGTGCATCGCTTACGTGGGTGCGTTGGACTCGTGGTGGCGAGGGCATTAATTTGGTGATGTTTGGCGATAGTTTAATTGTCCATGGCACCAACAACAACGGTGAGGGGTTCGGCAGTGGGTTTGAGTAGGAAGCGAGAATTGTATTTTAAGATAATAATTAGTGAGGTAATTAATTAGGTTGATTAATAATTACCTAGGTTAATTAATTAATTGGTTAATTTATATAATTCACGTTCTTACAAAATTCGTATCTTTGGCAAATGAGGTCTAATTTCAATGCGGTTTTTGCCATTGCAATAATATCGAGATTCTCCACGACATTGCACATCTTACATTGAGGTTTAGGATATTGAGAAATGATGATAAAGTGTGTGGGCTAATTCTTTGTATTTTACCAATGTATATAAATCCCCATATCATATATAGTATATTATAAGACCATGATGAAACAAAACGATATATTTATATATATGTTTGGTTTTGATATGAATCAATTCAACATAGGCAAGTTGCTCAGGATCCTAGGTAGATGTCAAACACGTGATTGGACATATGTGCTTATTCCTATATTGATGATTGGTTGAATTGTTTCTATGGCTATATATATAAACTGTTGTTGATATTAAGATGATAGATTTGTTATTTTAGTTGTTGGTTACCTATGTATATGTATAGGTGTACAATATGTGTGTGATTGTTCCATATAACTGAATTGGTTATTATATATAGATTCACATATGTTTATAGTTTATGTGATATTATACATTTATTTATAGGTGGTTTAAGCATTTATATATAATTTTGTATGCCCAACTTGGGGCTATTGGGAGATGCACAAAATATTATATATATATTACACACACACACACACACACATATATATATATATATATATATATTGATACGTAATTTAAGCGTTTATATATAGTTTCGATAAGCCCGACTTGGAGTTATGGATTTGTGCATGAGATATATTATGCAAATTTATTGATACATGATTTAAGCATATATATATATATATAGGTACGCGGTTGGTGTGACGAAATATTATATAGGTACGCGATTTAACTGATTTATATATATAGTTAGAGATGTGCGGTGTGCGGTTTAGACAATTTATATATATAGTATTGGTATGCTTGACTCGGGGCAACCGGTTGGTGTGACGCACTTCAAGAATGAGTCACAATCCAGACTGGGACAATAATACTTCGATGTTATGTATAAGTGTAGGAAAGGTGTACGTAGCATTTAGCATTTACCTACGGTTTCGGTATGTCGGTGTAGACAACCGAAGGGATAAGATGACTGTGAGGCGATCTATTGCATCAAAGAGAGGGCATGACCTTCAGACGAGATCCGAGAGCAAGGGTAAAGAAAGATTGAGATGCCTTTCTAGAGTGGGTCATATAATGTCCATAACACTTGGTGTTAAGATGGGGCCTGCATGAGTTAATGATGACTGGGAGTCAACAGCACGAGTTGTCTCCAAATTTTTCTCTATAGTGGCTAGTGGCAATTCTTCACATAGATATCAGTTTTAGATATTCGAATAGCATGAACTTATGATATTACTCATATGATTATAAGTAAAAGATTCTTAGTTATGTACCATTGTTATATCGATGTATTTGCTTTGCGTTTCAGGTTCGATCGAGGCTCCATGAGCAAAAGCTTATGTCATTATGTTGAAAATTTGATACCATTGAATATGGAGTGTAGTATTAACTCTGCACTCATTTATCATATTCGGTAGCATAGTTTATTATAATATGTATTATTTTAATAATAAAACCACTATTATGTATTATGCTGACTTGTTGGTGTATGGATAAGGTAGGACGATGTATGATAAATATTGGCTATGGATCCTTGCTCACGTTTATTAGATATAGATAGATTACATGTATACATTACTTAGAGATAGTTCCTTTACCAGACTTATGCCCGACGCTTGTTTTTTATTTTTCCTTTTTGGTAATTGTTAGTACTCTCATGAGTAGGTCTAGAGTCAAGTATTTGGGTACATGCTAGCAAGACAACCGAATCTTTGAGGGCATAGAGATTTCAATCTTCAAGGCCATGATCTTTAATTATTAGTATATTGTTTTATGCACTTCAAACTTTATTTATGTATGAGGTCATGTACTATATTTGATGAATCATTCAGTACTCAGTTTGCATTGAGACGATGTGTTCTTATTATATTGTCATATTACTTTTATTCTCATACTATGTCTTATATAGAATGTCTCTTTTCTTTTATATATATATGATGGTGTAATGCATATTTTTATTTCTTTGTGAGATTAGAAGGATATATCTAATGAGGCAGTTTTGGTTAAATTTACCCCGACGGCCTGTCACTTACAGTTTCGAAATCACATGCGGTTGTGTAGCATTGCTTTAGGGTATTGTAAAAGGCGGGTCATTACACCTAGCATCATAGCTTTGATTACCTGATTTGGTAATTAGTTTACCAAGTCAAAGCATAGTATGTCCTAGGAGTTTTCGAGTGAACCGATAGAGCCACGTGTAGAAATGTTCCCTTGAGCGGTGCCATATAGACACTTGAGGAAGCAAAGTACACAATAAGGTGATTTTGCTTAAGAGATAGATACTTTATGAGGGACAAAACATATTTGTGTTTTGTTATACTTTTACATATAGCATATGCACGCATCCACCACGCTATACCGAGTTACTCTTAGTCGTTGCTGGTAGACCTCCATGATATTTAGCAATGTAGAGTCCCGGGGAGATAAGCCAAAGTGCGGTAATGAAAAATATTGGATATGATGGATTAAATGTTGTACTCCCCATACCAAGAGCTGGCTTTGGAAAGTTAAGTAAGAAGTTTCCTTAGTCTAGAAAGCTAACTTATTGTGGGATGGGGCCTTTCGGTTGTACACAGACTTGCTTGAGAAACTATGACTATATCCTTAGACACTAAGGCTCTAATTGGTGGGACTTTATAAAAGAGGGACCCAAAGAAGTATCGAATCCTATAAGGTATCAACCAATCTTAGTATGGTTTTTATCAGGTGAAGTTAAATAATATCGACTTTGGTTCGATGAGAATTACGGTTGTTCTTGACTTTAGTTAGTTGAACCATCGTGTGGGAAGTGGGCAACGGGATATAGGATGCCAATAATGATGTGTTAGAGGATTTGAGTAAGCACCAATTGAGAGTTAGCAGTATATGTTGATTTTTGTGATTATAAACTTGGTGTCGTTGAGGAACAATGGGAAAGAGTTGTTTCTCATGAGAGCCACCCAAACCATATGGATGAAGAAGCTCAATTTAGGATATATAATTGTTTGCTATTGTGTCTATGTAGGATGCATTACCCTTTCAGGGAAGGTTCATGCTGCACATCGTTTATGGGATTGTTAAGGGTATCTCTTCTCATAGAAGGATTTTCGTTAACGATAGCTAAGGTGATTCAAATTCCTTACTTCCCACGACTTTGGCATTTTCTGTTATTCCGCCTTTTGGCAAGGCCGTAACACCAAGGACTTGACTAGAAACCAAGGACAGTCTGTCCCGAAGATCGATCACCTACGAAGTTCACTATGGGTACCGGTAAACTCTGCCCGAGTCCAGATCAGGCTGCAATTGATATGATACACAAGAAAAGCTATGGAAGCCAGCATTCCAAATTTCAGATCAATCGGAGTTCATATGCTCAAGATACGGGTCGATCAAGTTTCGTGAGGGACATATTCCATTCGTAACCATCTATTCGTAACCGTCCCATTCGTGTCCATCCAAGCAAGCAATGGTTCGTATCATGGGAAGATAGCAGCCTCATTCGTCTCCATCCACTTTGTAGCCATAGCCTAGCAACGTCGGGTTCATATCCATGAAAGAAGGCTTCATACCCACCTCGCCTCTACATTTTGTATCCATCACATGAACTCAATTTCGTATCCATCGACCAAAGCCATTTCGTATTGATCTTAGTCATATATTGTTCGTATCAATCAACCAACACTCGATACGAATATACCATCCAGTAAGCGATACGAATGATACTTCCCACCGATACGAATGGGAGTTGAGGGGAGCGATACGAGTGGAGCACTATGATTGTTACGAAATGAATCGATAAAGCACCGATACGAAGGACACGATCAATGATGGATACGAACCGCATGGTCAAACAAAAGAAGCGGTCAACGTACGTGAAAAGTAGATCTCCTCTGATTTCTCGAGCCATGTCATTAACGCACGATCGACCGATACGGAAGAGGTATCGATACGAATCAGAGCGATATGAATGGCATCGATATGAGCTTGGCAGCACTCTGAAAATCTAAACTTGCATCAATCATAACTCGAGATGTACAAGTCCAAATGCCACAAAAGTTTCACAGGAACTTGCCTGCAACCTCAAGAATGTACCCGATCAATTTCAGCCTGAAAGGACCATTAATGGATCGATACGAACTCAATTTGTATCGCTCCCAGATCGAGTCAAAATCACTTGAACTCGATCCCGTGGGCCCACTCACGTGAGAGAAGAAGTCTTCCGAGATTTGGGCAAGATATTTGCTACCTACACCTATAAATAGTGACCCTAGACCTACAGAAAATGGACTTTTTGGCTTCTCTATGCTGATACTTTGCCGAGATCATTGTTAAACCTCTGTTGTACTGTTGTAATCTCTTGTAATCAGTGAGTGAAAATCAATAAACACCAATCATTCCATAGTGGACGTAGGCTATACGCCGAACCACTCTAAATTTGCGTGTTTCTGCATTTTTTCTTATCTGTTAATTGGCGTGTTTGTTAGATCTGCCCTCATTTTGCATTTATTTTCTTCATTTTATCTCTTCAAACACATCCGAAGAGTGTTGTGCCCAATTTTGGTACAAACACTTTGGTGCTTTCACTGAGAAAAACCTAGCTTTTCTCCTGCTCATTGGATCTACTGCCGATATTGGATTAAGAGAATCTAAGGAGAAGATTCAGATCTCAAGCCTAGAAATTCTTCCATCCTATTCAGATTTGCACCAAGTCTAGGATAGAACTTCATTATTCACCATGGTCGCTACCAGAACTACCTCAACCGCTGCAGATCTAGAAGGACGGGATAGGCAGAACCCCGCACAACTTTCCTCTGCAGACCAGAATGCCGCCGGACCTTCGGATCCACAAGGCCATGTCACCAGGGAAGAGTTCCAACTACTGATGCAAGTGCTGACTCAAAGCCACTAGCAACTTACCCAACAGCTCCATGCCAACGCAGAGTTAACCAATAGGCTGAACCATGAAAGACGAAGGAGATCCAGAAGGGATCAGGCTTCCTACTCATCCACTGAAAGTTCAGCTTCCTCTGATTACAATCACATATCCACGCGCCCACGGCTAGATGGAAGCTATACATAGGCTACTGGACATCAACGAACTCTGAATCTTGGGCAACCGAGAGTTGGCCCGTCAACCAGCCACCGGACTGGACCCTCATCCCGAGGAGGGACGGCTCCTTATCATACTACTGACAACCGCACTGCTGCCGCTGCTACTGAGTTGGGAGTTGACACTCGGAACCAAACAGATTCTAACCTTCGCCAATGTGATTATACTCCTGAACCTTATGTTCCTGAAGACCTAGAGCCAAGGAGGTGAGGTATGGACCTTCGACCGCGCCCGGCCCGTCCTCGCATTGTGGAACCCGACCACACTTGGCTCAGCATGCTTAGAATGTCCAGATGCCAAACATCCCGACAATGATCCATCAGATGATTTGTGAAAGCCAAGGCCTCACCAACGACGTCTGGGGAATCTCCCGAAGTCATACCCCTTTCACCGATGACATCCTCTATGCTGAACCGCCTCGGCGATTCAGAATGCCAACTCTACCTGTTTATGAAGGGAGTTCTAACCCTAACCAGCACATTTTAAAGTATGAATGGTTGATGAATGCTGCACGGGCTGATGATGCGGTCAAATGCCGAAGTTTCCCAATCTCCCTAGGGAGCATCACGACTATGTGGTTTACTCACTTACCACCCTGATCTATTTCATGTTTCAACCAGTTGGCTATGAAGTTTGTTGAACAATTTCGCATGCATGTTGCAAGACCCAAAGATGTTAATACCTTGTCCAGTGTCACTCAAGCACCCGGAGAGACACTCAGACGTTACCTGGAGAGGTTCCACGCTGCATGCACTGAGATTAGTAACCCTAAAGACAATTCCATTCTGATGCCACTGACTAAGGGAATCGATCCCAATTCTGAATTTGGCAACTGGTTGGCCGGAAAACCCCCTACGTCATTGGACCGTTTCTATTCCAAGGCAGCTCGATTCTTGAGAAGGGAGGATGCGAAACTATCTAGGAAAAAGGATGACGTGGGGCCCAGTGTGGAAGGCATCCAAAGCAATGTCGCTGTGAAACCTGTGCAGTTAATGCCCCGCTATTACCCCGCTATAACCCCGCTATATCTCGTAGCGGGTTTCTGCCGCTACGATTTTTCCATATAGCCCCACAATATAGCCTTTCCACTTTAATCCCCGCTATTTCCGCTATATCCCGTTATTTCCGCTATATTCCGCTATTCCCGCTATATCTTCTTTAATAAAATGAATTGAAAAATTCAATTTATACATTATAAAAATTATGAAACTAATTTATTTGATTTAATTTTTAATATATTTTCAAAATTGAAAATACTCTAATATTCTACTAGATTCAATTATGTTATATAACAGTTTTACGTTTATTTAAAGTATATTCACACATGTTTTTATTTAAAAATTATTTATGTATTAGTTACAATTCAATTGAATGATAATTTTTCATTTAATTACCATTTATATATTCGTAAAAACATTACGTACGAGTTTTATATGCTATTTTAAAGCCATCCGCTATATCCCGCCATATCCTCGCTGTATCTCCGCTATGACTTTTTCCAACTCCACCGCTTTGAATCTGCCGAGCGCTTTAACTGCACAGTGTGAAACAAACCGGGGTGAGTTCCGAAAAGGTGCAGTTAAACATACAGAATAAGCAGAATCAGCAGAAAGGCGATGGAAATCAGGGTAGGAAGCGAGAACAGAATCGCGGACCGCGACGTAGAGCTCCCATTTTTGACACATATACTCCTTTAAATACATCTCTGCAAAATGTGTGCTTGCAAACTTGTAATACTATCCAATATAAAAAACCTGCTCTGAAGCAATCGTCAGAGAAACGGATTCAAACTATGAAGTATTGTAGATTTCATGATAGTTATGGCCACAACATGAACGAGTGTCGTCATCTACAGGATATTATCGAGAAGTTGATCGAATAAAGAAAGTTGGAACAATTCGTTCAGGCGCCATAGGCAGGAGGTGCGGGTCCATCAAATCAAAATCAAATACCAAATCAGGTTAGACTGGAGGAACCCGCTCGTACCGGCGGGAGGTTAGTGATTAACACAGTTAGTGGTGGTCCTCATCCAGCGGATCGGAGCTGAAGGGAAATGGAGTCGTATGCCAGCTCAATTCGGCATGCGAGCTTCGAATGTTGCAGTAATTTGGAAGACGAGGCTCCGGCCAAACAACGGAAAACGATGACAGACGACATCGTATTTCGAGACAGAGATGCCGACAGAGTTGAAGCGCCAACCATTGATCCACTAGTCATTTCAGCTCAGATAGGTCCTGCTTGGATGAAGAGGATCTTAGTAGACAGTGGAAGTTCGGTGAACATACTCTTTAAGAGAGCCTATGATCAAATGAAGATGGAAGTGAAAGATTTGAAGCCTTGTCAGTCTCGTGTTCATGGCTTCAATGGAAGTGTGATTATACCCACTGGGATGGTGGAGCTACTAGTGGAGTTGGGAGTTGGAGAGCGCCGAAGAGTCTGGATATTGCAATTTATTGTATTGGATACTAACTCACCATACAACGCTTTCTTGGGCCGACCGGCCCTTGCCGAGTTCAGGGCCGCCATCGCCCCTTGGTGTCTAACTTTGAAATTCCCCACCGACAATGGAGTCGGAGTCGTTCAGGGAAACCAGGTTGCTGGACGAGCCTGTTATGTTGCTGAGTTGTGGAAGGCGCAGCGAAAAGAGAAGGGAAAGGGCGTAGAGGAATCTCTCTGCGTCCGCTTTGCAGATAATTGACAGTTAACACCTAGGCCAAGGCTCGGGCACCACAACCAATTCCCAAGATATCTTGACCCGAGAGATACCGAAAGTGAAGACGAAGTCAAAGACAGTGAGGCTTCTCCTGCAAAGCTGACGATCGATGTTCCGATCGATAATGATGACAATTCTAAAATGGTAAGGATTGGATCTCAGCTAAGCCAACGGATGAAAGAGGAATTGGTTGAATTTCTCCGGGCAAACCTCGACTTGTTTGCCTGGACGCACTCGGACATGTGTGGGATCTCGCCGGACATCGCGAGCCGTACATTGAATATTGACCCACGGCATATCCCGGTCAAACAAAAAAGAAGTGGTATGGATACAGAGAGATCTTCCACCCTTAAGGAAGAGGTGGATAAACTAGGGTCGAATGGGATTATCCGAGATGCATTATATCCAGAATGGGTGTCCAATCCTGTACTTGTCAGGAAACCTAACGGAAAATGGAGAACATGTGTTAACTACTCGGACTTGAATAAAGCTTGCCCTAAAGACAGTTTTCCACTTTCTCGGATTGATCAGCTCATAGACTCAACGACCGGACATGAACTTTTATCCTTTATGGATGCATATTCTGGTTACAATCAGATACCGATGCACCTACCTGATCGGGAGCATACCAACTTTGTCATCGATTTGGAGCTCTATTATTATAAAGGGATGCCGTTCGGGCTTAAGAACGCCGGGGCAACCTATTAGAGACTCGTCAACCGAATGTTTGCTAACCAGATCGGAGAGACCATGGAGGTATATGTAGACGACATGCTTATGAAGTC
This sequence comes from Allium fistulosum, assembly GCA_030737815.1. Classification (NCBI taxonomy): domain Eukaryota; kingdom Viridiplantae; phylum Streptophyta; class Magnoliopsida; order Asparagales; family Amaryllidaceae; genus Allium; species Allium fistulosum. The sequence continues at coordinate 1,131,901,964 of CM060906.1, read as the reverse complement.
GCGGTTCTCTACCAATCATATCAAAGACGTGGAAACGATGTTTAACATCCTCCGAGAGTACATAATGAAACTCAGCCCGTTGAAATGTCACTTTGGGGTCGCGTCTGGAAAATTCCTTGGATTCATCGTTAATGCTCGGGGAATCGAAGCTAATCCCGAGAAAATCTAGGCAATTAGAAATCTTGAGACTCCAAGGACTATAAATCAATTTCAGAGCCTCAATGGGAAGGTAGCAGCACTGAGCAGGTTCATTTCAAAATTCACCGACAAGTGCATTCCCTTCTTCGATCTAATCAGAAAAGGGAAACAGAACTTTGAATGGACTACAGAGTGTGAGGGCGCATTTCGAGCGCTGGTTCAACACCTGTCCACACTACCCATTCTGTCAAAACCTATTGATCATGAGAGACTGTACATCTACTTGGCGGTGTTAGAAAATGCAATCAGTGCTGCTTTAGTTCGAGAGGAGGACCGGATACAACGACCAGTCTATTACATCAGAAAACGGCTGACTGGAGCAGAAACAAATTATCCAAAGTTGGAGAAGTTAGCTTACTGTCTTGTCATTGCCTCGAGAAAGCTCCGTCCATATTTTTAGGCTCATCCTATCACTGTCTACACCGACCAGCCATTACGACAGGTCCTTACGCGGCCTGAGACTTCTGGTAGGTTACTCAAATGGAATATCGAACTGAGTTAGTTCGACATCACTTACACACCAAGGCGAGCTATTCAAGGACAAGTCCTAAAGGACTTCATCGCTGAATTCACTATCTCGGAGGACTTGTCTGAAACCAGTGAATCTCCTAAATATGTTTGGAAGCTACATACTGATGGTGCATCGAATGACCGTTGCCGTTGGGGTTGTACTTGTAACTCCTGACGGTCGATCTATATGCTATGCTTTAAAGTTCGATTTCCATGCGACTAACAACAAGGCCGAATACGAAGCCTTGCTCGCCGGACTAAGGCTTGCCAGCGATTTAAGAATCATTGCCGTGGAGATTTACTGCGATTCACAATTGGTCGTGTGTCAAGTTCGGAGGGAATACCAAGCCAAAGACCGGAGACTGGTTGCTTATCTCGCTCGGGTTTAGGAAATATTGAATCATTTCGATTAGTATGCCATCTATTGCATACCCTGAGAACACAGTCAAAAGGCCGATTCCTTGGCAAAGTTGGCCAGTACCGGCAAGGCATAGCAAATGGGACTCGTTCCCGTTGAGACATTATCTTCCCCGAGTACTGATCAAATGGAGACCGATTTGGCACTTGAAGTCATACCCGATAAGGAGTCATGGATGACTCCGTTCAAAAACTATCTCGAGCATGGGACCCTGCTAGAGCGCAGAAGTGAAAAAAGACAAGTTCTTCGAAAGGCTTCGCGGTTCACTATTCAGAATGGAGTCATGTATAGAAGAGGGTACTCTGTTCCTTTACTCCAGTGCATCGCCCACGATGAAATCAATTGAGTATTGCATGATGTACACGAAGGAGAATGTGGCGATCATACCGAGGGGAAAGCTCTTGCTAAGAAAGTACTCTGATATGGTTATTATTGGTCGACTGTAAATCACGACGCATCAGATTATGCCAGGAAATGCGACAGATGTTAGAAACATGCTCGGATTCCAAGAGCCCCGCCTACTGACATAACTCATATGGTCAGTCCATGGCCATTCGCAGTATGGGGCATCGACATTATTGGGTCTCTATCTCTAGCTAAAGGTGGCGCGAAGTACGCCATCGTTGTAGTTGATTGCTTTACCAAATGGGCGGAAGCTGAGCCCCTTGCTACCATCACCATGAAGAAAGTGATCAACTTTGTTGTACGTAACATTATTTGTCGATTTGGTCTCCCACATACCATCATCACTTACAACGGAGCCCAATTCGATAGTGTCGAGTTCAAGAATTTCTGTCAGCGATTCCATATTCATAAGAAATTCTCTGCAGTTGCGCACCCTCAAGCGAATGGACAGGTCGAAGCTATTAATAAAGTTATAAAGTCCATTCTAAAGAAACGATTGGAAAAGGCCGGGGCACACTACAACATTAAGGGCTTTTCACAGCGTTCAAAAAATGCTATAAAAGGCTTTAATAGCGTTTTTCATGATGATGTATAACGACATGCCGTTAAAAGTCAGGGATCTAACATAGCATTAGATAAAACGCTATAAAATCATACCTTTCAATAGCGTTTATAATATGTTGTTAAATTCTTTTTCGTAGCGTTTTTCCAGAGCTAAGAGTATTTTTTATAGCATTTTGTTCAGTGCTAAGAATACTTTTTATGACGTTTGCCGCCCATTTTTAACAGCATTTGAAGTATGTTGTTAAAGGATCTAACAGCGTTTTTATGTATGCTGTATAACAGCATGTCATGGTAGATTCATGGCCTATTACAGCATAAAGGAAACACTATTGTACATTTTCTACAACACAACAAAAATGCTGTTGTAGGTTTTCTACGCATATAAAAAACGCCATTATACATTTTCTATACTATTCAAAAACACTATTTTCTTTACCCCGCTTTGGGTTTGCAGTAGTCTGTCTATACATTAGAATATCGAACAACAAGATATATTTACCTCAATTAATGAACAATTCAATCAACTCAAGCAACAATAACATAAAACTTTTGATAATCAAAACATATTATATATTATACACAAACAGAATTACACCAAATTCAATACTGTATACAATATTTCTAATCGATATTTTTAAACATACATGATAATAGTACCATTATAGTACCACTAGGACTCTATAAAAGAAAATACCCAAATATCATGATCGGAAAATGTCCATGTTTGTCATCTTCAAACATCCAATTCCCTAAAAGAAAAGGAGGGAGCAGTTAAAACATATGTACGATCATATTCAATATCAAATTTAAACATATTACCTTTTGGGTAAATTGGTTGTACGATCAAAAGAGAAGCTTAAACATTTAGATAAACAAAGCCTACCTAGCCTGCAACTTGAAGGGAATTCTTATTTGTTACATTTATAAGTTCATCATCACATTGCTCTCGTCTGTAAGCAACAACTGCAAGAGTAGGATCCCGTTTCTCACAATATTTACCTACAACTCGTGAATCATAGTAAGGGTTTGTGGTGAGAAAATGCTCAGGATTATTATTGTTGTCGATGATGATTTTCCCCAAAGAATTGTGAACATGTACATCTTGACTTCCCTCACTCACAAGATGTTCCAAAAATTGTGTGAGCAGTCGAAGACAATTTCTACAAAGACATAAGGCAGCAGGTGTAAACAGCAGAAATCAAAACAAGAAGAGTATAGTGTTGAAAATAAGTATCATATTACAAACCTTTTTTCACATTCATCCACCAGAGGCTCTACAGGGAGAAGAGATCAAACTGAGAGGATAAGACCTTTAATAAAATCTTCGGGGCGCTCATCATCCAACAATTGGCCAACTACTAACAGAGCATTACTTGGATTCACCTGATACAAGATGTGCATAGTCAGCCTACAAATCAAATCATATAAAGTGATGTTACCTTTAAAGAAAGAAGCATACCTTTTGGACATAGCCTTCAATATATCAAAGCACGTTATTAATATACAAGTAGTATGTCAGATCGGGACCAAAACAAAAATGATCACAAACATTAACAAGTGGATGAGCGTCAGGAAGCTTTGCCTCCATTAGAAAAATCGTAGTCTTCTCAGCATCATAAAAATTTGATTCTCTTGTTATCTTTCGACCTCTTTAATCTGTCCAGTTTTCGCAACTGCTTCAATATACTTGAAATGAATTTCTGGGTCTTCACTGTCAGATATAAAAAAAATTATCACTTTCTAGGGATGTTCAAGTAACAAAACGTCAACTATAATATATCTTAAAAATACCTTGAGTTAAGATACGAAGAAGCATTGGCCTTCATAGGACTTAAATTGCTCAAAAAGTTTAATACAAGCGTCAATGCCTAACTGCTCAGAATATTCTTTGGCAGTCTGTAAGGAATATTGATGATTAAGTTTAACATATACAAACAAAGTGATGTTAAAGGCATTTCTGTTTACACGTATAAAATTTGCATACAAGTTTTATTCCTCCTAATAGCATTTCTTCTATTTCTTCACTTGGCAAGAACATGGTTTTCTGTTTACACTTATAAAATTTGCATGAAATTTTCTTGTTTTTGAAATATTTACTCATTGTATAACTTCTTGTATATGACATATGAACATGGTTATTTTTCATTCCAGATAGCCCAGGTTTTTACTGTTGAACTATTTTTTTTCATTCTTTTTTTTGTATTTATACAATTTAGAAGGCACTTTAGGAAAACAATTTATAGTAAACAGGTAATAGATGTTTCGTTGGATATAACTGGTGGGGTCAAAGACTTCTACTTTATTATCATTTTAATTTTGTGACCACAAGGCAAACAACCACAACATTGTCAGTAAGGTTATTTCAGTTCATCAATATGAGATTGTCTAAAACTAAAATTATGAACAAACTTTTCTTTTCTTTAAAGTATTAATTTTCATGAGAAAATGTCTATATATTAGCTATTAGGTTGCAAATGCTGGTTTGTTCATTAGTGCCGCTGAGTTTTTTCTATTTGTGTTCGCAATCAAAATGAACCTACCAACAAGAAAATAAAAGCTGTGTATTTTCCCAAAATGATAAAAGCTTTTATCGACTTTCAAAATGATTAAACATTATATATTTTATCATTTTTCCAAAAGAATATATCTCTCTAGAAAATGATAAAATAAAACTACCATAATTAATATAAAAAAAATATCTGTACCATTTCAAAGTTCAGACTGTTGTAAATAAAAAGAAATCTTATTTCATAGAAAGGTAAAAAAGTTTATATTTTTTCATAGAAAGATAAAAAGCTAAATTTATCCGCCCCTTATTAGAAACTGGTTTGTCTATCTTTTGTTAAAAGAATAATTCACTCCCCTTACTATTTAAAAGCTTAATATACATGCTTAAAATGTTATGATAACAACAAACAAGTTCACTTTACACATCCAAAATATCTCCAACAAAATAAAGGAGAATTTTTTTATAGTTAAACATAATAAAGAGCAAGAACCGAGAATTATACCAGATGACAACTAACACAATTCAATTTTTAGGAAAAATAAAAATCCAAATATAAGGTTAATAAAAACAATACCAAAACCTATGTGGACCATCAATGGTCCAAGGCTCATAACATAAGGGATAGCTGCCACAAAGGAGATGATGATGCCATTGAAAGAAATATTCAAACTTAGGTTTTTTTTTTGAAGATTGAATGATAAAATAGTGGTTTTATAAGCAAATTGTATTGTATCCTGCACTTTTGAAAACAAAAAAGTAGATGGGTTTTATTCTTCATTTCATCCTTATAATTTTCCTCTTTGCAAAGGGTAATGTAATCAAATAATGAAAATACAATAAGTAGCCAAATACAAATCAGAACAAATAACCATTGAAATTCATGGTTTTCTGGTCTGACCATTGTAATGAAAAATGAATTTGTAGCTATGCAAAAATAGAACAATATGTACATTTACCTGTATCTGGTGACTGCTGCTGCTCTCGGCATCTTAACAGTTTCATTCAAGTATCTTGTATCATCACCTACCTCTCTTGCTTTACAATAGCCTTCATGGAAATACTGTGCAAACTCGACTGAATTACAAGAATTAGGATTTGCACTTTGTTCCTCATCCACTACATTGGGCAAGCGTGGGTTTGAGATTTCACTGCTCATACTACAACCAGATGATTTTGTGCTATTTGCTACTGGACCATTTATGAGACTGCAGTCTTTGGCTGATTATTTAATCCCCTCTAATTCACTATGAACAACAGTTGAACAGCTTTCTGCAGGAAGCTGAGGAGTCGAACTTTCCATGAACTGCAGTTTGACTGGTTGACAAAGAAACTTGTCTTATTACGTATTATGAAAATACTACTTCTATAACGTATTCATTGTTTGTAACCATGTATTACTATTCTTAAAATATACAAATGGCCCCCTTAGCCACTAATCATTAGAGAGAATCAATTCAACCATCAAGTTTCTCAAATACGGAGTTTGATATATAAATGTGGATGAAATAAATTCAAAATATAAATTCATTGACATACGAAACAGTTTTTATCAGTGCAAGGCAGAAAAGCCTTAAAAGCCAAATGGCAAAGTGAAACATAAAAGTTCACAACACAAGCAATTTAAATTGAGATAATCATCTTTTTCTATCACATATTACAAACTATTAGAAAAACTGGTATACCGATGATGAATCTGCAAATGAAATAAAATCCAGCACAATTTAAAAGGCCAATTAGCAAACTATCATCACGTATAAAGCTAAAAGCATAATTCAAATGCAAAATCACAGTAAAAGCAAACTGGAAAATTTAAAACCATTGAACTAGATTTCTGAACCAAATTCAAAATGGTACTAATAAAACATTATTTTTCAAAATAACTCAAATGTAGGTACCAATTTATCATAAAGAAGGAAAATATAACCCTCAAATTATAGAAAAAACAATTTGAAAGTGAGTTGTTAATCAATTATAGCAACAAAATATGGCATCTTACATATCTGTGCCTCACCATAAATGAAAATGACACAAATATGCACTATGCAAGGTCTAGCACAAGGTGCACCTGTTACATCATTGACATGCACAAAATATGATTAACTTCTAGTTTCAATCATCTGTTGAAACTGCATGTTATGTGAATCAGAACATACTTAATAGTGCAAGTAACTTGGGCTTTTCATTTATTCCAGTTGCATGCTTTAGTTTGTTTACTTAATTTAATTCTAAAAAGAGTTTGCTAGATTTGTATGGTGAATGATTTTAAAATACATTGCAAATCTTAAAGAGAAACCTCCCTTATTGGTGTCCTAATAATAGTCCATTCTGCAAATCAGTAGCCTAAAAACACTAAGAAGTTTTTTCAAACCAGAATGCGATAACCCAAAATCAGCTAGAAACTAAAAAGATAATATGTTGCTGGATTGACCAAATGAAATTCAGTCAGATTTTGAGAAATAGTTGATTTAGAGAAATTCAAGGGGGTATGTTATTTTACAGTCAGATTTGAGCAAAGAAATAATTATATAGTTGATATTCCATCAAAAGACTATATATTGAACGCCATTACCACGTTTGATACTCCACACATCTATTTCCTTCCGAATTTTAATTCATGCTTTTCTAATCCTCTACTTCGGTATCTACAAACGCAAATTTTGACCATCTACTACAATACCCATAATCTATTCGTGTAATAAAGTTTCTTCATTTTTTGTCATTTTAGACAATTAAAGGTTTTTCCACATTAACTCTTTTAAGATATGGGGGATTCCTCTTTTATTATTTTGTTGTATTATTCTACGATCTTGTTTTCATTTTAGCTCACTTTTCAAAACATATAACAAATTTAGACGCATTTCAAAACAATATTTTTCCACGTTAACTCTTTTAAGATATTTGGTAACCTGGAAAGACTTTATTGTGTTTGTTTATGCTAACCTTTTATCAGTAAAGACTTTCATTTTAAAAAACAATGCATTTTTCGTTTTTATTTTCTATATATTATTATTCATTCCAAGCCTGTTAGCACTTAGTCATAGTAATTAGTTCTTTTAGTTTGTGGATCCATGTATTAAGAATCTTAAATAACCCTGAGGTTAAAAGTAATTTTGCATCTGAAGAAAGGATTGCCATAGAAATATTGGATTGTTTCAAAATGTGTACAATTTGGTCATTTTACCGATGAAGAAAAATTTCAAATACGGAATTATGCTCATTTTTTAACAAAGCAACATGCTTAGTATTTAACTGAGCAAACTTGACAAGTTTTCAACTGAGCAAACTCGCTCATTTTTCAACTGAGCATAGCTCAGTTAAACACTCAGTTTTCAACTGAGCATGGGCTCAGTTTTCAACTGATCACATGCTCAGTTTTCAACTGAGCATAGCTCACTTTTTAACTGAGAAAATGCTCAGATATACACTTAGTTTTCAACTGAGCATGGGCTCGGTTTTCAACAGAGCAAACTCGCTTAGTTTTAACTGAGCATTCTCTCAGTTTCTAACCCTGTTTTTAACCGAGCTTATGCTCAGTTTTTTACCCAGTTTTAACCGATCTTATGTTCCATTTTTAACCGAGCTCGTACTCAGTTTTTAGCTGAGCAACCTCGCTTAACTTTTAACTGAGCATATGCTCAGTTTTTAACTGAGCATAGACTTAGTTCTTAACTGAGCAAACGCTCGGTTAGATGTTTAGTTTTTAATTGAGCAAACTTGCACAGTTTTTAACTGAGTGTAGGCTCAATTTTTAACTGACTTGCTCAATTTTTTAACTGACTCGCTCGGATTTTAACTGAGCATACGTTTAAAAAAAATTCATGAAAACAATTCATTATATTTGTCTAAGGACATAAATATCATTTTATGTATTATAATTATTCTTTTACTAAATGTGCTTTTATTTGTATGAAAATAATCTTGATCCATTATGATCGTTGTATGGTTATATCGTAATTCTTTCCATTGATCCATTGCAAATCATGTACAAGTTTGTAAATTGATTGCATTAAAAATGCATTTAGTTTTGTTCCACAAATCATTGTGATCTTAGTTGATCCATTACAAATCATCTACAAGTTTATATTTCGTCCAACCATCTTTTGTAGTGCTTGAGCTTATAATTTTGCATAATTTCGGCAATATGTAGCTTCGTGCTATCATCTTAGAAATAATAACAGCACTTTATTGTTTGTTGTACACTTGATACTACATCAAATAAATACATTTGATACCACATCAAGTAATGCTTTTTTCCCTTAATTTCGATTTCTTTGCTGTGCACTTCAATGTTGGATGCCTTATTGAACTTGACTTGGAGGAGTAACACTACAACAATATACTTAAAAACAAACTAGCATGGGTCGCAGTTCAAATTTTCAGGTTATTATGTTGATTGTTATCAAAATTATGATTTTCAAATTGGTTTTTACTTTCAGCTAGAGATAGAAGTTCTTGCTAATGTCAATAGAATTAGTATCAGCATTGTGTTTCACAAGAATTCTACAATGGCTTCTCTATCACAAACAGCAGCATAATGCAGTGGGGTTTGACCTTCATTATCGTATACTTTAAGTTGTATATATGAGTATGTTGTTTGAGTAGAGTAAGTATGAAATTGCTAGGAAAGGTCATGCGTTATTAAATGTTAAACTATTATTAATTACTTGGGCTTAGAAACAAAATATTAGTAATTGCTAAATTATTTGTAAAACAAAAATCAATCATTATTTAATATCAAGCATTGAAAAGTTAATGTTGGTTTCTCCTTGAATCGATCTTATGATTTGGTTCATACCTTGGCATTCACTCGACATTCCAATGCAAAAGCATTTCCACAACATTCAAATGTCCACGATCTATGGCCCAGTGCAGAGGTGTCCTCCCTTCACTATCTGAATATTGACAAATCAAACACTTAAATAATAAGGTGCTTGAGCAGACATCTTAAACATAAATATATGAATGCTGAAAGGACAAACCATTTACATATGATATTGAGAGTGACTTGCAAATAAAATTGTGTTTTTGTTTCTAAGAATCAACAAAAAGCAGTGATATTGTGCCATAACTGAATTACAAAAAAGAGAAGTGTTACCAGGTACATGATATCTTTTTGTTTTGCTCTCTAAAAGGATAATTTGCATTGATGTTAAGATTAGTAAATAAGAAAAGGAGATGTAAAATTAACCTCTTGAATTCACGGGTGTTCCATTCTCTAAATGAATAAGCAAGTTATCACAATCTCCTTTTCTTGCACAATCATGTATTGCATCTAGAGTTCTGTAACAAAATTTTCAAACATCATTAGTTAGCTGGTACTTAAGATTGTAATATATGGATGTCAATTCACATTGCTATTGAAAAGTTGGATTAAAAAAATGTCAAGAGGAACATTGATTAAAAATAAAAGCTAAGAGCTATCAAAACAAGAACCAACATAAGACAGTTGTAATGCAAGATATACATGTAAAACACATTTAAGCAGTTAAGGAAACTTACGAACTAGTCTGAAACTTCTATTTATAAAAACACCAAAATAGTAAAAATTCCTCGATCATAACAAATCTAGTGCTTTAGCTATACTTATTCCTACGCAAATATAGCTATTTAGCAAATACGCCGCAGTTAAAACTGAGGCAAATAGTGTGTTGCCTCAGTTTTAACCGAGACATGTACGCCTCGGTTAAAACAGAGGCAAGTCGCCTAAGTAAAAACCGAGCCAAAAATGCCTCAGCTGAGGCATGTCGCTTGATTTTAAATTGGCGCGTGCATGAAACTGAGGCAAATATGCCTCAATTAAAACTGAGTGTGTCGCCACGGTTGAGGAATTGAAGCACAATATTGCGTGGAGTACATACCTAAAAGTTGAAAAATATATACCTAAAAGTGGTCGAAGTTCCCCATGGTTGACGAATCGAAGCACAAATCATTGGCAGGTTGGAGTAGCGGCGAGCAGTTGGATTGAGAAACAACGAGTAGCGAGCAGTTGGATTGAGGAACAACGAGGAGCGAAGTTGAGGAAACGGTGAGCAGCGAAGTTGAGGAAGAATAATTTAGGGCTTTGGAAGTGAAGATGAAATGTTGGCAGTAGAGACTGAAATATAGGAGGGAGAGTAAAAATTTCCACCCAACTTTTTCCCTTTAATTTACAGCGTGTTGGTGAGCTATAATTCTAATATAAACGACTATTAAATAAGTAACGATAGCAAGTCATGTTGCATTTCTATCCTCTCGTGCTATCAATAAACCATTTTCTTGTAGTGGCAAATGGGTCGATGAACTTCCTATGGCTCTATGGGCTTATCGAACAACCCATAAGTCTGTGACTGGCCACACTTCATTTTCACTTTCCTATGGTTCAGAAGCCGTTATTCCAGTCGAGTTGGAAGTGCCTTCTCATCGTGTGACATATTATGACCCGAAGACAAATGCAATATTACTTGTCGAATCTTTGGACTTATTAGATGAGAAGCATGAAGAGGCTGATTTGAGGGCAGCCGCGTACCGAAGTCGAGTCGCCCGATTGTACAATGCCAAGGTCCGACCCCGAACCTTCGAACTCGGCGATCTCGTCCTTAAGAGAATTTACCTGGTCCCTTCGCATATGAAACCAATGTGGGAGGGACCATATGTTATTGAACAAAGACTCGGAGATGGCACATTTAAATTTTCAACCATTGATGGTCTCACTTTACCGAGAGCCTAGAACAGCGAGAGTCTTCATTGCTACTACACATAACAGGCTTTATTTGTTCATTCAGTCTGCTTTTCATTTACAATTTGTTTATGCATTTCGAAATTTGAATTTGTAATAAGGCAACTGACTTTGCCATACTTTCTTATTTCAGCAATAAAATGCAATCTCTTCGAGCCAGAGCAGTGATTTTTGAAATGCGTCATGCGGCCATCACAATGCACGGAGAGTTAAGTTCCACCCCATGGTGGGACTTATTCAAATAGGGAGTGACTGTGATACGATCGGTCACTCGCTAAGTGAAACCCGAGCTCGAAGGCAAGCCATCACACTGAAGCCAAAAAAGGATCAATACACGACAATCCTCTAACTAACCCCGGCTCCCAGAGTGCGAGCTGGAGTATAAACTTACAAATGCCGGCTCGAAGAGGGTGGATCCATCCACCTAACGACTTCGCCCGTGTTTAAACCAAGTCTGAGGAGGATGGATCCGTCCATCTAACGACCTCACTTGTTACCTCAGGGTGGATGTGACCCAACCGTCCATGATCCTGATAAACCTATCGTTCCCAGAGTGCGAACGAAATCCTAAAACTCAAAACAGATCTGATCGACCGTCTGTTAACCAACTCCAGATTCCCAGAGTGCGAACAAGAGTATAAACGTTAAAATGGGTGTGACTGACCATCCATCGGCTAACTCTAAGTCCCCAGAGCGCGGGCTAGAGTATAAACACAAACCGGGTGTGAACCGACCACTTGTGAGACAACTCCGAGTCCTCGGAGTGCGGACCGGAGTATAAACGCAAATTGGGTGCAACTGACCACCCATGAATCAATCTATGTCCCCAGAGTGCAGACGAAACTCTAAATATCAAACAGGTGTGACTGACCGCCCATAAAATAACTTAAGTCCCCGGAGCGCGGACATATCTCTAAACATTAAGCAGGCGTGACTGACCGCCGATGTATAAGTGCAATCCCCAAAGTGTGGATGCAATTACCAATAGATGAGCGAGTGTGATCTGACCACCCAAAATTGTCTCGTTTCAGCTTCGTCTCAACAAAGTTAAGCTCGATGTATTAAAGGCGAAAAGCGACTGCCGACCGACCATTTCAATTTACCCCTGGGACTAGGGGAAAAACTTAAATACCAGCTACTGATCGAGACAGTGCAGTATTGGAACTCGACTTGACGTTCGGTTATGATCGAAGCCATAACTTTAGGACTTAACAACCGAACTCAGGTCCGACTCAAAGACTAAAGCTTCACAAGTATATCGAGTGGAAGTTCAAGCGCTAAAACACTTAATCAAATAAACACGAAACTATGCTAGAAACAAAACGGAATTTTATTTTAATTATTCTTTGAAAAAGAAGGATAAGTACAAAAATCGTTCCAAGAAATCCTACTAGTAGGGGCCGAACCCGCATCTATACACGGCCTACAGGAAGCAAAAAGAAATTCCTATCTATCTACCAAAAAAGGGAGCGAGAAAATACGTCTACTCCCTCGGTTTCTTCTTCTTCCTCCCCGCCGTCGACTCACTGGAGCTGCCGCTCGGATGCCTCTTTGAGCCTTTGCCTTTTGGTGGTTGGTCTCCAACCGGAGGAATTATGGTAATCTCTTCCTGCTAACTCACAGAAATTGGAACACTTTCTGAATGCGGAGCCGGAGGAACAGGAACACTCTCGACATTAGAAGACGAGGGAGGCACACCAGTATCAACAATTGTGCCGCCGGGAGAAATCATTCGCAGAGGAGCTGGACAGGACCCGCCATACCACCTCCGATATCACTGGCCCGTGTGGCTGCTTCCATCTTGGCATTGATTTCCGCTATTATCTCTTCTTTATGAATTGTTTGGGCATCCACAGGGATGCTGCCAGTTGGGCCCGAAGAGCTGGCCATGAATGCACCTTCGCCCATGACAAATGGCAGGTCGGTAAGTGGGTCACTTTGATGACCAAGGAGTTCCTCCATCATTTGCTCATCAAAAGTAAAAGTGCTCTCCTGCACTCCGTCAGTTGGTGCAGTAGTCGTTGTTGTGGTCGCCTCCGTCATAAGGGCCTCCTGCTCATGATGCGGCTCTTGAGTTGCAGGGGGCACGGCCGGTGCGGCTCCTATCGCTGAATAAAGATAAGAGAAAAGGTGTTAGTGACTACTTCAAACAACGTTCCCGACTTTGAATAAATGCGAGAAATGCTCAGAATACCTTCCTCAGATTGGCTCGCGGGTGGCAGAGCAGCTTCAGAGACATGCTCGCGAGCTGGAGACAACTGCGGTTGATCAGGATTGTAAGAAGGCACAGATAGAGGCTCAACTGCAGGAGTAGATTTGGGCTGGGTTGGTATAGGAATTTCGGAACCCGCATCATGATGCTCAATGCGAGAACCCTCTTCAGCCTCCGAATTCTGAGTACCGAGTCTATCTTTCTCGAATGTGATAGTAACATCGTGGAGAACTCTTCTCTCATCCTCATTCAGCACCCGATTCTCTAATTAAAACTCATCGATGGATTCAGTATGGTGCTCTGCTTTTTCATCTTCAACCAAGCGGCACCAAGCATTGTATAGATTTGACAGATAATCTTCAAGCCAGCTTAGATTTTGATGCTTCAGAACACTGGCATTATATGTAATGAGGAGATCTTCAATGTTACCCTCTAACCTGGCCTCTGCCGTTCTCACTTCACCCTTAACCCTGGCTTCGGCTTCCTGAACCTTCAGCGTTGCCGCATCCCTCTCATCCCTGAGCGCCACAGCCTGCTCGCATGCTTCCTGAGCGCCTTTATTTGCATCATATTTCTCTTTGACGACTTCAGCAAGTTTAGCTTTAAGCTCCTCAAGCTCTTTAAGCGCCCCATCTCTTTCAGCCATAATTGTGGTGGTCTGGTGCCCGATTTCCTCAATCAGGGCTAAGTATGTTCGCCTCATCTCCTTCATCCTCCGGGTTGCCTCATCGGCTCTTTTATTGGCCTCTATTTCTTAATTTCTCGTGGACTTATTTTCATCATTAAGCACCTGAATTATGTGGTCCTTCTGAGTGAGATCGGTTCCTAGTTTCTCGATTGTCTTCGCTCGCTCCACCGCCGATACTTTATCTACGGTCTTCATCCATTCTCCATACTGGCCATAAACATCGTGTATATAGTCGTGCATAGTCTGTTCTACCTCGTCGGGGATTCGCTTTAAGTGCGGGGGAAAGATGAAGTCGTCAAAACAGATATTCGGGAAATCCTTTTTCAACTTAGCGATCCTAATCGCTCCTTCCCCGGTGGGTTCTGTGATAGCCTGTTCAGTGACGACGAGAGCCTCGATTTTAGTCCTCCGACGCTGTTAGTCAGGTTTGACTGCTTGAGGAGGTGGTATTTGACGTGAAGATTCATGGGGTTGTTTGCTAGAACCAGAAGGTTGTGCTGGACCTCTAGGTGGCGGAGAGCGTGACCGGGAATAGCGCCTATACTCTCTCTCTCTCCTTGTCCCTTTCCCTCTTATAATGCTCCCTCTCCTGACTGGAGTAGCCACGATCGTGGTCTCTATCGACCTCACGTCTGCGAGACTCATAATATTAACTAGATGAATGGCGTGCAGAACGGAGGCTGCCGAGCATAGATCCTCGCTTCGACATCGTAATTGTAAAATGAAAAGAGAAACAGAGTTGGTATTTCCCAAAAATGAATTGCTTGTGATTAGAAATTGTATGGTGCCGTGAAGTGTGTGTATACATGTGCAAACCCTCCGACCAACCGGTTATATCGGCCATACTCGAAGGAATTGACTCGCCTAGATCTAAAGCGCTTTAAAGCCCTTCCAATCCGGTATCTTGTCGGAGCGACACATAGTCCGGGATTGGAATGTCTGCAAGTCCTTCGAAGGGGTTCTCCATGTGTGAGGGAGGAGCATTTGAAATCATAACACCGGCGGCTGGCGGAGACATATCCATAGATTTCCATCTCGTAGACTTATGAAGCTTATGAGCAACCGCCTTGCCTTTCCTTTTTCCCTCTGAATGTAGAGGACTATCCAAGGGCCCGGCTACGGGCTCATCTTCAATAGGCATATCCTCTTCGCCACCCTTCTCAACGATTACCAATTCCGGGCATTCTATGCCTAGCTCATCTTGCCGGAGCTGCTCTAAGAGATCCTTCAAGCCCTACGCTCTGGTCTTTTTCAATTAGCCCGACGGCCCTCAAATTTTCATCTGTAAGCACCGCTTCGATCTCTTTAATCTCGCCCGACACCTCTTGAAAAATTCGTACTATTTCCTTAAATTGAGCACCTTCAGGTCATGGAATTGAAGTTGTAAAAGAAAGAAAATGTTAGACTCGACGTCGATTACAACTATCCCATTAGTCGCCAGAGAAATTGCGACACTTACGTCTAGCTAGCCACCGTCTAGCGAATCCTGGCGAGCACCGAACAAAGAACCACTCGGTTTTGAAGTAAGTTTGGTCCAAGTCCCAATCACAATTTGACAGTTTCTGGCTCCCTCTAAGAATGTGAAAGAGAGATTATCTCCCCGACTCTTTACATTAAACAAGAATCTGACTTCTTCTGGAGTCGGGGCCCGGAAAAGGTGCTCCATGAAGATGATGAATAGGCTGTTCAGCAAAGCGTACCCGTTCGGATGCAACTATAACGGGGCAATCCCTAAATAAGATAATACCTCCCGGATATACTGATTGAATGGTGGGAGTGTCCCGGCTGTGCAGGAAAATCTATTGAAAGCGGTATACCCTTCTGGAGGAGTATGCGGCATATCGCTCGGCCCTAGTAGCTGGACATCATTCAACGGTAGCCCGTGCCTTAAACGAATTCTCCCCAACATATCTTCGGAAACATTGGATGGAACGAAATCTTGTGGATTCCCAATGAAAGTTGCTCCTGGTAGCTCGTCCGGGGCTGGACTTATGACTTCGGCCGCGATGGCCGGCATCTCTATTATCGGAAGAGGTGGACTTTGAGCCTCCTGTTGCTGTGAACTTCGGAGTTCCATAGTTAATCAACTCATCAAAACCATCGTTAGGTGACAGTAATCCGGTGTGTTCCCCAGTGTGAAATGCATAAATGTGTTGTGCAGTGCTGTGAGTTACTTAAGAAGATTCTACGAAGATTGAAAAGTGTTTGAACGACGAGACTTCAGAATTCATCCGGAGCGACCATCATTACTGACCATTACTCCCGTGACATCCAGACTTTGGAGATTGATCCAAGTTAAAGTTCGTTAGGTGTTGTTAAGTTGTCGACGAGCTTCGAAGGGCAGTCAAATATGCAGTTAATTAACTATGTCAAATTATGCAAGGCAGAAGCTTGTTGGAGTCATGTATTCAAGAATGCGATTCGTATCGATGAAAATTTAAGACTTGGATCAACCACCAAAGCTCACTTCTTCTCGGTCCAAGAAGCACAAATTCGTATCGGTCATTGGGGCTATAATTCGTATCGATCAAGAGGCTGTAATTCGTATCGATGCTAAGTGACCTGCTTCGTATCCATCCAGAGGAAACTTCCTCGTATCAATCGGAAAGCCCTTTACGTATCGATCAGATTGTATGTTTCTAGTCTCACAATTCCCATCGATCGAGGCTTATCGATACGAACGCTATTTATTATAAATCGATACGAGCGACATCATTGGCTAACCGACACGAAACATGTCTCTTATTCGATACGAATTACTACCAGTCCAAACCGATACGAATCCCTTCACTCCACCACCGATACGAATTCGAAGTGGAGACTAAGCCAACCCTTCCGCAAATGACTTCGTATCCCTCCGCCTTCTTCCCTAAATGGTCTAAACTCCATTTCCTTCCTCCCTCGTCCTTGCTCCGACCCACTCAAGCCACCACTAGAATCGGCAGCGACTATGGAAGGCTTGGCACGAGAATTCAAGTCCCATCGTCCTAAGTTAATTTTTATGAAATAATTATCAAATTCAAGCGAATAATTCAGGGGATTAATGAATTGAATTAAGTTAAGGGGACGAAGACAATCTCTCTCTCTCTCAAGTCGTTAAGCGATACGAATGCAAGAAAATGAGAAAGTGGAAAAATCTACTAAGTATCAAGCTTTATATACTATAAAAACAACCATTCGTCTCCCAGTGGTCTTAACCGATCGAAGCGGTGGCGCGATTGATACGGTGGTCATTTCGTATCCAATGTTTGACCGAGACAATTCCAACACCATGGATTCGAAGCAACTGCTCGTAACCCTCGAGCAGTCGAGATAAGACAAATGTGAATCGAGTTT
This sequence comes from Allium fistulosum, assembly GCA_030737815.1. Classification (NCBI taxonomy): domain Eukaryota; kingdom Viridiplantae; phylum Streptophyta; class Magnoliopsida; order Asparagales; family Amaryllidaceae; genus Allium; species Allium fistulosum. The sequence continues at coordinate 1,131,884,409 of CM060906.1, read as the reverse complement.
CTTTCGTAACCGATAGCATATCGATACGCAATGAAAGGCAGAGGGTTATTTGGATTATTCAGATCGATTTGAAGCACATCGATACGAGCCGCCATGTCCGTATCCACCAACGAGAAGCCCATTGAGACTCATATCCATCGATACGAACGACATTAAAACACCAACCAAATTTGTATCGATCGCCATCGATACGAAAGCAATTTTTTCAGCTTTTCACATTGATCCAGGAGAGGATCAATACGAAGAGATATTCTGAAAACAACCGTTAAGCGTTGTTACAACTCAGATTTCACATCGATTCAGGAGAGGATCAATACGAAATTCGATACGAGGAAACTGACAACGACTCATGTACGTATGAACGTTAACAGGAGTCTGGTTAACAAGCATTTATGTATGTGATTAATTAACATTCAATTTTTAAAATTTACAGGAATTGAATGCTCACCTAGAGACAACCACAACGATGAATAACAAATCTCTAGCACTCAATACTCTATTACAACAGCGCATGGTACAATCAGTGGCAGTCATCAATTAAGTATTTATATTGCCAAGGAACAATCAGAGGTTACATCTCTTGACGAAAAGACAACAACTATTCATCAGATCAGATAGAGCTTTTCAGACAGAACGTTACAGCTTTTCAACGCACGTCATGTTCACACAAGATGTACTTTGGAGGCAAATGTTATCCCGCCATTTGGCAAGGCCGTGACACCAAGGACTTGACTAGAAACCAAGGACAGTCTGTCCCGAAGATCGATCACCTACGAAGTTCACTATGGATACTGGTAAACTCTGCCCGAGTCCAGATTAGGCTGCAATTGATATGATACGACAAGCAAAGCTATGGAAGCCAGCATTCCAAATTTTAGATCAATCGGAGTTCGTATGCTCAAGATACGGGTCGATCAAGTTTCGTGAGGGACATATTCCATTCGTAACCATCTATTCATAACAGTCCCATTCGTGTCCATCCAAGCAAGCAATGGTTTGTATCCATGGGAAGGTAGCAACCTCATTTGTCTCCATCCACTTTGTAGCCATAACCTAGCAACGTGGGGTTCGTATCCATGAAAGAAGGCTTCATTCGTACCCACCTCGCCTCTACATTTCGTATCCATCACATGAACTTAGTTTCGTATCCATCGACCAAAGCCATTTTGTATTGATCTTACTCATATATTATTCGTATCAATCAACCAACACTCGATACGAATATACCATCCAGTAAGCAATACGAAATGACACTTCCCACCGATACAAATGGGAGTTGAGGGGAGCGATACGAGTGGAGCACTATGATTGTTACGAAATGAATTGATAAAGCACTGATACGAAGGACACGATCAAGGATGGATATGAACCGCATGGTCAAACAAAAGAAGCGGTCAGCATACGTGAAAAGTGGATCTCCCTTGATTTCTCGAGCCATGTCATCAATGCACGATCATTACGGAAGAGGTATCGATACGAATCAGAGTGATATGAACGACATCGATACGAGCTCGGTAGCACTCTGAAAATCTAAACTTACATCGATCATAACTCAAGATCTATAAGTCCAAATGCCACCAAATTTTCACAGGAGCTTGCCTACAACCTCAAGAATGTACCTGATCAATTTCAGCCCGGAAGGACCATTTATGGATCGATACGAACTCAATTCGTATCGCTCCCAGATCGAGTCAAAATACCTGAACTCGATCCCGTGGGCCCACTCACGTGAGAGAAGAAGTCTTTCGAGATCTGGGCGAGATATTTGCTGCCTACACCTATAAATAGTGACCCTGGACCGATAGAAAATGGACTTTTTGGCTTCTCTATGCTGATACTCTACCAAGATCATTGTTAAACCTCTGTTGTGCTGTTGTAATCTCTTGTAATCAACGAGTTAAAATCAATAAACACTAATCATTCCATAGTGGACGCAGGCTATACGCCGAACCACTCTAAATTTGCGTGTTCTGCATTTTTTCTTATTTGTTAATTAGTGTGTTTGTTAGATCTGCCTCATTTTACATTTATTTTCTTCATTTTATCTCTTCAAACACATCCGAAGAGTGTTGTGCCCAATTTTGGTACAAACATTTTCCACTTTGCTTGGGGAAATCAAAGTCACCAAAACAATTAGCTTAGGCTCGCTACATAAGGTTATGAGTTCGTCTGGCAATTCAAGTTAAAGAATAGATGGCAAGGATTCTCTACCTTAATAGGAACTTGAAATTAAAGTGCTAGCATACTAGAAAGAGAGATGATGTGAATTTTAGTAGGGAGGTTAAAGCGATTTAGTAACATGCGAATGAGTATTGTAGCATTCAAAGAGTTGTTAGGCCGTGTAGTTCGTGTACTGGAGTCATGATATTTATATTTGACACAGACCATTAAGAGTGTGTTAAACTAGGTTGATCATCCATCTAATGGCCATTTTGATTTCTTGGCTTTAGGTTGAGTTGACCTTAGAGTACTACCATTTATAAGGGTGAATGGGCACCAACATTGAGCGGGGTTGGTCAAAGAAGTGTAACTTGGAACCAGATTCCAAGTAAGATTTGTTAGTTTCTTAATAAGTAGTAATAAGCGAACAAATGAGGCCTTAACTGATAGAAAATGTTGTTTTATATCATGGGGTACATCCTTGAGTTGTTAGACCATAGTTTATGAGGCTATTTAAGTTTTCCCTAGAAAAATATCACATTATAGCATACATGACTTTTACTTTAGTACCACATGTTTCCTAGGGACCGATGCACAAGAGCTAGTGGTCTACCGTCATGATGCTACCCGTACAATAGGAGCAACCAAAGGTAGTTCTTGCTAAACAAGATTTGTTGGAAATTGGAATTAGCTAAGCTTGGGAGTACTTCTAAAGAGAACATCCCAAATTGTCCTTTACTGACTTAGATAATCTTATAAGTGGTCATCTAATGCTTGATCAGACAAGCATTGTGTATAGTTAGTAAATTCTCCTTGTTATCATTATGCAATCATGGAGAGTTTGAACTCAGTCAAACCTTAGGCATTTGCTGTAAGTAAATTAACAAGTTAGTGATTTATTAAACTTTCTCCTTAAGAGGATGGCTTAATTAGTAAGGATGAGGGAATTAACACAAGGATTGTTGGATTTATCCGATAGTCGTATGAATCGATAATATAAAATATCAAGTAATTTACCTTTTTGATAATAAGCAAGCTTTATCTTGCATGTATTTCACTTAGGAGGAGTTGCAGGGCCTAGATGTAGTTGTGAGGTCGAATGTACTCATTAGTGTTGGAAGCAAAGTATTTTATTGTTATGGCTTAATTGTTATTTTGTAGTTGCGGTAGGTTGTTAAATGTTATTTTGTTGTTATGGCTTGGTTGTTAATTATATGATTAATGATTTTTGTTGTTCGTTGTTGCTTAACTGTTGTTGGTTGTTATTTTGTTGTTTTCTTAAATATGGCTTAATTTTGTTGTTGTTTGTTCACTGGATGTGATTTCTTGTTGATTGTTTGATTTTTATTTGAGATGTAAACCGATAAATAAGTTGATGATGAGAAACACATATACATAAGTGGCTTGTTTGGTTGAAGCTAAAGACATGTATTCGAAAAAGTAAGTAAGCATTAAATTGATTAGTAACTTGAAATAGTTTATGATAAATCATGTAAATAACATGGTAAAGAGACTAAAACCACTTAGTAATTTTAAAAACAAATTGAAAATCATTTGGAAAATTAGTGAATAAATAGACTACACTTAGTAGTTTTGAATGAATTAGGCTTGTTTTGAAATGATTTGTGATATAAATGGGTTTTAAATAGGTATATACTAAGAGGGATAATATTTGAGATATTGTAAATTTTTTCATTTAAGCAAGAATGATCTAGTTGTGAAAGTATGAGATTTTAAAATAAGCACTGTAAGATGTTTTAGTTTTGTTAGTAATATACACGTGATTTTATATTAAAAAATAAAGGTTATTTGAATGTATAAGTAAGGAATAATGTTATTTAGTTTTAAAAGTTTATAAAGGAACTATGAGAAAGTATGTATGTGAATACAAACACACATATTAGACTATTTTGTAAATAGAAATAAAGAAAAATACACTTTTAATTTATTTATGAAGTCGAAAGTGTTTATAAATAAATATGGAGGATAATATTAATTTTTTTACATACTAAAAGGATTATTTTAATAAATTAAGAGGTAGTTTTAAAAAACATGTTATATTGCATGGTATGTATGTGCGAACATGTGTATGTATATGAGTATGACTATGTGTGCTTCTATGTATGATATTTTTGGTTGTATAAATGGATTCATATAATTGTGTTGATGCATGTACATGTTATACATATTTAGATGTGTTCTTTTATCGAAGTAAATAGTAAACCTAACTTAGAATAAACATGTTCATATGAAGTAGCTTGATTGACATGGGTTTTATATTGGAATTCTAGTGGAATGCTAGTATGAACTTGTATGTAAATAAAGTATGAGACATACTTGTGATACAAAATTTTGGGTACAAACTACGTACAAGAAAGTAATGACACTGCTATAGGATGCTTGCTAGCTTTAAATCACATATAGTAGGTAAGTGACTAGCTAATAATTTGCATAAAGAAGTACGCATGATAATTATGGTATATGTTATGATGCTTATTAAATATATGTTATTGGATACTGTGCAGTTAAAGCCTCGCAAAATCCCGGCTATAGCGCGTAGCACTCTTGATGGTACGCTTTTTCAATATAGCGCTATTAAACGGTAGATCTATTTTAAGCCCCATTATTTTTCGCTACACCCACTAAATCAAAACTTTTTAGCACCCGCTTTAGCAACATTAATATAAAATGATTGATTTGACTAGTTCTCTTTTGAACCAAATAACAAAGTTAGGGTAGGTGCCTAATTTTAAGGCATAATTACTCAATAAAAGTTAGAAATCTATTGTAGTCACCAAATCTGGACTGCAAAAATCATGATATTCTTTGATTTTGTTATATAAGATTAAATAATATTTCCTTTTCTTGCACAAATGATGCGAGAATGAGAATAAATTAATTTTAATTATTATGTTTTACATCTAATGAAGCTTTTTACACCTCCGTTATTTTCTGCTATATCCTTACTTTATCCGCTATAAATGTTTTCATCTCCTCTGCTATGAAACGCTAAGTGCTTTAACTGCACATATTGAATATGATACATATTGTTGCCTATGCCGTATATTACAAACCAGGGAGTGTAGGAAAGCATATTGTACAAAGGAGATGATGTAGAATTTTTTCACGATTAAAGGTTGATTTTTTAGGAGTCAAGCGTTTATAGATTAGCATAGCAATCTATGACTTTCCTTACATATGTACTAGTGATTGGTTGCTTAGTTGTTTATAGATATGGTCGGTATAATCATAGGACTTGTGTGTCGCTATGTTAGTTGCTTGAATGCTAATGTTGATGGATGTTATTAATGGTTTAGGATTGTAAGTGGTAGGCTTGCCGGTTATGTTGCTCCACTCGATAGGAATTTGAGGATGAAATTCTTAGGTGGGTGAGAATGTAACAACCCTTATTTTTAGACATCTAGAAATTTAATAATTAATTTGAATATTAATTAATTTGAATTAAACATCCAAAAGGCTAACTTTTACAGAGGAATGAATCAAGACTTGAGACCTCTTTCGTTGAGTCTGGAATATACGTTCAAGAGAGTGTTGTGTATAAACATCAATTTATTCGACGTTACATCATTTTTAGAATTTATTTGTAGTTACATGTATTGTACGGATATGGATGCATAATTGGGCATAGTGGAATCCTGACTCACAATTCATGTTTTGGGAAGAAGCAAACCATACTAGTAATACAGTCAAAGAATTTCTAGAATCAGACGATCTGATGGCCGATACGACTTTGAAACACGTGAAAATAACATCTAGGGACAGTGTCCCAAATGGTGTCATATTATATACCATCACTGGGAGAAAAATGAGATGTAGAGCGAAGTCAAAGAATCTTCATGATATGACAACCCTATATGTTATACGAGCTCAAACTGTATTTGATAATTATTAAAAATTCAAAAAGTAAATAAAATACTTATACTAATTCTTCTTCTCCCTCTCGATGTAAATACCCATTCCCTTCCAAATTATCAATGGCAAGGAAAACCTTCACCTCCTACCTTTTAGTTTCTTATCAACATCAACTTACAAGGATTCAGGCTCTTTTGAGTTAGAAAAGAGGGGGATTACGAAGCATGTGACAGTGGAACACGTGAAGGCATTGTGTCGGTGATGGATGTCGGGTTTTGATTGGAGAGGCCAGAAGAGGAGAGGTACATATGATTAGGATCGACTTGGCCAGAGAAGCACATTTGTTGTGACTCAGAGCAGTGCAGGTCGACGTGTTGGTAGGGAGACGGGGTCAAACGGTGGCCAAGGGTTTGGGTTATGTCATCGAAGGTGGCCGTGTATTGCTTGAGTGAGTGCGTTGGACTCGTGGCGGGGAGGATGGTCGTTTGGTGATGGTCAACGCCAATCTAATGGCCCAACATGGCAACGATGGTGAGGAGTTTGGCAGTGCGTGAGCAAGAAGTGGGAATTGTATTTTGAGAGGATAACTAGTGAGGTAATTAGTTAGGTTAATGAATAACTGATTAGGATAATAAATTAATTGGTTAATTTATGTAATTCAGACTCTTATAACATTCTTATCTTTGCATATGAGGTAGGATTTTGATGTTATTTTCTCCATTGTGATCGTATCGAGATTCTCTACAATGAGGCATAGTTTTCATTGGCTGTTTGAGATATTGAGAAGTTCTGATAAGGTGAGTGAGAATAATTATTTGTTTTCTACATATGTGTATAAATCCTCATATCACCTATAGTGTATTTTAAGACCATGATGATACATAATATATATATATATATATATGTATGTATATATGTATATGTATATGTATATATGTATGTGTATGTGTATGCGTATGTGTATGTATGTATGTATGTATGTATGTATGGGTTTGATATGGATCAATTCGATAGAGTTCGGTTGCAAAGAATCCTAGGTAGATGTTAAATACATGATTTCGACATATGTGCTTATTCCACTATTGATGATTGGTTAAATATTTTCTATGGTTGTATGTGTGAATTGTTATTGATATAACATTTATGGATTTTTGTTTTTGTTATTGGTTACCTATGTGTATGTATAGGTGAAAAATACGTGTGTATTGGTTTTATATTGTTGAATTGGTTATTGCATGCGTATATATAATGTATGATTCATGTGAGGTACATTTGTTGATATGCAATTTAAGCATTTATATATAGTTTTGGTATGCCCGACTCGAGAATACTGGGAGGTGCATGTAATATTTTATATATGTTTATTGATATGCGGTTTATGCGTTTATATATAGTTTTGGTATGCCTGTGTGAGCTACTGATTGATGCAAGGAATATATTAGGCAGATTTATCGATATACATTTTAAGCATATATATAGTTCGGTATGCCCGACTTGGGGCTATCGGTTGGTGGACAACTTATATTATGCAGAGGTATAAATATGTAGTTCAAGTGATATATATATATATGAGATTTAGGTTCTATGTGTGTGTAGTTATTGTATGCCTGACTTCGGGCAATCTGGTAGTGCGATGCACTATATGAATGAATCACAATCCATACGAGGACTATAATATTTTGGTGTTGTGTATACATGTGGAAAAGGTTTATGTAGTGTTTACCATTTACATTGGTTGTGGTATCTTAGTAAAGACAACTGGAAGGATTGGACACTACTGAGGGAATCCATTGCATTATAGATATGGCACGACCTGCAAACAAGATCTCAGAGCAGGGCATAGAGAGATTGGGATGCCTTTCTACAGTGGGTCATATACTATCCATAGCACCGGGTTTAGAGACAGGATTTATACGAGTCAATACCGCCTCAGAGTCAACAATATGAGTTGGCTCCAAAGTATTCTCTATGGTGGCTAGTGGCAATTCATCACATGGATATCAGTTTTCGATTTTCAAATAGCGTGAACTTATGATATTAATCGTATATGATTCATATGGGGTTTTGGATATGGAGATGCTTGGTTATATAGCATTTTTATATCGTTGTATTTTCTTCGCATTTTGGATTTGATCAACATTAAGATATCTATGACACCGTTGCTTATGGAGTGTAGTATTACCACATGATAATTTACTATATTCAGTAGCATAGTTCATGATAATTTACTATATTCAGTAGCATAGTTTATTATAATATGTACCGTTTTTATAGTAGAACCACTATTATGTATTGTCCTGGCTATTTATGTATGGATAGTGCAGGAAAATGTATGGTTAGTATTACCTATATATCATTGCTCACGTTTATTAGATGTAAATTGGTTACATGTATATAGTACTCAGAGATAGTCCCCTCACCAAACTTCTATCTGACCTTTGTTATATCTAATTCTCCTATATAGAGAACTTTTGGTTACTCTCACGAGTTGGCCTAGGGTTAGGTATTTGGGAAATGTTAGCAAGATAGGTGGATCTTTGAAAGCATGGAAACTATGATCTTTGGGGCTGTAATATTCAGTTGTCAGTATATAAATCAAGAGGCCTGTAGCAAGAGGCAGCATGGAATTGCAATTTGCAAATGGAGCTATTGTAGCTATCGTAGTAGTTGAAGATTACCATGTAAGTCAAGCTAGTGGACATGACTTAGTATGATATAATTGTTTTTTTGGGAAGATCTTTATTAGTGGAATATTCTCTATTTTTCGATTAATGAAAAGTAGTAATAGGTTTATTTATAATAACAATGTTATGAATTTTTTTGGTAATTTTTTACAACAAAAGTGGGGCAAATACCCAATCAATTAACAAGCGAAAATTAGAGAACTAAGGAAATTAAAATGAGGTAAGTGCACATAAAATTTATTATGGTTTGGTCAAAATCAATAGCCTACGTCCACTGTTAGCTTTGTTACCGATTATAGCTTTCTTTTACAATTATGACCTTACAACTCGGTTTCCTACAACTCGGGTTAGGATTCAACAGGGTTTTGGGGTTAAATCAGATAACAAAGTAATAGAAATGATGATCCAAAATAGTACCTTTTCTTTTGCACCTCCCCTCTATTTATAGACGAAAACCATCACAAAAGTCACCGAAATAAGCTCCTTACGTTGTCCACTACCGGCATAAAGCTTCGGGCGAGAGACCATGGTCAAATCACAAACAATGATAACTCGGTATTGAGTGGTGACATAACTCGGTACCACGTTATGTGACCTTTGCTTTTTGTGCTTTACTTGTTTTGGCTTCCATCTCTAGGCCAAGTGCTTCGATGACTCATCATAGATTACAAGTGTAAGAACCTGATCAGTTTACTTTCTTGTGTATTCATAAATGAAATAATATTATAATTTTTTGAAAGATGAAATATTAAGTTACAACTCTGTTTCGAAGACCAAAAGATTCTTATGATCTGATAGACTAATTAGGTGTAACATTGTAATATCACCTTGAAGCATGACGTGACTTTAAGTATGGCATTTAAAGGAGGTAGTGACACATAGTCGGATTAGGTGTAACCTTGTAATACCACATTGATGCTTGATGTCGCATTAAGTATGGCATTTAAAGGAGGTAGTGACACATAGGCTAATTAGGTTTAAGCTTGTAATAACACCTTATTGATCAAAGCATGAGGTTGCATTAAGTATGACACTTAAAATAAAGAAGTAACATATCGGCTAATGATGTGAAGCTTATAATATCACCATGCTTATTAAGGTGACAACCAAGGAGGAAAGTGTCATTGCCCTAATATTTGCATGGAATAAGGATGGCAAGTGTTTCAATTTGAAAAGACCAAAGTATCCTTGAATAAAGACTATAAATAGGATGATAATTCTATTTGGTTTTCATACTTCCATAAATCTAAAGGATAAACAAAATTAAGAAAATAAAAAAGATCTTAGGGAAAGCCAAAATGCTAAACCATAGGCCGAAACAATAATTGCTAGGGTGAGGAATACTATCTAATTTTAAAAATTCAAGTCATTCCATAAAGTAGTGTGTAACTTATAATATGTTTAATCTATATGTTGCAAATTTTAACCCTTTTGGTATTATAGACATTCCTTTTACTTATAATAATTTTGACCTTAACCAATCGTATATGATTGATGCTTGGTTATTTGAAAGAAAGATTGATCTATATTGGTTGATGATTATAAGGTATCTTGAAGAATATTTATACATAGACACACATTTATGATTTGTGAAGCTTTCGGACGAATGTGGTAAAAGACAAAACATTTAGGATAGTGCACTATTACTTTATTTCTATATCGTGTGTTAGGAGATATAGTACATCCGTACTGTGTGTTAGGATGCCAACCGCGATGTAATAAACGTTTTCAGGATCTAATTCCTACTCCGTGTTCAAATTAGATCCATGTGCAGCCAAATTTTTTTTTACATGGATTTTAGATTTTGTTGTGTTCCTAGTTTACAAATGATATCTATATACGTTGAATGAGTTTTGAAAAATATGTTTGGATAAAATATACCTATTTTGATTAAGTAATATATGTTTGACACGTTAATATACCTCAAAATATGGTTTGGAAATCTTGGAGAATTTTGTGATATAAGCTGAGATTTATATTAAATAGATTCCTCATTGAGTTAGTGTTGCTCATGATGCTACACATAAACATTTCAAGTTCGGATAAGTAAAGTTGGATTTTGGGACTTTTCATGGAAAACCGAAAGTGAAGAATTTTTCTTAGCTTTTGTTTAGTATTGTAAATCTTGTTGTACATATATGTATGAAGTCGAAGACAAGACTTTATGTGAATTAACTCTAGATGATTTAATGTTTAGGATAGCTTTTGTTTAGTATTGTAAATCTTCCACTTGAAATCATTTACTCTAGATGATTTAATGTTCTAATACTTCTCCTTGCAAACTTGTGAGACTAATATATATTACCACATTATGAAGGTATCACTCTCGAGTCTGACCAAGAGTGTCGGAGTGGGGAGTTACATCAAGAGTCGGTGAATTATAATTTCACCTTTTGCTTCTCAACACTTGACTTGTCTAAGAAATAGATAAGTGCTTTCTCATGGCAAGCGAGGATTAGTACCAATTCTTAGGACTTTATCTGAACCCTAGCACGATACTTGCATTATAGACTTCTATTTTATTTCATGAGCATTTACCGGTTCCGATTCATCGAGATATTGCTTGGTTCAAAAGCGGGATATCAATTGCCCCAAAGTATGCCTTGTGTTAGCAAGACATGCATTGGATCAAGGCAAAGCTCCGATTTGAAAAGGTAGCCTCTTCCTATAAACCATCTTCGAAAAGCGATGCACCCTTTCTGGATCCATACGTCGCTCTAAATAGTTGTAGATTCATGTCCCTTGGATGATATAAAGGCTAAAGTATTACACTTATCATTACTCGATTTTGGAAATTATGAAAGTCTCTCCTTTCATTCGGTCAGATAGGATTTCATCTTCCTTCTTCATTCGTTTTTCATTTTCATTTCAATGCCACCTTTCCTCCATTATATATATATATATTATGTTGGTATTTCTCAAGCTATGTTAAAGGGGAATTAACTAAGGTACATGGCCGAGAGTGATGCCCTCATAATAAAAGTTAAGATTAAAAGAGAAGAAATCAAATTGATCCAACCGATATTGCACAAAAAACCAGCCTGCGGTCATGATGCTTGATCCAACCAAAAGAACTGCAGCCAAAAAACATACAACGGAATAAAATACTATGCTTATAAGTCGAGCCACAAAGATATCAGATCTGCGTCCATCCCTTAATTTCAATATTGTATATTAGACAGAACCCATAGTTTGACATAGTTACAAGGAATGAGAAACAATCCACAGTTGTAATACACAATACTAAAGTAAGGCGTAGATACTGTGCAGCAACGTTAGAAGCTGCTTTGGAGATGTCAAAGTACAACCCATCTCTATCAAAAAGCTACGCACAAACTAAAATACAGGATAATTGAACTGCGATATCAAAATCCCTAAAACTTATACTTTGTTAACATCTTCAGAAGTGAATCTACACCGCACATGCTGAGGGCTACCTAAGCAGCACTGCGCAGGGTCAAAAAAGCATTCCAAAGGTATGCACACAGAGCCACTCAATTAACGCTCCCATTCAGATCCACACTTACAGGAAGACATTAAATATATACATATCCCTTGCCAATAACTCGTGTATATCAGCATCAGGGGCAACTCAGATCACAGTTAGCTCAGATTGCGGTCAGTCCAGATCACAGCCAGCTCAGATTACAGTCAGTCCAGATCACAGTCAGCTTAAATCATGATCGTACATGTATTGAACTAATTCCCGAGTTAAGCAAATCATGCACCTTGAAGCCCAAAGCTGCTCATGATGATCACAGCTAAGTATCATGCAAGCCCTGAAGCATCATGCAAGTATTGCACATCAATTAGTAAAGCCTCGCTCAAATATATCCATAGTACCTAAAAACCAACGAGCCTTAATGTCCTCCAAGGACGCACATGTAAAGCTAATTCAAATTTTAAGTCTCTTGCCACAATTTCGGATATTCTCGCTCCAATTTCAGGAGTTCCCGCCTTCAATTCAAACTTTCCACCAAAGACAAGTCAGCAATATAGGCGCATCAAACAAACAACGCGGATAGATGACACCTGGCAGGATCCAAGGGCTGAAGCACAACGGTAAGAAAAGGATTGTAGCGATTCGCGTACTCCTCCATACTATAAATAGAAAACGTACTATAGCAAGAAAGGGATTTTTACCATTTCCACTTTTTCGATTCTTTTAAGGTTTATTATTATATGCACTGCCATGGAAACCTATACTAGAAAATATAAAGGAAGAAAGAGAAATTCCCTTATGGATGTAGGATTCTTTAACATCCGAACCACGTAAATTCCTTGTGTTATTTACTATTTCCTGCATTTTGTTATTTACCTACCTAGTTTTTAGTACCAAATCTTACCATATTTTTATTGAAATTAAATATTAGTTGGATTTGACGTTTTAACATATAGTTAAAGTGCAACTACCTAATTGCGTAAGCATCCAGCAACATAATCACTACTTAACGACAAATTTAATACTACTTAACTTTTTTAATTCAAAATCACTAAGGTAATTAATATGATAATTACTTCATCACCAGTTTGAATGTTGTAAGATGAAAAATCTTACCAATATTTTTGTCGCTAGGAGGAGAGCTTAAACCTCTGATCCCCTTTTTCGATTTCCAACAAACTTGAATTTCCCTTTTTACCCTTGTTTATTCCACGTACCATGAATCCCACTGATTCACATGTCCCTCTTATTCAATAACATTTACACCCTGCTTTGAAGGCTGCCAACAAGTCACTCTTAACTTCGAAGGCCAAAAGTGAGGGGGAGCTTCGATTGAAGTCCCCGTAGACCCCTTCCTGGTTGCATTCCAATCCTTTACAAACCAAATTAGCCAACGTATGGAAGGGCTAGAGAAAATTATGGCCCAACATATTGTCCTAAGGCTATCCTTTCCACCTTGGTCCATAGCTCACCGCCTTCATTCACCTACCACGTTGACTATTCAGTATGGGAATGATAATGACACTCCCAAAGATAGAAACAGTGATGCTGGCCTAAAAATGATACCGAGCTGAAAGGCAAGATTCAAGCAAATCCCCAAATCAAGGAAAAATTAGCCACATCAATCCTCTACTACTTAAGAAACAAACTCAATCTGCTCTAGAAGAAGATGATGCCACCTCACTGTTCAAGGATGAATCGTTGTAGTTAGAACCTAAAGAAGATGAAATTTGTAAGTTAAAAGCTCGTGTAGAGCAGTTGGCTAAACTTTGTCAACATAAAACTGAGGAGAAGATTAGGGAGGAAGGATTTTCCCCATTCAGCGAGGCTATCATCGAAGCTGACTTCCTTGACAACTTTAAGGCCCCGTTGATTGACAAATGAGATTGTACTACAAATCAAGACGATCACCTTTGTACATTTGAGTACCATATGGACATTCTAAAAGTATAAAGGATGGCTAGATGTAAACTTTTCCTGATTTATTTAGCTGGAGCTACTGCTATATGGTTTAGGAGGTTTGGATCAGGAGAGGACCCTTCTGGATGACAGCTATCTATCGATTTTCTAAGACAATTCAATTCAGGAAAAGAAGCTTCCCCATAGTGTCCTGTGTTAAGCAGGGAGAGAATGAGAGTCTGTGCATTTTTATTAATTTTTTCAAGCTTGAGGCCCTCGGGATTAGAGTAAGCAATGAAGGAGCGTTATTGATGGCGGCTCATGTTAGGGTCAGAAGGGGGACCTCAATGTGAAAAAAGAACAATAGAAAGCCATGTCACAGCATAAAGGATTTCTATGAAAGAGCTAGTGGCTACATTACGATGGAAGAAGCTGGTTCCACCATGCAAATTCAAAAATCTTCGACCCCTAATTATGATAAGAAATAGGGGGTAGAAGGATATCACCCGCCAGCAAAGAGACAGAATGAACTTAGCTTTGCAGCAAAAACCCCCTCACTCACACTCCTAGTCAGATATACAAAATGACCAGGGCAGAACTTGCTTACAGCTTGCCCAACAAAGGGAAGAAACTAGAATAGAACTGCGCGGGGCATACTATCACTTCCACCAAGCCAATGGCTATCATACCGGCAACTGCCGACATCTGAAGAACGAAATAGAGAGGCTGATCTAGAAAAGATAACTATGAAAATTTCAGAAGAATAATAAAGAAGGCGGAACAAGAAATCCGACTCCTGACCTAAATGAGAATGAAGTTGGGAAACCCTTTAACCTAATAGCATCAATCCATAGAGGCCACATCTAGCAGGTGTAAGTAAAAAAGGCAGAAGAGAGGTACGTGAAAGTGGCAAGAGTCCAACAAAAGTCAATCTTCCATGTCAAGCTAAAGCCTGTTCCAGAGATTACATTCACGGTAGCTAATGTG
This sequence comes from Allium fistulosum, assembly GCA_030737815.1. NCBI lineage: Eukaryota > Viridiplantae > Streptophyta > Magnoliopsida > Asparagales > Amaryllidaceae > Allium > Allium fistulosum. The sequence goes on along the minus strand of CM060906.1, from coordinate 1,131,869,364 downwards.
GTGGGAGTTGTCTTCCCTCACCAAGACCCACTTATTATTATAGTGCAGATATCAAACTGCACTATGAAGAAAGTTTTTTTTTAATTATGGGAGTTCGGTCAACGTTATCTTCAAGTCTACATATGATCAAATGAGGCTTCCATAAGAAATCCTAAAGCCAAGTCCTGAATCGATCTTTGGATTCAACAACATTGCTACTGTCCTAGTAGGACAGCATGCTTGCTTATTACCGCTGTAACTACCCTACTGCACAAGTCATTTTATGCAACCTTCTTAATCATTGACCAATCCTCACCATCCAATGCCTTCCTATGAAGGCCTGCTTTGATAGACATTGAAGCAACTCTCAGAAAGATCTTCTTATGAAGTTCAACACTCCTGTGAGAATAGGGTCAATAAGGGGCGAAATTTTTTTAGCTAGAGAGTTATATAATGTAAACCTTACTTTTGGTAAGAAAATTGTTTGAAATTATACTGGTGTCTCTTCTAATATTCGTAATGATAATAACAAAAAAGAAGGAAAACCAATTCATAAAACTGTACTAGTATCAGATACCCAAACTAACGCTAAAGCAAGTAATCCTACACCCCTAAAATTGAGAAAAAAGACAAAATAACATATATGCACATGATCGGCACTGATGAGTATAATTCAGTTTATGCATGCTACTTCTCCAAAGAAGCCCAAAGACTGGCATCCTTAGTAAACTCACCACTAGAAGAGGAAACAAAAAGTAAGATAGAACCAAGATTAGGGGCATCAAAGAAAGAGCTAGAGCTGGTAGATGATCTAGTGGACATACAAATAGATCTAGAAGATCCCACGAAGAATCTCAAAATCAAAAAGAACCTCAGTGCAGATGCTCGTACTAAACTGATAGACTTTTAAAAGAAATCAATAGATGTATTTGCCTGGACAGACTCAGACATGGTAGGAATAGATCTAGCCATTATCTGTCATGCACTCAACATTGACCCTGATGCCCATCCGGTCAGACAAAAGCAAAGAACTCTCGACCGAGATAGGTATAGCACTCTACATGAGGAAATTAAGAAGTTAATGGAGAATGGATTTATTAGGGAGGTATACTACCTGAAGTGGACTGCCAATCTAGTACTTGTAAGAAAGCCTAACCAGAAATGGAGAACTTGCATAGACTTCACCAACCTCAGCAAGGATTGCCCGAAGGATAGTTTCCCTTGCCTAGAATTGATTAGTTAGTAGAAGCGACCAGTAGGCATAAACTGCTCTCATTCATAGACGCATCAATCAGATAGCCAAGTTTGAGCCAGTTCAGGAACATACTAGTTTTGTGATAGATAAAGGATTATACTACAAAAGGTCATGCCATTTGGACTCAAAAACGGAGGAGGGGCAACCTACCAGAGGCTAGTTAATATGATGTTTACAGAACTAATTGGAAAGAACGTTGAGATATATGTAGATTCTTATTCTGCTAATTGGATGTCACTGATAAAATATAATTTACCAAACGACACAATTATATCCATCACTATTAACTTATCAAAATTTTATACTTCAACTATTCTAACAAATACTTGTACAAATACAATATGAAGTCCAAGGCAGCATCAATCCACGTCCTAGACTTAGAGCAAACAGTTGAAGTCCTAAGGAAATACAATATGAAGTCGAACCCTCTAAAGTGCACCTTCGCCATCTATTAAGGCAAGTTCCTAGGGTATATAGTAAGCGCACGTGGCATTAAAGCAAATTCTGAGAAGATTGAGGCTATAAGAGGAACGGGAATCCCAGAGAAGGCAAAGGATCTGATGAGTCTAAATGGCAGGGTAGCGGCACTAAGCATATTTATATCCAAAGCATTAGATAAGTGCATCCCGTTCTTCGACTAGGTGAAGAAAGAGAAAAACTTCGAATGGATTGTGGAGTGCAAAGCTACATTTTAAAACCTAAAGGATCATCTGGTCAATACTCCAATATTATCAAAATTGGTGACAGGCGAGAACTTGTGCGTTTTTTTAGCCATAACCGATAAAGCTGTTAGTGCTGCAGTGGTACGAGAAGATAAGGGACCCAAAGACCCATCTACTACACAAGCAAGCTGCTGTCAGGAGCAGAGCTAAACTACTCAGTCATTGAAAAGCTGGCCTATAACCTTCTCCTTACAGCAAGGAAGCTACGACCCTATTTTCGGGCATATCCCATCTAAATCCTCATCATGATGTAGAAGCCAGAGACATCATGCTGCTTATTAAAATAGGCGATGGAGCTTAGTTAGTAAGACATCACTTACTGTCCCAGAAAGGCAATCAAACTCTAGGCACTTAAAGATTTCATCACAGAGTGCACCCTATCAGCTGAACCCTAATTAGACGAAGAAGCAAACACCCTACAGTTTTGGAAGCTGTTTGTAGATGGAGCATCGGATGAACAGGGAGCATGGATTGGGTATGTATTAATCATTCCAATTGGACACAAACTGTATAGAGCAGTGTAGCTCGGTTTTAAAGCAACAAACAATGTGGCGGAATATGAGGCTCTCCTTGCAGGCCTAAGAATGGCCCAGTTAATGAAGGTAACCCATATTAAAATTCACAGTGATTCCCAATTAGTTGTGAACCAAGTGCAGGGAAATTAACAAGTAAAGGAACCAACCTTAGCCAAATATGTGGAACTGTTTGAGAAGTTACTAGAGCAGTTTGAATAGATTGGGATAGAACAAATCCCACGTGAAAACAACTCATCCGTCGACTCCTTAGTATCGAGCCCAACGGGCCACCATTCAAGGAACACGAGACCAGAAGACAGCTGCAAATCAAGTGCAGCCCTTGGTTGAAACCTCGCCTCAGCAAACTGAGGAGAATAACCGGATGACTACCATCAAGCAATTCTTGCTAAATAGAGTCTTACCCTCGAACCGGAATGAAGCCTGAAAAATAAGGTATGAGGCCCCATACTACTCCTCCTTTAATGGTACATTATACAAGAGAGGGTATTCAACCCCTTATCTTAGTGCATTTCCAAAGAAGAGAGGGTACGGGTCATGAAGGAAGTACATGAGGGCCAATGCAAAGATCACTTAGGGGAAAACAAATTAGCAAAGAAAGTATTAAGGCATGGTTACTATTGGCCTACGACACTTCAAGATGCAAAATAATTTGTAAGGAAGTGTGACAAATATCAACGATTTGCAAGTATCCCCGGACAGCTATTCCATGGACTCATCCCACTTGCAAATCCATAGTCGTTCGACATATGGGGTATAGATCTGATAGGACCATTTCCTATGTCAAAGGAAGGAGCTTAATATGCCATAGTGGCGATAGACTACTTCACCAAGCGGGTAGAGGCAGGACCCCTAGCCATGACTACCACGAAGAAGATAGACACTTTCATAATGAAGAACATAATTACTAGATACGGGATCCCCTACAAGATCATTTTTGACAACGACACCCGGTTTGAAAGTAAAGAATTACGGAGCTTTGTGAGAAGAACGACATAATAAAAGTTTCTCTTTAGTCGCTCACCCCAAGCAAATGGACAGGTAAATGCTGCAAACAAAGCCATCATGAAGCTACTTAAGAAAAGGCTATAGAAATCTAAAGGAAAGTGGGTAGAAGAGCTATCTTTAATACTATGGGCCTACCGAACTTCAACCAGATCTCCAACTGACCACACTCCTTTTTCGCTAACCTATGGATATGAGGTCATGCTTCCTATCGAAGTAGAGATCACATCACATAGAAGAATATCATACACAGAAGAAAAAAAATAAGAAATTGAAGGAAATGTCCTTCGACCTCATTCACGAAAGAAGGGATGAAGCAGCGGTAGTATCGACTGCATATCAACAAAGGATGGCAAGAAATTATAATGTCAGGCTCAAAGAAAGAATCTTTTGTAAAAGGGACTTGGCACTACAAAGAGTAATAGCCAACACAAAGGATATAGTAGATGGAGTGTTGGGTCTGAATTGGGAAGACCCGTCATTCATAGCAGAAGTTTTAGCAAATAGGGCATATCGACTATCAAGACCCGATGGCAACCTAGTTCCAAGGACTTGGAACTCAGAGCACCTCAGTCCTTACTTTGTATGACCTCTTACTTTGTATGACCTATATTGCTTATGTAATGTACATTGTAATTATTATAAAAAGGTATTAATACAATAAACTGGACGTAATGATATTAGACGGCCCGAACCAGTATAAAAATCTCTCTATGTTATTCTTTGACATAAAAAATAATCATGATGGACGTAGGGATATTGGACTGTCTGAACCAGTTATCAAAACAGAGCTGCTAACATCGAACTTGGCTTCTTCAACCAACTAACTGGACGTAGGGATATTGGACGACCTGAGCCATTATAAAACCCCTCTATGTTAATTTTGTTAACATGGCACACTGGACGTACAGATACTATGCAGATGGAACCAGTACAAAAAACCATGCACATAATTTAAAAGGCTGCAAATACGCGACCAGACTTTACAATCAAACCTCGGTCCTCCTCCAAATAGTGGGGAAGACCATGCCCAGTGCACAAACAAATGACTTTTCATAGCTTACCACAATCGTTCAATAGTTGTACTGATAACACAACATATGAACGATAATGGAAATCTCAGAAATGAGAACGGTAACGCTAAACTTAAAAAAGACGACTTTTCACGGTTTACTGCCATTGTTTAATAGTTGTACCGACAACACAACGTATGAACGACAATGGCAATCTCAGAAATGAGAACGGCAATTCTAAACTAAAAATATACGACTTTCCACAGCTTACCGTCGTAGTTCGACAGTTGTGCTGACCACAAAGCATATGAACAACAATGGCATATCCCCAAATAGAAAGACAGACCATGCCAAGCACACGACAAAGCTTACATAAAAGGCAACATCCAGAAAACAACTCATGGGCTGCGAAGACTAGGTATGAGTAAAGACAAGTCTTTATCGACTTGCGATCGATGTAGACTTGAGGGCAAGTGTTACACCCGTATTTCTTAAGATATGTTAAAGATGAATTAACAAAGGTATAGAGCCGAGAGAGCTGCTCTCATAATGAAAGTTAAGATGAAAAGTGAAGAAGTCAAATTGATCCAACTGATATTGTAAAAAAACCAGCCTGCGGTCACGACGCTTAGTCCAAATAAAAGAACCGCAGCTAAAAAACAGGAAGTAACAACGGAATAAAATACTATGCTCATAATAGGAGCCATAAAGATATCAGATATGTGCCCATCTCTTAATTTCAATATTGTATATTGGATTGAACCCAAAATTTAACATAGTCATAGGGAGCGAGAAAAATCCATAGTTGTAATACATAAAACTAAAGCAAGGTGTAGATACAGCGTAGCGACGTTAGAAGCTGGTTTGGAGATGTCAAAGTACAACTCATCTAGATCAAAAAGATGCGCACAAACCAAAATACATGGACAATTGAACTACGGTATCAAAATTCCCAAAACTTATACTTTGTTAACACCTTTAGAAGTGAATCTGCACCGCACATGTTGAGGGCACCTAAGTAGCACCATACGGAGTCAAAAAAGCATTCCAAAGGGCTACACACAGGGCCACTCAAATAATGCTCCAATGCAGATCCACACTTGTAGGTAGACAACAAAGATATAAATCTCCATTGTCGATAACTTGTGCATACCATCATCAGGGGCAACTCAGATTGCAGTCAGCTCAGAACGTAGTCAGCTCAGATCATGATCGTACATGTATTGAACTAACTCCCAAGTTAAGCAGATCACGCACCCTGAAGCCCAAAGTAGCTCAGGATGATCACACCTAAGTATCAGGCAAGCCCCACAGCATCATGCAAGTATCGCACATCAATCAGTATATCCTCACTCCAAATATGTCGGCGGTACCTCAAAACCAACGAGTAACTCTTAATGTCCTCCCAAGGACTCACATGCAAAGACAATTCAAATTTGAAGTCTCCTGCCATAATTTTAGATACTCCCGTTTCAGTTTCAGAAGTTCCCACCTTCAACTAAAACTTCCCACCAAAGACACATCAGCAATCTGGGCGCATCAAACAGACAACGTGGATAAATGACACCTGGTAGGATCCAAGGCATGAAGCATAATGGCAGGAAAGGAATTGTAGCGTGTACACCTCTATACTATAAATAGAAAAAGCACTGTAGAAAGAAAGGGACTTTTACCTTCTCCACTTTTTCGATACTTTAAAGGTCGACGCCGTCGCTAGCCTTAGCTTCACCGTCGCCTACTTTGGACAATTATCAGCACCAATTCACGTCAGTTCATTAAGATTGATTCTCAATAACACTTGACCAAGTTTTTCAAATCTCAAATTGATTTTTCAATGCCCCTCTCTTTCAACCACCGCATGAGGTGGGTTGTTGTCATTTCATGGACGTTGGCGCTTGATTAGGGCCTTTGGCCATATTCGACTTCACTTCATCTCCCTTGTTGCACTTAGTCATGGCTATGTAAAGCTTGAGTTTGGGCACTCCTTGAATTTTCCGAGGCTAACTCAAGGGTAATACAGGTTGAACCCTGATATTCTTGCATTTTCACGTGATTGACATCTTGCTTCGGGTTTTTCATGGCTAAAACTCTAGTTACTTGCATGGTTATGGAATTTTGTATATCTTGACAAAAATTAATAAGTGTAAAAAATGGGTATTTGACTTCTAATGATCGTTGGTTGAATAGATTCCTAACTTTGGTGGGACGATTTTGGAGAACAGTCATGATGAATATGCCTCGATGTCCAATGGAACCTTGCATCAATACTTTGGGTCAAGCAGTTCATCTCTGCGTGCCTTCAAGGGAAAGTTCCATATCACTTCAAATAACGGTTCCATTATCGTAAATCATATGATGATAGGTAAACTCCGACACACAATTCCATAGTGCAATGGAGCTTGTTTGCCAGCACATGCGAGCTATATGCATAAAGTGTTCAAGATCACCATGCTCTAAACATTGAACGTGCATCATAAAACCTGAATCACACATCACTGCCCCCATTAATGTATGAGATTTGGTTAGTCAATACACATTTGATATCCGTTGGATCATATACATTGGTGTTTAACGACAAATTTTCTATTGAGTTAGAAAATTGCCGATAAATTTTGAATTAATTTTAACCGCAAGCGCATGGCGTACAAAAGTTAGTATATGGCGAGTACGGGTCGATCCGTAGGGAATTGTTAGATTTTAAAATTTTCTAATCAATCAAATTAGACCAAAGTGAAGAGAAGATTGTTAACTATAATTTGTAAACAAAATGAAGCTAAAATTAGAAGGAAAATGAGATTAAAAACTACAAATTAGAGAACAATTTAGAGGCAAATCCACTCTTCTATTTTTGTAAATCAACAAACAAATAATCTATGATCTCTAGTTATGATATTAAGTGGAATAATTGTTGCATTGATCATAAGTATGGTTTATTTATGTTATTAATTAACATAACTTAAACCATCAAACTATAATACAACAATTATATCACTTATAAATTCTTATGAAAATGAAGCCAAAGCAAAAGCTATTTTAAGTATGATCTATTTACTATTGTAATTAGTAAGATAGATCATCAAATTTTGTTTTTAGTTTCATTTCAAAGTCAAAAATTAATTAGCAAATTATGATGTAAATTGTGTTTATGTTGAATAAGAATAGCTCATTTGCAAAAGCAACATAAGCTATCAAACCCACTTGTATAAACTTACATCAAAATTCACTTCATGAAGCACAAACCAAATGAGATCATAAATCATAAAAATGTTGAAATTACATAAAGTTAGAGAGCTTCATTACCACTAAACTGAAGGGGTTTAGCTACTCATTTATGTTATCAAATCAACACTTGTAAATTTCAACATAAAAAGGCAAAGAAATGAAACTAAGCAAAGGTAGGGAGAGAGATTAACTACTAACTACTTGCATAAAAACAAAGCTACACTACTTGCATGAATGTAAATCTAAGCTATAAACATTAAAAGAAAGAGGGCATAGAAATAAACATTAACATAAAAGCAAACAAAAGCATGTAGAAAAGAAAAGAGAAAGAGGCTTGGAAGCCATTTTCATTTCATGTAACTTTGAGCTTACAATTTGCTTTCTTAATTTCCTAAGTAAAAAATGAAAGGTAGAAGGTATTTACATGTACATAAGAGGGCTATTTATACATGCATAAAACTCTAATTCAATTTTTAGGGTGCTTCCTAAAATGCCATTTAGGAAGTGTTACCACCAAGTGACCATTAGCCATAAATTAATCCATCATTTGATGTGCATGAAGCTTTAACCTCCACTTAGTTGTCCATTAGCTTCTAATTATAGATTTAGGTAAGTGGGTGGGGTCCTCCATGATCATGAACTTGAATTATTTCCTCTTCATTCCTTTGTATTCCCATATGCATGCATATATCTTCATGAATCCTTCTTCCATATGCATCAAAATTTCCTATAAAAATCATAAAAAATGTCCAAGGAAAAATTCTCAAATTGACACATGCACAAAAATGACCATTTTGCCCCAAATTGAAGATGAATATATAATGATTTGAAAATAATTGAATTTTGTTTTTAAACATGGTAGAATGCCCAAATATTATATTTACTTAAATAAAAAGAGATAAAATATGGATGTAAATATATGCACATCAAATACCCCACACTTATCTTTTTATTCATCCTCGAATAAAGGAAAACTAAGATAAATCTGTTTTCGTAGGGAGCACGATTGCATTGAGCGTATGCAACAAGCCGTTAAACCTCTTGGTGTCCCCAGTAGGACGAGTGTTGTCTCATGAGGGTTTTCAGCAGATACTACTCACAAAATCCAAATGCAAAGTGAAAATATTTACGAAATGCAAGATTTGTTTACAAAGAGATGAATGAGAGTTTTTGAAAATATTTACAAATGAAAGATTTACTTTTAAATAGACACAAATAAGTTAAATATAAGTTTCGGTCATTATCTTGAAAATTTAAGTCATTTACTCGTCAAAATTTCCAACAAAAATCAAGTTATGATAACAAATAAACAATAGTTTAACTCGTTGTTTCGGTCGATAATATAGTGTAACTATGAAATAGATTCTTAGTTGATTATCAAAGTTTATCAAAGTGGTATTTTCATTTCTTTCCAATAACAAGTCAAATCAAACAAATTAAAATGATGCTTGGATTTCAATTGCTTACTCTCTCTAATTTAAAATTTTTATCGATATTAGCAGTATTTACATATACCTAACTCAGGTAAACTGAGGCCAGATATATTACCTTTGCACTACCTTGTGGACTGATGTGAGGGGAATACAGAGCATGGCGAGTGAGTACACAAGTGTGAACACTTATCGATTGTAGGCGTTATTAAAAAGAAATTTTATATACATACACCGAACTCAAATCTGAGGCCAGATATACCGATCGTGCACTGTCTTTCGGGCTTACGTGAGAAGGGTACAGAGCATGGCGAGTGAACACACGAGTGTGAACACATGACTCTAGGTGTTAAAAATATATACATATATACAAAAGTTTTTTTTACTTATAATTTTTTTTGTTTTTTGTTTTTTTTTCTATTTTTTTAGAATGAGAGAGTTTTGCAAAATCATCTTAGGACCATTTAACTTAGAAGATAAAATTGTTATATCCTTTACTTTAAATTTACCGCTTTTTTAAACAAAGATTTTCAATTAGAACATACTTCATAATTAACACATATGAACCTTCCTATATACTAGTTAAAACATTGTTATTTATAATCAAACTTCATTTTTATTTTTGTTAAGACAAATAAATTTTCAAAAATTTCAATTTATTAACCAAAACTTATACTTATCCCATAGTGTTTCTTCAAAAATAAATCAAAATGCTAAAAAGAAAATGTTTTTGAGATTTAGAAATTTTGAGATTTTTTTAAGTTAAAAGAAAATGAAAATTCAAAAATGCCATGAAACTTAAAAAAATGAAAATGAGACCCCCTCCACACTTAATTTTGACTGTATCCCCACAGTGAATGCATGATATAATGAGTGTAACGGAGAAAACTATGTACATATTTACAAAAGAGGGTTAACATTCTTACTAGACGTAGCTTGGCTCATGAAGGATCATGAGCTCCTCCTCTTGGTTACTTGGCAATTCCAAGAAAGGTTTCAAACGATGACCGTTGACTTTGAAAATCGATCCATCCCTAGGGTTTTCTATTTCTACGGCACCATGTGGAAATACAGTTCGTACCATAAATGGTCCGATCCATCTCGATTTAAGTTTTCCTGGGAATAAATGAAGTCTTGAGTCATATAAAAGAACTTTATGGTTAGGCGAAAACGTTTTCCTTAGGATTGACTTGTCATGAAAAACTTTTGTTCTTTCTTTGTACATTTTCTCGTTTTCATACGCATCGTTCCTAAGTTCTTCTAGTTCGTTGAGTTGTAGTTTTCGGTTTTCGCCAGCTTTCTCAAGATCAAAGTTTAAGTTCTAAATTACCCACAACACTTTGTGTTCGATTTCAATGGGTAAATGGCAAGCTTTACCGTAAACTAAACGAAATGGGGACATCCCCAGGTTAGTTTTAAAAGCAGTACGGTAAGCCCAAAGTGCGTCGGTCAATTTCTGAGACCAATCTTTTCGATTTTTGTTAATAGTTTTTCCCAAGATTTGTTTTATTTGTCGATTTGAAACTTCAACTTGGCCACAAGTCCGAGGATGATACGGAGTGGATAACTTGTGGGTTATCGAGTATTTTTTCATTAAAGTTTCAAAAGAACGGTTGCAAAAATGGGTTTCGTTATCACTGATTATTGTTCGAGGTGTGCCGAACCTCGAAAAGATGTTTTCTTTGAGAAACTTCACAACAATTCTATGGTCGTTGGTTTTGCAAGGAACGGCTTCGACCCATTTTGAGATGTAATCGACAGCGAGAAGGATATACAAGTTTCCAAAAGAATTGGGAAAAGGTTCCATAAAGTCGATACCCTAAACATCAAAGATTTTGATCGTAAGAATGGGGTTTAGAGGCATCATATCTCTTCGAGAAATTCATCCAAGCATTTGACATCGATCACAAGTTTTGCAAAATTCGAATGAGTCTTTGAAAAGAGACGGCCAATAGAAACCACACTAAAGTACTTTTTCTGCAGTCTTTCGAGGACCGAAATGTCCACCACACGCTTGATCGTGGCAAAACGAAAGAACACTCCTGATCTCATTATCTGGAATACAACGTCGAATGATTTGGTCGGGACAATATTTGAACAAGTATGGATCGTCCCAATAGAATTAGTTCACTTGGGACATGAATTTGTATTTGTCCTGTTTGGACCAAGATGAGTGAGTTTCTTTAGTGACTAAGTAGTTCACTATATCAGCGTACCATGGATCGATAGAAATTGAAAGGAGTTGTTCATCGGGGAAGTTTTCATTGATTGGCAAAGAAGATGGTGCGTTTGGAAGACGAGATAAGTGATCGTCTATGACATTATCGGATCCTTTTTTGTCTTTGATTGTAAGGTCAAATTCTTGAAGTAAAAGGATCCAACGAATCAAACGGGATTTGGCATCCATTTTAGCGAAGAGATATCAAAGTGCAGAGTGGTCCGTGTACACAGTAATGTGTGAACCTATCAAGTAAGGTTGAAACTTTTCGAGCGCAAAAACGACAGATAGAAGCTCTTATTCGGTTGTTGTGTAGTTGAGTTAAGCATCGTTCAAAGTCATACTCGCGTAGTAAATGACATGAAGGATTTTGTTGATGCGTTGTCCTAAGACAGCACCAACCGTAAAGTTAGAAGCGTCACACATTATTTTGAAAGGAAGATCCCAATTGGGTGCGCAAATGATTGGAGCAGAAATGAGTTCGTTTTTGAGATATTCAAAAGAAGAGATACACTAAGAGTTGAAATTGAATGGAACGTCTTTTCCGAGAAGAGTCGTCAAAGGACGAGCGATTTTGCTAAAGTCTTTCACAAAGCGTCGGTAAAAGCCAGCGTGTCCTAGAAATGTTTGAATGTCTTTAACAGATTTGGGAATGGGTAGGTTTGCAATTACGTCAATTTTCGCTTTATCTACCTCAATGCCTTTATTTGAGATGATGTGTCCAAGGACTATGCCTTGTTTGACCATAAAGTGGCATTTTTCCCAATTCAAAGTCAAATGTTTTTCTTTACATCGATTTAGAACCAACTCGAGATGATGTAAACATTGGGAAAAAGAATCGCCAAAGATAGAGAACTCTTCCATAAAAACTTCTAGAAAGTGTTCAATCATGTCGGAAAAAATGCCAACCATGCATCGTTGAAAAGTAGCATGAGCGTTACCAAGTCCGAATGGCATACGTCGATAAGCAAAGGTACCGAATGGAAACATGAAAGTCATTTTCTCTTGATCTTCAGGAGCGATTGGAATTTGGTTATAGCCGGAATAACCATCAAGGAAGCAGTAGAATTCGTAGCCAGCTAAACGTTCGAGTATTTTGTCAATGAAAGGAAGAGGGAAGTGATCTTTTCGTGTTGCGGCATTTAGTTTTCGATAGTCAATGCAAACACACTAACCCGTTTGAGTACGAGTTGGAATAAGTTCGTTTGAATCGTTCTTGACAACGGTTAGCCCAGACATTTTCGGTACAACGTGAATTGGGCTAACCCACGAACTATCAGAGATTGGGTAAATGATTCTGTTGTCGAGAAGTTTAAGAATTTCATCCTGCACCGCATCTTTCATTCTTGGATTAAGCCTTCGTTGCGCGTCACGAACAGGCTTGGCCTCGTCGATTAAATGGATGCGATGTTGAACAAGAGCGGGACTAATTTCCTTTATCGGAGACCGACCATCCCATCGCTTCCTTGTTTTTGGATACGATTGAAAGTAAGGAGGTTTCCTGATCAAGAGAGAGAGTTGCGGAAATTATGACGGGCAACGTTTCGTCATCACCTAAGTATGCGTACTTAAGGTGATCGGGAAGTGGTTTGAGATCCAACTTCGGGAGTTTTTCGATCAAAGAATTGGGTTGAGATTCGAACTCAACTGGAAGCGATTCAAAGGGAAGAGTGTATTCAATTTCGTTGGGAATTTCGTGAAATAATTTTTTGTACTCGGCTTTGCGTTCGTCGTTAAAGACAAGTATCTCATTTTCGAATTTTTCATGAATGGCACTAACTTCCAACGTTTGGTCACGAGGTTCATTCGATTGACTTTCAAGATTGAAAATGTTGAGGTCCAAAGTCATGTTTCCAAAAGAGATTTTCATCGATCCGTTACGACAATTGTAAGGCATTTGAGGTGGCTAGGAATGGTCGGCCTAAAATCAATGGAATTTGACTCGCAGGATTTGTCACGGGTTGTGTTTCGAGAACGATAAAATCAACGGAGAATATGAATTGCCCTACTCGAATGAGCACATCTTCGATTTCTCCCACAGGCTTCTTAATGGAACGATCGGCGAGAATTGATGGAACTCATTATAACAAATATATAACAGAGAGAAAAACACCTTTATTACGAATGAGAATTGATTACACAATTAATTAATTTATAATAAATTATCTAATTGCTTATAAGGCATACCCCTAACTCTATTAGACTATATTGCTAATCGTGTAGTTGAGGATTTTGCTTACAAGAACATGGTTCCTTAGTTCAAGAAGCTAACATTTATTTATAAACAAAAAACGCGGAAGTCTTGCCTTATTACATTGCCCCAGAATCCTAGAGTGGCTTATTTGCAGAAAGTAAATTAAATAAAATTAAATAAAGTAGCGACATAGCAAGTCGTTATTCCTTGCATGTGGAATCGGGATTCCGTCGACAGTGGCTAGCTTGAACGTTCATCTCCAAGCTTTTGGTCAATTGCATAAGGACCTACCCAATTTGGACCAAGCACCTCTGTACCCAGGAGAACCCATTTCAAAAGGAGATCCCTTATGTCGAAAGTACGGTTTCGAACCTTGGTGTTAAAATGTTGTGCTACTCTTTTCTGGTGAGCAGCTACCCTTAACTCTGCTTCTTCCCTTTTCTCATCAACCAAATCAAGGGACTCAAGTAAGAGTTCCTCGTTTACCTTTGGATCATAAAACCTTTTACGATAAGAAGGGACCTCCAATTCTATCAGGTTCATGGCCTCTGATCCGTATGCTAAAGAGAATGGTGCATGTCCACTCGTAGACTTGTGGGTTGTCCTATAAGCCTACACGCTGGTGGAAGCTCATTAACCCCCTTTCCTTTGGCTTTCATTAACCGTTTCTATAAGGTTGACTTGATGATTTTATTCATGGCTTCCACTTGTCCGTTCACTCATGGATGTGCTACTGTTGAAAAAGCTTTTTTCAATCTTGTACCGATTGTACATTTCCTTGAACTCGGTACTTTCAAACTAAGTTCCATTTTCTGTTATGATTTTCCGGGGTACGCCTAACCCATAGATGATGTTCTTCATTACGAAGTTGATTACCATTCTCGTTGTAGTCATAGCAAGGGAATCTGCTTCATCCTACTTTGTGAAATAATCCACCATAATTTTAGCATACTTAGCTCCTCTTTTTGCCATTGGTAGCACACCAATAATATCAATTCCCCAAACCGTAAATCGCCATATGCTAACCATTTGTGTAAGCTCTGTTGAGAGGGCTTTTAATATCTTCACAATCTATGACAATGGTCACTTCGTTTGGTGTAATCAAATGCATCTCGATTTACTGTTGGCAAGAAATATCCAGAGTGAAGTACATTTTTTACTAGTGTCTACCTCCCAGTGTGGTCACCACAGCTACCGTCATGGATCTCCATAAGGATTTCCTAGCTTCATCCTTGGTGACACACCTAGCAAGAGGGTAGGTAATCCTCTTCTATATAGCACTTCTTGCATCATTCATCGTGGTGCTTTTCGGAAGAGGTTCTTTCGTTCATTCATGTCTCTCAGGAGAATTCCCTTAAGTAGATAATTTCTTAATTGGAGTTATCAATGACTCCTCTTCCTCCATGGTTTCCAAAAACCACTCGACATCCATCCGGTCGATGCTTGGACCCATCAATAATAATACTGGAACCAAACCCATCACTTATGCCTCCACAGAACTAGCCAACTTGGCCAACCAATCAGCTTTTGCATTCTACTCTCTAGAGATGTGTGTGATCATATAATGCTCTATATCATCCAATAGTTCCAGTGCCTTTGTTGGGTAAGCACCAAGTCTCGCACCCTTAGCCTAATATTCCTTTCTCATTTGACAATCCACAAACTGGGAATCACTAAATATCTGTAGCATCCTTATTCCCAGTATTTTTGCTATCTTTAGCCCCCCTATCAGTGTCTCATAATCAACCTCATTGTTAGTTAAGGGAAATTCCAACTTCAATGCATAACAAATCAATCATCCACTCAGAGTTACAAGCACTACTCCTATGCCTGAACTATGTCCGTTTGAAGCTCCATCCATAAACGATTTCCAATGGGGAAGCAAGATCGTATCGTCCTCCTCTTTGCCATCACAGGTGGTAAACTCAACGATGAAGTTCGCTAATGTCTTTCTGTTTATTGCTCACCTCGGATGGTAAGTGATATCATATTGACCTAGTTCAATATTTCATTTCAGCAATCTCCCTGAGGTCTTGAGTTGATATAACACCTGTTTTAAGGGTTGATCCAATAACACCTTAATTGGATGTACCTAAAAATATGGTCGCATCTTCTTCGATGCAATCAGCTAGCAATATGCGAGTTTTCCTAACTTTGGATAATTCCTTTCAGCTCCAGTAAACCATTTGTTGATATAATTGACTGGCCTTTGAATACTCGCCTCCTCATGTAACAATGCTGCCCTTAGTGCGTGAGCAGACACCGCCAAATAAACGTACATGTCCTCCCCATCAAATGATTTCGATAGAACCGATGGTGTTTCCATATGCCTAAGTAACTCCTCAAAGGCATTTTGATCGTCCACGTTCCATTCAAAATCTTTTTTTAGGGCATCGAAGAATGGTATGCATTTTTCTATTGCCCTTGAGATAAACCGTATCAAAGCGGAAACCTTCCCATTTAAACTTTGCAACTCCTTCATGGTCGAGGCTCTTATGTTCCTTAAGGCGTTAATCGGCTCTAGATTAGCCTTAATTCCCCTTGAATTCATCTTGATTCCCAAAAACGTCCCTGATCCAACTCCAAAAGAGTAACAGATTCAATTTTATTCTATACTTCCACAATACCTCGAAGATCTCTGAAAGATCGTCCACGTGATTCCTCGATAATCGTGACTTCATGAGCATATTATCCGCGTACACCTCCATCGTTCGTCCAAATTGTTATCTAAACATAGAATTCAACAACCTTTGATACGTATCCCCCTGCATTCTTTAAGTCGAACAACATCACTTGATAACAGTACAGTCCAAAATCCGTTATAATGTTGTGTGCTCCTAATCCAGTATATGCATCGGTATTTGGTTATAGCCCAAATAAGCGTCCATAAACGGAAGCAACTTATCTCATGTAGTCCCGTCTACCGGTTGGTCAATCATAGGCAAGGGAAAGATATTCTTTGGGCATGCTTTGTTTAAGTTAGGATAGTCAATACACGTCCGCCACTTTCCGTTTGACTTCCTAACCAATATGGGGTTCGATACCCATTCCGGGCATAGAGCATCGCAGATAAAGCCATTCGCCATTGGCTTATCCACTTCCTTCTTTAACACACTGGATCGCTTCGAACCCAAACTACTCCTTTTTTACATCACCAGTGGAAACCTTGGATCTACGTTCAATGCATGACAAGCAACTTTCGACAATATCCCGCACATATCCGAATGCGTCCAAGAAAATACGTCTAGATTCCTCGAAGTAAATTAACCAATTCTTTCCTTAGTCCAATGCTGAGCTGAGATCGAAGTCGGCGTAGGATCATCCATATCAATCGGAACATTGATTGTCGGTTTCGCTGGTGCTGCCAACACTTCCTTTGACTCTTTCCTGCGATCCACAGATTTATCAAACTGCTATGGTCCCGAGCCAGGGCTTGGACTTTAGTTGCTATGCTTCTGAGTTTTTAATGCAGAGAGCCCTCTCTACATTCTTGCCTTTCTCTCGTCGCTTTGGTTCTCTTAGCTCAGAAGCATACGCTGAATACTCGTCAATTATAACAAACTTTTGGACCCACACAACTGTGCGGTGTCCATCATAAAACTCAACCGATAAACCAATCTTCCTAACCGATTGTTTCAACTCACAAGTAAATCCTATATCCTAGATTTACAAGGAGTAACGTTCTTCATACTAATTTGCGTTTTGTCAAATGTTCTTTTAAACAAGTTGTTCACCGAGCTTCCATTATCCACCAAAACTTGATGCACTACAGCAGGGCCAAAAACATCAAAATGACCATGGGGTCGAAGGTTGGCGCTTCCACTCCATCAGAATCCAAGTTGTTCCTAAACTTAAGGTCGTCTTCTACCTTTCTTTATTGCTTAGCTGGAGCTCCATCCTTTATGACAAAGCAACCCTCCTATGGTGTGAGCTTTAGCGAGCTCGCATGTCGTTCCATTTTCTTCCAGCTTTTCTCTACTATATGAGGTCCTCATGTTATGGTATTTATGACTAACCTTCCATCAGTGTGTCTGGGCCCTTCTTCGTTGGGTCCAGGCTAGTTCCCTTGGGCATTCCGCCCTTGGGGTCTGGCATTTTGTTCACCATCCTATGGATCTCTGATCTACTATTGCAATTTTTCCACTTTATCAACTCCTCGATAAAATCTCTCAGATGTCGGCACTAGTTCGTGTTGTGTCCATGAGTATTATGGAAACGATGGTACTTTCCTGACCGCTTTTCCTCTTCGATCGCCTCCTTCCTAGGCAGTCTTTTATATTGTTCCATTCCTTTTATAGCAAGGTATATATTCTCTAATGTGTCGTTGAGAGGTGTGTACTCATTTGGTCTCATATTCCTCAGGTACTTTTTGGATTCGTTCTGCCTACCACCAAATCCCGGATTCCTTTTCATTTGATTATTCGAATTTCCAACATTTATAGCCATATTAGCGGAACTCTCACTGGTCTACTTAACTACCACATTGCTTTGAATCACCTCTTTTGACTATCTACCATCAGCCTTTCCAACAGCCTGACTTGCTTCTTATAATTGCAAGAATCGATTGGCCTTTAAGGGGAATTCCTCCATAGTCTTTGGTTGTTTTATCTTAAACCATTTACCAAAGTCTGTGTCCGGATGTATACCCCGGACCAAAGCCATAAACACCAAATCCTCCTTCGGATTGTTAACCTCCATTATGCAATGTTAAACTTGTTCAAGAACCCCTTCAACAATTACTTAGGTCCTTAAGAAAGGCTCGGTAGGTACATTACATCCTTAGACTGGGCGGTATGGAGCCTAAACTGCTCCATAAACTTCTTTGCCAACTCATCAAAAGTCAATATGGATTTCCCCACGAGCCGAGTGAACCACATTGATGCAACTACATCCAAAAACATAGTAACATCTACATCAAACCACATCCGTAGCTTTGGAAACATCCAAATGCCATTCATATTTAAACAAGTAATTCCTGGAATCGATAGTCTAATTATATGATGGCATTATAGGCATCGTAAACTTCCTCGAATACTCTCCCCTTAAAATATTCTCCATGAATGGAGTTCTGCTTAGTGTGAAACCCCATTCCTTGTTCTTTCTCCATTTATTTTCTTCCACTAACCACTTAACTATATCTGCTATATACTCCTCACCAGCACGATACTCCAATGGTCAACTATCAAGGTCTACACCAAGTGTTTATCTCTGCAAACAGTCTCCGTTTATCCGTTGACATCTAGGTTCTTCAATCTTTAGGAGAACCAGTCCCCTAGTTTTTCATTGACGTCCGATTGATACTGTTGCGGTTATTTGAACTCAAGCTCCTTGAACTCCAAAATCGAGCTCATAATCATCACGCACTACAAGAAAGTTTGTTATTAATAACGCCAATTGATAACGCATTATTCTAAAGCGTTATTGTTTAATTTGGATTATTTAGCTTTTTACCTTTATTTATTTTGTTCACACGTGTAACGCTTGGCCCCAAATACGAAACCCCTCCCAAAATTTTCATCTCCCTCTCAAAATACTTTATCACTTCTCGTCTTCCTCACACCCATGACCTAAATAATAGTAACTAATTTTTGTTCACTCATCTCACTCGCCACATCTCGCTCGACATCTCCAATCTTTGATCCAGCTCGCCATCTCTGTTCTTCGATCCAGCTCTTCAGCAGTTCCAAAGTCGATCGAAATCTATGCTCGAGGAAATCATCGCCCTGATATATTTCTGTTATCGATTATCTGCTCGGATTTCTGGTAAATTATCTACTCTAGGAAATCATTGCTCTAGTAAATTATCGCTCTTGTAAACTATCTGTTCAGATTTCTAAATTAGAAATTTCTTTATCATATTCTTCTCTAAGATATAGCAGTCTCCGATTTCAATCAAACCAACTCAACAAGAATGCCGTCGAGCTCATCGAAATTGATATTGGGCCCGAAAGCGATGATTCTGGTTCAGAATCTGATTCGAACGAGCGTAAATTGTGGATGTTCAGAGAAGCACTACAGGCTGTTATAATAAGAAGAGCCGCTCTTAATTGGATCACTTTCGTTCCTGGATCTTCTTACTAGATCCACCTGCATCGAAAACGGATTCTCAAATAATGACCGATGAGGAGAAGCTTTCTAAGTTTGCTGGTGGTTCGCCTTCTTTTTCCTTTTTCGTTCAAGGTACTTATACTAGTTTCATTATTATTACTTTTGTTTGTTTATTGAACAAGGTCTGTCAGTTGTTTTTGGATGAAATATTTTAATACGATGATATCTCATGTTTATGAGATTGTTTTAATTTTTTAGTGTTTCAACTAATAAGTCGGTTAGTATGCCAAAAATACGTCTGATGTAAATGATGGCAGGTCTGCGTTAGGAAATATTATTATTGGTTACAATTCCAAATTAGCATCAAAGGTGGAATTTTTTTATCATCATTGTATTTAAGATCTAATCTGATTTCAGTGAGTTAGTCATGGCTGCATCATTGGTAGATCCTTTCTCCTTTGTTTGTTGTATAGTGTTGGCCCGTGATCTATTTTGTGGTTGTTTGGTGGTGAAAAGGTGGTGATTTGGTAGTGGTTTCAGGAAATGTACACTTGAGAAAGCAGGAAGAACAGGTTCAGGTGATAAGAAGGTGAAGTATATTATAAGGGAATAAGAAAAATAGGCAGTAGAATGTTATATAAAGTAATTAAAGAAGAAAAGAGGAGAAACAAACTCAATTTTTAATTCAGATTTATTCAATTTCATCCGAATTTGGAATTATGTTTGCTAAATTTCTTGGCTGTTATTGTTATCAGAAATTGTTTATTAAAGTTCAAGCCAAACAGATCATTTGTGAAATAAGTTTCCTTGGTTATTTGGAAGTTATATTTCATTAATTATACAAACCCTTATTTAGGACTATAGAACATTAGCTGGGTTTGTGACCTCTACAAAGGGAAGTTTTCAAAATTACAAACATTATATAACTCAATGCATTTTGGGTTTCCCAACTTTATTTTGTTACAGGCGTAAATTTTGCAAGCCCGTCTGTATAATCAATTAAGTACAAGATTTTAGCACCAAGTATAAAACAAAGTGAATAACTACTTACCTCATGCAAACAATTGAATATTATTTCACCTCATTTACATCCTTGTTGCTAACCCATTTTGGCATGTTTTGGTAGTAACAAAAAGATATATTTTCTTTTTCATGTAGCAATCTTTTCAGAAGTTGTGGGAACCTTCTCATCATTGTTATGTATCATGTTATCAGGTATGCTTAGAAATGCTAAGCTTTGCAAGCTACTCAGGTGATGCTGATAGCAGAATTGTTAGAGAGACTTGGGCTAAACTTCTGGATAAAGCACTGTCAAGAGGTGGGATCGCAGAAGCATGTGCTGTGCTAAAGAGAGTTGATTCAAATCTTTATCCAGGAGACGGGGCTTCACGAGATTTATTTAACTGTCTTGGGCCAATAGCTAGTATAGGTTCATAAGGTATGCTTTTAGTAATTTTTTGATGTACATAATTGTCAATTGCTTCATGAGATGTACATGTCGATCGCTTCACGAGATATACAAGGTGAATTGCATTTTTTGATTCAGTTTATTTTGTACTTATTATCTATCTTATGTCGTTTGTAGATTCATAATAATCATTTGTTCTTTGTCCGAATTCTACTTTGATTATTTTGTGAATTTGTTAACCTGTAAGTTTATAATCTAGTTATATTTGATTCTCCCAGTAGAGTTTTTTTAATGTCTTGCTAAACTTTTCCTATCCTATGCATGCTTGTAAATTCATCAAAACCATTTATTTAATATCCAAACTCATGTTTTATTCGTGACCTGTAAGCATGCAGGCTCTTGTATCATTATCTTATAACCATTTTAATTTATCATTTATATAATTTGCATGAATTCGATATAAAAACAAATTTGTTGTTTTAATTTATTGGCTTATATCCACACTTTTTATGGCATCAATTTATTTCCAAGGAAGATAAAACATTTTGTTAGCGTTGCAAAATTGGTGAATGAATGAATCCTGACATAACCATTATCCAGGGGTGTGTGGTATATTTCTCAGGTAAATGTTTATTAGATAGAAAATACAGAGCTGTTGATTGCTGGCAATGAGAATATGTTAATGTAGAAACATTTGTCATTTTGTCAGATAAAAAGAGATACTATTCTCTGTTCATGAACAAAGCTTGGAGTTGAAGAGAAGCACCTCTTCACAAAAGGGTATAAAACATTATTACAATATAACAAAGTTACTCACTTTACCTTTATTTTTACTTAAAATATTTTAACTATTTGGAGTAGTCTAGTTGCATTGCTCTATTTTACAGAAGAGCAGTTGGCAGTGGTTAAGTCTTCTTTCATTTACAGGTAACTACTACTAACTCTTAACTTATTTTCTTATTTTCAAGTAATTTCATGTTATATATATGCACTACTTCGCTCACTTGATTCTTCTAGTGGAACATTCATACGGTAATTTAATTTTGCATTAAAGTTTTGTTGCTTTTAGGGTCTACCAGATTACCCAAATTGTAGCTTATTTGCCAATACTAGAGGCCTATTCAAGTGCTCCTTCCTCATTGAATATTAGTTTGCATTATAATTGGTACATAGTATTTCTTGTTTTGTGATTGGATTGGAAATGTTTGATAGCTTGATATCTATGCATTTATGCCAATATTTTGACTAAGAGTGATACCATTTTGTAATTTTATTTCTCTTTTAGTACTGGTCATCATTTCACAGGTCAGTTGAAAATTTTCATTGTTTGATGGGTTTTAAGTTTTCTTAAGAATGCTAAAAAGATATAAAGAAGCAATAATTTTTTTTTAAATACTAGATATTCTAGCTCTGGTAGGAATCTTTTCCTCTTTTCATTCTTTATGCTGGGTAGTGAAAGTTCAACTTTTTTATGTAGGGGTCACTTTTTTAAGTAGAATAATGATAAATTCTAGAGTTATTTGTAGAATTGGATTCTGATACTTGGAATTTGTTTTACTTTTTCTTTCAACCTTTGCATAAAGCTGCAAAGTTCATTGATTCCTTGTTGATACATACAAGAAACAACCAGTCAAACGCTTCTCCTTTTGTTAAAGCACATCTCTAATCAATGGTTCTTATTTGAAGTCTTTTGAATTTTATACAGATAAGTGTTGCTATCTAGCTAGTTCTCTAAAGCGAGTGTAGGCAAAGAAAATTCCTTCCATGGAAGCACCAAACTCTTCTAGCAGTGTTGATGAGCAATTCTTGGTAAATGGTGATTGGGAATCCATGAAATTTGGTGGATCTATTGATAGGCTTCCTAGTCTTTCACATTTTGGAAGTGAGAGTTTATCAGAAATAATGAATTCGTTTGGACTGCCCGAAAATGCTCATGGGGGAAATGATGTGTGTGCTCGAATCTTACCTTCGAGCGTTGAACATGGTAGGGAGATTAATTTCAAGGGGAAGAAGAGGAAGAAGTTTGAGGAATGCAGTGGTTTACAAGCTGATTCTACCCTTACAAGCACCCATGTAAGACCGCATTTTCTTCCTTTATATGTTCTGAAATGTGCATCATTATACATGTATTTTTTGCAATTATCTTGAGTCGTATGCATCCCTAATGTACCAATTACTTTTGAATTAGATGTGCATAGCATCAAAGCTAACCAATATTAGGCTTTAAAGTCTTGTCTATGCGACCCACTGAATGCGTGCCTGCTCTGGCTTTCTTTACACGACAAACTCTATGGAAATACTGAACACAGTAGACTGATCATTTTTTGAAAGGATGAAAACGTTTCTCAGAATGGAAACGAACTTGATTAAAACTTTAAAAGATTTTGGAAAAAAAGAGAAAAAAACAACAATTTTTTTAACATGTTTCGTAAGGTGATTGTTGTTGGACCTTATTTTTGGATTAAACGAAAATTGATAAGGGCACAACAATTTTGACATACTCCCATCATGGAAATTTCAAGACTCGTTTTGCAAATTCACATGTAATTTGATGCTTTCATTATGAGAATTAGCAAAATTTGATAACCTTCCAAATTTTTGTGACCACATTTATTTAAGACAACCCTCTTATCCAATCTCAAAGAACCAAACAATCGACTAATCAACTCATTACAATCTTTGTTAAGATTGCTAACACCACCGCACTGTTTTGAAGTTTTTCATCATTATGAAGTTAGAACCTTTTTTTAATAAGAATGGGTGAGTTAGCTACTACCGTAGTACCGGATATTAAACATTTCTCTGTTACTGCTTAATTTACGACCAAGTGAAACGGCAATGTCTTTGCTATTTTATTTAATTTATAATAAAAAGGCAAAGTTGCAAAAATAATTAAAACAGCAAAGTCTTTACCGTTTTAATCCATTTTCGTAATAAAACGGCGATGTCTTCATCGGTTTAAAAATCAGTTCATGTCCGGTTCACTAGCGTATTTTTTAGTGTTATAAAATGTTTTATATTGTGTTAATTTGTTCCATTTTTCATCGAATATCTATAGACTGAAATGATCTCTTATGTTGCAGCGGATATTAAACGTTCAGTACTCAATTCCAGACTACGTGCATGTATCAGAGGAGTGTCAGCACCTGATTTCAAGAATATTTGTCTCTGATCCTGCTACGGTATGTGTAATAATTGATAATGTATACATGCTATATCTTATGTTATATAAATAAAACGATATATTTTAATGTATGTATATATGTTTGTGTAACATTTGCAGAGAATATCAGTACTAGAAATACAAAACCACCCATGGTTTCTGAAGAACTTACCATCCGATCTCAGAGAAGCAAACATGATGAGTTCGGAATATGAAGAGCCTGAGCAACCAATGCAAAGCAAGGATGAGATAATGCAGATAATAACAGAGGCAACCATTCCTGCATTTGGCATGCGTGGAATAAACCAGTACTTTGATAATGGACTTGACATTGATGATGATATGGATGATTTGGAATCTGATTCCGATCTTGATGACAGTAGCGGCGAAATAGTCAATGTAGAGTGATTTGGATATCAAGATGGTTATTTAATTTGACTCCACAGATGGCAACTGTTTGGTAGTTTTTATTGTTTAAATCTGTAAGTTGGTGAATATGGTTTCACAGTAGGCACTTGCTTTAATGTTTGTACACTATAATGAAAAATATATCACCTTTCTTTCTGAGCATGCTCTTGTGTTATATTTGTTGATTATAATCTTTATTCGTTTATGAAGATTTAGTTTGATTTCTATTATTAAAATGTAATATATAGGCATAGCTATTGAAAAGTGTATCTACAATTTTTATAGCGGCTATAATGAGCTATTGAATAAATATTTTATAGCGGCAAAATGGTGTTATAAAGATTTCCAGTTCCGTTGAGATTTAGCTGTATTATAGCGGCTATAATGAGCTATTGAATTAACGTACCATAGCGGCGAATTTGCGTTATAAAACTAAGCTCAACCATAGCGGCATATTTTGTGTTATAAATATTCAACAGTTTTTTATAACATGTCGATATACAGCGCTTATCAAACCGCTATGGTTGTGATTAATAGCGGTTATATGCCGCTATAAAAGACACTTTTTGTTGTAGTGACGATCGCTGTAGATCATCCTTTGAATCGGACAGATTCATGGACTCATCTCCTTTCCTCCTACAAAGTGCATAAATTCTTCTCGGTACCGGCCTGATTATGGTCGATATCGAGTTGAATTCCTTTATACGGGACCCTCCAACTTCCTCTAGCAACTCCCCTTGCTGCCCTAGTAGCCTTTTCCTTTTTCTTTTGCTTTTGTTTTCCATCTATTTTTTTCTAACCAAAAATAGACGAGTTCTCTTCCTCATGTCCAGTAGGCGAAATCTGTCTCTTGGTCCTCTTGGTTCTCTACGATGATATCTTTGGCTCCTTAGGCAATTTTGATATTTCAATAGTCGATTTTTCAAGGACGGCTCTTCGGGCTTTAGCTTTCCATCTGGGGATGTCCTAGCTGAAAGAGGCAAGACTCCATCTTTATTGGCTTCTGAACATGGTCCGTAGATACTTGGGGGGCACCGAAACTCAATGCACCTTTAAGATGATATACTACACCTACAAAAGTGGGCTAGAAAGTGTTAGCTTCAAGAACCCATTTCAAATGAGATCCTCTACCTCAAAAGTACGGTTTCGAAGCTTGGTGTTAAAATGTTGTGCTACTCTTTTCTGGTGAGCAACTACCCTTAATTCTGCTTCTTCCCTTTTCTCATTAACCAAATCGAAGGACTCAAGCAACCTTTTACGATGAGAAAGGACCTCCAATTCTATCGAGATCATGGCCTCTGATCTGTATGCCAAATCGAATGGCATATGTCCAGTCACAAACTTATGGGTCATCCTATAAGTCCACTGTGCTAGTCGAAGCTCATTGACCCAATTTCCTTTGGCTTTCGTTAACCGTTTCTTTAAGGTGGACTTGTCTTTTCGCATGTGGATATGCTATCGTTGAAAAGCTTTTTTCAATCTTGTACCGATTGCAGAAATCCTTGAACTCGATACTTTCAAACCGAGTTCCATTACCTATTATGATTTTTGGAGGTACTCCGAATGTATATATGATGTTCTTTGTCATGAAACCGATCACTATAGTCACTGAGGAAGCCATTCTTGGTTGTTTTAGGTTGTTAGATCTATCAAACCCTTGTATTAGTGACTTACATTCTATAAATAAATAAAACTGCAGTGGATGTAGGTTGGAGATTTCCGAACCACTTTAAAAATCTTAGTGTTCCCTCTATTTACTTACCGTTTTCTTCCATATCTCACTTTATTAGGTTATATTGGGTGTTGTGCCATTTTTAGGCTCAACAATTTCCTTTATACATTAGCTTCAAACCATGCTCAACCATGGGAATTCATCAATGATTCATTGATAATTGATGAGTCTGTTGATCATTGTTCATAGTACTTAGCCATTTTTCGATATTTTTCGTGTATCATCTTGCATTTGATCATCTAAGATCTTTATATCTATTTCTTCATCCTTTTGAAGTCTAGTATCATCGAATCATTGTGTGTGAAAAATCATGGATAACATTTTCCCTAAGGAATGCTTTTATTAATACAAAGCATGTTTTTAAGATACAAGCAAATTAAACCCTAAATTTTTTAGATGATTCCGCTACTATGACTGTTTCAATGGAGAATTGTATCTTTCGAAGAATATTTTAATTCCAAATAGTCATTGAGCCACACCTATCCAATCAATATAGTTTTTGTAGTTTAATGTCTGAAGTGTTCGTCTTTTCCAACGAGATTTCACCCATTCATCACAAGATGAAGTTACTTCAAGAGAATGGTGAAATCGTTGATTAATATAGATATCAATCAATAAAAGTTAGTAAATATAATATACTTATTTCCGATAAATATTTTGATTTCTATAGGAAGAACTTTAAGTGCATAAAAATATATTGATTCGTTACTAGTACACTTCCATTTTTAGGTATTTTCATCATTTATGCATATAATATTTGAAATTCAATCCATATATCATTTAATTCTAAAAGCTAAATGTTAGATTCAAAATCTATCTACATAGATATTTATTTTGTAGACATTTAAAAAAATTAATTTATAAAGTAGTTAAGAATATTAATTTTCATTTATTTTCTTAACAAATATTAAACCCTAAAATATAATAAATTAGCATATAACATATTTTTATCAACAAAAGTAATAGTTAAATTTTCATACAAATATAAAAATACATGTATCACATAACAAAAATTACTACTGAAATTTTTTTCACTACATAATCGTTTATCTTAACAAATTCACCATATAATGCATAATAAAATATATTCCTAGACAACATTTATGAAATTATTATTTTGACAACATACTACATGCGATACATGAGTATAAACTAGTATAAATTATGGAGTGAGAAGAAACTGCATCTTAAATATGTTAAGGTGTGAGGAGTCTAGTCTACATTATGGATGTAAGTTTTGGATTAGGTGCACTGATTGCGTGGTAGGAATGATGATTTCAATTTTTTTACCTTTTACTAAGTTGCAAAGTCTT
Source organism: Allium fistulosum (assembly GCA_030737815.1). NCBI lineage: Eukaryota > Viridiplantae > Streptophyta > Magnoliopsida > Asparagales > Amaryllidaceae > Allium > Allium fistulosum. The sequence continues at coordinate 1,131,841,721 of CM060906.1, read as the reverse complement.
TATTTTGTGTTTGTGTAAATAATGCTTCGTTTATACTAAATCAAATTTAGTATTTTATTAATAAAAGCAATTTTAAATATTTTATTTATTTACTTTGATTAAAATACATTTTTATTGTTAATGTATAAAATAAATTTATTAATAATTTAATTTAAATTAATTTGTTAATTTATATTAATATTATATTTTAATAAGTTCTGAAATTCATATACAAAGTATGAACATCACAATGATATATATGTATAACATATTCTCGGGGTTGATGGGAAAAATTGATCATTTTATTGTACGGTCAATAAGATGTTTAAGTGTGATATACATATATATATATGTATGTATGTATGTATGTATGTATGCGTATGTATGTATGTGTGTGTATAATAGAAACTATCATATGTGTACATAAAACAAAAATGAAATTTTTTGTCAGCCATTAAATAAATTTTATTAATTAAATTTAAAACATATAAACATATATATTATATATATTATATATATGTGTGTGTGTCTGTGTCTGTGTGAAATGAATAAATATATGAATATATAATTAAAATTATATATAATATTTCAGTTAAAATATATACTATATCCAACCATACTAGCTTTGCTAAAAAGAACTATTTACTATAACACATGTATTAAATAATATATATTTATTTAATTTTGACTATTTATAAAATTTAAAAGTTCAATTTTTAAATTTTTTTCGACTTATTCAAATATATGTATATTAAACTCGATTTTTTATTTGAATTGATGCAACCGCTATAGTTATTTTAGTTAATTTTAATTCTGTCGCATACATACATATAATTTATTTTTTGAATTCGATCTGAAGTAAATCTCATTGTTAATTTTTTTTATAAATATCAGTGCAGATGTTTATTTTATGTATATATACGAATATACATACATACATACAAACATATATATATATTATATGTTCAAAACAATAAAGATAATATATATATAATATGTTTTAATTTAAAATCAAAATCTATATTTAAAAAAATTATTTTAGAAATTATGTATGTATGTGTATGTGTGTGTGTATAATATTTTTAAAAGTTTAGTTGAACTCTTCATTAGAGACCCATCTACTTTGACTTTTTCAAAGAGTAATACACGGTGTAGGTTAATTATTATCACATGCACAATGCATGGTCTAATATCATTACTAGATCAAGTGCATTGGCAGTGGGCTTAAAAATCAATGAAATCAACAGTCATTAGTACCAATCTTCATCTACAATCAAGTAAACCTCGTTAAAAATCATTTTAATATAAGAGTAATCTTTGTATACCAACAAATCACATTTTGGAGAACTTTGACTTTTGATCGGATTTTGTAATGGATTTTTGGAGCGATTCCATACATCATTGGGTCATAGAATCATCCCTAGGTGAATGAAATTAATACCTATAATTTTTATTTTTAAAAACATGTTATTTTATTATTTGATATTCATATGCTCAAGGAATCATGGATTAGTATTATTTTGATGTTATATGATGTTGGGGTAGTCGTTTGAGATCATATCAACGATTATAATGTTGTTTAAATCGTAAAAACAATGACTTAATATAGTTAGTGATGTTCTATATGTTTTATTAGGTTAGGTGTTGTTTGATCTTGTTTTTATTTTTGGATGTTTGTATGTTTTATGTGTGCATTATTGGATTACATGCAATGTTGAAGATCGAATAGCAATTATCGGTTGCTGAAGATTCGTTGCCGAAAGCTACTTCATGTTTTGAACAATGCTCAGAGTGTCTTTTTTTGGAATGGGTAAGAGGAGAGTGACTAGATTGATGTAAAAGTGTCTAAGTTCAAAGTTTGGATCCGTAGAAGGTTTGATTATAAGAGGTTCAATCATAGTAGTATAGTCTTGGACATTCAATGAATGATCGGTTGGAGTGCATCTCCCAATTAAGTGGAATAAAGATTTGGCATAGTCAAACCTCAATAAAGGTTAGGTAAGGGTTAGTTCAGCTTTTATTTTCGAACCACCTATGTGTTCGATTAGGTGCACTAACAACACGGTGAAAATGATGAATTTAAAAAAAAACTTTATTAATTTGCACAAGGTCCTTATTTTATGTTTGTGTAATAAATACTTGTTTATACTAATTAAAATTAGTATTTTGATTAGTAAAATTGGTTTGTAATATTATATTTTAATTTCTTAAAATATTTATCTATTTTTAATGTCAGAAATATATTTAGTAATAATTTTATTTAAAAATTAATTAATTATTTTAATTTATATTTGGTACGTTATGACATTCATGATTATAATATGAATATCACAACAATATATGTGTGTGCGTATGAATATCCATGTGTGTGCGAGTGTATGTGCGTGTGTGCACGCACGTGCGTGTGCGTGTGTATACATAACCTAAACAAGGGTTCATGATAAAAATTGACTGCATTGTCCACCGATCAATAAGATGGCTAGGTGTGATATACATAATATAATATACCTTATGTGTACATGAAACAAAAAGTAATTTTTTTTGACGGCCACTAATATATATATATATATAAACACAAACATATATATACATATATGTGTGTGTGTGTATGTATATAGTATTCATTTCAAATACACATACACACACACATATTTGTAAATGATTAAAACAATTTATTTATTGTAAGAAAGTTATTAAATAAATTTAGATTTACAAATAATTAAATAATATATATAATCTATTTTATTTTCGACCGGGAATTTTTTTTCTGCAAGGCAAGTAGGTTTTTTAAATGGATCATCCACTTTTTGGCTATGAATATTTATACTAATATAAAATTCAAATTTAAAACTTTTAATTTATTCAACATTTTTTTAAAACTTCAACTACCAATCACTTAAAAAAATATTTTTTAATAATTATTTCCAATCGAAAATAAATAGGTATAGAAACAAAATAAAATTTTCAAATTTTTCTATTTCAACTAAGTACAATATTTATTAAAATCCATATATATTTTTTAAAATTATAATCAAAACTAAATTTTTTAAGTAAATATTCGAAAGTATATTTGAATACACACGCACACACATATATGTGTAAACATATACATAAATATATGTACGGATATATATTTTTCACAAAAAGAGTGATAATTTATTCAAGCAGAGCAATCATAATGATGACTCAGGCCCTCGAACCCTTGACCACTAGAATTTTTGCCTAAAGTGTCGTACCTCAAACCGCTTAAGCTAGTGCTCCTTAAAAAACAATAGGTGTACGAATATATATATATATATATATTAAGCTGAATGTTTATTTAAAATAATATTTTTAAATATTTATATATATAAACAATAAAAAAATGTTTTTTTGTTCTTGTCAGAAACAAAGATGGTTATGATAATATGTATACGTATTACTTACATTTAAAAGTGAGTGTGTGTGTGTGTGTTTGTATGTATGTATATATTTACAAAATATGTTTCTAATTTAAAATGGATTTAAACATTAAAAATTAATTTCAATTTTTAAAATAATGGCTAAGCATATTATATAACACAAGACGATTATATATATATATATAAGAGATTGTATGTATCAAAAAGTATACTTTTCTCTGAATTGACTTTGTTGAGAACTGATATGTTGTTTAAATAGTCTTTCCTTTTAGAGCACCACGGTCTCCTCCTTCTCCTTGATTTACAATGTCAAAGTGATGGCAACAATGAGGGGCTTGGCTAGAAACTAGAACTGAGAGAGCTCAAAAATTAAGTACTAATTTTGAGTGGATGCTAGGCTATTTATAGCCATCGGTCAGAACCTTTCTCTCCTCCTTTTCCTCTAGTTTGTAGGGCAAGTTTAGTTTTTATATGGCTCCTTTTGTGGCCAGCCTTGCTATGACATGGTATGGTCAATATCCTAGTTGACTTATTTTGAACCAACATTTAAATAATTCTTAGCTCCTTAAACGATCGAACCATAGTATAACTTTTACAAATCATTTTGTCTGATTTTAAGCTTGGAATGAATAATTAAAATTAGCTACATATATTGAAGGAACCGGACCAGTCGAAAGCGGATGAAATGGATAAATTCAAATTTTTATATTTTTGGATGTATTGGGCCTATAAAGTCTAAAGGGTTATTATGTTCAATTTAATATTGTTTTCAAATAAAATCTTATTTTATTTAATTTGTTTAAAAGATATTTTATTTGATTTATATTATACGTGTTATTAAGAGTATATCAAATACATTCATATGTGTATAGTAGACGTGCTACATGACATAGTTAATGTATAGGTATATAGATGTTGGGATTGCATCTATAACATATACATTCACCATTTGATGAAATATATAATATAAAATATTTGACTAGATCAATAAAATAGATTCAAATTTAAAAGGTTAGTGGTATATTTAAAGCGGCATTAATGAAAGAGTAAAAGGCAGTTAAGTGGTAATAAAGGAGAGGAAACGATGGAACTCTTCTAGCATTCATTTACTCTTTCTTTAGCGTACTTTCAAAATATTTTCAACTTATATGTAAATATATGTATATGCATGTGTGTGCGTAAATCAAAATTAATTTATGTACTAAATGAAATAAAAAAATTAAAATATTTGAATATTGATTGAGTCAATACTATAGATTCAAATTTGAATGGGTAGTGGTGCATTTAAGTAGCATTAAAGAAAGAGTAAAAGGTATTTAAGTGGCAACTAAGAAGAAGAAAAAGTGGAGATCTTTTGGCCTTTATTTAATCTTTCTTTAGATTGCTTTCAAAACATTTTAAACTTGTACGTTTGTATGTGTGTATGTATTAAATTAATTTATGTATTGAATAAAATAAGCAATTTAAAATATTAGAATAGATTTGACTAAGTCAATAAAATATATTCAAATATAAAAGTCAAAATATCTAATTTTGCCAAGTAAATAATTTTAAGTATCAAATTGAAAACTATAAAATAGCTAAATATATTTTAATTATGTAAAATAAATGTTGGTGTATATATACAATTTTATAGAATAAATAAGTAGCCAAAAATAAAATAATTTTCTTATCATTTTAAAATACATAAACCATATAAAATACACGAGTTTAAAATTTACATACAGGAATAAAGTTATCATTATTTAAATTATATATATATTAATTTCAGTTAAATAAATATATTTTTTAAATTAATACAAAAATCCAATAATTATATTTACAACAAATAAAGATTCAAAAGTATATATACTAATTCAAGCGGTTATAGGCGACAACTTTTGCACATATAAAATTGTCGTAAAATATATGGGGTCTAAGCTGCACTATCAAATGTAATTAGAATTAAAAACTGAAAATAAATAATCACCTTAAGAAGTAGCATAAGATTCACGCCTTGAATGAAGAATAACTCCTAGATCTCCAAGATCCACATTCAATCCTTGCAAGAGATGGATGAACTGTTAATACCTCGAATATTGATTTTGATGACAACAACTATATAAATATACATACTAGTGTTTTGTCAAGTTGTATAGTACATCTTGCTGAATATTACACATGTACAAAATGATTGAACTTGAAGACTGATCAGTATAAAAACCAAGAATGAAGATTAGATAATGATCAAGACTCATGAGTTTAGAGACAAAAGACTTGAAGAGCCGAAGACCCTAGTGTTTATTATAAGTCATTAGAACAAATTGTTAAAGTGCATGATAGCAGATGATCTTTATCACAAAATTTTGATATTTTAATCAAAATAAATTATTTTTATATATTTTTACAAATGTTTTATAAAAGTTTTTTTGTGTTTAAAGTATTTAAAAATCATGTTTAAAATTATTTTACAAAAATATAGAAGTTTGAAAACAATTTAAAAGAAAAATCATTTTTCATAATTGGTATGTCGGCATACCCCTCCTAGATATGTCGACATTGTGACCATTGGTTTGTTTTTTAAATTTTGAAAAGAAGTATCTTTTGGATGCACGTCTTCACGAATGGATACTTATGTTCATTCACTATATAAAGTTGAGTGCAAATGAAAATTTTTAACTAATTTTTCATTTCCTTCTTACTCCTTACCCTCTTGTTCTATTTCTTGAAACTACTTTCAATATTCTTCAAAATCTACATAGAATCAATCTGTACTCTACTAGATTGATTCTCTACAAATTATATACTATTTTGGAAGCATTCTCTCTACAAACTCAAAGATCAAACCACTATCAAAAGGGTTATAGGATATCTTGTATCCCAAGCACAACTGTTTGTATTTGAAAATCAATAACTCTACTCTTATTTGTTTGGAAGTGCTTGTTGCTCGTTCAAATCAAGCGGTTGTATTTAGTTACCCATCTAAATCTTTACATCTATTGTTAGAAATCAAGCGAGGAGCCTAGAATAGTCTGATCCAGTTGTATGCCCTAATATATTTATAACCACTATTAAGGAGGTGAGGTGGCAATTGATGTTTAAACAATTATTTATGCACGCTTTAATTTCCAAATGCTACGAGCGGTGAGCTTTTGTGCAGTAAAAAATTAAAAGTATCCACCATGAACCTATATGTCATAACTCACAGTGGAAGCGATGAAATATAGTACATAAATACATGTATAAAATGATAAACATAATATGAGACATGAATGATCGAAAACTGAAAAAATCATAAATATTAAATAAACCATAGTACATGAACCTTTAATACATAGAAATTTACTAGAAAAAAAAAGCTAAGGACAATACATGGTCTCATATACATAACATGTCTATCATGCATAAAAATATTGATGATAGTGCATCGGTAAAAGATAAGTGATCTCCAAAACTGCCAATGTTCCTTCATCATGCTAGAGCTAGATCCTCAATACCAACTCTCAACTTACTTGTAACGACCCGTATTCTACGTATCGAAAGATCATAGAATATGTATATTATTTACATATGAAGTCGTATGATTCTAATATTTTGAGAAATGGCTCATAGGGACATTTCCTACATCCATGATTTTTAATGAATTTCTATGTGACCAATTTGACCCTGTAAATAACAAATAGACTATAACTTTTGATAGAAACCGAGTTAGGGTCTGAAACTACTTCCATTGGATCCGTATGATGGTTTCCCTTTTCGAAAAGTTTCATATAAAGAAAACGGACCTACCATTTTGAGTTAGGATTGTTTTAAGTTTTCATTAATTTTGAGCAGCTTTAGTGGATAATAAGGGTCATTAGCAACATGGTCCATGACCCATTTTGGGATTTGATCATGTGGACGCTGATGGAACATCACTTCCATCATTTCACAACTCCCAAAATAGGTTAAAACCTCCATTAATCATTTTTCTACCAAAAAAGCAACCTTAAAATCCACTTTAATTAGCCAAATCACAACATAAAGAGGAGATTAGCATGATCTGCACTTAGAATTAAGATTTGTTGTTGGAGGAGGTTTGGAATCCATGCTTGCTGCTATTCATAGGCGGATTTGTGGATTTACTTGGATTGAGGTGAGTGATTGGTTCTCACACTTACTAATTAGGATGTTTTACATCCTTAATGATGCCATAAAAATTATTTAAAAATATTAGAAATGTTTTTACACCATTTTATACCACATGTATGAATTTTGATGATTTGAACTTAATTTGCAGAAACATGTTTTATGGGTCCCTAATCATGTTCTTAAGAATCCTAACCTTCAACTTAGATTTAGATTTCTTTAAAATGGTATATTTTGATGTTTGGATGTTGTTATTGCTTATCCACAATGAATGTATAGTTGTTCAATGTTTGCATGTTTGAAAACGCCGATCAATAGCGAATTAGGTAAGTAGGAGTTATGGGTCGGTGATGACCCATAAAATATACCCAAATTGGATGCGATCGATTCGAGGCAACAAGGAAGGCCTCAAAAGGGGGCATACCAAGTTTTGAGTCATCTTGAGTTGGCGTGATCGAGTTATGGGTCTCCAAAGGATGGGTCAGTGGTAGTTTAAAATGATGGGTCGGTGGAGCTTCCAAATGCTATGGTTCGGTGATGCTTCCAAATGCTATGGTTCGGTGATGCTACCAAATGCTATGGTTTGGTGACGCTTTAAAGCTATGGGTCGGTGATACTTCAAAGCTATGGGTCGGTGGAGCCAAGATCTCACGAATTTTGGCTAAGTCCCATGGGTCGGTGATGACCCATGGGAGTTCTCTGAAAATCGGTCAAGTCCCATGGGTCGATACCGACCCATAGGAATTAATCCAATAAGGGAACGGCCCATAAGGGAGTTTGGGAGAACCAGTAGGAGCTCAAGTGTGGTGTCTTGGATCGGTGGTGATCGCTCGATGGCCATGGGTCGGTGGGGATCGTTCGGTGGCTATGGGTCAGTAATGATCCATGGGTTTTATCCCATACTTGATGATATTGATATAGGGTGACAAGGAAGGTCCTATAAGGCTACATTTCAAGTTTCAGATCATTTGGAATTCGTATGTTCGAGTTATGGCCATTTGATGATGGATTGCTATACTTTGAGAGGTTGAGTAAGTGACGATGAGTCGGATTGAGGGGACTATTGGAGGCAAGTTATGGGATGCATGATGACACTTGTGACTTATGATGGCTATCTAGAGTAGTTCCTAATCGTAGCGACTTCAGACGGGAGTTGTATGGATAGTTCCGGGATGAGCTCTGTTGTGGATGCCATGTGCAAAGGGATTATTGATATTCATAGGTTTTGAAGTATACTCGTAAAACAAGGGTATGTGTGATGATTTCCGTTAGGGATATGGTGGCCCCTGGATACTTCACTCGGGGATGCGATTGCCCTTGGATCACATGATGTTTAGACCCGTAGTACCCTGGATCGCATACGATAGGTGTTCTAGTTTCCTAGCCGACTGAGTGGCAGGGATTCGTGTATCGAGAAACCGAGATGTTGAGTAATCTCTGACGAGGTCACATGAGTATCATATATCCAATGCACTGAGCGAGTGAATGTGAGGATGGTTGATGGATGCTATGTTTTCTTGATTGTTCTATCACCTTAGGGATATCACACTATGTAAATATTACCGATGACGATATCTAGACACCCTTAGTACCTTGATACCCAGTACACCCATGATTACTATCATAGAGTAGCGTATATCCTTTATATGTGCTAACTCTGTGAATGCAGGAACAGATCGGGTATGATTTTCTATACCATTTGTTCTAGTTTATTGCCTTTATAGTATTTAATATTTCTATCGCTCACACCAGACTATTGTCTAACCTGGAGTTTTATTCTTTGAATCCTATTTCTCTGGGTACTCTTAAATGAGTAGATTAGAGATTTCAGGTCTGGTGAGCACATGGAGTTAGACAGGTGGCGAGCAGGAAGCTATTCCCGTATTATTATATATACTCATTTGCTATTCTACTGCCCAGTACTATGGAGCTTGCTAGTGCCTTACTATTTAGAGACAGTTATTTATGAGTTACCATCTGATGTATAACTCTATCTCTTATGCTATTTACTGTATGGATCTAAATACTCTAATGTTGTGATTCATTCGGTTATTTACCGTCTCACCTATTTTATATCTAAGATGTTTTGCTATTATATTTTATTAGATGTGTTGTGAGATATATGACAGGTTCTGTGATATGTTATTTACTTTCCAATTACTGATGATCGTCCTACATCAACTGAGCACCACTACAGCGCACTTGTACAGGTATACTGGGTGTCGGCGGTGTAGGGTGGCCATCAAATACTGGGTGTCCTACATCAACTGAGCACCACTACAGCACACTACAGCTTAGTGTCATTGTTTAACCTAAAGGGCACCGTTATCCAGTAGAGATAGGGTAGGAGTTCTCGTTTTAGAGTGGATCGAGAGAGTGGGTATATATACGAGAGCATGTACTCGTTATATATTTTGGTTTTCAAAACTATATAGTATATAAGTCATACTGCACACGCGAGTACTACTTAAGCAGAATTGCTTATAGAGATATTGATTGTCCTTATTACATATTGAACGATGAGTCGCAAACAAGGAACGTTGTTAGGAACTCCATCTTTGGAATCGAGGAAGGAGCTGGCTCGGGAGCTGCTAATCCCGATTTGCAAACCATGTTTAATACTATGATGAGGAACATGTTGCAGAATGCTCAAGTGGCTGCTCCAGATGTTGCTGAGGGTGGTGCTCCAATGCAGGCGCCCAGAGCCGATTTCGCTAAGTTGAACAAGGACTTTGCTAGTTTTGATGGCCATCTATTCCAAGGAACCGAGTCGACAATGGAAGTGTAGGATTGGATCAATATCTGTGAAAGGATTTTCGACACCTTAGAGCTGGATGGTGCTATGAAGAGGAGGTTAGATCGCGTCAGCTTCAGGAAAGGGCGATGAACTGGTGGAACGCCGTGAAGGTTGGTACACCCGATAATCAGTTCACTTGGGATCGGTTCAAAGCTTGTTTTGAAGAGAAGTTTATCCTGGCTGCTCAGAAGTCGGTCTTGTTCCGCAAATTTGCGGATCTGAAGCAGCGAGGTATGACAGTCTCCGAATATGCAGCTGAGTTTGATGCTTTGTCGAAGTATGGGACGTCTTTCATCAACACTCCACTAAAGAAGAGCGAGAAGTTCATTATCGGCTTGGATGATCACTTTGGAGAGAAGCTTGTGAGCTATATTTATGAGACTTTCGAGACGTTAGTCGAGAAGGCACCGAGGCATGAGAGTATTTATCCAAAGCCGAAAGTCGTTGTTTCTAAGGAAGAGCCAAAGCCGCAATCGAGCAGAGGAGGCAAGAAGAAATGGAATAACAAAAGGAAGCAGTTTCAGAACAAGGATGGCCAGAAGAAGAAATTCAAGTGGAGTCTGACTTGCTTTAACTGCTTGGAAAAAGGTCACTATAGTAGAGACTGCAAATCTGAAGGAAGAAAGTGCTTCAATTGTGACAAGCTTGGGTATATCAAGAAGGATTGTCCAGAATTGCCTAAGCAGAAGCAGGTGGTGAAAGAATATGCTAAAATGCCATTCCAACTTCGTCGAATGCTCCATCGGTGAAGAGAAGGGGAAAGACATCATTATTTAAGGTATGTTTTCCATTTATGATGTTCAATATGAGTTTTATTTGATACTGGTGTTTCACATTCCTCCATATCAAGTGACTTAGTAGATAGATTGGGATTGAGACCTGAAATAGTTGACCGACCTTTGATTGTGACGAACCTTGTTGAAGGCTCCACTAGCCTGTGTATGGTTTTTCATGGTTTGGTCCTATTGAGTCATGGATTCTCTTTTGATTGTGATTGTTTTGTTTTGGGTTCCGTTGGGTTAGGTATCATTCTAGGGATGGATTGGCTTCATAGATATGGAGTAGTGGTGTATTGTGAGAGGTAGTCGGTGATGATAGGGATGGATGATGGGTGGAAGGTAGTGTTAGGCTGCCTACCGGATGATGAGGTTATAGTGAGCTTTCTATATTCGCTCGATATCCCGCAGAATGAGTTGTCGACGGTACCGATTGCTAGGGAGTATCCGGACATATTCGAGGAGGTGACTGGACTTCCGTCACACAGAAGGATCGAATTCCATATTGGTTTAGTTAAGGATGTTGGACCGATAGTGAGGCCGTTGAGGAGGATGGCACCCAGAGGGCAAAGAGAGCGTAAGGTGCAAGTGAATGACCTTTTGCGAAAAGGGTTGATTCTTAGAAGTATATCTAAGTGAGGGCACTGATAGTATTCGCCACAAAGGCAGATGGCTCCTCTAGATTATATGTTGATTACCGTGAGCTGAATAAAATAACAAAAAAGAACAAGTATCCACTCCTACATATTGATGACTTGTTCAATCAGCTTCATGGTGCCAGAATATTTTCTCAATTGGATATCGCGACCGGATTTCACCAACCGAGAGTAGCGAAGAAGAGTGTGTCGATTATCGCATTTCGTATGCCATTTGGTTTCTATAAGTGGTTGGTTATGGCGTTCGGGCTAACGAATGTGCCAACATACTTTGTTGATCTCATGAACAACATCTTCCGGGGTCAGCTAAATAAATTCGTGCTTGTGTTCGTCGATGATATTTTTGTCTATTCACGGATAGAGGAAGAACACAAGACACATTTAAAGATTGTGCTAGAGGTGTTGAGAAAACACCAACTGAAGGCAAAGTTTTCTAAATGTCACTTCAGAAGGAGCAAAGGTGCGATTCTTGGGTCACGTTGTTTTTGAGTAGGGCATTGTCATTGATCCTGTAAAAGTCGCAGCGTTCAAGACTAGACTAGACCCAAAAATGCTACAGATGTGAGAAGTTTCTTGGGGTTAGCTGGATATTATAGACGATTCATCCAAGACTTCTTTAAGGTGGCAGCACCGTTGACTCACTTGACGAAAAAGAATCAGACTTTTACTTGGGATGCGTGATGTGAGCAGGCATTTGTGAGTCTGAAAGAAAAGTTGACGAGTGCATCAGTATTGATAAATTCCGAGCAGAAACGAGGAGATGACGGTATACATTGATGCTTGTGATAGCAGATTGGTTGAGGTATTGATGTAGAGGGGCAAGGTTGTTGCATATGCTAGTCGACAGGTGAAGCTACGTAAGAAGAAATACTCGACCAATGATTTAGAGTTGACAGTGATTATATTTGCGCTGAAGATTTGGAGGCGCTATCTTTTAGGAGAGAGATTCGAGCTGTTCACCGACTATAAATCATTGAAGTACCTCTTTTCATAGAAATACCTTAGTGTTCGCCCAGCAGCGAGGGTTAGAGTTCCTAGCCTCCTATGATTTTGATATTGCATATACACCGAGAAAAGGTAATGCAGTTGTTGATGCCTTAAGTAGGAGACATGCCAACTTGGGAGCTATGTTCCTAGAGTGGACGCAGTTAGCGTATATTGCTAGTTATGATTTCCGACCGAGATGCAAGCTAGAGCCAGAGATGCTGGCAAGCTTGACTATCAGACCTACTCTTATTGAGCGGATTGGTACTAGTCAGAGGCGCCATGCCAGATTAGCTGAGATCATTTTTAAGATTGAAGCAGGAGTAGAGTCTGAGGATAGGAGACCGTACGGACTCGATCGAGATGGTTGGCTCCGTAAAGATGGGAGATTATTTGTTCTTGATGTCAATGGGTTGAGGGATGAGGTGCTCAGAGAGTGCCATCATTCAAGATTGACTATACATTTCGGTGGTAATAAATTTTACCGTGATAAGAAGCAGACCTACTATTGGGAATGGATAAAGAAAGACGTTGGGACATTCATCTCAAAATGCGTAAACTGCCAGTTGGTTAAGGCAGAGCAGAAGAAGCCTAATGGTTTGATGCGACGGCTAGAAGTTCCCAAGTGGAAATGGGAACAAGTATCGATGGACTGCCAAGGACTCGAGTAGGGTACGACAACATTTGGATCATAGTCGATCGATTAACCAAGAGGGACATATTTATACCCATTAAATCAAGTAGAACGGTGGCCAAACTGGCCGGACTGTATGTGAAATGGATAGTACGATTCCATGGTGTGCCAAAAAGCATTGTGAGTGACTGAGATCAGTTATTCACTAGTGGGTTTTGGAATAGCTTACAGGAGGCGTTGGGTACAGAGCTGCACCTCAGCACAGCTTATAACTCTCAAACTAATGGCCAAACTGAGAGAGTAAATCGTATCTTAGAGGATCTCTTACGTGCTTGCGTACTGGACTTTGGATGCTCGTGGGATGATCACTTACATCTTATTGGACTCGCATACAATAACAGTTATCAGTCTAGCATCGGTATGGAACCATTCGAGGCATATATAGTCGACCATGCGACACTCCTTCTTGTTGATGGGAAGCGGGCGAGAAACTGGTACTTAGGCAATATATGATTAGAGAAACATCGAAAAAGATCGAGGTCATTCAACAATGGATTAAAGTTGCCTAAGACAGACAGAAAAGCTACGCTGATAGGAGATATCGAGATTTAGAGTTCTCTTTCGGCGACATGATATTTTTTAAGATCTCTCCATTGAAGACTATCATTCCGTTTGGTAGTAGAGGAAGTTGGCACCGAGATTTGTTGGTCCTTTTTAGATATTAGAGAGGATTAGGAACCTTGCATACAGAATCGACTTACCTCAAAGAATGGCGGGAGTGCACAATGTCTTCCACGTCTATCATTTATGGAAATTTGTGCATGACTCATGCGTAACTATCACATCGGATCAACTATGTAACGACCCGTAAATTTCAACTGTTTTAATAACGTAATTAGTTGAAATTTTGTGAAATTTTAAACGATAAAATTTTGAAATATAAATTTGATATTTGGAATGCGTTTAATTAAACATAGCAAACTGTATACTTTCGTCCGAAAATATGAAAGTTTATTTCGCGCGTAATTTCACTTCAATTTAATCAGTTAAAAAGCGTTGAAAATAAATGTTTTCAAAACCAAAATATTTTTACATAGAAAAATTCTAAACCATCTTCTGAGCAAGATGTCAGTTTATCGTTTTTCCAAATTCGGACATCTTTGGCTCCGTCGATCTTATTTTTCTGTGTTTTCTTGCATTTTCCGCTATTAGAAAATTCAAATTTTTATAATTCAATCATACCGTCGATATCTGTATACCGTTTTGATCGTCTCGTTGTGCTGATCTTGGCGATATATTTACTTATGTGTTTTGGTATCTGAAACGCGGCGGAATCCGCATAATCGATAACCTTATCGGTAACCAGCTTGGGAAAATGGTCTGACATCATTTCGTATTCCACCATTTACATTGGTATTCTAACTGTTCACAACTTTTGGCCTTTTCATTTTCCAACTTTTGCTCTACATACCTAGCTTCTGTTCATTCTGAAGAAAAATAATAATAATTTATGAGATTCGTATATTTACTTTGGAGAAACCAGGCGTCATCTTCTTCCTTGCGAACCGCTTGTTCACTTGTTCTTACCACCGATCCACTTCTTCCCCTCTGACCTTCCCCTGGCCTTCCACGCAACTCCACCTCCATGAGCAGCCTACCTCGCCTAACCGCTACCGACTTGTCCTCCGTTAGGCCCCAACCGTCCATCAGTTTACACACTGGCTGCATAACACCCAAATGACCATCCTCTTCACTCACTGACCGCATCTCCTCCTCCCTGCCGTCCAGCACTGGCCCACGGCAGCCACTCTGGTCCCAACCCGCCTGACAGCTTCCACAGCTCCGGCCTGCCATTTCCAAGTGCCGAACTCCTTCAATGCACGTGAACCACGCGCCCACCTTCAAACTGATCCGGCCTCCATTCGCCCAGCCCCAACCTACCACAACCCAACATACGCCAACACCCTCCTCCGTTCGCACTCGCAACCCACCACTCGCGCCAGCCATGGCCGTGGCCACCTTCTCCTGTCCCTCCGCCCACCTCCCATCTCGCCTCGTATCGAGCGTCCGAACCTCCATGCTTGTGCCTTCCACCAAATCAGCTGTCACCTTCCACCTCCACTACCTCCGCCATCAACCAAGAACCCACCACATAATGCCACCGCCCCATCACCTTCAACAGCCGAAACAAGCATAGCCGGCCTCTCTTCTTACATGAGGTAAATGTATTATTAGTATGTAAATGTTGTTCTATAAACTATTTATATAATATGGGCACGTATTTACTTTAAAGATATAAAAGTGTTGTATAAATAAGTTTTAGCAATGTTAGTTTTATAACTGTTTCTATATTTTGTACATATCTATACGTACAATATGCAAGTTTGTGTAAACTATAAGTGTACTGACATGCGTGAAGGATAAAATACAAGAGGATAGTGATATGTTGCCTGTTATGAAAAATATTAGTAAAGGTTCATATTTTATAAGCTTACATATATTTTATACTCTTATAACTTTGGATCTGTTGTTTTTGTTTTTATATAACAGTTCAAATATATTTGTATACTTTGAAAATGTAATTGTTCAATATGATTGTTTTCAAGTAACCGTTATAGGAACAGAAAGGTTGTCCTATACATCTCTGTATAGTTTGTAAATGTATACTTGCTTTGTATAAACTGATTTTTATAAACAATGGTAGGTTCTAGTTTATATAATATAGGATTTGTGGTACATGTTTTATATATTATAGCTTATTTTGTAAAGGTTGGTTCCGGAATATACATATATTATAAGATCGATCAGTTAATACATAGGTGACTTCGGCCGTACTGTCTATTTTTAAAGGTGTATTTGTTTTCAAGTTATTGCGTACATACATTATACTATAAATTATATAGGTTTCCCAAGTTTCGTACATTTTAATTTTTGAATCTGGTTTTAAGTTTTGTGTAGATGTGTTTCTATCTTATTTTATATTATATATATTGGTACTTTGATTTCAAATTTGCCTACAGATATATATATATAATTTTAATTAGTTTCAAAGTTTATATTGGTTAAGAAAATAATAGTATATATATATATGTTTTGTTTTAGTATTCATCAAGCCGTTTCTGATTTATTTTCATCAATATATCAGCTTGCCCATCAAATTCTGGTCTATCTAGCTTTGCTTTGAAACTCGTGCTTGGATTCGTAACTCAATTTCAGTATCCGTATCAGTGTACGTATCCGTGTCATCTCCCGTTCTATCTAGCCTCGAAAGGTGAGCACTCACTCACGATTAACGTTCTTTTATTTATTAGATTTGATTTCAATTGAAACGACAATTGAAATATGCTGCTGTTAGTTAATTACACTGTTTTATATGCTATTACCTGTATTAGTTCACCTGTGACATCTGACACCATTATCTGTTAATTATTTATGCGATGATAATACAGTTGGCTGATAATTGATTGATTGTTGATGTTTATATTGGATGTTAAATTATTAATGTTAAAATGATAAATAGTATGCAATTGAAATTGATATAGAATAGTTAAATGTTAAATTTGATTAAATGACATTTGTATAATATGACCCATTTAACTGTCAAAATTTATTGACACGTAGGATTTGTTTAATTACATCTTGAACCACTGAATGTATGTTGTTAAATTGATGATGAATGAAATTGTAAATAAATGACAAGTGAAAACCGTAATGTAATAATCTTTAATCTACATGAAATGATAGTGTAGATTCTAGAAATAATTATATTAATTCGTACAAATAACAATGCGAATTAATACGGTTATTTCGAGATTATTTGAATTGATTATTGGATTGATATTGATTGTTGTTATTGCTTGTTTATTTACTTTGACACCATCCCAGTTATCACACCGCAAGTTCCCTTGTTATGCTTTGATTTTGAATTGAATTGGAATCGGGTTGAAATGATAAATACCCAAATTTAAACTTTGACCTAGGATAGAGAATTAAATAAAAACCCGATTGGTCAATAATTTGATTTAAAAATAAAAGAAGATTTTATTTGAATAAATAATATGGTTTTGAAATGAAATAGAAATTTGAATTTTTAATGAAAGGAAAATGTTACTATTTAATAATCTGAAACAAAATATTAACAATGTAATTGATGAAAGAATGTTGTTGAATTTGAGAAATGATTGAATTAAGTTTGAAATTATTAAACTTTGAAATGATTTAATAATTAAGTTGAAAATTATAATTAAGTGAAATTATTAAACTTTGAAATGATTTAATAATTAAGTTTGAAATTATAAGTGAGTTTGAAATTATTAAACTTTGAAATTATTTAATAATTAAGTTTTGAATTATTTAATAATTAAATAAGATTGAATGATTTAATGATCAAATTGAATTGAATTCTTTAATAAGAGAAATTGAACTTTTGAATAAGTGAATTTACTTTGTAAATAATTGAAATTGAGTTTCCTTTATTAATTAAGTTTTGGAAAATTATTTAAGGAAGTAAATAAGTGAGATTGACTTTCTTTAACAAGAAATGAAAATGTGATATTTTTGGAATCAATGTAAGACTTGTAATTGAAAGAATTGATTTGACGAATTGAATTTAATTCAAAATTTTAAGTTTTGATTTAATGAAGTTGAACTTAAGGAATTGATTTAATGAATTGGAAATTAAATAGAATTGATTTGAGTGACAAATTTACTTAACGAATATTAAATGAAATCGATAACTGAATTTAAATTGATTTGAATGTAGATTTAATCATTTAAATGATTTCGGAGTGAAATTAATATACGAACTTGAATCAATATTCGAATGGTTTTAAATAAAATTTGAATTTGAATTATAAGATTTTGAAATGGTAATTTGGAAGTTTTTGAAACGGAAATTTGGAAATTGGTTTTGAAAGACAAATGAAATGTTGATTTATAAACTCTGATTGAAATTAAATTTGATTTGGTTTTGAATTATATTAAATGATCAATCGGTGTAATAATTACGGAAGTTATTAAAGAGACCGGAATTCGGTTATGGATACACTCTCTATCTAAACCGAAAACCACTTTAATAACTATACGCGGAGTGATGATCCAGAATGAAGTGGTTGGAATGATGTACGCGATGATTGAAGAAAGTGAACGATAATGGATAGCCTTGACACTTGTGTCAAATTGGAAATGACTAAAACAGGATCTGTGCCGGGCCAATGGAGGATTAGCTACCTCAAGTGGACACACTTCTTCGAACTACTTATAATTGTTGTCGATTGGTGCACCCTTGATTTTGGGAGTGTTGTTTCACGGTGTTGCGGGCGCTGCGGCGTTGCGTTCTCACCAGTCCGGATCAAGCGAACGGTAGTATCACTACCTTGGGTATTGCCTCATGTGCCTTGTCATACTTGTATTCCATTTATTCGCGACCACTACGATTTTGATTTGTACCTTGAGTATATGGATTGCCCTCTGGTGACTTCCGGTTTTGGGGAAACTACGGTCTTGTATATGCTTTTGGGAATAAAAATGTGTTAAGGGTGGAATGGGCCATGACTTAACGCTATTTTGATATCTTTTTATATTACTGATAGACATTATCTACTTATCGTACACTACTACATAGTAGATAGTTTAACGGATCCTTAAAGGATGGTTATTCCAAACATCCTTTGAGTTACTTGTATTTCAATTGCTATTTCACTTTAGTTGGATTTATTGATATAAGAATGTTAATCCTGACTCGAGTGTCTTGTATTTTTGCTTTACGCTCGGGTCAGACCTGAGTGTACCAGTATTCGAGACTCACCTTTGGAGTTGGAGCTTTGCTTGAAGATCCAGCCATCTATTCTGCTTTCAGCATTCGATGATTCCAGTGATGTATTCTGATTTGTATCTGATGTATCGTATTACTCTTCCGTTGTATCTGTTTTAACTCTGATGTAACTCATATATTTCTATAGTAGCTTCATGAACTACTATCTCTTTTATTTCCGCTGCACTTATTACTCTGTGTCTGTGATCTGTAATTATTTATTTACTGTATATGTTCAGTTTTGCGAAATTTAAATTAACAACGCGGTATTTTGAGCAATTCAACTCCAGCATGAGTGTCTACCTATACACTTATAATGGATGCGAATGGTCCAAAATGGCGGGTCGTTACAGTTGGTATCAGAGCTTTGGTAGCTCTAGGCAAAACTTAACATATAGGGTAAATGTATTTACAGAATCACTCTCATTCGAGTTTCAATCTCTTCCATTGACTCAATTCCTTTGAATTTTGGAACGTTCTCCTCGGTTTCGAAATTCATTCGTGTCCTTCACTATTCGTCTTCTTTCAATTCTGGAGCACCCCATAACTCCATTTTGAATGATATCTATAGTAGATCGGCGGTCTCGCCAATCTTTGAATGATTTTAAAAGGGTGAAACTCCTTTACAATAAGCATTGATTTACCGGAGATTTCTATATCCTCGGTTTACGATGCTATCTATTTCCTGCTATACCTGAATTCTATTTCTTGAGATCGAATGTCGATTTACCTCGAAATTCCACATTGATCTTATTCTTGAAGTCACGGTTGACCCGGTTAAGGTTACCCGCGATTTATATAATTTATCAATCTTCCTACTTTGTTATTTAATCATCGCGTCTTTGTTCAAACCTATCTTCGAATCGAAATTCTCTTTGATTTGAGTCTATCAAAAATTTGAATCCCTATCCTTGCTTTGAAATCCATTATTGTATCGTTAAGTGAGGAAGTGTATTGAAAATTAATTTTAAAATATCGTTTTCAAATTTGATAAATAAAATAAAAGTTTTGTATGATTATATTATATATAAATATAAGTTTTCTAGAATTAAATTGTTAATGAATTTGTTGTCAGAAATAATAATATTTGATTTTCATTTATTGTTTTGTAAACCATTGACTATTGCATAAATATATATAAATGAATTTATAAACTTGGTTATAAATTGATGGGAATTCGAAATGAATTTAATTCAGAAATTTGAGAAATTATTGGTTTCCGGTGATTTCCAACTTTGGGTTTAAATTTTTAATGCATATTATATAAAAGATTTTCGAATAGAAATGGTTTCCAAAGAATTTTAAAATGTCGACATCAGTGCTCTTCTCTTTTGTCGCTGGAAAATAATTTCGGTGATGGCGGCCGCATCATCGACATTCATTTTCGAGTTTCGAAGTGGAGATACTATTCTGTAGCTTTGCTACGGTTCTGTTTTGAAAATATTTTGATTTGAATTTCTTCAGTATAATTTGATTTATATATATAGGTATCTTATTTTAAAATTTAATTTGATTTGATAAAAATATTATATATATCTCTAAATTGTTTAAAGTCAATCGGAAATCTAATTCTTAAATTTTGTTAAAGGATGATTTTAATTATAAATAAAACCAAAATTGGAATAAATATTTAAACTTGAATAATTGAATTGGGAAAATGTTATTTGTATATTGTTCAACTGCATTCTAATACAACTTACCTAAATCATTCAGAAGTTGAATATGTAATTGGATAATATATAAGATAAATTGAATTTATAAATAAAATATGAGTGTTTATAATAAATGTTATACACTAAATTTTGATTATAAAGATGTCAATATAGTTAGATAGGATAATAAGTAAAACTTAGTTAATAATGAAATAAATTTGTTTTGAAAGAATTAATAAATTGAAATTTGATCAACTTATGAAAATACCTTGAATTTAAAAGCAATTAGTAAATATAAATTAATTTAAATCGGAACTTTTATGGTTTAAATTAATATGGGTTAAATATATGTGATTAGATATATTAAGTAGAATAAATTTATAATAATTTGGAATTAAAGAATTTAATCTGTTGAAAATAAAATATGATTATAATAAAAGACTATTCAAATTTATGGTTTTAGAAATTGTAAATTTAAGATAATTGGATAATAAGATAATGAATTTAGAAATAGTTGAGATTGATTTTAGTGAAATCAAATGGATTAAATCAATTATTCAATATCAATTAATTTAAACTTGAATTTATATGGTTTAAATTAAATGTTATTGTATATTTCAAATCTGCTTTTCTTTCTGGTTGTTTCTATTCTCCTACCTCGTTCCTTTTTGGGGACGAAAAGTTTTGAGTGGGGGAGAGTGTAACGACCCGTAAATTTCAACTGTTTTAATAACGTAATTAGTTGAAATTTTGTGAAATTTTAAACGATAAAATTTTGAAATATAAATTTGATATTTGGAATGCGTTTAATTAAACATAGCAAACTGTATATTTTCGTCCGAAAATATGAAAGTTTATTTCGCGCGTAATTTTACTTCAATTTAATCAGTTAAAAAGCGTTGAAAATAAATATTTTCAAAACCAAAATATTTTTACATAGAAAAATTCTAAACCATCTTCTGAGCAAGATGTCAGTTTGTCGTTTTTCCAAATTCGGACATCTTTGGCTCCGTCGATCTTATTTTTCAGTGTTTTCTTGCATTTTCCGCTATTAGAAAATTCAAATTTTTATAATTCAATCGTACCGTCGATATCTGTATACCGTTTTGATCGTCTCGTTGTGCTGATCTTGGCGATATATTTACTTCTGTGTTTTGGTATCTGAAACGCGGCGGAATCCGCATAATCGATAACCTTATCGGTAACCAGCTTGGGAAAATGGTCTGACATCATTTCGTATTCCACCATTTACATTGGTATTCTAACTGTTCACAACTTTTGGCCTTTTTATTTTCCAACTTTTGCTCTACATACCTAGCTTCTGTTCATTCTGAAGAAAAATAATAATAATTTATGAGATTCGTATATTTACTTTGGAGAAACCAGGCATCATCTTCTTCCTTGCGAACCGCTTGTTCACTTGTTCTTACCACCGATCCACTTCTTCCCCTCTGACCTTCCCCTGGCCTTCCATGCAACTCCACCTCCATGAGCAGCCTACCTCGCCTAACCGCTACCGACTTGTCCTCCGTTAGGCCCCAACCGTCCATCAGCTTACACACTGGCTGCATAACACCCAAATGACCATCCTCTTCACTCACTGACCGCATCTCCTCCTCCCTGCCGTCCAGCAATGGCCCACGGCAGCCACTCTGGTCCCAACCCGCCTGACAGCTTCTACAGCTCCGGCCTGCCATTTCCAAGTGCCGAACTCCTTCAATGCACGTGAACCACGCGCCCACCTTCAAACTGATCCGGCCTCCATTCGCCCAGCCCCAACCTACCACAACCCAACATACGCCAACACCCTCCTCCGTTCGCACTCGCAACCCACCCACTCACGCCAGCCATGGCCGTGGCCACCTTCTCCTGTCCCTCCGCCCACCTCCCATCTCGCCTCGTACCGAGCGTCCAAACCTCCATGCTTGTGCCTTCCTCTAAATCAGCCGTCACCTTCCACCTCCACTACCTCCGCCATCAACCAAGAACCCACCACATAATGCCACCGCCCCATCACCTTCAACAACCGAAACAAGCATAGCCGGCCTCTCTTCTTACATGAGGTAAATGTATTATTAGTATGTAAATGTTGTTCTGTAAACTATTTATATAATATGGGCACGTATTTACTTTAAAGATATAAAAGTGTTGTATAAATAAGTTTTAGCAATGTTAGTTTTATAATTGTTTCTATATTTTGTACATATCTATACGTACAATATGCAAGTTTGTGTAAACTATAAGTGTACTGACATGCGTGAAGGATAAAATACAAGAGGATAGTGATATGTTGCCTGTTATGAAAAATATTAGTAAAGGTTCATATTTTATAAGCTTACATATATTTTATACTCTTATAACTTTGGATCTGTTGTTTTTGTTTTTATATAACAGTTCAAATATATTTGTATACTTTGAAAATGTAATTGTTCAATATGATTGTTTGCAAGTAACCGT
The DNA here is from genome assembly GCA_030737815.1 of Allium fistulosum. Lineage (NCBI taxonomy): Eukaryota > Viridiplantae > Streptophyta > Magnoliopsida > Asparagales > Amaryllidaceae > Allium > Allium fistulosum. The sequence continues at coordinate 1,131,818,466 of CM060906.1, read as the reverse complement.
TATAGGAACAGAAAGGTTGTCCTATACATCTCTGTATAGTTTGTAAATGTATACTTGCTTTGTATAAACTGATTTTTATAAACAATGGTAGGTTCTAGTTTATATAATATAGGATTTGTGGTACATGTTTTATATATTATAGCTTATTTTGTAAAGGTTGGTTCCGGAATATACATATATTATAAGATCGATCAGTTAATACATAGGTGACTTCGGCCGTACTGTCAATTTTTAAAGGTGTATTTGTTTTCAAGTTATTGCGTACATACATTATACTATAAATTATATAGGTTTCCCAAGTTTCGTACATTTTAATTTTTGAATCTGGTTTTAAGTTTTGTGTAGATGTGTTTCTATCTTATTTTATATTATATATATTGGTACTTTGATTTCAAATTTGCCTACAGATTTATATATATAATTTTAATTAGTTTCAAAGTTTATATTGGTTAAGAAAATAATAGTATATATATATATATATATTGTTTTAGTATTCATCAAGCCGTTTCTGATTTATTTTCATCAATATATCAGCTTGCCCATCAAATTCTGGTCTATCTAGCTTTGCTTTGAAACTCGTGCTTGGATTCGTAACTCAATTTCAGTATCCGTATCAGTGTACGTATCCGTGTCATCTCCCGTTCTATCTAGCCTCGAAAGGTGAGCACTCACTCACGATTAACGTTCTTTTATTTATAAGATTTGATTTCAATTGAAACGACAATTGAAATATGCTGCTGTTAGTTAATTACACTGTTTTATATGCTATTACCTGTATCAGTTCACCTGTGACATCTGACACCATTATCTGCTAATTATTTATGCGATGATAATACAGTTGGCTGATAATTGATTGATTGTTGATGTTTATATTGGATGTTAAATTATTAATGTTAAAATGATAAATAGTATGCAATTGAAATTGATATAGAATAGTTAAATGTTAAATTTAATTAAATGACATTTGTATAATATGACCCATTTAACTGTCAAAATTTATTGACACGTAGGATTTGTTTAATTACATCTTGAACCACTGAATGTATGTTGTTAAATTGATGATGAATGAAATTGTAAATAAATGACAAGTGAAAACCGTAATGTAATAATCTTTAATCTACATGAAATGATAGTGTATATTCTAGAAATAATTATATTAATTCGTACAAATAACAATGCGAATTAATACGGTTATTTCGAGATTATTTGAATTGATTATTGGATTGATATTGATTGTTGTTATTGCCTGTTTATTTACTTTGACACCATCCCAGTTATCACACTGCAAGTTCCCTTGTTATGCTTTGATTTTGAATTGAATTGGAATCGGGTTGAAATGATAAATACCCAAATTTAAACTTTGACCTAGGATAGAGAATTAAATAAAAACCCGATTGGTCAATAATTTGATCTAAAAATAAAAGAAGATTTTATTTGAATAAATAATATGGTTTTGAAATGAAATAGAAATTGAATTTTTAATGAAAGGAAAATGTTAATATTTAATAATCTGAAACAAAATATTAACAATGTAATTGATGAAAGAATGTTGTTGAATTTGAGAAATGATTGAATTAAGTTTGAAATTATTAAACTTTGAAATGATTTAATAATTAAGTTGAAAATTATAATTAAGTGAAATTATTAAACTTTGAAATGATTTAATAATTAAGTTTGAAATTATAAGTGAGTTTGAAATTATTAAACTTTGAAATTATTTAATAATTAAGTTTTGAATTATTTAATAATTAAATAAGATTGAATGATTTAATGATCAAATTGAATTGATTCTTTAATAAGAGAAATTGAACTTTTGAATAAGTGAATTTACTTTGTAAATAATTGAAATTGAGTTTCCTTTATTAATTAAGTTTTGGAAAATTATTTAAGGAAGTAAATAAGTGAGATTGACTTTGTTTAACAAGAAATGAAAATGTGATATTTTTGGAATCAATGTAAGACTTGTAATTGAAAGAATTGATTTGACGAATTGAATTTAATTCAAAATTTTAAGTTTTGATTTAATGAAGTTGAACTTAAGGAATTGATTTAATGAATTGGAAATTAAATAGAATTGATTTGAGTGACAAATTTACTTAACGAATATTAAATTAAATCGATAACTGAATTTAAATTGATTTGAATGTAGATTTAATCATTTAAATGATTTCGGAGTGAAATTTATATACAAACTTGAATCAATATTCGAATGGTTTTAAATAAAATTTATATTTGAATTATAAGATTTTGAAATGGTTATTTGGAAGTTTTTGAAACGGAAATTTGGAAATTGGTTTTGAAAGACAAATGAAATGTTGATTTATAAACTCTGATTGAAATTGAATTTGATTTGGTTTTGAATTATATTAAATGATCAATCGGTGTAATAATTACGGAAGTTATTAAAGAGACCGGAATTCGGTTATGGATACACTCTCTATCTAAACCGAAAACCACTTTAATAACTATACGCGGAGTGATGATCCAGAATGAAGTGGTTGGAATGATGTACGCGATGATTGAAGAAAGTGAACGATAATGGATAGCCTTGACACTTGTGTCAAATTGGAAATGACTAAAACAGGAGCTGTGCCGGGCCAATGGAGGATTAGCTACCTCAAATGGACACACTTCTTCGAACTACTTATACTTGTTGTCGATTGGTGCACCCTTGATTTTGGGAGTGTTGTTTTACGGTGTTGCGGGCGCTGCGGCGTTGCGTTCTCACCAGTCCGGATCACGCGAACGGTAGTATCACTACCTTGGGTATTGCCTCATGTGCCTTGTCATACTTGTATTCCATTTATTCGCGACCACTATGATTTTGATTTGTACCTTGAGTATATGGATTGCCCTCTGGTGACTTCCGGTTTTGGGGAAACTACGGTCTTGTATATGCTTTTGGGAATAAAAATGTGTTAAGGGTGGAATGGGCCATGACTTAACGCTATTTTGATATCTTTTTATATTACTGATAGACATTATCTACTTATCGTACACTACTACGTAGTAGATAGTTTAACGGATCCTTAAAGGATGGTTATTCCAAACATCCTTTGAGTTACTTGTATTTCAATTGCTATTTCACTTGAGTTGGATTTATTGATATAAGAATGTTAATCCTGACTCGAGTGTCTTGTATTTTTGCTTTACGCTCGGGTCAGACCTGAGTGTACCAGTATTCGAGACTCACCTTTGGAGTTGGAGCTTTGCTTGAAGATCCAGCCATCTATTCTGCTTTCAGCATTCGATGATTCCAGTGATGTATTCTGATTTGTATCTGATGTATCGTATTACTCTTCCGTTGTATCTGTTTTAACTCTGATGTAACTCATATATTTATATAGTAGCTTCATGAACTACTATCTCTTTTATTTCCGCTGCACTTATTACTCTGTGTCTGTGATATGTAATTATTTATTTACTGTATATGTTCAGTTTTGCCAAATTTAAATTAACAACGCGGTATTTTGAGCAATTCAACTCCAGCATGAGTGTCTACCTATACACTTATAATGGATGCGAATGGTCCAAAATGGCGGGTCGTTACAAACTAGATGATATCGACATTGAACAAGAGGCTTCTAGACCTCGTAAGCTAATTTGTATTGTCGGATATGATACGAAGCAGCTTAGGAGGAAGACGGTGAATTTGGTAAAGGTTCGGTGGAGTAATAGTGAAAGCGATTGCACTTGGGAGAAGGAGGAGAGCACATGGACAACATATCCATAACACTTTACTTGGTGAGATTTCTTTTTTATCGCTCTTACTTTCGCTTATGATATCATGAAATAAACTATGGCATAGTATCCCATATGCAAGGTTAGGCTCGGTATTTTCTTTTTCATTCATTACTATGTATGCATGTTTCATGTGTAATGGTTGCTTATGCTTTCATATGATTATTAGGCATGCGAGATGATCCTACTGACTTGATTATAGGATTTTGGGGGCGAAATTCCTAAAAGGCGGGAGAATGTAATGACCCGTATTCTACATATCAGAGGATCGTAGAATATTTATATTATTTTCATATGCGGTCGTGTGATTCTAATATTTTGGGAAATGACTCCTAGGGACATTTCCCACATCCATGATTTTGACGAATTTCCATGTGACCATTTTGATCCTGTAAATCTTGTATGGACTATAACTTTTGATAAGAGCCGAGTTAGAGTCTGAAATCACTTCCATTAGATCTGTATGATGGTTTCCCTTTCCGTAGAGTGGTATACTAAGAAAACAAACCTAGAGTTTTCGAGTTAGGTCTATTTTAAGTTTTGATTGATTTTCAGCACCTTGAGTTGGTAATAGGGTCATTAACAATATGGCCCATGACCCATTTCAGAATTTGACCTTGTAGTGGCCGATGGGACATCAGTTCCATCATTTCACAACTCCTAAAATAGGTTAAAACCTCCATTAATCATCTTTCTACCAAAAAGCAACCTTAAAACCCACTTTAATTAGCCAAATCACATCATTAAGAGGAGATTAACAAGATTTACATTTGGGTTTAGAGATTTTCCATTAGAGAAGCTTTGGAATTCGTGCTTGCTACTGTTCATAGGAGGATTTGGAGATTTATTTGGATTAAGGTGAGTAATTAGTTCTCTCACTTACTAATTAGGACGTTTTACACCCTTAATGATGCCCTAAAAATTATTTAAGAATACTAGAAATGTTTTTACACCATTTTAAACCACATATGTGAATTTGAGATGATTTGGACTTAATTTGTAAAGACGTATTTTATGGGTCCCTAATCATGTTCTTAAGAATCCTAACATTCACCTTAGATTTAGATTTCCTTAAAATGGTATATTTGGATGTTTATCTATTGCTATTGCTTATCTATGGTGAATGTGTGTTTGCTCAATGTTTGCATGTTTGAAAACGCTTATTAAATGACGAATTATATAAGTAGGAGTAATGGGTCGGTGATGACGCATAAAATATACCCAAATTGGATGCAATCGATTCGAGGCAACAAGGAAGGCCTTAAAAGGTGGCACACTAAATTTTGAGTCATCTGGAGTTGGCATGATCGAGTAATGGGTCTCTAAAGGATGGGTCGATGGTAGTTTAAAATGACGGTTTAGTGATGTTTCCAAATGATATGGTTCGGTGATGCTTCCAAATGCTATGGTTCGGTGATGCTTCCAAATGCTTTGGTTCGGTGATGCTTCAAAGCCATGGGCTGATGATACTTCAAAGTTACGGGTTGATGGAGTCAAGATCTCACAAATTTTGGCTAAGTCCCATGGGTCGGTGATGACCCATGGGAGTTCTCTGAAAATTAGTCAAGTCCGATGGGTCGGTATCGACCCATGGGAATTGATCTAATAAAGGTGCGATCCATGAGGGAGTTTAGGAGGACCAGTAGTTGCTCGTGTAGAGTCTTGGCTCGATGGTGATCGTTCGGTGGCTATGGGTTGGTAGTGACCCATGGGTTTTATCCATAACTTGATGCTATTGATATGGGGTGACAAGGAAGGTCTTATAAGGTTACGTTTCAAGTTTCGGATCGTTTGAAATTCTTATTCTCGAGTTATGGCCATTTGATGATGGATAGCTATACTTGAGAGGCAGAGTAGGCAACGATCAGTCGGACTGAGAGGATTGTTGGAGGCAGATTATGGGTGCATAATGATACTTTGTGACTTATGATGGCTGTCTAGAGTAGTTTCCAACTGCGACGACTTTAGGCAAGAGTTGTATGGACAGTTCCCGGATGAGCTTTGTTGTGGATGGCGTGTGCAAAGAGATTATTGATATTTATAGGTTTCAAAGTGTACTGGTAAAGTAAGGGATGTGTGATTATATCTGTTGGGGATACGATGGCCCTAGATAATTCACTTGGGGATGCAGTGGCCCTTATATCACACGATATTTAGATTCGTAGTACCCCGGATCACATATGATAGGTGTTCTAGTTTCCTAGCTGGCTGAGTGGCAGGGATTCGAGTATTGGGAAATCGAGATGTTGAGTAGTCTCTAACGAGGTCACATGAGTGTCATATATCCAACGCACCGAGCAAGTGAACTTAAGGATGGTTGATGGATGTTATGTTTACTTGATTGTTCTATCACCTTAGGGATGTCACACGATGTAAATATTACTGATGCCAATATCTCGACACCCTTAGTACCTTGATTCACAGTACACCCATGACAACTATCATAGAGTAGCGTATATCCTTTATATATGCTAACTCTGTGGATGCATGGACAAGTCAGGTATGATTTTCCATACCATTTGTCCTAGTTTATTGTTTTTATAGTATTTGAGATTTCTATCGCTCACACCAGACTGTTGTCTGAACTGGAGTTTTATACTTTGCTTCCTATTACTCTAGGTACTCTTAAATGAGTAGATTAGGAATACCTTGTCAGGTAAGTACATGGAGCTGGACAGGTGGTGAGCAGGAGGCTATTCTCATATTATTATATGTACTCATTTGCTATTCCGCTGCATAGCAGCACTATGGAGCTTGTTGGTGCCTTACTATTTAGAGACAATTATTTATGAGTTACTATCTGATGTATAACTCTATCACTTATGCTATTTAATGTATAGATCTATATACTCCGATGTTGTGATTCATTCAGTTATTTACCGTCTGTCCTATTTTATATCTAAGATGTTTTGCTATTATATTTATTCGTTGTGCTGTAAGATATATTATAGGTTCTATGATATGTTATTTACTTTACAACTACTGATAATCATCCTTCATCGATCGAGCACCGCTATAGTGCACTTGTACATGTATATTAGGTGTCGGCGGTGTAGGACGGTCATCACACTACTCGTAAAAGTAACCAAGAGATGTCATGAATGAAAGAAGCAGAAAATAAAACATGGGTCAAATATAAATCTCGATGCTAGAGCATCTAGCAAAATAATTATAACTGGTGTACATAATATTCAAGATAAGCTAAATAAGTACTAAGCATCATCGCTCAATTTTCTTTTCTCTAGCGTACAAATATGTTAGCATAGTAAACTATTTTCCACTGACTCAATGACCAAGTGTTACCAACAAAGTGTAGGTAAACCACACTATAGGGTTTGGGGTGTCAGAAGATGAGAGCAGGGCATACCAAACTAAATGGTGCATTAAAAGCATTCAAATTGCCAAAATCATTACAATAGGTCTACAAAGGGAGCTACAACTAACAAGTAACAAGACATATACCCAGAATGTGTCATGGTATAAATTAAATTATATCCCCAAAAGATCTTTGAGTGTCGAATGAAATATGCTAGGGATAATAGATTAAGAAACCTTGTAAAACATACCTTTAATCGATTTGAAGAGTATGCTCGAAGTTGCACAAAAACTGTATCGAAAGTCCCATAGAAATGAAGCTTATGAAACAAATTTGAAAGTTTGTCTCCCTACACCTTAGATCATCCGAGAGTATGCTTGTTCGGCCTATAGTTTTTAGCTTTGATCACTTGCCGATTACCAGATCGATCACCTAAGTATCCCTTGTGTAACTCCTACGGATCTCTGAAAAGTACTTGGGCGTCCGTTTCTGCTCAACAATTTATTTGTTCATTTGATATACCTATATCCGACATAGGAACTATCATGTAAAGTTCGTTGTGTGAACAATCCATCTCCTTGAGACTCCCTAGTTATCTCAAATATTCTGGTGTTTTCCCCTTGGAACCATGCGGTAAACCCTCTCTCGGTATGTGTGGATTACTAGAAAACCCATGCCTGGATCATGGATTTGTATCTTGTACTCTCTTATAGATTAAGTGGAAAACTATTGTCTAGCACGGTGGATACCTATAAGACCAAGTACCAACTCTTAAGACCAAGCACCAAACTCTTGCTTTGATGTAGAATTTGACCACTAAGGAAGTGTCTCTAACTAGATTGGAATTAAGAGTATGCTCTGTGGGCAATTATGATATAATCTTATTCTATAAACAATCTTGTATGAAATAAAATATAATTTTGTTTTTTTCTTTCTATTATATGTGTTTGTTATATTGTGATGTAAGTAATGAGTTGATAAACATTAAATATATATAAGTAGAATCCTTAGAAGTAATGTTTTATGGATTGCAGTTATGAAATGTTCATAACATGAATATTGAATCGTGACAAACAGAATACAACTCCTTAAATGTTCCTAATTGAGAAGCATCGAGAAAAGTATATCGATAAGTCTATTGAGACTAGTGTAAGTAACGCCCTCCATACGTTGGAAACTGATTTACTCGTGACCGTTGGAGTCCCAAAGGGTTACGTACTTGTAATTGTTTGGAACAATCACAAAAAGACTTAATGAGAGTCTTCTATAGGTTATATAACTTAGTCAAAATAGAAGATTTCAGGATAATGATGTACATTAGTCTTATGACTTGAGAGTATTGTCGATCTTGAGTACATAGACTGTACTTTGACTATGGTCAACTACACGGCATGACAACCATGTTACGGTCATAGTTGGATACACATTGAACTATTAAAGTGAAACAATACTCAAGTGAGGATTCGTCTTCTTCATTATATATGGTTAGTATCACCGTAATTGGTAAGTCAAATTAAAGTCAAAATCCCTAACTAGAGCAAATTAGTTAACCAAAAAAACAACATCGGATTGAACCAGAGACTTTAAAATGACCAACACAATTAATAAGGATATCAATAGGGTTTTTGACCTTAGATGAAACTCTGGATATTTAAGTGATATAGTGATGAGAATAGAATACGTGTATAAACAATTGTTATTAGGTGAGCTTATATTAGATTAGGAATACGGTTTCTCCTAAATGATCTGTATGTATTGAACTTAACCCTATGCTACTTTAACAAAGTCCATACAGAATTCGGTAATCAAATTATTTAAATATTAACTGTGGATTGAGAACACACTAGAGAACCAAGACCGCTACATCGCCAGTTATTTATGAATTCGACCGAGGGTAAAATTAATTTATAAATGTTATAAATTAATAATGAATTAATATAAATGTCGTATTAATTACGATAGAGTTAGGAGTACGCCTTAGGGTAATTTTTTAATTTGTTACACATACCTAACTCGATAACCAATCTTGTTTGTGATGAAGGTGTTTGATTTCTATAATATACTTTGTTATATTATGATATAATTAATTAAGAAATTAATTAAATTATATAATTAGAAAATCCTTAAACAATATGTTATATGATAATTTTTACAAAGAGTTATAACCATGAAAAAATTATCACTATATAAAATAACATGTTATTTTAAATAATCCTAGTCAAGATGTTTTGATATAGGATATCGATACATCCGTTGAGACTAGAGTACGTAACGCTCTCCAAATATTGGACCGTGTATTACTCATGGCCGCTAGGGGCACCAAAAGGTTACATACTAATAATCATTGGATAACCATGGAATGACTCACTCGAGAGCTTCCTGTTGGTTAATTATAACTAAGATCAAACAAGTGTTCTCGAAGTGATGATGTTACACGGTTCCCTCGACTTGAGAATATTGTGGAACTTCAATGTGGATACTCCACTTTGATTATAGCTAAGTCATGGCATGACCACTTACTGAACGACTATAATTAGGTCTAGGTAGTAGCATCGAAAGTAAAACACTATTAAATAGAGAATCGACTCCTCAATTATAAAGGGTTTGGTATCATTGTCAACTGTAATCAACTCAAAGTCAAAGTTTTTGGCCAGAGCAGTACGGTTAATAATTATTATTATTACTGAACCAAGAAGTTTCTATTTGGACTAACCAAGTTGAATGTGAATGATATTAGAATTTTTACCAAAACCAAATTCCATAAGTCTAAGTGATATAGTTTCAACGAAGAGAATACATGTAAATAATCATTACTACCAATTATCGCATATAATAGTAAAATGGGATTTTACCAAAAAAACGCATAAGCGATAAATTTAGCTAAAATGTCACACCACTAGCAAAGGTGATGTGTGAGTGTTAATATTTGAATTGTTCGATATTAATCGTCGACAAAATTTACACATTTGAGTCGCACAACCGTAATGATGAATTCTTCGAAAAACCATGTGATTTAATTAATTTATACAATATCGTAAATTAATTAATATTTAAGAAATATTAGTTATTATTTAATTTATTTGATGTGTTAGAGTTGTTTGCAATTATCTAAAAAAATTGTAAAAGTTATTTTTTCACGCATCGATATACGATATCGGTGTAACTTTAAACGAGTTTAAATGATAGATAATTGCGTGAAAGGATTTATGGAAAATTTGTGCCATTTGATGGCATATATTTTTTGCTAAACATATAAAGAGAGAGGTGTGGGGAGAGAGAGAAAAAATTAAGGGAATTGATTAGGGAAGTTTTAATTAAAAAGAATGGGAAAAGTTTCATTCTTTCAATAAAAAACAAATCCACTAATTCATTTCCTATAGGCATTCTTTTTTTTCACCTTTTCAATTCTCTCCTCCTAACCTTCCATGACAGAATTTCAAATGAACTTTCCAAAATTTTATCAACTCCAAACCAGTTGCAAACATCAAATAAAAATGAGACATAACTGGTTCATGTGGGTTACGGTGTAATGGATCTTAAGACTACTTTAATACTAAAAGGAGGGTGAATAGTATTTTATAACTTTTATGAATCTTTTTAACTTTGTTTAAAGTTTTAAATCAAATTGCAGATTATCAACACAGATCTATACTAAACAAGTAGTAATCATGGGTAAATATAAAACAATAACAAAAGGTAAAGTAAGAGAAAAGACAATAGTAATTTTATACTTGTTCGGATTAACCAATCCTACATCTAGTCCTGTATAATACTGTATAGCTTTCTTCTCAATCGCCTATTTTTAATAGGTAGCAAGCAAATCAGAATACAGTCTCGATTTCAAGCCTATGAGACACACCCTCCTATCTCACGAATCCAGGGTAAACTCTCTTGATTTACTGGTTAACAAGATCATCCACTAGATTTAAACGAGCTACTAAGCACAACCACTTTATTTGAATGAGCAATAAGCACATCCAAACAAATAAGAGTAGAGTTGTTGATTTTCAAATACAAATAGTTATACTTGGGACACAGGACATCATATAGCCCTTCTGATAGCGGTTTGATCTTTGAGTTTGTAGAGAGGCAAAATAGTAGATAGTTTGTAGAGAATCAATCTAGCAGAGTATGGGTTGATTATATGTAGATTTTGAAGAATATAGAAAGTATTTTTCAAGAAATAGAATAAGAGGGTAAGGAGTAAGAAGAAAGTGAAAAATTAATTAAAAATTCTTTTGTACTCCTCTTTATATAGTGAACAACTATCCATTCGTGAAGAGGTACATCCAAAAGATACCTCTTTTCAAAAATTAAAAAACAAACCAGTAGTCACTGTGTTGACATATCTAGGGCGGGTATGTCGACATACCAATGTCAATTTGAAAATTGAATTTTCTTTTAAATTGTTTTCAAACTTCTATATTTTTGTAAAATAATTTTAAACATGATTTTTAAATACTTTAAACGCATAAAAAGCTTTTATAAAATATTTTGTAAAAATATATAAAAATAATTTATTTTGATTAACATATCAAAAATCAAAATTTTGGGATAAAGATCAGAATAAGCTATCAAGAACTTAACTATTTGGTCTAATGACCCATACTAAACACTAGAGTCTTGAGCTCTTCAAGTCTTTTGTCTCTAAACACATGAGTCATGATCATCATCTCTAAATCTACATTCTTTGTCTTTATATTGATTAGTATTCAAATTTTAATCATTTTATACATGTTTAATATTTTGTAATATATACTATACAACTTGACAAAACATTAGAATATATATTTATATGGTTGTCGTCATCAAAATCAATATCTGAGATATTAACAATCTCTTTTTTTTATGATGACAACCATGTAAATATTCCCATATATAAAATATAATATAACTCCCCCTGAGTTAAATGACTTCTCCTTGATACATGCAAGTGTTATATTTTTCTCCCTCTCTGCCATCAACGAAAATGGGTGAAAAAAATCTCCCCCTAAATGTGATATACTTATTAACTCTGGAGTCAAAATCAATAATTAAGTGTGATATACTTATATATTGAGTAATGATTAAATTCTAGATTATACTAAATATTGAAGACAATAAATAAGACAAGGAAAATTTTACTGATAAATCAAACTTTTATACAATCAAAACAATCCTATACAAACAAATTTAAACAATACATTCCAAATCAAACCAAATTTCATATGCATGGTTATATTAATCCAAAGCAAACCAGTAAATTAAATATATAAGTTTAAAAACATGTACTTACAAATTATAAAATAAAAATACCGGATTTTCCTTGGAACTTCAACCCATCCTTCGGATCCAAAGATTGGATTTGTTCTGATGACATCCCAATCTTCTTATTCCGCACTTTCCTTGAAGTTTGAGCATTCTGGGTTATTGTTTTGATCATCTTTATTAAGAGAGTAAATTAACCAACGAAGATCATCAAAGTGTTTCTCTTGTTCCTTTATCATTTGCATTTGCCTTAATTCCAAATGTCTTTGATTTCAAAGAATGAAACGGAGAATCTTTTTGAAGATTGAAGTGTTTATTCTAAGTTTTCACAAAGTTTTTAATGTGAAATACTCATTTTTATGAAATGAAATGTTTGAAATGGAAGGATATAAAATATGAATCAATGTATGTATCGGAAATGCGAATTACGGAACTTAAGGCTGGATTAACACTAGAGGGAGGGTGAATAGTGTTTAATGGATTTTATGGAATTTTTGAAATCTTTTCAAATAAAACACATACAGATGCAATTTCACAAACACAGAGACAATCACAAAATCAGACACAGATGCACATAGTAAATGAAAGTAGTAAAGGAAAGAACACACTGGAATTTTATATATGTTCGGAGTTACCCTACATCCAGTCCTACACAATTTCTTGTGCAGATTTCTTTTCAAATATAATATCGATATTACAATCTCGATTTCAAGGCCACGAGATACACCCTCCCGTCTCCAAGTCCAGGGCGAACTCTCTTGATTTAACCAGGCGACAAGATCACCTAATTGTTTTAGGGGCTACAATCACACCTAATTGATTTACGGGCCACAATCGCACCGTTTCCAATCACACTTTGATAGAGAGAGACTCGATACACTTTGATCTTTGATTAAAAATGATCCTATAACTCTGAATAGCACTGAGATCTTTGAGAGAGAGTGGTAGAGAATAAAACTAGAGATGATCGAGTTTGATTCGCTTATAATTTCGGCAGAGTTTTGCTAAAGCATTTGAAATATAAGAGAATATTTGAGTGGAGAAGATGGAGTGAATAAATAAAGAAAAACTAACTTAAAATTCATTGAAAACAACTGGTATTTATAGGAGAACAACGGTCATGTTTATTCGTGAAAGGTTATGACGAATAGACACTTCTTTTGAAAATTTGAAATTTGAATTCTACGGCTACCATGTCGACATGGGGGACGAGGGATGTTGACATGCCTATGTTATTATTGAAAATAGATTTTGCTTTAAAATGATTTCCATTCTAAAACTTGTCAAAATAATTTCTAAACTTTGTAAACCATTTTGAATATAGTTTAAACTTATAAAAGAGTTTTAGAAAGTAATCTTAAAATATATAATATATAATATAAAAGTAATATTAAAAACTAAATGTAGATTTCTTTAAAATATATTAAAGCAAAAATATTAAAATCAAGAAATAGTTTAAAAAACAAGAGATGATTTTGAAATCAATATGATTAAAAACAGTTTTTGAATTAAGGCTAAAATATTTAAATTGATAGAGATGACTTTAAAAAGATAGTTATGAAAAAAATAAATCATTTTGAAAATTTCGTGGGTTCCATCCCACTAAAGAGGTCGTGGGTTCCATCCCACTATTAAAGCAAGAAGGTGGATTCCATTCCACAATTAAAATCCGAATAAAGATTTTAGTGCTATCATGAAGTTTTAACATAAATATAGACTCTATTACTTATCTTGATATCTTGAACTCTTGATACTCATGAGTCTTCATTCTTGATTTCTTCAATCTTGAATTCGTCAGTCTTGAATCTCTATACTCAATCTTGAATCTTTATATTGTACAGTCTTCATTCTCAGTATTTACATATATATCCTGCATATACATATATATCTAGACAAGAATATTAGTATTTATATTTTATAACAAGTCCTAAGGTTGTTGTCATCAAAACCATCATCTCATGAACTAACAATCCCCCCTTTTTGATGATAACAACTTATGTTTATAAAATATACTCCACCAAACTCTGATTCTTCTCTGACCCCCCCTTATTCCAACAACTCCCCCTTAATCTACTAGCTCCCTCTTAATCTAAGCCTAACTAACCTATTTTATAATTCTCCCCCTTAGTCATCAACAAAAACTATTCCTAAACTACATAACTCCCCCTAAATCTTATACTATAGCACTGTATAGGATAATAACATAGTATAGTAGAATATAAATGAGACAGATAATAATATGAATAAAATATAGTAAGGTAAATGTGAGAGATATAAAAATTTCAAACATAATCAATCAACATATACATCATTCTTATCAAACCACACCATGTTCAATCATATATTACCCACCATATTCAAATCAATCCAAACCATACCAAATCAAATCAAATAAAACCAAACAATTCAAACCAAATCAAAGTAAATCAAACCACATATGTCAAATCAAACATTTCTTAGAACTTGAACCCGTCCTTCTTCACCGAAGATAGGATCTGCCTTTATAGCATCCCATTCTTCATTATCTTTGTTTCTAGTTCCTTCTGAATTCGCTTCAAGTTCTTCTTTGTTGAGGGCTGAGATCATCCATCGAATGGCATCGAAATGCCTTTTTTGTTCTTTTATCATCTGCATTTGACTTAATTCTAAGTGACTTTGATTATGAAGGATAAAAGTAAGTATGTTCTTAAAGGATTTGAGAGTTTCTTTAAGATTCTCACTTAGATTATGAATAGGAGAGGCCATTTTTTGATAAAATATGAAGAAATTCAATAGAAAATAAAGAGATTTGAAAGTGTGCATTTTTCTGGAAGAAATAGGTATTTAAAGAGTTAGAAAGTTGTTTGAAATGAAAAGACACAAGGTAGTTATGTCAATTTCAATTTCAAAACAAAAACGATTTTCTGGCCGTTACATGTCGACATAGGGGGTAGGGGGATGTCGACATGCCCCTGTTAATTTTGGCAATTTGCTTTGTTTCTTTATATAATATACAAGTGTATATATATAAACTTATATAATATAATAACAAGCATTCCAGAGATATTTTAGAGCTAATAAACAGAAATAAAAGATTTTCATTGATAAATTTAGTTAACATTACATAAACGATATATAACATTAACTAAAGAGAGATACAAACTACTACAACATGAAATGAAACTAGTATTAGTTAGAAGATGATGAAGATGATGATGATCCAAGCTTGCGACTCACTTTTCCAAAGAACTTGTTCATTTTGGTGGAAATCTTGTCCAACTTTTTATTAATGTATCTTTTGAGAATCCGTTGATTTTCCACGATAATCTTTTGGTTCTTGAGAAGCGTTTTGTTGGATGGATTGTTAGGAGTGATAGGGTATTCGATGCTTTCCAATGAAGTCTCTTCCTCCTCCTCTCCTTCTTTTTCAATTTTCATCTTCTCCCCTTCTTCCTCCTCCTCTTCTTCTTCTTCAATCTCTTCATGAGCCAATCTCTCATACTTTCCCGCAAGTGTTTCATATGGTTGAAACACAAACGGAATTTTCATAAGAGAGATGGTAGCATGGTTAAACACTTTTCTAGAAACAAACTCCTCCCTCTTATAATCAACACCAAGGTAGTTAAAAATCCGAGTGAGATAAATACCATGATATAAAGTGTTTTCACCTAAAGGAAAAATTTTAGGACGAAGTTTATCCAAAGTCACTTGCGCCCAATTAATGTCATAGTGTCCAAAAATAGAAAAAAGAGCCTTACAAACTTTTAAAGTAGGGTGATTGAAATTTTCTGATCTTGGAGTTATGGTATGTTGCAAAAGAAGGTTTATAATTCTAGCTTTAGGACGGAAATTTCGGTTTATAAACTCAAAGTTATCATCTCCTTCAAAAATATGATGAAATGTCTCACGATCATGTTCATCAATTTGAAAATCCGAAAGATCCATTCCCGTATACTTACAACCAAGAATGTTACCCAAATCTCACTATTTAAAACAATACGCATTCCTTTAACGCTACTCCACACTTCCCCTTCATTTCCTTCGTAAAAAACACGATTCAAATTTTCATAAAACATTTTGACAAGATTTGAATAACAAACAAAATCATTTTGAGAATCATCAATTAAGTTAAGAATTTGATTCTCTTTAAAAAGAACATTTATTTCATAGGAAGAAAAATCGTTAAAGATGGCAAATTTTCCCGTATGGACCTTTCCAAAGTTTACATAGCTTATGTAAGCTTGATAGCTTCCGAATCATTGTAGAGTAACTCTTTGGTGGCCTTGGACAGTCTAATGGTGGATGGAGTGCTTGAGGAAGCCATTTTTGAAGAAATTGGAGAGCTTGAAAGTTTGAAAGAGAGTTTGAATTTTGAAATGAAAGTGAAAAGATAGGATAAAATTAAGAAGATAAATAGATATCTAAGAGCCATGTTCTCTAGTCAAGAGACACCTTTTCAGAGCTTTGGAGTTGGTGAAAAGGTGGAGGGAAATTCAAAGTTTTGAATTCAAATTTGAATTTCAAATTTATGGAGGGATGTCGACATGGGGGATAGGGTCATGTCGACATGGGTCCCTTAAATCATGTGACTTATTTTTCTTATTTTATTTAATATCTATATATATATATATCCTATAATCTAATTTATATTTTATCTAAAATAATATTAAATATAATAACACTTTAATATTAAAATATTAATATTAAAATAATATTATTTTGAAAATCAAAATTTTAAATTCAAACAATAAGCAATTTCAAAACATGCAAACAATCAAACATTCAAACAAACAATTTTAATCAACATAATTTAAATGTGTACCTATTTTTAGATCCATATTTCCGAGATTATTAGATTCGTGAATAGCTGTAAAGCACATGTTTGAATTTTCCATCTCTTGATTTTCATCACTAGAAGATGAGTCTGAATCGTCCAGTGTAGCAGTACATGCTCTCTTTCTTTTCTTTGACGAACCATTATTTGGAGAAAATTTCTGTTTATACGGATGCAGAAAATCTCTTTTTAAGTGGCCTGGCTCATCACAATTGTAACATCTGCCGTTGTTTTGAGTTTCATTATTATTTCCAAAATTCTTATGATCGTTTCTCTTGTAGTTGTTCATCTTTCTGTATTTCATAAACTTTCTAAAATTCCTTGTCATCAAGGCTATTTCTTCATCGTCGTCACTGTTTGAGTCTGAACCATATGTTATTGCATTGAACGCTATTGAATTCTTTTCTGAGGCCTTGCTTTCTCTTCTCCCTTGCATTTGTACTTCAAACGACATCAAATTCCCAATCAATTCTTCAATTTTTAGAGTACTAATATCATTAGCCTCTTAAATTGCTAGTCTTCTGATCCCATTCCGGAGTGAGTGAATTCAAAAAATTTCTAACTTGATCTTCTTCGGAAAAAGTTCTTTCCTAATGCAATTAGTGAGTGCACAATGTCTTGAAACCTACTGTACATGTCTGAAATAGACTCATTTGGATTCATCTTGAATAATTGAAACTGATTGGTCAAGATAGATATTTTGGTTTGTTTAACTTTGCTTATTCCTTCATGAGTAACTTGCAAAGTTTTCCAGATCTCATATGCAGACTTACAGACAAACAATCTATTAAACTCATTCCTACCAAGTGAACAGAATAGAATATTCATGGCTTTGAAATTGTTTTGTGCAACAGTCTTTTGCTCAGCAGTCCAATGTGCAAAATCAGTTGTGGGTTCAATGTACTCAGTTTGTGTGATATTCCAAGTGTCTAATCCTATTGATTGTAAATAGATTTTCATCCTACATGCCCAATACGCATAGTTACTGCCATTAAAAAGTGGTGGTCTCGCAGTAGACTGACCCTCAACAAATGAACTAGTGATAGTGTTAACATTACCAGTGTTGGCAGCCATTTGAAAATTTTTCAAAAATCAGATTATAAAAACTTTGAAAACCAACGCTCTGATACCAAATGTTGGAAATGCGGATTACGGATCTTAAGGCTGGATTAACACTAGAGGGAGGGTGAATAGTGTTTAATGGATTTTATGGAATTTTTGAAATCTTTTCAAATAAAACACATACAGATGCAATTTCACAAACACAGAGACAATCACAGAATCAGACACAAATGCAAATAGTAAATGAAAGCAGTAAAGGAAAGAACACACCAGAATTTTATACTGGTTCGGAGTTACCCTACATCCAGTCCTACACCATTTCTTGTGCAGATTTCTTTTCAAATAAAATATCGATATTATAACCTCGATTTCAAGGCCACGAGATACACCCTCATGTCTCCGAGTCCAGGGCAAACTCTCTTGATTTAACCAGACAACAAGATCACCTAATTGATTTACGGGCTACAATAACACCCAATTGGTTTACGAGCTACAATCACACCATTTCCAATCACACTTTGATAGAGAGAGACTCGATACACTTCGATCTTTGATTACAAATGATCCTATAACTTTGAATAGCATCGAGATCTTTGAGAGAGAGTGACAGAGAATCAAACTAGAGATGATCGAGTTTGATTCACTTAGAATTTCGGTAGAGTTTTGTTAAAGCATTTGAAATATAAGAGAATATTCGAGTGGAGAATAAGGAGTGAAGAAATGAAGAAAAACTAACTTAAAATTCATTGAAAACAACTGGTATTTATAGGAGAACGATGGTCATGTCCATTCATGAAAGGTTATGACGAATAGACACTTCTTTTGAGAATTTGAAATTTGAATTCTACGTATTTCATGTCGACATGGAGGGATGAGGGATGTCGACATGCCTATGTTATTTTTGAAAATAGATTTTGCTTTAAAATGATTTCTATTCTAAAACTTGTCAAAACAATTTCTAAACTTTGTATTTCATTTTGAATATAGTTTAAACTTATAAAAGAGTAATATTAAAAACTAAGTATAGATTTCTTTAAAATATATTAAAGCTAAAATATTAAAATCAAGAAATAGTTTAGAAAACAAGAGATGATTTTGAAATTAATATGATTAAAAATAGTTTTTGAATTAAGGCTAAAATATTAAAATTGATAGAGATGACTTTAAAAAGATAGTTTTGAAAAATAAATCATTTTGAAAATTTCGTGGATTCCATTCCACTAGAGAAGGTCGTGGGGTCCATCCCATTAAAGAGGTCATGGGTTCCATCCCACTATTAAAGCGAGAATGTGGATTTCATTCCACAATTAAAATCCGAATAAAGATTTTAGTGCTATTATGAAGTTTTAACATAAATCTAGACTCTTACTTATCTTGATATCTTGAACTCTTGATCTCTTGATACTCATGAGTCTTAAGTCTTGATTTCTTCAATCTTGAATTCGTTAGTCTTGAATCTCTATACTCAGTCTTGAATCTTTACACTTCTTTTGGTTAGTCGAGAAGCTTCTTTTGGTTTTTGAAAATCTCTTTGTTGAAATATCGAGATGGTTTGATAATGCTTTCTAGGAAAGTGTCCATTTCCTCCTCTTCCACTTCCTATTCTTCCTCCTCTTCAATTTCCATATTGTCATCTTCTTCTTCTTCTTGTTGTTGAATTTCTTGCTCTTCTTCCCACGTCAATATTTCTTCCTTTTCAAGAAGAATTTCATAGGGTTCAAATTCAAGAGGGATGTGCATAAGAGAGAGGCTAGTTTTGTCGAAAATTTGTAAGGCAAAATATTTTCACCTCTTAAGTTGATACAAAAATAATTGAAAATTCTAGTAAAATACACAGCATGGTAAAGTGTGTTGTAATATCTAGAGATTTTCTATTGAACAAAGTCATCCAAAATCATTTGAGCCCAATTTATATCATATTTTCCAAAATTAGCGAAAAGAGCTTTAAAAACCTTTTATGCCGGGTTATCGTAATTTTCCATCCTCGATGTAATACTTTATTGTAAAATAAGACTCAATAGCCTTGCTTTAGGCCTTAGATTTTTTTTCTTCTTTAAAACGGTACTCTTCATCATTAGAAAACAAATTGTTAATTTCTTTATTACCATAATCAATTTCAAAAGTGAAGAGGTCATTTCCACTACTTTTACAATTAAGAGTCTGTCCCAAAATTTCACAATCCAAAACAATAATAGTCTTTTACACTACTTCAAATTTGACCTTCTTCTTCTTGAAAAAAACTTCCATTCAAATTTTCACAGAACATTTTAATTAAATCGGGATAGCAATCAAAATCATTTTGAGATAAATCGATTAAATCAAAAATACCATTTTCAAAAGTAAGATCTTGTAAACCATATGAAGAAAATTCATAGAAATTTGCAAACCTTTCCAAAAATAATTTTCCATAAGTAGCATATTTGATATAAGTTTCCATGGACTCTTAATCATTATGAAGTTGACTTTTGATCCTTTTGGTAAGCCTAATGGTTTTGGATGAGGAGGGTTGGCTCAAGGAAGACATTGTTGTGAAGTATTGAAGGTAAGAAAGTGAAGAATGATTTTGAATTTTGAAACAAAGTGTGAGTGAATAAAGGGATAGAGATGTCACGATTTAATAGAGAGTGACCTGACATTTTCAGTTTGAAAAGATGTAATTCAGTTTTTAAAATTAATGCAAAAAAGAGGAAAATTCAAAATTTGAATTTGAAAAGACTCCAATTTTCTACCACGTATGTTGATATATTCATGTGACATATATCGACATATAGGTCGAAAATTTCAAATTTAAAAAGGGCAATATATATAAATATATATTAGAAAAATGAAAAAAATGGCAATATATTCAAGTATATATTTATAAAAATGTATACTTGAACAAACTTATAATAATAATTATCATTAATCAATATTTTATTCCTACATTCAATAATTCAAAATGAAATAAAAATAGAAATTAAATGTAAAAAGTACCACTTTTGATGTTGTCCTCTGTTCTGATCCAGTTAACCTTCTATTGTTGTGAAACACATATTGACATTTTCTGCATCTGGTTCGTTGTCACTTGATGCAGTATTAGAATCATCTAAAGTTGTAGTATAAGCCCTCTTTCTCTTTTTGGATGAATCAGTGAGAGACGAGATCTTTGATTTCTTCTGATATGGACAATCTCTTTGCAGATGACCAGGTTCATCATAGTATAACATTTAATCACACTTCTGTTTCTAAAAGTTTTGTTTTTAGGCATACGAGAGTTATTCATCTTCTCTACTTCAGGAATTTTCTGAAATTTCAAGTCATAAGTGCAATCTCGTCATCATTATCGTCGTCTAAGTCCTGATCGTCGGTTGTTGCATTAAAGGCAATTGATTTCTTTTCTGCTGCTTTGCTTTCCTTTCCGCCGTACAACTATGCTTGGACATTAGAGTACTAATTAACTCTTCAATTTTTAAAGTACTAATGTCACTAGCCTCTTCTATTGCTAATGTCTTTTGATCTCATTCTGAAGAGAGTGAATTAAGGACTTTTCTAACTTGGTCCTCTTTAGATTTTTTTTTACCTAGTGATACTAAAGAATGAACTATATCCTGTAATCTAAAATACATATTAGAAGTGGACTTATTTTGTTTCATTTTAATACTTGAAACTGATTAGTTAGCATGGAAATTTTTAACCGTTTAACTTTACTAGTACCTCACATGTAACTTGCAGTGGTCTTCAGATTTCATATGCAAACTTACAAATAGAAACTTGATTAAATTCATTTTCATCTAATGAAGAAAATAAAATATTCATAGACTTAGAATTATTAAGTGATTGTATCTTTTGGTCTGGTGTCCATGTTGAGTATTCAGTTCGAGGTTCAGTGTACTCATTTATGCAATATTCGAAATATCTAAACCATTAGACTGTTAATAAATCTTCATCCTACATGACCAATATGTGTAATTGCTACCATTAAATAGTGGGTGTCTAGCAGTTGATTGTCTTTCAATCAAAGTGTTAAAAAATGAACTACCAGTGTTACTAGCCATTTATACTTTTCCAAAATCAAATTATGATATTTTGAAAACCTAATGCTCTGATACCTATGCGGGTTGCGGTGTAATGGACATAAGACTACTTTAATACTAAAAGAGGGTGAATAGTGTTTATAACTTTTATGAATCTTTTTAACTTTGTTTAAAGTTTTAAATCAAATCACAAATAATCAATATAGATCTATACTAATCAAGCAGCAATCAAAGATAAATATAAAAGCAATGACAAAATGTAAAGTAAGAGAGACAACACCATGAAATTTATACTGGGTCGAATTAACCAAATCTGCACCAGTCCTCTACACTACTATACAACTTTCTTTTCAATCGCCTAGTTTAACCAGGTAGCAAGCAAATTAGAATGCAGTCTCGATTTGAAGGTTACGAGATACACCATCTTGTTTCACGAGTCCGGGGTAAACTCTCTCGAATTACCGGGCAACAAGATGAGATCACTTCCAATATCGATGGAAGTTTGATTGGAACCACCCATTACCTGATTGTAACAACCCATTACCTTAGTTTTTCATATGGGTGTATGAGTATTATCTTTGAACCATTCAAATTCTTGTGTTATTTACCATTTTACTCTAAAATTATGTTGTATGTGGCATGTTATTGTATTAAATGTCATCAACTGCTTTTAAACACAAACTTATAGGCGGCTTCTCATTAACTTTTCTTTTTGAAGTGTTGGGGTTGATAACACTTTGCCTGTGTTGCCTACTTATCGTCAACTTTCCCAATTTCTTCAATTCTTACTTATTGAAAATTTGTGCTTTTGAATCAATGATTATAACAAATACTTTTTATGTAGAGTGGTGCTAAATGAACCTCAATCTGTACTATATTTTTCCCAGTCGTCACAATATTTGCCCATATCTTGATAACTAATGGTGTAGAATTAAACACAACGAGGTGCATTTAGCACCACCTTTTGATATATGCTATATTAAATAATTAATTGTAATTGGTTGATTGTATCGGTAGAATGTAATTTTTTAGCGTTAATGTTTATGTTAGGATAACACAATACGAAAAGAACATACTTCAATAAGGGTGGATAGTTGAAAACAAATTGATAATATAGCGAAAATAAAACAAGGTTCTATGTACCCATTTATCATAGCACTATTTTATCATCCTTAATATATTTTGAGTTGCACTATTAAAATTCTACAGTATTCTGTAGATTGTAAGAGACAAAAAATGAAACTATTTTGACATTTTACTCTTCAAAACATAATCCATTATCATTGGTCTAAAACGCTTATTTTAGCCGTTTATTTGAATATCATATTCATACATATATTCAAATGACTTCAAAATTACGGAGAGAAAATTATACCCAAAATATGTTTGAGATATGTCTTTCTTTTTAAGGCCCGGTAGCGTTCCTAAAAGTATTAAATTAATAGCAAACATAAATGCTGAAATTGAACTTATTAGCTTGGTTTCTAAAATAGTACTAGCGTCCATTTATTATCACAGTAGGAACGAAATAATGAAATATAAGCATATATAAAAAAGAAAGGAACAGGTTAGCAGCCATGAAGGCGAAGGTGCAGCAGAAGAAAAGCTAAAGGCTTTTAATAAATGAAAGGCAATGAAAGTTGGTAGGAAAAAGGAAAGGTGGAAAAGTCCGCACGATTGCTTATTTTGCTTGGGTAATGACGCCAACCAGATCTGGTACAGTACAGGCGCATCTGGACGCGGCGGACTTTCCTTTGCTGTGGTTCCTCTTCCTTTTTACACTTGTGGTTGCAGCAGCCAAATATTATTCTATTTTTTTAAAAAGTACTTGCGTATCGAAATTCCAAGTCGCCAATTTTTAATCACTCGCTTTGCTACGTCCGACGCAGTCGTCGTTATTTTGAACGCCGTGAACGCCAGCCATGTTTGATGCCACGCAGGAAGGTTTCCACCCTTGTTGAATAATCAAGTTTTTTATGCTCGCATTTTGGTCAATAAACGTGGGCAAATTCTCATTTACTACAGAGCATCAACACGGTAGTTTATAACCATAATCAGAAACCAATAAACTTATTTACACTTCATTGCATTAACAACAAAAATAATATAATTTTCAGTGATCTTAGGTTAATTTATTTTGAATCTGGTTTTTTTGAATAAATTTCACTTTTACCCATAAAACAATAATAGCAATAAATATTATTATCACTTTTTTTTCAGTTTTCGAAGAAATTCAAAACTTTCTTACATTTTTTATTCCTACAGTCTTCATGAATTTTGAAAAAAAACTTAAATTTTTAGTATTTTTCAATGTTTTATTTTATTTTATATTCGTAATACCAATGATAACAGATCTAAACATGGATGTATCACTTTGTACTTTTATTTGTAAACTGTGAAGGTATGCATAGACAAAAATCTGAGTAGTTCTGAAACTATAAAGGAAAAGGGAGCCAATACGCTATGGAGCAACATAAAGGGGAGAAAAGAGTTAATTCATCGGATCGTCTACGCTAAATTAAAATTTGAAAAGGTAAAATATCCGCTCTCAAGCGTACAAAAGTATACAGTGTAAACGGAAATCTAATTTACCACAAGCTTAGTCCGAGTAGAAGATCCAAAGGTGAATGCAAACAAATACTATAACAACCCGCATTTTTAACAACCAAATATTTAAATAATTAGTTTAAATATTGAACCGTTGAATAATAAAAGGTTCAAAATCTGATTTTTTTTTAGCATACGATCAAATTAGAATTCAAGACTATATCTGTTGAGTCCGGATCGACATTGCGAATCAAAATGAATATAAATATCGCTATATTTGAAGTCATGATATTTTTACGATTTACGTATTGTTGTACGTATTTTATAAAAATACATGCATAATCGAGTCCAGTGGGATCTCGACTGATGGCTTGTACTTATGAGATGGGAACTTCATTATGAGACGTACGGTCGAAGAATTTTTGAAATCGGGTGATCCAATAGTCGAACAACCTCAAAATATGTGAAATTATCATCCCGGAGCGTTGTTTCGAACAACGGCGAAATTTATACCGATGTGACCAAAAAAATGAGATGATGTGCACTGACGAGTTTCATGGCGATCCAATATGCCATGTGATCGTACGAGCACAAAACATGTGGCGATTTATTTGAGAAATTAAACAAAAATACACACACTCACTAACTCCAACTATATTTCTTCTCTTCCTTTATATCTCCAATGAAAAATATCTTTTACGGATCTACAAAGAACGAGCCGGGTTTGCTCTCGGTGGGAGAGCTACGAACAATAACGATTGACATCGAGGTTAGATCCATTGGACTCATGGTGAGAAGGGCCCCACATCTATGGTGGTGTGGTGGAGTGCGGCTGTGTTTGGGGGTGATCGATTTTTTGTGGCCGACGGCTAAGGTTAACTTTCGATGTCGAATGTGGAAGAGTTGGGTGAAACGGAAAGCGCCATTTTTTCTTCTTTGCGCCACGCTTCTTTTGACATCAATGTTTCATGCTCCGGTTGTGAATAGTGAACCGTGACTATTAGAGACGAGGAGGGGAGGAGCAGATCGCATTTTTCTTCGATGAGCGGAGCCTGACAAGTTTGGTTCCATTGCGAGGAGCGTGCATGGAGGACCACGTTGGAAAAATCGGTGCGTTAATTCGTTGAGTAAGGAAGGAGAATTAGGAGAAGGAAGCATGCATGAATGGGTTTTCATGTGTATCCATGGGGTTTAGGGAAGATGATTAAGGTGAGGAATTTATTAGGTTAATTAGTTTATTAATTATTTTAATTAATCCCGTTTCTTATAAAGTTCGTATCTCTTGCATATGAGGTTCAATTGAGATGGGTCTTCACCGTTTCACTCGTAGTGAGATTATCTACGACATGGTTTGATTTGGACTGGATTCAGACATTTGGGAATTTACGGTTCAGGTAAGCTAAATTATAACTTTTAATTTTTATTGTAGTATAAATTCCCGTAGTTATGTATATTGAAAATTTTAGCTAGAAGAGATAGAATTATATATGTATATATAAGTAATAATTTCCTCTTTTAATTTGATTGGTTTAGGTAGATATCAGGGTAATTGATTAAGATCCTATATATATATGTGTGTGTGTGTGTGTGTGTATTGTGTTCTATTCGTGTTGAATAGAGTTAGATGGAGTTGATATTAACTTATAACAATTATAAATTGAATAAACTCCAATTTGCAGTTATATTAGTAATAGAAATATTATTATATATTTTATTATAGATATTCAGGATAATTGATTAAGATCCTGATACACACACACATATACAAACATATATACATACATACATACATACATACATATGTATGTATATATTGTGTTCTATTTGCATTGGATAGAGTTAGATAGAGTTGATATTAATTTATAACATGGTTATATATTAATTTAACTCAAATTTGTTGTTATATTAATGATAGAAATATTA
Organism: Allium fistulosum; assembly: GCA_030737815.1. Classification (NCBI taxonomy): domain Eukaryota; kingdom Viridiplantae; phylum Streptophyta; class Magnoliopsida; order Asparagales; family Amaryllidaceae; genus Allium; species Allium fistulosum. The sequence goes on along the minus strand of CM060906.1, from coordinate 1,131,791,804 downwards.
TTTTATATTTACCTACTAATCAGAAGTTAAAAATATGACCTTTAAAATAAGTTGTATGGCTAAAATAATTGTTTAAGCAGGTTAAACTTATATTAAAATGGCTTTAAGTTTATCTGACCTTGGTATTAGTTTATTATGGTGTAATTGAATAATTAACTAACTAGTGAATTCTTATAAATGTAATTTGAAAAGTTAGAAATTAGAAAAGTATTGCATTATTTTATAAAATAAGTTTGAGACTTCTATAAAATAATACGAAGAAGATATAATTGTTAGCATGGTTACCTAAGTAAGATGCATTTGTATTGAATTGTTTATTTGATTATATGTGTGAATTGTTATTGTTATTGAGATGATATATTTGTTACTTTGGTTGTGTATTACCTTCGTGTAAATGTGCACGATATGTATTTATTAGTTCCATATAGTTGGACTGGCTACACACACAGTAGTGTAAATCGCACCTACGTGCATATAATAACTAGAAATATTTACTTTTTATTTAATAAAAAGTTTATAGACGGATGTGTGCTATAAACACAAAATCTTTGGTAGTCACAACACTTTTATTTTAAGCAAACTGATAGTGAAATTCCGTTTATATGTGGTTGGAAAGGGAATGTGATGTAGGTTGCAAACCGATGGTGAGATTCCGTTGATGGATGTAGGGCATTTTCGGAATTTCAAAAGGACGCCATGGAAATCCTATTCATTTAATTCTATTTATTAATAGTATGTGTGTGTATTTTCATATAGTTTATGTGACTTATATATATCTATATGTATAAATATAGTTCTAGTATGCCTGACCTTGGGCTATTGGGAGATGCATAAAATATTACACACACACACATCGATATGCGATTTAAAGTGTTTATATATAGTTTTGGTATGTCCAACTTGGGGCTACTGATTGGTGCATGGAATCCATTGTACCATTGAGGTGCACGACCTATAGACGTGGTCCCGAAGCAGGGGTGGAGAGTAGGAATGGTAATGGGGTGGATTGGGGCGGGTTTTTTATGCCCTGGATTCGCCCTGGGTTTTTTTATACACGGACACAGACCCGCCCCATAGACCTGAGGCATGTTTGGAATTTCACCTCAAACCCAACACCCGTACGGATCAGGATAGACCCGTCCCGCCCCAATATCCGGTGAGGCTCTATATATCCATTCAAAATTATGCGCTAATGCACATATATTTTAGTTGTTTATAAGAGGGATTATCACCGTTATATATAAATAACAATGAGTTTACAATGATAAAAGATGATTATAAAAATGAGACGTACAATAATAGTTCAAAAAATATGCATATGTTATTATATAATTATCAGTGACACAACTTAACTCTATAAAAATCTCATACCTTGTTGAATGAAATGTTATAATATACATCTAACAATCACTTGTGTCTAAAATGATACATGTTACAATCCACACGAGGATAACCATAATTCAGTGTTGTGCACCCAAGTGGGAAGGCTGTACGTGGGATTTAGCGTTTACATATGGTTCTGGTATGTCGGTGTAGACAACTGCAAAGAAAGAACGCTAATGAGGGAATCCATTACACCATTAAGGCGCATGACATGTAGATGTGGTCTTGGAGAAGGGGCGAAGGAAGATTGGAACACCAATCTAGAGTAGGTCATATATTGTTCCGCAGTATAATTGGGTGCTGCGACAAGACATACAAGCCAACTTCTTTTGAGGTATTGGTTTTCATGGGAGTCCACAAATTGTCCGTGGCTCTCGATAGGTCTTTTTGGTAGTTAATGGAAATTCAGCACGAGTATCAGTTATAGATATTCATATTTTGGTTTTGGATATGGAGATGCTATGTTAGTAGCATTGTTTTATCGTTGCATTTGTTTTGCATTTCAGGCGCTTTAATAGGGATTGGGAGATCTATGGCACCATTTCTTATGAAGTGTAGTATTCCCCTACACTTGTTTTTCTTATTCAGTTGCATGGCTTGTTATAGTATGTAATGTTTTAATCGGAGAACCACTGCTATGTATCATCCTAACTAGTTGGTCCATGGATAAAGTATAGCGGTGTATGATTAGTATTACCCACCGATTCTTGCTCGCGTTTATTACATGTATATAAGTTGCATGTATATGTCGTCCTTAGAGATAGTTTCCCTCACACAAGGCTTTATGTCTGACCTATATTTTGTCATTTTTGTTTATTTCATGACAACTCTCACGTACTCAATTGAGTAGTTTGGAAGTCGGGTGCTTTAGGGATAGGCTTGCAGGATGGTTAGAGCATTCTAGAGGCATGAAGTCAATATATTGGATACACGCACACACTTGTTATTCATGTAGCGCATGACAGATAGGCTATTTTGTATATAAGACTTGTGATATCAGATATTGTATTCAGAAGTCCATATGAATGGAGTTGTTGTATTTTGACTTTCTGTACAGATATTTATTTTTCAGTTGCTTATACTGGTGCGGTCTCTTGTATATCGTCTATTATGTTCTGCTCATGTATATTCAGCATATTATATATTATCATTCCATTGTGAGATCGTATAGATATTCCTTGGTATGATGTTTTGTTTTAATTTTACCCTAACTGACCGTCTTTTATGGTATTCAGGACTCAAACGCTGTCATTTGACGTTAAATCAAGATATTACGAAGGTTGGGTCGTCACATATATCACATAGGACCTTAAAAACATAAATACAAAGAACATGCAAACCGTAGAAAAAATGAATACAGATGAACGTAGTGAGTAAGTGCACAAGTGATGAGGATGACCAGTAATGAAGGAACAATGAAACATTTATATCGATATGATACTTCGCTCTTACACACAGGCACACACACATATATTGCGTGATAAAGTATCTCATAATAAAATGTATACACACACACAGACACACACACACACATATATACATACATGCATTCATACATACATACATACATACATATATATATATATAGCCTGAGTTCCTTCAAAAAAACTATGCACCTGATAAAATATCTCATAATAAAATTTATATACAGAAATACAAACACGCATACATATATAAACATACATACATAGATATACATACATATATATATATATAAAGTTTCATAAACATTATTTAAAATTATTTATAAATATTTAACCAAGTCTTAATTTTAAATTTTAGATTAAAATATCTGATTTGACTTAGTAAACAAAGTTCAAATTCAAGACCGGATCTGAAAAGTAAATTCATATATTCAAAATCATATTTTGACTTAGTAATATTAAAAAATATATATTGATATATTTAAATAATGATAGCCGAATATAATTTATTAACTTTATTTATATAAACATTTATATCGATTTAATAATATATATATGTATAAATAGATATTTAAATATTTACATATATATATATATATATATATTCGGTAATTGTTTTTAAATACGAAAGCATAATTTTTTATATAAAATTCATAACTCAAACAAAAGTGTTTGTTTAATATACACACGCATACGCACAATACACACACACGCACACACATATATACACCTTAAGTTGAAATTAGTTCGGTTGGAAAAAAAGTAATAAAGAAACATAACTTAATAAACATATTAGTTATACATATATATATATATATATGCACACACATGCGCGCGCATAATTTTAAATCAAAATTAATGTCTTCCTGGTAGATGATAACACACATGTTCACTCTAACTCGCTGCTTTTATTAGGTAACTAGCTTATGTTTAAAGTTGTTGTCCTTTAGCTTATCTTCTTCTCCCCTTGCATATATACATACATACATGTATACATACATACAAACATACATACATACATAAGTATGTATGTATGTATATAACTAAATTATATGTATATAATTGAATTATATACATATATATGTTCAATTCTCATATTTTTGTTTATTTTTCCAGATTTAGCTGTTGAGGTGGGCCATTCGAATTGGGCGTCCTCCTTCAAAGCCGAGTTTTGATACACTACAGGGAATTCTAAGCTCACTTGGACATGCTTGATGGTTGTTTTAATGTTTCACTTCTTCAAGGTTTAGACGAGGTCTTAACCTCATTGAGGCCCCTTCTCTGCCGATGTCTTCGGCTATGGTGCCTATTGACTTGTTTAGTCTTTTTTACATTTTATGATTTCTAGTTTTTCCTAGGTTTTTTGTGAGTGGGTGTTTTTATCTCTTTTTATTATGCGGGTTCATGGGGAAAAGCCACATATAAGTCTTGTTGGTAGCTCATTTTAAAGTGTGGAATAAAATTACATGAGTGTTCTCCTCCTTAGAGAGAATCACTCATTTTTCTCAAAAAATAATAATAATTCGGTCAAAAGTGGAAAAAAATATTTACGGAACATCTTAATGAATAATAAAATATTTACATATAATTTAATTTTTTCACAAACAGATCATTTAAAACACGAAACCATGTTTAAAATTAATATTTTTTAAAAAGTGGAGTTTAAAATTAATATACATATATACACGTATATTAAAAAATAACATAAACAAAAGAATATTTTAATTGCCCTAAGTACAAATACATATAAAAATAGTAGCATACCATAACAAAAGGTTGAACTAAATAGGTTAATGTTATGTATTAAAATAATATAGTGTAACATGCAACAATTTATATATATGCAAGGTGATAAAGAAGTTACAATAAGTAAAGATCATTGTATAAAATAGAATTAATTTTACATAAGAAGCTTGATCTATGACTCACACCTTGATCTAGTTAGCCTCCATAATCTCTCGGAACAACACTCTCTACTCTAAACGGAGGAAGTACTAACATCGGATCTACATTGTATTATTTGATTGGGGATGAATAGAGTTGGGAAATGTGTGAGAAATACGGATTACGGATCTTAAGGCTAGAATTAACACTAGAGGGGAGTGAATAGTGTTTTAAGGAATTACTAATTCTTTTGATCTTATATTAATTTGAACACAAACCTATGCAATATTCAGACACAGATATGATCACAGAATCAAACACAGATGCAGATATAAAGTAAAAGCAATAAAGGAAAGAACACACCGGATTTTATACTGTTTCGGAGTTACCCTACATCCAGTCCCGCAACACAAGTATAGATTTTCTTTCAAAATCAATTCTTACAATTACACCCTCGATTTCAAGGCCACGAGATACACCGCTCCAGATTCATAATCCTCTGGGTAGAGATACTTGATTTTACGGCAACAAGTTCACCCGATTGATTTTCCAGGCTACAATCACACCTTTTCTCGCTCGATTAAATACAAAGAAATCTATAACTCTGAATATCACTGGGATCTTGTTGAGATAGTGATAGAGAATCAAACCAGAGATGATCTAATTAGATTCAATGGTGATTTCGGCAGAGTAATGGTAAAAATGTATATAAAGAAATGTGGAAGAAGAAGAGGAGTGAAATCAGAGAAAATATGATTGTAAATTCGTTTAAAACAACCCCTATTTATAGTAGAACAATAGTCATGTCCATTCGTGAAAGGATACGACGAATAGACACTTCCTTTGAAATTCAAACTTTTGAAATAAACTGTCACCTTGTCAACAAGGGTTCCTTGGGGTTGTTGACAAGCCTAAGTTATTTTTGGTAATTTGTTTTTCTTTGAAAATAACTTCTATCTTGTATTAAAACTATTTTAAACTTTATAAATATACTTAACTATAGTTAAAATACATAAATAAGTATATAGAATAATATTTTGGTATATATAAAATTTTACCATAATTTTATATTTAAATCTAAGTATAAATATTAAAAGTTAAATATATTATAATTAAAAGATAGTTTAAAACCAAGGACAATTTGATATTGAAAATAAAGATTATTTTGAGGCTAAAAGTATTTTAAAACCAGGATAGATGTTTTTGATTTAAAAAGGAAGATTTTGAAATCATTTTGAAAACAAGATATATTTTGTAAAACATTTGAATAATAGTTAGTGGATACAAAACAATGTTCCACTAGATTTTTCGTAGGTTCCATCCTACTTAGGGTTCCATCCTTTTTAACGGGCTCGAAGTGGATTCCATTCCACGAATAAAATGGATTTTACGATGTTAGTGCTTTTCTAGGAGTTTTAACAAAATTCCTAACTAAATTACTTATCTTGAAATCTTGAACTCTTAATAATCTTGATACTCATGAGTCTTGAATCTTGATATCTTCGTTCTTGAGTTCATCAGTTCTTGAATCTCTATACTGTACAGTCTTCATTCTTTGGTACCTGTATATATATCATTGCCTATACATATATATCTAAACCATAACGTTAGTATTTATATTTTATAACAAGTCCTAAGGTTGTTGTCATCAAAACCAACTTCTCAAGGACTAACAGTCTCTCCCTTTTTGATGATGACAACCTTTGTTTATAAAATATTACTTCTATCCTAATAACTCCCCCTTAATCTATGCCTAACTATCCTATTTTACACTTCTTCCCCTTTGTCATCAACAAAAACTAACTCCAAACTATATAACTCCTCCTTATTCTTGTACTAAAGTACCTGCATTAATAAAATATATAATGGAGTATATAGTAGATAGATTAAGAGATAATTATACTGATAGACATGATAACTAATCAAATATTATATAAATATCAATGTGTATTTATACATATTATGTTTTGCACACCAATTATCAATCCACACCAAACCAAATCAAATTAAATCAATCCAAGCAATCAATTCAAATCAAACAAAGCAATCAATTCAAATCAAACAAAGCAATCAAATAAAATCAAACATTACGAGGAACTTCCACCCATCCTTCTTCTCCAAATATAGGGTCTGCTTTAATGGCATCCCAATTTTCATTTTCATTGGTGAGAGAGACTGAAGGATGTGCTTCATTATCATCTTTGTGTAGGGAGGAAATCATCCATCGAATGCATCGAAATGTTTTTCTTGCTCCTTGATCATCTGCAGTTGACTCAACTCTAAGTGTCGCTGATTATGGAGAATGAAAGAAAGAATATTCTTGAAAGAATTAAGGGTTTCTTCAAGATTCTCGGTCAAACTATGAATTGGATTGGCCATATTTGAGTTTGTGAGAGGAAATATAGATAGAGTAGATAAGAAATGATTTTGAGTGATGAATTCTGGAAGAAATATGTATTTATAGGTGTAGAAATTCGTTTGAAATGAATAGACATAAGGTAGTTATTCAAATTTCAAATTTAAAATGAAAAATCATTTCTGACCAGTACTTGTCGACAGGGTCTTTGGAGGGTTTTCGACAGGAGTCAATTAATTTTGATGACTCATTTTGATTTTGTGAATAATTGTGTGTATATATATATATTTATATAATATACTAACATTTATTCTGGAGATAAGATAAGCTAGATAACAAAAAAGTAATTCAATTTCATTTCATAATAGAACGATACAATGATTAAACATTAAGAACTACACGAACATTCAAATCAAAACAAACTAAAACATGACATGAAAAGGTAGAACTAGTTAGAGGATGACGAAGATGAAGATAATCCAAGGTTCTTGCTGACTTTGGAGAAAAACTTGTTCATCTTGGATGACATTTTATCCAATTTCTTACTAACGGACCGTTTAAGAGTCCGTTGATTCTCAACAATGGTCTTTTGATTTTTGAGTAAGGTTTTGTTGGTTGGATTAGAGGGATAGTCAATACTTTCCAAGGATGTTTCACCTTCTTCTTCTTCTTCTATTTCCATTTCATCCCCATCTTCTTCTTCCTCCTCTTCCATCTCCTCATGAGCCAAGCGCTCTTCCTTTTCGGCAAGAGTCTCATATGGTTGAAAAACATATGGAATTTTCATAAGAGAAATGTTTGAGTGATTAAAAACTTTTCTTGAAACAAAATCTTCTCCTTTGAAATCCACTCCAAAATAATTAAAAATCCGAGTGAGATAGATTCCATGATACAAAGTGTTTTCACCCACTTCAAAATTTTTGGGACGAAGTTCATCCAAAATAACTTGCGCCCAATTAATATCATAATTTCCAAAAATAGAAAATAGTGCTTTGCAAACTTTTGAAGTTGGATTGTTAAAACTCCCCAATCTTGGGGTCAAAGTATGTTGTAAAAGAAGATTAATAATTCTTGCTTTCGGTCGAAAGTTTCGATTTATGAATTCAAAGTTATCATCTCCTTCGAAAATGTGATGAAATATCTCACGATCATTTTCATCAATATTAAAACTAGAAAGATCCATTCCCGTGCTCTTGCAATTGAGAATGGTACCCAAAACATTACAATTTAAAATGATTCTAGTGCCTTTGACACTACTCCAAATTTCATCATCATATCCATTATAAAATCCACGGTTGAGATTTGCATAGAAAATTTTAACAAGATTTGGATAACAAACAAAGTCATTTTGTGAAGCATCAACAAGACTAAGAACTTGGTTGTTTGCAAAAAGAGAATCGATTTCATAAGTAGAGAAATCTTGAAATAAAGCAAACTTTCCAGGATGGACTTTTCCATAGTTAGCATAGTTGATATATGCTTTTATAGCCTTCGGATCTTTGAAAAGTTGCTCTTTTATATTTCCAGAAAGTCTCATTGTGGAAGGGTTGCTTGAAGAAGCCATTAGAGTAGAGAGTAGAGAGCTTGATATTTTGAAATAAGAGTTTGAATTTGAAACTGAAAGTGAAAAGTTATGATAAGAGATAGTAAATAAATAGATTCTCAAGGGACAGGTTCTCTGGTCAAAAGGTGACTTTACAGAGATTTGAATGAAGTGAAAAGATGGAGGGAAATTCAAACATTTGAATTCAAATTTGAATTTCAAATTTCTGTACCCTTGTCGACAACGTGGGGGGGGGGGGGCCTTGTCGACAGGTTGTCTCCGAATTTTCATGATTTATTTCTCCTAAGTATTCTAATATATATATATATATATTATTTTTAATGTCTATATAATATCTGGAATATTACTAGAATTATAGTATATTCCATAAAATATTATGATACTATTTAAAAATAAAAATAATAATAAAATAATAGTAAAAATATAATAAAATAATAATAAAACTTTAAAATTCAAACGACACACCAATTCAAAATCAACCAATCAAACATCCAATCTAAGCATGCAATTTCAACCAATGTATTGTAAACGTGTACCTTTTTCTGAGTCCGTTTCTCTGAATTTGGCGGAGTCGTGAACTGCCGTGAAACACATATTTGAATTATCTGTCTTCTGATCATCATCGCTTGAGGACGAGTCTGAGTCATCTTGAGTAGCGGTAAATGCACGTTTTCGTTTCTTTGCGGAATCATTGTTTATAGGAAGATTTTGCTTATTTGGATGCGGACTGTCTCTTTTGATATGGCCTGGTTCGTCACAGTTGAAACAATTGATATAGTTTGGCACTACATTCTGATTACCAGAGTTCTTATAGTTGTTTCTCTTGAGATTATTCATCTTTATGTATTTCAGGAATTTCCGAAAGTTCTTGGTCATAAAGGCTATCTCTTCATCATTATCGCTATTTGAGTCTGATCCATCGGTCAATGCATTGAATGCAATTGATTTCTTTTCAGATGCTTTGCTTTCTCTTCTCCCAAGCATTTGGACTTCAAACGACATTAAATTTCCAATTAATTCTTCTATATTTAAGGTACTGATGTCATTTGCCTCTTCGATCGCAAGAGTCTTTTGATCCCATTCTAGAGTAAGACAATTTAAGATTTTTTTGACTTGATCTTCTTCCGGAAATACCTTTCCCAAGGATATTAGAGAATGCACAATATCCTGAAATCTACTATACATATCTGGAATAGACTCATTATGATTCATTTTAAATAATTGAAACTGATTTGTGAGAATGGAAATTTTGGTCTGTTTAACTTTGCTTGTTCCTTCGTGAGTAACTTGCAAAGTTTTCCAGATTTCATATGCAGACTTACAAACTGACACTCTATTAAATTCATTCCTATCAAGTGAACAAAACAGAATATTCATAGCTTTAGAGTTATTTTGTGCGATGATCTTTTGCTCAGCAGTCCACTGTGCAAAACCAGTTGTGGATTCAAAATATTCAGTATGTGTGATATTCCAAGTGTCTAGTTCTATAGATTGTAAATATATTTTCATCCTACATGCCCAATATGCATAGTTACTGCCATTAAAAAGTGGTGGTCTGACAGTAGACTGACCTTCTACAAATGAACTAGTGACAGAGGTAATAGAACCAGTGTTGGTAGTAGTAACAGTACCAGTGTTGGTAGCCATTTCGAAATTTTTCAATATTCAGATTATGAAACTTAGAAAACCTTGCGCTGATACCAAATGTGAGAAATGCGGATTACATATCTTAAGGCTAGAATTAACACTAGAGGGGGGTGAATAGTGTTTTAAGGAATTACTAATTTTTTTTGATCTTATATTAATTTGAACACAAATGTATGCAATATTCAGACACAGATATGATCACAGAATCAAACACAGTGTAACGACCCAGAATTTTGGACCATTCGCGTCCATTATAAGTGTATAGGTAGACACTCATGCCGGAGTTGAATTGCTCAAAATACCGCGTTGTTAATTTAAATTTGGCAAAACTGAACATATACAGTAAATAGATATAATCACAGATCACAGACACAGAGTAATAAATGCAGCGGAAATAAAAGAGATAGTAGTTCATGAAGCTACTATATGAATATATAAAAATACATCAGAGTTTACAACAGAAGAGTAATACGATACATCAGATACAAATCAGAATACATCACTGGAATCATCGAATACTGAAAGCAGAATAGATGGCTGGATCTTCAAGCAAAGCTCCAACTCCAAAGGTGAGTCTCGAATACTGGTACACTCAGTCTGACCCGAGCGTAAAGCAAAAACACAAGACACTCGAGTCAGGATTAACATTCTTATATTAATAAATCCAACTCAAGTGAAATAGCAATTGAAATACAAGTAACTCAAAGGATGTTTGGAATACCCATCCTTTAAGGATCCGTTAAACTATCTACTAGGTAGTAATGTACGCTAAGTAGATAATGTCTATCAGTAATATAAAGATATCAAAGTAGGGTTAAGCAGGGCCCATACACCTCTTAACCTGTTTATTCCCAAAAGCATATACAAGACCGTAGTTTCCCCAAAACCGGAAGTCACCAGAGGGCAATCCATATACTAAAGGTACAAATCAAAATCGTAGTGGTCGTAAATAGGATAATCAGTATGACAAGGTACATGAGGCGATACCAACTAGGATACTAGTAGTTGCCTGATCCGGACTGATGTTGGGCATAGCAGCTACTACCCCAACACCGCGAACAACACTCCCAAATCGAGGGGTGCACCCAAATCGAATCACAAAAGTAATAGATATGGTATCGAAGAAGTGTGTCCGCTAGAGATGGGGATCCTCAATGGCCCGGCGCGGCTCCTGTTTTAGTCATATCAGGGGTCATCCAAAATCGTTCTCTTTCTTCAGTCAACGCGTTCACCAAAACCATCCACTTCGTTCTGGATCAACACTCCGCGTTTAGTTATTAAAGTGGTTTCGGTTCAGATAGAGAGTATATCCATTACCGATCCCGGTCTCTTTAATAACTTCCGTAATTTATACACCGATTGGTCGTTTGTTTATTTCAAAAACCAAATCAATTTCAATTCAATTTCAATTTGGAAATTAACATTTCATTTGTCTTTCAAAACCAATTTCCAATAATTTACGTTTCAAAACTTCCAAATTATCATTTCAAAACCTTATAATTCAATTTCAATCTTTATTTTAAACAATTCAAATATCAATTTAAATTCGTATATAAGATTCAATTCCGAAATCATTTCAATAAATTTTATTTAACATTCAAATCAATTTCAAATTCATTTGTCGATTTCATTCCATATTCGTTAAGTTACTTTATCATTCAAAACAATTTCAATTAAATTTCCAATTCATTAAATCAATTTCTTAAGTTCAACTTCATTAAACAAACTTACAATTTTGAATTAAATTAAATTCGTCAAATCATTTCTTTCAATTACAATTCTTACACTAATTCCAAAAATATCACATTTTATTTCTTGTTAAAGAAATTCAATTTCACCTATTTACTTACTTAAATGATTTTCCAAACTTAATTAATAAAGAATCTCAATTTCAATTATTACGAAGTAAAATTCACTTATTCCAAATTCAATTAAATTTAATCATTAAATAATTCAATCTCATTTAATTATTAAATAATTCAAAACTTAATTATTAAATAATTTCAAAGTTAATAATTTCAAACTTAATTATAATTTCAAACTTAATTATTAAATCATTTCAAACTTAATTCAATCATTTCTCAAATTAAACAACATTCTTTCATTGATTACATTGTAAATCTTTTGTTTCAGATTATTAAATATTACCATTTTCCTTTCATCAAAATTCAAATTTCACTTCATTTCAAAACCATATTCTTTATTCAAATAAAATCTTCGTTTATTTTCAAATCAAATTATTGACCAATCGGGTTTTTATTTAATTTTCTATCCTAAGTCAAAGTTCAATTTGGGTATTTATCATTTCAACCCGATTCCAATTCAATACAAAATCAAAGCATACAAAGGGAACTTGCAGTGTGATAACTGGGATGGTGTCAAAGTAAATAAACAAGCAATAACAACAATCAATATCAATCCAATAATCAATTTAAATAATCCCGAAATAACCATATTAATTCGCATTGTTATTTGTGCGAATTAATATAATTCTTCTAGAATCTACACTATCATTTCATGTAGATTAAAGATTATTACATTACGGTTTCACTTGTCATTCAATTTCAATTTCATCCATCATCAATTTAACAACATACATTCAGTGGTTCAAGTTGTAATTAAACAAATCCTACGTGTCAATAAATTTAACAGTTAAAGGGGTCATATTATACAAATGTCAATTAATCAAATTTAACATTTAACTATCCTATATCAAGTGCAATTTCATACTATTTATCAGTTTAACATTAACAATTTTAACGTCCAATATAAACATCAACAATCAATCAACTATCAGCCAAACTGTATTATCATCGCATAAATATTTAACAGATAATGGTGTCAGATGTCACAGGTGAACTGATACAGTAATAACAGTGTAAATAACTAACAGCAGCAATATTTCAATTGTCGTTTCAATTGAAATCAAATCTAATAAATAAAAGAACGTTAATCGTGAGTGAGTGCTCACCTTTCGAGGCTAGAGAAATTTGAAACAAAACCAGCTACGAATTGGATCACGATCTAGGGAATCGAACCATCCAAACAACAGTCTCAAAGTAAAGTAAGCTGAACACGGATTTGATGGACAAGGCTGATAAATAAGAATCGATGAGATCAGATCAGAATCAGCTTGAATATACCGAAACAAAATGTTTATTATATTATATTTTATTACTACCTTCGAAAAATCAATGCTTAATTAAAACACACATTTAAAAATAAAATTTATATATAGATATATTTGGAAATCAATGTAAATTTTAAAACGCAAACAAAAATATTAATAAAATATTTTTGTACATACAATATATATACAATCTTCTCCTTCATTAAAATAAGATAACTGACATTATAAAAATCTTATCCTACTGTTGTACGTACACAACAACGAATGCTATTATGCATCTCTGCTTATATGTGTAAAACTTAATTACAAACTCCCAGGTCATATACCAAATTTTATAAAATCAACATGCCATATAGGTACAGACATTGTAAATATGAAATTATAACTAAATATAAAATCGCATGCTACTATAGAAAACGGTTATAAGAAAACACTGCGAATACTATAGAAATATATGTCAAAATATAATTATCTTCCAGGAATATGTAGACCCAACTTTTCAAATATTAGCTAATGGATATACATACAACAGTGAAATATATATGCTATCCAACGCCTTACATTAGATCTATACTATATACATAAATCTAACACTATACTATATACAAGATTTAAATCATATAACCTATATACGTACATACAAGAAAATATATAACAATATATATGTAAAATATCACTTAACAAAATAAATATAAAATACCTTACTGTAAGAGTTTTTTTTTTGGAATCAAGCATACTTAAACTAAAATATTATAAATTTATCTAACAACGTTAGCTACAAATGTTAATATATAAACTGTAGCATATATGAGGCTGACCAATAAAATAAGGCTTACACGAAGTAAGGCAGAGTTTAGGCGAAGGGAAGGCGAGATTCCAAGTGGAGCACAGTCAGCTGAAGAGAGAGAGAGAGGGGAAGAAGAGGGGCGGTGTTGACGATGGGAACGGCGTTTGGGCTCGCCGCTAGGAGGTGGCGTCGCGCTTGGCTGCCGAGGCCATGGAAAAGGAAGAAGATTGTGGAGGGTTGCGGAGCTAGGCTGAGGATGGGTCGGTAGGCTGCCGACTCGGTTGGTGGCGAGGAAGAACAGGTGGCGGCGCTGTCACGTGTTCTGGGTTGAGGGGAGTGGCGCTTGGTGGTTGGTGGTTAGTGACATGAGGCGTGGAGGTGGTCGAGGCTTCGGCCGGGTTGCAGCTGTTATGAGGAGGAGGCATGTGATGGTTTGGGAGAGGCATGAGCATGGAGGGGCTTGTTTTGGATTTAAGGTGGAGAAAAAAAATGGCATGGATTTGTCCAGAGGAGGAACAGAGGGGAGAAGGCAAAGCTTTGAGTAATCATTATATTTCTTAGTTTAGAAGTGGAAAAAATGGAAGCCTGTAGGGAGATCAAAATGAAACGACAAATGGATATAAAATGTACAGGTTGGAATAGTAAAGGCTAAAAATTTATTACCGGGAATGATTAAAAGCTGATGGCTATTCGTATTATTCAATGGGTAATGGAAAGACATTGGGAACAAAAGTGCACGAACGTGTACCGATACGCAAGGCGTTACGCAAAGTGCAACGTGCAACGGAACTCCGAATTTGACAATCGAATATACCGTAGAGATCGGCACGACGAGACGATCAAAACGGTATATAGAAATCAGTGGTACGATCATCCGATAAAAAATCGATATCGGTACCAGAATACTGCTATTTTGCAGAAAATAAGAACGACGGAGCCAAAGATGTCCGAATTTGGAAAAACGACAAACTGAAATCTTGCTCAGAAGATGGTTTAGAATTTTCTATGTAAAAATATTTAGGTTTCGAAAACATTTTATTTTCACCGCTTTTTAACTGATTAAATTGAAGTGAATTTACGCGCGAAATAAACTTTCGTATTTTCGGACGAAAATTTACCAGTTGCTATGTTTAACTAGACGTATTCCAAATATTAAATTTTTATTTCAAAATTTTATCGTTTAAAATTTCACAAAATTTCAACTAATTACGTTATTAAACGGTTGAAATTTACGGGTCGTTACACTCTCCCCCACTCAAAACTTTTCGTCCCCGAAAAGGAACGAGGTAGGAGAATAGAAACAACCAGAAAGAAACAGATTTGAAATACAAAATAACAATTAATTTAAACCATATAAATTCAATTTAAATTAATTGATATTCAATAATTGATTTAATCCATTTGATTTTACTGAAATAAATCTCAACTATTTCTAAATTCATTATTTTGTTTTCCATCTCTTCAATCTACAATTTCTAAAACAATAAATTTGAATAGTCTTTTATTATAATCATATTTTCTTCAACAATTTTAAATTCTTCTTAATTCCAAATTACTGTTAAATTTATTCTACTTAATATATCTACTCACATATATTTAATCCATATAAATTGATTTAAAACATAAAGTTTCGATTTAAATTAATTTACATCTATTAATTTCTTTTAAATTCAAGGTATTTTCATACGTTGATCAAATTTCAATTTATTAATCCTTTCAAAACAAATTTATTTCATTATTAACTGAGTTTACTTATTATCCTATCTAACTCTATTAACATCTTTATAATCAAAATTTAGTGTATAACATTTATTTTAAACACTCAATTTTATTTATAAATTCAATTTATCTTATATATTATCCAATTACATATTCAACTTCTGAATGATTTAGGTAAGTTGTATTAGAATGCAGTTGAACAATATACAAATAAAATTTTCCCAATTCAATTATTCAAGTTTAAATATTTATTCCAAATTTTGGTTTTATTTATAATTTAAAATCATCCTTTAACAAAATTTAAGAATTAGATTTCCGATTAACTTCAAACCCTTTAGAGATATATATAATATAATTATATCAAATCAGATTAAATTTTAAAATAAGATACCTATATATATATAAATCAAATTACTGAAGAAATTCAAATCAAAATATTTTTCAAAACAAAACCGTAGCAAAGCTACAGAATAGTATCTCCACTTCGAAACTCGAAAATGAATGTCGATGATGCGGCCGCCATCACCGGAATTATTTTCCAGCGACAAAGAGAAGAGCACTGATTTCAACATTTAAATTCTTTGAAAATGATTTCTATTCGAAAATACTTTCAATAATATATACTTTAAAATTTTAAAAACCAAAGTTCGAAATCACCGGAAACTAAATTCTCAAAATTTTGAATTAAGTTCATTTTAAATTCCCAATCAATTTATAAACTATAATTATAAATTCATTTAGAATAATAAATGAAAATCAAATATTATTATTTCAGACAATAAATTTATTAACAATTTAATTTCAGAAAACTTATATTTATATATAATATAATCATACAAAACTTTTTATTTTATTTATCAAATTTGAAAACGATATTGTGTCAGTTTGCTCTGCTCGAGTGTTTTGGAAATCCTATCGATAGCGCTGATCAGACGAATCGATCGGAAACCCAAATCACATTAACAACTCAAACAACACAATATATAAAACATTTTTAATATAAATTTACAAATACATTTCTTTGCTCGACGATACAGGAATGAATTTTCAAAATAAGGATAGGGATTCAAATTTTGATGGACTCAAATCAAAGAGACATTTGATTCGAAGATAAGTTCGGAATAAGAGATAAGATAATTATATTAACAGAATCGGGAGACAGATAAGCTTTTTAATTTACGGGCAACCTTAACCGGATCGACCGTGACTTAGATAATAAGATCGATGCTAAATTCCGAGGTAAATCAACATCCGATCTCGAGAAATAAAATTCAGGTATAGCAGGAGATAGATAGCATCGTAAACCGAGGATACAGAAATCTCCGGTAAATCGATGTCTATTATAAAGGAGTTTACTCCTTTACGAATCACTCTAAGATTGGCGAGACCGCCGATCTATTATAGATAACATTTAGAATGGAGTTATGGGGTGCTCCATGATTGAAAGAAGACGAATAGTGAAGGACACGAATGAAATTTGGAACCGTAGGGAACGTTCCAAAATTCAAAGAAATCGAGTCGAAAGGAAGAGATTGAAACTCGAAATGAAAGTGATTCTGTAAATACATTTACCCTATATGTTAAGTTTTTCCTAGAGCTACCAAAGCTCTGATACCAACTGTAACGACCCAGAATTTTGGACCATTCGCGTCCATTATAAGTGTATAGGTAGACACTCATGCCGGAGTTGAATTGCTCAAAATACCGCGTTGTTAATTTAAATTTGGCAAAACTGAACATATACAGTAAATAGATATAATCACAGATCACAGACACAGAGTAATAAATGCAGCGGAAATAAAAGAGATAGTAGTTCATGAAGCTACTATATGAATATATAAAAATACATCAGAGTTTACAACAGAAGAGTAATACGATACATCAGATACAAATCAGAATACATCACTGGAATCATCAAATACTGAAAGCAGAATAGATGGCTGGATCTTCAAGCAAAGCTCCAACTCCAAAGGTGAGTCTCGAATACTGGTACACTCAGTCTGACCCGAGCATAAAGCAAAAACACAAGACACTCGAGTCAGGATTAACATTCTTATATTAATAAATCCAACTCAAGTGAAATAGAAATTGAAATACAAGTAACTCAAAGGATGTTTGGAATACCCATCCTTTAAGGATCCGTTAAACTATCTACTAGGTAGTAATGTACGCTAAGTAGATAATGTCTATCAGTAATATAAAGATATCAAAGTAGGGTTAAGCAGGGCCCATACACCTCTTAACCTGTTTATTCCCAAAAGCATATACAAGACCGTAGTTTCCCCAAAACCGGAAGTCACCAGAGGGCAATCCATATACTAAAGGTACAAATCAAAATCGTAGTGGTCGTAAATAGGATAATCAGTATGACAAGGTACATGAGGCGATACCAACTAGGATACTAGTAGTTGCCTGATCCGGACTGATGTTGGGCATAGCAGCTACTACCCCAACACCGCGAACAACACTCCCAAATCGAGGGGTGCACCCAAATCGAATCACAAAAGTAATAGATATGGTATCGAAGAAGTGTGTCCGCTAGAGATGGGGATCCTCAATGGCCCGGCGCGGCTCCTGTTTTAGTCATATCAGGGGTCATCCAAAATCGTTCTCTTTCTTCAGTCAACGCGTTCACCAAAACCATCCACTTCGTTCTGGATCAACACTCCGCGTTTAGTTATTAAAGTGGTTTCGGTTCAGATAGAGAGTATATCCATTACCGATCCCGGTCTCTTTAATAACTTCCGTAATTTATACACCGATTGGTCGTTTGTTTATTTCAAAAACCAAATCAATTTCAATTCAATTTCAATTTGGAAATTAACATTTCATTTGTCTTTCAAAACCAATTTCCAATAATTTACGTTTCAAAACTTCCAAATTATCATTTCAAAACCTTATAATTCAATTTCAATCTTTATTTTAAACAATTCAAATATCAATTTAAATTCGTATATAAGATTCAATTCCGAAATCATTTCAATAAATTTTATTTAACATTCAAATCAATTTCAAATTCATTTGTCGATTTCATTCCATATTCGTTAAGTTACTTTATCATTCAAAACAATTTCAATTAAATTTCCAATTCATTAAATCAATTTCTTAAGTTCAACTTCATTAAACAAACTTACAATTTTGAATTAAATTAAATTCGTCAAATCATTTCTTTCAATTACAATTCTTACACTAATTCCAAAAATATCACATTTTATTTCTTGTTAAAGAAATTCAATTTCACCTATTTACTTACTTAAATGATTTTCCAAACTTAATTAATAAAGAATCTCAATTTCAATTATTACGAAGTAAAATTCACTTATTCCAAATTCAATTAAATTTAATCATTAAATAATTCAATCTCATTTAATTATTAAATAATTCAAAACTTAATTATTAAATAATTTCAAAGTTAATAATTTCAAACTTAATTATAATTTCAAACTTAATTATTAAATCATTTCAAACTTAATTCAATCATTTCTCAAATTAAACAACATTCTTTCATTGATTACATTGTAAATCTTTTGTTTCAGATTATTAAATATTACCATTTTCCTTTCATCAAAATTCAAATTTCACTTCATTTCAAAACCATATTCTTTATTCAAATAAAATCTTCGTTTATTTTCAAATCAAATTATTGACCAATCGGGTTTTTATTTAATTTTCTATCCTAAGTCAAAGTTCAATTTGGGTATTTATCATTTCAACCCGATTCCAATTCAATACAAAATCAAAGCATACAAAGGGAACTTGCAGTGTGATAACTGGGATGGTGTCAAAGTAAATAAACAAGCAATAACAACAATCAATATCAATCCAATAATCAATTTAAATAATCCCGAAATAACCATATTAATTCGCATTGTTATTTGTGCGAATTAATATAATTCTTCTAGAATCTACACTATCATTTCATGTAGATTAAAGATTATTACATTACGGTTTCACTTGTCATTCAATTTCAATTTCATCCATCATCAATTTAACAACATACATTCAGTGGTTCAAGTTGTAATTAAACAAATCCTACGTGTCAATAAATTTAACAGTTAAAGGGGTCATATTATACAAATGTCAATTAATCAAATTTAACATTTAACTATCCTATATCAAGTGCAATTTCATACTATTTATCAGTTTAACATTAACAATTTTAACGTCCAATATAAACATCAACAATCAATCAACTATCAGCCAAACTGTATTATCATCGCATAAATATTTAACAGATAATGGTGTCAGATGTCACAGGTGAACTGATACAGTAATAACAGTGTAAATAACTAACAGCAGCAATATTTCAATTGTCGTTTCAATTGAAATCAAATCTAATAAATAAAAGAACGTTAATCGTGAGTGAGTGCTCACCTTTCGAGGCTAGAGAAATTTGAAACAAAACCAGCTACGAATTGGATCACGATCTAGGGAATCGAACCATCCAAACAACAGTCTCAAAGTAAAGTAAGCTGAACACGGATTTGATGGACAAGGCTGATAAATAAGAATCGATGAGATCAGATCAGAATCAGCTTGAATATACCGAAACAAAATGTTTATTATATTATATTTTATTACTACCTTCGAAAAATCAATGCTTAATTAAAACACACATTTAAAAATAAAATTTATATATAGATATATTTGGAAATCAATGTAAATTTTAAAACGCAAACAAAAATATTAATAAAATATTTTTGTACATACAATATATATACAATCTTCTCCTTCATTAAAATAAGATAACTGACATTATAAAAATCTTATCCTACTGTTGTACGTACACAACAACGAATGCTATTATGCATCTCTGCTTATATGTGTAAAACTTAATTACAAACTCCCAGGTCATATACCAAATTTTATAAAATCAACATGCCATATAGGTACAGACATTGTAAATATGAAATTATAACTAAATATAAAATCGCATGCTACTATAGAAAACGGTTATAAGAAAACACTGCGAATACTATAGAAATATATGTCAAAATATAATTATCTTCCAGGAATATGTAGACCCAACTTTTCAAATATTAGCTAATGGATATACATACAACAGTGAAATATATATGCTATCCAACGCCTTACATTAGATCTATACTATATACATAAATCTAACACTATACTATATACAAGATTTAAATCATATAACCTATATACGTACATACAAGAAAATATATAACAATATATATGTAAAATATCACTTAACAAAATAAATATAAAATACCTTACTGTAAGAGTTTTTTTTTTGGAATCAAGCATACTTAAACTAAAATATTATAAATTTATCTAACAACGTTAGCTACAAATGTTAATATATAAACTGTAGCATATATGAGGCTGACCAATAAAATAAGGCTTACACGAAGTAAGGCAGAGTTTAGGCGAAGGGAAGGCGAGATTCCAAGTGGAGCACAGTCAGCTGAAGAGAGAGAGAGAGGGGAAGAAGAGGGGCGGTGTTGACGATGGGAACGGCGTTTGGGCTCGCCGCTAGGAGGTGGCGTCGCGCTTGGCTGCCGAGGCCATGGAAAAGGAAGAAGATTGTGGAGGGTTGCGGAGCTAGGCTGAGGATGGGTCGGTAGGCTGCCGACTCGGTTGGTGGCGAGGAAGAACAGGTGGCGGCGCTGTCACGTGTTCTGGGTTGAGGGGAGTGGCGCTTGGTGGTTGGTGGTTAGTGACATGAGGCGTGGAGGTGGTCGAGGCTTCGGCCGGGTTGCAACTGTTATGAGGAGGAGGCATGTGATGGTTTGGGAGAGGCATGAGCATGGAGGGGCTTGTTTTGGATTTAAGGTGGAGAAAAAAAATGGCATGGATTTGTCCAGAGGAGGAACAGAGGGGAGAAGGCAAAGCTTTGAGTAATCATTATATTTCTTAGTTTAGAAGTGGAAAAAATGGAAGCCTGTAGGGAGATCAAAATGAAACGACAAATGGATATAAAATGTACAGGTTGGAATAGTAAAGGCTAAAAATTTATTACCGGGAATGATTAAAAGCTGATGGCTATTCGTATTATTCAATGGGTAATGGAAAGACATTGAGAACAAAAGTGCACGAACGTGTACCGATACGCAAGGCGTTACGCAAAGTGCAACGTGCAACGGAACTCCGAATTTGACAATCGAATATACCGTAGAGATCGGCACGACGAGACGATCAAAACGGTATATAGAAATCAGTGGTACGATCATCCGATAAAAAATCGATATCGGTACCAGAATACTGCTATTTTGCAGAAAATAAGAACGACGGAGCCAAAGATGTCCGAATTTGGAAAAACGACAAACTGAAATCTTGCTCAGAAGATGGTTTAGAATTTTCTATGTAAAAATATTTAGGTTTCGAAAACATTTTATTTTCACCGCTTTTTAACTGATTAAATTGAAGTGAATTTACGCGCGAAATAAACTTTCGTATTTTCGGACGAAAATTTACCAGTTGCTATGTTTAACTAGACGTATTCCAAATATTAAATTTTTATTTCAAAATTTTATCGTTTAAAATTTCACAAAATTTCAACTAATTACGTTATTAAAACGGTTGAAATTTACGGGTCGTTACACACAGATGCAGATATAAAGGAAAAGCAATAAAGGAAAGAACACACCGAATTTTATACTGGTTCAGAGTTACCCTACATCCAGTTCCGCAACACAAGTATGGATTTCCTTTCAAAATCAATTCTTACAATTACACCCTCGATTTCAAGGCCACGAGATACACCGTTCCAGATTCACATTCCTTTGGGTAGAGATACTTGATTTTACGGGCAACAAGTTCACCCGATTGATTTTCCAGGCTACAATCACACCTTTTCTCGCTCGATTAAATACAAAGAAATCTATAACTCGGAATAGCACTAGGATCTTGTTGAGATAGTGATAGAGAATCAAACCAGAGATGATCTAGTTAGATTCAATGGTGATTTCAGCAGAATAATGGTAAAAATGTATATAAAGAAATGTGGAAGAAGAAGAGTGAAATCAGAGAAAATATGATTGTAAATTCGTTTAAAACAACCCCTATTTATAGTAGAACAACAGTCATGTCCATTCGTGAAAGGATATAGCGAATAGACACTTCCTTTGAAATTCAAAATTTTGAAATAAACTGTCACCTTGTCGACAAGGGTTCCTTGGGGTTGTCGACAAGCCTAAGTTATTTTTGGTAATTTGTTTTTCTTTGAAAATAACTTCTATCTTGTATTAAAACTATTTTAAACTTTATAAATATACTTAACTATAGTTAAAATACATAAATAAGTATAGAGAATAATATTTTGGTATATATAAAATTTTACCATAATTTTATATTTAAATCTAAGTATAAATATTAAAAGTTAAATATATTATAATTAAAAGATAGTTTAAAACCAAGGATAATTTGATATTGAAAATAAAGATTATTTTGAGGCTAAAAGTATTTTAAAACCAGGATAGATGTTTTTTATTTAAGAAAGGAAGATTTTGAAATCATTTTGAAAATAAGATATAATTTTGTAAAACATTTGAATAAAAGTTAGTGGATAGAAAACAATGTTCCACTAGATTTTTCGTAGGTTCCATCCTACTTAGGGTTCCATCCCTTTAACGGGCTCGAAGTGGATTCCATTCCATGAATAAAATGGATTTTAAGATGTCAGTGCTTTTCTAGGAGTTTTAACAAAATTCCTAACTAAATTACTTATCTTGAAATCTTGAACTCTTGATAATCTTGATACTCATGAGTCTTGAATCTTGATATCTTCGATCTTGAGTTCATTAGTTCTTGAATCTCTATACTGTACAGTCTTCATTCTTTGGTACATGTATATATATATAATTGCCTATACATATATATATATATATATATATCTAAACCATAATGTTAGTATTTATATTTTATAACAAGTCCTAAGGTTGTTGTCATCAAAACCAACTTCTCAGGGACTAACAAAATGAGTGGGGCTAAGAGGAGGAGTTTACTGCCTAAAGATGGAGAAGAGAGGAGCAAAAGTCAGTTTAGAAAATAGAGGCCAAAGTCTGAATATATGATGTGGTCTAAAGACAAATATCTTGGATAATTCTCTCTTTCTAATTCAAACACAAAGCCATCATTTGCCACTCTTTCCATGCCGCGTTGAACAAGGTCCATAATGGACCAAAACACCAACTCAACCCATTAATAGTTTACTCAAATTAAATCCAATTTAAATCGTTATAAATATCAAATATCGATACACACGTAAATAACTTTTATATACACACTCAATAAATTACTAATAGCACCCCAAACTATTCTAGAGACAACTCAATTTACTAAATATACCTCATATAATAAATAAAATAATAATAATTATTTCATAAATATTAATAAATTCATAGCTATTATAAATCAATTAAATCAACTGATGCTTCGTAGACCGAAAAGATTCGGTTTTGCGACTCATAGGTATGAATTTAGCTAGCAATTAGTATTTTAGCAATTCAAATACCAATGTTCATGTCGCCTTAGCTAGCAGTGTGATAGTTTGACTTAATTCATCGCTTACAAATCTAATCTATAAAATCCAATTTTACAAATTCAA
This sequence comes from Allium fistulosum, assembly GCA_030737815.1. NCBI lineage: Eukaryota > Viridiplantae > Streptophyta > Magnoliopsida > Asparagales > Amaryllidaceae > Allium > Allium fistulosum. The sequence continues at coordinate 1,131,767,341 of CM060906.1, read as the reverse complement.
GTGGTAGCTTTTAGTAACAATTATTTACACCAAGTCACCCATATTTAAATTTGTTAGTCCATAAATAAAGTCCTTGGTTCAATAATAACAACTATCATTAACCATACTACTCTGGCCAGAAATTTTGACTTTAAATTGACTACCGTTCACGATGATACTAACCTCATATGACTAAGGAAACAAATTCTCTATTGAATAGTATTTCACCTCAAATGCTTCAACTCAGACCTAACTATAGTCGTTTAATGGATGTCATGCCATGATTTTAACTATAATCAACATGGAGTGTCCACATTGAAGTTCAACCATGTTCTCAAGTTAAGAGAACTGTTGAATATCATCACTTGAGATTCCTTCTTTGACTTAGTTGTTATTAACTAATAGGAAACTCTTGGACAATTAATTCCAAAGTTATTCAATAACTATCAGTATAACCCATTGGTGCCTCTACAAACCATGAGTAATACACTGCCCAACATTTAGAAAGCATTAAGTACCCTAGTCTCAATGGATGTGTCGATATCCTTTCTTGAAATATATTAACTAGGAATATATTTGAAATAAAATTTTATTTTGTATTGTGTTTAATTACTCATGATTGCAACTATTTGCAACTACAATCACATAACATTTCATTTAAGAAATTTCTTATTTATATGTGTTACACCCGTACTTCTCAAACTATGTTAAATATGGGCTAAGCAATGTGTGAGGCTAGGAGAACTGTATTCTCAGTAAAGGTTAAGATAAAAAGAGAAGGAACCGAAGCAACCCAATCAATCCTACACGATAAGTCAGGAAGGGAAGCAAGCTACCTAGCCTACATCCATAACACTTGACTCAACCAAAAGAGCTGCAGCCAAAACAGAAGATATTACAAGGGAATGCAATACTGCACTCATAAGGAAGGCCATGAGAATATCAGACCTACACTCATCCCTTAGTATTAGTATTACATTATGATACTAAACCAAAATCTGACACAGTCCTGAGAAGCAGGGAATGAAGTACCGTGGTTACGAGCCACAATAAACGTATGATTGAACTACGCTGTCAACACCTCCAGAACTTATGCATTGTCAACACCTTCAAGAGCGGATCTGTACTGTGCACATTGAGGTCTACTTAAGTAGCATCGCGTGGGGTCAAAAGGGCTGCAAGCAGGGCCACTCAAACAATACTCCAACGCAGATTCACACTTACAGGTAGAGAGCAAAGATATGAGTCGCCCTTATCAATAACTCATGCATAGTTGCAACAAGGTTAGCACATATCATAGTTGGCTAAAATCACGTTCGTACATGTACTGAACTAACTCCTAGGAAACAACAAATCACTCATCCTGAAGCCAAAAGCAGCTCAGGACGATCACACTTGAGCATCAGACAAGCACAACAGTATCATGCAAGTATCACACATCAACCAAAACAGCCTCACTCCGAATATGTAGGCAGTTCCCCAATACCAACCAGAGACTTTTAATGCCCTCATAGGGCAGTATGCAAGCTCCTTATTTCAGTAGATTAGAAATGTATGGCCCGCTAAGATTTCCCACTCCAATTTAAGATATTCCCACCTCAATTTCAGGAGTTCCCGCCTTCATCTCAAACTTCCCGTCAAAGACCATAATTCAACCATCCAAATTATGCCTTCCTACCATAGTCATATCGGCAATCCAGATGCATCAAACCAATAATGCGGATGGGGGACACATGGCATGATCCGAAAGTGGAGACAAAATGGCGGAAGAAGGATGGTGACAATCCACATGTATCCTCAATACAATAAATAGGGAATGATCGAAAAGATAGATGGGACTTTTCTTCTTTTTAGGACTCTCTTTTTCTTCCTTTTAAAATAAGGAAAATTGTATTTTTTTTATCAAACACTTGTATCAGCAGAAAAGATATAAGAAAAGAACTTGACCTGTGGACTTAGGATTCAAAGGAATTCGAACCACATAAAAGTTTCTATGTCCTTTTACTTTTATGCCTCATTATCTGTTTATATTCACATTGGATTATAAATCATAAAGCAATTACGAAATGGATTTGACATTCTAACAAACAACAGGAGTACAACTATATAGTTATATAAGTATCCAACAACATATATAGTTACCATCCAAAGGCAAACTTGATACAAGTTAAGTTTGTTGTTTCAAATTTGTGAGTAAATGTTAAATAATTACTTTCTTAATCAATTAAGGTATTGCGGGACGAAAAATCTCACCAACATTTTTGATGCTAGAAGAAGGGCCCAAACCTCAATTCTCCTTTCCTAATCTCCAGCAAATCTACTTAACCTCTATTCTTAGTCTTTTGTTTTCGACGAGTCTACCGATGCTCCCCTACAAATCATGAATCCCGCTGATCCATTCATCCTCTTTACTCAAAAGTGGTTGCTCATAGCTCCCGAAGCCCCTATAGATCTCATCCAAACCATGATCTAACCGTTCAATAAATCAGGGAACCAACAAAAGAAAGGGTTAAAGGAGACGACGACCGAAAATACCGCCCTCAAGCAAAATTATCCTCCACCATCCACAGTTCACCGCCTTCAATTAATAGTTGCATTGACTATGCAGCGAGTAAGTGACAACTGGACCCTCAGAAATGAGAATGATGAAATCAGCCCATAAATCAAATCCCCAACCCATCTAACATCAACCCTCTAACTACTTGATAGAAAGACTTAATAATCAGTGTTGCATGGAATCACAACGACTACTACCAGTTAATCATCACCCTCCTTTGTCAATAAATGGCTACAAGTTGGATAAAAGTGCGCAGGTTTTTGTTGATTTAGACAGTGATTCCGATGATGGCATGAAACCAAGAGTCAGAATCTTTGAATTGACAGTATTATGCTAAAATTATTTGGGAAAAACACCCAACCGCGGTTATGTTGATAAGGACATTTGGGCCTTCTGCTCAAAAACCGGGAGATTCAACTGTGGTACCCTTCAATGTCGGCCCTTACCTAGCCAAACGGTGAGCTGAAGTGATTGAGATGCACACTGATTTGAAAGATCAGCTACCATCCCCCGTTGGAACCAAACCCAGATATCAACGTCGAGATTATTGATGCTTCTCTCACTAACCAGAGGGAATACCTATATCGGATAGATAGCCGAGATCAGAAGCATGATGGATTTAAAATCCGGTAAAGGAACTAAAGTCGAAGCATCCATTATAACTGCAAAAGACAAGTGTCTGATACCGCACCGAAATTCTCAGACCTCATTCTGAGCAATCTGCATTACTCACGCAATAAACATTGTAATTATTATGGAAAATAGTAATACAATGAACTGGTCATATGAATATTAGATGGCCCGAACCAGTTTAAAAATATCTTTGTGTTAATTCCGTTGATATAGCTAAAAACTCACACTGGACGTAGGGATAGTAGATGGCCCGAACCAGCTATCAAAACTTCATAACGCAAATCAGCTTCTTAGCCAAACTGGAGGTAGGGATATTAGACTGCCCACACCAGATATCAAAATAGAGCTGCTTATGACGCAACTCTGCTTCTTAGCCAAACTATTCGTAGGAATGTTGGACGACCCAAACCAATATAAAAACCCCTCTATGTTAGTTCTGCTAACATAGCACACAGGATGTACGGATACTAGACGGCCAAAACCAGTACAAAAAACCATGTGCATGATAAGGTTGTCAATACGTGACCTGACTTCACGGTAAAATATTAGTCAGCCCCCAACTAGGGGAGCAGACCATGCCAAGTGCACGAACATGAACCTGTCTCTGAAAAATGGGGACAGGTCATGCTCCACCTATCCTGGAATACACATGTTATAAGCTTGGTTCCATATTCATGAATTGCACAAGAAGTTAATTCAAAAATGGCAAGGAAAATCGATCATGGAATGTACCGCAGCTTATAGATCAGGTGCAATTCTTGAAACTAAAGCTTACCAGGTAAACACTAGAAACTAAAAACTTACAAGTTCACTAAGTACTATTTTTACTTACCAAAAATTTGTGTGTGATTCAATACATCAGAACATACTTCACAAGTAAAAATAGATAAAATAGTCACAACACAAGTTACATTAAAACTCGCAAAGCTGGGCGTCATAAAAAAATAAAAAAATGCTAAGAATTTGACTCAAACTCAGAAGAAGAGGTAGATACGATCGTTCTGCAATGGGGTGATCCGTGGGAATGCAGTATCAGACGTAAAGGAGAGCCGCTCGACAATTGGAGAGCGAGAGGCTGATTATTCGATTTAGTAATAACAACTGATGAACGAATGGGAGTTGTATGACCATAAGCAGTACTGCCATAAACCATACATGGGTCATACTTGGCGCCTGCCCAAGTATCTTCATAATATTGCGAGTCTTACTCGTAATCAGTGCGATACTACAAAAAAGATAAGTCAAGTCTAGGTAAGAAACATTTGAAAACATCGATTGCATGCCACCTGCAAAATTCCGCCGTTACCTTCTTTACCTTCTCATCATGAAGTTTCTCTAATAAGGAAGCCTTATCCATCCCACCTCGAGAAACAACAATGGAGTCCAGACGAGCTTCGCATTCTAAGTTGAATTCCTTATTCTCATGGCCATTCACATGCTTCATGACCACCCTTATAGTTCTTTCAATCTCACCTAAAATGTGTTCCCTTGTTTTCTCATTATTCTTAGAGAATGGGCCAAAGAGCCCCTCTACAGTAGAGATGAAAGGCGATACACAAGTACCTAGTGTACCCAATTCATTTTTATAATGATCTTCCAGCTCATTAAACTTAGCTTCATAATAATTTATCAAGTCATTCTTCCACCTAAAAACTTCGTCTGCGTCGGCCCCTGAAGGGGGCATGGGAGCGGCACCTAATCTACAAGAGGTGCCAGTGGCCAAGGTTATAGAGGAAGCACCTTTTACGCTAATTCACTTAGCAATATCCCCATCCAAGTCTTCATTCTTTTATGTCAAAGCCTTGATTTCATCCTGGTACACACCCACATATATATTTTTGACATCTTTCAATAAGCCTTCTAATTATGCAATTTTGGCCAAGGCAGAATCGAGCTTCTCTTTAAAAACAGCCGCCTTCGAATCTTTATCAAAAGAAGCAGGCTGGAAATCAGACGAGTCCACACAAAATGAAGTTAAAAGAGAGTATAAATGAGTAAAGTAAGTACAAAAAAATTCATAGACTTCACAAAGAAATATTAATTGCCATAACATGTATATAGCCCCGAATAAGATGTATGTTACAAAATCATTCCTTAAACGTAGGCTCCAACAATACTATACTAAAACACCTAAGGCATAGTAGCTAAAGGCAGGGCTGAACTAACAGATAAAGTCGTTCGAGGTTCATAACAAGCTCCAACCCAATGGTCTATTGGCCATCCGCGGGCACCTTGAAACCTGCTATATTGCGTAAAAAATTCTAATCTAATGCAGGATAAAAGAACTCTAAGACTTCCTTAGCGCACTGCAGAAGAGCCTTCACACTCTTACTTTTATATTTCTCCCACTTAAGGTTCTCCAAGTAGGAAGCAATCCTGCCTTGAGCATCCCATGGGGAATTCTCGAGATCATGAATCTTCAGTACGTTCTTATCCCTTGTTTTCTCTAAGGTATTAATTAGCTCGGCCTTAGTTTTCTTAGTTCGTTTTGAAAAAGCACGAAAAAACTTATGGGCATCGGTTCTCCATCCCTCGGCCTGCAAATAGGAAGGTCCCCTCGACTACACCACCTTCGTACAATCAGTCATCGAAGAAGACCTAGTACCTGTAGGATGGTTTGGAACCATATCCGAGCAAAGTACTGCAACTGCCTTCTCGGATTTAGTGGCCTCATTTTTTGCGGTTAGGTGGGCAATCTCCATAGACATATCCTCAATGGTTTTCTTCTGCTGATCGATCTAATTCTGAAGCACAATCTCATAAAGGTTCTCCCCATCTTTCATTAACTGCTTGATCTCACTTAACTTTGATTCCGTAGCATTAAGCCTGGTATGCAACTTTATGTTATATTATATCGACGGGTAAGTGCATCTTCGGCTTCTTTAAGCTCCTTATGAACAAACTTTAACTCCTTTTCAAACGTTTCATTCTCGAATTTGAGGTACCTAACCTCTGTCTAATGGCAGCAGAAGGATCCTTCACCTCAACCTCAAATTTTGACATGCCTGCCTCATCTGACCCGGGGATGATGGGCGCTGAAGAAAGGTCCAATGTGAAGACTTCATGAGGCTCAAACAATGTTTCATAGGATCCAGCCTAATTAGTAAAAAGAAATATGCAGTCTCAAAGACAATAAAAATACTACAAATAAAGTCCAATATAAACTTTATTATTAACTACATCAATGCAACAGAACCATATACAAAAAAGTAGAAAAAGTAAAATAGAATTCAAACCTTGTGCAAATTCCTAAGTGTAAGCCTAAACCATTCTAAAAGAGGGTTATCGGGTGAAAATGAACTATTTTCTAGGGTATATTGCCAACGACGCAATACAAAGTCATTAAGCACCTTTTTTCTTTAACTACTTGATCAATCCTCAAGAACAACTCTTGGGTTTCGTCCTTAAGTTAAGCATAAGACTCGTCTAATTCTCTCTCATGCTTACTGACGGCTGCGATACTAAGACCAAGATGATCTAGAGTTTGAGTTTTGAGCATGTCCTCACTTTTCCTCGGAAGTTTAGCAAATAAAACTTCTTCACAAGACTAAAACAAATAAAAACGAAATTGTCATTTACAAAAATAAACAAAAGACAAGTGTTAATTACATATCAAAATAGGATCCTGGAATTCACATACAAAAAATTAAATATCTATAAGAGGATTTAAATTAACCTCAGTTCCAGCTTTCCCCTTGGCATCCTTAGACGTCGGGTCTTCACAATCCTCTGACACCTTCTCATCCTCACTCGTGTGTACTGAATGTTCAGAAGCAGTACCATGCCCATCAAACTCTTAATTTCATTTATCCTGACAATATTGGTAGACCGAGCCAACCATAGACTTTTCACCCATAAAAATAAGGTCAATCTCTTCCTTAAACCGATCCTTTTCCAAGACATATAAATTAAAGACTACGTCAGAAGTGCACAACGCAAGCACCTCCTACGACTTAGCCAGCTCTTGTCCCACCTTGAGCAGCTCCTCGCATTTTTTCTTCAGCTTGCATTCTTTTAAGGTCAAGGTGTCCGCCATAGTTTTGGCCTCTCTATCGGCCCTCTCGGCCTTCTCCTGATACACCTAAAATCTTCCTCGATCTTGGCCTATGCGGAAGCGATACTATCTTTCTCAGCATTAGCTGAAGCAAGGTCCGCTTTAAGTTTAGCCACCCGATCAAGAGTGGCAGCTTGCTCACCCTCCTTCTCTCGTGCTTCTACCATCGAGGCAACATGCTATAAAAATAAGGAAAATATGATAAAAAAGAGAAGAGAAGGAAAAAGAGAATATTGCATACATAAGGCCAAGATTTTTCCTGTTTGTTCATTAATCAGAAGAAGAGAGCTTAGGAAGTGGAAGGGGAAGGAGAGAGGATGGATAAAACGAGGCAATATGAGATAATGTACGCACCGTAGTCTTCCCCGATCTCTCTATTAAACCAGATATAGCCTACTCAAGTAAAGGCAAGTGGCGAGTATTGGGGGCAGACTACTCTGCAATGGAGGGGCAGTTAGCGTCATCGAATTAGAAAGAGGGGAAGGGGAATGTTTGGAGGAGGAGAAGTGGAAGAAATAATAGCCTTTTTTGGCCCCTGGTTGGAGTCTCCGACCATATCACATTTTCTTTTCTGAGCATCTTTTTACGTTTGCTTCCTCGGTTGGCGAGTGCAACTATAAACAAAGCATCCATCTCACCTACATGTAAAAAGAATAAAATGTAAAAATATGGAGAAGTTTTCTATGAAATATAGCACTGCAAAAATAATAAACATAAAGCAAATTATACACATAGACTTAGACGAAGCCGGGGAAGGCTTAAAAATATCGCGATAAAATACATGTTGTAGGGGCAAAAAATTATATTCATTCAATTTTTCTTTGTTAAAAACTTGTTTGTATTCTCCCCTTGTCATCCAATCCTAGAATGTGATCCCTACGTGATTCACACAACTTGATATCTTCCTCAGAAAACACGAATTGAGTAGGACATTAGCAAAAAGAAGAAGGAAAATTATTTAAGTTGGAAATAAAGAAATATAGCTCAGCCCATTTCTGGGTCTTTCGGGGAACGTTTGGAAGAACCAACGTTTTGGCCTGGCATAGAAAAAGCTAGCTCTTGAAGGATTCTTATTAACATTAAATGGAAACTGAAGCTCCTCGCAAGTGAGGTTGAGACCATTCCCAACATAGAAGATGAAAGTGGCTATCATAATAGTATAAGAAAAAGGGGCGAGTTGGACAGGTACAAGATCGAGGGAAGAAAACCATTGTTGAAGGATTGGATGTAGAGAAAGGTAGAGATCACAATGTATATGTTCAGGAGTAATGCCGGTAAACCTAGATGAGGGAGTATTGGTACGTTTGTGGTGCTCAGGAACCCTAGCTTCATAACCCAAAAACCCAAATTGGTCACCAGTGGCTTCTTCTAACCGAGTAATTCTAGAGGGCGGTAGTAAATGGGAAGATGAAGAGTAAGCCATTTTGAAATCTCAAGATTTAGTGAAAGAAAGAATACTAAAATAAAGAGATTTAACAAAAAATAAAACAAAAACAAGATTCGTACTTCAATCTAAAAAGAAAACCTGAACCCAATGACGAAATCGATCTGACAAGTAGCAGATTTTTTCATTTCTTTCTTCTTTTCCTTTCTTGCGTAAAAGGGTAAAAACGAACAAAGAAAAGATATACATACCTTAATTCAGATAATAGCCACGTGATCGAAATAATGAAGTAATTTGTGAGACGTCGATTGACTAAGCTGCCAAAATAATGCAAAGATTGATACAGATTTGCCTAAACAAAATAAAGGTTTGATTTAACAACAATTCAGATAGTGGCCAACATGAGGAAATGACACGTGGACGAAAGCAATAATGTGAAATTAATTGATAAGACTTTTTCTACTAATGAAAAGAAAAGAGGGACTAGAAAGAAGCCACGACTGCAAACTAAGTGTAAATGATGACAAGTCTACACCGATCCGCGATCAACGCAGCATTGGGGGCAAGTGTTACACCCATGCTTCCTAAACTATGTTAAATATGGGCCAAGCAATGTATGAGGGTTGGAGAACTGCCTTCGTAGTAAAGGTTAAGATAAAAAGAGAAGGAACCGAAGCAACCCGATCAATCCTGCACAATAAGTCAAGAAGGGAAGCAAGCCGTCTAGCCTGCAGTCATGACACTTGACTTAACCAAAAGAGCTGCAGCCAAAACACAAGAGATCGCAACGAAATGCAATACTACACTCATAAGGAAGGCAATGAGAATATCGGACCTGCACTCATTCCTTAGTCTTAATATTACATTATGATACTAAAACCAAAATCTAAAACAATCACGAGAAGCAGGCAATGAATTACTGCGGTTATGAGCCACTATAAATGGATGGTTGAACTGCACTGTCAACACCCCCAGAACTTATACTTTGTCAACACCTTTAACATCGGATCGGTACTATGCATACTGATGTCTACGTAAGTAGTACCGCGTGGGTTAGAAACATTCCAAAGGGCTGCAAGTAGGGCCACTCAAACAATGCTCCAACATAAATCCACACTTATGGGTAGAGAGAAAAGATATGAGTCACCCTTATCAGTAACTCATGCATAGTAGCAACAAGGGCAACTTAGATCACGGTCAGCTCAGATCGCAGTCGGCTCAAATCACATTCGTACATGTACTGAACTAACTCCTAGGAAATAACAAATCACGTACCCTAAAGCCAAAAGCAGCTCTAGACGATCACACTTGAGCATTAGACAAGCACAACAACACCATGCAAGTATTGTACATCAACCAATACAGCCTCACTCCGAATATGTCGGCGATGCCCCAAAACCAATGAGAGACTTTTAATGCCCTCCTAGGGTAGTATGCAAGCTGCAAACTTCATCAGATCAGAAATGTATAGCTAGCTAAGATCTCCCGCTCCAATTTTAGATATTCCTGCCTCATTTTCAGGAGTTCCCGCCTTCATCTCAAACTTCCTGCCAAAGATCACAATTCAACCGTCAAAATTATGCCTTCCCGCCGAAGACATGTCAACAATCCAAATGCATCAAACCAACAGTGCCGATGAGGGACACATGGCATGATCCAAAGGTGGAGACACAATGGTGGAAGTAGGATGGCGGCAACCACGTGCATCCTCAACACAATAAACAGGGGATGATGGGGAAGATAGAGGGGGCTTTTCTTCTTTTTGGGACTCTCCTTTTCTTTTGTTTTAAAATATTGTACTATTTTATTGAACGCTTGTATCAGCAGAAAAGATATAAGAAAAGAACTTGACCCGTGGATGTAGGATTCAAAGGAATATGAACCACGTAAAAATTTCTATGTCCTTTTACTTTCATGCCTCATTATCTATTTATATTCGCATTGGATTATAACTCATGAAGCAATCACGAAATGGATTTCACATTCTAACAAACAGTTGGAGTGCAACTACATAATTATGTAAGTATTCAACAACATAGTTAATACCCAAAGGCAAGCTTAATACAAGTTAAGTTTGTTGATTCAAATTGGTGAATAAACGTTAAACAACTACTTTTTCAATCAATTGAGGTGTTATGGGACGAAAAATCTCATCAACAATATGCTTTAAATTAATTACCTTGTTAATTATATCACTATATAATAAAGTATACAACAGAAATAAAATTGCTTTATTACGAACAAGATTGGTTATAGAGTTAGATACATGTAAAAAATTACATAATTATCCATCGAGAATACCCCTAACTCTTTCAATCTCCCACTCCCACTGAGGGTCAATTATGGAATCCTTTTCCTTCGATATCGGCCAGTTTTCTGAAAGTTAATCGAGTTAGTCCATTAGTGAATGGGTATGCTATATTGCTTTAATTTTTACTCCGTCGATTAACTATTTCCGACATTAATAAACCGCTTTATCATATAATAATGACATGGGATTCTCAACATTTGGAATCACCCCTAGCTTAGTTATAAATTTATGCATATATATATTGTGTGTGTATGTGTATGTATGTATGTATGTATGTATGTGTATACACACGCACACTGCTTTTATAGCAGCATTATTCAAGGCGATGTACTTATCCTTTTGGTTGAATTATCCACAACCTCTTATTTGAAACATTTCCAACTTAAAGCTTCTTAAGATAGTCATGAATTTAGTTTATATATTCTATACTCGATATCACTTATGAAGTTCAATTCAGAATACTACTTTGTAAGGAGTTTGTTGTTTCTATAACCAATTTTGTAGTATTTCATAAATACTCGAGAATACTCATAACTACCATTTAGCAAATTAATTTGGATTTGACACTTGCACACTATCCAGTTACATAAGCAAATTGTGATATAGTAGATAACACATCAAATATGATAATTCCTATTGCCGAAGCATAATAAATCCATCTCGTATGCTTCATATTAAATATTTTAATACGTTATATATCGTCAGGGACATTCCTAACATCCTTTTATACCAATTATAAAAGATGTCTTTTCAAATCATATATCGAGAATTAAACAACCAAACCAGAACTGATTTTAAAATAAGTATCTTGTTAACAATCAATATTATGTTTGTTACTTATAGTTTAGAAATATCTTAGCACCTTTTAATTTTCTTTCTTATAGATATACGTTTCTTCTGCATTTTGACTAAATTCAAAACTATTTGATATTTCTATCAAAATAATTTTTCAATTTTGATGCTTATCGAATGATACTTTCGTATTAGTTCTTGGATCATATTCGAAACCCACAAAATCAGTATTGCTCCCACTGACTTCGAGAAACTTTGGTTGTTATATGCAAATAGTCTACTCGGAATCTATATTTAGAATTTTCTGTTTCAACATATATGTTCCATAACTTAAGTCATACCGGGCTATAATTTTGCAAGTAAAATCCGAATTAACTAAGCATGTTGAATGGTAAATCTGTTATATTAACTTCAATAAATTGAAATTTACAATGTTATTCTTATCACCATTGCTTACCCGCATTGGCCTTATTCTAAAGGTACATTTATGGCCGATGGATCATGTCCATTCATTACAACTATTAAAATCATATCTTGATATTATACTTGGAATTTATTCAAGATTTATGCATCGTACCATATACAGAGTCAATACGCTTGATGGTTTTATTGAAAACGGAGGAAATTTTATTATCATGTAATGACCTACCATTTTGACCCTCAAATGTCGCCACTAATACATCCATGGTATTCACATGACGAACACCCAAGTGGCGGAAAAAAAGATTGGTAGGGTAAAAAGAAAAGAACAAGAAAGAAGAGAACAAAACATCTAAATCTCACAATGGAATGGTAACATATAATATCAAAAGACAGTAGAAAGTGCTACTCTAAGATATGTAGTAATTCAGAGTCGCAATCCTAAGTACTATCATCAGCCTGGATAGCTATAACAGATTGTCCACATAGATGTTGATATATAAATACTAATAGCACAACGGGAATAAGAATACCATGATAGGTGAAACATCCAGCTCATCTCCTTAAGCTCCAAAGAATATCCAACAAAAACCTTCATTTCTTAAACTGCTCGAAAGTGCACTCAAGGAATTAAGGAAAAAATCAAACCACGAGTTAGACATAAGCTTGGTGTGAGAAACTCAAGAAATATGTGCATTCATATAATAGTACCTTTTGAGACCAACAAAATCACCGGAATGGTTTTCCCTTCTAAAGAACAAAACAATCTAATAAGTATATATGGCGATATAATAGATAATGCCTCGGGTGTATAATATATATCGAAAAATAGTTATGCTGCGTATACAACACAACAATATTACGTATACAGTAAAAATTGCTAAGGTTCATTCGTATATGGATTCCCATTGGAGGTGCCCTCAGTACGTCGAGAACGGGCCAACTACATGGGTCAGAGATTCCTTCTTAGTAGTGTATATCTCAAGATAAAATATACCATAAAATAAACATAGTTGTCCACACCTGTAACACATGATACTGAATATCATCGCTCACGCCAACAATCTATACGCATCTCTAGAATAGAGCTGATATATCCTAGGGTTAGCTAAACCCACTGGCCATGCATCCTACTTTGGTTTCTGTCATTACTGATGGTAAAGTCACGTTCAGCATCTCACACACGATTCTTCATCACTCAAACAAATAATGAATCTCTCCATGGATTCCCAACATCTCGAATCTCTACATGAATTTCAATATCTTGAACAGTTCATGAATCTCTCCATGGATTCCAACAAAGTCCTCTGAAGACTACTAACTATGTCCTATCCCTTGGAATCACCCTCAAGATAGACAGTCCAACACGATAGAATGTCAAAATGTTAATGCTGACCTCTTCCTTGGACTTAACCTTAGATAGACAGTCAATTATATAGCAATTCGCTTCACAACCATTTTAAAAACATAGAACACCTATATCGATTTTTAAGTGGTTATGGTTTTGAGTCATCTAATATAAATACACTCTCCTGCTTACCAGACGCTTCAAAACCAATCGATAGATTTTCAGTTAACTTAACTCCGGTTCTTTCAGAAATAAATATACAGTGCATAAGGGTAGATCATCTTCTATCTGGATGGACTTTCTTATCTTTTGTCCTAGAAGAGCAAGGTGAGTTTATACATAGGGTATAGCATCATCGAGGATAACCGTACCATATAATTCTCGTGTTTCTTCCAAATATTTCCTGAGTTAATTTTGGTCTAATTCAATAATAATGAGAGTGATCGCATATGGAAATCAAGTCGCATATACTTATCATGTTTCTAACCTTCTCAGCTTACGCTATCCCTCGGTCAAAAGTGAAGCAAGTAGATTAGAGCACCCTTTGCTTTTAAGTCCAATTCGAACATCATTCTTAAATCTCACAGACAGAACAAATCTACTTTGTCGATTTTTAGTGCTAAGTACACAACTAAATACTTTCCATAAACAAGTAAACACACAAAGCACGATTAAGTCACATAAGTGACTTTTGATCTTTTTATTTAATTAGTTCTTTTATTAATTTAAACTTCTTTTATCAAATAATTACTTTATTCAGAAGTAAGCGAACTATATGTAGGAGTCCTCCCAAGGGATCTTAAATAGATACATTCTAAAAGCAAGAGACGATTCAGATGAACGATTCCTACCCGGGGGATCTCAAACCATATGAATACATGATGCTTCTCTCTACCTCCTATTTTTACCCGTATATATAATCAAAATATCTTTATAATAGATATATACAAATATTCTACTATTTCACTATTCATTTGTCCTCCTTTCAATACTTCAAAATGTATTCATATACTTAGCTCAAATGATATAAGAATATTAATGAACTAAGACGCGCGTCGCCCGTCCCGTACCAGGCCGGGTGCGGGTCTAATAAGAGTGGACCGTGTTCTATTTTATGTAACAGCCCACACCTCACTTAATAGCGTTTTTCCGCGATGTGGGACTATTATTCCCATTTTGAAGGGGTGTTACAATCTCCCCCCTTTAGAGCCCAACGTCCTCGTTGGCTCATGAATACAACACCATCCAGGCATCGTGGCTGTAACACATACAGACCACCATACCGACCGGGTATGGCTCTGATACCAATGTAACAGCCCGCACCTCACTTAATAGTGTTTTTCCGTGATGTGGGACTATTATTCACATTTTGAAGGGGTCTTACAATTGGTATCATCTAACAAGGTTTCTTACTCTAAAATATAATCAAAGAGGTTAAAAACAAATGTTAAAACATTGTTACTATAAACCACTTCTCTTATATAGGTTAAATCTTTACTTTATATAACCTTTTTCCAAAACATTCCATAGTTGTCACTTCCTTTAAAATGT
The DNA here is from genome assembly GCA_030737815.1 of Allium fistulosum. Taxonomy (NCBI): domain Eukaryota; kingdom Viridiplantae; phylum Streptophyta; class Magnoliopsida; order Asparagales; family Amaryllidaceae; genus Allium; species Allium fistulosum. The sequence continues at coordinate 1,131,752,312 of CM060906.1, read as the reverse complement.
CCTTTATAAAGATCTAAGTACACTCATTAGTTTATTTAAAATGGTTATATACAAATGTTACTTAAACATTGTCACTACAAACCCAAAACCATTTCACTTATAATTATTTTAAAACATTCTTTTTAAAGATCTAATTTTGTTCATAAGTATATTCTAATGGGTTAAAAACAAATGTTACCAAAACATCATTTACTATAAACCCAAAGCCATTTTATACTTAATATAATCTTTAAAACATTCTTTTTGAAGATCTAAGTATACTTACTAACAAGATATGATACCTTTTTTTATAACTTCACAAAATCATTTATAATAACTAAAATATTATAACCAAAGCCACTTATCCTTTTATAAAATCTTTGCTTACTTTTCCAAACTTATATATGCATTAAAATACCTTTAATATTACTTATAAATAAGTTTTTAAATATCTATATAAAATATTATGTAAGAACAACAAATTTAGAATTCAACAAAAATCATTTAGAAAGCATGTTTTATATTTAAAACCCTTTACTTTAAAACTTCATAAATAATTAAAAAGATATATTTAAATTTGGAATCACTTTTAAATTACTTAAAAACTGCTATTAAACTTCCTTAAGAAGGTCTCATAAAAATAATAAATTTAAATATCATTTTAAACACATTTAAAATCTCAAAAACAGCTTAAAACAACACTACACCAATAGAAGGTCAAAAGTGTTGCTGTATCTCAAATACAACATTAATAAATGCTCCTGAACAGAGCGCATTTTAGGAAAAGCATGAAAGTTATGTCCAGTTCTCTTCACTCAAATAAATGATTTAAGGTCTGAAATTTTTATAGTAAGTACATATATATAGTACTTGAAAACCATGCAAAGAAATCCCTTAGAGTATCTTCCAAAATCATATTAAATCTTCCCAAAAAATGCTATTTCAAAGTGCTCATATAGTGACCTTTCTCGCTATAACTTTTGCAATTTCGTTCAACTAGTTTTAAAATCACTTAAACCTTGATATTTTTACAGTAAGAAGTACACATATAATACTTATTAAAATAACAAAGAAACACCTAAAAAGTCTTTCAAAATCATATTAAAAATCACCGAACACAATGCGATTTCAAAGTGCTCATATAACAACCTTTCTCGCTATAATGTTTACCACTTTGTTTTACAAGGTCTATAACTTTTCAAACCACATCCTTGTTATACGATACACTAATATAAGTGCAGAGCACAACCATAAGCATAGAGCACAACCAAAATATATCTTCCATAATATATTCACATTTAACCATTTTAAGAAAGTTAACAAAAGGGATATATGAAGTGCACTTATAGTGACTCTTTCACTACAAACACTTTCAAACACACTTAAATGCCACACAGAACCAAACCAAACATGTAAACACAAAGTCAAGGCGATGTTACATGTTTAGAGGGTAATATAAGTGACAATGTTACATAATAAGTTATCATTTGCTTTCCAAAGCAAGGGGTCAAAAAGTCATAACTTCATTAATTAACTTTAACTTCATATTTGCACACAACATATATAACATGTATGTTCATTAAATGGCGAGTAAACTCAAATCATAACCAAGCTAATACAAGCACATACCACCTAGAATCACACTAACAAATCTTCCATCACCAAACATGCCAAAATGTCCACCTTTAGCCTCCACAAGCTCTTGGCCACCCTTCCCTTCATCATTATTGCTCACGGCTTGGACTACATGCCCACTTTTTTCATCTTCCTTCAAATTTGAGTTGCTTTTCCATGCCTCTAGGTTGTCATAAGATCTTTTTGAAAGTTTGAGAAGGATTGGAGATCATTTGACTTGATTGAAGAAAGATAGAGTGAAGAGAAAGAGCATGAAGACTTAAGCTTTTGTTCATTATTTGGCACAATGATTTGTGAGGCTAGAGAGGAGTTTAAGTAGATTTACACAAGAGGTAAATACCATCTATAAACCTCCTTAGACAGCCATAAAAGTGCCTCCCCCTCACATGCCTACTTTCTACCTCATCTCTCATAAACAAATATCTTTTACTTTTCACCAAAATATCTTCTCCTCCAATCCATTCGCTAATCTCTTCACTATTCATATTCAGTTAACCACAACACACAAAATATTTTTAGTTGCTAATCAATGGCATGTTAATATTCTAAGAAAGCACAACAAGCTATAGCGACTTCTATTGAGTAAAATGTCGTTTCTCGATTAAACGATTTTCGGTCACATCATCGATATTTCTTTAAACTATTTATTTTTGTAAACATTTTTCAAAAACAAGATTACCATCATTAGTAATTAATAAAAATGGGGTTGACAAGGTTATAAATCACTTTTATCACATTAAATCCAATATTCAAATATTTAAATAATTCGGATATTTAAATACAAAGTGTTCGAACTTCTAAGTCATTACATTCTCCTCCACTTAAAACATCTCATCCTGGAAATTCCAACACGACCAACACCCAAAATAAACAAGCACAAATAAATACTTAATATTATCCAAAATCACTAACAATAAAGCTCATGGTTTGTTTTGGTTCAAAAACCCTCTCATCGCACAAAGATGATAAATAACCTATCAAATGGACCTTATGCTCAATAGCCTCAGGTTATTACTTAGTCGATTATTCGTGTTACCTCAGAACAAATCAAAGAATCATCCCTTGAACTCTCCATAAGCCAATAAAACATAGTGTACATATATACTTGAGCCTATACGAAGCACACAGATCATCCGAATACAATATCAAATCTGATCACTTGCTCGATCACATAAATTTCACTTTAAAACTAGTATAAATCACTTGACCTCTCTAGTGCAGACTCCGATGAGGTTCCTTGATTAGAAACTTCTGTTTCCCTTATATAGCTATTTACTATGATAGAATACCTCAAGATCATACCCAGAATCCGTTTCAAATGCTCTCCGTTGAGAATCAAGTGAAAAATCTTTATTCGGGTCTATGTAAATACCTAGAAACCATGCATTTGAATCATGGACCAAGTATTGCCATGCGAATAAAACGATCTACATACAACTTACGTATTTTATTCCATTGGTTTCTTAACAACACATTTTTCTTTTTAGTCACGTTCATTTACACTAATAGTATATATCATTCAATACTAAAATCATTTATGAAGAATTTCATGAAACATTTAGCTTCCTATTTTATAACGATCTAGAAGTTTCAACCATCCAAAATCACCGAAAAATCCATTTCGTTCTAATAACTGAAAACTACCAAAAAGACACATTAAACATGATGAACATACCACACTGTCCTAATGCACATGATACATGCGTTAATAAAATAACTCAACAAAGTTTCACTTATTTATTAGACACGCTTTACTATATAGGGAAAAACATAAAAATGTTTCATCATTTATTCTAGGTTATGCCACTACCACTTGGGTCCCTACTTAGCATACATATAAAACTTTTCTACATAGAAAGTTCATATGAAAATCTATTTTACAAAAACTACTCTATAGCTAACTATTACTGTAGCGTCCCCCACTTTGAAACCTAAAAATTAACGCCAATGATGTTGCAGTCATCACCAAAGATATTTTCCATCTACAAAAGTGAGTTCAATATGCAATTTAAGAAAACAGAGCAGCTAAGCATCATAATGTGAATTTATAAACAAATTTCCAAAATATTTTCTTTAAAATCCTTAGAAAAAATATATATATCGAGTAACACCAAAATGATACCAAGGAAACGGGTCCTACCAAGTCTTACCATATATCCTTTACTACAAAGGATAATGCTCATGAGAAGTGCTTACCAACCGAACACATCTCTCGCCCATTTTCAGTTGCTTTCAAGCCACTTGAACTAGATAACATGATTTATTTTCCAAATCGATTCGCCGATTCCGAGGGCAACCTCGAACTCAAACAAATCTTAAACCCTTTTCAACATATTAGTGTTATCCCGCCTTTTAGCAAGGCTGTGACACCAAGGAATTGACTAGTAACCAATGTCGGCCCGTCCTAGAGATCAGTTATACATAGGCTCACTATGGATATCGATGAATTTTGTCTGAGTCCGGATCGAGCCAAAATTGGTAGGACATGACAAGCTAAGCCATGAGAGTCAACGTTCCAAATTTCAAGTCAATCCGAGTTCGTATGCTCAAGTTATGAACGATACAAAATTGGATGAAAACCAAATACCGGTCGACTCGCTCCCTTCGACTCGCTTCCTTCGACTCGCTTCGCATCCCTCAAAAGTGATTAGTTCGACTCGCTCACATCCCTCAAAGGAGCCCGCTTCGACTCGCTTCACCTCGAGCCATGCTTCGACTCGCTTCACTTCGTGTCCATCACAGAGCCTTCATTCGAACCCCTCAGATAAGCCTCCTTCGACTCGCTTTGCAACCCCCAAATAGGCCTCCTTCGACTCGATTCACAACCACTAGAAAGGCTTCCTTCGACTCGCTCAATCAATGCACAGATGCGACTCGATCAAAAGAGCGTCAAGGGCAGAGTGAGATTCAAGCGCCACGTCACCGAGTCGAACGGAAGCGAGTCGAACAGAGCGAGTCGAAACAGAAGCGAGTCAAACCAAATAGCCACCGAGAATCGCATTTCGTATCGATCATATCTCCTAATCTACAAGTCCAAATGCTATGAAGTTTTCACAGAAGACTACGTGCATGCTAAAGAATGTCCACGCCGAATTTCGACTCCATTGGATGAAATCTTGATCGATACGAAATCTGTTCGTATCGATCACGGATTGGACCGAAACTTCACGGGCTTGGGCGTGCGGGCCTGGTCACGTGCCAGAGAGGGTCTCCCGAGATCTGAGCGAAATATCAGCCTCCTACACCTATAAATAGACCCCCAAAGCAAACAGAAAAGGGGTTCTTCTTCTTCTTCAAGATCTCCAATGCCCAGACTCTGCCGGATCCCGATCTGAACTCCATTGCTGCTGCTACCAACGAATTTCACTTCTGCAAATCATAATACCTGCTGTAATTCATTGAATTCACTTGTAATCGTCAAAGATAGATCAATAAAACAAACTACTTCAGAGTGGACGTAGGCAAGATCGCCGAACCACTATAAACCTTATGTCTCTGTCTATTTCTTTCCATTTTAAGTTTATTATTCTTCACTTTTTATCCTCTACATTACTTAGATCTGAGATCTGTAATTACATACTGCTAATTTGTGTTCATACACTGGTGCTTTCACGATATTTGGGGTTTGTGCCTAATTTTGGGGCAAACACTTTGGTGATTTCACTGAGAACTGAACTCAAGATTCTATCATTTGGAAATTGAATTTGAAGGCTTAGAGAATTCAGATCTGAAAAACTATGACAAGGCAATCAAATAGAAGACAAAGGGCGGAGAGAGGTCAGCATGAAGGGAGTCAAGAGGCTTCCTCAGGTGCAAACCAGACATCAATCTTCATCACCAGGGATGAGATAGAGACAATGATGAAAAGACAAGAGGAAATGATCCAGAACTTGCTTCTTCAGATTGGGCAGCTTGGAGCGCAAAATCAAGGAGCAACCAGAGTTCAGAACGGAGTAGGACCCTCTGGCACAGCCCCAGAACTAGGGGCACTTACCCAGAACATGTTGACCCGATCCTAGGAGCAGTACCAGGAGGAGCTGCGCAGCGCGGTGTTGATAGAGAAGCGAATTCTCGTTCAGGAGAGCAGACTCCAGGAATCCCTCGTGAACTCGGGGGGCAAATCGGAAGCGACAGACAAGGACTACAACTTATAGATAATGATAGATTGGCAGAGATGGTCAGACGAGCCATGAGAGGCGGACTAGTAATAGAGATCTAGAGGATGTGAATAGGAGTCCCTTTGCTCCTACGATCAAGCAAGCCAAGAACCCACCGGAATTCAAGCTACCAACATTAGAGACGTACGATGGAAGTACAGATCCCACAGTACATCTGACACGATACATGAGGCATATGGAGGTGTTGGGGGCATCGGAGGAGGTCATGGTCCGGTGCTTCCCATTGTATTTGACAGACATCGCAGCACTATGGTTTAGACAACTAAAGAGTGGCTCTATAGGAACATGGACCGATCTGACTGAGAGGTTTATGAGGCAATTCAGAGTTCACATTTCAAGACCCAAGAATGTGATGAGTCTGGCAGCACTGAAGCAAAGAACTATGGAGTCTTTGAGGAACTTTCTGACGCGATTCAATGCAGCGGCAGCATCAGTAGATCGACCCGATCCATCCATGGTTTTGATGGCAGCTGTGTCTAGCATAGCTGATGGCACAAAGTTCAAGAATTCGTTAACAAGGGATCCCCCAATGGATCTAGGAGAGTTTTATCACGAGGCTGAAGGATTTTTACGATTAGAGGATGAAAATGCTGAAAGAGAGGAAGGAGAAGGAACTGAGGTTTACACGGTCAAAGGTGAAAATCCTCCTAGATCAGATTCAGGGACTGGTAAAGGGAAACGAAAGGCTGAGGATAATAGTGACGAACCGACGCGACCACGTAAGGAGCCAAGATTCACCTCTTACACGGAGTTGAATGAGACTTTGGAGCGAATCTACCAGGATACTAGGGGCAGATTTCCTATCGAAGGCCAATGAGAAGGGATCCAACCAACAATGAAAGAAGATCCGACAAGTATTGCTTATTCCACGAGCTGAACGGTCATAACACAAATGACTGCAAACAATTTGTATTCATAAATACTTTCAAATAAAAATGTTATTATTTTCTCTAAAATCTTAGAAATAATTTTCAAAGACGCCGAGATTTAAGTTCTCAAAATTCCAGTTTAAATCCTCTTCATCTGTAAACCATATTTTTATAAACCAGCTTCTTATATATAATCATTCCTTTGAAAATTTATGCTATACTTCTTTCATTAAAGTTAACTTTTAACCTAACATTACCACTGAACGCCTTATAGTCAAACTGTGAAATTCAATTCACACTGTGAAATTTAATTCACAAGTTTTTCGTTTCAGTGCACCCACAAATACTGTCTACCTACCCAATGCAATAGAAGGTAAACTGCTTATAAATCAGCCGAGTATGACTAATCAATCAACAATTGATAACAATGTTCGTAAACTAGCTGAGCAAGACTAAGCAAATCAATGAGGGATAATAAATGAACATCATCAATCCCTATATTAATTAGACTATACTTACAAATTATACTTATATAAATTACTAACATATAACAAATACATATACACTCTCATATACATGATACACTCAACTCATCCTAGGCATCACTGGCCATATACCCAATGAGTTATACCCAACCAAAGCCAAGGTTCTTGCTTAACCTTCAGCTCTGATACCAGCACTAACGATCTTCCTTTGCGACCCCCAAATGTCGATACTAATACATCCACGGTATTCATTTGGCGAACATCCAAGTGCCGGAAAGACAGATTGGTAAGGTAAAAAGAAAAAGAAAAAGAAAGAAGAGAACAAAATATCTGAATCTTATAACGGAACGATAACATATAATACCAAAAGACAGTCTAAAGTGCTACTCTAAAATACATAGCATTTTGGAGTCATAATTTTAAGTACCATCATCAGCCTGAACAGTTATAATAGCCTATCCTCAAATATGCTGGTATATACAAGAATACCGCGGTAGTGCAATGACCGCCTTTACTCCGAAAGACGAGCCATTAAGGATAGAAGAAAAAGAAAGATAAGAAGAAACTACACAATCACAGAATCTCCTTACGAATCAGAACAACATATAATAGGTAACATAAGATATTACATAGCCACTTCATATAAAATACATTAGATTACAACTTCAACTGGACAGTTAAAACTACCCATCCATCCCAAAATACATAGATCATACATAAACAAGCAGAATAAGATAAAATTAACTAGCGGTGAAGCCACCTGCTCCAGCTCCTTCAAAATGCTTCCGTAAGAAACCTGGATTGCTTGGCTACTCATACAAATTTGAGTACCCAAGAGTTTTAGGAAAAGAAAATAAAACTCCGGGTCAGACATGGGTCTAGTTTGAGTAAACTCAAACAACTTAATTCTTACATTTATAAAACAATTTGAAAATCAAAGGTATCTTGTAAGACCACGCCGCACATATACACGGATGGGTTTTTACCTTACGATAACCAAAACACTTCATATAGAACTCCAGTGATATTATCATAATGTCTAGGGTTTTCAAGTAAATAAATCACATAGCTGGAATTGTTACATTAATTAAATTCCAGTATGATAGGTATACAACTAAAACCGAAGGCACTTATTGAGGAAATAGATTCCATACAATGACTGGGCTATTGGGCTATCGCCCATCACGGTGCATCTCTAGATAAAATATCACCGAGGACCTCGCCTGGATCCCCTGCCAACACAAGACTGGTCTACCCTTTACTGAATACTACCGAATAAGATCACCCCTTGGTTGGGATCAGCAACCGTACCGAAGCATACATGAATTGATAGTAGGGACTCTAGATATGGATAACCTTACCCTAATGGGAGCAATCCACTTAGCCTTGCTGCATCTTCCATGTTTTAGTCATCTCCGGTTGATCAGGCCTGAGGCTACGTTTACCTTTATTATAGCATTGCCACTTAGAATGCTAACATTGCATTCCATATGTTGACACAATGTCAGCACTCATCCATATAAGTCATTCAGGAGATGAATGAACCGAAGGCACTTCATAGTCTTCATCTTGTACCTTGCCTTTACTATTTCCGATTCAAATGTTATGTTAGTTCAAAGTGGTTTTCAAATTAATATTCGATACCGGTCTCTCCAAACCAATGCTCGATAATTTTAAAGGGACAAGTTGTTTATAGTGGACTATCCCACTATCAGGGTGTAAAGATTTACATATGAACTGATGTGCACGTAAATGTGCATATTTTTACTTCCATATTTAATCTACGCCCACTACAAGAAAGTATGTTATTAATAACGTCATTTAATAATGCGTTATTCTAAAGCGTTATTTTTTACACTTAATCGTTAGTTTTTTAACTCATTTTGTTTTGTACCGTGTCGTGTAACGCTCTTGGCTCCAAAATTTTCATCTGCCCTCTAGAAAAAAATTAACCAGTTTCATCTCCTTCCTAAAATACTTAACCATTTTCATATCCCACCCAAAATAACACTAACTATTTTCATCTCAACGAAATAACCCTAATCGAAACTGCTCGCTCCATCTCGGATCTTCGCAGCCGTTCTCCTCCACTTCAATAGTTCGCTCCTCAGTAGTCAACTCGACAACGTCTGGAACACTAATTTCCAATCTTCAATTTCGCCCTTCATCAATATTTTCCAGATTCGAAATCCAGAAACATATATTCAAAGGTATATTATAAAACATGATAACTTATAAACGATTTCTCTCTTTATCAGTCTCCGACCATAGTCTAGAAAAATCCGTTTGATATTTTTGTTTACGAATTGCATGTTCTTTTTTCCAGAAAATGTCTAGTAATTTATTTTAGATGGCTTCTATGTGAATAGATAACTAGAATTGATATTTTTGTTTGACTTGCTTAAATGGTTTAGTAGGAAAGGTGATAAAAATAATAATTGTGTTTCAATATATTTAAATGGATATTTGTTGCAGAAGTAGTGAGTGATTGTCCGATTGATTGTAGTATGAGTAATCAACAGAAACAAGAACCAAGATTTTAGATAGACATTTCATTATTATTTTAAAGAATGAAGATGGCACTTTTTTGATTGTTAACTGCTTCAGACATTTGATTATTAGTTTAATCGATGTAATTTTTCAACTATTTTTCGAGTACAACCTAAAGCAAATATTTTTCAAATACAACCTTAAATTAGTTTTGAACTTTGTTTAGTCACTCCTTACTATAATGCATTCACTTATTTTTTTTTTGAACTTTGTTTAGTTACGTATGTTTTTTGTAACATGCTTCCTTATAATTGTGTTTGACCATCATTTTTTCTCCTTTTATAGTTCGCAAGCTACCAATCAGCATTAGATCGAGTCCTCATCAATTGCTCAATCCAATTACTTTTAGTGACCGAGAATGAGCTTTCTAACATAAAAAAATAAGTTTAATGCAATGGCAACTTCATATTGCAATCGCTTGCCAAGTGGGATGGCTTTGGGGAAGTCCTTGGAGATACTTTTATTCACATCACATTTACCTATGATGTGTGAACTTCTCTTTCATTATTATCTAATCAACACTATTAGATATGTAGTTTCAGTGTTCGACCTTCTTGAATTAATCTATTACAAGTATCATCATACATTCTAGAGTAGGTTTGAACAAACTGGAAGATGCCCAAACCGACTAGCACATTAGGAAGCATTACAATTTACACACACTTGTATGTATGTGAGTCTTTGTTCACACATGCATACATACAAATATATGCGGATATACTTTTTCATTTTTGTTTATAAATTATGCTTGCTTGATGAGATTACAGAGGAAAATTGGTATATAATCAAAAAGTTGTGTCTTAAAGTATAGTTATCTCATTTTAGTTGCATCTACATTGAATTACTTTAGCGTTGGTTAATTAAAATGCTTAATATATTACATGTTAAATAATATATCAACTCTCGGTCTTATATGATTAAAAAAATAAACTAAACTATTTATATGCACTAGGTTGCTTAGAACTTGCAAAACGCGGTCTTCTTTTGGTTTGTCAAGCACTCATGCAAATACTATTTAAAAAAAATTGAAGAAATATAGTGGTCGCCTGATATTGGATATACATGACAAAACCTAAACCATGAATATTATTTTCTGATATACAGAAGAAGAAACTAAAGTTTACATTGCCACAACTACAACTAAAAAATAATTTTTCCTTCCAAACTTAGCTCGCTTTGTCTCTCATTTATTTATACAACATAAATGTTAAATAAATAACAAAAATTCTTTATTTACAAATGTTGTACTTTTAAGGAGTGAAGTTGATATCATTGTCAAAATGATTCGGAACCTGGAGTAGTTATTTGCAGAAACTAATTTAAATGATCATAATTAGTTGAATTAATTATGATCATTTGAGCAGATATAGTAAGGTCATTTAATTGAATGTGACTTTTATCACTTGAACGGTTTATGTTAATTAATATAAAGCAATTAAGTCGAAAATTGAACCTTTAGATCTGTACATTAATTCCTCCGTTCCTTGATAGATAATGGATGTGATCAATATACTGGTAACTCTATTTTCATAGGATGTCGTATATGAAACCTCCAGATCCTTTTAATCTGAAATATGTTGTAATTGGAAATGAAGATTGTGGAGAACAAAATTATCGAGGTTTATTTCCTTGCAATAATTACTTTCAATTTAATTTATATGGTTGATGTTGCTATGCCATGCCACTATATATATATATATATATATATATATATATTAATCTAGTTCAGCTTCATTGCATAATATTGCATATTGTTATGGGCCTATATTTCTAAAGTTCCAAATTTATACTAATAATGTTCATTTTATTTTCTGAGTTGCACTTTCCTTCTTTTCTGCGTTTGTTACTAGTGCATCTTTTGCTGCTAAAAAACATAGAGTTATTTAGGTGATCATTATCTTATTTCGTCAACTGTAATTATCTTTAATACAGTCTGCAAATAGCTTTAGCACTGAGGAGGTTTCTCTTGTAAACAAAATGGAAAACTCCTCAGAGACAAATGATCACAAAACAGGTTACATCCCAATAGTTGGAAAATATTTTTTTTTCTAATATGTAGCGAATCTACTATGCATTTTCTTGTTTGCAGATGATTACTCTGTATTCATTTGCAATTTACATCCACTTACCAGTGCTCTTGAAGTGGAAGTGGCTCCCAAAAAATTTGGGCTAATTAAACAAGACGGGCTCCAAGTCAGAAGCCACAAGGTTGTTTATGTTTGTGAATCATTATTAGTTTCTTTCAGACGTACTGCATCTTAATGTTTAGTTTAATTTTTTTAAACTGTTTTTACTCTTACAGCTGAGAATTTTTGGGTTGCATTCGTTAAGTTTGAATCTTTAAATTCCAAACAACTTGCAATTGGGGTAATTTGATAATGACCTTTCCACTGATGCTTCTTACTACTACTGTAGACTAAAATAAAGGTAAGGTCAACAAATTTTAAAGCTTCAAATATCAAGATTTTATGTGCGTGAGTATTGATGAAGCATCCAATATGAGGGTGAATTAACCGAGCACCATATTTCCACGTACTGATTATGCAAGCACCGCATTTATGTAGTACTCATGTTTTTTTTAATAATTCTGTAAGTACCATATTAACCCTGAGCATGGATCTCTAGGAAACCAAACCTATCTCGAAACTGTAAAATACAACTTAGGTACTATATTATATGCATAATAGGATCACCGACTCTAACTTAAGACCATAGTAGATAAAAATTCTTAAGGATTTGAATTATTAGCTCAAAAATATTTAAAAATGCAGTATTACCTGAATTGGTGGCCTGCAAGCTGAAGTAATATTAGAAGTAGATGGAGGACATGCACTAGAGGTGGTATAAATTTCATTATAAGCAATCTTGACTAAACTGGTGACCGAGCTTTGAATCTGTGATTATTTGGGAGAGTTGGAGGTATATCCGTATATGGAATTACTATAGGATTAGCTTGATACTGTTTTATGTGTGGAGTACTATATATGGTGCTTTTAATCACTAATTTTTCATGTGTGGAGTACTATATATCCGTATAGGGAAACTTTCCATTTTTGTTTTTTCATAGGTAGTCGTATATGCAAACTATATATGGTGTTTTTAATCACTAATTTTTCTACATATGGATTATTGATTGTTTCCTACAACATCAATAAAATGTTCGTTTTTTGTAAGTAGAGCAATATTTTTTTTGTTCCTAAATTGCAGCTGTCAACTTTTATACATCATTTGTACGAGGTTTTCATGCCTGGTTCGAGAATATATTACCGGAGGTCTGCATATACCAACACTTTGTAATCCAATTGTTATAATCAATATGGACCTGCAAGTAATTGATTAAGAAAACTAATAAGTTTATGCCATGCTATGGTGTGCTTTTCTTTCGAAATCGTGTTTGTCAAATAGAAGACACTCAAATGCTTATTCAGTTGTGCACATTTTTGCAATCGAAGTGCATATACTGCTTATTATCGAGTAATTTCTGTGAGTAAAGAACTTTTATTCTGCTAATGCTGGAGGAGGTGGTTGATGGATCACTTGAGTAATTCATTCTTGCAATTGATGATTTATAGGATGTGGTATCGAATGAGGTATTATTATTTAATTTTTTACTTCTACTATTACAAGCTTCATAGTATAATCAATTGCTACTATAAAATTAATTTGATTTGGGAAGCTTACTATCCTTGTTTCTTAAGTAACATTTATAAAAATCAAATAAGTTTATAATAATAACAATAAAATATTAACAAAGTTTATGAAAATTAACTAAGTTTATTATAAAAACTAACTAAGTGTATAATAATAGTAATAGTAATAGTAATAATAATAATAATGATAAAATATTAACCAAGTTAACTAAGTTTCATAAAAAAATAACAAATTTATATAATAATAATAAGTTAACTAAGTTTATAAAAATTAGTTAAGTTTATAATAATAATACTAATAATAACAATGACAATAACAACACCAATAATCATATTAGTTAAAATAAAATTTTATAATCTTAGTTAAATAATCATAATAATAAAATTAACTAAGATTAGTTAAATTAACTAACCATACCAATAAAATTTAAATAATCATAATAATCACAATAAAATTAAATAAGATTATAAAAATTAACTTTGTTAATTAAGTTTGATAAAAACCAAATAAGCATATAAAAATTAACTAAGTTGATAACTAGATTTGTATGACAATAACAACAACAATAAATGAACTAAAATTATAAAAATTAAATTCGTTTGTTAATTTATATAAAAATTAAATAAGCTTAAAAAAATTAAACAAGTTGATAATAATAATAATAATAATAATTCAACTAATTTTTATACAAATTAATATTTATTATAACAATATTAACAAAAACATCTAAACAAAACGTATACCTTCAAAATAAAAGAATCATTGTTCAAATCAGGGCTTAGATGCTGAAGAATCACTTTTTGTCTATTAATCGCCTTCTTCATCTCCGATCTCGATCTCAAACTAGAAGAAGAAACCAAGTTGCATGACGAAATGGAATAGTAAAATTGAATATGATTTGATATTTTCCAAGCTGAGGGGGGTTGAATTTATATCTGAAATGAGATGAATGTTAATTGCATGTGGGACCCATGTGGATATGGTCCAAATCAGAAGTTTATTCGAAGTAACTCGAAAAATGTTTATGGATAGGTAGATTATTAAGTTTTCACTACAAGAAAATATATTATTAATAACGCTATTTAATAACACATTATTCTAAAGCGTTATTATTTGCCTTTAATTATTTGTTTTTTTACTCAATTTCACATGTAACATTTCACAAAGCGCGAAATCTCCTAATTATTTCATGGCCGCGGGTTTCTCAATTATTTCCCTCTCCATCTTTCCACTTTCATTTCGTTCCATTTTTCCCTCTCCATCGTTTCGACTGCTCATTTTCTTCCAACGCTCTCTCTGTTTAGCCGATTTGAAAACACCAATAATGCAGCGCTCTGTCTTCGTCAACCTCTCCCATCTATTATCCAGAGTTTCTTTTTCGTTAGAGGTAATTTTCTACCACTGAACTTCCCCCTTTTATATCGCTGAAATTTCCCCTAAATCTTTAAGATTTTGCTTATTTGACCTAATTTGTGATGACATGCTATTTTGTGACCCAAAGATTTTAACATACCGCTAGCTTTTTCTTCAACTTGACCTTCATACCAGGTACGGATTTTATTATATCCATGTTTATTAATTTCGTATTGCTTCTTTTTGTTCTCATGTATACCGCCTGTTTATAGTTTCCACCATAATGGAACAGAGGTAATTTGTTGTTGTATATTACAAATTTAATTAATTTTCTTTTGTATGTTTTTGGATTATATGAGCTTGGACTATGCGTTTTGTTACTGCAGATCATTCAGGGATTGAAGGATGTATTGATTGGCATGAAGGCTGGTGGTATGCTTCTACTGTTATTAGTTCACTGATGATGCTTATTTTTGTAACCAGCTGTTTGTAACTGAAATTTTTGGAATAAGTTTTTCCATATAGTTTGCTTTGATTACATGAATGAATTTAAAATTAAAATAGTTGAATAAGTTTTAGTGCCCTTTATTCTTATATCCAGATTACAATACATGGCATATCAGTTTGCATATTATGTTCTCTCATCACAAATGCATCCCTTAATCTCTATTATATGTTTCTATACCATTTAATTTTGGCTTGTTCTAATTTCAAAGGTTAACAATATTCTAGTCGACTCTCTTAACATTTTTATCCCTTCCACGATTATTTTAAAGCATTGTTTTTATTTTAATGGCCAACACTCTACTGATCAGGCAAAAATAGGCAATTACCATGTAGATGATCTTTATTTTCAGTTTGGATAAGCACACTAATGTATTCTTTTACTTTAAAGGAGAAATCTTCTAGAAAGGATAAGCAAATTGGTTATAGGTGTGCGATGTGTTTTTTTTTGTTTATATGTGGCACATGTGTATTATTATGGGATTTGATGAATGCATGAGAGTTTTTCCTTGGGTGGGTGCTGTGCTTCTTAGTGTGAGTGAACATAAGATAATATGAGTAAATACATCTTGTCCCATATTAGCCCAGGTCACATTTATTATCATAATCAATACTGGGGACTCACACATTTTCCACTATTTTACTATTAATAATATATCACTTTATAGTTTTGACTAAATTGTATATATCATAATTTCCACCATGTTACTTACGCAGCTATGATAAATTTATTAACTGTAACATGTATAATTATTTGTGAGTGGTTTTGTTTGGGTATATGGGGTGCATGTATGTGGATGAGTGACGTGGAGCATGTCTGTTAGTGTGTTGTGTGTGTGTATGTATATATGTGTGTGTGAATTTAGATGCGTTAGTTTTTGGGTCTAGATGCATCGGTTTAATTATGTATAGGTATGGAGTGTGTGTGAGCATTTGTAGATAGGTGAAAGTGTGTTGTTGTTATATATGTAGGTGTTGTACATATATATTTTTACACGCCATGTTATGTTTTGGAATTCGAGTGGCCATGTGTGAGAGGTGAGTGTGTGAATGTTGCCTGAGTGAATGTGCGAAGTTTTAGCATGAGTTAATTTAGCTGAGAGTGTGTGCACGCTTTACTTCCTACTGTGTGCGTGTGTATTTTGTAGTGTGTATTTATTTCAGTTCAGGTATGCTTTTGTTTGTATAGGGATAGTTGCGTGAGCAGTAGTGTAGTGTGTATGCATTTATGTTTATGTGTGTGTGTTGTTGTGTGTATTAAAAGTATGGATGTGTTGTTTAATTATATCCGTGTGTTCTTGGTTGTGTGTTTGCGAATGATTTCTGTGTTTTTAGAGCTTGCATGTGCATTTGCAGATATGTATACACACTTGCGTTTGTAAGGGTGTTCAGTGTGTCTTTATTTTGTTGTTTCATATATTCTTCTAGTGTGTATTTTAATGAACTGGGCCCTTAGTTGTAAAGCATTGTTCATGATTATGGTCTTGACCAGGTTATGTTTATAGTTTATAGCCAATTCAAAGGCACCAAAGTTTCATCTAGACTCTCAGAATGCATTCCCAGATTCTGTACAATGTATGTAATTTCAAAAGGAAAGTTAAAGTCAATACATGCTTCAACATTGAAGATTGATAGCTGCAGATTGCATGGAGCAGCTTCGAGTATTACTTCATGCAGCAGCAGTTTCAGTCAGTCTTCAAGGGAACACTCTAGTAAATAAAATTATTGTTTTTTAAAGTAAATTTTAATACAATCATGTATCGTATGACTTCGGACCTTTGTTTCCTTTCAGTTCCAAGTCAGTGTGGCAGGGAGAAGTTTGAAATTGGAAGTCAATCCTTTTCTTCACAGGAATACTTTACAAGTTCCACCTCTAATTTATCGGATATGCTAAGTGAGCCTATTTATCAGAGTTCTCAAACTGATACCATTTCTTGGAATTCTGATAAAGTATCAGGATCAGACATCACAAAAAGCTCGATAATATCAAATAATGAGGTAACCATCCTTAGTTTCTGCATAAATGTAAGTACAAGTTTCATGTAATTTACTATTATATATTCAGGTTAATGTTGATTTTGAGCTTGAAAGACTACGAATAGAACTTATTCTTCTACCACCTGTTAGGTCCACCGAACAAAAACACAACCTTGTAGGGTACTCTGTCTAAAATCAACTAGACAGTCCCAGTCCCCTACGATTCATTCACTTCTATCTGATTGGCCTCAACTTTCCTTGTTCCCGAGCGGGCTCTCCGTCTCTGTAACTGGATGGAACATACCACTACTACTACATTGTTCCACTATATTAATCGTAGATAATAACTGGATGGAACATACTACTACTACTTGAAATTGTGTCAGAGAATTATGAAGAAATTCATCTCACATTAGGCAGAGTGTAAGTATATATAAACTTTTATGTTTTAGCTCTATTTTTGTTTATGTGATGAGTATAGATTACTTATGTTTGGTTTTTGTTTTGCAGTGGGCGGGTTTTGATTGTAGTTGCAGCTGTGATGCTTGTTTTGGTGATTATTGGATTTTGTGAGTGCACATTTTCATTGTATATGTATATCAGACCTTTTTTTTAATCATTTGTATCTGCTTTTTTCAAATATACTACCAGTACAATACATTTTCTACCATAATTTGCTGAAATGAGCTATTTGTATTGGTGTTATTTCAATAGCCAGTATAAGTAGTCATTTTCTGCCGTGCTGAGAGAAGATGAACTATTAATTAGTTTATGAACTGGCCTAAATCTATTAAAACTTCTCAAAAAAATGACCTAAATTGATTTTTTTTTTCTTAGAAAAAAACTACGTACATATGAAAATTTTATTTACTTGTTTTTTGACACATGTATGATATTCCGTTGAATATGATTTTGTAGCTTTGTCGATCTGTGGGGTGCAGTATTTGGTGTGCATGTAAGTGGCATCATTGCATTACATTACCTAATTTAACCATATTTCAATCTTACAGTTTTTTAATTGGATTTTCTACATTCAAATTTGCAGATTTGTTTTTCTTGGATGGATTCTTGTTACTGGAACTTTTATTATATGTGGTATCTTCCTCTTTCTACACAAGTAAGCTCATTTGACATATATACTACATTCCTTAATATTTTTTAACATACTGTTTACCATTAAATGTATTCTTTTATTTTCTTATGCATTCTAGTATTGTATTCCACATCTTTTTAATTCACTACCACTATCATTCAAGTAGCAATTTTACAATTTGTTCAACATTTCATCCCATTATTTAAGCATTATTGTACCTCCTCGATATATAATTCTTGTCTGAACCTGAACTTGGCTATAAAACTAAGATGACATGTTTTATTTGAAAACAAGAACAAGTGTTCATCCAAACATCAGTCTCATTATATCCAAGATATATGATCCAAACCTTTAAGTGCATCTTTGTTTTATGACAACCTAAAAGTAGTATCCGTTAGTAACTTTTAATTAGCTTGAACAGTAACAACTAAATGTATTTGGCAAAAAAAGGTTAAATTTCAGCAGAATGTTGAGCATATATATTTTTTTGGCAATATTTATTTGTAACAAAAGGAATCCATGTTATTATATACTACCAATCTCATATATATGCTCATCTTTTTTAGAACATCTTGCGATGTGGGACTAATCATAATCCAATCTACGCATCCATTCTAATACAATACGAAACACACCTAACAAATTTACTCACAAAAGATGAAATAATTCATAAACTACTTACGACTTATCAGATTCTAACCAATTTATTTCATTTATTGTATAATTGTTGCCCAAACTTACGAAAAACAATAAAACAAAACTTATAAATAGTGGGCTAAACATGCTCTTAATGTCCAGTTTTGTTTTTTGGAAAATGCAGTGTGGTAGGGGACACATGCGTATCAATGCAAGAATGGGCAAGTAACCCCCATGTGCACACAACGCTCGATGACATCCTTCTTTGTGTTGATGTGAATACGGCCAGCGATGCCCTAGTGACTGGATCTCTTGTTATTTTTGGACTTGTGGATTTTGTGAATAAAATTATTAGTGCAGTCGCTAATAATGATGAAATTCCACATGATGCGCCAATCATTTATTATAATCAATCTGGACCGTCCATGCCTAAGCTTTGCAATCCATACCACCCGGACTTATCTAACAGAACATGTGTCACTGGAGAGGTTAATCTCGAGAATGCACCACAGGTACGCTACTCGTGCATTTAGCTATGGTCAAGTGTTGACATATCATAAAAAGATACTAAAGTATCCTTAGGTTCAGACTACAACCCAGATTCGACCTAGCACCTCTTATTTGCATTTTAATAATTTAATTGTTTTATTTATTTAAAACCATACACCTCTTATTTGCAAATAAAAGTATCAAAATGGACATAGTATAAAATTACCACATAATGTAAATATAATGCAGATGGCATCTTCTATCACAAGGCAAAGTGCTGTAGGCGGTTCAAGAAGGTCTGCTGGTGTTAAAGGATCGTCTAGTTCAGTTGAAAAGCTTGGAAGGGAGATGCTAGAGTTAAGAATAAAAGACAAAAGAAGGGACCTGGAGGATGACAATGTAAGATTCTAAACTTAATTATCGCCCCATAAGGTCATAAATCATAAATTCAGTGCTTTGGCACTTATGTAGCCAAGTTCTCCACAAAAGATTTTTTTTTCAGATGCTATTTCTAAAATCTCCATGGTATTATTAGAATTTTATGACTGATTAGCTAGCAATAAAAATTTAGAATCCATCAGAAATAATCATAATAATTTCTTGGTGTGAATTATTTCTCTTGTTGGTTTGTAATATGCTTTACCTGTTTCAGGTAAATCCACATACTCATCGGCTTAAATTGTGTGATTTTGGTAGTGCAAAAGTTCTGGTAAGTCTTCATCGGCCTTAAGCATATGTATAAAACCATTGAACTAAGTATGAATTGCTATGATATTTGTTACATTGTTCAGGTGAAAGGAGAGCCAAACATCTCTTATATCTGCTCAAGATATTATCATGCTCCGGAACTCATAAATTCGTAGATATTCATCTTTCCTGTAAATGTTATTCAGTAGCTGAAGCTTATGTACCATGTACCACCAACTGTCGGTTATCATCAGAGCGTGTGGAACAAGATAGGTCGAATATGCCCTTTTCTTGAATTCTGCTACTTCAGCAACTCAGAGATGGTGTTTCAGATGAAAGCAATAAAATTTTGCAGATGCTCACTATTCCTTGTTTGCAGGGGGTTACATAAGCTCTTGTAAAATATTAAAAAGATGGTTTATTCTTGACCTTATTCTTTTAATGGTTGGACATTTGTGACGACCTTTTATAACCTTATTATGTTAATGAATTTTTTGGATAATGTATTGTCATGTTCATCATATTTGAGACTGTGATTTTGAGCAACATTTATTTGAATTGATGTTTCCTCTGAAAATGTAAGCAGATGTATGATTTGTCAATAAAGATTTCCAATTCCGTTGAGATTCAGCTGTATTATAGCGGCTATAATGAGCTATTGAATAAATATTTTATAGCGGCAAAATGGTGTTATAAAGATTTCCAGTTCCGTTGAGATTTAGCTGTATTATAGCGGCTATAATGAGCTATTGAATTAACGTACCATAGCGGCGAATTTGCGTTATAAAACTAAGCTCAACCATAGCGGTATATTTTGTGTTATAAATATTCAACAGTTTTTTATAACATGTCGATATACAGCGCTTATCAAACCGCTATGGTTGTGATTAATAGTGGCTATATGCCGCTATAAAAAGCTGTTTTTCTTGTAGTGTTTATGGTTTCTTTGGAGATCTGTTATGTGAAAGCCTTATTTGTTAGGCCAACCTAAAATTTTGACACTACAACACGATGCCCGAGTTGGTGTAAAATTGTTATTTTATTATGCAGTTAGTCTAAATATGCTTTTCATTGATGTTAGATGATAAGTATATTCAATTGTAGAAGGCTACAGTTAAATTTAGGTTATGTGTCTGGGGGTAACCTGCATTTTGTAATGTCATAGGAAGAATTAGTATGTGGGATGTGGATAAGAATTAAAATGGGGAATAAGAGAGGAGAGATAGTAGATTTGTTGAATTTAAGATCTCTGCTTTTGGTAGGAGGAAGAAGAAGCCTGAAAAAGGATTTTACCTTGTTGAAATTCAATCTGTTACACTATATTCTGTATTGATGCAAAAAAGTACATCTTGATCTTGTTGAAACAGTACCCTCTTTACTGTTAAGAAGTAAAATTTGTTAATATTGGTATTTTGTTTTGTATTGTTAATTTTGAATGACTAGCAATATTGCTTATGTTTATGGGGTTCCTAACTCGATATAGAAATTGAAATATTGTTTTGTAATTTTCTATTATGAGGGCAGCACATTGTCTGAAAATGAAGTTGCTACAACTGTGTCTGTGTTACTTGGTTCAGCCACTGTTTCACTTTCAGCTCAGTTGTCAGAAAAGGTAATTTGCTTTTTCCTTTTTGTTAAGTATCAGAAGAATCCCGATATTCTAGCTTTAACACTGCCATATGGTTACAGTTAAACGAAATTCTGTTCCCCAATCCTTTTGAAAGACCTCGTGCAGTTTTCATGTTGAAAGTTACAGGAGCTACAGATAAGTGATTAATGTTGTTGCTGTAGAAATTACTCATTATATTATGATTTAATTTTCTGAATTTGTTATTGTTTACAGATTTCGCCCCATCATTAACCCAAGTGGGAATGCTTTTAGTAGCATAGTTCAGTGGTCAAGTAAAGCTAATATTGAACTCTCAGGTGTGTGCCCTCTCTGCGTGGACTAATAATCTACTATCTAATTTTCAACTTTAGTAGTTTGACATCATTGCTAAATATCAATGCTTGATGTTGTCGTTTTCAATATATATTTAGATGAGGATGAAGTTTTTCATTTGGAGGAATCTTTGAGTACTGACTGTGATGTTACATGCATTTCTCAAGAACTAGCATATCATGTAAGTGTCAGTTTGTAAAATTGCTAAGCTGTAGGAATTAGCCTTTTAGACTTTCATGCAATTGTCGACTATTAGAATATGAATATATGGTTGTTACTTTGACTTTAATTCAGGGAGAAATTTCTGCTAGGACCTTAGAATTGCAAAAGGAAGTACTACCAATGACCGAAGACATGCATGAAGAAAGGCTTTGAGCAGTTCAAGTTCTTAGTGATGCATTTGGTACTTGTAGACGTTAACTTTGAACTATGTTGTCTTTTGTTATCATGAATATGTATTGAATTTGGTAACTCATGTATTGAACTTATTTTTTGTTAGTTGATACTTTATTTTGTTATCATGAATATACGTTACATTTGCTGATTATTATATTTTTTTCGTTCATACATTGTTCAAATTGTTATTTATTTAAAGAAGATTCAATTTGATTTTTATTATTGAAATGTAATAGTGGGGTACATCAAATATATAGTAAAATAAAGTATAGCACCTAAAAGGTGTTATAACTATATGACATAAGTGCTATAAAAAGATAATGCAATGTATGAGGTTATTTTCAAAGGATAACAACAAATAGGCGTTATTGTATCTACACATTTTATTGCGGTATATATATATATATATGCTTTAAATCATGATCTTTTATAGCGGTTTTATTTTGTGTTATAAATGTGCAATTCTTTTTTATAACATGTCGATATACAGCGTTTATCAAACCGCTATAGTTGTGTTTAATAGCGGCTATATGCCGCTATAAAAGACTTTTTTCTTGTAGTGGTCTATTTAAATAAATGTCATAATTGGGTATTTTTACATGTTTTTATCAAAATCCAAATATCATCAAATCATCATTAATTCATCTTCATTTAGGGTCAAAATGGTAATTTTGTGCATGTATTTAATTTGAGAAAACTTTACTTACACATTTTAATGTTGCTTTGTAGAAATGTGGATGGAAAATAAAAGAAGTCTTCATGGAGATATGCATGCACAAGAGAAAAAGGCAAATAAAGATGGAAATAAATGGATTCATGAAATCATAGAGGACCCCACTTACCCACTTACCATAATCTACAATTAAAAGCTAATGCACAATTTAGAAGGGATTAAAAGCACATGCACATTTAATGAAGGATTAATTTATGCTAATGATAACTTGGTGGCCACACTTTCTAAGAGGTATTATGGGTAGTCCCCTAAAATATGGATTAGGGTTTTAGGCATGTATAAATAACCCTCTTATGTTCATGTAATGAATCTTTTATCGACTTATCATTTATGCAAGTTGTAGCACAAATTAAAAGAGAAATAAAAATGGCTTCCTAAGCCTCTTTTTCTTATTCTTGTTCTTCTTTGCTTTTATTTTGTTTTCATGCTTATTTTCATTTATATGCTCTTTTTCCTTTCATGTTAGTAGCTTAGATTTATTTTATGCAAGTAGATTAATTCTCTTTTTATTAGCTCTTACTTTGCTTATCTTTAAATGTTGAAATTTACATGTGTTGATATGATAACAAAAATGAGTAGCTAAATCCCTTCAATTTAAGGGTAATGAAGCTCTCTAAAATTATGTAAATTCAACATATTTTGTGATTTATGATCTCTTTTATACTTCATGAAAATGTGGATGATTGATGTAAGTTTATTAGTGAATTTGATAGCTTGTGTTGTATTCACAAATAGGCTATTCTTACTCAAATATAAACACAATTTACATTATCATTTTACTAATTGATTTTTGATTATGAAAAAATAAAATCAAAATTTGACGATCTATGTTACTAAATAAAATAGTAAATAGATCATACATAAAATAGTTTTTGATTTGACTTCATTTTCATGAGAATTGATAAGTGGTTTTGGTTGTTATATTATAGTTTGATGGTTTAAGTTATGTTAATTAATAACATAAATAGACCATACTTATGATAAATACATCTCTATTTCCACTTAAGACCAACATAGAGAGATCATAAATTATTTTTGTGTTGATTTATGTAAAAATATGAGAGTGAATTTGCCTCTAAATTGGTTTCTAATATCATATTTCCATTCACTTTGTTCTAGCGGGTTTTACATTTTTCTTAGCTTAAAACAATCTCAAGTTTGGTTTAATTTGATTGAGTAAATTTTTTAAAATCACTTCAATTCCCTACGGATTGACCCATACTCGCCATATACTAGAATTGTACTCCGTGCGCTTGCGGTTAAATTAATAACATAATTTTTTGGCGGTTTTCTAATTCGATAGAAAAATCGTCGATTAACAAGTTTTTGGCGCCGTTGCCGGAGAGTTAATTTGATTGTAATTTTTACCCTTCAAATTATTTTTTTGTTTGATTTTTATGTATTTTTATTTTGTGTGTTAATTTGCATTTAATAAAAAAGGAAAAAAATATATTTTTGTGTGATTTTTGTTTGCACTTTGATTGTGCATTTGTTGCTTTCCTATTTGCATTTGCAAATTGCCTTTGCATTTCTAGTATAAAAAAAATATAAAGAAAAACATCCACAATTTCATTTCAAAAAAAAATTCATTACAACTTTGTTTACATTTTATTCACTATTTTACAAAAAATTTCACTCAATATTTTATGTGCACTGTGCCTGTGCACATTTCTGCCATCACCTCACTGACCACTTCTCCATTTCTCTACAATACTCACTGCCTCCTCTTAACTACAGACAACTCCTCCTCTAACCACTGCCAACCACTTCATCTCCATACCATACCAGTAACACCCCCGCCTGCACATTTCTTTGCATATCCCAGTGCACTTCAACCTACCAAACATCACCTTTCCGCCTTCAATCTCCTTCACAACATCACAACTCCACTGTCAAACTCCACATCCATATTTCACAACATCACAACACAGAACAGTGCACCATCCATATTTAAAAACTGCCTCACCTCTATCATCTCCACAAACAAACCTGACAACAACATTCCCCCCACACTTCACTTCACACCACATTTCAACTCCAGTTCACACCACATTTCCTCCCCCGCCACATACACTCCAGTGCCCAAATTACTTCTCTACAAACTTCATCCAAACACTGTCTTCCTACTCCATTCATTAACCATCACATCCGCCTTCACATATCCCTCTAGCCATCAACAAATCAAACTTCAACTGCCACCATCCATAACACTATACAACTTCCACCATTCATCATCATCCCACTGTCAACATAACCAAACTCCTTACTACCACCACTTCACAACTCCACAACCAAACATCTATCCACTGCTCTGATTATCTGACTTGCTTATGTCCATAACAAACAACCATCTTCTCACTTCCATCCTCCATACAGACCACAACTTACTCCAACATGAAGGAACTAGACCAGCTCGCAGCGGAAGAAATGAGTGAATTTCAAAAAAAAATAGCCATTTTGGATCTTTAATGGGCATATGAAGTCTAAACATACTTGGAAATTTTCTAAGTTTTCTTTTAAATAAAATCTTTATTTTATTTAGTTTTGGAAATAAAGTTTAAAATTTGATTTAATGTGTATGTAAATTAGAGTATATCAAATATACTCTTATGTACATATTTGTGTGTAAGGTAACTTATTAAATTTATTTAGAGAAGGAAACTTTTCATTTCCTATCTCTTAAGTTATTGAATTAATGAGGGGGCGTAAATTTATTTAGAGAAGGAAACTTTTCATTTTCTTCTCTTAACTTATTTAATTAATGAAAGGCAAATTATTTATATGGAGAGAGAAACCTTTTATTTATCTCTCTTTAATTAAATTGATTAATTATATGAATGTCATTAATTAGCAACATATATATACATATATGGCATGAATGTGAATATAAATATATATATATATATATATTATAGTGTAATTTCTGTAAGAGCAACATATGATATGTGCTATTAATTGATGACAATGTTAGACATATAACTAGAAATAAATGTATAGTTAAACACATAAAGAAAATATGGGAAATAGATAAAGAGTAACAAAGATGATTGACTTAATTTCCCATTTGGTAAACTTAATTAATGCAGCATATAAATGATAATCGATTAGCATCATGATACAAGAATATAAACAGTCAATAACAAAAGTATGTATGAATTATTAACTAATTGTGTGTGTGTATATGTTTATATATGTATTGGTTAATGAATCCTCCAAATATAATAAATTAATACAGCCAATTCAATTATTATCCATCCAAGAATTATTACCAAATATGTAGTGATCTGATTTAGTAAATCAATTTGAAAATAGATCTTTATCAATAAATCCAAATGTAACCAATATGTATATGTTAATAATTTAATGTAGAATCAAACATAGATATTTGTTATATAAAAAATTTGTCCAAAGTATATTTTGTATAATAATAATATTATGTTGATTCATGTTTATTTTTACATAAATACAGTGTACATGTATGTATGTGTGTGCATGTATACATAAATATATATATATATATATATATGATAGGGCTAAGGCACAAGTTTTATCTATAGCTGTCTAGCCCATTTTCTCACATCCCATCTGTTCTTCAGCCTTTGATCGGGATTGATTGGATAGCAGGCCTTGTTGGTAAGGTGATTTGTTATGATGCTAACACTGTAGCCAGGTAGATATTAGTTTACACCAAATCTCTAATTGAAATAACCCCTGCCAAACCTTTGCCTTCGGTGTTAAAAGTCAAACTCGATGATTGCCTTTTTGCTGAGGTCAGAGTTCGCTACAGTTGGAAACTGGATATCTGTACTTCCTGTCAGTCCTTTAGGCATCTTTTGGATGCGTGTTCTAGATCGGCCTCTGCTTACCCTATTCCACTATCTGGTCGGATTCCACTTCCTCGTCCTCCTATCAGGAAGTGGGTCCCGAAGGTTGCTTCTCCTCCTCCTGACCCTGCTGCTGTCACTCCTTGTGTAGCTCCTGTTATTGATGCTTCTGTCGCTCCTAGTGTAGCCCCTGTTGTTGATGCTCCTATTGGTGGGACCCAAATTGAGTGTGCTTCTTCTATTTTGTCCGATCCCATTTCTTGGAATTTTGAGGAGTGGGCCTGGATCTATATTCCATCTGAGATGCGGTACTCGTTGGAGACTGATACTTATTATGCCTATATCAGTTATATTGAGGGTGAGAGTCGATTTCTTAAATATCACATTGAGGGTGAGGGTCTGTACCTTACTAGGGTTGGTGAGATTGGTGAGGAGAATAAAAGTAAGTTTTATGACGTCAGTTGGGATAGGAAATTTATTTACTCTCCTTCTTCTGAAGGTTATGTTCCGAATATGGCTGCTCTTTTCTCTGGGTATGTTCATGTTATAGGCCCGTCGTCTATTGTTGGTAGTGGCATTTCCTCTTCAAAGGGCGCGTAGTCATAGTTTGTTTAGTAGATTAGGCTCTTTTTGCCTAGCTCCTGTGATGTATTTTTCTCTTTGGTTTGGGCTTCTTGAGCCTATTTAGTTGTTCTGTGCATGTGTAGAACACATGTTTTCCCATTATTTATACAGTGGCACGGCCCACTATAAAGCCGGCTAGCTTTGCTAAAAAATATATACTTAAGTATGTATTGTTAATGAATCCTTTAAAATTAATAAATCAACTCAACCAAAACAATTATAATCAATTTAAGATTTATTACCAAACATGTAGTAATCTAATTTAGTAAAATAGTCTGATAACAGATCTTAATCAACAAATCTGAATATAATTTATATGTATATGTTAATAATAATAAAAATATTCTTAAAACCTTTTAAAATATTTCAAAATTATTATAACACATACATACATAATTTTTTTTTGAAAATGATACACACACACACACACATTTATGTATATGTATGAATCTTAAAGTAGAAAACAAAATTGGAATCAATGTAAACTATTATTAACAATTAAAAAAATAAAGTTAATTAGAATAACAAATTAATTGCCAGATATATATTTAGATCAAAATCAATAGAAATTAACATAGAAAATCAAGAATAGAAGTTATCAATTTCAAATGGAAACCAATTCTAATGATAACAAGTTATACTACTTTAAGATCTATAATTGTATGCTTATAAGGAACAACAAATGCATATATAAAATTTCAAAATGAATTAACTACTAGATCTATAATATCATGGAATAAATGAATAACCAATAGAATATACCTTGTTTGATGTTGCCTATGATTTGTACCGTGAATGATAAATGCTTCTAGATCCGTTGAATCACCTTCGAAAATTGCAAAAATCTGAGGCACCACTTTTGAATTTATTTGTTTTGTTTTTGTTTTGGGAATTTTTATGGCTTAGAAGCCATGAAATTTCGGCCAAGAAGGTAGAAAAATGAAGATGGATACTAGGGTTTAGAAGGAGAGTGATTAAGAGAGGCTAGTGAATGGAAGATAACATATTTATAGAGAGATCCTTCCTTAACCTCCTCCCTTTATTTTCTAGATCCAGCCATTGGATTTTAAGCCTTGTTTTCTTATGCCTCCTATGAATAAGGTTATATGAGCCTCAAAATATTCCCAAACCCATTTAGTAAGTAATCTATTTAAATCCAATTTAAATATTTCATTAATATCATATATCGATACGTATATACATAACTTTTATGTACGTACTTTATCAAATACTAATGGATTCAAAAAAATCAAATAAATAAATAAACAAAAAGTTAATAATTAATATTTCTTAAATATTAATTAATTTATATCGGTTATCAATTAATTAAATCATGTGGTTTTCGAAGCATTCATCATTACGGTTGTGCGACTAATTCAGCCATCGATTAATATGGAACTATTCAAATATTAACTTTCACACATCACTTAGCAGATGGTGTGAAATTTTGGCCGAATTTATCGCTTACACGTCTTTTAGGTAAAATCCAATTTTACTTATTATAAGTGGTACCTAATAGTGACAATTATTACCACCAATTCTCTTCGTCAAAACTATGTCACTTTGGATTTATGGAATTTGGTATGGTCAAAATTCAAATGTCATCCACATTCAACTTTATAGTCCAAACACAAAGTCCTTGGTTCAATAATAACAATTATTATTGACCAAAATGATTTGACCAAAGACTTTGACTTTGAGTTCACTTGAGTTGACCATGATACTAACCTCATATAATTGAGGAGACGAATCCTCTCTTGAATAGTGCTTCACTTCCAATACTTCTACTCGATCCAACTATAGTCACTCGATGGAACGTCATGCCATGATTTAACTATAATCAAAGCGGAGCTTTCATATTGAAGATCTACAATTTTCTTAAGTCGAGAGAACTATGTAAATCAGTCACATTGATATTTTCTATTTGACCTTAGTTATATTAACCAACAGAAAACTATCGAGTGAGTCGTTCCATAGTTATCCAATAACTATCAGTACGTAACCCCTAGGAACCCCCAGTAGTCATGAGTAATACACTGCCCAACATTTGAAGAGCGTTACATACTCTAGCATGGAATACCGATATCCAATCTCTCTGCATCTTGACTAGGAACATTTAAAATGGTATATTTGTTTTATTGTGATAAATTACTCACGGTTACAACACTTTGTAACTACTATCACAAAATATACCATTTATGGATTTTCTTTTATATATACTTTTAATTAAACTAATTAATTAATATAACCACATTATATCAAGTATATAATAGAATGAAACACCTTTATTGTGAACAATATTGTTCAACGAGTTAAATATATGTAACAAATTACATAATTTCCCCAAAGGCATACCCTTAACTCTATCATAACAACCACTGCTAACCTCCATCTCAAAGCTTCACCATCCCCTACCCCCTCTGTGCAAACCTATCTCGGAACAATTTCATTTCAACCAAGAAAATATCCCCTTCACACAAACACTTTTGACATACTCTCCTTCATCACAACCTGACCATTAAACTGCCACCACCTGCACACTTCTACAACTTGCCTGTCTCTGCCATCTCCATTCATCCCCTTGCTTCTTGCTTCTTCCAACTGCCATCCCCTTGCTTCCAACCCCCACCAACTTCCAAAGTTCAATCAATTTTAACAACCTGCCTTTGCCTGCAAACGCACTTCACCACAACAAGCAACTCCCTTACAAACTACAACTCATCACAATCCAAAACCGCCAATACATCCTCCACATACAACAACCACTCATACATCCATCTCTCAACTACCTGCTTCTAAAACTACCTTCAACCACTCACTGCACTTCACCATCCCTATAATAATTCACCAACCCACTCCTACATACACTATACAAATACACTATACATACCTGAACACACGCAACCAGTTCGACACCCGAATCACCAGAAACCCAAACCCGACTTCATGCTCCACCCATGACCACCACGATAAATTCACTTCCTTGCCGTTAAACATGAACATATGTTCCATATGCTTAGATTATCATGACCCGCTTATCGAAATTGACCCCCTTGTATTCATCACGTTCCTAAAGTGTGGTATTTGTGATAAGTAAGGCGACTTACTTTCGATAAAACATGTCACCATTTTGTTAAAACTATTTTAATTCATTTGGCTACATAATAGCATGGACAAGAGATCCCTAGTTTTAAAACAATTCACTTAAACAAGAAAATTGGTTAAAAATAAATAACCTATAGGGTTTTAAAAGAAACTTTAAAATAAATGAACTTTAATTAATCATAAGTATAATACTCAGTTAAACCTTAAATAACCTTAAATTAAATAAAACATCATATTTTGAACTTTAGTTAATTCAAAATTATTTATAATTAAACTTTAATTTAAATAACATTCATTTAAGAATTTTAACCCTAATTAAGTGGGTAATTAACCCTTAATTAAATAATTAACTCTAATTAAATAATTAATTAAAATAAATAAAATTGATTAAATAAAAATTAATTTTCTTTTATCCTAACTAATCATTATTTAAAACTTACTTAGTTAAAATTATTAACTTGATCAATAATTCTTAAACTCTAATTACTTAACCTAATTGCTTAATTAATTAATTAAATAACAATTACCCTAATTAATTAAATTATTAAATAATTAAAACTTAAACTTTTGACTTACTTAATTAAGTTTGAAATAATTTTTCAAATCAATTCAAAAGAAATCACTTTAAAACTTGAAATCATGAAATTTCCCGAACTACATCCATAGCGACTATCCTATAAGCGCAGTTCGTTAGAATTGATTTCTAGGTGGAAGTCTCACTTAACTCTAGCTACCACATGTTTGAAAACACAATTGTAAGAGTTATTGAAAACTTAACCAAAAGGTAAAAACTTGGAAAAAAATTTCAAAAATCCAAAGCTAGAAAATAGCTTTCGTTCTCAAATCAGATCTCAAGTCCTTTACGACTTTTTAAGGCACTAGTTCACAACCATTTCACAACATACTTGGTTTTGTTTCACAAACAATACCACCATTATATCATAAACCAATCTCACATATCCATATCCATATGCATATCCAAACATATCAACATATTATCCAAATCACAAATCTACACCGGACAACCAACTTGCAATCATATATCATCCAAACAGCATGATATTTCAACACGACAAACACTATAATTTCACAACATATAAATCATTAAAACAAGTTGTTTTCTTTTCCAAAAATATTAGTTTTACTCACCGAAAATTTTCTAAATTAAAGCGAACTTTTGCCGAAATTTGAAAATACTTTAGAAACTTTGCAAATATGGAACTTTTGGTTGCTCAAACCCTTGAAAATGGCTTGGCCAAGTGGTTGGTCTCGAGCTAGTTATGTCTGGGCTCGGCCATCATGGATTTTGGCTCGACCATGGTGTGTTTTGGTGAATGTAGTGTTGTATTTTGGAAGAGAAAGTGTTGTAGGAGATGTAAAAGTGATTGTGTGAATAAAAGAAGGGATCTTTGGCAAAAAGAAGTTGTTTTTCTCACTTTGGAAATTATGAAGAGGAAGCCATGGCTAAATTTTACATAAGCTCTTAGGAATTTGAAAGGAAGAAGAGGGTTGCAAAAATGAAAACATGAAGATAAAGGGGTATATATAGGCTTAGGATTTAATTTAAATATATAAAGTGTTTTATATTTAAATATACATATGCATGCATAGCCATACCCTTACCTCCCCCTCAAATTCATCCATACTACACCCCCCTTGCTTTCAACTATTCATGTCATGTTCTCTAGTGTACTTGTGTTAAAAATGTGTATTTTTGTATGTTATGCATATATATGTTTATTAAATAAACCTTATTTTAGCTTATGTGTTTATATATTTAAGGAGAAGCATGCACATGTATATATAACATGTACACACCATGTTTACTTAGTTTATACTGTGTGCATGTGTGTTTACCATAGTGTTATAACCTTTTGAATAACTTTTAACCAATGAAAATCGATATTTTGAAAAATAATTTCCGTTTACATTTTCTATTTCTCTGTGAACTATACATATTGGTAAACAAATTTTGAAAATGATTTTATCATCATTAATTATTATTTAAAATAGTTTTATTTGATAATAAAAATCCATTTCTTAATTATTTAAAATATAATTAAATATTCATTTAAATAGCGATTAAATTCTGGGTCGTTACAGGTAGGTGAAACATCTAGCTCGTCTCTTTGAGCTCCAAAGAATATCCCACCAAAACCCGTCTTTTTCAGACTGCTCGAAAAAAGCACTCAAGGAACTAAGGTAAAAATAAAACCACGAGTCATACATAATCTTGGGTAAAGAAACTGAAATATGTGCAAAATAGTATCTTTTGAGACCAACCGAATCACCGGAATGGTTTTTCCCTCAAAAGGACCAAACCATGCAATAAGTGCATATGGCTATATAATAGATAATGTCTAGGGCGTAGAATATAAATTAGAAAATAGCAGTGTTGCATGTATAACACAAAAATATTAATTGTACAATCAAGACTGCTGAGGTGCGTTCGCATATGGATTTTTATTGGAAGTGCCAGCAGTACATCGAGAACGGGCCTCCTAAAAAGGGTCAGAGATATCCTTCAAAGTAGCTTATATCCCTAGATAAAATCTACCACAGAATAAACATAGCTGGTCCACGTGATACCGAATATCATGGCTCCTGCTAATAACCCATAAGCATTTTTAGAATAAGGTTGATGTATCCTTGGGTTAACTAAACCCACTGGCAATGCATTACTCTGGTTTTCTCCATTACTAATGGTGAAGCCATGTTCAGCATCTCACACACGAGTCTTCATCACTCGAACAGATCTCCAATCTCACCATGGATTCCAGCATCTCGAACAAACCTCGAATCTCTACATGGATTCCATCATCTTAAATAGTTCATGAATCTCTCCATGGATTCTAACATAAGCCCTCTAACAAATGCTAACGATGTCCTCTGTCTTGGAATCACCCTTACGCTATTCCTTGGTCAAATTCGATGACAACGAGAATGATCACATATGGAAACCAAGTCTTGTAAGCTTATAATGTCTCCGACCTTCTCAACTTACGTTATTCCTTGGTCAAGAGTGAAGCTGGTAGGTTAAAGCATTGTTTGCTTCTAGGGCCCATTCGAGCATCATTCTTAACTCTCACAGATAAAACAAATCTTCTTTGTCAGCTTTTAGTGCTAAGTACACGACTAAATACTTTCCACAGACAAGTAAAGAAATAAAGCACGATCAAGTCACATAAAGCACGATTAAACCATACAAGCAACTTATAATCCCTTTTTTATTTAATTAGTTATTTTATTAATTAAAACTTCTTTTATCAAATACTTACTTCCTTTAGAAGTAAGAGAACAATATATAGGAGTCCTCCCCAAGGGATCTCGAGTACATACGTTCTAAAAGCAAGAGATAATTCCGACAAATGTGTCCTCCCTAGGGGATCTCAAAGCGTATGAATATGTGATGCTTCTCTCTACCTCCTTTTTATACTCATATATATATTTAAATACCTTTATAAAAGATATATATAAGTATTCTACTATTTCACTATTCATTTGTACTCTTTTCAATACTTCAAAATGTATTCATATAGTTATCTCAAATGGTATAAAAATATTCACAAATCTTTAACAATATGTCTTACTTTAAAATACAATCAAAGATGTTAAAAAATGTTAATTAAACCTTGTTACTATAAATCCTTCTATTTTATAAGTTAAATCTTTACTTTATATAACCTTTTTCCAAAACATTCCATACTTGTCATTTTTATTAAAATCTCCTTTATAAAGGTCTAAGTATATTCATAAGTCTATTAAAAACGGTTAAAGACAAATGTTGCTTAAACATTGTCACTAAAACCCAAACTATTTCTCATACAATTATCTTTAAAACATCCTTTTAAAAATCTAATTATATTCATTACTACATTCAAATGGGTTAAAAACAGATGGTACTAAAACATTATTTACTATAAACCCAAAACCATTTTATACTTAACATTATCGTTAAAACATTCTTTTCAAAGATCTACGTATACTTATTAACAAGATAATATTTTTTATAACTTCACAAATCCATTTATTATAACTAAAATTTTATAACCAAAACCACTTATCATTTTATAAAATGCTTCACTTACTTTTCCAAACTTATATATACATAAAAATACCTTTAAAATTACTTATAAACAGGTCTTAAATATCTATATAAAATATTATGTAAAAAAATTTTAGAACTAAACAAAAATCATGTTTTATATTTATAATCCTTTACTTTAAAAATTCATAGATAATTAATAAAAATATATTTAAACTTGAAACCACTTTTATAACACTTTAAAACCCGCTATTAAACTTCTCTCTAAAAAATCTCATAAAAATAATAAATTTATATATCATTTTAAACATGTTTAAAATCTCAAAATAGCTTAAAACAATATGACTCCAGCCAGAAGTGCTGCTGTAGCTGAAATATAGCATTTCTAAGTGCTATAAATTCTACTTGACAGAGATCATTTTGGAAAACGCATGAAAATTTTGTCCAATATTGTCCGCTCAAATAATTGACTTAAGATCTAAATATTTTTACAATTATTACTATATTTAGAGTACTTAGAAACTATGTAAAGAAACCCCTAAGGATATCTTCCAAAATCATATTAAAACTTCCTAAAAACAAGCTATTTCAAAGTGTTTATATAACGACCTTTCTCGGCTTAACTTTTGCAACTTCGTTGAACCAATTTTAAAATCATTAAAACCTTGTATTTTTATAGTAAGAAGCACACATATATTACTTATTAAAACAGCAAAAAACCCTAAGGATGTCTTTCAAAATCATATTAAAAATCGTCGAACACAAGACGATTTCAAAGTGCTCATATAGCGACTTTTTATGCTATATCTTTTGCCACTTTGTTCTACAAGTTCTATAATTTTTCAAACCACTTCCTCATTGTCTCATACACTACTATAATTGTAGAGCACAACCAATATATTTACTTTCACAATATATTCACATTTAACCATTTTAAGCAAGTTTAACTCATGGGATTTATGAAGTGCACTTATAGCGACTCTTTCGCTACAAACACTTTCAAACACACTTCAATGCCACACAAAACCAAACAAAACATCTAAACAAAAAGTCAAGGCGATGTTACATGTTTTAGAGGGTAATAAAAGTGAAATATTACATAATAAGTTGTTATTTTCTTTCCAAAGCAAGGGGTCAAAAAAAGTTATAACTTCACTAGTTAACTCTTACTTCATATTTAAATAAAATGGGGTTAACAAGGTTATAAAATCACTTTTATCACATTAAATCCAGGATTAAAATATTTAGATAATTCTGATATTTAAATACGAAGTTTTCAAAATTCTGGGTTGTCACATTATGATTAATATGAAACTCTTAGTTTCTCATTAATGTGTGAGTGTTCTTATTAGACAGTCTAATGTGTTATGTCTATTTAGGCTTTGATACTTTCATTTCATCTAGCATAATCAGATTAACGTTTAGATCATATCTAAATCAATTTTACTACCAATAATTTCTAAAAGAAATTCCTTCGTCACTAAGTTGGCGTTTCTTGAAACAATAGTTGTTTCGTGAGTGTAATGGAATAGATATTCATAAACTTGTTATAAACTATGTACACAACAAAAGTTTATCAATCAATATTGGTTGGTCCTAAACTACTTTCGGGTGGCTCACACAAATACCCTCTCGAGCAAAATATAACATGTAGTCCCTCGACTCACACAGCCTGTCAGCTCCTTAACCTAGGACATGCAGGAGTTTCTTATGAATTCTTATCTTGTATGTCTAATAATTATGCTTTCGATGAAATTTATTTTAACCTTAGGTACTTATTCCTAGGTACACGACCTTAAAAAAAGAAGTTAAATCAACTTCACTCATTATCGATTGTACTTTGTTCAAAAAAAGTCGATTACTTCTTATCAATACATCGTTATGTATCATAAGGAGTAGTGACTTTGGAGATAGAATCTTATTTATTTTAGGTACATTTCAAAACCTTTTCTAGTATACTAACCTACTCGATGAAATCGAATCGTTTTATTTTCTTTTGCACGTTATGTTATTTATTTTAGTTTTATATTCTATGAGCTTATCATAGACATACTACACGTGTATCTAATACCCATGTTCATCTGTATTATAATTTATTGGTGAATTTAACGAAGCATGTAGAACCATTTTGGTACCATTGGACTTACAAGGCATGCATATATATATATATATATATATATATATATCAATCTGAAGGGTTCACCAACTCATATGTTGCTCCTACTGAATGGGTGTTTTGCCCTTAATCATTTGAGATACAATTCACCAGTTGTAACAACCCACATCTTTGGACATACAGATCCAAAACCTAAGGTGACTTTTGGACTCACGTCGTGCCAAGAAATGTCAGCTGTTGGTTTTTAATTCATTATAGAGACTAGGATTATAAGGTTAAAACCTAAGACATTCTATAGTTTCATATCTCATAGCGGAAGGTAGTAAAATATAAATTCAGAAAATAATCACCTTAGAAAATATTCTAGAAAACACGGTTTCAAAATATACGTAGTCAAAATCCAAAGTTTACAAAATAACAGCATATAGTCTGATAAGTACTAAATATGATAGGTAATTACATGGAGAGCGATGAAAAGTATTATGGTGCTAACACCAAGCTCACTCTTCCACATAGTTGATCTGGGCAAATCACTACTGCCATGTATTCCTGTAGCGGGGAAAAAGGAAAGAAGTGGGTCATATAAAAGCCAGGTGAATGAGTTACATCATTAATATGTGTTGATCACATGCAATTGACTTCATTTATAATCTATATGACTAAGGATGTCCTACTTGTATTTGCGAACTACTTATTAATGTTGGTTTAATTAACTTAAGGAATATAGCTATAAATACACCTATACC
This sequence comes from Allium fistulosum, assembly GCA_030737815.1. Lineage (NCBI taxonomy): Eukaryota > Viridiplantae > Streptophyta > Magnoliopsida > Asparagales > Amaryllidaceae > Allium > Allium fistulosum. The sequence continues at coordinate 1,131,714,695 of CM060906.1, read as the reverse complement.
CAAACACAATGTGAAGGTTTATACTTTGAGTCGAGCAACTAATCGAACCTCAAATCAATGAAGGATCAGACTAATAACCTCTGGGACTACTCCTAACATAGGATCGCATACAATATCATCCTTGGGACTATGTTACCCAAACTACAACTACAATGTATCGTACTTTCGGACTGAGAGGAGCACGAAATACTGACTCACGCCAAATACGTCTTAGGGTCTACATCATCTGTGTCCAAGCTTAATGGTAGCACCATTACCCAAACTATGACTACAACGTATCGTTCTTACAAATTGAGAGAATCCTGTAATGCCGAATCGCATTCACGATGACTTAGGGTCTACTACATTTGTGTCCAAGCTCAATGGTAACGCCACTTATTGCACCGCTCTGAGCATCCACCAACAGTGTCATGTCCTAATTGCCGTATGCACCGAGGAAGCTCCCATTAGTGTCGGCTACACACCCCTCCAAGCATCCATCAATGGCATTGCACAACCACCGTGGAATCTCCTGTGAGTGCCACTAGTAATCGAATCACATTTTTTGAATATCGAATTCATCGAATTAATAGTGTCTAGGGCTAATTGCCCACGTACACATCTATCAGTCTCGTAACATCAAAAAGTCAAGAATTAAGAAACTAGTTTCCCTACTAATATACTATATCTCTACTACTAATAAAGAGAATTCAATAAATAAGATTTCCACGGTGTCTTTTTGAAATTTCAAAAATACCCCCATTCACCAACGGAATCCTACCACCGGTATACAACTTCCTCCACCACCCTTCCCTTCGACTACCCATCCACAGAATTTTACTATGAATTTACAACCAATACCACCAACAATACTACTTGAAATAAAAGTATTGCAGTTATTAAAATATTTGCACTTACAATGCACATCCATCCACTTATTTTTTTAATTAAATAAAAAGTAAATATCTCTAGCTACTAGATGCATGTACGTGCAGTTTATACTTATACATAATATATATATATATAAATATAAATCTATAGCCTCGGCCTTAGATCGAGGTTCAACCATGCTTGAAACTTAATGACTGGTTGACCACCGGCTACTGTAGTGGTCGACCGCTCCCTATAAACCGACTGTAGTAAGTATGTCAACCTGTCGGTTTTATTTATCGTGAATTAGTTTTTCAATGGATTAATTTTTAACATATTTTAATCTATGTTTTCAATAGTAAATCCTCATACTAGCAAACATGGTATTAACAGTAAATTGCATCTTGTTTGACATGGGTTATCTTCCAATAATTTTTTTCATGTACAACCTATGATTTTACTTACACAATTTCAGTTGATAGATTTTACAACTACACAAGCATATTTTTACATTTCAAATTCAGTTTAGGATGAAATCAACAAGGTGTTAAATCAATTCGCATTATACCCCAAAAATTATTACAACCCAAATCAACTTCTCGATTTAAATCAAATTAAATCAAACATGGGTTATATCAATTCAACCTCGATCTACATTCATATTCAAATATAACTTCAATTTAAACTTCTATTTCAGATTTAAATCGGATAGATCCCTGAATCAAATAGACATATAATTAAACTCAATTAAAAGTGAATCTCCATATCTTAATAAATAACCCACTCACCTTTTATTAGCTTTCCCTTCTTAATCCACCTTGAATCGCCTCCGCTTCGATTCATCGATCTCTCTCCTTTCCATTTGCTTTTGTCCTCAATTTGAATATCTTCTCATCTTCTAATCTTTGAATTTAATTTTTAATTTTTTTGAAGAACAGGTTGATTTGGACAGAAGCGGAGAGATAGAGTTTTGAAGTGCACAGGATTAGATTAGGGTTCTTAGTCTCAGGTTAATATTGTGTTTATAGGGGTAGAAATCAACATGGATGATTAGATTTAATTATATAAAAGCTGGGCCGTTCGGTCTGAACAAAACCTAACCGATAACATTCAACCGTTCGATCACTTAGTTATGGGCGGTCGACCATTGGAGTCGGCCAGTCCCAACTAGGGTGTCGACTAGTTGAACTTTCCTAATATAAATTTTTTCCTTATATATATGTTAACCGGGTTTTTAATCAAGCAAAAAACAATAGAAGTTAGAACATCGAGACGAAGACAGAACAACTTGAAATCTTGGAGGCACATTTAGATAAGACAAAGAAATAACTCAAGAAATTTTCAACCAAAATGAAGCTAAATTTGGAGATTAGTACCAAACTCTCATGTCGGTGGTGACTTCTCTTGGTTCCATGTTTTTCATTCAAACTTTGCAGAAGTCATTCTCTATATCTTCTATGCTTACCGAAGAGATTTCCAAGGTTTCAAATAGCCGATCACAAGAGTTGAAGAATTAGCAGTTAGAACAGCAGAACAAGCTAAGCGATGAAGGAACTGTCACCAATATCAACAAACTACCTATGGGAACAACAAGGGACACCTCAAAATAGAGTAGGAAGAGGAACACAAAAGAGTTCAAGGCAATGGGAATTAAGTACACATGTCGGCACCGATATGAGAGGTCGGTACCGACACGTCATGTCAACTCGGTAGCACGTGCAACTTGGCGTACACCTTCGATCCTTCATCTGGATTCTGCACCAATTCTCCTTCTGGCCCAATACGACTGCTACCCCTACAAATACAAACCATAAATTAACCTAAACGGGATCTGGTTTCTGTCATCACTACGCAGAAGCTCTGTCTCTTCTTCATCTCCTTCCTCTACACAATAGTCACTAAGGCAACTACTTTAGGCAATCCTAAGACTTAGAATCGGTCTAACTCTTGTACTTGTGACTTATTCTCTCTCAAACCCCTTGTAATCTCAATCAAATCTATAAAAATAAAGCTATAAAGTGGACGTAAGTCAAAGATCACCGAACCACTATATAATCTTATGTCTCTCTTTCTTATTGTTGTTTATTTTCCTTTACTATTACTAATATATGCTAGATCTCGGTCTCACAGGTTTCCTACAGCCTATTTTTAGGGGTTGATCCATTTTTGATGTTAATGTTTTGGTGCTTTCACTGAGAAAATCTGAATTCAGGCTTAGATCTAGCTTGCCCTTTTAGATTAGAGGAGATCCAACGGTTAGATCCAAGGAATTTGCTTTGAAGATCTGTAGGATTGTTATTGGAGATCAATGGCACCTAGAAAATAGAAATATGCTTTTGGAAGATCTACAAGAGCAATAATTGGTGAGGGTGAAGCAAACCCCCAACAAACTGAAGTGAACAATGCTAACAATCATCGAACATAGGTTAATAATGGAAATGTAGCACCAAGTTCCTCAATTCAACAGGATGTAATGAGTAAAGGGGAGCTTAACCGGATGGTTAACGAACTTAACCATGAAATGGTTGATAGCCAAAAGGTTCTCATGGATAAGATTAATGCTTTGCTAGCGCTGCAGCCCCCAAGTGCTCCAAAAGCTAGACAAGAAGCTGCGGTTGCTATAGAATAGGAGAATTCCTCTATTTTGAGCTTGAAAAGGAGTAACTATAAACAAAAGCAGAAAGAGGTTGTTGGAGGAGCTGCAGGAATCATAATAGAAGGCAACGAAATTACTCCTCCCATTGGAAAACGACCTGCTGCAAACTCAAATCTTGGAGTAAACACTCGTCAAGTGAACAACGTAAAGCTTGTTTCTGTCTCTGAAGATGACATGCAACTTGATGGTGATGGATTGGAATTAAACGCTATTGTAAACGGAAAAAATGCCGAAAATCAAGTTAAAACTGTCCCGATAAGACCAACCATGCGCCAACGGGACCTTGAAGGAGTACATCTTCCAAAGAATGGAGAACCTAGGCTTCAGTTGGCAAACCGAGATTGTTAGCGGATTCAAACATTCGCCGTAGCCCCTGACAGCCGACCTGCAGACCACCTTGCCAGCGAGGAGTACATCGCTGACATAGTCAAATGATTAATGGAGGGGAGTAGGGGCAGAAAGAATAAAGACTGGGGTTCCGCGCCAAGCTGAACTCCATTCACTGAAAACGTTATAAGAGAATAATATCCTAAGAAGTTCACTATGTCAACTATGCCGTCATATAATGGAACGATGGACCTTATACAACACTTGTACAAATATTAGTGGCATATGGATGGAGACAAGGTGATGGATGCTATCCGCTGTAGGTGTTTCCCTATCTTCTTAGATGGAGTTTATTCCATATGGTTTACCAGACTTGCACCGAGGTCTATCTCCACTTTCGACGAATTAGCAAAAAAGATTTTAGTGCAGTTTAGACTCCATACTGCACGACCAAAAGATGTGATGTCCTTATCTGGCTTTTCTATGTACCCAATAAGTAACTGAAATCTTTCATAAATCGGTTCAACATTGCATTTACAGAGGTAAGCAATCCAAAGGAGGATATATTTTTATGGCTTTTGTCTGGGACATTCACCGAGATATGGACTTCGATAAATGAATAAAAAAGAAACAACCTACTACAAAGGAGGAATTCCACCGAAAGGCAAACTAGTTTCTAAGATTGGAAGTGGCAAGTATAGTCGAAGGCAAAACCGTCAGTGAGCAACCAAAGGAAATGATTTAGTGCAATGTCGTGGTTAAGCGGGATGGAAATAGTTGTGGAGCTATGATAGGAAATACAAGAAAGAATTCGAACCACAAGAAGAGGAATCAGAACTCTGGTAGGCATGACGGGAATGGGGAATGTCTAATAAATCTTAGACCCAAGGAATACCTGCCATTGAACGATAGCTTAGAAAACATCTATCTTGCCACTCAAGGAACTGAGCGATACGACAAATGACTTAAGCGAGAAGCGTCTTAACAACAAAAGAAATCGAGGAAGTTTTGTTGCTTTCATGAGACTCACGGGCATAACACAAATGAATGTCGGCATCTGAAGGACTTAATTGAGGAAGTGATAAGGAACAACAGGCTTCAACAGTACATGAAGAAATCTCAGAATTCTGACCAACCTGCTGGACCCCAAGCTTCGAGCAATCAAAGAAATCAGTTTTGACCGAGCGTAGAAGGGCCTCGTCGGACTGATTAGAGACTCGTCATAAGTACCATCATTGGAGACCTCACCCAGCATAGAAGAGTTGAGGCGAGATGGAGCAATATGCTTTTTTTTGAAGCACGCTCATAGGGAAACTTATTATTCCATTGAAGATGAAGTCCCGGCCGAACAAAAAAAGTTGATAAATGATGATATCGTATTTCGAAACCAGGATATTGAAGGTATAGAGGTGATAACTCTTGACCTTATGGTGGTAACAGTTGGAATCGGGTCCAGTAGTTGAGTGTTGGTAGACTGAAAGTTCAGTTAACATCCTTTTCCGATAAACGCTTGATCAGATGAAGATCAGCTTGAAGGATATGCCGCTTGCAGGATGAAGATTCAGGAATTTACAAGCGAACCAAAACAACCAGTCGGGATGATTGACATACCTCTAGAACTTGGAGAAGGAGAACAAAGGGTGGTTCTTATTCAGACCTTCACGATAATTGATGAATTCTCAATTTACAATGCTTTATTGGGCCAACTGGCCCTTACTGATTTCACAATAGCTTTGGCTCCATGGTGCCTTACAATGAAGTTCCCAATGGAAAATAGGGTTGGAGTGGTAAGAGGAGATCAAAGCACAACATGAGAATATTACGTCGTCGAATTACGCTAGGCCAAACGACGTGAGAAGGGGAAGAATGTGGGGAAGACTCTCCACATTCGTGGCCCGCAAGCATAGCAATTACAGAACGACTACTAGCTCGGGGACCGTAGTCGCTTCGACAAGACTATGGACCCTAAGAAGAAGAGTGTAGGGGATGAACAGGTAGCACCGGCGGAGTTTATGGTTGCTATCCCTATCGACATGGATGACCCAACTCGTGTTTTGAAGATAGGATTACAGCTTAGAGTCAAGAAGCAAAACAAAATGATAAAATTTCTTCATGCCAACCTAGATGTGTTCGCTTGGGTGCATTCCATATGTGTGGGATATCACCCGAGATAGCATGTTACACACTTAATATCGACCCCAAATTCACAACAGTAAGGCAGAAGAGATGCAGTATGGGCCTAAAGCGATCCGCTGCATTGAAGGAAGAAGTGGATAAGCCATTGGCCAATGGATTTATCAATGATGCAACATATCCTAAATGGGTGTCAAACTATTTACTAGTCAAGAAATCGAATGGGAAGTGGCAAACTTGTGTCGACTACTCGGACTTGAACAAAGCCTGCCCAAAGAATGACTTTCCACTGATTAGAATCGAACAGCTAGTTGACGAAACCACATGACATAAGCTGCTCTCCTTTATGGATGCCTACTTAGGATACAATCATATTATGATGCATGAGCCCGATTCGGAGAACACCAGCTTCATTTCCGACTTGGGGCTCTACTGTTATCATGTATTGTCATTCAGCTTAAAGAATGCTGGTGCCACTTACCAAAGATTAGTGAACACAATGTTCAAGAATCAGATCCGACGGACGATGGAGGTATATGTGGATGACATGATTGTGAAATCACGATTATTTAGAAAGCATCTGGATTATCTCTCAAGATGTTTGAAATCGTTTGGAAGTATGGGATGAAATTGAACCCCTTAAAGTGCTCGTTCGGTGTTTCGTCGGGAAAATTTCTTAGATTCGTTGTAAACGCGAGGGGCATTGAGGCCAATCAAGAATAGATCGCTGCATTATGGCATGCCAAAGCCTCATTGATAAAAAAGGAGTTGCAGAGTCTGAATGGGAAGATCGCAGCATTGAGTCATTTCATATCCAAAGCGACGGATAAGTGTATACCATTCTTTGATGCATTTAAGAAGGGCAAGAAGAACTTCAAATGGAATCAAGATTGTCAGACAACATTTGAGGAATTACTTTGACACATGGAGACACTGTCGGTCCTATCTAAACTAGCAGATGGGGAAGATCTATTCATCTACTTGGTAGTGTTAACCCATGCCCTAAGTGCAGCACTTGTGCATAGGAGGCTAGGATTTGACGACCCGTCTACTACATCATCTGATCAGCAAATGGTTCACTGGAGCTAAATGAAACTACCCAAAGTTAGAAAATTTAGCATACTGCTTATTGATAGCATCAAGGAAGCTGCGGCCAAATTTCCAAGCTCACCCCATCAAGGTGATGATGGATCAACCATTAAAGCAGGTACTTTACCGACCCGAGACCTTGAAAAGACTTTTGAAGTGGAATATTGAATTAAACCAGCACAATATGACTTATCATCCCTGGAGAGCGATTAACGGACAGGAGTTGGAAGACTTCATCGTCGAGTTCGCAATTCGGGATGATGAGAAGGAGGACACGGCGGTTGTAGCATCACAATGGAAATTGTTTATCGATGTGCATGAAACGAAATCTGCTCAGGAGCGACGGTTATGCTTGAAACTTCCGATGGATGGTCGATATGTTATGTTCTAAGGTTAGAATTCCCTGCTACTAACAACGAGGCAGGGTATGAGGCGTTAATAGAGGGGTTGAAGATTGTGAAAGAACTTGGAATTATAGCCCTCCATATATACAACGACTCTTAGTTAGTCGTCTGTTAAGTGAAACGAGAGTATTAGGCTAAGGTTGCGAACCTCACCCCTCACTTGTCGAAAGCATGGGAATTGCTCAACAATATCAAACACTACACGATGACTCATATTCCCAGGGAACAGAATGTGAAGGCCGATCACTTGGCTAAACTGGCCAATTCCAAAGGCGCACAGTTGCTAGGACTGGTTCCAGTGGAAGTATTGTTGGCACCCAGCATAGATCGGATGGTTGTCGACTTGATTCTGAAAACCACAGAAGAGGACAAATCGTGGATGACATCGATCAAGGACTACCTACTCACAGGAATAATCCCAAAGGATCAGAATGAACGAAAGAAGCTCCTTCGGAAGGCACCATGATTTGTAATGCAGTATGGAGTACTGTACCGGAAAGGGTTCTCCACTCCCTTACTCAGGCGTGTGACCAAAAACGAAACCAAGAAAATCCTCATGGAAATTCACGAAGGCAGTTGCGGTAACCACACCGGGGTGCAAACATTAGAGAAAAAGGCTCTCCATTATGGATACTTCTGGCTAACAATAAACCAAGACATGGAAAACTATTCCAAATGGTGCGATCGATGGAAGATAGTTGCAAAGATTCCACTAACCCCATCTATGGAACATACACAAATGGTCAGCCCATGGCCATTTGAAATCTGGGGATTAATTTAATCGACGTGTTACCAATAGCAAAAGGAGGAGCTAAATATGCAATCGTTGCATTTGATTACTTTACCAAATGGGTCGAAATAGAACCGCTTGCCATGATTTCTACTAAAAAGGTAATTAACTTTGTAACTAAAAACATTATTTGCAGGTTTGGAGTACCATAGAAAATCATCACGGATAATGGAACTCAATTCGAGAGTGCTAAATTCAAAGACTTCTGCAAGCGGTATCGGATCGTGAAGAGCGTTTCCACGGTAGCGCATCCGCAGGCAAACAGGCAAGTGCAGATAGGGAACAAAATCATCAAATCCACCATAAAGAAACGGCCAACAAAACTAAAGGGAATAGGGTTGATGAGCTTCCTCTTGTGCTATGGTCTTACCATATGATACAAAAACTATGACTAGACAGTCTCCATTCGTTTTAGAATACGGTTCAGAAGCTATGATACTAGTGGAACTGGAAGTCCCCATTTATTGCAAAAGGCATTTCAACCAAAGAGAGAACGAGCAATTATTGCTCGAATTGCTTGACCAGAACGATGAGAACAGGGAGGAAGCTGTGCTTAGGGCTATTGCGCACCAGAAAAGAGTGGCACGGCACATTAATACCAAGCTTCGAAACCGTACGTTTGAAGTAGGAGATCTCATCCTGAAATGGATCTTCTTGAATACGGGAGTACTTGACCCAAATTGGGAAGGACCCTACGTGATTGGCCAGAAACTTAGAGATGGAACATTCAAGCTGACGACGGTCGATGGAATCCGGATTCCCTGTGCTTGGAACAATGACTCGCTGCAGCACTACTATATTTAATACTTATCTATGTAATTTCTATTTTCGCAAATAAGACATCCAAGGACACTAGGAGCATTGTAAATTGGCAGGACTTGCCTTTTGCTTTTATTAATAATATATCTTGCTACTTAAACCAATGGAACCGCGTTCTTGTAAGCAAACTACCGAGTCGATGGGGAAAATCGACTCAAACCGCTAGATCAACGGGGAAAATTGATCCACGCCTTATGAGAATCAAGTAGCTCCTGCAATGTCGGGAAGGCCCATCTCCTTATGCGCCACCAATAATCTGCACGTCGCTTCTTGAACCGATGGAACTATGTTCAAGTATGCAATACTCCTTGTGCGCCCCTAATAACCGCACGTCGCTGATTGAACCGGTGGAACCGCATTCAAGTATGTAATACACCTTGTACGCCATCAATAAGCTGCACGCCACTGCTTAGACCAATAGAACCATGCACATGTACGAAAAACCACTCATGCACCATCAATAAGCCGCATATCGCTTCTGGAACAGATGGAACCGCACTCTTGCAAGCAACATATATCCCACACGATTGAGAAAATACTTCCCAATCTCCGAATAGGAAGTATAGACTCTTAAATCATTAGATCGATGGAAAAATCAATTCAGAATTTCCCAAGTACCAGTGCTGCCCCGACAACACTGGGAAATCCTTTTATTTTCTAGTAACCGATGTTACACCGGTAATACCAAGAGCTCATCCAAACTTTCTAAGTACCAACATTGCTCCGGTAGCATCGGGAAAGTTTCATATTACAGGATTGGTGGAAATCAACATTGCTCAGTAGTATCATGGAAGTCCAAATCGCTGGATCAACGACAACATTGGAGGAAAGTCCAAGTACCTGAGCTGTTCAAAAGTTTTTGGAGAGAGAAACTATTATGCAAACAAGATCTCAACACTGAATCTGGAAGATTTCGGTCATAGTTAAAGAACGAAATGCTTGGAATCGAGCATCAAGACCATGGGTTGCCGGAGATGGGAGCCTACTATGTGATCCAGAGTGGGGGCAACCGAACGGGTTGCCCAGAAAAACCGATCTCTAGCCAATTGCTTAAACCTTGAGTTCGAAGTAACCAGCCCCGTGGAGTAGGGGCATACATACACCAGCATATGATCGAGATAGGCTAAACCGAGATACACCACAGTTCTATTACGCCGAACGGAGTATTTGGCCAATCATAATAGAGCTAAGTAATATAATATGCTAAATAACTACAGGAATATCATTTACATGCAAAAATTTTTGGTAAATAAAGATATAACATATACATGGAAGTATAAGATATAGGAAATTGCAATACATGCAATCGTATTATATACACAGGCAGTTATTTATAAACAAGCACATTACATATAATGCAGGAAAAGCACACAAGAGAGATTACAATAGAAATGATAATCTTTCACTACTAGTATCATTTTATGTATAGACTCAACAAACAGCGGGAGCTGTTCCCGCACAACGCTGGCCAATTTTCGACATCATAAATAATAACAGAAAGTACATACTCTATACAGACTCAATTGACTCAAAAATCATACAAAAACCATAAATGCTCCCCTCCACTAGAACTTGGTCACATCATCATTTCTTTCCACCATCGCCACCTTTCCCGTCCTTGCCCAGATGAATTAGAATCTTCTTCCTCTTGCTTTCCTTGCCAAGGGCAATGACACCCACCAAGGATGCAGACTCTCCTCTCGTGGCTGGGCCAGACCCCTAAGAGCCTCCGGTAGTGGCATCTCCATCCTTTATCATCCAGAGCTTGATTGTAGTCAAAGTCTTGCGCTTTGCTTCCTCCTTCCCCTTCTTAGCCTATAGCCCCTTATTTTCTTTCTTAAGCCTTCCTGTCATTGCCTCCTTGTCAGTCGGGTTTGACTCATCGGTCACTACCACTTCTTCCTCTAGAGACATGGCAACATCCTCCAGGTTCTGCAGCACCGCTATTTGCTCAGATTCAGGCCCAGGCTCGGAGATTGAGACAAGAATTGTACCTTAAGACGCTGTAGAGACAACGTTGTAAGCGGTAAAGATGGTTGAGGCTTCCGAGCCTTGTATAGCTGGAGGAGGAGGCGGGAGAGACGATTGACCTACAAGTTGGGAAATGCGGTTGTATAGTTTAGTAAAGGACTCCGGAGTGAAATTGAGATTTTGGAGTACTGGTGAAATGAGGGAAATACCTGAAATGGGAGTTTGTTTGTGATCTTGAACTTCAAAATCCCCTACTTCAATCCCTATTTCCATGGGTCGCTCGATAGTTGGAGGAAAGTATGGCTCACAAAGAGATTTAGAAGATGGATGCATGTGGAGGGTTTCAAAACTGACAGCTTTGAACGTCGGAATGGTTGTTGCTTGCCCTTGAGATTTAGACCCGAGAAGTTTGGGCTAGCAAGAGCTTTAGTGACTGCCTCGGCAGTGTCCTTCCTTCTCTCTTCTCATAAAATCTCCCTACCAGCCGCTAGGAAGTCTATGTCCTTGGAATTGAGATAAGTCGCCATTAACTCTTCTCCAGTTCACATATCTCTGGCTTTCTCTGATCTAACTAACACTTCTTCCCAAACCATAGAGAGAGTCCGAGGATAATCATTTTCAAGCCACTTCAAACTGCCTTTGTTCATAACATTGTAAGTATAGTGATGCCGCATGTTGGCATCCATCTAGCTCATCACTTCACAATGCTTCTCTTGAAGATCCGAGAGCTCCGATTTTGTGACCAAATGGTTGATCTCGACCGCCAATTTATCGGATGCGATCTGTTCTTTCTCCTTGGCCAGTCTTGCATTCTCCTCATGGAGTCGATTGAGTTTGACGGACTACTCAGCAATGGTGGCGGCTTGTTCAATAATAGTTTGGTTCTGGGCCTTGACAGCCTGTTCTCCTTCAGTGACTTGCTCTTTTAGTTTGTCGGATTCACTGTGAGCTTCCTTGAGCTGATCATTGATCATGGAAAGTGCACTGTCGTGAGCCCGGCTTGCCTCAATTAGAAGCTTGTCACTAGCAACTTTTCCCTTCAAGGTCGTGTCTCTCTCGATCTTCAACCGAGCTATCTCATTGTTGCGATCCTTAATTACTCTATTATAAGCATCCCTTTCTGCCTTGAACGAAAGAATCTCCTGATAGTTAATATGGTTAACGTCGAAAAGGGCTCGTATGAGACTCTGCCACTCGAACTCAGCCTCCAAGTCCTCGTAGACCACCTCGAGATTCCGCAAAGAAGTAGCTTTATTGATAGGCTTTATGTTTATATCAAATTTAACCTCTTGTAAGAACAGATGCGGGAAAGTAGCTTAAAGCTGGGGCAGACCCGGTGGAAGTGTGAACTTCTTACCTCGACTAGAAGAAGCAGGAGCAGCTGCAACAGTTATGGCCTTAGATAATGGAATTTCCTGCATCGTGGCACACTGAGCCTCGGTGTGGGGAGAAGCAACGGACAGCGAGGTCCTATGGCTATCGTGAGAATCCCTGTGGCGCTTGTGCATATCACCGGGGGCATCACCTTCATTGTCCTTTTTTCTCTTCTCTCCTTTCTCATGCTCTCTCTCCAAGTGGCGGGCCTCAGCATCATTTCTCTTCCTCTTCTCGTCAGTTTCCCGATAAAAGCAATGGGTTGGTTTCGGAGTTTGATCCTTGTAGGAGCCAAAATGTTGATGCATTTGATGGTACAGTCCACGACCCATGGAACCTAAAACGAGAAGAAAAGTGAAGCCAACACTCAAATTATGAAACCTAACTCAATGCAGAAATGTGTGCCCATGATCCTAAAGTGGAGTGTGTAGTGCCGATGACCCCCTATATACTCTACAAACCATATCGGTATGGTTTCAGAGTTGGAGTCCTGCCACCTTCTCTTATAAAGGCACTAGAAGATATGTCGATATACGAGCTAATCTCACCTATCATTTCACTAATCGGGAATTCCCTAAATTCATTTAATTAAATGGAGACGTCACTTATAAAATCGGAACGCGGCATATCTCCAACAAGTATTTCAGTAGCTTGAACTCCAATTGATTGAGGAATTTCAGTGGTTAGTTGTTCTTGAGAAGAAATTGGAAACCAAGGACTCAGCTCCTCAGTAATTAGCAGTTCCGAAGAAGGTAGGACAGGAAGATCGGGACTCATTGTGGGGGATTCACCAAATGACTCCTCCCCCTCCTCGCTAGCATAATAATAGCCATCATCATCATCTGACTCATAATCCTCTTCACCAATGGCTGACTCTTTTTTTGATCTCCTCACGAATCCCACATCCACCTCGAGGATTGTGGGCATTCTAGCACCATCTCCCTCGTCGCTGGGGTATCATCTTCTACGGGCTCATTAGCCCCTATCCCGACAGCATCTCCCTCATCATTCCTCGTAGGCTCATCAGCATCAGTATCAACAGTCCCCTCTTCATGTTTATGGCCTGATCCACTTTCTTCCTTTTCCTCTTCCACCTGAGGAACCACATCAAGCTATGAGTGGGGGCAGTGGGACATGTGTGTGTTCTAGAATTGCTCCGTGTTCAGGATTCTGTGTCGGATATTCTTCCTGGCTGGAACAGTCCATACTCTTGTAAGTTTTCATTCATCAAAAGGAACTTGACGGTACGTTAGCTCGCTCTAACGGCCTTTAAGTCCTTGTGCATTCTCTCATGCTCCAGTTTCTTGACCCGTTCTGGAATACTTGTGGGGACATACGTTAAGTTAGAAACTTGGTGATTCAAATGAAGGAAAGACCGACGGAAAGAAACTTACTTCCTCTTAACCATAAGCGATTGAACCCTTATGTACAACGTACGAAGAAATATTCGTTTTTGAAGTAGGAATGCATATTGTGGAAGTTCTCAATGCTCTTGCATCTTGTCCAAGACTCGATAATCATGAAAGATGGGCACTCCTTTCTTCTCTTAAACTTGAGAAGGAATATGAGTTCGTTGAATCGTGGAGGGTGACCAAATCTTTGCATAAATAGGATATATAATCAAATAAACAAGGCATGTCCATTTAGGTAAACTTGAAGCGGCACAAGCCCAGTTTCTCCTAGAAAACTCTTCAAGAAAGGATTAAAAGGTGGGACGGCACCGCTAAGGCATATATAGCGACTGCAGGTTGTGAAGCCAGGCAGGAGGTGATGGGCAAATTCATCTCCTATCGGCAAACGAACGTCTTCTTCAGGAATGTCGTGTTACAAGCAAATGTGCTTAAGAATTTTCGTGGGCCAAACGGAAGGCCCCTGTTCGGCGGATCATTTATAATCAACCTTGGAGGCAATGGGCATAAAACGGGATCGATCGATACAATTTGAGCCTCGGACTTGAAGGTCGTAGGTTGGTTGGTTCCGACCGGAATGGATGGTGAAACCAGAGCAGTAGTGGATGCAGCTTCAGAAGGTGTAGGTAATACCTAACCAGGTTTGAGGTGAAATGATTGACAAGTCATTCTAAACAGTAGAATTTGGCGTTCAACAAAGTCAGGTAAATTTAACTAAGACAAAAGAACCCGTGTGACCAACACCCAGAATCCAACAGAAATCGACATGTGTTGACTAATTGAATTCTGAGTTTTGACCGGGGTAGACGCGGTGTGTTGTCTACATGGAGTGAGTCCAGTGTTCCGAGTACTGTGAATGAACCATCTTGTGTAGATAGCTTGCTCGCATTTGAAAAAACAAGTTGCGTCGTACTTTAAAATTATCTCTTTTGAAACTTACCTGTTATCGATTTAAAATCAATGAAGGATCTGTTGTTTGGAGCAACATGGAAAGTCTTTCTTTTTAGGGTCGCTGGAAGTGGAGGAATAAAAAAGGCATTACTTAACAAACATATTAGCTTAATATATATGTATATATTATATATAAATTTATTTTAAATAAAATTGATCAAGCCAAAAAAGATTTTTTAATTTGCAAAACTTTTAAATGAATAGTAAAAATATACATATTATTTAATTTAATTTTAATTCACAAGTAGATCATTTTAAACACTAAACCATGTTTAAAATTAATAAATAATATTATATGTATATTCAAAATTTCATTTAAACAAAAGAATTTTTTATTGGTCGAAGTGCAAATATACACATACATAATTTTTTTTAATATATATCATAATAAAACGACGAACTATTTAGGTTAATGTTAAGTATTAAATTTATATAGTGTAACAGGAAATAATTTATATATATGCAAGGTGATATAGAAGTTACAATATGTAAATATCATTATATAAAATATAATGAATTTTACCTAAGAAGCTTGGCCTTCGATTCACACCTTAAGCTAATTGACCTCCTTGATCTCTTAGATCAACATCTGTACTTTAAACAGATGATGTGCTAACACCAGATCTACATTGTATTATTTAATTGGGGATGAATAGAGTTAGGAAATGAGTGGGGTTGAGGGGAGGAGTTTGCGGCCTAAAGACAAAGAAGAGAGGAGCATAAATCGATCCAAAAAATGGAGGCCAAAGTCTGAATATATGATGTGGTCTAGAGAGAAATGTCTGGCATAATTCTCTCTTACCAATTCAAACGCAAAGCCACCCCTTGCCTCCCTTGTCATGCCGCATCGAACTAGGTCCACAACGGGCCAAAACACTCATTCAACCCTTCAATGATTTAATAATTTATACGCACCCAATAAATTACTAATAGCACCCTGAAATTTTTTGAGGCAACTCTATTTTACTAAATACACCACTTATAATGAATGCAATAGTTATTAATATTTCAAAAATATTAATTAATTTATAACCATTATAAAACAATGAAATCAGCGGTGTTTCGGAGACCAAACGATTCAGTTATGTGATCCATATGTGTGAATTTATTCAATGAAAATATTTAGACATTTTAAACATCAATGTTCATATGTCACCTTAGCTAGCGATGTGATAGTTTGACTTAATTCATCGTTTACAAGTATCGTTGGTAAAATCCAATTCTACAAATTCAAGCGATGCCTTTTAGTAACGATTATTAACATCCATTTTCCTCATCAACGCTATATCTTATTTTATGGAAATTGGTTTTGTTCAAAATTCCAATATCATCCATATTCAACTAGGTTTGTATATAAAAAAATTCCTTAGTTTAATAATAAGAATTATTATTAAATATACTACTCTGGCCAGGGATTTTCACTTTGAGTTGACTAAAATTGACCGTGATACCAACCTGATACAACTGAGGAGACGAATTCTTTATTGAACAGTGTTTCACTTCCAATGCTTCAACTCAGACCCAACTATGGTCATTCGTTGGATGCCATACCACAATTTAAGATCAAAGTGGAGAGTCCACATTGAAGTACAATAGTATTCTCAGGACTGTGTAATATCATCACTCGAGCATTCTTGTTTGACCTAGTAATTATTAACCAATAGAACGCTCTCGATCGAGTCATTCCAGAGTTTTCCAATAACTATAAGTATGTGACCCCTTGGTACCCTACATTTGGAGAGTGTTACGTGCTTTGATCTCAGTGTATGTGTCAATGTCATTTCTCGAAACATCTTGACCAGGAATATATTTAAAATAAAATATTATTTTATATTGAGATTAATTACTTAGGATTGCAATTTTTTGCAACTATAATCATATACATTTCCTTTAAGGATTTTCTAATTTATATACTTTCAATTAATTACTTAATTAACAATATCACTATATAAAATAATATAATGGAAATCAAATACATTTATTACAAACAAGATTGGTTACAAAGTTAGATATATGTAACAAATTACATAATTTCCCCTAGGACATACCCCTAACTCTTTCACTTATTAATAATCCTGCTAACCTCATCATCCTACTATGCTTTGTGTCGAAGAAATACTTATTCTAGCACATCAAGTTCACAAATGAATATACTGGATGAGCTGTAACAAACCATGAATTAACCATCGGTAAATTAAATAATCATTTTAGGATTAAGATAAAACGTCGCAAAGGGTTATAAAGTCAACTTTTACATACAAATTAACTTAGACATTGTCATCTTTTCCATTGCTTACAAAATGTCTTTTGAATAAAAAGTAATATATATGTGTATATATATATATATATGTATATGTATATGTGTGTGTGTGTATATATATGTATATATATGTATATGACTTTATATTTTGAAGATGAGGGATGAATAACTAAGTGAACATGCAATAAGGATGGGTGGAAGTGAAGCATAGGCTAATGGTTATGGAGTATATGTCTTGTTTGATGATAACAAATATATATTTTATATTTGATTTGTCTTTTCAGAGTGTGTTATAATTAAAAAATCATCACCACACAATTTTATTTTCAATCAACTTGTTATATAATATTTTTTAATCAACGCATCACATACCAAAACATCTGTTTTTATTAAAAAAATGACATGTGTTTATTATTATCAAAAAAGAAATACCGTGAGATATTGTAATTAATTTCTATTTGATATTGATAAACATATGTTGTATTTAATGTGTTTATTTAGTGTTGTGTATTTACAGGGTACAGTTGATGAAAATTTCAGTAATGAATATTGATTCAATATATTTATGCAAAAGATATATGTGTGTGTGTCAACTCAAATTTCAACAAAAGAAAATGAAGAAATATATTTCTACAATCATCCAGTTTGGAGCAAAAGAGATTTAATTGGATTCACTTGTATATCTCATCACATTCGGTATCTTTATATATATATAGTATAAAATCTCTTGTTTAATGCATGGGATAGCAAAAATAACAATTCAAATCAAAAGGGAAAACATCACTCAAAGATCTATACGTATATTTTTCTAGAAAGGTAACAAAATAATATTGATACAAGATTCTATGCATAAAACAATCATCCAATTTCATACACAGGACTGGTACTTTGAACCAATCAATTTATTCAAACATAAATATCACACTTGGAATTATTCAATCACAAGAGATTCTCAAGCACCATCAGAGACGCAAACAAGTTGGAATATATTTAAAAGCTTCACAACTCAAAGAGCTATCGGATATCAAAAACGAAAGTAGGAAAACAATTTTTTTTTTTAAATTTATTGTTCCTCCTCACCATACTATATTCAATCATACAATTTTCTCTTGCATCCATCACATATTCAATATAAGAAAATTTCCATCATTATATCATTCTTGTATCCAATGTTTCAAATCTTTGATTCTAGAGAAAAACTCAGACTGTTATCTGAAATGAAGGAGATTTAAAACTACAGTAACTAACCAAACCGTCAACTCTCGAGATAATCATCAAAGCAAACTCCAATTTCAAAGAAGCAGACTTCATCAACATCAGACTTGAGGAACAATAAACCAAAACCAAAAAAAGATCTTCAAAACTACAAGCAGTGATGCTCTGTTCTTCTAAAAACTCAAACTTAAACAAGCTCCTCTAGTGGCGTACATCTCAACACATCGGCATCATCATCACTACCATATCATGACCACAAACAAACCATTCCCAATTTATCTAGGCAAAGCAAGCACAAGAAAGTGTTCAGATATCATATTTCACATCTATAATATCATACATGCGAGAATCTTTGACTTCAGGCAGTAGTCTTTGTATCTAGAAGAGGCACGATATCATACAGCAAATCACGTTTCCTGATATAATTTTTAGAAGAGCAGTCAGGCATCGAACATCATCGGTGAGCAACGTCAGTTCCATGAGGTGGTAGCTTCAAGTATTGTGGTTTCAGATCTTAGTAAATCGAACACTCAAGACCTTCAAACCAGATCTCTAAACTTTAGGTGGTGGTGATCTTGTTTTTCAGCAATGAGCAAGGATTCAAGCGACATAAGCCTTCAGACTGAGGCGATTATTATCTGTTAAGGAGGATGTAAATTGAAAGAAGGCTTCCGATTTGTTAAAGAAGAATATATATGTAGCCCATTAACCCAATCCTATTATCCCATTTATAAACGAGTACATATGCATGCCCAGGTGGGCCTGCATTTAACCACAATGTGCATGCATTTTTATTTGTACCCGTGGAAGTAGATTTGATAGTAGCATCCCCACATTTGAACGTCGCCTAGGCAGAAACCGCTATTTTTTTGTTCAGACTGCAATAACTTCTTCATACTAACTCAGAATCAGGCAAAAATTCGACCGATGAACTCCTACCTAAATTACAGACAATATGGTACACTCGGATACTTCATCTTGTGAATGCACACTGTAGTTCCAAGAGGACTGACAGTTTACTTAGAAAATAACATAGCACAACATCCTCTTATTTGAACTCTGCCTAGTGCAGAAGTCGCTATTTTTTTATTCAGACTGCCATATTTTCTTCATACTAACTCGGAATCCGGCGAGACTTCGACAGATTAACTCCCACCTAAATTACGGACAATATGGAACACTCGGGTAATTCATCTTATGAATGCACACTGTAGTTCTCCATGGGGACTGACAGTTGTACTTAGAAAATACCAGGCTACCACATCCCCATATTTCAACTCCGCCTAGTGCAGAAGCCGCTATTTATTTGTTTAGACTGCAATAGCTTTTTCATACTAACTCGGAATCAGGCGATACTTCGACCGATGAACTCCCACCTAAATTACGGACAATACGGTATAGTTGGATACTTCATCTTATGAACGCACACTGTAGTTCTCCATGGTGACTGACAGTTGTACTTAGAAAATAACAGGATATATCCCCACTTCAACGCTTACTGTAGTTCTCCATGGTGACTAATAGTTGTACTTAGAAAATAACAGGCTACATCCTCATATTTGAACTGTGCCTAGTAAAAAGTCGCTAATTTTTTGTTCAAACTGTAATAACTTCTCCATACTAACTCGGAATCAGGCAAAACTTAGACCGATGAACTCTACGAACAATATGGTACACTCGGATACTTCATCTTGTGAACGCACACTGTAGTTCTTCATGGGGACTGATAGTTTACTTAGAAAATAACATGCTAACACATCACCATATTTGAACTCCGCCTAGTGCAGAAGCCGCTATTTTTTTTGTTCAGTCTGCAATAACTTCTTCATACTAATTCGGAACCCGGCGAGACTTCGACCGATTAACTCCCACATAAATTACGGACAATATGGAACACTTGTATACTTCATCTTATGAACGCACTATAGTTCTCCATGGGGACTGACAGTTGTACTTAGAAAATAACAGGCCACCACATCCCCATATTTGAACTCTGCCTAGTTCAGAAGCAGCTATTTTTTTGTTCAGACTGCAATAACTTCTTCATACTAAATTGGAATTCGACGTGACTTCGACCAGTTAACTCCCACCTAAATTACGGACAATATGGAACACTCGGATACTTCATCCTGTGAACGCACACTGTAGTTCTCCATGGGGGCTGACAGTTGTACTTAGAAAATAACAGGCTACCACATCCCCGTATTTGAACTCCGCCTAATGCAGAAGCCGCTATTTTTTTTGTTCAGACTGCTATATTTTCTTCATACTAACTCGGAATCCGGAGAGACTTCGACAGATTAACTCCCACCTAAATTACGGACAATATGGAACACTCAGATACTTCATCTTCTGAACGCACACTGTAGTTCTCCATGGGGACTGAGAGTTGTACTTAGAAAATAACAGGCTACCACATCCTCATATTTGTACTCCACCTAGTGTAGAAGCCGCTATTTTTTTGTTAAAACTGCAATAACTTCTTCATACTAATTCAGAATCCGGTGGGACTTCGACCAATTAACTCCCACCTAAATTACGGACAATATGGAACACTCAAATACTTCATCTTGTGAATGCACATGTAGTTCTCCATGGGCACTGACAGTTGTACTTAGAAAATAACAGGATACCACATCCCCACATTTGAACTCCGCCTAGTGCAGAAGCCGCTATTTTTTTGTTCAGACTGCAATATTTTCTTCATACTAACTCGGAATCCGGCGAGACTTCGACCGATTAACTCCCACCTAAATTACGGACAATATGAAACACTCGGATACTTCATTTTGTGAACGTACATTGTAGTTCTCCATGGGGACTGACAGTGGTACTTAGAAAATAACAGGCTATCACATCCCAATATTTGAACACCGCCTAGTGTAGGAGCCGCTATTTTTTTTGTTCAGACTGTAATAACTTCTTCATACTAACTTGGAATCTGACAAAACATCGACCAATGAACTCCCACCTAAATTACGGACAATATGATACACTCGGATACTTCATCTTGTGAACGCATATTGTAGTTCTCCATGGTGATAAATAGTTGTACTTAGAAATTAACAGGCTATATTCCTATATTTGAATACTGTTTCTCTTTGAGATGTAAAAGGGTATATTTGGAATTTCAAAAAGACGCCGAGTAAATCTATTTAATGAATTCTCTTTATTAGCAGTAAAGATGGGTTGGATCCAATCCATTTATGAATTTGATTAAATAGGTTATGGGTCGGGTTGATCCATTTTCAAAATACTTGTAAATTGGTAACCCATTTACACATTTATTAAAAACTTAAAATTTGAAAATATAAATTTTGAAAATAAGAATTTTGAACACATATTAGTTTTCCGTGAAGACTAGCAGTTGTACTTAGAAAATAACAGGCTACCGCATCCTCATATTTAAACTCCACCTACTGCAGAAGCCACTATTTTTTTTGTTCAGGCTACAATAACTTCTTCATACTAACTCGGAATCAGATGAGACTTCGACCGATGAACTCCTACCTAAATTACGGACAATATAGAAAACTTGGATATTTCATCTTGTAAACGCACACTGTAGTTCTCCATAAAGACTGACAGTTGTACTTAAAAAATAACATGCTACCACATTCCCATATTTGAACTCCGTCTAGTGCAGATGCCGTTATTTTTATGTTCAGACCACAATAAATTCTTCATACTAACTCAGAATCAGGCGATACTTCGACCGATTAACTCCCACTTAAATTACAGACAATATGGAACACTCGGGTACTTCATCTTGTGAACACACACTATAGTTCTCCATGGGGGATGATAGTTATACTTAAAAAATAACAGGCTATCACATCCTCATATTTGAACTCTACCTAGTGCAGAAACCGTTGTTTTTTTGTTCAGACTATAATAACTTCTTTATACTAACTAGGAATCAGGCGAGACTTCAACCGATTAACTCCCACCTAAATTACGGACAATTTGGAATACTTGGATACTTCATATTGTTAATGCACACTGTAGTTCTCCATGGAGACCGACAATTATACTTAGAAAATAACAAGCTACCACATCCCCATATTTGAACTCCGCCTAGTGTAGAAGCCGCTATTTTTTTGTTTAGACTGCAATAACTTCTTCATACTAACTCGGAATCAGGTGAGACTTCAACCGATTAACTCCCACCTAAATTACGGACAATATGGAACACTCAGACACTTCGTATTATTAACACACACTGTAGTTTTCCATGGAGACTGGCAGTTGTACTTAGAAAATAATAGGCTACCACATCCCTATATTTGAATTTTGATGAAAATTAGAATTAAAATTTTAAAATTTTAAATTTTGTTTTTTATCAAAATTCAAAACGTAAAAATTAGAATTAGAATTATTTTATATTTATTTGTTTTATATTAGTCAAATCAAATTTAAATCTTTAAATGGGTTAAATGGGTAATCCGCTTATTAAATGGGTTGGGTCATAAATGGGTTGGGTCATAAATAGGTTGAGTCATAAATTGATCAAAAAGAATGGATCATAAATGGGTTGGGTATAACTCGACGCAACCCATTTTGACCCAACCCAACCTGTGTGACAGGTCTATATCTAACCAATTCCAACATTATTTTAAAGGGATATCTATTTTCTTCAAAAATGCCCCTTCAGAATTTATTATTTACACTAGGATATTATTTTTAAAATAGCGGCATTTTTGTTAGTATTGTTTTGTTTTGTGTTTTTTGATCCTTTTTTTTAACAGTAAAACTCTAAATTTTGTAGGATTGAACTATAGATTTTTGTAGTTTAAGGATTTTTGACTTAGGGATAAAGTCGAGGCAGAGTTACTAGGCATATGATTTGTATATCTAGGTTAACAGGGAGTGCAAGTTTACAAGCACCACTAGAACAACAGTAAATAGCGAAGGAAGCTTCCGACGGCTGACGATCTCAGTGGCGTTTTCGTAAATAAAATACAGTGGCCATTGCAAGCCGTCGAAAAATGACGTAAAACCATCGGTGGCTGTCGCAAGCCGTCGAAAAACGACGTAAAATAGCCATCGGGGGACGTCGAAAGCCGTTGGAAAAAAGCGTGTATACAGGCTCCAGGCCGAGAGTCATCTTCATTATCTCATTTTCCCCAAAATGAACCGAATACCTAACTCCACACCTCCTCCCCATCGTCAACCAGCCCCCGCGCCTCTCCAATCATCTCCAACTTCATCATTCTCCACTCTCGACAAGTCTAGGCCCTTCATCAATCTCCAGTCAGGTTTTATTCCTAAACCCTAATTAATTTTGATTTGTTAAATTATGGTTAATTTGTTTTTATAGTTGTATAATACCATATTGATTGTTTGTTATACCTTATTGAATGCTAATTAGGTTGTTATTATAATTGTTTATCATTTAAATGTTGAGGAAAAAATCTGCTTAGTGTATATGTGCGTTAATTGGTGTATACGTGTTGATTAATTAGTGCACACACGCAATAGGGCTAGTTTGGATTAATTACAGTCAATACTCAGGATTAAATATATGCGTTTTTAAGATGACGAAAATGACGAATTAGTATATGCATTTCTTAGAATGTAAATAAATTATTGTAAAAATTATTGTATAATACGCTTTACTTTTTATAAATCCCTTAAAGAGTTTTTGGCCCCGTCTGACAAGTATTGTATATGATCGTTGTATGGATATTCGTTTTTATCATAGAACAGATATTTATATTCATCCGATACAATATTTATCAGATTTGTCCCTTATTGGATAAGTTATAAACACAATAAAGTAAATATAGTTTTCAAATCATTTCATTTTAAATGGTTCACAAAATTTCGACAACACTTTCTTTTTGTTCCCCGTGTACACACATATGTGTGCGATACAAGGAACAAAGGGGAAGTGCTGCCGAAATTTTATTGAATCGTTTAAAATGAAATGATTTACAAAATATAATTGTTACTGTATTTGTAATGGGAAGTAGGATGACCAACCATCAAAGTGTAAAACAATAACCTAAAAATTGTAGATTATATTTATATAATAATTTGTGTAAATCCGTTTGAAAATAAAATTAAATAGAATAATATTATATCTTTGCGAAAATTTAAATATATGATTTAAATGAAAGATAAAATGTCAATACGTTTTTATGTTTTAAAGTAGGAAAAATGGTCAATTATTTTATCGATCGGAGCTGGATGTACCAACAAAGAAGAGAAATTTAAGGCTCAATAAATGAACATTTTCGAAATGGTGTACACGTCTTTATTGAATTCGCTTTAAGTAATAATGGAAACGATGAAGAAATTCTTTGTCCATGTAGTAGGTGCAAATTATTGAGGCATTTGATACCGGACATGGTAATAGTTCATTTGCGCCAATATGGTTTCGTGCCGAATTATTTGGTTTGGGATCGTCATGGAGAACTTATAGCACCTAATCCCGTACATTCGAAGGAGGAGGTGGATACTGAAATTGTTTCAACAAATCTCATAGAAGATATGGTTGAAGATGCAGCACGTTCAATGTTCCCTACTGTTGAAGTTAATGGTAACGATGTTAATTTCGAAGAAGAACCAAGTATTGGAGCAAAAAAAGTTTATGCTTTATTAGATGTTGCTAAGAAACCCCTTTGGGATGGCTGTACGAGCGGTCTCAACTATCAGTAACTGCAGAATACATTGCGATGAAGTCAAAATACAACTTCACAGAAGCCGGGTCTACAGTTATAGTACAAGCTGCAAAACGGCATGTGCCACCCGATAACTTAATGTGCGAAAATCATTATGAAGTGAAAAAACTTATGTCTGCTTTTGGTTTGCCGTATCATAAAATAGATACATATTTAAATGGTTGCACGTTATTTTGGAAAGAAGACATCAATCTTAAGAATTGTAAAATATGTAATCAGAAAAGATACAAACCAAGAAAAAAGAAGGAAAGGAAGTTCTGTATAAGCGTATGCATTACTTACCCATCACTCCTAGGCTTCAAAGGTTATATGCATCTTCTGTAACCGCACATCATATAAGATGACACTGTGTGAGAACATAGGAATAAGGTACGTTTAACACACCTAGTTGATGGAGAAGCATGTAAGCATTTTGATAATACATACTCCGCTTTCGCAGCGGAGAGCCGTAATGTTAGACTTGGTTTATGTACGGATTGATTTTCACCGTTCTCTCAATTTGGTTCAAAATATTCATTTTGGCCTATAATCGTTACATCTTACAATTTACCTCTGTGGATGTGTATGAAAACTCCGTATATGTTTCTCACTATTGTCATCCCTGACCTTGATGATTCGACACAAAGAATCGACGTATATTTACAACCGTTGATTGAAGAGTTGAAAACATTGTGCTATGAAGGTGTTGAAACATAGGACATTTAAAAAAAAAGAATTTTCATATGTTCGCTTCTCTGTTGTGGACTATAAACGATTTTGCTGCATATGGAATGCTTTTGGGTTAGAGTACGGCTGGTCGTCTAGCTTGTCCTTATTGCATGGAAGAAATACGAGCATTTTCTTTACCATACGGAAAGAAAATTTCGTGGTTTGACCGTTTTTGGTGTTTTCTCCATATTAATCATCCTTTAAGAAAAGATAAGAAAACTTTACAAGTAATAGACTTAAGACCTTGCAACCACCAACGATTTGGCCAAGCGAAGATATTTATGACCTTGTAAAGGATTATCCAAAGATACATGAAACTGGCAAACAAATTGAAATTCAAGGTAAATCAATGATTCATAATTGGTGGAAACAAAGTATATTTTAGGAGTTGCCTTATTGGAAAAATCTCCTAATTCGTCATAATATCGACGTGATGCAAAACGAGAAAAATGTGTTCGATAATGTATTTAACACGGTTTTGAATGTTAAAGGAAAGACTAAAGACGATTTGAAATCAAGATGTGATATAAAGGCAATATGCAATCGTCCTGATTTTCATATGAAGCCAAGTGACACAAAAAACCCAAAGCATGCTATGAGCTACACAGTAACCAAGTTAAAGTATTGTTACAATGGGTGGAAGGATTAAGATTTCCTGATGAGATTTCCTCTAATCTTCGTAGATGTGTCCACTATAAGAACGGTAAACTGAAAAGTCATGATTGTCACGTAATGATTGAACATTTATTACCCGTCACTTTCAAAGAACTATTGCCCATAAAAGTTTGGACGGTTGTAATAGAACTTAGTTTGTTTCATAAGGAGATTTGTTTAACTATGTTAAAAGTTTATCGTCTACGTAAACTTGAGGAGGAAATTCCTATACTACTCTACAAACTGAAGAAAATATTTCCTCTGGGTTTCTTTAATGTAATGGAGCATTTACTTGTTCATCTTCCATTTGAAGCACATCTTCGAGGTCCTGTGCAATATGAATGGATGTATCCAAGCGGATATCGAGAAAAATGGCGAAATTCCAATAACATATGATCAAACCGATTTTGGATCTTTAAATGATGAATCAGATGTATCAGTATAAGCATTTGAGACTACGGAGAAAAATAATATAGAGTGCGAGATCGAGTCTAAATCAGAAAACGACGAGGACTGATTTAATAGTATACATGTTGAGAAAAGGTAATTTATGGGAGTATTGACGTTACACTTTTTTGTATATTATATGCGATTATTGATGTTAAAACTTGATATGTTTAGTCATAATTGAATGATATATTCTGCCATAATAAAATAAAATGTATATGACAGGTATTACAGATGTCTTTCTTTAGGCGGCGGAGTTCTTCACAGTATAGTTCCCCTTCTTCGTCTCAGAGAGGGACCATTCGCAACGGAGGTGATGGCAGTGGCCCATCACAGAAGGTGCCGCGTACGGTGGTTAGATTGGTACTGAAAGCAGATGACTCGTAAGTGTTAAATTCACTTCAGTATTATAAATATTTTGTATGATATATTAGTCATGATTTGTCTGTATCATATTTAATGTAGGGGTTTTGAGCTTGAGCCTTCAAATATAGTGCTCAGCATATCTAGGCAGGCATACATGAGCTGTATGACTGCATGCTGGCCGTAATGGAGTAAGATCCCAGATCATGTCCGGGAGAGCATCTGACAGGTTTTCTTGGTAAGTGTAAAATTATTTATCATTATATATAACCACTTTAAAATTTGCTGACTAAGTATACATGTATAACTTATATTTTTTCAACATATATACAGGGTACGGTAGACCTACAAGTGGAGGATGTTGCTCTTTGCTAGTGCCACTAGAACTCCAAAGCCGCAAAGAATTACCGGGATACAATGTCTACCATCAGAAAATCTAGAAAAAAGCCAAACTGGATGGACGCCAGCGTATGGGATGCTTGGGTCGCATGGTGGGGTGGCGATGAATTCAGGGTAAGTCTATCAGATGTCACCTTAATTTGATCAGTAAAGAATACGTAATTTATATCTGTAAAATATAATCTTAATTTTTAAGTTGCAGGCGGAGTTAGACTGAAACTCGCCGAACAGGCAGAAAAATCTAGTCATACACAGTGGTGCTTCGAAATCATTTCAGCATCATCGCGATGACCTGGTAAATTGATTAATTGCAATTACAAACAGTTATTACAATATTTGTATAAATTTGTATGAACAACAATAATATACATCAATTATTACAGGAAAGAGAGCATGGGGCTTTTGTCTCGTATATGGACGTATTTGCGCATACTCATGCCGTCAGACAGACCGACGACGAGGGATCAGTGACGTATACCTAGCACGAGGATGATAAATACGCCGCACATGTAAGTATATTTTAAGTTATAAGTTATTAATAATGATCATTTTAATTAATTAGTTATAAAATATTATAATAATGTCATGTAATATTTACTTGTATTTACTAGTAATAATGTTGATAATAATTCTCTTTTCGGGATGCCTAGGTCCATCACTACTAGGCCTAGCTTGATTCTGTTGGGCCATCTACCCTCGGGTCTATTGTTCAATTGCCTACCATCTCGTGGGTCATGCGTTTGATGAGATTTACAAAAGACTATTCAGACAATGACAGTAAAGAGGGCGATGATGATAATTTAATGGACGATGAGATGAGTAATTTTTCATTTAAAGATTTATTTATAATGTGCCATAAGTTAACTAAAACTGTTGATGATATTTAATTGTAAAATAACAATTGAAAAGTGAAAAATCAAAACTGTGTCAGAAAAATGATAAATTGGAAAAGGAGCTTGAAAACTTTAATAATATTGAAAATTTTGATTATAAAAAATGTTTGAACTATGAGAAAGATTTTGTTTACTTAAATAAAAAATTTCAAAAGCTTGAAAAGGATAATTTGAATTTGAAGGAAAACCAAACTTAGCTGATTTGCCAGAGTAACACATCATAAAATGAGTTGGAGAATATTAAAAATTTAAAAATTCCAAATGTGGAAAATGTGCGAATATCGAAAAAAAATTGATTAAAAATAAAGAAAATTTCAATGTCCTTGAAAATGAAAATTCAACTTTGAAAAATAGCAAAATTGAAATTATTTGAACAAATCACAAATTGGAAAAAGAGATTGAAAAAAATCAAGGGTTTTGAAGAACTTGAATTTAAAAGACACCAACTTTTTGAAATTGAGATGCTTGAAAGTAAGGCCAAAATAAAAGAGCTTGAAGACAAAAATATGGTCTTAAAGAGTAATGATTTTGAAAAGAGAGAGAATGTTATTAGTTGTTATTTTAAACCAATAAGTGAAAATAATCTTTTAAAATCCAAAGTTAAAGAATTCGAGTTGATTCTTCAAAAAAATTCAATGGGAGAAAAATCGTTTTAACATGTTATTAAGAAATCAACACTTTGCAAATAATAGAAAAGGACGTGGATTTGTAAAAGTGCCAGATTATAAACAAACTACTAGTAACACCACTAGGGAGAAGTGTGTTTCTCAAATTAGTAAAGTGTGGCAATATTGGACATAGTTATAATAATTGTTGAACTAGGAACATAAATAAACGAGTCAAAGTAATTTGGATTCTGAAGGAGACAATTGTTAATATTAGTAGTTTGTTATACAAACAAATGGGTTACCAAAGTTTTCAAACATAAATAAATATGGTCCTACATCTTTTTCTAGGCCACCCACTTCTTCTAACATCTAGGTACAAGACGGGCTAAGGAGAAACTATGACGGAAGCAGATTTCAAGTTGCTCAACATATTTGATAATCGACTATTGCGATGTTCCTTGGCCTAGGAAAATTAAGTGGAGATCCATGCACTTTAGATAGCAATGGTGAACAAAATGCAACTTTTAAGGTAAGTGAATGTATGATCTATAAACCCTACTTCTGAATTTTCTCTTCTTGTTTATGAGGTCTGATTTTCTGACACTACTGCAATAAAATTATTATAACTTAAGCTTTGAAACTCCAATTTTAACAATTCAATATGCCATGGAAATAGACAAAAAATTCTGTAGGTTTTATGTCTTGGGTTTCTCTAGATTTTGATCTTAAATGACAGAAAAAACTAAAAATTATTCCATATAGTGTTTGAAACATGTTACAAAACTTTCTAACATGGTTATAGTATTTTAACCATAAATTTTGCTCTAATATTCCAATTTATAAATTTTAGATGTTTGGAAAACGTTATAGGAAAAACTGCAATTTTCACTTTTTAAGCTTTAGATGATTCACTTCAGAAATTCCTGGTAAAATGTATTCAAGTTGATACTATGGTTACTAAACACCATAGAATTGTTTTAACATAGTTGTAATTAATTGACCATAACTTGAACATTGTAACTTCGAACTTTGAAATTCCAGTAGTTATAGAAAGCACATAGATTACTTTATAACTTTCGTTTTTTAATTTTTTGCTTGTTCATTTCATAAAACCTTAAAAAACAGTAATCAAGTCAGCACGTTCCTTGAAAAATATTTCTAAGTTATTCAAGCAAGCTGTAGTACTGTAGACATAACTTTTTATTTGTTTATCGTTTTGACTTGAAACTAATATTTTTAGTCAGAAATTTTAGATATCTAAAATTTTTATATTTTGGACGTTGTGCACTTTTTCCCTACCACAATGGTAAGGTTTTTTAAGGAGGCGAGTTCTGCTATTGTACGGTTCTCAACGTTATTAATAATAGAACCTTTTCTTTCAAAAAAAATTTATGAACTTAATATTTTCAAACAATGGTATCAAAATAGGTAGATTTTTCGAAACAACGATGGTCGATGTTTGAAAAATGAGGATAATATTGTTGACATGCATATGATTGTTATTTATTTTATGATATTATGTTTTTCTCTTTGGATGATGACTAACAAATCATATGTTTGAGAGTTTTTGGTTTTGTGCTTGCGTTTGACATAGGTGATTTTATTGAGAAATTCGAATGTTGAAGCCAATTCGATTGACATTATGGAGTATGCAGTATGCTTGTTTTTCATGGTTGACTTTGATGATGAGAGTTCAAGAGGTCGAACGTAAAACCATTGTCTAAGATACCATTGTTCGCCACCGCCAGCATATCGACAGTAACATGTGCTATCATTTTTCGCCACTGTGGGAGACCTTGATAACAGTGGGTATCTGAGGTATCATGTACGTCACTATAGGCAGCCAAGAGTACAAGCAGTATCGTGAATGAGTAACTTGTTCTTTTCTATTCTAAACATCTGGTATGCCTTTTTTTGATTCCTCTAGTCTGATATCTTTGGTGTCCCATATTTCTCATAGAGTAACTAATATTTCACCATTTTATTTCCTGAACATGTAGAGAGTTGACATTTGGTTTTGTTTTATTTTATTTTGAAAAATCAAAAAATATATTTTTTTCTTAGAACTTTTGTTTTCCAAAATTCGAAAAACCTAAAATATGTAATTTTGTTATGACCTTTTCTTTTGCTCTCTATCTCTATTTAGGATGTAAATATTTTAAAATGAGATATTTTGGCTAAACTTTAATGTGAGTTTTTGATGAAAAAAATCTTGTGATATGGAGTCTTAGTTATAGTTCTTTGGCTAGAAAAGGTTGATACGAAACTTCTTGTGAGATGAGCTTTGATATTCTATACTTTACATGACTTATGGAAATGATTTTGCGAAATAAAAATTTTGAACTTTGCGATGAACTTCTTGAGATAGGTTTGTGAGATTCAAAACTTGAGATGATTGTTGAAGATGAATTTTTTTAAGAATTTTCAGCTTTGTGATGAAATCTTTTTAGATGAACCTTCAATATTTTGTATATATTAATATGTATACCCTTAGTCCGTGTGCTCCTCTTTACACAAATAACCTTAAAACCAGTTCATATCGTATGTTCAAGAAATGGATTATAAAATTGAAAATATTTTTGAGATATTTCCAAAAAAATTATTTTTAAAACTATATCACGTTTGCTTGAACTTTCTTATGAGATTTTCAAAATTATTTAAATTGATTACATATATGATAAAAACATTGCATTTTGTACTTGATTAAATAATGACATTATGATATTTTTTATTTGATAATCAAGCATTCGTTAAAATTTCTATTTTTGACTATTGTATCATACATTATCTCTAAATCTATCATTTTATACTCATATTCTATTGACTCATATTTTGCAGTTGTATACTTGTGTTGGCTAAAATGACATAAATCGAAAAGCAGCAAAGATTGGTTGGCTTAAAAGTGAGTATAGAGAACACGTCATGTACACGCTCCATATGAAAAGTAAAACACATAATATATTATAAAAATTCAAATTCAAATGTCTAAAGGGCCACACATGAAAAATGGATGCAGTATGGACGTAGAGTTATATCACTTAAAGGTATCTGACATGTGCTGAAAATTCTTTAAGGCCCGTGTTTACACACTCATTAAGCAATGTTTCGCCGTCATCTAGCAGACTTCACGGCAATGCATAGATGCAAATATCTTGATCTCATTTATAATGAGCTAGGAAAAAGCCGTCCTTACATAAATACTTCAGTAGGATTATTATTTGGATTGTAGTTAGAGCATTTAAGTTTTTTTTTCTTCTGAACCTCACTGCATATAACTACTTATTTTGTCATCCTCTTTCCAATCATGTGATATGACTTTGATCAATATAACTATTATAATTTATGGTTGACTTTTGATTAAGTATTTGATTGTCATTTTCTGATCGAGTTTCATCATTCACTATCACTTTTTCACTATATTAATTTTATATTTATACTCTGGATGACAGCAAAAGGGGAGAGAGCAATTAAGATTTTGTGATATCGTGAATTCATTATTAATATTGAATGAAATATTATTGGTTTAATATTTTATTTTCGAACACATATGCTACATATGTAGGAGAGCATATCAATAGGGGGAGCATGTTAAATATATTGAAACACTGTGCTATGATTTTGATTCTATGATATCAAGTACATACTCAACACGGGTTACTTTTGTCAAATCTTAATTTGTTATTTGCTATTACCAAAATAGGCAGATTGTGGACTATATGACTTGTTTGATTATAATAAATATTTATATTTTATTTTTATTTTTAGAGTGCGATACAGTTAAAAAATCATCAGAGCACAATTGTTTTCAATCAACTTGTTATCTATTACTTTTTATTCAACGCCTCACATACCAAACACATCTACCTTTATCTGTAAAAATAATATGGGTTTATTATTATCAAAAAAGAAATACTATGAGATATTGCAATTAACTTTTGTTTGATATTAATAAATATACGTTGTATTTAATGTGTTTGCTTAGTGTTATGTATTTACACAGTACAGTTGATCACAATTTTAGTAATAAATATTGATTTCATATAATGGGCAGAAGAAATACACACACACATACATATATATACACATATATACGTATATATACATACATACACACACATCAACTCAAATTTCAACAAAAATTTCAACAACAAAAAAACGAGAAAACATACTTCTACAATCATTTAATTTGGAGTAAAGTGATTTATTTAGATTCACTAGTATATCTCATTAGATTTGAGTATTGTATATGTAGTATAAAATCAATTATTGGATGTATGAGATATCATAAGGAACAATCTAAATCAAAAGGGAAAATGTCACCTGAGATTTACATGCATATTTTTTCAAAAATGCAACAAAAATAAAACTCATACGAGCTTTTATGCATAAAAGAATCATCCAGTTTCATACAGGGGACTGGTACTCTGAATCAGTCAATTTATCCAAACAAAAATATCACACTTGAAATTATTCAATCACAGGAGATTCTCAAGCACCATCAAAGACGCAAACAAGTTGCAATATATTTCAAAGCTTCACAACTCAAAGAGCTATCAGATATCAAAAACGAAAGTAAGAAAACAATTTTTTTTAATTTATTATTCCTTCTTGCAATACTACATCCGATCCAAGGTTGTAAAAATCGTTAGGCGAAAGTACAAAATAGAGATTAATCGTTTAGGTGGAGATTAATCGAGGATTAGTTGAAGTTAGAAATTTTTGAAAACTCGTGTATTTAGGATAAAATATAAGTATTTTGTTTAGTGCCAATTGATATATATTGAAATTTTAGGATTTTGGCTTAGAAGGCAAGATCATCTAAATCTAGGATACTGCGGCTTATACATGCCAACCTTAAATACTGCATAACAAGTACCTAAATACATATTTAAATTCTTACATGAGACGGTAAATCTTGTTTAAGCAGACCTAGCTGAATCGTTAGGTGGTAAGCGTCCCTTAAGCCTAGTCGAGGCTTAGGTGGAGGCTTAAAAGGATTTTACCATAGTGTTTTGATCGTACAATTTTCTCTTGCATCGCATATTCAACATTCGAAAATTTACATCATCATGTCATCCTGGTATTTGCTCATCGAGACAACATCAAAGCAAACTCGAACCTCAAACAACGAGACTTCATCAACATCAGACTTGAGGCAGAACAAACCAAACCAAAACCAAATATTCAAAACTACAGGCAGTGATGTTCTGATCTTCCAGATACTCAAAATCAAACAATCTCCTCCAGTAGCATACCATCTCAACCTCAACTTATATGCAACATCTTTACTACCGCATCATGACCACAAACCAACCATTCCAAATTTAACGATGCAATGCAAGCACAAGAAAGTATTCAGGTATAATATATCACATCGACCTTATAAAGCATCACCAGAATAAGAGAGCATTTTTGACTTCAGGCACGATATCATACAAAAAATCGCGTTTCCAGAACTATTCTTGAGAAGAGCAGTCGAGCATCGAACATCATCGGCGAGCAACATCAGTTCCAGGCGATGGCTGCTTCAAGTATCGTGGTTTCAAATCTCAGCAACTCGAGCACTCAAGAGCTTCATACTAGATCTCTAAACTTCAATTGCTGGCGATCTAGTATGAATACGAAGATCTTAGTCTTCAGCAGTGAGCAAGGATTCAATCATGGTTTGAGATTCCGTTCGGCATGATGGAAATCCGGTCGTTCCGGTCCGGTTCCGACAGTGACCGGGACGGAAATCAATATAAATTCCGGTTCAAGATGTTTGCAATAAGAAAATGGGTTAAATTTAAAAAAAGCAAGGAAGGAAGAGAAATCAGTTAATTGCATAAATGAAAGTCAAAATAAATAAACAGAGATCATTGTAATAAACAAAAGAAAAAGAAAAATTCACTTTGTTTATCGAATAAGATGCGTATGTTGAGAAAATAAATTGATGAACAAAAAGAAGCCGTTGAGCGAAGGAAATGAGAAAGAAGTGACGAGCGGCGAGCAGAAGTGATGAGCGGCGAGCATAAATTTTATTTTTTGACTTTATTTTTTAATCTAGGGTTAAGAAAGATGAAGAGAGAAGCGTGATTGAACTAAGTGGATCGAGCACAAAAGTGTGTGACACAGAACCCCCTTCATGCCAATAGCAGCTTTTGGGCTGGGCTTTTGGACTTGTTTTGAGTTAATGGTAATTTGTGTAGAATAAATTGTAAAAACAATTACATGATTGAATTAATTTAAATTAATAAATTGTGTAAAATAATTTGTATTCTTAATTTTTTGATTATTAAACAATGCATGTAAACATAGTTCAAAGAATGTACCATAATCTATGTTAGTACGGGGCATTTATTAGTGTATTTAGTTATTTATATGTTAAAAAATGCCGGAATTTGCAAACCGAAATTAAAACGGAATTCTCGGAATTTCCGAATTGGAACCGAAATTTTAGAAATTACCAATGACCGAAACGGAAACGGAAAGCGTTATTTTAAACCTTGGATTCAATGGATATTTGACCTGGTCAACATTGTTTTAGAGGGATTGTAGGATCTAGATTAACTCTAGAGTGGGGGGGTGAATAGGGTTATAGCAAATTTTCTCGAATTAAACACACAAACAAACTGCAGAGAAGTAAATATGCTGAAAAGTAAATCACACACAAAATTTACCCAGCTTCGGCAACCCCTTCCTACTGCTGCATTCCCAGATTTCTATTAGGATTAAACAGTATCCCGCTTACAAACACTCTAACAGACTCGCACACCTTGCTCCGCCTATAGAGTTTCGTAAACTCGCACACCCTACTCACTGAACTAACCCTAACTAGACAATCTGACACTACCTAAACCCTAGGTGGTGATTTACCCTGATTTTGTTTGAAAAATACAAACTTAAAAAAGCTAAAACCCAAAGAAAATCAAGAGCAAAAAATTAAATTGGAATTCAAAACTATTTTTGCTCTCAAAATAATAACCCGGCCCACAAATGAAATTAAATAATTAAAATAAGGCCCGGCCCTCCTTTTTTATTTTCTAAAACTTCGGCCCGCTTGTGTTATCTTCGATCCCCTTTGATTTTCAGCCTGATTTCATATCTCTGCCCGTTCCTTTTATCTGATGGCGATTAGAAACTAGGGCTTCGGCTCTGTGGCGATTTTCTGTTGCTCTGATTAGGCTTTGGCTCGTTCTTCTGTGAAATTGAATTAGAGCTTCGTCTTCTCTCTGGCGATTCTGGAATTATGAGCTTCGGCTCCTCTTTGCTTGATTTTGGAATTAGGGATTTTGCTATCGAAGAACCTGATTGATTGTTGATCGATTACAATTGATCTTCTGATTTGCATCGGCAATTGACCGTCTCTTCACTCTGCTCACGGTTCCTTCGATGATCGAGTTTGATCTTGCTCCGGTATGTAATTTGTGCTTTTGCTTCTTCTGATTTTTCGTACTTGAACTCGATCGATAAATGTCAGTGATGATTGGGTTTTTGCTCTGTACTTCACTTGCCCACGGTAGATGATGAATTTGGGTTGTTTATATAGGGTTCTGATTTGATTGTCTTGATCACCACGTTGTTTATACTTTCCGTTTTTACACCTTGATATTTTAGGAAAGTACGTTGTTCACACGGTATTGATTTTACAACGTTCGATTCTTTGAATTGATACAGTCGAACCTTTTCTTTGAATTTATTTTATATCTGGAACTTTCCTAATTATAAATTCTGACTTTTTCAACTTGATCACGGCTTTGACAATTTCATTGTGGATCACGACTTTGACTTTTTCACTGTTGATCACGACTTTGACTTCACTGCTGTATATATGTAATCTGTTGTAGACTTGAACATAGTTCATCATCATGCAGTTTCATTGATGATGCTCTGTCCAGTTTTGATTTTTGTGTTCATGTATAAAGTTGCTTGTGTTTCCCTGTGCATTCTGTAGCCTGTAGTTATGTTTGCTAGTTCCTTGGTCATTTCCAGTTGCTTGTAGTCTGGTATCTGATCATTCGTATTAGTGCAGTTTTTATTGCTATTGCATTTCTTTGCTTGTTGTCTCATTGCACTTGTCATTGATTCATGTGTAGCTTGCAGTTTAAACTATGTTCTGAAGTGTAGCTTCTGTCTTTGATTTTCACTGTTATATGTGCACTATTGTTCTTGAACCTGGTCTGTGATATTGTTGGTCTAATGGTGCACCACTTCATATATGCACTTGATTACACATGCCTGGATTTGATATTGTTGCAGTTGCTTTACTTTCTCCAGTTCACTGTATTGCATTCCTTTGGTCTTTGAAGTGTTGATTATCTGTAGCTTCACTTGAGTTTTCTGATGCATTGCCTTGTATGGTTTTGCACATCTAGTCTTGTCATTTAAGTTACTGTGGTTATGCTTCATGTACAGTTTCATTTGCATGTTGGACTAACTTGAGTTGGTTCATGTTTTAGTTATGAACTGTTGACTTTGAGCTACTTTAGTCACTTGAGTCTATTGCCTTCACCTGTTATGTCTACTGAACTAGTCTGAACTTCACTTGAGCATGTGTATCTGTGATGTTGAACTATGCTTGTGTTCACTTGCATCTGAGATGTTGAATCTATACTTTGAGTTTGCATTTCTTCACTTGATATTGTTGTGCACTAATGTACTTGCACAGTTTTATTGTTGCAGTGATACTCTGAATTTTGGTCAAGGCCATTTGCACTTGTGTTGAATCTAATTTTGATTTGACCTTGTGCACTCGAGTTGGCGAGGCAGTGCACACGTGTATACGTGTGTACTGCAGCCACTTGTAATTTCCTGTCCCTGATATGAATACTGATATGCACAGATATTACACAATCAAAGATGATGACGATAACCCATATATCTGAGACAGCTTTAAAAAATAAATTTTATATTTTTGCAAATCAAATTTGTTTCTTTTCAGATTACTGCTGTAGTTTTTAATTATACAGGTACACAGGAGACAAGACAAATACTGGAGCTGGACAATGCAGATGCAGAAGACTGAGTGTATGAGTGATGTAGTGAGGACAGAACTGTAACAATGAATTGTATGAATGAGAGAGAACTGTAAATATGAAATCAGTGTAATGTATGAAATTATGAAATGTAAAAATCAGTGTATAAACTGAAAACATTGTACTGAATCAAATATTCTATTGAATAAAATACTGATTGAATTTGTTAAATTCTGTGCAACAGTATTATTACTCAAAATGAATATTTATTCCTGTATGTGTATAATCTGCAAACACATCTATAATTCGATATATATGTTTGTTATCATCAAACACTAAACACACATCAGACAATCTCTCCCTTTTGATGATGACAAACATATATGTTAAAGATTTTGAAATTCTAGTAAATGTGTTTAATCATGAAATATTTAGCTCCCCCTATATGTATGCTCCCCCTACAACTGAGACCACTCCTATTTAGAAGATTTAGGAAATTACAGAAGAATAAAAGAATTATAGAAAAATAACTAACAGCATTTAACAAATTTGGTGTAGTATTCCAAAAATACTTATTTTCTTATCAAAATCTCTTTCTTTTCCCCCTTTTGTTATCATCAAAAGACT
Source organism: Allium fistulosum (assembly GCA_030737815.1). NCBI lineage: Eukaryota > Viridiplantae > Streptophyta > Magnoliopsida > Asparagales > Amaryllidaceae > Allium > Allium fistulosum. The sequence goes on along the minus strand of CM060906.1, from coordinate 1,131,676,109 downwards.
GACAAAAAATAATGAAACAGTAGGGGAAAACAAATGGAAAAAACAAGGAAAAACCATAATATATCATAACAAGATAACAATTTCCACATTTTAGAGAATGGATCGATGATTTGGTTTTTATATAATGAGAAGAGGGATGTTTTATTTTATTTATTATAATTTTAAAAAAAATTGACATTTAAACACAAAAAAATAAGTACTTACTAACCACGCATAACCATAAGGACTTTTAAATGGGATTAGCAGTTACTCATTAGTTATCAAGCTCCATCCATGCATAACCATAAGGACTTTTAAATGAGAATGGAGTAATGATAACCTCACATGATCCATCCATGCATAACCATAAGGACTTTTAAATGAGAATGGATGCATGAGAAATATTTTTAAATTTTTTCTTTATTTTTCCCTTTTTTTTTAATTTAAAAAGTGATTCACTCTTCTCATTTTTCAAAACCATTATGAATGATAGAAAGATGGTAGAAATAGAAATGGTCGTGGAATAAGTTACCAAATTAATCATATTATGAAATTTCATAAACCAAACGTATTTCCACTACTGAGTACCATATTCGAATCAATCTTTGAATGATATCCAAAACAGGTTTGAATTCTAGAAATTGAAGTCGAAAATAAATATCCAAGAATATTTCAACCAAAAATTGAAAACTGATTAGTCAATTTCCATAATCCCCAAATCCAAACGTAATCTGGAAAATCTGTCTTCGGGGAGGGGTTTTGTGAAAATATCAGCAAGTTGATTCTCAGTTAAAATGAATTCAATGCAAATGTCTTCCCTAGCAATGTGATCTCTAAGAAAGTGGTGTCTCACATCAATGTGTTTCGTGCGTGAATGATGAACAGGATTATTAGACAAGTCTATTGCACTTTTACTATCACATTTTAATGGAACTTGTTTATAAACTAAGCCAAAATCAGAGAGAGTTTGCATCATCCATAAAATTTGAGCACAACAACTTCCTAATGCAATATATTCTGCTTCAGTGGTGGATAATGCAACACAATTTTGTTTTCGACTAGACCATGAAACTAATGAATGTCCTAGCATAAAACATGTCCCACTAGTACTTTTCCTGTCAACCAATGAACCCGCATAATCAGCATCAGAAAAACCAACTAAATCAAAATTTTCACAAGAAGGATACCATAGTCCAAATTTGTGTGTGTGTGAAAGATATCTTAAAATTCGTTTAGTGGCTTTCAAATGAGGTTCTTTAGGGTTAGATTGAAAACGTGCACACAAACACACAGAAAACATAATATCAGGTCTAGAAGCAGTAAGATAGAGAAGTGAATCGATTATCCCTCGATATTTCTTCTGATCAACAGCAACTCCTTTCTCGTCCTTATCCAATTTTGTTGATGGGCTCATAGGAGTTTTCATCGGTTTAGAGTTCTCAACTCCAAATTTCTTCAACAGTTCCAATACACTTTTATAGCATGAGTACTTAATAATCAATCAACATCATAATTTGACCAAACAGATTAATTTCAAGAAAAATGGTTGATCAATTTTTAAGCACAAGTCAAAGTCATAGATAAGAATAAATCATGTAAGATCACAGTAAGTTAGAATCTGTCAACCATCATAATTATCTCGAGTAATTCTATTAAAAGATGATTGGTTAATAAAAAAATCAGAATTAACACCATCAATCATAATTGGCTGATTTAATTCAGATTATGGTGCAGATTCTTACCAGTTATCTATCGTTTGAAAATAAATACAACTACCTGTTTTACTTGTACGATAATCTTTCGTTGTTTGCCTATAGTGAATCTGTCACCTTTATACTAGGCTAAGGAACGTTGATTTGTCGCCCGTTGTGTATCTGGAACAGCCAGAATCCAGATAACACTAATGTTGTTCCTTAGCCTGCCACCACACCTACACGGTTAAAGATTTATGTGACCTATTTGTTTTTATAGGTCCATGGTTGTTAGTGGCAGAATAATTGTGAATAAACAATCCTTTTGGAACCCAAACTTGTTTTGTCCTTTCATTCTTGTTCCAATAGACATGAAATTTGTTGGTAGAATTTTTAGGAACCCAAACTTGTATAAATTTTGTGTTCTTGTTGCTATGACTACAATTTTCAACATGATGTCCAATTATTTTACATTTAGTGAAAAAACCCTTACCTTTTGCACTTTCATCAACTTGTGATTTTCCAAAACCTAGTCCTTTTCTGTTGTTAGCAAACAGTTGATTTCCTAACAACATGTTGAATGATATTTCTCCTCTAGAAAAGTTATTCAGTGATTTCTCAAGATCTTGGACTTTGGTTTCAGTGTTGTGTTTTCAGTCACAAGTGAGGTGCATCTATTTATAAAATCCTTTTTCCTAGTCTCAATGGTTTCCTTTAGATTAAAGTTTTCTTTCTCAAGATCCTCAAAATTATTCTTCAGTTTTGATAATTCTGAATCTAAAATTTTACAGTTTTTACATTCTAGGTTTTGAATTTTTTCAAGTTCAGATTCTAACCTAAAATTTTCATGAGCAAGTTTTCTTCTATGAGATTTCAGTTTTTCAATTTTAGAATCAAGAGCATCGACTGTTTTAGTAAGATCAAGGCACATAAAGACAAGTTCTTTATAAGAATAGTTCTTTACCTCACTAGATTCCTCTGAGCTTGCTTCTGAATCTGATCTTGATTCCTCTGAGCTTGCTTCTGAATTTGATCTTGCCGTAAGACACAAGTTAGCCTCCTCTGAGCTATCAGTTGAAACTTCCTCTCCTTCCTCATCATCCCAAGTCGCTGCGAAGGCTTTTTTCTTCTTTTTCTTTCCCTTGTTGTTTTTGAGAAGTGGGAAATTTTGTTTGAAGTGACCAGGCTTGTTGCAGTTATAGCAGGTTAATTCATTTTCTGAATTGTCAGAATCTTTTGACCTATAACCATTCGTTTTCTTCTTGCGTGGCCTGAACCTCGACAATTTTCTAAGATTATTGACAGCCATTGCAAGTTCTTCAATTGGATCTTCTTCATCGCTCTCTTCTCTGCTCTTTAAGGCAATCGTCTTCTTCTTTGATTCGGAATTGATGCGTTCCTCCTTTGCTTTTAACTCAAGCTCATACGTCATCAGATTTCCGATCAAATCCTCCATGCTCAGATTACTTAAAATCTTTTGATTCTTGTATTGCCGTGACTTTTGCCTCAAAGTTCATCGGTAAGACTCGTAGTATCTTCCTCACTAGCTCTACCTCAGAGAATACCTTTCCAAGCGCTCTAGCATTGTACACCAAGGTTGAGAAGCGTCCAAACATATCCTTTATGCTCTCGCCTTTGTCCATCACGAAGTTCTCGTATTCATTGCTGAACAGGGCTAGACGAGACTCCTTGACTTGAGAAGTTCCTTCATGTGTCACCTCCAAAGTATGCCAAATTTTCTGTGCTGTTTTACAATGAGAAATTCTATTAAATTCGGTTTTATCAAGAGCACAGATTAAAGCATTCATGGCTTTAGCATTTTTGGTTTTCAATTTCTTATCGTTAGCATCCCACCTCTCCTTAGGTTTAGGAATCTCAGTATCACCAATAGTTATAGTGGGAGGTGTATAGCCAGTTTCAATAATATCCCAAACATCATAATCAACAGAACTAAGATAAATACTCATCCTAACTTTCCAGTAAGCATAATCATTCCCATTAAACATTGGTGGCCTAGCAATAGATTTCCCCTCAGAAAAAGCATTATTTGATGGATTCATGACTCTAGAGTTAAAGAAAAAATTACCTCGCTCTGATACCACTTGTAGGATCTAGATTAACCCTAGAGGGGGGGTGAATAGGGTTATAGAAAATTTTCTCGAATTAAACACACAAACAAACTGCAGAGAAGTAAATATGCTGAAAAGTAAATCACACACAAAATTTACCCAGCTTCGGCAACCCCTGCCTACTGCTGCATTCCCAGATTTCTATCAGGATTAAACAGTATCCCGCTTACAAACACTCTAACAGACTCGCACACCCTGCTCCGCCTATAGAGTTTCGTAAACTCGCACACCCTGCTCACTGAACTAACCCTAACTAGACAATCTGACACTACCTAAACCCTAGGTGGTGATTTACCCTGATTTTGTTTGAAAAATACAAACTTAAAAAAAGCTAAAACCCAAAGAAAATCAAGAGCAAAAAATTAAATTGGAATTCAAAACTATTTTTGCTCTCAAAATAATAACCCGGCCCACAAATGAAATTAAATAATTAAAATAAGGCCCGGCCCTCCTTTTTTATTTTCTAAAACTTCGGCCCGCTTGTGTTATCTTCGATCCCCTTTGATTTTCAGCCTGATTTCATATCTCTGCCCGATCCTTTTATCTGATGGCGATTAGAAACTAGGGCTTCGACTCTGTGGCGATTTTTTGTTGCTCTGATTAGGCTTTGGCTCGTTCTTCTGTGAAATTGAATTAGAGCTTCGTCTTCTCTCTGGCGATTCTGGAATTATGAGCTTCGGCTCCTCTTTGCTTGATTTTGGAATTAGGGCTTTTGTTATCGAAGAACCTGATTGATTGTTGATCGATTACAATTGATCTTTGGATTTGCGTCGACAATTGACCGTCTCTTCACTCTGCTCACGGTTCCTTCGATGATCGAGTTCGATCTTGCTCCGGTATGTAATTTGTGCTTTTGCTTCTTCTGATTTTTCGTACTTGAACTCGATCGATAAATGTCAGTGATGATTGGGTTTTTACTCTGTACTTCACTTGCCCATGGTCGATGATGAATTTGGGTTGTTTATATAGGGTTCTGATTTGATTGTCTTAATCACCACGTTGTTTATACTTTCCGTTTTTACACCTTGATATTTTGGGAAAGTACGTTGTTCACATGGTATTGATTTTACAACGTTCGAATTTTTGAATTGATACAGTCGAACCTTTTCTTTGAATTTATTTTATATCTGGAACTTTCCTAATTATAAATTCTGACTTTTTCAACTTGATCACGGCTTTGACAATTTCACTGTGGATCACGACTTTGACTTTTTCACTGTTGATCACGACTTTGACTTCACTGTTGTATATATGTAATCTGTTGTATACTTGAACATAGTTCATCATCATGCAGTTTCATTGATGATGCTCTGTCCAGTTTTGATTTTTGTGTTCATGTATAAAGTTGCTTGTGTTTCCCTGTGCATTCTGTAGCCTGTAGTTATGTTGCTAGTTCCTTGGTCATTTCAAGTTGCTTGTAGTCTGGTATCTGATCATTCGTATCAGTGCAGTTTTTATTGCTATTGCATTTCTTTGCTTGTTGTCTCGTTGCACTTGTCATTGATTCATGTGTAGCTTGCAGTTTAAACTATGATCTGAAGTGTAGCTTCTGTCTTTGATTTTCACTGTTATATGTGCACTATTGTTCTTGAACCTGGTCTGTGATATTGTTGGTCTAATGGTGCACCACTTCATATATGCACTTGATTACACATGCCTGGATTTGATATTGTTGCAGTTGCTTTACTTTCTCCAATTCATTGTATTGCATTCCTTTGGTCTTTGAAGTGTTGATTATCTGTAGCTTCACTTGAGTTTTCTGATGCTTTGCCGTGTATGGTTTTGCACATCTAGTCTTGTCATTTGAGTTACTGTGGTTATGCTTCATGTACAGTTTCATTTGCATGTTGGACTAACTTGAGTTGGTTCATGTTTTAGTTATGAACTGTTGACTTTGAGCTACGTTAGTCACTTGAGTCTGTTGCCTTCACCTGTTATGTCTACTGAACTAGTCTGAACTTCACTTGAGCATGTGTATCTGTGATGTTGAACTATGCTTGTGTTCACTTGCATCTGAGATGTTGAATCTATACTTTGAGTCTGCATTTCTTCACTTGATATTGTTGTGCACTAATGTACTTGCACAGTTTTATTGTTGCAGTGATACTCTGAATTTTGGTCAAGGCCATTTGCACTTGTGTTGAATCTGATTTTGATTTGACCTCGTGCACTCGAGTTGGTGAGGCAGTGCACACGTGTATACGTGTGTACTGCAGCCACTTGTAATTTCCTGTCCCTGATATGAATACTGATATGCACAGATATTACACAATCAAAGATGATGACGATAACCCATATATCTGAGACAGCTTTAAAAAATAAATTTTATATTTTTGCAAATCAAATTTGTTTCTTTTCAGATTACTGCTGTAGTTTTTAATTATACAGGTACACAGGAGACAAGACAAATACTGGAGCTGGACAATGCAGATGCAGAAGACTGAGTGTATAAGTGATGTAGTGAGGACAGAACTGTAACAATGAATTGTATGAATGAGAGTGAACTGTAAATATGAAATCAGTGTAATGTATGAAATTATGAAATGTAAAAATCAGTGTATGAACTGAAAACATTGTACTGAATAAAATATTCTATTGAATAAAATACTGATTGAATTTGTTAAATTCTGTGCAATAGTATTATTACTCAAAATGAATATTTATTCCTGTATGTGTATAATCTGCAAACGCATCTATAATTCGATATATATGTTTGTTATCATCAAACACTAAACACACATCAAACGGGGATAACTTTTTTCTTTCAAAAATGCCCTTCAGTGTTTATTATTTACAGGATATTATTTTTAAAATAATAGCATTTTTATTAGTATTATATTTTTTTTGTTTTTGTTTTTAAAAAAAAATTGGACTATAGATTTTCTAGGATTGAACTGTAAATTTTATAGTTCAGGGATTGTTAATTTGGAATAAATCTGTTTAGTTTTGAAATTTTAAATGCTTTATTAAACCTCCTCTAGGTATATTGCACAATGCTGACAATGGTCAACTTTGGTTGACGGGAATTTAGAAACCTGCATTTCGGATCCAAGTACAACCAGGCTTTATAAGAAAGTTTAATGTGTACTCATCAATAATCCTGATAACTTCGTCCGTATTAATTTGCTTTTCCAAACAGTAGTCTCGCTCGATCCAAAGAGGTGTGTAATAGATTCAATACAACTATTTGGATCAACACCAATGGTTGGAGGGAATGATAATACGAAGCTTCATGAGATTAAGGTCGAGGGGTAGGTGAAAGTATACGTATGGATTAAATATGGTTTAAGTAAGTTAGCTAATTTCAGTTAGGGGTGGCAATTAGACCCGATCCGATGGACTTGGACCCGACTCGACGGATGTCGATTCTAGACGTGTCGGATTTTTTCGGATTCAAACTATACATTTTAAAAATCTAGACCCAACGTGATCCGAGCTACGGTTCAGGTCGAATAGCGTTGGTTCGAATCGGGTTGAGTAATAATATTTAAAATGCATACATTTCATTATTTTCTGTCAGGTCTTTTAGCTCGAGTTTAACCAGGTCTTTATCGTATTTTTCATTATCCAGACCCGACCCGACCGGAGATCCATAGGGTTCGGATTCGGATCTTCTTGGGTCTGTTTGGTTCGTATTAGCGGTTCTAGGTTCTAATTACTGGCCTTAATTTCAGTACGGGTCTGCTGTTTTTTCTTCAAGTAATGTATCTTCTGTTTTCCTACATCTAAGGGCGGCTGTCTATCGTGTATCAGGTTAGGTCTGTCAATGGTGTGAGTTTTGGCTCAAGCCCGTCCTACTAATACGGGTACGAGTATAGCTACACCTACCCAAGTCCAAGTTTAGGGCCTGATTAATATTTGATCATTACAAAAAAAATAAGTCTATATATTATTTGTGCACTGTTTCTTTTGTCTAAATGTAGAAATTTTTACATACTTTCATTTGTCGTACGTTTAAGGCAGGTATGATGATTATGGCTTCAATATTTAAATTGAGTATACAGTTTTTGCATTGGATTTAAAAAGCTTGACGGGTGGATAACGAGTTTGAAATATCAGCGGATTCTGACCGAGCTCATGTTTTGATTTTAATAAACAGACCCGGATCCGGACTCTAAGCTATTCGGACCGAAGCCGACCCGTCGACAGCTGTTATCAATACATATCAACCACTCAACATTAAACATGACGTAACCCATGCATCAAAGGAATCTCGGTGTTTGATTTATTTTGTCAATCGGTCGAAATGTCCATATCAATGTATATCGATCAGCCCATAACACACATGCAACACATTTTCTCTACTCCTCCTTCCTAAGACGCTAAGATTAATGGATAAAGAAATCTTGTTCTTTGAAGAAGTTCACATTCCCGGGCAAAAGAAATTCGGTAACATCCTACTACCCACGATCATCACCCAAAACCCGTCAACGGAGCTCGAACTCAACCGGCTGACCGAAGCAATAGAAACCCAAAAAAACCGGTTCGAAGAGCCACTTGAAGCAAACGGCGCGGTTCTTTTAAGAGGATTCTCGGTTCGAACAGCGGCCGAGTTCAACAGCGTCGTAGATGCTTTTGGGTACGATGAGTTTGCCTACGTCGGTGGCAATGCGCCAAGAAGACACGTGGTGGGCCGGGTGTTTACGGCCAATGAAGCTCCGTCGGAGCAGAAGATTCATTTCCATCATGAACTTGCTCAGGTTCGGCAATCACCCTTTTTTGTTTCCATGCAGTTGGATGATGTCTAGATTCATTGCTATGTACAATTATTTGTTAAAAAAAGCCACTATCTTTTGTCATTTTGCAAAAAGACGTTTGTACTAAATTATATTATATTAATGGCGGATGAAGATCCATTCATAGAAACCAAAACTGACCAAAACACCAAAAACGGCGTCGTGTTTCCAGCAATAATCGGACCAAACCCATCAGTTATCATCAGCTTTCAACGGTTCGTACAGTCGATAAAACCTCATAAAACCCGATTTACGGATCTGCTCCACAAAACTGGTGCGATTCTATTTAGAGGTTTCCCGGTTCGAGCCGCGGCTGATTTCGACCGGGTCGTTGATGAGTTTGGGTTCGATGAGTTGCCTTATGTCGGAGGTGCTGCTCCGAGAAGCAACGTTTTGGGTCGGGTTTTTACTGCTAATGAGTCCCCGCCCGATCAAAAGATACCATTTCATCATGAAATGGCTCAGGTTGCAATACTGTTTTTGTTTTATCACTTGATCCCTCCTAAATTTGTTTTTGCATATTTGATTATTTGTGAAACTGGCAACACATTGAAATACATATGGAAAGGGTATGAATTCATGCAGGATCCCTCAACTGCGATCATTTCTCTAAATTTTTGTTACCAATCAGTTTGAGTATGTCAAATGTTAATGATGTGTAACTGAGTTCAACCAAAATTAAAATTATATTACACAAGAAAGTAAGAGCTTTGTTGCTTTAAATAAGAAATTAGGATTGTACACAGCCATTAGATTTAGCATAATTTAAATAAATAAAAGAACTCATTGCATTTAGTATTAATCTAATGGTTAGTACCATGAACCCTCACATAAAAGAATGCAGGAGTAACCTTATATACATTTCTACCATCGTTATTCTATGAAAGGTCTTTCAAATGGAGATATCCAGATTATATGGTTGGAATGTTGCATACAATTAGAGGTGATCATAATTCATATGATTGGTTAGTTTCATATTGTTACAAAATTTTAAAAATCAAATAAAACCAAAGAGCAATTAAAATGAATCTGAACAAAATGAACCGACTGAAATCAAACCAAAATAAACTTACTCGGTTAAGTTGATTAAATATTAAATCAAATTACTAATTTGAAATAATTTGATATGTTGAAAATAAAACCTTGTTAGCATCTAGAACTAGTATGAACATCAATTGCTTTTCATTTTTTGTCACCTTAACCATTAACTATGAACTCAGGTCATAACAAATGTAACGTGTACCATACATGCATATTTAAACCTAAGATACAATGTAAATAGTCATAGAACCAAACTCTGGTTTTAAACTTTGAGAGAGTATGCACTTAACCCGCAACACACACTACATATCAAAAGCTTAACATGCACAACTTTCATTAATTTGACTGTAGCAAATGAAAATGTTATTTATCGCTCGATATTCAATATTAAAATTGTTTATGTGGTATTTCGGTTTAATTTTTTTATGCATCGAAAATTGGACCGATAACAATAGTTCCTCAACCAGATTCAAATCAAAGTTATTTGAAGTCAAATCTTGTTACATATTGAGTTTCAGTTTTATAGATTAAAGCAGTTTAAACCAATCTATTTTCTTAGAAAAGTTCTTATTAACTCCAAAGTCGTCAATAGACTCCAAAACACACTTTTTTTTCTTAAATTTTATTTTAGTTACTGGCACCCGCCACCTATTTTTATAGGTGTATTAGGTATTTAACAGCTTGCCAATAATTTTGATGTATGTGTTATATGTATTAGTAGTGCCGGCCCTTGGATAAAACAATTATCAACTGTCTAGGATAACCTTCAGAAAGAGCAACCTCCATTCTTAAATATTAAAATATTGAATTTTTTTACAGTAGCTTAATGAAGCGAATAATGGTTTATTGATTATAATTTTGCACTTTTAGAGAAGTTCAAACCTAGATGGTTTTTTATATCTATCACACTTTATATTAGGCTCAGATATGACCATTATTTTCTGCGATTAGAAGCAACGTAGAAACTATTCGTCTGGGGCAACATAAATTACAAGACCGGCCATGCCTTAAGAATGTATTTAGCATGGCTATGGACTAATTCAACATGAAAAAGTTGTTCGCTTTTCTTGAAGTTGTGTTAATATAACTAGCATTTTCAAATTTTCTTAGTATGGGATATGGTTTAATGACTGCAATTAGCAAACTGAATTATATGGGATATATTACAATCACTTGCATCGATTTGCATATTTGTTTTTGTGTATTTGATGTATTTTGTGTATTTGATGTATTAGAATATGGAGAAAATGACGTACAAGATGGAGTTATTCGTCACCAATTTTTTTTAGTTGTAGTATACATTGAATAGCTTGCAAGTAATTTTGATGCATTTGTGTATCCAATGTGTTTAGCATGGCCGTGGACAAATTTAAGTTGAAAAAGTTATGCATTTGTAATGTGTATCCAATGTGTTTAGCATGGCCGTGGACAAATTTAAGTCGAAAAAGTTGTTCTTTTGTCCAGAAAGGTGTGTTCATAAAACTTGCTTTTTGATTTTTTTGCTTTTTTGGAAGTATGGGATATGGTTTAATGACTACACTCATGTGTAGCTGAACTCTATAGGCTGCATGAAAGGGACACACATCACAAGCCTCAACCTTTAATTTGTTTTCATGTATTTAATGTATTACAGTATGGAGAAAAGGTTGTCACATTCCTAATTTAATATTTTGAAGAAAATGATAAACAGGTACCCAAATTTCCATCAAAATTATTCTTCTTCTGCGAGGAGGAGCCAAGAAGTGGTGGAGAAACTCCAATAGTTCTAAGCCATCATATTTACAATATAATGAAAGACAAGTACCCAGAATTTGTTGCAAAATTAGAACAAGTTGGTCTGATTTATGTGAGAATACTAGGCGAAGAGGACGATCCTTCTTCTCCTATTGGTCGAGGATGGCATTCTACATTCCTTACCAAAGACAAAAGCATTGCAGAAGAAAGGTACATCATTAAGTGCTACTAGTAGTAGTGTGATGTTTCGACCATCTCTTTCTACAACATTGAAAAGTGTTTATGCTAAATCTGCTTGCATCTATAAGTAAGTAGTCCATTGGTTGTCATGATGCTATTGTTTACCCTTGAAATCATCATCATCAACATCATTATCTTTCTAGTACGCGAGGCTTATGCTTGAGCGAGATTTGAGGTAGGCAAGTTTTACGCATTATTACCCCAATGACCGAAGAGATTAATTCCGAAACTTGATTAACAAACCAAACGTCCAGAAAAACCAAATCTAACGATGCATGAATAAAGATCACAGATTTAGCACAAACACTTTTCTTTTACTTATGTAACATATTAAAATAAAAATTCACAGGGCAGCTAAACTAGGAATGAAGCTAGAATGGCTGAAAAACGGCGTTAAAACGATAATGGGACCTATTCCCGCCATCAAATATGACGAAACTCGAGGCCGTAAGATATGGTTCAACAGCATGGTAGCTGCTTATACAGGGTGGAAAGACTCTAGAAATGACCCTAGAAAAGCAGTTACTTTTGGAGATGGAACCCCTTTGCCTTGTGAAATTATAGAAGACTGCTTAAAAGTACTCGATGAAGAGTCGGTTGCCATACCTTGGAAGCAAGGCGACATTCTTTTGATCGATAATTTGGCTGTGATGCATTCACGAAAGTCTTTTGAGCCTCCTCGTCGAATTCTTGCTTCCCTTTGTGTATAATTTTATTTTTAATGTGTGTATATTGATAATGGAGTTGTTGTTTAAGGTTGTAAAATAGTTTGATGAAACATATCTTGTTGTGTTAATATTTTGTCTGCGGTAAAAATGCTGTACTTCATAAATAGAAAGGGCTGATAGTAAGTATGTTTGTAACAGATGTTATATATATATATATATATATATATATATATATATATATATATATATATATATATAGTTTCATCCAAATGGCTGTTTATGTTTGTGCGTCTACTGAAGAAAATGGTACGTATTGCCCTGGTGGTTGGCAAATGCAGTCTTTTCTATTATCGTTTCTATCGAATATTCGCATTGATCAAGTCCGTTCTGAACAGATTGATCATATGCCCGTGTACTCATTTAAGTATTACTTCACTGATTGGGGTTTCGTAAATCATTGCGACTACTATGTTATTACTTTTGTTGTTGTCTCAAATTTAATGTAAATTAAGTTTCTATTTAAAAAAAATAGAAAACAACATTAACAAAATGTGAGTTGGATCCACTCCTCATTTTCAAGTTTTGATGCGCTAAAAATCTTCCTTTAAAACATTTTCTAAATTACATTTCAAGTTTTTTTGTTTTTGTTTTGTTATTTACAAAAACTAAACCTAATATTAATTGCATGTTTCTACGATCAATTTATTTTTTAAAACTGCAAATATTTGCATTTTAAATAGCAATTTTTTCACTTAAACGGTAAATATTTGAACTTTTTGAAGATGAAAATATTTATATTTCAGTTGAAACTAAAAACATAAGCATTCTTTTAAATTTGTTTTTGATAAGGAATGATCTCGTATTCTAAAATTTAAAGACCATGTTTTACAAAATTTCTTAAAAAATTTCTTTTCGCTTTTCGTATGTATGATTTTGTTTAAATGCGTTTCTAATCCGATATCATTTTGTATAATTATAAAATTTTATATAATTCTTGCAAAACTTAAAGAAAAGCGCAATGTCTTTGAAAATAAGAAAATTGTTTCAATTAAAACACATAAAAAATAAATTAACTAATCACCGAGTTTCAAAATTAGCCTAAAATACAAATTATCCTTCAAAATCAATGAAAAAGATATATATTTCATTTTCATGATGGTTTCTTGTTAATATCTTAGTTATTGATTTTGATGATAACAAACTTAAAAACAATAATACATTCATATAAAATATGGATATTAATGTTTCGCCAAGTTATATAGTATATAGTGCAGCATATTATCCAGATATTGATTCGAAAACTGCACAGTATAGAGACTCAAGAAATGAACATGAAGACTCATGAATATGAAGATCTCAAGACTACAATAAAGTTTATAGTCATAGAATATTGTTAAAGTCCATGGTAGCAATCTTTGATCTCTAATTTCTCATTTTCTAATTCTTTGTATTTAAAACAAAATATATTTTTAAATATATTTAAAAATATTTTATAAAAGTCTTTTATTGTTTAAAATGTTTATAAATTATGTTTAAATTATTTTACAAAGTGTCAAAATATTTTACAAAGCATAAGGCCCCGTTTGGCTTTTGGCTTTTGGTTTTTAGTTTTTAGTTTTCATCTATACAAAAGCGCGTCTGTTGTATGTATCGTTGAAAAACAAATAATTTTGAAAAATGAAATTAACATGTAAAATAGAAAACAAGTTTATTTTGTTTTTCATGTTTCGAGAGATAACAAAAGCATGGAGAACAATACAACTCCTTTGTTGTCCGTTGGTCGTCGCAATGGCTAAGAATTATATATCTTCTTCTCTTATTTCTTGCTATTTCTTAGTGTAAGTTGAAAACACAAAACTCAAAATACAAAATGAAACCAAACGGGCTCTAAGGTTTTCAAAATATTTTAAAATAAACATGTTTTCAAAATACACTAGCATATGTCGACATATAGGTAGATCATATGTGTTTTTGAATTTAAACACAACTAGTTTTAAATGATGAACTTTTGGATCATATTTTTGGTTGAAAGTCTAGTGGAATTGACCTTTCCACTTTTCAAATTGATGTTCAAACCGTGAAGTTTTTCACTATCTTCACGAAAATGATGATAATTTTGAATTTAAACACAAAAATCTTCATCCAAAATCAAGACTTATGAATCTCATTTTACAACAAAGAATTATGCGAAGTCGGATAATTATAATAACCCAACTCAAAAGGTTTTTAAAGCTCTTTTTGCTATTTATAATCGCTACATCATAAATTGGACACAAGTCTTTTTAGATGGCTTTGTTCAAAAGAACATTTCTAGACATGAGAACACACTCTTTCATGGTGTGTATCTTACTATAATTTTCTTATATTTTGGTGTGGATCTAGAGGAGAAAAAATCATTGCTCAAAAAGTTTTCAACAAAGAAAATATATCTCTTATGCATAGTCCATCATTTTTTGAACCATACGACACTCTTCTCGAAAAGGAGCAAAGATTGGCAAGGGAAGAATAAGAACAAGATATTCAACAAAAAGAGGAGGAAGTAGGGGATGAAATGAAAGTGGAAGAAAAAGAAGAGGAGGATGAGGAGGAAGAAATGGATTTGTCTTTGGAAAGTTTCAGAAAACCATCCATCCCTACCAACAAAGAGATACTAAGGAATCGAGAGAAGCTTCTTAAAAATCCTTCTCTTATCCTAGTTTTCATGGGTTGACTAGAAACCTATTTGTAACTCCAATATCCTTCTCTTTTTCTAGTTTTCATGGGTTGACTAGAAACCTATTAACTTCTGTCAATATCTTAATCTGGATATAGTTTTCATGGGCTAACTACAAACCTATCGGCCCCTGCCAATATCAAATCATAGTTTTCATGGGCTAACTATGAACATGTCTTACTGACATCTTCATTTTTACATAGTTTTCATAGGCTTACTATGAACCTGTCTTACTGACATCTTTATTTTTACATAGTTTTCATGGGCTTACCATGAACCTTTTGGTCCCTTCCAATACCTTTTCCTATACACAGTTTTCATGGGCTTATTGTGAACCTATTGGCCCCTACCAATATCTTTAATTTATATTCACTACTTGTCAACCTAACTGGTTATTTTGCCCTTCTCCAAGGTACCGTTATAGGTTCATTACAATGTGAATAAATACATATATGAAGAAGAAAACATAATAACTTGGTTAATCCCTTTAACTTAGTAATCAAAGAAGACTTGTTCATAACTCCATTTCAAAATATTTTATTTATTTATATGCCATGATTTTCCTTTAAAAATGAGATTGGGTATTGTTTTGAAAACTAAGGCTTTTTAAACCTTCAAAACCTTGCTTTCGACCTCACTGAATAGCCTCTTTCGAAAGCATATAGATCTCTTTTCAAAATATTAGGCTCCTGCCTTTGGGAATAGTTTAAAACCTCTCTTTCGAAACCTTTTGAATGTAATAAAGTAATACTCATTATGTGTCACCCAAGCCTGCAAACGGTCGAAAAAATAAAAATGGCCTCCTGCTAACTCTGCTCTATACAGCGATTCTCTGATTTCTTTCTCCTATCTAACTCTCTTCTCTTGCTCGCTCTTGAGATCTCAAGCTGGGTGCGCTCTATAAGTGCCCGCGCGTCCTTCTCGGTGGTTTCTAGGGTTTAGCCTATGGAATTGGGGGTCTTTAAGCTCCGTGGTGATTTCGTGAGGTCATGTCCCTCATTCGCAAATATAGCTGCAGCCCTTTTGGATGTGGTGGTTCCTCTACTTTCGGTTTGCTTCTCTAGCAACTGTTTGGTAGATATTAGCGTCTACTCTCCAAGGGATTTCTCAGCTCTTGTTCGATTCAAGTTTTTAGATGTTGCTGGGAGTTTCATGGAGATTAATCAGTGCTGCTCGAATGCGTTGTGCTGTTCATTATATTCTGGGTCGAGGTTTTATTTTGCTGCTTCGCCAGAATTTAGGGCTTCCCATCCTAGCAGATCCGCTTCTCTCGAGAATCGGGATTTCACCACCCGATTTGAACCGAGGCTGATGTTTGGGGACGCGGTGGGTGGGAAGGCTTCGAATAAGTCTGGAATTTGCTTTGGCTCGTTTGCTGTTGATACCGTGTGTGATTATTCTGGCAACCTTGCTGATTGTGGTTTCAACACGAGTAACAAACGAGATTTCATCACTCGTTTTGCTCCTCGTCTGACTGTCAACGGAGCAGCAGCTGCCGATAGCTCGTTTGGGGCTACTTTCGCTTTTGGGTCTGTTGGCGATGTAGGCTATGCCTATGGTCAAGGGGATAAGGATTTGACCACTTTATCCCCTCGACCAGACCGGCAGCTGGGTGCTTTGCATGTTACTGGTTCTGATTTGTCTGGCAGTTTCTCTATGCCTTCTAGTGAGGTTCCTGATGTGTCATTGTCTGTAGGTGTTGGGCTGTCTTCTCACTTGGTTGTCGAAGATAAAGGGTTTTCCATCTCGCTCAGATCTCCACTAGTGTTGGCCCATACTCCAATCCAGCTGGTAAGTGATGCCATTTGCAGGCAGGTGATCTTTTCTCCTTCTATTTCCATTTTCGTAGATTATGCTGGATTGTCCGTTATTTACTGGTTGTTGGCCGATGGTATTGGTTTTTTGTGCATGAGCCTTGACACACTTAGGTGTGTGCTCCCTGACATTGCTGTCACGTCCCAGACTGGTGGTGTGTCAGGTCCCATTTGTTCTGATTTAATCGACTCGTCTGTCTTTGTCCTCTTGTCTTGCTTCCTGCATCAGAGACTTTGGCCTCTGTTTGTTTTGCAAGACTTCCTCTGCCGCATCGGTTGTGTCTATACCAGGCTGCTAGTATAGGTCGATCTGATGGGGTCCTCTTGTTGGGTTCTAGTGATGAGTCATTACAAGGCCTATTCTGTGTCGTCGGTGACTTTGTCTATTTATCGTATCCCTAGTTTGTCAGGCTACCGTTGGTCACTTCGGAGGTTACAACGGGCCTGTAGCGATTGGTTCGGGCGATCTCCCAGCTCTGGTCGCATAGTGGTCCCAGTTTCAGACCACTATTCGAACAACCTGGGTTATTGCCAGCCTTCATTGTTCTGCTCTGTTGTTCCCTCTGCTTGGTCCGACCCGCGTATCTTACCTGTATCGTGGGGCTGTTTTATTAGTGACAGTCCGGCTTTGGTAAGGTTCCCTCAACAACGTGGGAAGCGACTTGTTTGCTCCCCTACACTCTTCAGACCCTCTACAGTTTTCCCCCGCCTCGCTTTTCCCTCCCATTCGTCTCTCTCTCCTGTTCCATCGTCGGTTGCTTCGGTGTTATCTGTTTCTGGTTGCTCCTCCCCCTCCTTTTCCTTCCCCTCCTCGGCTCATCCTTGTCCTGCTGTTGACTGGTTTTTATAGCAGAATGGAATGCGCTTGGTCCGCCACCCCTCTCTCTTACGTTTTCCTTCTGATCTTACGGATCGCTTGGTTCCTTCTACCTCTCACTGCTCCTCGCCGTGCTCCCTTCCCTCTTCATCGTGCTCTCTGACCATTACCATTCCTCTTATGAGTAAGGCAGAAATTGCGCTCCTTAATGAGCGCCTTGATTGCATCTCTAGGAACTCTTCGCCTTCGCTGTTTGGTGCATCGCAGTCTTCTTTGATGGGGACCGGTGATGAGGTGTCTTTTGAGACACCTCCCCAGCCCTCCGTCCCTCCTCCTCGTTCGTCTCGTCGCAGACCGCGTAGAGTCCCGACTACCCCTCGCACCATCCGCACACGCTCTATAGCGGCGTCCGAGCAGATCGATAGATCTACTCGATATTCGCTGTATCTTGTCTGAGCTCGTTATGTTTTCCTTTGGTTGGTGTCTGGTTTTCGCTCCATTTTTCTTCGTTTTCTCCTTTCCTTCTCACCATGTCGAACTTTATCTTCTGGAATGTCCGTGGTATTGGCAACGATGCGTCTTTGTCTAGGCTAAAACGCATTGTCAGAAAGCACTCTGTGGGCATGGTCGCTCTCCTGGAACCTTTTCTGGAGCCGGAAGGTATAACCAAAACCGTTTTATCCTTAGGTTTTGGCGGTGGCTCTGCCAACGTCTCCGGTAAGATTTGGATTTTATGGTCCAAATCCCTTGTTGTTCGCTCCGTTTTCGACTCCTCTCAGCTCTTCTCGGTGGCATGTTCGTCTCCTTCTTTCGCTTCTCCCTTTCTTTTCTCGGCGGTTTACGCCAAATGCGATCGGACGGAGTGGTTAACTCTTTGGTTCGATATTTTAGCCCTCGGTGCTTTGGGTTTTTCTTCTTCTGTAGTTGGCGGCGATTTTAATATCGTCGCTTGCCAAGCGGAAAAACGGGGAGGAGCTGCCATCAACCGTGTTGCGATGGCGAATTTCAACTCGTTCATTATCAGCTCTGGTCTCTCTGAGCTTCCTTTTGTTGGCTCTGCTTTCACCTGGTCGAACAACCAAGAGGGACCGAACCGTATCCTCTCTAGACTTGACCGTGTTTTCGGGTCGGAGGATTGGTTTCGCCTACCCTTTTCCTTCTTGATCGCTCATCTTCATCGGTCCTTCTTTGACCATGCTCCTCTAATTATTCGATGCTCTCCTCTCTCCCTCTTGGGGCCCTCTTCCTTTCGGTTCTAGAGCATATGGAGATCTTTCCACTCTTTTCATCAAGTGGTAGCTAACTCTTGGAGCGATCCTATTGTTGCCTCTCCCTGTGCTGTTTTCGGTCGTAAGCTTAAGCGTCTCAAGGCTTGCCTTAAGGTGTGGAACGTTCATGTTTTCAAGAACATCTTCGATCGCGTTCGAATGGCCGAAGAGTCCCTGATCGTAGCTGAATCCTTGTTAGACGAGGACCCGTCCGCGGCTAACAAGGAGGCGTGGGCTTTAGCCCAATCCAACTTCTCCTCGGAACTCCGTATCGAGAATGACTACCTTCGTCAAAAGGCGAGGGTCAAGTGGGTGGTCGACGGAGATACGAACTCCAAATTTTCCATTCTTCTATTCGTAAGAAGAATAACCTTCTCACTATCCGTGAGATTTTGCGTCCTGATCTATCTGTGGATTCTTCGCCTGAGGAAGTCAAAGATACCATTCTGTCCCACTTTCAATCCTTTCTGGGCTCTCCGTCTGTCTCGGTATCCGATCCGGCCCTGTTAGCCTTCATTCCCCGTGTGGTTCTTTCTCCGGAAAGTGTCCTTTTAGCGGATCCCCCATCCCCAGAGGAGATCCGTGCTTGTGTCTTTGCCCTGAGCAAGGATAGTGCCAGTGGTCCTGATGGCTTCAACGGTGTCTTTTATAGGAGTGCCTGGCCTATTATTCAGGCTGATTTTTGTCTTGCTGTACAATCCTTCTTCTCCGGCGGGTCTCTACCCTCAGGTTGGACTTCCACCAACCTGATTCTCATTCCTAAGTGCGAAAATCCTCGGTGTTGCGTGGATTTCCGGCCCATCAGCCTTTGTAACTTTTCGAATAAAGTTATTTCTAAGATCCTGGCTAGTCGCTTGGCCCCCTTCCTTGAGCGTATTATCTCTCCTTCTCAAGCGGGGTTTGTAAAAGGGCGTTTAATTACTGATAACGTCCTTCTAGCCTAGGAACTGATCTACCAGCTTGATCGGAAAGTTAGGGGTTCTAATGTTGTCTTCAAACTGGACATGGCTAAGGCCTACGATCGTATGTCCTAGTTTTTCGTCATCAAGATCTTGAGGGCTTTCGGGTTTCCGAAACCCCTCATTGACTTGGTGTGGAGGCTCATCTCGAACTGTTGGTTCTCTGTGCTCATTAACGGTTCGGCTAATGGGTATTTCAAGGCGGGGAGGGGTTTGCATCAAGGAGACCCACTTTCGCCATCTCTTTTCGTGATCGCGGCGGAGGCTTTCATTCGCGGTCTTCAAACCTTAACGATCTACGGTCAGATCCAGCGCTTCGGGATTCCGAGGGGCTGCCCCCTAATCTCTTCCTTATCCTTTGCTGATGACATTGTCATTTTCTCTAATGGCAGTCGTTCCTCTGTCTGGCGGCTCCTTAGTTTCCTTCATCAATACGAGAGGTCCTCGGGCCAAATCGTTAACCCTTCCAAAAGTTGCTTCGTCCATGCGGAGGACTTGTCCCCCTCTCGAGCTTCCTGGATCGAGACTATATCGGGGTTCAAGGAAGCTTCCCTTCCTTTACCTTACCTGGGTATTGTCCTGTACCGAGGTAGGAAGCTTAACGCTTTCTTCGATCCCTTGACTGACAAAGTGAGGGGTAAGATATTACGCTGGAATGCGTCTCTCCTTTCCCAGGCCGGTAGGCTGGTTCTCATTAAGTCAGTTTTAGACTCGATGGGAACTCATGTATTCGCGGCTATGACCCCTACCTCTTCCTTCTTCCGGTCGTATCGGTCTTTGGCCTTGTCCTTCTTCTGGGGTAACAAGGACAACGCCCGTCGCCACCACTGGGTTTCTTGGGACGCGGTTTGTCGTCCCAAAAGCGAAGGTGGCTTGGGTCTGCGTAATCCTAAGGACCTTTGTGCGGCATTTGCCTGTAAGTTGTGGTACAGGTTTGGGGCTAACGACTCTTTATGGGCGTCGTTCCTCCACGCTAAGTACCACAGGCTTGCAGGCTCTAATTTCACGGGTTCTCCGTCCTATGCTAGTGAGACCTGGAAGCACATGCAGTCGGTGATGCCGTTCTCTGACTCTCATGGCGGCTTAACAGGCTGGGATGGCGATTCGTTTTCCATTTTGAAAGCTTGGACTTCGGTTAGAATTCCAAGCCCCATTCGTCCTTTGTTTTCCTTCATTTGGGATTCTCGTATTCCCCCCAAGGTCTCTCTGTTGATGTGGTGTATCCTGCACAATGGGTTGCCACTAGACGAGAATCTCCAAAAGATCGGCATCCCCTCCGTTTCCCGTTGCAGATGTTGTGGCAATGGGGAAACGGAATCCTTGAACCATTTGTTTTTTGATGGTTTCTCAGGCAGAGCGTGCTGGAATTACTTCGGAAACCTTGTTGGTGTTCGAGGTATTGCTAAATCTCCTAATGATCTTCAGAGAACCTGGTGAGCTGGGATCTCTGGAAAATTACTTCATTCGATCGTGTTCCGCTTGATTCCCTGTCTGATCTGCTGGCACCTCTGGTGCGCGCGGAATAAGGAAACCTTAGAGAGCTCTCCCATGGATCCTCCGTCCATTATTCGGCGTGTTAGGAATGACGTCTTCCTGGCTTTTTGTGGTAGACCTTTCAGGGGACCCATGGGCTCCCGTTCTGGGCGGCTAGTGGGTCTTCTATCTATTTCGTGTGTTCTGACTTCCGCTAGACTGGGAGTTGGTTGAATCCTTTTGGTGGGGCGTTGGCCTTCACCCATCGCTCCCATTTCCCCCTCCTTTTCTTCTTATGTGGTTGCTAGTTTTTCAGGTCCATGTGTCTTTGGATTCTTCCCTGGTCCGGAGTTCGCTTTGGTTGGCTATGATTGGTTGGTTCTGGAATTGCTTGGGTTGTGGTCGTCCTGTTCTGTAGGCTTCTCCTGTGCTCTACTCCGGTTTCTTGGTTTTGGAAGTTGCTTGGTTGGTTTTGGCAGTGTTTGGTTGCTTGGGTTGCTCGTTCTAGTTTACTAGCTTCTTGTCCGATCGGTGATCCTTTCCCTTTGTTGTGCTTGGTTAGAGCTAGAGTTGCTTGGGATTTGGTTCCCCTTTTCTGCTATTGGCTTTCTCTGTGGTCTTCTCCGTTTGATTTAGTGGGCCCTTGTTACCTCTTTAGTGCTCTTCTCGACTATCTTCAGACACCACCATTGGGCGGTGGTCTTGCCGGAGCTCGATGGTGTTGTCAGTTGGGCGGTTTTCTTTGGCTCGGTATGGGATGGTAGCTCCTCTGGTGGACTGGCCTATACCTATTCGGTTGTGGCGGGATTGATGGTTGTGCGGGTGGTGCTTCTTTTGCTCTATTTCTATTGGTACTCCTGGCTTCTGTCAGTCAGTGGAGCTTGTGGTGGTTATAGCGTGGTCGCTTTGCTGCTCGGTCTGGGTATTGGTTCATTTATCAGTTTTCTTTGGCTCGGTATGGGATGGTAGCTACTCTGGTGGACTGGCCTATACCTATTCGGTTGTGGCGGGATTGACGGTTGTGCGGGTGGTGTTTCTTTTGCTCTATTTCTGTTGGTTACTCCTGGCTACTGTCAGTCAGTGGAGGTTTTTTATTTTCTTTTACTTTTCTTCGTACCGGTTTTGTTCTATTGTCTGTGTTTTTAGGAGGCATATGTTCTCCGTATGCCTTGCCTCCTTTTGTGAGCCACCGGAGAAAGGCTTTTTTCTCCTTTTGCTATATATTTATCTTTTTATTAAAAAAAACTCTTAGAAGCATAACTTTGAAACCATTGAAAGTACCCCTTTTGAAATCTTTGAAAGTATACCTTCCAAAACCATTGAAAGTCCCTTTTTTGAAATCATTGGGTCTACTCAAAAACATTTTTTGGGTCAAAGTGAATATATATGCGAAAGTACTCCTTTCGAAATATTTAATCTTCAAATTTTTTTTGGGGAAAATCTAATGGCGTCGGCACCATCCTTTCGAAAGCTTCAAAACATTTAAGTAAAACACTGAAGGGCAGCTTCGAAACCCCCTTCCAAAGCCATTGCCTTCGAAACCCCTGAACCCTTTCGAAAGCATTTAGGAAGTGGTTTAATATAAGTTTAAATCAAGAACAACCCTTCGAAAGCATTGATGACTTCAGTACAACCGAAAGACAAAAGAATAATGGCTGGGTTTCGAGTTAGTCGGAACGACTACTTTCGAAAACATCATTTTTATAAATAAATGAACTCATTCGAAAGCCTACTTCAAAACATAAGATGGCAACCCTTCAAAAGCATTTAAAACCCTTTTTTCGGAAACATATGTTTCTACTTCTTCGAAAGCTTTAATAAAACAAGGCAAGTGCTTTTCATTTTAAAACAAGGCAAAGGTATCGACACCACAGAAGCAACACTTTCGACACCATGCCTTCCGCCTTTCCTCAAATTCGCTACATACCATCTAAATGATACCTTGTGTATTGGATTCGGCTTAGTGGGGTTTCGACTTGATTGAAGGCAGAAGTTATGAGTCGAAAGGTACTTCTATTAGACGCGGAACCTGCTTTTCCGAGTAAAAACTGGTTAATGCCAATTAAAGCAAATTTTATCTAACTAACCTGCCCACATGTAAACCTCAACTTTTCAAATGGTTTTCAAAAATAATTGTCTCTTAATTTTAGATAAACATCAGGATTAACTTTTACAAATAAGCCCTTTCATTAAACACACGATTAAATCATTTAGGTCCTCCTTTCAAAATAATTTAATTCTTATAGTAAATCACTTAGGAAAATTCCCTAAAATTTACAGAAATTCACTTTTATCATGTTATTAATATACAAAATTTTAAGACCCAATTTCTTCTTGAAATAATCAAAATTAAATTTAAACTTAATTTTATCATATTTTACTTTGAAAATTCATAATAATCTTTCCATAGCTTGAAAAATTATCAAAATTAAAACCCAACTCCAAAATCATGTTTTACTCAACAAATTTATTTTCCATGACATTCAAACATCAATTCCAATCGGTTTTGCCCAAAAAACGCATAAATCTCTATCTAAACAATCTTGTTTAAATCAAATAGATTATAATTCAAGCATAACATCATCCAAAACATCGTATAAACGAATTTAATCTTAAATTCGAAAACATATATCCGTAAAAATAGAGATGGAATTATTATTCATCTTAATTAAGATAAGGAGATTGTATTGAGATTGAGATTGATTCACCTTCTTTAATTCTTTAGCTTCACTTTGAATTTCTCTTCTTTCCTCCTAGTAATGGCCGACTCCTCCTCTTATGTTTGAGTTTTATTTTTGTGAAAATGAACAATGAACGTGAGTGGCCTAAGGAACGAAAATATATAAGGGTTATGGTAATAGGGTGTGGATTCCCCATTATGCGCTTATATAAATTAATTGACTTATAACCCAATCTTAAGTCCATTTGAGTTAATAAGCTCGGCCTCGAAGTCTATTTTCAAATCACAATCCCCTTATCACTTGACATTTACATTATTCTATTTAATTTATCTAATCAAATCTCTTGAACAATGTTATTAAATTTAGAGGTGTTACACATCCATCCATGTGTCTTCCGCTATGCCAACATGATGTATGCACTATATCGAGACAGTGTTCACGTGTCATTCTACTAGATCTTACGTACCATAATCTAGCTCCACCTTAAGTCCGACTACTTAAGTCTACACTGCTAGCCACCACGATTTACAGATCTCTTGCGCCAACATGAAAAATATTGAAAATTTTCGTTTCACGATTTATCGCCAAACAGTAGTGTTTTTGTGATTTTTCAGAATCTAATGACCAATGTGTATTATTATAGTTTTGAGATCGCATCGCTGTTCTGAGTGCGATTGTATTTTGTTATGTCATTCAAAGTTCATACGAAAACAAGAATCCGTGTGGCGAAATGATAGAAACTTCAAAGTTCATATAACTTAACACTTAACATTAGCACACATTTTCTCTGATCGGCCTCATTTTTGTCTCTTTCCTGTACCATTCCATTTCAATTGTAGAAACAAGAAAATTAAGTTTCTTGTTCATTAAAATAAATCAAAACAATTTAAATAAATTCCAAATAAAATAAAAGCTCATGTCTTTGAGCTCTAGAAGCTTAGATCTACGAGTGGTTGTGTTTAGGGAGGGTGCGGGTGAAGACTGGGGTGTTCGCAGTTTTACATTGATGGGATGTGAAGGTTTGTAAACTAGGGTTAGCTTTATTGCGAGATTGAAGCATGGTTTGGTCAAATGGAGTTTAAACCTGGGTTCAGCATGAGGATTAACACCCGAAGACGGAGTTTGGAAGAGCGCGATCATTGACGGAAGAAAGAGACTTGTGTTTGGTTTTGATCTACCTGGATGTCGCTATTTTTTAGGGAAGCACGGTTGATATTTGGTTGGATCATGGTGATGGAGAATTTGTAAAGGAGAGCGATGGCGAAGTCGGATTGGGGTTCGTCAAGAGGTGATGGGGATTAGTGGTGAGGGCACGCGACCATGATAGTGGAAGGATAATGCACGCATGATTTTATTTGGAGGAAAGAAGATGAGTAATTAAGATGGATAATTAAAAATTAAGAATGTAATTAGTGCACTTGTTTTAATTTAAAATTGTTAACTTATAAATTCAATAACTCTCTCAAAGAAGGTCCAAATTGAACATGGTTAGTTGCATTTAGGCTCGTATTGACGATATCTACGCTTAGGAATTGGATTCATGGAATTTTGAACGTCGTAGCGATAACTGGCATTCGATGAGTTTAACTCACCTTTTTGGTTAATCGGTTTGTTATATAGTAAATAAATTTACTATTTGTGTTGGTTGAAATTATTGGCTAATTGGTTAAATATCCTCTTTAAAAAGTAATTGTCATTTAAAAGTGAAATACAGGAAAATATATTGACAAATCTGGATTCCTCACTATAGTGATTTTAATTTTAGTTATATATACAAGTTGATTCTATTTCTGTTATAACCATATTATATAGATTGTCAATTGCCGAATTTTGATTATTTAGCACTATTAATTATGAAATTGTTATATGTTCAAACAAAACCCCTGAAGTGATATAAATTAATAACAATATTGGTTAAGTGCTTCGGTGGCTTTTGCCCTTAATTTAGTATTTTTAGAAATACTATTAGTTGTCGTCTTGGCGTAAAATTAGTTTTGATTTGGAGAATGATTTTAAATCCAACCTTTGGGTTTTTCTAGAATATTTTATTTAAATGAATTCTGAACTCCTTTGTATTCCTCCAACCTTTTAAATCGTCTTTTCTAAATCATTTAGAAATGTTATAAAGTTGTTTAACTATTATTAAACAACGATTTAAAATTGTTCAACTATTGTTTAATAATGTTTTAAAAAAATAGTTTATTTATATTTAATATTGTTTAAAGTTATTTACAAGTATTTCAGTATTATGATTAGGCTTTGACTCGTTCTTCTGTGAAATTGAATTAGAGCTTCGTCTTCTCTCTGGCGATTCTGGAATTATGAGCTTCGGCTCCTCTTTGCTTGATTTTGGAATTAGGGATTTTGCTATCGAAGAACCTGATTGATTGTTGATCGATTACAATTGATCTTCTGATTTGCATCGGCAATTGACCGTCTCTTCACTCTGCTCACGGTTCCTTCGATGATCGAGTTTGATCTTGCTCCGGTATGTAATTTGTGCTTTTGCTTCTTCTGATTTTTCGTACTTGAACTCGATCGATAAATGTCAGTGATGATTGGGTTTTTGCTCTGTACTTCACTTGCCCACGGTAGATGATGAATTTGGGTTGTTTATATAGGGTTCTGATTTGATTGTCTTGATCACCACGTTGTTTATACTTTCCGTTTTTACACCTTGATATTTTAGGAAAGTACGTTGTTCACACGGTATTGATTTTACAACGTTCGATTCTTTGAATTGATACAGTCGAACCTTTTCTTTGAATTTATTTTATATCTGGAACTTTCCTAATTATAAATTCTGACTTTTTCAACTTGATCACGGCTTTGACAATTTCATTGTGGATCACGACTTTGACTTTTTCACTGTTGATCACGACTTTGACTTCACTGCTGTATATATGTAATCTGTTGTAGACTTGAACATAGTTCATCATCATGCAGTTTCATTGATGATGCTCTGTCCAGTTTTGATTTTTGTGTTCATGTATAAAGTTGCTTGTGTTTCCCTGTGCATTCTGTAGCCTGTAGTTATGTTTGCTAGTTCCTTGGTCATTTCCAGTTGCTTGTAGTCTGGTATCTGATCATTCGTATTAGTGCAGTTTTTATTGCTATTGCATTTCTTTGCTTGTTGTCTCATTGCACTTGTCATTGATTCATGTGTAGCTTGCAGTTTAAACTATGTTCTGAAGTGTAGCTTCTGTCTTTGATTTTCACTGTTATATGTGCACTATTGTTCTTGAACCTGGTCTGTGATATTGTTGGTCTAATGGTGCACCACTTCATATATGCACTTGATTACACATGCCTGGATTTGATATTGTTGCAGTTGCTTTACTTTCTCCAGTTCACTGTATTGCATTCCTTTGGTCTTTGAAGTGTTGATTATCTGTAGCTTCACTTGAGTTTTCTGATGCATTGCCTCGTATGGTTTTGCACATCTAGTCTTGTCATTTAAGTTACTGTGGTTATGCTTCATGTACAGTTTCATTTGCATGTTGGACTAACTTGAGTTGGTTCATGTTTTAGTTATGAACTGTTGACTTTGAGCTACTTTAGTCACTTGAGTCTATTGCCTTCACCTGTTATGTCTACTGAACTAGTCTGAACTTCACTTGAGCATGTGTATCTGTGATGTTGAACTATGCTTGTGTTCACTTGCATCTGAGATGTTGAATCTATACTTTGAGTTTGCATTTCTTCACTTGATATTGTTGTGCACTAATGTACTTGCACAGTTTTATTGTTGCAGTGATACTCTGAATTTTGGTCAAGGCCATTTGCACTTGTGTTGAATCTAATTTTGATTTGACCTTGTGCACTCGAGTTGGCGAGGCAGTGCACACGTGTATACGTGTGTACTGCAGCCACTTGTAATTTCCTGTCCCTGATATGAATACTGATATGCACAGATATTACACAATCAAAGATGATGACGATAACCCATATATCTGAGACAGCTTTAAAAAATAAATTTTATATTTTTGCAAATCAAATTTGTTTCTTTTCAGATTACTGCTGTAGTTTTTAATTATACAGGTACACAGGAGACAAGACAAATACTGGAGCTGGACAATGCAGATGCAGAAGACTGAGTGTATGAGTGATGTAGTGAGGACAGAACTGTAACAATGAATTGTATGAATGAGAGAGAACTGTAAATATGAAATCAGTGTAATGTATGAAATTATGAAATGTAAAAATCAGTGTATAAACTGAAAACATTGTACTGAATCAAATATTCTATTGAATAAAATACTGATTGAATTTGTTAAATTCTGTGCAACAGTATTATTACTCAAAATGAATATTTATTCCTGTATGTGTATAATCTGCAAACACATCTATAATTCGATATATATGTTTGTTATCATCAAACACTAAACACACATCAGACAATCTCTCCCTTTTGATGATGACAAACATATATGTTAAAGATTTTGAAATTCTAGTAAATGTGTTTAATCATGAAATATTTAGCTCCCCCTATATGTATGCTCCCCCTACAACTGAGACCACTCCTATTTAGAAGATTTAGGAAATTACAGAAGAATAAAAGAATTATAGAAAAATAACTAACAGCATTTAACAAATTTGGTGTAGTATTCCAAAAATACTTATTTTCTTATCAAAATCTCTTTCTTTTCCCCCTTTTGTTATCATCAAAAGACTGACAAAAAATAATGAAACAGTAGGGGAAAACAAATGGAAAAAACAAGGAAAAACCATAATATATCATAACAAGATAACAATTTCCACATTTTAGAGAATGGATCGATGATTTGGTTTTTATATAATGAGAAGAGGGATGTTTTATTTTATTTATTATAATTTTAAAAAAAATTGACATTTAAACACAAAAAAATAAGTACTTACTAACCACGCATAACCATAAGGACTTTTAAATGGGATTAGCAGTTACTCATTAGTTATCAAGCTCCATCCATGCATAACCATAAGGACTTTTAAATGAGAATGGAGTAATGATAACCTCACATGATCCATCCATGCATAACCATAAGGACTTTTAAATGAGAATGGATGCATGAGAAATATTTTTAAATTTTTTCTTTATTTTTCCCTTTTTTTTAATTTAAAAAGTGATTCACTCTTCTCATTTTTCAAAACCATTATGAATGATAGAAAGATGGTAGAAATAGAAATGGTCGTGGAATAAGTTACCAAATTAATCATATTATGAAATTTCATAAACCAAACGTATTTCCACTACTGAGTACCATATTCGAATCAATCTTTGAATGATATCCAAAACAGGTTTGAATTCTAGAAATTGAAGTCGAAAATAAATATCCAAGAATATTTCAACCAAAAATTGAAAACTGATTAGTCAATTTCCATAATCCCCAAATCCAAACGTAATCTGGAAAATCTGTCTTCGGGGAGGGGTTTTGTGAAAATATCAGCAAGTTGATTCTCAGTTAAAATGAATTCAATGCAAATGTCTTCCCTAGCAATGTGATCTCTAAGAAAGTGGTGTCTCACATCAATGTGTTTCGTGCGTGAATGATGAACAGGATTATTAGACAAGTCTATTGCACTTTTACTATCACATTTTAATGGAACTTGTTTATAAACTAAGCCAAAATCAGAGAGAGTTTGCATCATCCATAAAATTTGAGCACAACAACTTCCTAATGCAATATATTCTGCTTCAGTGGTGGATAATGCAACACAATTTTGTTTTCGACTAGACCATGAAACTAATGAATGTCCTAGCATAAAACATGTCCCACTAGTACTTTTCCTGTCAACCAATGAACCCGCATAATCAGCATCAGAAAAACCAACTAAATCAAAATTTTCACAAGAAGGATACCATAGTCCAAATTTGTGTGTGTGTGAAAGATATCTTAAAATTCGTTTAGTGGCTTTCAAATGAGGTTCTTTAGGGTTAGATTGAAAACGTGCACACAAACACACAGAAAACATAATATCAGGTCTAGAAGCAGTAAGATAGAGAAGTGAATCGATTATCCCTCGATATTTCTTCTGATCAACAGCAACTCCTTTCTCGTCCTTATCCAATTTTGTTGATGGGCTCATAGGAGTTTTCATCGGTTTAGAGTTCTCAACTCCAAATTTCTTCAACAGTTCCAATACACTTTTATAGCATGAGTACTTAATAATCAATCAACATCATAATTTGACCAAACAGATTAATTTCAAGAAAAATGGTTGATCAATTTTTAAGCACAAGTCAAAGTCATAGATAAGAATAAATCATGTAAGATCATAGTAAGTTAGAATCTGTCAACCATCATAATTATCTCGAGTAATTCTATTAAAAGATGATTGGTTAATAAAAAAATCAGAATTAACACCATCAATCATAATTGGCTGATTTAATTCAGATTATGGTGCAGATTCTTACCAGTTATCTATCGTTTGAAAATAAATACAACTACCTGTTTTACTTGTACGATAATCTTTCGTTGTTTGCCTATAGTGAATCTGTCACCTTTATACTAGGCTAAGGAACGTTGATTTGTCGCCCGTTGTGTATCTGGAACAGCCAGAATCCAGATAACACTAATGTTGTTCCTTAGCCTGCCACCACACCTACACGGTTAAAGATTTATGTGACCTATTTGTTTTTATAGGTCCATGGTTGTTAGTGGCAGAATAATTGTGAATAAACAATCCTTTTGGAACCCAAACTTGTTTTGTCCTTTCATTCTTGTTCCAATAGACATGAAATTTGTTGGTAGAATTTTTAGGAACCCAAACTTGTATAAATTTTGTGTTCTTGTTGCTATGACTACAATTTTCAACATGATGTCCAATTATTTTACATTTAGTGAAAAAACCCTTACCTTTTGCACTTTCATCAACTTGTGATTTTCCAAAACCTAGTCCTTTTCTGTTGTTAGCAAACAGTTGATTTCCTAACAACATGTTGAATGATATTTCTCCTCTAGAAAAGTTATTCAGTGATTTCTCAAGATCTTGGACTTTGGTTTCAGTGTTGTGTTTTCAGTCACAAGTGAGGTGCATCTATTTATAAAATCCTTTTTCCTAGTCTCAATGGTTTCCTTTAGATTAAAGTTTTCTTTCTCAAGATCCTCAAAATTATTCTTCAGTTTTGATAATTCTGAATCTAAAATTTTACAGTTTTTACATTCTAGGTTTTGAATTTTTTCAAGTTCAGATTCTAACCTAAAATTTTCATGAGCAAGTTTTCTTCTATGAGATTTCAGTTTTTCAATTTTAGAATCAAGAGCATCGACTGTTTTAGTAAGATCAAGGCACATAAAGACAAGTTCTTTATAAGAATAGTTCTTTACCTCACTAGATTCCTCTGAGCTTGCTTCTGAATCTGATCTTGATTCCTCTGAGCTTGCTTCTGAATTTGATCTTGCCGTAAGACACAAGTTAGCCTCCTCTGAGCTATCAGTTGAAACTTCCTCTCCTTCCTCATCATCCCAAGTCGCTGCGAAGGCTTTTTTCTTCTTTTTCTTTCCCTTGTTGTTTTTGAGAAGTGGGAAATTTTGTTTGAAGTGACCAGGCTTGTTGCAGTTATAGCAGGTTAATTCATTTTCTGAATTGTCAGAATCTTTTGACCTATAACCATTCGTTTTCTTCTTGCGTGGCCTGAACCTCGACAATTTTCTAAGATTATTGACAGCCATTGCAAGTTCTTCAATTGGATCTTCTTCATCGCTCTCTTCTCTGCTCTTTAAGGCAATCGTCTTCTTCTTTGATTCGGAATTGATGCGTTCCTCCTTTGCTTTTAACTCAAGCTCATACGTCATCAGATTTCCGATCAAATCCTCCATGCTCAGATTACTTAAAATCTTTTGATTCTTGTATTGCCGTGACTTTTGCCTCAAAGTTCATCGGTAAGACTCGTAGTATCTTCCTCACTAGCTCTACCTCAGAGAATACCTTTCCAAGCGCTCTAGCATTGTACACCAAGGTTGAGAAGCGTCCAAACATATCCTTTATGCTCTCGCCTTTGTCCATCACGAAGTTCTCGTATTCATTGCTGAACAGGGCTAGACGAGACTCCTTGACTTGAGAAGTTCCTTCATGTGTCACCTCCAAAGTATGCCAAATTTTCTGTGCTGTTTTACAATGAGAAATTCTATTAAATTCGGTTTTATCAAGAGCACAGATTAATGCATTCATGGCTTTATCATTTTTGGTTTTCAATTTCTTATCGTTAGCATCCCACCTCTCCTTAGGTTTAGGAATCTCAGTATCACCAATAGTTATAGTGGGAGGTGTATAGCCAGTTTCAATAATATCCCAAACATCATAATCAACAGAACTAAGATAAATACTCATCCTAACTTTCCAGTAAGCATAATCATTCCCATTAAACATTGGTGGCCTAGCAATAGATTTCCCCTCAGAAAAAGCATTATTTGATGGATTCATGACTCTAGAGTTAAAGAAAAAATTACCTCGCTCTGATACCACTTGTAGGATCTAGATTAACCCTAGAGGGGGGGTGAATAGGGTTATAGAAAATTTTCTCGAATTAAACACACAAACAAACTGCAGAGAAGTAAATATGCTGAAAAGTAAATCACACACAAAATTTACCCAGCTTCGGCAACCCCTGCCTACTGCTGCATTCCCAGATTTCTATCAGGATTAAACAGTATCCCGCTTACAAACACTCTAACAGACTCGCACACCCTGCTCCGCCTATAGAGTTTCGTAAACTCGCACACCCTGCTCACTGAACTAACCCTAACTAGACAATCTGACACTACCTAAACCCTAGGTGGTGATTTACCCTGATTTTGTTTGAAAAATACAAACTTAAAAAAAGCTAAAACCCAAAGAAAATCAAGAGCAAAAAATTAAATTGGAATTCAAAACTATTTTTGCTCTCAAAATAATAACCCGGCCCACAAATGAAATTAAATAATTAAAATAAGGCCCGGCCCTCCTTTTTTATTTTCTAAAACTTCGGTCCGCTTGTGTTATCTTCGATCCCCTTTGATTTTCAGCCTGATTTCATATCTCTGCCCGATCCTTTTATCTGATGGCGATTAGAAACTAGGGCTTCGACTCTGTGGCGATTTTTTGTTGCTCTGATTAGGCTTTGGCTCGTTCTTCTGTGAAATTGAATTAGAGCTTCGTCTTCTCTCTGGCGATTCTGGAATTATGAGCTTCGGCTCCTCTTTGCTTGATTTTGGAATTAGGGCTTTTGTTATCGAAGAACCTGATTGATTGTTGATCGATTACAATTGATCTTTGGATTTGCGTCGACAATTGACCGTCTCTTCACTCTGCTCACGGTTCCTTCGATGATCGAGTTCGATCTTGCTCCGGTATGTAATTTGTGCTTTTGCTTCTTCTGATTTTTCGTACTTGAACTCGATCGATAAATGTCAGTGATGATTGGGTTTTTACTCTGTACTTCACTTGCCCATGGTCGATGATGAATTTGGGTTGTTTATATAGGGTTCTGATTTGATTGTCTTAATCACCACGTTGTTTATACTTTCCGTTTTTACACCTTGATATTTTGGGAAAGTACGTTGTTCACATGGTATTGATTTTACAACGTTCGAATTTTTGAATTGATACAGTCGAACCTTTTCTTTGAATTTATTTTATATCTGGAACTTTCCTAATTATAAATTCTGACTTTTTCAACTTGATCACGGCTTTGACAATTTCACTGTGGATCACGACTTTGACTTTTTCACTGTTGATCACGACTTTGACTTCACTGTTGTATATATGTAATCTGTTGTAGACTTGAACATAGTTCATCATCATGCAGTTTCATTGATGATGCTCTGTCCAGTTTTGATTTTTGTGTTCATGTATAAAGTTGCTTGTGTTTCCCTGTGCATTCTGTAGCCTGTAGTTATGTTGCTAGTTCCTTGGTCATTTCAAGTTGCTTGTAGTCTGGTATCTGATCATTCGTATCAGTGCAGTTTTTATTGCTATTGCATTTCTTTGCTTGTTGTCTCGTTGCACTTGTCATTGATTCATGTGTAGCTTGCAGTTTAAACTATGATCTGAAGTGTAGCTTCTGTCTTTGATTTTCACTGTTATATGTGCACTATTGTTCTTGAACCTGGTCTGTGATATTGTTGGTCTAATGGTGCACCACTTCATATATGCACTTGATTACACATGCCTGGATTTGATATTGTTGCAGTTGCTTTACTTTCTCCAATTCATTGTATTGCATTCCTTTGGTCTTTGAAGTGTTGATTATCTGTAGCTTCACTTGAGTTTTCTGATGCTTTGCCGTGTATGGTTTTGCACATCTAGTCTTGTCATTTGAGTTACTGTGGTTATGCTTCATGTACAGTTTCATTTGCATGTTGGACTAACTTGAGTTGGTTCATGTTTTAGTTATGAACTGTTGACTTTGAGCTACGTTAGTCACTTGAGTCTGTTGCCTTCACTTGTTATGTCTACTGAACTAGTCTGAACTTCACTTGAGCATGTGTATCTGTGATGTTGAACTATGCTTGTGTTCACTTGCATCTGAGATGTTGAATCTATACTTTGAGTCTGCATTTCTTCACTTGATATTGTTGTGCACTAATGTACTTGCACAGTTTTATTGTTGCAGTGATACTCTGAATTTTGGTCAAGGCCATTTGCACTTGTGTTGAATCTGATTTTGATTTGACCTCGTGCACTCGAGTTGGTGAGGCAGTGCACACGTGTATACGTGTGTACTGCAGCCACTTGTAATTTCCTGTCCCTGATATGAATACTGATATGCACAGATATTACACAATCAAAGATGATGACGATAACCCATATATCTGAGACAGCTTTAAAAAATAAATTTTATATTTTTGCAAATCAAATTTGTTTCTTTTCAGATTACTGCTGTAGTTTTTAATTATACAGGTACACAGGAGACAAGACAAATACTGGAGCTGGACAATGCAGATGCAGAAGACTGAGTGTATAAGTGATGTAGTGAGGACAGAACTGTAACAATGAATTGTATGAATGAGAGTGAACTGTAAATATGAAATCAGTGTAATGTATGAAATTATGAAATGTAAAAATCAGTGTATGAACTGAAAACATTGTACTGAATAAAATATTCTATTGAATAAAATACTGATTGAATTTGTTAAATTCTGTGCAATAGTATTATTACTCAAAATGAATATTTATTCCTGTATGTGTATAATCTGCAAACGCATCTATAATTCGATATATATGTTTGTTATCATCAAACACTAAACACACATCAAACGGGGATAACTTTTTTCTTTCAAAAATGCCCTTCAGTGTTTATTATTTACAGGATATTATTTTTAAAATAATAGCATTTTTATTAGTATTATATTTTTTTTGTTTTTGTTTTTAAAAAAAAATTGGACTATAGATTTTCTAGGATTGAACTGTAAATTTTATAGTTCAGGGATTGTTAATTTGGAATAAATCTGTTTAGTTTTGAAATTTTAAATGCTTTATTAAACCTCCTCTAGGTATATTGCACAATGCTGACAATGGTCAACTTTGGTTGACGGGAATTTAGAAACCTGCATTTCGGATCCAAGTACAACCAGGCTTTATAAGAAAGTTTAATGTGTACTCATCAATAATCCTGATAACTTCGTCCGTATTAATTTGCTTTTCCAAACAGTAGTCTCGCTCGATCCAAAGAGGTGTGTAATAGATTCAATACAACTATTTGGATCAACACCAATGGTTGGAGGGAATGATAATACGAAGCTTCATGAGATTAAGGTCGAGGGGTAGGTGAAAGTATACGTATGGATTAAATATGGTTTAAGTAAGTTAGCTAATTTCAGTTAGGGGTGGCAATTAGACCCGATCCGATGGACTTGGACCCGACTCGACGGATGTCGATTCTAGACGTGTCGGATTTTTTCGGATTCAAACTATACATTTTAAAAATCTAGACCCAACGTGATCCGAGCTACGGTTCAGGTCGAATAGCGTTGGATCGAATCGGGTTGAGTAATAATATTTAAAATGCATACATTTCATTATTTTCTGTCAGGTCTTTTAGCTCGAGTTTAACCAGGTCTTTATCGTATTTTTCATTATCCAGACCCGACCCGACCGGAGATCCATAGGGTTCGGATTCGGATCTTCTTGGGTCTGTTTGGTTCGTATTAGCGGTTCTAGGTTCTAATTACTGGCCTTAATTTCAGTACGGGTCTGCTGTTTTTTCTTCAAGTAATGTATCTTCTGTTTTCCTACATCTAAGGGCGGCTGTCTATCGTGTATCAGGTTAGGTCTGTCAATGGTGTGAGTTTTGGCTCAAGCCCGTCCTACTAATACGGGTACGAGTATAGCTACACCTACCCAAGTCCAAGTTTAGGGCCTGATTAATATTTGATCATTACAAAAAAAATAAGTCTATATATTATTTGTGCACTGTTTCTTTTGTCTAAATGTAGAAATTTTTACATACTTTCATTTGTCGTACGTTTAAGGCAGGTATGATGATTATGGCTTCAATATTTAAATTGAGTATACAGTTTTTGCATTGGATTTAAAAAGCTTGACGGGTGGATAACGAGTTTGAAATATCAGCGGATTCTGACCGAGCTCATGTTTTGATTTTAATAAACAGACCCGGATCCGGACTCTAAGCTATTCGGACCGAAGCCGACCCGTCGACAGCTGTTATCAATACATATCAACCACTCAACATTAAACATGACGTAACCCATGCATCAAAGGAATCTCGGTGTTTGATTTATTTTGTCAATCGGTCGAAATGTCCATATCAATGTATATCGATCAGCCCATAACACACATGCAACACATTTTCTCTACTCCTCCTTCCTAAGACGCTAAGATTAATGGATAAAGAAATCTTGTTCTTTGAAGAAGTTCACATTCCCGGGCAAAAGAAATTCGGTAACATCCTACTACCCACGATCATCACCCAAAACCCGTCAACGGAGCTCGAACTCAACCGGCTGACCGAAGCAATAGAAACCCAAAAAAACCGGTTCGAAGAGCCACTTGAAGCAAACGGCGCGGTTCTTTTAAGAGGATTCTCGGTTCGAACAGCGGCCGAGTTCAACAGCGTCGTAGATGCTTTTGGGTACGATGAGTTTGCCTACGTCGGTGGCAATGCGCCAAGAAGACACGTGGTGGGCCGGGTGTTTACGGCCAATGAAGCTCCGTCGGAGCAGAAGATTCATTTCCATCATGAACTTGCTCAGGTTCGGCAATCACCCTTTTTTGTTTCCATGCAGTTGGATGATGTCTAGATTCATTGCTATGTACAATTATTTGTTAAAAAAAGCCACTATCTTTTGTCATTTTGCAAAAAGACGTTTGTACTAAATTATATTATATTAATGGCGGATGAAGATCCATTCATAGAAACCAAAACTGACCAAAACACCAAAAACGGCGTCGTGTTTCCAGCAATAATCGGACCAAACCCATCAGTTATCATCAGCTTTCAACGGTTCGTACAGTCGATAAAACCTCATAAAACCCGATTTACGGATCTGCTCCACAAAACTGGTGCGATTCTATTTAGAGGTTTCCCGGTTCGAGCCGCGGCTGATTTCGACCGGGTCGTTGATGAGTTTGGGTTCGATGAGTTGCCTTATGTCGGAGGTGCTGCTCCGAGAAGCAACGTTTTGGGTCGGGTTTTTACTGCTAATGAGTCCCCGCCCGATCAAAAGATACCATTTCATCATGAAATGGCTCAGGTTGCAATACTGTTTTTGTTTTATCACTTGATCCCTCCTAAATTTGTTTTTGCATATTTGATTATTTGTGAAACTGGCAACACATTGAAATACATATGGAAAGGGTATGAATTCATGCAGGATCCCTCAACTGCGATCATTTCTCTAAATTTTTGTTACCAATCAGTTTGAGTATGTCAAATGTTAATGATGTGTAACTGAGTTCAACCAAAATTAAAATTATATTACACAAGAAAGTAAGAGCTTTGTTGCTTTAAATAAGAAATTAGGATTGTACACAGCCATTAGATTTAGCATAATTTAAATAAATAAAAGAACTCATTGCATTTAGTATTAATCTAATGGTTAGTACCATGAACCCTCACATAAAAGAATGCAGGAGTAACCTTATATACATTTCTACCATCGTTATTCTATGAAAGGTCTTTCAAATGGAGATATCCAGATTATATGGTTGGAATGTTGCATACAATTAGAGGTGATCATAATTCATATGATTGGTTAGTTTCATATTGTTACAAAATTTTAAAAATCAAATAAAACCAAAGAGCAATTAAAATGAATCTGAACAAAATGAACCGACTGAAATCAAACCAAAATAAACTTACTCGGTTAAGTTGATTAAATATTAAATCAAATTACTAATTTGAAATAATTTGATATGTTGAAAATAAAACCTTGTTAGCATCTAGAACTAGTATGAACATCAATTGCTTTTCATTTTTTGTCACCTTAACCATTAACTATGAACTCAGGTCATAACAAATGTAACGTGTACCATACATGCATATTTAAACCTAAGATACAATGTAAATAGTCATAGAACCAAACTCTGGTTTTAAACTTTGAGAGAGTATGCACTTAACCCGCAACACACACTACATATCAAAAGCTTAACATGCACAACTTTCATTAATTTGACTGTAGCAAATGAAAATGTTATTTATCGCTCGATATTCAATATTAAAATTGTTTATGTGGTATTTCGGTTTAATTTTTTTATGCATCGAAAATTGGACCGATAACAATAGTTCCTCAACCAGATTCAAATCAAAGTTATTTGAAGTCAAATCTTGTTACATATTGAGTTTCAGTTTTATAGATTAAAGCAGTTTAAACCAATCTATTTTCTTAGAAAAGTTCTTATTAACTCCAAAGTCGTCAATAGACTCCAAAACACACTTTTTTTTCTTAAATTTTATTTTAGTTACTGGCACCCGCCACCTATTTTTATAGGTGTATTAGGTATTTAACAGCTTGCCAATAATTTTGATGTATGTGTTATATGTATTAGTAGTGCCGGCCCTTGGATAAAACAATTATCAACTGTCTAGGATAACCTTCAGAAAGAGCAACCTCCATTCTTAAATATTAAAATATTGAATTTTTTTACAGTAGCTTAATGAAGCGAATAATGGTTTATTGATTATAATTTTGCACTTTTAGAGAAGTTCAAACCTAGATGGTTTTTTATATCTATCACACTTTATATTAGGCTCAGATATGACCATTATTTTCTGCGATTAGAAGCAACGTAGAAACTATTCGTCTGGGGCAACATAAATTACAAGACCGGCCATGCCTTAAGAATGTATTTAGCATGGCTATGGACTAATTCAACATGAAAAAGTTGTTCGCTTTTCTTGAAGTTGTGTTAATATAACTAGCATTTTCAAATTTTCTTAGTATGGGATATGGTTTAATGACTGCAATTAGCAAACTGAATTATATGGGATATATTACAATCACTTGCATCGATTTGCATATTTGTTTTTGTGTATTTGATGTATTTTGTGTATTTGATGTATTAGAATATGGAGAAAATGACGTACAAGATGGAGTTATTCGTCACCAATTTTTTTTAGTTGTAGTATACATTGAATAGCTTGCAAGTAATTTTGATGCATTTGTGTATCCAATGTGTTTAGCATGGCCGTGGACAAATTTAAGTTGAAAAAGTTATGCATTTGTAATGTGTATCCAATGTGTTTAGCATGGCCGTGGACAAATTTAAGTCGAAAAAGTTGTTCTTTTGTCCAGAAAGGTGTGTTCATAAAACTTGCTTTTTGATTTTTTTGCTTTTTTGGAAGTATGGGATATGGTTTAATGACTACACTCATGTGTAGCTGAACTCTATAGGCTGCATGAAAGGGACACACATCACAAGCCTCAACCTTTAATTTGTTTTCATGTATTTAATGTATTACAGTATGGAGAAAAGGTTGTCACATTCCTAATTTAATATTTTGAAGAAAATGATAAACAGGTACCCAAATTTCCATCAAAATTATTCTTCTTCTGCGAGGAGGAGCCAAGAAGTGGTGGAGAAACTCCAATAGTTCTAAGCCATCATATTTACAATATAATGAAAGACAAGTACCCAGAATTTGTTGCAAAATTAGAACAAGTTGGTCTGATTTATGTGAGAATACTAGGCGAAGAGGACGATCCTTCTTCTCCTATTGGTCGAGGATGGCATTCTACATTCCTTACCAAAGACAAAAGCATTGCAGAAGAAAGGTACATCATTAAGTGCTACTAGTAGTAGTGTGATGTTTCGACCATCTCTTTCTACAACATTGAAAAGTGTTTATGCTAAATCTGCTTGCATCTATAAGTAAGTAGTCCATTGGTTGTCATGATGCTATTGTTTACCCTTGAAATCATCATCATCAACATCATTATCTTTCTAGTACGCGAGGCTTATGCTTGAGCGAGATTTGAGGTAGGCAAGTTTTACGCATTATTACCCCAATGACCGAAGAGATTAATTCCGAAACTTGATTAACAAACCAAACGTCCAGAAAAACCAAATCTAACGATGCATGAATAAAG
Organism: Allium fistulosum; assembly: GCA_030737815.1. NCBI lineage: Eukaryota > Viridiplantae > Streptophyta > Magnoliopsida > Asparagales > Amaryllidaceae > Allium > Allium fistulosum. Next base: position 1,131,635,658 of record CM060906.1, on the reverse strand, counting down.
ATCACAGATTTAGCACAAACACTTTTCTTTTACTTATGTAACATATTAAAATAAAAATTCACAGGGCAGCTAAACTAGGAATGAAGCTAGAATGGCTGAAAAACGGCGTTAAAACGATAATGGGACCTATTCCCGCCATCAAATATGACGAAACTCGAGGCCGTAAGATATGGTTCAACAGCATGGTAGCTGCTTATACAGGGTGGAAAGACTCTAGAAATGACCCTAGAAAAGCAGTTACTTTTGGAGATGGAACCCCTTTGCCTTGTGAAATTATAGAAGACTGCTTAAAAGTACTCGATGAAGAGTCGGTTGCCATACCTTGGAAGCAAGGCGACATTCTTTTGATCGATAATTTGGCTGTGATGCATTCACGAAAGTCTTTTGAGCCTCCTCGTCGAATTCTTGCTTCCCTTTGTGTATAATTTTATTTTTAATGTGTGTATATTGATAATGGAGTTGTTGTTTAAGGTTGTAAAATAGTTTGATGAAACATATCTTGTTGTGTTAATATTTTGTCTGCGGTAAAAATGCTGTACTTCATAAATAGAAAGGGCTGATAGTAAGTATGTTTGTAACAGATGTTATATATATATATATATATATATATATATATATATATATATATATATATATATATAGTTTCATCCAAATGGCTGTTTATGTTTGTGCGTCTACTGAAGAAAATGGTACGTATTGCCCTGGTGGTTGGCAAATGCAGTCTTTTCTATTATCGTTTCTATCGAATATTCGCATTGATCAAGTCCGTTCTGAACAGATTGATCATATGCCCGTGTACTCATTTAAGTATTACTTCACTGATTGGGGTTTCGTAAATCATTGCGACTACTATGTTATTACTTTTGTTGTTGTCTCAAATTTAATGTAAATTAAGTTTCTATTTAAAAAAAATAGAAAACAACATTAACAAAATGTGAGTTGGATCCACTCCTCATTTTCAAGTTTTGATGCGCTAAAAATCTTCCTTTAAAACATTTTCTAAATTACATTTCAAGTTTTTTTGTTTTTGTTTTGTTATTTACAAAAACTAAACCTAATATTAATTGCATGTTTCTACGATCAATTTATTTTTTAAAACTGCAAATATTTGCATTTTAAATAGCAATTTTTTCACTTAAACGGTAAATATTTGAACTTTTTGAAGATGAAAATATTTATATTTCAGTTGAAACTAAAAACATAAGCATTCTTTTAAATTTGTTTTTGATAAGGAATGATCTCGTATTCTAAAATTTAAAGACCATGTTTTACAAAATTTCTTAAAAAATTTCTTTTCGCTTTTCGTATGTATGATTTTGTTTAAATGCGTTTCTAATCCGATATCATTTTGTATAATTATAAAATTTTATATAATTCTTGCAAAACTTAAAGAAAAGCGCAATGTCTTTGAAAATAAGAAAATTGTTTCAATTAAAACACATAAAAAATAAATTAACTAATCACCGAGTTTCAAAATTAGCCTAAAATACAAATTATCCTTCAAAATCAATGAAAAAGATATATATTTCATTTTCATGATGGTTTCTTGTTAATATCTTAGTTATTGATTTTGATGATAACAAACTTAAAAACAATAATACATTCATATAAAATATGGATATTAATGTTTCGCCAAGTTATATAGTATATAGTGCAGCATATTATCCAGATATTGATTCGAAAACTGCACAGTATAGAGACTCAAGAAATGAACATGAAGACTCATGAATATGAAGATCTCAAGACTACAATAAAGTTTATAGTCATAGAATATTGTTAAAGTCCATGGTAGCAATCTTTGATCTCTAATTTCTCATTTTCTAATTCTTTGTATTTAAAACAAAATATATTTTTAAATATATTTAAAAATATTTTATAAAAGTCTTTTATTGTTTAAAATGTTTATAAATTATGTTTAAATTATTTTACAAAGTGTCAAAATATTTTACAAAGCATAAGGCCCCGTTTGGCTTTTGGCTTTTGGTTTTTAGTTTTTAGTTTTCATCTATACAAAAGCGCGTCTGTTGTATGTATCGTTGAAAAACAAACAATTTTGAAAAATGAAATTAACATGTAAAATAGAAAACAAGTTTATTTTGTTTTTCATGTTTCGAGAGATAACAAAAGCATGGAGAACAATACAACTCCTTTGTTGTCCGTTGGTCGTCGCAATGGCTAAGAATTATATATCTTCTTCTCTTATTTCTTGCTATTTCTTAGTGTAAGTTGAAAACACAAAACTCAAAATACAAAATGAAACCAAACGGGCTCTAAGGTTTTCAAAATATTTTAAAATAAACATGTTTTCAAAATACACTAGCATATGTCGACATATAGGTAGATCATATGTGTTTTTGAATTTAAACACAACTAGTTTTAAATGATGAACTTTTGGATCATATTTTTGGTTGAAAGTCTAGTGGAATTGACCTTTCCACTTTTCAAATTGATGTTCAAACCGTGAAGTTTTTCACTATCTTCACGAAAATGATGATAATTTTGAATTTAAACACAAAAATCTTCATCCAAAATCAAGACTTATGAATCTCATTTTACAACAAAGAATTATGCGAAGTCGGATAATTATAATAACCCAACTCAAAAGGTTTTTAAAGCTCTTTTTGCTATTTATAATCGCTACATCATAAATTGGACACAAGTCTTTTTAGATGGCTTTGTTCAAAAGAACATTTCTAGACATGAGAACACACTCTTTCATGGTGTGTATCTTACTATAATTTTCTTATATTTTGGTGTGGATCTAGAGGAGAAAAAATCATTGCTCAAAAAGTTTTCAACAAAGAAAATATATCTCTTATGCATAGTCCATCATTTTTTGAACCATACGACACTCTTCTCGAAAAGGAGCAAAGATTGGCAAGGGAAGAATAAGAACAAGATATTCAACAAAAAGAGGAGGAAGTAGGGGATGAAATGAAAGTGGAAGAAAAAGAAGAGGAGGATGAGGAGGAAGAAATGGATTTGTCTTTGGAAAGTTTCAGAAAACCATCCATCCCTACCAACAAAGAGATACTAAGGAATCGAGAGAAGCTTCTTAAAAATCCTTCTCTTATCCTAGTTTTCATGGGTTGACTAGAAACCTATTTGTAACTCCAATATCCTTCTCTTTTTCTAGTTTTCATGGGTTGACTAGAAACCTATTAACTTCTGTCAATATCTTAATCTGGATATAGTTTTCATGGGCTAACTACAAACCTATCGGCCCCTGCCAATATCAAATCATAGTTTTCATGGGCTAACTATGAACATGTCTTACTGACATCTTCATTTTTACATAGTTTTCATAGGCTTACTATGAACCTGTCTTACTGACATCTTTATTTTTACATAGTTTTCATGGGCTTACCATGAACCTTTTGGTCCCTTCCAATACCTTTTCCTATACACAGTTTTCATGGGCTTATTGTGAACCTATTGGCCCCTACCAATATCTTTAATTTATATTCACTACTTGTCAACCTAACTGGTTATTTTGCCCTTCTCCAAGGTACCGTTATAGGTTCATTACAATGTGAATAAATACATATATGAAGAAGAAAACATAATAACTTGGTTAATCCCTTTAACTTAGTAATCAAAGAAGACTTGTTCATAACTCCATTTCAAAATATTTTATTTATTTATATGCCATGATTTTCCTTTAAAAATGAGATTGGGTATTGTTTTGAAAACTAAGGCTTTTTAAACCTTCAAAACCTTGCTTTCGACCTCACTGAATAGCCTCTTTCGAAAGCATATAGATCTCTTTTCAAAATATTAGGCTCCTGCCTTTGGGAATAGTTTAAAACCTCTCTTTCGAAACCTTTTGAATGTAATAAAGTAATACTCATTATGTGTCACCCAAGCCTGCAAACGGTCGAAAAAATAAAAATGGCCTCCTGCTAACTCTGCTCTATACAGCGATTCTCTGATTTCTTTCTCCTATCTAACTCTCTTCTCTTGCTCGCTCTTGAGATCTCAAGCTGGGTGCGCTCTATAAGTGCCCGCGCGTCCTTCTCGGTGGTTTCTAGGGTTTAGCCTATGGAATTGGGGGTCTTTAAGCTCCGTGGTGATTTCGTGAGGTCATGTCCCTCATTCGCAAATATAGCTGCAGCCCTTTTGGATGTGGTGGTTCCTCTACTTTCGGTTTGCTTCTCTAGCAACTGTTTGGTAGATATTAGCGTCTACTCTCCAAGGGATTTCTCAGCTCTTGTTCGATTCAAGTTTTTAGATGTTGCTGGGAGTTTCATGGAGATTAATCAGTGCTGCTCGAATGCGTTGTGCTGTTCATTATATTCTGGGTCGAGGTTTTATTTTGCTGCTTCGCCAGAATTTAGGGCTTCCCATCCTAGCAGATCCGCTTCTCTCGAGAATCGGGATTTCACCACCCGATTTGAACCGAGGCTGATGTTTGGGGACGCGGTGGGTGGGAAGGCTTCGAATAAGTCTGGAATTTGCTTTGGCTCGTTTGCTGTTGATACCGTGTGTGATTATTCTGGCAACCTTGCTGATTGTGGTTTCAACACGAGTAACAAACGAGATTTCATCACTCGTTTTGCTCCTCGTCTGACTGTCAACGGAGCAGCAGCTGCCGATAGCTCGTTTGGGGCTACTTTCGCTTTTGGGTCTGTTGGCGATGTAGGCTATGCCTATGGTCAAGGGGATAAGGATTTGACCACTTTATCCCCTCGACCAGACCGGCAGCTGGGTGCTTTGCATGTTACTGGTTCTGATTTGTCTGGCAGTTTCTCTATGCCTTCTAGTGAGGTTCCTGATGTGTCATTGTCTGTAGGTGTTGGGCTGTCTTCTCACTTGGTTGTCGAAGATAAAGGGTTTTCCATCTCGCTCAGATCTCCACTAGTGTTGGCCCATACTCCAATCCAGCTGGTAAGTGATGCCATTTGCAGGCAGGTGATCTTTTCTCCTTCTATTTCCATTTTCGTAGATTATGCTGGATTGTCCGTTATTTACTGGTTGTTGGCCGATGGTATTGGTTTTTTGTGCATGAGCCTTGACACACTTAGGTGTGTGCTCCCTGACATTGCTGTCACGTCCCAGACTGGTGGTGTGTCAGGTCCCATTTGTTCTGATTTAATCGACTCGTCTGTCTTTGTCCTCTTGTCTTGCTTCCTGCATCAGAGACTTTGGCCTCTGTTTGTTTTGCAAGACTTCCTCTGCCGCATCGGTTGTGTCTATACCAGGCTGCTAGTATAGGTCGATCTGATGGGGTCCTCTTGTTGGGTTCTAGTGATGAGTCATTACAAGGCCTATTCTGTGTCGTCGGTGACTTTGTCTATTTATCGTATCCCTAGTTTGTCAGGCTACCGTTGGTCACTTCGGAGGTTACAACGGGCCTGTAGCGATTGGTTCGGGCGATCTCCCAGCTCTGGTCGCATAGTGGTCCCAGTTTCAGACCACTATTCGAACAACCTGGGTTATTGCCAGCCTTCATTGTTCTGCTCTGTTGTTCCCTCTGCTTGGTCCGACCCGCGTATCTTACCTGTATCGTGGGGCTGTTTTATTAGTGACAGTCCGGCTTTGGTAAGGTTCCCTCAACAACGTGAGAAGCGACTTGTTTGCTCCCCTACACTCTTCAGACCCTCTACAGTTTTCCCCCGCCTCGCTTTTCCCTCCCATTCGTCTCTCTCTCCTGTTCCATCGTCGGTTGCTTCGGTGTTATCTGTTTCTGGTTGCTCCTCCCCCTCCTTTTCCTTCCCCTCCTCGGCTCATCCTTGTCCTGCTGTTGACTGGTTTTTATAGCAGAATGGAATGCGCTTGGTCCGCCACCCCTCTCTCTTACGTTTTCCTTCTGATCTTACGGATCGCTTGGTTCCTTCTACCTCTCACTGCTCCTCGCCGTGCTCCCTTCCCTCTTCATCGTGCTCTCTGACCATTACCATTCCTCTTATGAGTAAGGCAGAAATTGCGCTCCTTAATGAGCGCCTTGATTGCATCTCTAGGAACTCTTCGCCTTCGCTGTTTGGTGCATCGCAGTCTTCTTTGATGGGGACCGGTGATGAGGTGTCTTTTGAGACACCTCCCCAGCCCTCCGTCCCTCCTCCTCGTTCGTCTCGTCGCAGACCGCGTAGAGTCCCGACTACCCCTCGCACCATCCGCACACGCTCTATAGCGGCGTCCGAGCAGATCGATAGATCTACTCGATATTCGCTGTATCTTGTCTGAGCTCGTTATGTTTTCCTTTGGTTGGTGTCTGGTTTTCGCTCCATTTTTCTTCGTTTTCTCCTTTCCTTCTCACCATGTCGAACTTTATCTTCTGGAATGTCTGTGGTATTGGCAACGATGCGTCTTTGTCTAGGCTAAAACGCATTGTCAGAAAGCACTCTGTGGGCATGGTCGCTCTCCTGGAACCTTTTCTGGAGCCGGAAGGTATAACCAAAACCGTTTTATCCTTAGGTTTTGGCGGTGGCTCTGCCAACGTCTCCGGTAAGATTTGGATTTTATGGTCCAAATCCCTTGTTGTTCGCTCCGTTTTCGACTCCTCTCAGCTCTTCTCGGTGGCATGTTCGTCTCCTTCTTTCGCTTCTCCCTTTCTTTTCTCGGCGGTTTACGCCAAATGCGATCGGACGGAGTGGTTAACTCTTTGGTTCGATATTTTAGCCCTCGGTGCTTTGGGTTTTTCTTCTTCTGTAGTTGGCGGCGATTTTAATATCGTCGCTTGCCAAGCGGAAAAACGGGGAGGAGCTGCCATCAACCGTGTTGCGATGGCGAATTTCAACTCGTTCATTATCAGCTCTGGTCTCTCTGAGCTTCCTTTTGTTGGCTCTGCTTTCACCTGGTCGAACAACCAAGAGGGACCGAACCGTATCCTCTCTAGACTTGACCGTGTTTTCGGGTCGGAGGATTGGTTTCGCCTACCCTTTTCCTTCTTGATCGCTCATCTTCATCGGTCCTTCTTTGACCATGCTCCTTGTAACGACCCGTATTTTTACGGATCGACAAGTTCGTCAAAATCTGGAATTTTTGCATTTTAAAGTCATTTCAGATTTTAGGCAAATTTTGCCTAAATCCTAAGTCGTTCACGACTTAGCATGAGTCGTGAGTCGTATACGACTTAGGAGAGGAGTTCTGGGCGAGTTAAGGACTCAAGGAGATAAGTCGTAGCTGGGCTAGGTTAGTAGGTTGAAGTTTACTCGGCAAGTGTTGAGTCGTAGGTTGTAAGTCGTTGCCGAGTTAAGGGATAACAACCTAAGGAAGTGACCGACTTATAGTTTTAACCGACTTAAGGATAGTGGTGAGTTAAGTGTTAAGTCGGCTGACGAGTCAAGATAGTGGTCGACTTAAGACCTGGACGACTTAGTAGTTAGTATGTCTGACCAGTTATTTGTTAAGTCGTTGCCGAGTTAAGGAAGTGGGGTTGACCGACTTAAGAGTTGGGTCGGCAACGACCTAAGGACATGTTGTGAGCGACCTAAGTGTTTGGGTGTTAAGTGTTAGGTCGGCAGGGTAATTGAGTCGGTAGGTAGTTGAGTCGGCAACGTGTGTTGAGTTGTGAGTCGGCAGTACGTCTCTTGTGTTAAGTCGTAACCCAGTTACGAGTTAAGTCGTAGTTGTATTCCTTCGTATGTCTTAAGTCGGCAAGGCACTTATGTCGGCAACGACCTAAGTTAAGTCGCGCCTATGTGTTAAGTCGCAGTTGCGCTTTGTTGTTGAGTCGTCAACCGACTTAGGACTTGGGTTTTGCGGCAGTATGATAAGTCTGCTTCGTTGAGTCGGTCATTTGGTTAAGTCGTTAGGTCGTATAGGCTGGTTAACTCGGCAGGCAGATGAGTTTTTAGGTCGGCAAGGCACTAGGTCGGCAAGGCATTAGGTCGGCATGGTGTTAAGTCGGCACCGACTTAAGAAGATAGCCGAGTTACGACTTAAGGCCAGTTTTCAGCTATAAATAGGAGGGGTTGTTCTCACTTTTTGGGGATCCGGATTTTGAAGCGACGAAGTGCTGCCATTTTGAGAGCTCGACTTCTACACTTCTTCACTTCTTTTCTCCACTCTAATCTAGTGCTTCCATCCATCCAAATCGAAGATCGAGATTGAAGATTCAAAAGCTTGGATTGAAGATCTTCATCTTTTCAAGAGAGATTTCTTCATTTGAAGCGGATTTGTGATAGATCTAGCTTCATCCTTCGCTGTCCAGATCTGAAGTGTGTTGATTTGAGGTTGTTTAGGTGATTTGGTGAGTGGTGATTATCTCTCACACGGATCCAAAGGAGTATATCGGATTGTTGGCTCGTTTTGGTGTTAAAATAGAGATTTCCATGCATTTTCTTCATCCTATGTGTAGATCCATATAGATCCATTGTTCATGATGATGTTGCATTCACTTTATCATATGTTAACCTATGCAAGTTCATTCATCAAGTTTGTAGAGATATAATACATGTTTTCATGCTTATTGGACTTTCAACTCTTTAATTACGAAAATGCCATTATTGTTATAATTGTCTACTTAGATCATATTTGAATGCTTGATTGCTTGGATTGATGTTTGATTTGATTGCTTGTTATGAACTAGATGATTGATGATTAGATTTAGATCGAAGATGATTCAAAAGCTAAGGGAAAGGCTCTTGAAATGGAAAAGCTGCTCGTGGCATATGTAGCGGGATGATGAAGCTCTTATGCATAGATTTGATGATGTGGTGATGAGATGAGGCTTTGCGAGGATGTAATGAAGCGAGGCAATCATGTGATGAAGACTTGGTCTAATCTAGACGGGATCATTCCAAGCATGTTGATAACTCGGTGATATGATTCGAGTTGAGGATAATGAATGGATTCGAGAATAGTCATCGAGGAGGATGACTAGGAGGCTTGGATAGCATCGTTGTTGAAGGTTCTAGCATGCTCTAAGCAAGAGTACGTTTGGGCAGATTCGATAGTCCCAACGGCCAACTGTTGATGGTCGAGTACTCTGGGCAGATTCGATAGTCCTAGGCACGGGCTGCGACGACGTGCGGGAGTTATGTCTAGAACCGGGGTTTCCATTAGCCCTTGACGGACGGCTGAAAGAATGTGCCGGTCATTCAATTAACGGTGATATCGAAGCAATGATAACAGTGATAGCCAGAGTCATGGATGTTTGGTTGTATCGTCATTCGGACTCAAGAGCGGTATTTTCTGGGTGCTTATCTGATTTAGGCCTTGGTACTTGGAAAAACATCGCCCTTGACTCGAGTGATAGTAGCTTTACTTTAAATTGTATGCTCTGCTATGTTTGCTTCTGCTTAGTGTGTGTCTGGGGGCTATCACTGTAGAATGAGGTTGGAGTGGGAGGGTTGTATTCCTATTCCTTTTCCTTTATGCTCTTTTGGTATGTTGTTAGTTAATTTACTGCTCACTAAGACTGTTGTCTGACTCAAGGCTTTATGTTTTAATTCTTATTGCCTTGGGCTGTTCGTCCATTTTGGGACGGGCAGACTAGGTAGCAGGTGACAGGTGCTGTTCTCTTCTCACGATACTGATATCGAAGACGAGCTGGAGGGTTGCATATTATCTTCTTATTATATGTACTGGATATTCCGCTGTTTTGTATTCTCTGAGAGATATGTAGTGAGGCTTGATGTATTGACTATGTGGATGCTTGTATTCAACTATTATGGAGTTTTATATGAGGTCATTTTGTTCTGTAAAGCTTCACTATACATATGTTCTATTGTATTTTGTCCATGCGCTGTGAGTAATACGATAGATTCTTTTGTTTTAAATCTTACCTTGACAATCGTCCATGGTCGCCTGGCACACTTTACAGCGCTTTATCTTTAGATTCGGTGCAGGGGTCATGGGCGGTCGTCACATTTGGTATCAGAGCATTGGTTAATCGGTTTTACCCAACGCTCGCTGAAGTAACTACGTATGAGAGACGTAATTGTATTTTGATGGATGATTACTATATATAATATAGTAGCTTAGTAGAGTTTGAGTCCTTTATGCAGTTGTTTCTCTAGATGTTCTAATCATTCCTTTTTATAGATATTGAGAATGAGTCGAAGAGGGAGACCAGCTGCTAGGGGAGGTCGTGCTACTGAAGAGACTGCTGATTATGCAGCCATGTTCGAAGCTATGATGACTTCGATCATGAGAAGGATACCAGTTCCGGGGGCGGCAGTTGATGTTGGAGTTCAAGTCCAAACTCCGAAACCAGTGGATTTTGCTAAGCTGTGCAAGGATTATACTGCTCTTGGAGGGAAGGTTTTCTTGGGAACAGAATCTACTATCGAAGTCCAGAGATGGATAGATGCTTGTAGAAGGATCTTTGGTGATTTGGGAATTGATGATGCAACTAAGAGGAAGTTGGCATCAAGGCAGCTTCAAGGTAGAGCTTCTGATTGGTGGAACTCTATTACCATCACTACTCCGGAAGAAGAGATTACTTGGGAGCAATTCCAAGTCAGATTTGAAGCTAAGTTCATTTCTACAGCTCAGAAGTCTGTTCTGTTCAAGAAGTTTGTGGAGCTCAAGCAGGGAGGGAGATCTGTTCTTGAGTATGTTTCTGAGTTTGAAGCTTTGTCCAAGTATGCTCGGTCATATATTGAGTCTGCTTACCAGAAGAATGAGAAGTTCGTGACTGGTTTGGATAGTTATCTTGGGAGACAGTTGGTGGATCATTTGGACGATTCATTTGAGAAGCTTGTAGAGAAAGCTCTTAGGCATGAGAGTCTGTTTCCTAAGGAAGGATCTGTTGTTGCTGTGACCAAGGGAGAATCTAAACCACAGCAGGGTGGAAACCAGAAGAGGAAGCAGCAGCAGCAGAAGGGTAAGGATGGCCAGAAGAAGCCGAAAGGCGAGGTGACTTGCTACAATTGTCAGCAGAAGGGCCATTTCTCCAAGGATTGTAAGAATCCGAAGGCACCGATGAAGTGTCACAACTGTGACAAGCCGGGACATTTCAGGAAGAATTGCCCAGAACCAAGGAAGGACAGGCAGATTGTGCAAGCCTATGCTTTGGGGGTTGTTCCGTCGTCTTCGAAAGCTCCTACTGTTGAAGAGAAGGGAAAGAGTGTGGTTGTTCAAGGTACTCTTTTCCTATGTGGTGTTCCAGTTAGAGTTTTGTTTGATACTGGAGCTTCGCATTCGTTTGTTTGTAATGAACTAGTAGGCCGGTTAGATTTGAAGCCGGATATTGTTGATAGGCCATTGGTAGTGACTAATCCAGTTGGGGGTTCGTCTTGTTTGTGTATGTTATGCCGTGGTCTAGTTGTATCGAGTCATGGTTGCTCTTTTGTTTGTGATTGCTTTGTTCTGAACTTTGCGGGGTTCGGAATTATCTTGGGAATGGACTGGCTTAGGAAGTATGCGGCTAAGGTTGATTGTGAGAGGCTGGAGGTGACAGTCGGGAATGTGGAAGGGCGAAAGATTGTGATACGATGTAAGCATGAGGAAGGCGTCTTCATGAGCTTCATGTATTCGCTAGTTGTTCCACGGGATGGACTGTCTTTAGTGCCAATCGCAAATGGATTCGAGGATGTCTTTGACAAAGTCAAAGGGTTGCCGCCGCATAGAGAGATCGAGTTTCGTATAGATCTAGTTGAAGGAGCCAGACCTGTTGTGATGCCTCTTAGGCGGATGGCGCCTAGGGAACAGCAGGAGTTGAGGGTGCAAGTTGATGACCTTTTACAGAAAGGATTCATTCGGCGTAGTGTGTCCGAATGGGGTGCACCAGTTGTGTTTGCAACCAAGGCAGATGGGTCGTTGAGATTGTGCGTCGATTATCGTGAGCTGAATAAGGTGACTAAGAAGAACAAGTATCCATTGCCGAGAATAGGTGACTTGTTTGATCAGCTTCACGAAGCCAAGGTGTTTTCTCAGATGGATTTGGCAACGGGATTTCACCAGTTGAGAGTGGCTAAGGATAGTGTGTCGAAGACTGCTTTTAGGACACCATCCGGTTTCTTTGAGTGGCTGGTAATGCCGTTTGGATTGACTAACGCGCCAGCATATTTTGTGGATCTTATGAATAGAGTGTTCAGAGATCAGTTGAACAAGTTCGTACTTGTGTTCGTGGATGATATTCTGATTTATTCCAGAACGGAGGAAGAGCACAAGACGCACTTGCGTATTGTTTTGGAGATCTTACGGAAACATCAGCTGAAGGCTAAGTTTTCGAAGTGTCACTTCTGGAAGAGTGAAGTGAGGTTCTTAGGCCATGTGATTTCTGGAAATGGAATAGCGGTTGATCCCGCTAAGGTGGCAGCAATCCAGGATTGGGTCAGACCTAAGAATGCATCTGATGTGAGAAGTTTTCTTGGTTTAGCAGGATATTATCGACGGTTTATCAAAGACTTCTCCAAGATAGCTGCACCGTTAACAGGATTGACGAAGAAGAACCAAGTGTTCAGTTGGGATGCTAAGTGTGAGCAAGCTTTCGGAATCCTGAAAGAGAGACTGACTAGTGCTCCTGTTTTGACTATTCCAAGTGGGAATGATGAGATGGTGGTTTACACCGACGCATGTGGTACTGGACTTGGAGCAGTGCTGATGCAGAGAGATAAAGTGGTTGCGTATGCCAGTCGACAACTGAAGCCGCATGAAAGGAATTACCCAACTCATGATTTGGAGTTAGCGGCGATTGTATTTGCTCTGAAGATGTGGAGACATTACCTGTTGGGAGTTCGATTCGAGTTGTTTACGGATCACAAGTCGTTGAAGTATCTTTTCTCCCAGAAGGATTTGAATCTTCGGCAGCAACGTTGGCTAGAGTTTTTAGCATCATATGATTTTGGTATAGCTTATACTCCGGGAAAAGGTAACGCAGTGGCAGATGCGTTAAGTCGAAGACATGCAGGATTGGGAGCCATGTTTTCAGAATGGAAGAATCTCGAGTATTTAGCTGGATTTGACTTCAGGCCTAGATGCGAATTGGAACCTGAAATGTTGGCAAACTTATCAATAAGACCCACTCTTGTGGAAAGGATTGGTGAGAGCCAAAAGCGAGATGATAAGCTTGTCAAGATTATCCGTGAGTTGGAATCTGGATTGGATCCAGAAAAGGATAAAGGATTCGAGGTCGATCGAGAGGGTTGGCTTCGGAAGCAAGGACGACTAGTTGTTCCCGATATAGATGAGTTAAGGAGTGAAGTTCTGAAGGAAAGTCATCACTCGAGGTTGACAATTCATCCAGGAGGAAATAAGATGTATCGGGATATGAAGAGAACCTACTATTGGGAAGGTATGAAGAAGGATGTTGGAAATTTTATTTCCAAGTGTATGAACTGCCAGTTGATTAAAGCTGAACAGAAGAAGCCAAGTGGATTGCTTCAGCCATTAGAAGTTCCTACATGGAAGTGGGAACAAGTGTCGATGGATTTCATCGATGGATTGCCTAGAACCAGAACGGGAAATGAAGGGATTTGGGTCATTGTGGATCGTCTGACTAAGAGTGCACGATTCATTCCTGTTCGATCGACTAGGACTGCATCAAAGTTGGCTGAGTTGTATGTGAAGTGGATAGTTCGATTCCATGGTATTCCGAAGAATATAGTGAGCGATCGAGATCCATTGTTCACTAGTGGATTTTGGAAGAGCTTCCAGGAAGTTTTGGGAACCGAGTTGTGTTTGAGTACAGCTTATCATCCCCAAACAGATGGTCAGACCGAGAGAGTCAACCGAGTTTTGGAAGATCTCCTCAGAGCATGTGTTTTGGATTTCGGAGGATCATGGGAAGATCACCTTCATTTGGTGGAGTTTGCGTACAACAACAGTTACCAGTCAAGCATTGGTATGGCACCGTATGAGGCGTTGTATGGAAGACCGTGTAACTCTCCGACATGTTGGTTGGAAACTGGAGAAAAGCTGATACTTGGGCCAGAGATGATTCGACAGACTTCGGATTGCATAGAGATCATTCGGCAACGAATGAAGGCAGCCCAAGACCGTCAGAAGAGTTATGCTGATAAGCGTCGAAAGGATTTGGAATTCGACGTAGGAGATATGGTTTTTGTGAAGATTTCTCCACTGAAGAATGTTATTCGATTCGGAAAGAAAGGAAAATTGACTCCGAGATTTGTCGGACCATTCCCGATTATCGAGCGAATTGGAAGGCTCGCTTACAGATTGGAGTTACCGGAGAAGATGTCGGGTGTGCACAATGTTTTTCATGTATCGTATCTACGGAAGTATGTGCACGACTCGAGAACAGTGGTTTCTGCTGATAGCTGTGAAGACTTAGAAGTTGATCCAGTTGATAGAAGACCTCGTAAGCCGCTTCGTGTTGTTGAAACCGACACGAAACAGCTTAGGAGGAAGGTAATTAAGTTGCTCAAGATACAATGGAGTGATGATGATAACGACTGTACGTGGGAAGTGGAAGAGAGGATGAAAGCAGCTCATCCTGAACTCTTCGAGGTATGGCCCTAAGGTGTCGTGTCATCTCGCGATATTGTAACTTGTTCTAATTTTAGAATTTCTGTACGCTAAGTTAGAATTGGATGCATGGTTTGTTGATTGCTATGGATGGTAGGCGTACAGAATAGTTTTTGATTGCTTGGAATTTCGGGGGCGAAATTCCTAAGGGGGAGAGAATGTAACGACCCGTATTTTTACGGATCGACAAGTTCGTCAAAATCTGGAATTTTTGCATTTTAAAGTCATTTCAGATTTTAGGCAAATTTTGCCTAAATCCTAAGTCGTTCACGACTTAGCATGAGTCGTGAGTCGTATACGACTTAGGAGAGGAGTTCTGGGCGAGTTAAGGACTCAAGGAGATAAGTCGTAGCTGGGCTAGGTTAGTAGGTTGAAGTTTACTCGGCAAGTGTTGAGTCGTAGGTTGTAAGTCGTTGCCGAGTTAAGGGATAACAACCTAAGGAAGTGACCGACTTATAGTTTTAACCGACTTAAGGATAGTGGTGAGTTAAGTGTTAAGTCGGCTGACGAGTCAAGATAGTGGTCGACTTAAGACCTGGACGACTTAGTAGTTAGTATGTCTGACCAGTTATTTGTTAAGTCGTTGCCGAGTTAAGGAAGTGGGGTTGACCGACTTAAGAGTTGGGTCGGCAACGACCTAAGGACATGTTGTGAGCGACCTAAGTGTTTGGGTGTTAAGTGTTAGGTCGGCAGGGTAATTGAGTCGGTAGGTAGTTGAGTCGGCAACGTGTGTTGAGTTGTGAGTCGGCAGTACGTCTCTTGTGTTAAGTCGTAACCCAGTTACGAGTTAAGTCGTAGTTGTATTCCTTCGTATGTCTTAAGTCGGCAAGGCACTTATGTCGGCAACGACCTAAGTTAAGTCGCGCCTATGTGTTAAGTCGCAGTTGCGCTTTGTTGTTGAGTCGTCAACCGACTTAGGACTTGGGTTTTGCGGCAGTATGATAAGTCTGCTTCGTTGAGTCGGTCATTTGGTTAAGTCGTTAGGTCGTATAGGCTGGTTAACTCGGCAGGCAGATGAGTTTTTAGGTCGGCAAGGCACTAGGTCGGCAAGGCATTAGGTCGGCATGGTGTTAAGTCGGCACCGACTTAAGAAGATAGCCGAGTTACGACTTAAGGCCAGTTTTCAGCTATAAATAGGAGGGGTTGTTCTCACTTTTTGGGGATCCGGATTTTGAAGCGACGAAGTGCTGCCATTTTGAGAGCTCGACTTCTACACTTCTTCACTTCTTTTCTCCACTCTAATCTAGTGCTTCCATCCATCCAAATCGAAGATCGAGATTGAAGATTCAAAAGCTTGGATTGAAGATCTTCATCTTTTCAAGAGAGATTTCTTCATTTGAAGCGGATTTGTGATAGATCTAGCTTCATCCTTCGCTGTCCAGATCTGAAGTGTGTTGATTTGAGGTTGTTTAGGTGATTTGGTGAGTGGTGATTATCTCTCACACGGATCCAAAGGAGTATATCGGATTGTTGGCTCGTTTTGGTGTTAAAATAGAGATTTCCATGCATTTTCTTCATCCTATGTGTAGATCCATATAGATCCATTGTTCATGATGATGTTGCATTCACTTTATCATATGTTAACCTATGCAAGTTCATTCATCAAGTTTGTAGAGATATAATACATGTTTTCATGCTTATTGGACTTTCAACTCTTTAATTACGAAAATGCCATTATTGTTATAATTGTCTACTTAGATCATATTTGAATGCTTGATTGCTTGGATTGATGTTTGATTTGATTGCTTGTTATGAACTAGATGATTGATGATTAGATTTAGATCGAAGATGATTCAAAAGCTAAGGGAAAGGCTCTTGAAATGGAAAAGCTGCTCGTGGCATATGTAGCGGGATGATGAAGCTCTTATGCATAGATTTGATGATGTGGTGATGAGATGAGGCTTTGCGAGGATGTAATGAAGCGAGGCAATCATGTGATGAAGACTTGGTCTAATCTAGACGGGATCATTCCAAGCATGTTGATAACTCGGTGATATGATTCGAGTTGAGGATAATGAATGGATTCGAGAATAGTCATCGAGGAGGATGACTAGGAGGCTTGGATAGCATCGTTGTTGAAGGTTCTAGCATGCTCTAAGCAAGAGTACGTTTGGGCAGATTCGATAGTCCCAACGGCCAACTGTTGATGGTCGAGTACTCTGGGCAGATTCGATAGTCCTAGGCACGGGCTGCGACGACGTGCGGGAGTTATGTCTAGAACCGGGGTTTCCATTAGCCCTTGACGGACGGCTGAAAGAATGTGCCGGTCATTCAATTAACGGTGATATCGAAGCAATGATAACAGTGATAGCCAGAGTCATGGATGTTTGGTTGTATCGTCATTCGGACTCAAGAGCGGTATTTTCTGGGTGCTTATCTGATTTAGGCCTTGGTACTTGGAAAAACATCGCCCTTGACTCGAGTGATAGTAGCTTTACTTTAAATTGTATGCTCTGCTATGTTTGCTTCTGCTTAGTGTGTGTCTGGGGGCTATCACTGTAGAATGAGGTTGGAGTGGGAGGGTTGTATTCCTATTCCTTTTCCTTTATGCTCTTTTGGTATGTTGTTAGTTAATTTACTGCTCACTAAGACTGTTGTCTGACTCAAGGCTTTATGTTTTAATTCTTATTGCCTTGGGCTGTTCGTCCATTTTGGGACGGGCAGACTAGGTAGCAGGTGACAGGTGCTGTTCTCTTCTCACGATACTGATATCGAAGACGAGCTGGAGGGTTGCATATTATCTTCTTATTATATGTACTGGATATTCCGCTGTTTTGTATTCTCTGAGAGATATGTAGTGAGGCTTGATGTATTGACTATGTGGATGCTTGTATTCAACTATTATGGAGTTTTATATGAGGTCATTTTGTTCTGTAAAGCTTCACTATACATATGTTCTATTGTATTTTGTCCATGCGCTGTGAGTAATACGATAGATTCTTTTGTTTTAAATCTTACCTTGACAATCGTCCATGGTCGCCTGGCACACTTTACAGCGCTTTATCTTTAGATTCGGTGCAGGGGTCATGGGCGGTCGTCACACTCCTCTAATTATTCGATGCTCTCCTCTCTCCCTCTTGGGGCCCTCTTCCTTTCGGTTCTAGAGCATATGGAGATCTTTCCACTCTTTTCATCAAGTGGTAGCTAACTCTTGGAGCGATCCTATTGTTGCCTCTCCCTGTGCTGTTTTCGGTCGTAAGCTTAAGCGTCTCAAGGCTTGCCTTAAGGTGTGGAACGTTCATGTTTTCAAGAACATCTTCGATCGCGTTCGAATGGCCGAAGAGTCCCTGATCGTAGCTGAATCCTTGTTAGACGAGGACCCGTCCGCGGCTAACAAGGAGGCGTGGGCTTTAGCCCAATCCAACTTCTCCTCGGAACTCCGTATCGAGAATGACTACCTTCGTCAAAAGGCGAGGGTCAAGTGGGTGGTCGACGGAGATACGAACTCCAAATTTTCCATTCTTCTATTCGTAAGAAGAATAACCTTCTCACTATCCGTGAGATTTTGCGTCCTGATCTATCTGTGGATTCTTCGCCTGAGGAAGTCAAAGATACCATTCTGTCCCACTTTCAATCCTTTCTGGGCTCTCCGTCTGTCTCGGTATCCGATCCGGCCCTGTTAGCCTTCATTCCCCGTGTGGTTCTTTCTCCGGAAAGTGTCCTTTTAGCGGATCACCCATCCCCAGAGGAGATCCGTGCTTGTGTCTTTGCCCTGAGCAAGGATAGTGCCAGTGGTCCTGATGGCTTCAACGGTGTCTTTTATAGGAGTGCCTGGCCTATTATTCAGGCTGATTTTTGTCTTGCTGTACAATCCTTCTTCTCCGGCGGGTCTCTACCCTCAGGTTGGACTTCCACCAACCTGATTCTCATTCCTAAGTGCGAAAATCCTCGGTGTTGCGTGGATTTCCGGCCCATCAGCCTTTGTAACTTTTCGAATAAAGTTATTTCTAAGATCCTGGCTAGTCGCTTGGCCCCCTTCCTTGAGCGTATTATCTCTCCTTCTCAAGCGGGGTTTGTAAAAGGGCGTTTAATTACTGATAACGTCCTTCTAGCCTAGGAACTGATCTACCAGCTTGATCGGAAAGTTAGGGGTTCTAATGTTGTCTTCAAACTGGACATGGCTAAGGCCTACGATCGTATGTCCTAGTTTTTCGTCATCAAGATCTTGAGGGCTTTCGGGTTTCCGAAACCCCTCATTGACTTGGTGTGGAGGCTCATCTCGAACTGTTGGTTCTCTGTGCTCATTAACGGTTCGGCTAATGGGTATTTCAAGGCGGGGAGGGGTTTGCATCAAGGAGACCCACTTTCGCCATCTCTTTTCGTGATCGCGGCGGAGGCTTTCATTCGCGGTCTTCAAACCTTAACGATCTACGGTCAGATCCAGCGCTTCGGGATTCCGAGGGGCTACCCCCTAATCTCTTCCTTATCCTTTGCTGATGACATTGTCATTTTCTCTAATGGCAGTCGTTCCTCTGTCTGGCGGCTCCTTAGTTTCCTTCATCAATACGAGAGGTCCTCGGGCCAAATCGTTAACCCTTCCAAAAGTTGCTTCGTCCATGCGGAGGACTTGTCCCCCTCTCGAGCTTCCTGGATCGAGACTATATCGGGGTTCAAGGAAGCTTCCCTTCCTTTACCTTACCTGGGTATTGTCCTGTACCGAGGTAGGAAGCTTAACGCTTTCTTCGATCCCTTGACTGACAAAGTGAGGGGTAAGATATTACGCTGGAATGCGTCTCTCCTTTCCCAGGCCGGTAGGCTGGTTCTCATTAAGTCAGTTTTAGACTCGATGGGAACTCATGTATTCGCGGCTATGACCCCTACCTCTTCCTTCTTCCGGTCGTATCGGTCTTTGGCCTTGTCCTTCTTCTGGGGTAACAAGGACAACGCCCGTCGCCACCACTGGGTTTCTTGGGACGCGGTTTGTCGTCCCAAAAGCGAAGGTGGCTTGGGTCTGCGTAATCCTAAGGACCTTTGTGCGGCATTTGCCTGTAAGTTGTGGTACAGGTTTGGGGCTAACGACTCTTTATGGGCGTCGTTCCTCCACGCTAAGTACCACAGGCTTGCAGGCTCTAATTTCACGGGTTCTCCGTCCTATGCTAGTGAGACCTGGAAGCACATGCAGTCGGTGATGCCGTTCTCTGACTCTCATGGCGGCTTAACAGGCTGGGATGGCGATTCGTTTTCCATTTTGAAAGCTTGGACTTCGGTTAGAATTCCAAGCCCCATTCGTCCTTTGTTTTCCTTCATTTGGGATTCTCGTATTCCCCCCAAGGTCTCTCTGTTGATGTGGTGTATCCTGCACAATGGGTTGCCACTAGACGAGAATCTCCAAAAGATCGGCATCCCCTCCGTTTCCCGTTGCAGATGTTGTGGCAATGGGGAAACGGAATCCTTGAACCATTTGTTTTTTGATGGTTTCTCAGGCAGAGCGTGCTGGAATTACTTCGGAAACCTTGTTGGTGTTCGAGGTATTGCTAAATCTCCTAATGATCTTCAGAGAACCTGGTGAGCTGGGATCTCTGGAAAATTACTTCATTCGATCGTGTTCCGCTTGATTCCCTGTCTGATCTGCTGGCACCTCTGGTGCGCGCGGAATAAGGAAACCTTAGAGAGCTCTCCCATGGATCCTCCGTCCATTATTCGGCGTGTTAGGAATGACGTCTTCCTGGCTTTTTGTGGTAGACCTTTCAGGGGACCCATGGGCTCCCGTTCTGGGCGGCTAGTGGGTCTTCTATCTATTTCGTGTGTTCTGACTTCCGCTAGACTGGGAGTTGGTTGAATCCTTTTGGTGGGGCGTTGGCCTTCACCCATCGCTCCCATTTCCCCCTCCTTTTCTTCTTATGTGGTTGCTAGTTTTTCAGGTCCATGTGTCTTTGGATTCTTCCCTGGTCCGGAGTTCGCTTTGGTTGGCTATGATTGGTTGGTTCTGGAATTGCTTGGGTTGTGGTCGTCCTGTTCTGTAGGCTTCTCCTGTGCTCTACTCCGGTTTCTTGGTTTTGGAAGTTGCTTGGTTGGTTTTGGCAGTGTTTGGTTGCTTGGGTTGCTCGTTCTAGTTTACTAGCTTCTTGTCCGATCGGTGATCCTTTCCCTTTGTTGTGCTTGGTTAGAGCTAGAGTTGCTTGGGATTTGGTTCCCCTTTTCTGCTATTGGCTTTCTCTGTGGTCTTCTCCGTTTGATTTAGTGGGCCCTTGTTACCTCTTTAGTGCTCTTCTCGACTATCTTCAGACACCACCATTGGGCGGTGGTCTTGCCGGAGCTCGATGGTGTTGTCAGTTGGGCGGTTTTCTTTGGCTCGGTATGGGATGGTAGCTCCTCTGGTGGACTGGCCTATACCTATTCGGTTGTGGCGGGATTGATGGTTGTGCGGGTGGTGCTTCTTTTGCTCTATTTCTATTGGTACTCCTGGCTTCTGTCAGTCAGTGGAGCTTGTGGTGGTTATAGCGTGGTCGCTTTGCTGCTCGGTCTGGGTATTGGTTCATTTATCAGTTTTCTTTGGCTCGGTATGGGATGGTAGCTACTCTGGTGGACTGGCCTATACCTATTCGGTTGTGGCGGGATTGACGGTTGTGCGGGTGGTGTTTCTTTTGCTCTATTTCTGTTGGTTACTCCTGGCTACTGTCAGTCAGTGGAGGTTTTTTATTTTCTTTTACTTTTCTTCGTACCGGTTTTGTTCTATTGTCTGTGTTTTTAGGAGGCATATGTTCTCCGTATGCCTTGCCTCCTTTTGTGAGCCACCGGAGAAAGGCTTTTTTCTCCTTTTGCTATATATTTATCTTTTTATTAAAAAAAACTCTTAGAAGCATAACTTTGAAACCATTGAAAGTACCCCTTTTGAAATCTTTGAAAGTATACCTTCCAAAACCATTGAAAGTCCCTTTTTTGAAATCATTGGGTCTACTCAAAAACATTTTTTGGGTCAAAGTGAATATATATGCGAAAGTACTCCTTTCGAAATATTTAATCTTCAAATTTTTTTTGGGGAAAATCTAATGGCGTCGGCACCATCCTTTCGAAAGCTTCAAAACATTTAAGTAAAACACTGAAGGGCAGCTTCGAAACCCCCTTCCAAAGCCATTGCCTTCGAAACCCCTGAACCCTTTCGAAAGCATTTAGGAAGTGGTTTAATATAAGTTTAAATCAAGAACAACCCTTCGAAAGCATTGATGACTTCAGTACAACCGAAAGACAAAAGAATAATGGCTGGGTTTCGAGTTAGTCGGAACGACTACTTTCGAAAACATCATTTTTATAAATAAATGAACTCATTCGAAAGCCTACTTCAAAACATAAGATGGCAACCCTTCAAAAGCATTTAAAACCCTTTTTTCGGAAACATATGTTTCTACTTCTTCGAAAGCTTTAATAAAACAAGGCAAGTGCTTTTCATTTTAAAACAAGGCAAAGGTATCGACACCACAGAAGCAACACTTTCGACACCATGCCTTCCGCCTTTCCTCAAATTCGCTACATACCATCTAAATGATACCTTGTGTATTGGATTCGGCTTAGTGGGGTTTCGACTTGATTGAAGGCAGAAGTTATGAGTCGAAAGGTACTTCTATTAGACGCGGAACCTGCTTTTCCGAGTAAAAACTGGTTAATGCCAATTAAAGCAAATTTTATCTAACTAACCTGCCCACATGTAAACCTCAACTTTTCAAATGGTTTTCAAAAATAATTGTCTCTTAATTTTAGATAAACATCAGGATTAACTTTTACAAATAAGCCCTTTCATTAAACACACGATTAAATCATTTAGGTCCTCCTTTCAAAATAATTTAATTCTTATAGTAAATCACTTAGGAAAATTCCCTAAAATTTACAGAAATTCACTTTTATCATGTTATTAATATACAAAATTTTAAGACCCAATTTCTTCTTGAAATAATCAAAATTAAATTTAAACTTAATTTTATCATATTTTACTTTGAAAATTCATAATAATCTTTCCATAGCTTGAAAAATTATCAAAATTAAAACCCAACTCCAAAATCATGTTTTACTCAACAAATTTATTTTCCATGACATTCAAACATCAATTCCAATCGGTTTTGCCCAAAAAACGCATAAATCTCTATCTAAACAATCTTGTTTAAATCAAATAGATTATAATTCAAGCATAACATCATCCAAAACATCGTATAAACGAATTTAATCTTAAATTCGAAAACATATATCCGTAAAAATAGAGATGGAATTATTATTCATCTTAATTAAGATAAGGAGATTGTATTGAGATTGAGATTGATTCACCTTCTTTAATTCTTTAGCTTCACTTTGAATTTCTCTTCTTTCCTCCTAGTAATGGCCGACTCCTCCTCTTATGTTTGAGTTTTATTTTTGTGAAAATGAACAATGAACGTGAGTGGCCTAAGGAACGAAAATATATAAGGGTTATGGTAATAGGGTGTGGATTCCCCATTATGCGCTTATATAAATTAATTGACTTATAACCCAATCTTAAGTCCATTTGAGTTAATAAGCTCGGCCTCGAAGTCTATTTTCAAATCACAATCCCCTTATCACTTGACATTTACATTATTCTATTTAATTTATCTAATCAAATCTCTTGAACAATGTTATTAAATTTAGAGGTGTTACACATCCATCCATGTGTCTTCCGCTATGCCAACATGATGTATGCACTATATCGAGACAGTGTTCACGTGTCATTCTACTAGATCTTACGTACCATAATCTAGCTCCACCTTAAGTCCGACTACTTAAGTCTACACTGCTAGCCACCACGATTTACAGATCTCTTGCGCCAACATGAAAAATATTGAAAATTTTCGTTTCACGATTTATCGCCAAACAGTA
This sequence comes from Allium fistulosum, assembly GCA_030737815.1. Lineage (NCBI taxonomy): Eukaryota > Viridiplantae > Streptophyta > Magnoliopsida > Asparagales > Amaryllidaceae > Allium > Allium fistulosum. Next base: position 1,131,612,462 of record CM060906.1, on the reverse strand, counting down.
GTGTTTTTGTGATTTTTCAGAATCTAATGACCAATGTGTATTATTATAGTTTTGAGATCGCATCGCTGTTCTGAGTGCGATTGTATTTTGTTATGTCATTCAAAGTTCATACGAAAACAAGAATCCGTGTGGCGAAATGATAGAAACTTCAAAGTTCATATAACTTAACACTTAACATTAGCACACATTTTCTCTGATCGGCCTCATTTTTGTCTCTTTCCTGTACCATTCCATTTCAATTGTAGAAACAAGAAAATTAAGTTTCTTGTTCATTAAAATAAATCAAAACAATTTAAATAAATTCCAAATAAAATAAAAGCTCATGTCTTTGAGCTCTAGAAGCTTAGATCTACGAGTGGTTGTGTTTAGGGAGGGTGCGGGTGAAGACTGGGGTGTTCGCAGTTTTACATTGATGGGATGTGAAGGTTTGTAAACTAGGGTTAGCTTTATTGCGAGATTGAAGCATGGTTTGGTCAAATGGAGTTTAAACCTGGGTTCAGCATGAGGATTAACACCCGAAGACGGAGTTTGGAAGAGCGCGATCATTGACGGAAGAAAGAGACTTGTGTTTGGTTTTGATCTACCTGGATGTCGCTATTTTTTAGGGAAGCACGGTTGATATTTGGTTGGATCATGGTGATGGAGAATTTGTAAAGGAGAGCGATGGCGAAGTCGGATTGGGGTTCGTCAAGAGGTGATGGGGATTAGTGGTGAGGGCACGCGACCATGATAGTGGAAGGATAATGCACGCATGATTTTATTTGGAGGAAAGAAGATGAGTAATTAAGATGGATAATTAAAAATTAAGAATGTAATTAGTGCACTTGTTTTAATTTAAAATTGTTAACTTATAAATTCAATAACTCTCTCAAAGAAGGTCCAAATTGAACATGGTTAGTTGCATTTAGGCTCGTATTGACGATATCTACGCTTAGGAATTGGATTCATGGAATTTTGAACGTCGTAGCGATAACTGGCATTCGATGAGTTTAACTCACCTTTTTGGTTAATCGGTTTGTTATATAGTAAATAAATTTACTATTTGTGTTGGTTGAAATTATTGGCTAATTGGTTAAATATCCTCTTTAAAAAGTAATTGTCATTTAAAAGTGAAATACAGGAAAATATATTGACAAATCTGGATTCCTCACTATAGTGATTTTAATTTTAGTTATATATACAAGTTGATTCTATTTCTGTTATAACCATATTATATAGATTGTCAATTGCCGAATTTTGATTATTTAGCACTATTAATTATGAAATTGTTATATGTTCAAACAAAACCCCTGAAGTGATATAAATTAATAACAATATTGGTTAAGTGCTTCGGTGGCTTTTGCCCTTAATTTAGTATTTTTAGAAATACTATTAGTTGTCGTCTTGGCGTAAAATTAGTTTTGATTTGGAGAATGATTTTAAATCCAACCTTTGGGTTTTTCTAGAATATTTTATTTAAATGAATTCTGAACTCCTTTGTATTCCTCCAACCTTTTAAATCGTCTTTTCTAAATCATTTAGAAATGTTATAAAGTTGTTTAACTATTATTAAACAACGATTTAAAATTGTTCAACTATTGTTTAATAATGTTTTAAAAAAATAGTTTATTTATATTTAATATTGTTTAAAGTTATTTACAAGTATTTCAGTATTATGAAAAGTTATTTATATAAATAATTAATATTTTTTGAAAATAGTAATTATTATTTGTTATAATAATGTTTTGAAGATTAATTATTATTGTCTTATTAATAATGTTTGAAATTATTAATTATTATATTTATAATGTTCTGAAGTTAGTAATTATTGTTTATTAAAATCTTTTGTTGTTAATAATTATTGTTCTATAATAATGGTTTGAAGTAAATAATTATTATTTGTTTTTAATGTTTTGAAGTTATTAATCATTATATTAATAAAGTCTTTTGGAGTAAAATATTTATTTTATAAATGATGTCTAAAGGAAAATTGATTTTGTTACTAGTGTTGTTGAAAAGTAATTTATTATTTATTTATGATGTTAAAGTCAATTACTTTATCTGATTAATTATATTATTAATATTTAATTGATTTATAAAAGGGCTTTCATTTAATAAAAGAGCTATAAATGAAAATGGAGTTTTGGATTTATAAGAGGTTTTTATAAAGACTTTATAAAGGATTTTTATAAAAGATTTTTATAAAGAAGTTTATAAAAGAACAGAGTTTTATAAATAACACAGAGTTTTGGAGATTTGCAAAAAGAAATTTATAAATGGTTTTAAAGATGTATAAAAGGAGTTTTATAAATGGTATTATGGATTTATGAGAGTTTATAAATGTTTTTATAAATTTGTAAAAAAAAGATTTAAAAAGGGTTTAGAGATTTATAAATGATTTTTGAGTTGTATAAAAGGGAATCTATAAAAGAAGATGAGATTTGATTTCTATAAGTGACCTTCTAATAATTATGGAGGTGTGGAACATCCTTTCATACTAACACCAGTATAAAATATTTCTCAGTATTTTGTGAATATACTCATATCGTTGAGATAAGTATATGGATATTTTTATAGTTATTGAAATGATATAAATGGTTTATGAATATATATTTGTAAAAGTATTTTGATGCAAGTATTTACAAAGTGATTTTTATTCATGAAAGGATTAATTAAAGAGGTTGGTTGTAACAATCCTGTTGTTAGTGAGAGTTAATTATGGTTAATCAATGTTAATCGAAGGTTTTGACATTTAATGGAAAAAAAGTTTTTTTTTATAATTGGTTTAATCCAATAAAAGAAATGAGATATCATTTCTTATATGTGAATTTCAATTTTTATTGAAATAGTACTAAATCAATCAGAGGATTTTAATTATTGATTTGATAATAAATTGATATGAGTTAGTAATGAATTATTTTTAAATAATAAAGAAAAATGAGTGACTGATTATTAAAAAATAGAGTTTTGTTAAATTATTGGTTATACCAATATTTAGTAAATTAAAACAAGGAATAAAATAATAAGTGATAACTAGTGTTTTAATTTGAATGTAGTTAATAATATTTATTAACTTAGTGGTTGATTGGAAAAAGAGGATAAACTAATTGTAAAAAAATGATCTAATCATTTTGTTAGACTAAGTAAAGAGGCGAGGTAGAGATTTAATTCTTTTTATTAAAATTTGGGTTTGGGCTTAATAAAATTCAGCCCATTAGTGCAAATAAGGGAAACTTTTTATCCCCTTTGTATCTCAGAATGAACTATACGTTCATTTTAACTTAGCAGAAAATAAAAACTAAGTTTTTCAAAACTAAGAAACTCATAAACCTAGCTCTTTGGAAAATCACTAGAAATCAAGAAAAAATCCTAAAATAAAAAAAATATGGGTAAGACTTCTTTTCTTCTCCTCTATTCAATTCTACCATTTATTTAAGGTTTAGTTTAGTTTGTGATTTCTGAAATTATTGATAGAAGAGGGATTTTTTGTATTTTTATGGAGATATAGGAGTTGTAGAAGATGAGAATAGCAATAGAGTGTTCAAAGCTTTGTTCTTCATCAATTGGCAAGCTTTATTTATCTTTTGGATTAGAGGTGAGTTGCAAACTCACATATCTATCTCTATTAAGTCTTAATTCTTTGAATTGAGTTATAAGCATCACTAAATAGTTGAATGGTTTGAGTAATTTGATTGAATTGTGAAATTTGCAAAGTGGTTGCTAAAATTATTTATGAACATTGCTGTACTAAAACAGCAATATCTCAATGTAAAATGATCCGAATTGGTTCATTCTTTTTATGGTAGAAAGATATTTAAATAATCTATAAGTTTTGTTTTGATCATATTTCGAAATACTATGTTTAAAGGGTCTAAATTAAGTTTGAAAATGATGTTATAGCACAGCCATTTCCAATTTTCCGAGTTAATATCTGACAGTAAATTGTCCATAACTTTTTAGCCATAAATCCGAATTAAGTATACTTTTTTTGTTAGAAAGCTAAGACATTAAGGAATAACTTTTATGTTGTAAGTTTCTAAAAATTCTATGATTTAAAGGGTCAAAATTGGGTTTGAAACTGATACACATGCTCTGCTCTATCGATTTTCTGAGTTGAAACCTAAAACTAATATCGCCATAACTTTTTAACGGTAAATCCAAATGGTGCAGAACTTTTTTGGTGAAAATTTGGGACTTTAAGGAACAACTTTTATGTTATATGTTTTCGAAAATGCTTAGGAAAGATGGGTCGAAATGGTGTTTCAAAATTGAAAATCTAGTGTGCCTATGATTTGTTGCTATGTTTGTGATGTTGTTTAAATGTGCTTTGAATGTTCTATCGTGATCGTTTTGATGTATAGATTTCTATTGGTTTGTTAAGTTATAAATTGTGTTTAGAGGTGATATGAAAATCAACCCTTATGGAACTATTGGTCGTTACAATCTTGTGATATGTAATGTGGTGAATTTCTTATGCTCTATGGACTTCAAATCATTTTTGATTCGAAACTTTGGAAATTTATAAATTTAAATCTACCTATTTTGCGAATGTATATAACTGCTTTGTTTGGTATACAAATAATTTCGCAAAAAGAGTTTATTTAAGTTCTAAATATCAAACATGTTTTCTAAAGTAGTCTAATTATTTTTATAAATGATTTTATGGATTTGAAATTTCAAATTTTGGTAATACAATTGTACGAGGTTTTAACTAATTATTAGAATACTAAATTGGTTTTGAAAATGAATTTATGGATTCACAAATAAATGAATACTTTTATAAGTGGCTTTTGAAATATGGTGTGTAAACATTATAACATTATGGAATTTTAAAGAATCAATGTGATTTTGGAACATGGAAATTCTTGTTATGTAAAATAAACAATCTTGAACAATTTGGGATAACAGAATCTTTTGATAGGTGACAAATTAAATAAATGTTTTGAGAACCTTAATTCTATAATTTGGAAAGTACTAATAATCGACTTAGTGTCATTGATTGGTTTAAATGCTTTCGAATAAGACTTCATCGAATATGGTATAACTCATTGAATAGAATGTTTGAGTAGAACTTACTAGCCCATTAGCAAATACTCTAATTTCATTGGGTAATATGGGATGCCTTGGTTAAATTCATTTGATTGCTATTAGGAAGTATTTTACACTTTAGAGTTGTATTCTCTTCTGGTGCACGACAAGTGGTTGCTAGAAGAATGTAGTTCAGGTTTTCTAGTAGTATCTGTAATAAGTGATATTTACTAGCTTTTAGTAAATACTTGAATTACACCGTATAGTATGGGACGTATTGGTTAAATTCTAGTGATTACTGAAGGTGATAGTATTTGACACTTTAGAATTTACTCTCTTTTGGTGTGCGGCAAGTGGCTGCTAGATCCTTAAGAAGTTTATTCCTGGATTTCTTTTCAAACATAATAATATTAAATAAATGTAGATTTATCGAGTCATGGTTTCTACGATCATCTTGATCGGTATGGACTATCCTTAAGATCATTCTGTGATTATGTGTTCCCGGTCTGAGTATGATCCTTCCTATCTGATTGGTTCGAGGGATACCAATTTGTTTATTTGTTTGCCATGGGTTTTGAGTACAATCATTGCGATTGTTTTGGATGATCATTACGATCGGTTTGGATTAAGATCTCTTGGATTCTGGATATTTGAATTTGTGACTATTCTATGTTCGTGAAATAAAGATATATATTCTTGTATCTTGTGATGGATGTTAAATTAATTCTGTTATTCTATGTTTAGGGACTAGTTCGTGTTTGTGACTTAAACTTATAACCATGTTCTGAGTTAATCATTGATATTTGCGTGCTTAGCGATATTGTGTTTTGTTTTGTGAATTCAGTGTTTAGTGACTAATATGTATTCGTGACTTAAATATGTAACTATGTGCCTTATGATGGACTCTAAGTTAAATTAATTCCCATGACTCGTTATTTCATGGACATCTATATTTACTTATATGTTATTTTTTTGGTTAAATATGAAACAAACTCGGGTGTTATTTTGCTCGGGTCAGGCCGAGACTTTTCAGGTTACAGGACAAGTTGACCTTTGAATGTTTGAATTAGCAAGGAGATAAACACTTTTGACTTTTTAGTTTATCTCATTTAGGAAATTTGTGAATATTTTTATAAGATGTACAATTGAGATTAGAGAATTGTAAAATTTGAATAACAATCGAGTTTAGTATTTTATTTTGTAAACTAAATAATTTGTATATGTATAAATTGAGATTTTTTCTACCGTGGTCTGTGGCTGTTATTTATATGATATATTGTTCTGATTATAAGAAACCGGCGTGTCTATTACTTTGTATTAATACTATACACGTCCAATTCGGTTCAAATATTAAGTCAAAAAGGTATAAATGATGCGTCAGTGTTAGTATAAAGATATATTCACATTCGATCACCCCTAATAAGCCGTATTCTCCAAATTAGCAGACGACATTACTTGTAATGTTCTTAGCTAATCCGGGCATCGTGGTGGGGTTGTTACATTAGTGGTTACTTATGTGCTTAACCAATATTGGTTTCCCTATAGAAATAAATAACTGATTTGATTGATGTTTTTTTTTTGTTTTTTTGATAATTAAATAACTGACTATCAAACTTGGCGAGTTCTAAATTAGAGTTGTTAGTTCGGAGAGACCCGAGATCGGATATATTATCCAAAAACCACTTCGAACCGGCATAAGCGTTCGAATTGGAACATCTTGAAGGTGATTGAAGTATGCTATGAAGCTATACTATTCTTCTCGAGGGTGATTCAAAAATGGAAGATAATAAATATATATTGTTTGTTTGACCCCGGAACAACTTGTATGGAAGAATGCTAACATTCTCTACTTGGAGGGCAGTGTTAGCATTCCAAAATGGTCTGTTATTTAAAAGGTAAAGCGTAACCTCAAGCCTCATCAACTTAGAAAATGACTAAAGCAGGGACATACAGAAGGGCTATATGTGTCGCTCCCATTAGGGTATGATCATTCCTTGTCTAGAGTTGATATTCTTATATGCTTCGAGGCCCTTTATGGTTGTTGATCAACCAAAGGAGTGATCATATTTGATGCTATCCAGTAAGAGGTAGGACCGGTCCTAAGTAGCAAAGGTGCAATGTGTTGTAGCCTCCTGTACATTTTATCTATAGGTGTACGGATTCGGTGGGTAGACCCTTACTCTTTCATAGTTGGAATCCATTCTCCGATACGAGCCTTAGGATTTGATTGTATACCCATTATGATGAAATTTAATAATGTAACAATTTTGGCTATGATTAATATGTATTTGTATCCTATATATTATTATAATATAATTGGATTTTTTATAGAAAATGCTTTGGTTATCATAAGGTAGAACTCGTCCGTGTTTATGTACGACATGGTCTTACGAGATACTTTCATTTTCAAAAGATTTCTATAACATTAAAATCCAATTGAGGTGTGTTTCTCATGCTGGTTTACCGGACTGATCTGGATGTTATTTTATTATAATGTTCGGGTTAGACCGAGCATATTTACAGATCTAATTTGGATGCTTTAGAGCTTCAAGAGATGTGATGGAGGTCCGAGACGTATTCACGTATATGTTATTTTCCACTACATCGGTTGGCTATATTTAACAACATTTGTGAGGACATATTATTATAACTTTCCAGGCCGATGATTAGTAATTAGTGTACTCTGATTTTATGGTATAACTTTCCAGGCCGATGATTAGTAATTAGTGTACTCTGATTTTATGGTATGTATATTAATACAGTTTCTCTTATTAATGATCTATTGTATATTATATATTACTCGTCACGATGTGAGATTCTATTCTATCTTCCATTTCTTTCACCCTAATAATCTGTCTTTTCGTCACTCGGATGCTTGATATGTGAATATTATTGATGTATTAGTATCGACTTTTGAGGGCCGAAAATGCAGGTTGTTACAATGTCCATTGTTCCATGCGTTACCGTTCGTAATGATACAACGTTGAAGTTCCAAGATCCGTCCGCACATCCCACTATGGAGGTAATATTAAGTTTAATCAATACTTTTTAACAAAAGAAATCTCTTATTGTTATATGCGACTAATTTCATATATATACTGCTTTACTTTCATTATTTTTCACGATGCGAGACCTTTTTTTACTAATTTGCATCAATTACCCATACACAATGCGAGACACCCTAATACCATGATCATTGTCTAAAACATGTAGGATCTAGATTAACCCTAGAGGGGGGTGAATAGGGTTATAGCAAATTTTCTCTAATTAAAACACGAAAACAAACTGCAGAGAAGTAAATATGCTGAAAAGTAAATCACACACAAAATTTACCCAGCTTCGGCAACCCCTGCCTACTGCTGCATTCCCATATTTCTATTAGAATTAAACAGTCTCCCGCTTACAAACACTCTAACAGACTCGCAAACCCTGCTACCGCCTATAGATTTTTGCAAACTCGCAAACCCTGCTCACTGAACTAATTCTAACTAGACAATCTGACACAACTTAAACCCTAGGTGGTGATTTACCCAGATTTAATTTGAAAAGTACAGAAAATAAAAAAAAATAAAAAACAACTCCACACCCTAATTTAAATATACTAATCCCTTTGTAAATTAAAGCCAAAATAAAAAGGACCGGCCCAAACTATTATTATTAAAAAAGAAAATGTGGCCCTTTTTCTTTTATCTGATGTCGGCCCCGATTCCTTCTTTGTTTGAGATAATGGTGGCTCGTTCTTCTTTCTGAAATTAGGGCTTCGGCTCTCTGCTTCCAAAATTAGGGCTTTCGTGGATATTCGAAGATGCCGACTTTTAATTTCTCGATCGAATGATGATTCCACGTTGTTTGCTCTGTCGATCGACGTCTCTTCGTAGCTTGGCTTCGGCTGCTCCTATGATCGAGTTCGATTCTCTGAAATTTGGGCTTGAGAAATTTGGTGAAGTCGGCTGGTTGCTTTGAGTTGATCGAATTCGACTTTTCTCTGGTATGTTATTTGTTCCTTTTGCTTTCTGGATTGATTGCTTGAATTCGATGATATTTGCCGATGATGATTGTTGGCTTATATAGGGTTCGCTACCCTGTATTTTCGTTCGTACGAATTTGTTTGAATTTGTCTTCGGCCATTTGATTATTGTTGAACGTTGTTGATTTATCTGACTTGTTCATAGTGAATACTTTCCCTTACTTTACTGTCACGGTTTTATTTTGAAACCATTCGATCTTTTCCTTGATCGATACGGTAGAAACTTTCCTCTTTTTAACTCTGATTTTTGACTTTTGACTTTTTCAATTTGTTAACCTGATTTTGGAATTGTGATATATTTGGTCAAAACAGAATTTTTCTTTCGTTACTTTCTCTTTGACTTTCGTATGCTTCCACGACTTCGACATTAATCAATGTTGACTTCGATTCTGGACATTTTTGTTGTTCATTCCTGAGTTTGACTTTGATCTTTTATTTTGAATTTCACCTCTAAGTTTTTGTTTACTGTTCAGTGATGATATACTTTGTTTTCTGACATCACCTGACTTTGGCTTCTCTGTTTACTGTTGCACTTGCAATGATATTGATCTGCTCGAATTTACTCTTCCATTTGCTTTGAGACTTGACTTCGGGTTTAACTTGATTATCATTGTTCCTTCTCGAGGCTGCTGTCTTGATTGCTTGCATGTATATATGAATTTATGTATGTATATATGTACTATCATCTTGTACCTCTTCGTCTGGAGTAGTTTCTGTTTTGATGTACTCGATGGTTTCTATGCATTGTCGCTTCGAGCATGTTGTATTTGCCGTTTACTTGAATCATGTAAACTTGATGTTTGAGCATGTTTCACTGTGAAGCATTCGAGCTCTTTGAGTTGTAGTGCATCATCACTTGTCTGTTGTTCATTGTACTTGTTTGCATTGACCATTTTGTCTAGACCTTTGCATATACTCTCTGTAGCATGTATTGATGTTGGATTGCTTTGTGGTGCTGGTAGTTTGAACTGTGCTTGTGCACTTGTCAGTGTAGTCTTCATATATGTGCATACATTTATCTTTGAGAATTCATGTACATTTGCCTTGTTTCCATATTGATGTGTGTCTGGCCATGTGTTCTCTGACTTGTACCATTCGAGACAGTTTGCTTATTCGTTGTACACTGGCTTTACTTTGTAGCTCTGTTGCTCTTGAAACCTGATGTTGAACTTGGTTTGGTTTGTGACTTTGGTCTTATGACATAGTGTATCAGTGATGTATTGCATGTTTTTGATGCACTTGGTCATTCATTGGTTTGTTTGTAACTTGCTGCATTGGGTCACTTGAGTCATTGTTACTTGTCGAGTTCATTGATCTATACATTGAGTTGTACATTGCACTGTCTTTGTCTTTGTGTATTGCCATTCTTTGGTCTCTGCCTGAACTTCACTTGAGCATCTTGATTCCTGTATATTGTCACTGCACACTGGTCTTGATTTCATTGGTGTCATTGATGCATTTGTGTGCATTGTTATTTGCAGTTACACTTCAGTTGCTTGTATATATGCATGCACTTGTTTACTTGATTGCTGTATTGAGTTGAGTCACGATAGCAGTGACTTGATCTTTATTGCCCTGTGTAGAATCCAGCTTAAACGCTCGGGTTTGACCTTGTGCACGTGTTGTGACTCTATTTGTGTTGCACTTGAGTTGAACCCGGCTTTTCTTTTGGGTTTGACCTGTGCTCACCTGTCCCTGTAACATTATCAAATGTACATTTCGGTATGCACGGCCTTGTGGCATGTACAGTGATACACTGTGCATGTCACAAGCTATTCGTGTATGATGAATTCAAATATGATGACGAACAACCCAAATAACTGAGGCAAATATTATTTTCAAAATCCATATTTTTTTATACTGCAAAAACATTTTATTTTCAATTTTACTGCATCAATGTATATTTCTGCAGATTGCTCAGATGCTGGATTCATATTGGAATGAAGTTGAAGATAAATACGAGTGTGAGTGATATGTAGTGAGGAACTGATGTAACTATGAAATTGTGATGTAATTGTATTGTGCCTGAAATTGTATAGTTATAGTGAGAGCTTGAAATTGTACTATCAAAATTGTAATAAATATTTGTTTGAATAAAATATTCATTTGAATTCCAATTTTGTGTTATTTATTTTATTCAGCAAATATTTATTTTATCTGTGAAAAATAAAATAGTACAATATCAAATACATTTAAATGAATGTATATATGTTTATTATCATCAAACAAAAATCATATACACGCATATTTAACAATCTCCCCCTTTTGATGATAACAAACATATATTTAAGATTTTGAATATATTAAATGTATTTGATCATTCAATTTGCTCCCCCTATTTGAATACTCTCTTTCTACACAATACTCCCCCTACATATATGCATGAGAATAAAAAATTCAAATGAGCCTTGATACAATTAGTACAATTGGAAAATCTTTGACCTTTATTTTCAAAATCTTAACTTTTCTCTCCCCCTTTTGTTATCAGCAAAAGAATAATAGTAATAGAAAAATAGAGATATAGTGATAGACATTAATACAATATTAAAGCTCAATCGAGTGTAAATATTAATTTCAATAAGAAAATCAAACAAAAATCATAAATACTTTAATTGACGCATATTCCACTTTAGAATGATAGAATGATATCATCAAATAAAGCCATATAGTTGTGTCTATTTGTGGTATATTTATTTCAGGAAATTTGAATATCTACTAACCATGTATAACCGTTATGACTTTTAAATGAGATTAGTAGTATTCTACATTTTTATTTTTATTTTAAAAATGAATTCAAGTATCTTCTAACCACGCATAACCGTGAGGACTTTTAAATGGGATTAGAATCAACTTGTCTATTTAATCAATTAATTTTGATATGTGTTCCATACATGCATAACCATGAGGACTTTTAAATGAGCATGGAAACACATAATCAAAAATCCAAGTAATTCACCTATGCATAACCGTGAGGACTTTTAAATGAGAGTGAATATTTTGGATATTATTATTTATTGTTAGAAATATAATAAAATTGAAGCACAAATGATTTCCCGTTTAAACTACCACATATTGACATACTATATTGTCTTTTGATGAGTAATGGTCGATAGAAAAATGATAGAAATAGAAATGATCATGGAATATTTATCAACAAAAAGTTTTTATAACTCTTGTTTAAATTTCTAAAGAAATTTTCTAATTATACTTTCTCAAGTCATAATATATGATTAATATCAACACCCATCTTATTTTCAGTCACTATCTATCTTTTTAGATAATTATTAGGGGGTCAGATCAGTTAACATAGTTATTTAAAATCAATTTCAAAAATAGTTATAAAATCAAATTTTCTTAAATAACTAATCTGATACAAGGTCAACATAAATTATTTTCTAGAAGAGGTTTTTAAGAAAAATTTCTGCTAAAATAGAAATTATTTCAAGTGAAAAATATGCAGATATTTTCTTTGAAAAATGATGCAGCAAATGAATGTCTCGAAATATAATCACGTTCCACTAGTAATTTTTCTATCAACTACATTACCAGTGTGATCTGCATCTGACTTTAAATTTCACTCAATATTCACTCGTTGGATGTCATAGACCATATTGTGAAATTTCAACAAACTATCTCAGAATTATTTTCAACAAATTTTAAACGAAATTTTCTTGACTTTGAATTGAAGTCGTGTTAACCATCAAACAAATATCATAGTGTTAGATTTAGAAACCGTAGGATCAACAGTCATTAAAACATCATCATTATTTCAAAACAATTTCTTGAAGTTTCACCAATTTCATAAAGTTTCAACAATTTCTTAAAATCCTTTTTATAGCATGAGTAATCAATAATCAATCAACATCATAATTTGACCAAACAGATTAAGTTCAATGATGAAAAAAATGGTTGGTCAACTTTTAAGTACAAATCAAAGTCATAGATAAGAACAAGTCATGTAAGATCATATCTAGTAAGTTAGAATCTGTCAACCATCATAATTACTTCAAGTAATTCTATTTAAAGATGATAAAAAAATCAGAATTAACATCATCAATCATTTCACATAACTTGCTGATTTAATTTAGATTATGTAGCAGATTTTCACATTTTATCTATCGTTTGAAAATAAATACAATTACCTGTTTTACCTGTACGATAGTCTTTCGTTGTTTGCCCATTGTGAATCTGTCACCTTTATACTAGGCTAAGGAACGTTGATTTGTCGCCCGTTGTGTGTCAGGAACAGCCAGAATCCAGATAACACTAATGTTGTTCCTTAGCCTGCCACCACACCTCACAAGATTCCTCTGAGCTTGCTTCTGAATCTGATTTTGCCATAAGACATAAATTAGCCTCCTCTAAACTATTATTCGAAACTTCCTCTCCTTCTTCATCATCCCAAGTCGCTGCAAAGGCCTTCTTCTTCTTTTTCTTTCCTTTATTGTTTTTGAGAAGTGGGCATTCTTGTTTGAAGTGGCCAAGCTTCTTGTAGTTATAACAAGTCAATTCATTATCGGAATTGTCAGATTCCTTTGACCTATTACCATTTATTTTCTTCTTGCGTGGCCCAAATCTTGACCATTTTCTAAGATTATTGACAGCCATTGCAAGCTCTTCAATTGGATCTTCTTCTTCTTCATCGCTCTCTTCTTTGCTCTTTAAGGCAATTGTCTTCTTCTTTGATTCGGAGTTGTTGCGTTCCTCCTTTGTTTTTAGCTCAAGGTCATATGTCATCAAGTTGCCGATCAACTCCTCCATGCTTAGTTTACTCAGATCTTTCGATTCTTGTATTGCCATGACTTTTGCCTCAAAGTTCATCGGTAAGACTCGTAGCACCTTCCTCACAAGCTCTACCTCAGTAAATACCTTCCCAAGCGCTCTAGCATTGTACACCAAAGTTGAAAAGCGTCCAAACATGTCCTTTATGTTCTCGCCTTTGTCCATCACAAAGTTCTCATATTCATTGCTGAATAGGGCTAGACGAGACTCCTTGACTTGAGAAGTTCCTTCATGTGTCACCTCCAAGGTATGCCAAATTTCCTGCGCAGTTTTACAATGAGAAATTCTATTAAATTCATTCTTATCAAGAGCACAGATCAAAGCATTCATGGCTTTAGCATTTGTAGTTTTTAATTTCTTATCGTTAGCGTCCCACATATCCTTAGGTTTAGGAATCTCAGTATCACCAACAGTTATAGTGGGAGATTTATAGCCAGTTTCAATAATGTCCCAAACATCATAATCAACAGAACTAAGATAAATACCCATCCTAACTTTCCAATAAGCATAATCATTCCCATTAAACATGGGTGGCCTAACAATAGATTGCCCCTCAGAAAAAGCATTATTTGGTGGATTCATGACTCTAGAGTTAAAGAAAAATACCGGCCTTTGATAACACTTGTAGGATCTAGATTAACCCTAGAGGGGGGGTGAATAGGGTTATAGCAAATTTTCTCTAATTAAAACACGAAAACAAACTGCAGAGAAGTAAATATGCTGAAAAGTAAATCACACACAAAATTTACCCAGCGGCAACCCATGCCTACTGCTGCATTCCCAGATTTCTATTAGAATTAAACAGTCTCCCGCTTACAAACACTCTAAAAAACTCGCAAACCCTGCTACCGCCTATAGAGTTTTGCAAACTCGCAAACCCTGCTCACTGAACTAATTCTAACTAGACAATCTGACACAACCTAAACCCTAGGTGGTGATTTACCCAGATTTAATTTGAAAAGTAAAGAAAATAAAAAAAATTAAAAACAACTCCACACCCTAATTTAAATATACTAATCCCTTTGTAAATTAAAGCCAAAATAAAAAGGACCGGCCCAAACTATTATTATTAAAAAAGAAAATGTGGCCCTTTTTCTTTTATCTGATGTCGGCCCCGATTCCTTCTTTGTTTGAGATAATGGTGGCTCGTTCTTCTTTCTAAAATTAGGGCTTCGGCTCTCTGCTTCCAAAATTAGGGCTTTCGTGGATATTCGAAGATGCCGACTTTTAATTTCTCGATCGAATGATGATTCCACGTTGTTTGCTCTGTCGATCGACTTCTCTTCGTAGCTTGGCTTCGGCTGCTCCTATGATCGAGTTCGATTCTCTGAAATTTGGGCTTGAGAAATTTGGTGAAGTCGGCTGGTTGCTTTGAGTTGATCGAATTCGACTTTTCTCTGGTATGTTATTTGTTCCTTTTGCTTTCTGGATTGATTGCTTGAATTCGATGATATTTGCCGATGATGATTGTTGGCTTATATAGGGTTCGCTACCCTGTATTTTCGTTCGTACGAATTTGTTTGAATTTGTCTTCGGCCATTTGATTATTGTTGAACGTTGTTGATTTATCTGACTTGTTCATAGTGAATACTTTCCCTTACTTTACTGTCACGGTTTTATTTTGAAACCATTCGATCTTTTCCTTGATCGATACGGTAGAAACTTTCCTCTTTTTAACTCTGATTTTTGACTTTTGACTTTTTCAATTTGTTAACCTGATTTTGGAATTGTGATATATTTGGTCAAAACAGAATTTTTCTTTCGTTACTTTCTCTTTGACTTTCGTATGCTTCCACGACTTCGACATTAATCAATGTTGACTTCGATTCTGGACATTTTTGTTGTTCATTCCTGAGTTTGACTTTGATCTTTTATTTTGAATTTCACCTCTAAGTTTTTGTTTACTGTTCAGTGATGATATACTTTGTTTTCTGACATCACCTGACTTTGGCTTCTCTGTTTACTGTTGCACTTGCAATGATATTGATCTGCTCGAATTTACTCTTCCATTTGCTTTGAGACTTGACTTCGGGTTTAACTTGATTATCATTGTTCCTTCTCGAGGCTGCTGTACTTGATTGCTTGCATGTATATATGAATTTATGTATGTATATATGTACTATCATCTTGTACCTCTTCGTCTGGAGTAGTTTCTGTTTTGATGTACTCGATGGTTGCTGTGCATTGTCGCTTCGAGCATGTTGTATTTGCCGTTTACTTGTATCATGTAAACTTGATGTTTGAGCATGTTTCACTGTGAAGCATTCGAGCTCTTTGAGTTGTAGTGCATCATCACTTGTCTGTTGTTCATTGTACTTGTTTGCATTGACCATTTTGTCCAGACCTTTGCATATACTCTCTGTAGCATGTATTGATGTTGGATTGCTTTGTGGTGCTGGTAGTTTGAACTGTGCTTGTGCACTTGTCAGTGTAGTCTTCATATATGTGCATACATTTATCTTTGAGCATTCATGTACATTTGCCTTGTTGCCATATTGATGTGTGTCTGGCCATGTGTTCTCTGACTTGTACCATTCGAGACAGTTTGCTTATTCGTTGTACACTGGCTTTACTTTGTAGCTCTGTTGCTCTTGAAACCTGATGTTGAACTTGGTTTGGTTTGTGACTTTGGTCTTATGACATAGTGTATCCGTGATGTATTGCATGTTTTTGATGCACTTGGTCATTCATTGGTTTGTTTGTAACTTGTTGCATTGGGTCACTTGAGTCATTGTTACTTGTCGAGTTCATTGATCTATACATTGAGTTGTACATTGCACTATCTTTGTCTTTGTGTATTGCCATTCTTTGGTCTCTGCCTGAACTTCACTTGAGCATCTTGATTCCTGTATATTGTCACTGCACACTGGTCTTGATTTCATTGGTGTCATTGATGCATTTGTGTGCATTGTTATTTGCAGTTACACTTCAGTTGCTTGTATATATGCATGCACTTGTTTACTTGATTGCTGTATTGAGTTGAGTCACGATAGCAGTGACTTGATCTCTATTGCCCTGTGTAGAATCCAGCTTAAACGCTCGGGTTTGACCTTGTGCACGTGTTGTGACTCTATTTGTGTTGCACTTGAGTTGAACCCGGCTTTTCTTTTGGGTTTGACCTATGCTCACCTGTCCCTGTAACATTATCAAGTGTACATTTCGGTATGCACGACCTTGTGGCATGTACAGTGATACACTGTGCATGTCACAAGCTATTCGTGTATGATGAATTCAAATATGATGACGAACAACCCAAATAACTGAGGCAACTATTATTTTCAAAATCCATATTTTTTTTATACTGCAAAAACATTTTATTTTCAATTTTACTGCGTCAATGTATATTTCTGCAGATTGCTCAGATGCTGGATTCACATTGGAATGAAGTTGAAGATAAATACGAGTGTGAGTGATATGTAGTGAGGAACTGATGTAACTATGAAATTGTGATGTAATTGTATTGTGACTGAAATTGTATAGTTATAGTGAAAGCTTGAAATTGTACTATCAAAATTGTAATAAATATTTGTTTGAATAAAATATTCGTTTGAATTCCAATTCTGTGTTATTTATTTTATTCAGCAAATATTTATTTTATCTGTGAAAAATAAAATAGTACAATATCAAATACATTTAAATGAATGTATATATTTTTATTATCATCAAACAAAAATCATATACACGCATATTTAACAAAACCTTGTTTGTTCCTTCTTAAATGCCCCATAAACTCTACCAAACAGTGTCTTCAGACTCCTCTCTATTCATCGCCTCGTTACGTCCTCTGTCATCCGAGTTAGACCACAAAAGGCCAACTCTCAAATCCTTTTATCTTCCCATTGGTCTTGCACATACCTATTCTTGTACGTCAAGACTCCTCACCGACCAATTTCCTTAGTAGGCGGACTTCTGACAAAAGCTCATGATCACCTCTACAAAAGAGAATATGACTACATTGTTCTTCTAACAAAGCATCATATCTACTCTGTTCATCTGACAAAAACATCACAATGTCGTAACCACTCTTTATACTTCACTGCCCACATTGTCAAAACGTTACCATATAACAACTGCTCCATGTGCCATAATACTCCTCTACGACAAACACGACACAATATGGCTCACCAGCAAGCGTGCATCTGGAATGCCCATCCACGTGGAGTACGAGCAGCTCACCTCTCGACTACAAATCACAACAGATGGCTCTAGTCAAATTTAACATTCAATGCATAAATTCTAATCTTTCAAAATATGTGATCCATAGCTATTTACTATAAATAGGGTATCTCTTGCATTTTTACAAGGATGGAATTTTCTACATTCAAGACATATAACCTTTTTAGTTTTATGCTCTTATAATATGCATTAAATTTCTATTGTAACCGAAAAATAAAACAATAAGATAAAAATCCATACCGACGTAGATTTCTTTCAAATCGAACCACTCTATATTTTGTGTTATTTACTTTGTTTACACAATATTTTACTCGTTTTACATTTTCGACAATTTTTTTAGTGAATAACCTTCCTTAAAAATCAGCAGTAATTACCAATTCATGTATAACTATATATCTAGTCAATATAGTAGCATTTAATTTAATGCTTTAATGCTACTTATAATATAATTTGAATTGGCAAATATAGAATTTTATGTTATAACGCAACCATGTAATATCATTCATGCTTTAGTGTTACAAGTTATAACATTATGTCAATATAAAAGATCGAATATTGCATTTTATGTTATAATGCTACCTTGCAGTAATGGTATTATGTGATCTGCAAAATGGTATATAACAGACCATATTATGATGTTACCTAATAGTTGAGTTTCAAGCTTCATTGCATGTGTCCTATTGTATTTTACTTTGACTTATTGCTGCATTTTATGACCATTTGGATGCTTTTTTTAATATACTTATTGTATTGTTTGAAGTTGCAGTTTAAATTTTTTTTAATCTGACATGTCATACTAGTTTTTTTTATTGAAATCATATAATGCTACTTTTAATAGCAACCTGCACTTCATGTAATTTTAGTTTATGTTTTTGCATTTTTTTGTTGATTTAATCGATTTGACTTTATTATTTAACTGAATATATTATTTGTTAAATGTTATTAGCATTTCATCTTTTATTTAACATTTCTTCCTTTTTTGTGTAGCATTTGCTTTGATCATTTTATAGGACATGTCATTGTCAATAGAACCATAAAAAGTTTGTTTTTTGCGTGGAGTTTCATTTTTTTACAAGGCATTGAAAAACTCTTTGTTGGCAAGGATATGTCTAAATAAACGAGAAAGACTCATTTGGAATCTCCAAAGAGTAACGCGAGATGGTTTACTGGGGAGCGTGTAAAACTAGCAGAGAAGCTGTGCTGATGTTATTATAAAGTCCAGGAGGATTCAATTATATCATATTATATTATACTAATGGCGGATGAAGACCCATTCATGGAAACCAAAACTGACCAAAACACCAAAAACGGTGTCGTGTTTCCAGCAATATTCGCACCAAACCCATCAGTTATCATCAGCTTTCAACGGTTCGTACAGTCGATAAAACCTCATAAAACCCGATTTACGGATTTGCTCCACAAAACCGGTGCGATTCTATTTAGGGGTTTCCCGGTTCAAGCCGCGGCTGATTTCGACCGGGTCGTTGATGAGTTTGGGTTTGATGAGTTGCCTTATGTCGGAGGTGCTGCTTCAAGAAGCAAGGTTGTATGTGACAGCCCGTAGTTTAGGCAAAAATATATATATATATAAAAACTTTTATATTTTATAAAAGAAAGATAGTTGGTTGAAAACACAATTTTCTGGAAATGCTTGTGTATGAGAATGAGTGTGCATGCCCTTGTGCATGTACACACTGTTCCAGTATACTACCTGAGCAAGGTAATTTAGTAAGTAAAGACCTTGTGAGTAAATGTGAAATAAATTAGTGCATGACCTGTTAAGTGTGTGTGTACACAATAGCTTAAATATAATGCATAAATAACTTAGGCACTTTTAGCCTAAATTCCATAGAATAAGTATAAGCACAGTAACTTGTGTGGGTAGAAAAAAAATATGAATACACATGAACATATATATATGCACAACATTTGGTAAATACACACACATAGCTGGCTATACAAATAAGTTTATATGCATGAAAAAAAAAAACCAGAAAAGACAGAGCAATGCCCAAGCCAAAGTCATGTATATAGCGTGTGAAGAAATTTGCCAAAAGTGGCCAAGACAAGGAAAAAGGAGAAATGGTGGGAAAGGAAAGTGGAGAGGGTGAACAGTGGGGTGAAACCAGAAATGGTGAAGAGACTCCTGATGAAAATAAATTACTTAACTAACCTTAAAACCCTAGAAACTCCCCTATATACATCATTATCTCCCACGGTTACATGTTAGAACCAGAAAACAAAATATAGAAAAGAAAATAAGAAGAAAACAGGCAGCAGTTTAGAAAAATTAATGGCAGACCTGAACCAAGACTTGGGGAGGAGAACTTTGGTGAGTAAACCCTCACTTGGCAAGGCATTAAGACCTATGAAAGGCAGCCATTTAACCTTTAGTTTATTTTAACTTCTGATTGATGTTTTGCTTGCATTTTTAGTTTAACAAACTTCTGTTGTTTCTGAGATTATGTGACTTATAATTGCTTGGATGTCACTTGACCTATGATTGTTTATACATGATAATTAAATAATGGAATAATAACTGATTTGTTTGTATGTTTATGAACTTAAGAAATATGTTTAGTTAAAGCATGAATTAATAAGAGAAGTAGGGTGCAAGGCAGTAAGAGGAAGGAGTTCTCTGGCTTATGTCTTGCAACTGAAAGGATGGTTAGGGTGCAATGGAATTTCCATGTGCTGAGTCTTAATCCATCACTAAGTGTTCTCTAGAAATAGGGTTGAGTAACAAGCAAACACACTTTAATGTGTGGATTGACTGTGAGAACCATATTGTTGGAAAACCATATTAGCATTTCATCCTCTGAAAATGCTTCAACCTATGCTTTAACTAAGGATATGTCTCTATGTGAAATAGACTGGTAATGATATGCAAGTATAACTGACCAGTTGTTGAATGCATGAATGGATGAATGATTAACTGTTGTTTGAAATCTGACAGCATATCTTAGTTTGATATAAGTACATAGGAGTGACACTGTATAGATAATATGGGATCATATGAAAGAAAAACTTAGTAATTAAACTAAGGGATTGGGTCACCTCTATCAGGTTGGGTATGAGGGAAGTGGGTATGACATAGTGGTTGGCTTGCATCAAGGTTGGGGTGTAAGTATGCACACGGCATGTTTATGCCCAAATAGCTTGTAGTGCACTGGAAACCAGGTAGTAGTTCCAGGCAGTGTGCACCAGTGCAACCATGAATGAAATACTGGACCTTAAAATGACATGAAGAAATCATACATGCAAGGGTAAATAGGCTAGTAGTATGTGGGAGTCCTAACATGTAGACTCAGGGTTGATACTTTAGCTTAGTACCATGAATACTGCAAGGGTATGTTGTGCAAAGTTTGGGTGTTAACACTAACCTGTGTGACTAGTGTGATGGCTGTTATGATTGCTTGGACTAAAACTTCTGATGAAAAATTAGTTTAAGTATATGTACATGTAATTAGCAGTACACACGCACCACTGATATAACACTTGGCAATCTGAACATGAGGGAGTGATCTAATAACTTGAGTGTAACACTTAACCTCTAAAAACAGAAAGGTAAGATGGAATCTATTTTATTAGTCTTCATGCATTGTCAAATGATTTTACTTACACCAGACTTCAGTCTGACCTGTTTGTTGCTTGCATCAAATGGGTGCTTCATATGCCTTATGGAGTAGGTCATGAGATGTCTGCAGGGAAAGAGGAAGCTAGGAATTAAGGAGCAGATGTGTGATGCTAAGAAGAAAACTGCTAATTAACTAAGCTAGGACTTTTGTAGAAGAATGTCTCCTTATGTTTCTTTTTAACTGAAAGACTTCTCTGTATTAGTGTTTGCATTATGCTGAAACTTTGATTGTGATGTAATGAATGGTCTAAAAAGATTATTATGGGGTGGAACTGTTTTCAGTAGAAAAGATAAATGTGTTTAGCTTTATATCATAACCTGTAAGTATGCAAATTTTCATGAATCAAGTAGTGAGTTTAGTAGTAAATCTGAAGCATATGTGAACCAGTAATGTATGCATATGTATTAGATTGTTTAGAGGCTAGAACCTATTTACAAATTAATTGTAAATATTATGAAGTAAGGATAAACCCATAGGTAGAAAAGAAAAAAAAAACATAAGAAGCATGAACCCAGATTTACATGAGTTTGAGGTTGTAAATGAATGGACAAAGATAGTAAATTATAACAAGACAGTATAGGGATCCAACCTAATCAAGTTGATCAATCTGCAAACTAAGGTGTAGTAAGTAGCAGATGTACATGTTTACGTGCACACAGGTGTACAGAAGACAGAGCAATGCCCAAGCCAAAGTCATGTATTTAGCTTAGTAAGGAATGCAAGATACATTCAGGGGTTGAATGCTGGATTGAGTAGAGCCATGTTACCCTACAAAGACAGAACCTTTAGTCAAGTTATGGACTTGACATTATCATTTGAGCAGCATGATAATGCCAGGGAAAAATTTAAGAATTTCAGAAATAACAAGAAAGGGAAGAATAGAGCACACCCATATGAGAAAAAGAAGGGAGAGGCAATGAAAAAAGAAGGAAGTAAGGTGGCAAACTCTGACAGTAAGAAACCTAAAGTTATCTGTTACAACTGTGGAAAGGAAGGTCATATAAAGAACAAATGCCAAGCACCCAAGTCAACTATTCTTAGGTGCTACAACTGCGGTAAAGAGGGACATATGAAAAGGCAGTGTCCAGAAATGGCAAGGGTGGCTGTACTTGAGGGGAAAGGCAGAGCAATGGAGGCACCTAGCCAAGTGGAAGGTATATTATTTATTAAAAGCATACCCATATCAGTTGTTTATGACACAGGAGCTACCCACTCTTTTATTTCTTATGACATAGTTCAGAAACTGGGATTGATATGTATTCTGGTTGATAAACCATTGCATATTGATAGTCCCATAGGAAGTTCCTGTATTACTAACATGAAATGCATGCAAGTAGAAATATGTATGGGTGGTCACATCTTTATTTCAGAATTATATGTGCTAAATTACCCTAAGTTGGATATCATACTAGGGATGGATTGGTTAAAAAGATTTCATGCTATTATTAATTTAGAAAATTCTACAATCTCACTACAACTTCCTGATGGCAAAAGAATTTTGGTCATGTTTGAGGTAGCAAAAGCTTGGGGTCTGGGCAGGATGTTCAACTTGAAAAATGGTGAAGTTGAACCAAGCCTAGAAAAGATACCCATAGTTAACCAATACACTGATGTGTTTGGTGAAGTGAATGGCATCCCCCATAATAGACCAGTAGAATTTCAAATAAGACTTAAACCAGGGACAAGCCCTGTCATTAAGAAGCCAAATAGGATGGGTCCTAAAGAACTAATTGAGCTGAAGAAGCAAATTGAAGAATTAGAGCAGAAAGGCTTCATTAGGCCTAGTAGTTCAAACTGGGGATCACCAGTAGTATTTGTTAAAAAGCAGGATGGTTCCTTGAGAATGTGCATAGACTATAGGGAACTAAATTCAGTCACCATCAAAAACAAATACCCTCTACCTAGAATTGATGATCTTTTTGATCAATTAAATGGTGCTAAGGTATTTTCCAGACTTGACTTGGCATCTGGCTTCCATCAAATGAAAGTGGAAGAAGAAAGTATTAAGTATACAGCTTTCAACACCAGGTATGGCTTGTATGAATACTTAGTAATGCCATTTGGTTTAACCAATGCACCATCCTATTTTGTGGATTTAATGAATAGGATTTTTAGAGATTATTTAGATAAATTTGTACTGATTTTCATTGATGATATATTAATATATTCTAAGTCAGCCAGTGAACATGAGAAACATTTGCACATGGTACTAAGTAGACTAAGGCAACAAGGCCTTAAAGCCAAGTTTGCAAAATGTTCCTTCTGGAAGAATGAAATAAAATTCTTAGGCCATATAATTTCTCAAGAAGGAATTTCAGTAGATCCTAGTAAGGTCATGGCAGTGCAAGCATGGAAGAGACCAAGCAATGTTACTGGGATAAGATCATTCATGGGCATGGCTGGATACTACAGAAGATTTATAAAAGACTTTTCTAAAATAGCAACCCCATTAACTAAGCTAACAAGGAAAGACCAGCCTTTCCTATGGACTGAGAAGTGTGAAGGGGCATACAACCAATTGAAGAAGGCATTGATGGAGGCACCAGTGCTGAAAATTCCAGAAGGCAATGATAATCTGGTAGTGTACACTGATGCATGTGGGTCAGGTATAGGGGCTGTTCTTATGCAAGATGGTAGAGTAATAGCCTATGCATCAAGGCAATTGAAACCAAGTAAGACCAAGTATGCAACACATGACTTGGAATTGGCAGCTGTGGTGTATGCATTAAAGCTTTGGAGGCACTACCTATTAGGAGCAAAATTTGAGCTTTATACTGATCACAAAGCTTTGAAGTACTTATTTTCTTAAAAAGATTTGAACATGAGACAACATAGGTGGGTGGAATTCCTTGCTGCCTATGATTTGGACATTATGTACACACCAGGAAAAGCAAATAGAGTGGCAGATGCATTGAGTAGGCAACATGCCAAGTTGGCTACATTGATGATAGAGGAGTTTAAAATGTTATTGGCACTATCTGATGTGGAAGTGCAAAGTGTGGAAGAGCAAATTATGGTGATAGATGAGGACATGGAGCACTATGGCAAGCTCAGCCTCATCACAATAAAATCAGACTTAGTGGAAGAAGTGAATCAGTCTCAAGACATGGATGCATTCCTAAGAGAGAAGGAACCGTTAAGGAATGGTTCAAATATTGATAAGTTTGAATTGGATGAAAAAGGATTTTTGAGATACAAGGGAAGACTATGTGTGCCTGGCACAGAAGCACTGCAAAGAAAAATCATGGATGTTCATCACAAGTCTAAGTACACCATACATCCAGGTGGTACTAAAATGTATCATGATCTAAAGAGGAGTTATTGGTGGAAAGGAATGAAAAGGAGTGTGGGTGAATATGTGGCAAGATGCATGACTTGCCAACAAGTCAAGGCTGAGTACCAAAGACCCAGTGGACTGTTGCAACCTCTGGAAATTCCAAGGTGGAAATGGGAAAGCATATCAATGGATTTCATTGATGGTTTGCCAAGATCAAAGAGAGGTAATGACAGTATTTGGGTGGTGGTAGATAGGTTGACTAAATCATCACACTTCATACCAGTAAAGAGTGATAGAAATGCACCAAAATTGGCACAAATTTTCATGAAAGAAATCGTAAAACTACATGGAGTTCCTACCACTATCATTAGTGACAGAGACACCATATTCACATCAAAGTTTTGGAGTAGTTTTCAACAGGCAATGGGGGTTGAATTGTGCTTGAGCACAGCCTACCATCCCCAAACTGATGGCCAGACAGAAGTAGTTAATAAATTTTTGGAGGATCTACTTAGAGCCTGTGTACTTGACCATGGTGGTAATTGGGAAGACTACCTTCATTTAGCAGAATTTGCTTACAATAACAGCTACCAGAGTAGTATAGGGATGGCTCCCTATGAAGCTCTATATGGGAGGCCTTGTTTGTCACCTGCTTGCTGGTTAGAGGTAGGAGATAGGGTGATGTTAGGACCAGATCATGTGAAAGAAACAAATGATAAGATCACACTGATCAGACAGAGAATGAAGGCAGCACAAGACAGAATGAAATCATATGCAGATAAAAGAAGGAAACCACTTGAATTTGAAGTAGGAGATTTTGTGTATTTGAAGGTCTCACCTATGAGGAAGGTGTTGAGATTTGGCAAGGCAGGGAAGCTAACCCCAAGATATATAGGACCATATGAGATCATTGCAAGAATAGGAAAGATGGCTTACAAGTTGAAGTTGCCAGAAGAAATGAGTGGAATACATAATGTATTTCATGTATCACAATTGAGAAAATGTGTACATGATGAAGCTTCAGTGATTCAGTCACAAAACAAAGTGGAAGTCAGACCAGACTTGGTGTATGAGAAGAAGCCAGTGGGAATTATAGCTAAAGAAGATAAGAAATTGAGAAACAAAACTATTAAACTGGTAAAGGTGCAGTGGAGTCTAGACCCTAATGATTGCACATGGGAGGTTGAGGACAAGATAAAAGTCCAGTACCCTCAACTATTTGCAACTAATAATTAGAGTAGAGGTAATCCATTATTCATGCTTGAATTTACCTATTTAAATATAGTGTTCAGTGTTGAATGTGTTTACTTGATGGATGTTTTGGTTGAATTAAGAATATGTGTGCATGTTTAGTTTTGATATATAACTAACACAATAAGAAGTGTTAAATTGTGGGACACAATTTCTTAAAGGAGGGGTGTATGTGACAGCCCGTAGTTTAGGCAAAAATATATATATAAAAACTTCTATATTTTATAAAAGAAAGATAGTTGGTTGAAAACACAATTTTCTGGAAATGCTTGTGTATGAGAATGAGTGTGCATGCCCTTGTGCATGTGCACACTGTTCCAGTATACTACCTGAGCAAGGTAATTTAGTAAGTAAAGACCTTGTGAGTAAATGTGAAATAAATTAGTGCATGACCTATTAAGTGTGTGTGTACACAATAGCTTAAATATAATGCATAAATAACTTAGGCACTTTTAGCCTAAATTCCATAGAATAAGTATAAGCACAGTAACTTGTGTGGGTAGAAAAAAAAATATAAATACACATGAACATATATATATGCACAACATTTGGTAAATACACACACATAGCTGGCTATACAAATAAGTTTATATGCATGAAAAAAAAAAGAGAAAACCAGAAAAGACAGAGCAATGCCCAAGCCAAAGTCATGTATATAGCGTGTGAAGAAATTTGCCAAAAGTGGCCAAGACAAGGAAAAAGGAGAAATGGTGGGAAAGGAAAGTGGAGAGGGTGAACAGTGGGGTGAAACCAGAAATGGTGAAGAGACTCCTGATGAAAATAAATTACTTAACTAACCTTAAAACCCTAGAAACTCCCCTATATACATCATTATCTCCCACGGTTACATGTTAGAACCAGAAAACAAAATATAGAAAAGAAAATAAGAAGAAAACAGGCAGCAGTTTAGAAAAATTAATGGCAGACCTGAACCAAGACTTGGGGAGGAGAACTTTGGTGAGTAAACCCTCACTTGGCAAGGCATTAAGACCTATGAAAGGCAGCCATTTAACCTTTAGTTTATTTTAACTTCTGATTGATGTTTTGCTTGCATTTTTAGTTTAACAAACTTCTGTTGTTTCTGAGATTATGTGACTTATAATTGCTTGGATGTCACTTGACCTATGATTGTTTATACATGATAATTAAATAATGGAATAATAACTGATTTGTTTGTATGTTTATGAACTTAAGAAATATGTTTAGTTAAAGCATGAATTAATAAGAGAAGTAGGGTGCAAGGCAGTAAGAGGAAGGAGTTCTCTGGCTTATGTCTTGCAACTGAAAGGATGGTTAGGGTGCAATGGAATTTCCATGTGCTGAGTCTTAATCCATCACTAAGTGTTCTCTAGAAATAGGGTTGAGTAACAAGCAAACACACTTTAATGTGTGGATTGACTGTGAGAACCATATTGTTGGAAAACCATATTAGCATTTCATCCTCTGAAAATGCTTCAACCTATGCTTTAACTAAGGATATGTCTCTATGTGAAATAGACTGGTAATGATATGCAAGTATAACTGACCAGTTGTTGAATGCATGAATGGATGAATGATTAACTGTTGTTTGAAATCTGACAGCATATCTTAGTTTGATATAAGTACATAGGAGTGACACTGTATAGATAATATGGGATCATATGAAAGAAAAACTTAGTAATTAAACTAAGGGATTGGGTCACCTCTATCAGGTTGGGTATGAGGGAAGTGGGTATGACATAGTGGTTGGCTTGCATCAAGGTTGGGGTGTAAGTATGCACACGGCATGTTTATGCCCAAATAGCTTGTAGTGCACTGGAAACCAGGTAGTAGTTCCAGGCAGTGTGCACCAGTGCAACCATGAATGAAATACTGGACCTTAAAATGACATGAAGAAATCATACATGCAAGGGTAAATAGGCTAGTAGTATGTGGGAGTCCTAACATGTAGACTCAGGGTTGATACTTTAGCTTAGTACCATGAATACTGCAAGGGTATGTTGTGCAAAGTTTGGGTGTTAACACTAACCTGTGTGACTAGTGTGATGGCTGTTATGATTGCTTGGACTAAAACTTCTGATGAAAAATTAGTTTAAGTATATGTACATGTAATTAGCAGTACACACGCACCACTGATATAACACTTGGCAATCTGAACATGAGGGAGTGATCTAATAACTTGAGTGTAACACTTAACCTCTAAAAACAGAAAGGTAAGATGGAATCTATTTTATTAGTCTTCATGCATTGTCAAATGATTTTACTTACACCAGACTTCAGTCTGACCTGTTTGTTGCTTGCATCAAATGGGTGCTTCATATGCCTTATGGAGTAGGTCATGAGATGTCTGCAGGGAAAGAGGAAGCTAGGAATTAAGGAGCAGATGTGTGATGCTAAGAAGAAAACTGCTAATTAACTAAGCTAGGACTTTTGTAGAAGAATGTCTCCTTATGTTTCTTTTTAACTGAAAGACTTCTCTGTATTAGTGTTTGCATTATGCTGAAACTTTGATTGTGATGTAATGAATGGTCTAAAAAGATTATTATGGGGTGGAACTGTTTTCAGTAGAAAAGATAAATGTGTTTAGCTTTATATCATAACCTGTAAGTATGCAAATTTTCATGAATCAAGTAGTGAGTTTAGTAGTAAATCTGAAGCATATGTGAACCAGTAATGTATGCATATGTATTAGATTGTTTAGAGGCTAGAACCTATTTACAAATTAATTGTAAATATTATGAAGTAAGGATAAACCCATAGGTAGAAAAGAAAAAAAAAACATAAGAAGCATGAACCCAGATTTACATGAGTTTGAGGTTGTAAATGAATGAGCAAAGATAGTAAATTATAACAAGACAGTATAGGGATCCAACCTAATCAAGTTGATCAATCTGCAAACTAAGGTGTAGTAAGTAGCAGATGTACATGTTTACGTGCACACAGGTGTACAGAAGCATGCACAACCACCTGCTTTGTTATTTGAAAATCCATATTGCAGAAAGTATAAATATTATGACTCAACTCACATGTTTCATTAAATATACAGATGTAAACACAAATAAACAAACAAGGATTAGTTAGTAAAATTGCACAAAGATTCAAATGGGAGAGGGTCTTTCCCAATCCTTTTTACTATGGCTAAACATAGTTATTTTGTTTAGAATAAACTGAGTTATTCTTTATTCAAAAAAAAACTCTGATAAAAGAATTAAAAATGATTTGTATGTTTATATGTACATACAAATAGTTGTACAAAGAAGTATATCAATATTTCTATATTGATCAGATTGGATCTTGGGAAAAATAAATAAATAAATAAATAAACCCAATAGAAGAAAGAAAAATAGTTGGTCTTGGAAGTAAGTAGCCCTGAATTTAGCATAAACTAAATTGAGTCACTCAAACAATATGACAAGTATGGGAGGGTTGCTTCAGTTGTAGGTCGGGTTTTTACTGCTAATGATTCCCCACCCGATCAGAAGATACTGTTTCATCATGAAATGGCTCAGGTTGCAATACTGTTTTTGTTTTATCACTTGATCCCTGCTAAATTTGTTTTTGTATATTTGATTATTTGTAATACTGGTAGCACATTGAAATACATATTATAATTAGGGTATGAATTCATGCAGGATCCCTCAAACTGCGATCATTTCTTCGAATATTCATTGCTAATTAGTTTGAGTATTGCTACTTTAAAGAAGAAACTAGGATTGTACGTTCACAGCCATTAGATTTAGCATAACTTAAATAAATAAAATAGCCCATTACATTCAGTATGAATCTAATGACAAGTATCATGCACCCTCGCATAAAAGAATGCAAGAGTAACCTTATATACATTTTGACGCAACAGAAATAACGGATGACAACGAAATGAAGATTTCGTGTCGAACTAATCGATGAAACGATTAGATGAAGCAATATGAATCGATGAATTAATGATACCAAATGCCCAAATCCGATGATCACGAAGATACCGGACTTTAGCTATCTTCGACACGTTGATCGCGCACGATGCCGTGAGAGAAGATCTACAGTTCTTTGACGTTGATCAAGCGCACTTGATTCCGTGAATTAGCTTCAACAATCGTTGATTCGAGCGCACTCGAATGCCGAAGGTGGAGATAGAAGATAACACTCAACTACCAATTTTAATGGTGGCACAAAAGCACACAAAAGAAATTTTATTCAAATTCAACAACTTTACAAATGACACCACCATCCCTATTTATAGGGTTACAACACAACACTACACTTACATCACAACACATTACAAGGCATCACGACCTAACATATTTACACATACGAACGACCTAACATATACAAGACGACCTAACATCAAACGACTCAACAACACATAACGACATAACAAATACAAGTTACAACATAACAGTACATGACATAACAAAATACAAACAAATGACTTCCAAAACAAAGCGACTTAACATCAACCAGGCAGCGACCTAAAACAATAATCGCGACTTAAAGTCCGAGCGACCTAAGGAATGAACAGCGACATAAGAAATCTTCAGCGATCTACCATAGCTCGTTCGAGACTTAAGGAGGCAGTTGAATCTTGCTCGCGACCTACTGGAAGAAGCGGCAACACTTCACGACCTAACGAAGCTTGCGACCTAGTAATCAGTGATTTAAGGAAATTTGCGACATAGGAACTGTGGCATCCAGGAGCGACTCAAGAAATCTCGCGACCTAATTTCAACGACCTAAAGATCGCCGCGACCTAAGGCAGAGGAGGAGCGACATAACAGACACACGGCCACGACCTCTTCGCGACATAAGGATCGAAGCGACCTACTGGAGATGATTTAGGGTTGCGTCGCGACCTATGGAGAAGCGACATAAGGATGAGGTTATGTCGTTCGCGCCTTCGCTGGTTGCTACGTCGTTCGCGACCTAGGTGGAGGCGCGATTTAGGGACGCAATTTTGGGAGGAAGAAATGACTCAAGGTAAATCGTTTATCTTGTGAATCTCGCGCTGCATCATCCTTCCCTGGTTGAAAAGAATTCGTCCCGAATTCACATTTTTTCCTTCTTCGAGACGCTGTCTTCCATTCATTATCTGGTTTGATGCGGTTCTGTTGATAACCGCTCTTGAGATTGCTCTTGTCTTGACTCTTTGATGATGTGGCTCGTCCTAAGGAACGCATGGCAATAAGCAGACGTGGCATTAGGCAGGCGGCATAAGGAAGTGATCTGAGGGAGATGACATCATGATGCTCGTGCCAATAGGAAGGTGTGATATAGAACCAAATCGTGACGAAAATGCGAGACGATATAAGGAAGTTTAAAATCGCGGAGCGACTTAGGAAATTACGACTGAAAAAGTGTGATGACTCATGCCCAGATTCTCGTCTTTCCTTATCTCGTTCAGGTGTATCATCATTTAGAATCTTCCCTTGAAGTGTTGCAATAATTTCCCCTGATTGAAATGAATTCCCACTCGCTTCTTCTTTGACATGTTTATTTTCATGAAACGGTTCCAAACAATTGACGTTGACAACGTCAGCCGTGCGAACATGATCAAACAACTCCAACTGACATTCATTATCTTCCTCCTGTCTTTTCAACTCTTCTTGGTCTTTCTGATTCACAAGATCATACAATCCTCTCAGTAAAATAGCATCTGGTACTAGTTCAGTTTGATGCTGAATGTCCTGTAGTGATGGTAACTCTTCGGGTAATTCCTCAGGATATTCGACTTCAGACTCATCGAATTCTGATCCAACTTCCTCAAAAACATCAAGATCTTTCCTCGTTCCTTGCCCGGTCAACACAAGCAATTCATTTCTAATTTTCACAGACTCTTCCAAAAATACAAGATTAGTTCCTTCAAGCAATTCCTCAGAAATCTCATCTTCACACTCTTCAAATACTTCAATCTCTTCGGGATTCTCAAAATCAGAACTTCCTCCAGATTCAATCAACATTGATAACTCATCATTATCTTTTATTTTATTGACGAACTCTTCCAACGATAATAAATTATCTGATTCTGCCTTCTCTTCTGTTTCACTTTCACTTTGTTCGGACTTCTCGAAAACTAAGGAATTTACTCTTGGTTGGCTCTCATCCATAAGCTCAGGTGTTAAGCAAGAATCCTCCTTCGTTAAGTTATTTTCCTCAACTCTGAACACACTTTCTTCTTCCATACTATCGACATCAATCTTCGGCGGTGAAGAATAATCAACTTCTACATCCACATACTTTGACTCAATTTCTTCATCATCATCAAATTTCGGCGGTTGATAAAAGTCAAATTCAGCAGTCCACCTCAACAAGTTACATCCTTCATCTCGTGACAAAACTCCTTCATCGTTGTCAAATTTCGGTGGTAATTCTTCGAACGATTCTGTAGGACCGACCTCTTCAAACTCTTCTAACATTGGTTTAACCTTCTCAGGAGTTTTAAGCTCTTTACTCGCCTCATACCTAACCAATGATTCAGCACTACCTTCCGCTTCTTCAACACTCTCGCTGAAAGATAACGGACTAGTCGGTTCCTCTTCCCTTTCCGTTTCGCTTTCAGTAGAATCATCCTCATCCTTGTTTTCACATTCTTCTACAACTAAGGTTTTCTTTTTGGACTCCGAACATGCAATCCTTCTATGGTCAGGCTCCTGATAATGATAGCGCTTAATCCGGTCATCAACATTTGTCTTAGCGATTCCAGGTGCAACTGGTTTGTTGACTCTCTTAGAAACATTTCTACTGTAATGAACACCATGATTATGATTGCTGGGACTTGTAACCACACCCTTTCCTCGACTCCCTTGACTCAACTTCTGCAACTGTTGGTTCACACGAGTTTGATAATTGTAGGGTAAGAATTTGCCTTTATCATCCTTTTCATCTTATCCCACGTGACAACTTTGGATTTCCTCATTCTCTCTCTGGTTGATTTATTTTGTTGCCACCAATCCATAGCTCTTCCTTTCAATCTCGTAGCAACTAACTTAACTTGACGTTCCTCAGACACATTGTTGAGTTTAAAAATCTTTTCAACCTTTGATAACCAATCCAAGAATTCCTCTGCTTGTAGACCACCTCAGAATTCTGGAATTTCCATTTCCTCTCTTGATTCCCGTGTATGACCATTCCCTTCAATATTCCTATATCGATTTTGCCCTTGACCTGGATATCGAAAGTGAACACTATCACCATAACTATCTTCTTCAAACTTAGATGAGCTTCGATGTCGATTATGAACATTGACTCTTCTATGACCATGCACGTCCTCTCTACTTCTTCTTTCCTCTACTCGACATCTTTCATAATCACAATTTGACTCATGCTCGTAACCACGATAAGCTCTTCTTTCTTCATTCTGATAATCACGATTGTCTCGAACTCCACGATCTCGATTTATCGTCAAAGATGATTCTCTTCTTTCTCTATCATAACGTGGTGACACTCTCCTTTGATTTCGATTCATGTCAGACTTCATTTTCTCCACTCTCTCGAAACCTTTATTGAACCTTTCATCGATACGTTGTTCCATCTGTTCAGGATCTTCACTCCCATACAAATCTGTAACATTATGATGACGGTTAACACTTCTCGGAGGCATGATCAAATCCTCAACAGATCTAAACACTAACTTCACTTTGATCCCAAAAATTCTCGAATCAAACTTCCCCACTTGTTTGAATCTCACGACACCCCAAATAAGAAAACAACTTAATTCGAACTCCAAAACTTCAAATCTCAAAATTGACGCCCAACGAACTTGGATAAGTTCGTCTCCTAGCTCACGACTTGAACAAAATCTCGCACAAACTTGAACAAGCTCGCTTCTAGCTTCAACACTTGGCTCTACTCTTCTCCTTGGCTCAGCTGAAATTGAACAAACACTTCTCCTTGGTCCAACAGGCTCGTCTTAGATATGATTGGCTAAGTCATGCTCTGATACCAAATGACGCAGCGGAAATAACGGATGACAACGAAATGAAGATTTCGTGTCAAACTAATCGATGAAACGATTAGATGAAGAAATATGAATCGGTGAATTAATGGTACCAAACACCCAAATCCGTTGATCACGAAGATACCAGACTTTAGCTATCTTCGACACGTTGATCGCGCACGATGCCGTGAGAGAAGATCTACAATTCTTTGCGTTGATCAAGCGCACTTGATTCCATGAATTGGCTTCAACAATCATTGATTCGAGCGCACTCGAATGCCGAAGGTGGAGATAGGAGATAACACTCAACTACCAATTTTAATGGTGGCACAAAAGCACACAAAAGAAATTTTATTCAAATTCAACAACTTTACAAATGACACCACCATCCCTATTTATAGGGTTACAACACAACACTACACTTACATCACAACACATTACAAGGCCATCACGACCTAACATATTTACACATACGAACGACCTAACATATACAAGACGACCTAACATCAAACGACTCAACAACACATAACGACATAACAAATACAAGTTACAACATAACAGTACATGACTTAACAAAATACAAACAAATGACTTCCAAAACAAAGTGACTTAACATCAACCAGGCAGCGACCTAAAACAATCTTCGCGACTTAAAGTCTGAGCGACCTAAGGAATGAACAGCGACATAAGAAATCTTCAGCGATCTACCATAGCTCGTTCGAGACTTAAGGAGGCAGTTGAATCTTGCTCGCGACCTACTGGAAGAAGCGGCAACACTTCGCGACCTAACGAAGCTCGCGACCTAGTAATCAGCGATTTAAGGAAATTTGCGACATAGGAATTGTGGCATCCAGGAGCGACTCAAGAAATCTCGCGACCTAATTTCAACGACCTAAAGATCGCCACGACCTAAGGCAGAGGAGGAGCGACATAACAGACACACGGCCACGACCTCTTCGCGACATAAGGATCGAAGCGACCTACTGGAGATGATTTAGGGTTGCGCCGCGACCTATGGAGAAGCGACATAAGGATGAGGTTATGTCGTTCGCACCTTCGCTGGTTGCTACGTCGTTCGCGACCTAGGTGGAGGTGCGATTTAGGGACGCAATTTTGGGAGGGAGAAATGACTCAAGGTAAATCGTTTATCTTGTGAATCTTGCGCTGCATCACATTTTAACCATAGTTATTCTATAAAAGGTTTTTCAAATGGAAATGCTTAGATTATATATGTGGGCTATATTACAATCAGTTGCATCGATCTGCATTTTTTATTTTGTGTATTCGATGTATTAGAATATGGAGAAAATGACGTACAAGATGGAGTTATTCGTCACCAATATTTTTTTAGTTGTAGTATACATTGAATAGCTTGTAAATAATTTTGATGCATTTGTAATGTGTATCCAATGTGTTTAGCATGGCCTTGGACAAATTTAAGTCGAAAAGTCGTTCTTTTGTCCAGAAAGGCGTGTTCACTAAACTTGCTTTTTTTTTGAAGTATGGGATATGGTTTAATGACTACACTCATGTATAGCTGAACTCTATAGGCCGTATGAAAACTTTTAATTTTGTTTTCATATATTTAATGTATTATTACAATATGGAGAAAAGGTAGTCACATACCTAATTTAATATTTTGAAGAAAGTGATAAACAGGTACCCAAATTTCCATTAAAATTATTCTTCTTCTACGAGGAGGAGCCAAGAAGTGGTGGAGAAACTCCAATAGTTCTAAGCTATCATATTTACAATATAATGAAAGACAATTACCTAGAATTTGTTGCAAAACTAGAACAAGTTGGTCTGATTTATGTGAGAATACTAGGCGAAGAGGACGATCCTTCTTCTCATATTGGTCGTGGATGGCATTCTACATTCCTAACCAAAGACAAAAGCATTGCAGAAGAAAGGTACATCATTAAGTGCTACTAGTAGTAGTGTGATGTTTCGACCATCTCTTTCTACAACATTGAAAAGTGTTTATGCCAACTAGAAAAATGCTAAATTCCGACGGAGGGGGGCGACGGCTTCCGACGGCCTATTTCCGACGGCTTCTGACGGGCCGTCGGCGGCCGTCGGAAATATGCGATTATAGCTCCATCCGAGAGCTTTCTTTCTCCTCCTCTCCATACGAAAATTCCACCAAAAAACCCCCAAATTCAACCTCCAAGCTTCCAATCCCTAATTTCTAGCTTCCGGATCTTCCAAGGCTCCCTAATCAAACTCCATTACTCTTAATCTCAGGTATAATCTCTTATTTTTGTGAAAAATTCAGTTTTTATCCTAATTCTAGATTTGCATCAATTGATAAATTAGGGCGAATTAGTGATTGCAATTGTTTTCAATAGCGTAATAATGATTTATAGCATCACATGGTATACCGATTTCATCTTTAACGTGAAATTGTGAAAAACACGTATAATTTGTGGTTGTTCGTGTATACGTAAATTGTTGTGTATGCCTTGATTCGACGATTGTATACGTTATTTGGAATAAGATAAATTGATTGAATGAACTAGGAGTATTATATTGTATGCGTATTTACTTATGAAACCAAAAAAATGCATTACTCTAAATTATAATTGTGTGTATTGAAAAATGACAAAAATGTTAAAACAGCCTTAAGTTAATGTAATACGTTGAATAAATGTGTTAAATTAGTAAATATTTCTGTAAATGTGAACAGTGAGTAAAACTGTATTTTTTTCGTAAAATGCGCGCATGTAACTGACAAATGTCCCTTAGAGAGTTTTTGGCCTCGTCTGACGAGTGTTGTACATGATCGTTGTATAAATAGTCGTTTTTTCGAAAAACGACCATTTATATTCATCTGGTACAATGTTTGTCTAATTTGTCCCTGTATTGGACAAGTTATGAACACAGTAAGCATTTACATTTTGTATACTACTTCATCTCAAATGGTTCATAAAATTTTGGCCTAACTTTTCTTTTTTGTTTCCTACATACACGCATTTGTGTACAATGCAGGGAACAAAAGAGAAATGCTGCTGAAATTTTGTTGAATCGTTTGAGACGAAGTAATATACGAAATGTAAATGCTTACTGTGTTTGTAATGGAAAGTAGGATGCCTGACCAATGAAAAAAAAATTATATATATTTTTAAATCATTACGTTAAAAAATAAAATGTGCCCTATTTGAAAATATTTTTAAATTTGTGAAGTTGTTCTTTAAATTCAATATATTATACGACCATGAAAATAATCTTTTTCAAATTTGTATTCTTCAAAATAAATATTAAATTTTGAACTTCTCATTTTGTCAAATAGGAAAAATGATTGATTATTTTGTTGATCGGAGGAGATGGATGTACCAAAGAAAAGGACTGAGGGGCTCAATAAAAGAAGATTTTTATAATGGTATAAACGTGTTTGTTGAATTCGCTTTAAGTAATAACAGAAACGATCCAGAAATTCGTTGTCCGTGTAGTAGGTGTAGACATTTGAAGTATTTATTACCAGATATTGTGAAAGTTCATTTGTGCAAACACGGTTTCGCACCCGAATATTATGTTTGGGGTCGGCATGGGGAAGTTGTAGCAAATACTTCTATAGAGTCTGAAAGTGTCGTTAACGAAATAGTTTCAACGACCCGTATAGAAAATATGGTCGAAGATGCAGCATGATCAATGTTTCCTATGGTTGAAGTTGACGACGATGATGGAAATGTTGAAGAACCAAATAATGAAGCAAATTTTTTTTATGATTTACTAGATGCAGCTAAGAAACCTATTTGGGATGGTTGTAAAAGTGGCACTCAGCTGTCAGTAATCGCAGAATACATTGCGATGAAATCAAAATACAACATCACTGAAGCTGGATTTACGATTGTTGTACAAGCTGCAAAAAGACATATGCCGCCCGATAATCTAATGTGTGAAAATCACTACGAAGTTAAAAAACTTATGTCAGCTTTTGGTTTACCGTATCAAAAAATAGATACATGTTTAGAAGGATGCATGTTGTTGTGGAAAGAAGACGCAAATCTTAGAAATTGTAAAGTTTGTAACCAGGAGAGATACAAACCAAGAAAAAAGAAGGGGAAGGAAGTTCCGTACAAGCGTATGCACTACTTACCCATAACTCCAAGACTTCAAAGATTATATGCATCTTCTGTAACTGCGTCTAATATGAGGTGGCATAGCGTGAGAACGGAGGAAGAGGGTACGTTGACACATCCGGCCGATGGAGAAGCATGGAAGCATTTCGATAAAACGTATCCAAATTTTACAGCGGAGAGTCAAAATGTTATATTAGGATTATGTACGGACGGTTTTTCTCCATTTTCTCAATTTGGTTCTAAATATTCATCCTGGCCCATTATCGTCACACCGTATAATTTACCTCCATGGATGTGTATGAAAACGCAATATATGCTTCTTACTGTTGTCGTTCCTGGCCCCGACGATCTGACACAAGGAATCGATGTATATTTACAACCGTTGATTGAGGAGTTAAAAATACTGTGGAACGAAGGAGTAGAAACGTACGATGTGTCCAAGAAGAAAAATTTTCGTATGTTTGCTTCTTTGTTGTGGACTATAAGTGATTTTCCTGCCTATGCAATGCTTTCGGGATGGAGTATTGTCGGTCGTCTAGCATGTCCATATTGCATGGATGAAACACGAGCGTTTTCTTTACCTCATGGTAAGAAAATTTCATGGTTTGACTGTAATCGATATTTTCTCCATGTAAATCATCCCTTCAGAGGAGACAAGAAAAAAAATTTAGCTAATAGAGTATCAAGTTTGAAGGCAAATCAGTTTGACAACCACCGATATTTTCTCCATGTAAATCATGTAAACCATGATATTTTCTCCATGTAAATCATCCCTTCAGAGGAGACAAGAAAAACTTTTTACCTCATGTAAATCTCCATGTAAATTTCATGGTTTAACAACCACCGACGATATGGTCAAGCGAAGACATATATGAACTTGTTAAGGACTATCCAAAGATATATGAAACTGGTGAGCAAACAGAAATTGAAGGCAAATCAGTTGTTCCTAACTGGTGCAAACAAACTATTTTTTGGGAGTTGCCGTATTGGAAACATCTTCTGATTCGCCATAACATAGATGTGATGCACAATGAGAAAAATGTATTTGATAATGTTTTTAACACAATTTTGAATGTGAAAGGGAAGACGAAGGATGATTTGAAATCAAGACGTGATATAGAAGAATTATGCAAACGTCCTGAGCTTCATATGAAACCAAATGACAGTAAAAAAACCAAAAGCATGTTACGAATTAGATAATAATCAAGTTAAAACTGTGTTAAAATGTGTGGAAGGGTTAAGATTTCATGATGGGATATCATCAAATCTTTGTAGATGTGTTGACTTTAAAAATGGTAGATTGAGCGGAATGAAAAGTCACGACTGTCACATAATGATGGAAAATTTATTTCCCGTAATGTTCAAAGAACTACTACCGTTAAAAGTTTGGAAGATAGTAACGGAGCTTAGTATGTTTTACAAAGAGCTTTGTTCGACTACTTTAAAAGTGCAACGTTTACGTAAACTTGAAGTGGACATTCCTATATTGCTTTGCAAATTAGAGAAAATATTTCCGCCATGTTTTTTTAATGTGATGGAACATTTACCTGTTCATCTCCCATCTGAAGCACGACTTCGAGGTCCTGTCCAATATGGATGGATGTATCCATTTGAAAGGTATGTAATATGTTATAACGTAATTTAATTGCATTTGAAAGATGAAGTTAATATAAATTAATTTTGCATAGATATTTGAATCATCTGAAGAAAAAAGTGAGGCAAAAAGCACGAGTTGAAGGTTCGATATGTAAATCTTACATCGAAGAAGAAGCTTCGTTCTTTTTCTCTCACTATTTCAGTGACCATGTGAATATTTCATTTCAAAGTGTTCCTCGTAATGACGAAGGCGACGAACAAGAGTCCTCTCAAGCAATGTTATCTATTTTTAGACAACATGGTCGACCTTCTGGAAAATGTGTAGAAATATGGCTAGACGATAGAGATCTTCATGTAGCACACACTTATATTCTTCTAAATTATGCCGAGGTTGCACCGTTTGTTAGGTAATCTGAAATAATAATTTGTGTTTTATTCTTTTCAATAATGCATGCGCGTGTATAACCTAATGTAATAATTTGTTTATATAAACAGTGTTTATGAACGTGAACATCCGAACGGAGATCTCAGTAAAGAATTTTCCGGTTGGTTTTCAAATTACGTTTATGAGTCGAGAAATTGTGTTGTTGACGAAGGGTTGAAACATCTTGCGATGGGACCAAAAAGAGTGGTCAAGACATATCCAATATATTTCGTCAATGGATATAAATTTAACACCAAAGAATACGGTGCAGAAAAATTAACAAATAATACTGGTGTATTTGTTAAAGGTAGTGACGATCCAGAAAATCATTTAAATGATTTTTATGGCGTTCTGACATAAATTTTGCAACTGACATATTTCTCACGACCCGCGGAGGAGGTGTTTCTATTTAGATTCAATTGGTTTAGCAATGTTCCAGGTTCTGGAATTAATGTGCACAAGGATTATAATCTTATCGAAATAAAGCATACATCGCACTATCACAAGTATGATCCTTTTGTACTAGCCAAACAAGCATTGCAAGTTTATTATGCTCCTTATCCGTCTCTAAAAAGAGATAAAGCAGATTGGTCTGCAGTTTTTAAAACAAAGGCCAGATTCACATTCGATGGGAAGAATATTCTGGACGAACAAGCTTATCAGGCAGATCTTGAGCAAAATAACGAAATAATAATTACAGACGATCATACAGATTTTGGTCCTTTGATCGATGAATCAAATGTTTTGGTAGAAGCGTTTGACAGTGCAGAGGAAAATATCGTCGAAAACGAGACCGAATCTGAATCAGAAGACGATGATGACTGATATAAATCTGAATCTGTTTTTTTGCAATTGATGTAACTATGTTGAATTCTTGATGTATTATGAAATTGATATAACTATGAAACCAAATCCGTTTACTATTGTTTGCATGCTTTATGTTATTTCAATTTGTCATTTATTTAGCAATTTTTATTGAAAATGCAATGAACTCTGCTTATCGTTGGAAGAGTACACCCATTATGAATCAGGTATAACACACTTCCATTTCTATTTCCATTTCAGTCATTAATTAAGCAATTTATACCGTTGATGTCATTTTCATATGAAATATATTAATTATCATGTTTTTATTCTCTTATATAATGATGTGTATATGTCACAGGTTTATCAATATGTCATGTAGAGGTAGGAGCACTTCCCGATCGTCAGGAGGCGATGGCAGTGGCCCATCGCAAGAGCCACAACGTGCAGTTGTATCGTTAGTCCCTAGAGCAGATGGGTAAGAATTAAATTTTATTCAGCATCTTATTTTTTCTATGATATACGTACGTACTTATCTATATCGTACTTAAAAACAGGGGGTTCGATCTACTTCCCTCTAAGGTTGTGTTGGACGTCTCTAGAGCTTCTTATCGCAGTAGGATGAGTGCTTGCTGGCCGAAGTGGGATAACATCCCTCCTCACATCATAGAGTGCATATGGCAGGATGTCCTAGTATGCATATTTTTCTGTTTTTCATTTTTAATTCGTTTTTGTCGTTTTTTTACTGTTTATATCGTTTAAAGTGTAATCTTTTTTTTAACACAGGCTGAGATAGACATCCAGACAGACGATACGATGCTGGCACGAGCATACTGGAT
This sequence comes from Allium fistulosum, assembly GCA_030737815.1. Taxonomy (NCBI): domain Eukaryota; kingdom Viridiplantae; phylum Streptophyta; class Magnoliopsida; order Asparagales; family Amaryllidaceae; genus Allium; species Allium fistulosum. Next base: position 1,131,570,653 of record CM060906.1, on the reverse strand, counting down.
GAAGAAGATGCGCAAGAACTATAGGGATACGATATCTGAGATTAAGAAATCTGGTAAGAAACCACGGTGGATGGGAGATAGCGTGTGGCAAGCTTGGTTGAGATACTGGGAGACGGACGAGGCGAAGGCAAGTATACTAATTTTTTTTGAATTATTAATTTGACGTGATCGAAAAATAATGTATCAAATTTTGAATGTACAGGCAGAGTCGGATAGAAACTCTACAATTAGAAATAAGAATCCTGTCACTCATCGCGGAGGATCGAAGTCGTTTCAGCAGTATCGGCAGGAGTTGGTAAATTTACTGAATAATAAATGTAAATAGTTTATACTATATGATTTTAAATGTATAATAATTGTATGTAACAATCAACTTAAGGAAGCCGAGTCACATGGTCTTGTCAGCTATATGGACGTGTTCACCCGTACGCATGCTGTCGAGCATGTTAATCCAGACGGGACTGTTTCGTACACATGGCAGGACGATAAATCCAGCAAAAGCCATGTAAGCATATTTCATTTTATTCAGTATTAGTAATTATTAAACTATGATGACATAAGTTATGATATTATTAATTTGTTAATGCAGGAGAAGTTTATGGAGCAGCAGCAGAAACTCCTTGCTGACACGGGTCGAGATCAGCTGACAACCAATGAGGAGGACGTTATTTTTGAGTTCATTATGGATCCAGCAGAGCATGGTCGACGATACGGATTTGGCAATTAGCGGTAAATAATTTACTTTTTCTTAAAATACTTAAAATATGATATTTTGACCTTTTCAAAACAATAAACTTGGATTATTTATTTTTTAATTATTGCAGTCCAGTAGTCAGAGTAGGGGACGGCGGAGTAGACCTCAGAGCGATCTAGCAGATATAGAAGAATTGTGGACTAGAGTTTCCCAGTTGGAGGAGTAGAACCGCCAACAGGCCATGCAGACCGCACAGTTGTTAGAGTACATGCAGCAGTTTGGTGGTCGCTTTCCTTCCTCGGCTGACTCTGGATCTGGAGGAGATTGATTCATTGCTTGCTTGCTTGCTTGTTCGTTCAGGTATGTTTTGTTTTACTTTAGAATGATTTGGTAGACGGCGTAGGTAATTGTTGATTTATGTATAATTATGTTTGATACACTTGATTCTATAGTTGTATGAGGACGTGTATGAGAATATTGATGAATTTGTGTATTAACAACATGGTAGAACAGTTATTGTTAGGATTATTGTTAATGTTGGAATGGTTATGTATATTTTGATGTAATTTTATTTATTTGTGTGTTTATTGAATATTTTGTAGTTTGGGTTTGGATATTTGGTTGGATTATAGTATATTGAATTGTGCAGTATTGATATTATAGTGTTTAGAAGAGAAATGTGGTTGGAAGGCTCTATTTGCAGCAAATAAAAAAAAACAGCAGATTTCCAACGGTTTCCGACGACTTATAGGTCAAAATTTCCGACGGCTTACGACGAATACCGGCGGCCTGTTTTACCCTTGAAATCATCAACATCATTATCTTTCTAGCACGCGAGGCTTATGCTTGAGCGAGATTTGAGGTAGGCAAGTTTTACGCATTATTACCCCAATGACCGAAGAGATTAATTCTGAAACTTGATTAACAAACCAAACGTCCAGAAAAACCGAATCTAACGATGCATGAATAAAGATCACAGATTTAGCACAAACACTTTTCTTTTACTTATGTAACATATTAAAATAAAAATTTACAGGGCAGCTAAACTAGGAATGAAGCTAGAATGGCTGAAAAACGGCGTTAAAACGATAATGGGACCTATTCCCACCATCAAATATGACGAAACTCGAGGCCGTAAGATATGGTTCAACAGCATGGTAGCTGCTTATACAGGGTGGAAAGACTCTAGAAATGACCCTAGAAAAGCAGTTACTTTTGGAGATGGAACCCCTTTGCCTTGTGAAATTATAGAAGACTGCTTAAAAGTACTCGATGAAGAGTCGGTTGCCATACCTTGGAAGCAAGGCGACATTCTTTTGATCGATAATTTGGCTGTGATGCATTCACGAAAGTCTTTTGAGCCTCCTCGTCGAATTCTTGCTTCCCTTTGTATATAATTTTATTTTTAATGTGTGTATATTGATAATGGAGTTGTTGTTTAAGGTTGTAAAATAGTTTGATGAAACATTTCTTGTTGTGTTAATATTTTGTCTGCGGTAAAAATGTTGTACTTTATAAATAGAAAGTGCTGATGGTAAGTATGTTTATAACAGATGTTATATATATAATTTCACAAGATAAGAGTCTTAGCTCCATGTTTTTGATGTTGTTATAGGAAAAGTCCCTGCAGAAATTAATATGTAAATTTGGTTTATATTTTTTGAAAAATAAAAAACGCAAGGTGCCTTGCACTTTTCTGACAGAAAATGCAAGGTAACCCACAATTTTCAATTTTTTTAAAAATGTTCAAAATTTTGAAAAGCGCAAGTTAACTTGCACTTTCTATCAGGAAAGCGCAAGCTAATTTGCGCTTTCTGATTTTGAAATTTTTGGACATTTTGAAATTTTTGAAAAGTGCAAGGTAACTTGCGCTTTCTATCAAGAAAGCGCAAGCTAGTTTGCGCTTTCTGATTTTAAAATATTTTTGAAATTTTCAATTTTTTTTTAATGTTTTCGTAAATCATTGTAACTACTATGTTATTATTTTTGTTGTTGTCTCAAAGTTAATATATGTAAATTAAATTCCTATTTTAAAAAAAAATGTAAAACAACCTTAACAAAAAGTGAAAATTTGGATCCACTTCTCATTTTCAAGTTTTGATACATAAAAAATCCGTTTTGAAAATATTTTTAAATTACATTCTTATTTTTTTTGTTTTTTGTTTTTGTTTTGTTATTTACAAAAATTAAACCTAAACTTAATTGCATGTTTCTACGATCAATTTTTTTTTCAAGTACAAATATTTGCATTTTAAACTGCAAATATTTGCACTTAAAACAGTAAATATTTGAACTTTTTGAGGATGAAAATATTTACATTTTAGTTGAAATTAAAAGCATGAGTGTTCTTTTAAATTTGTTTTTGATCTGGAATGATTTTGTATTTTAAAACATAAAGATGATGTTTTACAAAAAAATTCAAAAAAAATTCTTCACTTTTCATAAATATGATTTTATTTAAGTGTGTTTTTAATCAGATATTTTTTATTATAAGATTTTATATCATTCTTTGCAAAACTTAAAGAAAAGCGCAATGTTTTTGAAAATAGGAAAATTGTTTCAATAAAAACACATAAAAAATAACAACTAATCACCAAGTTTTAAAATTAGCCTAAAATACAAATTATCCTTAAAATTTAATGAAAAGGATAAATATTTCGTTTTCATGATTGTTTCTTGTTAATACCTTAGTTATTGATTTTGATGATAATAACCTTAAAAACAATAATACATTCATATAAAATATGGATACTAATATTTTGCCAAGTTATATAGTCTATATTGCAGCATATTACACAGGTATTGATTCGAAGACTGCACAGTATGGAGACTCAAGAAACGGACATGAAGACTCATGGGTATGAAGATCAAGATACGAAGATTTCAAGACTATATTAAAGTTTATAGAGTCATAGAATATTGTTAAAGTCTTTGGTAGCAATTTTTGATCTCTAATTTCTCATTTTCTAATCCTTTATATTTAAAACAAAATATATTTTTAAACATATTTAAAAATATTTTAAAAGTTGTTTAATGTTTAAAATGTTTATAAACTATATTTAAATTATTTTACAAAGTTTCAAAATATTTTACAAAGCATAAGATTTCAAAATATTTTAAAATAAATAAGTTTTCAAAATACACTAGCTTATGTCGACATATAGGCAGATCATATGTGTTTTTGAATTTAAACACAAATAGTTTTAAATGATGAACTTTTGGGTCATATTCTTGGTTTGTAAGTCTAGTGGGATTGACCTCTCCGCTTTTCAAATTGATGTTTAAACCGTGAAGTTTTTCACGATCTTTACGAAAATGATGATGATTTTGAATTTAAACACAAAAATCTTCGTCCAAAATTGAGACTTATGAGTCTTATTTTACAACAAAGTATTATCCAAAGATGGGTAATTATAATAACCCAACTCAAAAGGTTTTCAAAGCCCTTTTTGCTGTTTATAGTCGCTACGACATAAATTAAACATAAGTCATTTTAGATGGATTTGTTCAAAAGAAAATTTCTTGACATGAGAACACACTCTTCCATGGTGTGTATCGTACTAGAATTTTTTTAAATTTTATTGTGGATCTAGAGGAGAAAAATTCATTCTTGAAAACTTTTCAACAAAGTAAATATATCTCTTATGCACATTTCACCATTTTTTGAACCATATGAGACTCTTCTCGAAAAGGAGCAAAGAATGACATGGGAAGAAGAACAAGATATTCAATAAGAAGAGAAGGAAGAAGGGGATGAAATGGAAGTGGAAGAAGAAGAGGAGGAGTAAGAAGAAATGGATTTGTCTTAAAGTTTCAAAAAACCATCCAACTCTACCAACAAAGAGATACTAAGGAATCAAGATAAGCTTCTTAAAGACCAAAAGAAGTTTAAGCGTTCTTTCAGTAAAAAGTTCACTTCTCTTTCGAATAAAATAGACAATTTTTTTAGAAAGGTCATTCGCAAGCTTGGTGGATCTTCATTATACACATCCTTCTAAATCTATCTAGTTGTTTACTAATGTTATCTAGCTTTGTATTGTGTGTTTTTAGTTTGAAATTTATGTTGTTGGTGTGCATTTTCCTTCAGAACGAAAATCATGAATCATTCAAATTTCTAAGTAATGAAAAATATCTATTAATGTTCTATACTGTTAATTAGTCTCTGGAAGTCATGAATGTATAATAGTATAAGGTAAAAACAAAATCGATAGTAAATACTTTAATTTTGATAATATAGGTATGTATGTTGATATACTTGCATTTGATATGTCGAAATATAACGGCCAGAAAGTAAAAATTTTAAATTTCAAAAAAAAATAACTACCATCCATCCATTCATTCCAAACGACTTTCTACTCTTATATAAGTCTATTTCTTATAGAAAACTCATTCATCATTTTATTATATATTCAATTTTCATTCTCAAACATATTTTTACAAATATGTCTTCTCTACATCAAAAATTATGTGAAAATCTTGAACAAACTCTTCAATCTTTCAAAGATATTCTCTCATTTTTCCTACGAAATCAAAGGTACTTAAAATTAAGTCAAATGCAGACGATAAAGGAACAAGAAAAGCATTTTGATGCGATTCAATGGATGATTTCTTCATGGATCAAAGACGAACCAACCAACAACCCGGAATGTACTACTAACAAGGATAATAAAGACTGGGATGCCATCAAAGTAGATCCAATCTTTGGGTCTGATGGTTAGGTTAAAGTTCCATGAAACGTTTAGTTATTAGGTTTGGATTTAATATGTAAATATATAAAAATACTCTTAGGATTTGGTTTGAATAACTTGGTGTGTATTTGGAATTGAATTTGATTGGTTTGGATTGTTTGTATGATTGATTTGGTTTGATTGACTTGAATGTACTGAAATTATATAGTTTGAAATTACATTAGTAAAATTTACTTTATCATATATCATGTTTTTAATATAGAATATTATCATTTGTCATATATATCATTTTAAACTTATATTATTAATTTTGAATCGTATATCATCTTATATTAGTTAGGGGATTTTTTAATTTCTCACCCATTTTTATTGATGACAAATGTGGAGAAAAAAATAGTATATATATATGCACTTATTCACAATGAGTTATCTAACTCTTGGGAGTTATATCATATTTTATATATATAGGATATTAATGGTTGTCATCATAAAACGGGGGAGATCGTTAATACCTTAATTATTGATTTAATGATAACAACCTTAAAAACAATAATACATTCATATAAAAATGGATACTAATGTTTTTCCTAGCTATATAGTATATAGTGCAGGATATTACACATGTATTGATTCGAAGACTGTATTGTATGGACACTCAAGAAATGGACATGAAGGCTCATAAGTATAAAGATCAAGATACGAAGATCTTAAGACTATAGTAAAGTTTATTGAGTCATGGAATATTTTAAAGTCCTTGGTTCCAATCCTTGATCTCTAGTTTCTTATTTTCTACTTCTTTATATTTAAAACAAAATATATTTATAAAAAAAATTATAATAGTTTTTTATAGTTTAAAATATTTATAAACTATGTTTAAATTATTTTATTAAGAATACTTTAGAAAATATAAGATTTTAAAAACATTTTAAAATAAACAAGTTTTCAAAATACACTAGCCTATGTCGACATACAAGAAAATCATATGACGATGTACATGCCACTAATTTGAAATTCAAATTTTGAAATGAAGTGCCTATTCGTCATAACTCTTCGTGAATGGACAAGTCTGTTTATTCTCTATATATTGGGTTTTCAAAAATAATTTTCAACAACTACTTTCTTATTATCTTCTCTCGTCTTACTCTGCCAAAATTTCAAATGAAAATTTATTGAAAACTTCTTAAATTCAAACCAGAATCAATTCAATCTTCATTGTATTGGTTCTCTACTATTTACTCTCTAATTTCAATCATCTCTCTCTCAATAAAGGATCAAAGTGTTGTCCAATAGACTATAGGATCAATAGTAGCCAAAGATCAAGAAATTGTTTTTGGAAAAACCATCAAACTTTAGTTGTATTTGCGTGGGTATGATTGTAGCCCATTCAAATCAATTGGGTGTGCTTGGTGTCCCAGAATTCCAAATGGGTGTGCTTGTGTCTCATCCAAATCAAATGAGTGTACCCAGCGCTCCGAAAATCTAGAGCGTGTGTCTCGTAGCCTTGAAATTAAGATTGCATTTGGTTTTCCATCTGCCCGTTTAAAGATTGGCATTTGAAAAAAAATCTATATAAGCAATTGTATGGGACTGGATGTAGGGTAACTCCAAATCAGAATAAAAATCTCTCGTGTAATCTCTCTAATCTCTACCTTTTACTTTAATGCATTTTGCTTATATATGTTGTGTCTATGATTGGTCATTCAGTGTTGATTAATAATAATCTTGAAAGAATTTTAAAAAGATTCATAAAAATTAGAAAACACTATTCCCTCCTCTAGTGTTTAATTAGCCTTAAGATCTATAATTCTGCAACCCATACTTAGTTTCAGACAACTAGGTGTAAAAAATTCGTAATTTAATTTTTGAAAAGATTTAATGGCTAACAGCACTTTAGTACATATGTTAACACTTATGTCGAAGGACAATCTACTACTAGACCCCCCACTTTTTTAATGATAGTAATTACACTTATTGGTCATGTAGGATGAAGATCTATTTGCAATCTAATTGTTTAGATATTTGGAATATTATACAAAATGAGTGCATTGAACCACAAACAAATTTTGCACAATGGACTACTGATCAAAAGGCACATGCACAAAATAATTCTAAAGCCATGAATATTCTGTTTTGTTCACTAGATAAAAATGAATTTAAAAGAGTGTCTATTTGTAAGTCAGCATATGAAATTTAGAGAACGCTACAAGTTACACATGAGGGTACTAGTAAAGTTAAACAAACTAAAATTTCCATGTTAATTAATCAGTTTCAATTATTTAAAATGAATCTAAATGAGTCCATTTCTGACATATACTGTAGATTTCAAGTTCTCGTACATTCGTTAGTTGCATTATGGAAAAAAATTTCTAAAGAGGATCGAGTTAGAAAAATCCTCAATTCACTCTCTTCGGAGTAGGATCAAAAGACACTTGCAATTGAAGATACTAATGATATTAGTACTCAGAAAATTGAAGAGTTATTGGGCAATTTAATGTCCTACGAAGCACAAATGCAGGGTAGAAGGGAAAGCAAGGCAACGGAAAAGAAATCTATCTCTTTCAATGTAATAAATGATGATCAGGATTCTGATGATGATAATGACGAAAAAAATTCTTTCATGACCAAAATTTTCAAAAAGAATTTGAAGTATAGAAAAATGAACAACTTTCGAAAATCTGAAAACATGACCAATGGAATTAGAACATGAACTGCGACTAGATGCTTCAACTGTGACGAACCTGGTCAGTTTCAGAGAGACTGCCCGCATCAGAATAAATCAAAGATCTAACCAGCAAATGATTCATCTAGAAAAGGAAAAAAGGCTTATACAACAACTTTGGATGACTCGGACACTTACTCTAGTGATAATAAACCAGATACTGAGAACGTGAATATTTGTTTCACGGCAAGTCAGAACTGATCAACAAAAAGCGGCAAAAACAGTACCTTTTATTTGATAATATTTTCTGTTTATAAGTATAACATATTGATTAATAATAATATTGGATGAATATAAATATACAAGTATATGTATGTATATATATAGGAATATATAAGCATGGTTTTATTTTTGGAAATTTCAGGCTATATGTCGACATACCCCCTATCATATGTCAACATACATGCAAAAAACCGAAAGTTGGAGTTTGAATTCAAAATTCAAATTTCAAATTTCAAACTTCCCTCTCTTTTTACACTAACTCTCATGTTCTGAAAAGATGCTTTGACCAAACAATATGTCCTTTGATTCTCTTCTTATTCACTCAAATCTCTATCCTATCATTTCATTCTCTTTATTTCAAAATTCAAATATCATTTTTATTTATATCTCTTCAAAAAACTCAAAAATGGCTTCCTCTAGTCAAAACCCAAAAGTTATTAGGCTCTCTAAGAAAACAAATGGCTTTCTCTTCAATGAAAAAGATGTAATTGAAGCCTATATGGAATATACTACTTCCGATAAAGTTTCGCCCAGAAGATTTGCTAAATTCGAAGATTTTTATTCTTATGATTTACATGATCTCTGTTTTGAAAATAATATACTTAGTTTGATTGAATCTTCTCAAAATAATTTTGTTTCTCACCCCGAATTTAGTCAAAATGTTTTATGCTAATTTAAAAGGTAAATTTTATTAAGGAGAAGAAGATCAAGTTTGGAGTAGTGTTAATGGCATTTAAATAGTTTTAAATTGTGAACTTTTTGGTTATATTCTTGGTTGTAAGTCTAGTGGAATTGATTTCTCCACTTTTCAAATTAATATTCAAAACCGTAAAGTTTTCACGATCTTTTCGAAAATGATGATGAATTTTGAATTTAAACGCAAAAATCTTCATCTAAAATCGAGGCTTATGAGTCTCAGTTTACAACAAAGTATTACTCCGAGGATTGATAATTAAAATACCCATACTCAAAAGGTTTTCAAAGCCCTTTTTTCTATTTATAGTCGCTACAACATAACTTGGACACAATTCATCTTAGATGGCTTTGTTCAAAAGAACATTTTTAGACATGAGAACACACTCTTTTATGGTGTCTGTCTTACTAGAATTTTCTTATATTTTGGTGTATATTCAAGAGAAGAAAAATCAATTCCTCAAAAAAGAATTGAACGAAGAATCTTACACGTTCCACTATTTTTTTGAACCATATGAGACCCTTTTAGAAAAGGAACAAAGATTGGTATGGGAAGAAGAACAAAATATTCAACAAGAAGAAGAGGAAGTAGGGGACGAAGTGGAAGTGGAGGAAGAAGAGGAGGAGGAGGAAGAAGAAATTGATTCATATTGGAAAATTTCAAAAAACCATCCAACCCTACCCACAAAGAGATAATAAGGAACCAAGGGAAGCTTCTTAAAACCAAAAGAAGCTTAAGCGTTCTATAGTAAAAAGTTCGCTTCTCTTTCCAACAAAATGGACAAATTCTTTGGAAAGTTCATTTACAAGCTTAGTGGATCCTCATCATCATCATCCACATCCTTCTAAATCTATCTAGTGTTTACTAATGTTATTTAACTTTGTATTGTGTGTTTTTAGTTTGAAATTTATGTTGTTCGTGTGCATTTTCCTTTATTCGTATGAAAATCATGTATCCTTCAAATTCTAAGTAATGAAAAATATCTATTAATGTTCTATACTGTTTATTAATCTCTAGGAGTTATAAATGTTTAATAGTATAAGATAAAAACAAAATCCATAACAAATACTTTAGTTTTGAAAATATACGTATGTATGTCGACATACTTGCATTTAATTTGTCGACATATGATGGCCAAAAAGTCAAATTTTTAAGTTTCAAAATAAAAATTACCATCCATCCATTCCAAATGACTTTCCACTCTTATATAAGCCTATTTCTACCAGAAATCTCATTCATCGTTTTATTCTATACTCTATTTTCATTCTCAAACATATTTTTACAAATATGTCTTCTCCACATTAAAAATTATGTGAAAATCTTGAACAAAATCTTCAGTCTTTCAAAGATATTCTCTCCTTTATCCTACGAAATCAAAGGCATTTGGAATTAAGCCAAATGCAAATGGTAAAGGAACAAGAAAAATATTTTGATGCAATTCGGTGGATGATTCTTCTTTGATCAAAGACGAACTAACCAACGACCCGGAGTGTACTGTTACAAGGATAATGAAGATTGGGATGCCATCAAAGCAGATCCAAACTTCGGATCCGATGGTTGGGTTGAAGTTCCACAAAACGTCTAATTATTATGTTTGGATTTAATATGTGTGTGTGTGTGTGTGTATACACACAGATACACACATACTCGTAAGATTTGGTTTGAATAACTTGTTGTGTATTTAAAGTTGAATTTGATTGGTTTGGATTTGTTTGTATGATTGATTTGGTTTTGATTGATTTGAATGTATTGAAATTGTATAGTTTGAAATTACATTAATAAAATTTACTTTATCATGTATATATCATCATGTTTTATATAGAAGGTTATCATTTATCATATATATCACTTTAAATTTAGATTATTAATTTTTAACTAGTAGATGTGCATATAAACTCGTGATACTATTCTATATAGCATTCAATTAATGAAATTCTATAAACATGTAGTTTATTACAAGTTTTTGAATTATTGCGTTGTAATTTTGTTTTGGTAATTGATAAATTTATATTGGTTTTGATGTGATTGTTTAGCATGGGGACTTGATGAATAATATCTTGCACTTTCTACAAAAATTGTTCGTATAATATTTGTAATGTTAACTGTAGGTAGCATTTGAAGAAAAAAAAATTCTTTTAATGCTCTTTTAGGTAGCATTTCAACATTTCCCTGCTTAATACTACATTATAACGGTTGTTTCTCATTTTTCTCACAAAAGCATAATCAAATCCATCAACGTTCAAAGCCCAATAGTAGAGGACCGCCTAGCGAGAGTAAATCAGAATCTCCCGCGGCTTAATTTCCTAACCACACAATAGCCTTGTCTAAAGGTCTCTTCATCCCCCATGTGTTGAAATTTCTAAATCCGTCCGCACATACCACCGTGGGGGCAACATAGAATTTGGTTAAAACCTTTTAACGGTAGGAATCCCTTGTTGTTACATGCTACCAAACTCATATATATACCACTCCATTTTCAATATTTTTCACGACGTGAGACTATTCTTCCCAATATCCGCTCATTACTCATACAGTGCGAGACACCCTAACAAATCTCCATCTTGGCTCGCATCCATCCATGCGTCTTCCGCTACACCAACATGATGTATGCACTATATCGAGACTTTGTTCATATGCTATTTTACCAGATCCTATGTATCATGATCTAGCTTCACCTTAAGTCTGACTACTTAAACATGCACTACTAGCCACCACGATTTACAGATCTCTTGCGCATTGTCCATTGTTCCAGGCGTTGCCATCGGCTCTGATACAATGTTAAAAAATTTGAATCTGTCTGCACATCCCACGGTTGGGGCAACGCAGAATTTGATCAACACCTTTTAACAAGAGGAATCCCTTGATGTTATATGAGACCAAACTCATATATATACCACTTCATCTCCATTATTTTTCACGGTGCGAGACTATTCTTTTTTCAATGTACGTTCATTAACTACATACAATGCAAAACACCCTAATAAATTTCCACCTTGACTCGCATCCATCCATGCGTCTTCCACTATGCCAACACGATGTCTGCACCATATCGAGATTTTGTTCACGTGTCATTCTACCAGATCATATGTATCATGATCTAGCTCCACCTTAAGTCTGACTACTTAAGCCTACACCGCTAGCTACCATGATTTACATACACGTTGTTTATTGTCGCAGGTGTTACCAGCGGTAATAATACCATGTTGAAGTTCCAAGATCCGTCCACACATCCCTCGGTGGTGAGTTTGATTGATACCTTATACAAAAAGAACAAAAGGAATCTCTTGTTGTTACATGCGACTAACTTCGTACATATACCACTCCACTTTTATTATTTTTCATGATGTAAGGCTATTCTTCTTTCCAATGTGCGTTCATTATCCATATACAATGCGAGACACCCTAATACCATGATCCATGTCTAAAACCCTGTTGGTTCCTTCTCAAATGTGCCACAAATTCTGCTGAGCAGTGTCTTCAGACTCCTCTCTATTCATCGCCTCGTCACGTCCCATGTCATCCGAGTTAGACCACAGAAGGCCACCTCCCAAATCCTTCTATCTTCCCATTGTTCTTGACTATATCTATTCTTGTACGTCAAGACACCTCACCAACCAACTTCCCTACCTACTTCATTTTGAGTAGGGAGACTTCTGACAGAAGCTCATGATCACCTCTACAAAAGAGGAGATGACCACACTGTTCTTTTAACTAAAGCACCATAACTATTCTGTCCATTTGACAAAAACATCTAGTGTCATAACCACTCTTTATACTTTACTGCCCACATTATTAAAGCGTCAATATAGCAACCACTCCATGTGCCATACTACTCCTTTACGACAAGCATGCAACAATATGCTCGCTGGCTAGCATGCATTTGAATTGCCCCATCCACATGGAGTACGAGCTTGTCATATCTGGACCACAAATCACAATAGATGGCTCTAGTGAAACTTAAAATTCAATGCATAAATTCTTACCTTTCAAAATATGAGATCCATAACTATTTACTATATAAATAGGGCATGTCTTGCATTTTTACAAGGATACAAAATTTTACATTCAAGACATATAATCTTTTTAGTTTTATGCTCTTGTAATAGGCATTAAATTTCTCCTGTAACCTATGCAGTTAAAGCGCTCGGCAGATTCAATGCGGCAAAGGTGCAAAAAGTCATAGCGGAGATACAGCGAGAATATAGCGGGATATAGCGGATGACTCTAAAGTAGCATATAAAACTCATACTTAATGTTTTTAAATTCAATTGAATTATAATTAATACATAAATTATTTAGATAAAAACATGTGCGGATATACTGTAAATAAAAGTAAAACTGTTATTATTATAACATAATTGAATTTAGTAGAACATTAGAGTATTTTCATTTCTGAAAATTTATTACAAAATTCAATGAAATAAATTAATTTCATAATTTTTATAATATATAAATGTCATTTTTCAATTCATTTATTTTAAAGAAGATATAGCGAAAAATAGCACAATATAGCGGGAATAACGGGATATAGCGGAAATAGCGGGGCTTAAAGCGGAAAGGCTGTATTTGAGACTATATGGAAAAATCGTAGCGGTAGAAATCCGCTATGAGATATAGCAGGGTTATAGCGGGATAATAACGGGGCATTAACTGCACAGCCTGTAATTGAAAAATAAAACAATAAAGTAAAAATCCATATTGACGTAGTTTTCTTTCAAATCGAATCACTCTACATTTTGTGTCATTTACTTTGTTTACACAATATTTACTCTTTTTACATTTTCAACAATGTTTCTAGTCAATAATCTTCGTTAAAAAGCAACAGCAATTACCACTTCGAGGTTGACTGTGTATTTAGTTGTCAATCGTTGTACTAAAATACACAAAAGGTTAATTATAATCTTAAAAAAACCTGGATCGGATGAATAATTTTTAAATGCGGATGCCTTCGTATCCACATCCACATCCGTGTTTTTGAATATTGGATATTTCTCCACCTTTTGGATACGGCGGACGAATTTTGAACATTTCGGGTATCCATTGATGAGCCTAATTACGAATTTATTCGTGTGTGGTGAAAACTCTCCTCTTTGCATGGGTACATCTAAATCGACGAGAAAGACTCATTTCGAGTGGGTTATTAGTCATTTCCAAAGGGTAACATGTGAAGGGTTAATAGGAAACTTGTAATATGAATAATAATGTGAAAATGTAGGACGTAATAACATTAATAAATGTCTAGGAGGGATTCAAGATACATTACGCATATGTTGTAACTTGGAGACTTGAGTCTTGTTCGTTTGTGTATTTAATTGCATGTTTTTACCTTGAGAAATATATTGCACGTCTGTCTAATAGGGACGGATGAGCACGATGCACTAGGATCGTCTCGCTTTCACTCAGTGGCCAGTACAACTGTACAAGTATGAGTTTATCACACATAATATGGTACATACACTTTGCTACGTTGGACAAGGCAAGTAGATATTAGATGCTTTTGGGTTTTTAGGGACCATTCTAGAAGTAACCTATTATATTATCTACATATTTCTACTTTGTTTTTATGAATATATTTACACGATGTCTTTTTAAATTCCAAAAATACCTCATATTCATCAGTGAATTCTCACCATCAGTTTACAACATCTACCACGATCCACTTTCTAACCACCTATCAACGAAATTCACTATCAATTTGCTCGAAATAAAAACGATGTGATTATCAAAGCTTTTGCACTTATAGTACACGTTCGTCCATAAATTTTTTATTAAATAATTTGAATATTATATGCACGTACGTGCGATTTACACTAGTCTCTATAAGAATAAATGTCCTTACTTAAACAAAATATAAATTAAAATTGGTAATACTAAATATGTAAATAAATTATGTTATGTGATTTTTTTTTACATGTATGAGTGAATAAATAATTTCGCCATTTTTACAAATATGAGTGTTGTATACACACTAAATTATTTATAAATAAATTAATAAATATTAAATAATTCAATTTATATTTGCTATTAATAATGAAAATTCAATCAATCGTATTTCCACCGCATCTTTTTAAATTCTGAAAATATCTTAGATGGTATCCCTTCATGACCATCCATCGGTGGAATATCATCATCAGTTTGTAGCATCCACCATCACCCTCTTCCCGACCATCCATCAATGAGAAGAGTTTTCTCTATATTTTTAATTGAGAAGAGCATCTTACGTTCTACATATCCAGATGTGAACTTTTATCCATTATTCGGTTTTTTATTTTAGATTTTTTTAATCTTTGCAGTTAACTAAAAATTTCATGTTGTTGTAGGAGAGTCGTGTTTAAAACTTTGATAATCGCAAAATAATGTTCAACGGCATTTAGTTGAATATAAGTTTAATAAGGCTTAATATCATGTTGAGAGTAAGAATGTTGTAAAATACAAATTTATTCTTTGAAATGTTTAAAACATGAAACTATGCTATGTAATGTATGATAAATTTTTAAGATAAATGAATTGGAAATTAAAATAAAATATTATTATTATGTACAAATTTTATATTATGTACTTTAAATCTCTTTATATTTGATGAAAACCAATTTTATCATTTTCTTTCTCACATACACACACTGTATATACGTTGAAATTCTCGTATTTCTAGGATTTATAAGAAGAATTGATGATTACTAATTAACTGAATTTATTTAAACTGTTTAAATTAAAATTACATAGTTAAATATATGGACTTGAATTAAACTATTATGAGAGAACTGAGTGATTTGTAAGTAACTACAGAAATTTTAAAATGTAGGTATTTGAAATTAATAAAATTTTACAGTATAATGTATGATAAATTCGTTCAGATAAATAAATTATAAAATTAATCATTAACGTATATAATTTATTGTCCAAATTGAAAACATAATTTTATTAATTTGTTGATGCGCTTGTGCTGTACATATTGAAACTGACTTTTAAGATCCGTTTAATGTATTAATAATATTAGTTGAGTGAGTTTATCAATTAGGAGGGAATTAAATTTTAAAATTACTTTTAAATTTTCTTCTCGAATAGCAGTAATACTTTGTTCAAACATAATACTTATTTTGACGTCTTCGTGGTTCAAACTCATGAGCTCTAGAATTTTGATCTTAAGCATCGAAACATTTGTGATTTCACCCGAAATAATTTTATGTTGAACCAAAAAACTTAGGTAGTGTTTGGTTTACCCTTTTTAGTTTTGAGTTTTGTCTACATAAAACTACGCACAACGTATGTATATTGTGGAAAAGAAAACAAATTTAACATAAAAACGGAAAACATGTTTTGAGAAATAAATAAAGCACGAAAAACAATCAATCATTCTATCGTTTCACCATCTCCTCCATGGTCTTCTCCATCTTCCTTTCATCGTATTCGTCGTCCCTCCACTTCTTTCATATTTTATAATTAACGTTGAAAACTCAAAACACAAAACTCATTTTAAACCAAACGCTGCTTTATATTTACATTTTCAGCATTATTAGTTGTGAATGGATATCCAATATCCACCTTGTTGGATATGGACGTGGATGCCCTACTGTTCCATTCTGCTAATGACAGGCCTGCATAGGCCTACATAGTTGGTTTCACACTTTATATGAATTCTTATCAACACTCACATTATACTGATTTTTTATTAAAATTTGTAGAGAAAATATTTAAAACAAGGAAAAAAGAGGAAGGAACTTAAACTTATGTATCTTATGCTCTGGAGAATGTAAACCAAAATAGCACCACAAAGATAAATCTAGCATCAGCAATGATTTTTATACTGTATAATTAAAATATTATCAGGTAACTTAAACAGCAGTAGAAACTAAAAAAATATCATACAGCATTAGCGTCAAAAATATTTCTCAATAAAAAATAAAAATCCTCATTGCACAAAATCTGGATAATCTGCTTCATCTTCTGTTAGTTTTCCTCCCAAACCAACCATTGCATTCCTCAACTGCATTTACATAAAAATAAATCAATTCAAACATATCATGCAAGGACTCCAAAAATGGATAAAGTATGGTTTAATGGTCCGAAGTCCTTTTAAAATATAGTCATAAAAAAATGTCGATGGATGACCAAAATACAAGTATTGAAACCCTTAACAACTTCTTAATTAATGACTTTGCCATTCAACACAAACACAAGTAAATTATTAAATGATTTCTACCTGACAAAATAATTGCAAACTAACTAAAAATATAAAGCAAGGTGATATTTGCATACATAATAGTAACATAGTGTGTGCGCTAAAACTTGTATTTTGTTGTAAAGTTCAAAGTAACATGACATTATATGTGTAAATACAATTAATTTTTTCATTCATAAAAAAGAATATACAAGTAGAGAGCTATAAACATAACCAGGCAAATGTTGTAGAGCATTCAAGGATAATAACATAAATAAAGAAAAATTATGATTGCTTTTGAAAATCCAACTTTTCCACCATTTTATCCTTAACTCAATGCTTTGTGGTTATCATAAACAAAGATAGGATTAACAAGAGTTATTCAGAAGTACTCTAAAAAGCCAGCCTTGTTACCTATCAGAGGCACTATGTTAAGGTACACAGGTACTGTATATAACAAAACCAGCAATATGGTAAAACAAAAATAATATACAACCAGATAATTAATTCAATTCACACAAGAATATATAAATAATAAATAAAAAGAAAAAAAAACCTGAAAATGCAGTGGCAAAGCAAAATAAGTATGGTTTGTTAAGATGGAACATGGAATCGTAAACCCTGCAAATATATTATAACAATAAAATATAACCTCATTTTTACCATAAGTACGTATGTATGTATGGTGTTAAATGAACAAATATAAGCAGTGAAAGTTGATAAACAGAACAGTATAAAGAATTTAATAACTAAAGAAATGCAAAACTGCATATACTACTTACTCACAAGAATTGCGCAATTGCTTTAAAGATCCTATTAGCTGAAACTTGAAATTAATCCAGTACAGCCAATGATACATGTATACCATCGTAAAAATAGAAGTATATATGTTTTCTAGATTTGGTGAGCATTATTGCAGCATCTCCAATCGTTATATATATACTGGTAATTCAGCACATGCATGTAAAATTGAAAATTAATATCTCAAAATGAAATTGATTCTTCTGTGTAGGAAACAAAATATAATTAGATGGATGTGAATTTAATATAAAATGATAATGAATGAAAATTGGATAAAAGATGAAAAATAAACTTGAGTTAACATAGGGTCTAGAAATATTTCAAATAAACAGGGATTCAGCTATCATATATAATTTATGGAGTAATTTGGGTATAGCAAAAGGTTTTACCAAGGTGAAGCATCAGCATTATTATCAAAAATTATCCTTCAACATTTTTGACAAATTGGTTTTAAAAAAAAATATACAAGTAGTCCCCCAGTTGTTCTTCATTTTGGCAAATGGAGCTCTCCATTTAGTTTTAAATGGAGAATGTATCTTCATATTTTACAAAATGGAGAATGATTGGTGATATTGGTATATATACAAATTGAAAGAGTTGCATTTCTATTCCACAATTGAATGATTAGCATAGGTTTAAACATGAACCACTGATCTTATCACCCTAAGGAAGCACTTGGTATTAGCTGATATATAACATCACTAAGATATGATATGCAAAACCTAAGATTAATTGACACCCTATCATTTTAAACAGAATTTAATTAAAAAGCTTGCTAACAAAAATAACAAGGTTTTAGCAGATGCAGAGTTTACATACTTGTCTAGACTGAAGCACCTCCAGTTACCATCATCACATGTTTCTTTTCTTATACAGGTCAGCAAATGAGACCAAGTAATTGGCTATTTAAAAGAGAGATGCATTGTTAAGACTCCAATTTCAGTCATCATCCAAAAATCCAATTGTCACCCTTATATTTTTGAAATATTGCCGAATGTACTAAAATTGACAATCATCAAGCAGCTTATGAACGAGGAAGACAAAACTTCCTTGTACTGCAGAAGATGTAATAAAGAGGATGAACAAGGTTGTTAAATTACCGATATAATTCCCCCGAATTTCACCTTTTTTTAGTGTGTAAGGATAATTTAGGTATTTGAAATAAACTTTTTTGTCCTTTAACCATTAATTATCATCCTTAACGGGTACACATTAACAACACCCTAGTTAAATATAGGTTAATATTAAATGTCAAATCTCTAAAGAATATTCAGAATGAATCTCAAAACTTAAGGCCCCGTTTGGTTTGCATTTTTTTTTGTGTTTTCGTCAAAAAAACGTGCACACGCCGCATGTATTTTTGAAAAACAACCAATTTGAAAAATGAAGCTAACCTATAAAATAGAAAACAAATTTATTTTGTTTTCGTGTTTTGAGAAGTAACAAAAGAATGGGAAACAATCCATCCCCTCCGCCGTCCATCCATCTCCTCCGTTGTTCCAGCATCGTCGTCGTAATGGTCTGAAATTTTATATTTCTTTTCCGTTATTCTAATATTTTGTTATGAATGTTGAAAACGCAAAACGCAAAATGAAACCTAATAAGCCCTAGGTTTTCTTCTAGAATCCCAGCCTGCAAATTTTAATCCGAATTTGTTAACATCACTAAATCTAAATTTGTATCAATTATTAATATCCTCCTACATACAAAGAAGAAACAAAACAAACCACAAAAGCCTCCCTAATGTTGACACAAAACAATATGAAAGGCAGATTACAAAATTTCCCATAGTACATGCATGGTATAAGAATAAGCTCTTATAGCTTCATACCCATCAAAATCAAACTAACAATAATAATACAATAAACAAGGACAGCAAAACTTCCTAATGACAAATGTTTGAGGTTCTATAACAGAAACTATCATAGATCAGACGTAAATACCTGCTCTCACTTTATCCGCTTTTCGCAACAGTCTTTGATTTCACTGATTTAATCTTCTTGGCAGCTTTCTTCTTCTTGCCAACTGAATCAGAACAAACAACTTCCTCTGGTTCATCTACTACCTCCTCAACTTTCTTTCTGTCCCCAACTTTCTTCACTTTCTTTTTAGGCTTCTTCTCACCGTTACCTTTCTTCTTGCTTGCTTCACTTTCAACTGTCTCAGCCTCAACTTCCTTTGGTTCATTTACTGCCTCCTGAACTTCCTTCGTATCCTCAGTTTTCGTTACTTTCTTTTTCTTAAGCTGCTTCTCATCATTACCCTTCTTCTTCTTGCTAGCTTCACTTTCGACTTTCACACCCTTATCCCCCTTCTTTTTCTTGCTTTTTTCACTAGCTACAGCTTTCTCATCATTACTGGCCTTCTTCATCTTTGGCACCTCACTCTTCTCCACACTCATTTTTCTCTTCTTATCTTTCTTACTCTTTGCATTTGTTTCATTGTTCTCTTCCTCCACCTTCTCATCACCATCACCATTTTCAACAACACCTTCATCACTGATAGCCTCATCTAAACCATTAGCATCACCAATTCTTCCCTTCTTCACTTTCCTCCCCTTCTTCTTCTCCTCCCCATCCCTTTCCCTCTTCTTCTTCCCTTCAGCTAACCTCTTCTTCTTCTCTTCATCCCAAACACCTTCAATTTTCAATCCAACTTCAGGCACCACCTGATATATTGGAAGTGCAACCGAATTACTTGCCTTAACATGAACACTCCTCAAACCTCCCCACCTCTTCGGAACATGCTCCACTGCCTTCTCAATAGCAGCAAGTGCATTCTCCAAAATGTCCTCCTCTCCCATTCCAACCCTCCCAATCTTCAATGTCACAGAAGTTCCAGTCTTCATAAACATCAAAGTGGACTCACAGACAGCTCTAACCTGATCAGGCCACCCCACCCTTGAAAAATCCACAGCCAAAGGAAGCTTCTTTGTCTTAAAAAATTGCTTACCTATAAACCTCGGCAGCATAGGAAGAATCCTTCTATCAGCGAAAAACATATCATAGCTGTTGCAAAGCTTCCTGCGGCTTTCATAAGCTTTGTAGTCCGATTTCAACTCCCACAACCCAATGACATGGTCAATTGGTAGGTTGCGAGATTTAATCACTTCGCGAGCGGCTTCGGGTTGAAGAGGGGATTTGTCAGTGTCGTCTAAAATGAGGCAGATGGAGGTAGATCCAGATTTGAACTCGTGAAACGGTTTTGGGATCGGAATCCGATAAGGGTTGGTTTTCTCTTTCGCTGGGATAGTTTTTAGGGTTAAAAGAAGGTAAATGAGATCATCCCCTTCAAAAAGTTTTGACTTTTCAAGTTTGGAATTGCTGGATTTAACATGCTGCAGCAGCGAACTGATTGCATTGGCGAAGTTTGCGGTGGGAATGGGAACTGGGGAGGCAGGGTTTATGATAGCCATGAAATTTTTAGTATTTTTGGACGGGAGAGGGGAGGCTGAATGACTATTATTAAACCCTAGTTCCATTGAAATTATAAACGATATTCGGGCCACCGGGCTGGGGCCTAATTTACAGATTTTCATTTTTCTTTTTCAACAACTCAAAACTTTCGTATTTTATTTCTTTTTTAGCATCGAGGAGAACTTTGTGTTTTTTATTAAAGAAACGATTTTTTTTTTTTTTTAACATACCGTTTTATCAATATGACAATAACTCTTTCCACTTTATGAAATTTCTGCTTTTGATAATTTCTCACACAAAATTTCATAACCTTTTTTTTTTATTGAGATTTATATATTCTATATGTTAGTAGTTAAAAAGGTATACTTTTATTATTATTTTATAACACATAGCATCCATTATTCAAACAGGGGGTATTGAGTACATTACAAACACTTGAAAAAATATCGAACAAGTTGGTCTTGATAAAAAGTGTACTTGGCTAGGGTGATACCATCTTCCAGCCCAGCCCGTATATATAGTGATGATAAGCAAATAAGAGGAAACAAACAGATATACATATCAAGGTTGTAAAAATTGCTAGACGGATTTGGACGGTAAGCATGGAGCAGGGATTAATCGAGGATTAATCGTCCAAGTAGGGATTAATCGAGGATTGACTGGAGCTAGGCTTTTATGATAAACTAATGTATTTTGGATAAAAAATAATATTTTGTTTAATATTAACTGATCTACAATGAGATATCATGAATTTGGATGAGGTTGGAAGCAACCATGGAGACAAAATTACTTGAAACAAATATTTTGATTCTTAAAAGATGCATCAAGCCTAAATTTGTGCATATATGGTGCCTATAAACATGTTTATTGCTTAGATAATGCATTAAGTCTTATCCAAGTGGATTAGGCAAATACCTATGTGGTAAGGCTAGCCTAGCGCTTAGGCGAGGGCCTAGAAGGATTTTTCAACACACATACAGATACACACATATATTCAGAGACTGAGACATAAATACTAGCTAGTCAAATGCTACGATCCATGATTCATCATTCCAACATACAAGTCAGCTTGCGAATAAACACATCATGGTACAAGGTTATCGTGAAGAACTGTATATAAAGGGTTCTCCTCGGCTTATCTCTTAGACTCGCTTATCAAATCTTTTTATTGATAAATCATGAACTTAAGTCATTTCTCATTTTCCTCGATCCACACGCAAAGAATACCCGCATAGTCCATTGTAAATGGAAAAGGGGTCTGAATGAAGTCATGGTGTGTAATCCTCCTCAAACATCGTCTACTGCGTATTAACACACACATAAGGAATCATGTATGTCCTTACCCCCGATAGAGTAGGTCAAGTCGTGTATATCGCTTGATTTCACCACCTTCTTGTTATCCATATTATTGCTAGTCTCTTACATAATGATATCATATGCATAATCTCCTCGACTTAGCTCTATATGGAGATATCTCTACCTATGTTAGGGTTGTCTCGCATGTGTCAAGAATAAACGACGGTTTGAAATTAGAATAGTTTCACATTGCTAAATAACTTGGAGAAGTGGTGTATAAATATGGGTTGGTAGGTACGTAACATTGTGGATTCCTTTTGTTACAACAAAGTGTGCCAACTCATATGTGTACGCCATGTGCTGGAGATAGAGAGCTTGGTCCGATCGCCATTACACAACAATCGGTATCGAAGCTGAAGGTTACGAAGTGGGCTATGTAGATAAAACAATGCTCTTAAAATTACTCAAAGGGGAAGCGAGTCAATCAGAAGATTTTTATGGTTTTTCGGATGCTACAAGGAGAATTGATGGTTTGAAATTGAAATAGTCTCACATCGCTAAATAAGTTGGAGAAGTGATGTATAAATATGGGTTAGTAGGCACGTAACGTTAGGGATTCCTTTAGTAATAATAAAGTATGTGCCAACTCATACGCGTGCGCCGTGTGTTGGAGATGGAGAGCTTGGTCCGACCACCGTTATACAACAATTAGTATCAGAGCCGAAGGTTACGAACTGGGCCATGCAGACAAACTAAAAGTACTCTAAGGGGATGCGAGTCAAGGGGAAAAGGGTTAGTGTTATCTCACATGTTTTTAGGAGGAACGACGGTTTGAAATTGGAATGGTCTCACATTGCTAAATAACTTTAAAGAAATATATTAATATGGATTGGTAGACAGTAACATTGGGGATTTGTTTTGTTACAACAAAGTGTGTGCCAACTTATATGCGTATGCCACGTGCTGGAGATGGTGAGTTTAGTCCGACCGTCGTTACACAACAGCCTACATGTCCATCTTTTATGTCTTATTTGGTTTACATTGGGTATCTATTGCTATGTACACTTCTAATTATATTAATCATTCACATTCTGATGATATATATGTACATTCACGTTAGATTCTATTATCATTGTGTGCCGACTAAAACCATAAAAACACAAGTTATTCTCATGTAACATTCTATTGTTCTTATGTTACCGAAACCTCCTAAAAACACGGATAAGGCGCATTTCTGGAAGAATTGCATTAGTGTTAGAATATTGATAGGAGTCATGGTTTGGAGTCAAAGTATGACTAGACAAAATTTTGACTACAATATGGTTATAGTTTGGACAAGAAGTAAAAAATCAACTATTTTCTTTCAATAGTATTAGCATATTTAATTTTGTAATAACTAGTAATTAATAATTAGTTATTTGTATTTGATAATTAATATGTAGTATTTATCATTTAAAATTGAAACTAATATTTCTTATTCATTATTAAACAGTAATAATTAATAATTTGTATTTAATATCAATAATTCATAATTAATATTTAGTAATTAATAATAAATAATTAATTTTTTTATAGAAAACTAAACAAACTACTTAATTGATTCATTAAAACAAATTAACAAAAACAGAAAATTTAACCATATTGAAACAATAAGACGAATAACACATAAATCCAGAAAAAAAACCGACGTTCTTACAATATGCTCGATTATACTATAATAAAGTTGTTGAATCAATTGCATAAGACAATGAGGTAAAAGCGACAAATTTCCAAAAAAATCCTTTTTTTTTATTATGCACCGGACTTTTAACAAGGGTGTCACTATCTGCATATACACTTGAACTATCCCTTACGGAACTTATAAAGGTAGTAAAATTAATTGGGACAAAATAATACAAAAACCAACTTTGACTGGTTATGAAAACTGAGTGAAAAAATAGGCACACAGTTTTGCATAACCGAACGATGCGAATATATAAAAACAAAACCCTAACTATAAAACATAGTAATAGCTTCCTTATCAGCAATTGGTGGCAGAGCTTATTGAAATGAAGAATGTAAGACCTATTTTATTGTTTTTTGAACAAATCGTTGTACGAATTGATAATTTTTCTATTATTATTCAAACTATGCAAGGTATTTATGTGTGTTATCATCTCGTTAAATTCAAGATTGAAATGTGGTAGTTTGTATTAATGTTTTCTTAACATAGTATGTAATAAAAATTAATTTTGGTTGAAAGAATTTCATATATAGTAATTTAATTTTTGATTAAAAAATAGGTTTTTGAATTGAAGGGTTTTGCAAAACCTTATTTTGTTTGTTTCATTGTAGTTTTAATCTATTTGAAAATCGACATAATTTTTGCAGTTGAGGATTCGAGCGTATTGGAGTGAAAGGGAAGAGAGGTAATAATTTCTACTAGTTTTTTTTGGAAAGAGTGGTAAATAAATTCATACATTTAATTTTTGTTAGGAAGAGCAAATGCAGGTGGAAGAAACATAGATTAAATTGGTGGGTGAGGGTAGGTGTGTGGAATAATTTAGTGGGTGTGACGAAAAAAGGGTGAGAGGTGTATATTTGGTGTATGTGGATGGTAACACCCTTTAACAATCTTATAATGAATGATATTTCATATACATCATATCATATTTAATGTTATTAATATAATTGGATTTGAATATAAATTAAGTTAAAATTAGACTGTAATATTAGGATTTTATCTGGATAATTTATGTACATATATAAATTATATTTAATTTATTATTGTCATGATCACCACATGTTCAATGAATACTTATGAGTAAGGGTGGGCGCGGTCGGTTAACCGACCCGATCGGTTAATATTTTCGGTTAACCGTGGTAAAGTAAGCGGTTCAGTTAACCATTGGTCGGTTAATAGTGTCGAACAATACCGACCGAACCGCCTAAAATTATCTGCGGTTAACCATTGCAGTGACTCGGTTAACCGTTGGATGGTTAACCGAACAAATTTTATCGGTTAACCGTGGTAAATTGCTCCATGGCTCCATCCATTAGCTTAGCAGAATGATCAAATATAGTAATATACACTACACAGAAATAAACATAGATCAAGTATCAATTCAACTGTTAAGTCTCCAATAAATTTATTAACCTAACAGTTAATCAGTTATGTCAGTTCATACTTCATAGTTCATAGCAGCACAACACCGATAATCAGCATGATACAAAGTACAAACTAAAACTATCAGATACAAATTTGTTCATACTTTATAGCAGTCTAGCAGCACAGCACCAGCATGATACATTATCCAAACTCCAAAGTTATTTTCCCAGTTCAAATACAACACATTATCAGTTACAAATCAGTAATTACAACAAATTGCCAGACCCAAAGAAAGTGTTTCAAAGTTCAAAATAAATAACATAAACATACAATATGTGTTACTGCTGTAACTGTAAGAAGCATACAATGATACAATAACAGAAACAATATGTGCTCGAAGTTGTCGAAACTGCATGATAAACCGATACTCCAGCAGACCACTACCAGTCTCCGATTCTCCACGTTAATGCAAGTCTGCAGTGAGAAGTGGAGCAATGAAATCAGTAAGTTAAATTGTTAAAAACTCAAATCATGACAAAATGAGGCAAATTAGTATGTCAATTTTGTTCAAATATTCTGGAATAACACATTTGAAAAACTGGAAAACTAGAATGTATATCAAGTTAAGTACTAAGTAACCTCGGTATATCATAGATATGAAAAACTGGAACGGTATTTTTCAACTGACATTAAAAATTGTTTATAAAGGGTGAAATGAATGAACTATGAAATAGCAGAATACTTCTTTGCATTATGATATAGATTCAGATTTCTCATATTTGCTGCTCAACTAACATGTTTACTGCTACTAACATTTTTTTTCCTAACAACATGTTCTTTGTAATTATAGGTTAGTAATCATGCAGGTGAAGAAAATAGAGGTTGAGTAAACTTGCATTAATGTCAAATAGTGGCATGCTATGCGTGAACATCATTAAATAGTTATTCCTTATTCAAATTAGAAGACTTCAATTCAGATTATATTTCATTTACGTAGTTGGATTGTACTAGCTGCCATTCTAGCATAAGACACGCACCATGTAGTGAAGTAAAACACTGTGGCCTGTCATGATTCAAATGTGGGTATAGGCGATAGCTAGTGCACGTTGTTCAGTGCCACCCCTGAGCATAGACTAGGCAAGATTTTGGGCTTTTCAGTGCCTCAAACAAGTTGACTGATAAATTTATTGAGTATTGGATTTCAAAGGCAGCTCCCAAATACTAATAGATCCTTATAAATTAAGGAACTAACCAAAATTAAAAAATCATGATGCACACAGTTGAACCATTAGCTACAGACCGACTGCACCTCTCCATGACAATACTACAATTCAGTTTCATGTACAAATGCACTGACAGTACTAATTTATCTTTGATCATCCCCATATAAAAAGATGAATGGAAAAAGAACTAGAACTGAAAACATATAAAAAAGATGAGTGGAAAAAGAACCTGATTGGCTGCTCGTATGACCTCCTCAAATTCAATGTAGGCCTATGGATGGTGATCGATTCTCCGTTGACGTTTCCACAATTGGAGAAGTTTTCGAACCACGCCCATGTACAAACTCTAAAGCCAAACAAGTTAACAAAAGGTTGTATTTAGTATGTGATGATTAAATAATCATAATTTATAAACCAAAGAGAAATATTACCTGAGAAAACAACATCGTAATAATTCACATCGTCTAAAGGGACCTCTATTCGGTGATCTACAAAAATAGGTTTAGACCTTAGCCAATTTTGGGTAGTAACCAATGCCTCAACCATCCTTGGACTTAAAGTACTACGAAACGGATCTTTAACCCGTCCTCCGGTGCTAAATGCAGATTCTGAAGCTACCGTAGATACCAGAATTGCAAGAAGATCTCGTGCAACTAGAGATAAAATATGATACTTTGGACTATTTACTTTCCACCATAATAAAATATCAAAGTTACTTTTTGGCAATTCAACTGGCTCATTTAAATACCTTTCCAATTCATTACTTTCATTATCGTGTTGTTGAACTTGTTTTAGAAAGGTACTCATTCTTCTAGAATAAACACTACCACCACTATCGGTACTTCCACTAGCAATGGATGAACCAAGTTGTGGTTCATCACAACTTTGTGTCCCAAAAGTAGAATCAGTAGCATAAAAATCAAAAAATCTTACTAAAATACGTTTCACGTCTGCTAATATACTTTATGCCACTTCTTTATCATACATGTCCTCAAGACATAACCTCAAAAATTGTAATTTATATCTAGGATCAAGCACACAAGTAATAAATAAAACTTTGTTCATACTACCAATATTCCCCCAATATTTATCAAACTTCTCTTTCATACTTCTTGCCATTCGTGAAAGATTAGGATCCATTTTTTCAATCAACTCTTGCAATTCTTCTTGAATTCCACTTAACTCCGTAAAACATACATTTGAGGTAATAGATAAAGAGCTACTGAACTTTAAAGTAATGTCATAAAAAAATTTCAAAAATTGTACAAAAAATTCAGCATTTTTCCAATCTCGCGAATTTGGAGGTTGTGTTTCATTATTGAAATATGCAATATAAATACCATCGCTTTCTTTCATTTCATTAAAAACTTCCTTATATTTCAAAGCGGCTACCAACATCAAATATGTAGAAATCCATCTAGTAGGGACATCTAAAGCAAGCATAGACTTATCATCAATTCTCAAATTAACACAAACCTCTTTAAATTTAGCCAATCTAGCCGGAGACGATCTTACAAATCTAACGGCAGTACGAATCCCAGCAATAGTGCTACCAATTTCTTTCAAACCATCATTAACAATTAAATTAACAATATGAGCACAACAACGTATATGAAGGAATTCACCGTTCAAAACTCAACCATTGCATCCGTCATGATCATTCAACACATTTTTCACATAATTTATTGCTACTTCATTAGCACTAGCATTATCAACTGTGATAGACACTATTCGCTTAAGTTCCCACTGTTTAATGCAAGAAACTATAAGTTTTCCAATGTTCTCCCCTTTATGACTAGTAATCACACAAAAATTTAAAATCCTTTTATGCAATTTCCAATCATTATCAATGAAATGCGCGGTTAAAACCATATAATTCACATTTTGACACGAAGTCCATGTATCGGTAGTAAGACATACTCCATGCAAACAATTAGAAAACATGATTTTAAGATAATCCTTTGTGTCTCCATATAAGTTAAGCACATCCCTACAAATTGTTCTACGTGAAGGCACTTCAAATCTAGGGCACATGCTTCGACAAAAATCAAGAAACCCCTCGCCCTCAACAAAACTAAAAGGAAGCTCATCAATAATTAACATTCAAGCTAGAGACCTTCTACACTCATCTTTGTCAAATGTCCATGTAATAAGGGTGTTACTTCCCTCACTTTCACTGTTTTTTGTAAAGGCTAAACTTTTTTGTTTCTTATCACTTTCTCGAGGAATCGACCTACAAGCTTGCTTTATATGATAAATTAAATGTGAAGTACCATTCGCTTTACCATCACAAGAAAATTGTGCATGACAATAATTGCAAACACACTTAGGATTTAAAGGATTCTGTTTAGTAAAATGTTCCCATACCATAGATGGTTTTCTAGTAGAGGCTTTGCACTTGAGATTTAACGGAGGCTTTCTTGCATTAACAGCCTCTACGACCGGTTCTTCTTCGTCATCACTAACCTCATGAACTGTCTCTTCTTCCACCCAATCTCCATCTAGTAAAGCATCAGCAGTGCCAACTTCTATCTGAAAAATAATAATATAGACATTGATCATAACATTGTATTCATACAACATACAAGCTGAAGCTGCTGAACTTTTTATTCACAACAACTAATTGTTGGTGCTTAGACAATTGTTGCACAGATCTTCGCTATCTACATGTTGTCATATTAGCATATCATGTTTTGTGCATATTAATATATTATGCAAACTTATTCAAAGCTTTTGTTTGAACCCAAAAAAAGTTCAATTTCCATGTAACAAAATCAACTTTTATTATTACTTCTAAGTTCTACAAACAGATTTTTCTTAATCAACCATGAACTGATGAAACAGCTAATTATAAATTTTGATTGAACAAGTTCAATATGAGACAGTGAGACACTTCACTTCAATTCATAAACTACTTGATTATCTAAAACACATACAAACTGTTAACAAACATAACTTTCAACTAAAACTTTAAACTACTTGATTATCTATAAACTGAAACTGAAACCTAAAGATCTTTAAACTGAAACTTTGAACTGAAACTTTAAACTGAAGTAGTCAAAACAAAGCCGGTTTTTATTCCACTAACTAAAGTACATAAAACGGATACAAACTAAGAACAAAAAAAAACAAAAAAAATCGTATACTCAGTGCTCACTCACATGGTTTCTCTTTCTCGTCGTCCTCGATGTCGATGGGTTCGTAATCGTTGACGTTGGCGTTGCCATTCCGTCGTCTGCAGTGCAGCAGTAGTGGAGATCGACAGATGCGCTCGAAGTTGTCGATTATCGAACGATCGGGATTTGGGAGGCTGAGGCTTCGAGTCTTCGACAAATTTTATAGATCTAGGGTTTTCTTTTAATTCGAACTTATCTGAAATACTGATTTGCAACGGGAGTAGACTCAGTAGAGTGGGTTAGGGACTTAGGGTTAGGGTTATTGCCTTTTTTCTAGGTAGTGGGTAGGTAACGGGTATTCAAATGGAATAGGATAGTGGATCATTAGGTTGTGGGCTACTGGGCTGCGAGGTAGGGTAGAGAAATACATTAAAAATTAATTTGCTCGATTAACGGTTAACCGACCGACCTATTTTTGGTTAACCGTTAACCGAACCGAAACTATTCGGTTAAGGTCGGTCGGTTAACCAATGATGTCGGTTAATCGATTTTAACGGTTAAGTCGGTTCGGTTATTATCGGTTCAGTCGGTTTAGTCGGTTAAATCGGTTAAATGCCCACCCCTACTTATGAGGATATATAAATACATATATATTATTATAAGGAAATTCTATTTGAGCACAAATGGCACAAAATTTGACACGAGAAATCATAACCACTAGATCTTCCTCTAATTTTCATTTCCATTTAAAGACAAACAAATCTAATGGTTCATGCTTGTTGCATCAAATTTTGTGTTTAATTTTGTATTCCGACGGTCCCTTTTTTATTATAAGGTTTAACAATAATACCGAAATATTTATGCTATCGTATGTGAAAAACATAAATACATAAATATTTATATATTCTTGACATTAATATGCTATCATATGTGAAAAACGTATATGGTATCATATGTGAAAAACATATACAGTACACATGTATATTAATATATTATTTTCACCTTTATAATATATATATATATAACATTTAATTTTTATATTTAAATTTAAATAATATTTAATATTGCATTATATACATTAATATGTATTTATATTTATAATTATAATTGAAAAATAAAACAAAAATGTATTTATGTGAGTGCGCACATTAATGGTGAACCCTACATTTGATAACCTAACTGATAATTCAATTGAAGAAGATGAAGGTATTGGATCGTTGAGAAATCCTTGAAGCCCTTGCCATGGCCTCCTCCTCCTCCTCCTCTACCCCTTTTCTTCCATCAGACTTTCCCTCTTCCTACCAAACTATCTCCACCCCCAACCTTCCAACCCTCCACCTATGCATCCTCCACTACTATCTCATTACGCCACCCAAAACCCTAGGTCCACAAAAGCCCTATAAATCGACCACATCCATTTTGTTCATCCCCTACCCGCTTCGGTCCCACCTCAGGTTGTCCCTCCATCATATAACGCCTTTGTTGTTCCTCCCGAACCTTCTCCATCTGTGAGTGATACTCAAGGTATTTGGTCTGATGCTACCTCCCATCACGCCTATTCAAGAGGATTCCTAAGAACGCGAGAAAGTATAAATCTAGGAACTTTCAAATATCGCTATCCAAGACTAATTCCTTAAGTTGTTGTAGACGAAGGCACAAAATATTGGTAGCGACACTTGGTTGCTTTCTTTTTGGACCAATTCCACTCTTACTCCACGATATTATACCATCTTTGTTTGGTTTGGGGTAACCTTAATGGCATTAAAGTTAAGCCGGATGGTAAGTTATTTTTCTTTCTCTTTGAAAATGCAAATAAGCGAACAAGAGTCCTTGAATCCGATTCGATAATCATTAGGGGAAAAGTTTTCATTATCACAAAATGGAATCCGGTTATTGATTGTGTGCAAGAATAAGTTAAATCGGTTCCAATATGGGTTTGTTTATCAAAAATTCCTTCCCTCTATTGGACTCTTATTGGTATTGATTGGATAGCTAGTTATCTTGGGAAAGTTATTTGTTTGGATGAATCCACGAGGAGACTTGAGAGAATTGAATATGCAAAAGTATAGGTTGAAATTGAACCCACCAAACTATTTTTGAATCAAATTCCCGTTCAAATCATGGAAGAGAAGGATGTTTTTGTCTAAGTTGAGTACATGTGGAAACCAGATATTTGTATTCAATGCAAAGTTTTTGGCCATACCAAAGATGAATGTGACAGTATAAATGCTAAGCAACCTCCCACTCCTACCTTCCAACTAGGTGATAAATCATTGGATGCACATTAAAAAGAAACAAAGAAATGATTTAAGAAAATCCAAAGCCGAGAAGACATTTCCCAGAGTCCAAAAGAAATACATTAAAAAACATATGCCTCATCCTCCCTTTGAGTACCATCTACATCCTTTTGCCCCAACTTTGTCACACCTCCCAATAATAACAGTATCCATAGTAACATTCCTATCCCTTTCTTAAATAATGCAATCTCTCCCCAAGATATTATCAACTCTGTCCATTTTGATTCTACCAAACATGCAACCAATCAGATTTCCTCCCCAACCCAACCATTAAGTGCTCCCATGCATCATATCATTTTATCCAACCAATTCACCATTCTAGATCCAATCATCTCTATTACAACCATTACTACATCAGAACAATTCAAGTCTCCACACTCCCCACAAACTCTTCCATCCAACAACCAATTTGAAGCAATGTTTTCTCCTTTTTCTCAACTGATACCCCTTTGGATTTTGCTTATACCTTCGCTACCGCACACCTTGCTCTGGGACCGAATCATGTTGCATCTCATGTCACTGCCTAAGCTAATGACCATGCTTTAGACCCTAAAGCTGCTTTGTCTAACACCAACAATTTGAGTCAGACCAACACCCTTCCAAACCTTCAAAGTTCTACCCCTTTTTATGATTAAGCTTCGGTTTAAATCCCTCCTCAGATACAATCAAAGCTCTGCAACACCTTCTGATGTATTCTTTGTATCAAGTAGGAAGTCCAGGTCTCCTAGTAGAAAACCCAAACACAATTCATCTTCCAGAGTCACCAGGAGTAGATCTAAGAACCGTGACAAAGAAACTCTCTTTGCCAAAGCTCTATAATGATTGTTAGTTCCTCTCCATTTGAAGCCATGTTAAGCAATCATAGTACTTCTCACTCCAACATCATGAAAAATCCACCTTCCACTTCTATCAACCCTCTTGTTATCCAATGATTGACAATATAGCTTCTTGGAACATGAGAGGTGGCAACGACATCTCTAAGCAATGTGAAAT
The DNA here is from genome assembly GCA_030737815.1 of Allium fistulosum. Classification (NCBI taxonomy): domain Eukaryota; kingdom Viridiplantae; phylum Streptophyta; class Magnoliopsida; order Asparagales; family Amaryllidaceae; genus Allium; species Allium fistulosum. The sequence continues at coordinate 1,131,537,248 of CM060906.1, read as the reverse complement.
AATAAGAGTAATACAAGATCATAATATCCACTTGATTTCTATACTTGAAAATAAGTTCAATCTCAATGACTTCCAAAAGGCCTATCACTTCATTCAGCCTTCATGGCACTATCTTCACAATCTCCTTGAAGCTCCTTTGGGGAGAATCTTTTTACTGTGGAACCCGGAGAAATTTCATATCTCTCTAATTTCGATCACCAATCAACTCTGCTACATCCAAGCTCATTATATTCCTTCCAACTCTGTCTTTCTCTGCTCCTTTCTATGGCTTCACCTCTGTGGCAGGAAGACAAACCCTTTTAGAATCTCTTCCTTCTCTAAATCCAAATAATCAACCATGGTTAGCTCTCAGTGATTGGTACCATATGCTTGATATAAGTGATAGATCTGGTGGTAACACGCTCTCATACAATAAACTTCTTCCACTCAATAATGTCATTCACGACTCCTCACTCTTTGAGTACAAGTCTAATGGAATGCCCTTCATCTGGAACAACAAGTCCAGATTAGGTGTTCGTACATTCTCCAAATTGATAGAATCTTTTTAAACTAGGAAGCTTTATCAACTTGGCCAGACACTATATACGATGTCATTCCTCTATGTTATCTGATCACTTTCCACTAATTCTCTCCTTTGGTTCACCAGACTTTAAACCCCCCTCGACATTTAAATTCTTCAATGCATGGTGTGACCACCCTGAATTCTTAGACACTGTATCCAAAGCCTGGGCCATAACCTTCTACGGTAATCCCATGTCTAAGCTTCAATCAAAACTCAAGCACCACCAAAAGCATCTCAAATCCTGGAGTAAGGAATCCAATGATAAAGGCTTCAAGATGTCCTCTCAAATTCAACTTCTACTTGAAAAGGTACAACATGAACTAATGCTTAATCCCACTAACATTGATCTCTATATGCAGGAGCACATGCTTACTGACAAGCTTACCAATGCTCATCAAGTTGAAGCATATATGATCAAACAAAAGTACGGAGAAAAGTGGGACGTGTAAGGTAACAAGAACACTGCCTTTTACCACAGCTACCTAAAGCATAAAACTAAAGTCGGCTACATTCAATCCATCTACGATGACAACAATCATATTCATGTAGGACACGATGATGTATGCGAGGCTTTTGTGAACCACTTCACCAATATTCGCGGCAGCAATGATTCCTAGGCTATCAATACTAGCTATCTTGAACCTCTACCCTTTCCTCACCTGTCAGAATCCCAGATACCTTACTGTAAAAGAATATTTCTGATTATGAGATAATGAGTGATCTTTTTTCTATTCCTAAGTCTAGGACGGGTAGGTCAGATGGTTTCAACTCTTGACTCTTTATTTATTGTTGGGACGTTGTTGGTAAGGACTTTCTCAAGGTTGTGCACGATTTCTTCAACACCAATCGCATGCTTTCTAGAATTAACTCGACTACTATTTGCCCTATTCCCAAGGTGAAGAACCCTACTACTATATCTTAGTTTCGGCCAATTAGTTGTTGCAGCACTGTTTACAAATGCATCTCTAAAATCCTTACTTGTAGACTCAAATAAGTGCTCTCTAGCTTGATTTCCTTTAACCAAAGTGCTTTTTCTATGTGGCCGTAACATTATAATATCTTGATGTCTCATGAGTTTCTTAGAGGCTATAAAAGCTCTCATTTAAGCTCCAGGTGCTGCATGAAGACTTATATCAAGAAGGCTTTTGACTCGACGAAGTGGTCCTCAGTTTTCTATGCTTTATCTGAATCGGGATTTCCCTTTCTCTTTTTGTATAATAGGGATCAGATTAGATCCCTAAGTAGACTCAAATAAGGATTGAAACGAGTCATTCTCTAGATCGACTTGGATGAGGTACAGAGTGAGTCATTGTTCTTTAGCCTGGTAATCTCCTCTGACTTGGTATACTATCAACTGGGAATCGTAAAATATTTGAAGAGATTTTATCCCCATTCTCTATTAAGTTTAAGTCTAGCAATCAAAGCTTCATATTTAGCTTGTTACAGGGAAGTTAAGCTTCAAACCATAGCAAATTGATCGATCCTTTGGAGTTACTAGCATGATTCTGGCTCTAGAACAACGATCATTAGATGCTCCATCTGTATACATTTTCCTTTGAATGGTAGGGGCTCCACTGCTCTCTGGGAGATCATTCTATGCAATGAATTATGCTATAAAATCCACCAGTGCCTGTCCCTGGATGGCTCTCCGAAGAAGATAAGTGATGTCGAATTGACTCAGTTTGATGTTCCACTTGAGTAACCTTCCAGATGTCTTAGGTCACTATAGGACCTGTCGTAGCGGCTGATCGATGTAAACATTACTGGGATGAGCCTGAAAATAGGGACAAAGCTTTCGTGAAGCAATCAACAAGTAGTATGCTAATTTCTCTATCTTCTAATTGTTCCTTTCAGCTCCTGTTAATTACTTCCTAATACAATAGACCGGTCTCTGGATTCGGTTCTCCTTGTGAAGCAGTGCGACCCTTATAGCATGTACCGACACGGCCAAGTAGATATACAAGTCTTCATGATCCACCAGCTTGGACAGGATGGGATGCCTCTGTAAGTGGTTCACCAAATCTTGGAATATGTCTTCACAATCCTGCGTCCATTTGAAGTTCCTTTTCGCACTCCTAATCAAATCAAAGAAAGCAATGCAGTTATCGGTGGCTTTGGAAATAAATCTACTTAGGGTGGTACACCTCCTATTTAAGCTATGTACTTGTTTGATGGTCTTTAGCACCTGAATGTTGCGAATTGCTCAAATGTTCTGAGGACAGCTTCAATTCCGCAAGCATTGACGATAAAACCCAAGAACTTTCCTGATGCAACACTAAAAGAACATTTTAGAGGGTTGATCTTTATCTTGTAATATCGGAGGATATGGAACATTTCTGCCAAGTCTCTAATGTGGTCGTTTGATCATCATGACTTTACGAGCATATCAACCACGTATACCTCCATCGTCTTTCCAATTTGATCTTTAAACATTTGGATAACAAGGCGTTGATAGGTTGCTCCAGCATTCTTTAATCCAAATGGCATTACCACTTAGCAATACAATCCAACATCGGTAATGAAGCTGGTATGCTCCTGGTCGGGGATGTGCATCGGGTTTGGTTATATCCAAAGTACGCATCCTTAGAAGGGGAAAATATCTTTTGGATATGCCTTTTTTAAGTCCGAATAGTCAACACATATCTGCCACATTCCATTTTCCTTTCTCACAAATACAGGATTGGACATCGATTTAGGGTAGAGCACTTCTTGAATAAACCCATTGCTTTTGAGCTCATCCAACTCCTCTTTAAGAGTGGAAAATCTCTTTGGATCCATGCCATGCCTTTTCTGTTTCATCGGGACAAGCTTTGGGTCAATATTTAATGTGCGGCTCGAAATGGCAGGCGAGATCCCGCACATGTCAGAGTGAGTCTAAGCGAACACGTCAAAATTCGCTCGAAGAAAACCGACAAGTTCTTTCATCATCGGGTGACTGAGCTATGATTTGATCTTTAAGACCCGTGACGGGTCATCGCGGTTGGCCGTGATGTCGATCGTTAGCTCATCCGGTGCAGCTTTGGTCCCTTTAGGCTCTTCCTTGTGATCCCTTGGATCTATGTCTTTATAGAATCGATTATGGCGCCCGAGCTACGACCTAGACACTGGTTGTCAACCTTCGGTGGTTTGGACGCAGGGAGACTTGTCCACACCCTTACCTTTCTCATTCTGTTGAGTGTCTCTCAATTTAGCCACATAGCAGGCACGTTCGGTCGCCTGATCATCATGCATAACTCCAACACCGTTATCAATTACGAACTTCAAAGTCAAATACCGTGGGAAAAGAGCTGCCTGGAATTCAGCTAGGGCTGGTCGGTGCAAAAAAGCACCATATGGAGAGTCAACATCCAAAACAACGAATGGCAACATCCACACTCTTCTATAGTCAACTTCTCCTAATTCCACGGGCAATTCGACATAACCGACAACTTTGGTCGCAGCACCATTAAAGCCATGAATGTAGGCTTTAGACGGTTTCAAGTCCTTGGCTTCTATCCTCATCTAATCGTAAGCTTTTTTGAAAATTATATTTACGGAACTTCCACAGTCAACCAAGATCCTCCTTACTAAGGCAAGGCCGATCATGGCAGAAATGACCATTGGGTCGATCATCAGTGTCTCCACCTTGTCTATATCTTTGTTCCTGAATACAATGTCATATACCATTGTACATTGCTATTTTGTTGGAGCCTCATCTTTTGTACTCGAACAACACTCAAAACTCATATGACTGATTACGTTGGCATAGCGCTCCATCTCCTGCCTGCTTTTATCAACTGGATGCGGTCCTTCAACTATTGTATTGGTCACTAATCTTCCACCAGTCTGCACAAGATCCCCAAATCTGTGTGGTGCTTGTCCTCGGTTGGGGTCGGATGTCCCCTGGCTGCCATCCTACGGGGCTTTAACAAACTGCTGTAATGTTATTTCTTGAATTAGTTTCTCGATAACATCCTAGAGATGCCTACATTCATTCGTGTTATGACCATAACATTCGTGGAACCAACAATATTTTCCAGTCTGCCTCTGCTTCTCTGTTGATTCTTTTGGAGCTGGCAACCTATACTACATGGTGTTGCATGTAAACAAGTAGATGTTCTTTAGAGATGTTTTCAGTTGTGTGTAGGTACCATAGATTGGAATCCTACGCTTTCCTCTATAAGAATCCCTTCTTCGTTCACGGTTCTGATAACCGCCTTTCTTTAGCTGTACTTGAACTTTTCCGGAACTATCCTAATACTGTTTCAGCGTAATGTTACTCTGCAATCCCTCTCCATTTGGTCCCACGAAATTCTTCCTCCTAGAGCATCTAGCTTCCTCCTTCCTCAAATACTGATCTGCTTTTGCTTAGAAATGTTCCAATGTCGCGGGTGGTTTGCCAGCTAACCAATCGCCAAAGTCCGATTATGGATCAATCCCTCTTATACCGTCATCAATATTGAATGGTCATTCAGATCACTAACTTTTGTGATGGCAGTATGAAATCTCTTCAAATAATCTTTCATCCATTCATCCAAAGCATGGATCAAGCTGGATAGGGATATTACATCTTTGGGGCAAGTTGCATGCATACATAACTGCTCCACAAACGCCATCGTTAAATCATCAAATTTAGAGATTGACATGGGGGTAATCTCGTAAACCACATCGCTGCTATGCCGGAGAGGGTAGTAGGAAAACATCTACATTATATTGCATCATCAGCTCGTGTGGAATCCATCAACCATTCGTATCTCATGGTGTACTGCGTAGGGTCGGTTTTTCCCTCGTAAGCAGGCATCGACGACATTCTGAACCTCCTTGGATACTCCGCATGTAAGATATTATCGGTGAACGGGGTATGGCTTCTCTAGATCCCCAAATCATCATTGGTCAAGCCTTGGCTTTCCCTTACTAGTTGTCTAACCACAGCCGACAAGTCCAGCGTTTGGATAGTTGGAGCCAAGTGGTAGTCATGCTCCATCTCACGTGAATGATCTGATAGATGTCTACGGGTCGTTCCACACCTTCTTCGCTTAACATCTTTACAATGTATATCACATACGATCACTTCATCGTCATTCTGGGGAGGTAACTAGTCTGCATCCAACTGAACTCCGGCATCTGAATCAATCGCAATAGCTCCAGCTTATACTCCAACATGAAAAGACAAGCTTCCTCCTCTAGAGGAGAGATCGGCTCCGCGATCCCTGTAGAGGGGTCGACCCCGATCAGTCTTGGCAAGCCAAGTTAGTTTTCTCGTTGATGTCTAGAAGCTTCTATGTGATACGATTCTGCAACTTCTGCGTCTGTGATAATCCTCTGATGTGCTAGAACTCCCCAATGCAAAACGAGGGTAGGCTTCCTCATAGCTTGCCCGCATTGTGGATCTCTAAGTTGATTCATTAGATCGATACTGGCTTGAATCTGCTGATTCAAATGTCAACGGCTGTCCATTAGCTCTCCGATCAGATTTGAGAAATCAGCTCTTGTGATGGAATCAGCTGGATTCTGGACATGAATGGGATTCATTCACATCTACCGGTAGACTGCTCGAGCCTCCTTGCTGAATGCTAGCATTCTCGTTTCCTTTTGTGTTTTGAGATGTAGATCTAGTATTGCTAACCATTGTTGATAATTTCCTTAGACTTTTGCAAATCTGAATAGAATGGATAAACTTCTTGAAGATAGTTAGGGATCTCTTCTAGGGATTTATGAAATCCAGTAGCAGCAAAAGGATCCAAATGAAGCTGAAAACCTTCCTTCTCAGTAAAAGCACCAAAATGTTTGCACTAAAATTTAGCACAAATACTCAATAGAGATTTTGCAAAGAAATAAATGAAGAATATGAAATGAATACAGTTGAAACAGGCAATTAAATAATAGAAAATAAATACAATAATGAGAACACAACAATTTATAGTGATTCGGCGTTGTTTGCTTACGTCCACTTTGAATGAATAGCTTTATTAGTCACTTTGTAAACTGAATACAATAGGGATTAGATGAAAATCCTTAGTTATAATAGAATATAAAGCAACAAGCGGCGTAAAGTCTAGAAAATGAACAATCAAGCCTGTATTTCAAGAAGAAGATGGCGAAATATCTTCTTGAAAATTCAGCAGAAGGATCTCTAAAACTTTATGGGCCTATAAGAGAGATCACATAGCCCAAATCCCAAGGAATAGGGATCGGTGCCGATCCCTATTTTGGAGGAATTCGAAGTGTGATCCTTATGGGAGCTTCCTCATGCTATAATATGCTTAGCCTTCAAGTTTCATGCTAATTGGATTAGTAGAACTTGAGTTATTGCTCGATCTTTGTTGCAATGTGAGTTGTTACCTGATTCTGGCCGATCCCTATGGAGGGAAGATGATTGATCCCTCTTGCTTAGTCCTTTTGAGGTGCGATCCCTAGGGTAGGCTCCCTAGGATCCCCACATCCTGTTCCCAAAATTTCATATGCATTAGACTTACGGATCTTGAGATATTGATTGTTTCCCATTGAGTTGCACTTATTTGGCTGAAATAGGTTGATCCCTATGTTTGAGAGTGATTATAGCCGATCCCTTTTCCATATTAAAATATATTCCATACTTAGAACATTCTGTATAGCATATCTCTTGATTCTGTTTGATCACGGCCTCATATTACCTTCTGTACTTGACTTCTGGACCCCACAATCATCGCTTTGGACTTACTGGTTTTGACGATAGTGCAATCTAACTTGTCCAATCAGTTCAAGTTTAGCCGGATCAAAATGCCAGATAGTATAAACAATCAGTGCGCTCAGCGGAAAACAATTCATCTACTTATGATGTGCACTCTAATCACTAACAGATCAGAATGCAATAATTCTATACCAAGCCACCCAAAGGTCTGACATTCAACACCAACATAGATGCTACTGGTCAGACCAACTCTTCCTCCTACTCTACCACAACAACCATTCTGTAACTCATACAGAAAGTTATTTTCTAAAAAGTTGGATGTAAAGATATCATATAAAAATAACAAACAGGTTCCTCCGGTAACTGTCACGTACACCTATCATCTCCTTCCGAGCCGAGTTTAACCATACCTATGCCATCACCTTTTGTCACGCCTAATAAAACCTGACCAAGCCCTAGCCCTTCCGCCTTCAAATGTCACACTTGGCTCCCTTGTATCGTCAACCACCAGACCGCCTCCACTCTGTGCGCCTCTTTACGAGGAGCACAACGTCGCTATTCTCTTCACCTCCAACAACGTACATCACAGCCAATATGCCAAAACCCACAACCACCTGATGTATCTCTCCCTTGAACCACCACTGCAATCCATATCACTGTGCCACAATGTGCGTCTCCCCTTGCTAAGCTCCATGCCAATGACGGTTCTTCCATCCATCACTGAAGCTCATGCTTTAATGATGTGGGAAGGTGTAGTTTTTCCATCCTGAAGATGTGGGTACTAGACATTATAAAGGAGTAAAATATACTATAAAGGAGAGATATTTTCGAAGGCTTACCAATAATTTAAATAAATTAAAATTTTCAATTCATAGCTCGTACGTCTTATAAGAGCATCCTATTGCGACGATTCTTCGATATCACTCTTCGTTTCAATTTTCTCTTCATAATGGTACATAAATGGCACTTTGTGATAGAGCCTCGGTATTCTATTTTCATGCATTTCGAAGTCGTATTAGGCTATCGGATCATCCAATTCTAGAAATTCTTCAACTATGTAACTCATATGATTATTCAACTTCGAGAACCATGAATTTCAAGCAAGATTCCACCATGCCCATTCCATATATATCCTTAAAACACATATAACTACAAATAAATCCCAAAAATGATGCAATATCAAACCAATCGATATTTAACATTTATACTCAAAACTCTCTTGAACTAATAGTTTGGACTCAACGGAAAAGGTCTCGAGTCCTAATTCCTTCAGCTTCAAAAGTTAGCTTCTTGCACATTTAATTCTAACTAATTAATATTTGACTTAATTATTAAATTTCTGGGCATTTCAAAATACAGGTTGTTACGAAATGGGTATGTTGCAGTGTAAATCCCATCACCTATGTACACCATTAACTATGTACACATTTTATCTATAACACATGCACTTCACCAAAATTAGTATATTTGATATGCTTGTGAACTAAAACAAAAAAAATCCTTATGAAGATTTTATTGAAAACATTTAGATTGGATCTAAAAATCATTTTGGCTTCGTAGACTTAACTAAGGTAAAATTAGAAGTTTTTCTGTCACACATTCAAACCGCTTCAACTAGCATTGTTCCTCCAAGGGGATCCAATTAAATCAATTACCCACATGTCATAGGGCTAAAGAATAATGACACGAGTTGATTCACTCGAAGGTAGTCATGCAATTCTAGAGAATTTTGACATTAGTTTCAGCTTTTCACATAAGCTAAGGCGTCTCAGTCATGCAAGGCCAATAATATCCTTGCCTCAATACTTTCTTTGCTAACTTTACACCATCAGAATGATCTCTACAAAATCCCTCGTGAGATTCTTTTAATAGCTTCATTCCATTTTCTAGGGTTATACATCTCAAATAGGGGATTGAATATCCCTTTCTATATAATATTTCATCAATCATAGTGCATGAAGGTGCTTGATATCTCAATTTCTTTGAATCATTCCTATTTTTTTGGCAATGTTCCTTTTTATAAGTACTTAACTACAAATGTCATTTTGTTATCCATGTATTGACTCTTGCATTCATGTATCTTCTGCTTCATGTGTTTCCTCATGATCAATACCCTTTTGATAACTCTATTCCCTATATCGTAGTTGTTGGGCTTGCAATCTGGTCAAAACTAAAGCTCCATCGCTTGACCCTACCTTTTTAAATTAAACACTTGAGTTTTGTTGGAATCTGTCTGGGATAATTTTTACTTCTGGCACTCCTTATAAACTTGTCAATTTTGCCAATGAGTTTGCTTGTGCATTCTTTTCTGTCAGTATTTGATGGATATAAAAGTCTTCAAATCGAGCAAACATCCTGTGGACCTTTTTTAATGCATTGAGTTAATTGGACTTCCTTTGTATGATATGTCTTGTTTAATTGATTTACCATTAATTATGAATCACGAAACACTTCAATACTTGCAATTTTTAGCTTTTGAGCTAAGGTCATTCTAGCTATCATTGACTCATATTCAACTATGTTATCAGTCGCAAAGAATCTCAATTTCCTTGCGTAATTCAATTTATGTCCATCGGGCGTGATTAGTACACATCTCGTTCTAGCTCCTTACACATTTACAGCACTATCTACAAACTACTGCCACTTGGCACTTGTTTCCTTTATTTTTGTGATCGCGCTTCCATGATTTGTGTGCACTCGGTTATAAAATCGGCCAAAGCTCGTCCTTTTATCGATATTTGAGAAAAATATTCAATATCATATTGACTTAATTTCATAACCCACTTTATCGACGTTTCACATGTTCAAGTTTACTGAAAATTTGCTCAAACAGATAGTTATTTAATACTTTGATTGGATGTGCTTGAAAATAGAATCTTAGTCTTCATGCTGATAATATTAGGCAATGGGATGATTCTCCAATGCCTAGATACTCAATTTCTGAATCCTTTATCCTTTTATTTATATAATATATTGGAAGTTGGGTTCCGTTTTCTTCCCTTATTAGACTTGAGCTGATCGCATGCTTAAATACTGCAAAATACAGAAATAAATTTTCTCCTTCTACTAGCTAGAAAGTATTTATGGTTTATCCATGCGATCTTTTAACTCTTGGAAGGCCTTTTGACATTCTCCATTCGTTTGAAGGTTTTTCGTTTTTCGATTACATCAAAGAATGGAATGCATTTGGTCGTTGCTTTTGGTATAAATCAGTTAAGTGCGGCCACTCGACCATTTATGTTCATTACATCGTTGCTTGATTTGGGCTCCACCATATCATAAACTTCCTTTGTTTGATCATGATTAGCTTCTATGCCTCGTGCTCTCATGATGTATCTCGAGAACTTTCCAGAAGGATCCCGAAAGAACATTTCTATGGGGTTTAAGTTCATTTAGTATTTCTATAGTACCTCAAAATTTCATTTAAGTCATTGATGCGGTTGACTTATTCGTTGGACTTTACTGACATAATATCAATACTTTCATATTTTTCTTGATTTGATCTTTTAACATCATATTTATTAACCGCTGATATGTGTCTCCTGCATTTTTTTAGTTCGAATAGCATTACCAGAAAGCTCATATGCACTTCATCTAGCTTAAACATAGAAATCTGATTATGCCCAAAGTATGCATCCGCAAATGATAACAAACTATGTCCACCTGTGGAACCTACTAGTTGATCAGTCTTAAGAAAGGGATAACAACCTTTGAGGCATGCTTTATTTAGATCTGTATAATCAAAAAATATTCTACGTTTTCCATTAGACTTCTTAACTAATATTCGATAACCAACTATTTTGGATATAATACCTCCCCAATGAGTTTGTTTTCCCATAATTCTTACTTCCTCTTGAAACACAAAAATTCAGATTTAATCAAATTACATCTTCTTTTGCCTTATGGGAGTAGATTTTGGATCTATGTTGAATGCATGATACTTTGCTGTAGGGTATATTCCCACATACTGAATGGGTCCAAGCAAAAACATCCTTTCTTGATTGAAGAAAGAGGATGAGCTTTTCTCTTGTATTATTATCTAATCCTTTCCCTATCTTCACTGTTTTGGTGGGTTCTTGCATATCTAAGTTTACTTCCTCTAAGTCTTCTACAAATTTATATTCTCTTCATTATTCGAAGAATCCATTTCTCGCATTATTTTTTCCAGGATCTCTTTAGAATTTAAATCTTTATTTATTTGATCCAGATCAATATGCTTCATCTTTCTACTTGATGGTTTGATTCATCTGCCAAGTTTCTTGCACTTTTCTATTAGTATCTTTTGTTTAGCTTCCTTAGATATCAGTTCGTGATGACCGATATGTAAGGGCTTAAAATTTTAATTTCGTTTGATTTATTTAACATAGATCCATAATAAGAGTCACCTTCTTTATTACATTGTTCAAGAGTTGCAAAATAAATTTCCTAGGAGCTAAATTATTCCCCTTGCATGGTTTTCCATCCAGCTTTGGAATATCTTTCCATCAAGGCATTAAAGTAAGAAGGTTAGTCTATCATAACAAATAGATTTTTAAAGGTCAGAGTATGCGAAATTCCTATTTGAACAAATGGCCTGATTGGTCCAACTAGTGTAGAGCTTGTATTATTAAAACTAAAGATGAGATCCAAATTAGGTTCAAGCTTCTCGGTAGGAATATCCATTCGATCGAAGGCATTCTTTAAAATTACATTCACCGTACTTCCAATGTCCACCATAATTTTAGATAAAAAAGACCGTCTGATCTTAGGTGTATCTTTAGTGAGTCATTATGGGGATGCCTCACCCCTCTTAGCTCTTTCGAAGTTATTATCGGATCAGGAATTTAGACAGCTCTACTGTATGCTATTGTCGGGGGTTCTTCTCCCACCGTCTAAATTCCTTCTTTTGCTTCTTGTATGTACCTATTCCTTGCAACTTTACTCATCCCTACTATGTGCGGACCTTCATGAATAACATCAATGATTGGTCAATGGTGGAAAATTTAGTGGAGGTTTATTCTCCATGAAGTTAGCATTGTTAGTTGGGGGTTTGTCATTACTACTAGATCTTGGGAATTTTTAATCACTCTTAACAAACTCCTTAAGTGTTCCTCTTCTTATCATGCCTTGAATGATTCTGACCAACACACGACATTCATCAATTTTATGACCATTAACTTTTTAAAAAGTGCAGTAATCCCCACTTATATTAGATTCCAAGTTCATTTTTGATTTAAATGTAGAAGAATATTTCATCTCATCCTTTGTTATAGCATTGATATATGTAATATCCTGGTTTAAGTCAACACAGTTTGCTCTTAATGTTTCCTCCCACTTTCCTATTTTATTAGGATTCGAAAAATTTCCTCTTTCCCTCTATTGAGATGTTTCCTTTACATTAAATATTTCACCATTCGAATGAACTTATTGGCATGGAAATGAATGTCTTGTAAATACTGGCACCATGGACACATAATTCTTTCTAGAATAGGGTATTTTCTATTAGCTAAGATTTTAAAGCCATCATTTCTTCTCTTCCACTCTCCCTTTCAGCTTTGTGGGCTTTAGCATTGAATATTTTCAAATATTCCCTCAATAATTCCCATGGTATTTGCATTGTATTTGCTAGGATATTAGCATTGATGGTTGGCTCCTTATAAGTACAAACATATCGAAAAGTCATAAGAAACTATTTCCAAGAATGGTCTTCACCCTATAATGGCGATACTATTTTGCAGCCGCACTAAAGAATGTAGTGGGGAACAATTTGCACCTTACTGCTCCTTAAGCATCATAGATGTCTATTTGACTTTCAGTAGCCAACAAATGATCATCGGATCAGCTAATCCATCATATTTGATCACATGAGAAGGTAATGGAATAACCGTGATTTCTTTTATGAACGGAGCTCCTCTATTGTTATTATTAACTTTATGATCCATTGTTCTTTTCCCTTTTACATCAATCATATCTTTAATACCTTGTTTGCCAAATCTCTCAAGTATGTTTTATCATCCCCACGATATTTTGTTCTAGTATATACTCTTTTTTAGAATAGGACTAGCTGACAGCTCAAGTAGAGACCTTGGTTCCTTGTTTACCTTTTGAGTAGCCCGACTGTTAGCATTTTATTCTTTTCCTAAGTTCAAGTTTGGTTTTATTTGAATCTTTATAGCTTCATCCTTATTTTGAGGGCCTAAAGCACTTTTCTCAATATTTTTGCTTCTTATATCAATGCATCAACGTTTCTTTGAGTTAATTCGGCTTCTGTCCTATCTTCACCTTTTGTACTTCTGGATGTTTTAATGATTTTTGAGAAACTAGCATCTAAATAAGCTAATACATAGTTTGGAGTTGATTCTACATGGCTTTGATGTTAGTTTCTTCATTTATAATCACTAATGGCATCGACGCTTGCCCTGTTTCAGTGTTTTTGATACTGAATTGAAGAGTTACTTTTTCCTTACGGCTGGTATGGTGTCTCGTGTACTTTCAAATTGACTTTCTTTATTGTCTTTACTATTTTTTTCAAGGATGAGAGGCCAAATAGGTAATTTTCACCCTGAGTTCAATTCTCTGTGAAAGTACTAAAAATGTCAGACCAAAAATTTGGTCCTAACTTATATGCTTAGTCAAAAAAATTAGTGATACTTTGGCAAAAGATTAGACTGTTGGGCAAATATGCTAGTTATTGTATCCATAAATAGTCAAGTATGAAAATAAGTAAGTGTTCAAGCACTAAGTCCAAGTCCCAGTTTGGATTTGACTTAATCGGTTATTAGAGTCCTAAAGTTAAGATCTTTATTTATGCTTGAGAAAAAGAGAATAAGGAAAAAGTATAATTCAGAATTTGCCACCTCTTAGGAGGGGATACATGTCTGTTTATATAGAATTCAGACCTTAAAATTTTCAACACTTGGCGCTTAAAGGAAATGGATGGTTAGGATTTTGCTAACTTGGCATGTTGTCAATTTGACATGTTGCATGAATTTTTCCTTCCATCTCTTTATAATGGCGTTGCACATTTGATCCAATTAGAGAATGACATGTATCCTATAGAAAGTCAGTTTTCTGGTACATTTATCAACTTATGGTGGTATCTCCATCAACATCCGATAGCTATCAGGTTTTCAATGTGCGGTGATTTGTACTTATTAATATTGCGATGGCCTAGTTGCCTTAACTAGCAATAGCTCGATTGCTTCAATCTGCCATGGTTTTGATGTTGTTAAAATGCGATAAATTTATTGGACTAACATACGATAACCCTCAAAATGCGATAGCTTAATTACTGGATCAACGTGCAATAACCATCAATATGCGGCAGCTTAATTCTTTAATCAACACGTGATAGTTCGAGATCTTCTTGCATGCAGAAATTTTCTCATCTTCATCATGCGACGACATTTATTAATACACATATGATTTAATCAACCTTGTGATAGCTTAGGTTTCTAACTTGTGATAGCTTATATAACTCAACTTATGATAACTTCAATAATTTAAAATGCATTGGCTTCAATAACTTAAATAATTACTCAACATGCAATGGCTTTAATAACTCAGCTTGTGTTGGCTTCAATAAATCAAATTGTGGTGCCTTCAATAATTCAACTTATGATAGCTTCAATTACTCCACTTGTAGTGTGTTGACGATATTTTTCGTCAACCTCAAGGTTATGATAATGCGTTATGAAGAGAAAAGATTACTTGCTGATCACTAGGCTTAATGATGAAAAAACCGAAGGTAAAAGAGACTTTAGAGGTAAATGACATAAGATGTTAAGTGGTTCGGCCAAGCTGCCTATGTCCACTGTGAAGTTTTCTTGCTGTATGGGTTTCTTAAAATTACAAGAAATTATAAGAAAATAATATGGAAAGATGATATGTCTAAAACTAATAAGGCTGGTAATCTTAGGAAGATTGAGTAGTGGGTTCCAACCTTGGGGGTCCCCTATATTGGGGCCCAAACAACCTAGAGTCCTTTCCACTGGAGGCCAAACCAACCTCTTGGAAGATGCCATGCATGGGGTTCTTATAGCGGTTGAACTGATGCTTGGATGTCCAAGATCATGCTGCAAAACAGACATGAAGTGCATCTGGCCATTGATCCGGTCGAATGGATTTAATGAAAGACGGTTAGTGAAAGAAAAGAATGTGTGGCCGAGATAAATGCAAAATAAACTATACCACGAGCATGTTGTACCATGCTTTGCATCAAATGCGCTTGAACTTGCAGCATGCTTGTATGAAGTAGGACATGCTTCTTGTCAGAAGTAGGTATATCTGGCTATACCTCTTGTCATGTTGTTCCTGCATGCCTAAACAGTAGGATAGGCTGAGCTGATCAGTTGAGACCATAAGGGTGATGAGGGCCTGGTTAAATTTGAGGGTCTTAGGCAGGTGCGACGGAATAGAGCGTGGGTTGTAGGTGGCGGTATTGAAGCTGGATCGATGATGGGTCACCTTCAAGACAGCCTCTAACTACATTGGTCAGGAGATAGCCGAGGGACATAACTTGAGGTTCAGAGAGAGGGAGTCAATCGACCAATATGAGATGGGCCGAGTTAGGCATGTGCCTTGCTTTGACAGGAAAAATAGTTGTTGGGGTTGCTGCACCGGGAGGCATCTACAACAGAAGGCATGTACCTGCGATTGAGCGGAAGAGTCAATGCGGGCTTAGGATGGATTCGCTCTATCGTCACACATAGGAAGAACTTTGTATCATCCCGAAAAGTTAACTGGAAATTTAATACAATAACTACAACTAAGCCATTATTCCTAAATAAGTTGGGGTTGGCTAGAGACAGAACCCAAAACTAAATGACAAAATCAATTTAAAAATAACAACAACAACAACAATAAACCACGATAATAATAAAAAAATAATGTAAAGTAATTAAACTAATAATAATAAGTAAAATAAAGACAAAGATAAAAATAAAATAAAAATATATAAAGAAATTAAAAAAACCATGATAATAATAATAGCAGCAGCAGTAGTAATAATGGTACTAATAGTAATAGGGATCGAAGACCAAATACTACGTCTTCCTATTTACTAATCCTATATCTAATTATAACACTACCCCTAAACCAAACCTAAGCAAAAAAAGGGGGGAGTTAGGCATAAGGACAAACTTTGAAAAAAAATTAGGCTGAAGGACACCAAGTTTCCTTTTTAGGTTGAAGAACAAACTTTGAAAGAAAAGTAGACTGAAGGACAATACTAGTTAACTGGCATTATATTCAATTTTTACACTATACAAAATGCTGGTTATAAACTAACATTATATTCAGTTTTACACTGTACAAAATGCTAGTTATATTTAGCATTGTCCTTCAGCCTAAATTTTTTTCAAAGTTTGTCCTTCAGTCTAAAAATGAAACTTATTGTCCTTCAGCCTAAATATTTTTCAAAGTTTGTCCTTGTGCCTATTTTCCATAAAAAAACCTCCTAACTCGTGGTTCTGGTATGTGGACCGCTAACTTCCACGCGTCCATGTCTGACACCAGCTCTTCCAATATATTCCAATCCTTCAAGTCCTTTTTTACTGCTTCCTCCGATGTCAACCTTGGTCGATCTCTACCTCTTTTTGAGCATTCGACGCAACCTGTAATTCCAACGTGCATAGGTGCCTCGGGAGGCCTCCATTGGAGATGTCCAAACCACCTTAAGTGGTGTTGGACTAGCTTCTCTTTAATTGGTGCTACTCCAAGTTTGTTATGTATGTCATCATTTCTAATTCACTCTCGTCTTGTATGACCACAGCTCCATCGCAGCATACGCATCTCTGCTACACTTATCTTCTGGATGTGTTACCTTTTAGTAGGCTAACATTTTGCACTATATAACATCGCAGGTCTTATTGTTGTTTTGTAGAATTTTCGTTCAAGCATTTGTGGGACTTTTCGATCACATAGAATGCTAGACGCTAGTCGCCATTTCACCCATCCCACTCGAATTCTAAACTTAACACCTACATCAATTTCACTATCATACTGCAATACCGATCATAAATATCAACAAGATTCCTTCTTGGACACTACTTGTCTGGCCAAAGTGACATTTCCATCCTCTGCCCTAACACCGCTGAACTCGCACTTTATATACTTTTTTTTATTTTGCTAAGCCTGAAACCCTTTGATTCTAAAGTCTGCCTCCATAACCCCAGTTGTCTATTAACCCTTATCCTACTTTCATCATTTAACACAACATCACCAGCAAAGAGCATACACCAAGGAATCTCACATTGTATATCCTTCGTAACCTCATCCATTACTAAGGCAAAAATGTAGGGGCTCAAAGTTGACCCTTGATGTAATCCTATGTTAATGAGAAAGTCATCAGTTTCAACATCGCATGCTCTAACACTAGTCACAACATCATCGTACATATCCTTGATAAACGTAATGTACTTTGTTGGGACTCTCTTCTTTTCCAGAGCCCACCACATAACCATTCTCGGTACTTTGTCATAAGCTTTCTCCAAATCGATAAATACCATTGTAGATCCTTATTTTGCTCCCTAAATATCTCCATAAGTTATCTTATCAAGAAAATCGCCTCTATGGTCAACCTCCTAGGCATGAAACCAAATTAGTTTTTGAAATGCTTGTTGTTAACTCCCTTTTAGCAACGACTTACGAGTTAAAAAGCTTAAAGCCTGTGTACTCAACGACTCATGACTTAGTTGCTAAGAAGGAATCTACGGCTTGAACGACTTACGACCTACCGGGTTAAGCAGCTTGCGACCTAAAGGAACTTCGCGACTTAACTACTCAACGAGTTAAAGTCTCTACGACTCAAAAGGATCTTACAACTCACAAGGTCTGTACGACTCATCAAGCTAAGCCGCCTACGACTTAGGAGCTTTACGACTCATCAAGTTAACTCTTCTACGACTTAAGAGACAGCGACTTAACTTGCCTAGCGACCTAACTATCTGGAAGGCCTTAAGTCGTCTACGACTCATGGTTTGCTATAAGTCGTCTACGACTCATGGTTTGCTATAAGTCGTCTACGACTCATGGTTTGCTATAAGTCGTCTACGACTCATGGTTTGCTATAAGTCGTCTACGACTCATGATTTGCTATAAGTGGCCTACGACTTAAGAGCTTCATGACTCAACGAGACAAGCTTCTTACGACTCATGGAGATTTACGACTCATAAGGTCTTACGACTCATCAGTCTTACGACTCATCAAGTTCAACGAGTCATGGAGATTTACGACTCATGAGGTCTTACGACTCATCAGCCTTACGACTCATCAGGCTTACGACTCATGGAGATTTACGACTCATGAGGTCTTACGACTCATCAGTCTTACGACTCATCAGGCTTACGACTCATGGAGATTTACGACTCATGAGGTCTTACGACTCATCAGTCTTACGACTCATCAAGCTATCAAGCTGGAATCCAAAGCCCTTGCCTATGCTGCTTTGATCTGATGAGCCGACTACGACTTAGCACTTGTCTTCCAACTGAGCCACAAGATGGACCAAATATGGCGCCCACGAGACATCCTAAGTCGAGTACGAGTTATGACTTACCATGAGTCGGTCATGACTCATGACTTGGCCAAACCGAGAGCTCAGAAATCTGCTCCTATAAATAGGCCCCCACTTCCAACATGAAAAGGACTTTTGGCCATTCATTTCTCCAAGCGCCGTTACGCTATCAAAGCCTCCTCTCATTCAGCAATCAAAGATCTTCAAGCATTCGAGACACTACAACAATCTTCGAGAAGAGCTCCTTACATCCAACACGGATTCGTCGAGTTTTATCATCAAAGATTGAGCTAGTAGTCAAGAGTGTTTTCACGATCAAGTTGTATTGTATTTTGAAGGATATTGTATCAAATTGTAACCGAATCAGCAATAAAGGACTATAAAGTGGACGTAGGCTCAATTACGGGCCGAACCACTATAAATCTGTTGTTCATTTACTGCTTTTCTGCTATTTTCAGCTTATATTCTGTTCCCGTACCAACGGGTGGTGCTTTCACAATTCTATTACACACACCGGGTGTTAGCGTTCACTTTTTACCGTTAACATTTTGGTGCTTTCACTGAGAACCCAACTCAGGCGATCATCCACCGTTGCTTCACAAAGATTCATAAAAAGAACCTCTCTTAAAAACCAGATCCGAAATAATGGCTCCTGGAAGAAGAGGTAGACCTGTCAGATCTGGAAATGCTCACGAAGGGACTTTCGCTTCCCCAACAACAGATCAAGCAACTCCAACCGTTGGAGTCACCAGGGCTGAATTGGATGACGCAGTTTCTGGATTATACCAACAAATTGAAACTCAAAATGCTTTGATGATGGATAGAATAACTGCCCTGCTCGGGGCAAATCGTCAACCAGAAAACCATCAAACCACCCTTCCTGAAATGCCACCTTTCCAAGCTGATGGTTCTATGCCGCAACCAACTTGTCATGAACATATGCCCGGGCAAACTTCCGAGGGAAGAACTGGTGCTTGCCCGGAGGTGTCTTTGAACAATAAAGAGTACCTGTCTGAAATGGTTGGCCGCATCATGAAAGAGAGCATGCAAAGGGAAGAAGATGAGGCTGACTGGGGATTTGCACCAAGCAGAACTCCGTTTACTGAAAGGATCCTGAGAGCGGAGTTTCCAAGGAAATTCGCACCTCCTACTATCCAAGCCTATAGGGGAACCGGTGATCCTAATCATTTCCTATACAAATACGATTGGCATATGACCGGTGCAAGAGCATCAGACGAGATCAAGTGTCGATACTTTCCAGTATATCTGGAAGGTGTGGCTTTACTTTGGTTCACAAAGCTTCCAGTTCGGTCTGTAGATAAGTTCTCCGACTTAACGCAAAAGTTCAAAGAACAGTTCGGATTGTATGCTTCAAAAGCTAAGGATATAATGTCACTGTCTAACCTTGAACAAGCGCCCGGAGAATCAATCAAATCTTTCTTGAGCCGTTTCAATATAGCTTTAGCCGAAGTAGAAAATGCGGAACCACGCATGATCCTGACTTATTTGATGCGAGCCATTGATAAATCGAGTAAATTTGGAATATGGCTAAAGATGAAGGAACCAAACTCACTTGATAAATTTTATAAAAAGGCCGACGAGTTCATTCGCCTTGAAAGCCTTTCTACGACGTCGAAGGTGGTTGCTGCCCAAACTAATAATAACAGTGTCCCATCTAAGAAAAGAGAATCTGAAAGTCAGAAAAGGGAGAATGAAGGAGGAAAGAACCAGGGAAATGAAAAGAAACCTCGCCGCTTTAATTCTTCGGATTATACTCCTTTAACTGATACACCAAGAAATATCTTTTTTGCAACAAAAGACGTTGTCCGGTATCCTAAGCCACCTGAGATGACGAAAGGTGCAAAGAGTAATGGAAAATTCTGCCAATTTCACAATCAACCTGGCCATGACACTGACCAATGTCGCCAGTTAAAGAAAGTGATTGAAGAATTGCTGGAACAAGGTAAACTCCAACAATACGTTAAGAGAAGCGGAGTCGATCCAACCTCATCCACTCGGGATCAACAACACCCTACCCATCAATCCGATTCTCACAACGACACTGCAGTGCAAGATTCAGAAAAGCTTGTCATTAATGCTATCACAGGGGGACCATACCCAGCAAGCAAAAGTTGGGATGTCTACTAATTACCCACAAAACTGCGGCTGGGGCATCTTTCACTTTCTATGGCATAAAAATCCAAAAGCTATGAATCGAGCACAAATGGAAATCCAGCTTGGAGATTCTGAAACGACAATAACTAGCATTCATTTTTACTTAACAGCATTGCTTGAATTTGTAAAGATAATGATGGATGTGTAACTTCTGCATTGTAAACTGCTGAGAAATCAGCGTGACTCAATAATGAAAAACTATGCATTCTGTGTTTTCTATTATAAAATGCCTGTTATATTTCGATGTGTAAATACTCTAAATTATTGCTAAAATGTCGATCTAATACTGCAGGTCATTAAAGCAAAGCTCACCCATCGCAAAGCTAAGCGAGCCTTACAAATCATTTATTAAAGCAAATTTCAAGCAACAAAAATTCCAAACTCAAATCCCATACAAGAGGAACTTCACATAAAAAGTTGACGGCTCCACTGTGTCAAGCCTTCGTTAACTGGTTGCGATCGTTGATATAAAAAAGGCATTCAACCAAATAACTTGCGTTTACTCTGTGGAGTCATTCAACAGTGAAGTCTACTTCTTCGGATAAAGCAGTTTACTTGCAAAAGAAAGGAAGACGCGCTTGGAAACGATGATAAAGGATTGCAGATTGGTGGATGATGATACAATATGAGCGGACAAGCATGGAAGTAGCCAAAGGGAGGTATGCCTCTCAACAGGAAAGCCGGTAGATCCACTAAAGGGATACCTTCCCAAGCAGAAGGAATAAGACCCTCGCTAACTGATTGTGATGCATCCGATCAGGCAGCTTGTGTCCATCCCATGGATCTACTTGCCCCTAAGACGCAACCTTCCTGGCACACCAACCAAAGCCCTCTAACGAGGCACGCCAATAAATGGGAGTGCTTTACTCAATCAAAAAGATCGGTGGGACTACCAAAAGGGCACCTTGTTAGTTAATTGCGATCGTTTGTGCAAGCAAACATCCAATCAAGCAGCTTGCGTTCGCCCCGTAGACCCCTCTGACCATGAGAAAGTAACTTCCAGGCAATCACAAGCCCTCTTCGGAGGCACAAGCCATCTTCGGAGGCAAAAGCCCTTTTCGGAGGCACAAGCCCTCTTCGGAGGCACAAGCCCTCTTCGGAGGCACAAGCCATCTTCGGAGGCACAAGCCCTTTTCGGAGGCACATTTCACCAGGGTAAAAGTGCAAAATGCTTCTCTTCGGAGACCCACTTCACCCGAGTAGAAATACAAAAATTGCTTCTCTTCGGAGACCAACATTGCTTCTCTTCGGAGACCAAAATCAAGACTTCTTCGGAAGCACAAGACCTCTCCGGGGGCACAACAATACTCCACAAAGCATAATGCTGCTCTTCGGAGTCCACATGCTACTCCTCAAAAATACCAAAATAAAGCCCTCCTTAGAGGCACACTTCGGTTCTTAAGGAAGACCTACTTGTTCATCTTTAAAAAAAAAACTCTTCCCCAGAAATCGAAGTGCTAAGTAATATCTTCTTTTGAGATTCGCTTTACCGCGTAGGAGAATTCACTTCTCAAAAACATGAAGTAAACATCTCCGAAGGTTGAAGCGTGAAAACTTATCCGAAAATGAGACATGCTCCGTTTAAGTAGAATAATCATTCCCTCAAAGACGGAATAGTTATTCTATAGAAAATAAGAGCATAGATCTCGCTAAAAGCAAAAGATATTGTTATGTGCTTGTTCAGAGGCGTACTTCACCTAGCTTGAAGTACCAAAAATAAACCCTTTACTGGGGCATAAAATCAAAACCTTCTTCAGAAGCTCATTTCATTGTACAGGAAAATTCACTTTCAAACAAATAAAAGTGATCATTCCCAGAAGTCGAAATGTTCTTCAGGAAGAAAAAGAAAATAAAAATTTCTCCAAAGACAAGATATACTCTATGAAAAAGCAGAATAATTCTTCCCTGAAAAAGTGGAAAGTTATTCTCTAAAATAAGAGTATCGGTCTTGTGAAAGCAAGAAATATTACAATATACTTGTGGTATGGGGGCAACATTATACAATTCAGTTACAGTAATAAAAGTAATATACAAGCGACATACCACAAGTTCATTGCAATATCACGTAATAAAGATGTGGAGTAAATGCGTTCTTGAAACACAAACAAAAAGTTTGTACAAATAGAAAGAATCGTTTACTCTACACTTCAAATGAAAAACAGATGTATTCCTACATACACAAGGATTTGTACAAGAAAAATATCTATTTATTTCAACACTATGAGAATATTTTTTTACATTGTAAAGGTTACAAAAAGAAGCGGATACCGGTATCCGCACAATCCCCGGTCAATACAAAAAGCAGAAAAGACAAAATCAAACTCATTTCCCCTTCTTTCCACCCTTGGAGCTTTTACCCGGCCTGGTAATTAGCTTCGTAGGCCGTATCGGAGAAGAAGGAGAAAGAGACTCAGCCGGATCAATCTCTGCTTCATCCCCAGCAGCAGAAGAACTCTTCTTTCCTTTCTTCGAAACCGCACGCTTTCCCTTCTTCTTGGAAGAAGACTCGCTCCCCGGAGCAAGAAATGTAGAAAGCTTTGTGTCATAGTCAAAAGACCGCTCCGGGGTCTTCTCGCTATCTTCCAGACCTTCTGCCTTCTGTTCTTCGGAAGCAGGTGGTTCGTTTAAACCTTGAAGGGCTGCTATTGGTTCTTCCTGTGAACCTGGTTGAGAAGTTGGAAGAGGTATAACTTGAGAAGGAGGAGGAACGACAGCTGAAGAAGGAAGAATTGGTGCAGTTTCCGGCACGACTGCTGCATAATAAAAGAAATCAAAATCAGTATTCTCCAAAAACAAAAAGAAGACCGTGAATCGTCAAAGTTACCTGGAGAAGCCGGTTTAGCGAGATCAATCTCAAATTCCCGAGCTTGGAAGTCCTTCATTGCCTCTTCCTCTGAAGGGGTGGTTACAGTTTCTTTGTCAACCTTAGCGGGAGGCGTGGAATGAGAACTGGAGCCAGTAATATCCGCATAAGCTAAAGCCGAAGTATAAGCAGGAGCAATAGGAGGTGTTTCTTTCTCAGGAAGCTTCTCTCCCGTCGCCTCGGCCCGCACTCGGATAAGCTGCTCTTTTCCTTTGGCAAGGGCAGCGCGATCGCTCTCACCTAAGTAGGTAGCTTGAAGATCTGTTTCAGAATATCCGGCACCACCAAATAAGTCAATGATTGCCTCCCATACTTCCGCTAAGGTGACTTCATATTCTGGTCCCAAAAATGAAAGGCTCCCACGCCCCAGGACACAATGCATATAAAAATCGAACAGAGTCGCGTCAATGGTGGCTATGGTCGCCTTATGGGATTCTTCGGCTGCAGCTTTACCAGAGAGAACTTCATCACGTTCTCTTTCGGCCTTCAGTAGCTGAGATTGCAGTCTTATAATTTCTAAATCTTGAGAGCTGACTTTCTCTCGAAGCTGAACAGCATCATCGCGGTATTTTCTCGTAACCTGCTGTTCTGCTTCGACTTTCACCTCAATATCTCTCTGAGCTGCATGGGCGTCTCGAACTTGTTTTTGAAGCATTTCTTCTTTCTGAGAATAAGAAGTGGAAGAAGTAGCAAGCTCTTTTTTAAGTCTTTCAACTTCAGCTTCGAGCTTCCCATAACCATCGCTAATGCTTTTCATCTCCGCGTCATGCTGCTTGCGCCATTTGTCCCACTCAGATTTATCATTCTCCATGGTCATCATCGCCTCAAGGTTCATATGGTTGACCCTTTGAAGTTCATCAACCAGCTTCTGCCATCCAGACATTCTTTCGATGTCAAGTTTTACAACATCGACATTTTTCAGCATCGCCTACTTATCAATGGGGACCAAATCCAAGTCAAAACGTACTCCTTTCAGACACCAATTCGGAAATCGGCTCTGGAGTGTGGGAGGACCATCTCCAGCTTGGTACTGTGGCCTATTAATGATTGTCTGGATGTCAGACTCCTTAAGAGCAGGAGAACCAGAAGATGTATTAGGAGGAATAGAAGCGGTAGTCTTTTCCGAGATATTAGATGTATCTTTCTCGCCAAGTCTGATCCGTTTGCTGGAATCATCGGAAGTATGACTCTTCCCCTTGTCATCGTAAGATTTCCTCTTGTAAGGATCGTCGCTTCTGCGGGAAGAGTCACGTCGCTCGTCCCTACTCCCATAGTATTCCTCATCTTCTCTCCGGCGACGCTCTTCATGAGCTCGCCTCTCATGAGCCTTTCTGGCAGCCCTCTCCTCATCAGTTTCCTTCACAGCACCGATATAACTCCTAAAGTCATAAGCCTCACGGCTTCCGTAACGCTGGAATTTGTTGTAGTAAGAGCCGCTTCGCCCCATCAGAGAACCTGAAATTGAAGAAAAAGACCAGTTTTAGAAATCCTCAAGTTGAAGAAGCTAAGTGCATATAAGTGCCAAAATTCTAAGTGTGTGTGATGTGCAAACTACGCGCATCAGACTACAAACCACTTTTGGGTGTAGAAATGGCAATACGTTGTGTGGAAGGCGTTGTGGTTTGTTGCAAAGAAGAAGTTGCTTCGACAACAGGAGGGACCACTTTAGAAACATCATCTTTAAAAAGCTCCTGAGAGGTTATCATGATGTCGCTCAGACTGTCAAAAGTATCATCGCCATGGTGCAGGGGAGAATTCTCTTTTTCAACTTCCACCTCAGCCGTCTTTTCAAGAGTGTGAAGATTTTCCTCCTCTTCAACAACCGGGGCAAGTGCTAACTTACTGGACGGTCCAGCAATGTCGGTAGAAGTAGAACACTTTACCAATGAAGTCTCAGCGGTAAGATCTTGCGGTAAAAGTTCTTTAGCAGGAACAGGGGCATCTGACTCCTCAGCAGGAGAATCAGGGACTTCATGTGGCTGAGTGGAACGGGAAGGATGTAAGAGTCCAAATTCGTGGAGGAACTCATCTCTCAATAGAAATTGAACACTCCTCTCCTCAACCGGCACGGCCATAAGCCTCTCAAAGGTAGTCTTGTGACGAGATTCCCTAGAGGGGGAAGGAAGCGCTGAAACAGTAGAAAAAGAAGTTAACACTTGACAATTTGGACTTCAAAGAATTTAGAAAAACACAGGGAAAAGATAGATAATCGTACTTCCCACTCTCCAAATGGCGTAAAATCCCGGGGGACAACGAACAAAGAAAAACTGGCTCAGAAACCCAGGAACGCTTTCGGGAAGACCAATAATCAGTTTACGATTCCTGGCACTCCTTACAAATGTGATAGAGGGATGGTCTTTGGTCTTTGTGAATGAGCATAGAAAGCAAATTTCTCCAAAACTGGGAAAACGGTCCAGCATTCTCCTAAAAAGCACACACAGTCCCAGCAGGATGGCGTAGCCATTAGGATGAAGTTGAAAAGGGGAGATAGATAATCGAAGGAGAAGTTCTCGGAGACCGTCATTAAACGGGGGAATCGCTCCACTCAAGCACATTTGGCGGTTCACTGCGATAAAGCCGTGGGGCGGCCTGTCAGCAGTGTCATTTACTCCAGGGAGCAAAGCGTCAGATTCAGCGATGCCAAACTGGGTGCATAGTTGACGGAAGACTTTATGACTCAGAGTGGTAGGAATCCTTTCCGGGGGATCATTCAGCGGAGTAGCAATTGGAAAAGCTTCTCCAGCTGATTCCAAGTCTTCTTGATGAGATGCCATTCTACACAATCAGCCGAATGTTCAAAAGTGAAGGTGCACGTTTCCTAAAAGTGTGAAGTGCTGTGCAAAACTAATGAAAATAAGAAAAAAAGCAAATATAACTGGAATTAAACTAACTAACAATCAGTCGATTACGAGATTTCAGAACTTGTTAATGCTCAAGTGCAGTGTTAATGCAGACAAATCAGTTTTAGTTAACCATTACGATTTTGCTTTAATACTTCACTTGAGTTGGTTATTGTGTAGCATTTCACTCATACAGTTCATTTAATTTAATCTTCTCTTTATCAACTAATCTGTCATTCGATGTGGGCAGTCAGTGGCAGTATATTCGTCCCAGTATTCTGTGAATGTTGTGTTAAGCAGGTTATTAGCATTAAAGTCAAGTTATTAAGTCGTTCGGATGGGTTCGCGAGTTACGAGTTAAGAGCTCTCATCCACGACCTAGTCATTCAGATATGCTCACAAGTTAAGTCCTTAAGTGCTAACTCGTCCACGACCTAAGGGCAAGCTACGAGTTAGGTTAAACCATCAGTCTATTAAGGAGTGCTGCATAAGAAAGGTCTCAAGGCAATGAAAAATTGTCAAGTCTTAGGTCGTTACCGACCTACGACCTACTTTAGGTCGTATGTGATTTAGGACTTAGGTCTCAAGATTTCTATTCAGAACGCGAAGGCCTTAAGTCGTTCGTCTTCTCCCCAATACATCAATTCGCTAACTCCTTAACCCGTTAACCCATTAGCTTCTCCTCCAACCAAGACTCTCGTTCCCTCAGCACATTTAATCGTCCCGAAATCACCATAAACCCGGTCTAATGTCATTCCATCTCAAACCACGAATCAATCAAACTGAAATGCTACTGTCCATCGTCTTGTTCTAACCGACTACCCAAAACTAGGACAAGTCGTCTCAAACCCATCAGTAGTCAATTGAAACAAGGATTGCAGAGAATTACGGCATGAGAAAAGGGGGGTCAATGGTGAAAATGGGATTCGTAATTGGGTGATAATCGAGGAATGAATAGCAATCGAATCCACTTACGCAATACGAAATCGAAGATGTCTGGCGGTCGAGTAATTGAGTTTGTCTGAGAAGAACTTGAATGCTTGCAAATGACGGAATGAAACAGGTGAAGGAGAAGAAGGAA
Source organism: Allium fistulosum (assembly GCA_030737815.1). NCBI lineage: Eukaryota > Viridiplantae > Streptophyta > Magnoliopsida > Asparagales > Amaryllidaceae > Allium > Allium fistulosum. Next base: position 1,131,509,583 of record CM060906.1, on the reverse strand, counting down.
CGACCTAAGCTATTTATGCCCTGGGACAGTGAAAGGTGAATCGACACATCCGGCTTACGACTTATACTAAGTCGTTCACGACCTACGACTCATCTTAAGTCGATCGAGATCTAGCACACTCATCAAGAAGCGAGCTAAGGAAATCGAAGCACACGACTTACGACTTAAGACGTATACTTCGAGGGGCAAATGTTAACTCCCTTTTAGCAACGACTTACGAGTTAAAAAGCTTAAAGCCTGTGTACTCAACGACTCATGACTTAGTTGCTAAGAAGGAATCTACGGCTTGAACGACTTACGACCTACCGGGTTAAGCAGCTTGCGACCTAAAGGAACTTCGCGACTTAACTACTCAACGAGTTAAAGTCTCTACGACTCAAAAGGATCTTATAACTCACAAGGTCTGTACGACTCATCAAGCTAAGCCGCCTACGACTTAGGAGCTTTACGACTCATCAAGTTAACTCTTCTACGACTTAAGAGACAGCGACTTAACTTGCCTAGCGACCTAACTATCTGGAAGGCCTTAAGTCGTCTACGACTCATGGTTTGCTATAAGTCGTCTACGACTCATGGTTTGCTATAAGTCGTCTACGACTCATGGTTTGCTATAAGTCGTCTACGACTCATGGTTTGCTATAAGTCGTCTACGACTCATGATTTGCTATAAGTGGCCTACGACTTAAGAGCTTCATGACTCAACGAGACAAGCTTCTTACGACTCATGGAGATTTACGACTCATAAGGTCTTACGACTCATCAGTCTTACGACTCATCAGGTTCAACGAGTCATGGAGATTTACGACTCATGAGGTCTTACGACTCATCAGCCTTACGACTCATCAGGCTTACGACTCATGGAGATTTACGACTCATGAGGTCTTACGACTCATCAGTCTTACGACTCATCAGGCTTACGACTCATGGAGATTTACGACTCATGAGGTCTTACGACTCATCAGTCTTACGACTCATCAAGCTATCAAGCTGGAATCCAAAGCCCTTGCCTGTGCTGCTTTGATCTGATGAGCCGACTACGACTTAGCACTTGTCTTCCAACTGAGCCACAAGATGGACCAAATATGGCGCCCACGAGACATCCTAAGTCGAGTACGAGTTATGACTTACCATGAGTCGGTCACGACTCATGACTTGGCCAAACCGAGAGCTCAGAAATCTGCTCCTATAAATAGGCCCCCACTTCCAACATGAAAAGGACTTTTGGCCATTCATTTCTCCAAGCGCCGTTACGCTGTCAAAGCCTCCTCTCATTCAGCAATCAAAGATCTTCAAGCATTCGAGACACTACAACAATCTTCGAGAAGAGCTCCTTACATCCAACACGGATTCGTCGAGTTTTATCATCAAAGATTGAGCTAGTAGTCAAGAGTGTTTTCACGATCAAGTTGTATTGTATTTTGAAGGATATTGTATCAAATTGTAACCGAATCAGCAATAAAGGACTATAAAGTGGACGTAGGCTCAATTACGGGCCGAACCACTATAAATCTGTTGTTCATTTACTGCTTTTCTGCTATTTTCAGCTTATATTCTGTTCCCGTACCAACGGGTGGTGCTTTCACAATTCTATTACACACACCGGGTGTTAGCGTTCACTTTTTACCGTTAACACTTATCATCCTTCTTAATTGATGTTCAATGACTCTCTCTAAAGCTTCATTGTATGACTCATAAGCTTAATTCCTCTGTAGTTTGTACAACTTTGAATATCTCCTTTATTCTTGAAGATTGAAACTGATATGCTTCTTCTCGACTCATCTGGCATCTTGTTTGATTTGAAAATATTATTGAACAACTTAGTTAGCCAAGCTATCCTTGCATCTCTAAGGCATCTCCATACCTCAATGGGAATGTCATCAGGCCTCAATGCCTTGCCTACTTTCATCCATTTTAGCGCCTCCTTTATCTTGAATCTTGACTTATCCGAACAAATGTCTACCAATGTCATCAAAAGAGTCATCCAGCTCGATCATAGTACTATCATCTTCTTCATTGAATAGCTTATTGAAGTATTTTCTCCATCTATTTTTTATCTTACCGTCTTTCACCAAAAGTCTATCATTCTCATACTTGATGCATTTAACTTGGTTGAAATCTCTCATCTTCCTCTTGCGGAGTTAGCTATCCTATAAACATTTTTTCACCATATTTCGTACTTAGCTTTTGATATAGGTCTTCATACGCCCGATCCCTTGGTTTACTCACCGCTCTCTTTGCGTTCCTCTTTATCGCTTTGTACTTTGCATGTTATTCTCGCTCCTGTGATGGTGCAAGCATTTATAACATTCATTCTTCTCTTTGATAGCCTTTTGCATATCACTGTTCCACCACTATGAATTTTTAGGTTCGCATTTATTTCCTTTTGCATCTCAGTACCCACTTTCCAAATGCGCATTGCCATCTCATCTCACATGTCATTTTCTTCTCCTTCCATACTTCATGCCCCTTCTCCCATCACTATATCCTCAAACACTTGTGAGCCGTCTCCTTTGAGCTTCCACCATTTCGTCCGACTAATCTTGGCTCCTTTATCCTATCGAACACGTATTCGAAGACGAAACTCTGATATCAAAAGCTGACGTTGTAAGAGGACACATTCTCCAGATATGACTCTGCAATCTACACAAGCTCTTTTGTCATCTCTTCTAGTAAGGACAAAGTCAATTTGGCTAGAGTGTTGGCCATTAATGAAAGTAACTAAATATGATTGTCTCTTTCTAAAGAAGGTATGAGCTATCATGAGGTCATAAGCAATAGCGAAATTCAATATTTCTTCTCTTTCTTGGTTACTATCGCCATATCCAAAACCACCATGCACTCTTTCAAACCCCACACTAGTTGTACCAACATGGCATGAAATCTCCTCATATGAAAAGTTTCTCGCTACTACGCACATCTCTAACCATGACATCTAGCTCTTCCTAGAAATTCCTCTTGGTGGCTTCACTTAGGCATCATGTAGGGGCATAGGCACTAATAATGTTCGAAATTATATCACCATCTACCAGCTTGACTAGGATGATCATGTCCCTTTGTCTCCCAACGTCGACCACTCCGTCTTTAAGGTTCTTTTCTATTAAGATGTCTACTCCATTCTTGTTACATTCTTTTCCCATGTACCATAACTTGAAGCCTATGTTCTCCACCTTTTTCGCCTTCTGGCCCGTCCATTTGGTCTCCTAAACACGTAAGATACTTACACGTCTCTTAGTCATAGTATCAACTTCCCTCCTAACTTTCCTTTTAAGGACCCTACATTTCAACTACCTAATTGAATCCTACTTTCATCGACTAACTTCCTTACCACTTGCACCCACCGAGTAAAGTGCGAAGCCCCTTGTTCATTTGTCACTACATTGGGGTGTCAATGTAGCACGCCGCTAAGGGAGTGACGACCTAGCCATTGCATATTTATCACCATACCCAAGCCTCAACATGACACGCCACCAAGGGAGTAGCGACCCATCCCTTACTTCTTTATCACCATACCCAAGCCTCAACATGACATGCCACCAAGGGAGTAGCGACCCATCCCTTACTTATTTATCACCATACCCAAGCTTCGATATTACGCGTCACTAAGAGGGTTAAGCTCCAACAAAATATAATAAGGTTCCATTTCCATAAGAGAGACTATAATTTTTATATTGGCTTGCAAAGCCTATCACAACCCTCCTCCTTTATGCTGGCTAGGGATAGGCTGCATAAAAAACTACATAACCAAAAATTTAATAAAAGAATTAAATTTAAATATAACGAGGGTAAAGTATGAATTTTCATAAACATCCTAATTTGGCTATGAAACATTCACTATTGTCTTAGTAGCAATTTTCTAGATAATTTTCATATATAATTTAAAATCAGAGCTAATATGAGGAAGTTATTAACGTTTTAAATTTTAGAATTTAAAATAATTAAATAAGTAAATTAGGAAACAAATATTTATATATAAGGAAACCCACCGATCAACACCCTAAATTGGATCGATCAACACCTAGAGGTCAACCGCTCCAATCTAAGCGATCAACCGGTCATGCATATTGGGCTAGGGTTTGAGCAAGCCAATGGCCTGGATTCAACAATTGATAATAGTTGTTACTATAAATAGAACACTAATCTAAACCCTACTTCACTAATTAAAAGAAGTACATCCAGATTTTACCTAAATCTCTGTCTCCTTAAAACCAAAATTTCTAAAATAAGAATTTAAAAACAAATTAAAGCAGGAATCAAATGATAGGAAGGAATCAACTGCCTGAAGGAGGGATGGTTCTATGCAAATTAAGAAGGGATAGCTTCGTAGAGGCCAATGTGTTCATGATTAATATGGTGATTTTCATATAATTAATTTTGTTATACCTAATTGACCCATGGTTGTTTAATTTGATGAACTGGGAATTTGCTAATAATTTAATATATAAATCTAATCACTTTCTTTTAAATCGAATTTTCATGAAGATAGACCCATTGAATAAGTATTAATTTAAATTGATTTATTGTTGTGTATGAAATCAAGCATGAAACTAGGATTTTAAGTGTAGATACAAACTAGGGTTTCGTTGTGAAGAAAAAATTGTAATTAAAAGTTACTGTAATCAAATATTAAAATAAATAGTTGGGCACGATGAGGACTAGATTAATTAAAACTTAACTGTAATTAACGAAAAAAATTAAACAAAACAACGACCTAGAATTTCTAAAACTTCGTATTTAAATATCTGAATTATTTAAATATTTTAATCTTGGATTAAATGTTATTAAAATGATTTAATAAGCTTTTTAACCCCCATTAAATCATAACTAATGATGATAAAGTTATTTTAGAAAAATATTTACAAAGATAAATACTTTGAAAAAATATCGATAATGTAACTAAAAATCCTTTTATCGATAAACATCTTTTTTAACCATCAGAAGTTGTTCATATTTTCTACGTACACTTATTCGCTTAGGAATCAAAGAAAATGAAATAAAAATATTTTGCCATTTATGGAAATAAACTTTATGGATGATGTCATGCATGAGGTAAGGGAAGATACTTAGGAAATGAGCATAAATGAAAAGTCTTAAATATTAAGTAAATGATAAAGGAGAAGTGATGTTTGTAATTAACGTCATAAGGGTTTGAGAGGTTTTTGGTATTTTCCCATTACATTCCTAAGCCTATATAAGGAGGGATATACCCTTAGGAAATAATCACAAATAATTCTCAAAGCTTGAGATGAAGAAGGAGGGTTGAAAATAGTGGAAGCGCTTAAGCCCTAATCCATTTATTCCTCTCTAACTTTTTCAAAAGCGAACCAAATCTTCTCAAATCTCTTCTAAACTTTATCTTTAGGCTTAAGAAATCATAGGAGTAATGATTAGCAAGTAAGAAGTGGGAGCAGATGAGAGGAAGAAGGGGATTGAGGGGGGCTGTGAGCATGGAGGAGGAGGAGTGGCTTGGTTTGGAAGTGCTAAAGGTTGGACCTTTAGGCTTGTGGTGATACAAGGAGGTAGTTCTTTGGTTCTTGTGGCCTTATGCTTAGGTTTAGCATTGATCTAAGTGAGTTTTGTCACTATCTCTTAAGTATATATTGTGTATATATATGTTGTGTGCAAAGTATAATAGTTAAAGTGACATTAACTAAGTAAAGTTATAGATTTTGTACCCCTCTTGCTTTTTGAAAGAAAATGATAACTTTATATTGATAACATCTCTTATATTACCCTCTTAAACATGTGGTGTGGCCTTGGCTTGATGTTTTAATGGTTGTTTAACTTATGTGTTAAACTAAAGCAAGTTTGAAACGAGAATAGTTGTTATAAGTGCACTTCAGAATCCCTTATTTTCGGAAATTTTTATAAATAAATAGAAAGATATTCTTTGAGATTTCTTTCCATGGTTTTTAATTACCCTAATGGAAGTACTTACTTCAAAAATTTCAAGTCTCAAATCATTTGTTTAAGTGAATAAAACCAGTCACAAAGATTGTGCTTTTCAATATTGTTTTAACAAGGACCTTTAATAGCATTTACAAACGTTGTAGTAAGTCAAATATTGTTTTAAGTGTTTAAAATGCGATGTTTTGGCTTATTTTTCATGATTTAAATGGTTTTTAAATTATTTTATTTATAAAATATTTTTATGGAAGTTTTTATAAAATGTGTTAGTATGAAAAAAGGATAGAAGTTTAAATATAGTTTTAGTAATTATTTACAAATTTTGAAAGAAAAGTGCGGCAAAATGTAAAACGTGTTATTCAAACTTCTAAAATAGGTGTAATATTTTACATAGATATTTAAAACCTATTTACAAGGTGATTGATTAGCCTTAACACTAAAAGCCGATGAGTAAACTTGTATATTTGTGAGATTCAAGAATGGGTGTCCAAGCAGTGCTTGGAGCAACCAGTGCCTAAACTTACCTGGCTTCGCCCTTGAACAAGGATCAAAATAAGTTGAAATGTCGAAAACGTGTTAATCTTGTTGTTTACTTACTTGTACAAAAAGGCAATTAACTTTGCTTAATGCTAAAAGATGATAGAGTAGGTTTATCTATTTCCGAGAGTTAAAGATTGATGTCGAGTAGGGATGGGGCAATAGAGCTCTAACATACCGGGCTTCTCTCTTGAACGAGGAATAGTTAAGTCGGGAATGTCGAAATTTTGAGTTAAGTATACAAACATTGGTTTGTATAAGCAACTATTTTAATTGGATAATCGATTAGTCGACTATCGAACTTAACTTATTATTAAACTAAGATCTTTAAAGGATGTTTTAAAAATAATACAAGTATGGAATGATTTTGGGTTTATTTTCACAATGTTTTAATAACATTCATCTTTAACCCTTTTTTATTATACTTATAAATTTAAATAGATCATTAAAAGAATGTTTGAAAGTTAAGCATAAGTGAAATGGTTTTGGGGTTTGTAGCGACAATGTTTAAAGTAACATTACTCGTAAATCCTTTGAATGGATTTGTGGAAGTACTTGGATCCTTAAAATGGATATTTTAAAGGAAATTATAAGTAAGGAATCATTTGGAAAAGATAGAAAGAGCAAGGTTTAAAGTAAGAAATCTTGTTTTGTGAATATACTTACCATTAGAGATAAGTATACGAATACCTTTTCAAGTATAAAAAGAGTAAAGGTTTTATGTAAGAAATCTTGTTAATGATTTGTGAATATACTTATAGCATTTGAGATAAGTATACTTTTGAAGTATTGAAAGAGTACAAATGAATAGTAGAAATTGATAAACAATGTTTTATTATATAAAAGAAGTTTTACTAATAAAAGTAGATTTTAATTAATAAAAGATTAATTAAATAAAAAGGGGATTAAAAGTCGCTTTTGTGACTTGATCTTACTCTGTATGACTTGATTGTGCTTTGTATGTTTAAATGTTTATGGAAAACATTTAGTCGTATACTTATCACTAAAAGCCGAAGTAGGCTTGTCAATCTGTGGGAATTAAGATTGATGTTCGTGTAGGGATATGAGCAATGGAGCTCTAACTTACTGACTTCACTCTTGGAGAGATGAAAATATCGAAAACGTGATAAGTATACGAGACCTTGTTTTCATATGCGATCATTCTCATTATCATTGAATGAACAAATTCGTCGATTTGGTCTTGAAGAGACCGGGATCGGTAAGTGTTTAACTTACCGAAAACCACTCCAAGGCTGAGATATGCGTTCTATCTCTTGGAAGTAGATATTATTTGAAATGCTGGAATCTATACGGATATTTGAGATCTGTTTAAGATGCTCGAATACACGTAGTTTTTCTTGATCTATGTAGGATATAGGAATCCATGTGTGATTGTGAGATCTACTAAGATGTTGGAATCATGTGAGCTTCGAGATCTGTTCGATGTGTGGGGATCCAATTTGGGGATTCGTGTCCTGTTCGAGTGATGAAGACTCGTGTGAAAGATGATGAATGTAACCTGGACATCAAAAATGATAGAAGACGGAGTAGGATTCATATCTCGGGTATTGCTAACCCATGACGGGGTATATCAACTCTATATCTAGAGATACTTATCGATTGTTGGCCAAAGGGAGTTGATGATACTTGGTTCCACATGGTTCGAGATCGCTCGTCCGTGCGTGGGCTAGTTGTGTTTACCTTGATGATATATTTTATCTAGAGATGTATGACGCTCGACGGTACTTTCTATCCCTTGTCAGGAGGATAGCCTCGGTTTATTTAGGGATGTCGTCATGGAAAATTCAATATGCGGACGTTATTATCGAATTTAATTGTACTTCTAATATGTTGTTGAATGTAATAAATGTAACCATTCCAGTTATGCTCTAATATTTATATTCTATACCCTAGACATTATCTATTATATCACCTTATGTACCTATTAGATGGTGGTTCTTGTGACGACCCACATTTCAAAAGGTTTAAATTGACAATAATCCACACATGTCCAATTTAAACAATCTGGAATGTAGATAATCAATGAGATTAAATAAGAAAAATAAGAAAAGAAGAAGAAAACAAACACAGAATCTCACAGCGGAACGATAAAATATAATAATCACATAAATAATTCATGAAGCTGTTTACTATAAATTTGACTAAACTTTATACACATTTATTAGAGTTATGTATATATATACATCAGGGATAAATAATCAATACAACAGAATAGCATGATGCAGGGGATAATAATAATAGTAATATACCAACTTCGTCTTCGTCCTCTAGAAACTGATCTTCAATGCACTGGAAAAAAACTCAGGACTGACCCGAGCGTAATGAAATGACAAAACACTCGAGTCAGGACTAAAATACTCTTATGTAAGTCAATCAATATCACAAAATATGAGTGCAGTAACTTAAGAGATGTTACGGGATTTTCCATCTTCTAAGGATCCGTCAAATTATCTATAGGTAATAGCGTACACTATAATAGATAATGTATATCAGTAAAATAAATATCAAAATAGCGTTAAGGCTTTACATTGATCCACCTTAACACATTTTTACAGTTTAAAACCAAAGTCATAGTGGGCCCGTATAGGGATACATATGACAAGGCATATGAGGCAATGCTCAAGGTAGGATTCTACCAGTTTACCATTTCTGGCTGGTCGTAACCCATCCGTGGCCGACCGCTACAATCAATCCAACCGACAAAAGGTGCACCCATCGAATACGAAATCACATTAGTAATACGAGGGATCAACATCGCTAGAGGTAGCTAACCTCAATGGCCAGACATAGGCTCCTATTTTAGTCATTTTAATTATGACACAAGTGTCAAGGCTATTTATCATCGTTCTCTTACGTCATTCCAGTAAACGTCGCCAATTCAACCACTACATTCTGGATATCATCCACCGCGTACACAGTTGCTGAAGTGGTTCCAATATTGACAAAGAGTATGCCAATAAGAGGTCCCGATCTCCTTAACAACCAAACATCGTTTTACACACCGGTTGGTACTTTTACATTTCGAAAACAATTCGTACTTGATATCAAAATATCATATTCGCTTCAAAATCAAATCCATTTCGAAATCATCGTATTTACTCAAAATATAGCATGTCCATTTCGAAATCATCATATTCGCTTCAAAAACCAAATTTTTACTTCAAATGTTAATTCAACTCGATATATCGATTTCACTTCAAAACTTGATTCGAATTATAGTTTTGGTTATAATTCAGTTTAACCTAATTCGCATTTAAATCTAAGATTTAAATATAAACATTCCTCCCTTTGACCGGTTTGAATTTTAGAAAATAGTTTTAAAATAGTTAAATAGTTAAAATAGTTTAATAGAAAATAGTTTGAGTAATAAAATGGTTTATATAGTAAAATAGTTGGAAAAATAAAATAGTTTGCATATTTAAAGAAAATAGATTTGAAATAGTTTACACTAAAATAATTTATTTAAAAATAGTTTCCAAGCCAAACTGATTCAATTCCAAAATGTCCAATTCAAATCAATTTCCATTTCCATTTCGATTTAATCGATTCAATTCTGATTTCAAGTCGAATTTTACTGCGATTCCAATTAATTTAAATTCCAATTCCAAATTAATTTCACTCCCAATTTCAAATTAATTTAAATTCCAATTCCAAATTAATTTCACTTCCAATTTCAAATTAATTTAAAATCCAAATCTTTAAATATAATTCAAATCCGAGCTCAATTTCAAAATATCGTTTTATATCACTTTTTCTTAGCAATATTCAAAGTTCGAATAAAAAGTCCAATCTTTTAAAATAAATCAATTTATGAAATTCACATCATATTTCGATAAGAGGATTGGCTTTTACAAAACTATAAAATTAATTACTTAAGTTTTTTTTTTGGCAAGGCCGACGGGGTTGGATGGACCCCGACCATTTTATTGCAGCACCGAAAGGATTACAACAGAAACTACAGAGAGCTAGGCTTAGAAATTACTTAAGTTTTTATTTACAAATAAAAGACTACTTATGGTCATTTAAAATTTTATTTATCAATACAAGCTCTACTTACTTCTTTTATGTAAAAAAAACAATTTTATTCAGCTCATTAAATCTATAATAAAAGTTATAAATTCAAATTTCCAACTAAAGTTATTTTCCTTTAATTTTAATTAATTGCATTAAATAACTTTTCATGGCGAACTTTAATTTAATTAAAAGACATAAACTCCATTACTAACTTAATTCCATTCATTCATCATAAAAAAAATACAAATTCATTTGTCAAATAAGCTCAAGTTATATAATGCCTAATTTATCCCAATCCAAATTTTAAACAAAAAGCTTTATTACCATAACTTTTAATTAATTATAGTAAATGGTCAAAAGTCATAAATTCAACTTTATCTCTTTTAATCCAATTACTAAACATTACTTAGAATTTACATGATCTATAAAAATATATAAACAATCCCCATAAATTATAATTCTATCTTACTTTATTTCCAACTCTACTATCATGCATTCATACTTGAATTATTGACAATCATACTTCACTTATCCAATAATCTTTTATTTATTTATTCCTCCAAATATATATATATATATAATTATATTTTCCTTTCCAACTCTATTTTAATTTTTGGAATAAAATTCCTATAATTCCAAATTAATCCTCATTATCATTATTTAAATTCATGTTTTAGTTAATTAATTCTTTTCTTGGTATGTCTCAAACCAGGGCTGTTACAGTCTCCTCATTAAGAAAATTGCGTCCTCGCAATTCTTCCTAGAGGAAAATCTAACACATGAGAATATTACTACAAATATTATTACTCTTTACTCATAAATTTTCTAAAGTCATTCATAAATTATCTTCATAAAATTAATATTATTATTCAAGACAAATGTACATATTTATGTTTCATAATCTTAATATATATCATTATAATAGCATTCCACTCAAGTAATATTTGTTAGTCCTTGAGATGATGGTTTTGATGACAACAACCTTAGAATAAGATTATAAAATACTAACATTATAGTTTAGATATATGTATGCAGGATTTAACCATGCAGGTACAAAGAATGAAGACTGTACAGTATAGAGATTCAAGATATCAAGATTGAAGACTCATGAGTATCAAGATTATCAAGATTTCAAGATAAGTATTGAGTCTAGAATTATGTTAAAACTTCATAATAGCACTGAAATCTTCACTCCATTTTTATTTTGGGATGGAACCCATTTCTACCTTTTTAGTGGCTTACAAACCCACGACAAGTAGCTTACAAACCTACGACAAGTGGCTTACAAACCCACGAACATCCTGGTTTTGTACAAGTTCTCGAGTCCTGATGTGATGAGATATTCTACAGGAAGAAGCTTGCAAAACTACTTCAAAATGATTTTCAAAACTACTTCAGAATGATTTTCAAAACCGCTTTTCAAAATGTTTTAGCCTTAAAAATTATCTTTTCAAATGATTTTCAAAAAGATGTTTTAGCCTTAAAATATTCTTTGTTTTTGTTTTTAATAAACTCTTGTTTTAAACTTTGTTTGTTTTAAACTATCTTTTAATTATAATATATTTATACTTAGATTTAAATATAAAATTATAGTTAAATTTTATATATATTATTCTCTATATTTATCTATGTATTTTATCTATAGTCAAGTATATTTATAAAGTTTAAATAGTTTTTAATATAAGATAAAGGTTATTTTCAAAGAAAATCAAATCTTTAAAAAATGCTTCGGGATGTCGACATGCCCTAGTACCCCATGTCGACATAGTGACAGTTAGATTCAAAAATTTGAATTTCAAAAGAAGTGTCTATTTGCCACAACCTTTCACGAATGGACATGGCTGTTGTTCTTCTATAAATAGGGGTTAGTTTCAACGAATTTGAATATAGATTTTTTGGTTTTTCACTTCTCTTCTTCTTCCACATTTCTTTATACATATTCTTACCATTACTCTACCGAAATCAACATTGAATCTAACTAGATAATCTCTGTTTGATTCTCTGTCACTATCTCATCAAGATCCTCAGTGTTATTCAGAGTTATAGGCTTTCTTTGTAATCAATAGAGTAAAAGGTGTGATTGTAGCCTTGGAAATCAATCAAGTGAGAAAAGGTGTGATTGTAGCCTTGAGAAATCAATTGGGTGAACTTGTTGCCCGAAAATCAAGTATCTCTACCCAGAGGATTGTGATTCTGGAGGGTGTACCTCATGGCCTTGAAATTGAGGGTTGTAATTGTTGAATTGCTTTTGAAAGGAAATCCGTACTTAGTTGTGCGGGACTGGATGTAGGGTAACTCCGAACCAGTATAAAATCCGGTGTGTTCTTTCCTTTATTGCATTTACTTTATTTCTGCATCTGTGTTTGATTCTGTGATTATATCTGTGTCTGAATATTGCATACATTTATGTACAAATCAACAATAACTCAAAAAGATTTAGTAATTTCTTATAAACATTATTCACCCCCCCTCTAGTGTTCATTCTAGCTTTAAGATCCATATTTCGCATTCCTCACATTTGGTATCAGAGCAAGGTTTTCAAAAGTTTCATAATCTGAATTTTGAAAAGTTTTCTAACTGGCTACCAACACTGGTACTGTTTCTAACACTAGTTAATTTGTAGAAGGTCAGTCTACTGTCAGACCACCACTTTTTAATGGCAGTAACTATGCATATTGGGCATGTAGGATGAATATATTTACAATCTGTAGGATTAGACACTTGGAATATCACACAGAATGAATATTCTGAACCCACAACTGACTTTGCACAATGGACCACTGAGCAAAAGGCTGTTGCACAAAATAATTCTAAAGCAATGAATATTTTGTTTTGTTCACTTGATAGGAATTAATTTAATAGAGTGTCAGTTTGTAAGTCTGCATATGAAATCCGGAAAACTTTGCAAGTGACTCATGAAGGAACAAGCAAAGTTAAACAGACCAAAATTTCCATGCTCACAAATCAGTTTCAGTTATTTAAAATGAATACTAATGAGTCTATTTCAAATATGTATAGTCGATTTCAGGATATTGTGCATTCTTTAATATCCTTGGGAAAGGAATTTTCGGAAGAAGATCAAGTCAGAATTTTTTTAAATTCTCTCACTCCAGAATGGGATCAAAAGACACTTGCAATTGAAGAGGCAAATGACATCAGTACCTTAAAGATAGAAGAATTGATTGGAAATCTAATGTCGTTTGAAGTCCAAATGATCGGGAGAAGAGAAAGCAAAACATATGAAAAGAAATCAATGGCATTCAATGCATTAAACGACGGATCAGACTCAAACAGTGATAATGATGAAGAGATAGCATTTATGACCAGGAATTTTCGGAAATTCCTGAAATATAGAAAGATGAATAATCTCAAGAGAAACAACTACAAGAATTCTGGAAATCAGAATGCAGTGCCAAACAATGTCAAATGTTTCAACTGTGATGAACCAGGCCATATGAAAAGAGACTGTCCATATCTAGATAGGCAGAATCCTCCTATAAACAATGATTCAGTAAAGAAACGGAAGCGTGCATTTACTGCTACTCTAGATGACTCAGACTCGTCCTCAAGCGATGATGATCAGAAGACAGATAATTCAAATTTGTGTTTCACGGCAGTTCACGACTTCAACGAATTCTAGGAAACAGACTCAGAAAAAGGTACACATTTACAATACAATTGATTGAAATTGCATGCTTAGAATTAGATGATTGATTGATTTTGAATTGGTGTGTTGATTGAATTTTAAATTTATTTATTATTATTTTATTATTATTATAATTTTATTTTATTTTTTTATTTTTTTTAATAATATAATAATATTTTCTGGAATATATTGTAATTCTAATAATATTCCAGATATATATATATATAGACATTAAAATAATAAGTATATATATATTAGAATACTTAGGAAAAATAAATCATAGAAATTCACAGGCATATGTCGACATGGTCCCTACCCTGATGTCGACATAGGTACCAGAATTTGAAATTCAAAATTTGAATTCAAATGGTTGAATTTCTCTCCACCTTTTCACTTCATTCAATACTCTAAAAAGGCATCTTTTGACCAGAGAACATGTCTTTTAAAAATCTATTTATTCACTATCTTTTATCACAACTTTTCACTTTCATTTTCAAATTCAAACTCTCTCTTCAAAACTTCAAGCTCTCTACTCTCTACTTTAATGGCTTCTTCAAGCAACCCCTCCACCATGAGACTTTCCAGAAACTTGAAAGAGCAACTCCTCAATAATCCGGAGGCCATAAAAGCATACATCAATTATGCTAATTATGGAAAAGTCCATCCCGGAAAATTTGCTATTTTTCAAGATTTTGCTTCTTATGAAATTGATACTCTTTTTGCAAACAATCAAATTCTTAGTCTTGTTGATTCTTCTCAAAATGATTTTGTTTGTTACCCAAATCTTATTAAAATTTTCTATGCAAATCTCAATCGAGAATTTTATGAAGGAAATGATAATGAAATTTGGAGTAGTGTCAAAGTCACTAAAATTGTTTTGAATTGTGATCTTTTGGGTACCATTCTCAATTGAAAAAGCACGAAAATGGATCTTTCTTGTTTTCAAATCGATGAACATGGTCGTGAGACATTTCATCATATTTTTGAAGGAGATGAAAACTTTGAATTAAAAACCGAAACTTTCGTCCTAAAGCAAGAATTGTCAATCTTCTTTTACAACATACTTTAACCCCAAGATCGGGAATTTTAACAATCCTACCTCAAAAGTTTGCAAAGCTCTTTTTGCTATTTTCGAAAATTATGATTTCAATTGGGCGTAAGTTATTTTGGATGAACTTCGTCCTAAAAATTTTGAAATGGGAGAAAACATTTTATATCATGGAATTTACCTTACTCGGATTTTCAACTATTTTGGAGTAAATTTCAAAGGAGAAGAATTTATTTCAAGAAAAGTTTTTAATATTTCAAACATTTCTCTCATGAAAATCTCATATGTTTTTCAACCTTATGAGAGTCTTGCCGAAAAAGAAGAGCATTTGGCTCATGAAGAAATGGAAGAGGAAGAGGAAGAAGAAGAAGGGGATGAAATGGAAATAGAAGAAGAAGAAGAAGGTGAGACATCCCTAGAAAGTATTGATTATCCCTCCAATCCTACCAACAAAACCCTTCTCAAAAACCAAAAGATTATTGTTGAGAATCAACAGGTTCTTAAAAGATCCGTTAGTAAGAAGTTGGACAAAATATCATCCAAGATGAACAAGTTTTTCTCCAAAGTCAGCAAGAAACTTGGATTATCTTCATGTTCATCATCCTCTAACTAGTTCTATATTTTCATATCATGTCAAATTAGCTTAAGTTTGTTTTAATTTGAGTGTTTATGTAGTTGTTTATGATTAATCATTGTATCACTCTTCTATGCAATGAAATTGAATTTCTTTTCTGTTATCTAGCTTATCTTATCTCTTGAATAAATGTTAGTATATTATATATATATACACAATCATTCACAAAATCAAAATTACCATCAAATTTCACTGCCTCATGTCGACATATCCTCTATGATCATGTCGACATGTACTGGTCAGAAATGACACTTCATTTTGAATTTGAAATTTGAATAATTACCATATGTCTATTCATTTCAAACGAATTTCTACACATATATATACCCATTTCTTCCAGAATTCATTACTGAAAATTATTTCTTATCTATTCTATCTCTCATTCTTCTCACAATTTCAAAAATGGCTAATCCAATTCATAACTTATCCGAGAATCTTGAAGAAACTCTTAATTCATTCAAGAATATTCTCTCGTTCATTCTTCGTAACCAGCGACACTTAGAATTGAGTCAAATGCAGATGATCAAGGAGCAAGAAAGGCAATTCGATGGATGATTTCTTCCCTGCACAAGGATGATAACGAAGCACATCCTCCTGTCTCTCTCACAAATGACAATGAAAATTGGGATGCCATCAAAGCAGACCCTATTTTCGGAGAAGAAGGATGGGTGGAAGTTCCTCGTAACGTTTAATTTGATTGCTTTATTTAATTTGATTACTTTGTTTGAATTTATTGCTTTGATTGAAATTGTTTGTTTTTGATTGATTTGATTGACACTTGGTGTGGATTGATGAATGTATAAATATACATAGATATATTTATAATCGTTGATTGAATATCATGTCTATAAGTATAGTTATTTCTTAATATACTCTATTATATAGTTTATTAATGTAGGTACTTGAGTACAAGAATGAGGGGGAGTTATATAGTTTAGAGTTTGTTTGTTTTTGTTGATGACAAAGGGGGAGAAATATAAAATAGGGTAGTTAGGCATAGATTAAGGGGAGTTATTAGATTTAGGGGGAGTTATTAGGATAGAAGTAATATTTTATAAACAAAGGTTGTCATCATCAAAAAGGGGGAGATTGTTAGTCCTTGAGATGATGGTTGTGATGACAACAACCTTAGAATAAGATTATAAAATACTAACATTATAGTTTAGATATATGTATATGCAGGATTTAACCATGCAGGTACAACGAATGAAGACCGCACAGTATAGAGATTCAAGATTGAAGACTCATGAGTATCAAGATTATCAAGATTTCAAGATTTCAAGATAAGTATTGAGTCTAGAATTATGTTAAAACTTCATAATAGCACTGAAATCTTCACTCCATTTTTATTTTGGGATGGAACCCATTTCTACCTTTTTAGTGGCTTACAAACCCACGACAAGTAGCTTACAAACCTACGACAAGTAGCTTACAAACCTACGACAAGTGGCTTACAAACCCACGAACATCCTGGTTTTGTACAAGTTCTCGAGTCCTGATGTGATGAGATATTCTACAGGAAGAAGCTTGCAAAACTACTTCAAAATGATTTTCAAAACTACTTCAGAATGATTTTCAAAACCGCTTTTCAAAATGTTTTAGCCTTAAAAATTATCTTTTCAAATGATTTTCAAAAAGATGTTTTAGCCTTAAAATATTCTTTGTTTTTGTTTTTAATAAACTCTTGTTTTAAACTTCGTTTGTTTTAAACTATCTTTTAATTATAATATATTTATACTTAGATTTAAATATAAAATTATAGCTAAATTATATATATATTATTCTTTATATTTATCTATGTATTTTATCTATAGTCAAGTATATTTATAAAGTTTAAATAGTTTTTAATATAAGATAAAGGTTATTTTCAAAGAAAATCAAACCTTCAAAAAATGCTTTGGGATGTCGACATGCCCTAGTACCCCATGTCGACATAGTGACAGTTAGATTCAAAAATTTGAATTTCAAATGAAGTGTCTATTCGCCATAACCTTTCACGAATGGACATGGCTGTTGTTCTTCTATAAATAGGGGTTAGTTTCAACGAATTTGAATATAGATTTTTTGGTTTTTCACTTCCCTTCTTCTTCCACATTTCTTTATACATATTCTTACCATTACTCTGCCAAAATCAACATTGAATCTAACTAGATAATCTCTGGTTTGATTCTCTGTCACTATTTCATCAAGATCCTCAGTGTTATTCAGAGTTATAGGCTTTCTTTGTAATCATTAAAGTAAAAGGTGTGATTGTAGCCTTGGAAATCAATCAAGTGAGAAAAGGTGTGATTGTAGCCTTGAGAAATCAATTGGGTGAACTTGTTGCCCGGAAATCAAGTATCTCTACCTAGAGGATTGTGATTCTGGAGGATGTACCTTGTGGCCTTGAAATCGAGGGTTGTAATTGTTGAATTGCTTTTGAAATGAAATCTGTACTTAGTTGTGTGGGACTGGATGTAGGGTAACTCCGAACCAGTATAAAATCCGGTGTGTTCTTTCCTTTACTGCATTTACTTTATTTCTGCATCTGTGTTTGATTCTGTGATTATATCTGTGTCTGAATATTGCATACATTTGTGTACAAATCAACAATAACTCAAAAAGATTTAGTAATTTCTTATAAACACTATTCACCCCCCTCTAGTGTTCATTCTAGCCTTAAGATCCATATTCCGCATTCCTCACAATATTAACTTTAAAATTTATTTTCTCCTTAATTTCCATACTACCAAAATATTATTTCTCAAAACATGATTTATTATTCAAAAGTTTTTTTCCAGTTGCCTCGTTCAAATATTTAGGAATTCCCATCGCCGATGGTAGTCAGACGTCTCGACCAAAATTCTTAAATCACTCAACGGGAAATTCAACACACATATTTACATAGATAAATTTATTAAGAACTCCTCTAACTATTTATTATAACTACAAGTGAATTCCCCATAATAGTATATACTTGTCCCAAAGGAATATTTTTGTTATATTTTCCCAATTAAATGGGTACATTAGCTAAAATACTGTTGGTAAAAAATTTCGGCTTCATCACACTTGACTTGACCGTGAGGCAGATTTACGGCTAGTCGTCCTTACAGTTAGGTTTCAATGAACTTAAGCTTAGTTAAATTCACATTTAGGAAGCGACCGTGTTGTTGAATGCTTACACAATCGAGTAATCGCACTTCAACCGTTCGTTGAAATGTCAAGATGGACTAGTAAACAAAAATGCGATTGAAAGTAAACTGCAGAAATGTAAAGACGCAGAGATTTTTTACGTGGTTCATATTGTTGTTAATACTATATCTATGGGGTAATCCACTATACTTGACTATTTTTGTACAAGATATTTTAGTGGCCCTGAGGCATATAATATTTAATTTTAGAAAGGAGAAGAAGTTCCTAGAAAGAAGATCTCCTTCTTTGTCCTTATCCCTTTCCTTTTATAGTATGAAAAGTGCATTGTTGATGGTTGTAATCGTCATATGCATTCCCTCAATTTTCGCACTTGGATTTTGCCACATGTCTCTTATCCATGACACTTGCACTTTGTGCCTGGATTAATGACGGGTTTTCGACGGGAAATACGAATACCAGTGGGACATTGGAATTTTGAAGTGAGATGCCTGAAAAGGTAGGTGGGAAGCCCAAATCTCCGTGGGTCAGTTTCCTTTCTCTTGAAATAGGAAGCTTCTCTAAGATGAATGGTAGGAAACTGCCCTAAAGCTTTATTATATTGCTAACATGCGAGAATAATTGTAGGGGTGGATGTTATCTGGTGTTCGGACCATACTTCCCCACTGCTTCTTTTACTCTCTTTGCTCAATTTGTTACTATGTCCGATCAGAATGGAGTAGCTCTTCCCATTCTGTACTGAAAGCTGGTTAGACAAGTTTGAAACATATTTGCTATTTGAATTGTTTCCTTGATAGTGGCTATTGAGAGATTGGGTGAGGGAGAACTTCACATATGTCGTTTGCCTGTAACGTAGAGTCTGTATGGAAGCATATCTTAGGTGACCTTGTACACAGCTCCAGTGGAGTGCCTGTGGCTCTGTATGGTGCTATCTAGGTTGTCTTCTGTGTATGCTTATGCAGATCTTTCCATGTAGACGTTTGACAACATGTTAGCAAAGTTAACTTAGAATCTCATGCGTTAGTCTTTATGTCTTGGCCACGTACTCTAGTTTGGCTTGTTTCTGGAGATAGCCAACGTATTCTGCTTTATTTTCCTAATGCGTGCAGTACTTGCGTTTCATAGCCTTGATTTTATTGAAGAGGGATTAGGTCTGGTTTGATTGTATGATCCTAAAGTCGTTCTTTGCCCAGTCATGTTGTCATGGGGATAACCTTCTCAATTTTAAATATTACCTATTTCTTTTTATTGTGATTTGTGGTAAGAATGGGTGTAATACTTACCCCCCAAGTCTACGATGACTATAGATCAGGGTTGACTTGTTGCGTTATGCACCCGGTCTGTATCTCCACTCAGTCTTGTCTAATCTATCTTTTTGATGCTGGCAAAAAGTCTTTTTAGCTACTTGTACATTTAATGCTCTAGTACGCGTGTCAGTATCTTACCGACCATTTTTTAACAACAATTCAATCTGCCTTTTCGTTTTTCTATGCGAATTTCCATAAGTCTTTTATTTTCATTATCTCTGCAATGAATTTGCATTTTACCTAATATATGATCATTTCAATCGTGAGGCTGCAACTCAAACTCAGGTGTTTGGTTTTTTCTTCATCTTCACTAAATTTTCCTCCATTTTCATGCTTGCGATGAATTGGATTAGCTTTCAAACTTAGGGGTAATTTTGCAGATTGAACGTAGGATAAGCTATTTTAACTCTTGCTCAATCTTGTTTAGGATTTTTGCATACTTCTTCCTCTTTGTTTCCCCTTCTGAAATTACTTGTTTGGAGAATGCCATTGGTGTCCTTGAACAATTTGGATTCCATGGGTATGCACCTAGGATTCCGGAATCTCATGAATGAATTGATACTCTGTTGGAAGGTTACATCACCATTACTCCTGGCATATTTGGTGCAGGTCATTTCTTCCAATGCATTCAGTAATCTGTAAATGGCTTGCTACCCTGAGTGTCGCTCCAGTTCAACCTGCCCTCAACTCTAATACCTTTGCTTTGCCACCTTTATCCATTATGCTGAAAAGGGAATAAGGGTTTCTTTTATATTCAGGCTAAAGGTTCATTTCTGATTGGCGTCTTCAGTAGGATCAAATGTGGATCACATTTTATTTCTTTATTCCAAATTAAGATGGATTCCCATCATTTTTCAACATTATTCCATTCACACCATCTCTTCAGAGGCCAATAAGCAGTATTATGAGTCTCATAGGCGGAGGATTTAAGGGATTGTCAGTGGATGTTAGGACAATATTAGAATTGTTTGTTAACTTGAAGTTGAAAGCTCATAGTTTGCTACATCCTTACCATGTATATTCGAGGAGCAGATTTAAGTCCACTCCTTCCCCGTCTAAGATTAGGGGTATAAGTATCCTACAACAATGTCTAGGGTTTCCATACTGTGATTTTGACTTTGTTATCTTTCTTCTTGTAGATAATATGGATAAGAAAGCTATTGCTTCACTTTGCAATACCTTGGAACTGTAGAGGGAGGAAGAGAAAAAGAGCTTCGAAGAGGCTACATGGCAGGTCTGGTGATTCTCTTTCTCGTTTCAAGAAATTGGATAGTTCTTCCTTGTCTGACATTCCATTCTCTTCCGATGCAGGAGCTCTTCCTTCTCTAGTTCCTATACCTTTTGTGCCGATTAGTTCTTCTTCTCGGGGTGAATTAGCCCCCGATGTTGGTGGCTTTGTTGCATTCGAAGATAACGTTCTTGCTTTGATGTGAAAGGTTAGGAGTTCAGCGTAGGGCCCTATTGTTATTTCTGACTTAGCTTCTAAGATGTCTTCCGTTGCATTCAGTCAAAATTTGGGAAGCTCTGGTCTTATGTACGTGATCATGTTGTCCTTTCATTTTCTTCTTTGCATTGCACTGGTTTTTTACTCATATTGTTTTATGTTTTCCATTTTTGCAGTCTGGGGCCGTAATGATGAAGGCATGTGAACCCACTACAACAAAACAGGTTTTTTTACAACGGGCAATGCCCGTTGTAATATGTGTTCCACAACGGGCAACGGACCGTTGTAATAGGCGATGTTGTAATAGGTCACCCATATTTTACAACGGGCAGTTATTGTTGTAAAGACCGTTGTAGTAAACTTTTTTACAACGGTCGCCGACCGTTGTAATAGACTGTAATACAAGCTTCTTTGCCCGTTGCAAAATACTATCATACAAGATGGATAACATGTTTTACAACATTCCCTGACCGTTGTAAAAAACATTTTGACAACGGTTTTCGACCGTTGTAATAGAGTATAATACAACGCGCTTTGACCGTTGCAGAAAAAATGTAAATTTTAAAAAAAATTACAACAACGTATAGGTAGTACATCCATACAAATAATGAATAATTTAACAGTAATAAATATTACGCACAAACAACCAAAATCACATGCGAAAAGACTAAAAGATAGTCATAAAACTCCAACACTCCAAAAAGTCAGATAAGTTTACCTCCCAAATTCATAAAGCATTAATACATAACAGTCGGCTATAAATATCAAGTTCTAAGTACAATCATACTAGACTAAGGATATAAAGTCTTTGTGCCACGCGACGGTTGATCCAACGGCCTCTTTAATAGTGGACATCTCTGAATTTGGCCTAAATAAAAAAGCTTCTGGTTCCACCGCTACATCCACCTATACTTTCCAAGCTTCTGCTCCAAGCTTTACAAAATGTACCGACGCATCAGGATCAGTGCTTGCTATTGTCCCCTCTGCAACTACGTTCTTCTCCCAACTCAATAGCCTGCACTTTTTTTCATCAAACCATCCACAATAACTCGTTCTTGCTGATCTTGAACCTGCTGCGTATTGTTGCTATCGTGGTGTGACTGCAAGAAAAAAAATTGACTTTAGTGAATATGATAATCATGATCAGGTGAAGTTACCATTAAAAAATCACTGGCAAAGTTACCATCTCGGAAGTCAACACCTACCAGTAAACCTAAAGCAAAGCCCAAAAACGTTTCAAGCCATGAATAAAAGATGGATAAATCAAAAGAAGAAAACAGTAAACTTAAAAGAGTTCCGAACAATGTACCCAAGCTGAACAGTGCACCCAAACTGAAAAATGTGAACACACTTACAAATAGATTTGCATTAAGGTTTTAATATGGACCTGTATATCTAACATTGTTATTTTCCCTTTCGTTGTGTGTTTGGTTTAATTTATCGTCTTCTCTCTTTGATCAATTTTTTTGTACATGTTGTAGAGTAAATATGGGTACTGCAGTAGTGAGAAACAAATACTAAGCTGTATGTCTAACTAAATAACCACTAACTGTACACATAAGTGGATCAAATACAGACTGCAACTGGAATGTAACAGTAGGAAGATAATTGTTAGATAGGGATATACTGAATTGCCGTACGTGAGCATGGAATTATGGATTTCTCAAGCTTCTTTCTTCTATTTCTTTTCCAAATATTTGACTGTAGTTGAGCCATAACTAACTATGGATTCTTCGACATTCAGTGAGTAGAAGTTACAGTCAATTTTAGATGAAAACTAATTTATATATTGCAAACTTAATTTATTGGCTTGTAAAACCATGTCAAAACTAAGTTGGGCAAACGAGATTTTTTTTGTACATATAAATATAACTTTTATATTTCAATAACTGCAGGGAGAGGTGAATCTAATGTTTCAAATTTTAGTCGAATTGGTTTAAAATATCCGACCATAGCTTTAGTTATGCAGTGGTAGTACCGATACTTGGATGATAACCCGATTTCTTAGCCCCTTCCTTAGAGGTAGTGGCACGTTGCCAGTGTTAATTTTGTCGGTGGTTGTACCGTGTTCATCATACTAGATTAAAAAAATTATGGTACAATATTAAATTAAATGAAATATAAATGGTGTAAACTGTAAATCTATTGGCAGAACCTGATTAAATTATGTTTTTCCTTTACATTCAGTAATACTTGGCGTGCTTTGAGTGTTTGTAGTTGAAGCATTTCCCCAAATTGTATTGTAGTGTGATGGGGGACTGATTTGTAACTAGTATTTTCATAGCATTAGTAAAATGGTATATGTATATGTATATTGAACCATAATATATATAGTTTGACACGTTCTATGTGTATACAAAGTTCTAGAAAGTTGTAATAGGAAAATATTTCAC
Source organism: Allium fistulosum (assembly GCA_030737815.1). Taxonomy (NCBI): domain Eukaryota; kingdom Viridiplantae; phylum Streptophyta; class Magnoliopsida; order Asparagales; family Amaryllidaceae; genus Allium; species Allium fistulosum. The sequence continues at coordinate 1,131,485,506 of CM060906.1, read as the reverse complement.
ATAGTTATGCAAGCTGAAAGTATAAACAACACATGAACTAAAGGCATTTGTCAAATACAAAATTGAAAATAAAGCTTAGTTCAAGTCGAATTACAAACTTATATAATTGATGTACAAATATATGAAGGAGGATTACATACAAAGCAAAAATAAAGATATTGATTGGTGGTTGATTGCTAATAAAGGAGGGATATCAAGCTATAATTTCTTATTGAGATTGATTATTCGATCAGAAAAAAGTACTATGTGAAATCTTCGATTTCTTTCTTTTTCTCTATTCCATACGTAATGCTAATAAAGGAGGGATATCAAGCTATGAAGTCACAGTTAATGCAAAAATAGCTAATTGGAAAGTAATAGTCATATTTTTAATCATTCAAGTTACCAGCACGAGTGGGGATAGAATTGCTCGACTTATGAAATGAATTTTGTTCAAATCTCCACACCAAAATCAAGAACATCATTATTCTAATGTGCGAAGACTTTTTTTTTTGCTCTATTCGGGTTGACGAGCACCTTAAGACACACGTCGGACGCATCAAGTTGGGGCCTACACAAAACGAACATTTAACTGAACAGTTAGAAGAGAATGATTGGCTTTCGACGCATCATATGCCACCTTATTTTCCCAACAGTCGACCATACCCCCGCTTTATATTCTTCTTTCCCCTTCGTCATCTTCATCACCATACCTTCAATTAGAAAATTCATCCATTTTTTGTCGAATCTACATCATTTTTTGATATCATATTTCCAAAGAAAACATTAGTGGTATGTCGTACTATGGGATAAATTTGATCAAAACTTGCGGTTTTGGAAATAATATTGTGCTAAAGGATTCAGACAACAAGTTTGGCCTTAATCCTTTATATTTTACGGTCTCCAACTTCCAGTATTAGAGTGAAAAATTGATGCATTACCTGCTTATCTTCTAATTTCACATCATCTAAATCATGCGTATCTTCTAATTTCATATTATCTAAATCAATACCACTAGTAGAAATTGACAGTCACTTCTAAAATTTTATCATTCAAGTGAATTTGTTGGCTTTAACTTACGAATAAATATCGAAATCTCTACAAATATCAACCCCGACATTAGCATAAAACAGAAAAACACACTTAGGGTAGACATCTTTCTGGAAACCCTCTTCGTCTAAGATATTCAACAAACTATTGCTTCAAATAAATCAGATAGATGATATGATTCATAATCAGAAAACTTTACCAGTCTTCCAGAAATCACTATAAGATTCATCATTGTAGTGTAGTCAGACATCGCCTTTGAGTCGTTGTTAAGCCATGCCTTAATTTGTGGAGTGAGGAGTGAACTTTGAGATGACGATTCAGGGGTTATTCTTTTCTTTGGGGCCATTGTCGAGGAGTTAGAGCGTGGTAGACCGGTCTCAGTTGCGAATCACTTGAATTTCCAAATCGAAAACCCTAAAATCGAAAATTAGTTACAATGGTGTTTTTATCTCAATAAAAATTCGAGTCTGGGGAGAGAGCTAGCTAGCTTCAGCCCTAATCACGTTGTCCATAAACACGTGACAAACCACGTGAGAATTTGCAGTACGTTTATTACAACGGCCATATAGAGAGTGTTGTAAAATATACATCTATTACAACGGGCAGAAGCTGACCATTGTAATATCGCTCTATTACAACGGGCAAATAACGCAAGTTGTAAAAAAGGCGTTGGACAGAGCATCTATTACAACGGTTCTAAAACGACCGTTGTAATATCTGTCTATTACAACGGGCAATATATTCCCGTTGTAAAAAAGACGTTATAATAGAGTATTTTTGTTGTAGTGATCGTGGATTATGTAGGCCTTGATTTCGGGTCGGATGGGTAAGCTTGAAGCCGACCTTGCCTCGGCCGGTACTGCATTGGCTTCTATTGAGGTCAAGGTAGAGGAAGAGGCCAGAATGCTTCGTGGGAAGGTTGACAAGGCTAAAAGGGAAGTTAAGGCCTTTGAGGATGCTTAAGCCCCAAAGGAGCATAGCTAAAGGAACAGGGTGAAGCTCCGGCCAGGTTTAAAAAGGAGTTAGAGAAATCCGAGGAATAACTCAACAACATCACCTCGGATGTGGCCTATAGCTTTATGCTTCGGCTAGACGTCGCAAGCATAATGTGGAAGTCAGGCCTAACTTTGTGAAAGATGAATATGTGGCAGATTCGACCTTCACATATTGCCAGACCAAGTGGAATGTAGAGGAGGTTGTAAGAGAGGTTATTGATTCAGGTTGTTTTGAGCATATTTCCCAGGAATAGAGGGAGACAGCTGTTGCAGACCAATGAACCTACAATCTGAAGAGTAAAACCAACTTGCAAATAAGGTTAATTCACCTTCTTTGGTAGATTTAGATGCTTAATCCCGGACACCCTTTTATATTTTGTTGTACTTAAACTCACGAAGCTTATTTCATTCTCTGTAATGTGACGTGGTGTTTTTTTGTTTTGAATGATTGTCTCTTTATTGTTTTGTTTAGTATCCTGAAGTGAACATGTTCATAAAGCTATTGGAGGAGATTGAGGCTTGGCTCGAGAAGTATACATTAGATCGTCTTAGGTTAAGTACAGTAGCCATGGTTAGGCATGAAAGAAATTAAATCGAACATGCACGGAACTTAGGAATGATATTGCAAAGTTATTAGTCTAAATAGATCAAGTAGTTCGAGAAAAGGAGGCTCTTAGTGCTTTTGTTTTGCATCGATGGCGTCATATGTTAGAGAGTGGTTCTTTTCCACCTGATAGCCCTGATCTAGATTGGTTTAGGCTTAAGTTTAGAGCCTTGATTGATGAATAATTTCCCTATGTCTTTGTGAATTTTTATGTAATTTTCAATCATGTAGTTAAGTAAATGTGATGTAATAATCATTTTAATATTGTGACTTGGTTCGTTATGTTTTGATTACGTAACTAAGTTTTATTTCAATTATAGTTTGAATCGGTTCCTTGAGCTCTATTCAGCACTAATTGTACCTGTTACTAGGATGCTTCTGCCTCCACTGTTATTTCAACCTGGAAGGATTCTGATGTGGTTGAGGCGGATGATGCTCCTGAAGATGATGTTGCTCAACTCAGGTATGATGTTGAGAATCTCGAAACAGAGCTAAAGTATAACTACGAAGAGCTTGCAAAGGCCCAAGTGCGCTAGAGCATCAATATGATTACAATAAGAGATTACACACATGGTCTGGAGATGTAAAGTCAAAGCTGGATGGGATAAATAAGACTATAAAGATAGGAGAAGAACTTTACGGTATTATTTACAGGGAAGAAATGTCAAATAAAAGAAACAAGTAGAGGACATGTCGGCTGAGATTGCCACAAGATGGAGTCTGCTGAGCATAGAAGGTTGATTGAAGTGTCTCAATCAAACATTGCTTCTATTCCTCCGATGAGTTCTAAATTTTCTTTTCTTCATGGTGACGGTTGGAAAGTTATTGCTAGGAGATTGTTTGGTGATTTCTCAAAGGATAATAGGAAGATGAGGGCTTAACTAATACAGATCTTAAACGACATTAGAAGAAGGGCGGCATTAGGTGTTCAAGCTTGAAAGTGTGTTGTTGTCATTTAGAGATAGGGTCGCTTCTTACTCGGATAAGCTTGAACAAGAGAAAGCTAAGAATAAGAAGGTTGAAGTGTTTTTGCAACATTTCAAGATGTTTGGAATTTTTCCACCCTTCGCTAGACCAAAATTTTCTGAGTGATTAGGATGACTTTATGGTAGCAGCTAATCTAGGTGAGGACCCCTGGGTGGAGCTCATTATGACCTCCAATGATCTATCGCTCAAACCTCATGTGATAGTATCATGACTTCGACATTAGGAAAACACCTTTGTAACTTTTAACTTGACGAACGAGGGAACGCTTTTTTTGTAATATGACAATGTTTTTTTACGACACATAAGTTTGTTAGCTAATCTTCATATACAAAAACTATGAGTCTTTTAGTAATTATCCTTTGTATATTTTTATTGTTATTTAATTGCAAGCTTATTCGACCTTTTCTGGTTAACTTATTTTACTTAGGATTAAGAGGTAGATGCTTTAAAAAAGAAATTAGACTCTTCTCAGCTTAGAATACGAGGGCTGGAAGTTTTATTACAGAATGCTAAGAGCATTTATATAGCCGTGTATCCGGATTTGATCAAAAAGCTAAGAGGAAAGATTGTGGGGATGGATAAGGAGATGGTGTTTCGTATGAGTACAGAGAAGAATTCTTCAGCGATTCCTCCTTCACGTGTCCCTCTTAGGTTGGATGCAGTCCTTATGTTTCCATCTGGTGCTGACCCAACTGAGATAATTAGGTGGCATAATGGTGTGAAGACTCATTATGAAGCCAAGGTTAAAGAATTGGAAAATTACTTTAAGGAAGAGTTAGGGACGCCCTATACTCGAGCTTTCCTGTTCTTATTCAGTGAGGATAAATTTTTTGGTCCCTTTTCTAGGGATGCTAAAAAGTCAAAGGATCAAATCTTATGTGAGATTGATAGGATTAAAAAATGGTTATGAGTGCATAAATGCCTTAGAAAAAAAACTATATGATTTGGAATATAAGGTTCGATTGAACTCCATCACGATTTCCCAAGGAGGGATGGACAGGGCACCCTTTTTGGATGAACTTCATAAAGAGAAAGTGAAAACCAAAATAGCAAAAATCGGATGCCAATGTATGGTTGATGTTTTCAGATGCTTCTGGCTCGAACTTGACTATTCCTTTATGTATAACCGACTGACTGGGAATACAGAAATTTAGATTACGAAAACGTCTGGGCCAGTGCTAACTATGACCCGCGCGTGGCATATCATAGATCGGCTCATGGAAGGGTCTCTTGTTATCGATCATCAGTGCTGATTACAGAGCTAGAGAGTTAAATTTTTGTCTTAGCTTGCCATAGTGTATTTTTGTCGATCGAAACAATATAATGTGGTTACACTCGACCTGTTTTTGGATTTTGGACCAGATTTATAATTAAACTTTTTGGTAAAAGGGGTATTTCCTTTGTAATATGACTTGGATGGTTATTTTTTGTAGATTATGCATAAGTGTAAAACAAGTAATACTATTGTAAGATTCATAGCTAAGTATTATAGCTCAGTTTTTGTTGTATACCTGATGAGACTTGAGTAGTAGTATCCATGTTTGTATCTGATTAGTAGTATGTTCCCTGTAGTATGCTTGTTTGCTTTCGCCTAGGATATGTTTTAGAGAGTAGTGTATGCGTCCATGTTCATAACTTCATAGGTTGCAACATCCCTGTACTGTAGATGCGATCTGATCTTTAGCTGCTAGTTGGGTAAGAGCTGATCCCATTTCTAATGGTGTATGCGCCTAGACTTGTTCCTTATTCTAGGAACGAAGTGTCTATAACTGGATAATGGGATGACCCGCTCCCTGTTTTTGGCCTGCCCCCTGTTCTAAGGGTAAGTTGACTTAGCCGTATGTTTGGCTGAATATTTGACCTACACCTATTCTAGGGCGAAATGCCTCTTTTGACCTACCCCTTATTCTAGGGGTGAAATGTATGTTATGACCTACCCCCTTTCTGGGGCCGAAATGTCATTAGCTAGATATTTGGTCGAATACTTGACCTACTCTTGTTCTAGGGAGAAACATCCTTAGTTGTAAGCTTGGTATAACATACCTTCAATTTTGGGATGAAATGTCGTACGTGCATTGAGACACATTCTTCTCTAACGTCACCGTTCTCATTTCTAAGATTGTCGTTATTGTTCGTAGGTGAAAGCATACCTTTGAAATAATGGCGATGGGCCATGAAGAGTAAATTGTTGTGCTCTTGGCACGATCTTTCCTGTTGGGGTAGTATATTTGAATGAGAAGTCAAGTTGTGATACAACCTAAGTTTGCATGCGCATGGTTTTGTTTATGCTGGTTCAGACAGTCTAATATCTGTACGTCCAGTGTGGAATGTCGAATTAACCAAATAGGTGTTTTTTATACTGGTTCAGGCAGTCTAATATCCCTACAACCAGTCTTTATGATTTGTCATCATAGAAAAATTCATACCAGAGTAGGGAAAGTTGTCATCCTGTCCAGCAAAATGTTTTGGCTGAGAAGCCAGGCTCGCGTTGATGAAAGTCCTAGTGCGAAGGGCGAGTATCACCATTCTCAATATTGAGATTGCCATTTTCACCTACTATCATAGCATTTCACCGACCTAGTGACTACTGGCGGTGAACGGTGAAGGTGTGTGTATATATAACTTCCTTTTATACGGAAATAATACAAATATTTATTATACTGGGTCGGGCTGTCCAATATCTATACGTCCAGTTTATACATTTGCCTTTCTTTCACAGAGCTGGCCTGCGGCACAATACACTTTATTCATTGCCTAGGCCCTTCAGTGAGGTACCAGGTGCTTGTCTCTACAGTTTCTGCTGACGCCAGCTTCTTCGTCGGGTTTTGAATTCATCCCACGCTAGACCTCGTGTAACGACCCACAAATTCATCGCTTTGATAAATTATATTTATTTTTAAAATATTCAAATATAAGCTTTTTAACATAGATTATGTTGTCTTTACTAATAAATAATTATGGAAAATATAAACTTTGGAAAAATATCGATAAAATGACCTGAAACTGTTTTATCGATAAACATCACTATAATTATCAGAAGTCACGTACGAAGCTGGATACATACACTTATTTATCCATATAAACAAGAATATGGAATAAAATAATTTATTTTAATTTTGGGAATAAAGAGTATTTATGACAACATCAATAATGGTATCATATTTAATAATTGATTAATGAATTAAATTGAGATTTAATGATTTGATAATTATTATAATTATTCAAATAGTTATTTTTAAGTGATAATGATTAATTTTAATTAGTTATGAAGAGATAATAAATCGTTTATAATATTTTTATAAAGATATATATTTGATTTGAAAATATAAGAAAATTCGTATCGCTTTATCGATATAACAACACTTTTTGCAAACAATTATTTAATATTAATTTATATGGTTTTATAATTAAAAAGAGATCATTTTAAGTAGTTAAAAATGATAAGAGGTTAGTTTTCAAATTTTGTCTACATTTATATGTAAATTAATTTATAAATTAAAATGTGACCGGGAATCGACTTCTCGATTTTCAACAGTTTAACGAACGGAAGTTGTTCAAAGTTGTTGCAACCTTGTTTATATCACTTGTGCACATATATAATATACACATACACACACTAACTTGTATATGAACACATATACACATAAAAATATACTTTTACATTTAAATATATATATATATATATATATATATATATATATGCATTAAAAAATATCAAGATATTTTCCATAAACTTCACCCTTAAGTAAAACCAGAGTCAACATCTTACACACCAAGTACAAGCACATGGCCATGCACATGGAAAGGGGCATTTGGCCGAACATGATGAGGGGAGAGGGGGATGTGGTGGTGATGAAATGGTGATGCATTTGTGCATGAATATCATAATATTCTAGCTCACAAATTTTCTTATAAATACCGCCATCCATCTTCACTTCATTCACTCATAAATTTCTAAGCTTCTTCATCTTTTTATACTCCTCTCGGCTTCTAGTTCATAGAATAAATATAGCAAAGCTATGGCAAAATATTCCAAAATAAAGTAAATATATACACATGTATATACCATGTCAATCCACTTCAAAACCAAGTGCAATCACCTCTTTTCCTCCTTCACACAGTCATCACTCTCCATCACCAAGATTGAGCACTCAACCACTTTCCAAGCTTAGGCCGAGCTTTCCCAAGGTCCCGAGCTCAATTCATAAGCTCTGATTCGATTGTAGCGAAGCTATAGTTCGTTTTCCTAAGTTTGATATCCAATAAAGGTGAGAAACTATATATATATATATATGATGTGATATGATTGCTATTGAAGTTTACTATGCTTTGATCGTCAAGTTTGATTGTTTTAATATAGTTATGTAATTGTCTAAACAAGTCACGTTAAATACACATCGATATTACACATGGAAATCACTTTTCGAATCAAGTTATATAAGTGATATGGAATCATTAAACCCCTTTGAAATGATTTAAAATGGTTTATGAATGTTTTATTAACACTGAAATCCAGTTTGGTGAAGTTTTGACAAGTTATGAAAACTGAGTCAAAAATAGGCGCGTCGCGTAACGACGATTCGTGATTTCGCGCCGTAAAAGTTTAAATCCATTTGTACAACATATTCGGAGTCAAAATTCTTTGGAATAAGAATTTTCCGAACTCTTATAATCATAGTTTTCAAACAAAAGAAAATGATAAACCGGGTTATGTAAACTCGAATACCTAATTGCTGATGATGTAACCGGGTTATATAGGGATGAAATCCCTAAATGTACGGTCGTATATACTGTTTGAATTCTTCATGATAATTTTGTTCGGCCATTCAATTTTGATTGGATGCTGGTGATTACTCTGACTTGTTCATTATTGACTTGCTTTAGTCGGTTCCTTCTTTTCCCTGATGTGTTTGAATTTTGGTTCCGTAGTTTTCTGCTATGACTTTGGCATCGTGAATTTTTGAGATAAATCTGACTTTGACTTGTTCAATTCCTTTTTGCTCTGACTTGTTCATTTTGCAATTCACCATCGACATTATTTGAACTGTGACTAGCAACTGTGATTACTGTTACCATATAAGCATGTATATACATACATGTATGTATATATGTGTATGATTTTTATGCCTATTCACTTGGTTGGCTTGATGTCTTGTTGTCAGTGCATATGTGTTTGGTTCTCTGGCATTGTGCTTTGCACTTGAGTTCCATTATACATATACTTGAATTTTGTGAACATGCATATGTCTTTGAGTTTCATTCTGTGTTGCTTCAAGTTACATTGAGATTTATTTTAGTTCATCATGCTCATCCAGACTTGAAATGTTGAGCTACTGTTTGCACTTCATTTTGATTGCACTTGAGTCATGACTGCTGTGTGGCTTTAAGCATTGCCTTAAACTGAACTGTTCTAGTTGTCACTGCATGTATATATGTATGCATGTGTGTTCACACATGTATATATGTATGCTAGCTTGTGCAGTTTCTTCCAATATTTTTTGTTTTTGAATCCATGTCTCATTGTGTTCATTTGAGTCTACACTTGCCTTTGAGCTTCTGATTTTATATGTGGAACTGTTATGTTGAGTGGCCTTGTTAGACTTGCATTGATCTGGACATGTTATTTCCTTTATTGCATTCCATATATATATATGTATGTATGTATATGTATACATGTCTGAATGCATGCATATCCTATGTCCTCTTTGAGTACTTGCATTTGAACTTGTGTGTTGTGGTCTGCACTTCAGTGTGCAGTCTTGTTTCATATGAGTGAAGTCTTCATTGATATTGATTGTCTAGTGAATATGGTTTTTTTGAGGTCTGATCAGTTCATTGATGTGTCTTCACTTGATCACTGTCACTGTGCTTGTGTGCTTCATTTGAGATCATGTTCAAGTATTCTCATGCTAGTGTGTATGCATGTACATTTGCAGTCTAGTTCAAGCTGCTTTGTTTTCATGTGTGGTCTGGTGGTAACTGCATGTTTTGTGTGCTTGCATATCATTGTGAACTGGTTTTTGCTGTTTTGTTCCTTGTTCGAATTTTATTCTCTGGTTGATGGTCTTCTTCGAGTTAAAATGCCTCTGACCTGATGTATGCTTGTGAGGTCTGATTGATATTTGTCTGGTCCATCATTCTCTAGAGTCCGGTGCACCTTTCTCTGGTTCATGTTGTTATTGATTTGATCGAGACTCTATGCACCATGAGTTGAATCCAGCCGCGGCTCGGGTTTGACCTTGTGCTCACCTATCCTTGGAATTTTATCAAGTGTATATCGGTGTGCATGGTCTTGTGGCATATACAGTGATACACTGTGCATGTCACAAGTTTGTTCGTGTATTATGAATTCAAAATAAATGATGACGAACATCCCAAATAACTGAGGCAAATAATATTTTCAAAAACACACATTTTATTTTACACTACAAAAATATTTCTTTTTCAATTTTATCACGTCAGTGTTTATTTTGCAGATAATTCAGATGCTGGATTCAATCTGAAATAGAGTTGAAGATAAATACGAGTGAATGAGTGATATGTAGTGAGGTGAACATTGTACAGTGTAATTTGTGATGTAATCGAAATTGTAATGTAATTGAAATTGTGTATATATGTAGTGAGAGCTCAAATTTGTACTATTCAAAATTGTAATAAAATATTTGTTTGAATAAAATATTTGTTTGAATTTAAATTCCGTGTTATTTATTTTATTCAACAAATATTTATTTAATTATGTGAAAATAAAATAGTACAATAACAAATACATTTAAATGAATATATATATATGTTTATTATCATCAAACAAAAATCATATACTAGTATATTCAACAACTAGTATATAGGATGGTTCATAAGTGATAATTATGAAGTATGTCCTAATTGTAATCTTTGTTTAAAAGAGTGGTTGATATAAAGTAAAAGCGATAAAATTTTTGATCATCTAAGTTAAATGGTGCTAAAATGATTTTGCAAAACTCTCTCTTTTCAAAAAAAATAAGTTTTATTCAAATAAGAAACTCTTAGAGTCAGGTGTTAACACGTAAGTGTGTACACTCGCCATGCTCTGTACCCTTCTCACGTAAGCCCAAAAGATAGTGCTTGATCGATATATCTGGCCTCGGTTTATCTAAGTTAGGTGCATGTAATTTAAATTAAATTAATAATAATAACCATCTAGAGTCATGTATTCATACACAAGTGTGTACACTCGCCACACTCTGTACTCTTCTCACGTAAGCCCGAAGCACTACATTATTATTATATCTGGCCTTGGTTTATCTAAGTTGGGTGTGTAAATAATAATAATAATGTTAATATTTTTCAAAATAGAGAGAGAGCAAGCAAGTGAAATCCAAGCACTATCTTTGCTTATTTTGATTCGACTTGTTATTCAAAAGAAATGAAAATACCACTTTGCAAAATCTTGATAATCAACTAAGGATTCATTTCATAGTTGCACTATGTTTTCAACCGAAACAACTAGCTAAACTAGAGTCTAATTGTGATGATAACTTGATTTTTATTGGAAGTTTTGACGAGTAAAAGAACTAAAATTTCTTGATAATGACCAAAACTTATATTTAACTTACTTGTATCAATTTAAAAGTAAATTCCTCATTTGTAAATATTTTCGAAAACTTGCATCATGTAGTCGCAGTAGAACTCGCATATCGCATTTGGATTTTGTGGGTAGTATCTCTGAAAACCCTCACGAGACAACACTCATCCTACTAGGGACACCTAGAGGTTTAACGGCTTGTTGCATACGCTCAACACAATCGTATTTCCTACGAAAATGGATTTATCCTAGTTTTAGTTTATTCGAGGATGAATAAAATGTGCAAGTAAAAGTGTATATTTTTACTTCCATATTTAATCTTCTTTTAATTAAATAAATTATCATACTATGGTATTTTACATGTTTAAACCACAATTTAAATTGTTTTCACATCATCATTTATTCATCTTCATTTGGGGGGTAAAATGGTAATTTTATGTATGATTTAATTTGAAAAATATTATTTGCATATTTTTATTTTTATTTGTAAGAAATGGAGTGCAAATATAAAGAGCTTTCATGGATAAATGCATGCACACATGTTGAAAGCAAATGGAGAATGGAAATAAAAGAATCCATACAACATGGAGGAGCCCACGTACCCACTATCATATAGTCCATAATTAAAAGCATATGCACATGTTAATGAAGGCTTAAAGGCATGTTAGTAGGAATTAATTAATCCCCTAATGGTTACATGGAGGTTACATTTTCTCAAGGGCATTTTAGGTAGTCCCTTAAATATGAGTTAGGGTTTTAAGCATGTATAAATACCCCTTATGTTTCATGTAACTATCTTCTTCTTTTTATGCAATATTGTAGGCATAAATCAAAGTCAAATAAAATTTTCTTTCATGGCTTCTTAGCCTTGTTTTTACTTTCATGCAATCATTTATTTCATGCTTACTTTTATTGCTCTTTTATTCTATGCTCTCTTATTTATTTTGTGCTCTTTTATTTCATGTTAGCAGCATAGATTTTATTATTGTAATTAGTTTAGTTTTATTTCATGCAAGTAGTTTGCTCGCTCTCTTTTATTGTAATTAGCTCTCATTTCCTTTTATTTTACGTTGAAATCATTTTATGTTAACATGTGTTCAAATATGAGTAGCTAAACTTCTTCATTTAGGGGTAATGAAGCTCTCATGAAACATATTAAATTAACATAATGATTTCGTTTGTGATCTCTCTTATGTGTTTAATGAAAAATATGAATGATGATGGTTTATGTTTCTTTTTATTGAATTTTGATAGCCTATGTTGACATCTCAAATAAGCTATGCTTAACTCCATTTAAAACATAAACTATTTGATCATTTACCTAAATAATTTTGATAATGAAAGTCAAACTAGAATCAAAATTTGATGGTCTATGTTACTAATTAATAGTAAATAGATCATACTTAAAATAGATTTTATTTTAAATTTTCATGAGTATTGATAAGTGAGTTTGAAAGGTGTGTTAGAGTTTGATGATTTAAGTTGTGCTAATTAATAGCATAAATAGATCATACTTATAATAAGCACATATATCATTTTTTACTTAAGATTTCAATGAGAGATTATAAATGAATTTTGTGTTGATTTATAGAATGATTGAAACTGGATTTGCCTCTAAACTATTCTTTATCATCATAGTTCATTCACTTTTGTTTTAGCTCATTTTCTACAATTTTCTAGTTTAAATCAAATTTCAAAAACTTTGGGCTAATTTGATTGAGTAATATTGAAAATTAATTCTTTCCCTGTGGATGGACCCGTACTCGCATACGTACTACAATTGACCCCGTGCGCTTGCGTTTTATAACGATAATATTTTTAACGACGGTTTTCTAATAATTAGAAATTTCCTTCGTTATCGACAATTCTAATCGAATAAAATTAGCAAAGAAGGTCATAATGCAAGGTTTATATTGGCCCCAAACGAGTAACGATGCAATGAATCATATAAAGAGGTGTGAGAAGTGTCAGAAATTTTCTATAATTCCACATATGTCCTCAAGTGAATTGACCCCAATTTCAACTCCATGACCCTTTGATGTAGGGGGGAAACAATTTAATTTGGCCATTACCTATATCCAAAGTGGAGCTAAGTGCATAGCAGTAGCCATTGACTATATTACTGAATGGGTACAAGCAGAATCATTACTAAACATAACATCGAGAAAAGTGTTAAAGTTTGTGATTAAGAATATAGTCACACGGTTTGGGATATCACATAAGATAATATCCGATAATGGAATTCAGATCGAAAGTGAAGAAGCAGATTCTGTGATAAGGTCGGAATAATCAAGAGCTTTTCATCTGTAGCCCATCCGAAGGCTAATAGAGCTTTTGAATCCACCAATAAAACTATTAAAACCATTCTTAAAAAACGACTAGACAAAAAAAAGAAACTTGGGTGGAAGAACTACCACTGGTCTTCTAGGCATATAGAACTTCTACTAAGACTGCAACGGGACACACCTATTTTTCTTTAACATATGGATGTGAAGTAATACTTCCAATCGAAGTTGAGGTTCCATCTCATTGAAGAATTGCATATGTATTTCATCCCAATTAAGAATTAAGAAAAGAATCCTTAGATTTAATCAATTAGTTAAGAGATGAAGCTGTCATACGAATAGCCGAATACCAACAAAGGATATCAAGATATCATAACGCCAAAGTAAAGGGAAGATCGTTTCAAAAAGGTGATTTGGTACTTCGAAAAGTCATGGAAAATACCAAAAATCTGTCAAACGGACCGCTTGATCAAATTGGGAAGGTCCTCTTGTTATTCATGAAGTAATTCCTTAGAGAATTATCGATTATGCTGACCCAATAACAACGTAACAGCAAGAATTTGAAATGCTAAACATTAAGGCCTTACTTCCCCACAATGGATGAATAAAGAAAATTGAGGCAATCATACCTACAGAATGGATAATCAAGTGAAAGAAAGGAACTAAAAGGAAAAACCTAAATCACTACCTAAGATGGTAATAAGGGGCGAAAGAAAGCCTTTGATCCCTCCAAAAGGCCAAGATCAAAGCATCTCCTAGAGAGAGGTTAGAGTAAGTCTTTAGTCCAGCCTAAGATGGCCCGGTCAAAGCACTACAAGCCTTCGATCCCGCCTATGTGGCCTGACCGGAGCGCCTCATAGTGGGAGGATGGAGTAAGCTTTTGGCCTCGCCTAAGATGGTCTAGACAAGCACATAACCAGCCTTCGGTTCCATCTATAAGGCCTGATCAGAGCGCCATTAGAGGGAGGACGGGTAAATCTTTGTTTTGCCTAAGATGGTTAACCAAACACACCGACCAGCCTAAACATTAAGGTAATAAGGGGTTCAAGCCTAAAACACCATTCGAAGAGTAATAAGGGGCAAAGAGAATTAAAGCCTAAATCATTAATATAATAAGGAGTTAAAGCCTAAATCACTATTCGAAGAGTAGCAAGGGGCGAAGAGAATTAAATCCTAAATTATCATCCAAAGAGTGATAAGGGGCGAAGAGAATTAAAGCCTAAATCATTACCCAAAGAGTGACAAGAGGCGAAGAGAATTAAAACTTAAATCACCACCCAAAGAATGGTAAGGAGCAAAATGAATTAATTCAGCAAGTTCAATTCCACCCTAAAAATGGGTTAAAGCAATCTTTTAGAAGAAGAACAGTCAAATACGTTTAATTCTACATCAAGGAAAAATAAAGCAATCTTCAAAGGGAAAGGTCAAGAACAATCTATTACGCGAATTAGAAAAATAACGGGAATATCCGTTATAACTCAGATTTCCAGTCTCCAATTAGTTGATGTCGGATGGATTTCTGGTTTTCTATTCAGAAAATTATGATATTATTGCTAGATGGATTTTCGGTCTTCTATTCGGACATTACTATGATATTATTGCCAGATGGGTTTGTAGTCTTCTATTCAGAAAATTATGATATTGTTACCAGATGGATTTCTGGTCTTCTATTCAGATATTATTACCAAGTGGATTTCTTGTCTTATATTCGATACTTATCAGATCGATTTATGGTCTTCTATTCAGATATCATGATATCATTGCTAGACGAATTTATGGTCTTCAATTCAGAAAATTATGATATTGTTAACAAAAGGATTTTTGGTTTTCTACTAAGATGAAATTATGATAGATTTCTCACCAAGTAAATTTATGATCTTCCTATTTAGTAAATTTCTAGTCTTCTTAACTAAATATGGCTTTACATGGAAAGGCGAAAGCTTCTTTATATGAACAAAAGGATGAACCAACTCATACCTTATCAAATTTGAAAGGGATTGTTTAGAGTTCAATATAAAGCTAACAGTGAAAATTATCATCATTTATTTTATGCTTTTCAGGAAAAACAAAATTGAAGAGAAAAACTTAAAAAAGGTTAGAAAAGTGAGAAATTTTTTGTTTTTACACTAAAGTGTAAAAGCTTCTTTTATACAAGGGGGAAAATGTTGTCCATATATTTTTCTAAGAGAGTGAGTAAGAAGATATGGAGGAAATGGAGGATAGCGTTAGCGTTACTACAAGTACGTATATCGAGCATCTAAAGGAAGCATGTTGTGCTTATAAATGCATGTTGAATTTATAAATACGTGATTATATATTGAAAGCATTTAAGTCGATAACCTAATAAGCGTTTAATATGAAGGTATCGACCTATAAGGGATGTCGAATTTGAAGGCAAGAAGCGTTATTGGGCTTATAAACATAAAAACTACCTCAAGAAGACACTATCGAGTTTGAAGAATAATAAAGTTGTCGAATTTGTGAATACAAAGCATCTCAAACATATAAGAAAGAAGGTATCAAGCTTCTATACCTTCTATAATGAAAAAGGGTATGTCGAACTTATAAACACATGCAATATCGAAAATATAAACAAGAAATGATGTCGAACGACAACACTAGAAGGGGTATCAAGTATCCAGTGGAAGAAGGACATCAAACCTTAACAGCTCAAGTTATATCGAATTTCTACAACCCAGAAGATATCAAATTCCTATAGATCAAATGGTATTGAGCCTCTACAAATTAATGCTGTAGAGCCTGAAATGGAGAAGGAAAGCGGCATCATAAACTTTTTATAGAAGATAAGGATGCCTGACTTTAAGAAAAGTAGTAATGATATCATGCATCACCAATATAACAAGGATGTCACATATCGTCAATACTCATAGAGATGTCGAATGTTGTCAACACTCGGAAGGGTGTCAAAAATCATCAATATGTAATAAATGACGAACGATACAAGATGTCGAATATTAACAGTGATGAAGGATTTCGAGCATTTACATAAGTTATTAGAATGTCGCATGTCATCGGGATGTCGTGATGCCACATGTCATCTATACAACAAACAATGTCAAGAGTCGGCAATGCAAAGAGATGTCGAATTTCAGCAATTCACATGCACATCAGAGGTTGCATATCAACCATGTCGTTCGCCTCAACCACTATAAATAGACCCCATAGTCATTCAAATGAGGGTGAATCATTTTCTTTCTTTCTTTCTTGAAATCAAAGTGTTGTAATTTTAAATTTAATTAGGGCAAAATCAAGAATCGATTTGTAACTTTCAACACTTGTGAATAAGGACTTGGACCGATAATCTTACATGGCCTATTATCTTGATCATGCAAGTTTGACTATCATTGAATGTGCATATAACTAATTTTTGGACTTGGCCTTTGGGCCTTTATCTAAACAATGCCACTTAAGCCTTAGTCTGAATTTACGTTTATTTTGCATAATGACCATGTTGCTCATCTTCATATGAACAATGAATTATAGCTACACATTGCCTATTTTGCCCCTTTAACTAATGGTTGACGGACTATTGCACACTTATGCAATTTGCCTATTTTCCTCTTGGACATACGACACGAACTCTTAAGCACTTTCATAATTCAATCAATAGTCCACGGGCAACATGACACCATTTCGAATAACATCATCTTGTGCAAAGTCTTGGAGGATGAGCCAACCTTTGGTTTAATAACAGCTTGACATCCTATTAATTGACCGCACTTTAAAAACCCTTCTTAAAAATATGTTTTAGATTATGTTCTTAGTTTTATTTTTGAAAAAAGAATTCGTTATTTATTTTTGAAAATTAAATTTAAACATTAACCGATGTTGCTTTGATCAAAATTATTTTGTTTGAATTTTTGTAGATTTTTTATGAAAATTTGCAAACAGTTGCAGAGTTTTCTGCAATATCATAAACTTAAAATTAGAAGAGCTTGTTTGGTTTCATTTTTTGTTTTGTGTTATGCGTTTTCAATATTCATAACAAAATAGGAAGATAACAGATGAGAAATATAGATTTTAGACCATTGAGACAATGATGAAGGAATGACAGAGAGGATGTATGGACGGCGAAGGGAATGAATTGTTTTTCATTTTTTTAATATTATTTCTCAAAATACGAAAAATAAATAAATTTATTTTCTATTTTATACGTTTACTTTATTTTCTTAACCAGCTGTTTTTCAAAAATACATACGCCGACGTAAACACAAAATTAAAATTGGCAAACCAAACATGATCTAATTTTTTTCTCTAGTTTATTTTTAAGGAGAAATTAGTTTATTTTGCAAAAGCTCTCCCATTTTTATTACGTGACCCATGTACAATACTTGCTTAGAAAATGGCGATCGTGTATAAGCAACTAAAGAATGAGAAGATAACCACAACACAAGTCCAACTTGGTGGTCAAAAAATAGTGGGATCGCTGAATCAAAGGGCGGTTCACCCATTTTACTTTCATAAATATGCAGTTAAACAAAAGGTTTCAATTTTTTTTCGAAAACATTGAAATAATGACCAAAGGAAAACAATGAATGAGAATCCCCATATACATTGAATTCAATATACAGAACTTTATCCTAGGAAATCTAATTTAGTCTCAATTAGTATTGCTTATCATCTCATCAATTTTCAAACTTTACAAATCCCCCAACTTCACCACATAATTTCTCATAGTAGAGAAAAAGAGAGAGGAGGAAATTAACGATTAATGGCGACAGCAGGAGGAGGAGGAATGGAGATGAGGGAACGAACATTTTCAGATCAAGATGTTGAACTAAGCAAAAACGATTTGTTTGATGATGATGGAAAGCCTAAAAGAACCGGTAAGCATCCTTTGATCTTCAAAAAATAATTCAAAGTTTGTAACTCTTCTGTGCCAATTTCATTAATGTTGAGATATTCAGCGATTTTGCTTTTAGTTTTACTGAGCATTTGCATTTAATCATGTCATGATAATCAACCAAAATGAACGATTGTGACCAAGTATTAGTGAGTTATTAGTAGTGTCTATGAATCAAATTATGAACAGCTGCTAACATACTAACAATGAACAACTGTTAGCAAAAACGATTTGTTTGATAATGATGGAAAGCCTAAAAGAACTGATAGCATTCTTTGAATTTCAAACAACTTGAAAGCTTTGAACCTTTTTAGTACCCGTTTAACAAATTTTTGGGCATTCTGGTTTTCCTTTTGATTTTCTATTCAAAAGCATATATTTATTAATGAACATTCAAATGTAAACATAGTATAATAATCAACCAAAATAAACAATTATGAAGAAAAAAAGTGTAAAATGCACAGTTTTTATGTGTTTATCTTTCAAATCATTTTTCTACATGTCCAAAATAGCTTTTAGATTTAGCTCAAGCCGAGAGAAAAAATTGTATGCTTTGAGTTGGCCAGTGTTATTAGCGTCCACAAATTAAATTATGAATAATCGTTACCACTTAATTAAATTATGAATTATCGTTACCATTTAGTGTCCTTTTGATAACAACTTATTTTGAATCTCCTTAATAGGAGTTTTGCATGGAAGTAATTTTGAATGAATAGTAAAAAATAAGAAAATTTGGATAGATAAGTTGAAATCGTGTCCAAATTTAGTTGTGAATTTTGAAATAAGTCATAGACAAATATTTGTTACTTATGACTCATCAACTTACATGCTGCTTTTTTAAGTCAAAATTTTAAGTTGTCAAACACTTTGTAAAAGTATATTGGAAGCTACTTTTTTGGTTTACCACTTAAAAGCCATTGCCATACATCCTCTAAAGCATAAATGCTTCTTTTGTGTATAGCATACTGAAAATCAATCATACTTTACAAAACTCAGGAACTGTTTTGACTGGAAGTGCACATATAGTGACGGCGGTTATAGGATCTGGTGTTCTATCATTAGCATGGTCAATGGCGCAACTTGGTTGGATCGTGGGATGTATAATATTAGTTATATTCGCGATTATTACGTATTACACGTCTACTTTGCTAGCAGACAGTTATCGATCTCCTGATCCAGTACATGGTAGAAGAAACCCTACTTATAAAGATGCAGTGAAAGCCAACCTTAGTGCAGGTCAAGTTTGGTTTTGTGGAATCTGTCAATATGTGAATCTGGTAGGAACCTGTATTGGCTATACTATTACTGCCTCTATTAGTGCTGCGTAAGTTCTTTTCTTCTTTTCCTTTTTAATAACAACTAATTGCTTATGATTTATCTGAATGTTTTTGGTAAAATGTTCGATTGTTGAATGTTAATACAGTCAGAATTTTATGTCAGTAGCAATTAGTAGACTTGAATAGAAATTTTCAAATAGTTTCGACCGAATGGTAGTAAGCGAAAATGCTTAGATGTAATTTGATTTAAAGTTAAAATAAGTTAATTTTGGTGGTTGACTATATGACTTATAAGTAATGAATATATACCATATCACATAATGAGACATGTCCATGTAAAGAGATGTAATATTAAATAATGACATTTTACTTTTAATCATTTAAAACAAGCTCAAAATTTACTTATGAAATTTCATCATAAGTTATAAGAAGTAAAAGGTTCACTCTTTAATTTTAGCTTCTAAGCTACTTATATCATCTCTTTAAAAGGAGTTTTCAAACATTCAAACTCAAATAATCTACTTATACCACTTATTAGCAGTTGTCAAAATGCTCTAAGTGTTTTTATAACATGGTAAGCACACGAGCTTGCTTAATATTTAAAAGTTACAATTCATTTGATAATAGGGCGTTAGTGAAGGCGAGCTGTTTCCATAAAAAAGGCCATAACGCAGATTGTTCAGCTTTAGACACATATTACATGGTTGGTTTCGGTGTCATTCAGCTATTTCTCTCACAATTACCAAACTTTCATGAACTATGGTGGCTTTCTATCGTTGCTGCAGTGATGTCTATCACTTATTCCTTAATAGCCATTGGCCTCTCTGCTGCACAAATCATCACCGGTACCTTAATTTTTCCACTTTTGTTCTAAATAAAAATTCTGATTGTTGAATGCTGAATAGTGTGTATGTAATCACAGGACCTAGAGGAACCACTGCAATCACTGGAACAAGAATAGGGGTTGAAGTAGACGCAGCTCAAAAGGTGTGGAACACGTTCCAGGCTCTTGGAGATGTAGCTTTCGCTTACTCCTACTCTATGCTTTTAATCGAAATTCAGGATACCTTGAAGTCGGATCCTCCAGAGAATAAGTCTATGAAGATGGCTAGTTTGATTGGAGTGTCCACAACCACTGCGTTTTACTTCCTTTGTGGTTGCCTTGGCTATGCTGCATTTGGAAACAAAGCTCCTGGCAACATATTGACTGGTTTTGGATTCTATGAACCTTTTTGGTTGGTCGATATTGGAAATATCGCCATCGTTATTCATTTGGTTGGCGCATTTCAGGTATTCATTTTCATAACATTTGCACATTTAAGAACATGTTTGATAACTTTGTTAAGTAACCAAAATTACTTGCAAATAGCTTACATGTATTTTGGTGGTTGGTAACTTCTTATAAAGCGGTCTATGCCAAAATTACCTGTAAATAGCTAAAATAGCTTGTTTAGGGATTTTTTTATTGGTAGGTTATGTTTTCATATTATATACTAATCAAATTAAAAAAAGTTTGTTTTTTCTTTTAAAGAATTGGTTGATATGTATGCTTTGGAAATAGAGCTCAAACATTTAGCAACATATACTAAGCATGGTACCACTATACCAGTTGTCATTGGCTATTTCTCTTTATATTAATTAACAGAACAAAATTTTAATGTTCAAGATTATAAAATTTAAAGATTCGTAAGTAATAACATACGGCGTTTAATAAATTAAGATTCGAACTGTTTTAATTTTCCAGTTTCAAAAACACATTTATTAAGATAAATTAAACAGTTTACAATTTCAAAAATAAAATCCAACCTTTTAGTATTTTAACTTTTCTAAAACCTTTCCATAATGAATTTTGTTTTGTTTTTGTTGAAAAAACTTATTTTTATTAATTGTTTAAAAGGGAAAATGTTGTTTTCGCTATTGTTACCGATAGAAATATATGTCTTGTTCTTTCCCTTGTCATTTTTTTCAACTACTGTTTTAATGATGCTCCATATGCAAAATGTTTTTTCTTTTTTTAATTGTCTTTAATATTCATCGCTCTTTTCCATGAATATATCTGATTATGCAATATGCCATGCATACATTGTTTGTAAGTCATAGCATCCAAACACTAAATTTAATTTTGGGCATTGTTTGATGGACTACCCTTTTGGATAAAAAAGGGGGGAAGGGGGGAGGGGGTTCGGTTAGACATGCCAATGGATACCCGAAGAATTCGAAATCCGTCTACATCCGTAACTGAAAAGCAGATAAATATCTGATATTCGAAAAAACGAATACAGATGTGGATATGAAGGTATCTGCATCCAAAAACTATTCGTTCGATTTTTATTAAGATTATAATTCATATTTTGGATATTTTAGTACAATAAAAGACCCGTGTTTATTTTTTATATTAAATTAGCAGTTTTTATTGTATGCATTTAATGCATATTAATTGTTCAAAACTATTTATTATCATCTTATTTGTTTATTTTGCACACTTTTATAGTCGATGGGATTGAAAAAAACATTATGCTAAACTAAAATTTTCTATTTATATTTCTCAATTTATCGATCATTAGTGGATATGATAATTATCCGATATCCGTCTGTATCCGCAGATATGGATATCCGATATTCAAAAATGTTTTCGGATATGGATACGAATACATCCGTATCTGAAAGTATTCGTTGACAGGCCTAGGTTCGATGGGTAGGGTCACCGAATTTGGATGAGTTTTTCTACAGTGGGTCCCGCATGTAGTGTAACTTTTTTTTCAACGGGGTCCAACCGAATTTTTTTGCCCTCCCCCAATCCAAAAGTGGAGTCCCTTTAACAATGATTTTAATTCTCAACTTAAAAGTTAAATTACGTTCAAATTTTATTAACTTTTTACTATTCAATTAGAACTAGTTAAAAGCTATTAGCCCGTTACTTCAATCTTCTTTTAAAAAGATTTAGGAGAAGCTTGGAATAACGGCTCTTAAGTGGTTTTAACTTCTAACTGAATGGTAAAGTACAAAAAAAGGGAAAGAAAAAAAAAGTGGTTGCTCTCCTGCTAATCATCCAGACGTATGTTGTGTAACTAGTATACATCCGTGATCCGATTCATTGTCCTACCTGGGCTAGCTGCTAAGCATGTCTAAATGCTCGTTTTACATTTTTACCACTAGGCGGTCATTTTTCTGGCAGGTGTACAGCCAACCACTCTACGCTGTAGTCAAACTATACTTTCAAAATTATCATGTCTAAATTCTGAAAATATTGAACCAATGAAATAGAAATCAGAATTTGAAACTTGAGTGCTTTCAAACGATTACAAGCAAAATGAACTATTTAACTCAGGTGATTGTTAAGGGGGAAAATCATATAAAGGGGAAAGATTGCTTAAGGGGAAAACTTAAAAAAAGAATGAATTTTTGTTTTAAGGGATTTTTTTTTTAGATTGCTTATGTCCTTATATTATATTTATTAATCAAAATACTCATACTATATTAATTAATGTTTGTACCAAAAATGGGCACAACACTCTTCGGAAGTTTTTGAAGAGATAAAAGTGAAGAATGAAAATTAAAACTGTGGATTATCTAACAAAAACTCCAAATAACAGAAAGTAAATTGCAAAGACAAGCGATTTAGAGTGGTTCGGCGTTTTGCCTACGTCCACTATGAAGTTTTGATGATTTTATTGCTCGATTACTTGAAGATTACAGTAGTTTATAATGTAATACAACTGAATCTAAATGCTAAGTGTCAATCTAAAGCAGCAGCGGTGTTCTGGAGTAGATCTGGCAGAATCTGGGCGCTCTTTAGTACTTAGAATTCTCCGACCCCTTTTCTGAATGACCAGGGGCTCTATTTATAGGTGTAGGAGGCTGATATTTCGCCTAAAATGAGGGGAGACCAGTTCTGGTACGTCAGGGGGCCCACATGGCCGAAATCTGGAGATCCGGACCCACTTTGGGATCGATTCGACCCTTGGTTCGAATCGATCAAGAAATCATCCAATCGAGCTGAAATTTGGTGTGAACATTCTTCATCATGTGTTTAAGCTTCTGTGAAAATTTCATGGCATTTGGACTTGTAGAACTCGAGATATGATCGATTCAATATTGCATTTCTGGAGAACAGGGATACTTCGAATCGATCTTAGTTCGAATCGATTCGGTGGACTCGATGCTTGTTGCGTCGTGGCGCGCGTATCTCGCCTCGATCCGTTTTGTACTCCTGTTTGACGGGGTCGAATCCATGGCTTGGATTCGAAGATGGTGGAGTCGAGGACTCTCTGTTGAGTGGATTCGAAGATGGTGGAGTCGAGGACTCTCAGTTGAGTGGATTCGAAGATGGTGGAGTCAAGGCTTATCCAGTTGCATGGATTCGAAGGAGCCATCCCTCGATGGACTCGAACAGAGGGAAGTTCGATGGAGTCGAAGCAAGGGAGGTTCGATGGAGTCGAGGCAAGGGAAGTTCGATGGAGTCGAGGCAAGGGAAGTTCGATGGATTCGAACTGGTTCCTGGCCAATGGATTCGAACATAGGTTTCGCCTATGGATTCGAACTAAGGGTGGCCTACTCCATCTTTTGTCGACGATATCTTGAGCATACAAACTCGGATTGACTTGAAACTTGGATCGTTGGTTCCCACGGCTTTGCTTGACGTGCCTTATCAATTGTAGCCCGATCCGGACTTGAACAAATTTCATCGATATCCGTAGCGATCCTTACGTGTAACCGACTTCCGAGACGATCTGTCACCGGTATCTAGTCAAGTCCTTGGTGTCACGGCCTTGCCAAAAGGCGGGATAACATTTGCCCCCCAAAGTACGTCTTGTGTAAACATGACGTGCTTTGAAAAGCTGCAGTCTCTCATTGGATAGCTACAACATGCTTTATCGTAAGTTGCGACTGTCGTATAATTGTGACTGGCTGTTGGGCTTTTGAGTCATGACGAGATGAACATTTGATTCCTGTTGATGATAAAGACCAAAACATTAGTCAAAAATACGTGCATACGTGTATTATCTTGACCTTGGTTAACGTTGCGTGATCGCAAGTTGTTGTCAGTTCGGTTTGCTATCGAAATCTGCATCGGTCCTCTCCTGAACCGATTTGAGATTTGAGTTAAAACATTGCTTTTATGATTGTCTATGGTCATCCTCTCGTATCGATCCTCTCCTGAATCGGTATGAAGAGTAGACAAGCAATTTTTCACATTGAAACGGTTCGTCCATTTTTATTAGTGGTTGGTGATGGATTCGAAGCTGTGCCTCTTCGAATTGATGGCCTTCGAATCGAGGGTTTGAGGGACCTCGTGCTTCGAATCGGTACGACTTTCAATCCAGCCTCTGTTCGGTTACGGCTTCGAATCGATAATGCTTCGAATCGATATTGTGTGGATTCGATGTGGTTGCCTGAGTTGTTGGAGTCGAACGTTTTTTTTAAGGGATTTGAACGCAATGGGTTCGAATGTGATGGATTCGAAGGGATCAGCGCGTGACCGGTTGGAATTGGTCGTATTTACCGGGAGACGAATCGTCCCGTTTCTCTTGTGAGGTCCATATAAATATGCGAGGCCGGTGTCACTTTCATTTTTTACTTTTTACTGTTGCTATAGCTTCTTCTTCGAATCGATCTCTCTAAGGCCAAGGCGAACGCGCTTTCTCCAAATCGATCGAACCCCTTCACGTTTTCGTTCGTAATAAAATCAGGTAATCAAGGGATCGATTCGAGATGAGAAAGAAAGATAGAACTTAGAATTTTTTGGCTTAGATCTAGTTCTTTCCTTCGGAAAATATCGAGGAGCGATGAGATCTGAACGAAGTGGGTCGACTCGATGGAGCCAAGGAGTGATGCTTTTCGAGTCGAATCGATCAGAGTGTTGTCTTCCGCTGCTTCGCATCGATCCTAGAACGACCGGTTCGAATCGATCTTGTGGGCAAGGCTCCGAATCGACGACTTGGAGGAAAATGGCATAGAGTTGATCGATTCGAAGTGATAACACCTAGATCGATTCGAAGAAGTTGAATAAAGGTCGATTCGAAGCAACGTGGGGCTCATGGATTCGAAATGTTCCTCCATTTCAAGGCTACATCGAGTCTAACCTTATGGATTCGAAACACCTGGAGTCGTATTCCATCGATTCGACCATCAATATTCTGTGCCGATGGATTCGAACGCCTCTGTCCTCTGAGACCGTTGCTCCTTTGATTTGCTCCATTATCTGAACTACGGCCAACTTCAAGTTTGTACTATGACGAACGTAATGAACTTTAGCATACTCGACTCCGACGAGCTTCGGCCTTGCATAATTGATTTTGACTAAAAGGTTTAACTTGAATTTCCTTTGAGGCTCGTCGATGGAACCATGACTTAACCAATAATACAACTGAAAGATTTATACTTGAAGTGGGTAATAGCCTTTGGATGGTGTGGAAGTGACGGTCAGCGATGACGGTCATCTTCGTTCTCAAATTCCCAAGTTTTGTTGTACGGACATTTTACTTTAATCTGTAGAATCTGTTTAAGTAATGTACAGCACTTGCACTGCATGACACGTTCATACACACTACACTGGGGAATGCACGGACTCTTTATGAACTTAACGTTGCTTTCTGATGAGTTAGTTAATTATGAAATCTTCGAGCTCCCAACAACAAGAGGTACAGAGCTCAACTCCTCCGGTTCTTGAGATTCCCGATATCCCTGCCGATGTAATCGATCCGGCTCCAGATGAATTGCCGAAGGCGATATTTATTGAGGACCCTGTTGATTCGGTTCAGTCTAACATCTCTGAATCCTTATTGGGACGAATATGCTTAAAGCATAACATATCTCTAGGTGACGTATTATTGCCCAGCGCCACTGATAGACCGCATAACCCGCCTGAAGGATATACAACATTCTACCGTCATGCTTGTGCGGCCGAAACTCTTCCTCCTTTCAACCAATATATCAGAGGGATGCTATCATATTTAGGAATCGCTCCTTCACAACTTCATCCCAACGGGCACGCGTTGCTGAACAGTGCCTTTGTAATATTTATGGACTGTCTCTTTCGCCCGCCGAGGCCCTCCGAGATCAGACACATATTTAACTTCAAGAGTAGGGGTGATAGCCCGTCTTTTACATTTTTGGAGGCAGTTAGGAATTGCCAAGTTGTAGTTGGAGCTTGGACTCGACTGAGCTATTTCAAGAACGAGTGGTTCTACGTTCGGTGCCCTCCGGGTTTCGCTAGGCGATGGTTGTCTAGACGTAAGCGCCTTAACCTGTTTCCTTGACCAATAGCTCTTCGGTGTTAAAATTGACATTTCATTCCTTTTACAGCTATTATCTCTAGGCCCGATGGAGGGCGTTTCAAGGGTACCGTCCGGAGTCTTCAAGAAGTCCCAAGCGAGCTGAGGCATATTGACTCGGTGCTGAATGATTACAACTTAAGAGTTCTTGGTTTGATCGACATCAATCAAAGCATAGTTGTTGAGGGATTTGCAAAGTCCGCCTCCAAGAAGGAAGATAAGAAGAAGACTAAGAAGAAAATCAAGAAGAAAAAAGTGAAGAAGTCACTCGGAATCAGAATAATTGAGGCGGGTGACGAAGAAAGAACCCACACAGATTCAGAGCCGATGGCTGATCTCTCGGGAAACTTTGAAGAATCGGGAGAAAAACGGAAAGGCAAGGCCGCCGTTTCCAAAAAACTTAAGTCCAAGGGGGGAAAATCCGTAGATGTGTTTCTTCCCGTTTCCGGGGTCATGATTTCTGAGGCCGCCCCTTCTCATTCGAGAGATTCTTTCAAAGGGCTAGACGATATTCCTATCCCAGATTATATATCGATTTCTCATAATCCTGGGTTGGAGGAATTTCAAGATGTTCTAAACATGAACGAGCCCTTTCCTTTAAGTGCGGTCAACACTTCCGGTCGGTTTGGGGGTTTACACATTTACACACACTTCCACGGCACTTCATGACTTTTGCATAGTAAACATTGCTTTATGGGACCCTAATCCGTAATTCTTTCTTATCGCAGGCGAGATGTCAGGACGTGGCTCTACTTTGGATAGGCTTCGGAATGTGCGCCAATCCTCTCCATTTTATGATTCCCGCAGGAGAGAAACAGATAGGGATCATGGGCGAAGCTATTCAAGTCAGGAACGTTATGACAGAGACAGAGATTACTCGCGTGGCCGTTCTGGCTATGATTATTCTGACAGAGACCGGGGATACCAGTACCGACCCCGATCTCGCTCTCCTCCGCCTCCCAGGGTCCCAGTAGACCTCCCAGGGCCATCTCATCAGCAGCAGCTGCCTTCTCAATCTTCCCGGCCTGATGCTCAGCGGCCAAGAATGGAACCGACATCAGCCGCTATAATTGAACAAGCTCCGGCTGAGTTGACAAGCGAGGGAGCTGCTAAACTTGCCCAAATGAAAAATGACTACCCGGAAATTTGCATGGATGGCTATATCTTCCCTCCTAACTTTAAAAGAATCCCTCCGGAAGCTGAGACCACTGCTCATAGTTATATCCACGACTTCTACGCTCAGTATAAGGAGTGGTACAAGGCAGCCGTGAAGGCTTCTAGAGTAGCTTTTGACAGGGCGAAGATCATTGCTGAACGTGATGCTGACATTGTCAAGCAGAAACGCATCATTCAGGTTCTTCAATCCGAAGTGGAGACGTCCCGGAAGTCAGAGCTTGAAACACTTCAGAAACATGAAGGTGTCGTGGCCAAATTGGCGAGGATGCAGCAAGAACACTGCGCCACGGTGGAAGAGATGGGCCACCGCAACACCACCATTGCAGCTGAGTGAGACTTAGCCGTTAAAGAGCTGAACGAGCTCAAGGCCAAATTCGCTGAAATGGTGAAGGAGAAAGATGATGCGAACGCCACTGCTCAAGAGGCTTGCGACCAAGCAGTATCTCTCAGGACCGAACTTGCTGCGGCGGCGGTCAAGGCTAAGTCTGCGGAAGCAGAAATTCAGGAAAAGATCTTGGAGGAGAGGTCTAGGCTAGATGCTGTGTTTGACGACCTCTTAGTCACGTATAACGCTAATGTACTGGAACACAGAAATTTAGCGTGGCTGGGAGTTGACTCCATGATCTTGTACAATGCCTGGACCCGGCTGGTGAATGAGAAAAGAGCAGCGCATCCAGATGGAACACTTGACGACTTTGAACTGGAGATGCGTTTGCTTACCGAGGATGAGAGGAAGACCCTTCACGAGGTGGTGATCTCTATGGCGAAAGAAAAGCTCGGCGTTCGATCTCTAGAGACAGGCGAAGGCTCGGGGATCGTGCATCACGGGACAGGTGTTGGAGCTGTAATTCCAACATTGCCCGAAACCACTGGCGCGGTAGATCCCCAGTCTGTTCCTGCCTATAATCCTGACCAACCATTATTATCTTCTGCCGAGGATTCTGCCCACGTTTCGGTCCAGACCAAGGAAGGTATTTGAACGCTTCTCATAGTTTAGTTGTGAAGAACCTTAAGCAACACACTTGGCTAACAATCTTCGTTTTGTCGCATTTCAGTGACTGAAGTTATTGTTTCTGCGCCCCTTGCTCTATCAGTTCCTCATCAAACACAAGGTTGTTTTTTCTGAAGCCATCACGACTTCTACTTTGATTGGCGAGGAGGGAGATGCAAATATGTTTTCTTTCAGCGTTCAAATGATTGAGGAGCTTCTCAATAAACCCATCGATCCCTCTGTCAACCCGTCCGATGCTGTGAGTGTGGCTGCTCCGGCCGTTAGTTCATCTATGCCAGCTATTGGCACATCCGACGCGGCCCAAGTATCTCGTGAGGATGACATCATTGCTGAGATTGATGCCGAGATGGCAGCAGGGAACGCTGGTACTAATCCGCCCGGGCCTGCCCCGTTAATGGTGATTTCACCGGGCGGTACTGTAGTGATTGAGACCGCTCCTGTCCCTCCTCCTGCTACTACTCCTATGCCTCCAGCTCGTCCTCCTAGAAGAACTTCCGTCGCCTTCAGCTCTGAGGAAGACGTCGACATTATATCGCTGCCGGAGGGCAAGCCTGAAAAGAGTAAGCGATTGAGGAAAAAATCAGGCAGTGGATCTGGTGGGGCTACCCCGAAGAAGAAGATAAGGAAGAAGAAAGATTGAACTCTTTCTTTAAATCTTTGTTCCGTAGGGTAGCATTTTGTTGATTTCTCTATTGCCGTGTATAGATGTGGATTCGGCTCCCACTAGCAGAATTTTTCTTAAACACTTTGTAATCAGATTCTTTTTGTTGATAGTGGAAATGAAAATTTATTCCCTTTCCGTCTTCAACTTGTTATGTGTTATGGTTCTGCCCCCTGTATTGGGGATAAGTGTGGAGTTGACGTATGTTTATACCCCGTCTCGCGCTCTGGAGTACGGAGTAGAATGAATGTTTATACCCCGTCTCGCACTCTGGGAGTACGGAGTTAGATGAATGTTTATACTCCGCCTCGCACTCTGGGAGTACGGAGTTAGAAGAATGTTTATACTCCGCCTCGCGCTCTGGGAGCACGGAGTTAGATGAATGTTTGTACTCCGCCTCGCACTTTGGGAGTATGGAGTTAAGTAAAAAACTTGTACCCAGCTCGCGCTCTAGGAGTACTCTGGGGTTTAGGAAAATGTTTATACTCCGCCTCGCACTCTGGGAGTACGGAGTTAAGTAAAAAACTTGTACCCAGCTCGCGCTCTCGGAGTACTCTGGGGTTTAGGAAAATGTTTATACTCCGCCTCGCACTCTGGGAGTACGGAGTTAGGGAATGTTTATACTCCGCCTCGCACTCTGGGAGTACGGAGTTAAGAAATGTTTATACTCCGCCTCGCACTCTGGGAGTACGGAGTTAAGTGAAGGGTTGTCGTGTATCAACCCATTTCGTGGCCTGATGTGATGGCTTGCCCCCGAGCTCGGGTTTCATTTAGTGAGTGGTTGATTGCTTCACAGCCACTCCTTACTTGAATAAATTCCATTGTGTGATGGAACTTAGCTCTTCGTGCATCGTGATGTTGTACATTGTATTTAATGAATCACAGCTCTGGCTTGAAGAGATGGCATTTTATTGCTGAAATAAGAAAATATGGCAAATCAGTTGCCTTATTACAAATTCTAATTTCGAAATGCAAAAGTAAATTGCTGAATAAGAAACATAATGAAATAAATGAAGCCTGTCATATGTAGTAGCGACGGAGACTCTCGCTGTTCCAGGCTCTTGGTAAAACTAGACCGTCCACGGTTGATAGTTTGAATGTGCCATCCCCAAGTCTTTGTGTAATCACGTACGGTCCTTCCCAATTTGGTTTCATGTGTGAAGGAACCGGGTAGATTCTCTTGAGGACCAGATCACCGAGATCAAAGGTTCGGGGGCGAACTTTGGTGTTATATAACCGGGCGACCCGACTTCGGTAGGCGGCCGCTCTTAAATCAGCTTCTTCTCGTTTCTCGTCCAACAGATCCAAAGATTCAGCGAGTAATATAGCATTTGTTTTTGGATCGTAATAAGTTACGCGGTGAGAAAATACTTCTGTCTCAACTGGAATGACGGCCTCCGAGCCATAGGATAAGGAAAATGGGGTGTGTCCAGTTGCGGTCTTGTGAGTTGTTCGATAAGCCCATAATGCCATAGGAAGTTCATCGACCCATTTGCCCCCATCCTTTGCCAGTCGTTTCTTTAAGATGGATTTTATAACTTTGTTAACAGCTTCGACCTGACCGTTTGCTTGTGGATGTGCGACTGCAGAGAACTTTTTATGAATATGAAATCGTTGGCAGAAATTCTTGAACTCCGAACTTTCGAATTGGGTCCCATTATCGGTGATGATGGTATGCAGGAGTCCAAATCGGCAAATGATATTGCGGACCACAAAGTTTATCACTTTCTTCGACGTAATCGTTGCGAGAGCTTCGGCCTCGGCCCATTTCGTGAAGTAGTCAACTGCGACGATGGCATACTTAGCACCACCTCTTGCCAGAGGTAAAGCGCCAATGATATCGATACCCCACATAGCGAATGGCCAGGGACTGACCATTTGAGTTATCTCGGTAGGCGGGGCTCTTGGAATTCGAGCGTGTTTTTGGCACTTGTCGCACTTTCTGGCATAATTAGCTGCATCTCGGTTCACTGTCGGCCAGTAATATCCATATCGGAGTATCTTCTTAGCAAGCGCTTGTCCGCCGGTGTGATCGCCACATTCTCCCTCGTATACATCATGTAACACTCGTTTGACTTCGTCGTGAGCGATACACCGGAGGAGTGGAACAGAATAACCTTTTCTATACATGATCCCGTCCTGAATGATGAACCGCGAAGCTTTTCGTAGAACTTGCCTTTTCTCATTTCGGTGTTCAGGCAATATCCCATTCTCAATATAATTTCGATACGGAGTCATCCATGATTCTCTGCTGGGAAAGGTTTCCAACACATCATTCGTTTTGATTTGATCGATGCTTGGGAAGGACAAAGTTTCGACCGGGACAAGCCCCATTTGCTGTGCTTCACCTGTGCTGGCCAACTTTGCCAATGAATCGGCCTTTTGATTGCGATCTCGTGGTATGTAGTAAATAGCATAATAATCAAACTGATCCAGCGCTTCCTGAACTCGGGCTAGATAAGCAGCTAACCTTCGATCTCTTGCTTGATATTCTCCCCGTACCTGACATACAACCAACTGTGAATCACAATAAACTTCTATAGCGATAATTCTCAGATCTCTAGCAAGCTTTAACCCAGTCAACAGGGCTTCATATTCGGCTTCATTGTTGGTTGCGTGAAAATCAAACTTCAAAGCATAGCATATGGATCGACCTTCGGGGGTTTCTAGTACAACTCCAGCACCCGAACACCGATCGTTTGATGCACCGTCTGTATAAAGTTTCCAGACATATTCAGGAGACTCGCTAGTTTCGGATAAGTCGTCTGGAACAGTAAATTCAGCTATGAAGTCAGCTAGGACTTGCCCTTGAATGGCTCTCCGCGGAGCATAAGTAATGTCAAATTGACTCAGTTCGATATTCCACTTGAGTAACCTTCCAGACGTCTCAGGCCGCGTGAGGACCTGTCGTAACGGCTGATCGGTATACACAGTAAGCGGATGAGCTTGGAAATAAGGACGAAGCTTTCTCGAGGCGATGACCAAACAGTAAGCCAGTTTCTCCAACCTGGGGTAATTTCTTTCAGCTCCGGTCAATCGTTTACTAACATAATAGACCGGTTTCTGCACTCGATCCTCTTCCCGGACCAGAGCAGCACTGATCGCATGCTCTGATACCGCCAGATAAAGGTATAATTGTTCGTGATCAATTGGTTTTGACAAAATCGGTGGCGTAGAGAGATGCTGAACCAGCGATCGGAATGCGCCTTCACATTCCATGGTCCATTCAAAGTTTCGTTTTCCTTTCCGGATTAGATCAAAGAAAGGAATGCATTTATCAGTGGATTTCGAGATGAACCTGCTTAGCGCTGCTACCTTCCCGTTGAGACTCTGGACTTGCTTTATGGTCTTTGGAGTTTGCAAATTCCTTATTGTCCAGATCTTTTCGGGGTTTGCCTCTATCCCACGAGCGTTGACGATGAACCCTAGAAACTTTCCGGATGCGACGCCAAAGTGGCACTTTAACGGGTTAAGCTTCATTCCATACTCACGTAAGATGCGGAACATTGAATTTAAATCCTTGACGTGATCTGTGGAAAATCGGGACTTAACTAACATGTCATCCACATAGACTTCCATGGTCTTCCCGATCTGATCAGCGAACATTCGATTAACCAAGCGTTGGTAAGTTGCTTCGGCATTCTTTAAACCAAAAGGCATGACTCTGTAACAGTAGAGTCCCAGATCGGTCACGAAACTAGTATGTTCTTGATCGGGTAGATGCATGAGTATCTGATTATAACCGGAATAAGCATCCATAAAGGATAACAATTCGTGGCCTGCAGTTGAGTTTACGAGTTGGTCAATTCGGGGAAGTGGAAAACTATCTTTTGGACAAGCTTTGTTTAAGTCGGAGTAGTCGACACATGTTCTCCATTTCCCGTTCGGTTTTCGAACCATTACCGGATTTGACACCCACTCTGGGTATAGAGCATCTCGGATGAAACCATTTGATTGTAACTTGTCAATTTCTTCTTTAAGGGCGGCAGATCTCTCTGGATCCATACCACGCCTCTTTTGCTTGACCGGAACATGTCGCGGATCAATATTCAAAGAGTGACTTGCAATGTTCGATGAGATTCCGCACATGTCAGAATGCGTCCAGGCAAAGACATCGAGATTCGCTTGAAGAAATTCAACCAATTCCTGCTGTATCTGTCTTCCCAGTTGAGATCCAACTTTTAGTACTTTCGAGTCGTCATCCTTACTGACTGGGACGTCCACAGTCAGTTCGGCTGGAGATGCTTGATTCTCTTTGACTTCATCTTTATCTTCGTTATCTCTAGGGTCAAGATCTTTAAGGAATTGGTAGTGGTGCCCGGGCCGGGGCCCAGGCGTTAGTTGTCAATTATCAGTGAAACGGACGCAGAGAGATTCCTCTACGCCCTTTCCTTTCTCCTTCTTCTGTGCTTCACGCAACTCAACAACATAACAGGCTCTTCCTGCTGCCTGATCTCCTTGAACGATTCCTATACCATGATCGGTTGGGAATTTTAAAGTCAAACACCACGGGGCAATGGCTGCCCTGAATTCAGCAAGGGCTGGTCGACCCAGGAATGCGTTGTACGGTGAAGCGATGTCAAGAACGACGAATTGCAGCAGTCGGACTCTCCTGCGTTCTCCAATCCCCAGTTCTACTGGTAGTTCCACTATTCCAGTAGGTATCGTTGCACTCCCATTGAAGCCATGAACTCGGGATTGGCAGGGTTTCAAGTCTTTGGCTTCCATCTTCATTAAATCGTAAGCTCGCTTGAATAGAATGTTTACAGAACTCCCACTGTCAACCATGATCCTCTTCATCCAAGCAGGACCAACTTGAGCAGATATGACCAGTGGGTCAATTGTTGGAGCTTCGATTTTATCAGCATCTCTGCTTCTAAATATGATATCGTCAGACATCGTTTTTTGTTGCTTAGCCGGGGTTCCATCCTCACAATTACTGCAGCATTCGAAGCTCGCATGCCTGATAGAGCTAGCATACGACTCCATTTCCCTCCAGCTTCTGTCCGCTGGATGAGGACCACCACTTATGGTATTGATAACTAGCCTCCCGCCTGTACGAGCGGGTTCCTCTTGTCTTTCTTGGTCTTGCGCACGGTTTGGATTCGATGGGCCCGCACCACCAGACTGCGGCGCCCGCACGAATTGATCTAACTTCCTCTCCCTGATCAACTTTTCTATGAGATCTTGCAAATGGCGACAGTCATTAGTATTGTGGCCATAACTCTCATGAAACCTACAAAACTTTCCTGTCTGAATCTGCCTTTCTGATGACCGCTTCGGAGCGGGTTTCTTATACTGTTATGTGTTGCAAGTTTGCAGGTACACATTTTCCAGCGAAGTGTTTAACGGTGTATAACTTTCGAACATCGGAGCCCTACGCCGTGGGCCTGGATTCAGATCTCTCTTCTAATTTTGACCATTGCCACCTCTTGGCTGAGTTTGTTTGTTCTGTATGTTTAACTGGACTTTTCCGGAATTGTCACCGGACTGTTTAACTGCTACATTGCTTTGTATTCCCTCATTTCCAGGTTTCGCATCGTCCTGCTTCCTAGACTGTTTCGCGTCCTCTTGCCGTAAGAATTGAGCGGCTTTGGAGTAGAAACGGTCCAACGATGCGGGTGGTTTTCCGGCTAACCAGTTTCCAAATTCAGAATCGGGATCAATTCCCTTTGTCAATGCCATTAAAATTGAGTTGTCGTTGGAATTACTAATTTCCACACATGCCGCATGGAATCTCTCCAAGTAACGCCTTAATGTTTCCCCACGAGCCTGGGTAACATTGGACAGGGTGTTAACATCTTTGGGTCTAGCGACATGCATACGGAATTGTTCAACAAATTTCTTAGCCAATTGGTCAAATGAAGAGATAGATCTTGGAGGTAGTCTTGTAAACCACATTGTTGCAATTCCTCCCAGTGAAATGGGGAAGCTTCGGCATTTTACTGCATCGTCGGCCCTCGCGGCGCTCATTGACCATTCGTATTTCAATATGTGCTGATTGGGATCAGAGCTTCCTTCGTACATAGGGAGAGTTGGCATTCTGAATCGCCGAGGAGGTTCAGCGTATAGTATCTCGTCCGTGAAAGGAGTATGGCTTCGAGAGATCCCCCAATCGTCATTGGTAAGACCTTGGCTTTCACGGATCATCTGACGTATCATAGTCGAGATGTCTGGCATTGCTACATTTTGAGCATGCTGAGCTAAGGTGTGGTCGGGTTCCACAGTGCGAGTTTGGACCGGGCGCTGTCGACGGTCCAAGTTTCGCCTCCTTGGCTCAGCGTCTTCCGGGACGTATGGTTCAGAAGTACGTCCCTGTTGTTGATTACTCGAATCCGGAAGATGTCGGGTATCAACCCTTGTTTCTACTGTGGCAGCTGTGACATGATTGTCCGTAGTATATTGTGGAGTACGACCACCTCGTGCTGATGGCCCAGCCTGGAAGCTGGTTGATGGTCCTACCCTCAATTGCCCGACAGTCAGGGCGGGTTGATATCCAGCAGTCTGAGCATGATCTCCGTCTAATCGGGGACGGGTAGATCTATGATGATAGTCAGATGAGGCAGAACTTTCAGTGGATGAGCGGGAAACATCATCCCTTCTGGACCTCCTACGGCCCTGGCGGTTCAGTTGGTTTGTCAATTCAATATTGGCACGCAACTGTTCGGCTAACTGTTGTCGACTCTGAGTCAGCTCTTGGAGCAACACCTGGAATTCTTGTCTAGTGACTGCCCCAGACGGATCTGAGTGGGCAGTGTTGTCTTGGTTGGATGGCTGCTGTTGAGCAGGATTCTGTCCATCCCTACCTTCTTGTCCAGCAGCTGTAGAAGTGGTTCTCGTGCTAACCATTTTGAATGATGAATCATTTTCCTAGATTTTATGCAAATCTGAGTAGAATGGAAGGACTGTGAATCGAAGATCTGGATCTTCCTCTTGGATTTGTGCAATCCGGTATCGATGGTAGATCCAAGGAGCAGGAGAAAAAAGCTGGTTTTTTCTCAGTGAAAGCACCAAAGTGTTTGTACCAAAAATG
Source organism: Allium fistulosum (assembly GCA_030737815.1). Lineage (NCBI taxonomy): Eukaryota > Viridiplantae > Streptophyta > Magnoliopsida > Asparagales > Amaryllidaceae > Allium > Allium fistulosum. Next base: position 1,131,448,748 of record CM060906.1, on the reverse strand, counting down.
GGCACAACACTCTTCGGAAGTTTTTGAAGAGATAAAAGTGAAGAATGAAAATTAAAACTGTGGATTATCTAACAAAAACTCCAAATAACAGAAAGTAAATTGCAAAGACAAGCGATTTAGAGTGGTTCGGCGTTTTGCCTACGTCCACTATGAAGTTTTGATGATTTTATTGCTCGATTACTTGAAGATTACAGTAGTTTATAATGTAATACAACTGAATCTAAATGCTAAGTGTCAATCTAAAGCAGCGGCGGTGTTCTGGAGTAGATCTGGCAGAATCTGGGCGCTCTTTAGTACTTAGAATTCTCCGACCCCTTTTCTGAATGACCAGGGGCTCTATTTATAGGTGTAGGAGGCTGATATTTCGCCTAAAATGAGGGGAGACCAGTTCTGGTACGTCGGGGGCCCACATGGCCGAAATCTGGAGATCCGGGCCCACTTTGGGATCGATTCGACCCTTGGTTCGAATCAATCAAGAAATCATCCAATCGAGCTGAAATTTGGTGTGAACATTCTTCATCATGTGTTTAAGCTTCTGTGAAAATTTCATGGCATTTGGACTTGTAGAACTCGAGATATGATCGATTCAATATTGCATTTCTGGAGAACAGGGATACTTCGAATCGATCTTAGTTCGAATCGATTCGGTGGACTCGATGCTTGTTGCGTCGTGGCGCGCGTATCTCGCCTCGATCCGTTTTGTACTCCTGTTTGACGGGGTCGAATCCATGGCTTGGATTCGAAGATGGTGGAGTCGAGGACTCTCTGTTGAGTGGATTCGAAGATGGTGGAGTCGAGGACTCTCAGTTGAGTGGATTCGAAGATGGTGGAGTCAAGGCTTATCCAGTTGCATGGATTCGAAGGAGCCATCCCTCGATGGACTCGAACAGAGGGAAGTTCGATGGAGTCGAAGCAAGGGAGGTTCGATGGAGTCGAGGCAAGGGAAGTTCGATGGAGTCGAGGCAAGGGAAGTTCGATGGATTCGAACTGGTTCCTGGCCAATGGATTCGAACATAGGTTTCGCCTATGGATTCGAACTAAGGGTGGCCTACTCCATCTTTTGTCGACGATATCTTGAGCATACAAACTCGGATTGACTTGAAACTTGGATCGTTGGTTCCCACGGCTTTGCTTGACGTGCCTTATCAATTGTAGCCCGATCCGGACTTGAACAAATTTCATCGATATCCGTAGCGATCCTTACGTGTAACCGACTTCCGAGACGATCTGTCACCGGTATCTAGTCAAGTCCTTGGTGTCACGGCCTTGCCAAAAGGCGGGATAACAATTAACAAAACAAAATTTGTATCTTCTAAATTATAAAATTTTAAGATTCGAAAGAAGTAACATATAACGTTTAATAAACTAAGTATTTAAACTATTTAAATTTCAGGTTTTAGAAATACATTTAATAGAAAAAACATTTTTTTGAATAATAAAAAATTTCAGAAAAAAAGTAGATCTTTATTTTAAAATTGTGTAAAATCTTTCAATGATGAAATATATTTTTATTAAATTTTTTACTGATTTCATAAAGTAGAAATTTGTGAAAAGGGCTTGTAAACATTAAGTAGTTAAAATTTAGGTCTGCTTTTGTTTCATTTAAAAATAGGGCATGATTTTTAAATTTAGGCCTTACATCTAAAAAAATTTATATTATCTAAAAAGTTGTATAGATATTTATATCCTTTGCATAAATATTTTATCATTTTAAATTCAACGTGAATCAAATCAACACTATTAAGCATGAAGTTTCTTAAAATATTTTCATTGAAAAGTGATACATATTGTCATTTTTATCCTGTATAGTGTTGTTTTATTTTTTTTCCTAAAAATTATATGATTTTTCTTTATATTTTCTTAATTCGTTATAAAAGTTTACTAAATTTACAAAAAAAGATATATCTTAGTTTTGTATTTGAATATAAAAACATGCTATAGAATGACTTCGGAGTTTGGATACATTAAAGGTGAAACTCAGTGCACGAGGCTCCCGCACGATAACTGTCTCTGGGGGGTTCAGATACATTAAACCAAAATTTTGTTTATGATACAGATATTTATCAGGTTTTATACACACACCTGTGTGTGTCTATATATATATATATATGTATGTATGTGTGTGTTTATATATATATATTATAGTTCATTTCTTATATATGTCTATGACAATTTTAATTTGAATATGACACTATGCTCAACTTTAAAATGACGTATTATGATATAGCAAACTAAAATCTCATGTATGATACCGATATTTATCAAGTATCAACTTTGATATACATACATTTCTGATGCATGCATAAAACAAATCCGATTTGAATATAAAACTTTGTTCAAGTTTGAAAAGTACATCGGATACATTGAAGCAACATGTTGCTTATTATACTTATATTTATCATACACACAGAGGAGCTGAGCTACATTGTGGTTAGGGAGGATAAGTGACCGCACTAGAAATTTTGAGTATTATTATTTGGATAAACCGAAGATACCTTTTTGGGGTTCGAAACTCCAAATTTTGATATGGAGAATATGCGAAGAAAAGAAGAAATTTTATTGCACTAGATAAGATATTTTTTTCTATTTCACTCCCACCTACCCTACCTATGCTTCCTTACCATGAACTCATCTTCTTCATTTGGTTACTTTGCCTTCCTTACCATGAATTCATTCATGCACTTGAAATTATAATTAGTTGGAAAATATGAAAATGTTTGTAACATAAATCATATATTCTTTTTTCTAATAAAATATTGCATTCTTATTATTAAAACGAGCGTTACGGCACGCACTTCGCGCGTGAGTTGTTCTACAAATTGTATATGTTTCAAAACACTCAAAAAAAAATTCCAAAAATATTTAGTCGTATTTTGCGTTGAACTCATGCATAGTTTGTTTGAATTTTTATTTTCAAGTTTCGGTATCTAATTTTTTGTTGGTAGTTGAATTATATTTCTATTATTAGTTAATAAAGAAATAATTTGTAAGGGAATTTCATTTGTTATATCCTATTTTAAAGTGACATTAAGATTTGATAATATTTGAGCGTTCTGAATTTGTAAAAAAAACTATTTATCAGGTCCTATTTTCAAGTGATATTAATGTTTATTAATATTTGTAAAGACACGTGTTAAATTTGTAAAGTGAGTTTATTTGTTAGATCCAATTTTTAAGGGATTTGGTAATATATATAGATGAACGTTAAATTATATACGAGTAAAGGGTATTTTCGGAAGTTTGCGGTCGGACCAAAAGTTTACGCTTTCAAGCCAACTATTAATAAAAGATTATTTTGTAACGTTAAAATTATTATTTCAACATTTTAGTTATGATTGTTTGATAATTTGTTATGAATTATTTACTGCTACGAGCATTATTTCCATTTGTTTTTTTTTAAACTATTTGAATTAAAGGCTAAAATAGTCATAGGTATCTTCCATGAAAACTCCAATTTTCTTTTATTTGTGACCCTGCCAGCTTGGAATCCCGGCTACGCCATTGCACACACATCCATTCCAATTCATGTGCATTGAAGTGCTGACCTGATTATAAGACTGCTCAACTTTAAAAGAACATCTTATACCCAAAGGTCTCAACTGGTAAAATTAGATATAAGCAAAATTATGAACTGGTGCTTTCAAATGGTTTACAAGAAAAATGAACTATGGTGATCGTTAAAAGGGAAACAAACCATATAAGGGGAAGATTGTTTATGGGGAAAACCTTTTTTTTTTAAATGAACTTTTGTTAATGGGATTTTTTTTTAAAAGTTTGGTTATGTCCTTGTAATAATCAGAATACTCTTATTATATTAATTAACAAAAAAAAATACTTCGAAATCATAACAATTTAAGATTCGTAAGAAGTAACATATATCGTTTAACAAATTAAGTATTTAAACTATTTTGAATTTCAGGTTTCAGAAATGCATTTATTAATTCTTTTTAGATAGTTAACAATTTCAAAAAAGTCAATCTTTTAATGTTCAAATTTTTTGAAAAACCTTCCAATGATGAAATATATTTTTATTAAAAAGTTTACCGATTTCTTTAAAGCAGAAATGTCATATTATGTTTTTTACAAAGGAAAAAGAATCATATTCTACGTCTTCCCCTTTTAACAACTACTATTCCTCCCTTTAAATCGTTTTAAGTTTTAACTGAATAGAAGAAGAAAAAAAAGTACACATCCCCGATCCCTTAGGATTCATTCTTAAGCTTTGAGGTGTCACAAAGAGGTTGAAGGATTAATTCTTAAGCCTTTCGTTTTACCATTATCACCAGTGGTTGTTAACTGTTTTTTATTTTTCCGCAGATATACAGTCAACCCATCTACGCCGTAGTCGAACTATGCTTGCAAAAGGCATACCCGAACAACAAACTCCTCACCACTGAAAAAAGACTAAAAATGGGGAACACAAGCTACAACTTCAACGTGTTCCGGCTGATTTGGAGAAGCTTTTTCGTGATACTGTGCACATTTCTAGCGATCCTCCTTCCTTTCTTCAACGACATTCTGGGCCTTTTGGGCTCTATAGGCTTCTGGCCCCTTACCGTGTACTTCCCTATCGAAATGCACATCGCTCAGAATAAGATAGCAAGGTTCAGCCGTAAATGGATACTGTTACAGACGCTGAGCATGCTGTGTATGCTTATATCGGTAGCTGCTGCAGTTAGTTCTATTGAAGGGGTGGTTGAGTCGCTTAAACATTACACTCCTTTCAAGACTAAGTCGTGAATGAAGGCTCTGTATGCATTTAGAGATTAAGATTATGTCATGAATGTGGATTTTTTAGAATTCATGATGTACATAGTTTCAAATGCAGTGTTTCAGTGGTTTAGAGCCTTGAATTTTCAAAGGTTAGGCAAATTATTGTTTATTAAAATTAAAATGTGGAATATTTCATTCTATTCTTGCTACGTTTTCTTTTTCTGTTTAACTGTAGATTTGTAATGTGGGCGTCAGTAAGACTTAGAAGTAGAAGCATTATGTAATCAAAGGTGTTTATTTGCTGTTTACAAATTAAACTATTGATATAAATGCTAACATTTGACTTCCCTTCTCCCTTCTGTATGTCGTCGCCTGATTTGTATATTATATGTGTGAGTACAAAGTTTAAGTACATATTTTATAGTATAATATTCAATATACAACATTTTACCATACAATATTAACCAAAGATTAATTATGAATTAATAGATCAATAAATTCTACAAATGAGCTATCAAGTTTAAATAACATCACATATTTTAGTGTGGTGCTAAGGACATCATCAGGGGCGGTTCTAGAAGTTTTGGTACCTAAAGCGAAAAGCGAAAACAAGACCCTTATACAGAAATTAATGCTATTATATTTAATTAAAACATCAAAGTATGATATATTGTTTATAAATAATGAGAAGAAGAAGAAAAAAAGAAATAACTTTATTCGTAACAATAATTCAAATTATACAACAAAATTAATATTAGTACATAGCGCTCCGCTCTGCCTCAAACAACCTAGATTTTATAAAGCATAACATTAAAAATGAAATGAGTGAGGTGTAGAAATCATTACCTTGTGTTGGTAAATAATGCTTCAAATTCAGAGGACCATGTTAAATTGTTAGTAAAGAAACTTTTAATTCAGGAAGCCCAGAATACTAAAAAAAAAAGAGGAAGAAGATGAAGGATTCAGAGCCTTTTTACCAACACAATATGTCCAAAGAGTGCATAAACTATTAAACTGACGTTGACCAACAAATAGTTATGACTGCTAGGAGGAGGATTTCTTTTCTAAAATAAGGAATTGACATTTTACTTTGTATTAAAACATGATCAAACGATACTCATTGTAAATTGCTGAAAAATGCAATAGGTGCACAACATAAGCGACCAGAAAAGTGAATCACAAATTGTGAACAATCCGGTAGAAAAATCAAACTGTCTTCAATCCAAAATTTTAATTACAACATAAGTGCAACGACCTGTATTTTTCGACGTTTTAAATATGAATTTAACGAAGATTTTAAAATAAAATTATTTTTAAAAATTAAAATTTGATAACGGAAACTAGATATTTGGAGAGCGTCCATTTAAATAAGACAAATAAAATTTATTTTACATCAAAATTCGTTCGAAACTCGATCAGCACAATTTTTCAGTGCAAATTATCAAATTTTAAATTATGAATATTTTTAAACAGAAATGATCTAGAAAAATTTCTGATTAAAACGTCAAAGTTCGTTCCGTCTAATTCCGACCTTTGTAGCTCCGTTTATCTAGAATTATCTTTGTCATTAAATTTCGAAACGGTAGCAGCGGCGACAGATGAAATTTTGCTACGAACGTCGTAGCATAGATTTGAGTGCATCGTATGATTCGTCTCGTCGCGCTAATCTTTGCGGTATATTTGTTTTCGTATTTTGACTTCGATTGCAAAATGCTGGATGGTCAAGGTCCGTGACTTGAAATCATATTTACCTTCATTCTTTTCCCATCTTTTAGCAGCCAACAAAATTTCTGTTCTGCCTACATTATTTCTCTTCAGCATATACCGTGCGCAGTCACCTTTAATTAATGCTGTATTTGTATACAAACTCTTATATCAAAACATTCTCACGTGAATTTCCCCTCCTTCCTTTGTCTTCCTTCCCCTTCCAGGCTCCGACTCAAAGACACTACCCTATCAACCCAACCACCCAAAGCTCCACATCCACACTCCTACCAGCCACGAGCCCCTGCCTACCCGAAGCCACCCACGACCGAGCAACCACCTCAACCCGCCTTACACCACCCACTGCCTCAGCCTGCTCCGCCTCCCAGCCTCTCCGTCCTGGGCCACGCTGTCGAACCCCGCCACGCAGCCCACTTCCTCCACCTGAACCATCCGGCTGCACCCAACCTACCACCGAAACCGCACCCTAGCCCAGCCAACCCGCGCCACCCCTACCCAGTCCAGCAACCGCTTCGCCCGAACCCGCACCCTTCACCCGACCGAACCCGAACCACCTTCCAGTTCTCCAACCTCCAGCCTTGCTGTGTGTTTCTGAGCACGTGATCGAGCTATATGTATATGAAAAAAAGCAACATGCCTTGGAAGAAAAAAAAAAAAGCGAAGCATCGGCCTGTGTGTTAGAAATAGTCAATATAGTGGTAACCACATGTTCCTATTTATATGGTAGTGCCTAGAGTTTAGGAAGTAGTGGATATTTTTTATTTATTTAAAGCTTTGTACATAGTTCTTATGATGAAGAGAATAACATAGAAAATAACAATGTAGTCTCTTTTGTTTAAGGTTGTATCTCTGTCCTCTTTTCTATATTAAATCCTAACATGATATCAGAGCTAGATTAGAGAGAAGAGAGAGAAAGAGATAGAGAGTGCTAGTCAGTTTCTATTTTGCTGTTTCATTTCACTAAATAAAGGTCTCAAAAAGCTTGCCGCGTCTACAAATTTCGAGATCTAGACGTGGATGTTTTGTTTGCTTTGAGATCTAAAGAAGAACGCGTCTGCAAGTGCTCAAAGAAGATGTAGTCGTCCTCAATGGTAGTTGCTTGCGCCTTGCTTGGATCTCACTGTTCGCCGGAGTTCACTTGGAGTTCGCCGAGAAGCTTGCTGAGATTTGCTGCGCCGTCGCAACACTTTCTTCACCCAAAACCAGAATAATCAGACTGTCCAAACTCAAATTCTCTAAATAAATTCGATTCCCAAATCAAAACTTGTTCGAATCGAGGTGTACGTGGATTCGAATCAAAGGTTGACTTGCTAAGGTGATGTGGAGCGGTGATTTTGGGGTTGCAAACTTGGGGACGCAGTCGAGGATGATTAGAGGAGTGACGATTGGATTTGCAGTTGTTTCGGAGAGGGGATTTGAGATTGGTTGTATAGTCGTCGATTTTTGGTTGTGAGGTGGTGAAGGCGTTGCGGTCCGAGCTCTGGTAGCAGCAGGTAGGTGGATTCGATGTTGTTGGTGGTCGAACTGCAGTTTTTGGAAGAGGTTTGTGGTTATTGCTTGCTGTTTTATGGTCAGGGGATGTAGCTGGGAGTGTAGTATTTGATGTGCTTTGGAGGTTGCTGTGTGGTTTGCTGGAAGGTGAATTTTGGCGATTATGGAAGTTCGGTGAAGGGGAGAAGGTTATGTTGTCTGGTATGTGTAATGTTGGTGATGGATGAACTATGAGTTGTAGCAGTTGGATGCTCTGGAAGTTTGGGCAGCGGTTGTTACAATGGTGAAAAGGTGAAGATGTTTGCAGTGTTTAGGTGAAGTATTTGGAGAATGTGAAGAGTGGAAGTTGATGGTTGGTGAGGTTGCAGAAGGTTTGTAGCTGAGGTTGTTGGATTGTTTTGTGAAGTTGATGAATGTAACCGCTGAATAGAAGTGGTGATGTAGTGTTAATGGCAGTTTGGTATTGTTGTTGATATGGCTAGGGTGAAATGAATGCTTGTTTGATGGTGAAGTGGTATGGTGATAAGAAGGGGGTATGCAGGCAGTGGAGCAGTTGAATGTGAAAGAATTGTAAATGTTGGCAGATATATGGTGGATGATGTTTTAGGCCTGAAGAAGTCATTTTCTTTTTGTGTGAGCAATCTTTGGATGCAACTTTTCTTGTTCTCGTAGTAGAAGGGAGAGACGTTGAGGAATAGAAAGTAGAAAACAACTGATGATGGCAGTATGGGGATTATGGCAGCAGGTTGAATGGACTTGCAGGCAGTGATGCAATGGGGGTGACAAGCGATGGTGGGGCTTCAGGCTGTTTTATGATATGGTGATGGAAGTGCAGGCTACAGGAAGAAGTTTGTACAGGCAGTAAAGCACACTGTGCAAGGCAACAGCATATATGATTGGTAACTGTAAGGAGCAGTTGGATATGTCAGGCAAAAATGAGGTGGGCAAAGAGATACGGTCAGTGTTAGTAGTGAAGAGGCAAAGTAGAAGTGGTGTGTGCACTGCACTGTGTACAGATGTGCACAACAGTGACAGCGAGGGGGATATGTAGTTATTAGGAAATGTTGAGGCTGTGGATGATGTTTTGCAAGGAGGAGATTGTTCTGGTTTGTATAGGAAAGGTGACAGTGACCAGTTATGAGTGTGTACAGGGTTTGTGAGTGTTTGATTATGAAGAATGATGAAGTGATGAAGTGTGCAGTGAGGATGTGGTATGGTTGAAGTGTATGCAGAGATTGAAGATGATGTGTATCGTCTGGAGTGACGTTGTGTTAGGCAGAGGAAGTGAATATGGGATGGCTGATTGTATGGAGATTGTTGAAATCTGTTTTGAGATAATGGTGAATGTGTATGTGTTGAAACTGAGATGTGTGGTATGCAGTTTTGTAGTTGTGGTGAAGGAGAGTTGCAGTGTTGTGATTGAGCTGATGAAGACTGAGTTTGTTTTTCAGATGTTTGTCGCAACGGTGATGTTGATGTTAACATGAAGAAGACGTTCTACAAAACGTTGGTTGCAAATGTTGGTAGTGAAGAAAACGATGTCGGATTATGAGGTTGGACAATTCGAAGAATGCTCGAAAATTGTTTGATGATATGCCTAAGAGAAGATAGGCATGCCTACATGTGAAGTAGGTAAAGTGAGGAAGATTTGGTTTTGTGTCATCCAACAAGTAAGGAAGAAGAGCCGCGGTTCTCACTTGTTGGGGAGATGGCAGATATAAGGGATGACCCGAATGGAGAGGTCAGTGGATCCCTAAGAGTAAACCAAGAGTATTTGTTGATGGTTAAAGTACCAATCAACGTGAAACAGTTGAGCATGCCCAACCAGGTAGAGATGAAAGTTGTGACCGAGTTCGTATGGAAGACGATGAAGAAATTGTGTTGTAAACTGAATGTTGTGTTGTAAACTGAATATTAACACATTCAGTTTAAGGGAGGGTGTTAGAAATAGTCAATATAGTGTTAACCATATGTTCCTATTTATATGTTAGTGCCTAGAGTTTAGGAAGTAGTGGGTATTTTCCTTTTATTTAAAGCTTTGTACGTAGTTCTTATGATGAAGAGAATAACAGTAGAAAATAACAATGTAGTCTCTTTTGTTTAAGGTTGTATCTCTATCCTCTTTTCTATATTAAATCCTAACACTGTGAGGAAAGAATAGGGAGAGGCAGTGTTATGGGTTGTGAATTTTTGGTTGAGAGAAGGTGCGTGTGTTGTCTGCTGTGCGTGCGTGTAAAAAAAAAGAGAAAAAAAAGAAAGGGAAAAAAAGAAAAAAAAAGCAAGGAAGAACCTAGCATTGTTGTCCCGGCCGCTATCTGGTGTGAGCACGTGGCCGCTTAGCTTGTCCGTGTCATCGTTTCCTCCGTTTCAGTTTCGCGCACAGAAGATGAGCGACTTTAAGCTCACGATTAGATTTTCATATGCAAGTATCCCGCGGAATCATAAATACTTGGTTGATAATTACGATCGATATTGAAAATTTAGTTTACTAACTAGTCAATTAGTTTAGTCTAACTTTGTAAAAAAATAACGCATTCACACGAAGTCCGTTTAAACCGTGGTCTTCGACGTTAAATTCGTATTAACGAATAAAACACACTAGTGTAGTTTATTGACACGTTTGACGAAATATAAAATATTGATAAAATATCACTGACATTTTATTAGCAGAACAAATCCCCATTCTGCTATTATAAATTGTGTAGATTTATTTTTATTCGACAATTGATCTATTTGATATTGATTGTTAATTATTTAATAGATGCGTTGCTGTTTATTACTGTTGTCGATTGATTGTTGGTTGTTTGAATTGCGCTCGACCAGATTATAAACAATTAATCATTCATATGCATGGGCTGGGTAGAAAATAATTGTAGGCTAACACCTTATGATTTATTTCACGATTTAACTAAAAGGTGTTTAACAATAATATTAGTTTATTTAATTATTACATTAGTAATAATAATTTAACATTTAAAGTTTGAACTTAAATTTAACAACGTTGTTTTAGCAATGTTTTTTAATAAAAGAATTTGTTGTGAAATGTTTTACGTAATATGTGAAAATAAATATTTTTATTAATAATTATTGGAAAATGACTTTATATAAAGATTTATATAAAGAATGGTTTATAAAAGTGTTTATTGAATAAAGAGAATTTCGAGAACTAAAATCCCAGTGGATTTGAATTGATTTCAATGGTTTTCCGAAATTAAATCGGGAATTGGTCGAAGAGATTATTTTCGAGAATGAGTATATTACTTGTAAGTTTAATACGAATTCGTAAATCGAAGTGTGAAAATTGAATTCAAACATGAATCCGATTGCTCATACGAAGTCGATGCAATTTGTTTAGTCCCTTAAACTTCTGTACCTATATTGTTTGATTAGAATTTACTTGCATAAGAAAATATAGTCCTGACTCGAGCGTATTGTCTTTCCATTACGCTCGGATCAGCTCGAGTTGTTTCAGTTCTTGAAGACATTAGGTACTTGAAGACGAAGATGGAAATTGGAAGATCGTACTTACTACTATTATTCCACTGCACTATATAGACATGTTCAGTCAAATGTATAACTTTGATAATATTAAAATGGAATCAAATGTATATTGATAGACAGCTTTGTAATTATGTTATTATTATATTTTATCCTTCCGATGTGAGATTCTATATATTGTTTTCTTTCTCCTTTTCTTTTCTTTTCTTGTAAAACCCATTGATAAGTCGTCTTTTTGAACGATTCGGGTCGGACACGTGTGGTTTATTGTCGAATTGGATTGACCAAAAAGGCTGGTCGTCACAATAATCGATTGGTGTTATCAACTAAAATTGATAGACTAAATGAAAACAATATCGGTACAAACAAAAAAACGAACAAAAAAACAAAGAAGCGTTTATTTATAGTCTATAGAACAATGAATATAGATGCTGAGTGCTGTTCAATGTTCATTTTACAATTTACAAATCACTAAATAAGTAAGCTGCAATATAAATTACAATAAACCAAATTAAATACCTTCAATTGTTAATTGAATCTGTGCGTTGTTTGTGCCCTAGCTGCTGCAGCCTGTTGAGTGCCGAGACCGAGAGCTTGCTTCCTGGAGGTGGAGGAGAGACGCTGCTCGCAGTCGTTATTCACCGCTGCACCTAGATGGAGATCGCCATATGCTGCCGCTGCGTGATTCATAAATCACGATTCAGGTTTTTTTTAGTCGCGTACGCGTTGGTGAAATTGTGCCCTAGGAATTTGGGGCCCTAAGCGGCCGCTTCTCTCGCTTCGGTAAAGGACCGGACCTGGACATCATGAAATGTGCTTTTTATTATTGCAACTAAAAATAATAATCTCAATTAAATTAACTCCCTCCGTAACACCATATTATAATCTTTCACTCAAATTTTAATCACCAAATAATCTCTTCCCGCCCATTTTCTTCATGCCCGCATAGAATTTTTGGAAATTTTAATCCGCCGACTTCCATCGTCGAACTATGTCCTTCTCATCTTCTTCCATCTCAAAAACCCAAATTTTAAAAATCCTAAATCAAAAGAGAAACAATTAATTGATGGAGAACAATAATTCCATGGAGGAAACTGAGAGAGAAAGTTCAAATCCTTCAAGGTTGACCATTGTATCATGGACGAAAATGAGATATTTTTATTTAGCTATAAATCTTTTGTCATTGCTTTATTATCTATGTTGACATTTCCAATAAATATATTTTATAGGGTTTGTTTAACAAATTTGTGAGCAAATATATGGTTGAAGATATCAAAATTGATGATGTTGTTATTGACAATTCTGATGTAAGTATTTGCAAAAGTGATTTGTTCTATATCTTACATTTTTCCTTATAATTTTTTTTTACATTATCAAAACAAATGTTTGCAAGGGGATGAATGTTGACAATGGGATGGAAATAGAAAATACGGCTGAAATTGTTAATGCTACGATGCTTGAAGGTCAACCAATTCTACAAGGTGATGAATCAAATATTACCGAAAGGGTTGAAATTGATGTTACAAATAACTTTGTAACGAATGAAGTGAGGTGTTTTGATCAAATATGATGCATTGTATTGATTTGAACATGATTATTTTATCATTGAATTTAAGGGTTTTTGGTACTAGTAATTCCTTAATTCATTGGTGCAAAGTACAAGCAAAAAAAATCAACACCACATTTCCTCTCTAGAGAAAGTAAAATCTAAAATAGAAATGACGGCCACTAAACCTAGGCACAAACCCTAGGAATTTCCTCTCTAGATCTACTTTCTATTTCTCATTTCTTCCTTCAAATTCTTTTATTCCTCTCTATATCATCTCTCAATCTCCATCTTCTAAAATTTTAAGACGGCGAACGATAACAAAGGAGGTACGGATGCGTGGATGATGAGGGGTGGGAAACGGTGGTCAATAGGAGGAAAAGGGAAAATGCGGTAATGAAAGAAAAGGAAGAGCAAAAGAAACCCCCTAGGTCAAACCTAAGGCGGCTGGTGGCTTCATGCCGAACAGGGAAATTGGATGAAATACTAGCTTTACATTTAACATAGTTGATGAGGCAAAGAAAGTCTCATATAGCGATGCAGTTTGGGGCCTGGCCAGATCAGGGATATGGGAGATAAGTATGGAATTCATAAATCCAATTGAGGTGGATGGTAAGAAGAAATGAGCAATAACTTTAGATCCGATCAAAGAGGTTGAAGAGGAGCGGAGTAATTGTATATTTTTGTATTTAGTGGGACCAAGACCCTATTTTAAAGCCCTAGAAGCATATACAAGAAGGATGTGGAAGATTTCAGCAAATTTCTCATTACAATCAAGAGACATGGTTTCTTCATGGTTCGTTTAGAAAATGACGCAGACTGCAACAAAGTGGTTGAAGAGGGTTCGTGGTTCTTTGATATAAATCTAATTATTATGAAGAAACTAAAATCAAACATGAAAATAGATTGGGATTGCTAACAATCATGCCAGTCTTAGTGAGGCTACCAACGGTAAGCTTTAGTGCGACGAACCGCAAATTTATCACTTTGATAAATTATATTTATATTTGAAATATTCAAATACAAGATTTTATAACACAAACTATAATGTTTTGAACCATAAATATATGACGGTAAACTTGTTTTAAAGGTATATTAACAAATATGGATATTTGATATTTTCATTAGAAAAACGACGAAAATCAGTTTTTAGAAAAAATGAGATTTTCTCAGTATTAGTGTGCACAGAACTGGATACATACACTTATTTATCCATTTAAAAAATAATATGAAATAAAATTATTTATTTTATTTTTGGAAATAAAATACCTTTATGTCGTCATTTTTAAATAACTGATTTTTAAATTTAAATTGATTTTAAATGATTTAATAATTACATTAAAATGATAAAAAAATCATTTTTATTAGTTATATAGTGATAATAAATCATTTATAATAATTTTATAAAAATATATACTTGATTAGAAAGATACAAGGAAATTGATAACGTTCTGTCAATATAACAACACTTTTTGTAAGCACTTGTTTAATATTGGTTTATATGGTTTTATAATGGAAATATGATTATTTTAATTAATTAATAATGATGAGAAATTAGTTTTCAATTTTTTTTCTTTTATATGTAATTTAATTGATATGTGAAAATGTGACTGAGAATCGACTTTCAGATTTTCAACGGTTTAACGAACGGAAATTGTTCAAAGCGATTGCAACGTTGTTTGTTGTCCTGTGCATATCCATACACATGTATATACATGTCATACACCTACACACCTACACATATACATATATACATTTACTTTTACTATATAAATTTACATAAGATAAAAAAACATAAATATCTTAAATATTTACATACAAATCTTCACTTAAGTCAAAGCTTCCATGCCAAAGGACAAGAAGTGATGGCAAGGAGGAGGGGGAGTGAGCCATGAGTGATGGGAGGGGAGTGGGCTGGAACATGGTGAAAGGAGATCTGATGGAAGATATGTTCCATATTTTCTTCCTATAAATACACACCCACCCCTTCCCATTTCTATCATTCAAAACTCAAACTTCTTCTTCTTTTTTAGCACCTCTCTAATAGCTTCCTAATAAGCCCCTTCCCTTGAAAAATATATACAAAAATATAGCCAAAAGAAATAAATATATACATACATACCATGTTATTCCACCTCCAAAAACAATGCAAAACTAACTCCCACCTCTTCAAAACCCACAGCCACCCCCTACCACCATGCTTGGCCGAGCATCACCACATTCCAAAGCTTGGTCGAGCTTACAAGGAGGAAGGAAGGAGATTTGAGAAGCTCCGGAGTGAAGAAAAGAGAAGGAAGTGCTATAGGAATGCCGCTAGTTTGATTTCAGAAAGCTTCAGAAAAGTTTGGGGATGGAGAAGGAAGTGATGGTGTGAAGTGTGGTGATATGTGCTTGAATGTTGGTAGGAAGAGGATAGAGTTTGGTTTGATAAAAGTGATTTAATCTCACTTTGAATCACTTGACAATCACTTATTAATATTTCTTATTAATCACTTAAACATTGCTTGCTATTAGTGATACTAATAGATATTAACTACTTAAAGTTATACCATTGATCATATGCTAAAATGATTGCTTATATGGTTGTTTGACATGTTTGGATGATGATTGGTTGATTATATATTTGTTTGGTTGTGGAAATAATTCACGTTAAATACACGTCGAATTTACACAAAAGAAATCACTTTTCTATATGAATTATAAAAGTGTTACGGAATGGTTAAACCTCTTTAAAATAGTTTAAAATGGTCTATAAATGTTTTATAAACATTAAAACTCATTTCGGTAAAGTTTGGAAAAGATTTGAAAGTAGAGTCAAAATAAGCACGTCGCGTAACGACAGTTCGCGATTTCGCGCCGTAAAAGTTAAATCAATGCGTAGAATGAAATATAGCTTGGAATTATTTGAGTAAGAATATTCCGAACTATTATAACAATAGTTTTCAAATGAAGAAGAAAAATCAAGATTTCATTGAATAGAATTTAAGACATGTCCAAATCAAGTTTTCAAAAACGTCGCGTTTTGGCAGTTCGAAAACTAAAGTAGTAAAACCTTGAAACTAGATATTTTTAAATCTCTAAAAATATGAAAAAAATTCCATAAATATATTATAACATTTTAAAAAGGATTTGAATTATTAAAATGTACATATGTGGAATGAAATTAGCATTTTGATCAAAAAAGCTTTAAAAATACTATTCGCAGCACTTTTTGTTAACTTTTGAAATAAAGATTTAAACTTGGGAATTTCTTTCCAAATCTTTTGCAAATGTTTTTCAAATAATAAATCAAGAATTTTAACGAGTTTAGAGTTGATTACATAACTTGACCGCCTCATGGGTGACAGAGAAATAGTCTTTAGATCCGAGCTTGGACAACCAGTGTTTGAGTTCCGCTCTAGCTATCCGGACTGGCTCGACGGAAGGGATAGTAAATTTGATTTACTTGGACCACATCTTCCTAAGATAAAAAGAGATTTGGAGCTTTCCAAAAGTTAAACAAGATTTAAAATACGATTTTGGTCGTTAAAAAGAACATTCTGGTTAAACTCCGTATTAAATTACGAGGAGAGAACTCGTACTATCTGTATGAATTTAAAAGGTGATTTCACCATTATTCGACAAATAGTACAGGTTGAATATTGATATTAGTGTTGGGTATAATCGGTCTAAAATTTATGGATCCATTTTATTCAACAATAACTGGTTTGGCTTTACAGTAAACGATGTCATAAATAACATTGTTTTTGACCCATTAAAGATATATTTAAAAAATGTGAAATCTTCATTAAGATTTGAATTTATACTTTTTCTAAGTAATTAAAGATGAAATGTTTTGATATTTTCAAAGTTAAAAGGGGTTTTAATTAACCAAAAAATTTGATAAAAGATGTTTAATTATCCCGTATATGCTGAAACAGAATACAATTTAAAGATGTATATCTCTAAAGAGATATTTTACTTGGATAAAAGATATTGATCAATTGAATAATAATCACCTATATACTTGGCATCTTTTATTGATAATTGGTTCGGAGAACCCGAGGTTGGATTTGGGTGATTCATTTTCGAAAACCACTTCGAACCAATATACGTTCGAAAGTGAAAACATGTTGAAGAAAATGATGATTTTGAAGACGGAGATCTTCATAGTATTTTTTAAATTTTTTGAATGTTTTATAAGTTTTTAACTTCGTATTTTGTTAATTTTTTGCCTTTTTGATTTCGTGATCACTATTTCATATCATTAGAGTTAGTCAAGACGTTGCATATTGAGTCTTGATCCTTTTATTTCTCTATCTCTTATTTTAATATCTTTACTGTCTTATAATTTTAACTTTAGTTTTATTGCTTTTATTTCATAAATACATATATATATATATGTATATAAATTTCACTTATATACATATATGTGTATTATTCTTATTTTTTTTTTAGTTTCCTCTGCAGATACAGGTTTAAGCCAAAAATGGTGCTAGTATGCTATTTGCAGGTTTTCAGGATTGCTACCGCCAGGATTGCAGGATTTTTGTGAGGTGCTCATTCTGGATTATCCATATTTGCAATGAGGCGTTCATTCTATAGGGGAGCTGCTTGTTGATCTCATTTGTGAACTTGGGTGCACCATGGATCATCCGCATTTGTAGTGAGGCGATCATTCTGGATCATCCGCATTTGTAGCAAGGCTTCATTCTGGTTCATCTGAGTTTACAGTGAGGCATTCTTTCTCTGGTGGAGTTGCTTGTTGATCTTTTTGTACACTTGATTGCACCATGGATTATTTTGGGTACTTCTACATTTCAGTATCGGGCGGTGGCCTTGCCGGAGTTCGATATTGAGGTGTAATGAGCGGTGGCCTTGCCAGAGCTCATTCAAGAAGTTACCTGTGTTTGTTTTCATAGATTTTTCTGTGTTATGATTTGTCACCTGCCAGGCATGTTGGCAGCTCCTTTATTATTGGTGATATATATATGTACATGTGTACTCTCCTCTACTTTAGAGGATCACACATTTCTCTCAATAAAAATATATATAGTGGAAGTAATGCTTCATTCTAAAAATCTTTGATGCGAGGACTGCTCGCTACTAATCCTAGGGTTGATTCCCGACAGGATGTAGTAGGAGAGTGCCTTCGGTTTGTCATGTTCCTAAAACTTGTATGGACGAGTGTCTGACATCTTATTTCTAAGACCACGTACATTGGCTTTAGCAAACGTACATCTGTTTGGTGGTGTAGAAGGTAACCCCTCGTACACTTAACACCCTTCTCTGAGACGTACGAGCTCAGAGGTTGTACTTTTGTGGAAATAAATTAGTATGTTGTTGGAAATGGCAATGTGGCATTCAAAGTGGGATTTGTCATGTGAAAGGTAAAACGTTACCTTAAGCTGTAGGATCGATTTCACCCTAGAGGGGGGGGGGTGAATAGGGTGATACTATCAATTATAAAAATTATTGCGGAAGTTTATATAAAATATTTTCAACACAGATCACAGCAGCAGCACAAATAATAGCAGAATAATAAATGCAGAAATAGAACACACAGATTTACCCAGCTTCGGCAAAACCCTGCCTATGTGCTGCCCCAAGGTTTCTACTAGAAATAAAGTAGTCAGACGCTTACACACGTAAACTCACGACACCCGCTATCGACTAACCTAACTCTACGCTCAAAACCCTGCCACAACTCAGCCACTGAGTTGCGAATTCTCAAACTACGCCACGTAGTTTGTCCCCTAGTCACACGACTAGTAATTACAAATGTTTAAAGAAGAAAATACAAATTAAAAACAATTAAAAAGAATGAAACCCTAATTTTAAATAATTTAAAGCCCAATAATAATAAAACAAGAATAAACACAACCGGCCTCCTTTTGCTTCCATTTATATTCTTCCGCCCGCTTTCTCCTTATTTGTGAAAAAAATGGCGGCTTGTTCCTTTTATCGCTTGCTCGAAACTTAGGGATTTTGAATGAAGAAGCCGACTTTAATTGTTGATTGAATGATGAATTTTTTTACACTTTGCTTCGACAATCAACTTATCACTTGACTCGCTCACGGCTCCTCAATTTGATCGAGTTTGTCTGGTATGTGATTTATTCCTTTGATTTTCTGTTTAGCTAGCTTGAACTCGATGCCTTAACGGCCAATGATGATAGGGTTTATATAGGGTTCGAACCCCTTGATTTTCGTTCGTATATTTTATACGAATTCGTCTGATAATTATCGACTTGGTCGTTTGATTTTGTTTTGATGCTGGTGATTGTTCTGACTTGCTCAATTTCGTATATTTGATTGCTTGATTTTCACGGCTTCGATTTCTGACTTGGTTGATTTTCTTGATTGTCACGGCTTCGATTTTGAGCTGTTCGATCTTTTCCTGGTCACCACGTTTATGACTTTGATTTGAAACACGGCTTTCTTTGACGATGCTCTGTTGACATCGGCATGGCTGTTCATGTCTGTAGCATACTCGACTTTGACGTTGCTTTGAACTGTGCATGCTGTTTACTGATTCGACCCAGATCATATTTGTTTTCATGTATATTGATGTTGTGACTTTGATACACCTGACTTTGGCTTTGATAAAAAGTTTTCTTGTATCCACACATCTCTGGTCTCTGTTGCATATATTCTTCACTTGTGCATATTGTTGTTTAGTCTGGATTTTCTTGATTGCATTGAGCTTTGAGTTGTTTTGTATGCTATGCACTTGGTTTGTACTTCACTATTGACTGTTGCATTGCTCCATGTATATATATGCATTCATGTATGTTTGGTTTGATCATAGTTTCTTTATAGTCTGGTTGCTCTGACCGGTTGTTGCACTGCATCATGTGTATACATACATACATGTATGTATATATGTGTATGTTAGTTTGTGTTTCCAGTCATCATTTCTGGGTTTAGTGCAGTTTCATTGTGGCTTCACTTGCGTATTGAACTGCTTCCATTTGTTTGAGATTGAATGCACTGTTCTATGATTGGCCTTGGTTCTTGTGCATAGCATATTGAACTGGTCGAGTTGTTTTGTTGCATTCATTCTTCACTATGATATTTCGAGTCTGGTACTTATATGGCTTTAAGTCTGTTTTAGTTGTCTTGACCATTTGAACTTGTACATTTTTAATTTCACCTGTGTTGAATCCAGTTTTAAGGCTCGGG
Organism: Allium fistulosum; assembly: GCA_030737815.1. NCBI lineage: Eukaryota > Viridiplantae > Streptophyta > Magnoliopsida > Asparagales > Amaryllidaceae > Allium > Allium fistulosum. Next base: position 1,131,428,611 of record CM060906.1, on the reverse strand, counting down.
TTTGACCTTGTGCTCGTGTCGTGATTTTATTTGTATTGCACTTGAATTGAACTCGGCTTTTCATTTGGGTTTGACCTGTGCTCACATGTCCCTGTAATTTTATCAAGTGTATATCAATGTGCACGGCCTTGTGGCATGTACAGTGATACACCGTGCATGTCACAAGCTGTTCGTGTATGATGAATTCAAAATTAAATGATGACGAACAACCCAAATAACTGAGGCAAATAAAATTTTCAAAAACACATTTTATTTTATACTGCAAAAATATTTTATTTTCAATTTTACTGCGCCAGTGTATATTTTTGCAGATTGCTCAGATGCTGGATTCAATCTGGACTGGAGTTGAAGATAAATACGAATTGAGTGAACGAGTGATATGTAGTGAGGTCCAAATGTAAATGTGAATTGTGATGTAGTCAAATTTGTATTGTAATTGAAAATTGTATATATACAATGAGAGCTAAAATTTGTACTATTCAAAATTGTAATAAATATTTGTTTGAATAAAATATCTGATTGAATTTAAATTCTGTGTTATTTATTTTATTAAGCAAATATTTATTTAATCTGTGAAAATAAAATAGTACATTAACAAATACATTTAAATGAATATATATATCTGTTTATTATCATCAAATAAAAATCATACAGTCGCATATTCAACAATCTCCCCCTTTTGATGATAACAAACATATATTTTAGATTTTGAATTTATTAAATGTATTTGATTATTCAATTTGCTCCCCCTATTTGAATGCTCCCTCTCTACACAAAGCTCCCCCTTCGTATATGCATAAAAATATTCAAATGAGCCTTGATGCAAATATAAAATATTTGACCTTTATTTTCCAAAATCTCAACTTTTCTCCCCCCCTTTTGTTATCAGCAAAAGAGTAATAGTGTCATAAAAATAGAGAATAAAGTGATAGACATTAATATAGCATTAAAACTCAATCGAGTATAAATATTAAATTTCAATAAAAATCAAACAAAAATCATAAATACTCTGTTTGACGCATATTCCACTTTAGAATGATAGGGATGATGTCATCATATAAAACCATATAGTTGTGTCTATTTATGGTATATTTATATCAAGAATTCGAATATGTACTAACCATGCATAACCGTTAGGACTTTTAAATGAGATTACTAGTATTCCAAATTTAAAAAAATAAAATGAATTCAAGTATCTTTTAACCACGCATAACCGTGAGGACTTTTAAATGAGATTAGAATCAACTTGTCTATTTAATTAATCAATTTTGATATGCGTTCCATACATGCATAACCGTGAGGACTTTTAAATGAGCATGGAAGCACATAATCAAAAATCCAAGTAATTCACCCATGCATAACCGTGAGGACTTTTAAATGAGAGTGAATACTTTGGATTTTTTATTTGTTAAAAATAAAATAAAATGAAAAACGAATGATTCCTGTTTAAAATACCACATATTAACATACTATATTGAATTTTGATGAGTGATGGTCGATAGAAATATGATAGAAATAGAAATGGTCATGGAATTTTTACCAAACAAATTTTTTTTATAACTCTTGTTTAAATTTCTAAAGAAATTTACTAAATATACTGTCTCGAGTTATAATATATGATTAATATCAACACTCATCACTTTTTCAATCACTATTTACCTTTTTGATAATTAGTAGGGGGTCAGATTAGTTAATGCAGTCATTTAAAATCAAATCCAAAAATAATTATAAAATCAAAATTTTCAAAATGACTAATCTGAAACAAGGTCAACAAAAATGATTTTCTAGAAGGGGTTTTATAAGAAAAATGTATGCTATTGAAAAATTATTTCTGGTAAACAATATGCAGATATTTTCTTTAAAAAAATGATGCAGCTATTGAATGTCTCAATATAAATCACATTCCACCAGTAATTTTTCTATCAACTAGATTATCAATGTAATCTGCATCCGAATTTTCCTTCAACTCAAAATTATCAATAGTTGAATGTTATAGACCAGACCGTGATGTGTTCAACAAAATATCTCAAAATCATTTAACAGGTTTTGAATGAATTTCTTTTGAATTTGAATTGAAACTGTGGAAATAAACAAGCAATGAACATAGTGTCAGATAAGATAAACAAATATACCCACTTGTAGCATGAGTATCAGCAATCAACAAAATACCATCATTTAACCAAACAAATTTATATGAATTAGTTCAAAGATGTAGTGTTCTTGGCATAAAAAATATAATTGGCCAAACAATTTTGAATAAGTCAGAATCAAAATCAGCATTCATTTCTTTACAACATAAATGGCTGGTTTAATTCAGATTATGGTGTAGATTATCACATTTAATATAATCGTTCAAAATAAATAACCGTTACCTGTTTTACCTTTGCCGATAATTTTTCTTTTGTTGCCCATTGTGATTCTGCCACCTTTATACTAGGCTAAGGAACTTTTATTAGTCGCCTGTTGTGTGTCTGGAACAGCCAGAATCCAGATAATACTGTTGTTGTTCCTTAGCCTGCCACCACACCTACACGAGAGAATATTTTTGTGACCTATTTGTTTTTATAGGTCCATGGTTGTTAGTGGCAAATAATATTGAAAAATAATTTTGTGGAGACCCAAAACTATTTATATACGTTCCTTTCGGCACCCAGATTTGTTTAACTTTGAGGGATTTTATATTCGTACCTTTTGGAACCCAGATTGGAATAGTTTTCACATTTTTGGGTCTATACCAGCAAATATGTTGAATGTGTCCAAATTTTCTACAAATTGTGCACATGAAATTGACTTGTTTAATTTCACTACCAACACGTATAGATTGAGTATACTCAAGTCCTTGTCTATTAATATTGACTATTTGTTTTCCTATTAGCATATTCAACGATCTTTCACTTTTGGAAAATTTTCTTAAGGTCGTTGACAGTTGTTGGACTTGTGTTTTTTGTGATTCATTTTCGTTCAATAATTGTGTGCACTTTTTAATAGAGTTTTCTCTCCTAGTATTTTCACTTTCCTTCAAAATCAGAATTTCATTTTCAAGCGATTTAATTTTAATTTTTGATTTTTTAATCTCTTCTTCAAGTGATGGACACTTATCACACTTAGGGATCTTGCTTTGATAGTTTTTAACTAATTGATCAAGCTGTTTATTTAAATCTATCAAAGTATCTCTTTGTGATTCACTTTTAACGTATTTCTCCCTAAGTCGTTCAAAACTGCCATTTACTTTGTGGAAATATATAAGTAATTCAAAGTGAGTGAGTTTTGATACCTCGCTTGGCTCGTCATCATCGCTATCGGTTATATCACCTCGAAGGCACAGATCTTCTTTCTCACTCTTACTGCTAGTACTTTTATAATCATCATCAGTTTTATTCCACGTGGTTGTAAGATTTCTTCTTTTCGATTTCTTTTCTTAGCCGTGTCGATTTTTGGGACAATTGAACTTGATGTGGCCGGGTTTGTTGCACTTGTGGCAGATGATCTCTCGTTCTTCTGGGTTGTCTAGTGCTTTGACTATTCTGCTTTTCAATTTTTGATTTAGAGCTGGATTTCTGTATTTGCGGTTCCACTTTTTGAATCTCTTCACTAGTAACGTCAGCTCAGCTGCTCCATCATCATTATTATCATCACAACTGCTTTTTACCAATCTTGTTAAGCACATATCTTTAACTGAGTCGATTGTGGAGAACTTCTCATTGCTGTTAGCTTTCTCACCATATATTGCATCAAAAGTATTCCAAATTTCCTGTGCACTTTCACAATGAGAAATAAAGTTAAAATTATCTTGATTAATATGAGAATATAGTATATGCATAGCAATAGCATTAATCGAAGTAATTTTCTCGTCTGTTATATCACACCCATTTTCAATAATATCCCAACATTTAAAATTAACAGATTTTAAATAAAATTCCATTTTTAATTTCCAATTCACAAAATCTGTTCCGTCAAAAATAGGAGGAATAGTATTGGACCGACCCTCGGCAAAAGTATTATTCAAAGAAGCCATTTTAAAAATTCAAATTTGTAAAAAATTGGTCTTTGAAAAATCAAACTTTTTAAAACAAAAATGGCTTTTGTTCCTAGCTCTAATACCACTTGTAGGATCGATTTCACCCTAGAGGGGGGGGGGTGAATAGGGTGATACTATCAATTATAAAAATTATTGCGGAAGTTTATATAAAATATTTTCAACACAGATCACAACAGAAAAATAGCAGCACAGATAATAGCAGAATAATAAATGCAGAAATAGAACACACAGATTTACCCAGCTTCGGCAAAACCCAGCCTACGTGCTGCCCCCAAGGTTTCTGCTAGAAATTAAGTAGTCAGACGCTTACACACGTAAACTTGCGACACCCGCTATCGACTAACCTAACTATACGCTCAAAACCCTACCACAACTCAGCCACTCAGTTGCGAATTCTCAAACTACGCCACGTAGTTTGTCCCCTAGTCACACGACTAGTAATTACAAATGTTTAAAGAAGAAAATACAAATTCAAAACAATTAAAAAGAATGAAACCCTAATTTTAAATAATTTAAAGCCCAATAATAATAAAACAAGAATAAACACGGCCGGCCTCCTTTTGCTTCCTTTTATATTCTTTAGCCCGCTTTCTCCTTGTTTGTGAAAAAATGGCGGCTCGTTCCTTTTATCGCTTGCTCAAAAATTAGAGCTTTGGAATGAAGAAGCTGACTTTAATTGTTGATTGAATGATGGATTTTTTTACACCTTGCTTCGACAATCAACTTATCACTTGACTCGCTCACGGCTCCTCAATTTGATCGAGTTTGTCTGGTATGTGATTTATTCTTTTGCTTTTCTGTTTAGCTAGCTTGAACTCGATGCCTTTACGACCAATGATGATAGGGTTTATATAGGGTTCGAACCCCTTAATTTTCCTTCGTATATTTTATATGAATTCGTCTGATAATTATCGACTTGGCCGTTTGATTTTGTTTTGATGCTGGTGATTGTTCTGACTTGCTCAATTTTGTATATTTGATTGCTTGATTTTCACGGCTTCGATTTCTGACTTGGTTGATTTCCTTGATTGCCACGGCTTCGATTTTGAGCTGTTCGATCTTTTCCTGGTCGCCACGTTTATGACTTTGATTTGAAACACAGCTTTCTTTGACGATGCTCTGTTGACATCGGCATGACTGTTCATGTCTGTAGCATACTCGACTTTGGCATTTCTTTGAACTGTGCATGTTGTTTACTGATTCGACCCAGATCATATTTGTTTTCATGTATATTGATGTTGTGACTTTGATACACCTGACTTCGGCTTTGATAAAAAGTTTTCTTGTATCCACACATCTCTGGTCTCTGTTGCATATATTCTTCACTTGTGCATATTGTTGTTCAGTATGGATTTTCTTGATTGCATTGAGCTTTGAGTTGTTTTGTATGCTATGCACTTGGTTTGTACTTCACTATTGACTGTTGCATTGCTCCATGTATATATATGCATTCATGTATGTTTGGTTTGATCATAGTTTCTTTATAGTCTGGTTGCTCTGACCGGTTGTTGCATTGCATCATGTGTATACATACATTCATGTATGTATATATGTGTATGTTAGTTTGTGTTTCCAGTCATCATTTCTGGTTTTAGTGCAGTTTCATTGTGGCTTCACTTGCGTATTGAACTGCTTCCATTTGTTTGAGATTGAATGCACTGTTCTATGATTGGCCTTGGTTCTTGTGCATAGCATATTGAACTGGTCGAGTTGTTTTGTTGCATTCATTCTTCACTATGATATTTTGAGTCTGGTACTCATATGGCTTTAAGTCTGTTTTAGTTGTCTTGACCATTTGAACTTGTACATTTTTAATTTCACCTGTGTTGAATCCAGTTTTAAGGCTCGGGTTTGACCTTGTGCTCGTGTCGTGATTTTATTTGTACTGCACTTGAGTTGAACCCGGCTTTTCATTTGGGTTTGACCTGTGCTCACCTGTCCCTGTAATTTTATCAAGTGTATATCGGTGTGCACGGTCTTGTGGCATGTACAGTGATACACTGTGCATGTCACAAGCTGTTCGTGTATGATGAATTCAAAATTAAATTATGACGAACAACCCAAATAACTGAGGCAAATAAAATTTTCAAAAACACATTTTATTTTATACTGCAAAAATATTTTATTTTCAATTTTACTGCGCCAATGTATATTTTTGCAGATTGCTCAGATGCTGGATTCAATCTGGACTGGAGTTGAAGATAAATACGAGTTGAGTGAACGAGTGATATGTAGTGAGGTCCAAATGTAAATGTGAATTGTGATGTAGTCAAATTTGTATTGTAATTGAAAATTATATATATACAGTGAGAGCTAAAATTTGTACTATTCAAAATTGTAATAAATATTTGTTTGAATAAAATATCTGTTTGAATTTAAATTCTGTGTTATTTATTTTATTCAGAAAATATTTATTTAATCTGTGAAAATAAAATAGTACATTAACAAGTACATTTAAATGAATATATATATATATATGTTTATTATCATCAAACAAAAATCATATAGTCGCATATTCAACATAAGCCTCGCACACTAGGAGTGGCAAAAATAGGGTAGATGTGGCAAGGCGAAGTGGGTCGCTCCCACTAGGATATGATCATCACCTTTCTAAATTACGCTCTATATATCGGGTTTGTTGCGTATGTTATGAGATGCCTCGGATAGGTCGGGAACGACCAGGGTGATGGCGTATTCGGTACTATCTATTGTAAAGGTAGGCTGGTTCTGTGTTGGTAGAGGGCAATGGGGCTGTGCCTCGGTGCATTCCTCTAAAGATGTACTATCGGATGGTAGTCGCTTACCTTGTCATTGTATGGAATTCATTCTCCAATAAGAGCTTTTACGGGTTTAGTTGTAAACATATTACGTTGGAATTTAAAAAATGCAACAATTTTGGGTATGATTAATACATTTATTTGAAAAGTGTTTTCAAACCCATGTCATTAAAAATAATATCAAATGATTTGATAAAAATTGTTTTAGTTATCATAAGGTAAAAACCAGTCCGTGTTTATGTGCAGCGTAGTCTTATGAGATCTCTTCTTTTCAAAGGTTTTGTTTGATATCAAAGTTGATCTATGACACTGTCATTTTTTTTATTTGCGTTTCTCATTCTGGTTTACAAGACGGATCCTGGTATTTTTAATACTCGGTCAGATGTGAGTAGTTTTAGGATTAGCTGAAGACGCTTGGAGTTTCCACAGGAGAGCTGGAGATCTTTATCAATGTATGGTCGTAGTTTATTTTTCCACTGTGTTTGTCGTTTTTTAATATTTGTAAGGACAAATATTTATAACTATCTAGGCTGAGCTTAGGATAGACTCAAATGTATGTATTTAAAAATTTCACTGTAAAGATATATATTGAAATAATATATGTTATTCCATTCGTGTAAGATTCTGTACTATCTTTATTTTTATTTTACCCTTAACGGTCCGTCTTTTATAATATATGTTTTATCTGAAATAATATATGTTTTATATATGTTATTCCATTCGTGTAAGATTCTGTACTATCTGTAATAATATATTTTATAAAGATATTTTTGAGAATTACATCCTGGTATTTTGGAAAAGCTTTGAAAAATTTAAAATGATTTGGTAGAAGTTTTAAATTTTAGGAGTAGAGTTTATAATATGGAAAGTTTTTATTTATAAAAGAGTTTTTATAAAGTTAATATATCTTTTAAGAGAAATGATTTGAAAGTGATATTTTGAAATAATAAAATTGGTATTTGAATTCTTAGGGAAGTTGATTCAAAATAAAAGTTATTTTGAAATAGGAGCATTTTAATAAATAAGTTCATCTTTTATTACAAAGGAAATATAGTTTTAAAAAAATATAGTTTGAAACAAATATTTCCGAAATGATTTATATAATTTTTTTATAAAAGTAATAGATTTATAAACGGTATTCTATAAATATTAAATATTGATTTGTATTCGATATTTTATAAATAGATTTATAAATAAGGGAGATTTAGAAAGAAATAGATTTATAAATGGAGTTTTATAAATAAGGAAACTTTATAAAAAGTAGTATTATAAAAAAGCAAGAAGATTATAAAAATGATTTTATAAATATAAAAGGGTTTATATTAATAAGTAGAGGACGGTTTTTACAAAGGAAGATACATTTTGTTTTAAAAGTAAAATAATCTCTTGAAGGAATGTTTTGAAAGTGATATTTGCAAATGGAGTTTAATGGTTTTAAAAGTGATTTAAAATGTGTTAAGTGATAGGAAGACATAGATTTCAACATTATTGCTGTAATAAATGTTTTCGAGTAAACGAGGAAGACATGGACTATAACACTGTTGTTATAGTAAGTGATTTCCAAAAGATGTTTTATATAAGTATACGGGATATATTCATATCCTATATTTGATGTTAAGATTCGAGGTGGGTAACTTATATCCATTTTTAAGTTAAAAATGACATCCATTCAAGTTCTGAGAGGTAATGATACCCCAACTTGATCAGCATCATTGTTAACTGATAAATAGTTTAAGTTCGACATCGAAAATTAATGTTAAGTATAATTAATCAGATCCATATACTATTGTTTTTGGGTTGCCAAAACGATATTTTACGCAACATTCGTTTTGACCCAATAAAATGTATTTTGGAAAATATGAAGCTTTCCTCAAACATTTTTACGGATTTAAGTATATAGAGGTATTTTCTAAGTATTGAAATTGAAATGATTTCTTTGGAAAGAGGAGAGAAATTTTTATTATATATAAAGAAGCATCTTTATAAAAATGTTTGAATAAAAGATAAAGGTTTTATGAAATGTATTCATAAATAATTTTGAAAAAGGAATTTGATATAACTAAGTACGTATGAGGTACGTAGATCATTTCTTTGCACGACTTTGATCTAAAATTCGAGTACAAGACTTTGAGGTATTTACACTGGTCCAAAAAAGAATTTATCACTCGATTCTTGATGGTGAACATTGATGAGGGTTTGTGGTTGGGTACTTTCATTTTCTATCATGGTTGAAAGCTATGTAAGGAAAATGAAGGTTTCTAATCAAGAAGCCTAATCAGAGTCCGTGGTAGAGGATCGAAGGATCGATACTAGTTTCGAAAGTAAAGTTGTGTATTCGAATAGGAAATCGAATCAGATATTGCATACAGACAATCTGTATACATCACATGGGTTTGTATTTGAAATTTAAAATAATGTGTTTACCGAGTTTTTGATTAAGTGTAATTTCGAGAACGAAATTCTTTTAAGTAGGAAAGTCTGTAACAACCCGCAAGTTTATCACTTTGATAAGTTATATTTATATTTGAAATATTCAAATACAAGATTTTATAACACAAATCATAATGTTTTGAACCATAAATAATGATGGTAAACTTGTTTTAAAGTTATATTAACAAATATGAATATTTGGGATTTTCATCAGAAAACGATGAAAATCATTTTTCGGGAAAATTGAGATTTTCTTAATATTAGCATGCACGGAACTGGATACATACACTTATTTATCCATTTAAACAAGAATATGAAGTAAATTTATTTAATTTTTGAAAATAAAATGCGTTTATGACATCATCAATAATGTCATCATTTTTAAATAATTGATTTTTTAATTTAAATTGAGTTTAAACGATTTAATAATTATTTTAAAATGATAAAAATTCATTTTTATTAGTTATATTGTGATAATAAATCATTTCTAATAAATTTATAAAATATATACTTGATTTGAAAGATATAAGGAACTTGATAACGCTTTGTCGATATAACAGTACTTTTTGTAAACACTTGTTTAATATTGGTTTATATGGTTTTATAATTCAAATATGATCATTTTACTTAATTAATAATGATGAGAAATTTGTTTTCAATTTTTTTAATATTTATATGTAATTTAATTAATAAGTGAAAATGTGATCGGGAATTGGCTTTTAGATTTTCAGCGGTTTAACGAACGAAAGTTATTCAAAGTGATTGCAACGTTGTTTGTTGTCTTATGCATATCCATACACATGTATATACATGTCATACACCTACACATATACATATATACATTTACTTTTACTATATAAATTTACATAAGATAAAAAAACATAAACATCTTAAATATTTACATCAAATCTTCACTTAAGTCAAAGCTCCCATGCCAAAGGACAAGAAGTGATGGCAAGGAGGAGGGGGAGTGGGCCGTAAGTGATGGGAGGGGAGTGGGTTGGAACATGGTGAAAGGAGATATGATGGAAGATATTTTTCGTATTTTCTTCCTATGAATACACACACACCCCTTCGCATTTCTATCATTCAAAACTCAAGATTCTTCTTCTTCTTTAGCTCCTCTCTAATGGCTTCCTAATAAGCCCCTTCTCTTGAAAAAAACATACAAAAATATAGCCAAAAGAAATAAATATATACAAACATATATACCATGTTATTCCACCTCCAGAAACAATGCAAAACTACCTTCCACTTCTTCAAAACCCAAGGCCACCCCCTACAACCATGCTTGGTCGAGCATCACCACATTTCAAAGCTTGGCCGAGCTTACAAGGAGGAAGGAAGGAGATTTGAGAAGCTCCGAAGTGAAGAAAAGAGAAGGAAGTGCTACTGGAATGCCGTCGGTTTGATTTCAGGGAGCTTCGAAAAAGTTTGGGGATGGAGAAGGAAGTGATGGTGTGAAGTGTGGTGATATGTGCTTGAATGTTGGTAGGAAGAGGATAGAGTTTGGTTTGGTAAAAGTGAATTAATCTCACTTTGAATCACTTGATAATAACTTATTAATATTTCTTATTAATCGCTTAAATATTGCTTGCTATTAGTGATAATGATAGGCATTAACTACTTAAAGTTATACCCTTGATCATATGCTAAAATGATTGCTTATATAGTTGTTTAATATGTTTGGATGATGATTGGTTGATTATATGTTTGTTTGATTGTGGAAATAATTCACGTTAAATACACGTTGAATTTACACAAAGGAATTCACTTTCCTATATGAATTATAAAAGTGTTATGGAATGGTTAAACCTCTTTAAAATGGTTTCTAAATATTTTATAAACATTAAAACTCATTTCGGTAAAGTTTGGAAAAGATTTGAAAATAGAGTCAAAATAAGCGCGTCGCGTAATGGCAGTTCGCGCCGTAAAAGAAAAATCAATGCATAGAATGGAATATAGCTTGGAATTATTCAAGATAAGAATTTTCCAAACTCTTATAACTATATTTTCCAAATGAAGAAGAAAAATCAAGATTTCATTGAATAGAATTTAAGACATGTCCAAATCAAGTTTTCAAAAATGTCATGTTTTGGCAGTTCGGAAACCAAAGTGGTAAAATCTTGACAATAGATATTTTTAAATATTTAAATATATGAAATAAATTCCATCAATATATTAAATATTTTAAAAATTATTTAAGTTATTAGAATGGCAATTGTGGAATGAAATTCGCATTTTGATCAAAGAAGCTTTAAAAACACTATTCGCAGCACTTTTTGGCAACTTTTGAAATAAAGATTTGAAATTTGGGATTTTCTTCTCAAATCTTTTGCAAATGTATTTCAAATAATAAATCAAGAATTTAAAGAGTTTAGAGTTGATCAAATAACTTGACCACCTTATGGGTGACAAAGAGATAGTCTCTAGACCTGAGCTTGGACAAATAGTGTCTGAGTTCCACTCTAGCTATCCGGACTGGCCCGACGAAGGGGACAATAAATTTGATTTACTTGGACCACATCTTCCTAAGATAAAAATAGATTTGGATCTTTCCAAAAGCTAAACAAGATTTAAAATAGGATTTTGGTCGTTAAAGAAAATATTCTAGTTAAACTCCGTATTAAATTACATGGAGGGAACTCGTACTACCTATATGACTTTAAAGGTGATTTCACCATTTTCGATGAATAGTGCAGGTTGAATAAAAAAATTAGTGTTGGGTATAATCAGTCTTAAATTTATGGATCCCTTTTATTCAATACTAACTGGTTTGAGTTTACAGTAAACGATGTCTTAAATAACATTGTTTATGACCCATTAAAGATATGTTTTGAAAATGTGAAATCTTCATTAAGATTTAAATTATACTTTTTATAAGTAATTAAGATGAAATGTTTTGATATTTCCAAAGTTAAAAAAGGGTTTTAATTAGCTAAAGGATTTGATAGAAGATGTTTAATTATCCCGTATATGCTGAAACAAAATACGATTTAAAGATGTATATCTCTAAAGAGATATTTTACTTGGATAAAATATATTGATTAATTGAATAATAATCACCTATATACTTGACATCTTTTATTGATAATTGGTTCAGAGAAACCGAGGTTGGATTTGAGTGATTTCTATCCGAAAACCACTTCGAACCAATATACATTCGAAAGTGAAAACATGTTGAAGAAAATGATTTTGAAGACGGAGATCTTTATAGTGCAGGGTTGCTTGCCACTAGCCCCGTGATTCCATATTATATACGTATTATGGCGGTAGTGCTTCGTTCTGAAAATCTTCGATGCAAGGACTGTTCGCTACTAATCGTAGGTTTGATTCTCGACAGGATATAGTAGGAGGGTGCCTTCAGTTTGTCCTATTCCTGGACAACTTGTATGGACGAGTGTCTGACATTGCATTTCTAAGACCACGTACTTTGGTTATTACAAGCGTACATCTATTTGGTGGTGTAGAAGGTAATCCCTCTTACACTTAACATCCTTCTCTGAGACGTACAAGCTCAGAGGTTGTACTTTTGTGAAAATAAATTAGTGTGTTGTTGGAAATGACAATGTGGCATTCAAAGTGGGTTTTTTTTATATAAAAGGTAAAACATTACCTTAGGCCTCGCATGTCAGGAATGGCAAAAACAAGGTAGATACGGCAGGGCTAAGTGGGTCGCTCTTATTAGGATATGGTCATCACCTTTCTAGAATGCCCTCTACATATCGGGTTTGTTGTGTATGCCATGAGATGTCTCGGATAGGTCGGGAATGGGGTGATGGCGTATTCGGTACTATCTATGGTAAAGGTAGGTTGGTTCTGTGTTGGTAGAGGGCAGTGGGGCTGTGCCTCGGTTCATTCCTCTAGAGATGTACCATCCAAAGGTAGTCCCTTACCTTGTCATTGTATGGAATCCATTCTCCAATAAGCGTTTTTACAGTTTTGGTTGTAAACTTGTCATGCTGGAATTTAATAAATGTAACAGTTTTGACTATGATTAGTAAATTTATTTGAAAAGTGTTTTCTAACCCATGTCATTAGAAATAATATCAAATGATTTGATAAAACATGTTTTAGCTGTTTTAAGGTAAAAACCCGTCCGTGTTTATGTCTGGCATGGTCTTATGAGATACTCTTCTTTTCAATGGTTTTGTCTGACATCAAAGTTGATCTATGACACTATCATATATTTTATGATTTGTGTTTCTCATGCTAATTTACCAAACTGATCCGGGCATTTTTAATACTCGGGTCAAATCCAAGTTGTTTCAGGATTAGCTGAAGACGCTTGAAGTTTCCAGAGGAGAGCTGGAGATCTTCATCAACGTATGGTCATGGTATACTTTTCCACTGTGTTTGTAGCATTTGTAAGGATGGTTATTTATAACCGTCTAGGCCGAGCTTAGGATAGACTCTGATATATGTATTTAAAAATTTCCGCTGTAAAGATTATATATTGAAATAATAGATGTTATTGCATTTGTGTAAGGTTTGTTCTGTTTTTATTTTCTTTTAATGGTCCGCCTTTTCATTCAATTTGAGTTGGAAATGTGCGGTTTATTATCAAATTAAAATGTACAGAAACGTGGATTGTTACATTTAGATTGTGGGGTCCTAAGGCAATCGGCGCCTTAGTTAGTAAAATTGACAGAAAGATTAAGATGCACGAGGCCACACAAAATCAAACACAGATATTATTTGCTAGAGTGCTTGTTGACATCAATGGGGAATCAAGGTTCCTTGAATCCCTAGAGGTAGGGTGTGAAAATCATGAATTATTTAAGTAGGAAGTAATCTATGAGAACACCCCAGCAAGGTGTGACAATTGCTGTGCTTTGGGCACATTAAGAAGCAATGTCCGATGAGAAAGGTCTGGATTCCAAAAGAAGATGGAATATATAAGGGAGAGAATGAAGGGAATAGAGACAACAAGGAGGTGGGACCTTGAAAAAAGACTGAAGTAGGCAGTAGCGAAGGCATAGAAAGAAAGGAAATACTATTAAAGAGAAGTTGAGTCCAAATTTTCATACACGGGGAGTAGAAACTAAGGTGAAAACTTCAGCCAAAGATGCTAACAAGGATAAGAATGGGAAAAAGTCCGAGATGGGAGAGTCGTGTTCAATGCTGAAAAATGTAGAGGAAGAAATTGATCAACCGACAAAGATATATGAGAAATTCCAGAGGAACTGAATATTACAAAGAAGATAGAGAATGGAGACAACGGACAAGTAGAAAATGGGATGGATGGTGAAAAGCAAAAGAAAGAACAAATGGAAAATATACTGAAAATACGAAGATGATAGACAACAACAAGAAGGAACATCATCGTTTCAACGCGAAAACACAAAGAACTTGGAGAAATTTTAATGGACCTGAAGTCCAAAAAGGATACATACGACAGTGACAGAGGAGGAAAGTCCTTGTTTAGTGAGAAAGGGGGCAATGCTAAGTCAAACAATCCAATACACACCTTTAGAAGGAAATATTGATCGTAATACCAGAGTGTCACCAACGTTGCCCTTCCAATCATTATCGACAATATCAATATTCCCAAATACCACATAACTTTCCATTTAACCCAAATAAATCCATGTAAGAACTAATTGATAAATTTTTACAGGACAATAACAAAAGCATCAAATCAGAGAGTTGGGAGAAGACAAGCATTTTGCATAATGAAAGCGGAGACCGGTGAGGAAACTGAAGCAGATATGCCAAAGAGCCATGTCAGGAGAACTAAAATGTTTGATCCCGTTAAAAAGGAGCTTTTTTCAAAAAGAACCCAAATGAAAATCAAATAGGGAAACAAGAGGAGATGAAATGTGCCAATTCTCAAGGCCGTTAGTTAAGAAGTCGAAACGAGGTAAATAAATGACTCTAAGCTTGTGTAACAACCCGCACCTTAATGGGACCGAATTTTGACTAAATCAAAACCCAAGTCCGCTAAGGTGTGGATTGCTGGTTTTGGTAACCTATAATAAATATAAGCGTATCAGAGAGCGATTAATATAAACTCACAACGGAATTGAAAAATATAATAGAACATAAATACTGATTGAGACTACTATCTTGAAATCAATATATTCGTTGGATATCTAGTTGCCTTGTCAGCGCCAAG
Organism: Allium fistulosum; assembly: GCA_030737815.1. Classification (NCBI taxonomy): domain Eukaryota; kingdom Viridiplantae; phylum Streptophyta; class Magnoliopsida; order Asparagales; family Amaryllidaceae; genus Allium; species Allium fistulosum. Next base: position 1,131,413,247 of record CM060906.1, on the reverse strand, counting down.
CATGAATAAGAAGGCTTCTCCATCCATCGTTCTCATCTTGCTATAGTAGCATGTCCCTTAAAATCTATTATGTGGGTTGTAATGAGGAGGGGGTAGAATAACGTTCTAGTGATTGGAAAATTTCACACTTTACCCATAACACTAATGTATGTCGATTGATTTCCATTGAAGTGTTATGTCTATTATATACAGTTAATATGTTCAATCCTATGTGTGCTTATGATATGTCCAACCTTCTCCGATGTATAATTATATATAATTATATATATATATATATGCCTATATACATAAATATCTAAATGATGTACTACCCAAAAGAAAAAAATCGGCCACTTAATACTTCTTAAATAGAGAGAAGGAAGACATAACAGCCACTTAATATCCCAACCCCGAAGTGGTCCCTTCGTAATGTAATTTCTAGTCAATCGGTTTAAGCTACAGAGACCGTTAACCCCTAGATACGACTTTATGATTTAATTATCGTATTAATAACACATCTCAAAGACTCATATAAGGGTTGACTAGCCCACCTCCGACAAACAAACAACTAACTAATTAAACTTTGAGGTATGTGTATATCTTATACGGATTCTACACTATTAAGAAGCAAAATCCATCAGGATATAGCCCAAATCTTTGCTACCGACCACTCGAGACCGTTGGTGGTCATAACCTATATGTCAGCCCTACTACTAAATACTAGTTCAAAAACAATACTGACATAGCCTACCAACCTCGCACAGCTGAAATCCCATTTAGACTAACCTTCTATAAGTCAAGGAAAATGCACATTCCAGTTACTTAATACCTGTTACCAAAAATGAATCAGGCCCCATTTTCCAAAAAGAATTGGGCCAGTTAACACTTCAAATCGAGGCGAACCCTTAGCATATTTTCTTCTACCTATACGCAACCGCATATCCCTTTCCTATGTGTCGTATGATTGGACATGTCCCATATCAGTAGTAAGTACACATAACTGCTAGTAGCCTCTAAGTGAAGGGGAGACTTCTGTTGTGTAACTCTATCGACCTCGCATCCTAAGCCACTAAACTGAACCAATCATCCTAAGCCTAAATGTTGGGCTAGGCCCACTAATTCATGCTCATTCTAAACGTATAATTATTAATGTATAATTTTCCACTATGAAAATTATATTCCTGCATTTAATTCCTATCTTATACGTTTATTTACTATATTCCATAAATTTCATTTGTCCGTAATAAATGATCATTATTATTCTATTTGGATAATCTCTAATAACATTTAATTATTCGTTCTAATTCAACCTATTATGCCTATTTCATTTTCCCATAATGCCATATTGAATCCTTTAACCAGTCTCATTAAACACATTTATGTCTCCATTTAATTTATGTAACCCCATATTAACTGCACATTTATTGCGCTATTAATTTTGGAGTTACTATCTCTTTTCCATCTACACTTCCTAATCCTATAATTTACTATGCTATTTATAACTAGACGTCTTAGTTATAACTAATGCGAATATCGACATATATTATGCTTTATATATATATATATATATATATATGTGTGTGTGTGTGTGTGTACATATATGTTGGTAGGCGCAGTTATACATGTGTATATATATATATTCCTATTTCTATCTATTAACTCTTAAACCAGAACAATCCTTTCCACGTTTCAATTTATTAGAGCTATACTTCCAAAAGGATTACCATTATGACTGTCTTTAAATTAACCAAAAGCGAGACCTTTGCTTTGTTTGAAATTACAAAGAATTATCTCTTTTCTATTGAAATAGACGTGCAAACTACATGGAAGAACATCCATACTTTACACATCTATTTTATTTATGGTATATTCCTTATTATTTAAAACGACACACTTTTTATACATTTATGGAATAAGATAGTTTATGGAAATTACACAGAAATAGATACAATTAAATTATATCCACAATGCTCCCAATAAATTAAAGTCTAGAAATACCATAAATCTTACAATCTTGTCAACATTTGACTTTAACATATTTTGAGACTAATTTTCAAATTTCCAGATTATGGTGTAAATACCATTCCCATTCCAATTACCCATCTTACAGAATATGTAGACGATATTCCTATACGTTTATTTTAAGCCTATAACTCATCAAATCTTATATAGGCATAATAACTAAATAAAATTCAATGATATAAATTTCAGTGTTATAAATAAATCATATAATTTCCCACTCACCTTTCAAGCTTTCCAAATCTCCCGCATCCGAATTCATCACTTTAATTGACTCCTTTGCCTTTTACAGTCCAAAAACATGTATAACCAAATATATACATATCGCTTAGAATTACAGATCCGAGAAGAGATTTGGAGTTAAGAGAAATGTAAATGTATAATTATGAAATTTACCTTTTTCCATAGTATTGATTCACTCCTTCTCATTTTATTTTTTATTTGTTTCCTTCTTTTATTTATATATATATATACACACACACACACATATATATATATATATATATAATATTTTATAATTAATAGGAATAATTGAGAAGGAAAAATGGAAGAGCTTCGCTGCTTTGAGTAGAAAACATAAGAAGAAAAATGAAGAGTTACGCATGTATTTATAGACGCTCGAATAGGTCATATTTGTTAGATTTAAATAATTAAATCTGGACTGTTTGGCCAAGTTTCAACCCTAGTCGCCACCTTGACGACCGGTTGACCGCTCCCCTATAGGAGGTCGACCGACCCAATGAGGGGGTCGACCGGTGGGTTCCTGCATTTAATATTATTTATTTCATATTTTTCATTTTTCATTATTTTTGTTTCGGAAACTTCCCGCTAATAACTTCTTCGTTTGAACTCCGGTCGTAAAACTTCAAATATGAAAGTTGCTTAAAAAATCGCTACGAATGCAATGATGCAAGTTACATGGTCAAATTTCGATGTTTTCTCAAATCCCATTTTTGAGCCTTAACAGTTATTTATTAATTACTATTAATTTTACGGGATGTTACATTCATTCCCCTTAAAAGAATTTCGTACCCAAAATTCTTAAAGGGTGAATCATATAACATAGTGGACTAACATTCTAAACTATCCAATCAATTAGTGTACAACAAATTTTTTAGCCAAAAGCGTGCAAGTACACAATGCATCACAACATATATGAGATTCATGCTGAATAATTCTAAATCGACGCTTCTTATATGAATGCATTCTTTCTAAAATATTTTAAAAATATGATGCAAATAACCTATATATACTGTCAGTTCTATATGTATATAACTCAAAAAATCAAAATCCTTTTTCACACACTAATTTCCACACTCCTAAGAGTAGGAGTATGGTCAACCAATTCAATCCCTAGCATTCAATACCTAACACACAATTTCTAACATCCAAAATTTGAAAATCTAATTTTCTCAAATTTACTCGCTTACGTCTGAAGAGGAATTAGATGAAAATCTTTATATTTCCATCTAACTTTCCAAGTACAATTTGCATAATCTATGCAGCTACCTACAATGTTTTCTTGGCTTTGTTCTATTTATACATTTTGATTTAAGAAAATGGGTGTAACAAACTGCATGTAGTCAAACACATGCAAATCATAATTAAAAGTGTACCTTCGTAAATCTAATTCTACTCGACTACATTTCATACACATAGTCGCACATACACTAATTAGACTAGCAACTATAAGGATGTCATGATGAATGATATGTCTCTTTCAAATTTTCAACTAAATCCTTAGATATAATATATTAACTAGCTCTAATATCAAATAAAACAATGGAAAAATTCCCCTAACATAAATAGAACTTTGAACTACACTAGGAAGCTTTTGTTTGTCCTTGCACAGTCTCTCTAATATCCGTGGCATAGACCGTATAACGTACGCTTCTGTGAGTTCTTCTTTATCCTTTTCTAAAAATCCCATTCAATATCCATATATTATTGCATGTATAGCACATGTGCCTCATGTTCCCTCAAGCAAATTTAGACTTTGCCAACTTTTGTGGTAATCCAATCATCTCCACCGGTATTGCTCTCAGAAGATTACCTTTTGTTCTTCTCGACCCTAAACAATTACTCTTGAGAATTGTTAACGAGACGGTTGATTTGAATAAGAGATTAAAAAATTCAAGTTTTGTATTAATAAATTTTGTTATGGGAAGAATCAAATTAGTGATTCTCCCCATAGGAAAATTTATGGAATTACCAAATTAACCATAAAATCAAACTAGTGATTCTACAAACAAAATTCACGTGCATTTTCTTCTTCTCCCTTCATCCTTCATCCTAACCCTACCTGCTAATGAAGTAAAAAAAAATTCTTGCTATGGAAGAGAATCCTTCTCAATCTCCATCTTACTCTCCCTTTCGGTCTTCATCTAAATCTCTTTCTCAATCTACATCATCTCATCCTTTCTATGAAAAAAATGTAAACAAAATAAAATGAATTCATAACCATGTTCCATGTTGAAGAAATTCCAATGGTTTTTGTTCAAGGAATCTTTGAAATAAATTTAGGGATTAGGGTTGCAATTGAGTATGAATATATAGTGGAACTAGGGTTATTTGGAGCAAACAATTGGAGAGGGGATAGACTAATAGGCGGAGTAGCTGGAGTAGCTGGCGGTAATGAGATTAGGTTGGCAATGGTTGACTTCGATAATCGACAATGACGGTAGGAAGAGGTCATGGTTTTGATTGAAAAAAATAATACCCACAAGGGAGTAGGGTTAGGATGGAAACGCTGGAAATAATTTTGTGTAAGAAAATAAGTATGGGTTATAATATTCTCCTCGTATCAATTCTGATTGAATTTACATTTTGCCCCTTATCATATATTCCCCATATTTGAAATAATAGTCCGTTTAACAATTCCCTTCCTCTTTTTACCATCATACTACTGTCGTTGTCTCGCATCGATAACCCTTTTTAATGCATGAAGTCCTTCCTATGTCACAACTATATCAACAATCTTATCAAATAGCTTCTCCAAGTGACCAAGCAATTTGTCATAGAACTCTAGTTTGAACCCCCGATAAACTTTCATTCTTCAACTCTAGCATACTGCTTAACATCATTCCATGGATAGTCAATTTAGTAAACTTATTAAGGTTTTCCATAACTGACATATACTTCTCTACTCTACCTCCTGAAACTTTCAGACATAAAAGATTTATTGCCATTTTGAATGAATCTAGATGGTATGAAAATTTGAACTAATCTCATGTTATCTCATCTTTCTCTATCTCTACAGTTGTTGTGTTCCACTAGCTAACAACTCAATATTTTAACTTTCTTAAATATACATTTGCTAGGAGTATGTAATCTCCACGTCTTTATAGATTTTGTCATATACACTTACCCATTTATGAACTTGGACATCATTCTCTATTCCATTAAAATGTTCTCCTTCTATGCTAGTATATATACTTCACTTGGCAAAATTAACCTTTGGCTCATTCACTTTAGCACATCCAACAACTTAACTAACATGTTAAGTCAAATTATGCTAAAATAATCATTAATATCAATTCCTCCAAGAATTGTATTAGTGTAAATCCAACTACGGGTTTTGGAATTCATGTTCTGATTCGCATTTTTTATAGCATTCTCCCTTGTAGAGTTTCTATCTCCAACTTCATCCCTTAAATTACTTTCCCCTATTCTTATAGTAAGATGATCCTATTAAAATGAGTTTGAGAAGTATAGGAAATGATATGTGTACACACACACACAAAACAAAGACGTTAATATTTTGGTTTCCAAATAACCAGTTATCTCCACTCCTTATAAAGGCTAATTATATAAAACTTTGTGTTACCCTATCTAAGTCACTCCTAAGCTAGGCTCCCACTAGGTATTTTGATTCTAGGACAATATTATTCTAAGTTTTAGCTCTGATACCAAAATGAAATGTCCTCCTACACCTATGATATCAGAGCGAGTTTACTATTTGAAAGCATAGAAAATGAAGCGTTAAAATATGTTATCACAAGTTTCTAGTACCTTAGTCTAACACCAAATTATTACATGGTCGCACAAGACAAGTTCGACACAAAGCATTAAATACTTTCATATTGAGCATTAAAAAATCAGAATCAACACAGAATAATATCATAGCAACAGATAGCGATTCTCTACATCGATTCCAAAATCTTCTACCTCTACTACTAATAATGTAAATGCAGTCCACTATTTCAACCGTGTCTTTTTGAATTACCCAAAATGCCCTCCGCGTTTCACTATCACGCGTAAACGTGTACCTCCTACTGTCGCTCCCGATTTGATTTCTTCCCCAATTCATCCAGATTTCCAATTCATTTCTTCAAATCCTCAATTCGATTTATCGCCACCATCATTCGATTCATCTCCTATTTTATTTTTTTTCTTGGTTCATCGAGTACAAAATTAACTAAATCAATTTCCTCTCCTTCCAGATCCACTAATTTCTCCAACTTTGATTGTCGATTACCGATTATCGACAATGGTTACTTCATTAAACTACGATAGCTGAACTTAAGGCACGACACAAGTGCTCAAGCTCGAAAGGATTGATTTAGGCAAGGAAGGCTCAATGTAGGGGAAATAGTGTCGACCGTGAATTACAAGTTCGGCCGACGAGTCTGATTCTAGGGATGGAAGATACTGAGGAGGTTGGTGCTTGCTTATGATGTTTTGACTATTACTATTATTTAAAAAAAATCAATTAATAGAGTAAATCGTTGAATGAGCATTAACCTATACCTCAGCGATGTCATTGACATAATAAAATATCAAGGAAATTAGGTTAGTTTTGTGGCTTTTCTATGTAATTATTCTTATTGTTGTTTGATTAAATTTTGAAGAGGTTAGATTAGATTGACATGTAGACCGTGCTCCTTTAATTGCAACTATTCATTAACTTGGTACATCAAGGAGGAAAGAGCCATTTGTCAATTAAAGTGACGTATAAAAATGATTGTTTTTACGGTGTATTATATCAAAAATAGAGGTTTTGTGCAGTAAATAAAACTAATTAAATCTGAGACATCATATATCATAGATGGGGTTGTGTGTATATATACATCTCAGGTCATCCATAGTTCTAGCTCTAATGAGAAGCCTAAATGAACAATAAAATGCACTAAAATATATGAAAAATACTTTTTAGACCAACCTGATTCTGTCTATAACACTGTAAAACAACCCATATATAGAAAGAAAAAGTACTATCCAGACATATAAAACTTAATAAAGCTTATAATATCTTCAATTTTTGTAGCTCTTCTTACAATTGTTGAGAAAGTCCAGAAAAACATTGTTTTTGCATTTTATAATATACTTCCTCGAAATGTTTCTTTGATGAGAGATAATGTTGGTTGTCTTGCTTTTGCCGTTGGTAGGGAAATTAAGTTGGGTTGTACGCATTCAAAGTTAAAGGCAGAAAAATTAATAGCAAAAATAAAATTTAAGTTAGATTCAATGGTGGTGGTGGTGTGGTCTAAGAGTTTAAATTAAATTTTATATTTGTTAATATGACGTAATCACCTTTGGTTACCCTTAACTCTCTTGATAACTCTTTGAAGTTTGTATATTTAATAAAGCTTAAGTTATATGATCATTACTTGAATTTTTGGAATTCGTAGGATAAAATGTATAACATCATTTAAATATATGATTGTTACTCTATTTAGAAAATCTAACAACAAATATTTTACAGATATTAAATTTTGTGTATGCATTTTTTCTTTGCTCTCAAGTGCAAAAACTATGAATTTTTTGTATAGTTACTACTATTACTGGAAAGTATTTTCCCGATGAGAAAAGAGTAGTGGACATAATGAATGTTAAGTATGACATTGAAAAAAGCCGCATGCAAAAGTACAAAATCATATATCATACATTACGTTCAATATTTATTCTTTACCGAATGAAATGTTTCGCCCGTGAATATTAAATGTAAATTTCGTAAAGTGCCCATGTGAATTTTTTGTTCTAGCTCTACCATTGATAGTTGAATATGTGGTAGTTTACATCACTGCTTTTGAAGCATAGTTCTGTTTGTTTGGGATTCTATATCTTATAGTTACGTTGTATCATAAATGTCAACCTGTAGAATGTTTTCTGATTGCAATTATTAAGGCGTGGCAGAAAGTTTAAATTAAATTTTGTATTTACTAATAATTTAACATGAGGTAATCACCTTTGGTTATCCTTAACTCTCTCGATAATCTTTGCGGTTATATTTCATTTTTAATCATCTGATGCATTTATCTTTGAAAACCGACTGCTCATTAAATGCCTCTCTATCCTTTTTCTTTGACGTATTCCATGCACAATGTTTATATGTTACCATTGCATTTTCTTGCATGCTAACGAGTTGTATTTTTCATGTACAAGTAGTATTTTCATATATGGATGTTCTCCATTTTGGGTCATTTTTATTTTGCACATTTAAATATATATAATTATTAATTGGTTATGAACTTAAATAAGAAATAAAACAAAAGGCATGGTAGATCCAAAATTTACATTTTCTGCATAAACATAAGTTGATTGAGTAGCAAAATATGTTTCCACCTATGTTTGTGATTACATTTGTGTACATAAATGCATTACTCTCCTATGCTATTACATATCAAAGCGATTATTCCAGCAAGTCGTGACAAAATTGCCAGTCTATACAAAACAACTACCGTGCAGCATACGTACATTCCGATGCCTTTTTTCCTTTCCCTTTCTTATCATTTCTAAGCGCATTTCCTTTATATATATAGATGCGTATCCTAAAATACAATGACAAAATATATACAACCTCACAAGTTTGAAAATGAATAGTCCCACCTTAGACATGATGATGCCTCTGCCTTTAATGGAGAAAATGGACGACTCCATGATGATGGACATCACTTTTTCGAGAATCGTAGCGTCAACATACTCTTTTCACGATGGCTAGGGAATCAAGGCTTCCTAAAAGTGAATAATGATCATAAAAGGTTCTCGAATGGGTTGTTTTTGACTCGGTTCGCCCATGTGGACTAGCTATAATCATCCGTGCCTTCTTAAGCTCCAATTTCCTATAAATAGTGCTCAACATCAAGAGTGGCCATGCATCCTGTAAAATAGAATCATGAAAGAGAGTTTTTAATATTAATATAGTGGTCTTAAAATTAATTTTGCATGATAAACTTTGGACAACTAAGGAAAAGTCCAACTACCACTACAACAAAATTCACTTTCAACAGCAACATTTGTCAGCGTTTCAACAGCAAATGCAGTCGATGGTATTTTAAAAGAATAATATTATTCAACAAACGCTGTCATTTTAGGGATAGAGCTAAAATTTTAACACAGGTAATAAAAATTCTTTCTAGCCGCCTTTCCTTCTTACTCTCATACCTCATCCCAAAAAATATCAATTATCTTCTTCACCAAAATCTACTGCATTTCATTCTTTGTCCCGATTTCTTCAAATCTAATCTCAGTTCTCTCGTTCATACTTTATTTGTTCCTTTATTCATGTTCATTCTGTAATTTTACACTCGATTTCCCCAAATACCAAGCTTAACCCTAAATCGACATCGCCAGCATCTGTCCAACCATCGCTTTAATTCTACCACCACAACATGCGAACGACTACTTAAATTGCCATTATGAGCACCATGGTATCAATCGCCATCAAGATCTGGATGATTATTTGGTAACTTATATTTCTAATATAATAGTTATCACAATCAGGAATTTGATAGTTTATGCTTCCTCTAGAATTTAATTATTTCAGTGAGTATAGTTTAAATTCAGCTATTAATTTACAAAGGCTTTATAGTTTATACATCCAATATTATACAAAATGAAGCAATATGTGCTCAATAACTACATAGTCTTAGGTAGCAAGTATCGCAATCGGGAAATGAAGCAAATATATGTAGAAAACACAAAAAGAAGTAGTTCCATCCAAAGAGCAGTAGAGGCAGAAAAAACTCCAAAGGAATGCTAGTTTATATCACTTGTCCATGCTTTCATAGTTTAGGAATAAATGTTTGTGACAAACAAGTGCATGTTATGCAGTTGTTGAATAGCATGGATAGTCCTAAATATAGATATATATTCAATAAGGAGATGTTATGCATGCTATATTATTGGCAGGTAAAATGATCTTAAGCATGAATTCTAGTTAGTCTTTTACTTGCATGAATTCTAGTTAGTATGTTTATACTGAAAATATCTTAAGCATCATTAATCTTTATGACTTATCTGAGCATTATGAAGGAAGAACTTTGCCTTTGCAATGCACATAAATCCATGATATCAATAGTTGTTTCTCATGTTTGACTATTTTAGATAAATCCAGAATAAGTAGTGTACACTTTTTTTAATATATAAACTGATTTTATGTTTTGCTAACATATGATTTTTATTGGTGTAATGATATATATTCAAATCATTTGGAAACAAAATTTGACAGCTAGCTTTCATTAGTGGCTAATAATCTGGCAATAGGTAGGTTACACAGTTTAATGGCTTCAAATTAAAAATGTATTTAACTGATCTTATTCTTATGTCACCAGTGATTGGGTTGGTTGGTATGACATATATGCACTGTTAGCTTATTGAACTCAACTTGTTAGCCTGTCGCATTGCATGAGTGATTTTATATATAGCATAGAGAATATCATATTTGAAAGAAATGCCATCACACATAGAGAAAATTATGTTTGAGATATATGTACAATACTTGTGTTAGAAGACTAACACTTGTTTTTGGTACAAAGTATAAAAGAAAAAGAAAAAAAAGTGTCAAATAGAAATTAGTAAACTCATTCTCATAACAAGGAAGGTCTTTTTAGAAGATTTCTTGGTCTACTTTGTGCAGCCCTTACCAATTTTAGTAACCTCCATGCCATTACCAATAGGCAACACACCAGATCCAAAAATTCCATCCTCCGCAGTACTCATTCCCTTCTTTTACTTAATGTAAGAAGTCGATGCTTTCTTCTTCTTATCCTTCTGATGAAATAAATTGCTTAACACAATCACGGAACCATTAGGATTCATATCCATATCAAACATCACTTGTTCAAATCATCAATCCTAGTATCGACTACTACAAAATCCACATTCTTGAATTCTTTAGTCACTTCAAAAAGCTCTCCAACTATAAAGTCTGCCACATCTCCAAACCCGAACCCTTCAAGTTGAAATCTCATTTGCGTAGCAGCAGTTTGGTCACCGCACATGCAAATCAGTTGGCCTCCGGTGTATGTTATAGCGATTGCTAATGCTAACGTTGAAGGAGACAATCCTTTTTCGGATGTAATGTTCACCATTAGCTTTGCTTGGTTGCCTGTAGCAACAGCTGATAAGTACTCCATGCATTCTGGTTCCACTATTTTTTTGCTGCTTTCTTCTGATTCTTGGTTCTTAAATATCCTGCATTGAAATTATAAATGGGAAAGAATAATTAGCAGACATACACAAATGACTTATAATTTTATTAGTATACAATAATTATTCAAAGTTGAAAGTTTAAAAACTTTAATCTACATCTTAGAAATATTTTTATCCCCGCAACACATATTTTTAGATTTAATTCTTTAGTACCTATTGGCTTCATTTCACTAGTGACCTATAATTTTATTAGTATACAATTATTATTTTGAAATAAAAAACGTACAAAAATCGAAACACTAGCAGTAATGTATAGTATAATGAATTTCTTTGCCTAGTCAACTTGTTATATATATATATATATATATATATAATATGGCACGTCAAGGTTAAGCCTGAAATATGATTTGGTTGTTGTAGACAAATTTTAAAGACTTTACCATAACTGAGTGAGTGCTCCTTAATTTCCAATCTGCTCACCTTTTGCCTATTGCTGAACAGGTCCAGATGCACTTTGTGTAGGCTCCGCAACAACATACATATGGATTGATTTCTTCATTGACTAGAAGAGGATTGCTAGACGATACATACAATGGTAATATTTTTCTTTGTCTTCACAAGGTTCCTAAATGAAGACAATACTGTAATTATGTTTGTATCTCTGTAATCATCTAACATCATCTGCCAATTGTTTTTTAATTATATTTTCTTTCAATGGTTTCAAGGAAGTTAGAAGATTCCAAGGAAGCAGAGCACTTATGTTTAATGTCGTTTTCCGTCTTCTGCATAATCATGGGGAATCTCTGGACCCTTTGCAAGTCCTGGAGGTACATATATCAGCTTTGGAAAAACTTCAAAATATTTTCAATAATTAGTTATGATCTAGTAACATGTACATTACTTCGTTATACATATTGCGATTGAAGTGTTACTGAACTAGGAAAGTTAAACTAGGGGAGTGGTCCACATCATCAGCCCTAATTAGTGAAGGATTCTTTTGATTGAACTAGATGCTAAGTACTCTACAGAATGATGATGTTAATTTCATTTTACTGCTGGTTTAATAGAATTGTGTTTTAGGTTTGCATGTTCTAAACATTACTTCCTTTAGTTATACTACGATTGCACAAAGTTAGTGCAGTGGATAAAGGCACTTTGTAATGATCTATCAAGCTACCTTCTTCACTACTTTTGATTATTGCTGTAAGTGCCACCTTTGCAGCTGCTGCTACATCTGTTTCTGCACCAACTACACCACTTGAATGCTTTTGAAACTCTTAAGCATTTAAATTATTTGTTGTAGACAATGTGACTGGTTCGGACTGTTTGGTAACATCTTCTTCATCATCTTCAGCAGCAGTATGGGGACAAGTGGAATGCTGGAATCATCAACGGCTCCAGAGAGTTTGATATCTAGAGAAAAAGATGGGCTGATTCAGGTTCCGAAAAGAGCAAACATATTACATAAGGTCAGGCCCATAGTTCAAACTATCAAAATGTAACAAATTACAGAAGAAATAATGGCTCTCCATTAGGCAAAAGCATAAAAGACTTGTGTATGATATAAGAAAATCCATCTATTACACTTGAGAGCTCGTGCTCGTTATTACCGCCAGGGATAGGTAAAAGTTATGAATGTTATTTTTGAGATCATTTTTTGCTCTTTTGTTCTTCTATTTATCCTTGAATCGTGTAGCCAAGTGTAGTGGCACTTTATATTTAATATTATAGTCTAACAATTGAAACACAACTTTGCATGCACTAAACATTACCTAATTACTATTTCTCTCAAATTTTTATTATCCATCCACTTATTTAACTCCTTATATATATGTATATATAACTATCCATTTCAATAATATTTACATCAAATTACTACTAACATAATAAAATATAAAAAATAAAACAGCTGCCTAATATTATAAAATTTAACTAAGTTAACTTTGTTTTATGAAAATTAAATTATATTATAAAATTACAAACATAAATACTAGTATCCTACTGGATCCGTACAATAAATAAATAAGTTAACTATAAAAAAGGTAGAACCCAGTGCACGAGGCTCCCGCATGATAGCGGACTCTGGGGATGTCAATAATGTACGCAGCCTTTCCCTTGCATTGCGAAGAGACTGTTTTCGAAAACAACTAAGTTAACTATGTTTTATAAAAATTAAACGAATCTATAATAATAATAAATTAACCAAGTTTATAAAAATCAACTAAGTTTTATAAAAGTTCAATAAATTTATAAAAATTAACCAAGTATTATAAAAATATAAAATATAGCCAAATCTTCTATAATAATAATAATGATGATGATAATGATGATGATGATGCAGTTAACTAAGATCTATAAATATTAAATAAGTTTATAAAAACTAACTAAGTATTATAAAAATGTAAATAATAATAATAAATTAACTAAGATTTATAAATATTAAATGAGTTTATAAAAATTAACTAAGTATATAAAAATATAAAATATAACTAAATCTTCCGTAATAATAATAATTAACTAAGATTTATAATAATAATATAATAAGTTAACTAAGATGTATAAATATTAAATAATTTTATAAAAATTAACTAAGTATTATAAAATTTAACTATGTTAACTAAGTTTTATAAAAATTAACAAGTATAGTTTATAAAAATTAACTAAGTATATAAAAATATAAAATATAACAAAATCTTTTATAATAATAGCAATAGTAATAGTAATAGAAGTAGGAATAATAATAATAATAATAATAATTATTATTATTATTATTATTAACATAGATTTATGATAATAATAATAATAAGTTAACTAAGGTTTATAAAAATAAGTCCATAATTTTTTTAGCTTAGTTAACTAAGTTTAATAAACATTAACAAGTTTAGTTTATAAAAATTAATTAAGTACATAAAAATATAAAATATAACTAGGACAACAAGGGCTCAATCAGTGGCATAACCAGGACTTTTTTTCCCAATTACTATTCAAGTAGTTAAAAAGAACTAAAATGGTTCATAATAAATTATTTGTTTCAAGATTTGTAAATATGATTGTTAAATAATCCCGGAGCAGCGATTTATATAGTAGGAAGGTAATTCATTCAATAATATATCTTGGTACAATTTCTATGTGTGTTTATTCAATAACAACAAACATGTGTGTGAAACGACATATGGCAGATGGACAAGTATATCAATGATTGAAGCTAATATGTACTTTTCCATACAGATATAAAATAACACACATAATCTATTGATTTCAAACAATGCTAGCCTTTATTTCTTTACTCCAATCTAGTTCGTTAGTTTAATTTATGTACTTATTTTATTTTAAATGTGTTTCTTAGAGAAGAAGCTGTTGATTACTTGTATTAATGTGCATATTTCTGATTAACAACAGTAATTCTTTATGGTTAATTGTTTTTAATTTAGACCAAGAAAACCCTATTAAACAAGCACTTGCCTTAATGAGGTACGCCTCTTTTGCTCAGACAGAGAAGGATGAATCACTAGAAAATAAGAGCAGGCAGAAAGATAGTTTAACTCCTCCATCAATAGGCTTGTGAATTCGATAGGGAAACTGGTTTTCATTTGGTTCTTGGCAGACTGATTAACTTCTCCATCAATAGGGTTGTGAATTCAACAGGAAAACTGGCTTTCATTCGCTTCTTAGCATCTGACTTCAGTCTCAGGAATGCTTATTCTCCAAAATCATAGATCCACGATTCCAGAGGTGGTAGCATCGATTGATGGGACATATAAATTTACCTGTAATTAAGATGTGATAATAAATTCCAATCTAAATAGGTGAGAAGACATACCGAACAACAAGGTCAGGTGAGAAAGACGATGGTTCATGTTTAGGTAAAATCACTATAACTTAGGCAACCCACTGTTTGCAAATTTACTAGTCCATCAAATTGTTTTCAGTAAGTATGTGCGTTGATTTACTTGCTCCGATGCCACTGTTTGTAAATATTTTTTATTTTAATTTGCAACTCAACGTTGATATGTACTTGGCAGGCTTTGGAGGTAGAATATGGATGCAAGCTTTGTTTCAGACCACACACAACAAGAGGCGAGGTTATTATGCTCATGGAGAAGAAAATGAGAACTTTCAAAGGCGTAGCTATTGGATGTTGGAGGAGTATGATTGCTATTCTATGTTTTTATGCAATTTCACATGTTTCTTGTTTGTTGTTTTCTATATGATAACAATACTCCATGGTTTGAACTGCTACTTTGTGCATCACAATTTTTTGGTTTTCTGTTTTACCATACTTCAATTATCTAATTGATTAGTCTTGCAGGGACTACATGCACATTGTTTTGGTGCATTATCTACAAGTCAAGGTTATATTTTATTAAGCTGTCTTTCTGTTGATATTTGCAATATTGGATATCCAATTTTTTTATTTTTTAAATCTTACTCTACAGTTTTTCATACTTGTTTTAAATAAAAAATTGATTTTGCTTTGTTTTATTGGGAGCCTCTATATTAATCTTACACGCTATTTTTATTTGAACCATTTCTCACAGAATAGCAAAGCTAGTTACATAAGAGCTAGAGATGCCGAAGACACTTCATATGTTGCCAATATGGAAAGTCCTTCTAGTTCTTATACCAACCACAGTCATCTTCCTTCATCAACCACTGACGCTGGAAGCCCAAATAGCACGCAAACATCAGATTATAATGATCCAGAATCTGGTGAGAATATAAGCCGTAATATATTACAGACCATGAGAAGGCTACAATTCTCTCACTGATTCATATTCCAATTATGCAACTTCCAGTGTATCTAAAGCGACATTCAATTCAGCAGATAATTATCAAGGAAACTCCAGATACAACCCTATCACTGAGATGCAACAGTATGGAGCAGGACAAGTGAGAGACCCTAACCTATTAAACACTTACGCTCCAGTTCCATTGTTAAATAGTCGAGGTAAGATCCTTATTTTTTTTAGATTTTTGCACTAAATTGCAGCTTATCAATCTTTACAATTGTATATAGGTGATCACCAAAGTTCTCAAGCAGCAGGTCCAGAATCTAATTTATATTCTATAGGTCAAGTGGACTATTCTAGAGTTATTGATGAAACTGGGCTTGAATGGACATCTACCCAGTCTAAAACACGATTTGGCGTGGCTTCATGGGAGCAGGTCCTAAACAGTCCTGAGAATGTGCTGTTTGATCCAACAACTGATTCAATAGGAGCTGCTGTTCCAGATAACTCTAAACAACAATATTCTTTTACAATTGATGATTTTGCTAATGCTCTAGGTGTGAATTTTGAGGATAGAGCTCCTAATCATGGAAGACCAGATTGGCAGGTAAACCATTACCTGGCACAGTTAAATATACTTGTACTATTGCACATTGGTTGAAATTATTTTAAAAAACTTAATATGCAGTTTAGCAAAATAAATTAGGAATGTTGATATTTGGAAATTTGTGAAAAACTGATAATTGTGGCCGACCCCATCATTTGGGAAGGCAAGGATAATGATGATAACGATGCAAAAAAATTGATAATTTGTATAGTTTAAGCATGCAGTCTCCAATCATTTTAAGATCGGTAATTGGTGTTCAGGGGGTTTATAATGCAAGACCAGACACACTCTTAAAGCCATATCACTTTATTAGTGATCCTCGACAGAAGTAGGATCAAATGATTGTTTAATAATCATAGATAGATTAAAAAATAAACTTGTTGTTTCCCGGGGGGTTTTTTGGAGGGGGGGGTACTTTTGTAGATAAATTTGCTGACAGTTCCTCTTTTTAGTTTGAATTGAAGAAGATCTGAATTATAGTTTTTATTTTCCTAAGTTTTGATACAATCTTATCCGTTGCCTTATCACATATACTGATATTTTTAGACGGCGTTTACTCACTGACTTCAAATTTCTTCATTGCATGTAATTAAAGATGGCGATGGCACATTCTTCTTCCGTAGCAAGTAGCAAGCATATGAAACTTTTTAGATGCACGTTTTGTTGTTGGCATTTGGTGCGGACTTACTGTATTGATATTATATTTTTGTTTAACATATAACGTGTCTTTGTTTAACAAAATTTGTGGCAACTTGGTTTACTTTGTTATTTTTGTTTATGGATATTATTGAAACTTGGTTTATGGATGTCTTTTGTTTATTAATATTGTCTTAACTAGTTTATGTAACTAATTAATAGTTATTAGAACATGTTATATATACTAGTTGCTTGAATATACTCAAAATATAGTTCTGGAATATTCAAAAATAGAGTGGAATATTAAAGCTCTTATATAAATAGAAGACAACGTTTGATTAATGCTGTCAATGAAGAAACAATAGCGTTCAATTCGTGCTGTAATTATCTCTAAATAGTCAATAACAGCGTTTAGTACATGCTGTCGAAATAGTTGATGATTCAATAACAGCGTTTATAAAAAGCTGTTGTAAACAGTTAAAGTAGAATTAAACATCTCCGACAACTAAATTATTAACGCCGTAGAAACATATTACAGCATGTTTGAAAACGCTGTAAAAACATTATTGACAGCTTGTACGAAACGCTGTCAAAGTGATGTTTCAACAGCGTTTATCAAAAAGCTGTTGTAAGTTCTGTATATACGACAGCATGTCGTTATACAGCGTTTGAACTAACGCTGTTGTATCGTATTACAGCGTTTATCAAACGCTGTTAAAAGCCTTTTGTGGTGTAGTGTACAGTTCTGTTTTGGGAACATAATAAATTCCTAAAATATGCACTTAAAAAAACACTCTTTATACAATGTGTTGAAGTTTGTTTCTCCAATTTACCTTCAAAATAATAGAAAACTATACGGTCTAATGTTGTAATAATGCATAAATATTGACTTGCAGTGAAAAAATAAACTGAATACACTATTTACCTTTAGGAATGAGGCATATACTTGGCAATTCTATATTTCTTTATAGTCAGTTTACATAAATCCATTAATGATGCTATGTCAAACTAAAACCTGAACTACATATTAGTACCTACTATAAATGACTCTTTACATGACCTGGGAAGTAATTGGAGAATTAAACATTTTAGTGTTAGTTATTGCTTTTGTTGGTAGTGTTGTCATTGTCCACGTGTCCTTTAACATCTATTTTGGTGCAGGCTCCAAACGAAGAAAAGCAGTTAATAATCTACTTATCAAGATTTCTCTACTCCTTTGGTTTTCATATGCTGCGTGAAAATAATAATGATGTTAAATCAGCAACTGAAAACCCATGAAATTGTTATTCTTATTATTTTACTAGATTTTGTTATTAACCTTTCCTATACTTTCCCATTTTAATGCCTCTGAGATGTATCGTTCATCAAGACGTATTTTATTCAGCCAATCACACGTCTACCATTATTATTAGAACTATGTTTTTTTATGTTGCTTAAAATTTATTCATATTACAGGGACGTCGAAGCAAGGGAAGACAGCCAGTATGTGGTTGCATAGCCGTTGGTCGTAGAGTGGGTAATGAAACTTTCTTGGAAGGAACTGCAGAAGCTGTAGAGCTGGTGGTGGGAAGATGAATCAGAGTGGTGATAGGAGTGCTTGAGTAACTGAGGCATGTAGTCCGCTATTGTAAGGACATAGTCTTTATCGTTTTCTTGAGTATTAAAGTCGTAATGAGGTAATCTTACTTTTTGTTGAATTGGGATAGGTTCATTTGAGAGTTTATATATGAAAGACGAATTGTATATGATAAACAAGATGACCTAAGAAAAGAAGTAGAAATGGATGTACAACTGCCTGCAGTTTTTTTGATTGGAGGAGGTGAAAGATAATTTAATTAGTTTTGTTGATGGGAGGCGAGGGAAATTTTTAAGATTCACATCTAAGATAATGTAATTCAGGTTCAAAATTTTGCGCGAAATTCTAATGGAATTCTTTTTTTTTGATATATCATATGCATTTGTGTTGCAATGTGGAATAAAACCAAATAGGGGTTTTATTATTGATTGGACTGAAATTCTGGAGGGTGTTTCTGTTATCCATAGTCTCCCTCTAAGACTATTTCTAACAACATAGACGCTGCTTTCGACTACATTAGCTGTTCTTTACTATTTTCATAAAACAAGTTGTTTGAGATTTGATTTTTGTATTTGTTTACTTATAGTATATTAAATGATTCTATGAATTGCTGAATAGAGAAGAAAAAGTGGAAAGTAAGGGCAATTTGACTCATTTCTTTTCACAACTGGAGGTTGAAGTTAGTAATATAATGGGTTCAAATAGAATTTATGCCTAAATTGATCAATAAATAATTATATGGCCAAGCATTGCCCTTGCAGCTATTGGTTTCAATCAAGTTTTTGTTTTTTCTAAAAATGCATCTGGATAAAACTTTGTAGAAGTGTAAATATTTGATAATAAAAGTGTGGTTTAAAGATTATTTTTACTGAAGAAGATATTTTTAGATTTTTGAAGCAACATTTAGGAACATGATATATATAAAAACTATGTGATCCTGTTGAGTTGCTAAGATTAGTTTTTTCTTCTTTTTCCAAATTACTATTTTATATTTATATCATCACAAGGAAGTGGTTGTTTGTTTAATGTTCAACGGATACTGATAAAATGATGGATATACATCATTTTGTGGCCATTTGTTAGCTATCAAGGAATATATTTTGATAAGAAAAAAGATTACACTAATCATTAATTCAAAACTGGGCATTTGCTCCATTTGTAAACTAAGCATTAAATTCAATTTTGTAAAAACTATGTGATGCTCGGTATATAAACACAAAGCACGAGATTAGTCTATAAACTAAGCATTTATGCTCAGTATTTGTAAAACCATGCGTTTGCTCAATTTTTAAGAACTGGGCATTCTCAATTTATAAGAATTGGGCTTAATGCTTAGTCTTTAAAATCGAGACTTGCTCAACCGAGACTTGCTCAGGTCTCTACTGCATAGAAAGATTTAGTATTAATTAGTTCCATGTGAAGAGTTACCAAGTTAAGCAAAACGAAGTCTGAACTAATAATCTAAAAATATTAATTAGTTAATATTATACTTGATTTAGTATTAATTAGTTCCATGAGATTGAAAATAAATTACGTTAACCAAAATTTTCTATTTATGTTTATTGATTTATCGATTGTTACAGAATAGAATAATTATCCGATATTCGTTTGTATCCGCAAATGTGATATCCAATATCTCAAGATGAATTCAGATGCTGATGTGGACATGGCACTGTTCACATCCGAAAGTATCCATTGACATGCCTACTATCCCAAAAGTCATCAATTAACATCATTGGTAACAGTTCTTTTCTAAATATAGCTTCAGGGTTTGAAACATGGAATGTGCCTTAAGGCGTGTAGTATATTTCTACTGATGTAAATTTCTTTTAAGCCCTGTAACACCAGTAATCCTAGGCCTTTCTCAGAGACATCGCTTTCATTTGCAATTTCAAATATATTTTTTTCCTTCATCCTTTTCATCCTTCTTCTTACTACCCTTCTTCATCCCCTCTACCTTGGCTGGAACTTCCGGCTTGAGCTTCTCTACATGGGCATTGGCTTCCTCTACACATCAGAATAAATCCCGTTCTGTGTTTGCTATTATATGCCTGTTTCTATGTCTCTGCATCTGGTTGTATGCATGAATTTGTTTCAACCGGCCCGACCTTGTCATAAGGCAACGAAGACTATTTTTTGCTCACAGCCCACATTAGCTAAAATAGCATATGCATATAAAAGTACAAGTATTATTTCCATTTTCAACGTTATAAATAAACCAAAACAAAAGAAATGATTGACAAAATTATGAATGCTTATAAGTTATTGGTTCTATGAATGTTCTTCAGTTGTCTCGGTCTTCTCGGTTGTTGCTTCAGGTTTAGTTTATATTGACAATGGTACTATCAAATCTACTTCCAAAGATACAACTATAAATGCATGCACGTTGTGATTAAATGCAGGCCCATCTGGGCGTGCATATATACTCGTAGTTCATAGTTATCATTCAAGTAACAGACCACTACCCCACATCAGTCTAAATAGTTAACATATACAAATATAAAAGTTTAACTATAAAAGATAAACCTCTTACCACTACAAACTATAATAGACTTCAATAACACCATTTCTCATGTTCCAACCCGAAATTAAGTTGCACCTTACTCTTTATTTACTCAAAAGATTAATCGAGAGTTATTGGAAATACAAATAATAAGTGAGTAAAACTATGTTTGATGTAAGCTAATCATTTATTCAAAATATAAGGAAACCACAGTGTATATTTATATCATAGTAGTATAATATAACATATGATATTGTTAACTTCTTAATTAGCATCTTAAAACTATAGAGTGAATCGATTCAACCAAAATGTATCGAGTCAGTCTCATCCTCCTTCATCCACAAATATTAAAACAACATTATATATATATACTATTCCAAAATAAACACGTATAACTATAGCATTCAAAGCATATCATAAGCATACATGTTTAAGTGTATCACAAATTCATTCTAGATTTTTACTTCAATGTCAGTACAGACAGTTCACCAACAACTAACTCTATTTGGTTAAAGTAGACTAACTAGAAACCTTACCAAGTTTAGTTTTTAAGGGTACTTAGTAACCTACTCCCCATTTCACAACAAATCCGTCATCACTCTCCATGTCACAATTAACTCTCCATAATTCTTCGTGTCACCATTAACTTTGTTACGTCATCTATTTCTTCATTTGGTTCATAACACTCTAGTTTAATGTAATGTATTTCAATATGATTATTATTTATTCCAAACTCCAAGTTACTTTATAACCTTTTATATGCAACTCTAATCACATAAGATTTTGGGTATTTTATACCCACTCCAAACCTTAAAAACATATTAATATATTCTAACCTTAAGATGTCAAGTGCCATTTGATTGGATTTCTTATGTTTATATCTTACGCTATATCACATTTAAAAGTTATCAAGGAAAAAAATTATATATCAATAAATTCAAGGATATCATCCATGATTCCCAACACGTCATATCAAACTCCTTAAATTTTCCATTGCCTTCAAGATGAAATTTGTTCCCAATAGACACTACTGTAAAATTCCTTCCAAGTGTTCGTCTAATCCCCATTAGGCGCTAGAAAAGGGTTATTGTTTAGGCACTAAGCCGGATTTACTACTTTATAGTTTACCTAAGCATCTAGCTTGCTATCTTTAGATTACATGGTTATGCTACAAAGTTATGGATGAACAAATGATAAATGATATGAAATTATTGACTGAATATAGAATATTTCTTTTGACTACACTTTGAGAATTGAGTTCCAATTTCAACTTATGGAAATAGCTATATTTTATATAATTGTTATGCGTATAACATAAAGTATCCAAATGTTTTATAAAAATATGAATTATTCAGAAATGCTTAGCTTCGGTTAATATTGGCATATGCCCATAAATAAATAATCTCTTGTTCAAACTCACCACTTATTGTCCACCCAATGATTTTTAAAACCTAGGCAACAAGAATGAACATTTCTTCTTTGATTGGTACATGGTTTTGTCCCACTTATACAAGTAGTATACATGTCTTCCACTTGGTTCTCCTCGGTATCACACTCCAGATCATTTACGGGCGTTTGTTGAATACCTAGTGTCGAATGTATAGCCTATGAATACAAAATTGTCTCATATATACCTTCTTTGTATAGATAAATTATCTATTTTTCTACTATTATTGTGTAAATCAAACTCAGCACAAGAACTTGACAAACAGTTCCATGTTACAGAACCATCTATCACTTTACATGTATTCTATCTTATCATTTTCAACAAACTTTCATAAATTGATTATGAATATAAACATCTTATCAAAGGAAATATCTCAAAATTACTAATGTTCTAAATTCGTATGAGAATCTAAAAGTAATGGGTAAGTGAATCTAAGAAAATTTAGTTATAATGCTTTGTAGCCTCTAACATAAAATACCGAGAATTTCACTTAATTACAATTCTGATTATATGGTATTGAATAAAATGAATCACCTACACTTGAAGACTTACCCGTAAGGATTTAGATTTTCAACAAGTTGTACCAAATCATTTTACACTTTGTATCATTAAATAAATTCTTACTCTCGATGACCATTAGATGACCAATTAGAATTACATTGCGCTTTAGCAATCAACTATTTTACATGTTGTATTAACGTATTTCCAACACCTTATAAACTTATCCTAATGGACTTTGTAATCACGTTGGGATGAAATAATTACATCCATTACTTAACATTGTAATACGAGTTTGGATAGCAATTTCCCCCTTGTACAATATCAGTTGTTTCTTAGAACACTTGCATCTCTGAGTGAGACTCAACGATTTTACTCATTTCATTGCCCATAACACCTTTTTGGATCATAGAGCGTTACATGAATGTCTTAAATAACTTCAAAATTATACAAATTAAATTTGTCTAAGATCAAACATTACTGCAATAAATTGGAATTGAAAACCCACCTGAGCTCTAACACTATCTAGGGTTCTTTCCCCATAAATGGCTCCTTCATTCGGAGCATGTGCTCCAAATGACACTCCTTTCGAGTGACCAAGTCACTCGTATTTCCAAGTCCAAACTTGGAACAAATGATCTAGCACATTACCCTCACCTTGAACGCATGCTTTGAGTGACTATCCCTTGCCCTAAACACATGCTTCAAGTGACTTCACCAAGCTCAAATCAATTTATCCGGGTCATTCTATACTCATCGGAAACATGTGTTCCAAACGAAATCTTTCTGCTTGGAACAACTTCATTCCTCAAGTGAATTTGTCACTTAGGTTGCTACACATTTACACATTACAACGATGTTGCAGTCTTTTATACCACTGGCACCAACACCTCTCCAACTGTCCCATCTCTAGCACTACTTTAGGCACCTTCCAACTACACCATCTTTCATAAATTACTTCAAACTTCTCCAAATACAGTTCTCTAACTTATCATCTAACTTGCTTCAATTAGTTCAATTATTAGATTACATATGCAATCCAAACAAGTTTATACACAACCAGTAACTCCTTTTTTGTCTCTTTCTTCCTCCTTTGCACTAGGACCGTAAATCCTTGGGCTCCTATTTCGGCAAAATTTGCTTCTTTCAACTCCAAATTCAAGTATGTGATGGTATGCAAAGTGCTTGTTTGATTTGTTGCAATTTTATTAAAAAATTGTTATATTATTTGTTTAAACAGAAGGTACTTTTAGTTTCAAGTCTTTCTCTCAGGTTATAAGATGAGAAATGAGATTATCATGATAAGACAATTAGGAAAATAGATTTTACATTTTTATGGTGTTTTTATAAATAAATCCTGCCTTAACCTATTTTCCATCGTCTCCTTTTCCTTTACAAAATAAGGTAAATAATTTATGAAATGAAATTTTATGAAAATATACATCTTTGCTCTCTAGTAAATTTCGCACGCCTAAAAATAAAACAAGTGCTTTTTAACTCTAGTTGATAATTATTTGTTTCATTTATTTACAAATCTGTTTATCTAATATGTATCGACGACTCGACCATTTAATTGCTCAAACATTCATCCTTGAGTATAATATGCGAACTTCAAGAGAAAATATCATTATATCTTCAAAATAATAAGTATAGTCAAGGTTGGTACATGATCAAACAAATAGTGTAGGTAACATTAGTTATAGCGAAATAAATCTCCAATGTTACATGCGACTTATGCACACATAAAAACAATTATTTCTTATGTGATACTAACGTCATATTCAATCTATGTATACACTCCTATATAATGTGAGCAATACTTGACATTCGGTCCACTTCTATATGTTTAAAAAAAATTGAATCCTTCTCATTTTACCATTATTTCCAAGTTTCTTTCCTTTTCTTTTCTTTTTTGCTTGCATTACCGATACTTTTTTACTGTTCTCGATGAAATAATCAATCTAAATATTTACGGCATAAATATTCTACAATTTGAAATAAATTTATTTATGCATTTATGTTATATTTTTACACAATAAATATTGGCATTGTAATATTCACTACAAGATAAAACGTCTATTCCAACGGTTCCTAGCCGTTGGCGGCCGTTGGAAACCGTTGGAAATTCCGTTGGAATAAATCCCACGCCTTGCAATGCTTTCCAACGGATCCAACGGACCATTTCCAACGGCCGCTAACGGCTAGAAACCGTTGGAAACCGTTAGAAACCGTTACAACAAAATGACCAATAAACCGTTGGAAACCGTTGGAAGCCGTTGGAAATACTGGGTTTATTTTGCTGTATAACAGCAGGCCTATTAACCTTCCACCCATACCATTTCCAATCAATTCAAATTCCATTCTATTTTCAATCAATTCCACACATATATATCAATATCAATACAAACAACACACATAAATCAATAAAACACCAATATAAACAAACCAAACCGATCAAACATCACAAAATATACCATCAACGTACATACCATCAACAAATGTCAATGTACCATGTACATGCCATCAAAATATTTCTCACCCACTCCATACCAATATATACAACATCACCATCAACATCAAAACATCTCCAAGTCAATATATACATTGTTCAAGCACAAATAATCAAAAACATACCTCCTCAAGGATCCTCGTCGCCTCCCGAAGCACCAGACGACGAAGGAAGGGTACCATGATTCTGCAAATACTGCGCAAGCTTTTGATCCAACTGCTCCACCTGGATGGCTCGTAGACGATTCTCTTCCCGTAGCTGCTCAACCATAACTCTAAGCTCCTTTATTTCATCTTTGTCTTGGTCTTTTTGAGCTTGTCGAGCCTGTCGAACCTGTAAATAGAAATAATAGCAAAAGGATTGTCTCAGCATATAAAATACTATAACATTATATATCTAAAACGCTGATTTTTTGTAAATACGTAAAAGGATTAATTATTTACCGTTAGGTTTCCGAAGCCAAAACGTCTACTCCGTTGCGCCGGATCCATAACAGCAGTAAAAATGTTATCCTGCTCCTCCTGTGTCAGCGCATCACGACCTGATTGCTGAAGCGCATTAGCCTGTGCCTCCTGCAACCTCGACTAAAATGAAAAAAAAAACAATTTCAATTGAAAAATAGTAGCATGTAATTATTTCGCATAGCTAGAAATTAATAAACTTATCGGTGTAAGTATTAGAAAATTAAAAATGCATACATATGCCTCGGTCGCCCTATCTTGATCACCCCACTGATATATGATATTGCCAGCCTCATCTACTTGCCTAGACGCGTGGGTGTGAGCAAACACATCCACTAAGCCAACAGAGCCTCCACGAGCACGTTCCTGCAATTGATAATTTGGATAATTTAACTGTACATAATTAACTTATTACTGAACTGATCAATATACAAATGTGATAATAGATAAATTTACCAAATCTTCGCGGTGATGCTGGAAAGATTTGGAGCCTCCACGGTGTGATACAGGATTCCTACTCATGTTTGCCGAGTTTCTAGCCGACTCCTCCTGCAAATTTACAATGATTAATTATTTATTAAACGGTAAAAAATTGCTGAAATTTATTGTAGAGTTACCTTGAACTCCTCAGAGTTCCACCACTCAACCCACTTCTCCCATACAGCCGCGCTCATCCACTTGGGCTTCTTTCCTACTTTTTTAGTCTCCGACATAGTCTCCCTATAGTTCTTCGCGATCCTGGAGTTCCAGTGTCGCTGAACTAAATTGACGTCAGGCTCTTGCAAATCTATGGCGCCCTGTACAATGAGAAAATATTACTAATTATTTATTTGTATTTAATTAATCATCTTGTAAAGCGGTATACACTTACCAGAAAATCTTGCCAAATCGTCTCTCTCACGTCGTCGGGGATCTTGCCCCACTTGGGCCAGCAATCGGTCATCCTAGCCATGTACGCCTGCTTCGAAATGTTCAGAACCACTTTGGATGGCTCCAACTCAAATCCACTGCGTTAAATATAAAATTGAACTTTAGACAATTATAGATATATCATGTACAATTAAAAAATTAAAATGCTATGCTTGCTAATTATGATACTTACGTCTCATCAGCCTTAGGCTGCAAGTAAACAAGTGGCCGAGCTGGTTGCTCACCACTACCCTCTCCAACATGACGTGAAGAGCCACGTCGCCGAGACCCAGAACCACTACCCTCTCCAACATGACGTGAAGGTTTTTTTTAGCATGATCCAATAAATCATATATTTTTTTAGCTCCAACATTTGGTTCCTCTTCGATGTTAACATCGTCGTTATCAATTACAACGGTATGGAACATTGATCGTGCTGCATCTTCGACCATATGTTCTATGAGATTCGTACTACCTTCTTCGTTGATGACCTCCACCGACTGTTCTTGATTATTAGGGGCTACAATTTCTCCATGACGATCCCACAGCAAATAATTGGGTACGAAACCGAATTGGCGCAAATGAACCTTAGCCATATTCGGTTCTAAATAGTTCAACAATTTGCATCTACTACACGGACAACGAATTTCTTCATCGTTTCCAATATTACTTATAGCAAATTCGATGAACACTTGTACCCCTTTTAGAAAATGTTCGCTTATTGCGCCACTAATTTCCCTTCTTTGATACATCCAGCTTCGATCATTAAAGTAATTGACCATGTTTCCCTACTAGAAAACCTATGATAGAGTAAAAATGTTATAAATCATTTGTTTTATATTTTACAGGAAATTTTCAAACGGCTTCCAACGGACGCAAACTGCTAATTTCACAAACTTTATTTTAAATAAGCAACTATTGTTTCATTACCACTAATGTGTCTTTCTTTGATGGTCGGTCATCCTACTTCCCATTACAAACACAATAGTAATTATATTCCGTAAATCATATCATTTTAAACGATTTACAAAATTTCAGCAGCATTTCCCCCGTGTTCCTTGTATCGTACACAAATGCGTGTACACAAGGAACGTAAAGGAAATGCCGTCGAAATTTTGTGAACCATTTAAAATGATATGATTTACGGAATATAATTACTTTATAGTGTTTGTAACTTGTCCAATACTGGGACAAATCCGACAAATGATGTATCGGATGAATAGAGTTGTCCGTTTTGTGGAAAAACGGATAACCCTAAAACGATCATATACAACACTTGTCAGACGGGGCCGAATAATATCTAAGGATTTAAATATTTGTTTATATTAAAATTTAATATATAACTCATTTAATTAATATTGGTTCTAACGGCTTCCAAATGTTCGCGTGTTCGCACAAATACAAAGCTCGTGTTCGCACAAATGCAATATCCGTTCTAACGGCTTCCAAATGCAATAAAATCTATCACACACATACATTTAATATACTTATAACCAAATAAACATAAACTAATGTAATATCTTAAATTACAAAATTTTCAATTAATTATAATAACTTGTTCATTATGTTATAATAGTTGCAATTAGGGGATAACATAATGTAATATGCATACACTAACAATTAGGAATCAATCAACATTCGAATTAAACCCTAAATCTAAAAAAACCTAAATATTAGGTTTAGGAAAATTACCGATTTGGAGAGCTAGAAGGGTGGAGATTGGCCGGAGCAGCTTCTAGATGGCGTCGGAGGCTGTCGGGTTGGTGCTTGGGGCGGCAGCAGTTGGGTAGGAGGTGGGGGAATTGGAGAATTTGGGGAAAATGTAAGTTGGGGAAGAGATAATGAATTGCAGGTCTGGCCTCGGTCTGTTATCTCAGGAAAATTTCCAACGGCTACCAACGGCTGCAAACGGCTTATTTCCAATGGATTCCAACGGCTTTCAACGGCTACGTAAAAAATTAACGGGCCGTTGGAAACCGTTGGAATAACCGTTGGCGGCCGTTGGAAATGAGACGTTGGAATTTACTGTTTTTCTAGTAGTGATTTAAGCAACTGCAGTTCAAATCATTACACATACAAAACATTAGCATTGAAAATATTCATTGTAATATTATCTTAAAATTTGAAAATATCAGTAGTATGATGACATGATATTAAATTCAACATTTGACGTCCACAAGCTATTAGATTCGATAGCAATTGGAAAATTTTACACATAATTTTGAGCAAAACACTTATAAACATAATTAACATGGAACCTCAATTTAAATTAAATGTCGTATTATAGTGTTCTAATGAGAGTAGATGTGGCCTTCGTTTTGTTTTTCCAAAATAAGGATATGGGGCAAAAATATGTTTTAATTCTAACGAGGGAAGAAATCATAATGACTTTTAACCCTGTCTAAACAGATTTTTTTTTTCTTACAAGTTACAAAATTTTAATTGTGCTGTCGTCATTGTTATATTCCCATAATCATCTTGAACGAAAGGCTCACCCTTCTGAACTGCTTACGCAATCTCCATTCTTCTTGCCCATGGATTTGCATTGGTGATTTTAATTATATTCATCATTCAGTCTTAGCACTCCCCTTACACTTAGGGCTGCACATAACCCATATCCAACCCGACCCAACCCACCAACCCGACCCAACCCACATAAACCCAACCCAACCCATCCTAGTTCGGGTCGGATATGGGTTACAATTTGTAATCCATACTATATATGGGTCGGGTGTGTTATTTTGTTCAACCCAACCCTACTTTAACCCAACCCAACCCTATATTAAAAACCTAATTTAATATCAATACACTTAAAATTAGAATAGTCTAATCCTAGAATAATGTTTATGTATTCTACAGTAAATATACGAAAAAGCATATTTTATGTCAACCCAAACAAGGTAGAATTTGGCAAAGATATTCCAAAGGGCATTTTAATGTATTTTAAAATGAAACACTTGTTCTACTATGTAGTGAACTAATTTCATATGATGTGTTTTACAATGAAATTTTAATAAAATATATGTTATAATGAATTAGTTAGTTTAAGTGCGTTATGCTAGCTAAAATCTAATATATTATGTTGAACATTTTAATTTTATTTTTTGAAAATATTCCCTTATATTCTCATTTTTTATTAGATTCATGCAACCCAACCCTACTAAACCCGACCCAACCCATACTTCGACCCAACCCATATCCAACCTCATATAGGGTCGGATACGGGTTGAGCTACCTTAAACCCATACCTATGCGGGTCGGGTGAAATATTTGGTCTGACCCGACCCAACCCATACTTTGTGCAGCCCTACTTACACTTAAAGAAATCATTCCTCTTATTCAGTCCCTAACCATATCAAATCTTTTACCTATGAAGACATATGGTCCTTTACACACATGGAATTCAAATCTCGAACTGTTATTAGAACTTACTGCAAGTTGGATCATGTCTTCCACAACTCTTACTCCATCAACCATTGTCCAAACGTCCACTGTGTATCTCTTCCTTCCTCTCTTTTAAACCATAACCCCCTCATTAATCGAGTTGACACTGCCATGAAAAAATTTCCGTCTTTTAAATTTTTTAATAACTGGTCATCACATTTACTATAAAAACCTTCTTTTACCGGTTCGGTCTACTCAGGTCTGAGTTAACCTAATTTATTGACTACATGCACAGTTAAAGCTCCTCAAAAATGCTCTCAAGCAATAGGCTAAGGATGCCTATGGCAAAGGAAACAAGCTCTCCACAATGATTAAATAGGAATCGAATGCAGTGCAACTACAAATGGCTGCAGACCTCTTTAATAACACTCTTGTTGACCTGGAACTCTCCTTGTGTGAACAGTTACATGAAACTCTCAATTCTAAAGCAAATATGGCACATCAAAAAAATAAGGATAAGTATGAAGCTGTAGGAGATAGAAACTTGGCCTTTTTTCACTCTAAAATTAAATTAGAACATGCCAACCAAATGATACACTCTCTTACTAGCATGCATGGTTCATTGTAAACTAATAGTGACAACATAAATAAGGCTTTCATTGAGTACTTTGAATCTATTATTGGTGCCCCTACTCTGCAAAAGCCTGATCTGTCCAGTCTATACATAATGAAGCTCCCTGTCTTCTTATTTCAACATGAAAAATATGATGGTTGCTCTGGTAACTGTTGAAGAGATTAAAGCAGCCCTATACTCTCTCAATGCTAATAGCACTGGTGGGACTAATGGTTACAGCACAAATTTTTATAAGGACTCGTGGGATATAATAACTTCTGATTTCATAAATGCAATACAATACTTCTTTATTATCAACAAGCTCCTGCCTGGAATAAATGCAACTAATATTGCTCTAGTTCCCAAAGCCAAAAACCCTATAAATGTTTATCGTTTTAAGCCCATATCCTTTTCGAATGTGGTATATAAGCATATCTCCAAAGTAGAGGCTAGTAGAATTCATTGTTTCTCGTAATCAAACAACTTTCGTTCCAGGCCGATCTATTAGCTATAACATTCTTCTAACCTAGGAGATATTGAAAGGCCATACAAAGCAATCCATCTCTCCTAGGTGTATGCTTAAGCTTGATATATAGAAAGCTTTTGACATGGTTTCATAGGAGATGATTGTGGCTGATCTCTCTAGGATGAATTTTCCCTTTCCATTTATATCTTGGATTTGTACCTGCATCTCCACTCCTCACTATTCTATCTCAAGAAATGGTAGTTCTCATGGCCACTTCAAAGGCACCTAGGGAGTGAGATAAGGCGACCCTCTTTCAGTACTCCTTTTTGTTATTATTATGCAATCACTATACTCTATGCTCATTGATATGGTCTACAGGAATTTTTTTTAGCTATACCCAATGTGTAAGGATCCCATGATTACCCATATATTTTTCGCAGACGATTGGTTACGTTTTACAAAACCAATTGTCTCTAATATCACTGCCTTTTGCAAACTTTATCTAAAGTTAAAGCTCTGACCGATCTCATTATAAACATTCATAAATCTAATATCTTAATTTTCGGACTTCCATGTTAGAAATTAAGAGAGAGAAAAAGATAGTAATGTTGGAACAAAAAAAACTACTGCATTCCATTAATCACTTGAAATAGAACTAAGGCATATATAGTCTTACAAGCACCTAACTAAATTCGTGAAAGTAGCTTACGTCATCCACTAAATATGCATTCAACCTATAGACTAGGAATTATTTAAATAAAACAAAAACTAAGTAAACTTGCAACAAATTATCCAACACTAATTACTTTGAAGCACTAACTTTAACACACCCCCTTGCTTCAAAGTTATTGAGATAATAAACGAAGCACTTCTCTTCGATTTGTGATGCACTTCTCATCACCTTCAATTGTTGAAGCACTTCTCATCAACTCTACTCTTTGAATATTGGAGCACTTCTCTCCATGGTGCAAATCTCACCCACAACTCTAAAATAAATTCTCTTCCACGGCCACTTGTGCCATGTTCTCTTGCTCTTCGTCTTTGAACCTACAATTCCTTTCCATATGCCCAAATTTTTGATAGTTGAAACACTTAGGTTTTCCCTTATGCCAACAATCATTTTCCTCATGACCAATTTTATGACAATTGTTGCATTGGAGGGATTTGCCTTTCATCTTTTGATTAGAAAACTTTGCTATAAGAGCTTTTTCACTATTGTTTTCACCGTCTTCATTTCTCATGGTCCTCCTTTGATCCACCGCATGGAGTGAATTAATCAATTCTGAAAATGTTAACTTAGACAAATCTTTAGTATCTTCAAGTGAAGAAATTTTACCTTCATACTTTTCTGGAAGAGTGACAAGAAGTTTGTCCACCACCCTTTGGCTAGTAAATTCTCCACCAAGTAGCTTGATTTGGTTTACAACGGACATCAACCGACTCCCATACTCCTTAACACCTTCATTACTTTTCATTCCCATTATTTCAAACTCCCGCTTAAGATTCAAAATTTGCATTAATTTTGTTTGGTGATTTCCTTCATACTCCTCTTTGATTTTCTCTCATGCTTCTTTGGGAGATTCCCAACCCATAATAGTTATGAAAATTTCTTCCGACACGGCCCCATGTAAACACGAAAGTGCCCTTGGCTTTCTCGCCATTTCTTCGTCATATTTTTTGACTTGGGTGGATGTTGGATTTTGTGGAAGAGGAGTGGGATCAATATCACTCTCAATGACATCCCATAAACTTAAAGCTTTAAGATATGATTTCATTTTGATAGCCCATGATTGATAATTTTCTCCTTTGAATAGAGGAATGGAAATTGAAAAATTGTTTAAAGTAGACATTGGAAGAATACTCACAATTTTTTGTTAACCTCACAAGCCTTAAGGATCATTTGGCTCTGATACCATGTTGGAAATTAAGAGAGAGAAAAAGATAGTAATGTTGGAACAAAAAAAACTACTGCATTCCATTAATCACTTGAAATAGAACTAAGGCATATATAGCCTTACAAGCACCTAACTAGATTCGTGAAAGTAGCTCACGTCATCCACTAAATATGCATTCAACCTATAGACTAGGAATTATTTAAATAAAACAAAGACTAAGTAAACTTGCAACAAATTATCCAACACTAATTACTTTGAAGCACTAACTTTAACATTCCATCTAAATAGAAAATGCATATCACCGGCTTATCTACCCTAAATGAGATGCCATATGATGCTCGATACGTTGGCATCCCTATGGTTTCTACTAGAAGCACCACGATAACATGCATCCCACTTTATGAGAAGATAACACATAAGCTCTCCTCATGGCCAAATACAGAAGTTTCCCAAGTTTGAAGACTTATTTTTTTACAATTGATTGCCACTACTA
This sequence comes from Allium fistulosum, assembly GCA_030737815.1. Taxonomy (NCBI): domain Eukaryota; kingdom Viridiplantae; phylum Streptophyta; class Magnoliopsida; order Asparagales; family Amaryllidaceae; genus Allium; species Allium fistulosum. Next base: position 1,131,379,150 of record CM060906.1, on the reverse strand, counting down.
TGACAACTTACCAGTCTATACGTTATATCTTGCCCGTAAAGCCTAAACAATGGTGAATAGAGCAATAAACATATTCTTACGGCATATAGACCCATTCTCTTCTGTGCTCGTCCCGATAGCTCTCCACTAAATCTAGTTACTAAAGGCTAATGGAGGCCCAACAATCATGATTTTGAGGAGTTGGAATGTTGCCGCCACGTCAAAATACACTCAAGGGTGAATACCAAGGGCCATGAATTTAAGGGCCATTTCCTTGGCCCTTTCATGTTCTCCTTTTGTAATCATTTTATAGCTTTTATATATATATATATATATATATATATATATATATGTTGGGTTCCTTTAAGCCTACCTTACCTTTTAAAAAAATATCTTTGTTGTCTAGTCCTTAGGCTTTTAACTGATGTGCAACGGCGGTCGGAGCGAGCTCTCCATATCCAGCACGTGGCATACGCATATGGATTGGCACACACTTTGTTGTAACAAAAGAAATCCCCAATGTTACGTGCATACTAACGCATATTTATATACCACTTCTCCATTTATTTAGCGATGTGAGACTTTTCCAATCCGAACCATCGTTCCTCCATTAAACATGCGAGACAACCCTAAAAGTCTCCTTCTTGACTCGCATCCCCTTGCGTAACCTTTAAGAGTACTGCCATGTCTGCATGGCCCAGTTCGTAACCATCGGCTCTGATACCACTGTTGTGTAACGACGGTCGGACCAAGCACCCCATCTCTAGCACGTGGCGTATGCATATGGGTTGACACACACTTTGTTGTAACAAAAGGAATCCCTAATGTTACATGCCTACTAACACATATTTATACACCACTTCTTCATGTTTTTTAGCGATGTGCGACTTCTCCAATCTGAACCGTCGTTCCTCCATTAAAAATATGAGACAACCCTAACATTAACCGTGTTAAAGTGTTTTAAAAGAAGTTGATGCTAAGTTATTTTTAGCATATTTATTGAATTATTAGTTACTTTACTGAGTCTTTAGCTTAATGTTTCTTTCTTTATTACTTTTCTAACGTTGTACTTTACTTCTTATATAAAAGGTTATTGGTTCAATGAAAATATCAAGTTTTGCTTCATTTCTTATTACCAATTTTTTACATTCTCTTCCAAATTATCTTTAATGGTGGTATCAAAGCTTGAGTTCTCATAAGAGCTACCCAATCTTGATTGTTTTCCTCTGGCAGCAATAGCCATCATAGAAGGTTATTGTCCACCGAGTCTCTCTAGTGTTATGTTGTTGATTTATTGCAACATACCACCTCTATATCCATACTACCAAAGCGTATTACAAGGTAGTACTGTTTGAAAATATGGAAAATGAGGTGATATTAGGCCGTCACACGTGAATATTCCCTTGAGCTAACACTGGTACGTATTTCAAAATCATATATTACTCATATTTACGTACATGGTATCGGTATAAAGCAATAAAACACATGTGCTTTTAGGATATAGCAATATAAATATAAAACAAATAATAAAGAACATAGAGTCATCAAAGTAGCGATGATATATAATAACTAACATATACGTGTCCTAGTTGGTTAATATAAAAAGGGTCAAATGCCCACCATCGCTCAAAAATATACAAATTTATATACATCACATACATCTCATCATAACATCACCATGCATATAAGAGGCAACATACATTCATACATATCTACTTCATAGTCCTACTAAAACTAGCCTCTAAAATTATGCCCATCAACCTTGAGCTGGTCACATCGTCCTTCATTCTAAAATGTCTCGAACTAATCTAAGTATTATATAAATAACACACATGTCAGACTATATCTAGGATGTATTATATATGTCAATATATAATAGCAGCTAGAATTGTATAATCCTGTGTAACTCAAAGTGGAATATAAATATCCTAAAGGTATCAACACAACTCAAAAACCATGCACATATACCATCACCCATAACAAAGTGAAATCAAACAATACATCAAATGGTATAACATTAAAACAGGTGAGCTAAATACGCAGTAGATAGCAATTAATGCCTAATAATCATTAAGCACAGCAATGGCATGCTCCCAGCCGTGCCACAAACGTCAGCCAGATAATCATAAAGTAGACATACCTAAGTCTACCATACTCGACATATAGGTAAATAGTAAATAAGCACCCAAGCAATGCAAATATCAAACACATATATGGCATGCTCTTAGTAATGCCATGATTAATTCTTAGCTAACCGCATAATAAGTACAAGGACAAATCCTTAATATGAAATGCTCTCAGCAATGTCATAGATTATGTCGTAGATAATCATATAACACACATGCATATGAGATTGATTACCTCATGGCTCTCAACCTCACAAATAGCCATATCGGCTCGCAGCCGCATACTCAATGATCTCACAAAAGTGAATAAGTGCAGTCTATTTCACCACATCAATAACTAACCAGGAGAATGTTTAGCTCTCAGCTCTGCTCCAAGGTACTTCCTCACACGCTCTTAGCGCAAACTACTATCTGAAGATACCTTGATGGCCATGTGACCCAGTATCCATCTTGCACCAACGTGCTTGCATGACTACATAATGCTATGGTCACGACCACATAAGTGCCCCTAAATGGTAACAGACTGTTGGCCAGATGACATTGTTGTATATGGTTGAGAACCATTGCCACTATTATTAATAATATAAAATAGGTGTTCTACACATGCACATAACAGCTATAGCTGGTTTTATAGTGGCCAGACCACTGAATAAATACAATATAGGTAAGAGGCAAAAATGCCTCAACAGCTAAAAAACCAAGCTAGTCTTCCTCCAAGGAGGAAGAACCACTACCATCATCTGAAGATTTAGGCCCAATAACATGACAGTACTTAGAGAATAGAGAAGCTAATGTGGGAACAAAATTGACAGAATTAGAACTATAAAGGAATTTCCTGTTCCACGAGGAATCTGAGATAACATTGTGATTCTGTTCACCTAACTGACCAAAAACCGAGAGAATAAAGCCTTCACCCTCAACATGGTAATATATTCTCCTTCTTCATCATCTCTACCAACATACTTATAGAACCTATCCCTTTATGGTCAAATCTCATCTTGGAAGGCTCTATAATTAAAGCTTGCTCATACGAGCCCAAAAAAAATCATCCAAGGAGGGAGCCATATCCAGAAGATCCACTGAGTTGACCTCAACATCAACTTGCGAACATCAATGAGAGCATTGGCAGTTAGAAAATCAATGGTAGGGGACATGATCGCAAGAGGCGTAGACACAACAATATCAGCTGAACGAACATCAACACCATCATCAGTAAAATAAACCTCTATAATACAAGTAAGGGAGGTTTAGATCACGTTAGGGGATGAAGTAGAACCAGAGCCAAAGAACGGGTCGATAGTCAAAGAAGCATCTGAAGCAACCAACTCAGTAGGGCGAGGTTTCAGAACCCACTTCCTAGACGGAGGCCGAGGAAGGGGGATCTTATTTGGGATAGGGACCGGTGGGTCAACTAAAGGATTATGAGGAGGACAACGCTTACGTGATAATGCCAAATGCCCAAATGAGTGACAAGTCTCAAACATATCAGGTTTTCAACCATAGCGAACATCAAAACTACAACATGACCTTCTACAGGGCAAACTTTAAGCTTGGAAGGAAGAGGCTTGTTTGGTGAATTTTCAATTAGAGATTTAACGTAAATGATCCTACCTCTGGCCACTGTATTTGCATCAAAACACTTAAGGTTATCACTAGCTATCCAGTTCAAACCAATCAACGATTGCAGAATAGAGGGGATAGTGAGAAGTAGGCTCAAGTAGGAATAGATAACACATGTACTCTCGCACTATCAATGGTCTTACTCCAAGAAGGAATAATAAGAGGTTTACCTTTAATGAAAGAAGGCTCTGCCTCAAGCACACATTGTATTTCCTCCTTCCTAGAAAACTTAAAGAAAAACATAGATTATCAAACTAGACTCGCAATCCACTCTTAAGATTCCATCATTTCTTACAATGATCCTAAACAACATGATAAGCAGGATTCGAATCAAGAAAAAACCCCCACAAGGTAGTTGGCCCAATAGTCTTATCCTACCTAAATAATCTCAGTAGGAGGGAATATGACTCCATTAATTTTCACTGAATCAAAAGAACAAGGTACATAGTCACCTGCATTACACGATAACGACTTAAACAATGATGTCCACTTATTAGCTGGAACTTGTGGGGCTATAACCGGATGATAAGGATGGGATGAAGCCTGAATGGTAGGAGAAAGGGGCCGAATAGGGTTTAAAGCAGTAGGAATTGGATTCAAGAGTGCAGGGTTAGTGTTTTTCAATTGGGCATTTTCACAAGCAGTATGAGAGCACAACATACTAGGAGATACAACAACCCATAAGTCACTATCATATCCAACAACAACATTCAAATCATCACCAAATTTCAACCCAACATCGGTTTCAATCCAACTGGAAGCGTTAGAAGTAGAGGCAAGAAGCTTAGATAACGAGTTCTCGCCTTTATCAGAACAACCCATACCAACAACTCGAGCACCAACTTCAATATCTATTATCAAGGAAGTCGAAGGATTGACCAAAAGATTCATTAGGAATATTAGCAGCTACCTGCAAAATGGCATTGCAAAAGGCTAGCAAAATGAGCTCGTCAAAGAGGCCTTACGTATTCACATATGGGATAAGAGGAGAGACGGGCAATAAATTGCCAGGAACTAGAGCGGATGAGATATCAGTAGATGAGGCACCAGCAACTAATTGGAGGGACGAGACAGTATTTCCCACAGATGGACCAAACCCACAAGCCAAAGGAGGTGGAGCGTTGAAATGGCGGCCTGAGCGGGTCAAGGAGACTGCATTTATAAACCTTAAAACCAATTTTTATTTATTTAAACCATAGAAAATAGTTTGAAATCTCTTCTTCATATTAAAAAAAATCATAGAATGTTTTCTAAAATCAAATAATACTTGTTAGAAATCATTCCAAATTTTTTTGGAATTAAATAGGATTTTTAAATAGGCCAAAATCAATATACATTTATTATAAACCTTTAATTGTTTTATGAATTGATTTCAACGAAAATAAATGAATTTCCATGGACTAACTTTATATGTGGAAAATTTCTTCTTTCTACTTTTTAAATAATTTTCATTTATTTTTTAATTTTTTTTACAATGAAACACACACACGCTTTAAGCTACACATCTCTAGGCTAGGTCCACTTATCAACCACCCATTCCCAACCGGTTGATCGGTTGGTGTGGGATGTCGACAGGTAATAACAAAACCTAGAGCTGTTCGTGCTCCAAGCATGTCCACTCCTTCTCATTTCTTCATCGATGCTTTGTTATGCCTAGTGAACTTCATTACAACACATTTCAGTACAAATCTACTCATATACACACTTCAGTCAACATCAAAATCACATATAAGCATGTCATAGTTGTAACATTCCCCGTTTTAAGACTTGAAAATGAATACCATAATGTTGTGGTCATTTTTGTCTTATTTTCCAGCGACATAATGAGATCCTTTTTTTCCTTTTCAAAAAATAACATAAACGGAGCATTAAATTCACATTCCACTAAAATATTTTCCTTACCACATTTACACAATTGATACCTATTGTAGAGATGAAATTAATATAAAACATCGACATATGACGATGACACCATGTATGAACAAATTCATTATACAAAGAGAGGAACTACAGTTGCATAATAATACACACTGATAATAGCGAAATATTCCGCCTTCTACAACATCTCCAACATTATTATGGCAATAACAAAATCATGTATCCTTCAACTCTCAACCTACTCCGAAGAGTACCCAAGAATTTATGGGGAAAAATAAAAGCTTCAGGTCGGACATATGTCTGATATGAGTAATATTAACTAACAATGAGTAGATATATAATACATGGTGAGACCACGTCGTAAAACAAAATGGGTGTCCCCTTACTAATATTGTATGAAAATAAAGTAAAAAATTCATACCTGACCTACAATCTGTAATCACATAGATTTAAACACATAACATGTTAATAATGAATTTTACATGAATATAATCATTTCACTAAAATAGGGTACGTATTTCATACATTCACTAAGGCTAACCAGTTTAACCTTTAATAACACTTTATCTATACATTTTATTAAGCCTTCTAATAGAGAGTTACTTATGTTACCCACACATTGTTATTTAGTGTTTCATTGGTTTATTTGTAAGGTAACAAAAAATATTGTCTGACTATACTAATTGAGAGTTATTTCATTCCCATAAGAGTTTGGCCCAACTCTAACAATAGTCAGCCTACTATGTGTACTCATTCTTTCATTCATTTCGGTCGTACTCGTACACTAGACTGTTGACGCTACGGCTTAGGGGCAAGGGAGCCATGATGCAAGGACCTACCTTGACATCAGTCATGCGCTTCATTCATTTTCACATTCTTTTGTTCGATTTCATTAGGTCAAAAAGTCTTTCATTCAAAAAATTACAAATTTATCATTGATTCTTTCTTCTTATTCATATGCTATTATCGATGAGTCATTCATTCGACAAATTTGTTGTTCATTCCTTATTATTATTCATATTATATAATCGATAAGTCATTCATATAGCGAATTCGTTATTCATGCTTTATTGGTTTTATAAAGCACAAAACATAATTCAAGCGATAATACAAAGTATCTAATGAAAATTCGGTTTAGTTTTGTTTACTTTAAACAAGATCTTTTAAATCGGATTTGTATAATACCCAAAATCATAAGTCAACAAGTCATTTTGGGAGAGATGTATATGTAGGATTTTGATGATACAATATTCCATATTTAAGCAAATTTTGGAGATATTTGAGTTAAGGTGAAATTGTGACTCAAATACATTGCCTCTTTTATAAAAATTTTGGATTTGGTAGAGTGATTAGTTGCCTCTTTTATTGCATTAAAGAAGGTAACAAATTAACTACATAGGAATGATGTATTTTAAAAGATGAAAGTAATCAAATGTAGATTAATTAAAGCATTTGTCAAGTCTAATATAAATAGGCATGTATATGGTTCATTATATGTGTGGAAAAAAGTTATTTTTTTAGGGTTTTGGGAATTGAGAATCTTCTCAATTTATAGGCTTACTCTTGCAATCATTTGGTGAATTAATAAAGGTTTTGTTTGAAGGAATTTGTTTGTTATTGCTTTTTCTTCACTTCTTATCTCTTCTAAAATCTAATTATGTGGGGATCCTAGGAAATATCCTAACAATTGGTATCAAAGCTTACTACACAAATTTTCGAGTTTTAGGTTATGGAGAACGTAAGTGTTAAAAAACTTAATGAAAGAAATTGGAGGTTATGGAAGACGAAGATGGAGGATTTTCTATATCCCAGTGATCTTCACCAACCATTGGAGAACATAGGGGGGAAACCTACTAATCTATCTGAAGCAAAATGGGAGACTTTGGATAGGAAGGCTGCAGCGGCTATTCGGTGTTTTTTCGAGAATACGATGTTTCATATTGTTGCTAATGAAACATCTGCTTTTGGAAATTGGAAGAAATTGGAAGGATTTTATGTAAAGAACTCCGCAACAAACAAGGCACTTCTTATGAGAAGATTGGTAAATCTAAAGCTTAAGGAAGGTGGGTCAATTAGAGAGCATCTCAATGATTTTCAGGCAATAGTGAACCAATTGACGACTGTAAATTACAGGGTGGATGATGAGACACAAGCCTTAATGTTAATGAGTTCATTACCGGAGAGTTGGGAAACGTTTATGGTTGCATTGAACAACTCAAATTCGAATGGAGTTGTTTCAATTGATTGGTTGTTAGTAGCCTTATTAATGAGGAGATGCAGAGGATGAATCTAGTGGAAGAAAAAGATAAGGAAAAGGAGGAAGTCGGAAATCCAATAGGAGAGGTGCATCTTGCAAGCAGGGGTAACCAACCAAACATGGAAAGGCAATCAAATAGATCAAACATGGAGAGAGATTTCATCAACTATTATTATGAAAAACCTAGTCACCAACTAAAATTTTAGAACAAGCTTAAAAAGAACAGAGAAAGGATGAAAGCATTAGAAGAAGAGAAAGACAGACTTGATGAAGGTAGCGACGACAAGAATGAGATGGGTGGGTGCTTGATTCGGGTACATATTTCATATATGTCACCAAAAGGAAGCATTCATTGATTGAGCAAGAGAGTAAGGTGGAGTCCACTAATGGTGGAAGTTCGATTAGGCTGAAGATGTATGATGGTAGAGAGGTGAAATTCGTGGAAGTTAGGCATGTCCCAGAAATTAAAAAGAATCTTATTTCGATGGGACATTTGGAAGGAAAAGGCTGCAACTTTTCAAGTTGAGGAGAAGTTACAAGGGTTTGAAGGGTAACATGGAGGTGCTATGCGCAAAAGGGGGAAGCAACAATGTGTACAAGTTGTTTGGAAGAACGATGGAGAATGAAGGGGCTTCTCAAAGTGGTTTTGGAGAGGCAAATTTGCTAGAATCAAGGTGGAGCATGCAATGGAAAACCAAAGCCTGCTTGGAGACCTTTGTGGTATTACAAGCAATTTTGATTTATTGATGATATGCATGTTTAATTAGGGGGCACACATATTTAGGTGATTTGGAGGTTGGTTAAGTTTTTTTTGGATGGAGATATTGTTTGCGCCAAAAATGGTCACAAACACTATGTTGTATGCGAAAGCACTAATATCCAATATTTAGATCCAAACAGAGAAATATAGATTCACAGATCACATAATATATTGTAGAAAAGTAAATGAACATGCAAGTTTTATAGTGGTTCGGCAAACTCTGGCCTATGTCCACTTCAATAATCTTTTATTTTTACTGTAAGATTACAAGTACAGTTGTTTTTTTGCCTTAGAAAAATAATGATAAGAAGTGATGAAGCAGAACCAGCCGAAAAAAGTCCTTTGCAATGAGCCAAGTCCGTTGTATTTATAGGTGAAGATGTGCATGGATCGAGCTGAAATTTCGCTAGAAGAACCTCCAGATCCATATGACCCGGTCCACCAATTTTCAGATCGATCGCATAACATTAGAACAATCGGGGGCGATCGTTCTTATAAGCTCCAATGGAGTTGCGATCAATCATGGGGGTGCTCCATGATGTAAGCTACTTGCTCTCTAAAGTTCATGCAATTCCGACGTGCCGTTTGTGAGATATCACATTTTCCATGGAGTCAAGTTGAGTCGTACTAAATCAAGTGCGATCGTTTCATGCTTCATCCATTGAGCTGCGATCGATCATGTAGATTTCCCATGATGTAAGCAACTTGCTCTCCAAATTTTGGACTATTTCGACATACTAGTTATGAGATATCACATTTTTCGTGAAACTATGGATCATTCCGGCTGATTTGTACGAGCGTTCCAATAACGATCAGCCACTTTTTCCAAGATTTGAAAGTTTTGAGCTGCAATCAATCATAGGGGTGCTCCATGATGTAAGTTACTTGCTCTTCCAATTTCGTGTAATTCCGACGTGCATTTTGCAAGATATCGTATTTTCCGTGAAACTATGGTCGTTCTGGCTGATTTATACGATCGTTCCAATAACGATCGGTCTCTTTTTCCAAGATTTGGGAGGTCATTTTCGTTGGCTCCACTCTTCAATATATTGATGCTCTGAAATTTTTAAGTGCATTGGCTTTGTAGATTTTGAGACGTCGATCGTTCTTTGTTGATTTACGCTGTTTTATGGATCGTTCCCGATCGATCCATATAAATTCTTCCTTTGCCCATAACTCAAGCATACGAACTCCGATTGACTTGAATTATGAAATGTAGCCTCATGGGGCCTTTCTTGTCACTTTATATTGATTGCACTTTGATTAGGACCCGGTTCGAATCCATTCAACCATTGGCTATAGTTCCAAATACCATCGATTTCCAATCCTGATAACCGTCTCTCCAGGCTTCTTGCCTTGATGATCACAGAAGTCATTTAGCCAATTTTTATGATATACTGCCTAGTCAAAAGGTGGTATAATATTTTCCCTCCAAAACATGCCTTGCGGTAGGAAGGTGTGTTTTGAATTGCTATAAAGCCAAGATCGAAATCCAGAATCTATTGTTAGCCGAATATTCCAATCCAAAATCCAATCCATTGCCAATCCAATTCCTTGATCTCTCCAGATCGTTAGCGAAATCCATGACTGTTCTGAATCGGTATTCAATTCTGAATCCATTCTGAATCCTTAGCTGAATCCACTTCCATCCTAAGCCAATAGTGAAATCCACGATCTCACCGGATTGTTGTCCAAGTCCTCGATCTCATCGGATCGTTATCCAATCCGGGACTGCTCCAGGTCCATATCCAAATCCATAGCTATTCATAGCTGATATCCAAGTCCATAACCTCTCCGGGTTCTTGCCGAGCACAATCCATACTCAATGACCGAGTAAGCTGATCCTGTCGCTCTCCAACGAAGTCGCGTTACTTCCTATACTTTGGTTCAGTGTCCCTAAACATTAAGTGATGTCTTGGCCTAAGTCCTAGGTTGATCATGGTCTCTTCGAACCCTTGTTAAGCATAATCCATACTAGACGACATGAGTAGGCCGATCCCGTCACTCTCCGACAAAGCGACCTACTTCTTGCCAGGCATAATCCATACCTGACGACCAGTTGGGTTTTATTCTCCAGCCTCGACTTTCCGGTCGAGGACTTAATCCATGGGGTATACTTCTCCGACCTCGATCCCTAGTCGAGGACTTAATCCATGGGGTATCCTTCTCCGGCCTCAATCCTTAGTCGATGACTTAACCCATGGGGTATCCTTCTCCGGCCTCGATCCCTAGTCGAGGACTTAACCCGTGGGGTATCCTTCTTTGGCCCCGATCCCCAGTCGAGGACTTAATCCGTGTACGAGTTTGTCCTATCGCTCTCCAGCGAAGGGACTCGCACCTTGTGGCTATTGCCTCGTCTCTTCGGTTGGGGCCACAATCGCGACCTATGTTATTTATCGCAGTAGTGCAGATCCAAGTGTTTTAAGATTCAATAGTTATGGTTGTTTATCGCCATCTCAGAGCAGGCCCAGGGACCATCCTCGATCCCGTACAAGTGTAAGTGACTTGGCCATTTTAGTGTAGAATTTATTTTTAGTTCATGCCATCCCGAACAAGAGATAACGACCAGTGCCCTTAAGCCGAGCTCGTTCCGATTTTGGCGGATGATGGCTGCTCCTGTTCCATCACCGCTATCCCATTCCTTACAAAGCCATCCAAATCCATGCCCCCAGTTCCATGGGGAACAGTGCCGATCCATGTGGATGGATTGGTGCCGATCCATCTTCCTTAGTCGGGGTTTGCCCTCAGTTGATCCAATCCATATCTAAGCCATCTAGTTTCTGTTCCAAGTGCTAGATTCCAATGTCCAACTGTTCCAGCATCCATAAAAGGTCTCCGATCATCATTTCCATCCCGCCCCCCCGAGTCCGCGAGGGAATCCTAGATTATCCTCTTTCACACGTGCATCCAAGTTCTGATCCATGCCAAAATCCACAGCACCATCCAATATCCAACCAGGAATCGATCCAGCAGGACCCGGGGGCATGCCTCCAAGTCTTTATCGATCGGCGTCGATCGTTCTTGAACAATCGGTACCGATCATTATGTGTTGGCCAGGGGTTTCCCCTGGCTTCTCCACTCCATCCAGCTGCCTATCGGCTTCGTTTACTTGGTCCTGATTCTGGTTTTCCTCAGCTCATGCTACTCCAACTCAATGATCCATATTTCCAGCGTTTCCTTATACTCCATTTCCTTGGTTTTGTGCTTCAGCTTGTCCCATCTACCCGAGGAGATTCTGGACCATCTCCTCTTGTCTCTTTAGCATCCTTTCCTGCATAGCATCCATCATCGTTTTCATCTCATCTCTGGTGATGTAGACTGAGGTTTGATTAGCTCCCGGGGAAGCCTCCTGACTCCCTTTGTAATGGCTCCTATCCGCTATCTGCCTCTTTGTTGATGGTTTCACCATCGCTCTAATTCCAAGTTCTCTAGTTGATTCCAAATCTAAACTCCAAATCCATGGGGGCTAGCTTTCTTAGTGAAAACACCAATATCCAATATTTAGATCCAAACAGAGAAATATAGATTCACAGATCACAGAATAGATTGTAGAAAAGTAAATGAACACGCAAGTTTTAAAGTGGTTTGGCAAATTCTGGCCTACGCCCACTTCAATAATCTTTTATTTATACTGTAAGGTTACAAGTATAGTTGTTTTTTGCCCTAGAAAAATAATGGAGGAAGAGATAAGAAGTGATGAAGGAGAACCAGCTGAAAAGTATCCTTTGCAATGAGCCAAGTCCGCTGTATTTATAGGTGAAGACGTGCATGGATCATGCTAAAATTTCACCAGAACAACCTCCAGATCCGTACGACCCAATCCACCAATTTTTGGATCGATCCCACACCATTGGAATAATCGGTGCCTATCATTCATATTAGCTCTAATGGAGCTACGATCGATCATGGGGTTGCTCCATGATGTAAAATACTTGCTTTCCAAATTTCATGCAATTCTGACGTATAGTTTGTTAGATATTGCATTTTCCGTAGAGTCGAGTTGAGTCAGAGTAAATTAAGTGCGATCATTTCATGCTACATCCGGTTGAGCTGCGATCATTCATGTAGGTTCTCTATGATGTAAGCTACTTTTTCTTCGAATTTCGTGCAATTCCGACATACCGTTTGTGAGATATCGCATTTTCATGAAACTATGGATCATTTTGCCTAATTTGTACAATCGTTCCAATAATGATCGGCCTCGTTTTCCAAGATTTGGGAGTTTTGTCATGCGATCATTTTTGTAGGCTCTGCTCTTCAATATATTATGCTCTAAAAGTTTTAAGTGCATTGGCTTTGTAGATTTTGAAATATTGATCGCTCTTCGTCGATTTACGCTGTTTTATGCATCGTTCCCGATCGATCCATATAAATTCTTCATTTGCCCATAACTTGAGCATACGAACTCCGATTGACTTGAAATTTAAAGTGTAGCCTAATGAGGCCTTCTTTGTCACTTCATATTGATTGTACCTTGATTGGGACCATGTCCGAATCCACTCAACTATTGTCCATAGTTCCAAATATCATCGATTTATGAGCCTAATAACCGTCTCTCCGGGCTTCCTACCTTGATGATCACAGAAGCCATTTAGCCAACTTTTATGATATACTGCCTGGTCAAAAGGCGGTATAACAAATATTTTATTCCATTGTAATATTGAAGATTATTTGAAGTTTGAGATTCTAGGTGGAGCTTGGATGATATTTATGGAATATCGTATCAAGATGGAGATTGTTAGATTTTGGTGATACGATATTCCATATCTAAGTAGATTTTGATGATATTTGAATTAAGGTGAAATTATGATCAAATACTTTGCCTCTTTTATAGCTTTTATGGATTTGGTAGAATGATTAATTTACTCTTTTATTGCATTAAAGAAGGCAACAAATTATCTACATGAGAATGATTTTTTTTAAAAGATGGAAGTAATCAAATGTAGATTAATTAAGGCATTTTGTCAAGACTACTATAATAAGCATGTACAGGGTCCATTTTATGTGTGTTGGAAAAAAGATTTTTTTTGAGGTTTTGGGGATTGAGATATCTTCTCAATTTTTAGGCTTTCTCTTGTAATCATTTGATGAATTAATAAAGGTTTTGTTTGGAGGAATTTGTTTGCTATTGTTTTTTCTTCACTTCTTATCTCTTCTAAAATCTAATTGTGTAGGGATCCTAGGAAAATCCTAATAGTATATATGTCATTAGGATGTCTTTTAATCATAATTATAAGATTATTGGGTTACATAAAATAGTGTCATACTATATAGTAACATCAACTATCACATATACAAGTTCAAGTTATAGTGATATAGCATGATTGTCCACGCTACAGTTATTTATATGCTTTGTTATCTTACCATGATGTTCAAGTTCAATATAACTAATGTCATGACTTTTATAATTCATTCAGACCATATTTGGCAATATGATTCGTTTGATAGCATTTGCTTTACTTTAATGCTATCTTTTAAGTGCTACATACTAATCATGTCATTATTCATATTATATATTTAAAATAATATGAAAATATGAAGTTATGTAATATTAATCACCTTAGTGGTGTATGTTTTAGATCTATACTCAAGCTCCACATTTTTCCTTCATTTTTTTTCTTGAGAGAAATGAAGAAAGGTGGTAATTTATTTATAGTGGATGCAAGGGGTACTATGGTAATTCAACCAAGTGACCCCTGAATCAACCTAGATGATCTCTACTCTTATTTAGGTGGCTCCTCTCTATTTTAACTAGTCAATGAATCCTTTTTCGGGGCATATATACAATGGCACATGCAAATGTACACATCTTGGTGCATGTATATTTGAATTTATGTTTATGTGTATGCATATATTTATATTTGTATTTATGTTCATGTTTATGCATATGATATACATTTATGTAATGCATATATAACAAACTCATATTAGCACATACTAATCTATTTTCTTTCATAATTCTTATCAGGTTTGACATTTGTATATTTATGTGGATATCACTATTCGATATGAACAGCTATAGTCAATGCATAAGTATTATTTACACAATAAGTTCAAATTTATTAGTTAATTCAACATCATTTACTATTTATAACATAAAAGCCTACCATAATATCTATCTATTATTACAAAATATTAATATAGGAAAATATAGTGATGTTGCAGTATGGGTATGGATATGAAGAATATAAAATGAGTTTTGAATAAGGCAATATAATAGACAAAGCATTTTAATGTCACAGTCAAACACAATGGCTTAGCATTCAATTGTTTCGACATAATTTTTTTTTTTTGAAAACCCAGGAGAACCCGGCGGGCCGGTAAACTCCTGAGGAGGGTATAGTAAAGCCATCCGCTGATCCAAGCCCCCATACTCTCGGGTAAATTTATATAGGATAGGGAAGCGAATGGTAGGAATCGAACCTGGGTCTTTTTACCAAAACCCAAGCCTCCTTTCCACTGCGCCACACCTACGGACGTTTCGACATAAATTTATGAGTGAGAAACACCCACCTTTGCGCTAGCGAGCATGACTCCTCTACAATCTCTACATCGCTCCTTTAAAATCCCTCTTTTACATTCACTGTACATTGCTAATGACACTCCCACTTGACCATAATCTTTCTTTTACAGCTCCCGGGGTGTACTGCCTTGTAGAAAAGCTTATATTTTAATTTCACGATTTATAGAATTTTATTTATTTTAATATCAATTCAGAAAGAGAGGTAGAGTTAGTTTTTATTTTGTTGAGAAAATGAGATAGAACGGAATAATAAGGACTATGCTTTGCCTCTTGAAGCAGTGAACGAAGACTCTAGACTTCTCAAGAAAATAAAGTGGACCAAAAATATCATGCCTACTCTTTCTTGCATTTAGACTAAATGGGCTTCACTCAATCATTATTTAACCTTTTAATACTCCATTTTATTTTATAAATCAATTTCCCACTTAACTAAAATAAATCTCTAATCTCAGTAAAAAACTATATTTATACTTTTGTTCAACCAACATTTCATATTTTAAAGAAATCTGTTTCCATATTTTTTTCAATTTTAATAATTATCGCTCAATTATATTTTTAGGTCCATTTTAATAAAAATCATTTATTATCCTAAATAATTAAATA
Source organism: Allium fistulosum (assembly GCA_030737815.1). NCBI lineage: Eukaryota > Viridiplantae > Streptophyta > Magnoliopsida > Asparagales > Amaryllidaceae > Allium > Allium fistulosum. The sequence goes on along the minus strand of CM060906.1, from coordinate 1,131,363,404 downwards.
AAAATCTTTCTTAATAAATTCTAAAACTTTTTTATTTACTATTATTTAGCTTTAAAAAATTTATTTATTACTTAGTTTATTTTAACAATCATTTCAAGTTTAAAATATCAATTTCAATTCAAAAATACCTAAAATCATCATTATTAATAATTTATCACTTTCAAAATATTTACCATTAAAATAATTCATTCGATAACTATTTTTATCAAGTAATTTTCCATAATTAAATTCTATAAACCAATTACCTTTTCTCAAATCTCAACAAAGACAGTACATTATTAAAATTCCCAAATACATAAATTACTTCATTAATTAAATCCCCAACCAATTTCAATATTTATAAACCACCTTAAACTCCTAATATTTTAATTTAATAACAAATTATTCACTTATTTAAAACCTATTTAATTATTTAAAACTCTAATATTGATTTTAATCAATTGCTTCTCAACATCGGGTTGTTACATTTGTGTTTTGGATAATGATATCAATGTCATATTTTCCAAGTGCTCCATCGAAAATGAACATAATGACTCTAATAGAGAATGAGGAGGAGCATCAGTGAATCAAATTTCAAAGTTATTGAATTTTTTGTTGATTGAGGTTTGTCATTTTTTAGGAGGGTGTCGTTTACAATAACAATGGGTAACAACCACACTAGTTGTGGTTGGTCGGACTACACCGATTAAAGGAAATGTAACACCCCACCTCTCTATCCATACTACTAAAGAGTATTACTAGTTAAAACTATCTTATAATATAGAGAATGAGATTATATTAGGCTATCACACGTGAATATTTCGTTGGGCTAACATGGATACATTTTCAAAATCTCATATAACCCAGCTATAAGTACCCAGTATCAGCACAATGCAATAAAGATGTGTGTTCCCAGGATAGAATAATACATAATATAAAAATAAATAAAAGAGAAAACAGAGTCATAACACGGCGATATAAATATAATACATTAAATAAGTCTTAGTAGGTCTACAAAATGTCAAATTCCCACCATCGCTCAAAATATACAATTCATGCCTTCGACATGTATCTTGTTGGAACTGGGCACACCGTAGTAGAGCTAAAGGGTAAATTTCAAATTTTTTTCCTTTATTGGATTTTTAATGGGCCTATGATGTCTAGTCCCTTTAGAACTTTTCTAAATTTTCATTTAAATAAAATAAATATTTTATTCAACTTCATAACTTTTACTTTATATTATTTTGTATTATATTTTGTATATGTGTATCATATACACATATTTGTGAACATGCATGTGCAACATAATGATGTATACATAGTTTATCACACTCGTATATAGGTGCTAGGATTTATACCGCAATAAACATTTTAGTCCCTCTTGCATTCGATTTGCTGCCAGAATATATATGTTTACTTGCATCAATATATATATATATAGTGTGCGTGTGTGTATAAATAAATAAGTATACAAATGCATATATTCACTTTTACATATGTTAAAATAATAAGCGTAAACAATTTATCTAAAACGTTTATAAAATATGTTTATATATGTGTATATGTATTTATAAATATATAACATAAAATAAGTTGTGAAGAGCACTTTGAAAATAAAAAGGCAATATATTATCAAGGAAGGAGAATAATGTATGATTAATATCATTATAATTATGACTTCCTTTTCATTTTAAAATGGTAATTAAATTAAGTTAGATGTAAATGGAGCATTTTGAAAATCAAAAGGCGGTGTCTTATTAAAGGAAGAGAATAAATGTGTAATTATTAACCTTGTAATTAAGATTGCCTTTTAATTTCAAAGTTAAAAAAATGTAAATAATAAAGGTGCAAATGAATGTCGACATTAATGTATGATTAAAACCAGCTATGAATGTTGGCATTAATGTGTGATTAATACCAATCTTTCATTTCAAAGTTAAAATAAATGTAAATAATAACAGTGGTAAATTTTATATTTAAATATTTACTTACTTATGCTTTTGGCCCAAATAATATTTTTATTTTTTCGGCTTTTAAAATTAAGACATATGTATTAATCATTTAATTCTGTACATAATTAATGATAAACTAAAAAAGGAATATTTTTAAGTCTAGAAATGCATAATATAGTTTCAGCATAAACTGATTATACAAATAAATATATGAATGTATAAATAATCAATTATATATTAATATAATAAATATATATGTATATATATATTTAGTAAATAAAATAATTTTTCTGTTGAATGTATGTTATGCATAAATAATTTTAATGAAATTTTAAAACATGTACTATATGATTTATAACGCTTAGAAGCAATTACTAATTTACCAAAATCAGTAACCATTATATTCTATAGCAGAAGGAAATAATAATTTTTATTTCTTTGGTTGGTCATGAGCATTAGCATAACAAACATTCATAAAATGGAATTATTACTATTATTATAGATTATAGACGCAACTGCATACATAACTAACCAATTTGTGACAACATTTCAATATACAAGATTCGTAATATAATCTAACATCCTAATATAATCTAACATCCTAATATAATCTAACATCCTATCATATAACATATAAATATGAAATAAAAAAAATTAAAACATAGATTTACCTTTCACCAAAGCCTTTGCATACATATTGAAACGTTGAATTGATCTCCTTGAATTAGTTCATGAATCAAAAGGTGCTAGCTTTCGAATTACTGATCACTGACTATCAAATAGTGTTGAATTTGAAGTAGTATGAATTACTTGGAAATAATTTGTATTACTATTGGGAAGTCATGGTCAAAATTTTCTAATATAGATGTTGTTTTGGAGAGATTGGTCGGTAATGAAACGAAGAGGCAATGTTTTATTAAAGGAATAGAATTAATGTACTATTAATGTGATCATTAATCTCCTTTAACACTTGCCTTTTCATTTCAAATTCAAAAATAAAAGTCTCTTTTTTCTTATGTGATGGCCAACTACATTAAGCCAATTAATTGCTGAGTATGTGTGCTTGCTTACGGACTTTAAACACATTTAAGTCCATACAATTTTTTTTGCATGTATCACCAGACTTTTGTCTGATCCACTCCTTTCTTTTTCCCCTACCACAAGAGGACATGATGGTAGGTGGTTGGCTAAGATCTAGTACGTAGGGAGGAGAGCTTGACATTAGCATTTCTTTTTTACTTTTCATCACTCTCCTTGTAACTACCGTCGTATTTAGTACTTATCTGACTATATGTTGTTATTTTAAAGACTTTGGATTTGGAGATGATTTATTTATAAGATATTTTCTGAGTATTTATGGCATTGGCGTTATATTTTCTGGATATTTTCTGAGATGATTATTTTCTACATCTATATTTTACTGCCTTCCACCATGAGATCTGAAAGTATAAAATGTCTTAGATTTTGTCCTTATATTCTTAATCTTTGTAATGTTTTAAAAAAACCTGATAGCTCGTACTTCTTGGCCCAATGTGAATCTGAAAGTCACTCTAGGCTTTGGATTGGTGTGTCGAGAGGTGTGGTTTGTCACACTTGCAACCAGAGGGTAGGTTTAGGATTCCTTAGGGATTAGGTACGTATTGAGAGAACATACTTGTATATTTTGGAAAAGTTTTTCAAATGTGTTATACATATAAAAGTATAACACGAAACAATTCGCTCTGTTCTTATGTAATACTACCTATGGAAAAGTTGTTAATAGTTCCTAACCACATACAGAGAAAGCATATTTGTAATTTTTTTATAGAAAAAAGATACTTTATTAAATATATAAACGCATATATTTCCATGACATGCCTCGTTAAAACCTTGCAATCCCCCTAACCTAAATCGGTGCCTTACAAGGAAAAAGAGTACATATCATGTCCATATTAACGATACTATAGATAGAGAGCCGGAAACCAAGTTGTCAAATGAGTGGAGGAGTAAACAAAAGATAGATACACTCAAAACCACTCATACGAAACAACTTGGGGCTAAACTTAAACAAACATGCACACAAAATAAAGGACAAAAGAACACTAACACGTGCCCATCTAAACAACACGGCAACGGAAAGTAAAACTCCATCAAACTTGAAAAAATTCTTTAATAATCTTCAGGAGGGAGAAAACCGAACTCAACTTTATTAAAAATGGATCTAGATCACTCCATCGCTCCAGTTCTCCAATGGAAGAAAAGAGGATTCGTCTTCAAGGAAAAAAGAAAAACCAAGAAGTCTCTTAGTAGCTGGGAGGTTGGATTCTACAATGGGTTCAAGGAGGATGCAAAATCAGATTTTTGTCCACTGATATATCGAACTTACCCAAGATAAGTGCCAAACCTGTGCTTATTTTCTCACTGTTCAGAATATGTTGAAGTAATTGCTTGAAATCATGTATTATAAGAATGCTTCTGACTTGAACAGGAAGTTCAATACCTTTGAAAACTTGATTATTCCATTCGCACCAAATATGCCAGATTAGGGTAGTAAAGATGATGCTATTGATTTTGTTGAGAAATTGGTTACTATTTTGATTTTGACACAGAATTTCCAGAATTTGATTAATATTAGTAGCATTCCCGATATTAACTTGGGTCATCCGCATAATTTCATTTAGAATCTGATTCGAATAAGCATAGTTGAAAAATAAATGATCCTTATCTTCGTGTTGATTTAGACATAACACACAGAACTGGTCAACATTACTAGTTTATATACTGATTCTTTCCTTTGTGTTAAGTCTGTTTAGTTTAGCTTGGAGAGCACAAGTAGACATTTTTGGTGCACAGTCTTTATGCCAGAAAATTTTGCCTAGTTAAATTTGATATTTTTGACTCTGATGTGATTCCATGCTATTTTTGAACTGAACTAGCCATCTTTTCTAGGAATCCAATACCAAAAGTCTTCTTGTTTTTGAGCATGAATTGTAATATTATGTATAGTGTTATGCATTTGAATAGGCACACATTCTAGGTAATTTTTCCATTTATTACCTGCTATAAGTGTAGAAACTTTTCTGTTTCTGCCATCTATAGTTGCCATTGTGTTCCACCCATGGCTATCCACCAATGAGTACCCATTGATCCATGGGTCTGACCAGATTTCAGTGTGTTCTCCATTCACTATTTTCCTGTCAATAGCACCTTTACACCATTGTCTTGCTTTTAACAAATATTTCCATGTGTATGAAGCATTATTATTCAATGCAGTAGTCCAAAAGTTTGTTTTGTTGCAATATTTATTATACATCCATTTAGCCCAAGTTGATTCACCTTGAATAAAATGCCAAATCAATTTATTTGCTACTGATTTTGCAATTTCCTCAATTTATTTGATTCCAAGGCCACCCTCATCTTTAGTTTTGCAAACATCATCCCAAGACATCTTGCAAGCTTTAGATTTCCATATAAAATTGGCACACAAAGAGTTAATTCTCTTTATAACAGAGGCTGGAAATTGAGTAAACTGTAACCAAAACTGAATCATTAGTTGGATCACTGTTTTTACTAGTTCTATTCTGCCGCTGATATTAAGTAATTTGTCTGTCAATGATTAATTTTTTTATTGATTCTGTCTAATAAGTGACCAAAACCTCTAGCTTTGAGTTTTGTTATTTGATAAAGGGATGCCTAAGTAAATTACAGGAAGGTTCCCAACTGTGACATTGAAAGTCTCAAAAATATTTTTTTTGTGCTAAGCTCCTTTACTAAAAAAACAAGGTAGACTTATTCTGATTTAAGTCTAGTCCGGTAAGAGTTTTCAAGGACTGAAAAATCTGCATAATACACTCAGTATTTTCTTTGGTAGCTTTGGGCAAAATCGGAATATCATCAGCATAGAGCAAGTGAGTTATAATAGGTTCAATATTATAAATAGGAGCGATATTACCTTTCAAATATTCCACCTCTAGATTGATTGAAAGGAATTCCATGGCAATAGCGACTAAATATGGAGATAGGGGGTCGCCTTGTCTTTGACCCCTTGTGCTCTCAATAAATCCACAAAGCGAACCATCAATTAAGACTGAGAAAGAGAGGGTAGCTATACATTCGTAAATGAGGTTAGCAAATATTATAGGAAACCCCATGGAAATCAGCATATGATGAATAAATTATCTGTTTATTTTATCATAGGCTTTATGCAGATCAATTTTCAGGCAAAAATTGTTAGAATTATTCCTATTAAATCCTCTGACCAATTCATATGCAAGTAAAGAATTTTCCGATATTATTCTACTCGGGATGAATGCATTTTGATTAAATGAAATAAGGTCATCCATATAGAGTTTTAGTTGATTACAAAGAAGATTGGCTAAAATCTTATAGATGACATTGCATAGAGAGATTGGTCTGAAATCAGGCATATCAACTGCATTCGATTGTTTTTTGGAATAAGGCAAATGAATGTATGATTAAGTTGTAAATTTTTTGGCAAGGCAAGCCGGTTTTATAGTTGGTCGTCCACTTTTATTACCAACAAATCAACAATAAATACAGGAGCAAGGCAGAAAGCCGTGACTACTAATAAAAAGAAAATACAAAACAAGAGTTAGACAGAAGGTGCCTAAACTACTATAGATGACCTAAAGCTAGTCCTCTTTAGAAAAGGAGGAACCACTACCTACGCCTAAAGAGACAGGGCCTAACACATGCAAATAACCAGAAAAAAGAGACACAAGATTCAGAATATAACCAGAGTAATCCTTGTAATAGATAAATTTCCTATCCCAACTATCATCATCAAGAATCCTTAGTCGAAGCACCAAGGGCACCAAAAATAGAAATAACAATACCTTCCCCATCAATAGAGTAATGAAGATGCCTGAATTCACCTTCAACTTCACTAATAAACGTAAAGAAATCCTTTTAAACTGGGTCATAACTTATCTCAAGCGGCTCAGGTATCCGCGCTCTCTCAACAGAAATATTTGTAATTTTCTGTTATACACACACGCGCGCAATTCTCTATAAATTTCTACTCTTAAGGTAGTTGTTAGTTTTCCTTATACAAGAACACAATTGTGAGTAAAAGTGAATGTTAAGATTATAACAGTTTAGGTGGAAAAATAAATCTTTCACATTTATTATAATTTACTCCACAAAGAAATGCTAGTGGAGTTTCCCATACCAACTAGTAGTATCTAGTAAATTATGGATTTAAGGGTGAGTGAAAGAAGTTTAGTACCATTGGACCCATATAATAAATAAAAAGTGGTGCAATATGGCGTAATGGGAACATGAAAAAAGGACTCCACAAACTTAGAGCAAATCTCCATAGTGAAAGTGGAAATCCTATTCTTATATCGGTAGTAGTTGCAAAAACTCCATTTGACTTAAATTTATATCTAGATTGTTTCTATATTGGAGTTGGATACTGCATTGGAAGATAATACTTGATTTAACCATCTTTGAAGAAGAGGGACGGAAACCCTATGCACTTAAAGCATTGTTAGGTGTAATTGGGTTTATGTAAATTAGGTTGCTTTTATCTACTCTAATTTAAGTGACAAACCCGTGGAAATGTTTTCTAAAATTTAGAAATAGTAGATGTCTGATATTTTAAAATAATTATAAGTTGGTTTATAATTTTCTATGAAATGATCAAACTAACTTTATGAAATTTATTTAAAAAGTAGAATTAAACGAATTTTTGAAATGATTTAGAACCCTTTATGGTTTACATTTTTGGAAAAACTATAGAAGTTGAAGTTTAAACTAGTAACCCTTTTATTTTAAGCTTTAATATAGGAAAATTTATTAAAAATCAATTTTACATGACTATTTCAAAAGCTTTTATTTTTGTAAAAATTTAGTGTAAGGCGCAGAGTTGCACCTATCCTTTGATATATTTGTTTCGGATAATGAAATGTTTGAAAAGAAAATTGAAAGGTATGGAAAAAAGAGTTTCATTTTTTTATAATGTCTTTATTTTTTAATATTTTTTTACAATACTCTTTTGTGAAATCTTCTTATTTGTAAAAATAGAAATTTAAAAGGATACTTTTTACATGTCTTCTTTTCTATTGAACCATTCAGAAAAAACATTTAATTGAAGAAAAATGTCATGATTTTTGTTTAAAAGGCACATTTGTTAATATTAATATAGTATTTTATAGTTTTAGAAACCCACTAGTCTTGTGGAAACGATGTTAAATTCAAAGATTTTGATTCAAAAGGTAAATTGGAAGTATGATTATCACTTAAACTTAAAAGGAAAGAATTATTTTGGAGCACAGTCTACAAGAACCAAATTTATTATGGAATTCTAAAGCATTGAAATATTTAGAGTAGAGGTAGGAAGTAATATGGAAATTCAGAGATCTTTTCAATCAACGGTTAAATTGGAAGGTTAAAGTATAAATCAAATTTCCCATAATAAAGAAGAAGTGAACACCACTTTACATTTTTCTACCCAAGTATTAATTATGCTAACATTACCGGAAGAGGAAGGCGAGTTGGATTATTTATGGATAGGTGACATTGATCCGACATTTCGGGTAACATTTTGCCACATAAGTTGCTTTTGGCTTGGGAAGTTATAGGTAACAGGCATGTTGCTTTTGGCTTGGGAAGTTATAGGTACTAGGCATGCGGTTTTAACTTTATGAATTATAGGTAACCATGCAAGTATGTTTTCATCTTAAGTATACAATATTTGGTGATATTTATACTGTATTGAACATTATGTCTATTAGATTAAAATGGCAAGGAACAGTTCCATCTTGAGTTGTCTTGACCATAAAATAGTTGGATAAAATGGTGGGAAGTTATGATTGGAAAAAATTCCATTGGTGGGATTGCATTGTGGAATGGTAAATTTTGGAAGTTCAAACTAAAAATAATATCCAAGATGAAGTTGGAGCAAAGATTGCACAAAGGATGGTTAATTCAAGGATTTGAGTTCCCATTAAGTAAAAGATATTAAAGTTTGCATGCATTAAGGATGCGGAGGCGACTTTAATGGAACATGAGATTTCAAAGAGTTTTCATAAGATTTTGGAAAGAAGACTGTAGGATTCCTTTCAATCATTTCTTAGATAGAAAGGAGACTTTATTTAACAAAACTATTGTGGAGTATCGAGTTAAGTAATTTTTGTACGTATATCACCCAACCGATAATCTTTAGTTCTAAAACAATTTAGGTTAAGGTTTGGATTTAAGAAAACAAAGATGGATGGAGTTCTTAGCATTACATGATTTCGATATCTCTTATACTCTAGGAAAGGGCAATGTTGTAGTCGATGCATTGAGTAGAAAGCATGTGATGTTGAGTCCTATGTTCTTAGAGTGGAAGCACTTGGAGTTTGTCTCTACGTTTGATTTTCGACCATCTATAGACATCATTTCAGAATTATTAGCAGCTTTAGATGTGTAGCCTACACTTATGGACCGCATTGGGTCAAGTCGAAAGCACAAAAAGGAGTTATTGGATATTTTCGAGAAGCTTAGTAGAGGGGAGCAGTCGAGTCATTTGAGGTGGTGCTATACCATTGACTCGAAGGGGTGGTTACAGAGAGATTTTTGATTATGTGTTTCTATCATTATAGATTTGATTAACATGGTACTAGCCAAGTCTCATTGTTGGATGACCATTCATCCAGGTGGAGACAAAATGTAGTGTGATATAAAGAGTGTCTTTTATTGGCCTGGTATGAAGAGGCATGTGGCAGAGTATGTGGATGGATGTATGACTTGCCAAAAGGCAAAGGTGGAGCAGAAGAAGCTAGGTGGATTGTTGAACCCATTGGATATTCCATAGTGGAAGTAGGAGAGTGTTTCTTTGGACTTCATCGATGGACTATCTAGGAGTAGAAAGGGAAATGAGAGTATTTGGGTCATAATCGATTGACTAACCAAATGCGCTCATTTTGTTTAGGTTAGGAGTACAAGGACTGTTGCGTCTTTTGTGACACTATACATGAGGAAGATAGTTAGGTTACATGAAGTTCCTTCTAGCATCGTTAGCGATCGAGATCCGCTTTTCACCTGCGAGTTTTGGAGGAGTCTTTAGGAGGCTTTAAGCACTGAGTTGAGTTTGAGTACCGCTTATCACCCACAGAAGGATGGACAGACGGAGAGGTTGGACCAAATGTTGGAGGATTTACTTTGGATGTGTATGTGGGATTTTGTAGGCGCTTGGAAGGATCACATGCTATCAGTGTATTTTACTTATAATAACAACTATCAGGAAAGTATTAGGATGACACCACTTGAAGTGTTATACGGGAGGCATTGTAGATCACCATCTTGTTGGTGGGACACTATAGATAGGATCATTCTTGGACTAGATATGGTGATGGAGACATCAAAGAAGGTAGATTTGATCAGTAGATGAATGACAACCGTGCAAGATAGGCAGAAATCTTACGCTAATAGGAGACGCGTAGATTTGGAGTTCGCAGTGGGCGATATTGTTTTTGCGATGGTCTCACCACTTAGGCATGTTATGAGGTTTGGTAGTTTAGGAAAGTTACCACCAAGGCTTGTAGGGTCTTTTACAATCATATATAGAGTAGGGAAGTTAGCATATAGGGTAAAACTTCCTGAAAAGTTAGCGGGAGTACATGGTGTTTTCCATATGTCACACTAAGTGTCTACACGAAACAACAGTATCGAGCCAAGTCAGCTAGAGGAGGTGGAAGTAGAAAGGGAATTACTTGTTCTCCATGCACCCAACCCTATGCTTGAGCATGGTACATAGCGACTCCACAATAAAGATATTAAGCTTGTTAAGGTTCTGTGGGGTGACGACCTAGCGGAGAATACATGGGAACCTGAGGAGAAGATCCGAGCTACTTATACAGAACTCTTTTCTGGTACGTTTCCATTTTAGTTAAATAATTATAAATTGCTTATGTGCTTAGGTTTTAGCTTAGTATACCCCAAAGTTCGGGACATTTGGATGATAAGAATGGTTGCGAACGTGTCATTATGACATATTTTGGTTGATGGTCGCTAATGGATGTATTTATTAAATTGATCTTGGCACACTTAGGCATATATTTTTGAGTTAGCACACACTCACACCATCACTTGTTTTAGTTTATTGAGTTATACACATATGGTGGTTGCATATGGATTGAATGGTTGCACATGCATATAGAACTACCAGTACATTTACATAGGATGTTGTATACATTTGGATACATGACACAAGCACTTGCATTTCAGGAAGTCTGCTAGATCAGAAGGCCCTCAAATTTTTGCATTAGTATAGGTTCATATGCATTCCATGCCTACATGTACGTATTGCACTAGAAATTTGAACTAAGGACAATGGTTACTTGTGGTTGATGGATGAGTAGATGATTGAAAGTATTAATTTTCTTACGTACGAGTTGCATTTTTCCATCCTTAGTGATTTTGAGGACGATATCCTTTTTAGAGGGGAAGAATATAACACCTCGTAAAAATTAACCAGAAATTTAATAAAAGAAATTAAATTAAACACCCCTAAGGGTTAAAATGGAATTTTCACAAACGTCTAAATTTGGCTACGAAACTTCAAACGTTGCATTTGTAGCTTTTTTGGATAATTTTCATATATTAAGTTTTGTAATCAGAGATTGTATAATAAAGTTATTAAAGTTTAAAAAATTCAAAATTGATAATAATTAAATATATAAATTAGAAAAGAAATATTTGAAAAAGGGAAAGCTCCACTGGTTGACACTTTGGTTTGGACTGGTCGACTCCTAGCGGTCAACCGCCCAAGACCAAGCGGTTGACCGATAGAGCGTTATCGGCTAAGGTTTGCCTAGACTGAAGGGCCTGGATGTTATAAAATCTGATCTAACGGCTGATGATGATTCGTACCCCTATAAATAGAACCCTAACCTAACACTCAAAACCCTAATCTAATTGAGAATGTACCAAAACTCCATCTCTCCCAAAACTAAACTCTTTGTTCTCTCCAAATCAATTTCTTCTTCAAAAATAAAAGTTCGCAAATTATAAATCAAAGTTTACAAAGAAGAAAAAGATAATCCTAAGGGAAAATGGAAAGGAGAGATCGACGAGCCAAGCGAGGGCAATTCCAGGTGGGTAAAAGCGGGAATAGCTTACTAGAGGGAGTGGGTTCGTTGTTAAGCATGTTGATTTATGTGTAATTGAGTTTGTATATACCTTATTTGATCTAGAATTGGTTAAATTTAACTTGACACATTATGTATCTAGAAAATAGAAATTAACTGGGAATTTGATAGAAATTTGAATTATATGCATATGATCCCATTTTGTTCACCTCGAATATTGAATCTGGAATTTGATATACACATATAAGTCTACCCAGTTGACATTAATTTTACCCTGAATAAATTTCCAAAATCATTACATAAATTTTTGGAAGTGTATATTGGTTAAAAATAGGGTTTACTATTAAAGTTGTACATGAGAAATAAGAATAGAAATATATTAATGAATTAACAAAAATGAAAGATTAGAAATTTTTTAACAATAATTAACGTTGACCGGTTTACTGGAGCTAGTTGATAGCGAGCGGTGACCGCTCCAGTAGTAGGTATTCTACTGGTTAATGGTTTTCAAGCACAGATTGAACCTCAGCCTAAGGTCCTAGGTTATAAAATTATATAAATTATTATATGTGTAATAGTAGATTAGTGGGGCAATTAGTTCCCTAAATTTTCAACTCTTTGATGTTACAAAAATAGGTGGATGTGTACGTGGGCAATTAGGCCTAGACATTATCTATTCAGCAAATTAGACATGCGATATAAGGCAGTTTGATCGTGAAGGTGCATTAAGCATACGACACTAACAGGAGGTTCCTCGATGTATGCATGACACTATTGGTGGATGCCTCCTCGGAGCATACGTGACACTGTTGGTGGAAGCCTGGCATACTGCAATAGTGACAGTGTTATCATTGAGTTTGGACACGGATGCAATGGACCCTAAGACGTCTTCGGCATGAGTTGGCATTTCAGGCTCTTCTCAATGTGTAAGTATGAAAAGTGTAGTCGTAGATTGGGAACGTAGTCCCAAGGATGATACTTTATACGATGCTGTATTATGAATAGTTCCAAAGGTTATTAGTCGATCCGTAGTTGTTTTGAGGTTCGATTAGTTGTTCGACCTTAAGCGTAAATCTTCATAGGATGTTTGGTGTAGGTGTATTTAGAACTGTATTCCATAGGCTAATGAAACCAATCTTAGTAGGTAGTTCACAGATACAAGTAGGATACCCTAGGTCACATAGATTATAAATAAAGCCAATTACATGTGATCATCATATGTTAATGATGTAACTCATTCACTAGACTTTTGTCTGATCTACTCCTATCCTTTTTCCCCCACCATGCGAGGACAGGGTAGCAGGTGATTGGTCTAGATCTAGTACACAGAGAGGTGATTGAAAACTCTGAATTTGGACTACGTATGTTTTGATACCGTGTTTTTTAGGATATTTTCTGAGATGACTAATTTTTATATTTATATTTTACTATCTTCTGTTGTGAGATCTGAAACTCTAGAATGTCTAGATTTTATCATTATATTCTTAGTCTCTATAATGTTTATAAAAAACTCGATATCTCGTACTTGTTGGCATGACACGAGTCTGAAAATCATCCTAGGCTTTAGATCAATGTGTCGGGAGGTGCTAGTTATCATACCAGCAGCTATGAGTAATATTCTACCAAACATTTGGAGAGCGTTACGTATTTTAGTCTCAAAGGATGCATCAATGTCCAGTCTCTATACATTTTAATTAGGATTATTTAAAATGATGTGCTTATCATATTGTGATATAATACTTAGGTACAACAATTTGTAATTGCTATCTTAAAAACATCATTTTATGGACTTTTTGACATATTTACTTAAATTAACTAGTTAATTATTTATAACATTTAACAAGTACATAACAGAAAGGAAACACCTTTTGTTTCGAACAAGGTTGGTTGTCGAGTTAGATTTATGTAACAAATTACATAATTGCCCATATGGCATATCCCTAACTCTATCAATCTCCCACTTACACTTGGGGACAATTATGGAATCTTATTCCAACTTCTCTAATCAGTTTCTTGAAAATCAATCGGGTCATTTGCTCGGTGAACAGGTATGCTATTATGTTTTAGTTATATACTATGTCAATCAACTCTATCCAACGCTGATAAACTATCTTTATCATGTCGAACAATTCGATGTATGTCTCTCAACTTCTAGTGATCTTGTGTTTAGTTATGAACTATGTCAACACACTTTATCATATAAAAATGTTATGAGATTCTTAACATTTTGAATTACCCTCAGCTTAGTTATAAATTTATGCATTTATTACGTATATACATTTCTTTTATTGCGGCTTTAGTCAAGGCAATGTACTTGGCCTTTTATTGAACAACCACGGTCTCTCTTGTAATATTTTCAACTTAAAGCTTAGCCAAGCTTTTAACATGAATTTTATATTGACATACGACACTCAATATCACATATGAAGTCTGAGTCTGAATACTCCTTCATAAGAAGTACGTTTCCATAAAAAAAATTCATTTGTTTCGTAATACATGAGAACACTCTAAACTACCATTTAGTGACCTTACTTTGGATTTAATATTTGCTTCATGTATCAAATACATAAATAAATCACGATATTGCAGACAACATAACATGTATGATAATTCCTATTGCTAATGCATAAGGAGTCCATCATACATGTTCCTTATTAAACATTTTAATAAGGTATTTCTGCATATCATCTAGTACATTCCCAATGTCCTTTATATTCACTATAAAAGACATCATTTGCAAATCCAACATCGAGTACTAAAATAACTAAAAGCTGATTTTTAACACAAGTACATCGTTAACAATCGGCAATGTGTTGTTTTCTTATTTTTAGAAATATCTATATACCTTTGATGTTCTTTCTCATGGGCACATGCTTCCTCTGCATTTTGATTGAAATCGAACTATTTGACATTTCTATCAAATTACTTATTTAATTTTGATGCTTGTCGAATGATACTTTCGTTTTGGTTCTTGGATCATATCCAAAACCCACAAACTCTATATTGCTGCCACTGGCTTTGAGATACTTTAGTTGTTATCTGCAAACAGTCTAATCTAAATATTTATTTAGAATATTCTGTTTCAATACATATGTACCAAAACACAAAGTTAAACTAGGCAATAATTTTATGACCGATGGATCATATCTCTTCGGGTACAACTATCAAAATCATATTTTGATAATGTACTTGGAATCTGTTTTGGATTTGTGCATCATACATATAATAGAGATAATACTCTTGATGGTTTAATTAAACAACCGAGGATAACTTATACTTGACACTGACGAAAAACTCAGAGTTTCTCTTTTACATGCAAGAATACTCATTAGACATTCTAATGTGTTGTGTTCATTTAGGTTTGATTAATTTCATTTTATCCCTCACAATCAGTTTTAACCTTGGATCGTATCCATATCCATTTCGCTATGAATAATTCTCAAAGAAATTCATTCGCAATGAATTTGGTATTTCTTGAAACAACAGTTGTTTCTCAGTGCAACGGAATGGGCATTCATAAATATTTTATGAATTGCCATATATAAAAAATTATTTGGTATTGGTTCACAATATTTATGATCACAATATAAACTAGTCATCCAATGACCATCGTTCCAAAACATCTTTTTATGTGATTCACACAAGATTCCTTATGTACAATTATTATTATAGCATTTTGAATCACACAACCCGCCAATTGCTGGTCTAGCACATGATGGGATTCCTTATAAACCCTTATCTTGCATGATTTTGTAAACTATTCTTTGGATGATATTAATTTTAACATTGTGCACTACTCTTAAGTACACACCTTATTATAAGAATTTAGCTCAAATTCACACAATATTAATTGTGCTTTGTCCAACAAAGTTTGATTACTCCTTATCAATACATCATTACGTATTATAGCAGGAGTGACTCTTGAGACTTAATCTATATTCATTTTAGATACATTTGGAACTCTTTCCAATATACCTACCCATTCGATCAAATCGAATCGTTTCGTTGCATGTTATCTTATTTACATCCACTTTATATACTATGAACTTATCATAGACATGCTACATATGTGTCAAATACACATATTCATGTTTGTAATAATTCATTGATGAATACAATGAAGCGAGTGGAACCATTTTTGTATTATTATACTTGTGATTGCATACATCTATATATATATATATATCAATCTGAAGAGTTCATCAACTATTTTGACACTCCCACTAAATGGGTGCTTTGCCCTTAATTGTTTGAGATATATTTAACCAGTATCTTATAATTCATAATTATATAATAAAATTATTTCTCAAAACTACGACTTAGTCTACAATTCCAAAATAATTATAAATAATTTTAGATACATCAGTATTTTCCAATGCATCACTTTTGTTATGAAAACAAATACCACATTATAGTTTTATTTCATAACGAATATTCATAATATTCGCATTGAAATAAACCTATGTTTAATCTTCAATCATCGCCAAAAAAACAAATATTATTTCATAAATAATGTGCGGTACGTTTTATGAAAATAATTTTTGTAACTTAATGCAATCAATAAGTGCTATGTGGCATGCTCCCACTATTTCCGTCATTGCTATAATGGCATAATAAATACGGAGGTCCATCATTCACTTAACATAGACTATTTATTTCATATACTGTAACTAGTTTACAATAGAGAGTTCCAAAGAAATAAATCTCATAGAAAATAGAAATCATATTCCTTAATCCAATGATAAGCATTAATTATTATTTTACAATTTTTGTTTCCAATATTCTTTATGAAGCAAAAGTGATAATTCATTCTCTTCATCCTAACTATACCTTAAATCACGTCCAACCAAAAATTTGTTTTCCTTTTTAAATGGTCGAACAATTTAAAAGAAAAATATTACTATAATATCATAATTAACTCTTTACAAAAGTGCATTCGATCATCCTTAACATTAAAGGCATCAATCATGTTGCACTTTACGTAAACTGATCAAAACTGACATTTCAGCGATCGAGTTCTCGGATGCTTTTGGTAGTTTTGGTCTAGTGTTACATTTAACATAATATGATCTTCATTTTTATCATTCAAATTGATTACTCGATCTTATAGTATGATTTATTTGCTTATTTCGAATGAACTAATTTCATCGAAGTATCGTACATTACGAACTATAATCGTTCACCGTATAAAACTTATATATGATAGTATATGGATCAAACATCCATAGTCTGGTATTTCTTTAGAGTTCGAAACTCATAGTATCCAGTAATGGTCTCGACTAAATAAACACGTATGTGACTAAATCACAAACGTATTTAGTTATAAAATTTGGCGCTTACATATGTATTAAAACATCAACATGCATGAAGTATTTATTTGTAAGTATATGTGATATTTCTATTTATCGAACTTCAGTTCAGTTCATTTTTATACTTTAACCGATAAATTTTTATCAGTCATATAAAATGCACAAATTTATCGATGTAGATTATTACAACATTGTACAGTAAATGTTCTTACAATATTAGAAATGTTAAATATTACCATTTCACTTTTCTAATAAGACTCTCACTTAATTTTATGTTTCTCAAAACCCTAAGAAAAAACGAAATCATTCGATTTCTCTAGTAGGTGTAAGGACTTGTATGCCTTGGAATTTTGACGTTGAGAAAAGCTCAACAAAGTAATGACCCACATACGATGAATAACTCCTTATCGGTTGCATCTTATATAACTCCTAACTTGTGGTTCCTTGTCCTAATCTCATATTTACCTTGAGTAAAGCTCAACAAATAAAGAAAGATTATTCACTCATATCCACCATTTCGTGATGGCGTAAGTATAGTGCACATACCTTAAGGAAAGCTCCACAAATATATGTAGTTATCGTACCTCATCTATTTAATATATTAATAGGTATGCAATAACATCAATATCTTGAGGAAAGCTCAACAACTAAGTAGTATGCAAGTAATCTACTAATATGTAAATGGCAGAAGACGACTTTATATTAAATATTCATAATCTTTAATATATTATATTGAGTGTATGGACTTATGAAATAATGCATTTCTTATGAAATAACCTCATGACTCAAGTGTCAGACACATCGGAAATCACGGTATACGAACACTTACGTATGTATTTAGTCTTGAAGTCTATTTAGGGTTTTGTATAAAGTTCCACCTTTAGTTTATACATTCATATTATATAAGTTTAATTGTTATATAGGTGTTATATTTTAATTAGTTCATATAATAATCTTATGTTCAACATTGTATTAAATAAATCATATTTAAATAATTTTAATTAATCAACTCTTTAAGTAATTGTTTATTTTTCAATTTTAACATATTATATTGAATTTATATATATACTATAACTCTACAGTAGTACATAGACACACACACACACACACACATGTGTGTGTGTGTGTGTGTATAATTTAATTAATTAACCTTTACTTAATTCATATAATTAATAACTTTTAAATAAATTACATTAATTTCGAAAGTCATATTATATAATCTATATATATATATATTTATACTATCTTAAACATTTTAAGATAATATAACATATATCAATATATAAAATAAATGCATATATGTATTTAATTAATTAACTTATTTAGTTAATTTATTTTATTAACCTTATTAATAAATTAGTTTTTGAAATTAATGTTTAAATTTTAAATTTTCAAACACTTTGAAAATTTTATTATCATTTCAAACATTTTGAAAACTTATGTAGTATCATAAATTTAATAATTAATATATTTCATTTTAAATTTAACTTTTAAATTTAAAATTCTTACTTCAATTTTCAATATAATTTCGAAAATTAGCCTAAGGCTCAATTCAAATTAGGCTTTTCAATTAGGGGCAACTTTTGGGCTCACTTCACCTTTTAGGCCAGACCGATAGCTAGGTAGGATAGGCTACTTGATTATCCAATTCCAATTCTAAACATTACCTTTCTAGCCAGCATACTAAGTAGGCAGGCTTAATTTTCGAGCCCTAACATGACTAATTTCGACCGTATAGGCTATTGGGTCCTGATACTATTATTGGAACTGGGCCAGCCCATAACAAAGCTAAATTGTAAATTTCAAAAAAAAATCCTTTATTGGATCTTTAATAGGCATATGAAGTCTAAATCATTTAGAACTTTTCTAAATTTTCTTTTAAATAAAATCAATATTTTATTCAACTTCATAAATAGAGTTTACTTTATATTATTTCATATTATATTCTGGATAATGTATCTTATACACATATGTATGAACGTGCACATGCAACAGAATTATGTATACATGGTTTAACACGTCCGTGTATAGGTGATGGGATTTACACCGCAACAAACATGTATGTATGTATGTATATTTGTGCATGTGTAAATAAATAATTATACAAATACATATATTCACTCTTACATTAGTTAAAATAATAAGTGTAAACAATTTGTCTAAAACATTTATAAAATATATTTATACATAAACGTATATGTATATATAAATATATATCATAAAATAAGTTGTGAAGGGCACTTCGAAAAAGAAAAGGTATTACTAAGGAAGGAGAATAAATGTGTGGTTAATATCCATGTACTTAAGACAGCCTTTTCATTTTGAAATGGCAATTAATTATAAGTTAGATGTATATGGAGCATTTTGAAAATCAAAAGGCAATGTCTTATTAAAGGAGGAGAATAAATGTGTAATTAATATCCTTGTAATTAAGACTGCCTTTTTATTTTAAAGTAAAAATAAATGTAAATAAAAAGGAGCAAATGAATGTCAGCATTAATGTGTGATTAATATCACCCTTTCATTTCAAAGTTGAAATAAATATAAATGATAATAATGTTAAATCTTATTTAATTGTTTGCTTACTTATGCTCTTGTCCTAGATAATAATAATTTTATTTCTTTGGTTTCTAAAATTAAGACTTATGTATTAATCATTTAATTATGTAGAAAATTAATGATAAAATAAAAAAGGAATATTTTTAAGTCCAGAAAAGCATAATTTAGATGTGTATGTGTGTATATGTGTATATTAAATAAAATAATTTTTTTGGTTGTATGTGTGTTTTCCATAAATAAATTTTATGAAATTTTAAAACATGTAATATATGATTTATAACGCTTAGAAACAATTACTAGTTTGCTGAAATCAGTACTAATAATTTTTTTTCTTTTGCTAGTTATGAGCATTAACATAGAAAACATTCATTAAATGATTTTTTTTATTATAGATGCAACTGTATACACAACCAACCAATTTGTGACAGCATTCCGATATACAAGATTCGTAATGTAATCTAACACCCTATAATATAACATATAAATATTAAATAACAAAATTAAAACATAGATTTACCTTTCACCAAAACCTTTGCGTACACATTGAAATGTTGAATTGATCTTCTTGAATCAGTTCACAAATCAGAATGTGCTAGCTTTTGAATTGCGATCACCGACTATCAAATAGTCTTGAATTTGATGTAGTGTGAACTTAGGAGTATTTTGTATTGTTTTTGGGAAGCCATGGCCGAAATTTTCTAATGTAGAGATTTTTGTTTGGAGAGAGTTGTCAGTAATGAAATGAAGAGGCAATGCTTTATTAAAGGAATAGAATTAATGTATGATTAATGTGGTTATTAATCTCCTTTAACACTTACCTTTTCATTTCAAATTCAAAAACATAACTCCCCTTTTTTTCTTATGTCATGGCCGACCACACTAAGCCAATTACCGATAGACTATGTATGGTAGCTTATGGACTTTAAACACATTTAAGTCCGTACAAAAATTCCTACATTTAAATCCAATTTGAACGCACACCAATATTGTATATCGTTCAGTATTATTATAACTATTATAAACATGTCGTTTAATCATGTTCAATACATCAAATAAAATTTCATAATTAATATTTCATAAATATTAATTAATCTAATTAACTCATAGTTATTATAAATTAATTAAATTAGGTGGTCAATGGAATATTCAACGTATCGGTTGTGTGACTCGTAGGTGTAAATTTGTTAGCAATTAATATCGAACAATTCAAATATTAACATTTACACATCACTTAGTAGGTGGCGTTACATTTTGCCAAATTTATCACTACTTGGTGTCGTTATAATCCAATTTTACTCTGTTAAGCATAACCCAGTAGTGACGATTATTTACACCAATTCTCTTTATCAAAACTGTATCACTTTGGACTTATGGAACTTGGTAATGGTCAAAATTCCAATATCGCACATATTCAGCTTTATAGGTCAAACACAAAGTCCTTGGTTCAATAATAATAATAATTATTATTATTAACCGAACCATTCTAGCCAGAGTTTGACTTTGAGTTGATTTCAGTTGACCGTAACACTAACCTTATATAACTGAGGAGACGAATCCTCTCTTGAATAGTGTTTCACTTCCAATACTTTTACTTGACCCAACTATAGTCGTTCAATGGACGTAGTGCCATAGTTTATTTAATTATAATCAAAGCGAAGCTTTCATATTGAAGATTGACGGTATTTTTAAGTAAAGAGAACTGTCTAAATTAGTCACTTTGATATTTTCTGTTTGACCTTAGTTATATTAATGAATAGAAAAATATCGAGTGGACCATTCCATAGTTTTCCAATAACTATCGGTATGTAACCCATTGGTGACTCCAACAGCCATGAGTAGTACACTGCCCAACATTTAGAGAGTCTTATGTACTCTAATCTCAACAGATGCATTGATGTCAAATCTCGATACATCTTGACTAGGAATATTTAGAATGATGTGCATATGATATTGTGATATAACACTCATGGTTACAACAATTTGTAACTGCTATCACAAACACATCATTTATGGACTTTCTGACATATATAACTAAATTAACTAATTAATTATTTATAACATTTTATAACAAGAATATAATAGAAAGGAAACACCATTTGTTTCAACAAGATTGGTTATCGTGTTAGATTTATGTAACAAATTACATAATTGCCCCTAGGGCATATACTTAACTCTATCACATCTCAACATCATCAATATGCATGGGGCTACGTTTATACAAAATGATACAATATTTAACTAGTAAATTAGCCTCCAACTATGCCTATCCCTAAGCCTAAAATGTCTCGAACCGGCCTAAGTATTATAAAATAATACACTGGTCAGACTGTGTCTAAAATAGGGCTATCAACAAGTAATCACAACTGGCATGTGCAAGGCAGGATGACAAAACAAATAGAATATAAAGTAGAAGAGCACATAGATAATCTTATCTCTAGTCATGCACATAATAAGTCATACATTCGTGAGCTCACTATTTGTCTGAAAAATAAAACAATCATACGATATATAACATATAATGAATGAGCACACAGCTAGTCCCTTAAACATAAGTACATATATAAGCACACAGCTGGTTGCTAAAATTGGATAAGCACATAGAAAATCCAATTAAATAGATAATCACTATTCATTAAAATAAACCATATACATTCATACATCCAAACATACAAGCGACGACATATGCCAATAAGGAACAGTTGGCGACACATGCTAATGAAAGTTATGGGACTAACTATACTCGGGACATAAAGTATCAAGTATAATTACATCTTATTATCTCAAGTGAGGAGTATATATAATATATGTATATCTACTATACACACCAAGAACCAAACGAGAGACTTACATCACACACTTGCTCCAGGATACTACACAAGTCCTCATCTGGCACGACTCCTACAGTCTTTCGTACCTCGATGGGCACCTTGACCCAATATCCATCAGTTGCTAGTCAAAACTAAGCCTCAGTCATAACCCTGCAAGTGCTCTATAGTAATAGACTATCGGCCGACAATAGGAAAAATGCACAGCGATAGTACCAACTATATAATAATAAGTGTGTCACGGATCGGGGCATGACCCTGTAATCACGCCAGTAAGATGGATATTAGGCTAATCTGGTTTACTCCTCCACTTATAATAGGAGCACACAACACACATAGTGGTAGACATGCCTATATACATATATAGGCATACAACCGTAAATATCTATTGGCACCAAGTCATAGGCACACAGTTTTGCTCAGCATAGTGAGTATTACCTCTTATTTACATATGTGCAAACCATAGTATTGTCACCGCTATCCCCGTATAAGTGTCATCTACTTACAAGGAATAACCAAACAAATATCAACTCAAGCGTACCATACCACCTGGTGATACTTACACATTTATTTAATGTGCATAAATTACACTCGCTCTACCATAATAATATTCTATACTACGAGTTGTTACACCAAAATTTCCTAAATATGGATAAGGTATAAAACTATCAAAAGTTGACAGGATGGAGTTATCGTGCTTTGAAGCTATCGCATTTTGAAGGCTTTCGCACTTCGGAGCTATCACACTATGGAAATTGGAGGCTATCGAATGCTAAGAACGAGCCATCGTATGTTGACGTTATGAGCCATCGCATGTTGGTAATATGAAAGTTATCATGAGTCAAGAATAAAGGAGCCATCGATAGATGGACTATCATTGGTCGAGAATAGAGAAGCTATCATAGGTTGAAAGAAATAAGGTATCGAAGGTTGAAAGAAATAAGTTATCACAGGATAAAGAAAACAGCTATTGCAAGATGAATAAATAAGCTATTGCATAAGGAAGATAAGATGCTATCACATGTTAAGTCATTAGGCTTTCACATGTTGAGATGCATAAAGTCATCAAATGTTGGCTAATCGAGCTATCGAAGGATGATATCTTCTAAGGCTATCAGATGATGACTAATCAAGCTATCAAGGGATGATATTTTCTAAGGAATTAAGCTATTGTGTGTTGAAAAGAGAAGCTATTGTCAATATAGAAGAGCTATTAGAAATAAGCACTATTAAATTGAAAAGTAATATTAAATAAAAGGAGAGGCTAAGAACACCACAATAAGGAATATTTATTGGATACAATGGTTTTGCCAACTCAAGCAAATCAATTCAAAGATATACAAAAGGAAGATGTGGACAACATTCAACATCGAGGTATAAAAATGAACAATGAGAAAAGGTAGTATATTAATGTGAAGGAACTTCTATGAAATAAAGCTTCAAAGCACTCCTATATAAACATACCACCTTTGTTGATACCATGACCAAGATACAGTTATCCACATGAACTACTATAGTTCTGAGATGATGACAAATGGCATCATCAAGACCATCCAGCTTGCCAAGTCACCGATCCATGTCAACTTTCAAGCAAGCCATGTCACTCTCCAACCGCTATCAATATAGACCCACCCCCACATGAGAAGGGTCTCTCTCTTCATTCCCTTTCTTAGCATAAATCATTATTTAGGACTTGACATTTCTAAGCACCTCAAGAGCTTGAGACCTCCTCTAGTGGCTGATAAAGAAGAAGATGACTTGAACTTTTGAACATAATAAACTTTAGAAATATAAAATTGCATATTAACTTTATCCTTAATTCCTTGGACTAGAACAAAGAAGATGACTTGTATTTTTTTAATAATGACCATTAGACAATGAATATTGCATATGTACTCAGATCTCATACCATTTGCATATGATTGAAGGATGATTTGAACGCTGGGCATTTTTGGCCTTTTTGACTTACATTATTCTGATTATGGACATATTTAGAATTTTATTTAAATTATATCTATTTTAAAATATTTTAATGTTGGATAAAAAATTAGTATAATATTTTTGGCGCTTTCATTAAGAGTTGAACTCAAGGCTTTATTTTGAAAAATAACTAAATATCCTTAATTTCAAAAGGTTTGAAAAAAAATTAAAATAGTTTTGAAAATTTGAACATATTTTTTCAAACATGATGGTTGAAATTTTTTTTGAATTCAATTGGTTTTTTGTAAGTTATTAATTTTTGAAAATATTGAAAACTAATTCATTAAATTGTGCTATCATAGGTTGAAAAACTGGGAAAATCACCTATTGTCAAGTTGGTAGCTATTGTCCTAGTACTTGCCTCCTTAACACACGAAAGCTTTCTGAATGTTAATCTCAACACATGATAGAACCCACCACCTTCAACCTTCAATAACTCCCACCACATTCAACCTTCGACAACTCTCACCACCTTCAATTCGATGACTCCCACCACATTCAACCTTCGACAACTCTCACTACCTTCAAAATTCAACATCTCTCACCACCTAAAACCTTCGACAACTCTCACCACCTTCAACTAGTGATAGATCCTACCTCATCTTGTGATAACACCTATCAATGTTCAATGTGCAATAGGTGGTGCGGTGAGCATGGATGTTAAACTGTGATGGCCTGTAGGTGTATACAAAGGAAACATAATGATGATCAGAGTTCACCATAGGTGAACATTCCAGCAACTTTGATTGCTGGCAAGATATAGCAATGTAGATGGTCCAAAATTCATGGAAGAAGTATAAGGCACTGGCGAACTCGATCCCTTGCTTCTAACCATCGATTTCTACCTCCAACTGCCAAAAAATATAAATATTTTAGGGTTTTCATGAAAAACGCTTGCCAAGTCGAAATTTATCAATCCGGTAAAAATTCAAAGACCATCACCAGCATGTAGACTAGACTCCCCTTTATCTAACGATGGTAACACGGTTGCCTAATAGTCAATGATGACGAGCAAAAATTCTAGAAGCGTAACTCATTTTCTAAATTTCGAGCCTAAATTCTGGAGAATTGGTGTGAAATAAGGAGATCAGCCACCATGGATTGACTCTACTCATCGAGATATTTGACGCCATATAATCAATTTGATGAATGCAGCCACAAATTGAAAGTTGCAAAAGGATGGCTATAATTAGCCATATCGATTCATGAAAATCCAAGTAGGGATAGCTTTTGACGAAACTGGTATCGTTGAAAAGATCTCAGAAAAATATAAGCAACTATGATGATCGTTCTCTTATATCTATCTGTATGTGAGAGAAATAGCCAATCAAATTCCATAATATCGAATAAATTGAAATTCAAAAATTTGAACGTTTAGAAAATTCAATACAACTAAACGTGAGTTGGAATATAATATAAAGTATGGATAACAAATGAATTTTGAGAAATGGATATGTGTGTTTGTGTGTGTGTGTGTCAAGGGTAGTTTGTCACTTTGGAAAGTAATACAAAAGATATTATAATAAAACAACTTCGATAACTGTGGTGTTATGATAACTAACTTATAAAATCTACAAAATTTGTGAAATTGTAAACTACTTATATCCATCACAAACGTACCAAGTAAGTTTATTGTCGAACTGCAATTCCTCTTGTATTATAAGCTAAGAATATATATTGATCATTTATGTTAAGAATTTCGTTGAATCGCTAATCAGGGATTCAAGTTTCTTTGTAAGTAAAAGCAAGGATGTGAAGTTATGAGATTTATTATTTTCTTATAAAGCACAAATAGTGAAGCTCCATATATCATTCTTTGAATTATTAAACTAAATAATAAAGCTAAAGAGTCTCCTTCTATTATTTTTGAGCATAGATTCAGATTTCTTCTCTAGCAATGGTGGATTTATTTGTTGAATAGTTTCCCGTTCTTCTTTATTATTATCGAATATACCTTTACCTTCGCAAAATTCATGGGAAGAGAAGACGTAAGGGTTATATATTATTCAGGGTGATAAACCTAATTTATAGAAGAAAATCGTGGAAAAAGTTTGAAATTGCGGATTTTCTACAATCACGACAAAGAATGACCTCTTATCTGGAATAAGATTCTAATTTTCTATCTCCGAACTTGAGTTTGAACTCACTTCTATATGATGATAGATTTCTTTATGGATTTATGGTTACCTTGTTGTTATTATCTCGGTAATAAAATTCATGTTATTGATGAATCCCCTTTTTATCATAATTAATGGAATTTTCGAAATAAGATATTACTATGGTCTCCTACATCATACGAATTCCTAGAAAACATGGATTCAAGCTCTCTTCTGCATGATGATAGATTTCTCTATGGATTTTTGGTCTCCTTATTATTTGGACGATAAAACTCCTATTATTGATGTATGTTATTTTCATTATGACTAATTGGATTTTCAAGATAAGATGTTATTATGGTCTCCTATTTCAAACAAATTCCTTGAAAATCTTCTATTCCCAAGCATAGGTTCGGGTTTCGGATTAAGCAAATTGGACTTTTGGTTTCCCCATTCTTATTATTTGGATTAGTGAAACTCCTACTATTGAAATTTCTAGAAGTGAAGCAAGGACTATCCATTATCCAAAGCCAAATACACCTTAGAATCAAAATGGTGAATCTACGAAGTTTTGGATTACCTTATAAAGAGCTAATTACTGTTTAATAGTGGAGCTCGGACTATTATTCTTCGAGTTATCGAGTCGAATAAGGTCTTGGATTACGATTACTGAACATGATCTTAGTTTTCTACTAAGTAGTGGTGAATATCTTTATTGAATGGGTATTTAGTCGTATTTATTATTCCTTGGATGATAAAACTCATGTGACAAAGCGTTTAGACCAATCACTACAATAAAAACACCCTTTAATAGCGTTGAAAAAACGCTATTATAGGCTACTATAGCGTGTTTTGGTACGCTGTATATTAACATGTTGTTATAGGTCAGTGACCTATAATAGCAACATAAAAAACGCTATAAGAGACGCTATGGACAAGGACTTTTCATAGCGGTTTAAAAGTGCTATAAACATGATTTGTAATAGCCTTGAAAAATCGCTATGAAGTAAAACTATAGCGTTTTTATGAATGCTATATAACAATAAGTTGCCATACATACGAAATATACAATAGCGTCCAAAAACGCTATACAAAACAAAATTCAACAGCGTTTTGGGCTGCAATCGTAAATTGTATGCATAAATACAACTACTTTTTATAGCGTTTAGCTGTCTTTTATAGCATTGTTTATTTGCTATGAAAACTGTTTATAGCACTATCATAATGCTGTAGTATATTAAAACTGTGAAAAACCATCTTTCCATAGCACAGTTAAAACGCTATAAGTTTTTATCATTGCTGCTACATACATTCCAGCTTACAATTTACAATTCTACGGATATATTATAAAATTTCAAAAAAACACAATTATCACATTGTGATGTCCGTAATCAAATGGAGACATAAGCCAAACCACAATATATATATATATATCCATAATATTTCGTAAACAAAGTTTCAAACATTAAATATTTGTGATCTCAAAAAAAAACAATAACAACCGTAGCTAACCAAAACGATACATACTAAAAGCAAAGATATACGTCAATACAAAATACATTAATCCAAGCTTTATACCGATTTGAAAGAGAATGAATGCAGCAAAATAATTTTTCCTCCCTTGCAACTTGTAGTAACCCCAGTATCATCATACAACACCTGTCAAAACGAAGCACATAGGTTATTTTTCAACCTAAACATCATCCGCAAGTTATATAATTTTTCATAACAAAAAAAGATAAGGACTGTATATGAGCTGATTGAGCTCATGAACTCAGCCTACTAAATGAACTAGTATATGAGCTGAGAATACTTTAGTCGAAAAAAAGAAAGAAAAATCAAAATCAAAATTTTGATCATGCAAATAGAAGAATAATATGACTCTCCTAACAAGCAATATAAAAACCAGAGTAGAAATATTGTAGGCATAACCAGAGTATAAAATTTGTTCAATATAAAAACAGTGTATACCTGAATGCATCCCCACAAAGCAAGTTGTAATTCCTTACTTAGTTCCTTCCACTGTATCTTCGTCACCTGCTTCAGCGTTGTCTTCGATTTGAGCATCGTTGTTCTCTTCCGTTTGTATGACTCGGTTTTCACTTTCTTGCGAGTTGTCTTCAGTCCGAATTTCACTTACTGCTTTTAGCCATCTTAGAGCAGCCCTCTTCCTTTTAGTTATTGGAAATTATCAAACTGCTCCTGAATTGATTAAGTAGAAGCAAATAGCTATTAATTGTGAGCAAATGAAATACAAATGCATATAGCAAAATAACAAGCAAAACAAGGAACATAAAAACTACAATGCCTATAGCAACAAATGCAGTAAAGATGAACACTAATAGAGCTGAAATCAAAACAAACCGACATAGAGAAGAGAAGTGAATGCAAAATATTTATTTCATTTGTTTTTTAAGGAAAAACTGAAAACTGATCCAAAAATAGAATAATTTTCTGAAACCAGGCCACTGCTATATGAGTTCAAATAAGAGAACATACTATATTATATGTCTTGAATCTAGAAAGCATGATACTGTGTTCATTAACACATGAAAGCTTGATAGTACTACTGCTGTTTAAACAATTTTTCAACCCAATCATTATATAGACAGTAGAGAATATGTACATGCATATGTTTGAAGTCAGGCAGTACAATTTAAAATCAACAAGCACATGCTACTACTGGCATACTACTGTCAATTCTAATTTCTTCATTCAAGTCTTTATATTTACACTTCAGTAAATATGGTTCAACGTAACCATCGCTTATATTTTATTTGTATTTTACCTATATACAGAAGGAAACATGCTGCTCAAGTCACAGAAAAACATATATACCCTTCACAAACATGTACAAGAGATTATTCTTTTGTACACCTTCTATACAAATTATAATGCAGCAGTCCCATTTTATAAAACACAGTAACTAAAAATGTCTCAAGTCATTCAATATTACATAAAGATCAAGATCATGTATTGCAAAACCTAAAGCAGTGTCCGTGGGTTTATTAATTAATGGTAATGTTCCAGTACAAGGACTTCGAAATATACAAGTATAAGCCATGCTCAAGTACCTAAAAAATATCTATAGTTGACATTTACAAAACAAAATGTCTGATAATTAATGTTGTTATATAAATTTCACTGGCCAAACATACTCAATTAAGACATTTTAGCATTCAACTTTGACTCGGCTTCCTTAAGTCATTTTGGATGCATTTTTATTTAATCAAATAACTGATAAAACAGAGCTTCCATATTTTGTGCTTATGAAAAAAAAAGATGCATGATTATATATTTACAAATTAACAAAACAGTCAACATCCAGGTTTTCCTTCTCTTCTCTGTTTACTTTGTGAAATCGGGAAAATAAGTAGGCATACTATAAATACCATTCATATAAATAATATCATGCAGTAAATAATTTTCTGATCAATAATTTTAAGGAAATTACTATAAATACCTCAGTTAAGGAAGCAAGTATATACCCAGTCTAAATTTGGAATCTCAAGTCAAGAAGGAAAAAATATGTCAAAATGAAAAATATGGTTAAAGGATTTGTTGATAATATAATTAAATGTGAACATAATCATACTCATCAAGCTTGCTTAGGGTGATAAGAGTGGTACAAATTGGAACCTCTATCAGAGATTAACACCGTTGTATTTTACTTTATTTTTATCTTTTAAGAGAAAACATGCGGTGAAAATGGCTCAAAAGAAAGAACATTTACGCATATCCATACCTGCAAACATATGTTATGCGAGCAATTAGAATACTTTTTTTTTTTTTTTTAGCAAAGGCTAGCGGGGTTAACAGGGCCCCTACCTTATTTTATTGCCAAGAAAACAATAAAATACAATACTTTCCCAAAGGAAAACAAGCACAAAAATAGAAAATAGAAAAAAACACACGGGGATAAAAAACAGCTGGGAAAAAAAACACAAAACAAGGCAGAACACAACAGATGAAAACACCGAGATAACACCAACTATCTCCAAGCATCCATGTTATTCACCGTAAAATTGGATTGCATCTTCAATGCTTTGTATATTTCATTCTTCAAAACCTTCCATAAC
This sequence comes from Allium fistulosum, assembly GCA_030737815.1. Lineage (NCBI taxonomy): Eukaryota > Viridiplantae > Streptophyta > Magnoliopsida > Asparagales > Amaryllidaceae > Allium > Allium fistulosum. The sequence continues at coordinate 1,131,332,549 of CM060906.1, read as the reverse complement.
ACCTGCTCATCTCTCATCTTCTTTTCAAAACATATCATGTTCCTTTCATACCACACCACTGCCAGATACTTCTTCAATTAGAATACTTAGTTGTTCATAACGATTACTGGGAGGAAGAAACATTGCCAAAATGATGGTCTTATTTAGGAATTCATATTCCTCATTCACCCTTTTGGTTTTTAAAATAATTGCTAAATATGATTTCCATACACTTAAATGTTCTTAATTTTGCATAAGAGTGCCAACTTGTGGAGATAGTTGTGTTTGCAGTCCATGCAAACAGCTAATTTTTTTGAGGAAAGTTTCATTACTAAAAGATAACTTGCAAACAGCTAATTTTGCATAAAAGTTATATCTTCTAATCCAAAAAATAACTTGTAAAAAATTACATCAAATATTTAACATATATTAATTATACAACTGTAATAGATAGAAAAAAGAAGAGACTTTGTATTGACTATCCAATTTTCAAATTACTAACATCAAGCAAAAGTAGGAAAGTAGCCAAAGCTTGATTCAAGAAACAAAAAACATTCAATAAAAAATGGATGCAAATTACAAGCTTAAAAATGAGGAGAAAAGTTGAAAAAGAGACAAAAGAAAAGTTTCTATGTCTTCACTGTCAAAAAGAGTAAGACAGGAAACAAAAAGAGAAAAAACAAAAGGTCCAGATTTCGAATATAATTTCCTATAACAAAAAAGACAATATCTAAGGAAATTGAAAAAAAGCAAAGTCAACAAACAAAAGAAAGAAAAAACTTAGGCTGAAGTGGTATCAGAAGAAAGCACAAAATTTGATCATCACAGGTCTAGAATTAAAGAGGATTCAAATTGAGTTTGGTTCTGGCCTTATTTTGGGCTAGTTTGCATTTTGTACATACCTTTTCGTTTGTGAATAAAAGATATCAAGGACGCTCTTTCAAAGAAAAATTCCTGACAAATATTTGCGCAAGTGGAAAAAATTTGCCATGTAATATACGACTAGGACTACAAAAATAATATTTTGAATTGTTTGATATTTTCAGAGGCCAGAATAATAGAAGTGCAAAAATCAATTTTTGGAAAAGTGGAAAAGCAACCATCAGAACTAGAAAATGAATAAGTCAATTTTCGAAAGTTGTTTATAAAATATGATTGGCCTACTTTCAAGTTGCTGCAACAAAATGAAAGGAATAAAACATAACAAACTTCCATATTGATTGAACTAATGTAAACCATGAATGTTATGGACAAATTTGTTTCCAATGCATGTTTATTCATACTTTCACATGCAACCTGTGGTATCAATGTGGCTATGCAGGGTATTTCTTTATTACTTCATTTTCTATATAGTATACATGCATTTCATATTGCTCCAAACCAGTTTAGTGCGAGGCCAAAAATTCTCAAACTGCTCTTATCACCCTATTAACTTGAACTAAAAATTCTCAAACTTGAACTAAAAATTTGCATGGAATTTCTTGTGCAATTTTCTGATTCAGCAACATAGAAAGCGTGAGGCTGAACAGTTTAATTAACAACAAACACGTATATTTTATATATTTACCCTTGGTGATTAGTCTGATCATGGTTATTGTGTTAAATGAATTAATTTTGTTTTCTTCATTTTAATATGTTTTTTAGTACTAAAACAAAAATTGTTTCAGAGTTCACACGGTGAAACTAGATATAAATTAGCAATGTAAATCTGTTATTGGTAGAAACTCTGTTCAAAGCAGTGAAGAAATACTGGAGGTGAATATTTAAATTATTGAGTGTGTAAGTTGATGAAAGCATAACTTAGGCCCTTGAACGCGTTTTTGTTTGATGTTTAGTTTGACTTGTAGATACAGCAAAGGTTGCATCGAACCAATGGTTAACTTCCGTTTATATTTGAGGTTCGTCTCTGGTTCCAATGAAGTTTGGCTACTTGAAACTAAGGCATACCTCAAGCTTAAAACTTCGGTAGTTGGTAATTCCCAAATATATTCCACTATACTTTTATAAAATAATTATGTTCAAATTTGATGTGTGTGTGTGTGTCTTCCTTTTAGCTTTTAGTGAATATAGGACTTCTTAGCTTTTAGTGAATATAGCTTGAAACTAAGGCATACCTCAAGCTTAAAACTAGGTCATTATGCTCTCAGTTACATCAACTTTCTCAACAACACAGGTATATTCTGATTACTACATATACATTCTACTTCTGAAAATTTTACCTGAAATAATGAAGGTTTAATGCATATTGTAGACTATATAATGATGAAATTGATTGCTTTTTTTTCACTGGTATCCAAAATGCCATAAGTCCCAGGAAAAAATTGTCCAAAACCAAAAGGAATCCCATTCTTATTATAATTAAACAAAAGATAACTGTGAAGGGAATTCAGATACATCATAAGGATATATGCACTCAAAGTTCACATCTAATGAATTTTTCTAATGAACTCATGCTACCGCATTGTACACTTGATTCAGCAACATCTAATGAATCATTTAAAACAACACTAACTTGATACCTTTATTTCATACTAATACAAAGTTATGTTTATTATCACAGGATTTGATGAATCTTTGCTTATCCAGACCTCAAATAAATTTGAGAGAAGCCACAACGAAACCTAACATTGTCAAACTTATCTACTCAGTTAACATGGCAAGTGAAATCAGAACTCAGCTAACATTGTCAAACTTATCTACAAATCAAAGCTTACCGATTTCAAAATAAAATAGAGATCGAAACATACAGAAACTAAAAAAATACCAACATACAAATCAAAGCTTACTGTTTTCAATGCTTCAGCTTCTTCAGCGATGCCTGCTACAGATTCTTCAACGATGCCGGCTACTGCTTCTTCAACGACGCCTGATACAGCTTCTTCAAGGATGCGTGGAGAGTCAGAGCAATAGGCGACAGCTTCAGGCGTGGATAGTTGTGGAGAGTCGTGAGTTGGGGATCGAATTTCTCTGGGCTTTTATGAGATGGAGATTGAATTTGAGGGGGTCGTGGTTAAAGGATGAATTTAGGTTTAGAGCGGGATCTTTTTTTGGGGAGAACGAAATAGCGAAATTTAGGCGGGCAGGAATAAGAAGACCGCGAAGTAATTTTCTTGTCTAATTAACTGCGGCTAAACGCGTTATCAATTAAATAAGAAAAGGGATTAGCATCAAATGACAGTAAGCCAATTTACTGTGCAATCCCTACTTGCTATTAAATCAACATTTTGTTGTAGTGAATGGAATTTCTAGAATATCGATAGACCTTCTGTTTTAGGCAAACTCCCGGAGATGTGAAAGAACATGGATTGCTTATCAACAAACTTCCAAATACCGTCATCGGCATACGAGTACTCATTTCGTATAATTAGGTATTAAATTTTTACAGTTAAGCGAGTACCATTGGAGTTACTCTATAAGTTCCTGGATTCTTTTATTGGAAATAAATTATTGCTCAATGATGAAATTTAAAGCATAGCTTTGTAACGACCCGTAATTTTACCACTTTGAAAATGGGATATTTAATTATTTTAAATATTCAAATTTAGAATTTTCAAACTTAAACAATCAAGTTTTATATGATAAATAAGAATGTCAAACTTATTTATGATATTGAATAAAGATTTTGGATTTCCATTGTAAAATTGAAAAAAGTCGGATTCCAATAAAGTAGAATAAATATTCGAGAAATTTGTTTAAAGGATAAATAATTCCTTTTAAATATATATATAATCGTTATCAAACTCATTTGATAATACTAGTAATTTAATTTATAATGGTTTGATAAATATATAAAACCCGTTCTATAAAAGTTGACAAATTTCGTCGCGTATCGATAAATCGATGTCGTATTTTTATAAATAGATTTGGATATTGTTTTATATTATTTTATAAGTCAAATACGCTTGTTTTAGTTATTTAAATATAATAACAAATCAATTTTGAAGTTTGGTTTACGTAGATAAATAGTTTAACAAAAACGTCAAAATGTGACCGTAAAACGTTCTATCGAAAATCAATGTTTTGTTCAAAATAAGTTGTCGCAACGTCATTGCACCTTGGATAACATGTTTGAAACATATAAATGTACATATTTTAATGCCAATCAAGTTTAATTTTACTAAATAAAATTAGAAAACTTCTAGAAGTCATTAGTAAAAGTAAGTAAGAATTAACAAAAGTAAGAAAAGTAAACATCAAATCACATCAAATCAAAGCCAACATAATTATGATATTCTTTAATTAATCTTTAAGTAATTAAGACATAAAGTAAGAACTGAAAGGATGATGTTAAGTATTGAAAAAGTAGAGTTTTCTTTAGGTTGAAGTAAGGATAGTTTGGTAATTTGGTAAGAGGTTATTTTGGTAAATTTACCACTTCTTTCTTTTTCTATAAATACCCACTTCCTTCTTCACTTTCATTCACACTTCTTCTTCTTCTTTTCTCAAGCTTCTTCATATTCTTCCTCTCTTCTTTAATGGCTTCCAAGCCATAGAAAAAAATTAGAAAGAAATAATTTCAAAATATTCAAAAGAAATCAATGTTCATTTTATTCAAATCAAACTCATCTTTTCTCCATATTTTACCTCTCATTCTCTCAGCCATAATTTCTTCAAAACAGAATCAAAATGAAAAATTCATTTTTTAAAATCATATTTTTTTTAGTGGCTACAACTTTTATGTTGACCACTTTGTCTTATTCTAAACTTAACCATGTCAAAAATCCACTTCTTTTCAGTGCATTCTCTGGCCCGGTTTTTAAGACAGAGAATAGCCCATTTTGTTTTGATCATAACTTGATCATAACTGATTCAAATTAAAATATTCTTTTTTTTCAAATCATATGAAATTTTAGTGACTACAACTTTTATGTTGATCACTTTATCCTGTTTTGAGGTTTGCTATACCTGAAAATCAATTCTTTGAAGTACATTTTCGGGCTTCATTTTTGTTAATCCAACAACACCTCTTCTTCATTCTATCATATCTCCCTGAAAACAACTTGGATTCAAATGAATCTTTATTTTGAATCCAAGAAAAACGAATTTTCAACAACTTTTTAGTTAAAAACTTTTCTAAAATTTGAGATTTAAAGGGCCTAAAATCAGATACAAGATAACCTATTTTTTGGATCAAAATCTTGGGAATTCAAGTTCAAAGCTCTACCGCTTCTTCTCTATACTTTCGGCCAACCTCCATCTCAAGTCTCGGCCAATCTATTGGAAGGGAGAGGGGGTTGTTTTCTAGTGTTTAATGGAGTCGGAAGTAGTTAGTGAAGTGTTGGTTGATTAGAATGTTGGTAGGAAGTTTATCGCTTTGGTTTATGATGAGAAACTCTATTTAACATCTCTATTTATGTATATACATGTTTGATGATGTGTTATGATTGCTATGGATGCTTATATATGCTTTGATCATCAAGTATTGATTGTTTAATATGATTAATAAATTGTTTTACTAAGTCACGTTAATACACGTCGATACGCATAAAGGAAATCACTTTCCTTTTGAAAATGAAATGTTGTACATAGAATGCTTAAACCTTTTGGAAATAGTTTCAAAATGAGTTAGAAATGTTTTATAAATGTTTAAATATGTTTAAAGAAATAAAGAAAGAAAATCAAGATTTCATCTTGTATATTTTAAAATATGTCCAAAACAATTTTCCAGAAAAATTGTGCTTTTGCAGCAAAGTGACCAAAGTTTAAATTTGATATTTTAAATGTTTTAAAAATTTGAAATAAATTCTGAAAATCTTTTAAAATGTTTTAAAAGAGATTTAAGCTGAAAAGATGGATTTCTAAATGATATAAAAGTCGTTTTGAAGAATATAGTTTTTTATATTTGAAACACTTTTCGCAATGCTTTTCGCAGCAGTTTTTAATAACTTTTGAAAGTAGTTTTAAACTTAAAAATTCTTTTCTAAATCTTTTGTGAATGATTTTAAAAGAATAATTAAGTAATTTAAAATGATTTGGAAGTTTGAATAAATGGTCAAAAGGAATTGTTTATAACACTTAAACAATAATCGAAGAATATTGAATATAATAACAAATTGAGTATGCGGAAATGACTAGTACATTTGTCCCGCCTATGAGAGCTAAATGGTAAAACAAGGTGTGTAACTAATGTTAGGAATGGAGAAACCAATGCCCTGAACTTACCTGGCCTTTGCTTTATCTTTTAGACGAGGGGTGGAACAGATCGAAAGGAAAGCCCGGATGCTCTAAAAGATCATATTTAAAGTTTTTCCAAGATAAAAGAAAAGTTCTTCATGATGTAGGATTACTTGCCGCTAGTTCCTGGAGGTGAAATTTACCATAATTAAGGTGGCAGTAGTGCTCTGTTATGAAAATCTTCGATTTGCAAGAATATGATTTGAAGTTAAGAAAGAAATCTTTGATTAAGATTTAATGAATGATTTGGGAATATTGTCCCTAAGTTAAAAGTTATAACTTGAATATAAGAAATCTTTGATTAAGATTTTATAAATGATTTGGGAATGTTTTCCTAAGTAAAATATGAACTGATTTGAAATTATTCCAAGATAAAAAGAAAGGTAAATAAACCAAGTAATTTGATAAATGAGGCTTAATGATTCCATATACTCATTGAAAAGAAAATGGAATAAATTGAAAAGAATATATCTAAGAAAGATATTTGATTAAATGGAAAAATAAATTAATTGATTGATGATTGATAATCGTATAAGAACTTAACATTTTTTAATCGATGATTGGATTCGAAGGAACCAGGGTCGGATTTGGATAATTCCTATCTGAAAACCACATCGAACCAATCGTCGTTCAAAGTAAAACGTGTTTGAAGACAAATGGTTTTGACGATGGGGATCTTCATAATGTAGGGTTGTTTGCCACTAGTCCCTCAAGGTGAAAATTACCATATCATATGGTGGCAGCAGTGCTTTGTTATGAATATCTCTGATGCAAGGACTTCTCGCTACTAATGGAGTAGGAGAGTACCTTCGGTTTGTCCTGTTCCTGGACAACTTGTATGGACGAATGTATGACATTGCATTTCTAAGATCATAACGTTCTCTTTTACAAACGTACATCTACTTGTTGGCGGAGAAGGCAACTTCTCTTAGCTTAACACCCTTCTCTGAGACGTACGAGCTCAGAGGTTGTATATTCGTGAAAGTCAATAGTGTTATCAAAGGAATGGCAATGTGGCATTCAAAGTGAAGAAGATGTGCTATGTGAAAAGGTAATCGTTTTACTCTACACATGTCTAAGTATGTGGTGAATGTATGACTCGGGTACCCGTTAATGGTCGGTAACGACCGGGGTGATGACATATTCGGTACTATCCAACGTGAGGGGTAAGCCGATCTTGTGTTGGTTTAGGCGCCCAGTATCTGGACCCTAGGTGCATCCCTCTAGAGGTGTACTATCGGAAGGTAGTCCCTTACCTTGCCATTTGTATGGAATCCATTCTCCAATAAGTGCCTTCGGATTTGATTGTAGAACCTAGTATCCAGAATTTAATAATGGTAACAATTTCAGCTAAGATTAATAAGTTTATTTGCAAATGTTTCCAAAGATATGTCATTAGAAATAATATCAAATGTTTTAATATATAAAAGTGTTTTAGTTATCATAAGGTAAAAACCGATCCGTGTTTATGTGTGGACATGGTCTTATGAGATACTCTTTCTTTTCCAAGGCTGATATATGACACTGTCATTTATATTTGAGTTTCTCACGCTGGTTTATCAAGCCTGATCCGGGTATTTTCAATACTCGGGTCAGATCCGAGTAGTTTCAGGTTTAGTTGAAGACGGTTGGAGTTTCCAGGGGAGAGCTGGAGATATTCATCTACGTATGGACGTATTCTATTATCTGATGCAGTTGTTTGATGTTTGTTAGCATCTGTAAGGACAGATGTTTATAACTGTCCAAGCTGAATTTAGGTTAGACTCTGATATATGTATCTTTAAAAAATTTCCGCTGTAAAGATATTGTTCGGTATTATGTATATTATTCCATTCGTGTGAGATTCTGTTCTGTCTTTATTTTTTTCACCCCTTAAAGATCCGCTTATTCGTGTAATTTGAGTTGGACATGTGTGGTTTATTGTCAGCTCAAAAGGTACGGAAATTCGGGCCTTTACAAGCTCCCTTAGATTATGATGGTACTCCTCGGAAAAGAAATAATCCATTTCCGCTAAATCAATATAATAGTGAGGTTTTCTTACCAAACATAGGTCGTTGTCCAATAATAAGATTCAAAAGTGTCATTTTTTTGTTTAGTCTGATAAGAGATCTGATCTTTTATTTCGAAAGAAAGATTCGAATCATCCAATATAATAGATTTTTGAATGGAAAACATATTTTATAAAGGTATACACTCCTAGTCTAATGATCAACAAGGTTTGTTAGGAAAGGTGTTACCTCGGTTCTCCCAAAATAGACAAGTTTCCAAGTAAGTAAAGGTTATGTGATACCCAAGGTTTCATCATTAAAGGCATAAATTTATGGGAGTTTGGATTTCTTTATCAAATATGAATATATTTTTAATAATAAGTCCTAATACCCAATCTTAAATCATAGATTAATGGTCTTCTTTGTAATAGACTTCTGCCCTAACTCAAAAATGAAGATGAAATACAATTTCGATCCTCTGCTTCATGTACACCCTTAGGAATAAGTGGCTGTCGATATCAACATACATATAGGTGGATAAATACTGATGGGAATGGATCAAAGAAGTTAAAGATGCTAAGCATCTTCCAACACTATAGTTAGTGAAGCATTATAGAAAAGGATTAGTTAATCTTATATCTAAAAGGAGTAAGTCTGAAAGAAATAGATATGACTATTAATTAGGATTGATCAAAAGATTTTATACAAGAGTATTATGGTAATATAAAGATAACAAAGAAAAGCAATGAGATGAAGACATTAGTTACCCCAATCTAATTATTTAACTTCCACCACTAACGCATGGCCTTTTCGACCGATGAGTGATTGGTTTGGTAAAAACTCTTTCTATACCGACATACATGTCAGACTTGCAAATAGAAGCAATTAACTATTTACTAAATAGGAAGAGGCCGAGGCATTATCTATGAAAATTTTTGGAATTATAGACAACAAAAGCTACAAATAGGACAATCAAGAATACTCCAAAAAGAGCTATTTGGTCAGAAAATTGAGTAAAGGAACCATCTTTGATTTGTGGTCATGTAAACCTAAACAAAAGGAGCCACTAGACATTCCATTTTTCGTCAACATACGAATTTGAAGCGATGTTACTAAACAAAGTAAAGTGTTTGCACCAAAAATGGTCACAAACCCCAAGTGTAATGAAAGCACCAGCGTATGAATACGAATCAACAGTATTCACACACAAATCACAAATCTTAAGTAAGTAGCAAGTAACAATCAAGAAATAATGAACAGTGACACACAATTTATAGTGGTTCGGCTATCTCCGGCCTACGTCCACTTCAAGGTTTTTATGATTTTATTGCTCGATGCTTGAAGATTACAATTTCGTATGTTGTATTACAACTGATTTGCTGAACTAAGTCTGAATCTAAGGAAGCAATGGTGATCTGGAGTAAATCTGGCAGAATCTGGGCGCTCCTTAGCTCTCAAAATTGTCCGACCCCTTTTCTGAATGACCAGGGGCTCTATTTATAGGTGTAGAAGGCTGATATTTCGCCTAAAATGAAGGGAGACCAGTTCTGGTACGTCAGGGGGCCCACATGGCCGAAATCCGGAGATTCGGGCCCACTTTGGGATCGATTCGACCCTTGGTTCGAATCGATCAAGAAATTGTCCAATCAAGCTGAAATTTGGTGTGAACATTCTTCATCATGTGTTGAAGCTTCTGTGAAAATTTCATAGCATTTGGATGTGTAGATCTCAAGTTATGATCGATTCAAGGTTGCATTTCTGGTTGACTAGCCTGGTTCGAATCGATCTAGTTCGAATCGATTCGTTCGAATCGATCCAGCGCGCGCTTCTGGGATGACGTGGAGCGCTTCCTTCGAGTCGATCCCCCTTTTTCTCCTAGCTTTACTGAGTCGTGGCCGGGGTTTTAGCTATGTAGACGTGGTGGATTCGAAGAGAAGGATCTGAAGGTATACTCCTTCGATTCGATAAAATATGCGTTCCTTCGTATCGATCGAGGGACAAGTAGTTCGAATCGATTTCTTGTGCAAGTCCTCGAATCGATGGTTTCGAGTGCCTTCGAATCAATTCGAAGCTATGCGTAGCTCACGGATTCGAACAACCTTTTAATCGATGGATTCGAACCAAGGTTGGGTCTATGGTTTCGAACGTGAGGCTATCTTGTGGATTCGAAGGCGGGAATACTCTAATGGATTCGAACTAAGGGAGGCTTTGGATGAATACGAAGTGGATGGAGTCATTCTTGATGGAGTCGACCATAATGGATACGAACCATATGGAGACGAACACGAGCCTATGTCCTTCACTTGCGTCGATGATATCTTGGGCGTACGAACTCGGATCGACTCGAGATTTGGAATGTTGCTTCATCTGACCTTGCTTGACATGTCTTATCAATTGCAGCCCGATCCGGACTCGGACAAAATTCGTCGATATCCATGGTGAACCTACGATGCACAATCGATGTTCATGACTAATAATCATTAATTTTCAGTTAATCTTTGGGTATCTCGACTTTGCCAAAAGTTGGGATAACATAAAGGTTCCACCATGCCAAGAAATCGCATATGCTTGTGAACCAAACTAAGAACCAACAAGGAAATCCTTGGGTTTAGCCAAATCCATATTGTGATAAGCAACATATTAACAGAAAAACTCTTAGTATCTCAAACCAAGAAAATTTACAAGAAGAATGTTTTAGAGTTCAAAAGGAAAGGAAAGAATCAAAAGTAAAGCAAGCAATCCCCAAAGTCAACATTGAAAAGAATCTTTACGTCTAGAATCCTATTGGTTACTTCTAGACTCCTATTGGTCAAGAAAACTTAATACAAATACAATATCAAGGATATAAATTCCAACAATTTTAGAAAAGAGATAAAGGATTTCATAAGATTCATTCTAACAAATTACCTCCAGATTGAGATGCGATATGTTTTACTTAGCTCCTAACCCAACATGGTTAGTAGATTTGTTAAGTAGAAGCACACCTCATATCCAGACGAGGTTAATTAAGCATTTGGTCCTGCCACTGGGCCTGTCCAATGAACCCATCTAAGGGAGATGGACGAGAAGCCTCCGGTCCCATCGTAAGGCTTGGCCAAAGCAACCATCCAAAGAGTGGTGGTCAATTAAGCCTTTGATCTCGCTCTCGGACCTAGTCAAAGCACCTATCCAAGGGACATGGACGAGAAGCCTTTGATTCCACCGTAAGACCTGGTCGAAGCAACCATCCAAGGAGTGATGATCAATTAAGCCTTTGGTCCCATCATTGGCCTGGTTAAAGCACCCATCTAAGGGAGATGGATGAGAATCCTCGGTCTCGTTGCAAGGCCTGGTCAAAGTAACCATTCAAAGAGTGATGGTCAATTAGGCCTTTGGTCTCATAACTGGGCCTGGCCAAAGCACCTATCATGGGAGATGGGTGAGAAGCCTTCGATCCTACCACAAGGCCAGGCCAAAGCAACCATCCAAAGAATGATGATCAATTAAGCCTTCATTCCGCAATTGGGCCTGGCTAAAGCACCCATCTAAGGGAGATGGACGAGAAGCCTTTGGTTCCCCCGCAAGGCCTGATCGAACCAAGCATCTAAAGAGTGGTGGTCAACTAAGCCTTTGGTCCCACCGCTAGGCCTGGCTAGAGCATCCATCCAAGGAAGATGGTCAATAGAAATTATAATGATCAAATGAGAAAGAAACCATCGAAAGAAGGATAATCGATTGAACTTCTGATTCATAAACAACCAAACTCAAATCATGCAAGGATGAGGAGTACTCCATCAAGACTAGGAGAAAAACCCACTTTGCAGTAAGGCCAATTTAATATGATAAAAACTACTTTCAAAAAAGGTTTCAAGTGAATTTCCTTTCTTTTAAAAATCTTTTGTTGGAAAAGTCACATTTTAATAGATTTATATTCGATCTTTGTACTGAATAATTTCCAAATGAAATTATGAAAGCCTTTTATATTTCAAATATTCTCTGAGCAATTTATGGAAAATCTTTACCAAAAAGGAATATTTCCAATGAAAACTTTCATTGCAAATAGGAATATTTTCAAAATATTATAAAACCTATGTGTTTTGTAAAATGTTTCCAATATAACAATTTACAGACAAAGTGATGGTTTTTAAGAACAAAATTTATCGTAAGTCAAGGAGCACAAATGATTAATGATGAGAAATACGAAAATAAAGAATGACAACTTGGGAAGAGAAGGAATAAAGCAAGAGCAGAAGTTTATTTAAGCTAAAGCATAAAGAAAACGTCCTAACGAGGGGAGGTAAGTGTTATATCCAAAATTTCCAAAGATGGATATGGTATGAAACTATCGAAAGTTGACAATATGGAGTTATCGTACTTTGAAGCTACCGCATTTTGAAGGCTGTCACACATAAAAGCTATCACACTTCGGCAAGAAGAAGCTATCGAATGTTGAGAATAAGCCATCGCAAATCAGTTGTATAAGCCATTGCAAGTTAAGTTATGAGGTATCACATGTTGGTAATATAAACATCATCACAAGTCAAGAAAAAAGAAGTCATCAAAAGATGAACTATCGTAGGTTGAGAATAGAGAAGCTATCGCAGGTCGAAAGAAATAAGCATCGTAGTCGAAAGAAATAAGCTATCGCAGGATGAAGGAAATAGCTATCATAGGATGAAATAATAAGCTATCACATGTGGAAGATAAGAGGCTATGGTATGTTAAGTCATCGGGATTTCACATGTTGAGAAGCATAAAGCCATCGCATGTTGGCTAATCGAGCTATCGAGGGATGATATCTTCCAGGGCTATCGCATGATGACTAATCAACCCATCGAATGATGATATTTTCCAAAGCTATCGCATGTTGAGGAATTAATATATTTTGTGCCTAAAAGAGAAGTTATCGTCAATATAGAAAAGCAATCAGAAATAAACACTATTAAATTGAAAAGGAATATTAAATAAAAGGAGAGCCTAAAAACACCACAATAAGGCATATTTATTGGAATATAATGGTGTTTCTACCTCAAGCAAATCAATTCAAAGATATACAAAAAAGAAGATGTGGACAACATTCAACATCAAGGGATAACAACAAGTAATGCGAAAAGGTAGTATATTGATGTAAAGGAAATTCAATGAAATAAAAGCTTCAAAGCACTTCTATACACACATACCACCTTTGTCGATACCATAACCAAGATAGTAATTTGCGTGAACTTTATAGTCTTGAGATGATGACAAATGGCACCATCAAGACCATCCATCTTGCCAAATTACCGATCCATGTCAACTTTAATAGACCAATCCAAGCAAGTCATGCCACTCTCCAACCGCTATAAATGGAGACCCACCCCTGCATGAAGAGGCTCATCTTTTCTTTCTCTTTCTTAGCACAAATCATTATTTAGGACTTGACATATCTAAGCTCTCTTAGGAGCTTAAGACCTTCTATAGTGGTTGACAAAGAAGAAGATGACTTGAACTTTTGAACATAAGGACCTTTACAAATAGTAAATTGCATATTGACTTCATTCTTGATTTCTTGGAATAGAACAAAAGAGATTACTTGTATTTTTTTCATAATGACCATTAAACAATGAATATTTTATATGTACTCAAATCTCATACCATTTGCATATGATAGAAAGATGATTTGAACCCTGGACATTTTTGACATATATTTTCTGATTATGGGCGCATTTGGAATTTTATTTGAATTATATCTCATTTGAAATACTTTGACATTGGACCAAAAATTAGTTTAACATAAGTCAAAAGAACTATGAAAAAAACATTACCGAATGTCACATACCATTTAGTACTAGTTATCCAGTTATCCAAAATCCTGACTATATAGAAATAAATCTAATATAATCATATATTCCACACGATGAGTCATAGGCGTAATCGTAAAAGTATCACAGAAAGTCTCATACCGTTCGGTGTTACTAATCTAATTACTCAAAACTCTCACTATACAAAACTTCAACCATTCAACCAATTGTGGATTAGAAAGATATTTTTATTTAAAATTATCATTTTCAAAAAAATTGTATTACTTCTCAAATATCAATATAAAATTCCCAAGAGAATTTAAATTATAAAAGTCCATTCTATCCAAAATATTTACTAAATTTCAAACTTCAATAATTCAAAACCTATTTCAATTACAAAGAAACTATTTTTTTACCCTCATTTGATTTCAAAATCACCAAACCATATCAAACCCATCTTTAACACTTTAAAAAATTGATAAAAGAAGTTTGTAATCCAAGAATTCCTTTATTACTCGAATTCAAATTATATTATTCTTTCCAAAAATGAATTTAACTAAAGATATTTCACATTATCTAATATTAAATTTCAAAATCAATATTTACAATCCTACTTACTTCCAAATGCTTTTAAACCATTGTTGAAAAATAATTTAATACGCTAAATTTTTATTTTCCTTATTTAAAATAATATTAGAATGGATTCTTCTCCAAATACTATTCAACCCTCGTCTATTCCGCTCCTCATTTTTATGGGCAAAAATTATGATTTTTGTAGCATAAAAATGAAGACATTTTTTAGCTCTTAAGATTTATGTGATATTATAGAAGAAGGATTAACTACTCCTGCAGACACTTTAACTCTTAATCGAGCTAAAAAAAAGAGTTGAAGGAAAAAAAATCAAAAGCATTATTTGTTCTACAACAGACGATGGCTGACACTATTTTTCTAAGAATAATGGGAGCCACGAATGCTAAATAGGCATGAAGCACATTATAGGAGGAGTTTTAAGGAAGTGTGAAGGTACGTGCCATTAAACTTCAAACTTTAAAGCATGAATTTGAATTAATAAAAATTAAGGAGTCTAAGACTGTAAAGGATTATTATTCTAAGACAAAGAAATAGTTTGTTAAATGAGAGCCTATGGGGATTACATTCTCGACAAGATAATTGTTGAGAAATTTTAAATTTCTATAGCTCGTAACTATGATGAAATTATCACAATGATTCACCAAACTAAAGATATATGTACTTTATCAGTAACTGAATTAGTAGGCACTCTTGAAGCATTTGTGTAACAACCCATAATTTTAGCAACTGAATATTTAAATATTTAGTTAACGAAACACCCATTATGCTCGATTTTTCAGAGACATATGAATTGGGTCTCGAGAAACCCATAGTTGAGACCGCTTTTTCGACGAGATAAAAATGAGTATAAACTTGACTATGTCTAGGATCGATGAATTTTTGGAGTGAATAGTGATTTCGAGTAATTAAATGATTTGGGCTAGGCCTATTAGTTAGCCTATAAGTTAATTGCATCTTCGTATTTCACTCAATCCTTTCATTCCACGTTACTTTTTTTCCCTCTTCTTCTAATATTTCCCTAATCCTCTCATAATCCACTTTCTTTAATTAATTAATCCAAGCCAAAATAATATTCCTAAATTCATGAAAAAAATTCATGATTCTTCTCGTCCGATTCCTTTCAAAACCCATGAACGAATTTGCCTGAATCAAAGTGCGGATGGAGATCTCAAATTTCAAGTATGCTTGGATTTGGGTTTTGGTGATTTTGGGCATGGTTTGAAGAAGGTGGGATGATTCTCTTAACTTATTTACTTGCTATACTTCATATATTTGTTTATTGATGATTATGGAGTTATCCAAAATGATATAGAGAATGTTTGGGTTGATTTTGGCTTATGGTCATCTTATAAACATGATTACATTAGCTAATTATTTGTTTGGACCCTTAATTAACATGTTTGGAAAAGTTAGTAAGCCTTATAATGGATTTTGGTTTTATTTGGATGATTAGGTGTGATGTTTGGTTTGATTAATGATTAATTAAGTAATGTAATGATGTGCATGTTATTAAAGAGCATTAATTAAACCATATGGATAGATTTTAGAAAAGTTAGTAAGTTAGTTAAGCAAGTGAGGAGCTCTACACTTATTATTAAAGTGATTAGAGGCTTAACAAAGCTTAACTAGTACTTATAAATATTATTTAAGTAAAAACATAATGTAACAGTCTGCCCTTCTTACACCTAAAGACGACACTTAATACATCCATGGAATTCATGTGCTGATCATTTAAGTGTCCGAAAGACAGGTCGTTAGAGGTGAAAGAAGAAGATAGAAGATAGAAGATACAAGATACAAGAAACTAAACCATCACAGAATCTCACAACACAACAGAATAACATATATTAATCAACATAATTCTTTACAAAGTCATTTCCAAAATGACACATCAGAGTCATACTAATACAAATTATACCCTATGACAGTTATAACAGCTTGTCCCTACCTAACCGATACATATAATACAACGGAAAAGAAGAAAATAACTAACTATCGATGAAGCCTCCTGCTCCAAGCTCCTCCAAAATGCATCCGTAGGAAACCTGAACTACTTAGCTGCCCAATAAAATTTGAGCACCCAAGAGTTTTAGAGAAAGAAAATAAAACTCTAGGCCAGACATGGGTCTGGTGTGAGTAAACTCAAAAAACTGAATTATTATGTTTAAAAAAAACTTATTTAAAATCAAAGGTATCTATAAGACCATGTTGCACATAAACACAGATAGGTTTTACCTTACGATAACCAAAACATTTTTTATAGAAAATCCAGTGATATTATAATAGTGTCTAGAATACAGATACTTATTAATCATAACCGAAATTGGTACATTAATTGAATTCCAACATTCTAGGTTTTACAATCAAAACCGTAAAGGCATGTATTGGAGATTAGATTCCATACTATGACAAGGTAAGGAACTACCTTCCAACAGTACATCTCTAGATAAAATGCATCGGGGTCTGACAAGAACATGTTGTACCTCTTCCACATAGGACTAGCCTACCACTTGACTAGTAGTATCGAACTTGATCACCCCTCCATTTTGGGCCCTGAAGCATACATTAGTAGATAGTAACCGATCTAGATTTGGAATGACCATACCCTAATGGGAGCGACCCATATGGCCCTGCTGCATGTTCGATATTTTTCATTTCTCGGTTGATAAGGCTTAAGGCTACATTTTATCTTTATTTAGCACTTCCCATTGGGAATGCTACACTGTCCTCCGGGCATCAATGCAATACTAGCATTCATCCATACAAGTTCGTTCTGGGACTGAACGAAACCGAAGGCACTACCTCCAGTACACCCATTTTGGAATCACCCTCAGGGTCAGAAGTAAATAGCCCCTGAACTTCAAAACTTCGTCTTCGATTCCATACTCTTCAAGATGACTTCAAGTCGAAACGCTTGAGTTAGATCGAAGTGGTTTTTGGATAACATGTCTGATCCTGGTCTCTTCGAAACAACTTTCGATGATTTCCGGTAAACTCAACCCCGGTTCTTAAGGAAATAAACAGATAAAGATAAGAGTGGAGATCACCCCCTAACTTTTAGTGGATGGATTTCCTTATCATTTATCCTAGAAGAATGAAACGAATTTATACGTATAGTATACCACCACCGATGGTAACTGCACCATATAATTTCCGTGTTTATCCTATATATTTCCAAAGATATGTTTTGGTCCAGGTTTGATAGTCGGTTATCTAACTATAAAATAAACAATCATTCAAACATTGATTTAATTCCATATGGAATCCACTAAGCCTTATTTAGTTAATCTTTAATTAATTAAAATCATTTTATAAACATTCAATCAAAAGATCTTTACAAAATACTATTCCCAAACCCCTTATACCCTTTTTATACATGGAAAAACATTTATATACTTATCCCAATGGTATAAGTATATTATCAAAACATTTGGACAATTCCTCCTTTCAAAATTTTTTCTGAAAACATTACTTGCTATAAGCCAATCCAGTTATCCTTTATAAAAGTTCACTTTTAAAAGCTCCCCTCACATTTAAATACCTTTATAAATTTCCAAAATCAATTTATAAAACACTTTTATAAGTCTACAAGTCAATTTACAAAACCTCTTTACAAACCTCTAAAATCATTTATAAAACATTTCCCCATTTAAATTTCCTTTGATAAATCTTCTTTAAGAAAAATCCTTTACATAATTTATTTTGCAACTCATCCTTTTAAATCACTTTAAATAAAGCTTTTTACTTAGTAAAACCCATTTTTATAAACAAGTTATTATTTATAAATACCTTTATAAAATAAAATTATAACTTGAAAAATCATTTATAAACCTTAAACCCCAAAATAGATTAAAGAAATAAAGTTAATTCAAAATTAAACTTTATAAATTCAAAGCGAGGCTTAGTAAACCCAATGATACTAATTTAAGTTACAATTTAATTTCGATTTCACTTCCAAGTCATCCAACAATTTATTTACATAAGTTAACATATATGTAAATACACAACATATCGAAATCAGGAATAACATGTCAATATAAACTAACTGGCATATGCATGTCCAAACAACATAATAGCAGGATGGTGATTTGTCATGCTAAATAAGTGTCCAACAACTTACTACTTATAGGGAATTTATTCTGTCATTTGGTGTTCAAACAATCAAAAAAATTACATTATAGCAGAATGGGAATTTATTCTACTATCAGATGTCCAAACAATCAACTTATAGAAGAACGGGGATTTATTCTGCTAACACATGTCTACACAAACAAACATTTACATAACTCATTCACAATTGTTTGTTCACCTAATGGTATCGACATTTGAATCCCTTGTGTTCAAAATCATCCTTGAAAAAGAACCACCTATAAAACAATTTGATTCTCGAAAACAAAGGATTTGAAACTTAAACTCCCTTTTAAAGTGATTAATTACAAGTTAAACTCTTTATAAAATCATAATTAATCGTTATTAAATTTGAACTTAATTTAATTATAAATTAATAAATAATTAAACCTTTAATAAATATTTTATTTATAAATTAAACCCTTAATTAATCCTTTATTAATTATTAAATAATTATTTAAACCTTTATTAATAATTAACTATTAGTTAATCTCAATTAATTAATTAATTAATCTTTTAGTTAAAACTTAAATAATAAATTAAACCTTTAATAAATAATTATTTTATATTAAAACCTTAATTAATTTATAATTAAAAATAGTTAAACACTTGATTAATAATCAACTAATAATTAACCCTATATTTAAATAACAATTAATTAAAAATAAATCATATACTTAACTCGTAATTACATAAAATTTATCTAGCTTAATTAATAATTAATTTAAAATTAATCTCACTTTAACATATGATAATAAAGAATTAATCTCCACTTAATTATAATTATTAAACCTTGCTTAATACTTAACTAACCATTAATTATTTAAAAAATTAATTAATCAAAAATCAATTCTTAAATTCTTAATTAAATTTTTAAAACATCATTATTGGGTTTATGAAACATTTACAAAACTTTCAAAAGGAGGAAAAAGCTCAAACTTTCAAAAATTGGATTTTTATTGAAACTGCATCCATAGCGACTATCGCTATGGATGCCATTTCTTGGAATTGTTTCCTTACTTCCTTCTTTGATAACCTATCACTTGAAAGCTTTCTTTTTGGAAACACAAAGTAAGTGTTTTTGAAACTAAACAAAGTTTCTAACTTTAACAAAATGGTTTTTGATCTTTAATACCAAAGCTCGTATTTTCACATCAGGATTCTTCGTCGATAAACCAATCAAAGTGCTACCTTTTCTTAGTAACTAACGCATAATCATGTCATAAAAATGTACATATGAAACAAACTAAAACATAAGCAAGATCACAACATATAACCAAAGTTTACAACTTTCCAACAACACCATATTTAACTTCAATCTCAAGTCTAATTTTTCAACTCATAACAACAAGCTATAAGCATATTCAACCATAATATATCTAACTAATTCAAGCCATAAATCATACACAATTCATATAACACATAGAACCTAAAACTTGAATTTTAAAAAAGCTAAAGTTTACTCACCAAATATTTTAGAAACTTTTTAGAACTTGTAAAGCTTGGAAAACCACACAAAAATCACTCGGAAATGGGTCATTTTCCCCTCGATGTTTGGTCATGTTACTCTCAGAATTTGGACAAGTAGTAAAAAGAAACATTTTAGAAAATTATTTTCTCTACAATTTTAAAAAAATAATCACTCAATTTGGATCGTTTTGAGGGAGATATGGTCAAAAGAAGAAGAGGTATTTTTGGCCTTGATCATATGGTTCCAAAAATGAGTCAGAAAGAAATGAAATTTTGTCGCAAAAGTATTAGAAATTTGAAAAAGTGGTGTAAATAAAAGTTGTAGCCACTAGAATTCTATACAGTTTGAAAAAAATAAAACCTTGATTTGGAGTATTGTAGTGGAAGTAATGGCCGAATGAAGTGGGAGGAAAATAGAAAAAATTTTAAAATGAAAGGATGAGATCAAACAAGTTTGAAATCATTTTAAAAGTTTAAACTTGGATTTTTTAAATTTTAAATTATGAATGGAAGCCATTAAAGAATTCTCAAGCTTTAGGAAAATTTTCCAAGTGAAAAGAGAATAAGAAAAAATGAATAAAAATTATGAAAATGAGTATTTATACTAAGACACACATTAAATTACCAATTTACCCTTTTATCCTCTACCCTCCGCACATGCATTCCACGTCACACCCTCTCATCCACCTCACCCATTTCAGCCTCCATCTAGTCACTCTCCCATCAAATCAAAACCAACATGCATAAGTACTCTGATGCACTTATGTCTTCTAGTGATGTGACCTTCTTTTTTTTAACTTAATATATTAAGGTATAAATGCATACATACACATACACTAATACACATATATATACATCTACTAACATATCTACAAGTGTGAATACTTATGCTAAAGAGTTCATAATGTTTTCGATAACTTTTAGCCGATGAAAAGTCAAAAATTCAGAAATCAGTTTCCGGTCACATTTTCGATTTTTCTTTGAACTAAATGTTTTTGTAAACCAAATTTGAAAACTATTTCACCATCATTATTTATTATTAAAAAGATTTTTATTTCATTATAAAACCTATTATTTGAATATTTAAAATTAATTAAATATTCATAAATCAAAGTAGTGAAATTCTGGGTTGTTGCATTCTTTCCCTCTTAAAAGAATTTCATCCCTAAAATTACACATCAACCCTTCCCAGAAAATACTTAACATTATACATCAGTTCGTATGATGTACATAGATCATTCGTATACAAAAATATGATTCGGTCACTACTTGAATACATAACTTAACTTTCGAACTAGCACCGCTCACCCGGTTTTCTAGTCCGGACTCCGAATAGGCTTTTTGATTTGGAATCTCTGTTCTCCTTACATAGTTGTAACTATGATAGAAAACATTTGTCTCTTATCAAAAATCCTCATCAAGTGTTAGCCGTAAAAAATTGAGTAATAGATCCTTATTTGGAATGGTGTGAAACACCTCAAAGCCATGTATTCGAATCTTAGATCAAAATATATGGAAACGAGAGATGATCTACATTTTACCTACGCAATTATTTAATTAGTTATCACTAATACCAACTCTATTCCCACTAAATTATTTATGAAAACATTTCATAAAACTAAATTTAGGTTCACTTGTATACTACTCCACTACATCCTAAGATTATATACCCCTATTTGATTCAACCATTCCATTTTGCATTTATTTCCCTAAGAAAACTCAAGATCTAAATACCCGGTCTTATTTCAAAAACATTTTTTTTGAATTGAAACAATATATTTTAATCATAGAAAATATATATATATCCCAAGTAACTCCAAAAATATGCTAAGGAACTGGGTACTACCAAACAGTACCATACACTCCCTTACCAAGGAAGATAATACTCAAGAGAAGTGTTTACCATCTGAACACACCTCTTCCTCACTTTTAAGTTATTTTTGAGCCACTCGAACTAGTTAACTTAAAAATATTTCTTTTATTTCAAAATTCCATTTTTGAAACAATGCTTTATATATTTTCAACAAAACATTTATCACTAACTTGCTTTAGGCTCATTTGGCTTTGAACTTGTTTCGATTGTACAATGATAAAGAGAATAATTTACTAGGTATCCCCAACATTTTTCCTAGGCAAACATCTGATCATCACTTAGAAGATTATTAAGATCATCACAAAATAATCAAGACTCATTCCTCTGAACCAATCCAAAGAAAATACTTCTTACATAACATTTTCATACCCAAAATTTCCTTAACCCAATTTTTTTTTCAATAATACTATTATTATTTTTCAAAACCTTGAAACATTTTCCAAAAGTCCTAGGATTTAAGTTCTCAAGTTTCAACTTAAATTCTTTTTAATTAAAAAACACCTTCTTATAAATTCATTTTATAAATTAACTTTGATAAAATCATCTTCCAAATATTTATTGCAAAAAAATTCTAACTTTAATAAACATCCTTTAAATTTAACCCCATATTATCAATCGAACGCCTTATAGTCAAATTGTGTAACTTAATTCACAAGGTGTTCGTTTTAATATTTTCCCTATTTCTATTTACACACCTAAAATCTTAAAAAGAAACACTACCTATACACACTAATAATAGTCAATGCTCAACTGGACAAGCATGACTAACAAAATCCTAATTGATAATAATAGAATATTATTAACTCTTAATAAACAACACCTCAACTAACTATACCATACATACTATTTTGAAAATCATTCTTTATATATAGAATATATTCTAGCTAAAATTATTTCATTTACCCAATTTCAAAACAATATGTCAATTTGCCTTGTTAAGTGTTTAGAAATCCCTATTGACAACATTGATCAAGCACGCCGACCAGAACTCATAAGCCACTCAACAGATCAAACAACACAATATAAAATATTTTATATCACTAACAAGTACGCGTTCTTATATATATACACTCAAACTCATCAAAAAGCATAATATTACCTTATCTCTTAATGAGTTACCCCACCAAAGCCAAGGTTCTCGCTTAACCTTGTGTTTAGATACCAAATGTAACGATCTAGGCTTTTCAACCATCAACAGTGACGACCGGTAGGCTTTTCAACCATCTCAGCACCACCGTGGCATTACACTGGTACCTCGAATCTGCTTTTACGGCTAGCCTCATGACTGAAAGCACCTAGCAAACCAACCCATAAAGGCCTTATACTACTATCTCTCCTGGACGTGTAGAGGTAAGAGTCTCTTGCTTGCCACCAAATAGAAAGTTAGAACCCCCTATCACATTAACCCAACCAATGGAAACAGATCTGACCACGGTCTCTTCGAAACAAATTTCGATAATTTCCGGTAAATTTAATCCCAGTTCTTTAGGAAATAAATAGACAAAGATAAGAGCAGAGATCACCTCCTAACCGTTAGTGGATGGATTTCCATATCATTTATCCTAGAAGAATGAAACGAATTTATATATACAGTATAGCACCACCGACAGTAACTGTAATATATAATTTATGTGTTTCATCTAGATATTTCCAAAGTCGTTTTGGTCCAAGTTTGATAGTCCATTATTTAACTATCAAATAAATAATCATTCAAACATTGATTTAATTCCATATGAAATCCACTAAGCCTTATTCAATTAATCGTTTAATTAATTAAAATCACTTTATAAACATTTGATCAGAAGATCTTTACAAAACACTATTCCCAAACTCCTTACATCCCTTTTATACTTGGAAAAACATTTATATACATATCTCAATGGTATAAATATATTGTCAAAATATTTGGAAAATTCCTCCTTTCAAATTTCTTTTTGAAAACATTAGTTGCTATAAGCCGATCCACTTATACTTTATAAAAGTTCCCTTTTAAAAGCTCCCTTCACATTTAAATATCTTTATAAATTTCCAAAATCAATTTATAAAACACTTTTATAAGTCTACAAGTCAATTTACAAAACCTCTCTACAAACCTCTAAAATCATTTATAATACATTTCCCCTCTTAAATTTCCTTCAATAAATCTTCTTTAAGAAAAATCCTTTAAAAAATATCTTTTTTGCAACTCATCCTTTTAAATCACTTTAAATAATCCTTTTTACTTAGTAAAACCCATTTTTTTCATCTTTTTCTGTCCCCATGGTTTCTTCTCCCCCCATACCTTTTTCTGTCCCCTTCACATCCCCTACTCTTATCGACCATACCCACATCACTTCCTCTGCTCATGTTCACTGTATCGTTTCTAGCCCTGTCATTCCTCCTACCACCATAGATGCCCAGAGTGCCCCCTATCCACCTTCTCTATCCATACCCCCTATTGACCCAGCACCTATCGCTGTTACATCGTTGCCGCCTTTGCTAGAGCCGCCAGACTCTACGACAACTATACCATGTTCGTTATCCTTGCCTACATCTAGTAATATAACTCTACCATCCATAGCTTCTTTTCCGCACATCGACACACGGCCTACTCCTTCCCCAACTCCATGGGTCTCCCTTTTCAAAACCAAACCTAGGAATGCGGGCTGGTACACTCCAAAGTTTTTCAACTTGACATATAAGGGAAAGGCTCTGAAGATGCCATCGAAAGTCCATGAGGCTAGAACGACATCGTGGCACAAACATTTGGTCAGTTTCTTCCTCGATGAATGTCTGCCGTACAATGTGGTTCTATACCATTTGAAGAGAATTTGGCGCCTCAAAGGTTCTTACCAGGTTAAATCTAATCGCTCAAGTTTTTATTTTGAATTTTCTGATGATTCTGATAGACAGTGTATACTTGAGAGTGATCCTATTTTCATACGTGGAAAAATGTTTATTATATCCTCTTGGAAACCCACTTTCAGACATGCGCAGTTGAGTATTAAATCGGTTCCAATTTGGGTCCACTTTCACAAAATCCCGACTATTGCTTGGACTCTATTGGGTATAAATTGGCTGGCATGTCATCTGGGTAATTTGGTATGTTATAATGAAGCAACATAGAAGATGCAACATTTTGAATATGCCAAATGCCTTATCGAAATTACACCTGATAAGGAACTTCCTGATGTAATTAAATGTGGGGATGGTGATGATGTTGTGTATGTCGAAGTATATTACGACTGGCGACCAAAAATATGTGTGCACTGTCGATGTTTTGGACACGACATATCAACATGCATTGACATGAAACAACTCCTATCCAATGCAACTGTGGATCAGGAACAAGCTGGACATGGTAATAACAACTCTGCTTCTCAGCATATGCGGTGTGCTGTAGGGAAAGATGATACACACGGTAATCCCCACAAAAAAGATGAGAAGGATATGTGGCAAAACAGAACACACAAACAATGGATAAGGAAAAAAAACAACAGAAACTACTTCTGAGCACCAGATACAGAAAACACAAGTAAACAAAACGATGGATATTACTGAGATACATGCACAGTTGAATGCTCAAGACAAACAAGATAAAACTGTTCTATCCTTATACCCAACAAATACCTCGCTATCTGTCACACTATCCACTGTCATACATCTTGTTCCCACCGGCCAATCGAATGAACATGTTCAACCTTACACAAATATCCATATATCAAATTGTTTTGACTTACTCAATGATATTAGCACCATACCTGACACATCAATATCTACCCTCCCCATTGCTTCTCCACCCACCCACCTTCCTACCTTCACCAATCCTACACACTCTACTACCACTCCTCCTATACATGTAACTACTGATGAACAACTAGCTGATGAATCACATGCTCTTCCATACGAACACATCCACTTATCCCCTGACATTAACCAGAAGCTCGTCGAACACAACATCATTCAGCACGATACTTTTCATGATCAAAATACTGGACTCAAGCTTCTTTTTCAACAGGATTCCCCTGACACTGCCATTAAAAATTTTCAACTCAACAGCCAGCCAACCACATCCAAATCACCCTTTGCCAATTCATCTCCATATATAACACAGATAAAGAAAAAGAAAAACAAGAAAAATTATAAAAACAAGGTAACCAAAGACATCGATGAAGTCGAGGATAATGACGATGGGCATACATACCAAATTGAAGATATACAGAATAACAACATGAGTTCGGATGATAATGAAATACAAACTAAACAGACAAATCTCATAGGGCAGAGGAAATCAGGTAGGAAGAAGAAACGCAGCGTCTCAAATGCTTGACAACATAGGTGCATGGAATTTAAGGGGAGCACACCTTCCTTTAAAGCAACAGGAAGTAACAGAACTGATCAAAACAACAATCTGCATATGATTGGAATTTTGGAAACAAAACTCAACGAGGCTCAAACTCTGAAAATGTGTAATTATATCAACCCACAATGGAAATTCACTCACAATTTATACCATGCTGAATATGGCCGTGGGTGGTATTATGGAACCCTCTTACATACAACACCGTCACCATTTCAGCTTCTGATCAATATATCCACCTTCTAGTTACCCACATACCAACCTCCACCTGTTTCAATATCACTTTTATATATGCTTCATGTAGCAAAAATACCATAACTCGTTTGTACAACTTCATTCAATCCCAGATAAATATCAATTACCCATGGATTCTCATTGGCGATTTCAACTGCATGTACGCATCGTCTCAGAAATATGGAGGAAATCCCCTTTCCATTCACGACATTAGGCCGTTTTCCCAAACTATGCAGCTCGCGGCTCTGCACAAGATTCCTTCTATCGGCCCTATGTATACATGGAATAACCGTCGTAGTCGCAGACGTACTTTTTGCACTTTAGACCATTCTCTCTTCAATATCCAAGCCCTTTTTACCTAGCCTAACCTCATATCCACTATTCTCCACCCAGGAATCTCAGACCATAGCCCTCTTATTCTTTCACGGGGATCGAAAACAATGAAATACCATGCCTCGTTTAAATTTTTTAACTTTTTGACTAAACATGCACAATTCTATGATATTTTTTTGCAGGGATGGAACACTCGTACATATGGCAACCCTATGTATATTCTACAGTCAAAGCTTAAGAATGTGAAACAATGTTTGAAATTACGAGCTAAATCCACTTTTGGCAAAGGAACATCCAAATCTGATCAGCTGCGCATCGAACTCAATAAGGCAACAGGAAATGCTAGCCTCCCCTGGAAATTTTGAACTATATGGAAAAGAGGAGTACATAAATAATCAACTTCGGCAAGCACTTAATTATGAACTTGAGATGAATAAAGAAAAGTTTGGTAAAGACAATTTTTTCCATGGTGACAAAAACTCCTCCTTTTCCATCAAGCTCTCAGCATCAAAAGATCAACACAAAAATTCACATCTATTGTAGACATGGACGGAAAGCTACAAACTGACAATATACTTATTGACGAGGCTTTCATAAATTACTTATATGCTTGTTTTACTGAAACTGACAAAAGTCTAAACCTTGCAGACATTACAAATATCAAAATTCCGAAGATAACCGAGGATGATGCTATTTGCCTTATCAAATCGGTTACATATGATGACATCAAGATGGCCTTATTCGATCTCAATCCTAGTAGTGTGGGCGGACCTGATGGTTTCAATACAAATTTTTTATAACTATGTGGTCTACCATCGATGTCATTTTCGTCAAGGCAATACAATACTTCTTCTCCACAAATATTTTGCTCGAGGGTATCAATGCCACAAATATTGCTTTAATTCCAAAAATCGATTCGCCCCTTTCTGTCACACATTTCAGGCCGATATCGTGTTGTAATGTGATATACAGATGCATCACAAAAATCCTTGCAAACAGATTGAAGCCGATTTTGAATAAAATTATATCACCAAACCAAACCGCTTTTCTTCACAATAGAAATATTACCGACAATATACTGCTCACGCACGAATTACTTAGAGGATACAACCAGAAGAATATATCCCCGAGATGCATGATGAAGCTCGATATACAGAAGGCATTCGACTCTATTGAATGGATTTCTATTGTTGCTATAATGTCTAGAATGGGATTCCTGGAATCGTACATCGCTTGGATTTACACTTGCATATCCTCCGCCTCGTACACTGTTAAGATCAATGGCCATTCGGCTGGGTATTTCAGATCATCTAGGGGGATTCGTCAGGGGGACCCGATCTCCCCGTATTTATTTATCATGGTGATGGAGCTACTTAATTCTATCTTCACTAACCATGCATTAAATAAGGCTATAAAGACACACCCAAAGTGTAAGAATCCTCTAATAACCTCCCTCATGTTCGCCGACGATATTGTCATTTTTTCTAAGCCTGATTTTGGTACCATATCTACCATCAATGCTGCACTTATACAATTTCACGATGCGACTGGGCTTCACATAAACAGAAATAAATCTCATATTTTGATCGTGGGGCTTAATGAGAGTGACAAGTGTCGTATCACTGAACTATCGGGTCTCCAGACCATGCCAAATAATGAAGTTTACTTGGGTATCCCACTCACAAAATCTAGGATTAGTACTACTCAATGTATCCCTATGTACGAGAAGATTATTGCCAAACTTCGAAATTGGCCTACACACCTCCTCTCGCAGGCAGGTAGAATTTCAATTGTTAAATCGATAATATTTGGCATGATAGCATACTGGTCTTATGTTTTTATATTGCCAAAGAAATTAATATCCATGATAAATGCGGCAATGAACCATTTCTTATGGCATGGTGATTGCCATTCTCGCAAGCCTATTCTGATTGCCTTCTCGAAGATATGCAGACCAAGGAAAAAAGGAGGATTGGGTATAATAAATCTACGATACTGGAATATTGTCGCGGCCTCCAAACACATCAAAGATATCCTTTCCGACAAACATACTTTGTGGATTCGCTGGATTAGAACGAACTACCTAAATAAGTGATTCATTTTTAGCCCTTATAAAAAAACTTATTTTTGAACCTCTTTCACGCTCATGTCACGTCGAGGTACTGCAGAAGAAAAAACTACAAAATCAGATCCAATTTATCGTAATCGATTAGTTAACATGTTGGTTAACCGTATTATACGGTAAGAAATTCTGGAATATGTGTCCCACTGCCACTTCTAGTTATTTCTGGAGGAACATTATTAGCATTCGTGATATCATTCTGCCTCATATTAAATACAATATTTTCGGTGATAACCCCATATCTTTCTGGCACTCCCCATGGTCATCCTCTGGTATCATTCTTAACGATGTGCTTAATAATATGGAAAAAATATCCATGGGCATTCCAGACAGAGCAAATATAAAACAATTCATCAATCACGGTGAGATAAACTTTCCTACTGCTGCATCCACTGTGGTTCAGGAACTCTGGATGAAGATAACTCGGGTTAAACACAGTAACACTCTATCCAATGGACTGACAAATACTCTTTACACACCATTGCAATTATATACAAAGCTATTCTTCCTGATAATAATTTCTGTAATAATCTTTGGTACCGGCGTATATGGAATAGACTTGGTTCTAAAAAAGACAATTTCTTTCTCTGGAAAACTATACACAACTCGCTGCTCACTAGAGATAAATTAGTGGAGAGGGGATTCATAGATTCAAATAACTGTGTTTTCTGCAATAATCACCCCGAGTGCAAAGACCACATCTTTTTCCAGTGCACTGTGACACATCGATTATGGAAGGCTGTTATTCTGGCTGCTGATATATATTACAGCAACCCACGACGCGAGCAACAATGGTTCGAGATATTTAAACGATCGAGATGGCGCGACGAGAGGGGCAAACGTATGCTTGTGGTTCTGAGGAGTTTCGCCTCTGCTATTTGGTGTGAGAGGAACAAACGCATATTTGAGCAAAAGAGTAAATCCAGGCGGGAGTTATTGGCAGAGATGAATGGTGCTATTTTCAAACGTATGAGATGGCTGCGATCTGTTGGTTTTGTTACATTCGTTGTGCATTAATTATAATGGTATTTGGGCTATTGTGGGCCTAGACCCTATTTTAATTACTACATATATGCTATTTTGTATGCTTGTACATGTATAGATCCTTGTGTATGCACCGTATTTTTTTAATTTCTATAATTTTATTCAAATCTGCTAGAGTCCAGTATAAAAACTCGTTTACCTTAAAAAAATACCTTTATAAAATAATAATATAACTTGAAAAATCATTTATAAACATTAAACCCCAAAATTGACTAAAGAATTGAAGTTAATTCAAAATCATACTTTACAAATTCGAAAAGAAGCTTAGTAAACCCAATGGTACTAATTTAAGTTACCATCCAATTTCAATTTCACTTCCAAGTCATCCAACAATTTATGTACATAAGTCAACATATATGTAATACACTTCATATCCAAATCAAGAATAACATGTTAATATAAACTAACTGGCATATGCATGTCCAAACAACATAATAGCAGGATGGTGATTTGTCATGATAAATAAATGTCCAACAAATTACTACTTATAGGGAATTTATTATGTTATTTGGTGTTCAAACAATCAAACAACTTACATTATAGCGGAACGGGGATTTATTCTATTATCAGATGTCCAAACAATCAAACAATCAACTTATAGCAGAACGAGAATTTATTCTGCTAATACATGTCCACACAAACAAACCATTTACATAACTCATTCACAATCGTTTGTCTACCTAATGGTATCGACACTTGAATCCCTTGTATTCAAAATCATCCTTGGAAAAGAAGTACCTTCAAAACAATTTGATTCTCGAAAACAAAGGATTTGAAACTTAAACTCCCTTTTAAAATGATTAATTACAAGTTAAACTCTTTATAAAACCATAATTAATCTTTATTAAATTTGAACTTAATTTAATTATAAATTAATAAATAATTTATTTATAAATTAAACCCTTAATTAATCCTTTATTAATCATTAAATAATAATTTAAAATCTTAATTAATAATTAAGTATTAATTAATCTCAATTAATTAATTAATTAAGCTTTTAGTTAAAACTTAAATAATAAATTAAACCTTTAATAAATAATCATTCTAAATTAAAACCTTAATTAATTTATAATTAAAAATAATTAAGCACTTGATTAATAATCAACTAATAATTAACCCTATATTTAAATAACAATTAATTAAAAATAAATCATATACTTAACTCATGATTAAATAAATTTTATCTAGCTTAATTAACAATTAATTTAAAATTATTCTTACTCTAAAATATGATTAATTTGAACTAATCTCCACTTAATTATAATGATTAAACCTTACTTAGTACTTAATTAATCATTAATTATTTAAAAACAACTTATTTAATTAAAAATTAATTCTTAAATTCTTAATTAAATTTTTAAAACATCGTTATTGGGTTTATAAAACATTTACAAAATTTTCAAAGGAAAAAAAATTCAAACTTTCAAAATTTGGATTTTTATCGAAACTGCATTCATAACGACTATCATCTTTTCTTGGAATTGTTTCCTTACTTCCTTCTTGATAACCTATCACTTGAAAGCTTTCTAACTTTTTTGATGTTTGCGCCAAAATTGGTCACAAACACCCAATTACCGATGAAAGCACCCGTTCACAATCACATATCACAGATAGCAAGTATGTATAGAATATAAATATGAAGAACACTCAAAATTTAAAAGGAAAGCAATAGAAACACAAGATTTATAGTGGTTCGGCGTTATATCCTACATCCACTTTTAAGAGTTGCTGTTTTATTGATTATAACTCGTTGGGTTACAGAGGTTTACAACAGTACAACCGAGTTACAACAATGATTCCGGCAGAGTATCGGCGTAGAGGAGCCAAAAGATCCCTTTTCTGAAGCTCTTGGACTGCTATTTATAGGTGTAGGCTGCAAATATCTCGCTCAGATCTCGAAAGCTCCTTCTCTAACGTGGGTGGGCCCACGTGATCGATCCCCTAACATTTTGACTCGATCCATGATCGATACGTACCAAATTTGTATCGATCCAAAATTGCTCTTTTTGGGTTGGGATCGATCATGGACATTCTTGAGGTTGTACGCAAGCTCCTGTGAAAATTTGGTGGCACCTGGACTTGTAGTTTGTGAGATATGATCGATGCAAGTTTGGATCTTCAATGTGGAAGCGAGTTTCATGATCGATACGAACCAAATTCATAACGATCCAAAATTGCTCTTTTTGGGTTGGGATCGATTATGGACATTCTTGAGGTTGTAAGCAAGCTCCTGTGAAACTTTGGTGGCACTTGGACTTGTAGATTGTGAGATATGATCGATGCAAGTTTGGATCTTCAATGTGCAAGCGAGTTTCATGATCGATACGAACCAAATTCGTAATGATCAAAAATTGCTCTTTTTGGGTTGGCATCGATCATGGACATTCTTGAGGTTGTACGCAAGCTCCTGTGAAAATTTTGTGGCACTTGGACTTGTAGATTGTGAGATATGATCGATGCAAGTTTGGATCTTCAATGTGCAAGCGAGTTTGAGAAGTGAGTTTGTGAAGCGAGTTTGGGAAGCGAGTTTGTGAAGCAAGTTTGTAAAGCGAGTTTAGGAAGCGAGTTTGTGAAGCGAGTTTGAGAAGCGAGTTTGTGAAGCGAGTTTGGAAAGCGAGTTGTAGAGGTTTTTCTTGATTTTGATCGGTCAATATCTCGAGCCTACGAACTCCGATTGGCTTGAAATTTAGAACATTGGCTTTCACAGCTTTGTTGGTCATACCATATCGATCGTGGCTCAATCTGGACTCGGGCAAAATTTACCAGTATCCATAGTGAACCTATGTGTAGCCGATCTTCGGGACAGACTGTCCTTAGTTTCCAGTTAATTCCTTGGTGTCACGGCCTTGCCATAAGGCGGGATAATATTTCAAAATGTTTGTTCGTCAACTATGCTATATTTTAGTCTCGTGATCATGCTTACTATCTGTGAAAATCTAGTTTTGACCATCGTGGAATCGATTGGGTTATATCCACTTGTACGTTGCCTTGCCAAAAGACTAGTTAACATTTGAAACACAAGGTAAGTGTTTTGAAACTGAACAAAGTTTCTAACTTTAATGGTTTTTGATCTTTAAAACCAAAGCTCGTATTTTTACATCAGGATTCTTCATCGATAAACCAACCAAAGTGCTAACTTTTCTTAGCAACTAGCACATAATCATTTCATAACAATGCACACATGAAACAAACCAAAACATAAGCAATATAACAAAATATAACCAAAGTTTACAACT
This sequence comes from Allium fistulosum, assembly GCA_030737815.1. NCBI lineage: Eukaryota > Viridiplantae > Streptophyta > Magnoliopsida > Asparagales > Amaryllidaceae > Allium > Allium fistulosum. The sequence goes on along the minus strand of CM060906.1, from coordinate 1,131,299,278 downwards.
TTCCCAAAACACCATATTTAACTTCAATCTCAAGTCTAACTTTTCAACTCATAACAACAGCCATAAGCATATTCAACCACAACATATCTAACCAGTTCAAGTCATAAATCATACAAAATTCATATAAGACATAGAAGCTAAAACTTGAATTTTTAAAAACCTAAAGTTTACTCACTAAATATTTTAGAAACTTTTTAGAACTTGTAAAGCTTGGAAAATCACACAAACTCACTCGAAAATGGATCATTTTCCCATTGATGTTTGGTCATGTTACTCCTGGAATTTGGACAAGTGGTAAAAAGTAAAGTCTTAGGAAATTCTTTTCTCTACAATTTCAAAAAAAATCACTTAATTAGGGTCTGTTTTAGGGAGTTATGGTCAAAAGAAGAAGAGGTATTTTTGGCTTTGATCATATGGGTCCGAAAAAGAGTCAGAAAGAAATGAAATTTTGACCCAAAAATATTAGAAATTTGAAAAGGTGGTGTAAAAAAAGTTGTAGCCACTGGAATTCTATATAGTTTGAAAAAAACAAAATCTTGATTTGGAGTATTGTAGAGGAAGTTATGGCCAAATGAAGTGGGAGGAAAATGGAGAAGTTTTTAAAATGAAAAGGAGGAGATTAAACAAGTTTGAAATCATTTTAAAAGTTTAAACTTGGATTTTTTAAAAACTTAAATTATGAATGGAATCCATTAAAGAATGCTCAAGCTTTAGGAAATTTTGTCAAGTGAAAAGATAATGAGAAAAAATGAATAAAAATTATGAAAATGAGTATTTATACTAAGACACGCATTAAATTACTAATTTTCCCTTATGTCTTCTACCCTCCAAACATGCATGCCACGTCACACCCTCTCCTTCGCCTCATCCATTTCAGCCCACACCTAGCCACCCTCCCATCAAATCAAAGACAACATGCATACGTACTCCAATGTACTTATGTCTCCTAATGATGTGACTTTTTTTTTGACTTAATATACTAAAGTATAAATGCATACATACACATACAATAATACATATATATATACATATACTAAATTATCTACAAGTGTGAATACTTATGCTAAAGTGTTCATAACGTTTCCGATAACTTTTAGCCGACGAAAAGTCAAAAATTCAAAAAACAGTTTCCGGTCACATTTTTGATTTTTCTTCGAACTAAATATTTTTGTAAATCAAATTTGAAAACTATTTCACCATCATTATTTATTATTAAAAAGAGTTTTATTTTTATTATAAAATATATTATTTGAATATTTAAAATTAATTAAATATTCATAATCAAAGCAGTGAAATTCTGGGTCGTTACAAATAATTTTATAAGCGAATGGTATATTTTGTAAAATAAGTTGAGATTTTATTAAAATAGTAATAAAGATATATTTTATAAAATAAGGGAGATTTTATAAAATAGTAAAAATGACATTTTATAAAATTAAATGAGATTTTATAAAATAATACAAAAGAAGTATTTTATTAAAGTATAAGATTTTATTAAAAAAAGTAAGAATAAATTATTTTATAAAGTGGTTGTAAGGTTTTAGAAAATAATTATAAGATGCATAATTAATTTAATGAAGAATTTTAGTATTATAAAGGCTTAAAATAATTTATAAGCTAATTTGGTATTTTGTAAAATAATGGAAAGATTTTATAAAATAGTAAAAATAGGAGGTTTGACTTTTCTAAAAAGACTTGGTAAATAAAAGTAAGTTTTGATTTAAGTAATAATTGAAATATTTATTTAAATATATGTATATGTATATGTATATGTATATGTATATGTATATGTATATGGATACGTATATGTTTACATGTATTTCAAGTTATATAATAACCAATACAATTCAAGTATTGTAGTTAGAATTGTAGATAATGATTATTTATTTGTGTGATTAGTTATATATGTGTATAGGAATATCCATACATGTATATAAACACGTTACGGGCAATCTTGTGTAGCCATAGTGACTATCGGGTGCACTTAGTTGCATGAGAGAATACTGGATCGAGTGATTCGTCCATTGAAGCCTGAAACGTAATTTGTGCAGCGGAAGTGTGTTTGCATGTACGTGTGTGCATATGTGTGCACAAGTAGGCATATCTATACATATGTGAGCATTACGTGAAGCGAGAAGGTCGGTTGTGTTCGTTTTGGCGTGTTAGAGGAGGCCGAGTGAAAATAATCGCCATGCGGAACTCTACGCGCAAAAGAGTGGTTTTCCATATCGAAGTCGGTTTTCAATTAATTAAGAAACCACATCCAAAATACCAACAAATGGACCGGAAGAGGTCTGATGCGACGAAGGTAGGCTGTAGGAACTAGGAGACTCATCGGACGGAGCAATGGAGAAGACAAGGATCGAATCGATGGGTCGAAGGCTATGTAATTGGGCTTTAATGCCCAGGAACAGGCAGCCACCAATCGACCGGTGGCAGACCACTGGTAGATAGATGGTGCACTGGAATGACTTCGAGAAGGCTTCGATGGAACGATGGATTTTTCCCTAGACCTAGATGCAATGCGACATAAGACTTTGGCATGACTTCAGGAAGGTTTCGGGCTACTCGGGAAAGTGGAATGCAAGGCGAAGCTTGAAATTCGAATGAATGTATAGTGATACGTATCAATCAATATTGATCGGATTTGTTGTCGATGTAGTGATTTGGTTGCATAGTCACATTTGGTGAGCGTGTACAATTAAGCGGAGTTAGTCTGTGCCCCTTAGCTTTGACCTTAGAATAGACGCAGTTGAGTACGTAATGTTCTATTTGATGTGTGCATATATTTATATGACAGCGGTTTTCCTTTATGGTCCGGTAGCGTATTACATGAGACACGACAGTCTTTCTCTTTTGTAGAGATTATATGAGTTTGTTAAGAAGTTCATGTTGTCCTAGGGGGATGATGACAATCATCTACTAGGGATCATATATCACCAAAGCTTATTATAGAGGTACGGTGTGATCCGCAAAGGTGTCAGGTAATTAGAGTAGATCATATATCACCAAAGCTCATTATAGGGGTACAATGAGATCTATACTATACCCATCACCGAGGATGTGGCTCGGGGTCTAAAAGTACATTTAGGTACTAACTCCATCTATTATGGGACTAGGTTTCAAGTATATAGAGTAGGTCTTATATCACCAAAACTCACTATAGGGGTATGATGAGATCTACACGAGACCCATCACTAAGGATGTGGCTCAGGGTCTATGGTACAATTAGATACTAACTCTATTATCTTGAACCCTCGAAGGGAATCACTGGATCACGATAGATGTCTATAGTGAACTTCACCCATCATTAATGACGAGTATCAATTTGTATTCTTTGGTTGTCTCTCATTGCTACTGTGTGTGTTTTATTACTTGGTTGATGTTATTATTATTACTATTATTATTATATACTTCGTGATAGACTTATATTATGAGTACCCAATCTTTGTATGTTAGGTTACTGTATCATGGTATATTGTTACGTAGCAGTCACATTATATTAGTTGTGGTGACTCGTTGGTTACTGGAAAAGAGCAAGTTATGGTATGGTTTCCTATCTTTTAGATAGGTTTACTTTACTTCCATATTGGCAGTCCAGATTATCCTGATCCACATTGGTGGAGAGGACTGGCTGTAACTTAGTAGCTTCATGTTTATATAAGTATATAGGTTTGATATACAGTATTTTAAGATAGTTCCCCTCACACCAGGCTTTATGTCTGACTCGCATTTTATCTTTGTCTGTTTATATCATGACAACTCTCGGATACTCGATTGAGTAATTTGGGAGTCGGGTGTTTTTAGGGATATGCTATCAAAGTGGTGCAGTTGGAGTTTTGGAGGCAAAGACGATACATGGAAATTTATCTATTAGATACTGTAGTAGTACATGACAGATGCTATTTGTATATGAGACTTATGGTATCAGGTATTTTATTCTGACTTTCTGTGTTGATATATATTTATCATTTACTTCCACCAGTATAGTCTCTTATATATTGTTATGTGTATAGTATTTTGTTTTTTCTTCTTTTTTTTCTCCAATAAGCCATCTTTTGCAGTTTTCGAAAGTCAGGTGTTGATATGAGAGCTGATGTTTGGGTGTTACGAAGGGCGAGTTGTCGCATTTGGTATCAGAGCTTAGGCTCAACACTCGGACCAGGTAGACCGGTTTGAGTTAATTAATCTGGTAAAAGGAGATACGTTGAGAGAGCATACTCAGATTTTTCTACTATATTATACTGTATACACCGCTTGTCTTATGGACTTTGATTTATTTCTATTGCTAGTCGCTAAGGTATCTTCGTTAGGCTATTAACATGAGCAAATGGAGTACACGGGCAACTGCGGATGGATAGTCAGAGATGCCTGACTAGTTCAGAGACTATTTAGATGCTGCAAGGGATGTTCCGCTAGCCTCAAACATTTCCCACAAATGCGGTTGGCAATTAAGGTGATGTGGCCCTTGGGGCACTGATATTTCTAGCTCCACCGGCTTTAGACTCTACGAAGCTGTGTTGGAATTTCCTTAGCCATAGAGGGAAGCCATATCTAAGTCCTAAGACTGTTGATGAGACACGACCTAGGACACGTTCATGAGAGCGCTTCCATTAAGATAGGTCTAGAGAATGTTCTCATAGGGGAAATTGCTTCTCGGTATCTGGAGAGGGGAGACTCTGGTTGGGTAGGACATAGTGTTTTAGTGGCTAATGAGCAGGCCCGTGACTTGGAGTGAATTTAGGCATCCCTTTGGGTTTCAGATCATCTCTGAGATTGAGAAGGGCATGTAGCTTGAGCACTTCATCCATTTCATGTAGGGCAGCTTGTTAGTAGGGGAGTATGTTGACTGATTAAATCTTTTGGTTTGATATTAGGATTGAGATGGTTGGTACTCCATTAGTGTAAGCAAAGGAGTTTAGCTTTGGTCTTCAAGCACCAGTTGAGGATTCATTACTTATTATTATTCCTGATAGGGGCCACTTTAGAAAGTCTCGGTAGGATGTTTCTCCTCTATGAGGGCACCCACGAGGCACCATTGGAGGGAGCAAAAGTGGAAGCAAACCAAAGCTCCAACCGAGGTGCAAAGACCATGATACAAGGGAAGATCGAGCTTATGCGAAAAAGAAAGCTTGCCTGATACGTCACTCCCGTGGCACATAGGGGCATGTCGCTACAAGATGTCATATAGCTAAAGTAAAGTGTAAGTGCTTCAATTGCGATTGGCTTGATCACTTAAAAAAGGATTGTCGTACATTTTCCAAGGGGTGAGTAAGTGATGATGACTTATGCCTTACGGGCATTATTGGGTCCTAGCAGGCCTACTGCTCGAGAGAAACGGAAGGAGCTTATGTAGTGAGGTATGCTCTATTTTTTGTGGAACTCGCGTCTATTCCTTCCCCTACTTGAGCGGTATATTTCTCTATTGTCATTTACTCAGTAGATAAGCTAAACTTGATACCTTTCATAGTAGGTAAATTCTTCGGTAAATATAAACCTTGTATGAGTAACTTTAGTTGCAAAGCTAAGGTGAAGCGACTGAGAGTACTACCGTTTAAACTTGATGCACGATTTTCAAGTTGATTGAGGTTGGTTGATGAAGTGTGACTTGGGTTTGTTCAAGTAGGGTTCAGTGATGCACAGTAATGAGCAAAGACCGAGTGGATGACTTATAGGCATTTGCATAGAGTCGCTCGCGTTAGAGTTACTTATTTCTGTGTTAGTAAACCTTTGGCAGTAGGGTTAATCCCATGTGCTAAAGGGATATTTTAGGGATCAGTCCATCACGTGCTAGTTATTGATCACTAGTTCAGATGGATTTCTAGGTGATTTACACCAGTTGGGCAAGGGTTTTTCACTCGATTCTGAAAGACGACACTTGAGTCGGATTCTTGAGGTGACCATCATATATTATTTTGGATGATCTTTATTCGTTGTGAAATTATTTATCGAATAGTTAAGGTTGCTTAGGATAGTTCTGAAAAGGACTTCTCGACTAGTTTTATGAAGATTTAGATAATCTTCTAAGTGGCGATATGACACTTACCAAGATGAGCGTCGTGATACACTTAGTATATTATCCTTATTACCACTGTATGATTTAGGTAAGTTTGAACCCGAGCAAGCCCAAGCATTTGTATATTATCATTTAATAATGATTTAATTAGTACAGTTTCCTCCTTTGGAAAATGTGTTCTGTTCGGAAGGAAAAAGAAAAATTGAGACTTAGGTTGCTGGGTTTATTCGAGAGTTTTGAGGTTCAGCGATCAAGCATATCATATAAGTTTTCCTTTTTGCAGCAAAATGTGTTTCGTGTATTGTATTCACGAAAGTAGTTACACCACTAAAACATTTTGTCCATCTCGAAAGTCGAACAGACTCATTGGAGTTTATGGTTTAACATGCACGCTTGGACCATTGTTGATACCGTGTGTGTTGGTATAGACTCCTTTTGTGTGCTAGTTATTTTTACTTGTATTGTTTGTCGATGCTTGTTACTAATTGATGATTGATTGTTTCTATTTATTGATTGATTGTTGATTTCGTTGCTTTTGTTGCTTTTTGATTGACTGTTGATTGATTTTTATTGATTATTGGTGCTTATTGTCACTTGTTATTACTGGTTGTTGATTGTTTGCTATTTTTGTCCTTGCTTGTTTTTGCATGTTGATTTCATACAGTTGCTTGATTGATTGATTATTGTTGCTTGTATTGCTTTTGATCGATTGTTGATTAATTTTTGTTGATTATTGTTATTTGTTGCTTATTTCGTGTGCTTGGTTGCTTGTATGTTAGTTACAGTTAACTGTTATAGCATGTTTAGAGAGAAATAGCAGTAGCTATTTAGTATAGATCACATATCATCCAAGGCCATTTTAGGGGTCGAGATGAGATCCATATGAGTCGATTGCATTTTGGTGTGACTCGGAGCACATGGTATACTTAGATACCGACTTTTTTGAGCTTACTCTCTAATTAATAGTCATGTACAATTTTGGTGGTATCAGTTAAGACGCTTGATTGTACATGTTTTAATATCATGTGGTTGCATAGATAGTTGTAACATGTTTATTTGAGATGCTTATTGCACGGCTTGATATAGCATATTTATTTGAAATGATTGATATATGTGATTTGGCATGCTTAAATTTTATGATATAATGTTGCAATTGTGTTTAATCCTCTTTGTATAGTACAATTAGGTACTTGAGAGATGGAATTAGCTGTTTAAATGCTTTTCTGTTTAGATTTGCATTTAGGTAGTGAGAATTTTTCTCAAAAAGAGGGTTTGTACTAAGGGAAATGTGGGATAATGTAGGGTTATCGCATATTTCCTAAGGTGTGATGCATTTTAATCTAGAAGTTTCCATAATGATTGTTGTGTAAGGGAAGTAGTGTCGGAATATTTTCGAGGTTTGGACTCGGGAATTTTGGGTTACTCCTGTTACTTTCTCGTACTCATAGAAATTTCGAGGATGAAATTCTTTTGAGGGAAGAATGTAACAACCCGCAATTTTAACGATTGAATATTTAAATGATTAATTGAAATATTTAATCGTTAATTAACGAAACACTCATTATACTCGATTTTTCAAAGACAGATGAATTGGATCTTAAGACATCCATAGTTTAAACAGCTTTTCCGACGAAAGAAAAATGAGTACACACTTGACTATGTTTGAGGTCGATGAATTTTTGGAGTGAATAGTGATTTTGAGTGAATTAAATGAATTTGGGCTAGGCCCATTGGTTAGCCTAAGTTATCTACATCTTCATAATTCCGCTCATTTATTTCATTCTGCGTTACTTTCTTTTCCTCTTCTCCTAATCTTTCCCTAATCCTCTCTTAATCCCCTTTCTTTAATTAACTAATCTAAGCTAAATAAAATTCCTAAATTCATGAAAAAATAAGCATAATTCTTCTCATCCAATTCCTTACAAAACCCATGAAGGAATTTGCTTGAATCAAAGTATAAATGGAGATCTCAAATTTAAAATAAGCTTGGATTTGGGTTTTGATGATTTTGGGCATGGTTTGGAGAAAAAGGGATGAGTGGGATGATTCTCTTAACTTATTTACTTGTTATACTTCATATATTTGTTTACTGATGATTATGAAGTTATATGAAATGATTTAAAGAATGTTTGGTTGATTTGGGCTTATATTCATGCTATAAACATGATTATATTAGCTAATTATTTGTTTGGACCCTTAAGTATCATGTTTGGAAAACTTAGTAAGCCCTATACTGAATTTTGGGTTTAATTTGATGATTATGTGTGATGTTTGGTTTGATTTGTGATTAATTAAGTAATGTAATGATGTGCATGTCATTAGAAAGCGTTAATTAAACCATTTGGATATATTTTAGAAATGTTAGCAAGTTAATTAAGTGAGTCAGAAGCTATATACTTATTATTAAAGAGATTAGAGGCTTAACAAAGCTTAATTAGTACTTGTATATATTATTTAAGTAAAGAAATATTTTATAAGTGAATGATATATTTTATAAACTGGAGTGAGATTTTATTAAAATAGTAATAAAGATATACTTTATAAATTATGGGAGATTTTATAAAATAGTATAAATGACATTTTATAAAATGGAATGAGATTTTATAAAATAATACAAAAGAAGTCTTTTATAAAAGTAAGAGATTTTATAAAATAGTAAGAAATAATTATTTTATAAAGTGGTTGTAAGGTTTTGTAAAATAATTATAAGATGCATACTTAATTTTAATGAAGAAATTAAGTATTATAAAGGCTTAAAATGATTTATAAAGTTTGGTATTTTATAAAATAATGGAATGATTTTATAAATAGTAAAAAAAGGAAGTTTGATTTTTATTGAAAAGAGTTGGTAAATAAAAGTAATTTTTGATTTAAGTAATAACTGAAATATCTATTTAAATACACGTGCATGCATATGCATATGTATATGGATAAGTATACGTATACGTATATTTGAATTTTTATAATAACCAATACATTCAAGTATTGTAGTTAGAATTGTTGAATGGTTTGGATTGTAGATAATGATTATTTATTTGTGTGATTAGTTATATATGTGTATGGGAATATCCATATGTGCATATAAACACGTTACAGGCAATCTCGTGTAGCGTTGCGACTATTGGGTGTGTTAAGTTCCATGAGAGAATACTAGGTCGAGTGATCGCTCCGGTGAAGCCCGAAACGTAATTTGTGTAGTGAAAGTGTGTTTGCAAGTACGTGTGTGCATATGCGTGCACAAGTAGGCATATCTATACACGTGTGAGCATCAATGAAGCGAGAAGATAAGTTGTGTTCCTTTTGGCATGTCAAAGGAGGCCGAGTCAAAAGAATCAACCTACGGAACTCTATACGCAGAAGAGTGGTTTTCCGTATCAAAATCAATTTTTGAATAATTAAGAAACCACTTTCAAAATATCAATAAATGGACTTCGAAAGAGGTTTGATGCGGCGAAGGCAGGCTGTGGGAGCTAGGCGACTCATCGTGCGGAGCAATGGAGAAAACGAGGCTCGAATGGACGGCTCAAAGGCTACCTACCTAGGCTTTACTGCCTAAAACAGGCAGCCACTGGTGGACCGGTGGTGCACTAGCCTGGGCAGTAAAGCCCAGGCATACATGGATTTTCCCCAGACCTGGATGCAATGCAACATAAGACTTTGGCAGGACTTCGAGAAGGCTTCGAGCTACTCGGAAAAATGGAATGCAAGGCGAAGCTCAGGGTTCGAATACAATGTATAATGATAAGTGTGCGATCAATAACGATCGGATATGTTATCGATGCAGTGATTTGGTTACACGGTCACATTTGGTAAGTGTGTACAATTGAGCGGAGTTAGTCGGTGCTCTTTGGCTTTGACCTTAAGATAGACATAATTGAATATGCAATGTTATATTTGATGCATGCATATATCTATACGCATCGGTGTTCCTTTGTGGTCCCGATAGAGTATTACACGAGACACGACGGTCTTTCTCTTTTGTAGAGATTATACGAGTTTGTTGAGAAGTCCATGATGTCCTAAGGGGATGATAACAATTATCTACTACGCGATCATACATCACCAAAGCTCATTATAGGGGTACAGTGTGATCTGCAAAGGTCTCAAGTATTTAGAGTAGATCCTATATTACCAAAGCTCATTATAACAATACAATGAGATCTACATGAGACCGATCGTCGAGGATGCTGCTCAGGGTGTGAGATCTACACAAGACCCATCACTGAGGATGCGGCTTGGGGTCTAAGGTACATTTAGATTCTAACTCTATCTATTATGGAACTAGGTTTCAAGAATATATAGTAGGTCATGTATCACCAAAGCCCGATATAGGGGGGAGGTGAGATCTACAGAAGACCCATCACTGAGGATATGGTTCTGGGTCTATGATACAATTATATACTGACTCTATGTATCTTGAACCCTCGAAGGAATCATTGGATCGTGATAGATGTCAGTGCTGGACTTCACCCATCACTAATGACGAATATCAGTTTGTATTCTTTGGTCGTCTCTCATTCCTATGTTGTGTGTTTTATTAGTTGACTGATGTTAATATTCTTACTATTATTACTATGCACTTCATGATGGACTTATATTATGATTAACCTATCTTTGTACGTTGTGTTACCTGTATCATGGTATATTGCTACGTAGCAGTCACATTATACTAGTTATGATAACTCGTTGATTACAAGAGAAGAGAAAGTTATGGTATGGTTTCCTGTCTTTTGGATGGGTTTACTTGTATATTGGTAGTCCGAATTACCCTTGAGCCACGTTGGTGGAGAGGACCGACTGTAAGTTAGTAGATTCTTGTTTATATATATGTATATAGTTTTGATATACATTATTTTAAGATAGTTTCCCTCACACAAGACTTTATGTTTGACCTGCATTTTTTCTTTGTATGTTTATGTCATGACAATTCTCAAGTACCCGATTGAGTAGTTTGAAAGTCAGGTGTTTTTAGGGATACGTTATCAGTGGTGCAGCTAGAGTTTTGGAGGCAAAGACGATACTAGGATATTTATCTACTTGATGCTATAGTAGTACATGACAGATGCCATTTGTATGAAAATTATGGTATTAGATATTTTATTCTAACTTTCTGTTTTGATATTTATTCATCAGTTACTTCTGCCAGTATAGTCTTTTATATATTGTTCATTCCATTGTGTTCATGTATATTCAGTATATTATATGTTATTATTCAGCTGTGAGATCATATTGTTATGCCTTGGTATAGCATTTTGTTTTCTCTTCTTCCTTTCTTTTCTCGACAAGCCGTCTTTTGTAGTATTCGAGAGTCAGACGTTGATGTGAGGCGCTGATTTTTAGTTGTTACGAAAGGTGGGTTGTTACAATTTGAACAAAGATTGATTAGGCACGATGAAGACTCGATAGAAATTGCCTTTCAATCATAGCTCAAATTACTAACTCAAAATAAAAGACATGGAAAAAAATAAAAATGATAGAGAAAAATCTAGAAACAATGAAAATTCTAGAGATTTTTCTATAGACAAACAAGATAAACATACTCTATGTGGAATTTGTAAAATGAAAAATCACTTGGAGAAGTACTGTCGATATCATGGAAAGGCACAATGTAGGCACCGTAGAAAATTTGGACATACGGAGATGAACTGCTTCAACAAAAACAAGCATCAAACTAGTTTTATTAAAGAGACTAATCATGAGAAGCGTCAACATGATCATAATTAGTATCTTTTTTTATGCTACTTAAGACTCCAGTGATGAATGGTGAAACTGATATTTGGTTAGCGGTTGTAGCAATCAAATGACCAAAGATGGAAGCATCTTCAAAGATATTGATGACTTTATCAAAGTGAAAGTACGACTGGAGAACGACACTACTGTAGAATCGAAAGGCAAAGATACTGTTATGGTAAAATCAAAGAAATGTCCAATATTTATAAAAGATGTTTTACTAGCTCCAAATTTTAAAGAAAAACTATTAAGCATTGGCCAAATGATGGAGAAAGTCTATGTTCTTCACTTTGAAGAGGGACACGTGCAAAATATATGATAACAATAACAAAAGTCTAGAGATAGCCTAAGCAAAAATGGAGAAGAGATATGAAAGCATTCTAATAAGATTTAAATATACTATTAACATTGTCATGGAAGTACAAATTGATGATTCATGACTATGGCATCGAATATTTTGGTCACTTTAACTCTCAAGCCTTGAAGATGTTACATCAAAAGAACATGATGAGAGATCTCTCAAGCTAAAAAATAATAATGAAGAATGTAAATGATGTCTTCTCGGGAAGCATCACCGATCATCGTTTTCAATAGGAAACATATGGAGAGCAAAAGACTTGTTGGAACTGATCCACGTCGATGTTTATGAACAACAACAGGCATTGCATCATATTCATTGATGACTTTTTTAGAAGACATGGGTCTACTTTATTAAAGAAAAATCAAAAGTTTTTGAAATATTAAAAAACTTTAAAGCCCTTGTTGAAAATCAAAGTGGAAAATGTATAAAGAGGCCTAGAAGTGATCGCGGCAAAAAGAACAACTTCCATGAGTTTGATAAATTCCATGATGATGAAGGCATTGAGCAACAACTAACAGTCGTATATACTCCACAACAAAATGGAGTATTTGAAAGAAAAAATCACACAGTTATAAAGATTGCCATATCAATGCTGAAGGAAAAGGGCTTACCCAGCAATTTTTGGATGGAAGCGGTTTACACTGTCGTTTATATACTCAACAGATGTCCAACTAGAATTGTCCAAGACAAGATTCCTATAGAAAATTGGAATGGACTAAAGCCATCAGCCAAGCATCTAAGAGTTTTTGGATAGATTTGCTAAATACATGTTCTAGATGAAAAGGCACAAGCTAAAAGACAATACCATATGAGGAATCTTCTTAAGGTATAACACAATTTCTAAATGTTGTAGTGTTCATAACTTGCAAACAAAGAAGCTCACTGTTAGTTGAGATGTCGAGGTTGATGAGAATGCTACTTGGAATTGGGATGAAGAAAAAACTGAGAGAAAAAAACATTTTTGTATCAGTACAACCTCAAGAAGAAGTGGAAGAAGTAGCAGAAGAGCTAGATACGCCCCCTACACCTTCTCAACAACAAACTTCTTCACCGAAGTCTACATCAAGAAGAGTTAGATCTTTATTGGATATAGGTAACTTGCAACTTAACCACACTTGAACCTGAAAGCTACGAAGTAGCATCAAAGAAAGAAGTATGGGTCAACTTAATTCCCCTCAGAAGTTTACCGATCTGTCGGGTTCTGTTGAGCATATTCAAGAAAAAGTATATGTTAAAGCAATGAAAGAAGAGGTTAAAATGATTAAGAAGAATAATACTTGAAATGCAGTAGACTGCCCTAAACATAAAGATATTCTTGGAGAAATGGATGAACAACAAAATGAGCCTACTACAATCTACTATGACCCAAATCGCCAATAGTAATGATGGACAATCCAGTTCATCATAGTCAAACAAAACATACAGCTATAATATCACTTCATCAAAGAAGCGGAAGCCACTGAACAAATCCAACTTAGGTACTGCATGACAAAGGATCAAGTTGCACATATATTCACGAAGGCATTGCCAAGAGCAAGATTTGAGCAGCTGCGAACTATGCTCGGAGTTTTCGAAATTTGCATCAAGGAGGGGTGTTGAAGAGTGATACAAATTTCTCGAAAATTAAAAAACATTATTTTAGATATCTCTAGAAAGATAAAGAAAACTATCATATGCAACCATTAATTATTAACTCCTTGATTTATCTAAAATGTTCTATCTAGATCATTGTACAGTAAAGTGAAGCCTATAAGTATAGATTCATATACATTGTAACTAGTACTTGGAAGCAATAAAATTTCTGCATTTCTGAAAACTCTAAGAATCGCTTTCATCAAATCTTTTATTTTGCTATTTCAATTATTAAACCGTGTGTGTACGTGTATGCGTGTGTTTTTTTCTACTAACAATATATTACATCTAAAATCGGATCTCTTTGATTCCAACCTCAAATAAAATACAACGAAATTCAACAGTTAAATATGTTGTCAAATTTTTATGTTTTATTTTGAATCTCAATAGCCACTCCCATAATCTACTTTTACCAGAATCTTTCAATATAGAAAATAGTAGTGTTAAACAAATTAAGTACTGGTGCTATATTGCTCCTGAGAGTTAACAACACACGTATATATCTTTAAGAGCAGAGCAAATACGACATGATGATTAGCATCTAGTAATCAAAAACCTCTACTGCAAAACCCTTCTGCTGATCATATTTATGTAGCAAGAGCAAAAGTACATGATATATTACTGCAAAACATAATGGTATGCATTTTGGAAGAGGTACACTGCACAATGCAATTAAAAATACATAAATGGTGATAAATATAAGCAGACTAGCTAGGTTACAACTTTGATTTTGTCACCAGAGCAATTAAACGGCGCATAACAAATGCATAAGACTTGTGAAAAAATAACTACATAACAGACCATACTCAGTTGAAATAGCAGGTCTATATACACTTAAGAAATTTATATTGACAGTACATATACACAGGTAGTTATCAGTTTATAGGAAAACTCATAACAGAGTAAGGAATTAAGACATCAGAAACAAAATTGCATTCAAAAATAATAATATTATAACATGTTCCGTTCTTCAAGATGAACCTAAAAACTAATATATGACCAGATTTCTAGTTTTCAATCCACAAGAAATTCACTTCACAAGAGGACATCAAACGGAGAACGTTTGCAAATATAGTAGTAGAGTAAAAGGAATAAGTATTATTTAGCAAAAAATGGAACTACATAAAAAAATTAACCAATTTAATTAAAGGAAAGAAAAATAGTGTTAAAAGGCAGCCAAAACTACCTTGCAGCTACGTTGATACTAATTTAAGAGGATGCTGACAGGACCAGCAATAAACTAAGGTCGGAATACAACTTAAATATGACACGACATTTGGTGAGCTTTCATAGAATTAATTTTATGCTATATGATAATAAAATACATAATTTATTTATTTTTGCTTATATGGTGCTAAATGAATGGAGCAAAGTAGTAAAAACTGATAAATGATACAAAATTAAGAGTCAACTGATACGAAATAGCAGAAAAGGCCAAGCTATATACATATATGATTTAAATGGTGATATGAATGCAGTGTTGTTTTTAAAATAAATGCACATGTACTTTAGAATGCAAATATCAGTAAGAAGTAAGAACATAAACTGAGTATACACAAATTGAACATTCACAAAGAAGTTGCTTTCAGCCAATGCATTATGTACTGAAGCATACATACACAACAGCACTATTGTATGATCCAAAAGACATGATGAGAGGTTAAGATTTGGATGAAAATTTCAGCCCTTGTTATATTCTAATTGAGGTTTGAAATCAAATAGAATTTAGTACCCAACCTGGATATTAACAGCTATTAGCTGTTGAATGTTAGAACATTTCAACCATCTTAAAATACTTAAATATAGAGCAATCACAGGTGAAATATTCCATCAACTAATCAAAAAAAACATTTAAATGTTTGCATGACTAACTGCAAGCACCAAATTTCACCAAAAAGCAAGGAGCACAGTTGACATTGCATGCAATGTATTTATTTTAAGACATTGGTTAGATTTTTTCAACAAACAGCTTCTAATAGTTAGAATTTCTAAATGGAATGCACAAACGAGCATTCATTTCATTCACAACGAAATATTTTTTGGCTATGCAAAGAAAAAGATTGTAAATGTTGCACATCTAGTGATGCTATAAAGAAATATTGATTGTCATAAATGATGATATGAGGAGTCTTTTCTCTTGAATAACTTTACATGGAAAATGTGTGTACTAATGAAAATGAATACAGTAGTGAACAACTCCTTATCTCAACAAGATATCAAATTTTATTGTAATAAAGTTTTAGGAAAATTTATAGTTATACTAATTTCCATGCTGAGCAATGTAACTAACCACAGAACTACAACATTACGATTGTAATGGTCAAAAGCAAGTAAATAGATACATTGTACAAAGTGAAAATAACAAATATAAAAAAGAAGCACTTTTAGACCATTGAGTTATTTTGAACATAACATCACAACAGCAGAGATTTTTTTTCATTCATGATTCTGGTAGCAGTCGAGAACTCATACGGAATCATTAAATTGAGCTAAATGCCAAAATTCCCAAATAAAAAAAATGGTAGACAATAAAATTTTGATTTCAATCAAGAGCCATCGCATACACCATCCACATTACAAACGGGGATTAAAAATTGCATCTTTAAGATAAAACAAAGAAAACCCATGTTGTTAATCTAAATAAAAACTGATATTGCTTTTGATTTAAAGTAAAAACTATGATTAGGAAGAAAAACCCCATACTTTTGCCTGGCTTGCCCCTGTATGCCGTGTATATACAACGATACACTGCACTGGTAGTAAGATCCGCTAAGTATCGGGTGCAGCTGGCCAATCTGATCGGCGGATGGTTTGGGAGGTGAGGGCGAGCTTTTCTGCCTCCATTGTTTGGTATTTTACTGTTGTCGTTCCCGCTTCTAGAGGTAGATGGTTTTGAAAGGATGGAAAGTGCGGATTTATACATAAATGACATCATATTGAGTCAATAAATTTATGTTTAATTAGTGAATCGGTTAAAAGACAAAGATTAAACAAAAACTTTAACAAAATATTACTTTGTCGCCTAAACTTTTTAACCGGCGTTCTTTAGTTAAATAAAAAGTCTAAACCATTTCCTCCGTACTATTTTATTAAAAATATTATTGAGAACTTTTGTGAAACAAGCGTTTTAAATTTTAACATACGCAACTATTCTTTCAAAAAAAAAAAAAACAGATTTTGAAAAGCACTGGATGAAACTGCAGATATTTGCACTTTTGCAAAAAATTGAAAAAAGTTTAGTTTTGATCATATTCAGTCATTGACCTTATTCGCAATTTGGAAAAAAAAATGAAGTCATAAAAAATAATTCATGAGGATAATTTAAAACATGTTTTTGAAATGAATCCCACGTGTATTAAGTTTCAAAATAAACGGTAGATCCTTATTTCCACAAAATTATTGTTTTATTGCATTATTTATTATAAAGGTTTTGTTATAAAGACCATCTTCTTGCCTTGATTTTCACGTGAGAGGAACGAATTTCTACGCGAAAATAGCAGAATTCATTGGGGCCCACTCACTTGTTTCTTAGTCAGATAGAATCAGGCATCATTGCCGTAATGGAATACTAATAGTGTTAGTAAATAATGTTAGGAGATCCGAAAGTGTTTCTGCCATATTGTCAAGAACAAGGATAAGATGTAGAGACCCACAATTCGTTATATTAATCCATTTCTACAATCTCAAATATCAACATAAAAGATATTATTCATTATGTAATACTAATAATACTTGGTACTGCTCGTATTTCTCACAGATAAAGTGGTCATACCCACTTGGGAACCCGTATATTCCTTAGTCCACATATTACAACGGCTGGGCTCTTCATCCGACGAGATTCAAATAGCAACGATTAGCCCATATGTCGCCCCTATCCGGAGCATGACCAATCTCTTTTCCTTTCACCTACCGACCAAGCCTAGAAGCCTCACTTAAGAAATACCTCATCTGCTCCAATGAGAATGACGGGCCGGTCTCCCCCACGGGCAAGAGACGGCAAGGTCAAGGCAGGTTACCATGGGTAGTTAGGGCCCCTCGGTGGCCAGCTTAGTCAATCGGCAAGTCACCAAACATCTCCCTTGTTCATCGTTATCCTTTGTTTCGGCCTGTCATCACCCACGACGATCACCTAGTTGCCTTTAGCCGTGTCTGCAAACGTCGAACTTCCATGGCTTAACAGAAGTCTCGCCTGTGACACACCTCTGAAAGGCTGATATCTACTAATGCAGCTCATCTAACAAGGGCACCGCTATACAGCAACCCCTTCATGTATTTTGTTGACACCCTAGCACCTCTGCTAAAGCCACCCCTTACCCATGCATCATATGCCGTGTTTTGGGGCATTTCCATAGTATAGCTCGTTAGTTGTCTGCATCTGCACCTTGCAAACCACCTGACATCCCAATTGATATGACCACCAACCGTATAATCCCATCAGCGGCCTAGAGCATTTCTTAGGCATGTTTAGACCAATCTCAACCGTCCAAAGAACAAGTTCAACTACTATAAATTTATCATGCATTGCCACTTCACAAAAGTTGGAAAATATTGAGTCTTCAAGTATCTTTGTATTTTAGTCATTTCACTTAGTAATCTAGACTACTGTAATCAAAATGAAGTAATAAGAAACTTTTTATAGTGGACGTAGATCACCTTTGGTCGAATCACACTAAACTCTTGTCCCTTTAAGCCTACCATTACCACTTTATTTTTCATTTCTAACCGAGATATTAGCCATCAATCTTTAATAATATATCCTTTTAAACATACTTTTGAGGTTAGTTAAAAATATAGTCAATATTTTGACGCTAGAAGGAGGGCCTCCCCTTGAAAGCCCTCGTTTTTCTTCATTTTTTTCTCCTCAAAAATCCATTCTAGCTTGTTACCATAAAGCCAACTCCTCGGACTATGGGTAACATCTCTAACGAGCATGAAACTAACGGCAACACAGTAGCCAGTGCTGCTTTCCTTATCCATGGGTTCAGCATGGATATGTGGCACACCATGATATAGCAGTTGAAAAATATGGGTAATTTAACCCGCAAAATGGAGAGTTTGAGAACATGGCTGGACACCCAGACAATGGTCAATTTTTCCTCACCAGTTCCACCCAATGGCTGAACAGACTCCTCAACCGATCCTTCGAGTCATATACAACCTCAAGAGCACCAGTGAAGCCCTAGAAAGGGTAGTTCTAGAAACTTCACTCAGGGAAGTCCATGTCCACCATAGGAATGCTCACGCTGCATCGATGCAAGAGGATGCCCATGAGGTCCCAAAGCTAGAGCCACCACTATGCCGTCGATTCCCTTCGGTCGAGTGACAGTCCACCTTCCATCGCTTATGGACGGCAGGTGGAAACCGCGATCTCTATTTTGAACGCCATTGTAGTGGAGGCCAAGGCAGGGCCCTAAAGCCTAGAGAACCATCAGTCCACTCCCAACCTCAATGGGAGGTATCACGGCCCAGATCCCTGGAAAGGCAACCTTATTCGTCCAGATCCTATCGGTAGTTAGGAGCAGATCTCCAACTCTAATTAGGCGTTGCCATTTTCCTTCGCCATGTCATCGCCGTAGGTCCCCACCACCTGACAAGCAACCAAGAATTCAATCCCCATAAATGGTAATCGTCATTCGCGACAAGCGAGAATCTGGCCTTCGAGAAGAAATGGCTGCCCTACGTAAGTAGATGCACAAGATTCAGACAAAGAAGCCTAGTGACGATAGGGGTCAGATGATGAGAATGGAGACCCATTCTCCAAAGAGATCTTAGAGACTTGCATCTACAATAGGTATGTCTTGCCTCCCATGGACAAGTATGATTAGAGCACTGACCCGTCTGATCATATCACCACCTTCAACTCAGTGACCAGAGCTGGTCGACTCTCTAACCATACAAAATGCATCCTTTTTCTCTCCACTCAGACGGGATCGCTTTTCCGTTGGTTCCTTCATCTACAACTGGAAGTGTCCACTCATTGTCATAGCTGCATTCCAACTTCAAGGCCTGCTTCTTTGCACCGAAGACAAGAATATTGATGGCCAATGAATTGGGCAACATAAGGCAGGGTTCGATTGAGTAGCTCCATTGATACGTTAACCGTTTTAATAAGGAATTTCACCGGTTCAATGGTTACTCGACCAATGAGTGTTGGCACCTCAAAGATGACATAAAGTGTTTAATCCATGAAGGAGTATTTATTTAGTATGTTAGGCAACAAGTGGAACAACGTAATGCCCAAAAAAACCCACATACCCTGCCTCAACGGGCATAGGACAACAAATGTTGTTGCGATCAATATTGGGATCCTATAAATATGTGGAGGTCTGCACGTGGCAGACAACAGGCAATTCAGGCCTGCTATAGCAGGGAGCTATTAGATCATGTTTATTCAATAGACCTCCGGGCCTTAATGGTCCCTTGGGTCGAAGAAGACTCCACCGATATTGAGTTCACTATAGAGGGCAAGAGAGGGGTTGGTTTCCCCCATCATTACCACATGGTCATTTCAGTCAGCATGGCTAGTACAAAGTTCCACCGGATCTTCATCGATTGGGGCAGCTTCATTCATGTAATATTCAAAGTCGTTCTTGAAAGAATCAAGCTTCCTACCTCCAGCCTTGCTCCCTATGCATTACCCATATACGGGTTCGAGGGCATTGGCATAGTATCTGTGTGGGTTACTCATGTGGTCACTTTTAGCAAGGAGCTGCTGGTGGAAAAGATCCAAGTTCAATCCATTGTGGTAGACTATTCGTCTACATATAATATTCTAATAGGAAGACTAGCCTTGGCGGACATAAATACGATAACAACCTACCAACATTTGAGAATGAAGTTCTCAACTGAGAGGGGAATAGGATGTGTCCGAGGCAACCGGTAAGCTTCCCGAGATTGTTACAGCATCTCCTTACAAAAATCGAAGTAGAGAGAACTTATGTTAGAGTAGGAAATAGTAGCCCTCAACGGTGGCATGCCCGAGAGACCATGTGGGCAGCTTGTTTTTCCCATTCACATCGGGATCAGCTCAATTACTGTTAACAAAGTGCATGTTTTGGTTACCACTCCAAATCAAGACAGCATAGACAATGGAGACAATCTTTCTCTAGCCAGTCCAAGTAAGACCAGAGAGCTCATTGCTACATGAAATGAAAAGGTTCACCCATGTTGGTATGCAGAACAACCCTTTCGGCATCGAAGGACCCATTTGTAGAAGCCAGAGGCATCGTCAGACTTTCGGTAGAAACACGGACATCCATGCCTGATGAGGATATTATTGAATGCATGATTTAGACCATTGTGACTTGGAGGAAAATGTTGGAGATGATAAGGATGACCCACTTGATCCTTGGATGGGGGATTCCATCCCCAAATGTGGGTTGGCTACGCCACTTGAAGTGGAATCGATTGACGATGACAACCCCGACGTGTTCATCCATATAGGCAAAGAATTGAGCCCCAGAGTAAGAGATAAATAGATTTGTTTCCTAAGGGAGAGCAAAGATGTGTTTATTTGGGTGCATGTCGACATACTGACATCGACCCATCGATTATATGCCATGCCCTCAACATTTACCCAACGGCTTAGCATGTTCGGTAGAAAAGGAGATCGCTTAACCCCGAGCGGTATAGAGCACTCAAGGAGGAAGTTGAGAAAGTTTTATCGAATGATTTTGTCCATAAGGAGACATACCCTATTTGGGTAGCCAAGCTATATTCGTCTGTAAACCTAACAGGGCTTGGAGGACTTTAATTGACTTCTCAAATCTTAAAAAAGTGTGCTCTAAGGATAGTTTTCCTCTACCCTGAATCAACTAGCTCATGGACGCAACCAGCGGATACGACCTACTCACATTCATGGATGCCTACTCTAGGTATAACCGAATTGTTATGCACGGCCTTGACCAGGAGCATACCTCATTTATCTCTAATGCTGGGTGCTACTACTATTGGGCCATGCCTTTGGCCTTCGCAACACCGACGCTATATACCAACAGTCATTAACCAAATGTTCACTTAGCAAATTGACCATTTAATAGAGGTCTGTATAGATGACATGCTGGTTAATTTTGAAAGGGCTGGGGGCATGTGAAGAATTTGGCTGAGACTTTTGGCATCCTTCGCAAATAAAACATGAATCTCAACCCTAGGAAATGTTCTTTTGCAGTATGATCAGTAAAGTTGCTTGGTTTTGTCATGAGTACCAAGGGCAACGGGGCAAATCCGGACAAGATTTATGTGATTCAAGAGATGTAGTTACCGCGCACAATTAAGCAAGTGTAGAGTCTAAACGGAATGATCACAACGGTTAACCACTTTATGTCGAATGCCATAGATCGCCGCATACCCTTCTATGACCTCATCAAGAAGGGAAAAAATTAGTGTGGAGTGAAGATTGCACCAAAGCCTTCATATATTTGAAGAGACACCTAATAACACCTCCCATGCTTTCGATGCCTGTTGATGGAGAAGACTTATATCTTACGGTGACTGACCATGCGATCAACGCCGCCTTGATCCACTACGAAGAAAAAGTCCAACACTCCATCTACTACATAAGCAAGAGGTTAATGGGTCATGAAGCATGATATTCCAGGTCAGAGAAGATGGCCCGTTGCCTTTCCATGGCTACCCGACGTCCATGGACGTATTTCAAAGCTCACCCTATCAAAGTTCTCACTAATTAACCATTGAAGCAGGTTTTGAGAGGACCCGACACAGCGGGTCGACTGTTGAAATGCTCTGTGGAACTCAAACAGCATCATATCACTTTCTATCCACACACCTCAATCAAGGTCAAGTTATGGCCAATTTCATTACATGGTGCTTCAACCTGGATAGTGGCAATGAGAGGGCGGCAAACAAATGGCCCTTCTGGAAACTCTATGCTAAAATCGCGTCTAATGAGAAAGGTGCAGGAGCAAGAACGGTGTTGGTCATGCCCGTTGGTAAAGAACTTTTCTTTGCCATCCATCTTAGCTTCAGGGACACAAGCAATGAAGCTGAATATGAAGCTGTCCTGGTCGACCTCAGGATGGCTAAAGAACTGCTAGTGGAATCATTTTACACATGTTTAGTAACTCATCTTCAGTTGTAAATCAGATCGAGGAACACTTCTAGGTCAAAGGCAAAACGCTAGCCCTTTACGTGGTATAAGCAAAGAAGCTCATCTGCACCTTTGCGAGTTCCAAGATCGAACATATCCCCCGAGAAAGAAACGCTAATGCCGACCAGTTGGCAAGGCTATTAGCAACCTTGAGGAAAACATTCCTTAGATCCCAACGGAGGTACGACTGGCCCCCTACTTCAGATTAGGGGAAACCGCACTGGAAATCGATGAAGCTTGCTTCGACTCTTGGATGACCCCATTGATGAAGTATCTCACAAACGACGACCTACCTATTGAAAGAAAAGAGGCTTAGAGTATCCTATACTGGACACTCCATTACACAATCATGGATGCAAAGTTGTACCGAAGGGGATACTCAACTCCCCTCCAAACATGCATGACCAGTGAAAATGCCGACCACATACTAGGATATTTGCATGAAAGCTATTGCGGAGATCACGCTAAGGGGCAAAGCCTGGAGAACAAAGCTGGCTGCCAAGGGTATTATTGGCCAATTATGATTAAAGACGTGATGACTTATGTTAAGAAGTACAAACATTGCCGAAGGTTCACCATGATTCCCAAAGCCATCCTGAATCTCCTGACTCGTATGACATCCCCCTGGCCATTTGATACTTAAGGAATATATCTGATCGACAAGCTTCCGAATGGCTAGGGCAGATTTAACCACGCTATAGTCATTGTCAATTACTTCACAAAGTGAGTCTTTATGATTAAGAACATCTTCTACCAATTCGAGCTCCCAAAAAAGATTGTAACCAATGACAGTACCCAGTTTTGAGAGTGGACCGTTCCCAGGGTTTTGTGATCGAAATGAATAGAGAAGTGCTTTTCCTTAATCATTGTCCCCAGGTCAACGGGAAAGTTGAGGCTATGAACAAAACTATCAAGACAACATTGAAGAAGCACTTTACGAAGGCCAAGGGAAATTAGGCTAAAAACTTGCCACTCTTGCTATTGTTGTACCGCACTAGCAACCGCATGTCAATCGGGTACTCTCCTTTCTCTCTGGTTTATGGGTAAGAAGCTATGCCACCTGTTAAAGTCAATGTACCATCTCTGAGGCACCTCACCCACGACCCTAAACAAAATAGGGAGTTGCTCAAGCTTGGACTCGACGATTTGGAAGAAATAGAGCGGAAGCCGAACTGCGTACGGAAGCGCACGAAAGAAAGATAGCCAAGCACTACAATGCAAGGGTAAAGCTCTGCCAGTTCAAAGTTGGATACTTGGTTTTGTGTCGTGTCTTCATCAGCACCAAGGATCCTATCAAGGGAGTCCTGGGGCAGAAATGGGAAGGCTTATATATAATCATTGTTGCGATCGCCAATGGCGCATACCACACCTTGAATCTTGATGGTTCCAACGTTTCCCATACATGGAACCCAGAGCACCTCTAAGCATATTATGTATAAAAGTTATGATTTGTTGTTATAAGGCTATAAAATATTGCCATAGTTATAAGGTAGTGTGACTTGTATCGCCCCTATTTTGGTATGTGGAATGTGAATGAGACATCCTTGGAACATCTCGATCTAACAAGGTTAATTAACTAGAACTAGCTTATCAAGGCACCTCACCATCGCTGGGACGCCCCATAACATCGGCTATCTGGAGGGGGTAAGATGAAAACCCACCTCTCCCATTAAGGAAATCCTAAGAAACTTCTCTATGGGGATGTGCAAGCCTCTCAATGCTTCCTTCCTCATCGGAGGCATCGACGAACTGATGGCGAGACCACTCCCACGGTGGTCTTGATTCGTTCGCCATGATGGTGTCCATCTCCTTGGTGGGACGGGGCACTGGTGCCCTGGAGGCATAGTTACCCATATTGTAACTCCAAACCAGGCATCCGTGATACTGCTCCATGGGGATGTGCAAGACACTCAATGCTTCCTTCCTTATCGGAGGCATAAACGAACCGATAGCAAGACAACCCCCATAGTGGTCTCAATTCCTTCGCCCGTGATGCTGCCTATCTCCCTAGTGGGACGAGGAACTAGTGCGGTAGAAGTGTAGTTACCCACGTAACTACGAACCGAGCATCTATAATGCTGCTCTATGGGGATGCATGAGCCACTCAATGCTTCCTTCCTCAATGGAAGCATTGACAAACCGATGGCGAGACTGCCCCTGTAGTGGTCCCGATTTGTTTGCCTGTGATGTTTCCTGTCTCCCTAGTAGAATGGGGCACTAGTGCCTTGGAAGCATAGTTACCCATGCCATAACTCTAAACCAAGCCTCCTTAGTGTGGCTCTACGGGGATGTGCAAGCCACTCGATGGTTCCTTTTTCACTAAAGGTATCAACGAACCTATGGGAAGTCAACCTATGTGGTGGTACTGATTCGTTCGCCCACGATGATGTTTTCCTCTTGTGAGTCGATACACTAGTGCCCTGGAGGCACAGTTACTCATGTTCGATCCCCGATCCAGACCCCCGTAAAACTACTCGAGAGGTTGCACCAATCAATGAATGCTTCCTCCAGCACTAGGCAACCACCCAAGGGCGCCTACCAATAGCTCACACACTTATTACAAAAAAGTAGGATGGCAACTTCATTGGAAGATTATTTATATTTTTCTCAAATAATCTTTATCTTCATCATATTTTCTTATGTTATCTTGTGCATAAACTGCTTACGCGTTTACTTAAAAAAACACTAGGAGCATTAGAGCCGACCGACTTTGAATTGCAAAAAGTAAGCATGAGGCAAATACGAGTATGCATTTAAATAACATAATGGTTAACAAAATGAATGTGACACTAGCACATATGATTCAAATAGATAGACTGATCAACAATGGAAAATTTTAACATAAAAGAAAATAGTAATGTTCAACATTTATAAACAAGGTCATAACCTAACCGATACATCATCCAAAAAGACAAAAATATGACCCACTCAACATCTTATAGGGGAGGTAGAACCCCCACAACATGGCAATCATCATCGTAAACCAAATCCTTGTCTACCAGTGGGGGATCAGGGACAAAAGGCTTGCTCGGTCCTCCCATCAGGGAGGAAATCTGCTTTGGTGTGAGAACTACCAAGGGAACCACCTTAGGCATCGTCGTCTCCGCTGCAACCACAGTACAAACCTCTGCACACTACTCCAGTGTAATAAAGGTAACCAACAATAAGAGGTGGTAGTTGGCCAAGAAGACCAGCTTTAACATCTTGGTCGATTTCTCCTCCCAATGCCCATTCAGGGTATCTTTCTCCTTCTTGATCACCTCCCAAGTCACACAGTGCATGTGTTGTCACAGTTTCTCCCTCAGCCCATCTGTCTCATTACGACTCGCCTCCAGATCCGTCCTAATCTTTGGAGCTCATCCTCCAAGCTCCTCTTATCCTCGGATCAATCGTTAATAGCGGTGTCCCTGGCTCGCTCAATCGTGTTTCGGGCCTCCTCTACTAGCAAGGCCCTTCTCTCAAAAGCCTCCTCCCTCTCCTTAGCATCTTGAGCCCTCTTCTATGGTTCCTCCCTCTCTTCTTCCACCTACTTATAAGCGGTCTTCTCCTCCACTAACTAATTAGTTATATTTTTCAGTCCCAAGTTGCCATGTTTCGCAGTCTACACAATAAGTAGTTCAAGGCCTTTCTCTTATGGAAAGAGAAAAAATTTCCTAGTAGGAAGATCCTTACCAAATAAGCTTTTGACAACTGAGAGTTGAGGACCTCATCCAAGGGATGAGTCTCCCAGCCCGACCGGGCCCGATGCTTGTTGTGCATGGCCTTTAACTCTACCCTGACTAGCACATGCGCTAGAATTCAAAGACCTCCATCAGCCTTGAGCACCCTCAAGTTGGTCGATCCCACTACCTCAGGCTTATCCTCCCCTGATGGGTGCCTAGCCATATCCACCTCCTCATAGAATATATATGTCGGACTACTCCCATTATCTTATAATAATGAATATTCATAACTTCGTATTAAAATAAAATAATATCTATTTTTAGTCAATACTGAAAACCCATTTTCATGGATAATACTTAATACACACACACACACATAAAGACAATCTTTTGTAATTTTGTGTAATCGCTAATAAGTATCATATAGTATGCTCCCACTATTTCCACCATTACAATAATTGATCATGAAATATGTGCTCCATTCAATCACTTATTATGGGATTTTATTTCATCTACTATACCTAGTTTCCAGTTGAGAGTTTCAGATCAAATATCTTGAACTCATAGAAATAACTCTCATTGAAAACAATTTTCTATCACATTTGGAATAGAAATCACATTTCTTATTCCATATTAAGTATTTGCTATCATTTTATACAATTCTCATTTCTGACGTCTCTTCATAAAGCAGAGATTGTGCAATTAAAGCGCTTAGCAGTTCTATAGTAGTGGAGGTGCAAAAATTTATAGTGGGGATACAACGAGGATATATAGGAAATTGCGAAGGTGCAAAAAGCATCATTAGATATAAAAGCAAATATTTAAAATTAATTTATTCTCTTCTCGCATCATTTGTGTGGAAAAGAGAAATATTGTCTAATCTTATATAACAAAACCAAAAAATATCATGATTTATGTAGTCCAAATTTAGTGACTACAAGAGATTTCTAATTTATATCGAGAAATTTTTCCTTAAAGTTAGGTCCTAACTCTAACTTTTTTGATTTGGTTTAAAAGAGAATTAGTTAAATCAACCTTTTTATACTAATATTGCTAAATATGGTGCTAAAAAGCCTTGATTTAGAGGGCATAATGGAACTAGTGGGGCTTAAGGTGGATCTGATGTTTAATAGTAGTGTATATTCACTCTCTTCATCCCAACTATGCCTAAGTTACATTCACTCTTATACATTCGCTTTCCTTTCTAATTGGTCGGATCTTTCAAAGGAAATACTTGCTACAAGATTACATCGAACTCTTTACAAAAGTGCACTTGATCATCCTTAACATTTAAGGAAATTAAATAAGTTGCACCTCATGCAAAGTTATCAGATAAACATTTCAATGATCGAATTCCTAAGTCTGTCTAGTAGTTCTTGGTCCATGTTGCTTCCGACACAACTACTCATTGTATTTAAGCATAACGAACACATTATCTTGACTATGACTTACTTGCTCATTTCGAATGATCTAATTTTCATCGAGGTTTTGTACATTACGAACCACGACTGTTCACCATATAATACTTATATGTGATCAAATATGGAGTAAATATCTATCCTCGCATTGCTTTGAATTTCAAAACTCTTGGAAGACAATACGTAGTCTCGAAAAAATAAAGATATAAGTAACCAAGGTATTAATGTAATTAATATGTGTATAATTGGGCTCTTGTGTGGGTCTCGACGTGACAACATGCCAAAAGATTTATTGGTAAGGACACATTATATTTCTATGTCAATCTTAATGGATATCATTTTTATATTTTAATTGTTAAACATTACATCAATTTATATTAGCTGCATAAATTTATTGATATAGATTATTTTAATTTTACCTAGCATATGTTCTTACAATATCATGGTTAAATGTTACCATTTCATTTTTTTAATAAGGCTTGTTACACCATAATTTTTACCAACAAATTACAAATATTGGAGAAGAAAGTTCCTTGGATTGTCATTCCAAGACCAATTGGTTTTTAGTGAAAGCTTAAGTGTCTGACTCAATATCCGAGAATATACAGTCCGACAGCATGAGTCAAACGTCGACAGAGATCATGATCATTGTCCAGCTAAAGCAAGAAGCTTACCGAGGATAGCAGTAACTTAAACCAAAAGCATTTCAACAAGTATTAGCAGTCAACGGCTCAGATAACCAAGGCCGAGACTAACGGTTAGGATAAACGAAAGATATCCAAGAAATTATATACAAAAGCATCACGTAAGCAATCCACGTCAAAAATGCACTCAACCAAATGATGACAAGTGTCCAAATCTAAGCTGCACATACCAAGTCAGGTCATCAATCCTAGGAGAAAGCTCTCCACCAATGGCGTTACGACATGTTAGCTACAAATAGGTGGCAATCCCAAGGCACAAGGATCTTCTAGCCTGCAAAAGAATTAAGATAAATCATATTGTACTTTGCTATATTAAAGCTTCTTCACAAATTCATTAATAGAGGAAATGCATAGACCCAATGTAATAAGCCTCTCGGTTAAATAAGAGTGACTAAATAAGGAAATGACAGTGAACGTAGGGACTTTTGGCCCGAACCACTATAAAAGTCTTAGTGTTATTTACTTCATGTACCTTACCTCCTCTGCATTTTCTATTGTGGCTCTATGGTCCAACGTTTCGTAATCTAAGCTTGATTGTACCATATCTCGGCAATCTCTTCATCAAGTTCAATATTCTAACTAGCTTTCGAAGCTATACCTTCGGACCTTGGGGTGTTGGTGTAGACAAAAATTTGCACTAACATTTTTGGCACCAAAAGGAGGGCCCCCTCAAACTTCTATCAGTTGTCCCTTTTTAGAAAATCGAACAAAACCATCTCTTCCACTATAACTAACTTTGAAAATAAGGAACTAAGCCTGGAGTTACCCCTTAACCTCTACATCCAACTCATTAAAGAAGACAATGATGAGCGTCTGGTTACCTTCATCTCGAAAAAAGATCGAGACCAGGAGTATGATCCCATCTATGAACTTAAAGTTCTCCAGATCAAACAGCTTTTGGAGTATCTTCAGGAGTCTTTCCAAGAGTCCACTTAACCCTAGGGGATGGTTAAGGCTATGGTGAACAAAATCAAAGATTTTAGTATCGTAATAATGACAAGTAAGGGTCCATCCTATTCTACTAAAAGAGCTTTCCCTATTACTCCTACTCCCTGCTCTCGGAAGAAGATTAAACGAGAACAAGTCCTTACGCCGCTCAACCATAGTTTGTCTTGTATCTTTTTGGAAACTCATGGAGAGCTCCATTATCCAAACTATCCCTCATCCTCTAAGGAAGATCCAAAAGGAAGAAACTACTATGTCTACCATCAAGTGAATGGGCATGAAACAGATGGATGTCAAAGACTTTCTTAGGCCATGTAAAACTTCATACAGAAAGGGAGATTGACTGAATTCCTTAAATGATTAGTTTAATATCTTGTTTTTATAAATATCTAACTTCGCTTCTGTGTTTCAAGAGAAACTCATGTTATGTAAGCCCATTCAACCAAATATGCATACATACATACATACATACATATCCCACTTCGAAGATGAAGAATACTATATGAATCTCAATATTTGAAGAAGTCTTCTATCTTTTCAAAACAATTCTTTTAGGTTTAACTCTTTCCTTTCTCGATGGGCATAATCCAGTCTCAATACCAATAAAATTCTATCTGGTATATATGTCTTTTAGTTATTTTCATTTATCGTGTCTGCATTTAGAATCTAAGAGCCAAAACTCTTCTATTGATTCGATGAGGTCAATAAAGAGTTTCACTTTTTCTTAAAAATAATATTAGTCCCCTCAAAAAGAAAAACAACCCACTTTCTCAAACTTGAATCTAATAAGTTTTCTACCGAACGATAAAGTTGACCAATTATGTGATTCCAAAGATCTTTTACAGAATAGTCTGAAAGCACTCTTTTCAAAGAATTCATATTTCTCTTTTACCAAGTTACAACTAGCATTCCATATGATCGGTAACCTAAAATAGTTGTAGAAGGCCGACACATGCCAAAAGTGGTTGTAGGTGGCCGATACCTGCCAAAAGTGGTTATAGATGGCCGACGCCCATCAAAAGTGGCTGTAGGTTTGGACCCAACAATAAGTTGGTAGACCTCTCCATAATAGCACCCCGACAGTGATGCGCTACAAAGTGTACGACTATATAACCAGGGTTTAAAAAGATGTCGAAAAGTAGAATGCATGCTGATAGTGAGTCATGGTCAAGAAGTACCATGCTTGGGTCGATTCCCAATTAAATTAGAGTGTTGGATAGATTCCCAATGATAGTGAGCCATGGTCAAGAAGTACCATGTATTGGGTAGATTCCCAATTAGATTAGAGTGTTGAGTAGATTTCGAATGATAGTGAGCCATAGTCAAGAAGTATCATGCATTGGATAGATTCCCAATTAGATTGGAGTGTTGGGTAGATTCCCAAAAATAGTGAGTCATGGCTAAGAAGTATCATGCCTTAGGGTAGATTCCTAGTTAAATTAGAATATTGGGTAGATTACCAATAATAGTGAGCCATGATCAAGAAGTGTCATGCATAGGTTCAGAATTGTATAGATTCCCAGTAAGATTAGAGTCTTAGGAGGAGAGTTCCTAAGTTTGAATGAGCATGGGGTAAGAATCCCAATCAAGGCCATAAGGATGGTATCAAATTAGTAAGTATAAATACTAAAGACATCGGTATGGCAAGACGCCAAGGGGCAAGAAGTATCCCAAAATAGAAAATGAGCAAGCAAGATTGCTTGAGTTGAATGAATAAGTCAACCGAAAGGACAAAAGGTCCTCAATATTATAGAGAGATTGTCCAAGTGGTCATTAGTACATTCGGATTATGATAAAATAAGGGAGAGGCCGATGTCTCATATGCCTTTATACATATTTCTAACTCTAGTTTCGGCATTTTTAATGACCTCCTCTAGGCGAGATTTGAAATGCTTCTCCATTCTATCATATGTCCTAGATACCCATTCCTTCTTAAATTTCCTGAATGAAAATCTTCGACCGTATCTGGTACAAATGAGAATGTTTGATGCATTAGGCATTAGAACTAAGGGATAACTCCTCTCAGGTTAAGGAGGCCGGGAACGAGACCTGTTAAAGATAACCATTGTCCTATGAGAAGAAGGAAGTCTCATGGCAGCACAACCTCTACCTCTTCCACAAACCGAATGGGCTACAACCGTAACTTCGTTAGTACATTTATTTTCAATTTCAAGTTCTTGTAGTTGGTTGCTGAAAACCCTCGATGAGCTTCGTCCAACTGTTGTCTAAGAGTAGACACATACCCTCATAGTCTTGAAACAACTGATTCCAAAGCCTGACTAGTGATCGGCACTACCTCCAGGATAGCAGACATCGTCTTGGATAGCTCCTCAAGAGTTCATTTTAAGGATTCATTGTCTTCCAAGATGGCATGGATGTTGGTATTGAGATCAGGATTATATTTCATTGGTTTAGTTATCTTATCATCAAGACTTCCTTGCACGGTATCTAATATATTTTTAAAGATCACTTTAAAAATCTCTTTTTCAATGGCGTCCAATGCAACGGCTATATCTGGCATTCCCTCTTCTTCTTCTTCTCCATGCCTCTCTTCTTCACCGTTACCTGCCTTGATCCCTCCTGCTCTCAACCCTCCTCTACCTTTACCTTCAGATCCTCCTGACCCTGATTCTTCTCCGCCTTTACCTTCTCCAACTGTTATCCTTCCAGATCCCATCCCGCTTCCATCTTGGTCTTCTCTGTTTGCGTCTAAGCCTAGGAATGCGGGCTCATATACTCCAACGGATTTCAATATTGACTATCAGGGTTTGCCGCTTCCTCCTCCTGAAGTTCTGGTTACAGAAGGTATGAGTTATTGGGATGGGTATCTGGTGGGTTTCTTTCTTGGTGTGCCAGTGAATTACATGGCAGTGGTTTCACATCTAAAAAAAATATGGAAACTGAAAGGTTCATATGACATTAAATCTGATGGTGCTAATTATTTTTTCAAGTTTTCTTGTCCTGAGGACAAGCAATTTGTTCTTCGTGCAGATCCGACCTTTATTCGAGGTCAAATGTTTGTCATTACTACTTGGAAACCAGCGTTTGGTTCAGTTCAATCTCAAGTGAAATCAGTTCACATATGGATTCAACTATATAATATTCCCCACATTGCTTGGACCCTAATTGGTATCAATTGGATTGCTTGTCACCTGGGGAAACTTGTCTGCTTCAATGAGGCTACCGAAAAGCGTGAAAGAATGGAATATGCAAAGTGCTTAGTAGAAATTTCTCCTGACAAAGAGTTACCTGAATATTTATTAATAGGAGATGGAGTTAAGACATGTCAAAAAGTATACATTGAATACTCATGGAGACCGCTTATATGCACTGACTGTAAAGTCTTTGGTCACTCAAATAAAAATTGTGATAAGGACAAAAGTACTGAGGAAGGGAAAATAAGCAGTAAAAAAGAAGAACCAGCTAATGTTTCAGGTCCTATAATTAAAAGTAATTCTACAGTGCATAGGAAACCTTTTAGTGACAATATGAAGAATAGGCATTGGAAACCTAAAGCAAATCAAATGAGCCATAAAGGGGTGGTACCAAACATAGGAAAAAAGAATTCAGAGATGGAAATCAGTAACATAATTAATGCAGACTCAATACAAGTTATCAAAGATATTCAGTTACAGGGTGTATCTCAAAACCCAGTTGAAACAAGTAATGCTTTTGCCATTTTTACCGAGATAGAGGAAGGAGAATTACTAGATGAGGACCCGGATGCATTAGGTAGCTTGCAAGTGGACCCTGACATTAATGTTAGTCAGCAGAATATGGATTGTTCTACTCATTTCAATAGTTCTCAAAAGAAGCAGATACAAAAGGAAACTGATGTAAGTAATCACCAGCTTGAATCTAATAGAAGCAAGCACAATGAAAAGGAGACCCAAATTCTTAATTGCTCCCCTGATACGCAGAATATTAATGGTACACCAGTTGCTATATCTTCCATGAACAATATTGTTAACACATTAGTCAGCCCATATGCAAATCTAAAACCACCCAAAGAAATTACTCTTTTTACTCCAACAAAGGATAACACAATTGAAACCAATATAGGATCATCTTCTGATGCGGAATTTTGTTCGGAAGATGACATGAATGACGGCTATGAATACAATCAAGAGCAAATTTTGGCTAATCTCACAGCTAAGAGTTCAAAAAAAATCAAAAAAAATGCCTCTGCTAAGATTCAAGGGCCACAAAGGTTAACTCGGCAATCTGCCAATAAACACAAAAAATTGTGATGTTAGATAACATAGGATATTGGAATATTCGTGGTGGGCATGATGATGCCAAAGTATATGAAATCAAACTTCTAATTAAAGGCAACAAACTGGGAATTATTTGCATCAGCGAAACAAAATATTCTGAAACTGAAACTTACTTATTTGCAAATCGTATTGCTCCTGGATGGGCTTTTATTCACAACCATATTGCTGCCCCTTATGGGAGGCTATTGATTTTGTGGAACCCCCAGGTATATTCAATTATTGCTTCTGAAACTCACAGACAGTTCATCCACTGTAACATTGATCATTTGCCAACAAATTTCAAATTTAAGTCTACTTTTGTTTATGGAGACAATATAAAAGCTAATAGGCAGATCTTTCTTGACATTCTTCCTTCTTTGTACACTGCTATCCCCTGGATATGCCTTGGTGACTTTAACTGTATGCAAAGCTCTGAGGATAAGTTGGGAGGGTTACCATTAGCTCTGGTGGATGTTGCTCCTCTTAATAATGCAATCTTTCTTTCTCAACTTCATGAAGTTCCAAAAACAGGTGTTTTTTACACTTGGAATAACTGTAGTAGATCAGGTAATAGAACTTTTTGCAAACTTGATCGTTCTTATTTTAATTCTGCTGCGTTCATCTCTTGGCCTTCTCTGATTTCTATTTTCCCTACTCCATCTCTATCTGATCATAGTCCTATTATTTTGGAATGGGGAAATAGAAGTATTAAAGGTCCATCTTCTTTTAATTTTTTTAATAGTTGGATTGCTGATCCTGAATTTCTTCCTTTGATTGAGCATGTATGGAGAATTCCCAAATTTGGCAATCCCATGTTTATTCTTCAATCGAAGCTTAAAGATTGCAAAGCTTCCATTAAAGCTTGGTCTTCAAATAAGTATGGTTCTGGTAATCTTCTTTCTACCAAATTAAGCTCTGAACTTAATTATACTCATATCCAACTGCAGTCTGATCCAAGTAATATAACTATTTCTAATAATGTTAATCTGCTTACCAAAAGATTGAAAATAGCTATCAAATTTGAACTTCAAATGCTCCGTGAAAAAAATAAACTTAACTGGGAGATTGCTGGAGATAGAAACACCAAAATTTTTCACAACTCCTTGAAGCTTAAGAAGACTGTTGCCTTCATTCACAGGATTAAAGATAGACACGGTTTTGAAGTTAACACTCATGCCAGTATAAAGCAATCATTTCTTAATTATTATCAATTTCTTTTTACTCATTTAGACACAGTAATTAGTTCCCAAGTTCTTAATGACTTACCTATTAATAATATCACTAATGAACAAGCTAATAGTTTAATTAAGCTTATTACCCCTGATGAAATTCATGATAACCTCTTCAAAATGAAAAGCAATAGCTCTCCAGGTCCTGATGGGTTTTCTGCTATGTTCTTCCAAAAATGTTGGCATATTGTTAAACATGATTTTTGTAAAGCCATTCAACATTTCTTTAAAACCAATACTTTGCTGAAAGGAATAAATCATACTAAACTTGCCCTTATTCCTAAAGTTAATCTACCCCAATCTGTTACTGAGTTTAGGCCCATTGCGTGTTGCAATGTCATTTATAAATGTATAACTAAAATTATATCCTCTAGAATGAAAACTTGCCTTACTGACCTAATTTCTCCTAACCAGAATGGTTTCGTTTTGGGTAGATCTATTATTGATAATATTTTACTCTCCCAAGAACTAATTAAAGGATACAATAGGAAAAACATTTCTCCTAGATGTTTTCTGAAATTGGATATTCATAAAGCTTATGACTCTGTTAGTTGGGAGGCAATCATATCCATTATGTCCAAGATGAACTTTCCCTTACCTTTCTTAGCTTGGATATACACATGCATATCTACTGTTTATGTCTCTTTATCTCTCAATGGTGAGTCTTTTGGCTATTTCAAAACTCAAAAGGGTATAAGGCAAGGAGATCCTATCTCCTCTTCCTTATTTATTTTAGTTATGGAAGTGATTTCTCGATTGATTAGTGTTGAATGCCATAATAAAAATATAGATTATCATCCTAAGTGTCAAAAGCAGCAAATTTCAACCTTAATGTTTGCTGATGATCTCCTGCTCTTCACTAAACCTAATATTAAATCCATCACTAATGTGCTTTCCGTTCTTCAAAAATTTAAATTTCTGACAGGCCTAGGCATAAATAAAAGTAAATCGCAAATTAACATTTCTGGGGTTACAGAAAACATCTACCAAAATATTCTTCTGGTTTCTGGGCTTCAGGACATTGATCAAAATGCAATGTACCTTGGTGCCCCTATGTGTAAGTCTAGAATATCCAAGGCGCAATGCCTTCCTTTATATGAAAAATTAACTAACAGACTCAATAATTATAATGGTACCAAAATTTCTCAAGCTGGCAGGCTTGTCATCATACATAGTATTGCCACTGCTATGTGTGCATACTATTTTAAACTTTTCATCATTCCTTTTAAGCTAATTAACATGTTATATCGGGCTTTTAATCATTTCTTATGGCATGGAAATATTTACTCCTCTAAACTCATTTCGATTTCTTATAAGAAAATTATTTATCCTTTTAATATGGGAGGCCTGGGTATTATTAATCTTAAAATTTGGAACATAGCCACTGTTTCCCATCTAGTTAACAGATTGCTCAGTAATAGTACGGGGATGTGGGAGGTCTGGAATAGGCAGTACAACCTTAAGGGTGGTAACTTTTGGACAATGGATGCTAGCAATTCGTCTAGCTTTCTATGGAAAAAACTGTTGACTTACAGAAGATATTATCGGCCTATGGTTCAATGCAACGCTATGAACTCCTTTTGGTACTTTCCCTGGTGTGCTCCAGGAATGATTCTGTCTCAATATATTGATTATAATCTTTTATTTAACTCTGGTATTCCTATTAATGCTAATGCCGATTCTGTTTTTGTCAATGAGGTTCTGCATTTGCCTCAGGTCAGCTCGCCTATGTTGAACAATCTTTGGTCGTCCATTACTGCATCCTTTAAGCCTGTGGAACATGATGGGCTCAACTGGAATGGCAATATTCATTGCATCTCCATAGTCTACAA
Organism: Allium fistulosum; assembly: GCA_030737815.1. Classification (NCBI taxonomy): domain Eukaryota; kingdom Viridiplantae; phylum Streptophyta; class Magnoliopsida; order Asparagales; family Amaryllidaceae; genus Allium; species Allium fistulosum. The sequence continues at coordinate 1,131,262,387 of CM060906.1, read as the reverse complement.
ATCAATCATTCAAATTCAATGCCCTTCTACGTTTCCTTGGCACACTCGTATATGGAAGTCTGGATCGAAACCAAAGCATAATTTGTTTCTTTGGAAATGTTTGATGAATGCTATTCACACTCAAGTTAATCTCGTCATAAGGCACTTTATCAATCATTCTGTGTGCATCTTGTGCAATTGGGCTGCTGAAAATGTCGGCCATTTGTTTTTCAATTGCCTTGTTTCTTATCAGATATGGAAAGAGGTTCTTCATCGTATTCATGAGAGGCCTCCGCTCCGTGATTTCAAAATGGAATGGGTTCGTATCTTTCAGTTAACCAGGTGGAAATCCTTGTCGACAAATAGGTTTCTCCGTTACCTCAAGCTATCGATAGCAGTGATATGGGAGGAAAGGAATTCGAGAAGATTTGCGGGGTCTTCGTCTTCTATCTCTGATCTTATTTCGAAAATTTGCCCTGTAGTTGTCGATTGATAATTTTATTGGTGGCGAGTTGTTTACTTGCTTTGTATTTTTAAATTTGTATCTTGCTTTTGTTTAATAAAGAGTGGACTGTCCACTATAAAAACAGGCTGGCTTTGCCAAAAAAAAAAGACTTCCTTGCACGGAGGCACAATCTCTTTCTAGTTTAAGCAACTGGGACATGATTGCCCCTAAAAAGAGATTCAAATTAAAATAAAAAAACAGATTATCATAAAGGTAGTCCTATTTCATTCCGTAGGAAATTAATATAGATAGTAAAAAGTAAAAGGTACAAAATTCATGGTCCTCTAAGATAAGCAAATTCTCCTTAGTAGCTAAAATAATCTTAAGGCCTCTACTCCCAATATCAACAAGGGACCCCGAGGGTCTAGCGATATTGGAGAAAGAGACATCCTTCCTTAACCACCCTTCTGTACAGAAAGTTCCAAAGGAGAAGAATCTACTAAAGGTAGCCTAAGCTTGGCTTCTGGAATACTTTGGGGAATATATTCTGAAACATGTTCACTTTCGGGAGTCTTCCTCTCGGTAATAACTAAGGACGGAGTTACACTGCGGTAACCATGAAGAGGCTCCAGAGTTATAGTTAGATTTGGATCAAAGAATCTTCAGAGGAAAGATAGTCTTTTGTTCTTCGACTGAGGGTCACTCGAATGCAGTTTAGAGAGTCGGGCAAACCCTTTAAAGACCTCATCTCGGTCATCTAATGCAAGCTTCAACTAACCCCTAAGTTCCAAGATTTGGTTAGTTAACTTAGAACCCTTAAGCCTAAGGGACTTAAGTGATTTGGCATGGGTTTGATCATGTGTTTCCCGTACCTCCTCGATCTTATTGGACAAGTCAACATTTATTAATCCATTGGATTTTAGGGGTACTGATGGTTGCTAGCAATCTCAAGTTTCTGGTTTGGCTCCTCTTCCATAATACTTCATAGTGACAGGTGAAATTCAAATTTCTCTGTTTAAACATAGTTAAAGAGAAAAGTACTTTAGAACAGACGCAGCAAAAGCAGTAAGGGAATAATTCATCACGAATCCAACATCAAACAAAAGTACTACAATAGCCATTAACCACCACAAGCAAAAGTATGAAGAAAATATACCAGAATTATCCAAACCAAAAGTTTAAACATTATCAATAGAGGATTTCTAAGGTTCAGAATGGTGGTGTACCTCTCCTCTATCAACATTCTCCTCTATCGATACCGAAGGCTCAACACCTGCCAAAACTCATGCATTTTCATACTTCTGCGAGAAGTAATCCTCAATCTTCTTGCCATTAGGACTAAAACATATAAAAAGTATCATGCTATTATCTCAGTTATATTGATAGGCATTATAAAGAATTTTAAAGGATTCGGTGGCAGCTATCTTTTCAGCCCCTTCCTTAGTAATCAAACCCGTGATCTTCTCCTGGGCTTCTGTTAATTCATCTTCAGTCTCTTTATGCTTGGTCTCTTGATCTTTCAAAGCTCTCTCCAAATCAGCAATTCTAGTCTCGGATGATTTTAGTTCCAGATGTCTCTTTTCCCTCTTGGCCTGGGCATCCTTCTCAGTCTTCTCTTTGAATTCGGAAAATTATTTTTCTATAGTCCCAACCCATTCCAATTCTCCACTCAGCTTTTGGAACCCTCGGTGCAGACCCGAGAAGTTAGCTAGAACCCAAAGATAGGAAATGCATATGAAATCTAAAGAGATAGGAATTTCATAAATAATAATAAAAAATCTGTACCCTGAGATGATCTTCCATCCAAGCACTTATCATCCTCCTGAAGCTGCTCATATCATCAGCCAACTCCAGTCAGAAGTTCCCCAAAACCTTGGATAAATAGGCATCAACAACGGAACTAGTCACCTCAACTTCTTGATTCACTTGGTCCATCGGAGAATGAGCTAAAGCAAGGATGTCTGGGGAAGGCGTGATGTTAGCGGGAGGGATATTCTTATGTTTCCTCAACTTCTTAACTTCGATGGGTCCTTTAAAGCTAGTTTCGACCAAGTAAGAATGGAAGAGGATGATTTATTTAATAGAAACTCACTTATTTCGAACACATCATCAGAAGACACTACCACATGAAAAAGAGAAAACAAGTTAAATAAAAAAGTTTATATTTCATAAAAATTACGTCCTATAATACGTGTAACTAAAACTGAGGTTTACACTCGGGAAGAACATCTGGTGTTTCGGCCTCTGTATTTTTTGGATCAAAGTAGGTGAGCTCTTCAGAATCACCCAGATCAACTATATCTGAGGATATAATTTCGAATGAAGGAGGACTGTATCCACGAAACTTAGCAGAAGATGACAATAGCCCGCAGACCTTGAAATTGACTTCGGCAAGGACTATGTGCTTAAGTCTTTCCCTTTCTAGGATTTTCATCACTTCCTCATACCCAACATCATAAAGATCCTTGAGGGTCGGGGTCTTATCCCTTTCAAGTTTAGCTGAGGGATTCAAAATGGAAAAGATATTAAAGAATGGTATGATTAAAGTTTAGAAGTAAGAGCATCTTAGATGAGAAGGGTTTGAAAACTTACAAGTCTCCGGTAACTCAATAACGATTCGAGGATCATATATCCTCATATAAAACCAATGGGTTGCTATCACTTTGCTAAGCGGTTTGATCGAATGCATTTTCTTCATGAATTGAAGAAAATACCAAGGAACCGGTGGCTTACTTGGTGACTTATGTAGATTGTACAAATGATGAATTTTGGAAGTGGTCATGTTTTGGTACCCTTTCTTCCAATTTAAGATTACTAAAGTAGATAGAGTATTATACGAGACAACTCCAAGTTGAATTGGATTAGGTCCATGAAAGTCAAGAATGTCAAAAATCAAGGGGGCATGTAGGATCTAGATTAACCCTAGAGGGGGGGGGTGAATAGGGTTATCACAAATTTTCTCAAATTAAACGCGGAAGCAATCAGCAGATAAATAAATATGCAGTAAAGTAAATCACACACAAATTTACCCAGCTTCGGCAACCCCTGCCTACTGCTTCATTCCCAGATTTCTATTAGAATTAAACAGTCTCCCGCTTACAAACACTCTCACAAACTCGCAGACACTCGCTCCCGCTCACAAACACTCCTACAGACTCGCACTCCCTGCTCCGCCTATAGAGTTTCGTTTACTCGCAAACTCTGCTCCCGCCTATAGAGCTTTGCAAACTCGCAGCCTCCCTGCTCACTGAACTAATTCTAACTAGACAATCTGACAACACCTAAACTCCAGGTGGTGATTGACTCTAACTAGACCTTGAAAAATATAAACTGAAAATACAATTTGAACCAGGAGCAAAATTGAAATTTAAACTCGATAACTAATTTTGCTCTAGAGAATAATCTCGACCCAAAATAATTAAAACCCTAATAATAGACCGGCCCACTTCAACTTATTATTATCTTCTGTCTGATCATCTTTTTAATATTTTCGGCCCGATCTGTTTCACCCTTTTTCTTTAGTTATTCTGGCCCGATCCCCTTTGTATCTTCGATCCTCTTTGAGAAAGAAATGGCGACTCAATAATTGGGGCTTTCTTCGATTCTTCGATTTCTGATGAATTAGCTCCTCTTCTTCAACGCTTGCTTGAATGAATTAGGGCTTTGCCCTTGTTCGTTTTTGGTGACTTTCTGTAGCTCTGGAATTTAGGGTTTTACCCTACTTCGATTTGGAACTTCGGCTTTGTCAATCTGTGTAGCTCTGGCTTGCGATTCCCTTTGTGATTTGGAGACTAATTGAAGCTTTGCTTTGTCGACTTTTGTTGCGACTCTGAATTAGGGTTCTAAGCTTCGGCTCCTCTGTTGTTCTGGCTTGCGATTCGAACTTCTGTTGGGTTTGGCTTCTCCTTGATGATCGAATTCGACTGTGAATTTGGTAGGTAATTTATGCCTTCAGCTTACTGGTTTTAATACTAGAATTTGATTGCTCTGTTGCTCAGTGATAATCTGGTTTTTGCTCTATTCTTCACCCCCGACTTGTCAATGATGATTTTGGGTCCTTTATATAAGCATCTGATTTGATTTACGTGTTCTTCACGTTGTTGAAACTTTCCTGTTTTAAGCTCCGATATATTTTGGGAATTCCTTCTGAATCACGGCTTTTATTCTTGAACGTTCGATCTTTGATTTTAAACAGTCGAATCTTTCCTAATTTTAAATCTGACTTTTTCAAAAAAAACATACGGCTTTGATATTTTTCTTCTCGTTGACTTCACTGTAACTTCTTTGATCGCCTGACTTCTGACTACTCTGCATACTTGTTTTGTGACATCCTGGCCGCGTCTTGATCACTGTTAATCTAAGTATTTCCAACTTGAATTTTTATATTGCTACATTATCACTTCACTGTTGTGCCTCACTTTAGCATGTGTATCTGATCATTGCATTTGTTATCTTCACTATGACCTTGTTTGGTTGATTTACCTGTTGTGATAATGTTTGTATTGTTGTTTTGAGTTCGGTCTTGTAGTTGTTGTACTTCATTGTTGCTGTGTTGGCGTAACTGTATGTAGATGTATGCTGTTCCACTTTGTTAGACCTGTCTGCATTGCATATATGTAGTTGGTTGCTTTGCCTTGACATTTAGTGATGCATTGCTCTGGTTGCTTGGACTTGAATCACTTCATATGTAAACTTGGCTCTGTTTTGGTTTGGTTCACTTGAGTTATGAACTGATGTTGAATTCATTTGTTGTCTGTTGTTTGCATTGTTGTTCTGCCTCCATACATGAATTCCCTGTTGCTTGTTGACTTGCAAGTTGACACTCTGGTCTGGTGTACATTCATGTGTCTGCACCCAGTCTTTGCCTTGTTGAGCATTTCTTTGATTGCTGATTCAGTGGTGCTGCAGTTGAGCTATAGCATTCATGTGTACATTACTTGATTTTGGTCGAGTCCATTTGCACTTGTGTTGAATCTGATATTGATTTGACCTTGTGCACTCGAGTTAGCGAGGCAGTGCACACGTGCATACGTGTGTACTGCAGCCACTCGTAAATACCTGTCCCTGATATGAATACTGATATGCACAGATATTACACAATCAAAGATGATGACGTTAACCCATATATCTGAGACAACGATAAAAACAAATTTTATATTTTTGCAAATTCAAATTTGTTTATTTTCAGATTACTGCAGTAGATTGTCAATTATACAGGTACACAGGAAACAAGACAGATACTGGAACTGGACAGTGCAAATGCAGACAAACAACTAAGTGTATGAGTGATGTAGTGAGGACTGTGACTGTAAAATCAAATTGTGATGTATACAGAAATTGTACAGTTATAGTGAGTCAGAATTTGTACCATTCAAAATTTGTAATAAAAGATTGTTTGAATAAAATTTCAGTTCGAATTCAAATTCTGTGTTGATAAAATTTCTGTATATGTATAATCTGTAAACACATCTAAAATACGATATATATAGTTTGTTATCATCAAACACTAAACACACATCAAACAATCTCCCCTTTTGATGATGACAAACATATATTAAAGATTTTGAAATTCCAGTAGATGTGTTTAAACATGACATATTTAGCTCCCCCTACATGTATGCCCCCCCTACAACTGAGACCACTCCCTATTTAGAAGATTTTGGAAATTACAGATGAATAAAAGAGCTATAGAAAATAGCTAACAACATTTAACAAATTTGGTAAATAAATATTCCAGAAATACTTATTTTCTTATCAAAATTTCTTCCTTCTCCCCCTTTTGTTATCATTAAAAGACTGACAAAAATAATGAAACAGTAGGGGAAAACAAATGGAAAAAATAGGGAAAACCCATAATATATCATAACAAGATAACATTTTCCACATTTTAGAGAATGGATCGATGATTTGATTTTTATAATGAGAAGAGAAATGTTCTATTCTATTTTAATTTTTAAAAAAAAATTGACATTTAAGCACAAAAAAATAATAAGCACTTACTAACCACGCATAACCATAAGGACTTTTAAATGGGATTAGCAGTTACTCATTAGTTATCAAGCTCCATCCATGCATAACCATAAGGACTTTTAAATGAGAATGAAGTGATGATAACCTCTCATGATCCATCCATGCATAACCATAAGGACTTTTAAATGAGAATGGATGCATGAGGAATATTTTAAAATTTCTTTTAATTTTTCCATTTTAATTTAAAGAGCAATTCACTCTTCTCTTTTTTCAAAACCATTATGAATGATAGAAAGATGGTAGAAATAGAAATGGTCGTGGAATAAGTTACCAAATTAATCATATTATGAAATTTCATAAACCAAACGTATTTCCACTACTGAATACCATATTCGAATCAATCTTTGAATGATATCCAAAACAGGTTTGAATTCTAGAAATTGAAGTTGAAAATAAATATCCAAGAATATTTAAACCAAAAATTGAAAAATGATTAGTCAATTTCCATAATTCCCAAATCCAAACGTAATCTGGAAAATCTGTCTTCGAGGAGGGGTTTTGTGAAAATATCAGCAAGTTGATTCTCAGTTGAAATGAATTCAATGCAAATGTTCTTTTAGCAATGTGAAAAAAAATGGTGTTTCACATCAATGTGTTTCGTGAGTGAATGGAGAGCAGAATTATTAGACAATGAAATTAGTGAGTGTCCTAGCATGAAGCATGTCCTTCTAGTACTTTTCCTGTCAACCAGTGAACCCGTATAATCAACATCAGAATAACCAACTAAATTAAAGTTTTCACACAAAAGATATCATAGTCCAAATTTGTGTGTGTGTGAAAATATCTCAAAATTTCGTTTAGTGGTATTCAAATGTGATTCTTTAGAATTAGAGTGAAAACGTGCACACAAACACACAGAAAACATAATATGGGGTCTAGAAGCAGTTAAGAGCCATTTCAACAGTATCAGATTCATCTTCAGAAATAAAACTACGGTGTTAACAAAACTCACACAAACTTTTATCAAATGAAGAGCGAGTGTGTATACCTTCCGTAGAATCACAGTTAAAATATCAAGATTATCTCAAAAACAATTTGAAGTTTTCATCAGTGAAGCAACAGTTTCAACAGTTTCTCAAAAACCTTTTATAGCATGAGCAATCATAGTTTGACCAAACATATTAAGTTTAAGAAGAAAAATGGTTGATCAATTTTCAAACACAGATTAAAATCGAATCATATAAGATCATAAATCAAGCAAATCAGAATCGGTCAACCATCATAGTTACTTAGAGTAATTCTATTTAAAGATGATTAACAAATCAGAATTAACATCATCAATCATAACTGGCTGATTTAATTCAGATTATGGTGCAGATTCTTACCGGTTATCTATCATTTGAAAATACAACTACCTGTTTTACCTCCACAATAATCTATCGTTGTTTGCTCATAGTGAATCTGTCACCTTTATACTGGGCTAAGGAACGTTGATTTGTCGCCCGTTGTGTATCTGGAACAGCCAGAATCCAAATAACACTAATGTTGTTCCTTAGCCTGCCACCACACCTACACAGTTAAAGATGTATGTGACCTATTTATTTTTATAGGTCCATGATTGTTAGTGGCAGAATAACTATGAATAAATAATCCTTTTGGAACCCAAACTTGTTTTGTCTTTTCAATTTTGTTCCAATAGACATGAAATTTGTTTGTAGAATTCTTAGGAACCCAAACTTGTATAAATCTCGTGTTCTTGTTCCTATGACTACAATTTTCAATATGATGTCCAACTATTTCACATTCAGTAAAGATGCCCTTTCCTTTTGCACTATCATCAACTTGTGATTTACCAAAATCTAGTCCTTTTCGATTGTTAGCAAACAATTGATTTCCTAATAACATATTGAATGATTTTTCTCCTCTAGAAAAGTTATTCAGTGATTTCTCAAGATCTTGAACTTTGGTTTTCAGTGTTGAGTTTTCAGACACAAGTGTAGTGCATCTATTTATAAAATCCTTTCTCCTAGTGTCAATGGTTTCCTTAAGATTCAAGTTTTCTTTTTCAAGATTCTCCAAGCTATTCTTCAGTTTTGATAATTCTGAATCTAAAGTTTTACAGTTTTTACAATCTAGGTTCTGAATCTTTTCAAGTTCAGTTTCTAACCTAAAATTTTCACGGGCAAGTTCTCTCCTATCAGATTTCAGTTTATCAATTTTAGAATCAAGAGCATCAACTGTTTTAGTAAGATCGAGGCACATATAAACAAGTTCTTTATAAGAATAGTTCTTTACCTCACTAGATTCCTCTGAGCTTTCTTCTGAATTTGATCTTGATTCCTCTGAGCTTGCTTCTGAATCTGATCTTGATTCCTTTGAGCTTGCTTCTGAATCTGATCTTATCGTAAGACACAGGTTAGCCTCCTCTGAGCTATCAGTTGAAACTTCCTCTCCTTCCTCATCATCCCAAGTTGCTGCGAAGACCTTCTTTTTCTTTCCTTTTTTTTGAGAAGTGGACAGTTTGGTTTGAAGTGACCAGGCTTGTTGCAGTTATAACAGATTAGTTCGTTTTCAGAGTTGTCAGAATCTTTAGATCTATTACTACTGGTCTTCTTCTTTTGTGGCTTGTATTTTGACCACCTTCTGAAATTATTGACAGCCACTGCAAGTCCTTCAATTGGATCAACTTCTTCTTCATCGCTCTCTTCTCTGCTCTTTAAGGCAATCGTCTTCTTCTTTGGTTCGGAATTGATGCGTTCCTCCTTTGCTTTCAACTCAAGCTCACACGTCATCAGATTTCCGATCAAATCCTCCATGCGTAGTTTACTCAAATCTTTTGATTCTTGTATTGCCGTGACTTTTGCCTCAAAGTTCATTGGTAAGACTCGTAGAATCTTCCTCACCAGTTCTACCTCAGAGAATACCTTTCCAAGCGCTCTAGCATTGTACACCAAGGTTGAGAAGCGTCCAAACATATCCTTTATGCTCTCGCCTTTGTCCATCACAAAGTTCTCGTATTCATTGCTGAACAGGGCTAGACGAGACTCTTTGATTTGAGAAGTTCCTTCGTGTGTCACCTCTAAAGTATGCCAAATTTCATGTGCTGTTCTACAATGAGAAATTCTATTAAATTCATTTTTATCAAGAGCACAGATCAGAGCATTCATGGCCTTAGCATTGGTAGTTTTTAATTTCTTATCATTAGCATCCCACCTATCCTTTGGTTTAGGAATCTCAGTATCACCTACAGTTATAGTTGGATTTTTATAGCCAGATTCAATAATATCCCAAAGATCGTAATCAACAGAACTAAGATAGATACTCATCCTAACTTTCCAGTAAGCATAATCATTACCATTAAACATCGGTGGCCTAGCAATAGATTGCCCCTCAGAAAAAGCATTATTTGATAGATTCATGACTCTACAGTTAAAGAAAATTTACCTTGCTCTGATACCACTTGTAGGATCTAGATTAACCCTAGAGGGGGAGTGAATAGGGTTATCACAAATTTTCTCAAATTAAACGCGGAAGCAATCAGCAGATAAATAAATATGCAGTAAAGTAAATCACACACAAATTTACCCAGCTTCGGCAACCCCTTCCTACTGCTGCATTCCCAGATTTCTATTAGAATTAAACAGTCTCCCGCTTACAAACACTCTCACAGACTCGCAGACACTCGCTCCCGCTCACAAACACTCCTACAGACTCGCACTCCCTGCTCCGCCTATAGAGTTTCGTTTACTCGCAAACTCTGCTCCCGCCTATAGAGCTTTGCAAACTCGCAGCCTCCCTGCTCACTGAACTAATTCTAACTAGACAATCTGACAACACCTAAACCCTAGGTGGTGATTGACTCTAACTAGACCTTGAAAAATATAAACTGAAAATACAATTTGAACCAGGAGCAAAATTGAAATTTAAACTCGATAACTAATTTTGCTCTAGAGAATAATCTCGGCCCAAAATAATTAAAACCCTAATAATAGACCGGCCCACTTCAACTTATTATTATCTTCTGTCTGATCATCTTTTTAATATTATCGGCCCGATCTGTTTCACCCTTTTTCTTTAGTTATTCTGGCCCGATCCCCTTTGTATCTTCGATCCTCTTTGAGAAAGAAATGGCGACTCAATAATTGGGGCTTTCTTCGATTCTTCGATTTCTGATGAATTAGCTCCTCTTCTTCAACGCTTGCTTGAATGAATTAGGGCTTTGCCCTTGTTCGTTTTTGGTGACTTTCTGTAGCTCTGGAATTTAGGGTTTTACCCTACTTCGATTTGGAACTTCGGCTTTGTCAATCTGTGTAGCTCTGGCTTGCGATTCCCTTTGTGATTTGGAGACTAATTGAAGCTTTGCTTTGTCGACTTTTGTTGCGACTCTGAATTAGGGTTCTGAGCTTCGGCTCCTCTGTTGTTCTGGCTTGCGATTCGAACTTCTGTTGGGTTTGGCTTCTCCTTGATGATCGAATTCGACTGTGAATTTGGTAGGTAATTTATGCCTTCAGCTTACTGGTTTTAATACTTGAATTTGATTGCTCTGTTGCTCAGTGATAATCTGGTTTTTGCTCTATTCTTCACCCCCGACTTGTCAATGATGATTTTGGGTCCTTTATATAAGCATCTGATTTGATTTACGTGTTCTTCACGTTGTTGAAACTTTCCTGTTTTAAGCTCCGATATATTTTGGGAATTCCTTTTGATTCACGGCTTTTATTCTTGAACGTTCGATCTTTGATTTTAAACAGTCGAATCTTTCCTAATTTTAAATCTGACTTTTTCAAAAAAAAACATACGGCTTTGATATTTTTCTTCTCGTTGACTTCACTGTAACTTCTCTGATCGCCTGACTTCTGACTACTCTGCATACTTGTTTTGTGACATCCTGGCCGCGTCTTGATCACTGTTAATCTAAGTATTTCCAACTTGAATTTTGATATTGCTACATTATCACTTCACTGTTGTGCTTCACTTTAGCATGTGTATCTGATCATTGCATTTGTTATCTTCACTATGACCTTGTTTGGTTGATTTACCTGTTGTGATAATGTTTGTATTGTTGTTTTGAGTTCGGTCTTGTAGTTGTTGTACTTCATTGTTGCTGTGTTGGCGTAACTGTAAGTAGATGTATGCTGTTCCACTTTGTTAGACCTGTCTGCATTGCATATATGTAGTTGGTTGCTTTGCCTTGACATTTAGTGATGCATTGCTCTGGTTGCTTGGACTTGAATCACTTCATATGTAAACTTGGCTCTGTTTTGGTTTGGTTCACTTGAGTTATGAACTGATGTTGAATTCATTTGTTGTCTGTTGTTTGCATTGTTGTTCTGCCTCCATACATGAATTCCCTGTTGCTTGTTGACTTGCAAGTTGACACTCTGGTCTGGTGTACATTCATGTGTCTGCACCCAGTCTTTGCCTTGTTGAGCATTTCTTTGATTGCTGATTCAGTGGTGCTGCAGTTGAGCTATAGCATTCATGTGTACATTACTTGATTTTGGTCGAGTCCATTTGCACTTGTGTTGAATCTGATATTGATTTGACCTTGTGCACTCGAGTTAGCGAGGCAGTGCACACGTGCATACGTGTGTACTGCAGCCACTCGTAAATACCTGTCCCTGATATGAATACTGATATGCACAGATATTACACAATCAAAGATGATGACGTTAACCCATATATCTGAGACAACGATAAAAACAAATTTTATATTTTTGCAAATTCAAATTTGTTTATTTTCAGATTACTGCAGTAGATTGTCAATTATACAGGTACACAGGAAACAAGACAGATACTGGAACTGGACAGTGCAAATGCAGACAAACAACTGAGTGTATGAGTGATGTAGTGAGGACTGTGACTGTAAAATCAAATTGTGATGTATACAGAAATTGTACAGTTATAGTGAGTCAGAATTTGTACCATTCAAAATTTGTAATAAAAGATTGTTTGAATAAAATTTCAGTTCGAATTCAAATTCTGTGTTGATAAAATTTCTGTATATGTATAATATGTAAACACATCTAAAATACGATATATATAGTTTGTTATCATCAAACACTAAACACACATCAAACAGGGCAGAGGAAGCGATATTCTGTTTACTAAATGCTCTAGTGTCTAAGTGAAGACCCTTCGGGGGGTTCACTCCAATTGTCATCTAGACTAGGGCCCTTACCTCGACTCCTTCAATTCCATAGCTCTCGATCTAGTTCTCTAACTCCTTTTGATCACTCATTGGTTTATCCATCAAAGGGTCTAGAAAAGGTCAATGATAAGCTAACAACTCAATAAAATTCCGAAACCTCTTCCAGAAAGGCTTAAAGTCTAGTAGTTTAATAAGGGGTATAGGGCCTAAAATTAGGTCTTTCAGCCCATATTCAAAATTCAGAATTTCCCCAAATAACCAATTATCGACATAAGATAATGAAAGATTTGATTTGGGGATAGAATCTTAATCTACAAACAACAGGCGTCATGGTGTGACCGATCGAATGATATCTTAAATTGAAATCCAACACTAGTATAATATTAATAGTCACTATCGAATTTTTTATTTTTGTAAATGCGGAAAAGAAAAATGCTCGCAAATATTGACGGTAGTAAAGAACACTAATAAAATCATTGAAAGGATCAATGAATTACTGTTTGAGTCAAGAATCTGCAGCAATTTATGAAGATTTCCAAGCTTTATTGGCAAGCACGGCTATTGGCAATATGAGTAAGAAAGAAGAAGAAACAAAAAGGGTTTATTTAAATCCCAGAACCAACGATGGAGATTACCTAGTCGGTTAGATCTTAATAGTAGAATGAGTGTGGCAGTATCAGAATACAAATCACCCTAGGATAAAGAAACGGGAGACACTTTTTCAGAGAGACCGCTAGAATTGTGACAATTGTCATGAGCATTTAATGCAAGGTCAGTATTCGTCCTTTTAGAAGCAACTCTCGGCTTCCCTTTTCATAGATCTTACAAGGCAAGTATCCTGTAAACCGTATGGTCCAGTTTAACCTTTGCTTTTTGGCACCAAAACAATTTTGCTTATCACCTAGCTTAACTGGCTTCAGCCGATAAGCACGATTTCAAAAGTTTTGACTTTACGGTCTCGAATTAAATTTTGCCTCTCGACGCTCAAACAATTTCACCTATCACTTAACCTAGATGGCTCCAAGTGACAAGCTCGGTTTCAAAATTTTGGACCTCCTGATCCGACTAAATCTATGCCTTACGGCTCAAAATTAAAATTTAATTTCAAATAGGATAGCCAAGTTTTTTTTATAATAATGCGCAAATATAGGCATTATACTGCTACTAATAGTTTTCAAACCTGATTCCCATATAAAACCAGATCTAGACAACTGAAGCATGGTATTAAAGTATTTTTGCCTCTAGGCACTAATTTCAATTTCTGAAATCCTCTAGATAAGGTTAGATTTCAAATTATTTTCAAAACTCTCTAAACGAGGATGGATCTTTATAAGTTGTCGAGGTAAAGCAATGCTTTTGAAAGTTCTTAAAGCACTACTTTACCCGAAAGCTTAGGATCAACTTTATGATGGGAACAGAACAAACAAGCCAAGTATTAAACCTGACATGACACTATTCTTTCCAAAGTCCACCTCATGTCAACCATTTGAGGTGAACTTTAGGGGGGCATGTTTTACACCATAATTTTTACCAAGTATAAATTACAAATATTCGAGATGAAAGTTCCTTGGCTTGTAATTCCAAGACCAGTTGTTTGGTTTTCAACAAAAGCTTAAGCGTCGGACTCAGTATTCGAGAATATGCAGTTCGACAGTACGAGTCAACACTACACCAAATCAGTTATTTTGTAACACCTATTTTTTTAGAATTTATAACGGTTATTACTGTTATAAAATAGCAACAACTATTTCCGTTGGTACAGTTTTGTAACGGTTATGATTGTTATAATATTTTGTGATGGTGTAATTAAGATGAAGTAATTGGGGTACATATGTAATTTTGGTAATTTCCTCATTTCTAACGCATCGTTGTTCATTTCCTCATCTAAATCTAGGGTTTAATCTTTCACATCGAAATCAAAATCCAGAACTAACTACATGCCATAGCTACCACTACCATCATCCACAATAGAAATCAAAATCAACTATGCCATCACCATAAACCTCCTCCTACTCTAAATATGTCACGCATCGTTGCACATCAAACCCTAAAATCAGCCCTCTAATCTCTTATATAGGCCCACCGTATCCTTATAATCTTCACCCGACACTGCCACCTTACCCTGATCCCATCCCCACAACATGCTCGTGGAGCGGTGGCTCAGCCTCATCATGGACGACACCTTTGAATCCAAACTTTTCTTAAACTTAGGTCGAGATCCAGATGATCTCCTGGTGAAGGAGGAGATGTCGCGTGTATCGAGCGATGGGGTGAAGGAGCAGTTGAGGGCGACAGGGATCAAAGAGGTGATTTTTTATTTTTAAACTATTTTCTAGTAAATTACTTATGATTTTTCTCTACCTTCACTTGACAAATTAGTCGATGTATGCTATAGTTTAGCCAATATTCATAGTTTGTAATATAAATTGCATTTTTGTAAATAAACACACACACTCATACTTTTCAATAAAAATTCAAGTCGATGGTTTACAAACTTTTTATGTTCTAAACATAATATAAATACTTTGTCCAGGAAAAACTATAGCCAGTGTTCAAAAGCAGTAAATTATATGCAAACTGTCTTGGCAAAAACTGGCAAAGTTTACTTCATATAAATTTGATATTACATATATAAGTACACTCAAAAGCTGACGATGAAATGATTATATATCACCATTATCTGCAAATGTCCAATTACAATTTTAGCTCTACTAGGATGGCTTCATTCGTTTTGAGTACTTTCTGGACTAGTTCCCCTTTTATGGTTGCTTCGCATACTACTAATTTACCCCTTCGGTTTATCCAATTAACTGCAGCTAGTTTCTTGTTTGAGCAGAAGCTGCATGTTTTATGTAGATGTTGTTTGTTTCTGTTAGAATTTATGTGTGCATATATATGAGATAAAAAGAAGGTTGTGTATATATTTGATTATTCCTGCATTTAGTAAGTAGAATTTGTAAAAGATTGGTGTATTTTTTAAGCATATGGTGGTATGCATTTTTTTTTATTTCATTTTTTCATGATTTCTATTTCTGCACCTTCAATTTTAGATGCATATGAAGATGATTAAGTGACCAACATTTCGAAGATTGTTTTAGATGCAGACTGTTATAATTGTTAATGTTCTTCTCATGCTCATTTTTCTATTCCGATGATCTCTGTATCAATTGTTATTTCCTGTTAAGTTTGATCGATCAGCCATTGTCAATTTCAAGCATGTTAATTTGTGTTGTTTCCAAACTTTTAGCCTCTGATCACTAAAAATATCAAAAAATCATGGTGAGGAGTGTGTTACTGATATAAATTTCACCCATGTTCCAGAATACAACGGCATTACAACTGGAATTGAATATACTATACCGTTTGAAAAAAATGAAACAGTGGAAAATGATGTATCCCACAAGAAGACTTATTGAGGTGAGTATTATATAATCATTATTTATTGTCATGTGTAGTTAAACAGGAATTTTGGCCTATAGTATATTTTAATTGTTATGGGCAACATATTGTGCTATACAGCCTACAGGTACAACGTAAATGACATTTCCAAGCTACTTTGGAAGGAGAGACATGTAGCTTTGTGGAGTTGATGGCTCAGGTCTGAAAAAGATGCATGCATAACAAGCAATTTAAAGTTGATTAAGTTAGTTTTATCCTTTTGTGATAGATTTTAACCATTAATCTTACGATACCGCTTTCATCTTTAAGACCGAGTATTTATTATTCATTTTCTTCGAACACTTATTCTTTCATTCCAAATACTCTATACGGATACGATGTAAAACATGGAAACAAATTCAAAATAAAAAAGGAACTGAATAGAATAATAAGCTAATATAACATTTTTATCATGTTTGAGGAAGGTAACTATCCAAAGGAGTCAAGTTTAAGTGGTTGGTTTCCCATGTTTGAATTAATTATTATCATTTTTGTTTTCAATGAATTGATTATTATCATGAACTGGTTCCAATTATCCTAATTATTCAACTGTTTGAATTGAACTTTACTTTTTTTTAGTATATTTAGCTTTCTAACTAATATCATTTATACAAATGTTTGGACTATTTTTAGTAATCATTACGCTGGAGAAATTTGGCTATCAAGGCAATTATAACTTTGTGGTTAGTTTTAGCCAACATGAATAATCTGAAGTCTTGAGCTACCAGGGTGCATGTTGACTCAAAAAAATGCAATTATTTCTGATAATTGTCCTTATTGATGAAACTTGATACTAATGTTGGTATTTTAGTCTATAGAATTACAAAAATGATTTAACTTCTTACAGTGGTTGTGTTATAATTAGCATTTGATGTGTAGAATAATTACTGAAAGTTGTAAAAACAATTTAGCTATTATACATACCTTACATTTCGTACGTTAGAGTTGGATTAAAAGCAGTTGAGAAAATATGGAATTTATACTTGCTTTTACTATTCATCAAGGTCTTCTTAATTATTTTCAATATTTGTTGGGAATAGGATTAGTCTATTTTTTTTTATTATGATCACAAGCAACGTTGCTAATCTATAGGGTTAATTCTATTACTATGTTTCTGCGATCAATTAGTTTTTTAATACATTTTTATTCATATTGGGTTCTTTTGTGTGATTGATTTATGTTTTTTTTATTATGAATGAGGTTGTAAACCTGGTACATTGATAGTTACAATTGCAGAATATTTAAAGTTCATAACGTCTTTCTTCTATGTAATCAATACTTTAATTGCGATCTCTTATTTCAAATCTAAGAATCGAGTCTAATTTTTCATTATAATAATTATACTACATACAACCGTTCCATTTTTGTATGAAGAGGAAACTGACCATTATTTATCTTATATATTGTACGTTTTTAAGAACTTGGCACTTCTCCACGCCTGTGTCAGCCTAAGAAAATTGTTTGTCCTGTATTTTACTTTATCCTTTGTACTTGACTTCTCCATGTTAAACATGTACCTTGAAAACTATTTATGAATTTATAATTAAAGTTTCCCAAAATATTTGCTTGACTAGATTGCTTGCTAAATATAATATAAAAAACCATTGATTTCCTAATAAGTGTATATGGTACTATAATATCATGCTTTCCTAATAAGCGTATGCTAAATAAGATTGATGGTAATTGGACATTTGCAGATAATTGGACATCAGATTATAACTAAATAAACAAGTTAACATGATACCACGTACCTCTTCCAATCATGTCACTTTATTTATATTTGATATTACACACACATACTCAGTTGCACACTATATTCTACTTCTCCAATAGATGTACTTTTTAGTTGTAGTACTTACCATCTTGAGCTATACAATGTTTGATTTTTCACTTTGTTCTTAATAAATTTCTAATTTTTTCCTTATGTTTTACCATTTTAGGTAGTTCGCGCAACGATTACGTGTTCAGCAACATCAAATCATTTCAGGTAATGTTTTTTTTCCAGGAATTTTTAGTTAATAAATTCAGTATAATGCAATCGCTTTTGAATTTTGATATGTTATATGATATGAACGTGAACTTGAGTATTTGGATATAATGTATAACCAAGATAGAAGTCAAAATACTTGGTTACATTCCTTATAGAAAAGCACCATAGTGTTTTTAGAATAAAGCAATTTGGATATTAAGGTTACATTTGTAAACGTTTTGCTGGACACTTTGTACCCCTCCATACTTATCCACTTTTTGATGCGCCTCAATTTACATAAAAGCATTATATGGAGGGTATCAAATTTAAAATGATCACTATACAAAGTGGTCATTTGTAACCACTTTTTGCTTTTTTGCTAGATACTCATATTAAGTACGGAGGGATACCTATAATGCTTTTTTGCTGGATACAAGTGGCGGTTAACGAGCCACTTTTTAATGCGCCTCAAAATGGTCATTATACATTGTCCGAGTTGGTTGATGGTGGTTTTGTAGTTTGGCCGGAGTGTCCCATTCGTTGTTTGTAAGCTTCTAAATATTTTGTAGTTGTGAAATTTGAAGTTGTCACAGTGAACTTTGTAGAATTTGATATGAACTAATTAGTACGTTTGATGTTTTTTTTTAAATTTGATGATATGTTAGTTTTGAAATTTAGTTTCATATTTGTTATTGCTATAAATTTGAATTTGTATAGTTGAATGAAATAATATGTGATTATACTATAAGATCCTGAATGAGATATGGTTCAGCTATACCAAATTTACAACACTTATTAGTGTTGGTAATTTTGGTATTTACCTATGTGTGTAAGGAATTTCCAACGGTTATAACCATTGGAAATATGGAAATTTTCAACGGTTATAACCGTTGGAAAATTCTTATTCCCAACGGTTATAACCGTTGGAAAATATGTTGCAAAATTTATCACGTACCTATTACCAATGGTTATAACCGTTGGGAATTTGATTTGCATTGGTTATAACTGTTACGAAATGTCAATTCTGGTGTTGTGCAAAGCGTCGACCAAGATCGAGATCATGATCCAACTAAAATAAGTAACTTAGCCGAGGATAGTGGTAACCTGTACTAAAGGCATTTCAACAAGTATCAGCAACCAACGGCTCAGATAACCCAGGCCGAGACAATGGTTAGAACAAACGAAAGATATCCAAGAAGTTATACATAAAAGCATCACATCAGCAATCCACATCAACATGCACTCAACTAGATGATGACAAGCATCCAAATCTAAGCTACACATAGCAAGCCAGGTCATTAATTCAAGGAGAAAGCTCTCCAGTAATGGGTTTACGGCATTTTGGCTATGAATAGGCTACAATCTCAAGGCACAAGTATCTTCTGGCCCGTAAAACGAATTAAGACAAAATCATATTTTACTTTCCTATATTAGAGCTCTCTTTACAAACTCATTAATGGAAAAAATGCCTAGACCCAATGTATTAAGCCTCTCGGCTATATAAGAGTGACTAAACAAGGAAAGGACAGTGGATGTTGGAACTTTCGGTCCAAACCACTATAAAAGTCCCGATGCTATTTACTTCATGTACCTTACCTTCTCTGCATTTACTATTGTGGCTCTATGGTCCTCTAACATTTCATAACCTAAGATTGATTGTACCATATCTCGGCAATTTCTTCGTCAAGTTCAACATTCTAACTAGGTCCGGGAACTATAACTTCGGACCTCGGGTTGTTGGTGTAGACAAAAATTCACACTACATTGGCTTATACTAGATTTTTATGTTTCTCAAAACCCTAAGAAAAACGTATAAATCTTTTGATTTCTCTAGTGGGTGTTAGAACTCGCTTGCCTTGGGATTATGACCTTGAGTTTGCTCAATAAATCATATCCCTGTAGGCGATGTATAACACTTTATCGATCGTATCATACACAACTCCTAATCTATGGTCTTTATCTCGATCTTGATCTTGAGTTTTCTCAACAAATCAAAAGAGATTATTCGCTCATATTAGTTTTTCGACGACCTAAGTATAATGCACGCACCTTGAGTTTGCTCAACAAATACGTGCATATATCTTACCTCGTCTAACAATATATTAATAGTACTACACATAACATCTCTGGCTTGAGTTTTCTCAACAACCAAAGGGTATGCAAGTAACCGATTAATGTATGAATGGTAGAGGTCCACTTATATATTAAGGATTCACAGTTTTTAATGTATATTTATATTTATTTATTTATTTATTGACTGATATTAATTTAAGGAATACTTTTTTCTTATGTAACACAAACATGATTCAAGTGTTGAACACATCTGGATTCACGGTATACATACTTTGCATATGTACTTACTCCGAAAATCTATTTTGAGTTTATTTCAGTTCCACTTAGGTTTATACGTACATAGTTATATAAGTTTTAATTTAATTATAACTTTTGTAGTTTAATTAACTTATATAATCTATATATATGTATCTCTAATTAAATCATATTTAATTAATTTTAATTCTTATTAATTAAATCATATTTAATTAATTTAAAATTTTACTTTATTAATTAAATCATATTTAATCAATTAAATTTTTATAAAGTTTTTGAATTTTTTTATTATTCGGCTTAAACTATTTAAGACTAATAATTAACTGTAACATTTATAGTTTGTTTCTATACACATATTATTATATGTATACATATTAATTAATTAACCTTTAATTAATTTTATTTAGTAAATTCAATTATTTGATTAAATAATTTAATTAAATGTTTAAATTGATTCGAAAATTTAATACACTTTATGTTAAACAAATTTTTGGTAAATATATGATTATACCAATTATAGTTACATACATATATCAATATGTATGTATATATATATATATATATTAACTAATTAACTTTTAATTAATTATTTAATTTATTTAACCAAATTAATTATATACACTAAAATTTTGAAATTAATTATTTTAATTTCTTATAGCAATTTTGAAATTTTTTAATTTACTTTGTAACTTCTACAAAATTTTAAGTTTATATTTTAAATTTAACTTTTAAATTTGAAACATATTGTAAATTTTCAAACTTAATTCTAAAAATTAACCCAAGGCCTAAGTCAATTTAGTCCTATACAATTGGGTCAACCTTTTGGACTTACTCCATCCATTAGGCTTGGTCGGTTGCCAAGGAGGGTAGAATACTTGCTTATTCAACCCCAAGCCTAAATACCACTTTTTTAGACATCATCAGATAGGTAAGCTCAACTAGTTGGCCCTAAATTTGCTAATTTGACTACTTAGACCATTTGGGTTCTGATACCATTGAAGGAATTGTGCCTATGAAGTCTAATGGGTTTTTGATGTCTAATGGGTTTGGATCATAGTGGGCCTATGATGTCTAATCGGTTTCACTAGATCCAATCTAGTATTCAGTATCAACATTATTTTATGTTTATTAATTAATCACATTAATTAATTTAGCTAAATGTTTTATTTGAATGTATCATGTATGCATTCAATTATGTAACAACATAACATAATGAAATACAAACAAGTGTATAACCATATATATATATATATATATGTATGTATATAGATGTTGGGATTTATATCTATTGCACATAAATATATTATGTATTTATATACATACATACATATATTATACCTAAATATATGTATCACAGTTTCATATGAATACTGAGAATATAAATGGATAAGTATATACATATGGATGAATATACTATAATATGCATATATGGTTTGTATGCAGATATTTACAGAGTGTGTGTGTGTGTGTGTGTGTATAGTTTAGACATACACACACACATGTGATTTTTTGTTGCTACTTATATATATATATATATACATGTATAAAATTAGATATTTCAAAACAAGAGAATGTTCGATTGAAAGCGAAGATGGAAATAATTTTTTACAATTTTGGATAACATGAAGATTGGATATTTGAACATACACATACTGTAATGACCCGGTATTTTTAACCATTCGCATCCATTATAAGTGTATAGGTTGACACTCATGCCGGAATTGAATTGCTCAAAATATCGCGTTGTAAATAAAAATTTGGCAAATTCATCATATACAGTAAATAAAATCTCAGATCATAGACACAGAGTAATATAATGCAGCGGAAAAAAGAGAGATAGTAGTTCATGAAGCTACTATATAAATACATCAGAGTTAATTTAGATACAATAGGAATACCAAGATACAACAGGAGTAACAGTATGATAATCAGGTACAACTCAGAATACAACTGGAATCAACTGGATAACAAGATGAATAGATATCTGGATCTTCAAAGCAAAACTCCAGCTCCAAAGGTGAGTCTCTAATGCTGTATCACTCAGTCTGACCCGAGCGTAAAGCAAAACACAAAACACTCGAGTCAGGACATACATACTTATACAATGTAAACCAACTCAAGTGAACTGTAATAAAGGTACAAGTAACTTAGAAGATGCTTGGGACCTCCCATCCTCTAAGGATCCGTTAAAATATCTACTATGTAGTAATATTCGCTATTATAATAATGTCTAATAAGTAAAGTATAATCATATAGAAAATAGCATTAAGGGGATGGAGAACCTTAACGCGGTCGGATCTTAAAATCATAATCGTAGTAAAGCTCGATATGGTAGGTGACACGGCACAACTAGGCAATGCCAGGGTAGATATACCAATTACGCATACGGACTGATGGAGCGGATAGCAGCCACTACCGTCCACCTCGAACAACACTCCCAAATCGAAGGGTGGCCACCAAAAATCAAAAAGTAATAGAATGGAATCGAAGAAGTGCGTCCGATAAGAGGTGCTACCTCACTGGTCCGAGATCGCTCCTGTTTTAGCCACCTTATGCCAACTCACGGGAGTTGGGTCCACGTATATACCTTAGGATCGTCGCCACCATCCTACTTCATTCTGGAAACTCCACCACGTACATAGTTGTCAAAGTGGTTTTCGGTATCGACAGAGAGTATGTCCATATCCGATCCCGGTCTCTTTAACAACCAAACGTTATTATAACCCGTGGTTATAAGTTTAAAAACAGTTTATACTTCAAAATGGAATATCATTTCAAATCCAGATCTTTATCAAAATAAAGATTAAATCAATTCCAAACCATTTCCATATATTTAAATTTTCATATCATTTCAAAACTTCATTTCAAATCATTTTAATAAAATAAAATATCATATCCTTACAAAACTTCATTTCAAATCAAAAATATCATATCGTTACAGAACTTCATTTCAAATCACCTTTAAATAGTTTATATTCCAATCAAAATAATTCATTTAAACCTTTTAAAAGTGTAATTACTATATTTTCAAATCAAGTATTCAATTTCTAAAGTTTCAAACCATTCTGAGTTCGTTTACTAAGTCAAAAACCCTAATTATTAAAATTTCAGCATTTCACAGCATTTAAAAACAACTGCTATAAGTTATATTTGAAAACATTTTTAATTCAGCAAGGACAGCACTTAAAACTGCTGTTAAAACTCATTTTTAGTTGAATTAGAGTTCAAAAACAGAAAAGACAGCATTTCAGAAGTGCTGCGGTAGTTCAGATTTCAAAACAAGGGTTAAATTTGGTTTCAGCAAAGACTGCAGACCATTATAGCATTTCCAGAGAATGCTATAATAGGCCTAAGTTCAATATTAGCCTATAAGTTCAATTACAGCAACTACAGCATTTCAGAAATGCTGTAATAGCTCTTTTTACACAATTTTAGTTCAAAACAGAATCTATAGCATTTCTGAATGCTATTAAAAGTAGATTTCAGGTGTTAGTGTATTTTCAGCAATTAAATAACTTCAAATTTAAAACACATAAACATTTTAAAAATCATATTTTAACATTCGAAATGTTCATTTACATATCATTTAACATATATCTTTTTCACAATAAATTTCTTATAATTAAATCCAATTTTCAACAGTTTACTTAATAAATTTAAGTGTAAAAGTTTCCAATTCTTCACATTTCAACAAATAAACTTAACACTTCAAATTTAAATTACCATTTCACAAATTTAACTAAATTTTCAATTTTATTTAATTAACTTAAACCTTTAATTAAAACCAAATTTCACATTTCCAAGTCAAGTTATATTTTAAAAGATCACTTTTAAACATTCATTTATTTAACCACTTAAATTCATACAAAAATCAATAATACTTTAATAAATCGCTTAAATTCAAATTTAATCAAATTATAATATTTACCAATTTCCATTTTATTCATAAAACTTAAATATCTTTTTAAATCAAAATTCCAAATTTCCAAACTTAAGTTACATTTCAAAAATCCATTTAAACCATTCATTAATTACATTTTTAACACATAGAAAAATCATACATTTTTTTTAACATTAAAAATCCAATTTTAAATCAAATTTCATAATCTTACACTTTTTAAAAATATTTAAAATATTCAAAATAATTTATAAAAATAACCACGGGCTTGTATATAGTTTTCTAACCTAGGTCAAGTGATATAGATATGTATCATTTCAATCCGCAGTTTAAAACAAAAATCCGGGTTCTATCATTTCAAACCCGCAATCCCAAGTAAATAAAATTTAATCGAAAATCGCTCAGGCCTATCATTTCAGCCCATAACGATCTTCCCTTATTCTAAAGTCCGTTCGGGTATGTATCATTTCAACCCATAGTGATTCTATTCTACAGGGAACTTGCAGTGTGATTTAACAGAATAGAATAACAGTAAAATAAGAACAAAATATAACAGATGATATGGTATGCAATTTTAACCAGTTTACAATATATATAAATAATCACAGGTAATTATAACATCATTTTTATTTATTTATTTATTTATTATTTTCTACACATTCAGTTGCGGTCGTTTCACAATCATATAAGTATGAATATTCGTGTGAGATTTACTCACCTCTACGGAGCTGGAGATTCGATTCAAAAGGAAATACGCTATCTATCGAAAAGCACACGGAAAGCACGATCAGTTGTTAGAGGATGCGCCAACTAGATTCAAATCTAAAGTCAAAAAGAATAAATAAACAAATCTAAGAATGCAAACGAATAACTATTTTTTTCAAATGAAGCAAACAAAACGAAAAGAACAAGTTGAATAAAAAAAAATAGCTCGACCACTTCACCATATTCAAGATTTTAAAGGTTCGGAGGGGTTGTGGTCTGACTTCACAATACAAAGGTGAAAAAAAGGCAATTTTTCATTTCTCTTTTTTTTTTCAAAACAAAGGCCAGTGGCATATAGACAAAGATTTCAAACACGGTGACAAAAGCAACTTTTGTTCATTCTTTTTTTTTTCAAAACAAAGGTCAGTGAAATATAGACTGAAACACCAAATACAAAGGTGACAAACAAATTTTCTCTCATTTCCTATTTTTCAAAACAAGGCTCGGTGGCAACATAACTTCAAAAATAAAAATGCAGAGGTGACATGGTGGCTGGTCTAGGCTGGGGTAGGAGGTGACGTGGTGGTGGTCTCGCATGTGGTTGGAGGTGAAGTGGTAGCTGGTCTCGCATGGGTTGGAGCAGCAAAATAATAAAGCAGAGCAAAGGAGAACAACGAAACAAACGAAAATAAAAAAAAAGAAGGCATGCTGCAGTTCATACCTTTATGAAGAATGCTCACGAAAAATTTGCAATGGAAGCTAAAGAGCAAATTTGCAGTCTGGAAATATTTGTGAACGAGGATATAAAATATGACAGCTGCTCACTAATTTATTGTAGAGAGAAGGCAAGAACAAAAGGTTGGAACGGTAAAGAAATTTAGGCATTTAATTTTATTAAATGGAAAGAAACGAACGGAAGCAAAGGGAAGGAAATAATTCTCACGTGCAAGATTTTTGGGCAAGATTTCAAATTCTAAAAGAAAAGAATATGGCTGAACTTTGCATTGTTAACGCAAGAAATCAAATAGACAAAGAAAAGGCAAGAGCAACAAATAAACATATGCCCAAAGTAACGTACAAATTTATTTGTTTCTCTTATTAAATAAATTTAAAATGATAACATTTCAATTAGGAAAATAACCCATCACTTTAAACCAAAATTTAATAGCTATTATACCATAATTAATAAAATTTAATTTAACTTCATCCAATTGATTGTTTAATATAAAATTAAGAAACAGATGTAAATATACGTAAAGAAATGTAAAGTTAAATTTTCCGTTTCACACTAATTATTACTAACTTTTAAAGGTATACAACAAAACTGACCAAAACAAAAGTGAAACAATTGTTACACAATTGTATACAGTTCAAGATGAAAATTTGGCAGTTTAGAATTATAAAATTAAAAATTTTAAAATTTCTATTAAAGTTACACTTAATTCAAATCAACATTACAGAACGTTTAACTTAAATAAATAAAATTTTGGGTAATTGATTAACAATCATTACAAGAAAATTTTACAAAATTATATTTTTAAGAATTCAAACGCCACAGTTTTTAAATAAATGAATAAAATGCCTGTTAAAATCTTTGGGCTGTTACAATGAATCTTGAAATTTATTACTTATTAAAATATGTTTTGTGTACACTGGGTTTTTATTCATTCATTTATCATTTACCCAAAATCTATTACAAAAGTGTATATAAGTAACGGTATAAATTATTTTATTTTGAAAAGGTATAAAATCTATTTTAAAGAACAAAAGTGAAATAAAGGTTGTTGTGAATTATTCAATTAAACTAACTGATTTGAAAACTAGAAAAAGATTTAGATTCCGATGAACGTAAATTTATAACCAAAATATGCATTTTAGAGTTTAATTATGTATATGGAGAGAGAAACCTTCCATTCTTTCTCTAATCAAATTGATTGATTAATTAAATGTCATTAACAAGCTATTTATTCATGGCATGGAATGTAACTATGTCCAAATGTATTCTACAGTAAATTATGTAAGTGCAATATACTAGATTATGTACAAAGATGATGTTTTCTTCATATATATCCTTATTGGTCATAGTATTATTATTAAAAACATATACGTATATATATATATATATACTAGACTTATACATATAAATGTGTTAAAATTAAGTTTCACAAATTTATGAGCCTAAAATTAAAGACAACAATTTTGAACCAAATCTCCAGATTAAAAGGGTTTAAGATTAAAAAGTTATAACTTTGCATACAAGTCCATCTTATAAATCTTAAGTCAAATTAACGCACACAAATATGTATATACAAATCACTGTAAATAATGTCTTAAACTTAATACAACATTTTTTTTGTTAAAATTTACAACTTAAAAATTTAATTATTGAAAATTTTACGGGTCGTTACACATACAACATAACTTAATTAATTAAATATTAGATTCATAAATATAACTAAATTAAATATTGAAAACAATGTAAATTTTATTACCACATTTCAATCTACATTACAAATTGTTTCGGATCCAACAAATAATATTAATACATAAAATGAATCAAATATACAATTGATTTTAGACAAACAATTAATTAATTAAATTATGATAATCAAATCCACATTAACTAATAATTTTGGATCCAACAACCAAATTGAATACACAAAATAAATAAAACACAAGATTGATTTTATAATAAAATAATAACATAAGAGATTTTGGATTATTTTTAATAAATCGCAATATATATGCACATGCATATGTGAATTTGGTCATGGTTAAACATCATGAATAAATAATTTTAGTAGAAGAACTAAACCCGAAAGTATTGTCCTTTGTATCACCTTGATTTGAGATTTCTCTTCAAATCTCTAAGTAAATACGTACCCAACTTTGCAAGAGACGATGAACCACCTAGCTTTTATTTTATTTTATTTTTTGATTTGATTTAAAGTTGATCTTTTTTGAAAGGTAGATTTAATTTTCAGCCATGTCTTTGGAGCATAGGAGAGAGAAATAAATGAATGGAAGAATTAATGAGAATATAATTAGTGATTTTCTTTTATGAAAGAATGAAACTTTTCTCTTTCTTTTAATTAAAATTTTCCTAGCTAGTTCCTTAATTTTCTCTCACTCTAACCCTCTTTCCTCTCAAGATTTAGCTAGGACTAGATGCCATCAATCAAACAAAATTTTCACAAAACTCTTCGTGCAATTATCTTTTATTTAAACTCATTTAGAGTTACATCGATATTGTGTATCCATGTGTGTACATATAACTTTTATATATGCATTCTAATAAAACTCCCAAACATCAAATAAATTAAATAATAATCGATATTTCTCAAATATTAATTAATTTAATTTATTTACAACATTTTCTAAATTAATTAAATCATGTGCTTTCTCGAAGAATCCAAAAATATGGTTGTGAGGCTTAGAGGTGTCAATTCAGCCAATGATTAGTTTAGAACATTTCATGTATTAACGTTCATAAATCACTGTAGCTGTGATGTGGCAGTTTGGCTGAATTCATCGCTTCCAGTCCTTTTCAGTAAAATTATATTTTATATTTTCTTAAGTGATACCTTATAGTAATGATTATTTACACAGTCTCTTCTTCAACACTATATCATTGTGGGATTTATGGAATTTTGGTTTTGTCAAAATTTCCATATCATCCTTACTTAACTCGGTTAGTCCATAAACAAGGTCCTTGATTTAATAAAAACATTTATTATTAATCATACAACTCTAGCCAGAGGTTTTGACTTTGAGTGACTAAAGTTAACCATGATACCAACTTAATACAACCAAGGAGATGAATTCTTTATTAAATAGTGTTTCACTTCCAATGCTGCAGCTCTGACCCACTTATAGTCGCTTGATGGATCACCATGCCATGATTAAACAATAATCAAAGCAGAGTATTCACATTGAAGTTCCAAAGTGTTCTCCAATCAAGGGAGCTGTGTAACATCGTCACCCTCAGATTTTTCGTTTGACCTAGTAGTTATTAACCAACAGGAAAGTCTTGGATGAGTCGATACATAGTTATCCAATAATTACGAGTACGTAATACCTTCGTGCCCTTGCACCCATGAGTAATACCCTGACCAACATTTGAAGCTTGTCGTGCACTCTGATCCCGACGGATATATCAATATTTTTTCACGAAACATCTTGACAATGAATATTTAAAACAACATGTTATTCTATATTGTTATAATTTGCTCATGATTATAACAATCCGTAACTATTATCACATAAAATATTATATAAGGATTTTCTATTTATATACTTTAAATTGATTATTTAATCAATTATACTAGTGTATAACAAAGTATGAAATAGAAATTAAACACCTTAATTACGAACAAATTAGTTATAAAGTTAGATATAAGTAATAAACTACATAATTTCCCATGGGGCATATCCGTAACTCTCTCATCCTTATCAAGCAATCTCGATGGAAGACAATAACACCTAAGTCATAGCTATTGACCTCGGTGTGAGTAACGTCATATCGTACTTGTCCCCAGTATGCATGTATTTGATATTATGACGATCGCAATACACGTCCAGTACCCAATATACCTAAGGCGTGTGCTGCAACGGTACTAGTCGATGTAGGACATTTGTTTAGGGTAAAATAACTAAAAATCTAATAAACTATTTATATCTCATAGCACATCTAATATTATATAATATAAGCATAGATATAAATAGGCGAGACAGATAAGTATAACTAAATGAACCAAACAAAGATCACCGTGCAAGGTTCACAATAGTCATACAAAGCAAATAGAGTAGAGTTTTTGCATCATCAAAACAAACTCAAAGGAAATCCATCTCTTAAATGAGTATACTAGATAACAGGTTTGAGAATAGCACATGGATCTATTTAGAGGATGAATAGGAGGCTGGGGATATTATATTTATTGTTAGAGCCTGCTGCTTATTCCGCCGTGTGACATTATAGACCATTGTTAGTGCTTTACTTTATTTAGAGACAGATACCGTTCGAGCTTATTTGGATGATGTATAAACTCTACTTCATCCACTTTGTATAACTGTTGTGAACCTTGCACCGAAATATTTATTTTGGTTCATTTAGGTATACTTATTTATCTTATTTGTTTTATATCTGTGTTGATATTATATTTTATTCAATGTGCTGTGAGATATACGATAAGTTATAATTAAAGTTTTTGTTATTTTACCCTTGACAATCATCCTATATAGGCCGGTACCGTTGTAGTGCATTCTTCAAGTATATTGGGTACCGAAGGTGTAGAAAGGTTGTCGTAGATATCCTAATGACTGGATACCAAAGTCACGCCTAATGCTGAAATCGTGTAGAAGTCACACCGATCACAACCACCTAGTCATCTCTCGCATAAGTCAGCTGAGTATCCCGACCTATGCTCATGCCTCGATCGCACTTTGAATCGTCTTCAAATCACAATATATCATAGTATGGGGCAAAAGTCCTGACCCAAGCCACACATGCGCGTATGACAAAGAACTCCAAAACATCCCTTTGTAGTCACATTGGACCTCATGAGCCTCCTCCAAATCTTCGAAGTCCCGCTTGAACGTCAAAAATCTACGAAACCCCAAAATCTCCAACGCAAGAAATTAGTCGACTGATTAAAAATGGTCAGTCAAATGACTTATATCCTATTCTAGCTATAGTACACCAGTCGACTTCAATTAATCGACTAACCTCTTCATTAGTCACCAGGTTGGATTTGACCAATCAACCGTTATATGCTTATTTTGGCCTATTTCTTTTCGACCAACAAAACCCTCCACACACCCCTCGAACGGTCGACTGATGACTCTTAACTAGTCTACTGATTTTCTATAGAGGGCCAACCTAGACATTAATGGGGTAAAATCCCCTAAGGAAATTCATCCCACCACACCACTATACTCAATCATCACCTCGTCTTTCCATACCTCGATGTCATGCTTCTTGGCATGGCGATCTTGCACCTACCCACTACATCTTGTGTTTGAGCTCATGCCATCGACATTCTGCCATAGGATGAATACCACAAGAAGAAAATTTGACTCAAATACTTTACAAATCATACAAATATAAAGTGCTCAACCAACCATATGACGCAACCATAAACAAGCAACACTAACATACAAGTGCTATCATTCATTGATTTCATTTAGGTTTGCTCATTTATTCGATTAATGA
The DNA here is from genome assembly GCA_030737815.1 of Allium fistulosum. Lineage (NCBI taxonomy): Eukaryota > Viridiplantae > Streptophyta > Magnoliopsida > Asparagales > Amaryllidaceae > Allium > Allium fistulosum. Next base: position 1,131,231,293 of record CM060906.1, on the reverse strand, counting down.
CATGCATTATTACACTTTAGCATTTAATAAATATACTCTACTTTAATCAAACAATCCAATGTCATCATTCAAGAAGTAACAAAGTATTCATGGATAAGCCCTAACCTAACAAAGAAATTAAACAAATATACAAGGATAAGAGAGTTTACATATCATGGAGAATCTTTCCCATTCACCTAAGCTAGTAGAAATCCCCAAATTAGCTTGAAACCACTTTTCCAAATCTCTATTTCAAAAATTCCAAAATCAATTCTTTGATTTTAGGGAAATATGGCTTATGGGTTTTGTAGAGGATAATCTAACTAGAATTTAGAGTATTATTGGGTAGTTTTGGTGAAGGAATGAAGGAGTTACGGGAACATAAAGAAAGGTAGTCATTGAGGAAGATGGAGGAAGAAGGCAAACAAAAGAAATGAGAAAGCGAGGCACTGGCCTATATTGCCTCTTCCCATCTTTAATTACAACTTCGCCACCCCAAACTTATTTCTTCCATTTTCTGATTCCTTCCGGCCTTATATGTCTCTCAAATATATACAACATTCTAAGCACAATGAAATTAGTTTCAGGTCCAAATTCTATCGTCTTCAAAATTTCAACTTTTACATCCAAATTTACTATTAACTCGATTAAACCCTTTTAAATCATTAAAACTATTTAAATACATTCATAACTCTTCTTCTAAAAACCCGAGGCATTACATCTCCCTCCTAAAAGGATTTTGTCTTCGAAATTCTTAAAAGAGAAATAATCTAGCTATTAGCATAAACATAAATAGCACTTAACAACAACAAGAAAGAATAATCAATCAAGTTTGACCCAATCCCATGTGTGTTAGAAGAAACAAGTGCTATAGAGTAAAGCGAACCATATCGGTAAATAGCTCTAGGTGGGAAGCTCATACTTCTTCTACCAGTACTGAAGTACTATCCTAAATGTTATCACTCTGCTAAATTCGTACAAGCTTAACTACTTCCTTCTAAGCCACTTCGTACTAGCCCAACAATACGAATAGGCCCCTTGGTCAAGTTGTCTGCAGCTCGACACTTACATCTTCATGCTGACTTAGCTCTATGATGACACTAGAATCATGCATGCACTTGCACAAATGGGGTACATGAAAGACATTATGCACCTTGGCCATTTTTTCAGGAAGTGTTACTCGATTTGCAAGCGTAATAACCCTTTTAAATAATAAGGAAAGGTCCAACAAATCTCGATGCCAATTTACCCAAATTACCGAACCGAACCACGTTCCTCAATGGAGAAACCTTCATAAAGACAAAATCTCCTACCGCAATCTCCAAATGGGGGCATCTTTTATCAACTTAACTTTTTGTCAATCTTGGGATGCTTTCATTCTCTTTCGGATTAAATTAATCCTTTCAAAGTCACTTTAATCAAATCGGACCCAAGAATCAATCGATCGGTCTTCTCTCACCAACATGATGGAGACTTGCATGACCTCCCATGCAAGCTTCAAACGATGCCATGACAATACTCAATTGGATATTATTATATGTGAATTTCACTAAGGGCTAGTGATCTTCGAATATCCCCTAAGTCTAATATGTAAGATCTCGATAAATCCTCAAGTTATTTACCCTCATCATTTGCCTATCAGTTTGCGGATGGTATGTGATACTCGAGTTCGATTTCATGCCTAAAGTAAGTTGCAAGCTTCATCTAAACTCACTAGTGAATAATGGACTCTATCATCTCATGATAAATTTTGGAATACCCTGCAATATCACAATTTCTTTCACATACAAAGTGGCTAGAGACATAAAGATCCTTGTATATTTAACCAGCACAAAGTGAGCACATTTTGTTAATCAATCAACAATAACCTAAATGCTCTTATTAATTCTTTTACTTCTTGGCAACTCATTAATAAAATCCATGGAAATTTGCTACCATTTGGCTTCCTTTCATCTACCTCAATACTTTGACAAGTCATGCATTTTATAATAAATTCTAAGAGGTCATGCCTCATACTCTTCCAATAAAATGAATGCTTCATATCATTGTATATTTTATTACCATCGGATTGAATAGTCATCCTAAAACTATGGAATTCAATAAGCACTTCATCCCTAAGCCCACTAACATCGGGTACGCACAACCTCCAGTTTTTATGGAAAACATTCTGGCTAACACTAAACTAGGCCATATCACTAGAATCTACCCCGCTTCTAAATGGCATAAAAACTTCCATACGGTTTTAGTTGTTAACTTGCATAAGCCATAACCTTTCCCTATTGCATCAGTATTGCCCCATGGTCCATGCCACATACATCCATCAGCAATAAATGGTTTTCTCCTTTTGGAATAATGAGGACCAATTCACTAGTCAACAATTCTTTCAACATAGAAAAAGAATGCTCCTCAAACAAATGGTTGGTTCTTCTTTGTCAAATGAGTATAAAGAGTAGCCCCTTTCAAGAAGTCTTTAATAAACTTCTGATAGTATCAGACCAATGAAGTAAGGCTTTCCATGGTCATCTTTGGTACCTTCCAATCCTGCACCATGACTAAGTTACTTGGATTTATCGAGATCCCATGCTCGGACACAACATGACCCAAGAATCAAACTTTTCGCTTCCTAAGGTAACACCTAGAAAATTTAGCCTTCAACCAGTTTTGCCTCAAAACCCCCAAGATCACTTAAAGTGGTAATTAGTGCTCCACTTCATCTCTAGAATATACTAAGATGTCATTGAGTAACATAACCACAAACTTATTAAGTTTTTCCTAGAAAACACGACTAATCAAATAAACAAAATACGTCGGAGCGTTGGTCAACCCAACGGCCTGACCTTCCGCTCAAAGATCCCATCTGACATTCTAAAAGCAGTCTTCGATACACCATCCATCGCTAGCCTCAATTGATGGAACCCCATCATAAGATATAATTATGAGAAAAATTTTGCGTCACTAAGCTGGTCAAACAAGTCAACTATGTGCGGCAATGATATTGTTCTTTCGGGCCAACTTATTTAATTCTCTATAATCGACGCATAGCCTTAATGAACCATCGGCCTCAGTAGAAAATATAACTGGAGCTTCCCGCTCCTCTAAAGTACTCCTTTGAAAAACGACCTCCCTTAGAAAATCCTTAGTTTGCAATTCTAGTTCCCTTTGCTCTCTCGGTGTCATGCGCTAAATTGGAATAACCATTGCCGTAGCATCCTTATCTAGAACTCAATCTCTCTATAGGAAGGTAAACTTGTAACCTTCTCTGACAGAAAGGATAAATCCCAGATAACAGGTTCAGGCAATAACTTGTCATGAGAAATTTCTAATGGATACAAATATAAAAGAGTAATCTGGCTCACTGCGCATGTCAAGCCCTTGTACTTTACCACATCCCCCTTGAACCCAATGCCCTTCACAATTAACCACTATCTTGTGTTTGTTCATCCAGTCCATACCCAAGGTAGGACCGTACCCTAAAAACCTGAGATAAAATGCATCACAAGAAAACTCAAACCTGTTTTTCTTTAATGGGACATTTCGGCAAACTATATTCAAACAAGTCAAACTCTTAATAGAATTTGATAGATCAAGAGGTTTGCAAACAATTCCAAAATCAAATGCAAGCTATCGACCAAGTAACTTGATATTAAAAAAATGTGAACCCTTCATTTAAAAAAGAACTCAAATCAGTACATCGTAATTTGAAATCAAACCTTCTGAGACATCGTTCTTCTATTTCTCTTGAGTTGTAGGTCCTCTTGAGCTTGGAGTCGTAGCAATAGCACAAACTTTTGCCATACCTCCTTTAGAAAGTAACAAACACTCCCTTTTATAATTCCTAAATTATTCACAATTAAAGGACTACACTCTGTGAGAATCACTTTGCAGTCCTTGGCGATATGCTCCTTAAAGTTGCACCTTCTATGTACGATCTTACCCCTTTTGGTTGCCTTTTGTTGCTCATTTTTTACCCCCTTGTCCCATGCATTTTAATTAAAAATTTGGTTCCACTTTAACTTCCGCAACCGCTTTAACTCCCTTAGACCACTCATAAAGAAGAGACGTATTAATAAGATTATCAAAAGTCGATCCCATTGCAATTTAACCAAGAACTTGGCTTTCAAAAGAATCGGGTTTAAACCTCTTCCAAACTCGGAAGCTTTCTTCAATGGAGTGTTGATAAGATTCACCCTGAACATAGCTAAAGAATTAAACCTGCTCACATAATCCCACATGGAAAGATTTCCTTGGCAAATGTCTATGAACTCTTCAAGCTTATTTCCTCTCTCGGCCTTCGAAATGAATTAAGCCTCAAACCAATGCTTGAAATCATCCCATTTGATTTCCATCTCTTCTACCTCAATAACTACCACTTTCCACCAACTTAGAACTTCCTCTTGGAGATGCCAGGAAGCAGGCCTATGCCTCATTGTGCCATCAAGTGCAAAGTTATTGAATATATGATCACAAGATTTGATCCAAGCTTGAGTCTCAGCAAAGTCTTTGTACCTATGTGCGACTTCCTGCACAAGCCTATAAACCCTTGGCACATCCTTAAGAAGTCTACTTCTAGTAACGTAGGAAAAATATAGTTGTACCATCCATATGCCCCATCGGAACATCCGAAGCCACCACTGCCAAATGGGTAGGCTATGCCATAGTCACTAGGCAATGTTAAAACCAAGTGGATATCTCAACTTCATTGCTGGCATTTTCACTAGCTTCATTTGTCGATGCTTTTATATGTTGTCTCATAGTTGCTTGTCTGTAGAAAGTATGTATTAGCAACTTCCTAAAGAAAATCGATATATGGTAAATAAATGTTATGTATTTAAGTGGTTATACGTAAGAATATACAAATACGCTCTCTCAACATTGCCAAAGTTTCTTATCAGGTAACCTATGCTCTAGTACCAAATGTAAAGACCCACCATTTATAATACCCGAAATCCATGCACAACAACACCCGAATCCCCAAATACCAAAAATGATGACTCTTATGGTGGTGAAATAAAACACATAGAGCATATCTATCATGGGTTCGTATAGAACTCCTAGCAGAAGGATAAATATAAAAATAATATATAAATAAGCAAGCTATCATAATAATATGAAGATAACATGATCCATCATCATAATACATAACACTCCAAATATATGTAACTCAAATAATACAGCATCCCAAAATAATATGTCTCGTATACAACATAAGGTCTAACATGTCCATATAAAAAATAATGGATAAATAATCATAGTAACATATAGCTATTGCTCAAAAACTTGCTCCAGCCAATGATGTCTCCCCAACTCTCTAGTTCATACCTACTCAAGGAATAAACAAAAAAAGAAAAACATAGAGAGGGTCAAATATAAAGTTTAGTGAAAAAGAAACATTACTACCAAAAATGATATTTGATATAATAGTATAGCATGAATAGTACATTAAGTGGTACCCGGAATATCCAACATATGTAAACTAAATGTAAATATAATAAATAAGTAAGCGCTCTACAGTAATGTCATATCGTACCTAGCCCTGCTCCTCTACTGTATCTAACAAGTTAGCAAAATGAATAATAGTGCTAACATAACCATCAAAAACAACATACTAAGGCATACGCTAAGTCACATGCATATGACAATGAGCCAAATTCTAAGGCAACACCATATTGTACCTATAACCGAAACATTGGGTAAGTTGTATCATACCCAAAAACATAACACCAAGGTAAAGTTATGTCATACACAACCGTGATGTTAAGGTAACGTCGTATCATACACCAACCTTGGCTCTAAGATAAATCTGCATCATACCCGTCAATGTACCTGAAACCGGTACAAATGAATCAATGCTTTCCCATTGAACTATTATGTGCTAGATAAAACAAAGTGATTATCTCCACTTTATAGTGATAACCGGTATAGATGAGCTGTGAGAAATGCGGATTACGGATCTTAAGGCTAGAATTAACACTAGGGGGTGAATAGTGTTTTAAGGAATTACTAATTCTTTTTGAGTTTATATTAATTTGAACACAAATGTATGCAATATTCAGACACAGATATTATCATAGAATCAAACACAGATGCAAATATAAAGAAAAGCAATAAAGGAAAGAACACACCGGATTTTATACTGGTTCAGAGTTACCCTACATCCAGTCCCACAACACAAGTATGGATTTCCTTTCAAAATCAATTCTTACAATTACACCCTCGATTTCAAGGCCACGAGGTACACCACTCCAGATTCACAATCCTCTGGGTAGAGATACTTGATTTTACGGGCAACAAGTTCACCCAATTGATTTCCTAGGCTACAATCACACCTTCTCTCACTTGATTGATTTTCCAGGCTACAATCACACCTTTTCTCGCTCGATTGATTACAAAGAAGCCTATAACTCTGAATAGCACTGGAATCTTGTTGAGATAGTGATAGAGAATCAAACCAGAGATGATCTAGTTAGATTCAATGGAGATTTCGGTAGAGTAATAGTAAAAATGTATATAAAGAAATGTGGAAGAAGAAGAGAAGTGAAATCAGAAAATTATGAATGTAAATTCGTTTAAAACATCCCCTATTAATAGTAGAACAACAGCCATGTCCATTCGGGAAAGGATATGACGAATAGACACTTCTTTTGAAATTCAAACTTTTGAAATAAACTGTCATCATGTCGACATGGGTACCTAGGGGTTGTCGACATGCCTAAGGTATTTTTGATAAAAGAAATTTCTTTTGAAAATAACTTCTATCTTATATTAAAACTATTTTAAACTTTATAAATATACTATAGTTAAAATACATAAATAAGTATAGAGAATAATATTTTGGTATATATAAAATTGTACTATAATTTCATATTTAAATCTTAAATATAAATATTAAAAGTTAAGTACATTATAATTAAAGATAGTTTAAAACCAAGGATAATTTTGATATTGAAAATAAAGATTATTTTGAGGCTAAAAGTATTTAAAACCAGGATAGATGTTTTTGATTTAAAAAGGAAGATTTTGAAATCATTTTAAAAACAAGCTATAATTTTGTAAAACATTTGAATAAAAGTTAGTGGATACAAAATGATGTTCCACTAGATTTTTTGTAGGTTCCATCCACTTAGGGTGCCATCCCTTTAACAGGCTCGAAGTGGATTCCATTCCACGAATAAAATGGATTTTAAGATGTCAGTTCTTTTCTAGGAGTTTTAACATAATTCTAGACTCGATACTTGTCTTGTATTATTGAAATCTTGAACTCTTGATATCTTGATACTCATGAGTCTTCAATCTTGATGTCTTCAATCTTGATGTCTTCAATCTTGAGTCTCTATACTGTACAATCTTCATTCTCAGTACCTGCATGTTTATATCCTGCATATACATATATATCTAAACTATAATGTTAGTATTTATATTTTATAACAAGTCCTAAGGTTGTTGTCATCAAAACCATTCTTTTCAAGGACTAACATGAGCGTCACCTTCTCACTTCGACTATCACCCTCGGTGAATGTTGTGACCCATCTCTAGTAGTCTCAATGAAAAATAATAATGCATAAATCGTAGCTATAAGCCTCTAGTGTGAGTAACGTCGCATCGTACTTAACCCTGATCCACATGTCTTCGATATCCTGATGACCGAATACCGAAGTCATACTTGACATTAAAACTACATAGAATCACACTGATCACTACCTCCTAATCATCTTCTTAATAAGTCACCTAAGTATCCCAACCTATGACACATGCCTCAATCGCACTTTCGATCGTCTTTCAATCACCACACATCGTAGCACGTTCAAAAAATCCTGACCTCGAACCATACATGTTCCTATACCAAAGAATTCCAAAACATCGCTCTGAAGTCACATCGGACCCCACAAGCCTTGTCCAAGTCATCAAAGCAATGCTCAAACGTCAATAATTGCAGAAACCCAAAAATCCCCAACATAGGCCATTGGTTGATTGATCAAAAATGGTCAGTCGATAGACTTGCTATAACTAATTCTAGCTATAGCCACACAACCAACTAATTGACTTCAACCCATCGACCGACTTCTTTATCAGGCGACTGTTTGGATTTTACTAATCGACTATTATAGGCCTATTTTAGCATATTGCTTTTCGACCAACAAAACGTAGCATAAACCCTTTGAACAATCGATCGATGACTCTAGTGAAGGAACCGAGTCAGGTTGCAACAGGTAAAATGAGTGAATTTCAAAATAAATTCCATTTTGGATCTTTATTGGGCCTATGAAGTCTGACTGATTTTAAATCGGATCAAAATTTATTTTAAATAAAATCTTATTATATTTACTTTATTTAAATAATTTCATTTAATTTAAATTTAATTGTATTATTATAAGTGTATCAAATACACTAATATGTTAATAGTGCACGTGCAACATGTAAATGGTGTACATGGTTAATGTGTATGTTTATGTATTGCGAGTTACACCGCAACAGACACATTCACGCTTTATGTATTTACCTTTGTTGTATATAGTTTTATTTAAAATATACATACATACATACATATATATATATATATATAAATTATTTTTTATGTTATAATAAAATGATAGCTATGTATATTTTAACTGAAATTAGTTTTGACTGATTCAAAATACATACATATACATACACACACATATCGAAATTGAAATTAATATTAAAAATCTAATCTTGACTTAGAATAATTCAAATTAGATCTACAATTTCAAATAAAATTTCTATTTATAAATTTAGAATTAAATATATAACTATAATATAAACATTATTAAAATTTAATTTATATTTAAAATAATATATACATATATTTATATATAAATAATTTATGAATTATATTTATTTTTAAATTAAATAATAATATTATTAATATATATATATATTAATATTTACATTCACCCTTAAAAATATATTTTTAAATTTTGCGTATGGAAATCCACTTTTGAATATATTTTTTCATTTTAAACCATATATGAGATTTTAAAATAATATATATCAATTTTTTATGTACAGAAATAATAATAACTTTTATACTTTATCGAAAGCATGTATGTTAAAAAAATGATTTTTTAATTTGATATATGTATTTTACAAATATATTTATGTGTTTAATGTTTTATAAAAACATTTTAGCTAATTTAAAATATTTTTATATTTTTTAAATACGATAGAATTACATCAATTCTTAAAACATTGAGCATACAATAAATTTGATTGGATAACACTAGCATATATAAATTCATTATATAATATAATAAATCTAATGTATACTATAACGATGTAATATATAATCAAAATTGAGATTAAACAATTACCTTGAGAACTGGCTTAAGATTTGAATGGTTGAATATTACTGAGATTTAATTAGCCTCCAGATTTTGCTACGATCTAGAGAAGGAACCACGTTTCTTTTATTTGATTTAGGTTGGATTTCTTTGCTCAATTTTTTTGTCCATATGCCCATGAAACTCATGGCCATTAATTGAAGGAGATTGAGCAAAAAAAATCATATGAAGAGAGTGATTCAAGTAGCATTAAGAAGAGAAAAAGGAGGGCTCCTTTTACTCATTCCATTATTACCTTTTCAAAACTATTTTTAACATTTAATATCCCTCTCCCTTGGACTCTATGGTCGGCCAAGTTTATGGCTTAGATGGAATTTCAAGAATCCTAAACCCATTTAGTCAATAATTAAATTAAATCAAATGTAAAAATTCATCGATATTGTATCGATGCACACATATATAACTTTTATATACACATTTAATTAAATACTAATGGCATTCAAAAATTAAATAAAATGTAGTATTTAATATTTCATAACTAGTAACTAATTTACAATAACTATAAATTAATTAAATCGTCTAGTAATTTGTAGTATTCATCATTGCGATTGTACGACTCAAAGGTATAAATTTAGTTAGCAATTAATATTAAACAATTCGAATATTACCGTTTTCATGTCACTTTCAATAGTGGTGTGATAGTTTAGCTGAATTTATCGTGTGCACATCTTTTTAGAAAAACCTTATTTTACTATTTTAAACAGTACCCGGTAGTAACTATAATTTACACCAATTCTCTTTGTCAAAACTATATCATTTTAGGGGTTATGGAATTTGATTTTGGTCAAAATTACAATATTATCCGCATTTAACTTGGTTTGTCCAAATACAAATTCCTTGGTTCAATAATAACAAATATTATTAATCGCACTGCTATGGCCAACAACTTTGACTTTAAGTTGACTATAGTTGAGTGTGACACTGAACTTATATGGATAAGCGAATTCTCTACTGAATAGTGTATCACTTCTAGCGCTTCAAGTCAGACCCAATAATAGTCGTTCGTGGACGCCATGTCACAATTTAACTATAATCAAAGTGGAGTATCCACATTGAACTTCAACAATATTTTCAAGTCGAGATAACAATGTAATATCGTCACTTTGAGATTCTTTGTTTGACCTTAGTTAAATTAACCAACAGTAAACTCTTGAATAAATCATTTCATAGTTATCCAACAACTATTAGTATGTAACCCCTTTTCTATAGTATCCATGTGTAATACACTATCCAATATTTGGAGAGCATTATGTACTCTTGCCTCAATAGATATATCAATAATATCTCAAAACATCTTGACTAGGAATATTAAAGATAAAATGTAATTTATTGTGATTAATTACTCAAGATTTGCAACCATTTGCAGCTACAATGACATAACATCTTATTTAAGGATTTTCTTATTTATATACTTCAAATTAATTGCTTAATTAATAATATCACTAAATAACAAAGTATATAATAGAAATCAGATACCTTTAATATGAACTAGATTGGTTACAAAGTTAGACATATATAGCAAATTACATAATTGCCCCTAGGGATACCCTTAACTATATTAATCTCCCTCTTGCACTAAGGGTCAATTATGGAATCTTATTCCTTTCATTTCAATTAGCTTTCACAACATGATCGAGCTAGTCCCTTAGTGAATGGATTTGTTATGTCTTAATTATCTATTCTATCAATCAACTCTCTCAATGTTGATAAACAGTCTGTACCATATGGAACTTTTTGGAGTACATTTCTCGATTCCTCGTGAGCTCTGGGAACTTTCATGATCTGTATTATGACATTGTTAACATGTAACAATGTTATGTGATTCTTAACTTTTAGAATCAGCCCTAGCTCAATTGTAAATTTATGCATTTATTTATACACACATTGCCTATATTGTGGTGCTATTCAAGGTGATTAACTTAGCCTTTTGGTTAAATCAGTCACAACCTTTCATTTGAAACAATTCTAACTTAAAGCTCCTTAAGTAAAATTGAACAAACTACTACACTCGATGTCACTTTTGAAGTTTGGGTCCAAGCTGTACTCTTTTATAAGCAGTTCGTTGTTTCTACTAATAATACTCTAATATCTCATAAATACTCAAGAATACTTTTAACTGCCGTTTAGTGATTTTGATTTGATTTGATACTCGCTCAATATACCATTTACATAAGCAGTTAGTAAAATAATAAATAGCATTACATATATGATAATTCCTACCATCGATGCATAAGGAATCAATCTTATATGCTCCATATTAAACATTTTAATATGATGTATGTTTATATTTTTCAGGACAATCCCAACATCCTTTGACAGATGTCATTTTCAAATCAAATGTCGAGTAACAAATAAACAAACTAAAATGATTTTAACACTTGTACATCATTAATAATCATAGGTTTGTCATTTGCTTATAGTTTAGAAATATATTAGTACCTTTTAATGTTTTTTCTTATAGCCACACACTTCTTTTGCATTTTGAGTGAAAATTATACTATTTGATATTTCTATCAAAATACTTGTTAAACTATAATGCTTATCGAACGATATTTTCAAATCAGTTCTTGGATTGTATCTAAAACTAACAAACTCAGTATTGCTCCTACTGACTTCGAGACATTTTGGTTGTTATATGCAAATAGTCTATTCTAAATCATTATTTAGAATTTTGTTTCAACACAAATGTCCTAAAACTCAAAATTGTATCAAGCGATAATTTCGTGACTAAAATCCAAATTAACTTAAGAGCATTGAACGATGAAATTGTTACATTAATTTCAAAATTGGAAATTGTGATATTTATTCTTATCAATCTAGCTTACTATATTCCACTTGCATTGGCCTTTCCCTTGAAGTAACATTTGCGGCTAATGGATCGTATCCCTTTGGGCAATCAAATTGTATTTTGATAATGCACTTGGAATCCTTTTTAGATAAGTGCATCATTCCATGCGGTGGACTCAATAATCTTAATAGCTTATTGATAACTGAGGAAATCTTTTCTTGACATTGATAAGAAACTCATAGTTTCTCTTTAATGTACGAGAGTTCTTATTAGACATTTTAATTAGTTGTGGCCATTTGTGCTTAGTTAATTTCATTTCATCCTTTATAATCAGTTTTATCTTTGGATCGTATCCAAATATATTTTGTTACCAATAATTTCTTAAATAATTCCTTCATCGCGAAGTTGGTGTTTCTTGAAACAACAATTGTTTTTCAATGCAAAAGAATAGTTACCGCATTTACACACACACATATACATATGTGATTGGTTTTGTTTTAGTTTACAAAATCAATGTTTATAACATAAGTTGATTAATCAATATTGGTCCATCCTAAAATTCTTTGGGTGATTTACAAAAGATCCCTCATAAGCAAATGTTACCTACAGCTTCTTGAATCACACAACCTGTCAACTTCTTGACGTAGGATATCTAGGAATTTTTTATCAAATCCTATTTCGTATGATCATGTAAACTATGCTTTGGGTGAATTAAATTTAACTTTATGTACCTACTCCTAAGTACATGTCTTTATAGGAAGAGGTTAACTTAACTTTGCTCATCGTCAATCGTAACTTGTGCAACAACGTCTGATTACTCCTTATCCATACATCATTATGCACATAGGAGGAGTGAATATTTAGATAGAATGTTATTCTTTTTAGCACTCACCTATTCAATCAAATCGAATTTTCTTATTTCCTTTGCATGTTATGTTTTCTACTTTCATTTTAATATTCAATGAACTTATCATAAATACAACATTTATGCATCAAATACACATATTTATTTCCATGATAATTCATCTATGAACTTAGCGAAGAAAGTGGTTATGTTTTGGTATTATCAGACCTTAGACATCATATATCTTTATGTATTAATATGAAGTGTTCACTAACTATTATATCGCTTCCACTAAATGTCGATCCCACTGAATTGGTGCTTTACCCTTAATCATTTGAGATAAATTCACCAATACCATATGATTCATAATCATATGATTATAGGATTATTTCTCAAGACTGTGGCTTGGTCTATAATTCCAAAATAATTGTAATAATTTCAGATACTTCCATATTTCCCAATGCATCACTTTTGTTATAAAACAAATACCGTTATTATAGTTTTGTCTTGTTACGAATTTTCACAGTATTTATATTAAAATAAAACTAAGTCTATATTTTAGTCAATTATGAAAATAGTTATTATTTCATAAATAATATTTAGTATATTTACAAAAACAATTTTTTGTAACTTGATTCATCCACCAAGGAGTGATATTTTATATGCTCCCACTATTCCCATCATTACTATAATAGCTTATGAAATATAGAGATCCATTCATTCACTTATTACATAATATAATTTCATATATTGTAGCTATATTGCATTCTGGAGTTTCAATCAAATATCCCGAACTCAAGGAAATCACTTATTACTTCATAAAGTAGGTTGAAGTGGGACCGCTTGGATCGATCACTTCGAAGAAGGCGGTCAACTTTATGGTGAATTTTTTTTTATATAGAAACAAAGTTCTACTAAAGATACTCAATGATAATGGAACTCAATTTGGCAATGCCAAGTTTAAAGAATTTTGCGCTCGGTACAGAATTTAAAAGAGCTTCTTGGCAGTAGCACACCCACAAGCAAATGGATAGGTGGAGGTGGTGAATAGGGTCATCAAATCCATAATCAAGAAGAGATCGAAGAGAGCCAAGGGAAACTGGACTGGTGAGCAACCACTTGCATTGTGGGCTTATAACACAAACCATAAATCTATGATTGGCCATACTACATTAGCATTAGCCTACAGAGTCGTGGCTATGATATTTATTGAATCTGAAGTCCCTTCTTACTAAATACTACATTATGTTCCCAAGATGATGAAGAACTCTTACTTGAGTCCCTTGGCTTGGTTGAAGAAAAAGAAGGAGAGTCTGAATAGCTTCTCACCAGATAATAATAGCAAAACAGTTCAACGTCAAGGTCAAAAATCGTAACTTTGAGAAAAACGATCTCATTTTGAAATGGGTCTTTCCTAGTATGGGGGCATTTGGTCCAAATTGGAAAGGTTCCTATATGACTAAACAAAAGCATGAAGATGGAAATTTCAAGTTATCGACTATTTATGGGATCTCGATTCCACTTGCATGGAATAACGAACACTTACAATGCTATTTATATTAGATTTATTTTTGCAAATGATTCGTAATATCGAATAGGAATTAATGTAAAAGGGCAGGTCTACCATTCTTTCATTTGTAAATAAAGTTGGCTTTCAGAACCAATGAAATCATATTTTTCAAAGTCTAACTTTGTGTTGTGTAACTAGTGGAAAAATTAGATATTTTGGGTTCTGAAAAATCGAATATCTAGGTCCCCAAAGAAAGGTACCGCGCAATGAACTCTTTCAATCCATGATTAAGCCGTTGAAGTATAATCATAATGGGCTTGATTGGACAATTTCCATTACACCTCTAATCTTTGACTAGTGCTCGAAGATTGGCTGGGTCAAAGTTTAGTGCTTGAAGATAGGCGTCTAAGAAATCGATCTCAAAGATAGGAATCACTGTATAATTGAATCTATTTGCAGGTACAATCTCTTTTACGGTCGAACGCTATATGCTCGGTTGATGAAAAGCAAGACCGATTGATGAAGCCTCTTTGATCATCGCCTGGAGAGGGGTGAAATCAAAGATATATGCCCAGAGATAGACATCTAAAGCACCTATTCCTGGAGACAGGAATTAGTGTAGAATTAAGTTTTTCGTGAATATGACTTTATTTATAGCTTAACAAAATACGTGCGGCCGAAGATAAACAAGTTGGCTATAGAGTTGGTTGAAGGAATATAGTTTTTTTAGTCATATAAGGAACATATTGGCGATGATAAAAAATTTAAGTAATGAAACAATATTAAGCAATTGCATAAATTTAATTATGTGTATGGAGTTACAATAAATTATGGATTGCACAGATCATAGACACATGCATGAATAACATATATAAGTAATCAAATTATAGATGATTATATTATAAATGAAGGAAAGGATATGTGAAATAGAAATAGAAACTAAGGTGATGTATAAGGAAAAGGTTAGATAAAAAACAATCTTTTTATTTACATAACTTTTCGTACAAGATTTGTGGGGCCGCTCTTGCACAACGATGGCCTATATACATGAAGAGCCAAACGGAGAAAAATACAAAAGAAGCTAGAGAACTATTCTTAATGGTGTTCCCCCTCTTTGACTTCTTCCTTTCCTTCATAAAGGAGGTAGGGGATTTTCTCTTCAGAGGGCCAGCATCCTTCGAATGTGCAAGGTGACCCACGGGGTCTTCATCCCAGTTATAGTCTTTATCCTAATCGATGCAATATTTAGGAGTGTCGATAGATATGCCTGCCGCGTGAAGAGTGGAGGTTGGAACAACGAAACGGTGCTTCTCTATACCCAATTCTTGTTTGACCTTAATTTTAGATATATCGATTTTCAACCTCTCCGCCATCGGTATAAATCGAGTTACTTTTCCATGGTTATCATTGGCACCTTGTCGATAGATACTTCAATGTCCTCTAATCCCTTCAGCACCCATATTTTCTCGGAGTCGGTACTAAAAGGCCAGAGCTAGAGGGAAGAGCTGGGAGAGTAGACATTATAGTGATGGAGGTAGATGTAGTCATGATAATAATCGAAGCTGGGGAGTGACTGGCTGGTGGCGGTGGATGCAATGATGGTTGACCTATAAGTTTACGGACAAAAAGGTAAAGATTAGAGGCATCCTCCAATAAGAACTGAAATTTCTCAAAGATTGGGGAGACTAAAGATATACCTTAAGAGGTTAGAGTTTCTTTTGAAGACGATTTAGCAATTTTCCCTTCTTTTAGTTTTTTGAGGTGTAAGCAGAGCAGGAGGATCTGTTGGAGCAATGAAGGCTAGGGCGTCAGGATTGTATCCCCTAAAAGTACTTGCATCGAGAGTTGCAGATATAAGCATTTGAGTTACAGTAAACTCTGGAGTGGTAGCCGTAGAAGTGATAATATTTACTATAGACTCGTTTTGTGCCAGAGTGAAGTCATCCGCATGATCTAAAATTCAAGGATCAACAGAGCTCTTAGTAGGCACCCATTCTGCGACTACAGTCCATGTTGCCTAGATATTCCAGCCCTCCACCAGGGCTATCTAGTCTTCTACATCCAAAAAATTGCTCTATAGAGCTTCTTCATCAATATCACTGCTAGATTCTCTAGCCATTTTAAGAATTTCATCCTACGCCTCAGCAAAAGTCTCGGGATTGTCACCATCCAACCAATTGAGGTTCTTCATCTCTATGACATTTGCAAAAATTCAAAGGAGGGTGGTTTCCATCTCTTCTTCAATTTTGATTGCTTTGGCATTGAGATCCGTGTTTTCTTTCTCTACGACGACTAGCTTGATTTTTAATTCGATAGACTTACCTTGAGCCTGCTCCTTTGATTCTTGCTTAGCCTTTAGGTCAGCTTTTAGTTTTGCGACCTTGGCCTGAAGTGCCATGTTTTCCTATTCTTTCGCCTTGACTTTCTTCTCAAGAGAGATGTTGGTGGCATGGACCTTCTTCGATTGATCATTTAGAACTAGGCTCTCTACCGTGTGAGCTTAGGCCAACTCGGATAGCCTTTGTTGGGAATTCTTGGTAGATTTAGCCATCTCAAACCATTCCTTCTTGACTTTAGCGAACTCATTTTTTTAGTCCCTGTATATACAGTTATGTTTGGCTCTTTCCATGTTGAAAGCTCGAATGATCCACTGGTTAGCATGGTTGACATTGAAGAGGCCCTTAACCAGTTTCTTTCATTGAAATGGCAGATCCATAACCACTTAGTGTCAGGTGCATCACATAGTTGTTTGGGAAGTCTGTGACTTCCTAATCGAATATATCCCTTTCAAGGCAGAATTCGAGAAGGGCCACTTGCATCTTTGTAGCAACTGCAGTAGATTGGCCTACGGGGGTGGAGGAGAAGCAACATGATGTGAGCTTATTTCTTTGCCAGCATCGTAGGATCACTGAGATTGAGAAGGGATAACTATTTTAGATTATTGGGGAGTTGAAGTAACTGTGGTAAAAGGTTGAGATGATGGATGAAGTTCCTGAGGGGTGGATTGTTGATGCTGGAAAGATTGGGAATACGAGTATTGTTGATGACGAGAGTCGAAGTTATGCCCGAAGCGGTCACGCGATTCCCTTCATCATGATGGCACCATCTTCCTTAGTATCACACTATTATTGATCCCTCCTCCTCTATATTTCCGTCTTTGGTTCGCGGTAGGAGGGCTCTAGAGTTTGGGAATGGTATTGTCCAATGCATCGATTATGCCTTTCTATACGGTCCCATCTTCCTATTGTACCTGAAAAGAAAATAGATCGTGTCAAGATTGAATTGATGGATTAAGAACAAGCGTGGAATGTTTTTGCTTATGATCCTAGAAGTATGTGAAGTATTGGCGTGCCCTAGGTGCCTATGGACCATGTTCGAGGGGTTATAGAGATGGAGTCTCGTCACTCTAAACAGTCTAGATAATATAAGATGAATTCACAAGGATTGGTATTGAAGACGTATTTGAAGTTTAGCCCACCCAAGAGAAAGTCAGAGAGGTTTCCAAGAGCACTTAGAGAAGTGAATATGTTTTTAGATGCACCTGCTGAAGGAGTTGATTCTTCAACAGGTTCATGGCATGGTTTGGGTGCAAGCTAGAAAGACTTGATTACTAGTCGTTTTGGCCTCAGAGATGAAGTGACAATGGTACCCTATGGGAATATCTCCCAAAATGATTCATCTCCACCAACATCTTAGTCCTCTTCCTCATCGTCTCATCCTCTTCTCTTCCTCTTCATCATCTGTTTCTTCATCTCCTCCTTTTTTGTACTTTCTCTCCTCCTCTTGTCTCTTCCTCACCTAAGTTTTCCATGCCTCTATTTCTTCTTCTTCTCTAAGATTTACCCGACCTTGGCCTTTTTTACTCCTTTGTTCATCATCGTCGGAGTCAACGACCAGAGCAAAAGGACCACTAGTGGCTCAATTTGCTCTAGCAGGAATCGTGCTAGGGACCATGCTCCTTCCATTATAGAGGAGATGGAAATGTCATAGTCGAGAATTTGTTAGGAGATATGAGTTTTCTCCACTCAGGATTGATCCTCTTTGGGAATGCCAGTATGTTTGCTAGATCTTTAATCGGGACTCATTTCGGGAGATCTAGTAGAAATATAGAGGAGACGTCGGTCACCTAGGCGAAGAAATCCCAAGTGTGATAAAAGTATTGAACAAAGGAACTTATAACCTAGTAGCAGAGGCAGTTGAAGCCCTCGGGGAATTGAACGAAGAAATATTCCCTTTTAAATAGCTTTGCTTGTTGTAGAGCCCTTGAAAAACCTTGTAGTGATTGAAAGTCCCAATATTAGTAGTGGTTATGTCTCTCTTCTCTTTTTGAAGCCGAGTAGATAAGTAAGCTCTTCAAATGAAGGAGAGCGACCCAAGTGCATCATGAATATAATATAAAGAGAACCAAAAGGCATAGCCATTTGAATGTACTTGTGTCGAAGCTAGCCCGAGCTCTTGAAGAAAGAACTTGAGGGACTCGTTAATGAGAGGCATGGCTCTCAAGAGACGCATGTACCTATTGCTTGTGGTGTAGCCTACTAGCCGAAGATGAACCCTTTGATAGGGCTCAAGCAGAAGGACCTTGTTTAACGACTAATTTTCTATCGGTTTAGAAAATAGCCAAAAAATTTATATTAAAATTTATACCGCAAGTGCACGGCGTACTATCGTAGTACGTGGCGAGTACGGGTCGATCCGTAGGGAATTGTTGATTTTAAATTTCTATTCAATCAAATTATACCAAAGTCGAGAGAATGATTAGCTTAAAATGTAGAAAACTTAACAAAAATAAAGTGATAAAAATATGAGAGTTAAATGACAATTTAGAGATAAATCCACTCTCTAGATCATATAGTTCAACAAATTATGAAATTATGATCTTCTTTTTTTGTCATTAGTAAGTTTAATTGATGTGCTTAACATAAATATGGCATATTTGTGTTATTAATTAGCTCAGCATAAGCCATCAAACTATAACACACTATTTAAACTACTTTTTAACTCTCATGAAAAATGACAACAAGTTGAAAATGAAATCTATTTTAAGCATGGCCTATTAACTATGAATTAGAAATATAGACCATCAAATTTTGATTTCAACATTCACTTCATTACCATCATCATATGTAGATGAAGAGGTAATTACTGTTTAGTGATTGTTTAAGCATAACCTATTTGGTGTCAACAATACAGGCTATCAAATTCAAAGCGAAAACAACAAGTTTAACCACTTCAATCATTCTCATTAAGCGCAAAAAGAGAGCATAAATATCAAATTATGTTGAAGCTACATGATTAGAGAGCTTCATTACCCCTAAATTGAAGAGGTTTAGCCTTTCACATTTGTTATCATTTCAACAAATGTAGCTTGCAACATGAAAGAAATTCGGACATTTTAAGAATGTTTTTGGTTTTATTTTTATAAAGGAAAAATATTTACATATAGAATTTATTTTTTAAAAGGATGTTTGTTTGGTTTTTTTAGTTTTTCAAAAAAAATTTTTGTTTTTTTAAAAAGATTTTATATATTTTTTTGGATTTTTTGTTTTTCTAAAAAAAAACTAAGTAAAAATTTTTTCTGGATTTTTTTGATTTTTTTTATTTAAAATTTCAAAAGGATTTAAAAACAAAGTTAAGTAATATTTACAAATATTTTTTTTAGTTTTGGATTTCAATTTTTTTTAAATATGCATGAACTAATGCAACTAAATGAATGCAAGTATTTAATTACAAACTATTTATCCTAACCTAAAATTGTATAATCACACATTGTCTTAAATCAACAAGATAGTTCTCAGCCAGGTAACAGACAGGATTTATCGGTGCACCACGAATCACCGTAGCAATGCAGCCGAAGGTTTAAGTACCTTCAGAGAAACAACCACTATAATATTTACGAATCACCATAATATTTATAAATGGTTATTGCTCTACCGTAGCCTAGACATTAAGAATTATAATTGTTCAAAGAAATAACTTGTCAATATACAATTAAGCGTTATCGATGTCTAACCGTTATTATTAATCAAAATTCTAGGATGAAATGCAAAGCAGAAATTAAACGTGTATTAACAATGCAACTACAAATGAAAATTGTTTTTGATTTTGTTTTTGAATTTTTTTTAAAATGCAAACAACCAACAATGCAAGGAAAATAAAAATAAGAGATAGGGGCACAATACCAGAGCGTGCAGAATTATTAGCAATTTATTTATTTTTCAAAGCAGCAAATTTTTTTAATACAAGCAAGCAAAGCAATTTTTTTTGGCAAGCTAATCCCTTCCCTTTTCCTGAAATGAAAAACAGGATATATACAAGTTATATATATATATATGGATGGAAATTAAAACAATTTAAAACAAAACAAAACAAAATGTTTTTTTAGGATAAACCAAAACAGGTTATTCATTTATTTATTATTTTAGGATAAAACAAAATAAAACTAAAAAAAAATTAAACTAAACAAATTAAGCAAACTTTTTTTTCCTTTTTTATAATAATAATAAGGATGGACTTAAAAAATTATAACAAAGAAAAAGGACAAAATAAAAATTAAAACAAACAAGTGGCTCAATTCAACACCTTATAACCTGGCCCAAACAAATTCCACCATTCTTATGTTCTCAAATGAGTGGCTCAATTCAATAATAAAATGAACGAAATTACAATTAAATCAGAATCTCAAAATCAAGGGTCTTCGCGCGTTCGTGGATTGTTGGATGGAGTCGCGATTTGCTTGAATTGGTTTTCGATTTGGATTGCTGGAGGTTGCAGCGATTTGGAAGGTAGGTGGCGGAGGCGAAGGTGTTGGTTCGCGACTGGTTTCCGGGTTGAGGCAGTGAGTTTGTTATGATATAGAAGTGGGTTGTTTGAGCAATGGCAGTGGAGGTTGGAGGTCGAGGCGATTTCGACTTAGAAGGGAGAAGAGTGTTGCTGCTGTGAGGGTCATAGACAATTGCAGTGGATGTATTGTATGTGATGTAATGCAAGCAACAAGTCGTGACAGGCAGCAAGTATGAACGAAGTAGTTGTGGCTTTGGTTGATAAGGAGGAGTGGTCGCGGAGTGTTTGGGAAGTGGGAGGAGTAGGTAGAGGGGAAGGCAAATGAAGTAGTAGTTTTATTTTTTTTATTTTTTTGCTAAACTGTTGCTGTTGGAATTGTGGCAGGAGATGATGGTGAACTGAAGTGGAGTGTTAATGGCACGTAAATGTGCATATATATACATCCATATTTTATCTCTTTTTATTTAAATAAATATCATATTTGGGCATTTTAACATGTTTAAAACCAAAATTTAATCGTTTTCAAAACATCATATATTCATCTTCGTTCAGGGGCAAAATGGTCATTTTTGTGCATGTGTCAATTAGAGAATTTTTACTTGGACATTTTTTATAATTTTTATAGGAAATTTTGATGCATATGGAAGAGGGATTCATGAAGATATATGCATGCACAAATGAATACAAAGGAATGAAGATGAAATAATTCAAGTCCAAGATCATGGAGGACCCCACCCACTTGCCTAAATCTACAATTAGAAGCTAATGGACAACTAAGTGGAGGTTAAAGCTTCATGCACATTTAATGAGGGATTAATAAGTGGCTAATGGTTACTTGGTGGCCACACTTCCTAAAGGGCATTTTGGGAAGCTCCCTAAATATTGAATTAGGGTTTTATGCATGTATAAATAGCCCTCTTATGTACATGTAAATATCTTCTACTCTCTCATATATTTGCTAAGAAAATTAGCAAGTTGTAAACAAAATCAAAGTGAAATAAAATTGGCTTTTAAGCCTCTTTCTTCTCTATTTTCTAAATGCTTTTCTTTGTTTTATTGTTAATGTTTTTTCTATGCTCTCTTTCTTTTTATGTTCATAGCTTAGAATTACATTTATGCACTAGTCTAATTAATTTTCTTTTAGTATTTAATCTTCTTTTTCTTTGTTTATTCTCTAATTTCTTTCATTTTCAATGTTGAAACTTACATGTGTTGATTTTATAACACAAATGAGTAGGTAAACCCATTCAATTTAGGGGTAATGAAGCTCTCAAATATTATGTAATTTCAACATTTTTATGATTTATGATCTCTTTAGCTTGTGCTTTATGAAAGTGAAGTTGATGTAAGTTTATACAAGAGGGTTTGATAGCTTATATTGCTTAGGCAAATGAGCTATTCTTATTCAACATAAACACAATTTACATCATCATTTGCTAATTAATTTTTGATATTGAAATGAAAGTAAAAATGAAATTTGATGATCTATATTACTAGTTATAATAGTAAATAGATCATACTTAAAATAGCTTTTGCTTTGGCTTCATTTTCATGAGAATTGATAAGTAGTTTATTTGTTGTATTATAGTTTGATAGTTTGAGTTATGTTAATTAATAATATAAACACACCATACTTATGATAAATACAACAATTATTTCACTTAATATCAAAGTTAGAGATCATATATTATTTGTTTGTTGATTTACATAAATATGAGAGTGGATTTGCCTCTAAATTGTTCTATAGTCCAATAGTTTTTAAATCACATTTCAATTCTAACTTTAGCTTCTTTTTTGTAGTTAACAATTTCCTCTCATTTTGGTCTAATTTGATTGAATTGAAAATTTTAAAAATCTTAAAAATTCCCTACGGATCGACCCGTACTCGCCACGTACTAAAATTCTACGCCGTGCGCTTGCGGTTAAAATTTTATTTGAAATTTTTCGGCAATTTTCTAATTCGATAGAAATTTTGTCGTTAAACAAGTTTTTGGTGGCGTTGCCGGGGAATAGCTTTGATTTTAATTTTCTATTCTTCGAATTATTTTTCTTTGATTTTTGTGTGTTTTCATTTGTGTGTTAATTTTCAATTAAAAAAAATGTTGTGTTTGTTGTGTGAATTTTGCTTTCATTTTGATTTGTTTGCTTGTTGTTGTTTTTCTACTAACATTTCTATTTAAAAAAAATACACAATTTCAGAAACAAAAATATTTTATTTCCTTTCATTTACAGTTTGCATTTACATGTTCTTCGCTATTTTACATTCACATCGGCCATTCTCTGTTACATTTCTATTTTTGTTTACAAACTGTTGAATACTATCACTGTTGCATTTCACTTCTGCTACCATTCCCCCTCCCCCCCAACAGTGCTTCTAACATCACTTATCCACTTCAACAACTTCTTTTACCATTCCTTCTCTGACCATATTCAACCTTTACCTTACTCCTCTCTGTTCAAAACAGTTGCATTACAACATCACTCAAACACCAAATTTCTACTTCAAACAAATACTACAATCCTTCACGCTACAGGCAAGTGCATCCCCTCTAAATTCTACCATTCGACCACTTCCTGTCACCACTGATAATCAACTCAAAAACTCCACTTAACAAACCCGCAACCAAACTACATCACTCAATAAACCCACAAACACTCCTCCTTTCAGTCACTTCTCAACCAAGCACAGTCACAGTGCTAACAGTCATACACCATACATCATCTTCCAACACAACCTTGCCAACTCCTCCACATACTTCATCACCTTAGTACTTGATCATCTACCCTACCTTCTTACCACACTGCCAAGCACCATTTCAATACAATTGCATAGTGCTCCTCCTCCATAACCCGTACATTCACTTTTCTCTATGCATCATTAACCATCTTCATACTGTTTCAAATTGCCATCAAACGAATTCTCATACCACCAACATACCTTCATATATAAACAACCTTCATACCACCAACATACATCTCCTTCCTTTCACAGAACATCTCTACCAAAAAAAACTGTGCAACATCATAGTGCACAGACCACACTTCAACTCCTCAAACATCACTCATCATTCTCAACCATATCGCAAGCCATACCAGTCACCACATCTTCATACAACTCTGTTCGAACCCTGCTACAGCAATTGCCGTACCTCGCTACCGCCCCTTCCCATTGTTTCCTTCTCATTGCCTACAACAACTTCTACCCCTTTAAGCTTCACTTACCAGTCACCCCAAGCCTGAACCCTTGCCTCTAGCCACCATACAACTGATACATATCACTACCACTCGAAACTGCTAATCCTCCTGAACAACTGCCTACCACCATCACCTACGACAGTACACACCACAACAGCCACACAACAACCAACTCTGCCTACAAAACTGTCACCTATAACTACTACCACCAACGTCATACCACCTCTGCTTCTGCACTTCTATCGCTGCTACCGAAACCTCTTCTTCCCACTGCAATTTCCACCAGACCACTTCCGCGACCAATTCGCTGCCCAAAATCACCACCTGAAATCACATCTACAACCATCACCCATCAACTCCCACAAACCATGTCCTGAAACCCAAATTCACATTCGAAACCTCCTGCATTTCAACTGAAACCATTTCTTAAATCCACCCATTCACGACATCGCTTCCACCCAAACAAACATCAAACTTTCGCCCACCACCACAACCTCAAACTCGCCACAAACAAAACTTCACGCTACTTCAATTGGCCAACAGAAAAGCGACCAATTTGATCTCAACAATCCACGAATACCCGCCAGACCACCACCGCAACGTCGTCATAATCGAACACTGCGACCTCCAACTGCCAACCTCGAACCACCTCGAACACTTCCCAAAATCCAAATCTGCCTTCGTCCTCTAATCCAAAGCGGTAGCATAATCTGATAACAGTGGTTGATTGAGGAAATTTGATTTTTTTTTGTTAAGAATTCGACTGTGAATTTTGTCGTTAAATTGATTTCTTGTTTGATTGTGAATTTCACTGTGAATTTGGTCATACCATAATCTGATAACGCCGATCATTTGTTTAGTAAAGAAATTCTTGTTGGGCCGAGCCCTAGTTTTTTTTAAAAAAAAGAGAGAAAAAGAACAAGTTTTTGTTTTAGTTTTATAACAAGTCCCTTTTTAACTAAGTTTTTTTTAGTTTCATTTTCTCTTCTAAAAAAAAATCTTTGAAGTTGTTTTGTTTTAATCTGTTTTTAGTTTAATCCTAATTAAAAAAAAGCTTATTTTCTTTTGGTTTAGTTTTTTTGTCACTCTTAATATATATATATATATATATATATATATTGTATATACCTTGTTTGATTTCTTTTCAGGTTGCCAGAACAGAAAACTACAAGGAAAAGAATTGCTTTGCTTGCTTATTAAAAATTTGCCGCTAAAAGAAATTGCTAATAATCTGCACGCTTTGGTATCGTGTTTTCATCTCTAGTTTTATTTTGAATTGCATTGTTGGCTACTTGCATTTGCATTTATATATTAAAAAAAAATTCAAAACCCAAAAACAAAAACAAACTTCATTTTAGTTGCATTGTAAATTCATGTTTAATTTTTGCTTTGCACTCGTCTCATCTTATTTTCTTTTCTAAAGGCAATACCCCAATTCACATAAGGTGAGGGATTTCATTACCCTTTCCTTAGCCCATAAACTCATTTCATCGTAGAATTTGACTAATAATAAAGATTAGACGTTTGACTTAAGGGTGTCGCGAGCTCACTTAGGGCTTAATTGTATCTTCACAATTGTTTTCTTTGAACAATTTTATTTCTTGGTGTCTAGGCTACGGCAGAGTAATAACTAGTTATAAAAATTACGGTGATTCATAAATATTATACTGGTTGTTCCTCTGAAGGTACTTAACCTTCGATTGCATTGCTACGATGATTCGTGGTGCATCGATAACCCCTGCCCGTTACCTGGTTGTGAAATATTTTGTTGATTTAAGACAAAGTGTGATTATACAATTTTGGGTTAGGAGCTACTAAGGATAGAAAACTGTAATTAAGTCCTTTGCATTCATTTAGTTGCATTAGTTCATGCATATTTAAAAAAGAAAAAAAAATCAAAAGTCCAAAAAAAAATTTGTAAATTTTACTTAACTTAGTTTTTAAATAAAAAAAATCCTTTTTCCTTTCCTTTGAAAATTTTCAACCAAAAACAAAAATCCAAAAAAAAATATAAAATCTTTTCAAAAAGAAAAAAAAATTCAAAAATTCAAAAACAAAAATCAAGTTTCCATTCTCTAAAAACAAAAATCCTTTTGGTGAATATTTGAAAATTCAAAAACAAAAAAAAATACAAAAAATGTAAAAAAAATTTGAAAAGCCAAAAACAAAACAAAAATCAAACCTCTCTTTTGAAAATAAATTTCACTTGGTAAATAGTTTTCTTCCTTGTAAAAAAAACAAACAAACAAAATTTTCACTTCGTTTTTTAAATCTTCTTTCATTCTCTAAACCCGATTCTAACTTCTTTCTCCTCTCGACTTTCACTTGTGCATGAGTACTTGGACTCGTGACACAACAACAAATCGTTGGACTCGCGGCTCAACAACTAATCGTTTAACTCGAACAGACGATCCTCCCAAAATGGCGAACGAGAACGCCCCTCGAACTCTTATGGATAGAATCTTTCCCGATAGAGTTTCTATTCCATCTTGCATCACGTTACCCGCCCCTACGGGTAACCATTTCGAAATTCACTCGAACCATATTGCCACACCTCCGAAATTTGGCAATTTCGAGCACGATGACCCATACATTTTCTTGACTAAATTCGAACAAGTTTGCACAGCCATTAAACTCCAACAACTTTCCGATGACGGAATCAAACTTCGATTAATCCCATTTGCTCTTACGGATTATGCTGAAAAATGGTTGTACAGCTTACCATCGAACTCGATTAAAACTTGGGAAGAATTCGTAAAAGCTTTCTTAAAAAAATTCTACCCCTTGGAAAAAACGAGTAGAATTCGAAACGAAATTGTAAATTTTCATCTATTCAAAGGAAAACCATTTGGAAAATATTTTAAAAGATTTAAAGAGCTTTTGATAAAATGTCCACACCATAACTTCGAAAAATGGACGATTTGCCAAATCTTATACGATGGACTCGAAAATAGCTCACGAACCATGCTCGAATCAATGTGCCAAGGCAATTTTCTTGCCCAACATCACGACGATGCTTGGCAATTTCTTGAAAACCTCGTCGAAAAATCGTCCCAATGGGAACGTTCGAACGAAAAATAAATTTACTCACGATCGAGTGCACACTCGATAGGATCTTCTTTGCTTTGGAAGCTAAGATCGACGCAATGATTAAAAAATTCAATAACGTTTTCTCATCGAATCAAATGAACCAAGCTTCCCAACCGATGTGTTATAAATGCAACGATCCTATTCATATAGCCGATCAGTGTCCCAATTCTGTTGAACAAATCAATGCTTTCAATAAAGCCAAAAATGACTCGTTTTCTCCAACGTACAACCCTGGTTGGAGAAATCATCCGAATTTTGCGTGGAACCAAAACAATCCCAACACGAATACAATTCATCCCAATTTTCAAGCATTCTCGAATAATGCTTCGAATCCTCCCTTTCAGCCCAACAATTTTCAACCAAATTTTGCGGGTCCGTCTCATAATCAACCGCAACAATCGAATTTTCAACCAAATGCTGCTCATCTTCCCCAAGACGATAAACATTTAACTTCGCTTAAGAAAACTCTTGAAACGTTGGCTAAAGCAACTACTCAAAGCCTTCAATCAAACAACAATTTGCAAAATTTATTGACTTTATATATGCAAAACACAAACCAATAAATTGCAAAACTCGAAATGCAAATGAGTCAATTAGCCACGTCTATAAGTGAACGCGAACAAGGAACATTCCCAAGCTAGCCCCTTCCAAATCCCAGAAATCAA
Organism: Allium fistulosum; assembly: GCA_030737815.1. Lineage (NCBI taxonomy): Eukaryota > Viridiplantae > Streptophyta > Magnoliopsida > Asparagales > Amaryllidaceae > Allium > Allium fistulosum. Next base: position 1,131,203,080 of record CM060906.1, on the reverse strand, counting down.
AATGCAAATTCAAATCAAGCCCGTGTTGTTCAAGATAGCAATGTCACCCAATTGAATGCTATCACAACTCTACGTTCTGGTAAACAAATCGATAATCAAGTCGTTAATCCAAACGATTTACCAGAAACCTCTCTCGACACTTCTAAAACAACGAACGAATCTGAAAAGAACATGGAGCCAAACGTCGAATCGAATGCCAATCAAAATTCTTCTTCTTCTACTCGAGTAGACCCACCTACCGAGTATCGTGTTCTATTTCCACATCGTCTTCGACCAAAGAAACACTCGGATCAAATGGAAAAGATGTTGGAAATTTTTAAACAAGTAAAAGTGAATATCCCGCTTCTTGACATCATTCAACAAGTCCCCACTTACGCGAAATTTCTTTAGGACTTGTGTACCAAAAAGCGACACACTCAAGTGCCCAAAAATGTCTTCTTAGGCGCCAGTTTGAGTGAAGTCTTGTCCCAATCCATGTCCGTTAAATACAAAGATCCTGGTTGCCCTACGATTTCTTGTACAATTGGAGACAAGACGATTAACAAATGTTAGATAGACTTAGGCGCGAGTGTCAACTTGATTCCATACTCCGTGTACGAACAATTAGGCTTAGGTGAGCTCAAACCCACAGAAGTTACGCTTCAATTCGTCGACCGTTCCATTAAGAAGCCCGTGGGGGAAATCGAGGACGTGCTTATTCGAGTAGAGCAATTCATATTCCCTGTGGATTTTATCATTCTCGAAACACAACCCGTGATAAATCCTGCGAGTCAAATTCCATTGATTTTAGGCCGACCATTCTTAGCCACCTCAAATGCCTTAATCAATTATCGTAACGGTTCGATGAAAATCTCTTTTGGAAACATGACTTTGGATCTCAACATTTTCAATCCTGAAAGCCAATCAAATGAACCTCGCGACCAAACGTTGGAAGTTAGTGCTGAAAAAGTCTATGCGGTAGGATCGTATAATATGGAATAAAAATGCTCTAGGTAGATAGTAGTAAGCAGTAAGTAAAGTAGACACCAAAACTTTATACTGGTTCGAACCTCTTGTCCTACGTCCAGTCCCTAAGCTCCTCTTAGGAATTCAACTAACCAACAACCCTCACTTAACCCGGAGGAATAGGTTTACAACTTACCCGAACAACCGAACGGGATTTCTTGCCTCAACTACCGAAGAGGACTTCAACTTGGACACAAAAAATATTTCTGACTTGTTGTGTTCTTGATAACACTAATGAGTCAATTTAGTACAACTTTCCTATAATCTTATCCTCGAGAGTATACAAAGTGTTTGTGAAGATTTAGGAAATGTGAATTGCTATGAATCAAGATATGTTATAGTCAAAACAGAGATTCAAGCAATTGGTTTGCTTTTGAAAACTTAAAAGAATCTGAAAGTATGTTCAAGTAAGTAGAAAGATTAAAGCAAGTAGAATTGGTAATTTGCAAATGTTAAAAGCATGTATTTATACTTGTAGAAGAGTTGCATTTGTTTGCTAGAGATGCAGGGAAGAGATGCTTCTATTTCCATTGGAGAATGGTTGCAACTCTTGGGAGGAAGGTGTCCATTCATAGAAAATTCGCAGTTACAAATTCAGTCGACTGAACAGGAAATTCAGTCGACTGAACAGGAAATTCAGTCGACTGAAAATATACAGAGAAATTTTCAGTAATGTATTCAGTCGACTGTACAGGAAATTCAGTCGACTTAAACTGTGCATATTTGTAATTCTGTGCCAGTTTCAGTCGATTGGCCATGCCTGTTCAGTCGACTGAACTATAAAATCTGCACAGTGAATGTGGACACATGAATGTAGTTTTAAGGATGTGTTTTTATGTTCGTGCAAATCTCTTGAGGATAGATTTTAACAAATAATCTAGACTTTAGACCTAAAAAATCATACTCATGTTTATACTTTGATCTTCATCGATCTTCCTCTGATTTTGCATATATCTCTTCCTTTTTGTTGAAGTACATTGTCATTGATCAAAATCTTCGTGTATCAACATTCTCCCCCTTTTTGATTGATGACAACACTTACGTGTTATAGAGATGTATTTGCTATTTTTCTCCCCCTGAATGAATGCACCTATCTTTCCTACAAAACAGAGTTAGCTACACAGATTTCTCCCCCTTTGTCATCGACAAAAAGGAAGTAATAATCATAGATATATAGAAAACAACCACTGAACAATAGAATTCTACGATTAGCATAGTCAAATAAAACAGAGTTTGCATAATAATTACAGAGATTTATCAAATTAAAAACACATAGAACAACAAACCATAAAAAGTTACTCGTCTTTATCCCAATCATAAGAACCTTCTCTCTCTCTCTAGGTTCTCGAATGACTGGTCCTCCTGTTGGTGGTCTATGAGCTCTTCCTCCTTGACTACAACTAGCTCCGCTTGCGCTGCTACTTGTATGTTCTTCGGATGTCGTCCATGTAAAAGTAGGTGCCGGACGTTTTCCACGTGATGTTGAAGTGGTAGTAGTGCTTGAACACGAGATTGCATCCCATAGCTTGTTGAAGAATCCTTTAATTTTGTCAAGCTTGTGGTCTACTTTCTTGAGGCGATTATCAAGAATTTGTTGATTCCTTGATAAGATCCCCAATGATTGATTGGTGGAAGTATAACCAGGCTCAATGATACAAATTTCATCATCGTGGTCTAAATGTTCTTCTTGTTGAGGTGAAGGAGGTTGATGTTGTTCTTGATGTCTAGCTTCCCATTTGGCAAGAGATATAATGTGAGGAGGTTTTGCCGGAAGTTGCATTAAGCTTATCGTCCGATGGTTTATTTGGTGCACTATTGTATTCTCGGATTCAGGTAATGGCGTGTCAACATTAAGAAGTAATCGCATGATATACTCACCAAAATAGATTGTCCTCATTTTGCCATTATTGAAAGTAAGAAATTCGTCAAGAATCAATTGAACCCAATTAACTTGGTAATTACCCCAAATTGCATAGAGAGCGCGATAGTTGTTAGGGTATAAAAGTTCATATGAGCCCGTCCTTGGGGTGATTGTTCTCATTAGAGCTTTGTGGAGAATTCTTGCTCTAGGACGTAAGGAGGTGGACTTAAGATCCGCAATGTTGGCATTGTCATCCAAAAATTGGTGATTTATGTTGTCACGAATGTGAGGATTAAAGTCAATCTCCTCAAGTTTGCTACCAAAGTTTGGCGAGCCTAAGATGTGTGAAATGCGGTCAGGAGAGAACCAAACTTTCTTTCCACATACCATACTCCAAACACTATCATTTGGATTTCTTGGAGTTTTTTCTTCGTTCTTCCCATAATTTATATCCCATGAATTTGGAGTATAATGAGGAGTTTTTGGGGAAGTCCAAGGATTCAAGGGATCAGCTGGTGTACGGTAGGATGAAGATGGATCGAACGCGTTACTTGGTCGAGGTAATGGTTCGCTCACTTCATTTTTCTTTGAACTACAAAAATGTAATCCAATTTTCTCTAGAAAACTTAGCCGTCGCGCTGTTACTTTCTGTTCAAAATATAATTCTCTTTGAAGATTAATTTGTTGCTGTTGAAAATGATGAATTTCGTCAATCTTTCTTTTTGTGTCAGGGGAGGTAAAAAGACTTCGTTTTGCCTTTTTCGAATCTGGTGTGTAACCAGTGCGATAGTTTTCCCACTTGTACACCGGTTCATGCGTTGGTGTTGGTGTTGGTAGTTTAGGTGAAGCAGGAGTGTTTTCAACCGATGAGATAATATTGATATGAGAGTCTGAGCTATCGTAAGACATTTTGATTGTAATTCTTTTATTCGTGGAATGATTTGTTGAAAAGAAATTTTGTTTTAGGAGTATATTTATAGTAGTAATTTTCTAAATATATATATTGGTTATAATGTTTAAATGCTTTTGAACCACTTAATTGTTTAATGGTTAATATAAGTTAGTTAAGAATGTATGGTAAATAACTTTTTATAAATTGAAATTCCTATATAATGTACGTAAATTTTTTTTGTAGATTTCTCTTTTGATTTTATATGATATCTTTAAAAGACAATATCCCTAGTTCTCGTCGTAATTTTATAAAGGAGTTTTCTAAAAGAGGTTTAGTAAAAATATCGGCAATTTGATTTTCGGTAGAAATATGTTCTAAGCTTATGATTCCTTTTTCGATATTGTCACGTAGAAAGTGGTGACGAATATCTATATATTTTGTATGAGAGTGATTAACTGGATTTTTAGATAAATTTATTGTACTTGTATTATCACAATATATTGTAGAGTTTGTTAAATTTATATTAAAATCCTTAAGTGTTTGTTGCATGTAAATAACTTGAGTACAAGCTAAAGCAGCTGAAATATACTCTGCTTCACAGGTTGATAGCGAGACACAATTTTGTTTCTTACTAAACCAAGACACAAGTGATTTTCCAATGAAATGGCACGTACCACTTGTACTTTTTCTATCTGTTCGAGATCCACCAAAATCAGCATCAATGAATGATACTAACTCAAATGGACACTCTTTTGGATAGAAAAGACCAAAATCTTTAGTATTGTTAAGATATCGTATAATTCGTTTTACTGCTCTTAAATGTGATTCTTTAGGATTAGATTGAAATCGTGCACATAAACATACACTCATCATTATGTCTGGTCTACTAGCGGTTAAGTAGAGTAAGGAACCTATCATACTTCTAAACAATTTTTGATCGATACTTTTACCATTTTCATCTCGATCAAGATGAGTTGTGGTACTCATAGGAGTAGGCTTTCCAGAAGTGTTTTCTAGTCCAAAACGTTTAATTAGATTAGCACAATATTTTTCTTGATTTAAGAAAATTCCATTTGTTAATTGTTTAATTTGTAATCCGAGAAAATAAGAAAATTCTCCCATGTGTGACATTTCGAACTCTTTAGTCATTATATTTGAAAATTCTTTACATAAGTTTTCATTAGTTGAACCAAATATGATGTCATCTACATATATTTGAATTATTAGAATGTCATTAGTAGTGTTTTTAATGAATAGGGTTTGATCTACTTTTCCAATTTGAAATCCCGAATCTAGTAGATAGCTTTTAAGTCTTTCATACCAAGCACGAGGTGCTTGTTTAAGACCATATAGAGCTTTCTTTAATTTATATACATGATCCGGATATTTTTCATGTATGAATAAAGGAGGTTGTTCTACGTACACATTTTTTTTATAAAACCATTTAGAAAAGCACTTTTAACATCCATTTGATAAAGTTTAAAATTATGAAAACACGCAAAAGCTAATAAAATACGTATTGCTTCAAGTCGTGCAACGGGTGCAAATGTTTCTTCAAAGTCAATACCTTCTTCTTGATTATATCCCTGTGCTACTAGTCTAGCTTTATTCCTAGTTATATTTCCTTGTTCGTCTACTTTGTTTTTGTAAACCCATTTTGTTCCTATAACAGATTGATTGTTAGGACGAGGAACTAAATTCCAAACATCGTTACGTTCGAATTGATTTAATTCTTCTTGCATAGCAACAATCCAGTAGTCATCTGTTGATGCTTCTTTAGGATTTTTAGGTTCTATTGTAGAAATAAAAGCAACATGTCCCATTTGGTTTAGTTGACTTCTAGTTTTAACTTGAGAATCTATTTCACCGATTATGTTTTGTACAGGGTGATCTCGTAAGATTTTAGGTGGAGATCTAAGTTCGGTATTATTTATATTTTCAATATTTGTATTATCTGTATTTATTATAAATTCATCATCATCTTTTGTGCTCAATTTTTTATTAAAGTTTTCATCAAAAGATACATGTAAAGTTTCTTCAATTGTATTTGTTCGTTTATTAAAAACTCGATATGCCTTACTTCGTTCTGAGTATCCTACAAAATTTCCTTCATCAGCTTTTGGATCGAATTTTCCTGGTTGGTCTTTTGTATTTAGAATAAAACATTTTGATCCAAATATTTTAAAATATGATATATTTGGCTTTCTATTGTTAAAAAGTTCATATGAAGTATTCTTAGTTAATGGTCTAATAGAAATACGATTTAATACATAACATGCAGTAGCTACTGCTTCTGCCCAAAAATGTTTTGGTAAATAACTTCCATTTAATAATGTTCTTGCACATTCTTGTAATGTTCTATTCTTTCTTTCCACTACTCCATTTTGTTGAGGAGTTCTAGGAAATGAGAAGTTATGATTTATTCCTTTCCTTTTATAGAAAGATTCAAAAGCTTCATTTTCGAATTCGCCACCATGATCACTTCGAATATTCTTAATTTTTAAATTTTTAGTGTTTTGAATTCTTTTGGCAAATGTTTTAAAGTTCTCAAGTGTATCACTTTTATTTTTCATAAAAATGGTCCATGTGTATCTTGAAAAATCATCAACTATTACAAATACATATCGATTATGATTAATGGATTGAACTTGTGTTGGTCCGAAAAGATCCATATGAAGTAATTCTAATGGTTGTAAAGTTGAAATATTTTTCTTAGATTTGAAAGATGATTTTGTTAATTTTCCTATTTGACAATCATCACAAAGATTTTTTATCTTAAAGTTTATCTTAGGTAATCCTCTTACTAATTCATTTTTAGAAAGTTTTCTAATAGTTTTGAAATTAATATGACAAAATCTTTTGTGCCATAACCAAGGATCATTATCTTTTGCTAGTAAACACATATTCATATTATGATTTATTTTCATATTTAAAACATAAATATTCCTATCTCTATTTCCTTCAAAAACAAGATTTTGGTTTTGATCAGAAATACTACATTTATTTTCCAAAAACGTTATTCTAAAACTTTTGTCACAAAGTTGACTTATGCTTAGTAGATTATGTTTTAGATTTTTAACTAATAAAACAGTTGTAATAAAAGGTAAATTTGATGTACCGTAATTGCTCACTTCTCCTTTGCCAATGATATAGCCTTTTGAGTTATATCCGAAGGTAACCGAGCCACCATCAAAGTATGTGATGTTTGTAAGCATATCTTTGTCACCGGTCATGTGTTTTGAGCAACCACTGTCTAATATCCATTTCTTCTTTTTGTGTGGGACCTGAAAATAAATATAAAATTATTGGTACCCACCTTTCAATAGGGTCCTAAAAAGTTAGAACTTAGGAAACCAAACCCAATTTGGTTCAGTATCCTTTTTATAAATATAGTTTTTATTATTATGAACACTATCCATAAATGTTTTAATATATTTATTTCTAATTAAAATGTTATTAGTCTTTGGAACCCAAATTTTAACAAACTTAGTTTCTTCTTTTGTTCTAATAGGTTCTCTTAATAACACTTGTTGTTTAGAGTCAATATTCCTCTTAAAATTTGTTTTTATATTTTTAAGAATTTTTGGCTCCTTTTTATATCCTAATCCATGTTTATTTGAGGAAGATTGAGAATTTTCTAAAATTTTAGATAAATTTTCTCTTCCTTTGTTAAAGTTAGAAACATTTTTAGTGATGTTATCTAATCTAACTTGAAGACTATTATTATCTAACTTAACTTGTTTAATCTGAGTTTTTAATTCATGATTTTCAGAAACAATTATATCATTTTTTGTCTTTTGAGTTTCAATTTCTTGACTTAAAAGTGATAGTTGAGTTTCCGAATTTGAATGAGACTCTTGAACTTTTTCAAGTTCTTCTTCTAAAATTTTCTTTTCATCTTTTAACATATCCCTTTCAAACTCAGCCTTGTTCTGATTTTCACGTGTCTCCTTAAGTTTCTTTTTAAGATTTTTTATTGTACTCAAAAGTTCAGTGTTTACATCAATTAAATCGTCGAAAGTTAAATTACTAACCTCAGATTCCTGGGCCATAAAGCATACATTTGCTTGTTCATTGTCGCTATCATTTTCACTATCAGATGAAGATGAATCTGAATCGTCCCATGTTACAGAGAATGCCTTCATTTTGAATTTTTCTTTCTTGTTTTTGTTCTGATTCTCTTTCTTTTGCTCTGGACAATCTTTCTGCATGTGACCTTTCTTGTGACAGTTGAAGCATTCTATATTTGAAGATGAAGGTTTGTTCAATAAATTCTTTTTGAATCCGTTTTTATTTTCTTTTCTATATCTTAAAAATTTCTTGAAATTTTTGGCTATAAATGCTAAATCCTCATCTTCAGACTCTGATTCTTCCTTTTCCGCATGAAAAGCTACATTTTTTCTTTCGTGTGCTTGATCTTTCTTAGCTTGCATATTAACTTCATACGACATAAGATTTCCAATTAATTCTTCTGGTTTCATTATAGATAGATCATTTGCTTCTTCGATTGCTAAGACTTTTCTCTCCCATTCATCAGTGAGTGAATTTAGAACTTTAGATACAATATCAAAATCCATGTATTTTTCTCCTAATCCTATTAAGGCATGATGAATGTCTTGAAACCTTGAGTACATGTCATTGATGGATTCATTTTGTCGCATTCTAAAGTTTTGGAACTGGTTCTTTAGCATGGAGATTTTAGTTTGCTTGACCTTGTTTGTGCCTTCATGTATGGTTTTAAGTGTACTCCATATCTGATGTGCAGCAGTACAGATGCTTACACGGTTGAACTCATTTCTGTCCAAAGTGCAAAATAGCATATTCATAGCTTTGGCATTTGCACTAACTTCATTCTTCTAAGCTTGTGTCCATGTAGAATAGTCCGTTGTAGGTACAACGAGTTCTGTTTGAGTTGCATTCCAGGCTTCAAAACTTGTTGCTTGCATATAAATCCTCATCCTTGTAGCGCAATAATTATAGTTTAGTCCATTGAATAGAGGGGGTCTTTGAGTAGATTGTCCTTCCGCAAATGTAGAGTTATAGGTAGATGTTGTGCTTGTGTTGTTTTCCATATTATCAATATGTCAAATAACGGTGTTATGGTTATAGGACAACCTGGCTCTGATACCAATTGAAAAAGTCTATGCGGTAGGATCGTATAATATGGAATAAAAATGCTCTAGGTAGATAGTAGTAAGCAGTAAGTAAAGTAGACACCAAAACTTTATACTGGTTCGGACCTCTTGTCCTACGTCCAGTCCCTAAGCTCCTCTTAGGAATTCAACTAACCAACAACCCTCACTTAACCCGGAGGAATAGGTTTACAACTTACCCGAACAACTGAACGGGATTTCTTGCCTCAACTACCGAAGAGGACTTCAACTTGGACATAAAAAATATTTCTGACTTGTTGTGTTCTTGATAACACTAATGAGTCAATTTAGTACAACTTTCCTATAATCTTATCCTCGAGAGTATACAAAGTGTTTGTGAAGATTTAGGAAATGTGAATTGCTATGAATCAAGATATGTTATAGTCAAAACAGAGATTCAAGCAATTGGTTTGCTTTTGAAAACTTAAAAGAATCTGAAAGTATGTTCAAGTAAGTAGAGAGATTAAAGCAAGTAGAATTGGTAATTTGCAAATGTTAAAAGCATGTATTTATACTTGTAGAAGAGTTGCATTTGTTTGCTAGAGATGCAGGGAAGAGATGCTTCTGTTTCCATTGGAGAATGGTTGCAACTCTTGGGAGGAAGAAGGTGTCCATTCATAGAAAATTCGCAGTTACAAATTCAGTCGACTGAACAGGAAATTCAGTCGACTGAAAATATACAGAGAAATTTTTAGTAATGTATTCAGTCGACTGTACAGGAAATTCAGTCGATTGAAATTGTGCATATTTGTAATTCTGTGCCAGTTTCAGTCGACTGGCCATGCCTGTTCAGTCGACTGAACTATAAAATCTGCATAGTGAATGTGGACACATGAATGTAGTTTTAAGGATGTGTTTTTATGTTCGTGCAAATCTCTTGAGGATAGATTTTAACAAATAATCTAGACTTTAGACCTAAAAAATCATACTCATGTTTATACTTTGATATTCATCGATCTTCCTCTGATTTTGCATATATCTCTTCCTTTTTGTTGAAGTACATTGTCATTGATCAAAATCTTCGTGTATCAACAAGTGCCATACGTGAAAATTTTGATAATGAGACACTTGATCTTAACGACGAACGCGAAGCTGAATACGAAAAATTGTTTCACGAAATCCCCAATGAAATTGAATACACTCTTCCCTTTGAATCGCTTCCAATTGAGTCCTAATCCCAACCCAATTCTTTAATCGAGAAACTCCTGAAGTTGGACCTCAAACCACTTCCCGATCACCTTAAGTACGCATACTTAGGTGATAACGAAACGTTGCCCGTCATTATTTTCGCAACTCTCTCTCTTGATCAAGAAACCTCCTTACTTTCTATTCTTTCAAAAAACAAGGAAGCGATGGGATGGTCTATCTTCGATATAAAGTGAATTAGCCATGCTATTATTCAACATCGCATCCATTTAATCGATGATGCCAAGCCTGTTCGTGACGCGCAATGAAGGCTTAATCCAAAAATGAAAGATGCAGTGCATGATGAAATTCTTAAACTTCTCGACAATGGAATCATTTACCCAATCTCTGATAGTTCATGTGTTAGCCCAATTAACGTCGTACCGAAAAAGTCTGGGCTGTCAAGAATGATTCAAATGAACTTATTCCAACCCGTACTCAAATGGGTTGGCGTGTTTGCATTGACTATCGAAAACTAAATGCCGCAACACGTAAAGATCACTTCCCTCTTCCTTTCATTGACCAAATGCACGAATGTTTAGCCGGCCACGAATTCTACTACTTCCTTGATGGTTATTCCGGCTATAACCAAATTCCAATCGCTCCCGAAGATCAAGAGAAAACGACTTTCATGTGTCCATTCGGTACCTTTGCTTATCAACGTATGCCATTCGGATTTTGGAACGCTCCTGCGACTTTCCAACGATGCATGGTTGGCATCTTTTCTGACATGATTGAGCGCTTTCTAGAAGTTTTTATGGACGATTTCTCTATCTTTGGCGATTCTTTTTCCCAATGTTTACATCACCTCGAGTTGGTTCTAAATCGATGTAAAGAAAAACATTTGACTTTGAATTGGGAAAAATGCCACTTTATGGTCAAGGAAGGCATAGTCCTTGGACATATCATCTCAAATAAAGGCATTGAGGTAGATAATGCGAAAATCGATGTCATTGCAAATCTACCCATTCCCAAATCTGTTAAGGACATTCGATCATTTCTAGGACACGCTGGCTTTTATCGACGCTTTGTGAAAGACTTTAGCAAGATTGCTCGTCCTTTGACGGCTCTTCTCAGAAAAGACGTTCCATTCGATTTCAACTCTGAGTGTATATCTTCTTTTGAACGTCTCAAAAATGAACTCATTTCTACTCCAACCATTTGCGCACCCAATTGGGTTCTTCCTTTCGAAAAAATGTGTGACGCTTCTAACTTTGCGGTTGGTGTTGTCTTAGGACAACGCATCAACAAGATCCTTCACATTATCTACTACGCTAGCATGACTCTGAACGACGCTCAACTCAACTACACAACAAACGAAAAAGTGCTTCTAGCTGTCGTTTTTGCGCTTGAAAAGTTTCGACCTTACTTGATAGGTTCACACATTACTGTTTACACGGACCACTCTGCGCTTCGATATCTCTTCGCTAAAAAGGATGCTAAATCCCGTTTGATTCGTTGGATCCTTTTACTTCAAGAATTTGACCTTACAATTAAAGACAAAAAAGGATCTGAAAACGTCATAGCCGATCACTTGTCTCGTCTTCCAAATGCACCATCTTCTTTGCCAATCAATGAAAACTTCCTCGATGAACAACATCTTTCAATTTCTATCGATCCATGGCACGCTGATATAGTGAACAACTTAGTCACTAAAGAAACTCCCTCATCTTGGTCCAAACATGATAAAATCAAATTTATGTCCCAAGTAAAATATTTCTATTGGGACGATCCATACTTGTTCAAATATTGTCCCGACCGAATCATCCGACTTTGCATTCCGGATAATAAGATCAGGAGTGTTCTTTCGTTTTGCCATGATCAAGCGTGCGATGGACATTTCGGTCCTCGAAAAACTACGGAAAAGGTGCTTTAGTGTGGTTTCTATTGGCCTTCTCTTTTCAAAGATTCGTTTGAATTTTGTAAAACTTGCGATCGAAGTCAAATGCTTGGATGAATTTCTCGACGAGATATGATGCCTCTAAACCCCATTCTTACGATCGAAATCTTTGATGCTTGGGGTATCGACTTTATTGGACCTTTTCTTAGTTCTTTTGTAAACTTGTATATCCTTCTCGCTGTCGATTACGTCTCAAAATGGGTCGAAGCCATTCCTTGCAAAACCAACGACCATAGAATTGTTGTGAAATTTCTCAAAGAAAACATCCTTTCGAGGTTCGGCACACCTTGCACAATAATCAGTGATAACGAAACCCATTTTTGCAACCGTTCTTTTGAAACTTTAATGAAAAAATACTTGATAACCCACAAGTTATCCACTCCGTATCATCCTCAGACTGGTGGTCAAGTTGAAGTTTTAAATCGACAAATAAAACAAATCTTGGAGAAAACTGTTAACAAAAATCGAAAAGATCGGTCTTAGAAGTTGACCGACGCGCTTTGGGCTTACCGTACTGCTTTTAAAACTAACCTTGGGATGTCCCCATTTCGTTTAGTTTACGGTAAAGCTTGCCATTTACCCTTTGAAATCGAACACAAAGCGTTGTGGGCAATAAAGAAATTAAACTTTGATCCTGAAAAAGCTGGCGAAAATCGAAAATTACAACTCAATGAACTAGAAGAACTTAGGAATGACGCGTATGAAAATGAGAAATTTTACAAAGAAAGAACCAAAGTTTTTCATGACAAGTCAATCCTAAGGAAAACGTTTTCACCGAACCAGAAAGTTCTTTTATATGACTCAAGACTTCATTTATTCCCTAGGAAACTTAAATCATGATTGACCGGACCATTTGTGGTACGAACTGTTTTTCCATATGGTGCTGTAGAAATAGAAAACCCCAGGGATGGATCGATTTTCAAAGTCAACGGTCATCGTTTGAAACCTTTCTTGGAATTGCCCAGTAACCAAGAGGAGGAGCTCATGATTCTTCATGAGCCAAGCTACGTCTAGTAAGAATGTTAACCCTCTTTTGTAAATATGTACATATTTTTCCCCGTTACACTCATATCATACATTGACTGTGAGGACACAGTCAAAATTAAGTGTGGAGGGGAGTCTCATTTTCATTTTTTTTAGTTTCATGGCATTTTTGAATTTTCATTTTCTTTTAACTTAAAAAAAATCTCAAAATTTCTAAATCTCAAAAACATTTTCTTTTTAGCATTTTGATTTATTTTTGCAGAAACACTATGGGATAAATATAAGTTTTGGTTAATAAATTGAAATTTTTGAAAATTTATTTGTCTTAACAAAAATAAAAATGAAGTTTGATTACAAATAATAATGGTTTAACTAGTATATAGGAAGGTTCATATGTGTTAATTATGAAATATGTTCTAATTGAAAATCTTTGTTTAAAAAAGTGGTAAATTTAAAGTAAAGGATATAACATTTTTAACTTCTAAGTTAAATGGCACTAAGATGATTTTGCAAAACTCTTTCTTTTTAAAAAAATATAGAAAAAAAACAAAAAAATATATATAAGTAAAAAAACATTTGTATATATGTATATGTATTTTTAACACCTAGAGTCATGTGTTCACACTCATGTGTTCACTCGTCATGCTCTGTACCCTTCTCACGTAAGCCCGAAAGGCAGTGCATGATCGATATATATGGCCTCAGTTTATCTGAGTTAGGTGTATGTATATAAAAATTCTTTTTAATAACGCCTACAGTCGATAAGTGTTCACACTTGTGTGTTCACTCGCCATGCTCTGTATTCCCCTCACATCAGTCCGCAAGGCAGTGCACGGGTAATATATCTGGCCTCAGTTTACCTGAGTTAGGCATATGTAAATATTGTTAATATCAATGAAATTTTCAAGTAAGAGAGAGTAAGCAATTGAAATCCAAGCACCATTTTAACTTGTTTGATTTAACTTGTTATTGAAAAGAAATGAGAGTACCACTTTGACAAACTTTGATAATCAACTTAGGATTTATTTCATAGTTACACTTTGTTATCAATTGAAACAACGAGTTAAACTATTGTCTATTTGCTATGATAACTTGATTTTTGTTGGAAATTTTAACGAGCAAATGACTTAAATTTTCAAGATAATGACCAAAATTTATATCTAACTTATTTGTGTCGATTTAAAAGTAAATCCTTCGTTTGTAAATATTTTCAAAAACTCGCATTCATCTCTTTGTAATCAAATCTTGCATTTTGTAAATATTTTCATCCTGCATTTGGATTTTGTGGTTAGTATCCGCTGAAAACCCTCACGAGACAACACTCGTCCTACTGGGGACACCCAGAGGTTTAACGGCTTGTTGCATACGCTCAATGCAATCGTGCTCCCTACGAAAATGGATTTATCTTAGTTTTCCTTTATTCAAGGACGAATAAAAAGATAAGTGTGGGGGTATTTGATGTGCACGTAAATGTGCATATATATATATACATCCTTATTTTATCTCTTTTTATTCAAATAAATATCATATTTGGGCATTTTAACACGTTTAAAACCAAAATTCAATTGTTTTCAATACAACATTTATTCATCTTCATTCAATGGTAAAATGGTATTTTTGTGCATGTGTCAATTTGGGAATTTTTACTTGGACATTTTTTATAATTTTTATAGGAAATTTTGATGCATATGGAAGAGGGATTCATGAAGATATATGCATGCACAAATGAATACAAAGGAATGAAGAGGAAATAATTCAAGTCCAAGATCATGGAGGACCCCACCCATTTGCCTAAATCTACAATTAGAAGCTAATGGATAACTAAGTGGAGGTTAAAGCTTCATGCACATTTAATGAGGGATTAATTAGTGGCTAATGGTTACTTGGTGGCCACACTTCCTAAAGGGCATTTTGGGAAGCTTCCTAAATATCTAATTAGGGTTTTATGCATGTATAAATAGCCCTCTTATGTACATGTAAATATCTTCTACTCTCTCATATATTTTCTTAGGAAATTAGCAAGTTGTAAACAAAAATCAAAGTGAAATAAAAATGGCTTCCAAGCCTCTTTCTTCTCTCTTTTCTACATGCTTTTCTTTGTTTTATTGTTAATGTTTATTTATATGCTCTCTTTCCTTTTATGTTCATAGCTTAGATTTACATTTATGCACTAGTCTAATTAATTTCCTTCTAGTAGTTAAACTTCTTTTTCTTTGTTTATTCTCTACTTTCTTTCATTTTCATTGTTGAAACTTACATGTGTTGATTTGATAACACAAATAAGTAGCTAAACCCCTTCAATTTAGGGGTAATGAAGCTCTCAAATATTATGTAATTTCAACATTTTTATTATTTATGATCTCTTTAGCTTGTGCTTCATGAAAGTGAATTTTGATGTAAGTTTATACGAGTGGGTTTGATAGCTTATATTGCTTCTGCAAATGAGCTATTCTTATTCAACATAAACACAATTTACATCATCATTGACTAATTAATTTTTTATTTTGAAATGAAAGTAAAAAATGAAATTTGATGATCTATATTACTAGTTACAATAGTAAATAGATCATACTTAAAATAGCTTTTTCTTTGGCTTCATTTTCATGAGAATTGATAAGTGGTTTATTTGTTGTATTATAGTTTGATGGTTTGAGTTATGTTAATTAATAACATAAATAAACCATACTTATGATAAATACAACAATTATTTCACTTAATATCAAAGTTAGAGATCATAAATTATTTGTTTCTTGATTTACAAAAATATGAGAGTGGATTTGCCTCTAAATTATTCTCTAGTCCAATAGTTTTAAATCACATTTCAATTCTAACTTTAGCTTCTTTTTTGTAGCTAACAATTTCCTCTCATTTTGGTATAATTTGATTGAATTGAAAATTTTAAAAATCTTAAAAATTCCCTGCGGATCGACCCGTACTCGCCACGTACTAAATTGTACGCCGTGCGCTTGTGATTAAAATTTAGTTTGAAATTTTTCGGCAAATTTCTAATCCGATAGAAATTTTGTCGTTAAACAAGTTTTTGGCGCCATTGCTGGGGAATTGCTTTGATTTTAATTTTCTATTCTTCGAATTATTTTTGTTTTATTTTTGCGTGTTTTCATTTGTGTGTTAATTTTCAATTAAAAAAAAATTGTTGTGTGTTTGTTGTGTGAATTTTGCTTTCATTTTGATTTGTTTGCTTGTTGTTGTTTTTCTACTAACATTTCTATTTAAAAAAAATACACAATTTCAGAAACAAAAATATTTTATTTCCTTTCATTTACAGTTTGCATTTACATGTTCTTCGCTATTTTACATTCACATCGGCCATTCTCTGTTACATTTTTATTTCTGTTTACAAATTGTTGAATACTGTCACTGTTGCATTTCACTTCTGCTGCCATTCCCCATACCCCCCAATAGTGCTTCTAACATCACTTATCCGCTTCAACAACTTCTTTTACCATTCCTTCTCTGACCATATTCAACCACTGCCTTACTCCTCTCTGTTCAAAACAGTTGCATTACAACATCACTCAAACACCAAATTTCTACTTCAAACAAATACTGCAATCCTTCACACTACAGGCAAGTGCATCCCCTCTAAATTCTACCACTCTTCCACTACCTGTCACCACTGATAATCAACTCAAAAACTCC
This sequence comes from Allium fistulosum, assembly GCA_030737815.1. Taxonomy (NCBI): domain Eukaryota; kingdom Viridiplantae; phylum Streptophyta; class Magnoliopsida; order Asparagales; family Amaryllidaceae; genus Allium; species Allium fistulosum. Next base: position 1,131,186,440 of record CM060906.1, on the reverse strand, counting down.
ACTTAACAAACCCGCAACCAAACTGCATCACTCAAAAAACCCACAAACACTCCTCCTTTCAGTCACTTCTCAACCAAGCACAGTCACAGTGCTAACAGTCATACACCATACATCATCTTCCAACACAACCTTGCCGACTCCTCCACATACTTCATCACCTTAGTACTTGATCATCTACCCTACCTTCTTACCACACTACCAAGCACCATTTCAATACAATTGCATAGTGCTCCTCCTCCATAACCCGTACATTCACTTTTCTCTGTGCATCATTAACCATCTTCATACTGTTTCAAATTGCCATCAAACGAATTCTCATACCACCAACATACCTTCATATATAAACAACCTTCATACCACCAACATACATCTCCTTCCTTTCACAGAACATCTCTACCAAAAAAAACTGTGCAACATCATAGTCACAGACCACACTTCAACTCCTCAAACATCACTCATCATTCTCAACCATATCGCAAGCCATACTAGTCACCACATCTTCATACAACTCTGTTCGAACCCTGCCACATCAATCCCCATACCTCGCTACCGCCCCTTCCCATTGTTTCCTTCTCATTGCCTACAACAACTTCTACCCCTTCAAGCTTCACTTACCAGTCACCACAAGCCTGAACCCCTTGCCTCTAGTCACCATACAACTGATACATATCACTGCCACTCGAAACTGCTAATCCTCCCGAACAACTGCCTTGCCACCATCACCTACGATAGTACACACCACAACAGCCACATCTGCCTACAAAACTGTCATCTACAACTACTACCATCAACGTCATACCACCTCTGCTTCTACACTTCTATCGCTGCTACCGAAACCTCTTCTTCCCAATGCAATTTCCACCAGACCATTTCCGCGACCAATTCGCTGCCCAAAATCACCACCTGAAATCACATCTGCAACCATCACCCATCAACTCCCACGAACCAAGACCTAAAACCCAAATTCACATTCGAAACCGCCTGCATTTCACCTGAAACCATTTCTTAAATCCACCCATTCGCGACATCGCTTCTACCCATGGTAGAGTGTTAGTGAAATTAGATGAAAGGAGTAGCTATGAAAATGTAGAATTGTGGTTGTTTGATGTGGGAAGGTTGAGCAGTGGTAAGGTGCTGTTTTGTTAGGGGGAGAATGATGGGGATGATGGGTTTGTATGCAGTTTTTTTTGTATGATTATTGTTGTGGTTTGGTGAAACTGCAGGCAGAGATGGTTATTGTGTGTGGGAAGATTGTTTGTATGTGGTAGGGTAGTGTGGAGGTTGGTCTGCTGTGATTGTGAGAGTGGGGTGGTTGTATTGATGGGAAGATATGCAGGCAGTTGAGGTGGTTCGTGTGTGAAGTAGAATATGGTGAGAGGCTATGAAGTTGGACAGGGGTTGAATGTATGTAGTTGAGTCTGTGATTGGTGAATGGGAGTATGTTATGCAAGATGCATTGACAGTGAATTGATCAGTCTGGTACAGAACAGAGGTAAGTTTGTGATGATGGATGGTCGCAGCAGTAAGAGTAGTGGGAAGATCAGGACAGTGTATGTTGATGGGAAGTCGGGGATATGGTTCTGGCAGTATGGGCCGGAGTTGTTGTATGAAGTTCGGCAGTTTCAAATTGGATGAGGTTTTGGGTTGGTTTACTGACAGGTAGTGAATGTGGTAGGATGATGTTTGTGGAGATTGTTGTTGTATTGCGATTGTTGTTGTGGTGATCAGAGCAGAAGTGTTGTGATGGGAAGAGACTGTAGTAGGCAGTATTTGTAACGACCCAACTTTCTACTACCAGAAAGTTGCATCATCTATAAGAAAGAAAGGGATGAGAAAATAGAAAAGATAGAGAAGAAGAAGAAAACAACATCAGAATCTCAACAGCGGAATGAGTAAAATATAATATATCATATAAGAGAATACATAGTATCATATACATCAGTCAGATTTACACAGATTATACATCACATACTAGACAGTTATAAACACCTGTCTAGTTAATACAACTCGATACAACACAAATACAATACAGAGATACCAACACAGCGAAAAACTATATATCTATAACGCAGAAGCCTCTTGCTCCATTTTCACCTCCAGAATTCGTCAAAGCAAACCTGAATCCCTTGGCTACCCGTAAAAATTTAGGTACCCGAGAGTTTAAGAAAACAGAAATAAACTCCGGGTCAGACATGGGTCTGGTATGAGTAACAGGTTAAAGTTTCTTAACTTTGAAAATCCTTTTGAAAGAAAAGGTATCACGTAAGACTCCCCACAAATAAACATGGGTAAGTTTTTACCTTACGCTAACCAAAACATTTTTATAGGAAATCCGGTGATATTATAATAGTGTCTAGGGTTTTCAAGTAAATAGAAAATAGCTGAAATTGTTACATCTATTAAATTCCAGCATACTAGCCACAATGTGGGTAATACAATCAAAACCGAAGGCACTTATTGGAGATTGGATTCCATACAATGGCAGGGCTACTGGGGTACTGCCCGTCACAGTACCTGGCCTAGATCAGCGTACTGAGGAGTACGCCCGCTTCCCTGCAACACAAGGCCGGAACCATCCCTTACTGGATAGTCCCGAACAAGACAACCCCGCAGTTATTTGCAACCAACTGCCACACAGCCGAATAAAAAGGGACATCTAGACAGGGGTATATCTCGCTCTCAAGTGGGTGCTACCCACGAAGCCTTGCTGCACCTCCCCTGTTTTAGCCATTCCCGGTTGATGAGGCTTGAGGCTACGATTACCTTATCAGAACATATCACTTAGATTGCTCATCGTCCACCTGACGATGTTCTGAAAGCATTCAATCCATACAAGTTCGTTCCGGGTTCGAACGAAACCGAAGGCATTATCTCGTTACACTCATTTTGGAATCACCCTCAGAGTTAACGACAATAACCCTTGCACTCTGAATCTTCATCTTCACTTCAGATTCACGACCTATCGTTAATTTGGATCGATGTGGTTTTCGGATGTCCAAATATGGAAACCCGATCCCGGTCTCATCGAAATCCAAAACGTATCTTTTAAGGCCAAGTTGTTTTAAAGTTAAAACAATTTAATTCAATTATCTATATACACAGATAGATAAATCACAATATAACAATAGATAATCACATTATCATCATAAATAGATAATCCATATTATCAACTCAAACAGATAATCAATATTATCATACTTAAACCAAGCATCCATATCACAATAGATGTTATTCATCTCATATCTGAGATCACAATCAATCAATGAAATATCAATCATTCATTCATAAGCAATGATTTATCATTCACAAACTATAATTAATTTAAAATGAATTAAATTAATTACTTCTTTCTCTAATTAATTTAAAGAAATTAAATTAATTACTACATCTATAAATCCTGCTTATACAACCATTGATTAATTATAATCAATTTAATTAATTATTCTCTAAATATTCATCTTGATTAAACCCCTTTGATTAATCATTCTCTAATTACAATAAGTAATTAGTCTTTAATTAATTTCACAAATTAATTATCCTAAATTATTTATAGTAATTAAAATTTAATTACTTCATTTATTAATTAAATATAATTAATTACTTTTATCTTTAATTAATTACATAAATTAATCACCTCATTATTAATTATTTCTTAATTAATCCATTATAAATTTCATCATTAATTATATTAACGAATGATCTCTGATTTTATTGAAATTAAATTACTTTATTTAGATTAATTACATTGAGTGATTAATCTTTAATTAAACACAATTATTAATCACCCTTGATTAATAACAAACCAGTAATTAACTATCCTTAATTACTTATTTAATTAATTAATTATCCCATAATTTATTATCTCCATTAATTAATCCTTTGATTAATTACGAAAGTAATTACCCAAATTACTTCACTTACAAATCATCTTGTATTAATTACATCAAGTAATTATCATCTAATTACTTCCCTAAGTAATTATGCTCCATTAATTTCACTAAGTAATTCCACACATCAAATCATCAAATGATTTCTTAAATTAATTAAACTAAATTAATTAACTTAATTTAATCATATTATCAAAATTAATTACGATAGGTAATTAATCTCTTAATTACTTTTATCAAGTAATTACCTTAACAATTTACAATAGATTATCTAAATTAATTAATCTAATTAATTATCAAAATTTATCACATTAATTAATTATTTTAAATAATCCTTAGTTAATTTTCTTCATTTATTAAAACAATTCCTTAATTACTTCCCTTAATTAATCTTTAATTCTAAATTATTAATTAAATAAAGAAGTCATTCTTAGTTTAACTTATTCATTAAATCATTTTAATATCTTAATTATTTCTAAGATAATTTATTTCTTTATTAATGATTTAATTAATATTAAAGTGTATTTAGAACATTACATTTATAGATTTTAAATTCAAATTCCATATTTAAACATTTGATTCAACTTGGCTTTAACTTAGATTTAAACTTTTGATTTAAACTTGCTTTTATAAACTGTAATTAAAACTTGTTTTCAAATCCAAATCCATATGGAAGCCTCAAGATTCAAGAGTCCATTTGAATTTATACCTTACATTTTTGAATTTAAATCACAGTTTAAATTCTGTTTTCAACTTTAGATTAAATTAAAAACTGAAAACCTGTCAGGCTTTCAAACCTGAAACCTACATTTAAATAAATTAAAAACTTTTACTCCACTTCAGATTTTTGAATTCAAACATAAATTTGAATTCAAGCTTCAACCTGGATTTAAACCCTGTCTAAATCTATATACAAATTTAAGCTTCTTTAAATTTGTTTAAAAGCTCAAACAACTCGCTACCAATTTTTTTCAAGCCTGGAACAAACAACAGACTCGAGCCAGACCAAAGTTACTTCGAGACTTCCCTCCCTCTGCTTCGAGTCACATACTCGAACGACTCGAGTCTTTCCCGAGTTCAAACCCTGCACACCCCTGAAGTCCCCCAGAACAACAAACTGCACGGTGCACGTGCACCGTGGCTCTGGCCATCTCCAGCCATCCACCCAGACATCCACACATTGTCGATCATCATCTGACAACACCACGACCCTCCATAACCACCACCTTTTGCTCGAATCAAAAGAGAGCTCTCGATCCAAACCTGGAAACACGAACAGTTCCCCTCTCGAAACCTGTCAACATCTAAACCTCGCCGCTCCGACCACCAGATCGCCAGAACTTCCGGCATCAGCTTCGTCTACTTCACCTCTACCAATTCCCAAACCCCCGTTGAACTCGATGCTCCATGGAGATCGAACTGACCCAAAATCTCCACCCAGACCAAATTAGGTTTAGCAACTAAAATTCACGACCACTGCCTCCACCTGTTTCTGACCATCCACCACCTAATTTTGCCAAACTTCCTGGTCACTCCACTATCTCCAACCACAAATCCGGCCACCCGAAATGCTGGGATCACCAGAGATCCCTTAAAAACCCAAAAACAAACAACACAGGTAAAATCTTTAAATACAAATCACAAAAATGTGATTATAGCTTTAAAAATCCTAATTACAGGCAAGAATTCAAGTTGTAAACTTGAATTGATATTTTAAAATGTTTGAAATTTTACTTATATTAAATATTGGCTGTTCTTTAAGTTTTTACAGAGCAGTTCTACTTGGTAAACTCAAATTCAAATTTTAAAATGTGTTTTATGATCAAACAAACCTATCTTGTTTAGATACTAAGTCCTAAAAATCAACAGATTAAGCAGGGTTGATTTTTGTTTTAAACCTGAGCTTCAAATTTTATAACAGAGATGTTTTCCAGACTATTAAACAGTCAGGCATCAATACATTCAAAGAATTGGATAAATATATATTCATATAAACACACTTATTTCAGCCATAAGAACATAAGTGAACATACTTAAACAGATTTTAAATTTAAGTTACTCACCTGGTATTCAGAAGAACAAAGCACCATTGAAAATGAAAAAGCTTTTAAACTTTAAAACTTGGAATTGCCTTTATTTGTCTTTGATTTTAAAACTTGAGTTTCTTATCAAACTGGAATGCTTGAACTTGCTAAGAATGTATGCAAGATGATGATGCTTGAAATCTAAAGCTTGCATTGATTACAACACTTGCATGCTTGCATTTATCCAGGTAGAAGGAAAATTAAATTGCAGAAACAATGCAGGCTACAGATTGTTGGTGATATTTGAGCTATCCTTTGAAAATTGAGGTTACAGGCTTTTGTTTTGAAAACAGCTAGCTTGAATCTCTTTTAATCATCTTGTTTTTGTTTTGATGAAATTGTTTAAGTTGTAAAAATAGAAAAGCTTACTGAACATATCTTTCTCTGGTTTACTATGAAATGAACAAATGAAGATAAGAGGATAGATATAGAAGAGTTTGTACGGGGGTGTTCCTGGGTTTGCATTGCTGGTACAATATTATCATCTTTGATCAGAGATTTTTTTTAAAGGAGGCTGAGATGATTTTCAAACAAATCGAATTGACTTGTTTGCTGCTTAGAGCTAGAAGCATTAAATGTACAAGTCCTTTATGTTTTTATTTTATACTTATCTTATTATTTTATACTTGCCTTCATCTTGATTTACAAGCTACATGCATATTTTATTTTTACTTTGCTTTTGATTCTTATCTTATCACATTTTTCTTCTTACCAGTTTTGTTTCTATACTTACCTGCATATTTAATCTACAGCTACATATACATATTCAAGTCTGGTTTGTTTTTATATCTCAAGTACAAATATACCTTTATACTTTGCCTTAGTTATTAATTATTTATTTATAAAGTTTTAACTTAAGTATAAATGCATACTTTTATAAATTTTAACTTATGGATTTAGTTTGATTCCTAATATAAGTGCTTATTATTATTTCACTTTTTATTTTAAAACTTAAATTATCAATACTAAATTTACTTATTATTATCTCAAACTTACGTTAATTTTTATAAGATTTATTCCATTTTAAATTTACAATCATAGCTTTCCAAAATATGTGTATATATATAAACATAAGTTTAAAATAACAATTCTTATTTATTTAAAATCCATTTGTAAAGATATTACATTATAAATACTATTTAAAAATAACTCATTATTATTTAAATAATTTATAAAAGAAATTATCACTTTATTACTTATTTTTATCGAGCTGTACTTTAAAAAGAACAACGACCTTTTTTTTAATTAAATTTAAGCTAAAATCATTTAAACAATTTTTAACTTTAATCTTGAGTATATTTTAAAGCCAAATGGTTATTTATTTAATATTGAATTTAATCAAATTTCCAAATTACCAAAAATATTAGAATTTGAAAACATATCTTTATTTACTTAAATTTTAAAACAGATCTTTAGATTATATACAAACATATATTTATTATTAGAAAACAATTTACTAGCTTTTAAAAGATAAATTATCAATTAAATATTTATTTAAAAGAAGATTATTAAATCAATTCAAATCTTATTAATGATTATTATCATATCAATTTAATTTTTTTATCATAGATTATTAAATTGATATTGCCAAAATTTCCGGGATGTCACAGTATTGATGAAGGTGGAGGAGTTGTTTGTGATGGGAAGTGCACTGATGTATTGTCACCGTTTTAGGGTGGTTGCACTACTATGAGGAATGGTGTTGTTTTATGGTAGGAGTATGTTTTGTGACAGAGAGGGAGCAGTGTAGAGGAAAGTTTGTAAAAGGCAGTTGTAACAAAATAGAAAAGAAAGTTGTTTGTATTTTTTTTTAAAAAGTTGAAAGTTGTAAATGAGAAAAAGAAAATGAATAAAAAGAAAATTTATTTTTGGAATGAAATTTGGATGCTTTTTTTTAAATAGAAAATGCAATGCAAATGGAAAACTAGAACATGCATACAACAAATTGAAAACAAAAATAAAACAACAAACCCACACATAATTTTTTTTAAATGCAAACTAACACAAAACAAAAACACATAAAAATCAAACTAAAATAATTCGAAGAATAGAAAATAAAGTCAAAACTATTCGCCGGCAATGACACCAAAAACTTGTTTAACGACTAATTTTCTATCGGTTTAGAAAATAGCCGAAAATTTTATAATAAAATTTATACCGCAAGCGCACGACGTACTATTGTAGTACGTGGCGAGTACGGGTCGATCCGTAGGGAATTGTTGATTTTAAATTTCTATTCAATCAAATTATACCAAAGTCGAGAGAATGATTAGCTTAAAATGTAGAAAACTTAACAAAAATAAAGTGATAAAAATATGAGAGTTAAATGAGAATTTAGAGATAACTCTACTCTCTAGATCATATAGTTCAACAAATTATGAAATTATGATCTTTTTTTGTCATTAGTAAGTTTAATTGATGTGCTTATCATAAGTATGGCCTATTTGAGCTATTAATTAGCTCAACATAAGCCATCAAACTATAACACACCATTTAAACTACTTTTTAACTCTCATGAAAAATGACAACAAGTTGAAAATGAAATATATTTTAAGCATGGCCTATTAACTATGAATTAGAAATATAGACCATCAAATTTTGAATTCAACATTCACTTCATTACCATCATCATATGTAGATGAAGAGGTAATTATTGTTTAGTGATTGTTTGAGTATAGCCTATTTAGTGTCAACAATATAGGCTATCAAATTCAAAGCAAAAACAACAAGTTAAACCACTTCAATCATTCTCATTAAGCACCAAAAGAGAGCATAAACATCAAATTATATTGAAGCTACATGATTAGAGAGCTTCATTACCCCTAAATTGAAGGGGTTTAGCCTCTCATATTTTTTATCATTTCAACAAATGTAGCTTGCAACATGAAAGAAAAAGAAAAGGAAAAGGAGAGCAAAGTAAAAGAAAAATTAATCTACTTGCATAAATAAATAAATCTACACTACTAACATGAAAGGAAATAAACAAGGAAAGGAAAAGAACATGTATTAAATTGCATACAAAAATTACATAAAAGAAATGGCTAAGTAGCCATGAAAAGAAAAGAGAAGCTTTCTTTTATTTCTAAGCTAAAACTAAAGAAGAGAGAGCGTAAAAGAAGATAGCCTAAGAGAAGAGAGTCTAATTACATGAAGATAAGGGGTATTTGTACATGTTTGGAAACCCTAATTCATTTTTTGGGAACTACCCAAACTACTCCTTAGAAAGTGTGATGGCCAAGTAACCATTAGCATAAGATAATCATCATTCAAATGCGCATGACGCTTTAATGGCCTTTTAGCATGTGCATTAGCTCTAATTTGTTCATTAAGGTAGGTGGGTAGGTGGGGTCCTCCATGATCATCACTTTGAATTATTTCCATCTCCATTCCTTTGTATTCACTCTTGTGCATGCATATCTTCATGAAGCTACTTGTAAAATTCACTAAAATTCCTACAAAACAACATAGAAAATTCCAAGTAAATTTTCACAAATTAATAAATGCACAAAAATGACCATTTTGCCCCTATATGAAGATGAATATGTGACAATTTGAAAATAATTTGAATTTTGGTTTAAACAAGTTAAAACACCCAATATGATCATTTATTTAATTTAAATAGATTAAATATGGTGGTAAAAATATACACATTTACGTGCACATCAGACCTCATCTTCGAGGACCCATGCTTCATGCATATTTTCCCGAGTTCTATGGCGGGCAACTTAGAAGGTGCTTGGTCGGGGGGGGGGGGTTCTCTAAGACCATAAGAATAGGCCGATCATCCCGAAGCGGTAGGGCATGGGGCTGAACTGCTGGGATAGCTTGAAGTTGAATGTCTTACCTCTGATGAAGTAGATGCAGAAGCTTGGGTAGTGGACGAACCTGTCTCTCGGAGTATAGAAGGGCTAGTGCCCATCCGAAGATAGGAAGATGTCCACGTATAGAACGTGATCAGGTATGTTTTATTTTGATGTTCTACTTTGATTAAAACCCATGTAGCCGATGTATAGAAACCAATAGATGTCCACGTGTTTTGACCAATCAAATTCTATACATTGACTGAGGCAGTGCAAAGATTCAACCTATGCATTGTATGTCATGTTTCAATGGAATGGTGTATGCGAACGCTCTGTGTAGATTGTCCGCTCATGTTGGCAAATGAGGCCTATCGCACTACGGAACTATGCATCAAGTTTTACCTATTATCGTAGAATTTACGATAATAGAACCATTATCCATAGCAATATAGAGTTTTCTTTGTAGGATCATGAGAGTGTGACATTCGATCTGAAGTGTTGATTACTGAATATACAAAGTGTTGAAGTGTGCTCGATGCGACGGTTTCTAGAAACCAACATGTCAGAACTGAGTTGTCGATCCATATTCAACCAAAAGTTGATAAAGGTTGATCCTCTCTTTTCACGCGTGCACTTTTTAAAATCGACCAAAGATGGTCACATGTGAAAAGACTTAGAGCGAAGTCTTTAAAAACTCAAAAGAACACCAAGTGATGGCAAGGGAAGGAACTTGGGTCGAACCCACAAAGACTTGAAGTTGACTTCGAGTCAAATGATACCCTTTAGTTCAACACTTCAATTAGGCCATGGAGAAAAGTGGGGGCAGTCAAACACAGATCAACGACGGTGATTTGATATTGACAACAATAATAGAGAGACAAGAAGGTAGCGTGTTTGCGGCGCCAAAGTCGAGACCAAAGCTTGCTTATGTTTCAGAAATCTGGTGGGGATAATTCCGAATTAGTCGATGACTACTTGATTGTGAAGGAGCAAATGGCCATGTGGTTGCGGCGCTATGGTGACAACATTGAAGTTTGTTGGCGACAATGTCGGTAACAGCAAGGTAGCGATGGCCCAGAAGTTGGAACCGTGGAGAATGAAAATGAGGGATTGAAAATTTCCTAAGTATTATGTATTTATATTACACTTAGAAATCATGTTGATATCGACTTAATCATGTCGATACCAACATTTTTTTCTCCTCATGTTAAAAAAGGAAATGAAAAGAGAGAACTGAAGAAAAGGAAGCCTACCTGATCGAAATATAATGTAACTTCCAAAGAATCGAAGGATCCAACCTTATTATGGAAAAGAGATAATTTAGCGACTATTTGGAGCAATGAATGGATGCTCTTGGAGTAGACATTATGCTAAAGATGAATACCAATCGATTAATGACCCTTCCACAGTTAGCATATAATTGCTTGTCTGGATCCCAAGCATGCTTTGTTTTCACGAAAGCATACTTTAGGAGGGGCAGGTGATATCCAGGATATGAACCAAGCATCTTCTTGATGAATCTGGCTTCAACATGAAGGAATGAATTAAGAAGCTTAAGAGATAATAGGAATGATGAAAAGAAGCACAAGAAATTTGATAAAAATTTGCATATGTCAAATCATGTTGGTACCAACATGATCAATCTTATCTGTACCATGTGGATTTTTGATGTGGGGTCCATTCTGAGTAGTTGGTGAAGACACAGTGTACTTGGCATAAAACGACAAAAGTTTTTGAGAATAAATCATGTCGGTACCCGACATGATTTGTAGGAGCAATTATTACAATAAATCTTGGAAACTTGAAGACTCGAACAAATATTACGAAAACTTGTAGATACAAGTTGCAAAATCATGTCGACACGGACATGATCATGTTGGTAGTGACATGATTTGAACTACGAGTTTTTCTCATTCTTCATGACTGAAAGCACAAATCTTATGATGATTCAGAGATTTTCGACCCTCGAAAATCGATACTAATACGTCCATTGTATTGTGTGCCGAGCAGCTGAATGCCGAAAAATCCGATCATTATGGGAAAGAAAGAAGAGAGAAGAAGAGAAGAGAAGAAGAAGAGAGAAAAGAAGAAAAAGAAACTAGAAACTAAAACAATCACAGAATCTCACAATCGCAGCGGAACAACATATAATATAATATTAAAGATCTCTACAAAACAGAAACTGTAATATACATACATCCATTAGATTACAACAATCAATTACTAATCATCAGCCTGGATAGTTATAATAACTTGTCCTTACAATTGCTGATAATTTAAAACAACAATGCAGCGGAAAAATAAACATATACGTGAATACGACCAGAAGACCTCCAGCTCGTCCGTTGAATCTCCAAAGCATCAAATTTGAACTTGTAAATATACTCGGTCTGACCCGAGCATTGAAAGAGAAGAACGCCCATATCAGTCTGGTAAACCAGCGTGAGAAAACACATCTCAACTGAATTTTTAAATTTATAAAACTTTCCTTTATTAAAACAAAGGTATCTTGTAAGACCACGCCCATACATAAACACGGACAGGTTTTTACCTTACGATAACCAAAACATTTCATACTAAATCCTGTTATATTGTACTAGTATCTAGTATACAAATAATATTAATCATGGCCGAATTTGTTACATTGATTAAATTCCAGCATACTAGCCACAAAGTGGGTTCTACAAACAAAATGGCAGGCACATAGTGGATAATGGATTTCCATAAAAATGACCAGGTGAAGGGACTACCCTCCGACAGTACATCTTTAAAGGAATGTACCGAGGTCTAATTGATGGTCCTCTACCAACACAAGACCGGCCTACCTCTTCCTAGATAGTACCAAATATGTCATCACCCCGGTCGTTATCGACCTATCCAAGGGCCCTCATCGCATACATCCACAATAATTTAAAACCCGAACATCATTGCAAAAATAAATATATCTTGAAGGGGATGATAATACCCTAATGGTAGCGAACCACATAGCCTTGCCGCATCTACCATGTTTCGGTCATTTCCGGGTGTGAGGCCTGAGGTCACGTTCACCTTTCACATAGCACGTATCACTTTCCTCTTTGAATTTCACACTGCCATTCCATCATCACACAATTGCTTTCTACAAACATATAACTCCGGAGCTCGTACGTCTCAGGAAAGGGTGTTAAGCCAAGAGAAGTTGCCTTCTCCGCCACCAAACAGTTAATACGTTCATAAAGATCAATTAATGTAATTAAAAATGCAACGTCAGACATTCATCCATACAAGTTGTCCGGGAACAGGACAAATCGAAGGCACTTCTTCTACCACATCCCGTCGGGAATCACCACTAGGATTAGTAGAAATTAGTCCTTGAATTGGATGTGTATTGGGTGTTTATCCCCAAATGATCAACAAGCAGTCCTTCATTACGAAAATCCCAAATATCAATGTCTTCCAACACCTGCACATTTGAACGCATATACGTTGGTCCGAAGTGGTTTTCAGATAATCCGATCCCGGTCTCTCCAGATCAACACCGATAAAGAGGCCAAATTTGATAGTCGGTTGTTTATCAATCAAAGCAACAATAAAATCTAGCACTATAAGCAATCACTAGGCCCATTTAATTAATCTTTTATTAATTAAATCACTTTCCAAATATTTACTTCAAATTATCTTTAAAAAGATATATTCTCAAAACCATTTCAAAATATCAATGATATAAAACATTTCCATATACTCATATCAACGATATAAGTATATTTAATAACACTACCATTTGGAGACACGCCAAATATATTTCTATAACCGTACAACTCCAGAGTTCGTATGCCTCCAGATGGGTGTTAAGTATAGGAAGCAATGCTCCTACACCACCAAGCCTTTAGTACGATCATAAGAACTGATTCATGTATTTCACGATGGAAGATCAAAACATAATTTATTGGGTCAAAATGAATGTTACGTAAAACATCGTTACGACAACCCGAAACAATAGTATAGGGATTTGCTTAATTAATATATATATATAAATCATGTATACTATATAAAATATTTCCTTTTGGAAATCATTTACTATAACAACAGTGTTATAGTCCATGCCTTCCGTACTTCCCGAAAACGTCTATTACAACAGTAATTGTTGAAATCTATGTTTTCGACACTTACCACATTTTAACTAATTTTTAACCATTTAAATTCCTATGGAGTTATTATTTTTCAAAACCTTTACTTCTAAAAGATAAATTTACTTTTAAGACCATTAACTCCATCAAAATATTACTTCCAAAACATCTTTTAAAAGATTATTTAACTTTTAAAAAATTAAATGTATCTCCTTTACATAAAACCCATATTTAAATCTCAACATAAGTCATTTCCATATTTATAAAACTATTTTTATAAATTTAACTTCTATTTTATAAAACTTCTTTATTCTATAAAATTCCTTTATTTAAAAAATTCTATTTATAAATCCATTCTTTTATAAAAACTAATTCTACTATCAAAATCCAATTTATACATATATTTATTTATTTATAAAACATCACTTCTATAAATATTTTTTATGAACTTATTCAAAATTTCTATTTAAATACTTTACAAAATAGTAGATCGAAAATACCAAAAATCATACTTTTATTTATTTTAAAACAAAATCCTTTATTTTGATAGTACAACAATTATTAAAACATATTTATACTTTCAAAATCACTTTGAACTACTTTTTAAATCAAAATCATTATTTTAGCATTTCAAAATACAAAAAATATGGCTTAGTGCTACTAAAGCACTAAAAAAGTCAAATCATATCATAGTGCATAACATGGCATCCAACACATCATATATCAGCATATATATGAAAAGTAAATCAATAGTGGTGAGGAATCCTGTTGGATACCTACAACCTGTCCCCCTGTACCATAGAAAGCATATAATTATAAAAATATAAATCAACCGCTTCGAGGCGGGATTCCACTACGCCATAAATGACCTTCTGCAACATTTTTGCAAGGTGTTGCCAGCTAAAATGTTGCGATAGCTATAGAATTTTGGTCCTACTGCAACGTTGTATTTTTGGTGTTACCTTAGCCATAGAAATGTGTTGCTCTAGCTAAACAAGTGTAACACGATGCAACATTTTTATATAGTGTTGCCATAGATGTTATCAGATTAAAAAATTAAAAAAAAATTACACCTCAGCGATCCACACCACCATTTAAAACAAAATCTCAACCGTCGATTCACACCATCGATCCACACCTTACCAATTTCCATTTCCCGCTTTACTTTTCACTCATCCGCTTTCGTTTCTCACCCCCAATTTTCCAATCCCTAATTTTTATTCCTCCGACTTTAAAAAAAATGACGCCGCTCCTCCTTGTTTCTTCGATCTGGAGAATAACTGGCTTTGATTTTATCCCTTGTCGGCCATATCAATTTCCGTTATTTTCTTTCGCCTCGCGTCAGTTTTCCTCACTACTTCCGGATTTGCGATTTTGTTCAGGTTTTTGGCGATTCTGGTGATTCGAGGTAAGGCTGTGGGATTGCGATGGTTCAAGGAGTTGCTGATTTGGTCGCAATTTCGTGGTTGGGGCCTGATGTCAGAGTGGCAGGGGGTAGTCGAATTGGTTTCGGTGAAAACTAGGGCACGCGATTCCAGTTGCTTTGATGCTCTGATTGATCGAATCTAGTGTGAGAAACGTTCCTGGTAGCTTGCTCCTTCGTTCTCCTTGATTGATTGCTCGAATTGCTTTGACTTCGTCGTCGGGTGCGATGTGATATTATTTGGTATGTTTTCTGCCTTCTGGTTTACTTGAATATTCTTGATTTTGGTTACACTCGCACGCTTTTGCCGATGATGAATTGGGATTTATTTATAGGCTTTATTTCCTATAATCTCGTGTTTAATCTTTCTGTTGGACTTTGAGAAATCTGGTATGTTGGATTGCAATGATGAATACAAACATATGTGTGTTGAGCTTTGTTGGTTTTGCTTGGTCTGGACAGAACTGGTACCATGCTAACCTTGTTCTTTAACATGAACTGATGCTCCAAGTCCTCTGTATATCATGTTACTGCCTAGGTTTCTCTTGTACATGCCTGATGCATTCACTGTTTTTGCTTGATGGGCTGCCTATGTGTACTGCTGTGTTTCTTGCACTGGCTTGTCTATATTTTGCTGAACCTGGTTCTTGTTTGTTTTGTTGGTTGCTTGGCCCTGAGTTGAATCCAGTCGATGACTCGGGTTTGACCTTGTGCCGTGTCCGTTTTTTTGGCTTGTCTACATATCTGGCTGCACTTGAGTATGAACTTGCACTTGAGTAGTTGCACTTGAGTAGTTTCTTGTACCAAGCCTTATGATGCATGTATGTTCATCCATGTACATGCATTTCTTGGTCATGTTATGTTGCTTGCTGTGTTGAGTACTACTTTGTGCACTTGGCTTCTCCTTTGTGCATTTTTGCTTGAACTGTTGCTTGCTGTCTTCCATACTGCCTTGTATCCATGTGTTGCATTCATGTTTGGCTTATGCACTTATGAAAAGAAACAACCCAAATACCTGAGGCAAATAATATAACAAAAATATTTTCATTTTCTGTTCGAGTTAAATATTATTTTCCAGATTACTGCTTTTGAATTATATGTGACAGGTATTAAAGACTGGACAGCTGGATATAAGCTTGAAGACAGAGTCAAATCAAATGTGCATGAGCTTGAAGACAGGTTTCAAAGAAGGCTCGATCTTTCGAAATCGGATGAATCGGGACTGCGGTGCCCCGGACCCCCGCTGGCGCTGCGCCCGGACCCGCTTCTCGGCTCGCCTTCGGCTCGGCACTCGGCTCGCCTTCGGCTCGGCATATATTTGTCAGTGTCGGTGTTTGTATAAATTGAAACTGCATATGTAATGAGTGAACTGAGTGATGTAGTGAGGAATATCTGTATATGTGAATATCAGTGTTATATATCATTGAATTGTAAAATAGTGGAGTCAGGAATTTGTACTATTTCAAATGTTGAAATAAAATATTTATTTAAATAAATTACTGTTTAAATATCAAATTCTGTGCAATAGCATTTTATTAAATAAATATTTATTTTTATTAAAAAATCAAATATGCTCTATATTGTGGGCCCCACAAATTCAAAAAGTTCATATCTATAGCAACATTTTGGAATGTTGCTACAGATACCTATGGGTGTTGCCATAGACCCAAATAGGGTTCTATTGCAACAATATTACTTATGTTGCCTTAGATAGTCAAAATGTTGCCTTTGAGGTCTAAGGCAACGGCAAAAATTGCATCACCCTAAACGTGTTGCCATAGACCTATGGCAACATTTTTCGGGCCTGAGCCAACATTTTTTTTGTGTTGCAGTAGGCCATTTATGGCGTAGTGTTCGTATATAAAGGGTCATCCGCTCTTACACGGGAATGTAATAGGGTCACGTCCGCTCTAATAGGTGGGAATATATCCAAACCAACTAATAAATATAGTATATCATCCAAATAAGCAACAAACAACATAATAAAATTATTCCCACTTGTATAAAAATATAAACAGGCCAGAGATGTGAGTTTACTCACAAAGATTCCAAAAATCACCAAAGCGTTCAGGTTTGAATTAAAATTGAACAGTCGTTCAATTTAACCCAAAAATTCTACTAGCTCTGAATTCGTCCAATCCAACTCCATAGCGTAGTACTGACTGATGCGAACACAACGCAACTTGTCGCACTCGAAATGGGCCTCGTACGGAAAAGTTACAATTTATTAACATACGATATAATTTAAATTTAATTAATAAAATAAAAGTTTAAACTATTAAACCTTCTTCCATCTCGTTTGCTACCTCTAGGCACATGTGCGCATTTCATTTACAGGCCACATTTCTTATTTTCGAAATCGATCGCCGCGCCTGACCAACGACTAAGACCCACCACCTACCGCGCCGCCGACCTGCTGCCGCCTTCCTCTATGCCACGCACGCGCGTGCTACTGCTTGATCGTCTGCCGAACCCAAAAAACGAGGTGGAGCTACTCGCGAACGCGCACTACGCCATAGATTGCATACTGCAACACCCAAGAAGTGATGCAGGAAGTGCCAAAAAATGTTGCTGTAGGCTAAAATAGGGCAAAGGCAACACTTTCTCAGTGATGCATTTTGCCGCGTTGCCCTAGAGTCAAAGGCAACATCTTTGCGGCCCTAAGGCAACATCGGTTCTGTTGTTGCCACATGTACCAAATTTACTAAAAAGTGGGCCCCACAATCCGGGCCCCAACATGTGGGCCCCATAAATTTACTATTTTATTTTCACAGATTAAATAAATATTTGCTGAATAAAATAAATAACTCAGAATTTAAATTCAAACGGATATTTTATTCAAACAAATATTTATTACAATTTTGAATAGTACAAATTCAAGCTCTCATTATATATATATATATACAATTTTGATTACATCACAATTTTCCATTTACATTTGCACCTCACTACATTTCACTCATTCACTCGTATTAATCTTCAACTCTATTCCAGATTGAATCCAGCATCTGAGTAATCTGCAAAAATACACACTGACGCAGTAAAATTGAAAAAGAAATATTTTTGCAATATAAAATAAAATGTGATTTTGAAAATATTATTTGCCTCAGTTATTTGGGTTGTTCGTCATCATTTAAATTTGAATTCATCATACACGAACAGCTTGTGACATGCACAGTGTATCACTGTACATGCCACAAGGCCGTGCACACCGATATACACTTGATAAATCTACAGGGACATGTGAGCACAAGGTCAAACCCAAATCAAAAGATGGGTTCAACTCAAGTGCAATAAAAATAAAGTCACAATATCAGCACAAGGTCAAACCCGAGCTATAAGCTGGATTCAACGCAGGTGCAATCCAAATATAAGTTCAAACTCAACTGGAAATGAAGGCATAAGCACATGCACCAGTGAAACGAAGAACAGATGCACCACTTCACAAATACTACAAGAAAATGCACCACTGACTCAATTTCAATGCAAACCAGAAATGGGCTTAAAGCAAATCCAGACCACATGAAGTATGAAGTCAATGGAACTAGATCACAAAATAATGTACAAAGTGGCAGCATAAAAATGTCAAACAACAAAACAGTAGTGTAACTACCAGACCAGTGATCCATGCAATCAACCAAAATAATGAACCAACAACACACATACATATGTATGTATGGTTTAAAACAATGTGACAGTTATGGCATATATGCAACCAGACTTCGAGTCGAGCAGTGGACAGGGAACTCAACAAAGAATGCAAAAATTCCAGTGAAACTACACGAGACTCGAAGCACAGTGCACATCAACAGCAATACGGGGTTTATTTCAATATGCAAGTGAAGCCACCAGACTAAAATGCACACTCAAGTGAAGTAAATGCACCAGTACAAAACAGTGAACTAAACAATGCATATATGTTAGCAGTATGTTGAAGCAACTAGAGCTCTCAATATATAAACACAATGCAACAGTACAAAAACAGCATGCACTTAATATACTTATGCAACAGCAAGAACAACCTGACTATACAATGAATACAAATAGTTTCATAGGCTAACAAGATCAGGTAGACCAAAGAACAACAACTGTGAAGCCAATAACAAAGCATGCTGCAGTTCAAAGCAATGCCAAAGTCGAGTATGCTACAGACATGAACAATCATGCCAAAGTCAACAAGCACAAAGAAAGTAATCAATGTCAAGGCAAAAATCAATGACAAACCGTGGTGGCCACGAAACAAACTCAAGCCGAAGTCAACAAGAAAAAATCGAACAGTTCAAATTCGAAACTGTGATGCACAAGGCAACAAGAAATTGAACCAAGTCAAAAATCAATACCGTGGGAAACAAGCAAATAAAATATACGAATTGGAAGAAGTCAGAAAAATCACCAACATTCAACTATAATCAAACGGCCAAGCGAAGAATTATCAGACGATTTCGTATAGAATACACGAACGAAAATATAGGGGTTCGAACCCTATATAAACCCGTAACATCATAAGCAAATACTTATTCGAGTTCAAGCAATAACTAAAACGAACAATCATTCAACTCGAATCAAAGTCGAGAAAAGTATAAATCGAAAAAGGACTAAACATACCAATTCAATTCAAAGCATCACTCAATCTCGACTTCGCAGCCGCAAGCTAACTCTGACAGAGGAAAGTATTCGAATCATCTTCAAAAAATTGAAGCGGCGCCTCAAAGCCCTAATTTCAGAGCAAAGAGGAACAAACAAGCAACCATTGAAGTACAAGGAGTCGGCCGATAGAATAAAACGAGCAGCCATTGATTCGAACTTGCCCTAATCGACCCCAATTAAGCTTGTAAACTTAGAACTTTTAGCCCTAATTGAAATCGCAGAGCGTTTGAGTGTTTGAGAGGTTGAGCGGCGGAGTACGTATTTTGTTAAGTGTTTGAGTGAAACCTTTCAATATTTTGTTAACTTTTGCCGCTTTGTTTTTGCTTCCCGCGTTAAAAATTATTTCAACCCGCTTTTTTTTCAGCCCGCACTCATTTTTTATAATATTTTTATAAGTCTATAGCTACTGCAACATAGTGTTGATATCTATGCTAACATCCTGAAGCTAATGTTGTAATAGACAAAAATCAGCATAGCTATCGTTATATTGTAGCTAGCAACATCTTGTATTTTCGTTGCAATAGGCCATCTATGGTGTAGTGGCGAGTGAAATTCCATCGCCTCGGTCGATGATTCGACGATCCAACCGGTAGTTTGCCTTGTATTGTCATGTTTTATGTTTTCCTAGTTGAGGTCGTTGGCCAATTTGGCCTTTAAAGGCTCTAATCAATGATGGCCATTAGATGGATTAGTTTTAATGGCGGTCGGAAATTTGGGTTTGTAAATGAAGGAAGTTAAGGGCTATTTATAGAAAATTTTCCAAAGTACTATTCATCCGTGAAAATTTCTAACTCCAAACGAATCATGCCGCATGGTGTTCTATATGTTATACCCCTATTCCAAATACAGTAGAATATGTATCAATAGCCAATTCCATCATATACAAAATATAGCTTTTCAAAATCAAATTATATTAATTTAGAATTCCTTTAATTATAGTCTACGCGTTTTGAAAGCGCACGACCAAACAATACGTCCAATCGCCACAAAATTCGACAGCATATAATAATTCACTATTACGGATCCAATGAAACTAGTTTCGTCGAAATCCGAGATAGTGAAAAGACTATTTTTACACGTTAATTAAAACAAGTAATTCCCAAAATCAGTTTAATCACTTTTAAAATCCAAACTAAAAGTTTAATATCTTCCTTCTTATATAAATAGATTTTAAATAAACTTTAGAAATCATTTTTGTTCATATTAAATTCAAGATTCAATTATTTAAACAATTTCAAATTTAAAATAAACAATTTAGTTATAAAATAAATCGCTATATTTGAAATATAAGTTATTTAACTTATAAAATTAACTTTTCAATATTTAAAACTCAATTAAATATTCCAAATTCGAATGACTGAAATTCAGGGTTGTTACATTCTCCCCTCCTTAAAAGAATTTCGCCCCCGAAATTATCAAGTAAGAAAAATTCCACAAAATCCATTAACTTTTCAAAACAATTAGTTAAAATAGATTATAAAATTTCTAAGTCTTTTAAAATTAATTTAATGGTTCCAACTAATATCATCCATTCCCCGTTATAAAATCAAAATCAAATTTTTAGTTATCAAATTTTTTTCCAAAATTCTCAAAAAAATTCTAACTCTTAAATTTACGGAATATTCCGCCAACGTCTCGTTTGCACGGTTCGATCATAAAAACCACAATATATATATAATCACAAATATACATCTCATCTTTAAGGATGAGGTATCCCATAGGGAAAAATATAAAAGTATGATATGTAATCCGAGATGTGTACCTTTTATTATATTAGCAAGCATATACAATCTATATAATGCAAAACCGAGCTCCAAATGCGAAGCATACGCCATTCGCACCTACTAATCACTCAACCACCAATGAGAACATGTATATGGAAAACTAATATCAATATATAACATGTAATAATACAGTATATATATGCAAATGTAGCAAATGCAACAAATGCAACAAGAGAAACTATCAAACAATTAATATCCATCCAATTAATTCATAACCATATAAATTTTCATTTTCTAATGTCAACATTTAATTTATTAAATCCTGTTCGATTTACATATATCATCCGTATGCAAAACCATACCTGATTGGTCTCTCGATCACACAATTTCACTTCCGAACTAGTATTGTTCACATGACCACTCTAGTGCGGACTCAGATCTGGTTCCTTGATTAGACAATCGTCATTCTACTTGCATAGCCATATACTATGATAGATAATATCATAATCAATCAAAAATCCAAATCCAGGGTTCGCCATCAAGAAATCGAGTGAAAAATCCTAACTGGGATCGGTGTAAATCACCTCGAAATCATATATTCGAATCTAGTTCAATAGTTATGCGAATAAAATTACAAACGTACAACTTATGTATTTATTCCAATTGATTTCTTATTATATCCTATTCTTTATTTCTGATTCTTTTACTTACATTCAATTCCTTTTACATTCATTTGATCTGCCTTAATTTAAATCAAATTCAATTATTCATATTAATTTCACTTACATTTAGTTCATTAACATTCATTTATTAATATTCACTTTAAATTCAATTTATGTTTAACAACATTTACTTCCATATTCAATTCATTTATGAATCATTTTCATAAAATTTTACCTAAGTTTTTAACATTTATACAACACTACTTATTTTTATTATTACTTTAAAACTTAAGTTCATATTTGTTTCTATCAAACAAAATTCTAAAACATACTCAATTCATTTTACAACTCAAATTGAATTGCATTTTATAACTTATGTTTGTTTTCATTTCAAAAGTTAAATTCTAATTTATTTAACTCGTTTCATCCCACTTTACTTAACTTGAGTTAAATTTCATTTAATTAATTCACTTTCAT
This sequence comes from Allium fistulosum, assembly GCA_030737815.1. NCBI lineage: Eukaryota > Viridiplantae > Streptophyta > Magnoliopsida > Asparagales > Amaryllidaceae > Allium > Allium fistulosum. The sequence continues at coordinate 1,131,163,630 of CM060906.1, read as the reverse complement.
TTAACCTTTCTTAAGGTAAACTTCATTTCATTAACTCAATTTATTTAACTGTACTTAAGTAAAAAAAATTCAAATCACATTTACAAATTTATATTTATATATAACTTCACTTATTTCACCTTGGTTATATAAAACATTTCTTATTTGTTTGTCTTTGTTTATATTATAATAACAGCTTTCATTAAAACACAAACAACAAATGATAATAATAAAATATTACCCTTTACTAACAACCAACAATCCATATATAACTATAATAATTTCTAACAAATTATTCCTTTATATATATAAATATAATTTAGGTAAAATTGTTTCATTTACCCAATTTAAAACAATACTATGTCGGTTTGCCTTGTTCAAGCTTTTAGATATCCCTATCGATAACATGGCATCCCATATATCGACTAGAATTCATAAGCCACTTTAAACAGATAAATTAACACAATATAAAATATTTTTATAAACAATAACAAATACACGCTCATATATATAATACACTCAGTTTAATCTAGGGCATTACTAACCCTATCTATAATGAATACCCAACCAAAGCCTAGGTGTTCGCAAAATCCTAAGCTCTGATACCAAATGTAATGGCTGGAATTTTCGATGCTCGAAAATCGACACTAATATGTCCACTATATTGCATGCCGAGCAATTAAATGCTAGAAAAGCCGATCGTTATGGGAAAGAAAGAAGAGAGAAGAAGAGAAGAGAAGAAGAAGAGAGAAAAGAAGAAAAAGAAACTAGAAACTAAAGCAGTCACAGAATCTCACAATCGCAGCGGAACAACATATAATATAATATCGATGATCTTTACAAAACAGAAACTGTAATATACATACATCCATCAAAGTACTACAATCAATCACTAATCATCAGCTTGGCAGTTATAATAACATGTCCTTACAATTGCTGATAATTTTAAACAATAATGCAGCGGAAAAATAAACATATACGTGAATACGACCAGAAGACCTCCAGCTCGTCTGCTGAAGCTCCAAAGCATCAAACCTGAACCTGTAAATATACTCGGTCTGACCCGAGAATTGAGAGGTAAGATGCCCAGATCAGTCTGGTAAACCAGCGTGAGAAAACACATCTCAACTGAATTTTTAAAGTTATAAAACTTTCCTTTATCAAAACAAAGGTATCTCATAAGACCATGCCCACACATAAACACGGACGGGTTTTTACCTTACGATAACCAAAACATTTCATATTAAATCCTGTTTATTATACTAGCGTCTAGTATACAAATAATATTAATCATAACCGAAATTGCTACATTGATATTCCAACATACTAGCCACAAAGTGGGTTCTACAAACAAAATGGCAGGCACGTAGTGGATAATGGATTTCCATACAAATGACCCAGTGAAGGGACTACCTTCCGGCAGTACATCACTAGAGGAATGTAGGCCTGACTGATGGTCTTCTAACAACACAAGACCGGCCCACCTCTTCTTAGATAGTACCAAATATGTCATCACCAAGGTCGTTACCGACCTATCCGATGGCCGTCATCGCATACATCCACAATAATATAAAACCCAAACATCATAGTGGGAATAAATATATCTAGAAGGGGATGATTATACCCTAATGGTTGCGAACCACATAGCCTAGCCGCATCTACCATTTTTTGGTCATTTCTGGGTATGAGGCCTGAGGTCACGTTTACCTTTCACATATACCTATCACTTTCCTCCTTGAATGCCACATTGCTATTCCATCATCGCACAACTGATTTCTACAAACGTATAACTTCTGAGCTCATATGTCTCAGAAAATGGTGTTAAGCTAAGAGAAGTTGCCTTCTCTACCACCAAACAGATGATACGTTCATGGAGATCAATCAATGTAATTAGAAATGCAAAGTCGGACATTCGTCTATATAAGTTGTCCAAGAATAGGAAAAACCAAAGACACTTCTCCTACCACATCGTGTCGAGAATCACCCCTAGGATTAGTAGCGATTAGCCCTTGCATTGGATATTTCATAACGAAGAACCACCGCTACTATATGTGTATTGGGAGTTTATCCCCAAATGATCAATAAGCAGTCCTTCATTATGAAAATTCAAATACCAATGTCTTCTAACACCTGCACATTCGAACTCATATACGTTGGCTGAAGTGGTTTTCGGATAATCCGATCCCGGTCTCTCTGGATCAAGAGGCCAAATTTGATAGTCGGTTATTTAACTATTAAAGCAACAATAAATTCTAGCACTATAAGCAATCACTGGGCCCATTTAAATAATCTTTTATTAATTAAATCACTTTTCAAATATTTACTTCAAATTATCTTTAAAATGATATATTCTCAAAACCATTTCAAAATATCGATAATGGAAAACATTTTCATATACTTATATCAATGGTATAAGTCTATTTAAAAACACTACCATTTGGAGACACGCCAAATAGATTTCTATAACCGTACAACTCTAGAGTTCGTACGCCTCCGAATGGGTGTTAAGTATAGGAAGCAATGCTCCTACACCACTAAACCTTTAGTATGATCATAAGAATTGATTCATGTATTTCACGATGGAAGATCAAAACATAATTTATTGGGTCAAAACGAATGTTGCATAAAACACCATTATGATAACCCAAAACATTAATATAGGGATTTGATTAATTAATATATATATATATATATCCTGTATACTATATAAAATATTTCCTTTCGCAAATCATTTACTATAACAACAGTGTTATAACCATGCGTTACTTACTTCTCGAAAATGTCTATTACAACAATAAATGTTGAAATCTATGTTTTCGATATTTACCACATTTTAACTTATTTTTAAACCATTTAAATTCCATTGGAATTATTATTTACCAAATCTTTACTTCCAAAAGATAAATTTACTTTTAAAACCATTGACTCCATCAAAATATTACTACCAAAACTTCTTTTAAAAGATTTTTAACTTTTAAAAATGTAAATATATTTCCTTTACATAAAATCCATATTTAAATCTCAATATAGGCCATTTCCATATTTATAAAAGTATTTTTATAAATTTCACTTCTATTTTATAAAACTCCTTTATTCTATAAAATTCCTTTATTTAAAAAATTCTATTTATAAATCCATTCTTTTATAAAAACTACTTCCACTATCAAAACCCATTTATACATCTATTTCTTTATTTATAAAATATCACTTCTATAAATCTTTTTTATAAACTTATTCAAAATCTCTTTTAAACACTTTACAAAATAGTAAATTGAAAATACCAAAAATCATACTTTTATTTATTTTAAAACAAATTCCTTTCTTTTAATAATTCAATAATTATTAAAACATATTTATAGTTTCAAAATCACTTTGAAATCCTTTTTAAATCAAAATCATCATTTTTGCATTTCAAAATACCAAAAATAAGGCCTAGTGCTACTAAAGCACTAAATAAGTCAAATCATATCACAATCTATAACATGGTATCCAACACATCATATATCAGCATATATATGAAAAGTAAATCAACAGTGGTGAGATATCCTGTTGGATCCCTCCAACCTGTCCCCTGCATCATAGAAAGCATATAATCATAAAAATATAAATCAACCGCTTCGAGGCGGGATTCATATACAAAGGGTCATCCACTCTTACACGGGAACGTAATTGAGTCTCATCCAGTCCAATTGGCGGGAATATATCCAAACCAACTAATAAATATAGTTTATCATCCAAATAAGCAACAAACTGCATAAATAAAATTATTCTCACTTATATAAAAATATAAGCAGGCCAGAGAGGTAAGTTTACTCACAAAGATTCCAAAAATCACCAAAGCGCTCCGGTTTGAATTAAAATAGAATGGCCGTTCAATTTAAGCAAAAATCCTACTAGCTTCAAATTCGTGCAATCCAACTCTATAACGTAGTACTCGCTGAAACAAACACAACGCAACATGTTGTACTCGAAACGGACCTCGTACGAAAAAGTTACGGATTATTAACATACGATATAATTTAAATTTAATCAACTTAATAAAATAAAAGTTTAAACTGTTAAACCTTCTTCCATCTCGTTTGCTACCTCCGAGCATACGCGTGCATTTCATCTACAGGCTGCCTTTTTTTTCAAAATCGATCGTTGCGCCTTGAACGACCCACCAATTTATCACTTCGAAAAATTGTATTTATTTTTAAATTTATTCAAATAAAAGGTTAATAATACAGATAATATTGTTTCAAGTAATAATAAGTAATATTAATCTTATTTTGAATAAATATTTTCCTTAAAATTTATATCGATAAAATGACATTGTATTTAAATAAAGATATATGAATTTAAATTGAGATTTAATGATTTGCTAATTATTTTAATTATCTAAATAATTATTTTAAATGATGATAATTCATTTTGAATAGTTATAAAGTGATAATGAATCATTTATAGTAATTTTATAAAGAGATATATATATATATATATATATATATATATATATATATTTGATTTGAAAATATAAGGAAAAATCGATAACGCTTTATCGGTATAATGGAAATTTTTGTAAATAATTTCTAATATTAATTTATATGGTGTAATAATTCAAATGTGATCATTTTAATTAGTTTAAAATGATAAGAAATTTATTTCTGAATTTTTTTTACAAATATATGTACGTTAATAAATCAGTGAAAATGTAATCGATAATCGGTTCTCCGGATTTCAACGATTTAACAAACAAAAGTTGTTCGAAGACGTTCAAAGTGTTATGCACCTACATGTACATACATATATATGTCACATGCATATGATGACATGCACACACACACACACACACACACATATATATATATATTACAAAAATAATTTAATAATTCCTAAGCTCAACCTTAAAGTAACCATAAAGCAAACATCACTTCATTGTACCACACCATCACCTCACATCAACCATCACATGGCTTTGGGGGGAGGAGTCGTGCGCTAGGGGCTAGGGGAGGGATGTGGGCTAGGGGTATCTAGGAAATTATTCAATTGAATATTTTATTCTAAGGTTTTTCCTATAAATACCACTCCTTTTCTCACAAATTCTTGATACCATTCCACTTCTTCTTCCTCTTTTTTTTTCAAGCTTTCTAAGAGCCTCTTTAATGGCTTATTGTTCATAGAATTTTTTTTTATAAAAGTTAGAAAAAAATATAACAAATAAAAAGAGAAAAATGTATATACTAGCTTATAATATCAATCCACTTCAAAACTAGTTTGAAACACCTCCTCTTCACTTCCAAAACCCACGGCCACCATCCAACATTCCCTTGGCCTTGAGAACCATCACCATCAAGGCTAGGCCGAGCTCTCTCTTAGGTCATAGGCTTAGTTTCATTTGCTTTGGTTCGATCGTAGCGGACTATAGCCGATTTTCTATTAGCCCGAAGGGAAAAAAGGCGAGAATGCAAAAAAACAGTTTCCAATCTTTTCATGGCTGCTCATGGCACCATCCCCATTCCCTTTCTCTCTCCCATCACCTTACCTACCCTTCCTCCTTCCATCCCGTCTCCCTTAGTTCCTGTTGCTCTTGTACCACCTTCCCCTGCCAACCATACAATCCCCTCCCCCTTCTGGTCCGCCTCCTCCTTCCTGACCCTTTTCCACCACTTGTTCAGCCTTCACCTAACCTTTCTTCTTCCTCCTCTCTCCCCTCTTCTGCTCCTCTTTCTAACTGGTCCTCCCTTTTTTCTTCTAAACCAAGGAATGCTGGTCATTACACTCCTATCCATTTTGATGTTAATTACATAGGCAAACCCATTGCTCCCCCTCTGAAGTTGTGAATGTTGGTTTAAAGCTTGGTCAGAGTTTCTGGTAGGGTTCTTCCTTGATGATATATTTAATTATATGGCTGTCAAAGCCCATATAGAAAAGAACTGGAAGCTAAAAGGATCAAAAGAAATGTTGTCAGATAAACAAAAATTTTACTTCAGGTTTTCTTCTTCTGAAGATAAATCATATGTCCTTTAAAAAGATCCATCTTTCATCAGAGGCCACATGTTTATAATATCTACTTGGAATCCAAATTTCCGCTCAGCCCAATCTATAGTTAAAAGTGTGCTGGTGTGGGTGCATTTTTATAGAATCCCATTGATGACATGGAGTCTTCTTGGTATAAATTGGATGGCGTGTCACTTGGGGAAATTAGTTTGCTTTGATGAAAATACCGAGAAAATGAAAAGGTTTGAATATGCAAAATGTTTGGTAGAGGTGATGCGTGACAAATAATTGCCCAATTCCATTGCTGTTGGTGAAGGTGACTGTCCTGATGTTATAGTTGAGTATTCTTGGATACCCTTAATCTATACAGTTTGCAAAAAATTTGGTCATTCAACAAAGAAGTGTGAGGCTATGACTCCTGGCAGTGACGAGGCTCAAGTGAATAATCATGATGGAAACATTGGTGATGATGGCAATAAATTGTATTCTGAAGTTAACTATGTTGAGAAAGCAAAAGACAAATTTACTCTTGTTAAGAGAAAAAGGAAAAGTGTAAAGAAAATTTGGAAAAATTAAATCCTTCAATTTCCTCTGGAAAATCAAAAGATGCTTATGCTGGAATGGCTAAAAATTATGATGATGATAGGAATATAACTTTGGGAGAGACATTGGTGGAAAGTATTAATGAGTCCAGTGCAAACTTGAATGTTGACACAGTAGTAAATATTAGTGATGCTGTGAATGCTCAAAATGAAGGTGATGTTGTTGATATCCCCGAAGACCGTTATGAGATTCCTCCAAGTGAACCTGGTGCTATTGCCTCTCTTAACAAAGAAGCCAATGTTGATGTGGAAACAACTGAAGTGTTTCTAGATCATAATACAAAGTCTGATGAAGTAATGCCCGAGTATTCACTTGGTTTGACTCGGAGTCAGGACCCAAAAATACTTCAACCCTCTCCTATTTCTTCACCATCAATTATTTCTTCTGAACTCTTCAATATTCCAACAGAGTCTTCTTGTTTTCCAAAACCATCTAAATTGATAAATCTTGAGCCTGAAGTAGCTACTACTTCAAACCCCTTTGATCCTCTACTTCTTCTAGAGGAAAATGACATAACTCCTTTAAATGCTAATGAAATTTCAACCTATTCTCAAACCAATCCACCTCTACAATCTCTCTCCTGCACTGACATGCACAATGACATGCACATCCCAGCTCTTGCCTCCTTTTCTTCTGATTCTCTCAATTATCTTCATCTCAATCAAATAACTACTGTCAGTCAGGCTTTTGATCCTTCCATTATCCCTCCATTACTCTATCTTCAGTGGCCCTTCCCTCAAAAGAATTCCCCAACATCCCTAAACAACCTATGGTATCTTCTAGCTCTTCATCTTAGAAGACAAGAGGTAGATCAAAAAAGTTACCCCCACACTCAATCTCCGATGATATGGACAGTGGCACTGAGTTTTCCTATGATCAAGTTTCATTTATATCAACAACTATTGATGCATCACCTGGTGTGAAGACCAGGTCATCCTCATTATTAATTTAATGATACAAAAAATTTCCAGCATAGGGTTTTGGAATGTCAGGGGTGCAAATTCCATTGCCAAGCAACTTGAAGTTAAGAACTTAATATCCACAAATAATCTCCAAATGATAATTATAGCCGAAACTAAGCTCAATTATACTACTACCATGAAGAGTGATGATGTGATCAACTCCAGCTGGTCTAAACTTCATAACCTAGCCTAAGCCCTCTTTGGTAGACTGTTAATAATGTGGAACCCTTCAATTTTTAATGTAGACCCAATCTCAGTGCAGAGACAGCTCATCCACTCAAAAGTTACTCATCTCCCACTAATCAAATTCTCTTTTTAACTGCCATTTATGCTGATAACTCTGTGGCCAGCAGACAACCATTGCTTGAACTCATCCCTACTCTCCATCTAATGCCCCCTCGCTATGTGTGGGGGAACAGAATTGTATGCAATCACATTTTGATAAGTGTGGGGGTGTCCCCCTATCTCTTCACCAAACCAATCCATTAAACAATTCAATATACTCTTCTAACTTATCCCTAATCCCCTCTGATGGTTGCTTCTATACTTTGAATAACTATAGTAGGTCTGGTGCTAGAACCTTCTGCAGACTTGATAAAGCAATTTACAACATTGCTTCTCTTTCCCAATTGTGACGACCCGCCCTTCTCAGCCCTCGAAAATCGACACAAAATACTCAACAGTATAATATGCCGACGATCGAACGCCGGAAAAGACAGATTGTAGGAAAAGAAAGAAGGTAGAAGAAGAAGAAGAATGAACTAAACAACATCAAAACCTCACAGTCGCAGCGGAATAAAATATAATATATAGAACAGAACTTTACACAAATCAAAACTATATCTGTTTATATACAATACATCATCATCAGAGTATATCAATACAACCAACCATAGCCAGTCAAACAGTCAATACAATCACAGCAGCGGAATAATACAAGTACGAGAAATACGTCTCGGACTCCAGCTCCTCTCCTGAGCTCCATAGCAACCTATCCTGAAATATACTCGGTCTGACCCGAGCATTATAATAAAATAACACCCGAGTCAGTCTGGAATACCAGCGTATCATAAATACATCCAAACTGATTATTAAAGTTCAAAAATCCTTTGAAAACAAAAGCATCTCGTAAGACCACGCCACAAATAAACATGTCGGGTTTTTACCTTACGATAGCTAAAACACTTTTTATAAAAATCCTCTGATATTATAATAGTGTCTATTTACAAATACTTATTCAAATAGCTGAAATTGTTACATGATTAAATTCCAGCATACTAGGTATACAAACAAATACCGTACAAGGCACGTAGGGAGAATGGATTTCCAACGAATGACTAGGCACTGGGGTACCACCTGTCACAGTACGTGGCCTAGATCACAGTACCGAGGAGTACGCCCGCTCCCCTGCAACACAAGACCGGAATCATCCCTTACTGGATAATTCCAAGTAAAATCACCCCACGGTTGTGATCAGCAACCGCACCACTAAGCCGAAATAAAAAGGGACATCTAGACAGGGATGACCTTACTCTCAAGTGGGGGCTACCCACGAAGCCTTGCTGCATATCCCCTGATTTTCAGTCATTCCCGGTTGATGAGGCTTGAGGCTAAACGATACCTTTATAGCACATTTCACTTTGAATGCCCATCGTCCACCTGACGATGTCACGAAAGCATTCGTCCATACAAGTCCGTCCCGGGTCCGAACGGAACCGAAGGCACTATTCCTACTACATCCATTTTGGAAATATCCTCAGGATTAGTAGCGACTAGCCCTTGCACTTCATTGCTCCATCTTCGACTCCGAAATCGTTTTCGCGAAACGTACAAACCGGATCGAAGTGGTATTCGAGTCTCCAGACCTAGAATCCCGGTATACGGAAACTCGATCCCGGTCTCTTCGAAACGATCAGCGCATTTGGCCAATATTGATAGTCGGTGATTTAACTATCAATTAATGTTCACAAACATCCATACACATTCATCACACAATAAATAATCTCCATATTATTTATTTGCCTCTAATATCTTTCAAAGATATATATTTCAAATTTTCAAAACTCGTTTGAAAACAGTTTCCCAAAACTCTTCCTTTACAAGGTAAATCCTTTACCCTTTATTCCCATCGGGAATAACCAAGTATAAAACAATTTGCATTTAAAACAGTTAAGAATACTTTATACTGAAATATACTTTAAAATGTGAAAATTTCTTCTATTTATTTACTCAAAATATAAATTTAAAATATGTGAAGAAAACTAGTTATTAACACATAAACTTTGATTTAAAGATAAGGGTTTAGTTTCACTAAATTCAAAATAGCGTTATAAGAAGAAAAATACTAATTTTAACAGCTTAAGCTAAAACCAACTTTTAAATAAATCCATTTGTAAAAATAATTGCTAATATACTCCCAAATTATTACGGTATTAAAATTATTAATTTATTTCTTTAAAAATAACGATTTCTTAAAAATACTTTTTAAACGATTTAAAACTTAACCTTTAGTTAAATAGAATCTTTTTATAAACATTTACTTGGTTTTCCCAGGGAAACACTTTCCCGTTTCAAAACATTTCAAAGTACTCTTCCATATAAATCCACTGATTTATTTCAAGTCAATTTATGCTTTCAACATAAATTTCCAATTCCATACTTAACTATAACTTCCTCCGAAGTTAAATCACAATTTTTCATTTTCGGAAATTCATTTTTAAATATAGTTTAAACATTTTGGTGAATTTTCAATGGAAGCCAAATTTCCAATTCACTTAATTAAATTCCAATGAAATACGGCATTTCAAAACATTCATTTGAACTTGTTAATTTATAGTCGGAAACTTCATTTTAACATATTTTTAATTTCCGGATAACATTAGTCATTATTAAAATAAACACCGTTATTTTAAACAATTTATAATTTCATAAATTTAATCTCCAGAAAATTTATATTTTCCATTTACCCATTTCATAAACTTCCCATTATATTCAAAATCCCAATTTGGCCCAATTACATTTTTCCTTTCAAATCCGACTTCAAATTTTACTCTTTGAAATTTTAAATTTAACAATTCATTTTATTTCGTAGAAACACAATTTATCCATTTATAATTAAATTCTGTGATTACAATTTATACCACAATGTCACAGAACAACTAAATTTCCAGATTTATCAATCACATCATATAAACAGGTATTCACTAACAATTATAAAATAAATTGCTACAATTGTGAGGAATCCCGTTGGATCCCTCCAACCTGTTTCTCCCTGCATCACAGATGTTAGCACATCACAATATAAATATCAATCCAGCCAGATAACAGCAGTTAAAGTCAACCAATCATTCAGATATTTAAATACCAATTATTTATAATGTCTAGCATCCAGATGTGAGTGAGAAAAACTCACCTTGAGTTTCGGCGAGCGTTCGACATTTAAATTAAACCGAACGACGTTCGATTTAACCCCAAATTCCTACTTGCCCGGAATAATTTCGGAACTGCACCATCGCGAAGTGCTCGTCTCTGCGATTCCAACGCTTCGAGAATCGTCAAATTCTGAGAACGTATGAACGAGTTACGATTTTATAAAGTTCGAACAACAATTTAAAACAATTTTCTTTTTAACATTTTACCCAAAACAATCGTGGCCCACGTTCCACACGAGATCGCAGCCCAACTATCATCTTCTTCCCCGTACGCGAACAACAGGCAGCACGAACCCATCATCTCCCCCTAGGGTTACAAGTCGCACCCCCTACCATCGACGAAAACGAGATCAGCCATCACCAAATCGAAGCCACGACACCCCTCCACCATCGCCTTAAACCCCGTGAAGCTCGACTTCCCCCATGCTCCAGAAAACGCATGCGAACGGCAAGTAAACGCGACCAAAATCTAACGTCATCGTCGAACGAAAAACCATCTCGACCGTTCACTTTGAAGAGCTCGACTAGCTCTTCGATTCCCTAGTTAGAGATTTCGCGAATTAAAGCCTGGATCGAGAGGATTTGGAGGAAGATTGAACGAGAATATCGGCCATTGAAAATGAATTGGAGGCGGCCACGAGATGATCTAGGGTTTCGTTAGTTTTAAACGTATATATATAATAGTTTAATATTATTTAATTAATAAAATATCTCAATTTGACAGTTAATACAAACGACATCCAATGCTCACGTTCCGACAGGCTATCCTGGGGTTTTTCCGCGTTCCGGACACAATGGAACAGGTCTTGTAAGCTAATTCGATCGTATGCACGAGATACGGAAATAAACGATCAATTTAAAATTAAATCGGTTAAATCGATTTCTAGGCGTTTCGAGCTGCCAGGGTCAAACGACAACTCCGATTGCTACGAAAATTGAAATCCGATAATAACTAACTATTACGGATCCAATGGAACTGGTTTCGTCGAATTCCGAGACTGTGCCCCGGAAGGCTATTTAACTCGTCTATTAAATCAGGCGATTTTCTGAAATTATCAGAAACGCTTAAAATTTCACTTTTAAAATTTTCTTAACTTAACAATAAATCATATAAAATTTATAATCACATGAAAAATCATTCTGGCTCATCCCAGACTCAAATCTGATTAATTTGCATTTTAATTATATTAAATTCATTTTTAAATTAATATAAAATTCCAAATAATAATTTGTCGACTTTTAAATTCATCTAAAAATTCCAATAACATCATTTATGCCCAAATAGATTAATAAGTGAATTTAAAAACCATTTTTATAACTATTTACACTCAGATCCCCCATTTGTTCCAAATTTCAAATATGTAATTATTATTCTATTTCAATTGAATTTCTTATTTGAAATTATAACTTATTTTATTGATTGAACCCGAATCCAACCATTCCAAAAACAATTAAGGATCCCCATTAAACATTTAAAATGAATTAAATGTTCAAATTCAATAGCTTAAAAATACGGGATGTTACATTCCTCCCCCCTTATAAAAATTTCGTCCCCGAAATTTGCTAAGGTAGAAAATACTCTCCAATCCATTTACTTATCCAATTGGCTTAGTTAAAAACATATATCCACTTCCCAAAAAGTTTCAACTCCATTCCAAAACCATTTGCTTTATTTACTCTAAAGCCTTTATCTTAACACTCGTTTTCAAAATAACTTTACTTATTAATAAATTTTCCCAAAAACTCTCAAAAATTTTCTAACTCCCAAAATTTCTGGAAAATTTTGGCGGAGTCTCCTTTGTACGGAGGAGCTTCTGCGATATCGCAGGATACACAAATATATATACATCGGCTCACATGGCCGGAAACCAAAATATATCACAATATATAACAATATATATATCATTTCCCAATTATATTTGCGTAGGCGTACCTTTTAACAAATTTTTAATAGCGAGCGGCTACTATAACGCATATACGCGCTCCAACTCTCTCGAACGCCTCCCGTACCTGTACTAAACTCAACAAACTCATCAGTTTCCCAATATGAGCATTTTAACAACATTTCCAATACAAATGCAAACCAAACATATTCGTTGCATAACCAATCCAAGCAACTTCATAATTTAACAATGTTAACCACCTTAATTATCAATTTCACAATTCCGACATCATTTTAAAGCCTCTTTACAAACCCAAACTTCATAGTTTAACAATATTAACCATATTTACCAACAATTCAAAGATTTAAATCACCTTTCCAATTTCTTATTCAAGTCCAAACTTCATTCTCTTTCTCTTGAATGACTTGCATTCAAGTTTAATATTCTCAATTCATATTTACATCAGTTTGATTACATGCGTATCACTTGCATCAATTTACTTCAATTCAATTACAAATTGATTCACAATCAAATTCTTATTCTTAAATTTGATATACTTACATTTTCTTTATTTTAACTTACATTCCCAATTTGATTTGAAATCAAATTTTATTTTAAACTTGAATCATTTGCATTTCAGTTATGATCCATTTCCATTCATATGCAAACATTACTCATTAAGGGGTCAATTCATTCCTATTGATTCAAAATCAATTCCATTAGCTATTTTAGTCTAATTCACTTACACTTATACACAAACTCTTTGAATTAGATTCCCATCCATTTCAATTTATTCACAATTCAATTCCAATTGCTTTTAAACACTCAATTGCAAATACATGCGAATTTCCATGTCATTCAAGCAAAATAATTGCCACTTAAGCTTATAACCATTTAAAATTATTTCCAATTTGGATTCATATCAATTTTATTCCATTACAAGGTTCACAAACCAAATATTTTCTCTTTCCAATGTAATTGTTAAATTACATTTTCCTTACATCTTTATTTCCATTAACCAAATTCAAGTTTATATTAATATCATTCGATCCTGGGTTATATTCAACTCATACATTCATAATTTACCACAATAATTTATGAATATCATTTCACTTTCAATTCAATTTTATTATCCAACAAATTCCATTCAAATTTCTTAATAAAGCTCATCCAAAATCATTTGTTCCTTTTCCAGTTTGCTTAAGTTCTTTCACAACATTTTCATCATCTTCTTATATCAATTTTATTTTATTTTCATTTGATTCTCATTCAAATCAAATTTCAATTCATTTACAACTTTAATGCTCTTTGTTTATTTATCCAATCCATTTTAGATTTATTTTATCAACAAAGAGACCATTTAAATTATTTCTCTCATTTGAATTTTATTTACAATACAAACCATCACTATCCATAATCTAATCCCATTATCCATTCTCACTTCCAACATTTATTACCAAACTTAAATTCCATTCCACAACTGGATTTTTACTTACTTTCTAAATTTTAACCCAACTATCAAATTCTATTCATTTCCATACACCTTCCATTTAATTTAACTAATTCGTTTCCAAACAATCATTTTGGACTTAGTTGAGTAAACATTTACTTCATTCATCATCACCTCAACTGAATTAAATTTCCATTAAACTAAATTCTTATCCCATTTTAATTCAAGGTTAACTAAATTATATATGCATTTTCAATTTAATTCCTTTCCAGAATTAATTCAAGTTCATCTACGTTTTATTTAGCCCACCTGAATTTAAACCATTTCCTTTACTACTTTAAATAAGAATTTAATTACATTCATTCTTATTCATAACACAACAGAAATTTTAAATATTCAGCTTAATTCCATCTTAGTCGAAGTTAAACCAAATTCAATTTAATCTTAATTCTTCATATCCAAGTTCAACTTATTTACTAACTTCAGTTCACTTACCTCTTTTATATTTTATAATCGTTTCACCTTACTTTGCATTCCATTTAAAATTAAGTTCGAATTCACCATTCCACTTAACCATTTTTATTTGTGATTATAATTCCATTTTACTTGAGTTAAAATCAGATTTTCCATTCTCAAGTTCCCCAACTATTTACTTGTAAGTTTATATTGCTCATTTCAAACCAATCCACATTTTTTTTATAATCACAATGTCAAATTTCAACACTTAATAACTTAAGAATATGAATTCATTTGCACAATCATAAGCATTTACATTTCACCGTTATCTCAACTTCCTTTTAATTCCAATTCATTTAGATTTAATTCAATTTCAAATTCTTAATTTTATTTAACTTATCATAAGTTAAATCCAGATATATTCCATTCACCCTCATTTATTCAAAGTAAATTTACATTCCATATATACTCAAATTACATTTTAATTTCAGGATAAAATCTCATTCCCTTCTTACTTAAATCAACTTCACTTGCACGATTCTAGTTGATGTATTTCAATTTTTAACCCAAATTCTTAATTACATCAACTTTATCTTATAAGTTTATAGTTGATTCATTTCAACTTTCACATTTTTATTACAAAATAGAATTCCCAGAATTCAATTTACCCGGATTTATTTCAAAACCAATTTGAAATAAAAATCAACACATTTCTCTTTTGATATTCAAATCAAATACCAAATTCCAAAACAACTGCTTTTACCAAACAATTTTCTTTTGAAAATTCCAAAATCACTTGTTTCCCAAACAAGTCCAAACAATGTCATAACCAACTATTTTGGTAGCAATCCATCACTTTAGAAACTCGAAAATGAATTCTAATGATGTGGCCAGCATCATCAGGATTATTTTCCAGCGACTGCAGTGAGTTCAATGCTTTCCACTTCCAAAATCCACCTCAAAACAATTTCTATTCAAAAATATTTCCCCAAAATATACTCCATTCTTACAAATGCTTTTGAAAACATTTCTAACATTTCCACAAAGTCAAACTCCCAAAACTTTGTTTAATTCCATTTGAAATCCCTTTCAAAATTTCCGGGGTCGAAATTCTAATTTAAATCAAATTTTAATTATACTTCTTCTTGCTTAAACCATATTTAATTAATTCTGTTTGGTTATAAATCAATTCAATATTTTAAATTCTTGTTTTCTTATATATCATTTCACATTTTTAGATTATATTTCAATTTCTTATTTGATTATAGAAGAAACAACCAAACAAACATCCAATATATATAATAATTAGAAAATCATATCTTTTATATCAAAATAAAATTTTGGGTAAAATTATTTCATTTACCCACTTTAAAACAATACTATGTCGGTTTATCTTGTTTAAGAGTTTAGAAACCCCTATCGATACGGTTGTACTTCCCGCACCGACCAGAATTCATAAACACTCAACCGATAAGTCAACACAGTATAAAAACAATTTTATATTCACTAACAAGTACGCTCTCATAGCTATTATTACACTCAACTCATTATAGAGTACCTTTGACTCTATTTAAAAATGAGTAATTTTCCCACCAAAGCCTAGGTTATCGCCAATCTAAGCTCTGATACCAAGTGTGACGACCCGCCCTTC
Organism: Allium fistulosum; assembly: GCA_030737815.1. Lineage (NCBI taxonomy): Eukaryota > Viridiplantae > Streptophyta > Magnoliopsida > Asparagales > Amaryllidaceae > Allium > Allium fistulosum. The sequence continues at coordinate 1,131,147,236 of CM060906.1, read as the reverse complement.
TCAGCCCTCGAAAATCGACACAAAATACTCAACAGTATAATATGCCGACGATCGAACGCCGGAAAAGACAGATTGTAGGAAAAGAAAGAAGGTAGAAGAAGAAGAAGAATGAACTAAACAACATCAAAACCTCACAGTCGCAGCGGAATAAAATATAATATATAGAACAGAACTTTACACAAATCAAAACTATATCTGTTTATATACAATACATCATCATCAGAGTATATCAATACAACCAACCATAGCCAGTCAAACAGTCAATACAATCACAGCAGCGGAATAATACAAGTACGAGAAATACGTCTCGGACTCCAGCTCCTCTCCTGAGCTCCATAGCAACCTATCCTGAAATATACTCGGTCTGACCCGAGCATTATAATAAAATAACACCCGAGTCAGTCTGGAATACCAGCGTATCATAAATACATCCAAACTGATTATTAAAGTTCAAAAATCCTTTGAAAACAAAAGCATCTCGTAAGACCACGCCACAAATAAACATGTCGGGTTTTTACCTTACGATAGCTAAAACACTTTTTATAAAAATCCTCTGATATTATAATAGTGTCTATTTACAAATACTTATTCAAATAGCTGAAATTGTTACATGATTAAATTCCAGCATACTAGGTATACAAACAAATACCGTACAAGGCACGTAGGGAGAATGGATTTCCAACGAATGACTAGGCACTGGGGTACCACCTGTCACAGTACGTGGCCTAGATCACAGTACCGAGGAGTACGCCCGCTCCCCTGCAACACAAGACCGGAATCATCCCTTACTGGATAATTCCAAGTAAAATCACCCCACGGTTGTGATCAGCAACCGCACCACTAAGCCGAAATAAAAAGGGACATCTAGACAGGGATGACCTTACTCTCAAGTGGGGGCTACCCACGAAGCCTTGCTGCATATCCCCTGATTTTCAGTCATTCCCGGTTGATGAGGCTTGAGGCTAAACGATACCTTTATAGCACATTTCACTTTGAATGCCCATCGTCCACCTGACGATGTCACGAAAGCATTCGTCCATACAAGTCCGTCCCGGGTCCGAACGGAACCGAAGGCACTATTCCTACTACATCCATTTTGGAAATATCCTCAGGATTAGTAGCGACTAGCCCTTGCACTTCATTGCTCCATCTTCGACTCCGAAATCGTTTTCGCGAAACGTACAAACCGGATCGAAGTGGTATTCGAGTCTCCAGACCTAGAATCCCGGTATACGGAAACTCGATCCCGGTCTCTTCGAAACGATCAGCGCATTTGGCCAATATTGATAGTCGGTGATTTAACTATCAATTAATGTTCACAAACATCCATACACATTCATCACACAATAAATAATCTCCATATTATTTATTTGCCTCTAATATCTTTCAAAGATATATATTTCAAATTTTCAAAACTCGTTTGAAAACAGTTTCCCAAAACTCTTCCTTTACAAGGTAAATCCTTTACCCTTTATTCCCATCGGGAATAACCAAGTATAAAACAATTTGCATTTAAAACAGTTAAGAATACTTTATACTGAAATATACTTTAAAATGTGAAAATTTCTTCTATTTATTTACTCAAAATATAAATTTAAAATATGTGAAGAAAACTAGTTATTAACACATAAACTTTGATTTAAAGATAAGGGTTTAGTTTCACTAAATTCAAAATAGCGTTATAAGAAGAAAAATACTAATTTTAACAGCTTAAGCTAAAACCAACTTTTAAATAAATCCATTTGTAAAAATAATTGCTAATATACTCCCAAATTATTACGGTATTAAAATTATTAATTTATTTCTTTAAAAATAACGATTTCTTAAAAATACTTTTTAAACGATTTAAAACTTAACCTTTAGTTAAATAGAATCTTTTTATAAACATTTACTTGGTTTTCCCAGGGAAACACTTTCCCGTTTCAAAACATTTCAAAGTACTCTTCCATATAAATCCACTGATTTATTTCAAGTCAATTTATGCTTTCAACATAAATTTCCAATTCCATACTTAACTATAACTTCCTCCGAAGTTAAATCACAATTTTTCATTTTCGGAAATTCATTTTTAAATATAGTTTAAACATTTTGGTGAATTTTCAATGGAAGCCAAATTTCCAATTCACTTAATTAAATTCCAATGAAATACGGCATTTCAAAACATTCATTTGAACTTGTTAATTTATAGTCGGAAACTTCATTTTAACATATTTTTAATTTCCGGATAACATTAGTCATTATTAAAATAAACACCGTTATTTTAAACAATTTATAATTTCATAAATTTAATCTCCAGAAAATTTATATTTTCCATTTACCCATTTCATAAACTTCCCATTATATTCAAAATCCCAATTTGGCCCAATTACATTTTTCCTTTCAAATCCGACTTCAAATTTTACTCTTTGAAATTTTAAATTTAACAATTCATTTTATTTCGTAGAAACACAATTTATCCATTTATAATTAAATTCTGTGATTACAATTTATACCACAATGTCACAGAACAACTAAATTTCCAGATTTATCAATCACATCATATAAACAGGTATTCACTAACAATTATAAAATAAATTGCTACAATTGTGAGGAATCCCGTTGGATCCCTCCAACCTGTTTCTCCCTGCATCACAGATGTTAGCACATCACAATATAAATATCAATCCAGCCAGATAACAGCAGTTAAAGTCAACCAATCATTCAGATATTTAAATACCAATTATTTATAATGTCTAGCATCCAGATGTGAGTGAGAAAAACTCACCTTGAGTTTCGGCGAGCGTTCGACATTTAAATTAAACCGAACGACGTTCGATTTAACCCCAAATTCCTACTTGCCCGGAATAATTTCGGAACTGCACCATCGCGAAGTGCTCGTCTCTGCGATTCCAACGCTTCGAGAATCGTCAAATTCTGAGAACGTATGAACGAGTTACGATTTTATAAAGTTCGAACAACAATTTAAAACAATTTTCTTTTTAACATTTTACCCAAAACAATCGTGGCCCACGTTCCACACGAGATCGCAGCCCAACTATCATCTTCTTCCCCGTACGCGAACAACAGGCAGCACGAACCCATCATCTCCCCCTAGGGTTACAAGTCGCACCCCCTACCATCGACGAAAACGAGATCAGCCATCACCAAATCGAAGCCACGACACCCCTCCACCATCGCCTTAAACCCCGTGAAGCTCGACTTCCCCCATGCTCCAGAAAACGCATGCGAACGGCAAGTAAACGCGACCAAAATCTAACGTCATCGTCGAACGAAAAACCATCTCGACCGTTCACTTTGAAGAGCTCGACTAGCTCTTCGATTCCCTAGTTAGAGATTTCGCGAATTAAAGCCTGGATCGAGAGGATTTGGAGGAAGATTGAACGAGAATATCGGCCATTGAAAATGAATTGGAGGCGGCCACGAGATGATCTAGGGTTTCGTTAGTTTTAAACGTATATATATAATAGTTTAATATTATTTAATTAATAAAATATCTCAATTTGACAGTTAATACAAACGACATCCAATGCTCACGTTCCGACAGGCTATCCTGGGGTTTTTCCGCGTTCCGGACACAATGGAACAGGTCTTGTAAGCTAATTCGATCGTATGCACGAGATACGGAAATAAACGATCAATTTAAAATTAAATCGGTTAAATCGATTTCTAGGCGTTTCGAGCTGCCAGGGTCAAACGACAACTCCGATTGCTACGAAAATTGAAATCCGATAATAACTAACTATTACGGATCCAATGGAACTGGTTTCGTCGAATTCCGAGACTGTGCCCCGGAAGGCTATTTAACTCGTCTATTAAATCAGGCGATTTTCTGAAATTATCAGAAACGCTTAAAATTTCACTTTTAAAATTTTCTTAACTTAACAATAAATCATATAAAATTTATAATCACATGAAAAATCATTCTGGCTCATCCCAGACTCAAATCTGATTAATTTGCATTTTAATTATATTAAATTCATTTTTAAATTAATATAAAATTCCAAATAATAATTTGTCGACTTTTAAATTCATCTAAAAATTCCAATAACATCATTTATGCCCAAATAGATTAATAAGTGAATTTAAAAACCATTTTTATAACTATTTACACTCAGATCCCCCATTTGTTCCAAATTTCAAATATGTAATTATTATTCTATTTCAATTGAATTTCTTATTTGAAATTATAACTTATTTTATTGATTGAACCCGAATCCAACCATTCCAAAAACAATTAAGGATCCCCATTAAACATTTAAAATGAATTAAATGTTCAAATTCAATAGCTTAAAAATACGGGATGTTACACCAATGGCATAACCTTCTTTATCACTCCCTTCCTTCCTCTCTTTCAGACCATTCCCCCATAATTCTTGACTGGGGTCGAAAGAATTTCCTCATTTTCATTTTTTAATGCTTGGACTAATCATCCTGAATTTTTTAAATTAGTTATTGATAATTGGAAATGTAATGTTTTTGGGAATCAATGTTTATTTTGTAGTTCAAGCTAAGGGTACTTAAAGAAAAGCTTAAAAGTTGGGCTTTTAACACTTATGGCAGAGGCTCTAAAATGTCAGCAGGCTTAAGAGAACAACTTCAGAATATTCAGTCTTCAATTATTTCAAACCCTACTGATTCCTCTCTATCTTCAAAGGAACACAAATTAAAGCTTGAATTAGCTAAAGCTTTATCAGAGGAAAATATGATGCTCAGTCAAAAATCCAAAATTTAGTGGCACTTGTATGGTGATAAGAATACATCAGCCTTCCACAATACATTGAAAATAAAAATTCAAATTCAATCATTCATAGCATTCATGATATGGAAGGTAAAATGTGTTCTTCCTCTGATTCAATACAAAATGCCTTTCTGAAGTATTATAAAATGCTTCAGGCCAGCAAGCACCTTGATGATCCTCAACTTTCCCTCATGTCTAAGGTTGAACTCCCTGCCATCTCTTTATCTCAAATTCATAATTTAATTCAATTGGTCACTGATGATGAGATAAAGATATCCATATTTAGTATGAATTCAAACAGCTCTCCTGGTCCTGATGGATTTAATGCTCACTTTTACAAATCATGCTGGCATATAATTGGAAAAGATGTTATCAAAGCGATGAGTTTTTTTTTCAAACATAACTGTATGCTTTTTGGCATAAATGCAACCAAAATTGCCTTAATTCCAAAAGTTAATCAGCCTGATGCAGTCTCTCAGTATAGACCTATAGCATGTTGTAATGTTATCTACAAGTGTATTGCAAAAATCTTAGCAACTAGGTTGAAACATGCTTTAGCTCCTGTGATATTTGTAAATCAAAATGCCTTTCTTCCAGGTAGGAATATCATTGACAACATTTTGCTATCCACTGAGTTACTGAGAGGTTATAAAGGGCAGTACATCTCTCTTAGATGTGCTATGAAGCTAGACATTTAGAAGGCTTATGATACTATTAACTGGAAATCTATCATCTACATTCTTCACTGCATGAAATTTCCCCACAATTTCTTAGCTTGGATATACACTTATATTTCTACAGTCTCTTATTCAATCTGTCTTAATGGAGCTGTATTTGGTTTCTTTAGTGGTTCTAGAGGGTTAAGGCAAGGGGACCCTATTTCCCCTACTTATTTATATGTGTTATGGAATTATTAACTAGTTTTTTCAAAGCTGCCTTGAAAAATAAATTGATGGATTTTCATCCCCTATGTAGGAACCCTCAAATTTCCACTCTGATGTTTGTTGATGATCTAATGTTATTCACTAGACCAAATGAAAAATCCATTTCTTCAGTTCTGAACATCCTTCACTCATTCCAATCTATTTCTGGTCTCAGTATAAACAAAGCAAAATCAAAAATTCTTATAGCTGGTGTTCCTGAGGATGTCAAATCCAATATGATCACTCTATCAACTCTATCTCCCTTTGATCGTGATGAAACTTATTTAGGGGCCCCCTTATTTTTTCCTCTGTTCAAAAATCTCACTGCCTCCCATTATTTGAAAAAAGTAACTGCTAAGTTATCTTCCTGGACTGTATCTAAACTTCAATTGCAGGGAGGCTTTACATTGTAAAATCCATAGCTTTTGCAATATGCCTATATTATGCAAGAATTTTTATTCTTCCTGTAAAACTTGTTTCCATGATCAACTCTGCTTTGAACCATTTTCTGTGGCATGGTAATCCATTTTCTAAGAAGATTATTCCTATATCATTCCAGTCTACTTGCTGGCCTCTGTCTTCTGGTGGTCTTGGAATTATGAATATTAAAAAGTGCAACATTGTTGCCTTCTCTTCTCATATTGGAAAATTGTTTAGTTTTGATAAGAATCTTTGGGGTATCTGGTGCAGGAAACACCTTCTTAAAAAACAACATTTTTGGGCCATGCAAATTCATGATGACTGCATTACAGTTTGGAGGAAATTGCTGAAGTTAAGGCCTTGCTTCCTTCCAATTTTTTTGCTAACTGTGAGGAGAAGCACAATGATATCCTTTTGGTTTGACCCATGGCCTCTAAAAGGTGTTATTCTGGCAAATGTTCTTCCTTTCCACTTGAGAAGCATAACTAGTATTCCTGAGGAAGCAAAACTAAGAATTTATTTATGTGATGATTTAATCAACTTACCATATTCCAGCTCATATGCTGTTAGGGAGGTTTGGAAATTTTTTGAAAACAAAAGATATACATGGTCAGAAGCTACTTGCTTATGGGGTGAAGGTGGTCATTCTATCAACATAGTTTATAAGCTTTTTACCTTTTCCTCATGCTCTTTTCAATTTCCTTGGCACAAAAGAATCTGGTCTTCCAACTCCACTCCTCGTCACAGATTGCTTCTTTGGAGAGTTATTAAGGGTTGCCTACACACTCGTGATATGCTTTTTTCAATGGGATTTATCCAATCTTCAAATTGTTTACTGTGTGGTCATCATTTAGAATCTATTGAACACTTATTTTTAGCTTTCCAATACTCATTCTATATATAGTAGAGCATATTGAGTCATTGTCAACTCCATAGACCTTCAGTTGATTCCAAAATGGAATGGTACACCATCTTTAAGGCTACTAGATGGAGATGTTCAAAATCTTTGCTTCTTTTAAAAGTTTTAAAGGCCTCAATTCAATTGATTTGGACTGAAAGAAACTCCAGAGTGTTTTCAGGAATACGTTCCTCTAAACACAGTCTCTTTCGTGCCTTAGTCAATGCTTTGTAACTGCTATGGAGGATCTTTGACATTTGCATCATGTCATGCTTGTAATCTTATTTGTCCGTGCTGCTTGGAGTCATCTTATGGTTTGCATTAGGTATTTCCTAGGTCTTATTGCCTGCTTCAGTCCACTGGTGGGTTGTAATGTTGCTTGGTGTAAGCCTTGGTCTGCTTGGAGTTTTTTTGTCCCGCTCTTCGGGTTTTCACTTGGCTACTATTTTCTTTTATCTGCTATGTTTTTAGTCTTTCTTTTCTCCTGTTATTCCAATGTACTTCTATATTTATGCTTGTAATACTTTTTACATGTTATAAATAAAAGGTAGGGGCCCTTTTAACCCCGCCGGCTTTGCCAAAAAAAATAAAGGTGAGAACTCCTTAACTATTATATTATATTTTGGATGATGATATGATGTTGCAATAGATGTTTATTATGCCGTGATCATCAAGTTTGGTTGTTTAAATATGAATGTTGAATATATATGCAAGTTACGGAAATACACGTCGATAAGCACAAAGGAAATCACTTTCCTTGAATTAATGAAATGGTTTGTATGGAATGTTAAACCTCTTTAAAAATGGTTCAAAATGAGTTTGAAATGTTTTATAAACATTCAAAAGTGTTGTTGAAGTTTGAACGAGAATGGAAAATTTAGTCAAAAATAGGTGCGTCGTGTAACGGTAGTTCGCGATTTCGCGCCATAAAAGTCAGACAAGTGTAAAAGTTGGAATATAGCTCAGAATTCTTTGAGATAAGAAATTTCCAAATTATTACATCCATAGCTTTCCAATGAAGTAAGAAAATTGAGAATCCGATAAGTAGATTTTGAGATATGAGTAAAACAAGTTTTTTTTGGAAAATCGTTGTTTCGCAGTTTGGAATCCAAAACTGGATTTCTTTGAAAATGATGTTTTAAAATTGTTTAAAAATATGAAATAAATTTTAAAAATATTTTAAAATGTTTTAAAAGTGATTTGAGTAATAAAAATGAATTTCCAAATGATAGAAAAGTCGTTTTGGTCAATATAGCTTAAAAGAGCACTTTTTGCAGCACTTTCCACAGCACTTTTCTATAACCTTTGAAATATGGCTGTAAACTTAACAATTCTTTTCCAAATTGTTAATAAATGTTTTCAAATGATAATTAAGTGTTTTAATGATGATTTGAAAGTTTTATTGTTTATTTAAAAAGAATTTAAATAAACAATATAAAGTTATTACAAATTAAGTGATTTAATCTTGGCTCTAAAAGCCAACGAGTAGACTGGATTTTTCTATTCGTGAGATCTGGATGTGAGGTGCCTAAACTAAGGAGATGTTCAGGAGCAACCAGTGCCCTGGCTCACCTGGCCTCTTTCTTGGACGAGGGATAAATAAGGTCGAAATGTCGGAAATGAGTTAAATATAAAAGATCTAAATTTTAACTTTGATTTTATAGAGATGATCTTCTTATACTCGATGTTAAAGCCCAAAGAGCGAACTTGTACTATTCGTGGAGTTTACAAGGTGATTTCACCATTATTCCGCCTATAGTATTTGTTGAATACAGGAATTGATATTGAGTGGAATTAGATGATTTCTATATTTTGCTCACTTAGTATTTACTGGTTTTGGATTGACATCCTAGATAACATGGTTTTAACTCAATCAAAATTATGAATTTTTGAATTAAGGCATCTTTGTTAAGATTTAAATGAAATGATTTTGGAAATATTTCCTAAGTGAAATGAAATAATTTCAAATTATTTCGATTTTAAAAAGGGTTTTAAGTAATCAAAGTATTTAATAAGAGAGGTTTAACAATTCCGTATATACTGGAGAGAATGTCTTGGAAATGTATATCTCTAAAAGAAATTTTGATAAAAAAGAACTTAATCATCTAAAGAATGATTCCCTATTCAAAGAACCTCTTTTTATCGATAATAGGTCGAAGGTACCGGGGTTGAATTTGGGCTAATCCCTATCGGAAAACCACTTCGAACCAATGTATGCATTCGAAAATTGAAGTCCTAATAAAGAAAATGATGGATGAAGATTGAAGATTTTTGGGGTGAAAGGACTGCTTGTTGATAATTCTGGTTAGGTACCAAATACTAAAGTAGCGGCGGTCGCTTCATTTATGAAACTCTTTGGGTTGCAAGGACTTCTCGCTATTCATCCTAAGGGTAATTCTCGACAGGATGTGGTAGGAGAGTGCCTTCGGTTTCGTTCAGTCCCAGAATAAACTTGTATGGACTAATATCTGATGTTGCATTTCTAGTTACATAAGCGATCTCTACAAACGTATTATCTGCTTGGTGATGGAGAAGGCAACTTCTCTTAGCATAAAACCCTTTCCTGAGACGTACGAGTTCAGGAGTTATACATTTGTAGAAATCAGTTGTGTGACCATGGAATGGCAGTGTGGCATTCAAAGGAAGATGATGTGCTATGTGAAAGGTGATCGCAAGCCTCACACCAGGAAATAGCCAAAACAGGGTAGATGCGGCAAAGCTATGTGGTTCGCAACCATTAGGGTATGATCATCCCCTTCTAGATATATTTATTCTCGCTATGACGTTCGGGACTTAAATTATTGTGGATGTATGCTTTGAGGGTCCTCGGATAGGTCGGTACGGCCGAGGTGATGACATATTCGGTACTATCTTGAAAGAAGTAGGTCGGTCTTGTGTTGGTAGTGGACCACCAGTTGGGCCTTGGTACATTCTTCTAGAGATGTACTGCCGGAAGGTAACCCTTTACCTTGTCATTTGTATGGAAATCCATTCTCCAATAAGAGCCTGCCATTTAGTTTGTAGAGCCTAGTATGTTGGAATTTAATAATGGTAACAATTTCAGCTAAGATTAATAAGTTTACTTGCAAATGTTTTCAAAGATATGTCATTGAAAATAATATCAAGTATTTTTACATAAGAATGTTTTGGTTATCATAAAGGAAAACCCGTTCTATGTTTATGTGCGGCATGGTCTTATGAGATACATTTTTGTTATCAAAATGCGTATTTTGAGTTCTCACACCAGTCCCATGACTGACTCGGAGTTTATTTCCCTTTCTTTAAACTATGGATGCCCTAATTTTTCCCAGGCAGCCTAGTAGTCAGGTCTAGTTTAGAAGAAAGCTGGAGGGAGCTCGAAGCATGGAGTCAGAAGATTTAACTAAAGATTTTTGTCTATTTTTACCACACCCTTGTACTATAGTATTCCGCATTTGTAAGGATAGAAATTTATAACTGTCCATATTTTTAACTTTGATAAATGTATTTTAATTTCCACTGTAAAGTTTTTATTGAAATAACATATGTGAGATTCTGTTATGTCTTTATTTTTCTTTCTTATCCTTGAGAATCCGTTTCTCCGGCACTTGGATTTACGTCACGCGAATACCAAGAATGTATTAGTGTCGATTTTCGAGAGTCGAAGAAACGAGTCCTCACAACATGGTATCAGAGCTTAGGTTGAGCGAATACCTAAGCCTGATAGGGGTAAAAGACTCATCAGAAATAGGGTTAGCAATACCCTAAGATGAGTAACTCATTAGAGATAGGGTTACCGACGCCCTAGAATGAGTTTGAGAGAGAGAGAGAGAAAGTGTGTGTGTGTGTGTGTGTATGGGCGGTATTTGTTTGCCTTGTAGAAACCGTATGGGGGAAGTTAGGCAAAAGGGGAGTCTTTTAGAGCGAACTGAGGCGAGAAGGATAGCCTCATTATTCTTTCTAGCGATGAAGAGGAGCAGCCAGAATATCTGCCTAGCAATGGTGGGTTTCTGATCGAGGAAGAATAATCCACATACACTCGTAGGGATGAAAATGGATACCCTATAGCCAAAATGCTTATACCGCCCCTAGCTCCAGAGTAATTAAGATCTCTAGTGACGATGAACCTAGGCAGGCCTCGGAGGGGAATTGGATAGCAGATCCCGCTAGCTCCATTTTGGAACCAATAGAAGAGATTAAGCCAATGGAAGAAGAATCAGAACCTATGGAAGAGGAAATAAATCCCATGGAGGAAGAATCAGAGCCAATGGAAAACCCTGATGTTATCATATCAAGCAAGTGTAGCAATGTATTATGCGATATGGACGGGGAGTGTGTCGTATGGCAGGAGGGATCATCCAGTTCATACATAAACTGGAACGAGATAAAAAGCAACAACGAAGAAACGACAAAAGAAGAAGAAGAAGAGGAGGGGGTCGAAGAATTTAAGAACCCTTGGGAGGAAAATGTGCAAGGCTTGAAGGAGTTAGAAGGAGGAGAAGTCATTCCTGAAATATCGATCGGCATGGGATATGTCCCATGGAACCAGCTATGGCTACCCCAGGGACTGGGAGAAGTATAGGAAGAAGACGCAATGAGGCCGACAATGAACTGAACAGTGATGAAGGAGAAGGTGAAGTGATGATTGACCTGGGATGTTGGAGTCCACCATTATCTTTGGACTCAGAAGAATATGAGTAACATTTGGGGAATTAAGGACAATTCTAGTATGTATGAGTATGGATGGGATGTTTATTTTTGATTTGGTGTTTTGAATTGTATTAGAGTAAGGAAGGGAGGGGAAGTTTTCTTTTTGGACCCAAGCTTCGAATAAATGATGTAAGCATACAAGAATTTATAATACCATGTTGTCCTAACTTCTCATTAGTACCGACCATTAAAATAAATATTTAAAGTTATTAATGAATGGTTTTGGGTTTGTAGTAAACGATGTTTTAGCAACATTTGTTATTTTACCCATGAATGACACTTTGGAAGAAATTTTAAAGGTATATTTTAATCTTTAATAATGGGATTTTAAAGATAATAACAAATATTGAAATCTTTTATATAAAGATATAAATGTTATGAGTTTAAATCATAAAAGAAAAGAGAAGTTCATTATAATAATGTTTTGGTAATAATTGATTTAATCTCTTTGATTATATCTTAAAGGTAAGAAAAAAAAACTTGTTAAGTAATTTGTGAATATACTTATAACATTTGAATAGTATATAAATACTTTTTAAGTATTAAAAACTGGTATAAGTAAAGAGAATATATATATATATATATATATATAGATAAAGGAAGCTTTAATTAATAAAGAAGTGTTAATTGATAAAGAAAGTTTTAACTAAATAAAGAATGTTTTCACATTTGATATTAGCTAAAGGAAGTTTATGGTGATTTATCAATTTAATGAATTATTTTGAAAATAAGATTTTCAGAAACCATTAAGATATGTTTAGAAATGTAATATAATTAAAAGATGTTTATCTTTTGAAAACAAATGTTTTCTTTAAGTAGGATTATTGGAATAAAAATGTAAAATGGTTATGTATAAAGAAGTATCTTTATAAATAGTTTGAATAAAGAATGGAAGTTTTATGAAATGTTTTCATAAAAGTTTCGAAGAGTTAATAAATACATATGAAGCATATAGATTGTTTCGTCATACGATTTAATCTAAGATTCGAGTACAAAACTTTGATGTGTTTGACACTTATCCGAAAAAGGATTCATCACTTGATTCTTGACGACAAACATTGATAAGGGTTTACAGTTAGATGCTTGAGTTTTCTATCATAGTCGAGAGCTATGCAAGGTAAACTAATGTTCTGATAAGGAAGCCTGGTTAGAGTCTGCACTAAAAGATAGGGGGATCAATAATAGTTCGGAAGTAAAGTTGTGGATTCGAAAAGAAGATCGAATCAGATGTTGCGTACGGGTAACCTATATACATCGTACGAGTATAAATTTAAAAATAAATATTTTGGGCAAACCTTTGGGGTTTTTTGGGTAATTTCGGGGATGAAATTCTTTTAAGGGGGGAGTCTGTAACGGCCCACCAATTTATCACTTTGATAAATTGTATTTATTTTTAATTTTTTGCAAATAAAAGGATGATAGTACATATAATATTGTTTTAAGTAATAATAAGTAATAGTAATCTTATTTTGAATAAATATTTTCCTTAAAATTTATATCGATAAAATGACATTGTATCTAAATAAAGATTTATGAATTTAAATTGAGATTTAGTGATTTGATAATTATTTTAATTATCCAAATAATTATTTTAAATTATGATAATTCATTTTGAATAGTTATAAAGTGATAATGAATCATTTATACTAGTTTTATAAAGATATATCTTTGATTTGAAAATATAAGGAAAAATCGATAACGCTTTATCGGTATAATGACAATTTTTGTAAATAATTTCTAATATTATTTTGTATCATATTATAATTCAAATGTGATCATTTTAATTAGTTTAAAATGATAAGAAATTTATTTTTGAATTTTGTTTACAAGTATATGTACGATAATAAATCAGTGGAAATGTGATCGACAGTTGGTACTTTGGATTTCAACGATTTAACGAACAAAAGTTGTTCGAAGACATTCGAAGTGTTATGCACCTACATGTACATATATATATATATATATATCTGTGTGTGTGTGTGTCACATGCACATGATAACATGCACATACATACATAAATAAATACATATATACATATATACATATACATACATACATATATATATATTACAAAAATGATTTAATAATTCCTAAGCTTAACCTTTAAGTAACCCTAAAGCAAACATCACTTCATTGTACCACACCATCACCTCACATCAACCATCACATGGCTTTGGGGGGGAGGGAGCCGTGCGCTAGGGGCTAGGAGAAGGGCGTTGGCTAGGGGTATTTAGGTAATTATTCAATTGAATATTTTATTCTAAGGTTTTTCCTATAAATACCACCCCTTTTCTTCTTCCTCTTTTTTTAAAGCTTTCTAAGAGCCTCTTTAATGGCTTCTTATTTATAGAAAAATGTTTTATAAAAGTTAAAAAAATATAACAAATAAAAAGAGAAAAAGGTATATGCTAGCTTATAATATCAATCCACTTCAAAACTAGTCTGAAACACCTCCTCTTCACTTCCAAAACCCACAACCACCACCCATCATTCCCTTGGCCGTGAGCACCATCACCATCAAGGCTAGGTCGAGCTCTCTCTTAGGTTGTGGGCTTGGTTTCATTTGCTTTGGTTCGATCGTAGCGGAGCTATAACCGATTTTCTATTAGCTCGAAGGGAAAATTAGGGTGAGAACTCCGAAACTATTATATTATATTTTGGATGATGATATGATGTTGAAATGGATGTTAATTATGCTTTTATCATCAAGTTTGGTTGTTTAAATATGAATGTGGAATATATATGCAAGTCATGGAAATACACGTCGATAAGCACAAAGGAAATCACTTTCCTTGAATTAATGCAATGGTGTGTATGGAATGTTAAACCTCTTTAAAAATGGTTTAAAATGAGTATGAAATGTTTTATAAATATTTAAAACTTTTTTGGTGAAGTTTGAATGAGAATGGAAAATTTAGTCAAAAATAGGCGCGTCGCGTTACGGCATTTCGCGAGTTCGCGCCATAAAAGTCAAACAAGTGTAAAAATTGGAATATAGCTCGGAATTCTTCGAAATAAGAATTTTCCAAACTATTATATCAATAGGTTTCCAACAAAGAAAGAAAATCAAGATTCCGATAAGTAGACTTTGAGATATGAGTAAAACAAGTTTTTGGGAAAATCGCGGTTTTGCAGTTCGGAATCCAAAACTGTATTTCTTTGAAAATGATGTTTGAAAATTGTTTAAAAATATGAAATAAATTCTAAAAATATTTTAAAATGTTTTAAAAGTGATTTGAATAATAAAAATGAATTTTCAAATAATAGAAAAATCGTTTTGGTCAATATAGCTTAAAAGAGCACTTTTTGCAGCACTTTCTACAGCACTTTTCTATAACCATTGAAATATAGCTTTAAACTTAACAATTCTTTTCCAAATCTTTAATAAATGTTTTCAAATGAATAATTAAGTGTTTTAATGATGATTTGGAAGTTTTATAGGTTTAAGAGAATTTAAATTAATAATATAAAGAAAAACTATTATAATTAAGTGATTTAATCTTGGCTCTAAAAGCCGACGAGTAGACTGGATTTTTCTATTCGTGAGATCCGGATGTGAGGTGCTTAAACTAGGGTGACATTCAGGAGCAACTTGTGCCCTGGCTCACCTGGCTTATTCCCTGGGTGAGGGATATATAAGGTCGAAATGTCGGAAACGAGTTAAGTATAAAAGATTTAAATTTTCAACTTTGATTTTATAGAGATGACCTTCTTATACTACGTGTTAAAGCCCAAAGAGGGAACTCGTATTGTTCGTGGAATTTATAAAGTGATTTCACCATTATTCCGCCCATAGTATTTATTGAATACGGGAATTGATATTGAGTTGAATTAGATGATTTCTATAGATTCTGCTCACTTAATATTTACTGGTTTTGGAGTGACATTCTAGATAACATGGTTTTAACTCAATCAAAATTATGAATTTTGGAATTAAGAAATATTTGTTAAGATTTCAATGAAATGATTTTGGAAATGTTTTCCTAAGTGAAATAGTGAAATGATTTCGAATTATTCCGATTTTGGAAAGGGTTTTATATCAAAGGATTTGATAAGAGAGGTTTAATAATGGGGCATTTCACCAGAAGGACAAACATTGCAGTTCAATTAATTTCTAGGACATACATCTGAAATAATTACTTTCAAGTCCAAAGTCAGCAGAATAATTACTTTCGAGGACAAAGTCAACTGTCCAATTACTTTCAAGGACATAATTTCATAGGTTTTTAGGCCCTAGAAAAAAATTATTTTGCGTATTGTCCTTAAAAGTAATTATTTTAGTTGTGTGTCCTAGAAATTAATTTCAGTTGCTAAACAGGCCCTTGTGGCTAATTTCCACTTTAATAATTCTGTATATACTGGAGAGAATGTTTTGGAAATGTATATCTCTAAAAGAGATTTTGATAAAAAGAACTTAGTCAACTAAAGAATGATTCCCTATTCAGAGAACCTCTTTTTATCGATGATTGGATCAAAGGGACCAAGGTCAGATTTGGGCAAATTCCTGTTCGAAAACCACTTCGAACCAATGTATGCATTCAAAAATTGAAGTCCTGATAAAGAAATGAAGGATGAAACTGAAGATTTTCGGGGTGAAAGGACTGCTTGTTGATAATTCTGGTTAGCTCCCAATACTAAAGTAGAAGTGGTCCCTTCATTTTTGAAACTCTTTGGGTTGGAAGGACTTCTCGCTATTAATCCTAGGGGTAACTCCCGACAGGATATGGTAGGAGAGTGTCTTCGCTTTCGTTCAGTCCCAGAACGAATTCGTATGGACGAATGTCCGACGTTGCATTTCTAGTTACATAAGTGATCTCTATGAACGTATTATCTACTTGGTGGTGGAGAAGGCAACTTCTCTTAGCTTAACGAGACATACGAGCTTAAGAGTTATACGTTTATTCAAATCAGTTGTGTGACCATGGAATGGCAGTGTGACATTCAAAGGAAGAGGATGTTGTGACGACCCGCGAATCTGTACCCAGTGGATAATCAGAGTTCGACAATCAATCAATAGTTATCAGAATAGACAGTTATAATAACCTGTCCTCACAATTTCCGACAATATACAACAACTAAACACAGTGGATAATCAAGCAAAACAAATACGTGTATACGAAATGAAGATCTCCAGCTCTCCTGCTGAAGCTCCAAAAGCACCAATCTAAACTTGTAAATATACTCGGTCTGACCCGAGCATTGAAAGGGAAGAACGCCCGGATCAGTCTGGTAAACTAGCGTGAGAAACACACTCAACTGAATTTATTAGATTACTAAAACTTTTCCTTTATCAAAACAAAAGTATCTCGTAAGACACGCCCACACATAAACACGGACATGTTTTTACCTTACGATAACTAAAACATTTCATATCAAATCCTCTTATATTATACTAGTGTCTAGTATATACAAATAATATTAATCTTAGTCGAAATGGTTACCCATATAGCATTTCGAGGCTATTCATTACGCCAATACAAACAAAATCGCAGCTTGTAGTGGGGTTTGGATTTCCATACAAATGACCAGGTGAAGGGACTACCTTCCGACAGTACATCTCTAGAAAAATGTACCGAGGACCATCACTATAGATCCTCTACCAACACAAGACCAGCCCACCTCTATAACTAGATGGTACCGAATATATCATCCTCCGGTCATTACCGACCTTTACTGAGGGCCCTCTAGCATACAAACCACAATAATCAAATACACGACGTCATAGCGTGTAAAGATATATCTAGAAGAGGATGATCATATCCTACTTTGGAGCGACCCACTTAGCTTTGCCGCATCTAACCCTGTTTTGGTCATTTCTGGTTGATGAGGCCTGAGGTAACGATTACCTTTCACAAATCACAATCACATCACTATGAATGCCACACGGCCATTTCTATGGACTACTCATTGCCTTCCACAAAAATACAACCCTTAAGCTCGTATGTCTCAAGGAGGGTGTTAAGCAAAGAGAAGTTGCCTTATCTGCCACCACTGATGTACGTTTGTAAAAACCAATGTACGTAATATGTAGAAATGCAATGTCAAACAAACATCCATACAAGTTGTCCAGGAACAGGACAAACCGTGGGTACTTTCCTACCACATCCTGTCGGGAGATCCCTAGGATTAGTAGCGAATAGTCCTCGCATTGGATATTTCATAATGAAGAGACCACTACTACTGGATGTATATTGGGATTTTAACCCCAAACGATCAACAAGCAGTCCTCCACTATGAAAATCCGAAATATCAATATCATCACAAGCAACCTGCACAAATCGTCGCATATACGTTGGTCCGAAGTGGTTTTCAGATAAATCTGATCCCGGTCTCTTCGCACCAACAACGCAAAAGCATTTCTCAACCTCACGTAGAAACTAAGTCTCATAGAATTATCACATTTCCAACTTTCAACTTGCTATCCTTCGGGCCAAGAAGGAAGCTCAATAGATTGGAGTAATACTCCGCACTATACGAATCAACATCCTCAACACAAACGATAATCAAGCCTACATAGAAGGCTATGTACTAAGTGTACGACTAAATAGTTCCCACATCAAGTCGAGGAACTAAAATATGGCCAATGTTTGATAGTCGGTTATTTAACTATCAAAGCAAACAAACAAATATTTAGCACCATAACAATCACTAGGCCCTTCAAATTAATCTTTTATTAATTAAATCAATTGCCAAATATTAACTTCAAATTATCTTTAAAAAGATATATTCTCAAACCATTTCAACTTTCTATATTGGAAAACATTTCCATATACTTATTTAAACAATATAAGCATATTCACAAATCTCTTTATTTTCATTACTTAGAAAATATTATATATACTTAAATCAGGATTAAGTATATATTTCATTCTTTAAGGAAAACATTCTCTTTAAACATATTTATTTGGGTCAAAACGAATGTTGTGTAAAACATCGTTACGGCAACCCAAAATCACTAGTATAGGGATTCGAAAATAAGATAGATATATAAATTCCAATACTATACAAAAACATTTCCTTTTGAAAATAATTTACTATAACAACAGTACTGTTATAGTCCATCATTTTCTTACTTCTCGAAAACGTCTATTTCAATAATGAATGTTGAAATCTATGTATTAGATACTTAACACATTTATAACATCTTGAAAACATTTAACTTCATTTAAAATATTACTTTTCAAAAACCTGTCTTTACATTCAAAAGATCACTTTCCAAAACATATCCATTTTATTCAATATATTATTCACTGTCCAAAATCGTGAATATAGTTCATTAACAAATTCCCATACTTCTACACATTTAATCTAAAGGATAATTCACTGTCCAAAATCGTGAATTTAACTCCTTTACCAAATTCAAAAATCAATAAAACATCTATTTTCAAAATCACTAGAAAATCCTTTTTAATTTGAAAACATCACTTTAACATTTTTAAATTTCCAAAATAGGCCCAATGCTGCAACAGCACTAAATACATCAATCACGGCAACCAAAACATCATATATCACCTGATAACAGCATGTATCACAATATCTGTAAATAAATCAACACTTGTGAGGAATCCAGTTGGATCCCTCCAACCTATCACCTGCAACAAATATACATATTAGAAATATATGTACAATGTCCGCTTCGACGCAGACGCGCGTACAAAGGGTCATCCGCTCATACACGGGAACGTATAGGATCTCATCTGCTCCAATAGGCAGGTATATATCCAAATACCAATCAATATATATACAATATATCATATATCATCAATTATCATAAATAATATTTATTTTCACTTATATAAAAATATCGCTAAGGCAGAAAGAGTGAGTTGTACTCACATTGCTTGTAGTCGTCGTGATAGCGATTTATTCCGATTAAAATTAAACAAGCGTTTAATTTCAACCAAGATTTTCACTAGCTCAAATAAATCCCAATTCAGCTCCATAATGTAGTGCTCGTCAATACGGACCCAGCGCAATTTGTTTCGTGCGAAACGAACCTCGTATGACAAAGTTATAGCTTTTTAAAGTTTGTACGAATTAAAATAATATAATTTACAATTCTTTTTTTTCTTTAACTTAACTTCATCTCGGCCGTTCGATATTGCAATTGAAAATCTGGGCCGCGTGTTTCCTTTCTTATTCCATCATTCAAAATCACGAACGAAACCCATGAAGCCGCCTCCATCTATGAATTTTCATGCCCTCTATGATGATCGAGACGTCGATCAACTAGCGCCACTTCGAAGCCCTTGCCATCCTCTACCATCGCCGTGAATTGGGTCGAGCTCGGTGGTGATTTCGCCTCAAAAAATGCGCGTGACCTGATGACGAACGCGACCCATTCGACGTCTATCCGTAGCTCGAAACCCAATCTCGACCGTTGGATTTGTCGATCTCGATGTGCTCGACGTTTTTGCAGTTGGAAGTTTTTGCTAATGGCTTATGGATCGAGAGATAATTGGAGGAGAAGGTGGGACGTTTCTGGCCATTGGAAAGATAATGGCGGCTAGACCTAGTTTATTAGGGTTTGATGCAAATTAGAAAATATGGGGCCTTATATAGAAAATTCTGAAACACTATTCACCCGAAAATTTTCCAAACTCGAAACAAAGCATGCCGCCTGGCGTTTATAATATTTCACCCCTATTCCGAACACAATGAAATATATATATCGAGAGCCAATTCGATCGTATTTGGAAGATAGGTTTTCGAATCGAATTATTTAAATTTAAAATTCACTTAAACAGATTTCTACGCGCTTTAGCTTGCCCTGGACAAAACTTAAATCCGATTGACATGAAATTTGAAATCTTGCAATAGTATAACATTACGGATCCAATGAAACTAGTTTCGTCAAAATCCGAGACTGTATGAAAAATGGCTATTTTCACTCGTTAATTAAATATTAAAATATTCAATTTCTACAATTTAACTTTTAATTCAATTTTAAAAGTTCTCTAACATCATTCTAATTCAAATATGATTTAATTCAACTTTATAAATCATTTTAATTCACATTAAATTCAATTTCCCATTATTTATGTAATTTCAAATATTAAATCAACAATTTAATTATCCAATTAAATCACTATATACGAAATATAATTTATTCGGCTTATTAAATTAATTTGTGAATATTTAAAATCAATTAAATATACGCATTTCAAATGATTGAAATTTTGGGTCGTTACAGATGTGCTATATAAAAGTTAATCATTACCTCAAGCATCACACCCAGAAATGGTCGAAACAGGGTAGATGCGGCAATGCTATGTGGTTCGCAACCATTAGGATATTATCATCCCCTTCAAGATACATTTATTCCCGCTTTGATGTTCGAGACTTAAATTATTGTGGATGTATGCTGTGAGGGCCCTCGGATAGGTCGGTAACGACCGGGGTGATGACATATTCGGTACTATCTAGGAAGAGGTAGGCCGGTCTTGTGTTAGTAGAGGACCATAAGTTGGGCCTCGATACATTCCTCTAGAGATGTACCGCCGAAAGGTAATCCCTTCACCTGGTCATTTGTATGGAAATCCATTCTCCAATAAGACCCTGCCATTTAGTTTGTAGAGCCTAGTATGCTGGAATTTAATAATGGTAACAATTTCGGCTAAGATTGATAAGTTTACTTGCAAATATGTTTCAAAGACATGTCATTAAAAATAATATCAAGTATTTTGACGTAAGAATGTTTTGGTTATCATAAGGGAAAAACCCATTCCATGTTTATGTGCGGCGTGGTCTTATGAGATACCTTTTTGTTTTCAAAACACATATTTTGAGTTCTCACACTGGTCCCATGACTGACCCGGAGTTTATTTTTCCCTTTCCTTAAACTCTGGGTGCCTTAATTTTACCGGGCAGCCTAGTAGTCAGGTTTAATTTAGAGGAAAGCTAGAGAGAGCTCAAAGCATGGAGTCAGAAGATTTTTCTGAATTTTTTTATCTATTTCGACCACACTCTTGTGCTATAGTATTCTGCACTTGTAAGGACAGAAATTTATAACTGTCCATGTTTTTAACTCTGATAAATGTATTTTAATTTCCACTGTAAAGTTTTAATTGAAATAACATATGCGAGATTCTATTCTGTCTTTATTTTTCTTTCTTACCTTTGAGAATCCGCTTCTCCGGCACTTGGATTTACAGTACGTGAATATCAAGGATGTATTAGTATCAATTTTCCAGAGTCAAAGAAATGGTTCGTCACAGCGCCTGACCAACGAACGCCGACCCACGACCTACCGGTCGCCGACCTGCCGCCGCCCTCCTCCATGCCATGCGCGCGTGCTGCCGCGTGATCGCCTGCCGAACCCAAAAAATTAGGTGGAGCTGCTCGCGAACGCGAGTGAAATTCCATCGTCTCGGTCAACGATTCGACGATCCAACTGGCAGTTTGCCTCGTATTGTCGTGCTCTACGTTTTCCTAATTGAAGTCGTTGGCCAATTTGGCCCCTAGAGGCTCCGATCGATGATGGCCATTGGATGGATTAGTTTTAATGGCGGCTGGAAATCAGGGTTTGCAAATGAAGGAAGTTGAGGGCTATTTATATAAAATTTTCCAAAGTACTATTCATCCATGAAAATTTCGAACTCTAAATGAAACGTGCCGCTTGACGTTCTATATGTTATACCCCTATTCCAAACACAATGGAATATGTATCAGGAGCTAATTCCATCATATATAGAATATAGCTTTTCAAAATCAAATTATATTAATTTAAAATTCCTTTAATTAAATTCTACGCGTTTCGAACTCACAAGACCAAACGATATGTCCAATCGCCATGAAATTCGTAGCATATAATAATTCACTATTACGGATCCAATAAAACTGGTTTCGTCGAAATCCGAGACAGTGCCCGAAAAGACTATTTTTACACGTTAATTAAAACGAGTAATTCCCAAAATCAGTTTAATCACTTTTAAAATCTAAATTAAAAGTTTACTATCTTCCTTCTTATTTAAATATATTTTAAATCAACTTTAGAAATCGTTTTTGTTCACATTAAATTCAAGATTTAATTATGTAAACAATTTCAAATATTAAATTAAACAATTCAATTATCAAATAAATTTCTATATTTGAAATATAAGTTATTTAACTTATAAAATTAACTTTTCAATATTTAAAAATAATTTAAATATTCCAAATTCGAATGACTGAAATTCTGGGTCGTTAAAGATCTGAACTCTTACCTTGTCTTCTGTGACCTGGTGACTTTGAAGGATGGATTCAACAATAAATATTCATCTTTAGCAATGAAAAATGGATCTTACTTTTTGATCTTGAACACTCTATTTTGTTTTACCCACAAAGTATTGCCTAGCATGAATTTCATTTGATTTTTTTATTTGAAACATTGTAATTCGATTGTGCTTGTATGATACCATTTGAAATAGAAATAAAGTGGACATATGCAATTGATTTGAGACCGAATCACTATAAAATCTAGTGTGTTAAAGTTTTAATTCTCGTTTGTGGATTTTTTTTCTCTTGTTTTTGTTTAATCTAGGGTATTGTGTCATTTTTGGTCCAACATAAATATTTTAATAAAATTATTTTTAGCTACGTTTATTCATATATATATATCTATGTGTGTGTATGTATATGTATATATATGTGTGTGTGTGTGTTAATTATTTTGAAATATTACTGAGTCAAACTATGAAATTCGAATTTTGAATTTAATTTTCGGATGTGGATTTGAAATTGATTTTGTATACTAAGTCAAATTAAATATTTTAATTTGAAATTTGAAATTAAAGTTTGGTCAAATTTGTGTTATGTTAAAAAAAGTATAAATATTTTATTTAATAATTCTAAATTATATATATGTACATATTTTATTTTGTTAATTAATATTTTAATCTAACACTGCCCTTTTCTTTTTTCAAGACGGGTCGGGTAGAGATAATAATATTGTATATGGGTTGTAATCCATATTTTTCTTTGTGTAATTTGGGCATGTTTATGGGCTTTAAGTTTAATCAGTAAAACCTAACCAAATTTCAAAAAAAGGTATGTGTGAAGTATATATATGGTAAATTTAATCCTAATGTCTACTATATATAAATCTAACCATGTACACACTTTGTTATGTTGCACGTGCATATTATACACATATGATCACATAATAATGTACTCGTTAAATATATAAAATTATTAATTTATTAAAATTTATTAATTATATAAACCAAATTTAAATAAAATATGATTTTACTTTAAGACTAAATCTAATATAATATTTAGAGTTCATAGGCCTAATATGATCATAAATAGGAATTTTTTTCAAAATTTACCTATTTCACCCAATTCTGACTGGCACTATTCCAACACCCTACAACTTTAGTACCCAATATACAGGTATAGTGTGATGCATTAGTACCCGATCGATAAAGAGTTATAGCCAAGTGTAAAGTAAGTAAACACGTTGTATATCTCACAGCCCATAAGATAACATATAAGAATCACACAGATATAAAATGGGCGAGACAATAAATATAATAGATGAATCAGAATCAAATCAGGGTGTAGAATATCCATCACTATTATACAAGCAAAATGCAATAGAATTTGTGCACTAAATAATAAAATCTAAATAAATTATCTCTAGATAAATATAGAATAGCCCCAATAAAAGCTCTATAGTGTTGCATTACGGAGTAATGGTAAGCTGTGAAGTATAAGTACAGATAAATACTAGCCTACTGCTCACCCCTTGAATAGCTCCATACTCTAATCTCAGACTTGTTATCTAGTATACTTATTTAAGAGTACCAGAGATAGTACGAAGCAAAGCACAAAACCTCGAATTAGATAATAGTTCGGTGTGAGCGATCAATAATCTCAAGATAATATAAAAGTCGATATAGTATATAGGCAAGTATGAGAAGTCATACTTTCCCTATCCCTGCATCTAACAAGTTAGCACATTTCATGGTATATGCCATACTATCATCATATGAGTGTTCAAGACTATGTACAATATGGGCGTTGAGGTATCTAACACAATAGTACCTACATCACATGACATTCATCCTTGTTACACATCAATCAAAGGAAACACAACAATCATATCACACATAGAAAAGAAATCATATCAAGAATCATTATCTCACATCACCATTAAGATATCCTTGAATATATGATAAAACGTACGACTGTAATGAAGGTCGGCGACACACTACGTCAAAATCGGATTCGATGCTCGATCGCATACACTACATAGGTACTGCCCTCACCAAGGCAGGCATGACTATCACTAAGGTCCTAGGTACATAGGCGAAAGTCCTCACATATCTTTCCCCCATGAAACACACATCATATTTAGAGTTCTCAATGATCCCTACAACACATTATTCGGTAGTAGAACACACTACGATCTACTCCATAACTTCCCATCGTCGAATATGCCTCCTGATACCATCACTAAATCCTATGATTGCTTCCTTCTTGAAGTACTTTACTCTAATGACTCACTTTATCAATTCTTCGAAGCTTGGAACACCTTACTTGGATTCTAGGGTTTCCTTGCACTTAGCTTGAAGCAAACCACCAAATCTCCTCAATCAAGCACAAAGTAAACTAAGGAAATTCCTACTACCATCGAAAACACCACGTCGATCAATTGATACCATAGTCTCTCCATGTTGCCACGACTCTACCAGAATGATCACACCCCTATTAGGCCATGACAGTGGTAAGTCAGTGGTGGTTTATTTTTGTTAGCATGCCCCAAGTTATATTCCATCTGGCTCAAAGTTCCCAAGCACAAGCCCTAAAGAATATCTCCATAATTTCACAAAACACATGCTGAAGTTTCTCCATCAAAATCGCAAAATCCAAATGATCGGTGCCAAACCTTGTCCTTTGGCACCGAACCATTTTTTAACTTAGGCCTTAGTCAATTATAGGCAAGTCCACTACCCTCACCTCATGTCTTATTGCTTTGCTAAGTCCCGAATTTCTCTACTCCATTGCCCAAAGCCCTCCATTCAAAACCTCGAAGCAAAACCGTTCGGTGGTGCCTCTTCAAACCGTCTATTTTTTCCCATATCTTTAACACCTTAACTCCAATCAACTTATGGTTGATTCTATAGCATCACCACAGCAAGTAAACCCCCAAGATCGATCGCATCACATTTGGACCAATTCAAATCGTTTGCCGCCGAATGATTTTCCTCCTTTACTTGTCCATTTTTCTAGATTTTCTGAGTTGGTTTTCCCTTTACTCCAATGCTTTAACTTCCTATGTAATTTTTTTTATCTCGAGTTAGCTCCAAATACTATAGAGTCAATCGATACTCTAAAATGGTTACCGGTACACCATATCCTAACCAAAGTAAACAAACATATAAATGCTACCAAAAAACATCATATCATCATCTCACAATCAATACAATCACTGTATCAACCATAACAAGTCAAAAGATGAGATAGCCTATCCATCCGAATATACATGCAATATTTTGATCTAATCTAATTTTAATCATTAATTTCATTTTGAAAACATAGGTAAGTTTAGACTGGATCAAAATCATGTTCTTAATTTTAAAACCATTCCAAAGACATGGTTTAATACTATATTAGCATTCGTTGTATAGCAAAGAATAAATCACTCACCAAAGCATCCAAATGCACAAAAATCAAGGTAAACCCGAGATGAACAGTAACCATCAGAAATTCCTAGGCACCCAAACAAAAATTAGTGAATTCTTTGCTAATCCCCTTGTTACTCTCTTCTCAATTAGTTGATTTAGGTAAATAAAGTAAGAATTAGAGTTAATTTTTGGCTAAGGAGATGATTAACGGATGTTAGAATAATTTTTGGGAAGTGAGGAAATGACCAAGGGCTGTCCCATTAGGTTAGTTAGGCATAAATTTCAAAATTCATCAGTAAGCCTATTTTAGGCTTAGTCTAAACATCTCTCTCATCTGTCCAAAAACTACCTAACTTCAAATGGCTACACCTTCTAAACCATAAGACAAAAAATCTATATGACCACTTTATGAAAGGAGGAACTATTGTAATTATCATTTGGAAGTGGTTTCAAACCCTAGTTCGGCTCCTATCAATAGTTATAGGTCTTAAAAAATTTCAAGATCAAATTTGTCTAATGAAACTTTTAAGGATAAAAAATTTCAGTACTCAACATTCCCCAAAGATATAGTGTAATCTGATCCAATTTCAATTTTAAAATAATATTTTGTGATCCTCTAATACGTAAAATATAGGTCTTTACATTATCCCCTTTAAGAATTTCTCCCCCGAAATCCCATCAAACAAGGTAAAGTCAAACAGTATAGTTACTCTACATGCCCAACAACCATATGCAAGCATTACAAGAATCCACATGCATATAATAACAAGTAAATACAACTTATGCCTACTGTAACACGCCCTATTTTTTTAATAAAACTAATTAATTAATTTAAAAAGGGCATTTTGGTAAATTTGCATAAGGTCAAAAACTGAAGTTTTACAAATGAAGGAATTTGGAAATTTTGAATTTTCCATTCGGTCAATTAAAATTTTCTAGCCCAAATTCATATATAATATGGCGAAAATGAACATCGCATGAAGAAGATACGAACCGTTTACCGTAGCATGCATATTGGGCTTAGCACCTATTTTGAAATTAAGTTTAAGACTTAATTACCATAATACATCAAAACTTATTTACTAAGTAATTAATTGAATTTGTGTAAATTACTCTAAAAAGGGTACAATGGTTTTATGTGCATTAAAAGAAGAGAAGGAAGGATATTTACATGCACAAATTTCAAATCACTTCAAATGGGAAGATAATGATGAAATCATCATTTTAGTTACGAAAGAATTGTAATGTATATTAGAAAGAGAATGCAACAGTATATGTAACAACCCGCTCTGAAACAGACCTAAATCTCGACCTAGAAAAGGCCCATCGGAACTTAGAGCCATTCCAAGGCTAGTTGTTGGTTGGTGGAAATTAAAATATTACATAGTACACAGAGCTATCTATCTAACTTTCAGAATCTCACAGTGGAATAAATAAAATACAATAATAAAACATGTACCCATAAATAAAAATCATTTAAAACACAGAAAAATTATCACAAAGTCTCAAAATATCCCAACAAAATCATCTCAGTACATAAGTCTCAAACTGTCAATATAAACAACAACATAATTTAAAAATCTGGGTGCATGAAATATGACATAAGAAAATGATAACAGATAAACAAATACCACAATCAGCCTCCTCACCTTCGCTTCTTCAGCAATCTCTGTCTCCTATAACCTGTTTTGCTGAAATGAGGAAGGAGTTAGAAAAACAAAGTCTAGTGAAAGAAATTTCAAGTTTTACCATAATAGTAATCTGGGCAGTATTATCCGAAAAAGTAATGTGTCTTGCATATTAAAACCATAACATAAGTATTACGACAACTGTAAGCTCGAAGACCCTTTCAGTCCAACTATTCAACTCTAATGCAACTAGTGTTTACAATATAAGAGGAAGCACTCGAACCACTTAATACCCTTTTCAATGGGAACTAGTTAGACTCCGACTATTTAAGACCTATAAAATAGGCAGGTCCCCGTCATTTAAGACCTAACCTAAAGGGGGTCCTTATATGATCCTCGCTAAGTAACATCGTAAGAAATCCCATTATGTTACTTAATACTTCTCCTAAAAGAAAGGCAGACCCTGCCATATTCACTTAATACCTCTAACCCGAAGCAGACCCCTTCTAAAGATTTCTCCTATCGTATCAATAGCACAACTTATGACCCATAACTCAACCAAGACATCTCAAATTAATCCGACTATTCGTAGGTATCGGTAGCCAGATTAGTTGGGCAAATTTACCCTACAGAATTGGAACTAACCTCTCGTCCACTAAACTAGTTTTAAGGAGGATCACAAAATCAAAGATAAGAAATTAAGGCTGGCCATTAAACTAGTTTTAAGGAGGATCACAAAATCAAAGGGGATTCAAGAGAAAGCTAAGAGAAACTAAAGCAATCACAAATCTCAACTCCAATAATTAATTTAAAGGTGAATAATACATGATCCATCTCTTTTGATTACTTTTGAATTCGGCTATAGTTAGTATCCAAATTCTTTTGATGATTTTTGCTAAGTTATGGTTATTTAATCATTGTTTGGATAGAATAATGATTTTGGGAATTTTTATGAAATTATTTGAAAGGGTTTTAAGGGTAGAAACTAAGTTTTAAATCTCTAAATGATTCGAGTTTTTGATATGTTGTGTAAATTGATATTTTGGAGATGGATTTTTATTCCATAATCTTTCAAGTTAAAATAAATATTTTATGAATTTCCTAAGGTGGAAATTGGGTTAACAACCATGTTTTATGTTAAAAATAACTAAATATTTTTTTTAGCCCCGAATTTTTTATATCTTAAAGAATATGGTATTTTCGAATTTCTAGATTTTTTATGGATTTTTCCCAAGTGATTTCAAATTATTATGAATTTATTATGCTAGATAAGTATTTAAATAAATAAATAGATAAGGGTATTGATTAATTAGTTTGATCAATGTTTTGGGACTTTGAAACTGAGTGCGGTAGATTTCTAAAAAAGATTTGGGTAAAGAAATTTTATTATCCAATAAGAATTTCACAAAGAATAAGATTTGGTGAAAAATATTTACTTTTACTAGAAATAAATCAGTTTTCATGGTAATTATGATAATGTCATGCCATTACAACGTCGCCATGCCTATAAAAGCGCGGCACCTATGAATATCGATAACGATATGGAAGGAAGCTTAGGATAGCTACTTCGGTAGCTATGGAGTGTTTCCAACCGTGTCGATGCCAATCTCGTCGGCAACCTATCATTAGCGGAATAGCCTTATCGTGATTCATCTAAAGGATTAAAGGTTTAGTGCCATGATCATTGACGCCGCCTCTTATTCTTTACACCGCCCTCAATGACGCCGAATGTCTTCACCATTATTGAAGCGATGCCGCATCCTTTCATTTCTATTGCTTTTGATGCCAAGGATATCGACGTCGCCTTTTTTAACATCAACACTATATATATGTTTTTGGTATAATGGCCGAAGAATGTACGTATGTTTTTATAATGACATCGCTTGTCTTGACGTCGCCATTCATCAATGTCGGCGACATTGTTCTTGCTTACAAAAACACTAAGCTTTGTTTTGAAAAGGGTGGGTAACTTATATGTTATCTATGTTGATGACATCATCTTTGACATGGAATTTTGTACTTAAAGAATTTAAGTTTTGTCTTTGAACTTGGATAGATGTCAATATTATTTTAACGCCGTGTGTGCTATATGTTATCTTATTAAAGGCGGAGAGCCATATGCCTCTTTGTCGACATTGTTATTGATGTCAACATTGATCTATACTAACCTATCTAAATGCGATGAGCTGTAACGACCTATATTTTTACGATTGGATATTTAAATAATTTATTTAAATATTGAATCGTTAATTAATTAACGGGTCCAAAAATATGACTTTTTGCATATGATCGAATCAAGATTTGAGACCACTTTTGTTGAGTTCATATCAACGTTGTGAATTATACTGAGCATAAGGATCGCTATATTTAGGGATTAGACGATCCGATGGTCGAGACGGTCTCGAAAAGCACGATATTATCATCCTAGAGTGTTATCTCAGATGGCGACAAAGTTTATACCATTGGGACCAGAAAAATGAGGGGATGTGCGCAGATAAGTTTCATGGTGATCGGACGCACCTATTGACCGTGCGAGCTCAAAATGAACGACCGTTTTATTTGAGAATTCAAATAAAAGAAATATAATATTATTATCTAAATAACCTAAACCCTTCTCTTTATTGGCCAAGTACTGTTCCATTGAAACTGAAGAAAAACACGATTGCCTCTCCATTATTATTTCAAAAATCCCAAACGAGAGTTATACTCCACTAAACATTCCGAAACCAACTCCGTTAGACTCGTGTCAAAGAGATCTTCATACGCATGTCATTTCGGTAGGGCGCGACCACCATTGTCATGATCAATTATTTAGGGTTGTGAGCTAGAGTTTAGATTTGACTTGGATTTAAGCGGGATTAGGCAGATTCAAGTATGGTGTTGCGCTTCTCGTACGAAGAGGAGCAGGCGATGGTGATTTTGTGTAGGGCAGCTCACTCTGGTGGAATGCGACTTTACGAAGTCGACCATGCCACCTACAGGTCGGAATGCGCATTAGTGGGCCGAGCTCCTCTATTTGTGTCCATGGGTGATGGGCTTGCATAGAGGGACGTTCAGCGGAAGACGGCATCGAAAATCATTGAGGGACGAGTGGGAAATCAAGGGATGCAGTTTTGGCTATAGGTTAGTATTCATTTATATATGTACGTGTGCACAAGCTCTTCCAGGAAGAAGAGAATTAGCACAAGCAATTAACTTAATTAATTTTTAGATTAGGTTATTTCATTTTTATATAATTCAATTCTTATAAAATATATATCTTTTGGATACGAGGTCCGTTTTGGATATCGTTTCTTGCATTGCGCTCGAGATGGAGAGCTCTAGGACTTGGCATTAGTATGGAAAGATTTGGTCGAGGTGAGTGATATTGTCTCTGACCATACTGTGATCGTTAGTATAGTATAAAAATGGTGTTTTGAAATGATTTCTAACCTTAAAATGTGATTTCTATTTATATAAACACATACTTGATTTTTATAAAAATAATTAAAAGTGTTTTAAATTTTTTTAAAAGAAATATCACATTTTCTCTATTAGCGCACTATTTTGATAATATTGATCAATTTAGGCTATTTTTGACATTTATCCCACATTGTTTGCTCGGATATATTGTATTGTGTTATTATAGACGTATGTAGGCTATTATGGACATTTATATGCTTGTTAGATGTATGTATGCTAGTTTGGTTGTTTTGGTTGAAAACGCTGGTTTATTGGCGATCCAGCGTTAGAGAATATTCTGCGCGTTAGGGTTTCCTCCCGTTGATCGGAAACCCAAACGAACAAGATAAGTTGTAGAAGAGTACCAAAATACGCGCCGATGGATTTGAGGATGGAAGACGATGGATTTAGACAGGTTTCGAACTTCAGAATGGACGTTGGGCGTTTTCAGTTGGTTTGTACTAAATCCATTTTTTGGCTAAGTACAGGACTAGGGTGGTTGGTATTAACCACTGTAGAGTGGTCGGTGCCCATCACTATTGACGATGATCGATTTGGTCGATCTTTGATATGGATGGGGAGGAGGCTTTGAGGAGCGCGATATGATGGTTAGTTTGTACTTCTAATTTTGCGTCTTGATGGTATTGCTCTACGACGAAGGATTCTGACGATCGCGATGATGTGACATTACGACATGGTAGTTTCAGGACTTCGGATGGTAGCTCATTAGTGCATAGATTTCGGTTTCGATGTTAATACTTTCTGACTTTGGATGTTAGCTCATTAGTGCATGGAGTTAGGTTCCGAGGTTAGGGGCTTAATGTCAATAGGAGTCGTGATGTTTTTCCACATGGGTGGGTTCGTGGGGGTGAACCGGAGATAGAATATAGAATGGTTCTATCGTGGAAATGGGAGAAGCATTATAGAGCTTGGATACACGTGCTAAGGGATCGTTGATACTTAAAGCATTTTCCGTTGTACTCAGAGTAGGGGTATTTGTGGGGACGCCCATGGGTATGCTGATTTGGTATTTTGGATCGGTTGATTGGATCAGTATACCCAGGACTGGTTGATTGGGTCTAGTGCCGGTTAGGCTAAAGAAATTACAACTAAAAATCGGGATTTACCTATTAATCTCTAGCAGTAAAAAGGTCATACAAGTTATCATATATCCAAGGCACACTGGGTGGTGGTAGTATTGTTTGACGGATGCTATGTTTTTTATGGTTGCTTAACTAGCCACCTATCACTCTAGGGATGTCATAGGAGGTAGGTATTGGGCATAAGGATACCTCGACATGCCGACCGTTTACTTAGTATGAAGTAGGTATTGTGGATGGAGATACCTAGGCACCCTGATAGTTTACTGAGTATGAAGTACTACTTATGACATTTATAGAGTAGCATATTATCGATGTTATGTGCTAACTCTTTGGTTGTAGGAAAAAGTTAGGTATGATTCATATACCCTCTATTTCGTATATTATATCCACTTTTGTAG
Source organism: Allium fistulosum (assembly GCA_030737815.1). Taxonomy (NCBI): domain Eukaryota; kingdom Viridiplantae; phylum Streptophyta; class Magnoliopsida; order Asparagales; family Amaryllidaceae; genus Allium; species Allium fistulosum. The sequence goes on along the minus strand of CM060906.1, from coordinate 1,131,114,389 downwards.
TAATTTGAGATTTTTTATCGCTCACACCTGACTATTGTCTGACTCGAGGTTTTATGCTTTTCTTCTTATTATCTTGGGTGGTCTTAAATGAGTAGACTAAATAGCAGGTGTAAATATCACTTAGAGCTATACAGATGAACTACCATGAGGTAACGCTTTCTTATATTCATATTTCAGACTTATTATCATTTATTCCGCTATGTGACACTGTAGAGCCTTGACAGTGTTAACTTAATATTATTAGAGACAGTTTATCAGTTGAGTTTTAGTCAGTTGTATAAACTCTATTACTGTTTTGTATAACTGTATGAGCCTATGTACTCCGGTTCTATGGTTTATATAGTTATTACTCTCTCACCGTTTTATATATGCGATGACTATTATATTTTATCTGATGCGCTATGAGATATACGATAGGTTATGTAATTGTGTGATGTTTTATTCCTTTCCCCTTTCTTCTATTATCTTCTCTTCTTTTCTATTTCCCTCCTTTATTTCTATTTTCTGTCCTTTGACAACCGTTCTGCATCATAGGTGTAGGGCGGTCGTCACACGAGCCTTATGTTGATGACTTCGATTTTAAAACTTAATTAGGATACCAATGTTTATATTGTCATGTGTAAAAGTATATGATGTTGACATTATTTACTGTGGGTACTAAGGTAGAATAAACTCAACACCAATCATTGGAGATACCAATGTAAGTTTTAATAAATTTGACATAGCTCGTTGGGGATACCAATGCATGTCACTATGTGATGTTATAACTTTAAGGGGAGATAACCTAATTGGAGATACCAATAGACATAGGCTAAACATGTGGGTAACATGAATTAAATTGTTAAGTGTTGGGTTCATAGTCATCCTAGGAAAATTATGAGATGTTAGATGGATAGTCCACATCATGTCGGAGATGGATAGTATCTAGATGGTTAATAAAGGGTTCATAGTCATCCTAGGAAAACTATGGGATGTGTGATGGATAGTCTACATCATTTTAAATAGATGAAACCATTTGTGTTGGGTAGTCCATATGGGAAGGGATAGATAATCTATAAAAATGTTAATATGTGAGATGGATAGTCCACATAACTTTGACAATGCAACTATGGGTGAGGGGTAGTCAACATGGTAGGGGAAGGGTAATCCAAAGAATTATTATGTGTGAGATGGGTAGTCAACATAAGTATAAGATGGATAGTCAAAAAGAATTTAGATAGGTAGTCCAATAAATTGGGATGGATAATCCAGTATATGTTAACTAAATGTAGATAATCTTTAATGTTCTAACCATTGTGAATGCAGGAGCGCGGTATATGGTTAATATGTTTAGGTAAAGATATTTGTGAAGGGAAAACCCTTTCTGATGTGCACGTAAATGTGCATATATTTACATCCATATTTTATCTCTTTTTATTTAAATAAACATCATATTTGGGTATTTTTACATGTTAAAACCAAAATTCAATTATTTTCAAACCATCATATTTTCATCTTCATTCAAGGGGAAAATGGTCATTTGTGTGCATGTGTTAATTTAAGAATTTTTACTTGGACAATTTTTATGATTTTTATAGGATATTTTGGTGCATATGGAAGTTGGATTCATGATGATATATGCATGCACAAGGATATATACAAGGGAATGAAGAGGAAATAATTCAAGTTCAAGATCATGGAGGACCTTACCCACTTACCTAAATGTACAATTAGGAGCTAATGGAAAACTAAGTGGAGGTTAAAGCTTCATGCACATCAAATGATGGATTAATTAGTGGCTAATGGTCACTTGGTGGCCATACTTCCTAAATGGAATTTTGGGAAGCACCCTAAAAATAGAATTAGGGTTTTATGCATGTATAAATAACCCTCTTATGTACATAAACATATCTTCTACCATTTCATACATTTGCTTAGGAAATTAGCAAGTTGTAAACAAAAATTAAAGTGAAATAAAAATGGCTTCCAAGCCTCTTTCTTCTCTCTTTTCTACATGCTTTTCTTTGCTTCTTTGTTAATGTTTATTTCTATGCTCTCTTTCTCTTAATGTTCATAGCTTAGATTTACATTTATGCACTAGTCTAATTAATTTTTTTCTAGTAGTTAATCTTCTTTTTCTTTGTTTATTCTCTACTTTCTTTCATTTTCAATGTTGAAACTTACATGTGTTGATTTGAAAACACAAATGAGTAGCTAAACCCCTTCAATTTAGGGGTAATGAAGTTCTCAAATATTATGTAATTTCAACATTTTTTATGATTTATGATCTCTTTGTTTGTGCTTCATGAAAGTTAATTTTGATGTAAGTTTATACAAGTGGGTTTGATAGCTTATATTGCTTATGCAAATGAGCTATTCTTATTCAACATAAATACAATTTACATCATCATTTGCTAATTAATTTTTGATTGTGAAATGAAAGTAAAAATGAAATTTGATGATCTATATTACTAGTTACAATAGTAAATAGATCATACTTAAAATAACTTTTGCTTTGGTTTCATTTTCATGAGAATTATAAGTGGTTTATTTGTTGTATTATAGTTTGATGGTTTGAGTTATGTTAATTAATAACATAAACAAATCATACTTATGATAAATACAACAATATTTCACTTAATATCAAAGTTAGAGATCATAAGTTATTTGTTTGTTGATTTACAAAAATATGAGAGTGGATTTGCCTCTAAATTGTTCTTTAGTCTAATAGTATTTAAATCACATTTTAATTCTAGTTTTAGCTTCATTTTATTTCTAGTTAACAATTTCTTCACCATTTGGTCTAATTTGATTGAATTGAATTCCCTACGGATCAACCCGTACTCGCCACGTACTAACTATTGTACGCTGTGCGCTTGTGGTTATTTTAATTTGAAATTTTTTGGCAAATTTCTAATCCGATAGAAATTTTGTCGTTAAACAAGTTTTTGGCGCCTTTGCCGGGGTATTTATTTTGATTTTAATTTCAATTCTTCAAATTATTTTGTTTGATTTTATTGTGTGTGTTTGTATTTAAAAAAAATTGTGTGATTTGTTCAATCATTTTGATTTGTTTGTGTGTTTGTTGTTGTTTTACAAGTTGTTTTGTTCATTTGCAGTTCATATTTAAAAAAAAGATACACAACTTTAATTTGAAAAAGAAAAATATTTCCATTCCTTTTTAATTACATTTACAGTTTTTAAGCGACAATTTACAAATTACATTTACAATTTCAAAAACTGCCCGACCACTGTTCACTGTTTTCATATTCACTATATATTCTATACTGTGCACTGTGCACAGTTCCACTGTTTCATTCAACAGGTTTGCCTACAGTCAGCAACATACAACTCACTGTCACGACATCCACTGCAACATCCTCATTCTCCACAAACCAACTGGCCATACCACCATCACCTTACTGATTTGCAACCACAACTCCACCACGACCACTTGACAACTGAATCACAACATTTCACCAAATCATCCACAAACCTGTCTTACTGCCTGCTCCACTCACACAGCCTATATCACTGCATACAATTCACCATATCCACACCCAAACCAATACACTGTCCACCTTCAAAAAAACCATACAAACTACTCATATCACTCCAAACCACTATTCTCCAAACTACTGAAACAACACACCACCCTCCATTTCCTCAAAACTGTGCATCCAAACCATAATTCTTCCCACCATCTGCCACAATCCTTCAAACAGCAAGTCTGATCAACTTCGACTTCAGCACAAGACCATAACCACCCCATCCATACAACTCACAGTTTCATATACCTATACCAATCAACCACCAGCCACCATATACCGACTACTACAAAACCCCGCCTTCAACATCATCAGTTCACACAGTACATATCAACTGTCCCTGACCACATTCTACAACACAGTTCTACATCATCTCCAACATTTCTTCACAACTCACAACTACTGCCACAACTCTTCATCATCCTCTAACTGCTCTAAAACTGCTCCACAAAGTTCAACTTCACAAACCATCCACTGTGCTATTCCTGATTAACATCACTTCCTTTCCTCCCTGACTTCCATTCACCACCTTATCGAACCACATCTCTATCGCAACCAGTCATCGCGCAATACTTCATCAACACTTCCCTGTTCGAACTGCATAGAATCTCTACTAATAACCTTCCCACCATTACACTCCACTACCAGCAACCATACTTCACCGCCTCGACCCGACTTCCATTAGCTTCCTCGACCTCACGAACTACATAACTCCATCACGAAACAATCGCCTCATCCCAAACTCGATTCACGAACATCACCATCCCAATTCCCCAAACGATCAAACGCCTACAAGCAATCGTCCCCTAAATCCCCAGTTGAACGTGGACCCAAACAATTGACTGACCTCCGAACTTCCCAAATCACCGCCACCTCCCTAAGCACTTGCAGCTTCCACGAATGCCTCATCCAACTCGAACACCTCTGCCTGAACCCCATTTCAACTTCGAACCGAAACCACTCACAATCGACTCTCATACAAATCGCGATTCCCTCTAACCCATCAGAAAACAGTATGGCGACTACAAAATTCTAGCATCAAACAATTTCTACCGCCTACCTCGATTGCGAACTCCTATTTGAAATTGGCGTGTGTAAAATTTTGTTGAGGATAGGAAAAGAAAATTTTCTTTTTTTAGGCAGTGCTTCTGATTTCGAATTATTTTGGGGTTAGTCGCATTTATTAATTTTGGTTTCGACATTGGGCCGAGAGTATGTCTTTGTGAGCTTAGTGAGTATTTGTTGTTTTGTTTTATTTTAAAATCCTTTTGCTTTCTTGTTTTGTTTTACTTGAGCTATTTTTGTTTGCGAGCTTAGTGAAATTGTTAAAACATCTTCTTGTTCTATTGTATTTTCCATTCTCTTCTTCTTTTTAAAAATAATAATAATAATAATAATAATAATATATTGTTTTGTTTTAAATTGTTTTAACCTCCATCCTCATATACTAAAACATATATATATATATACACACACACACATTTGTATATACATCTTGTTTTCAGGTTGCCAAAGCAAAGAACCAAGAGGAATTGCTTTGCCGTTGCTTGCTAAGAAAAAAACATTTGCTAATAATTCTGCACGCTCTGGTATCGTGCCATTTTCCCTTGTTTCTAATTTTATTTGCATTGTGGTTGCTTGCATTTGCATTTATGTATAAAAAAAATTTCAAAACCCAAAAACAAAAACAACTTCATTTTAGTTGCATTGTAAATTCATGTTTAATTTTTGTTTTGCATCCATCTCATCGTATTTTCTTTTCTAAGGGCAATGCCCCAATTCACATAAGGTGAGGGATTTCATCACCCTTTCCTTAGCCCACAAACGCATTTCATAGTAGAATTTTACTAATAATAAAGGTTAGACATTCGACTTAAGGGTGTCACGAGCTCATCTAGGGCTTAATTGTATCTTCACAATTGTTTTCTTTGAACAATTTTATTTCTTGGTGTCTAGACTACGGCAGAGTAATAACCAGTTATAAAAATTATGGTGATACGTAAATATTATACTAGTTGTTCCTCTGAAGGTACTTAAACCTTCGGCTGCATTGCTACGGTGATTCGTGGTGCACCGATAACCCGTGCACGTTACCTGGTCGAGAAATATTTTTGTTGATTTAAGACAAAGTGTGATTATACAGTTTTGGGTTAGGAGCTACTAAGGACGGAAAATTGTAATTAAGTCTTTTGCATTCATTTAGTTGCATTAGTTCATGCATATTAAAAAAAAAATCCAAAATCCAAAAAAATTGTAAATTTTACTTAACTTAGTTTTTAATCCAAAAAAAATCCTTTCTTTCATTTCCTTTGAAAATTTTCAATCAAAAACAAAAATAAAATATATATATATATATAAAATCTTTTCAAAAAGAAAAATCGTTTAAAAATACAAAAAAAAATTTGAAAATTCAAAAATCAAATTTCCATTTTCTAAAAACAAAAATCCTTTTGGTAAATATTTGAAAATTCAAAAACAAAAAAAACCATATAAAAATTTTAAAAGCCAAAATAAAAATAAAATCAAACTTCTCTTTTGAAAATAAATTTCACTTGGTAAATATTTTTCTTCCTTAAAAAACAAAAACAATTTTTCACTTTATTTTTCAAATCTCTTTCATTCTCTAAACTCGAGTCTAACTTCTTTCTCATCTCGACTTTCACTTGTGCATGAGTACTTGGACTCGTGACACAACAACAAATCGTTGGACTCGCGACTCAACAACTAACCGTTTAACTCGAACAAATGATCCTCCCGAAATGGCGAACGAGGACGCCCCTCGAACTCTTATGGATAGAATCTTTCCCGATAGAGTTTCTATTCCATCTTGCATAACGTTACCACCCATACGGGTAACCATTTCGAAATCCACTCGAACCATATTGCCACGCTTCCGAAATTTGGTAATTTCGAGCACGATGACCCCTACATCTTTTTGACTAAATTCGAACAAGTTTGTGCAACCATTAAACTCCAAAAATTTTCCGATGATGGAATCAAACTTCAATTAATCCCATTCACTCTTACGGATTACATTGAAAAATGTTTGTACAGCCTACCATCGAACTCAATTAAAACGTGGTAAGAATTCGTAAAAGCTTTCTTAAAAAAGTTCTACCCCTTGGAAAAAACAAGTAGAATCCGAAACGAAATTGTAAATTTTCATCAATTCAAGGGAGAACCATTCGGAAAATATTTTGAAAGATTCAAAGAGCTTTTGATAAAATGCCCACACCATAATTTTGAAAAATGGACGATTTGCCAAATCTTATACGATGGACTCGAAAACAGCTCACGAACCATTCTCGAATCAATGTGCCAAGGCAATTTTCTTGCCCAACATCACGACAATGCTTTGCAATTTCTTGAAAACCTCGCCGAAAAGTCTTCCCAATGGGAACGTTCGAACGAAAAATCAAATTACTCACGATCGAGTGCACAATCGACAGGATCTTCTTTTGCTTTGGAAGCTAAGATCGACGCCATGATTAAAAAATTCGATAACGTTTTATCATCGAATCAAATGAACCAAGCTTCCCAACCGATGTGTTATAAATGCAACGATCCTAATCATATAGCCGATAAGTGTTCCAATTTTGTCGAACAAATCAATGCTTTCAATAAAGCCAAAAATGACCTATTTTCTCCAACGTACAACCCTGGTTGGAGAAATTGTCTGAATTTTGTGTGGAACCAAAACAGTCCCAACACGAATACGATTCATCCCAATTTTCAAGCATTCCCAAATAATGCTTTGAATCCTCCCTTTCAGCCCAACAATTTTCAACCAAACTTTGCGGGTCCGTCTCATAATCAACCGCAACAATCAAATTTTCAACCAAATTCTGCTCATCCTCCCCAAGACGATAAACGTTTAAGTTCACTGGAGAAAACTCTGAAACGTTGGCTAAGGCAACTACTCAAAGCCTGCAATCAAACAGCAATTTTCAAAATTTATTGACTTCATATATGCAAAACACAAACCAATCAATTACAAAACTCGAAATGAAAATGAGTCAATTAGCCACGTCTGTGAGAGAACGTGAACGAGGAACATTCCCAAGCCAACCCATTTCAAATCCCGGAAATCAAAACGCAAATTCAAATCTAGCCCATGTTGTTCAAGATAGCAACGTCACCCAATTGAATACTATCACAACTCTCCGTTCTGGTAAATAGATCGATAATCAAGTCGTTAATCCAAATGATTTACCGGAAACTTCTCTCGACACTTCTAAAACAACGAACGACTCAGAACAAAACATGGAGCCAAACGTTGAATCAAATGCCAATCAAAATTCTTCTTCTTCTACTCGAGTAGACCCGCCTACCGAGTATCGTGTCCCATTTCCACATCGTCTTCGACCAAAGAAACACACGGACCAAATGGAAAAGATGTTGGAAATTTTTAAACAAGTCAAAGTAAACATTCCGCTTCTTGACATTGTTCAACAAGTCCTCACTTACGCGAAATTTCTTAAGGACTTGTGCACCCAAAAGCGACACACTCAAGTGCCCAAAAAAGTCTTCCTAGCCGCCAGTTTGAGCGAAGTCTTGTCCCAATCCATGCCCGTCAAATACAAAGATCCTGGTTGCCCTACGATTTCGTGTACAATTGGTGACAAGACGATTAACAAATGCTTGATAGACTTAGGTGCGAGTGTCAACTTGATTCCATATTCCGTGTACGAACAATTAGGCTTAGGTGAGCTCAAACCCACAAAAGTTATGCTTTAATTCGCCGATCTTTCCATTAAGAAACCCATGGGAGAAATCGAGGACGTGCTCATTCGAGTAGGGCAATTCATATTCCCCGTTGATTTTATCGTTCTCGAAACATAACCCGTGACAAATCCCGCGAGTCAAATTCCATTGATTTTAGGCCGACCATTCTTAGCCACCTCAAATGCCTTAATTAATTGTCGTAACGGTTCGATGAAAATCTCTTTTGGAAACATGACTTTGGATCTTAACATTTTCAATCTTGAAAGCCAATCGAATGAACCTCGTGACCAAACGTTGGAAGTTAGTGCCATTCACGAAAACTTTGAAAACGAAACACTTGATCTTAACGATGAATGTGAGGCCGAGTACGAAAAATTGTTTCACGAAATTCCCAACGAAATTGAATACACTCTTCCTTTTGAATCACTTCCAGTTGAGTCCGAATCTCAACCCAAACCTTTGATCGAAAAACTCCCGAAGTTGGACTCAAACCACTTCCCGATCACCTTAAGTACGCATACTTAGGTGATAACGAAACATTGCCCATCATAATTTCTACGACTCTCTCTCTCTTGATCAAGCAACCTCCTTACTTTCTATTCTTTCGAAAAACAAGGAAGTGATGGGATGGTCAATTTCCGATATAAAGGGAATTAGTCCCGCTCTTGTTCAACATCGCATCCATTTAATCGACGATGCCAAACCTGTTCGTGACGCACAACAAAGGCTTAATCCAAAAATGAAAGATGCGGTGCGTGATGAAATTCTTAAACTTCTCGACAATGGAATCATTTACCCAATCTCTTATAGCTCATGGGTTAGCCCAATTCACGTTGTACCGAAAAAGTCTAGGCTAATCGTTGTCAAGCATGATTCAAACGAACTTATTCCAACTCGTACTCAGACGGCTTGGCGTGTTTGCATTGACTATCGAAAAATAAATGCTGCAACACGAAAAGATCACTTCCCTCTTCCTTTCATTGACCAAATGCTCGAATGTTTAGCCGGCCATGAATTCTACTGCTTCGTCGATGGTTATTCCGACTATAACCAAATTCCTATCGCTCTCGAAGATCAAGAGAAAATGACTTTCACGTGTCCATTCGGTACCTTTTCTTATCGACGTATACCATTTGGACTTTGTAACGCTCCTGCGACTTTCCAACGATGCATGGTTGGCATCTTTTCCGACATGATTAAACGCTTTCTAAAAGTTTTTATGGATGATTCCTCAATCTTTGGCGATTCTTTTTCCCAATGTTTACATCATCTCGAATTGGTTCTAAATCGATGTAAAGAAAAACATTTGACTTTAAGCAAAATCGCTCGTCCTTTGACGGCTCTTCTTGGAAAAGACGTTCCTTTCGATTTTAACTCTGATTGTATCTCTTCTTTTGAATGTCTTAAGAACGAACTCATTTCGGCTCTAATCATTTGCGCACCCAATTGGGATCTTCCATTCAAAATCATGTATGATGCTTCAAACTTTGCTGTTGGTGTTGTCTTAGGACAACGCATCAACAAGATCCTTCACATCATTTACTATGCGAGTATGACTTTGAACGACGCTCAACTCAACTACACAACAACCAAAAAAGAGTTTCTAGCTGTCGTTTTTGCTCTCGAAAAATTCCGACAATACTAGATAGGTTCACACATTACCGTGTACACGGACCACTCTGCGCTTCGATATCTCTTCACTAAAAAGGATGCTAAATCCCGTTTGATACGTTGGATCCTTTTACTTCAAGAGTTTGACCATACAATCAAAGACAAAAAAGGATCCGATAATGTCATAGCCGATCACTTGTCTCGTCTTCCGAACGCACCATCTTCTTTCCCAATCAATGAAAACTTCCCCGATGAACAACTTCTTTCAATTTCTATCGACCCATGGTACGCTGATATAGTGAACTACTTAGCCACTAAAGAAATTCCCTCATCTTGGTCCAAACAAGACAAATGCAAATTCATGTCCCAAGTGAAATATTTCTATTGGGATGATCCATACTTGTTCAAATATTGTCCCGACCAAATCATCCGACGTTGCATTCCGGATAATGAGATCAGGCGTGTTCTTTCGTTTTGCCAAGATCAAGTGTGCGGTGGACATTTCGGTCCTTGAAATACTGCAGAAAAAGTGCTTCAGTGTGGATTCTATTGGCCTTCTCTTTTCAAAGACTCATTCAAATTTTGCAAAACTTGTGATCGATGTCAAATGCTTGGACGAATTTCTCGACGAGACATGATGCCTCTAAACTCCATTCTTACGATCGAAATCTTTGATGTTTGGGGTATCGACTTTATGGGACATTTTCCCAATTCTTTTGGAAACTTGTATATCCTTCTCGCTGTCGATTACGTTTCAAAATGGGTCGAAGCCGTTCCTTGCAAAACCAACGACCATAGAATTGTGGTGAAATTTCCCAAAGAAAACATCTTTTCGAGGTTCGGCACACCTCGCACAATAATCAGTGATAACAGAACCCATTTTTGCAACCGTTCTTTTGAAACCTTAATGAAAAAATACTCGATAACCCACAAGTTATCTACTCCGTATCATCCTTAGACTTGTGGCCAAGTTGAAGTTTCAAATCGGCAAATAAAACAAATCTTGGAGAAAACTGTCAATAAAAATCGAAAAGATTGGTCTCAGAAATTGACCGACGCGCTTTGGGCTTACCGTACTGCTTTTAAAACTAACCTTGGGATGTCCCTATTTCGTTTATTTTACGGTAAAGCTTGCCATTTACCTATTGAAATCGAACATAAAGCGTTGTGGGCAATAAAGAACTTAAACTTTGATTTTGAGAAAGCTGGCGAAAACCGAAAACTACAACTCAACGAACTAGAAGAACTTAGGGACGACGCGTATGAAAACGAGAAAATTTACAAAGAAAGAACCAAAGTTTTTCATGACAAGTCAATCCTAAGAAAACGTTTTTGCCTAACCAGAAAGTTCTTTTATATGACTCAAGCCTTCATTTATTCCCTGGGAAACTTAAACCAAGATGGACCGGACCATTTGTGGTACGAACTGTTTTTCCACATGGTGCCGTAGAAATAGAAAACCCCAGGGATGGATCGATTTTCAAAGTCAACGGTCATCGTTTGAAACCTTTCTTGGAATTGCCAAATAACCAAGAGGAGGAGCTCATGATCCTTCTTGAGCCAAGCTACGTCTAGAAAGAATGTTAACCCTCTTTTGTAAATATGTACATAGTTTTCCCCGTTACACTCATTATATCATGCATTGACTCTTGGGACACAGTCAAAAGTAAGTGTGAGGGGGAGTCTCATTTCCATTTTCATTTTTTAAGTTTTTCATGGCATTTTTTAATTTACATTTTCTTTTCACTTAAAAAAAATCTCAAAATTTCTAAATCTCAAAAACATTTTCTTTTTAGCATTTTGATTTATTTTTGAAGAAACACTATAGGATAAGTATAAGTTTTGGTTAATAAATTGAAATTTTTGAAAATTTATTTGTCTTAACAAAAATAAAAATGAAGTTTGATTACAAATAACAATGGTTTAACTAGTATATAGGAAGGTTCATATGTGTTAATCATGAAGTATGTTCTAATTGAAAATCTTTGTTTTAAAAAGTGGTAAATTTAAAGTAAAGGATACAACAATTTTATCTTCCAAGTTAAATGGTGCTAAGATGATTTTTCAAAACTCTCTCTTTCTAAATATATATATATATATATATATATAAATAATAAAAATAAAACTTTTGTATATATGTATATATTTTTAACACCTAGAGTCATGTGTTCACACTCATGTGTTCACTCGCCATGCTCTGTACCATTCTCACGTATGCCCAAAAAAAGTGCATGATCGGTATATCTGGCCTCAGTTTATCTGAGTTAGGTGTATGTATATAAAAATTCTTTTTAATAACGCCTACAGTCGATAAGTTTTCACACACGCTCTGTATTCCCCTCACATCAGTCTGCAAGGCAGTGCACGAGTAATATATTCGGCCTCAGTTTACCTGAGTTAGGCATATGTAAATATTGTTAATATCAATTTCGAGTAAGAAAGAATGAGCAATTGAAATCCAAGCACCATTTTAACTTGTTTGATTTAACTTGTTATTGAAAAGAAATGATAATACCACTTTGGAAAAATTTTATAATCAACTAAGGATCCATTTCATAATTACATTATGTTATCAACTGAAACAACAAGTTAAACAATTATCTATTTGCTATGATAACTTGATTTCTGTTGGAAATTTTGACGAGTAAATGACTTAAATTTTCAAGACAATGACCAAAACCTATATTTAACTTATGAGTGTCAAATTGAAAGTGAATCCTTCATTTGTAAATATTTTCAAAAACTTGCATTCATCCCATTGTAAATAAATCTTGCCCTTTGTAAATATTTTCACTTTGCATTTGGATTTTGTGGATAGTATCCGTTGAAAACTCTCACGAGACAACACTCATCCTACTGGGGACACCCAGAGGTTTAACGGCTTGTTGAATATGCTCAATGCAATCATGATCCCTATGAAAACGGATTTATCTTAGTTTTCCTTTATTCGAGGACGAATAAAAATATAAGTGTGGGGGTATTTGATGTGCACGTAAATGTGCATATATTTACATCCATATTTTATCTCTTTTTATTTAAATAAACATCGTATTTGGGCATTTTTACATGTTAAAACCAAAATTCAATTATTTTCAAACCATCATATTTTCATCTTTATTCTGGGGCAAAATGGTCATTTGTGTGCATGTGTTAATTTAATAATTTTTACTTAGACAATTTTTATGATTTTTATAGGATATTTTGGTGCATATGGAAGTGGGATTCATGATGATATATGCATGCACAAGGAAATACAAAGGAATGAAGAGGAAATAATTCAAGTTCAAGATCATGGAGGACCCCACCCACTTACCTAAATGTACAATTAGGAGCTAATGGACAACTAAGTGGAGGTTAAAGCTTCATGCACATCAAATGATGGATTAATTAGTAGCTAATGGTTACTTGGTGGCCACACTTCCTAAAGGGCATTTTGGGAAGCACCCTAAAAATAGAATTATGGTTTTATGCATGTATAAATAACCCTCTTATGTACATGAACATATCTTCTACTCTTTCATACATTTGCTTAGGAAATTAGCAAGTTGTAAACAAAAATCAAAGTGAAATAAAAATGGCTTCCAAGCCTCTTTCTTCTCTCTTTTCTACATGCTTTTATTTACTTCTTTGTTAATGTTTATTTCTATGCTCTCTTTCTCTTAATGTTCATAGCTTAGATTTACATTTATGCACTAGTCTAATTAATTTTCTTCTAGTAGTTAATCTTCTTTTTCTTTGTTTATTCTCTACTTTCTTTCATTTGCAATGTTGAAACTTACATGTGTTGATTTGATAACACAAATGAGTAGCTAAACCCCTTCAATTTAGGGGTAATGAAGCTCATAAATATTATGTAATTTCAACATTTTTTATGATTTATGATCTCTTTGTTTGTGCTTCATGAAAGTGAATTTTGATGTAAGTTTATACAAGTGGGTTTGATAGCTTATATTGCTTATGCAAATGAGCTATTCTTATTCAACATAAACACAATTTACATCATCATTTGCTAATTAATTTTTGATTGTGAAATGAAAGTAAAAATGAAATTTGATGATCTATATTACTAGTTACAATAGTAAATAGATCATACTTAAAATAAATTTTGCTTTGATTTCATTTTCATGAGAATTATAAGTGGATTATTTGTTGTATTATAGTTTGATGGTTTGAGTTATGTTAATTAATAACATAAACAAACCATACTTATGATAAATACAACAATATTTCACTTAATATCAAAGTTAGAGATCATAAGTTATTTGTTTGTTGATTTACAAAAATATGAGAGTGGATTTGCCTCTAAATTGTTCTTTAGTCTAATAGTTTTTAAATCACATTTTAATTCTAGTTTTAGCTTCATTTTATTTCTAGTTAACAATTTCTCCTCCATTTGGTCTAATTTGATTGAATTGAAAATTTTAAAGTTCTTAAAAATTCCCCGCGGATCTATCCGTACTCGCCACGTACTAACTATTGTACGTCGTGTGCTTGCGGTTATTTTAATTTGATTTTTTTTGGCAAATTACTAATCCGATAGAAATTTTGTCGTTAAACACTTTCCACTCAGCGATATGGTCTCACTGGATATCTATTAGGTTCGAGATGGTTATTTATTATTCACACCAGAATTTTTGTCCGACCTGAAGTTTTTGCTTTTCCGCTTAAACTCTTAGATACTCATTAGGTCGGGAGTAAGGGCTTTCAGGTTTCCAGTTAGACAAATAAGCTTCGGAAGATGTGTAGGAGACAATCTAGCTATCTAAGGTTACCTATCTAATCCGCTGTGTTGTTTGGTTTTTTCTGTATGGATGTAATGGCAAGTTTTATAATTTCCAAGTGTTAGACTCTGATCAGTCAAATAGGCATCTTCATATGTTGCTCTTGGAGTATTTTCTAATAATTATAATTTCTCAGAACATTGGTTTGTGAATGGGATTATGTAATGAATATAAAATACTATTTGTGAAATGAAATGTGAAAATTTGTTAAGAAAAATTGTGTTTAATAGTTTTCATATTCATGTGTTTTTGATTATTGATATGATTAACATGGCCGCATTTTGTCACTGGAAATTAATACTATGGATGACTGCAGCATCCGTAGCGCTTAGTTTTAGGCCTCAAAATATGGGATGTTATAGACGATGTCCCACATCAGTCTGCAAAGTCACAATGCTGGTAGATAGATTTAACTGGGCAGACTTCTGTGTAACTTTGGACCGACCTCGCATCCTTATAACTTAGTCATACTTCATATGTACAACCTTTGTATACATATACCATCCTACATATTTAATAGTTGAGGCCATATAAGATAACCCCTTATTGCGCCTCTAACTAAGGATTGATTCCCTAGTTTACATTAACTACTTTCCTACAATTTATTATTATATAATTATACTAAAATACTAATCATTACACTCAATACACTCTAACAATACATTACTAATCAATACAATAATATCTCATACACACACACACACACACACATATATATATATATATATATGCATAGAATTTAAGGTTTAATCATTACATTTCGATAATACAATAATAATTCATTTACAAGGTAATTTGAAATATCAATCTCATACAAATCTCAGATTCCAAACAAAATAGCTACTACCCAAAGCCAAACATAAATAGACTTCTATTACAATGGAATATCATCTAACTTGTCCCATATTAATACACCAAAATCACTTTTCTATTTTAGAGAAACAGATCTCATCATTTATGTTCGGTTCAACCTTTACACATTTTAATTTGGAGTGAGAAAGGAATTCTTTATTTATTCAAGTGGTAGAAATAGGTGGTGTAAACTACAATTAATCAAATGCTTACTTTACATACCATTTCTTGTTTGTTTACTTTTAGATCCCTTTAACAATATAATTGGAGATAAAAGAAAATAGGTTGAATTGACCATAGATTGTTCTAATTACAAACAATTTGATTCAATTCTGATATATCAAAAGAAAAACAATTACAATTCCAACATATTCAAATATTTATATTTACTTAGAGAGATTCTAAGGTTTTATTGTTTTTGATTTTGCGTTTATAGAATTTCCCAAGGCATATTTACTAGTGAACAAGGGATTCCTATCACTAACGATAGTGACTTGGTCTCCATGAAATCACACCACTTCCTTAACATGAATTAGTGCAAGAGTTACTACAGTCCTATTGCTTCTAATAGGAATAAAGTGGGTGCTCTTAGTGAGTCTATCCTCCAAATAGCTTCATTGCCTCTTTGACTTCTAGGCAACCAATTTATAAAGTCCATAAATATATGCTTCCACTTCCAAGTTGGCACTACCAACGGCAATAATGACTCTCTGGGCTTCCCTTGCTCTACCTTAATCTTTTGACATGTTAAACACTTAGAAACATACTTCGCTGCCTTTCTCTTCATTCTGGGCCAATTAAAAATCCTTTTCATATCTCTATACATGTGATCCCCTCCATGGTAAATAGTTATCTTTGAATGGTGATATTCTATTAGAACTTCCTCAAACACATCTTCCAATATTAGGATGCATAAGCATCAATCTCTCGTCAGACATCCACTTTGGTCTAAAGCATATCTACTGTCATGAGGAAAACACTCACCTCTACTAAGCTTGTTGAAAATCTCCACCAACATCGCATCCTCCTTCTGCCTAGTCCTATATGATCCATTAATGCTGATCTTACCTCCATAATTACTAGATATCCTTAAGTGAGTATTGATGGCGGTTGGAAATTAAAATTTGAGAGGAACTCCAACTGCCTCCACTTGTATATATCATTAAGAGTAGCATGCCTCCGACTGAGGGCGTCGGCAACAACATTCCCTTTGCTGAGGGTATACTGAATCTTAAAGTCATATGATGCTATAAACTCCATCCATCTCTGCTGCCTAAGATTCAAGCCCTTTTGTGAAAAGAGGCACTTAAGGGATTTGTAGTTGGCGAATAACTCAAACCTCTCCCCCAAAATATAGTGCCTCCACATCTTCAAAGCAAAAACAACAGCTGCTAATTCTATGTCATAAGTAGGATATCTTTTCTTATGATCCTTCAGTTACCTACTAGCATATGCTACTACCTTCCTTTCTTGCATAAAGGCACCTACCAATCCCATACCACATGCATCGGTGTATACAGTGAAAGGTTTTGATCCATCAAAAATAGTCAACACTGGTGCACTAGCCAGCAACTTCTTCAATGTCTCAAAAGAATTTGTACATTTCTCGTCCCATGCAAAGACAAAGTTATTCTTGGTGAGGTGAGTTAAGGATACTTCTATCTTTGTAAAGTCATTAATGAAATTTCAATAATAATCAACCAAACCAAGAAAACTCCTAACTTCTGTAGCATTCTTCGACATCTTCCAATCTTGAACAGCTTCCACCTTAGCAGGATCAATAGATAATCCCTTTTAAGAAAAAATGTGATCTAGAAACTTCACCTCCCTTTACCAGAAATGACACTTACAAAATTTGACTTCTAGTTGGTGACTTCTCAAGTTCTCTAATTCTACCCTTAGTTGTTTCTTATGCTCACTTTCCATCTTGGAGAATATAAGAATATCATCCATAAATACCACAACAAACTTGTTTAGTTATCCTCTAAAAACTCTACTCACCAAACCCACAAAGTATGCAAGGGCATTAGTCAAACCAAAAACCATCACTTCCCATACAAAAAATCCATCTGGTATGCAGAAAGCAGTCTTTGTTTTGCTATCTTCAGCTACCCTCAATTAATGGAATTCGGTGGCTAAGTCCAATCAAAAAAAGACTTCGGCACCGATAAGCTAATCAAACAAGTCATCTATCCTTAGAAGAGGATACATATTCTTTTTAGTCGATTTATTTTGTGCTCATAATTGACGCACAGCCTTAATGACCCATCTACTTTGGTGGCAAAAACAACCGGTGCTCCCCATTCTAAAATACTACGATGTCTAAATCCTTTCTGCAATAGCTTTGAAATCTCCTTATCCAATTTCAACCTCTCCTTGGAAGCCATATGTCTCGGTGGCAGGATAATAGGTCTAGCGTCCTTCTCCAAATATATTCTGAACTCGATCTCCCACGGAGAGGGAGACCGAAGACTTTTTAAAAACATCAGAAAAGTCTCATACTACGGGTATAGATGAGAGTTCATCTTATGTCAAGCTAAGAGAATATAGATAGCTCAACTCAAGTGAGTTTTGAATTTAATGACAAACAACAAAATCTCACCCTGAACGACTCCTTAGCCACACAATCCTTCTCATATAATCTAAAACAGCCCCATAGTAAGATAACCAATCCATCCCTTGGATGAGTCGATATCCCTTAAAGCCAAGAACGTATGCAGTACATGTAAACTCAACATTACATATGTCTACAAATAGGTCTTTACAAAATAAGGAAAGATACGTCGACTCCTCAATAGGATTTGACACCACTATTGGCTTGGTGACAACTAAGGTTTTCAGATTCAAGGGTCTAACTATTCTTTCATCTATAAATGAATGAGATGCTCCAAAATCAAACAAGGTATGATTAAAATTCTCAGAAATAATAATTGTACCTTCAAAGCAGCCTGCCCTTGGTCCTTTGAAGGTGGCGTACTCGAAATAAGAACCACCTCTTTTAGCATATGCCTGCCTACTCTGACTTCCTTTAGCAAGTTTTGGACACTTGTTCTTATAGTTCCCCTCCTCAAAGAAATGATAGCACTTTCCCTTGAATTCCTCCTTCATTAAGCTAACTAAACAGTCTTTGGCAATATGCCCTTTCCTCTGGCACCTTCGACAAACTATCCCTTCCTTCTTCATCTTCGCTTTAGCCTTCTTGTTTGTCCAAAATCCTCCCTTCTTAGTTCGTCCTTGCTTTGGTGCTTTGTCAATCTACTCCTTCTATTTTTCTTTCCACTCACTACTAGCAGTTTGTAGCAAGGCCATCTCAACAATGACTTCATAACTACCACTCACTGGAATATGTGCTAAATCTATCAACAAAGAATTCAAACCCTTGATAAATTTCATTGCTTTCTTCATTGGGTGTTGATCAAGCTCATCGCAAACTTTGCCAACTTTGTGAATTTGTTGATGTTCTCCTTTAGAGTGGAGTCCCCTTGTTTCAACCGAATGAACCTCTCCAACTACATACTAACCTCCACACTTGACATAAACCTTGACTCAAAGCGAGTCCTAAAATCATCCTAATAAATCTCCTCTTCAACATTTTCTTCCACAACAATAGTCCACCAATCTAGAGCTTCCTTCTTCAGATGCCAAGCAGCAACTCTTCTTTTGGTCTGATCTTACCATCGAAGCTCCTGAAATATGTGATCGAAGTCACTCATCCATGCTTTAGTCTATAGAAAATCCTCAGTTTCGGTACATGCATGCTCGCACATATTTTGGAAGTTCTTGCACAGTTTGGGTAAGTCTAAATGTCGAGGTGTTGCCTCTACAGGAGGTACTGTGGGGGAAGCTTACCGTGGAATGGGAACCTCTCCCACATGCCTCAAATAATGTTTAAACCATTCGGGCATGCCTTAAATGTTGGACATTCCTTGAGAAGATGAGTTCCTAGCTTCAAAATTTTCAGCCAAATCAACCATTTGTAAGTTTTTTATCTTTTTAGTGACAGTTTCATAAGATAGTATTATTGTAGATAAGAAAATTTACCTAGTGTGGTTGCATACGTTCTTTAAAGGAAATATATGTATATAAATAATTATATATATACACACACGTATGTATAGGTTTTTTGAAAAACATTTTCAAATATAACAAGTACACTCTCTTACATATACTTACTTCCCTTTGATCGGGCTACTTAGGCTCTGGTACAAACTGTAACAACCTGCCCCGTAACAGACCTAAATTGCAACCCATAAAAGGCCAATCGGAACTTAGATCCATTTCAAGACGGGCTATTAGTTGGTGAAAAATTAAAACATTACACAGTACATAGAGCTATCTATCTAACTTTCAAAATACCACATGGGAATGGATAAAATATAATAATTAAACATATACCCATAAACAAAAATCATTTCAGAACACAGAAACATTGTCACAAAGTCTCAAAATATCCCTACATAGTCATCTCAGTACATAAGTCCAAAACTATCAATAGAAATAACAACAACATAGTTTAAAAATCTGGGTACATGAAAAATAACATAAGAAAATGATAATGGATAAATAACTACCACAATTAGCCTCCCCACCTTCGCTTCTTCAGTAATCCCTGTCTCCCCTAACCTATTTTGTTGAAATGACGAGGGAGTCAGAGCAATAAATTTTGGTGCAAGAAATTTCAAGTTTTACCATAATAGTAATCTGGGTAGTATTATCTAGAAAAGTAATATATCTTACATATTAAAATCATAACATACGTGTAACGACAACTGTAAGCTCGAAGGCCCTTCCAGTCCAACTATTTAACTCAAATGCAACCAGCGTTTATGATGTAAGAGGAAGCACCCGAACAACTATGTTATAATCATTACGCTAAACACGCTATAATCGAAAAGTTACTAATCAATACTTTAATATTACACACACGCGCACGTGCGCCCACACACACACACACACACACACACACACATATATATGCATGGAATTTAAGGTTTAATCATTACGTTTCAATAATTCGATAATAATTTGCTTACAAGGTAATCTGAAATATCAATCTCATACAAATCTCAGATTCCAAACAAAATAGCTACTACCTATAGCCAAACATAAATATACTTGTATTACAATGGAATATCGTCTAACTTGCCCCATATTAATATACCAAAATTACTTTTCTATTTTAGAGAAACAGATCTCCCAAATTAGATCATTTATGTTCGATTCAATCTTTATACATTTTAATTTAGAGTGAGAAAGGAATTCTTTACTTATTCAAGTGGTAGAAATAGGTGGTGTAAACTACAATCAATCAAATGCTACTTTATATATCATTTATAATTTATTTACTTTTTTAGAACCCTTTTACACTACAATTGGAGACAAAAAAAAGGTTGAATCGACCATAGATTATCTAATTACAAACCAATTGATTCAATTCTATTATATTAATATAAAAACAATTACAATTCCAACATATTCAAAGGTTGATATTTACTTAGGGAAACTTTGGGGTTTTATTGTTTTAGGGTTTGCATTTATAGAATTTCCCAAGCCATATATCAAATCCAAATAAATACGACATAGAAACTAGAATGGGGAAAAATTGAAATTCCACTTACAGAAGATTCCTTGATTTAAGATTGGGTCAGATTTATACTGCTCCTAAACCTTTATTAGATCTCCCCCATTTTTAATATACAACAAATAAATTGTATGTATATATATTAGATTTTAGAAATTAAAAGATAGAGAAAAGAAGGATTTGGAAATTAATTTAAATTAGAGATTAGAAATGAAAATTACCTACTTGAAAGTTTACTATTTTCTAAAACCCTAAGGGGAGAGATTTTGATAGAGCTTCGTCATTGCTAAGAATTTTTATGAGAAAAAGTAAAGGGTCTAGGGGTCTATTTATAGAGGTAAGAAGGAACGAATCTGAGCAATCTGGCTAAGACCTTTCATTGCTGAAACGTCTCAACTGATCGACCGCTGGCCCTTGGGGCGGTCGACCGGCCTAAGTCAGGCGATCGACCGACCTTTTCATTTTTTGTCGTTTCATTTTCTTCCACTTATTTTGATTTGTTACCCTAATTATCTCTAATCAGTCGCTGTAAATGTTATTGTTGCACCTAACGTTACTTCCAGCCTAAGGCACTGTTCAAATTCAAATTTCAAACTTTTAAAATTCTTCCATTAAATTTTAAATTCAATTTAAATTATTTTAAACCCAAAAACTTCAAATGTCCATAATTTCTTTGTTTGGACAGTAATTTCAAGATATTATATATGAAAATTCATTAGAATCACTACGGATGCAATGGTGCAACTTCCGTGACCAAATTCTAACATTTACAGAAATTTCAAATTTAACCTTATTTTTATTTATTTAATTTCTTATTAAGTCTTTATGGGGTGTTACATTATATTAATAAAAAGTTTAATGAAAGAAAAGTTACATATCTTTAAGTCCTCAAATTTGAATATTTAACTTATCAAAATATTAGAATTTAAATTTAAATATAATAAAATCTATGTTTCAAAAAAGCTGCCCGATTTTTAGTGGCGTGTTTTTAAATTAATTTATACGATTGTTCTATAATTTTTAATTTGGAAAATAATCAAATTTTCATTTGACGCATTTTGTGACAAACGTTGGTATTTTTGAAACTTCACAGAATTAGATAACTTGTGTATTTTTGTGTTGTTTTATGATCGTGTGGCATTGTTTTGCGCGATCTTATTTTTATCTCTGTCGTTTACAGTTCGTACATGGACGCGACATTGTTTAGCGAAGTATTGCAAATCAGAATTTGTCCCATTTTGGCTAAATGAAACATTATCATAACCTATATCATTCCATAGCGGCTTATGCTAATTTTTCTCCTTGAAACATGCCATGTTTTATGCCATGTTTGGTGGATCTTGTCCTTGATATTGTAATGGTATCATCATTTCATTATTGGATATAAGTATGCTACTGCATTTGGAAAAGGGGCATGCATAAGCAGAGAAATTATTTCTTGTTCCACTTCTTCTTCTTTTGCTCTCTATGAATGGAAAATTCAAACACTAACATTCAAAAATCCACATCTCTCCACACACTCAAAATTTTCCAAAAGCTCCAACTGCAAAGTTGTAGGGTATAGTCCATAGTATTTTTAGAAATTGGTTGCTCGAGATTTCATGAAGAGACGAGAGAGATTTCCCTTGATGACAGTAGGTGAATGAAATATGCATCAACATTCAAAAATCAAATTCTCTCAAATCACTTTGAATTAGTCGATGACGTTTGTGGCATTAGCTTCGTGGTGTGTTGTAGTATTTCTGGTGAAGTTTCGGTGAGGTTTGGCGATGGTCGATGATGGTGATTGGAAACTATGGTTGCTGATTGTTGGCGATGCAGGCGGAATTTGGTCAAACGGGGTGGCGTTGGCTTCGCGGATGCAAGGTGAGTAAATGGCCGAACTTTGGTAGGGTGTGATCATGGTGAGGGGGCTATGATTTGTTGCCTGGACGTGGAGGTAAGAGGGGTCGCATTTTGGTAGGGATGGCCGGTGACATGAAGGTTGGGTATGGTAGACTTGGTTGGTGAATTGGAGTCTATTGGCGAAGACGATTGGTCGATTGGTGAAGTGTAACTTGGTATCAGTGATATTGGGTTGTGCACGTTTTTGGGTTACTGACATTTTGAAATGGAGAGGGAAGGAATTGGGAAGATGACACTATGGATTGCGGGTTTGGTTGTTGGGCTTGGGTGAGGTTTTGTTTAATAATTTAGTTAATTAAAATTTATTGATTAGTGGTTTAATGTTAGTTTGGTATTAAATCCACTCACCCATACGAAATTCGTTTGGCCTTAGGTTTTTGGCATTAGACTCACATTGACGAGTACAACACTATAGTATAATTTGTTGAAACTTTTAATGAAATATAGAATTACGTTATTATTTTAACGTGATTAAATAATATCATAGAAAATATATAAATGACATCTATTTAGCAGTATAAATCCCATTCTATGATTGCTAAGTAAAAAAGGATATTTTGAGATTAATTAACGTATTTATTAATTATCGTTTGATAAATTGATTTGTTAGATATTAATTGTTAATAGTTGATGATAATATGTTTATTATTATGTATTGTTGAATCGAGCTCAATCAGTTTACAAGTAATTACCCTTTTTATTTGGTATGGGTTGGGTAGGAAACAATTATAAGCTAACACCTTATGATTTATTTCACAATTGACTATAAGGTGTTTAGCGATAATATTGATTTACTAAATTATTATATATAGTTATAATAATTTAATATTTGTTTTGGAGCTTCAACTTAATAAAGTTATTTTGAAGGGTGATTTTAATAAAAGAAATTGTTTACAAAAGATTTGTAAATATCACAATTATGGAATTTGAGTTGATTTTTATAGAAGAGTTATAAAAATTTTTTATTATCTTTTAGGATAATTAATGTTGCTTTAAATTCGTAAAAGAGTTAAAAATTTGATTAATTATCTTTCTCGATAATTAATGTTGTTTTAAATCCATAAAGGAGTTATAAATTTGATTAATTATCTTTTGGGATAATTAATATTGTTTTGAATCTATTAAAGAATTATAAATTTGATTTATTATCTTTCGGGATGAATAAATGTTGTTTTAAATTTATAAAAAGGCTATAAGTAAATTTAATTATCTTTCGAGATAATTAGTGTTATCTAAATTTATGAAGAGCTATAAGCTGATTTGAGAAATAGCTTTTGAAGTATTAGTTACTTTGATAACTAAATAAAAAAAATATTCACCTTAAAATAAATCTTTTAAAGCCTAGTTTTGAGATAAATGACCTTTAAGTTATTTTAAAAATAAATAGATTTTGAAAATCATTAGTGAATGTTGGTTAATTTAATAAAGAGGTTCATTGTAACATTTGCTTTAGTAGCTTCTGTTTTTAATCTCCTTATAAATGATGTTCAAACCAAAGATTATATTTTCAAGTAAATTTGTGAACATTGTAATTTGAAAAGGATAGTTAAATTATTTCAAAAAGGTTTTAATAAGGATTAAATCACTCTATTAATTGGAAATAATCTTAGTAAAATTTAAGTGTTTATACATATGTGTGTGTGTGTATATACATATATATGACATCTTTTGGTTAAAAGGAAATCATATCATTTAACATTGACATTCAGTTAAAGGGAACTTACACTACCTTTTCACTTAGGTTGACATTTAGTAACTTTTTGGTTAAAAGGAAATAACACCCATTTTAGCTATCTCATTTGATTTAGAGGGAACTTCACCCCTCTTAGTTTACCTTTGGGTTAAAAGTGTACCACACCCCTGTTTAACTCTATCTCTTTGTCTTCTTATTTTGTCGATCTAAGACGATTTGTTGCTCATTTGGAGCGTTGTTATCCTTTGCTGAAAATGACTAAAACCAAAGAGCGAGTGGATGTCAAGCTATGTAAGGTTCCATATTAGAGTATCTTCACATCTACTCTAGATTGGATTTAGTTGTATGCATGTGAAGATGTGAAATACTCGAATTCTCGGTGAGGTTGGCAGGGTCCGGCTTGTACATTTCCGAGAGAATCATAGAGTATATGACCCTCTCAGGTATATTTTCTAGAGGTATACTTTCGGTAAGGGGGTGCACCCTCCTAGTTATCATTGGAAATTCCTTCTCTTTGTTTTGATTCGACCCTTTGAGTTGATTTATTTTTATTACATCAAGAAGTGTCTTAGGCTTTCCTTGATGTTAATCTTTCTTCGTATTTTCATAACCTCTATTTTATAATTTATGGGTTGTTTTTTTAATATCTTTGTATATGTTTGCCTACATTATTATATTATATTTGTTCTACTTGTTATTTATTTATCTCTGTTCTTCTCGCCTATTTTACTATATGTCAGTGATGTAGTTTGTTTATTGCATATTTGTTGGATGTTTCGCAAACTCCCTTGGTGTTAATTAGCTCTATTGGTTGGATTGAGGAACAATGTTTGGATTTGATCCTATTCCAAATTAGGTGCACTTAATTTGGGCAGGTATGTAGGCAGTCGCTACACTAGTGATCCAATCCAATAAATTGATTAGCTTTTCCTTGTCCTGTTTTAACATTTTCCTATTCAGGGTTTGCTATTTATCCTATGTTGAGATATCTTTCTCGCTTACCATTTTACAACATTGACATGTTTACCGAGTTTGTAGGGAAGTATGTCACTCTCTCTCTCACTGGAGTTATGCAGCAGAAGATCTACAGTAATTTGAGATAGGTATTATTAAAGTACATATAATAGATATATGATTTCTCCGATAAGTGTATTATTGAAATTGTAACATATACATTTAATTTAGTTTTGTATATTTGTAAACGTGATGATTTGTTTAAATTTGGTAGTTATCATTTGTTTTTTTTAACGGACAGGTTTTCGATGTTTTTTGACTAGCCTGAAAATTTCATGTTGTCACATTTGGTATCAAAGCTTATGTTAGGTGCCTAAATAAAATTTCACCTAGGGTTAGTAAATCAACCTAGGATTGTTAAATGAAACTACCTAATTTTGATAGGTAGGTAAGGCACCTTACCTCTAATCGGGATTATAGGTGATATTTATTTTGACATGCTTGATTTTGGTATCAGTTAAATGTTTGTATTATATTTTCCACTCCATGGAATTTCGAGGATAAAATTCTTTTAAGGAGGGGGAATGTAACGACCTGTAATTTTTAAGTCTACAAATTTGAATATTTAATTTATCTTAGTATTCTAATTTGAATTTAAATATAATAAATTCTATGTTTCAAATAAGCTGCTCGATTTTTTATGGCGTGCTTTTAAATAAATTTATATGATTTTTTCATAAATTTTAATTTGGAAAATAATTAAATTTTTGTTTAATGCATTTTACGGCAAACATTGATATTTTGAAACTTCACAGAATTAGATAACCTGTGTATTTTTCTATTGTTTTATGATCATTGTTGTGCATGATCATATTTTTATTTCTGTTGTTCGCAGTTCGTATGCAAATGTGACATTGTGTAGCGAAGTACCACAAATCAGAATATGTCCTATTTTGGCTAAATGAAACACTATTATAACCATATCTTTTCACAGCGGCTTATGCTTATTTACTCCTTGAAACAAGCCATCTTTTATGGCAAGTTTAGTGGATCTTGTCCTTGATTTTGTGATGGTATCATCATTTCATCTTTGGATATAAGTATGCCAGTGCATTTGGAAAAGGGGCATGCATAAGCGGAGACATTATTTCTTATTGCACTTCTTCTTTTGTTCTCCATGAATGGAAAATTAAAACACTAACATTCAAAAATCCATATCTCTTCACACACTCAAAATTTGCCAAAAGCTCCAACTGCAAAGTTGTGGGTATTGTCCATTGTATTCTTAGAAATTGGTTGTTCAAGATTTCATCAGGAGACGAGAGAGATTTCCCTTGATGAAAGTACATGTATGAAATATGCATCAACATTTAAAATAAATTCTCTCAAACCACTTTAAATTAGGAAACGATGTTTGCGGCATTAGCTTAGTGCTTTGATGTAGTATTTTTGATGAAGTTTCGGTGAGGTATGACGATGGTCAATGATGGTGATCGGAAACTAGGTTTGTCGATTGTTGGCGATGCATGTGGAATTAAGTCGAACAAGGTGTGTCTTGGGCTTCGCGGATGCAAGGTGAGTAAATGGATGAACTTTGGTGGGGTGCGATCATGGTGAGGGTGCCATGATTTGTTGCTTAGACATGGAGGTAAAGGGGTCGCATTTTGGTGGGGATGGCCGGTGACGTCGAGGTTGGGAACACTGGACTTGGTTCGTGAATTGGAGTCTACTAGCGAAGACGGTTGGTTGATCGGTGAAGTGTAGCTTGGTGTCAGTGATATTGGGTTGTGCATGTTTTTTGTTACTGACATTTTGAAATGGAGAGGGAAGGAATTGGGAAGATGGCACTATTCATTACGGGTTTTGTTGTTGGGATTAGATGATGTTTTATTTAATAATTTAGTTAATTAAAATTTGTTATTTTGTGGTTTAATGCTAGTTTGGAATTAAATCCATAACTCACCCATACGAAATCCGTTTGGCCTCCGTTTTTCGGCATTAGACTCGTATTGATGAGTACAACACTATCATATAATTTGTTGACACTTTTAATGAAGTGTAGTATTACGTTATTATTTTAATGTGATTAAATAATATCGTAGAAAATATATAAATGACATCTATTTAGCAGTATAAATCCCCATTCTAAGATTGCTAAGTAAAAAGGGATAGTTTAATATTAATTAATATATATATATATATATATTAATTATTGTTCGGTAAATTGATTTGTTAGATATTGATTATTTATTGTTGATAATGATGCGTTTACTATTATGTATTGTTGAATTATGCTTAATTAGTTTACAAGTAATTACCCTTTTTATTTTACATGGGTTCGGTAGGAAACAATTGTAAGCTAACACCTTGTGATTTATTTCATAGTTGACTATAAGGTGTTTAGCGATAATATTGGTTTGCTAAATTATTATATATAGTTAGACTAATTTAATATTTGTTTTGGGGCTTTAATTTACTAAAGTTGTTTTGAAGGGTGAATTTCATAAAAGAAATTGTTTACAAAAGATTTGTAAATATCCCAATCATGGAATTTGAGTTGATTGTTATAAAAGAGTTATAAATTTGATTTATTATCTTTCGAGATAATTAATTTTTCTTTAAATCCATAAAACAGTTCTAAATTTGGTTAATTATCATTCTAGATAATTAATGTTGTTTTAAATCCATAAAGGAGTTATAAATTTGATTAATTATCTTTGGGATAATTGATATTGTTTTAAATCTATTAAAGAGTTATAAATTTGATTTATTATCTTTTGGATGAATAAATGTTGTTTTAAATTTATAAAAAAAGGTATAAATAAATTTAGTTATCTTCCGAGATAATTAGTGTTGTTTAAATTTATGAAGAGTTATAAGTTTATTTGAGAAATAGCTTTTAAAGCATTAGTTACTTTCATAACTAAATAAAAAGGAATAATATTAACCTTCAAATAAATCTTTTAAAGCCTAGTTTTGAGATAAATGACCGTTAAGTTATTTTAAAAATAAATAGACTTCAAAAATCATTAGTAAAATGTAGGTTAATTCAATAAAGAGGTTTGTTGTAACATTTGCTTTAATACCTCTTGTATTCAATCTCCTTGTAAATGATGTTCAAACCAAAGATTATATTTTCAAATATATTTGTAAAGGTTGTAATTTGAAAAGGATAGTTAAATTATTTCAAAAAGGTTTTAATAAGGATTTGATCACTCTATTAATTGGAAATATAGTAAAATTGGAGTGTGTGTGACATCTTTTGGTTAAAAGGAAATCACACCTTTAACCTTGACATAAAGGAATTACATCACCTTTTAACTTAGGTTGACATTTAGTAACTTTTTGGTTAAAAGGAAATAACACCCCTTTTAGCTATCTCATTTGATTTAGAGGGAATTTCACCCATCTCAGTTTCTCTTTGGGTTGAAAGGGTATCACACCCCTGTTTAACCATGTCTCTTCATTTTCTTGTTCCGTTGATCAAAGACGATTGAGCATTGCTATCCTTTGGCGAAAATGACTAAACCCAAAGAGCAAGTGGACATCAAGCTATGTAGGGTTGCTCCCATTTGGGTATCTTCACATCTACTCTATATTGGATTTGGTTGTATACGTGCGGAGATGTGAAATACTCGGATTTTCGATAAGGTTGACTAGGTTCGATTTGTACATTTCCGAGAGAGTCACAGTGTATATGACTGTCTCAAGTATATTTTCTAGAGGTATACTTTCGGGTAAGGGGGCGCACCCTCCTCGTCATTGTTGGAAATTCCTTCTCTTTGTTTTGATTCAACCCTTTGGGTTGGTTCAGTTTTATTACATCGAGAAGTGTCTTAGGCCCTCCTTTATGTTAATCTTCCCTTGTATTTTCATAAACTTTGTTTTATAGGTTATATGTTGTTTTATTGATATCTTTGTATATCTTTACCTGCATTTTTATATTATATTTGTTCTACTTGTTATTTATTTATGTTTATTCCTCTCGCATATTTTACTACACATCTGTAATGCTGTTTGTTTATCTCATATTTATTGGATGTTTCGTAAACTCCTTTGGAGTTTATTAGCTCTGTTGTTTGGCTTGAAGAACTACATTTGGATTTGATCCTATTCCAAATTATATGCTCTTAGTTTGGGGAAGTACGTAGGTAGTCGTTACATTGGTGACCCAATCCAATAAATAGATTAGTTTTTCCTTGTCTTGTTTTAACATTTTCTTATTCAGTGATTACTATCTATCATGCGTTGAGATTCTTTCTTGCTTACCATTTTTCCTCATTGACATGTTTATTGAGTTTGCAGGAAAGTATGTTGTTGTCTCTCTCATTAGAGTTGTGCGACAAAAGATCTATAGTAACTTGAGATTGGCAAGTTTAAAGTACATCTAGTAGATATACGATCTCTCTAATAAGTATATTATTGAAATTGTATCGTATACATTTAATTTAGCATTATATATTTGTAAAAGTGATGATATGTTTAAATTTGGTAGTTATCGTTTGTTTGTTTTTAACGGACGGATTGCCAAAAAAATTTGACTAGTCCGAAAATTCGGTTCGTCGTGACATTTCTTAAAAAAAGGGTAAGATACGCTATCTCTTTATTAATAAAGAATAAAGGAAGTCTGATTTTCTAATTTGGAAAGATTAACACTAATCAATTACAAATTAATTACGCAATTACTTATAAAGAGTAAGGTTCATTTTTAATGTCAATAAATATACACATATATACACATGTATGTTTGAATATTAATTCATGATTCCTTACAAAAGCTAATAACACACACACACATATAGAATATTAATGCAGGGTCCTACATGCCAATTGTTTTTTAGATTGAGGAGAATAATGGTGTTATTTTGCCTTTTCCTTCGGTTATGCAAGTTGGGGTAGATTTTTGGTCAGGTTTCTTAGTTGCATTCTTTCAAAACCCTAATCAAAAGATTCAAGATGCTAAAAGTTTACGCCATCGCATATGGAAACTTAGTGGAGATCTCCGCGTCACCTATATTTACTCTATGTATTACTTTAAATTTTCTAGCAGTGATGAACGCCTTCATGTCCTAGAAGCTGATCCATCCTTTATTAATGGGAAACCATTCATTATCACTACCTGGTCTTATTTCGTGGCATGTGCTCGAGACCAAATGATATATATTCCTTTTTGGACATACATTACGCACATTCCATTTGTTTTATAGCCGTTATTGGGGTTGAATTGGTTGCTTGCACAATTGGTAAATTGAAATATTTCGACTCTAATATGGCGGCCCGTGAGAGAATAGTTTATCATAAGGCTCTGATAGAAGTAACACCCGATAAGCTGTCGCCTTCTTCGATTAGTGTTCAGCTTGCTAAAGGTCATATAGCAGAAGTTCGCGTTAGATATGGTTGGGTACCTAAAATTTGCAATACTTTCCATTCCTTTGGCTACCTAGATGTCCCTTGCAAGCACCCGATATCGACCCTGGAGGCTCCTCCACTAGTCAAGTTTCCGCTTCCTCATCCCTTTGTGCATAAGTGGGTTCCTAAGATTAGGAACTGCACTTCCTCTTCTTCGGACAAGTTTATTTACCCTCCAGTTGGTGTTCTTGTTTCAGAGGCTGCTTCTGATCGACCTATGATGGAGGTTCCCCTGCCTCCTCTACTGTAGGTATGGTTTCTACTATGGTTTCTTCCTCTGATTTTATTATTGATGATGTGTTATCTTCAGCTGCCTCGGCTATTTTTATTGAGTGGAATTGTTCTGACAAAGCTTAGATTCATGAACCATCTGAGATGAGATATGACCTTGCTCAACATGATTTCCATCTGTTTGTTAGTGATATTGATGGTGAATCTAGGCATCTTCATTACTCCATTGATGGAGATAGCCTTGTTATTACAGCAAATGGTACCCAAGGTGCGAGGAATAGATATATTCTTCTCGATCTCTATTGGCGAATTATCTGCATGTGTTAGGCCCTGTCACTTTAGTCGAAGGAAGTGATTCCTCCTCCTCTTCGGAGGAGGAGCTTTAAGTCTTTTATAATAGTTTTGGCTCCCTTTGCCTAACTTCTGTTTTGTATTTTCCTTTTATTAGTAGTTGAGACATGCATCCTTGCTCCTGTATTAACTTGATTTGGTGGTAATAAAAGTGGACGGGCCACTATAAAACGCGCCTGACCTTGCTAAAAAATAATAATAATTGATTTGAGTTATAATAAATGGTATTGATTCAAATTATAATTGACAACGTTAATTAAGAGAATATAGATGTTATCTTTTTTAAGGAAATAAAAGGAAAGTAATTTTTTGTATATGTGAGGATAAGTAATATATTAATAAGCAAATAAGTTTTCCTTGATATAGACTTCACCTATAAATATAAAGCCAGACATCATTCCTCTTCATTCTAAACCCTAACCACTACCTCCCAAATTTTATATGTACTCTCTTCCTCCTCCTCCTCAATACTTCTCAAATCTAAAGACTTTCTGTTCTCTTCTCCAAAATTTCTTAATCAAAATAAAAATAAAACATATCAAATTAAAGGAGAAGGAGAGAGGGAATCAAATTAAAAGAGAGAGAGAAGGATGGGTGAGAAATCAAGGCTTGGGGGTCTAGGAAAGAAGATTCTCATATATTAAAGTGAGGGAAAGCTTTGAAAAGGTGAGTGGATCTATTATAATGTGTTATTTTGTTAAACAAGTTTCTAAATTTCTCTTGCACATCTACCTAAACAAAACAAAATATGAATTTTGAAGTTGAATTAATAATTTACATTAAAAATCAATACGAATAGGAATTATAGGGAAAACCACATGTGATAATTTAATAATATAATTATTATAACACAGAGGGAGGGTAAACTATTGTAATTCACCTCTAAATATGTAAATCAGGTTTAGGTAATGGAATTAAATCAATAAATAATAGATCTACATACGTATCCCCTAAATCACCAACATTTAATTATATCCTTCGTGAATAGGCTTGAATATACAAAAATAAATGGGTGAATGTGTATATATAATAAATTGAAAAACTACATGAATCAAGCATAAATAAGATTGAAATTTATCCAAAATATTTGTTAAAAGTTTATCCTTTCAACTACCAACAAGTCCACAACAAATATGAACAAAACAAAGAAGAATAATTGAAGGGAAAACACCAAAAATGATGAAAGTACTCAGGTCATATGTCAAAAAAAGAAATCATACGTCTGAATTGTTTTACAATGCGAAACAGAAAGGAATCAGTTCATTTCTGACCTGATTCAGATGTCCAGATTTGTTTTCAAACGTTTGAAATCTAAGTCGGACGTCTATAAATAGGGTCAAATGTCTGAATACCTATTACTAGACCTTTTTTTACAAGAGTTCAGACGTTTGAATTAAAAATTCGGACGTCTGAATGGTTGGAGCAACCCTACATTGAACCCGGACCTGGTATAGGCCAAGTAGGATGAATCGGGGAAAACTTGTTCCCACTTCCTCGAAGGAGTTCAGTAGTTGTATGGAGCGGTGCAACTGGCGACAATTCTATACTACATGATGTGCCTAGGTCCATACTTCAAGGATTGCATAACATGGAACTCGACAAGGCATGTGGTCGCAGCGCAACTAGAAGCTCTTATTATTACCATCGCATACTCGGTCACATGTTTAACATGTTGGACAACGGGGAAAGGAGACGGAGACGTGCACAATAGTAGGGCCATATACTCGGGTAGTGGCTAAACCTGGGGGGAATTGTTATAAGTGATTTCTTTAGCTTTAGTTTGAATGATAAAGTGCATAGGACACGTTTACCATTGAGAAGTTGACATGATGCTTCGCTAGGCCATATATCATCGATATCGTATATTCGGCCTGTTCCTAGGCATTGCGATGTTCGCTTAGTGTGTATATGCAATTTAGATGGTTTGCTGTGGGAATGTTAACTCAATATCAGTTAAGCTATTATTTATCAGTATCGTATATTAGGAATTGACCTAGAGTTATTTAGTTGTTGGTTGTTCAATCTTCGGGTGGAAACCTTCATAAGTTGTTATTGATGTGGGTGTAATAAGAATTATACCCTATGATTTATAAAGTAACATATTCTTTATATGTGATCCACAAACACAAATGGACACCTATGGTTGTGTAGATTACAATCGCAATTTAATTGCTTGCAAACACCATACCACTAGCAATATGGTTCATGCACTAAACTTTGTCTAATCCCTTCTCTTTCTTCCCCTTTATATCTAACACAGGTGGTTGGGTTAGTAGGTGAAGCGGCAAGAAAAGGTGCATAAAAGAGGTGACTTGGCACATAAGAGATTTAATTTACTTATAGTTACTCTTCTATGTACTTTATATTATATTATTCTTATTAGTTAGACTCTTATGTATTGTTATTTGGAGATATTGTTGTACGAACTACATTATGTTGAGACTTTATCCAATTGGTTTATTTACGTTACTTATATTTTATTCCCTTCTGCTATGAGATTTGAAAATGTAGAATGTTATAAATTCATAATTTCCTCTTTATCATGTAAACCTTATAAACCCAACGACTCGTACTTCTTACCATAATGCGAGTTCAAACGCCATTTTTGGCTTTAGATCACTGTGTCCGGAGGTGTGGGTTATTACATGTGGTATCAAACCCTAGGTTGAGCAATTCCTACAAAATTAGGGCATATGAGAGAACTTTTTTTAATGTTCTATTATATATATATATATGCCACACCCAATATATTTTAACTTATAAGGTAGTTTTTGGCTTGTCCCTTAAATATAAGCAAACATTATAAGTTGTGGTAAACGTTAAGATTATAATAGCAGGGGTGAAAAATAAATCTGTCACATTCATTATAATTTACTCCATAAAGAAAAGTTAATATAGGTTCCCTATACCAACTAGCAGTAGTGAGTAAATTGTGGGTCTAAGGTTGAACAGTAGAAGAGTAGTACCATTGGACATATAAAATAAGAATGATGTTGATAAGGCATAATGGAGAAATGAAAGAAGGAATTTTCAAAGTTAGAGTAAATCTCTCAAGCTAAAGTGTAAGCCCAATTCTTATATTAGAAATAGTTGCAAAAACTCCATTTGACTTAAATTGATGGCTAGAGTGTTCCTACGCTGGAGTTGGACACTAGATTGGAGGACAGACTTGAGTTAACTGTAATTGAAGTAGAGGGGCAAAAACCCATGCACTTAAAGTATTGTTAGATGTAGTTAGGCATGTGTAAATTAGGTTTCTTTCATATACTCCAATTTAAGTGTTAAACCGTTGGAAATGTTTTCTAAAAGGTTAAAAACATTATATGTATCGTATTTTTTTTAAAACCTAATAAATTGGCTCATGATTTCCTATGAAATGTTGAAACAAAATTTATGGAAGTTAATAAGAAAAAATATAGAAATGAAAAGAATTTTAAAAATAAGTTAGAAACTGATTGAGTTAGGGATATGCCCAAAAGGCAATTCTATAATTTACTATAAATTATCAACTCTAAAGTAAAATCTCATTTGAAATAAAAGGTATTTTCTTTCTGTTATATACTTATTATAATGTGTTATTATTATCTAGCCTTTTGATTAGGCAATGTTCGGACAGACTAGACAGATTGAACTTGGAGTTATCGAGGCAGGAAGCCCAGAGAGATAGCCCAGGAGTCTAAAATCCAAGCATAAATAAAGTCGCAAGGACAATATGAAAAGCACTGAAACCAAGACAACAATGAGATCATAAAAAATAGGGGTCGGTACCGAGTCCTATCTCAACCTCAGGTGGACCCATCTTCTGCTTACATGTCTTGCTCGATGCCAAAAGCCTATTTCCAATGTCGATTTGTTGATTCAATGCAATTCTCCATCGATCTCCATGAATACTTGAAGCTGCAACTCTGTTCTTTCACAACTCCATCATTTGGATCCAGAAGTATGTTAATATAAGTGCAAACAACTATGGGATCATGAAGCTAACCATAAGACGAGCCAAGATGAAGAGTTGAAGAAATCCATTTTGGCAATCACGGGGATCGGCACCGACCCTTACCTATGGATTGGTACCAACACCTACTTCTTGATGATGTGGCACCTACTTTCATGGGTGATTTGGTTTATATCGTGTGCAACGGCTTGGAGATATTTTATGTGAGATATTAGGCTCCCTACCTCTATAAATGGGCGGGTAGGACTCATTTTTCAGGATCTTTTAGATCTAGTTCTTTCCTACTCTATATTCTTGTAATTTTGAAAATCTAAGTGTCGGAGTTATACCGACCCCTAAGAACTTCTGCCTACAATTCAGAGATAAGCAATAAAATCTTGATGTGGACATAGGACTTGCTTTACCGAACCACTATAAGTCATTGTGTTCTCTTTTCTTCTCGTTTTTCATTTACATTTCTTCATATTTTATTCTCTACATAAACTTCTGGGTGTTTGTGCCATTTTTGGTTTAAACATTTTAGTGCTTTCACTGAGAATTGAACTCAGGATACATGGATCCATCATCTACTATTAAATTTCCCATATCAAAAAGATAGATTCAATTTCTCTACCTTTTAATTCAACAACTCAGATTTGCAAAGATCTACTGGAAGCTTTCTGCCATGACCCCATCAAGAAAAGACTGTTCCATCCACTCCTAAGCAACTAATGAAGCTGCGAATCAGAATCCTCAACAAGAAGATGAAGTTGTCCAACCTAATCAAATAGGGATTCAGATTCCAAATAATGTTTGTGACCAGAGTGGAGATGGATAGGATGATGAAGCAATTGGAAGATAGATTCCAAGCTAGTTAGAATGAGATAAATCAGATGATGCATCAGGGCTTGAGACTGTTGAATAAGCTAACTTAAACTAGCCATAGAAGGAATAGAAGAGACTTTAGTTCTTCATCTAAAAGTTCCTCATCATCTGAGTAGAGATGGAGGGACAAGAAGCAGAGGAGGACACCGAACCTGTGTAGTTAAAGCGCTCAACGGATTCAACGCGGCGGAGGTGCAAAAAGTCACAATGGGGATATAGTAAGGATATAGCGGGGATATAGCGAATGAGTCTAAAATAGCATATAAAACTCATACTTAATGTTTTACAAATATATAAATGGTAACTAAATGAAAAATTAACATTTAATTTAACTATAATTAATACATATTTAATTTTAAATAAAAACATGTGTAAATATATTGTAAATAACATAAACTATTATTTAACATGATTAAATGTAATAGAATATTAGAAAAATTTTATTTCCGAAAATATGTTAAAAAATTCAATTAAAAAAATTAATTTCAAAATTTGTATAATGTATAAATGACATTTTTCAGTTCATTTCTTTTAAAGAAGATATAGCGGAATAGCAAAATATAGCGGGAATAACGGGATATAGCGGAAATAGCGGGGCTTAAAGCAGAAAGGCTATATTTAAGGCTATTTGGGAAAATCATAGCGGCGGGAATCCGCTATGGGATATAGCGGGGTTATAGCGGGGTGATAGCCGGGCATTAACTGCACAGCATGGAACGCTGCTGAAATATCGTACCAAGGAAGAGGACGAGCCCTAGGCTCAAATTTAGGGATTCAGTACCGACCCAAGGTTAGGGACGGTACCGACCCCTCCAAAGTGGGCCTAGAGCCCATCCTCTGGAAGGCGGTGTGGAGTTGGCTTAAGGACGCGTTGCTGGTGGTTAGAAGAATCGTGCTACAGTTGATGATATTGCTTATGCAAATAAAACAGAGGGAACTACTAGACAAATAGATCTCCCAGAGGTTGGGAAACCTACGTATCGAGAGCTAAACTGAGGGCGCTTGCCAGGCTGAACACTTGGGTTGGAGCTCCATTACAGTCGAACCCGTTGACCCGGACTATCTAGTGGATATGGTCAGGAGACTTGTTAGTGAAAATCATTTAAGAAGCAACGATGAATGAGATACCTCTCCTAGTCGGAATCCGTCTTTAGAGAATATTCTAGGTGGGTGATAACCTCGGAGATTCGCAATGCCAACTATCTCATTATATGGAGGAACGATGGACCCTAGGCAGCACTTGATGAGATATGAATGGCGTATGGATTCTACCAGAGCTTCCAATGCCATGAAATGCCGCTATTTTATGATTTTCTTAGAAGGAATAGCCACGATGTGTTTCACTCGACTTCCGCCGAAGTCCATATCATCTTTGCTGAGTTATTGAAGAAGTTTCTAGAACAATTCTGTTTACATACTGCACGTCCAAAGCACGTGATGTCTTTGTCAAACCTCTTCCAAGCCTAGGAAGTGCCACTGAAGGATTTCTTGGGTCGATTCCATACAGCCATGAGAGAAGTTATGGATCCTAAGTATGAAATAATGTTGATGGCATTGATTAGGGGATTCATCCTGATACGGAGTTCGAGGAATGGTTGGAAAGGAAGCTCCTATTAATGATGGATGCTTTCTATAGAATGGCTAATGAATACTTACGCTTGGAGGAAGCGAAGAAATGTCCACGGAGGACTGGTACCGGAAGTTCGAATGAAGTGATACAAAGAAATGTAGCCATAAAGTAATCTAGAGGAAGCTCTGGGAGTTTGGATGTGAATGTTGGTAATCAAAAAAATAATCAAAAATGAAACGATGATAGGGCAAAAAAGAAGAAGCCCGGTAACAAAAATCATATTAGGACTCCTAAATAAGACAACCATACTAAATTGTACAGCTCCTAGAGAGCACCTATTTGGAAACTCAAAACATTGACCAGTATAGAAAGCCAGCTCCAAAAGAGTTGATTGAGAAGGAAAGGAAGTCAAGCAAGTTCTGCAGATTTCATGAAACTCAAGGTTACAATACCAACGAGTGCAGACACTTGTGGGACATGATAAAAGTTTTGATTCAAAAAAAGAAGTTACAACAGTATGTAAAAGCCCTGCATGATGGCGGGCATGGAAGTTCTAACACCTTTGGTCATCTTCCCAGCGGGGACAAGCTGAGGCTAGTACTAGTACAACTATGCAGCCAGAGAGGTGATTAATACTATCATCGGTGGGCCACACCCTACCGATAAAAGTCTAGCGGAGATGGATAGATACGTTGGTGCTATTAAACATGTGGAGAGTGAAAGTTTGCTATGCTATTGAGGATGGAACTCCAACAAAACAATGCAGAGCAATGACTAACGATATTGTTTTTTGGAATAGAGATTCTGATGGAGTGGAAGCTCCGACAAATGACCCACTATTGATCGCAGCCACGAATGATCCTATTATCGTACGAAAGGCGCTGGTTGACTATGGGATTTTAGTTAATATATTATTTAAAAAAGCTTATGATCAAATGATGTTGGAAGAGATGGATTTGAAACCTTGTAAGTCTCGAATACAGGGGTTCAATGGGATGGCTACTAAGGCTAAAGGATTTTTTGAATTACCGATGGTACTTGGAAGGGCGACCGCAAGCGAGTGCGGGTCATGCCTTTTTTGGTGTTGGATATTTACTCAACTTACAATGCTTTTCTAGGCCGATCGGCTTTGGCTAAGTTCAGAGCGGCCATTGCTCCCTTGTGCTTAACTATAAAGTTCCTTACAGAGAATGGAGTGGAAATTATGCAAGGAGATCTAGAGTTGGCCACGAATGTTACATCGCTGAGCTAAAGGAAGCGAGGTGAAAGGAGAAAGAAAAAAATATGGAGGCGACCCTCTACATAAAAGCTTTGAATGCATAACAACTATAGCCTAAGCCCTGGCTCGGGCAACCCAGTCTGTTACATGATGATATGGATCGAGGAAAAGAGTCAAAAAATGAACGAGCAGCTCCAGCCGAGTTGACAATTGTTGTTTCAGTTTGCTAGGACGATCCAAATCTAGCCCTGAAGGTCGGATCCTAGCTCGATGCAACTGTGATGAAGGAGTTGGTTGGTTTCCTCCGGATGAACCTAGATGCACTCGGACACGTGTGGGATCTCACTAGGGATAGTGAGCCATGCGTTAAACATCAATCCTAAATGCGTTCCTATGAAACGGGAACACCGCAGACTGGGTCGGAGAGATCCGCTGCACTTAAAGAAGAGGTGGAGAAGTTGAAGGACAATGGCTTCATCTGCAATGCCTTATACCCGGAGTGGGTATCTATTCCATTAATGGTGAGCAGAAGCTTGGAGATGGAACTTTCAGGCTTGCAATGAGATTTCGCTCCGGAGGGCGTGAAATAGTGATCATTTACGATGCTATTTCACTTAAAAATAAATTCATAAATAATTGGCTGAAGCCATGTGGTAAGATAGATTTTTTCATTTTCCGTCTTTTAGGGAAAAAAACGACTTTTCGAGAACAAGACTCTTTCTTTCCATTACTTAAGAGTTGTGACTTGATCGACTCAAATGAATCTGGATGTGAATAATGATGGTATGTAAGTACCCAGAGTTAGGTGCCAACCAAAACTTCTACGGTTCATGATCGAACCTTCAAAGTTCTTCTTGGTATCCGAAGATAGATACCAACTAACTCTCGCTCCCACCGTAGGAGCAGGAGCATAAACTAGATGGACGTGACTCGACCATCCATCAACTAACTCTTATCCTTGGATTGGGGGAAGGATTATAAACTAAATGGACGTGAGCTGACCGTCCATCGGCCAGCTCTTGTCCTCGGATTGGGGGTAGGAATATAAACGCAAACCAGATGTGACATGACCGTCCGTGCACAACTCTCGCCCTTGATGTAGGGGCAGGAGTATAAATCGAAACGAACATGATACGACCGTTCACTCACTAAACTCTTGTCCTCGGACCGAGGGCAGGGGTATAAACTAAAGTGGATGTGACAGGACCGTCCAACTCCTGACACTCTGCTTGGAGTAGGCGAAACCAAAGGTCCATACCCGATGTAAGGCGGGATTTTGCTTATGAACTTTGAATCGACTCCCATATTTGGGCGCGATTGGAAATGTAAATCCTGGATGAGGATGTGCGAACTATGATAAGTAAAATTAGATTAGTGTCCGGAGTTTGGCGCAATCAGATATCATGATTCTGGAAAAGAATACCCGAACCGCTGTTCTAAGTGGTTAACTCGAACTAATGCCCAGAGCTTAGCACTTCAACCATTACTTTGTGTTCGTAGGAATGATCA
Source organism: Allium fistulosum (assembly GCA_030737815.1). Lineage (NCBI taxonomy): Eukaryota > Viridiplantae > Streptophyta > Magnoliopsida > Asparagales > Amaryllidaceae > Allium > Allium fistulosum. Next base: position 1,131,073,655 of record CM060906.1, on the reverse strand, counting down.
AAGGTCGGTAAATTACAGAACGGGTTAAAGGATTCGATTCAACAATGATAACTAAAAGGACTAGATCGCAAGTACATTGAATACTTAGACAAATTCATTCACATGAAATCTGGAAAGCTAAGTACAAGTGTTATTGACACTAGAAACAAAAAGCAAAAGCAGGGGCCAATCCCGCACAAAAACAAAAATAGACTGTAGCTACTATTAAAAAGTAAGTCTATCTACACCAAACGAACCAGTGCTCACTTCTTCAATTTCATTCTCCTTTTTTTCTTCGTAGAGTCAGGAGAAACATCGGTCGAGATTTCACCATGTCTTTTCCCTCCTTTTCCTCTACTCCCTTTTCCTTTGGGTGGAGTACTCTATGATGATCCAGCTGGCACAATTTCAGCACTCCCAGACGGAGGAACGGAGGTCGGAATGCTTTGCAAGGATTCTATGGGCATGCTTTGAGCACTACCGGGCGGAGAAAAATAAACCGAAGCGAAGATAGTTTGCCCGAGCAAGGCAATGGATAGAGGAGGAAGGATGGCTTCCATAATCTCCTGCTTGATCTCTATGGCAAGGAGGATGTCCTTCCCAAGTTTCTGCTCAAGCTCGTGCATGGTGGGACCTGATAGATGCTTGGAGACCCTAGTGATAACAACATCTTCATCGATTTGAGTTTCCTGAGTCCCACCAGCTCCTCCATCCAACAAAGCATCAATCATCTACTCGTCAAGGCAGGGAGTCTCTCTAACCAAAATGGTTGGAATCGTTGTTGAAGTGGTAATTGTCTCTGTTACATGCATTTGTAGTCCCGGTTGAGAGCCCTTATCGGGAAGTGGAGCAATGTGGGGCTGACCTGAAGCTTGAGAAACAAAGAGAGAGATTAGCAATGTTAATCGACGACACGTCAAATTTCTATAATACAGGAGAAGTCAATGAGATACTGTTAACCCAAAAAATGGATCAACACCCTGGATTGAGTGTGAAAGCACAAGCCCTATTCTTACAGAGCAATAATATAGAGAATAAATGTAGTAAGCAGAAATAGTAAGAAGACAAGAAGATTTTTATAGTGGTTCGGCTGTTAATGAAGCCTATGTTCACTTTATAACTTTTATTATTGACCGATTGTTGTTACATGGTAATTGAGATTTAAAAGTTGTTGAATATCCCGAGTTAGACTAAGTCCTCAATGCCGGAGTTTACTGGAGAATCACATTAAACCCCTTGGATGACTGTTGTGTGGAGGGAGGAGAAGAGTGAAGAATATTTTTTGCAGAGTTTCAGCAGCTAGTCCAGAGGATCCTCTTTATGTGGCAGATAGGTGAGTATTTATAGCGGTTGGAGAGCTACTGGGCTAGGCTTTCTTGCCAGATGCTTGCAAACAACTGTAATAAGACACACTGCAAGTTTCATCTCGAACCGAGCTAACTTGATGGATCGCTAGCGATCCATAGCTTCTGGGGTCAATGGCGACCCAATGACTTGGGATGCTTCCCTTACCTTCCACCTCAAACTTCATGGCGACCTGACAAAACGGAATGGATCGCTAGCGATCCGTAGTATATGGATCGCTAGCGATCCATAGTACTTAGATGATTTTTGGACTTTGTCTTTTGGGTGCATCTTTTGTCTCGTGTTGGTGTCCTCCAAGTAATTTCATAGCATGTTGCCTTGTTTTGATGACGGTCTGCTTACTGGTTGCATTAGACTGCTGATTAAACTAGACGAATGCTTGTCTCTCAAATTAACTAGCTCGGAATCCCATCAAACTTAGCCATTCTCCTTAGAATACTCATTGGACCATGATGCAAGTGAATTCATGAATCCACGAGCCAAAATTATGGACCGCTAGCGATCCATAGATGATGGATCACTAGCTATCTATTACCTTTGCATGTTTTTGCTTTTTATTTCTCTGATTTCTCTTGGTTTCTTGTTCTAGTCATTTTGGTTGGCTCTTGAGCTATTCTGACTCGACCAAGCTGTTCCAACTTCCTTTGGATTCTGCTGGGTTAAAAACTCGGATAACATTTTCCCTCAGAGTATGCCTTCATTGAAAACAATGGATGCCCTGGAAGTAATTGCTTTCCAGTTTCTGCTTGGCGAGGTTCAAGTAACCGTGTTAGGGCCACATGAATTTGACTTTGGTTACTTAGTTGCTCATTAAGTTTTGACCTGAACTGTCGTTGCTTGTAATAATAGACCAAGTTTTACCCCATAAATTTTTAGAATGGCTTGAAGCAGCACGTGGACCTTGCTAGATAAATTCGAGATCGATCACACGTGATTCGATGGATCGCACGCGATCCATAGCCTATGCATCGCTAGCGACCAATAACTTAGCATTTTTTCTTTCATGCAATCCTTCTATATAACTGCCTTGAGCTAACCTTATATCCATTCTAGTTTTCTTCTTGCGACCCGATCCAAGTTTCGTCCAAGACCTCAGTCCATCTGATCCATCACCGTCCCCGACCATTCACCACTGGAACCCTTCATTGTTGATTGACCTGAATCTCTCCATCGCCTTGATTTAAACCTAGCTTCTTTTAGATCATCACCGACTAAACCCTAACTCCATTATCTCCTTCCTTGGATTGCCGCCGACCCACCGTGCTTAGATCACTAGGTTGAAAACTCCGACTATCTTTGCCTTTTGATCCTTAATTCAAGGTGAGTAATGCTGATTCTGATGTTCATTTAGCGATTCGACGATGGAGTGTATTGGTAGTGATTACAGCAAATGGTCAGAGTTGATTGTGATTTTATGGAGGAAGATAGTAAATCGAGCCTTGAGTTCTTCATGGAACGACATTCGAGCCTTGCCCCGGTGCCTTGCATGTTTTGCTGTCTTCGTCCATAGAACCAAAATTAACTTGTACTAAGTTACCTTGCCGATAAAGCACGATGCATCGTGAATTGGTTTTGACCATCCGGTGGATTCGGATTGGTCTTGTTCTTTGCATTCTTGATGTACCTGTTCTGGGAAGAACTTTCCGGGTCACTTCGGACAACGGATCCGTTATCGATCATTGATCGATAACGGTAAGTGTAGCAGAAGTAATTCCAAAAAACGATACGAAAAGTCCTTTTCCCTTTCCACTGTGAGCGAACTATCTACATGGGATAGAGCGTTTGTAGTGTTCAGGATACCGAGCTCACCCCCTATAGATAACACACCGCACTTACCCCAGTACATACTTGAAATCTGACGTGTCGGCGTGAATCGATATTCCTTCAGAATTCAAGTGTTTTAGGCGGATTCTTAGTTTAGAGTAGAATTACCTGACTTCTTTGGACGCAAGTCCTGTTTTTTAGAATGAAGTACCCGTCTTCTCACCGTAAGTCCAGCGGAGGAAGTCCAGCACTTTCAAAAGCTGTGTCGTTGTTTGTCGCCCCTTCCTCTTCTGCTATGCAGGCTGAATACGGTCAACTAGTACCAGTTGGTCCGGTCATGGATCGAACTCCTCCGAACTTTAGAGTTCTTCTTAATCCACTGGAGAGAGCCTCCTCTATGATCTCCACTAAGGTTTTGCACAACATTTTCTTGCAGCATGGTCTTTGTACCAAAATTGGGAACAACACTCTTCGGAAGTTTTTGAAGAGATAAAATGAAGAAATTAAATGGAAAAAGAGGATTATCTAACAAAAACTCCAAAAAACAGATAAAGAAAGTAATAAGAACGCACAGAAACACAAGGATTTAGAGTGGTTCGGCGTGTCGCCTACGTCCACTATGAAGTTGATTGCTTTATTGATGTTTCTTTGATGGTTACAAGTGAATTCGACGAATTACAACAGACAATGATGATTTACAGTAGTGAATTTCGTTATTGGCAGCAGCTATGGAGTTTAGATCTGGATCCGGCAGCGTCTGGGCGTTGGAGAATTCAAAGAAGAAGAAGATCCTTTTCTATATGCCCTGGGGCTCTATTTATAGGTGTAAGAGGCTGATATTCTGCTCAGATCTCGAGAGACCCTCTCTGGCACGTGACTAGGCCCGCGCGCCCAAGCCCGCAAAGTTTCGGTCCAATCCGTGATCGATACGAACGGATTTCGTATCGATCAAGATGTGTCCGATGGAGTCAAAATTTGGCCTGGACATTCCCTAGCATGCACGTAAGCTTCTGTGAAAATTTCATATCATTTGGACTTGTAGATTAGGAGATATGATCGATACGAAATAGGACTTTCGTTTGGCTGTTTCGTTCGTATCGATGATTTTCACTCGGTGGTTTCGAATCGATGGTGGCCTGTGTTGGCAAGTTGACGTGGCGCGCGTCCTTTGCATCGATCTGTAGCACACCCAGTTCGAATCGATGAAGACAGCCTAGTTCGAATCGATGGATGTTGGTTTGTTCGCATCGATGAAGGTTGCACAGTTCGTATCGATAAAAGATGCACAGTTCGCATCGATGAAGGCTCCTATGTTCGTATCGATCGTTATGCTTTGTTCGCATCGATCGTTACGCTTTGTTCGTATCGATTGTGAGGCCTAGCTCGTATCGATAAAAGCATTCCACCTAGATGGATTCGAACAAAGGCTCTGTGATGGACACGAAGTGGTCATTGTACGATCGATTCGAATAGTGGCTTCGCCGATGGAGTCGAACTCGATCGATTCGAATTGAGGCTCCTGGACGAATGCGAGGTCGCTGCTGTTCTGATCGATACGAGAGGGATGGATTCTAATAGATGCTTGGCTATGGATACAAACTCGATCGAGTCGAACAGAGGCTTGATGATGGATGCAGAGCTGATCGAGTCGAACTGAGCTTCCCTTGATGGATTCGAACTGATCGATTCGAACAGTGGTTGGTTTTCTTCCAATTTTGCATCGATTGTAACTTGAACATACGAACTCGGATTGACTTGAAATTTTGAACGTTGACTCTCATAGCCTCGCTTGTCGTGTTATATCAATTTTGGCTCGATTCGGACTTGGACAAAATTCGTCGATTTCCATAGTGAGCCTACGTATAACCGATCTCTAAGACGAACAGTCATTGGTTACTAGTCGATTCCTTGGTGTCACGGCCTTGCCAAAAGGCGGGATAACATTTGCCCCCCAAAGTACATCTTGTGGAAACATGATGTGCTTTGAAATGCTGCAATCTTCATTCTGAATAGTTATCGTCTTTTTGGTGAAAGCTGTAACCTTTGACTGATTTTCTTGATAATGTAAACTGTTGACTGTCAACTGCTGTACCCTGTATTGTTGCAACTGATTGCTGTATGCTAGTAATTAGCCGTTTGTTGTTGTAATCATTATCAAATGGATTTCCAATTCTTGTGAATGTCAAAAATTGAATATTAGTCCGACGTATATGCATATACGTTAATCTGACTCTCGTTGACGTTCACGAGTCGTTGTCAGTTTATCTTATATCGAATTCCATATCGATCCTCTCCTGAACCGACGTGAGATTCGAATTGTAACAACGCTCGATGGTCATTTTTGAATATTCCTTCGTATCGATCCTCTCCTGAATCAGTGTAGAAGGTTAAAACATTGCTTTTGCATCAGTATTCGTTGCATTGATGGATACAAAATGTGCATCTCGAATCGATGGATGTGGGGCTTGAAGGATACGAAGCGGTCGTTCGTATCGATGGAGTTCAATGCCTTCAGAACAGCCCATGTTGTGTATTTCGAATCGATGGATCTGGAGTCACTGGATACGAACAGACAATTCGTATCGATGGAGTTGGACTCTGAGAGCCGTGATTCAATGGATTCGAACTGCATAGGAGACGGAGTCGAAGGTGATCGATACGAACTGTGGTTTCGTATCGATGGACTTGGGTTACTCAAAAAAATCCTCGTTGGCAACCTCGTATCGATAAAAGCTCGTGTTGATGGATTCGAATAGCTTATTCGAATCGATCTGTAGTGGTGTCTTGTAACCGGTCGAATCCACCAGGATGTGAACCGTTTTTTGCCTTTGCTTTCGAATCCATATAAATACTGTGGACTTAGTCGTTTTCCACTTTTTACTCTTCTATTCTTTTGCCTTGTCTTCGTATCGCTTCCAAAGAAAAGGAAAACTGCTCGATTTCGAATCAAACCAAAATCTTCAAACCCTTTAACCAGTTGTCGAAATCAGGTAAACAATTGAACAAAATCCGTCCTAAAACGACGAGACTCAAATTCACATGCTATTCCATTCGAATCCATGTCCAAATGTTGCCTCGAGGAAGTAGATAACGTGCGAGGTCGAGGAAGGGTAAAATGGAGTTCGAATCGGTCTAGGGAAGAAGGAGTGTGGAGGAGGATGGCTTGATGCTCTTTTCGTGTCGATCTGCAATGATTATTGCGTGGGCTCGTCTTGTACGATCGATACGAAACTTTATCTCCAAAATTTGATGTTTGAGCAAGGCCAGTGATCGAGTCGAAGTCCTTGGCTTCAGATCGATTCAAAGAATACTCCCTCGATCGATACGAAATGTATCGAGTGAACTTGATCGAGTTAAAGTCCTTGGCTTCAGGCTGATTCGAAGAATACTCCTCCGATCGATACGAAATGTATCGAGTGAATGTGACCGAGTCGAAGTCCATGGCTTCAGATCGATTCAAAAAGTACTCCTTCGTATCGATGCGAAATACATCGAGCGAACGTGATCGATACGAAGCTGGTGCTCCCCTGGCCTGGATCGATTCGAAATCAGTTACTGACGATCAACTCGAAGCGAATTCTTGACGACTGATATGAACCCGGACCTTGATGGACACACACCTTTGAATAACTAATAACATGATTTCCGATGAGCTTCATTCTTGAATATCTGGACTTAACTATTACCCTGCATATTTAACTGCCTATCCAAGCTCGTCGATGGAATTGTGACTTAACAAAACTTTAACAAACTCTGACTCGGATCGATCGCTAATAACTAGATGACACGGTTGTGACGGTCAGCGATGACGGTCATTCCGACTGAATTTCAAAGTCTCGTTGTTTACATGCTTTCTCCAATCCTGTAGATCTTCTCAAGTGATACACAGTACTACACTGCACAACACACTCACACACTTTACACTGGGGGAAGCACGAGCGTTATTGTATGTTTAACAATGATTTTCCATAAGCTAGTTAGTCATGGAAACCTCAAGTTCACAGCAGCAGGAACTCCCGAGTTCAATTCCTTCAACCATCGAGGTACCGGTCATTGAAGCCGAAGTTACAGGCCCAGCTCCGGACGAGCTTCCAGGTGCCTGGTTCATTTGTCGTCCATAAGATTTTGTGTCGTCCGGTATCTCCGAAGATATGCTGGGACGGATTTGTTTAAGGCACGGCTTGTCGCTCGATGACGTGTTACTGCCTGGGCCAAATGACAGGCCACATGATCCCCCGGAGGGTTTTACCGCTTTCAACCGTCATGCTTGTGCGGCGGGAACACTTCCTCCTTTCAACCAATATATAAGGAAGATGTTATCATTCCTTGGAATAGCTCCATCCCAGCTACACCCCAACGGATACGCTTTGTTGAATAGCACCTTCATTCTGTTTATGGAGATTCTCTTTCGACCACCAAAGCCGATCGAGATCAGATATCTATTTAACATTAAGAGTCGTGGTGACAGCCCTTCTTTCACCTTCTTGGAAGCGGTCAGGAACTGCCAAGTTGTAACGGGCTCCTGGGGAAGGCTAAGTTTGAATGGTTCTACATTCGGTGCCCCCTGGATTTGCTAAGCGATGGTTGGATAAACGTAAGCGTTACAGTTCTTTCTCTTGAATTATTAGGATAATTATAACCGACCTCAAAACTGACATACTTCTCTTCTTTCACAACCGCAATCTTTCGACCTGATGGTGGATACTTCAGAGAGCTAGTTCGGATTCTCCAAATGGTTTCAGGCGAAGAGAGGCATATCGACTTGGTTCTGACCGACAGAAGCTTGAGGACTATTGGGCTGATTGAGCGGAGGCAGAGCATACGGCTGGAAGGGACACTTAGAGCGGTCTCGAAGAAACGGGTGAAGCACAAGGCGCCTGGAGTCGTAATAGCTGAAGAAGTTGATCCGAAGAGAACGTCTACTGATAATGAGCTCCAGGCTGGGCCTTCTTTTGATGTCCAGGATTAAGGAGGAAGGAGAAAAGGCAAGGCAGTTGCTCACAAGCGTTCTAAATCCGAGAGATTAAAATATGTTGTTATGTCCTTGCCTGTTCAGGGGATTAGAATTTCAGAGGCTCCTTCCCCGCAAGTAGAGCATCCTTTTGAAGGTCTTGCTGATATTCCGATTCTGGATTACGTGTCGTTTCAGCACGACACCGGGATGGAGGAGCTTGATAATGCTCTTGAACTGAGTGGGTCGCTTGTTATGAGTGCGGCCAACATTTCCGATTGGTCGGGGGGTTGCACATGCATATACTTCACTACACTACATGATTCATATCTGTAAATCGTCCAACTTAACAAATCACTAACTTTTCCTTCGTCTCTCATTTTCAGGTACGATGTCCGAAAGAGGATCAATGCTCGGGAATCTTCGCTCGGCCCGAAAGTCTTCTACCTATCATGATTCCCGTAGAAGAGACTCAGATAGAGACCGCTATCGCGAGTACTCTAACTAAGATAGGTATGGGCATGACAGGGATAGAAAATACCGACATCGATCTAGATCACACTCTCCTCCTCTTAGACTTCCATCTCCATCTCCTGTTCTTGTTCCACATCCACCAAAGCCTCCACGTCACAGGCCATCTTCTCACACTTCTAGGTCCGAGACTCATCTCCAGAGAGTCGAAACCACGGCCTCCATAATTACAGAGCAGGTCCCAGCTGAGCCCATAGGAGAAGGGGCCCTTAAATTGGCTCGGATGAGGAAGGATTTTCCGAACATATGCTTTGATGGCTATGTCTTTCCACCTCACTTAAAGAGAATCCCATCTGAAGTGGAAAACACGATGCATGATTATGTTCATGTCATCTACACCCAGTATAAAGAGTGGGTAAAGGCTGCAGAGAAAGCTTCTAAGGTGGCCTTTGAGCGAGCCAAAGCGCTTGAGAAAATGGAGACCGAACTCGCTCAAAGGGATCGGATCATTCAAGTGCTCACTGTTGAGGCCGAGTCTTCTCGAAAATCTAAAATTGAGGCCACCAAAAAAGCTGACGAAGCGAATGTGGCCATGGAGAGGTTGAGGCAGACACATGTTGCCTTGGTGGAGGAGATGGGCCACCGGAATACTACAATCACTGCTGAGCGGGATGCGGCGGTCAAGGAACTCAATGAGCTTAAAGCTAAATTTTCCGACATGGCCAAGGAAAAGGATGATGCAAACAACACAGCCCAGGAGGCATGCGAACAAGCTGTTCTACTTAGGGGTGAACGGGATGCTGCTATGGCTAAAGTCCGCAAGGTGGAGACTAAGGTCGAGGAGAAAGTGAAATCGGCCGAGTCCAGGCTAGAGGCTGATATCAAATACCTTCTCGTTGTTTACAATGCTAACGTGTTGAGGCACAGGGGTCTAGCCTGGCTCGATGATTATCCGACGCATCTATATAACGCCTGGGGCCGATTGGTTGAAGAACAGAAGGAGGTGCATCTGGGTGAGTCTGTGGATGAGTTTGAACTCGAGAATCGCATTCTGAATGAAGATGAAAGGAAGATTCTTCACGAGTCAATGATTCTGCATGAGAAGGAAAAACTCGGCGTCCAGCGCCTCGAAGTAGGAGAGGGTTCAGGGGTTGACCATCATGAGGCGAGTCTTGAAGTTCCAGCATCAACCCAGCCCGAATCATCGTCTGCGGTCGATCCCCAAGCTGTTCCTGCCTATAATCCGGATCAGCCGCAGATGTCTCCGACTGCAGCGTAAGTTACTGAAGTCGTTCCGCTGCCTACAAGTCAAACTGAGGAAGGTATTCTGAACATTCCACATATCTTCCTCAAGTCGGAATTTTTATCTGAATTAAATTCTGTTAGTTCTCTTATTTTTTGTCCAGTGATCGATGCTGCACCGGCCATGCCTCCTACTACTCAAGAATCATATCAAACGCAGGAGGCTATTGTGACTGAAGCGATCATGGTAACTACATCTGCCCCACTCGACGATACGCAGGGGAGCACGCTTGTGTTCGATGAGCAGCTGATGGATGAACTCTTTCGCCGTCACGGCGATCCTATAGCTGACTTGCCATTTGTCATGGGCGGAGGCGTTCCTGCTACAAGTTCCTCAATGCCAACTACCGATGCCCCCAGCGAGGCTCGAGCAGTTATTGAAGAGGAGATGTTTGCCCAAATCGACGCTGAAATTGCAGTAGCGGCTCATGGTGGCAGTCTTGGAGGTGGGATGGCAGCACCGGGACCAGCTCCGCTTAGAATGATATCTCATGGTGGCACTGTTTTCATCACCAGCATGCCCATTCCACCTTCTGTACTTGATCCTGTTCCTCCGACTCCGCCCGTAGGAAGCATTCCTATTCATACGAGCTCGGAGGAGGATGTTGAGATCATGCCCCCGCCTGGAGACCGGCTGTCGAAAGGCAAAGGCTCAAAGAGGAAAAATAGTGGCGGCTCCAGTGGGTCTACACTAAGAAGGAAGCCGAGGAAGAAGAAAGATTAGACATGCTTCCTTGGTTTGTTTTGACTTACATTTTGTCGGCCGTGTATAGATGCGGGTTCGGCCCCTGCTAGTAGGAATTTTTTGGAACAAACTTGTACACGAATTTCTTTTACAAAATGTAGAAATGAAACTTTTCCTTTTCAGCTTCTTGTGTATTTGCTTAAGTGTTTCAATATCTGAAGTGCACTTGTGAAGTTTCATGTTCCGAGTCAAGTTTGTTTTTCGTTTTCCAGGCCTGGAAACTGTGGACATGGTTTATGACCAGGGAGTGAGTTGAAATTTTGACGTCGCACCACTTCAATCAATGGTAGATGCTTAAGTCCTGCCCCCAGTTTTAGGGGTGAGTCGTTGAACATCACCAGCGAATGCTTCTCACTTATAACATGTCGAGTCTAGTGCCACCGAACGGATGTTTGGGATAAGTGGAGATTGAGTGGTTCATCCATGCTTGCTCGACTATCGGTGATCATATCCGCGCTCCGGGGATTCTCGTTTGTTTACTGGCGGTTGATCACGCCGGCTCAAGTTTAAATCATACGTCCGTGCTCTGGGGATTTGGAATCGACATTTGTACTCCGACTCACACTCTGGGAGCTTGGAGGTGATATTTATACTTCGATTCACGCTCTGGGAACTCGAAGTTGATGTTTATACTCCGACTCGCACTTTGGGAGTTCAGAGTTGTTGTTTATACTCCATTTCGCACTCTGGGAAACCGGAGTTGATGTTTATACTCCGACTCGCACTCTGGGAGTTCAGAGTTGTTGTTTATAGTCCGTTTCACACTCTGGGAATCCGGAGTTGATGTTTATACTCTGGCTTGCACTCTGGGAGTCCGAAGTTGATGTTTATACTCCGACTCGCACTCTGGGAGTTCGGAGTTGTTAAGCAGACGGTCAGTCACATCTGTTGTATGTTTTTGGATTTCGCTCGCACTCTGGGAACGAAAGGTGTATCAGGATAATGGATGGTTGGATCACATCCACCCTGAGTTAACAAGTGAGGTCGTTAGATGGACGGGTCCACCCTCCTCAAACTTGGTTCAGATACGGACGAAGTCGTTTGGCGGATGGATCCACCCTCTTCGTAGACGTATTTTAATACTCCAATTCGCACTTTGGGAACCGGGAGTTAAGTGAGGGATTGTCGTGTATCAATCCATTTCTGACTTTGATGTGATGGCTTGTCCCCGAGCTCGGGTTTCACTTAGCGAGTGACCGGTTGCATCACAGTCACTCCCTATTTGAATAAATTCCACCGTATGGTGAAACTTAGCTCTCCATGCATAGTGATGATCATATGAAGCATTTCAAGTAATTCACAGCTCTGGCTCGAAGATTTTGCATTTTATTGCTGAAATAAGAAAATATGGCAAAGTCAGTTGCCTTATTAAAAATTCTAATTTCGAAATGCAGAAACAAATTGCAGAATGGAAAATAGACTAAATGAATAAACATAGCCTGTCATGTGTAGTAGCGACGAAGACTCTTGCTATTCCAGGCTCTCGGTAGAGTAAGACCGTCAATGGTCGATAGTTTGAATGTGCCATCTCCGAGCCTTCGTTCAATAACATACGGTCCTTCCCATGTCAGCTTCATATGCGAAGGAACCAGATAAATTCTTTTCAGGACGAGATCGCCTAGTTCAAAGGTTCGCGGGCGAACCTTGGCGTTGTACAATCGGGCGACTCGACTTCGATGCGCGACTGCCCTCAAATCAGCCTCTTCATGCTTCTCATCTAGTAGATCGAGAGATTCAGCAAGCAATATAGCATTTGTCTTTGGATCATAGTATGTCACACGATGAGAAGGTACATCTAGCTCAACCAGAATAACGGCTTCTGAACCATAAGAGAGAGAGAATGGAGTGTGACCGGTCGCGGTCTTGTGGGTTGTTCGGTAAGCCCATAAAGCCATAGGAAGTTAATCGACCCACTTGCCCCGACCTTTTCCAGTCGTTTTTTCAGAATGGACTTTATAACTTTATTAACCGCTTCGACCTGTCTGTTCGCCTGAGGGTGTGCAACTGTGGAGAATTTCTTTTGGATGTGGAATCGTTTGCAGAAATCCTTAAATTCAGCACTGTCGAATTGGGTTCCGTTGTCCGTAATAATGGTGTGTGGGAGACCGGATCGGCAGATGATGTTGCGAACTACAAAGTTGATTACTTTCTTCGTTGTTATGGTAGCAAGAGCTTCAGCTTCAGCCTACTTTGTAAAGTAGTCAACTGCGACGATGGCGTATTTTGCGCCACCTTTTGCCAGAGGTAGAGTACCAATGATGTCGATGCCCCACATTGCAAACGGCCATGGGCTGACCATTTGCGTTATCTCAGTAGGAGGGGCCCTAGGAATTCGAGCATACTTTTGACACCTATCGCATTTCTTTGCATAATCCGACGCATCACGATTCACGGTCGGCCAGTAATATCCGTACCAAAGTATTTTCTTGGCAAGTGCTTGCCCCCCGGTGTGATCACCACATTCTCCCTCGTGTACATCATGCAACACTCGTTTAACTTCATCGTGAGCGATACACCGGAGTAAAGGGACGGAGTACCCTCTTCTATACATGACTCCATTCTGAATAGTGAATCGTGAGGCCTTCCGAAGGACTTGTCTCTTTTCACTCCTGCACTCCGGCAGGATTCCGTGCTCAATGTAATTTCTAAGTGGAGTCATCCATGAATCCTTTTCGGGGACGGTTTCGCATACCCAGTCTATTTCTGTCCGGTCAATGCTTGGAGAAGATAACGTTTCTACGGAAACGAGTCCCATTTGCTAAGCTTTACCTGTGCTGGTTAGCTTTGCCAATGAATCGACTTTTTGGTTGCGCTCCCGAGGAATACAATAGATGGTGTAATAATCAAACTGATTCAGTACTTCCTGAACTCGAGCTAAGTAAGCAGCCAACCTTCGATCTCTTGTTTGGTATTCTCCCCGTACTTGACACACAACTAACTGTGAATTACAATAAATTTCCACAGCGATAATTCTCAAATCTTTAGCAAGTTTCAAACCAGCTAAGAGGGCTTCATATTCAGCTTCATTATTGGTCGCATGGAAATCGAACTTCAAAGCATAACATATAGATCGGCCTTCGGGGGTTTCAAGTACAACACCAGCGCCCAAACACCAGTCGTTTGATGCACCGTCGGTATAAAGCTTCTAGACATATTCGAGAGATTCACTAGTTTCGGGCAAGTCCTCTGGAACGGTAAATTCAGCTATAAAATCGGCTAGGACTTGTCCTGGAATGGCTCGTCTTGGAGTGTAAGTGATATCAAACTGGCTCAGTTCGATGTTCCACTTGAGTAACCTACCAAACGTCTCAGGACGCATAAAGACCTGTCGTAACGGCTGGTCAGTGTAAACAACAATGGGATGTGCCTGGAAATACAGTCGGAGTTTTCTTGATGCAATAACAAGGAAATAAGCCAACTTCTCTAATTTCAGATAATTCCTTTCAGCCTCAGTCAATCGCTTGCTGATGTAGTATACTGGCTTCTGTATCCTGTCTTCTTCTCGAACTAAGGCAGCGCTAATAGCATTTTCTGATATCGCCAAGTATATGTACAACTTCTCATGATCAATAGGCTTTGATAGGATAGGTGGTGTGGATAAATGCTGAACTAGTGCTTGGAAAGCACCCTCACACTCCGTGGTCCATTCAAAGTTTCGTTTTCCTTTTCGGATCAGATCGAAGAAGGGAATGCATTTGTCAGTGGACTTTGAAATGAACCTGCTCAATGCTGCTACTTTCCCATTGAGACTTTGGACTTGCTTTATAGTTTTCGGAGTTTCAAGATTTCTGATTGCCCAAATCATTTCAGGATTAGCTTCGATTCCCCGAGTGTTGACGATAAACCCAAGGAATTTTCCGGATGCAACTCCAAAATGACATTTTAGTGGGTTGAGTTTCATTCTGTATTCTCGAAGTATGTTGAACATAGTTTCCAGGTCTTTAACATGGTCAGTAGAAAATCGTGACTTCACAAGCATATCATCTACATATACTTCCATCGTTTTCCCGATTTGATTGGCAAACATCCGATTAACCAATCGTTGATAAGTAGCCCCGGCATTCTTGAGTCCGAACGGCATAACTTTGTAGCAATAGAGTCCCATATTAGTTACGAAGCTGGTATGTTCCTGATCAGGTAAATGCATCGGTATCTGGTTGTAGCCAGAATACGCGTCCATGAAGGATAAGAGCTCATGCCCAGCAGTTGAATCTACTAGCTGATCAATTCTGGGAAGCGGAAAACTGTCTTTGGGACAAGCTTTTTTTAGATCGGAATAATCGACACATGTTCTCCATTTTCCATTTGGCTTTCAGACGAGCACGGGATTCGACACCCATTCAGGATATAGCGCATCTTGAATGAACCCGTTCGCTTTAAGCTTTTCTACTTCTTCTTTAAGGGTGGCAGATCTCTCTGGATCCATACCACGCCTTTTCTGTTTGACCGGGACATGCCGCGGGTCAATATTCAGAGTGTGGCTCGCGATGTCCGATGAGATCTCACACATGTCAGAATGCGTCCAGGCGAATACGTCAAGATTCGCCCGCAGAAATTCAACCAGTTCCTCTTGAGTTTGATGGCTTAGCTGAGACCCGATCTTTATCATTTTTGAATCATCTTCATCGTCAATCGGGACATCAATCGTCAGTTCAGCCGGGGATGCTTGACTTTCTTTAGATTCTCCTTCGTCTTCAGTTTCTCTTGGGTCAAGATCCCTTTGGAATTGGTTGGGGTCCCCGGGCCTAGGCGCGGGAGTTAATTGTCAATTATCAGCAAAGCGGATGTAGAGAGATTCCTCTACGCCCTTTCCTTTCTCCTTTCGCTGCGCCTCCCGCAGCTCTACGACGTAACAGGATCTTCCAGCAACCTGATCTCCCTGAATGATTCCCACTCCATGATCAGTGGGAAACTTTAAAGTTAAACACCACGGGGCAATGGTTGCCCTGAATTCAGCGAGGGCCGATCGGCCCAGGAAAGCATTATAAGGGGAGTCTATGTCTAAAACAATGAACTGTAACATTCGTACTCTCCGCCGTTCTCCAACTCCCAACTCCACTGGCAGTTCCACCATTCCAGTGGGTATAGTAGCACTTCCGTTGAAACCATGGATTTGGGATTGACAAGGTTTCAAGTCCGTGGCTTCCATTCTCATTTGATCATAAGCTCGCTTAAACAAAATATTCATAGAGCTTCCACTGTCAACTAAGATCCTCTTTATCCATGCAGGACCTACTTGAGCTGAGATGACCAGTGGATCAATGGTGGGGGCTTCGACTTTATCAGTGTTTCTGTTTCTGAACACGATGTCATCTATCATCGTCTTCTGTTGCTTGGCCGGAGCCCCTTCATCAAAACTACTATAACACTCGAAGTCCGCATGCCTGATAGAGCTGGCATACGACTCCATTTCCTTCCAGCTTCGGTCTGTTGGATGAGGACCACCACTTATTGTATTAATAACCAACCTCCCGCCAGTACGAGCGGGTTCCTCCTACCTTTCCGGATTTGGCGCACGATTCTAATTTGATGGGCCCACACCACTTGACTGTGGTGCTCGCACATACTGATCTAATTTTCGTTCGTGTATCAATTTCTCAATAAGATCTTGTAAATGACGACACTCATTTGTGTTATGGCCATAGCTTTCATGGAATCTACAAAACTTTCCTGTTTGCACTTGTCTTTCCGTTGATGGTTTTGACGCAGGCTTCTTGTATTGCATGGTGTTACAAGTTTGCAAGTACACATTTTCTAACGACGTGTTCAACGCAGTATAGTTATCGTACATGGGAGCTCTACGCCGTGGGCCACGATTCTGATCTCGCTTCTTGCCCTGATTTCCATTGTCCCTCTGCTGATTCTGTTTATTTTGCATGTTCAACTGAACTTTTCCAGAACTCTCTCCGGATCATTTAACGGCTATGTTACTCTGAATTCCTTCGATGTCGGGTACTGCGTCATCCTGCTTCCTAGACTGTTTCGCATCCTCCCTTCTCAAGAATTGGGCTGCCTTGGAATAGAAACGGTCCAATGACGTGGGTGGCTTCCCAGCTAACCAATTTCCAAACTCGAAATCAGCATCAATCCCTTTAGTCAATGCCATCAGGATAGAGTTGTCATTGGGATTGCTTATTTCTGCACACGCAGCATGGAATCGCTCCAAGTAATGTCTAAGTGTTTCTCCAGGAGCTTGTGTAACACTAGACTAGGTGTTAACGTCTTTAGGCCTTGCCACGTGCATACAGAATTGTTCAACAAACTTGGTGGCCATATGGTCAAAGTTAGAGATGGATTGTGGTGGCAAACGAGTAAACCACATGGTAGCAATGCCTCCTAGGGAAATAGGGAAACTACGGCACTTTACTGCATCATCAGCTCTCGTAGCATTCATTAGCACTTCATACTTCAGGATGTGTAGGTTGGGATCAGAACTTCCTTCATAGACTGGTAAAGTTGGCATCCAGAAGCGCCGAGGTGGTTCAGCATACAATATTTCATCGGTGAAAGGGGTGACTCCGGGAGATTCCCCAGTCATCGTTAGTGAGACCCTGACTTTCACGGATCATCTGACGAATCATTGTCGATATATCTGGCATGCGGACACTTGGAGCATGTTGCGCCAAGGTGTGGTCGAGTTCCACAACGCGAGTCTGGATCGGACGTGGTCGACGGTCTGTGTCTCGCCTCCTTGGTTCAACATTTTTTGGGATGTAAGGCTCTGGAGTCTGCTCTCGTTGGCTACGATGAGGATCATCTTGATTTCTAGCATCGCCTCCTTGTTCGGTAGTGGTTGTGGCAGCGAGGTTGCCTGTGACATGATAAGGAGTCGTACCTCCCTGGGATGAAGGTCATGTACGATGACTAGTGTATGGTCTAGTTCTGGGTTGTCCAAGATTCGAAACAGGTGGGTGTCCTGTGGCCTGGGTGTAACTTACATCCAGCCGTGGGCGTGTGGATCGATGATGACCGTCAGATGAGGCGGAGCTCTCTGTGGAAGAATAAGAACCTTGATCTCTTCTGGATCTTCTGCGCCTTTGGCAAATCAACTGGTTGGTCAACTCCGCGTTGGCGCGCAGTTGTTCAGTTAGCTGTTGCCGACTCTGGGTCAACTCTTGGAGCAGTGTCTGAAACTCTTGTCTGGTAACCAGGCCTGATGGATCTGAAGGTCCGGCTGCATCTTGGTTTGATGGAGGCAATTGCGCAGGATTCTGCCTATCCCGTCCTCCCTAATCAACGGCTGTAGTGGTAGTTCGTGTACTTACCATGGTGAATTAATGAAAGTCCTTTCCTAGATCTGATGCAGATCTAAATAGAATGGAAGGGCTTCAAAGTTTAAGATCTGGATCTTCTTCTTGGATTTATGCAATCTGGTATCGATAGGAGATCCAAGGAGCAGGAGAAAAATTGGGTTTTCTCAGTGAAAGCACCAAAGTGTTTGTACCAAAATTGGGCACAACACTCTTCGGAAGTTTTTGAAAAGATAAAATAAAGAAATTAAAAGGAAAAGAAGGATTATCTAACAAAAACATTAAAAAACAGATAATGAAAGTAATAAGAACGCACAGAAACACAAGGATTTAGAGTGGTTCGGCGTGTCGCCTACGTCCACACAAAGTTGGTTGCTTTATTGATGTTTCTTTGATGGTTACAAGTGAATTCGACGAATTACAGTAGACAATGATGATTTACAGCAGTGAATTTCGTTATTGGCAGCATCTATGGAGTTTAGATCTGGATCCGGCAGCGTCTAGGCGTTGGAGAATTCATAGAAGAAGAAGACCCTTTTCTGTATGCCCTGGGGCTCTATTTATAGGTGTAGGAGGCTGATATTCCGCTCAGATCTCGGGAGACCCTCTCTGGCACGTGACTAGGCCCGCGCGCCCAAGCCCGCGAAGTTTTGGTCCGATCCGTGATCGATACGAACGGATTTCCTATCAATCAAGATTGTGTCCGATGGAGTCGAAATTTGGCGTGGACATTCCCTAGCATGCACGTAAGCTTCTGTGAAAATTTCATAGCATTTGGACTTGTAGATTAGGAGATATGATTGATACGAAATGGGACTTTCATTTGGCTGTTTCGTTCGTATCGATGATTTCGACTCGGTGGTTTTGAATCGATGGTGGCCTGTGTTGGCAGGTTGACGTGGCGCGTGTCCTTCGCATCGATCTGTAGCACACCCAGTTCGAATCGATGAAGACAGCCTAGTTCGAATCGATGGATGTTGGTTTGTTCGCATCGATGAAGGTTGCACAGTTAGTATCGATAAAAGATGCACAGTTCGCATCGATGAAGGCTCCTATGTTCGTATCGATCGTTATGCTTTGTTCGCATCGATCGTTACGCTTTGTTCGTATCGATTGTGAGGCCTAGCTCGTATCGATAAAAGCATTCCACCTAGATGGATTCGAACAAAGGCTCTGTGATGGACACAAAGCGGTCATTGTACGATCGATTCGAACAGTGGCATCGCCGATGGAGTCGAACTCGATCGATTCGAATTGAGGCTCCTGAACGAATGCGAGGTCACTACTGTTCTGATCGATACGAGAGGGATGGATTCGAATAGATGCTTGGCTATGGATACGAACTCGATCGAGTCGACTAGAGGCTTAATGATGGATGTGGAGCTGATCGAGTCGAAGTGAGCTTCCCTTGATGGATTCGCACTGATCGATTCGAATAGTGGTTGGTTTTCTTCCAATTTTGCATGATTGTAACTTAAGCATACAAACTCGGATTGACTTGAAATTTTGAATGTTGACTCTCATAGCCTCGCTTGTCATGTCATATCAATTTTGGCTCGATTCGGACTCGGACAAAATTCGTCGATTTCCATAGTGAGCCTGCGTATAACCGATCTCTAAGACGAACAATCATTGGTTACTAGTCGATTCCTTGGTGTCACGGCCTTGCCAAAAGGCGGGATAACACATGGCATTCCGGAGCATGACATATACCTACCGGAGAAGAATGAATTCGCCCATATGCCGCCTCTACTTGCCATCGATATATGTGCCTAAACGGAGCATTGCCCCCTTTCAAAGACTTCTTAAGAGAAACCTTTTCAAACTTGGGAATTGCCCCATTCCAGATAATAGATATGCCATCTTAACTTGCCTGCACGTTCTATTTATGCGGACATTTAACCGTGCCCCGAGTTTCAATGAGCTGAGATATTTTCTCTCGTTTAAAAGGAGAGACGAGTGCCCATCTCTAGTCGTCATCGTGGCTCAGAGGAATCGCAAAATTGTGGTGCAATTGCAAAGCAATTTGTCTCAAACCAAGGCTCAATACTTTTTTGTTAGATGTCCGGAAGGGTTCAATCGCCTTTGGACAACGGGGGGTAAGTTCTTTTCCTTACTTATTGAGTTTCGGTATGTCGCTATAGAATTTCTGACAAGTCAAATACTTTCTACAGTTATTCCGAGGCTGAATAAAGAACTATCACTTGACCAAAATTTCCATACTCTGAAGGCTGTAGATGTCAGGGAGAGATTGGTTAAATTCTTGCTGACGGATGAAAACTTACTTCGGTATGGACTGTTGCATCCAGGGAGATCTACCATAGCGGTTGAGGTCCCATCTCCTTCTCATTCCAGAATACGAACACGCTCTATTTCTTCATCTCATGGTTCTGAAGAGGGTGTTTTTCAAGAAAAGGAAGGCTTGTCTGGCGAGTCGGTTGAAGAGACTCGTGAGGGAAGAGATGTTGGGACCAAAGCCAGCTACCCGGCCAGAACGCCCCCGATTCCGGAGGTAGGGGAAGAAGAGTTTAAACAACGAGAAGGAAAGGCTGCGATGGCAACAGAAAAATAGGAGGGTGAAGTTGAGAGTAATAGTCATGAGTCCTCCTCTAGTGATGATGATTTCTATGCAAATTCTGGTGATGGAGACTCCGAATCATGTGATGAGACTCCAGGGATGAGTCTCGCTATTCCGAACTCGCCTCCTCAAGGGACCCACAATAAAGATGTTGCCCCAGAAGTCAAGGGACATCGGGATTCCCTGATTAAAGATGTCGGCATAGACTTTAGGGAACTGAGGAACGTATACATCGATTTTGATGAATTTATGGGGGAAGATTTTAGATTTGAAGAGACGTCTCCTCGTTCGGGCCATGTTGCGCCCGAAATCGGTTCAATTTCTACCACAATGGCTGCTCGATCTGGTTTGTGATGTCATTTTAGGCCCCCCTCGGACACATTACACATTTCGCTAGGGTCACATTCACTTACACACACATTTTTCAAGCCTATTTTCTGTTACTAAAGCTCTTTATCTATTCTTCATGTCCAGCACCATGAGAGTACGTGGTCTTTATGACGATCTCGAGGAATTCGCCGATTCGCAATGCTGAACGATATGATCCAACAACTGTCATCGACCTCGTGAGTAGGGCTGTCAATGGGTCGTGTCGAGTCGGGTTCGGGTCAGGTCAAGTCGGGTTCGGGTTGATTTTAAATGGGTCGGGTCAACCCGTTTATTAAATAGGTCAGAAATAGCTCAACCCAAACCCGACCTGATTATAAACGGGTTGACCCGACCCGACCCGACCCGACCCGACCCGTGTAACCCAATTATAACTGGGTCAGGTTAGGTCAGGTCATAAATGGGTCGTAAACGGGTCTGGTCAACCCGTATACGGTATAAACGGGTTATAAACGGGCTATAAACGGGTCAAATTCGGGTTCACGGGTCATGTTGGGTTATAATCGGGTCTGGTCAACCCATATAAGTACAAACGGGTTATAAACAAGTCAACTTCGGGTTTACGGGTCAACTCGAAACCCACTCATTTATAAACGGGTCAAATTCGGGTTGACCTGAAAACGACCGCCCACTTAAACGGGTTGGGTTAACCTGCTAATTTCCGTGTAATCTTCGGGTCATGTTTCGAGTCATGGTGAAAATTGACAGCCCTACTCGTAAGACTTAGGAGGAATGGAGAAGACAGAAGGACTTGGAGGCTGAAGCTCGTTACCGAGACGAGAATAATGGAGTCGTACGTACAAAAGTAGTTACAAGAAAAGAAAGTCCTTTGATGAGCAAGAGGAACCATCCAAAATGTCAAAGGTCGATCGCAGTTCTCATCCTTTAGAGCAACAGGCCTTTGCCCCGGCCTCAGCTTCAGTTAGTCTCGAAGTTCCAGTTTTTTCTATTCAAGCTCCATCTTCAACCCAAATTCCATCGTCCCACGTGGTGCTTGCCCCTGGTTCTTCGTGCCCTCACCGGAGATAGGCTTACGTTCTTCTGTCTGGTCCTCCTAGACTTGAAGCAGCGCTCCTCGGGTGATTTTTAAAAGTGGTTAAGTTTGACCGTGACCTTCTCTCAGTTCGCAAAGATTCATATATGCCCCACCTTCAAGCGATCCAAAGTGATTTGGAACAAGCCAAGGGATGGAAAAAACTATGCAAGCAGCTGGCTGATACGAACCACAACAATTACCAAGAGATCCTCTCCTTTGAATCAAAGAAGGATGACTTGAAGAAGGCATTGGCAGAACGCAATGCCAGAATTGAATGACTGGTACAAGAAAGGGGCGCGGTGCTTCGGGAGAGAAAAAATAGCACCGACTTGCTAAAAGAGTTGATAGAGGCCCATGAGAAGATAGAAATCGTCCTTCGAGATGAAATTAAGAAGGCGCATGCGGAAGAAGTTAAGTTGCAAAAGGAGTTCAAAGCTCGCAACATGATTATTGAAGCCAAGAAGAAGACCATTGCTGATCACGATAAGATTGTTGAAGGCATAACAAAACTATCATGGAATATGTGGAGGTCGTGAATTCGCGTGATAAGACCATTTTCGATCAGGCCCAGACGATTGCTCTGCTCCAAGAAAGATTTGCGCAGCTTAGCGCCAACAAAACTCACATTGAAGTTGAAAAGGCCGCCGTTATGGCAGATTATTTGGAGCTACAGGACACTTTTGAGAGGAAGATGGACGATACCATCTCAAACTTCTACGTCAACTCCCTAATGCATCAGGGGAGTCTCAGTTATCTGAGCCCTAAGTTCCTATGCACTCTTGCCGGGGTTTGGGAGGAAATTTTGACCCATTTTCGAGATAGCAGGGATGTCTACATTGAGCGAAACCTAGAGGATGCCTACCTTAATGAGGAATCAAAGAAAGCGTTGATAGAGAGTCGGGAAATTTTGTGAATTGAAAAGGAATGGGAAGCTGCCAACGTTGCTATGGCAGTAACTGCCAAAATGATGCCGGAGCCCCTTATTTCCGGACCTGGTGAATTGTCGAGATAACCTCACGATCAATTGGCGAGTTCTAGGCCTGAAGCTTCTCCGCAGATTGTGCAACCATCCAAAGAAGGTGAAGGCGGCGAATATGAGATCGACATTCTCGGCCACTCCATTGACGCAGGTAACCGTCTTGTTTCTCCCGAGTTAACAAATTTTCCACTCACGCCGTAGGAGCCAGACGAACTTAATGCTTTCATTTTAATCTTATAGGTCCATCTTACTTACCCATTGATCCGCCGGTTTCCTTGATACCTGGACCCGTCGCTATTTCAACCGCTTCCATACTCGTCTCCGTAGCTGCTCTGGTTGCTGTGTCTGTGTCTGGCTCGCAGCCAGGGCTGGAGTCTGAGAAGATCGCTGCATTGCATGGCTTAGATGACCATTTCGTATCTTTGGAGGGCGACTTTACGGCAGCTGAAGCTCGAGAGCAGGAGGTCCAGATTGAGCATCCGTGTAAATCCGAACAGCAACTGGTTGTCGTCAAGAAAGAAAAGGTTGAGGTAATAAAATCCTCGAAGAGCCCTCGCAAATCCTGGAAGCACAAGATGAAAGGTTAGAATTTCGAGAAGGGTAAAGAGCAGGGAAGAGATGTTGGTACCGAGGAGATAGTCGATATCACCAACTACGACACTACCCCTGGCCTGGATTCTGAGGGGAAGCAAAGACTTCCAACCAAAGGTGGGAAGGGGAGCGGTGGAAAGAGGCTTTGATAAGCCCGGATGGCAGTGGAGCTAATTTTTGAGGCATTTTGTTTTGTTTTGTTCAAGTGCAGAGTCTGCACTTACTGCTTTTGTTGTAGCATCTGTACCTTTTCTTTTTGTTGGCCGGTATTGCGTGGGTACGGCCCCCACATTTTGACCTTGTACAATAAAAGTTATAAGTAATACAATGCTGGCATTTTGATTGTAACTTTACCTGTCTTCTTATCTGTGTTTTATGTCCTTATTTCTATTTCATTTATTGCTTTTTTATTTTATCTAGTCCTATGATTACCGCCAAAATTCTTTGTTTGGAGTAACAGAACTTGTGAAGTGTGTTTGTTCTTTAGCATTTATATTTGAGTACCGATGTATTCCCCCAGTTCACAGGGCTGTTTACTTCGAACACCTGATAAACGACCGGTTGATCCGAGTGTTTGTTTATTATTATCTTCATTATCACCAGACTTGCTTTATGGTTCCTACCCTTGGGAACTTATGATTTGAACGGCTTAATTACAGATTTATTGTTGGTCAACAACTGGAATTTCCTACCGATTTTTAGCACTTTGATTTTGTTGGATTCATGCCCATTACTCTTGATAATGGGAGCGGGTTGATCCTTGCCTGTACCGCCGGGGCAATTTCGGTACTTAAAAGTGCGTGTGGCTTATTAAGTGCATGGCTTTTTTAGAAGCACGCGCGACTTTTGGGACCGATATGACCCGTCGATCTAGAATGGTTTCAGAACTTCCCAACGTTGCCAATCTTTGGGCAACGTGAGGAGGGTATGCTTTAAGAGCATGATTCCACAGCTCGAAAAGGTAGTGTGCGGCTTATGGGATGCGCGACTTTTGGGACTAATGTGACCCGTCGATCTAGAGTGGTTTTGGAACTTCTCGACGTTGCTAATCTTCGAGCAACGTGAGGAGTTTATATTTTAGGAGTGTGATTCCACGGCTCGAAAAGATAGTGCCTGGCTTATGAGATGCGCGGCTTTGATTTGGGCATTCCTGATGCTGCCGGGGCAACACCGGTTCTTAGAAGGCGGGGATCGGGTTCCGCCGATCTACCGATTTGAGTCGATTTGGTTCCGTCGACCCGGCGGGTAAGTGAGGCGTACTTGAGCGTGATTCCACTATCTCAAGTAGCACTTGAATGGTTTTGATCCGATTTGACCCTGTCGATACGGCAGGTTACTATTATGAACGCAGTTTTATTGGTTCAGAAAGCAAATCAATTTTATTAAGAAAAGTTGGGAAAGTTCTGCCTATTTACAATGCCCCCGGTATTCCGGGATGGCTTATGTGCTAAAAAATAGAAAGTACATAAGATAGTTTCAGATAAAGTAAGGATGCAGTGATTCGCTGTTCCATGCTCGGGGAATGTGGATTCCGTCCACGGTTGTCAGTTTGAAAGTTCCATCTCCTAGCTTTTGATTGACCACATATGGCCCTTCTAGTTCGATCCGAAGGCTCCCGGCACGGGATAGACTCTTTTGAGGACGAGGTCTCCCACTTCGAAGGTTTGGTTGCGAACTCTGAAGTTGAAGTACCATGCAACCCTTTTTTGGTGAGCAGCGGTCCTCAATTCGGCTTCTTCCCTCTTTTCATCAATCATATCAAGCGACTCGAGTAGGAGCTGCTTGTTTTGTTTCTGATTGAAATTTTGCCTTCGGTGAGAGGGGACTTCTAGTTCAATGGCTTTTATTGCTTCTGAACCATATGCCAGGGCGAACGAAGTATGCCCGGTTACTGCTTTGTGTGTTGTTCTATAAGCCCATAGTGCAAGTGGAAGTTCATCAACCCAATTTGCTTTAGCTTTAGTTAGTCGCTTTTTGATAGTGGACTTGACGATCTTGTTTATTGCTTCCACTTGCCCGTTTGCATGTGGATGAGCGATTGCGGAAACGCTTTTCTCGATTTGGAAGCGTTTGCAGAAGTCTTTGAATTCAGCGCTTTCGAATTGGGTTCCGTTATCAGTGATGATTTTTTGTGGCACACCAAACCTGCAAATAATGTTTTTAGTAATAAAATCAATGACTTTCTTTATGGTAATGGTGGCCAGAGGTTCCGCTTCGGCCCATTTCGTGAAATTTTCAACCGTAATTACAGTGTATTTGGCCCCTCCTTTAGCAATTGGCATACACCAATCAAGTCAATTCCCCATCTAGCAAACGGCCATGGGTTGACCA
Organism: Allium fistulosum; assembly: GCA_030737815.1. NCBI lineage: Eukaryota > Viridiplantae > Streptophyta > Magnoliopsida > Asparagales > Amaryllidaceae > Allium > Allium fistulosum. The sequence goes on along the minus strand of CM060906.1, from coordinate 1,131,047,926 downwards.
TCTGCGTTAGCTCTATTAAGGGAGTTCTTTTAATCTTTCCGAATCTTTGGCAGCGATCGCACCATCTGGCGTAGTCTGTTGCATCGCGATTTACCGTTGGCCAGAAATATCCATACCGGAGGACTTTCTTTGCAAGGATTTGCCCCCCAGTTTGGTCTCTGCAGTCGCCTTCATGAACTTCCTTCAGGATCCATCGCACTTCGTCATCGGTCACACATCTAAGCAAGGGTGTAGAGAATCCACTTCGGTAGAGTATTCCATCCTGTACTATGAATCGTGGTGCCTTTCGAAGAAGCTTTTTCCGTTGATTCCTATCATTCGAAAAAAGCAAGTAGTCTTTGATTGGCATCATCTATGTTTTTGGTTCGACATTGGTTTTAAAAATCTAGTCAACATTCATTTTTTTTATGCTTGGAGCGGTCAGGGTCTCAACCAGGACTAGTCCCAACGATTGAGCTTCTCTGGAGCTTGCCAATTTAGCTAAGTAGTCACCCTTAGTGTTTTGCTCCCGTGGGATGTGAGTTATGTTGTAATGTTCGATGTCATTCAGCAAATCTTGTACTTTAGATATATATAGGGAAAGGTTCTCTCCTCAAGCCCGGTATTCGCCTTTCACTTGATAGACAACTAGTTGAGAGTTGTTGTAGATGTGAACGGACTTTATTTCGAGTTCCTTCACAACTTTCAGTCCTGCTATCAGCGCTTCATATTCCGCCTCATTATTTGTCACGGGGAATTCCAAGCATAGGGCGTAGCAAATGGCTCGTCCCTCAGGGGATTCAAGCACCACCCCTGCCCTTGAGCAGAGGTTCTTAGATGCGCCATCGATGAAGACTTTCCATCACGTTTCAATTTCCAATGGTATTTCTTCCTCATCATCCCGTGTGATAAACTCGGCGATGAAATCTGCCAGTGCTTGCCCATTGATTGTCCTTCTCGGATGGTAAGTGATAACATATTGGCTTAATTCGATATTCCATTTAAGGAGTTGTTCAGAAGTTTCGGATCGTTACAATACTTACTTTAGAGGCTGATCAGTCAGTGCTTTGATCGGATGCGCTTGAAAATATGGTCGTAACTTCCTAGACGTGATCAAGAGGCAATACGCTAGCTTTTCCGGCTTCAGTTAATTTTTTCGGCTCCAGTAAACCGCTTGCTAATGTAGTATATGGTTCGCTGAATTTTTGCTTCTTCATGCACAAGGGCAGCGCTCAATGCGTGAGGTGAGACTGCTAAGTAGATGAAAAAGTCCTCTCCGTCTACTGGCTTTGATAGTATTGGCGGGGCTTCTATATGTCGCAGCAACTCTTTGAATGCGGTTTGACAAGCTTCACTCCATTTTAAGTTCTTCTTTCCTTTCTTTAATGCATCAAATAATGGTATACACTTGTCGGTGGCTTTCGAGATGAACCGGCTTAACGCTGCGACTCTCCCGTTCAAGCTTTGTAATTCCTTCTTGTTCTTCGGGGCTTGGACTTCTCGTAGGGCGGTTATTTGCTTTGGATTTGCTTCAATGCCTCTGGCGCTCACTATGAATCCCAAGAACTTTCCGGAGGCTACCCGAAGTGACATTTGAGTGGATTGAGTTTCATTCCATATTTTCGAAGTATTTCAAACATTTCAGCGAGATTATCTAGGTGATTGGCTGCTACTCGTGATTTCACCAACATGTTGTCCACATAGACCTACATGGTTTTTCCGATCTGACGCTTGAACATGGCGTTTACTAATCTTCGATAGGTTTCCCCAACATTCTTTAAGCTGAATGGCATTACCCTGTAGCAATATAATCCTAGGTCAGTGATGAAGCTAGTGTTTTCCTGATCGGGTTCGTGCATCAGGATTTGATTGTATCCCGAGTACGCGTCCATAAATGATAGCAGTTCATGCCCAACCATTCCGTCCACAGGCTGGTCAATTTTGGGAAGTGGAAAACTATCCTTCGGACAGGCTTTGTTTAATTCCGAGTAGTCGATGCAAGTTCACCATTTCCCGCTGGAATTCTTGATGAAAACCGGGTTAGATACCCATTCGGGGTAGGTCGCATCATGGATAAAACAATTGGCCATCAGTTTGTCTACTTCTTTTCTCAATGCCTTGGACCACTCGAGGCCCAGGCTGTGCCTCTTTTGCTTTACCGGTGTAAACCCGGGGTCAATGTTGAGAGTGTGGCATGCAACTTCTGGCGATACCCCACACATATCGGCATGTGTCCAAGCGAACACATCTAAGTTGGCACAAAGAAATTTGGTGAGTTCTAATCACATCTTGTTTCCAAGGTGCGATCCAATTTTCAAGACCGTGTTGGGTCATCCAAATCGATAGGAACAGATACCGTTAATTCTGCCGGTGTTTCTCGGTCCTTCCCTGAACTCTTCCTTCTAGGGTCCAAAGCCATGTCGAAATGGCTATGGTCCCCGAGCCGAAGGTGGCTCTGAAGTTTCTATTCGGCAGGTTCGCGAATGTGGAGAGTTCTCCCCACATTCTCCCCCTTTTCTTTTCTTTTGGATTCATGCAGTTCTGCGATATAACATTCCCTGGTGACATTTTTATCTCCTTTGATCACTCTAACTCCATTTTCCGTTGGGAATTTCATGGTAATGCACCATTGGGCTAAAGAAATTCTGAAATCTGCCATTGCCGGTCGTCCCATGAAGGCATTGTATGCCGACATTTCGCTTACGATCACAAAAGTTTGGGTGAGGGTGACTATTTGGTCGCCTTCCCCAAGTTTTACAGGTAAGTCAATCGTTCCTACGGGTTATTTAGGCTCGCCGGTGAATTCTTGAATTTTGGTTTGGCAGGCAGATACATCTTTCATGCTGATCTTCATTTGATCAAAGGTGTGCATGAAAAGGATATTCACAAAACTGCCGCTGTCAACCAATACTCGTCGGACCACGACGGGTCCGATCCCTATTGTCACGACCATGGGATCGAGAGTTGGAGCTTCAATCCCTTCAGTGTCTCGATTTCGGAATACTATATCATCATTTAAAGTTTTCTGCTGCTTGGCTCGAGCTCCATCTTCAATTTCGAGGCATGATTCCTTCAGAGCGTGCTTTAACAAACTCGCATACCGCTCTATTTCTCACCAACTTCTCTACACGGGATGTGGTCCTTCAGATATCATTCCAATGATTAGTCTCTGGTCATTTCGCTTTGATTCCTCCTCGCTGGTTCCGGCTTGGTTTCTTCGATCCCTAGGAGCCTGGGAAGCCACGGACTAGTCAGGATTTTATGATTTTCTCATGTATTGTTGAAGCTTGTTCTCCTGGATCAGCTCTTCGATCAAGTTCTTTAGGTGACGGCACTCGTTTGTGTTGTAGCACACCATATTTTTATAACATTATTTAGAATAATTAAATGGGTAAATTAAATTAAATAATATGAAAATCAATAGGCTGAGATTTGATTAGACTAAGGGGAGCCGTGCCATGTTAGTGTGTTAATTAAAATAAGATAACATGAACAAAGGTGTTAGGAATGAGTAAGGGAAAATGGAAAATAGGGAAGGCTTATACCTTAAACCCTTACGAAATAGAACTCACATTCATTTTCATTTTAACAAACTAAAACATATAAGGTCGGCCACCATTATTGTTCTCAAGAGAAGATTAAAGCTAGGATTCAAGTAAAGGAAGATAATCAACATAATCAACATCAAATCTTACATCTTTTAATCTCAAAGCTAAGGTGAATAACTACTACATCTCATTTTCTGTTGGTTTTTAGTTTTAAGACTAGATCTGAAATGATTTTGCAAGCTTATGCCATGTTTTTGATGATTAAAGTTATATATATGCTTGTTGGTGAATTATGCAAGTTCACATTAGCTTTTATGATATGTTTGACATGAAAACCCTATTAAATGACATTCAAATGCCTTGAAATTTAAATATAGGTCAGAAATGATATTTTAGAGATGAGTTTTAATTTTCATAATTTTCTGAATTAAGGTGGATTTTATATTAATTTTCTAGTGAAGAAAATGATTTAGTGGGTTATAAATTATTTATAGCTAAAATAAAAATTATCTGGGTTTGAAATTTTTATATGTTGGAAAACGTATTAAAATAGATTTTTCGGGATTTTTCCAGATTTTTCCTAAGTGTTTTAATGAATATATAAAATTATTTAAAGTATGGGACTTAAATGTTATATATTTAATTAAGGAGAAGAGGCATTTTATAAAATAAAATTATTATTTAATTCTTAAATTAGTGGCAGCACTTTTCTGAAAAGTATTTATTAACTAATGAGAATTTGATATACAAAGGCAGGTTAGTTGAGAAGTTATCCTTTTTGAGTTAAAAACAAATAAATCATACTTTTAGCATGTTTCAGCCTTTTACGGCATAAAACCTTCCGACCTAGACCTTTCGACAAAGTCGAAAGGTATAAAGCTCTCGACAAGGTTAAGCCAATGCATATGGTATCAAGTTATTTGGTACGTAATGAATTGGGCAAGGTCGAAGGGTTCTTAGTCGAAAGGTTGATGGCCAAAGAGGTTAGGGTATGTTTGTTTTAAAAATCAAAAGCTTTCACCTGCTTTGCTTTCGAATAAGAGATTTCGACTTGGTTGCTTTGACCAAGTCAAATGTTTAAAATAAAGGTTTATAAACCTTCTGAAAAAGTCGAAAGGTTATTGCCGCTTGTTTGGAAACCTTCCGACAAAGTCGAAAGGTTTGCTTGTTTTAAAACTAGCCGCTTCTCCATGCTTTCGAGAGAAAGCTTTCAAATTAGGTGACTTATCTTTGTTCTTCTAATTGAAGTATAACCCTAGCTTTCGAAGGAGTTGTTTTAAAGGCTGAAGCCTATTGTTTAAAAGTTAAGTTTTAAAGCTTTCGAAGCAGAGCTTTCGAAAAAGTCGACAGGTTGTGTCCAATGAAGTCGAAAGGTTTTTAAAAGTAGATTTTCCACTTGTTATAGATTGAACCCAGAAAGTCTTCGAAAGGTTTATGTTTTAGAAGGTTTAATGCCTTTGAAAGGTATGCTTATTGAATGGTTTCGAAAGGTTTGTTTATCGAAGGACTTCGAAAGGTTTGAGTTTACTGGTTTTAAAAGGTTTAAGGTCAATGATTTCGAAAGGTTTTAGTTCAATGGTTTTGAAAGGTTTGAGTTCAATAGTTTCGAAAGGTTAGAGATGGAAGGTTTTCCAATGTTTTTCTAAGGAAATGTTTTCAAGTAATTTTTAAAGAAGGATATCCAAACTTTTATTGCTTTTGAAAATGTTTACTTTTCAAAAAAGGTTTGATGAATGGTTTCGGAAGGTAAGGTTTTGGCATATTGGCCAAGATAATTAAAAGGTTTTCACTTGGTTTTGGAAAGATGTACTTTCAAAGATTTAGAAAGGAGAACTTTCAAATGGTTAAATGTTTCCATCAACTAAGGTTTGAGTAAAGAAGATATATATATATATATAGCATGGTAATGTGATTTTGAGTAAAGCATAAAGAATATATATTTTCCTTGTATAATTTTGATTTAAAGGTTTTAAATCATTTTGAAAATGTTTTCAAGGAAAATTATAGGAGGGGATCCTTAAATGAAAATGAGTCGGATTTTAGAATACCAGATGGGACTAGTATGGGGTCGCGCCCTAGACATTAGCTATTAGCCCCAGCTAATTGTTATCCAAAATTCCAGTGTGTAGGGCTTTGTCATAGGTAGACTAAAATTATGATTACACACCGAAAGGAATATATGTTTGTATACAGATAGGTTATTGGTGAGTCCGAAAAACCATTAGGATCAGGAAGACCTGGGAGATGAGTAAGTTAGGGACAAACCATCCAGAAGTGAATTATTTAACATATAGTTAATGATAGGTAATCAAGTAGAAGAATATCTAACAGATGTTAGATTAATTTTTATTATATTGTCTGGTAGGCCCGAGTCAGCCAAAGGTTAAAAGTTATCTAAAAAAAACTTATGTGCTTGAACAGACAGTTCATTATTACCTGATATTTATGTATGTTTACATAATGATGGCTTACAGTATTTAATCAGTTTTGATTACAGGAAAAGGTTTTGCAAAGATATATTTTAAAAGGGATGTTAGTGAGGAGAAACTCGTTCCGCTAAGCAGCATGGTCTCACTTAACATACTAAACCGTGATGTATAGTATTATTCATACCAGGCTTTATGTCTAACTCGAAGTTTATGTTTTCCCCTTAAACTCTCGGGTGCTCAAAATTAATTTGAGTAGGCTGAGGGGTTAAGGTCTTTTTCAAGTTTAGTAGGATAACGAATAAAGCTACCGGAGGCATGCAGGAGGCAAACAGATAGTTATTTAGGAGTTGTAGTTTTATGTTTTGTTGTATTTCCACTGTGTTTTATTAAGTCTATTATGACTATATGACTCTGACCATCCAAGGGGGTATCTTCATATACCGCTCTTGGCGTATTTTGTATTAAGTATATTTTATTTGTGCCTGGGAACGTATTGGGATTATGTAGTAAGAATATGGAATATCTGTTTTAAATGTAACGAAGAAAAGTTGTTTAGAAATCCGTGTTTTGTTTCATATTCAAGTGCTTCTTATATTATAGATACCATTAACATAGCCGTATTTAGTCGCTAGAAGCTAATACAATAGATAGGGGATGTTACTGCTTGGTATCAGAGCATGTTTTATGAAATACTCTAACTAAAAATGGTTTTGAAAAAAAAACATAATCCTTAGTAATTAGAGTTAAGATCGGGGTATGGGATAACGCTATAGTAACGTACTTGTATTTGCTATATATAAGTATAAGCTATATCTCTAGACTCCTATCTTAGTTAGGCTATTCATCTGTATCTCACGAAGCATGAATATAGATATGGAAGGAAGAAGAGGTAGAGTTAATCTTGGAGGAGATAGCACCACCACTAATGGAAATGCCCGACCAAATGCTAGAAGAGGTCCAGGTCAGGCTCAAGCTGAAAATGTTGGTGCTGGGGTTCCCCAAGTGGACATGGGAGCCATGTATCAGTTTTTTGTAAACATGACGCAAGCCGAAATTGCAGCTGGAGTTGTCGGAGGAAATGCTGCTGGAGGTGGAGTACAGGAAGCTCCGATGGTCAACCAATATGCTAACTTGAGCGGAGACTATACCAGGCTTTGAGGGAAGCCGTTCATTGGAACTTAGGTTGCGATCGAGGTGGAAAATTGGCTGTTGCATTGCGAGAGGATTTTTGCTGACCTAGGATTGAATAACGAGCAGAAGAGGAAATTAACTTCGAGATAGCTTCAAGGAGCTGCTCTATTTTGATGGAATACTGTTGTAGCGGGTGTTGATGAGGGAACCATGACTTAGGTGGAGTTTAGGAGAAGGTTTCAAGAAAGATTTATGTCGGTGATGGTGGAGTCGGCATTGGTGAGGAAGTTTGTGGAACTAGAACAAGGGGAGATGTCTGTTTAAGAGTATGTAAGAAAATTTGAAGAGTTGGCCCGGTACAGGTGTGCTTTGGTTGATACGGTGATCAGGAGGAATGAGAAGTTTATAAGAGTCTTGAGGCCAAAGTTGATAAGTGCTACTTTGCCTCACCTAAGAGATCCAAGTGATGTAGTGGTAGAAATGGAGCTGAGGTAGGAAGAGGCGTTAGCTTGTTTGAGGAAGAAAATGAAGGAGGCCCAGGTGGGACAAGGCCAGAAAAGAAAGTTTTTCCACAAGAAGAATGCTCAGAAGGGAGGAGCACAAAAGAAAGCAGAAGTGGTTTGTTATAAATGTGATAAGAAAGGACATTATGCTAATGAGTGTCGTACTGGAAAAGGAAAAGAGAAAGGAAAGGAGGCGATTGAGAAGAAGAATATCTGATGCATTAATTGTGATCAGATCGGCCGTTATAAGAACCAATGCAAGGAACCTGCTAAAGAAGGAAGGCGGCAAGTTTATGCATTGGAGCCCCCAATTTCAAGGCCGATTGTGCAGGAGAAAGGGAAAGCTATTCTGTGAGGCTCGCTATACGGCTATAGATTCACAGTATATCTGTTAGCGTTCTATTTGATACTGGTGCATCATATTCTTTTATTTCTCGATGTTTGGTATATAAGCTTAACCTAGAACCTTCATATTTGGTTACTTCCTTAAGGGTTGCAAATCCAATAGGAGGGTATGCAACACTTAGGATGAGGTGTGACCATTTAGAGTTTGATTTGCTAGGTCATACTTTTGATTGCTATTTGTATGTGTATGACTTTGTGGGATTTGGGATGGATTGGTTCAGTAAATACGATACTAGGATATTTTTCCATAATAGGAAAATATCACTTAGTCACCCGGATTGTAGTGATCGGATAGTTCATACCGTAGAAAACCCTAGTTGCGAAGTGAATACTTTATTGGGTATTATGGAGTTGGACGATGAGTTGCATTGAGTCTTTGTAGTTAGAGAGTTTGCCGATGTGTTTGAGCCGGTAGTTGGACTGCCACCGAAATGAACCATTGAGTTTTGGATTGATTTAGTGCCTGAAGCAGAACCAGTGAGTAGGCCGCCAAGCAGGATGACACCTACAGAGATGAGAGAGTTGAAGGTGCAATTGGTGGATTTGGAAGGCGGTATTTTGATTCGACTGAGTAGTTGACCTTGGGGAGCTGCCCCAGTGTTTGCTAAGAAGTCGGATGGATCGTTAAGGCTATGTATCGATTACCGTAAGTTGAATGAGAAGACGATAAAGAACCGATATCCATTGCCCAGAATTGACGATTTGTTCGATCAGTTAAGTGGAGCCAAAGTATTCTCTCAGCTGGATTTGGTGATAGGATTTCATCAGCTTAGAGTGGCAGAGGATAGTATCCCTTTGACGGTGTTTAGGACAAGATATGGATCGTACGAATAGTAAGTTATGTCATTCGGACTAACTAATGCACGCATTCTTTGTGGATTTGATGAACCGATTTTTCCGAGAGCACTTGGATAGATTTGTGTTGGTCTTCATACATAATATTTTGATATACTCTAAGTATGAGAAGGAGCATGAAGTTCATCCTAGAGTTGTGCTTGAGACGTTGAGGAAACATCAGTGGAAGGTGAAGTTTTTGAAGTGTCATTTCTGGAAGAAGGAAGTGAAGTTCCTTGGTAATGTAGTCTCAAAGAAAGGGTTGTTTGTAGATCCGACTAAGATTGAGGCGGTGAATAACTGGAAGAGACCCGAGACGGTGACCGAGATAAAGAGTATTTTTGGATTGGCTGTATATTATCGAAGGTTTATAAAAGATTTTTCATGGATAGCTGCACCGATGACGAAGCTTACACGAAAGGATGTGAAGTTTGTATGGACTGTGAGGAAGCATTCCAAAGGTTGAAACACTTATTGACCCATGCACCGGTGTTAGTGGTTCCGGAGGAGAATCAAGATTTGGTTGTTTATACTGATGCGTTTGGAACTGGATTGGGAGTTGTGTTGATGCAAAGAGGTAAAGTGATAGCTTATGCTTCTAGACAGCTCAGACCACAAGAAGTTAGGTATCCAATGCTTGATTTGGAGTTAGCTACCGTTATATTTGCTTTGAAGGTGTGGAGGAATTATCTTTTGGGGCAGCGATTTGAACTTTATACAGATCATAAGTCATTGAAGTACTTGTTCTCTCAGAAGGAGCTGAACATGAGACAGCAGAGGTGGTTGGAGTTTATTGTTGCTTATGTTTTGGAATTGAGTACACACCCGGAAAAGGGAATAAGGTGGCAGATGCACTTAGCAGGAAACATCAGAATGTCATGTTGGTTATGATTTCTGAGTGAAAAGATTTGGAAGCATTATCAGCTTGTAGTGCGCAGTAAAGATCCCAGGCAGTTTAACTGCAAGAAGTGTTGTATTGCCTTGCTTGGAAGTTCGACTGATAATGATTGAGAAGATAACTTCTAAATAGGAGAAGGATCCAGTTTTGGCTGAACGGATCAAAAGGTTAAGGGAAGGAACATAGAGCGATGACTTAAAGGATTTCAGTCTTGACCAGAAAGGGTGGTTGAGAAAGAAGGGAAGGTTGTGTGTTTCGAATGTAGGAGACATGAGGAAAGAAGTTTTGGATAAATGTCATCGTTCGAAGTTCACTATCCATCAAGGAGGAATGAAGATGTATCAGGATATGAAGAGAAGTTTCTTCTGGGAAGGTATGAAACAGGACATTTTTATATGTGTTAAGCAATGCTTGAATTGCCAACATGCAAAGGCTGAACACCAGAAGCCAAGTGGATTGCTCCAACCATTGGAAATTCCGTTATGGAAGTGGGATTCTATCTCTATGGATTTTATCGATGGGTTGCCAAGGTGTAGTAGAGGAAATGAAAGCATATGGGTCATAGTAGATAGATTGACTAACAGTGCTCATTTCATTCCAGTAAAGTCAACTAGGACAGCCCCTGTTTTGGTGAAGTTATTTATGAAGAATATAGTTAGACTACACGAAATTCCTAGTAGTATCATCAGCGATAGAGAATCTTTGTTTACTAGTGAGTTCTGGAAGAGTCTACAGGAAGCATTAGGAACCAAGCTCAACATGAGTACCGCTTACCATCCACATACTGATGGGAAAACAGAAAGAGTTAACAAAGTCTTGGAGGATTTGTTAAGAGCTTGTGTATTGGATTTCGGGGGATCGTGGGAGGACCATCTTCATTTAGTCGAGTTCTCATATAACAATAGTTATCGGACTAAAATTGGGATGGCACCGTTTGAAATTTTGTATGGGAAACCATGAAAATCTCTCATATGTTGGTTAAAGACTGAGGATAGGTTGGTTCTTGGTCCGAATTTAGTGAAAGAAGCTGTAGAGAAGATTGAGTTGACTCGAGCTAGAATGAAGGAAGCCCAGTCTAGATAGAAAAGTTATTCTGATAGAAGAAGGAAAGACTTGGAATTATCTATTGGAGACTATGTGTTTATTAAGGTTTCACCGATGAAGGGTGTGATTAGATTTGGAAAGTCAGGAAAGTTAGCACCTAGATTCATAGGACCTTTCCGTATTGTTGAGAGGATCAGGAAACTCGCTTATAGAGTCGAGTTACCGAGTAGTTTAGTAGGAGTCCATAATGTTTTCCATGTTTCTCATCTTATAAAGTGTGTTAGAGATCCGGAGACTACCATAGCACCGACAGTGTTAGAAGATTTAGTTGTAGAGTCGGATTTGACTATAATTAGAAAGTCGATTCAGATTGTAGCTAGAGACGAGAAGAAGTTGAGTAACAAGACAGTCAAATTAGTAAAGGTCTAGTGGAGTGACGATGCTAGGGACTGTACTTGGGAGACCGAGAGCAGGATTAGAGAGGCTTACCATGATTTGTTTGATGGTATGTTTTACCTTTGATTGTTTTGTTGTGCACCTTATCGTAATTTCGAGGACGAAATTCTTTAAGGTGGGGAGTCTGTAACACCCCATATTTTTATAAGATTATTTAGAATAATTAATTAGGTAAATTAAATAAAATAATGTGAAGATCAATAGGTTGAGATTTGATTAGACTAAGGGTAGTCGTGCCATGTTAGTGTGTTAATTAAAATAAGATAACATAAATAAAAGTGTTAGGAATGAGTAAGGATAAAATGGGAAATAGGGAAGGCTTATACCCTAAACCCTTAGGAAATAGAACTCACGTTCATTTTCATTTTAGCAAACTAAAACATCTAAGGCCGGCCACCATTATTGTTCTCAAGAGAAGATTAAAGCTAGGATTCAAGTAAAGGAAGATAATAAACATAATCAACATCAAATCTCACATCTTTTAATCTCAAAGCTAAGGTGAATAATTACTACATCCCATTTTCTATTGGTTTTCGGTTTTAAGACTAGATCCGAAATGATTTTGCAAGCTTATACCTTGTTTTTGATGATTAAAGTTATATATGTGCTTGTTGGTGAATTATGCATGTTCATATTAGCTTTTATGATATGTTTGACATGAAAACCCTATTAAATGACATCCAAATGCCTTGAAAATTTAAATATAGGTCAGAAATGATATTTTAGAGATGAGATTCAATTTTCATAATTTTCTGAATTAAAGTGGATTTTATATTAATTTTCTAGTGAAGAAAATGATTTAGTGGGTTATAAATTATTTATGGCTAAAATAAAATTATTTGGGTTTGAAATTTTTATATGTTGGAAAACATATTAAAATAGATTTTATGGGATTTTTTAGATTTTTTCTAAGTGTTTTGATGAATATATAAAATTATTTAAGGTATGAGACTTAAATGTTTTATATATTTAATTAAGGAGAATGGGCATTTCATAAAATAAAATTATTATTTAATTCTTAAATTAGTGGCAGCAATTTTCTAAAAAGTATTTATTAAGCAATGAGAATTTGACATACAAAGCCAGGTTAGTTGAGAAGTTATCCTTTTTAAGTTAAAACCAAATAAATCATACTTTTAGCATGTTTCAACCTTTTACGGCATAAAAGCTTCGGACCTAGACCTTCTGACAAAGTCGAAAGGTATAAAGCTCTCAACAAGGTCAAGCCAATGCATATGGTATCAGGTTATTTGGTACGTCATGAATTGGAAAAGGTCGAAGGGTTCTTAGTCGAAAGGTTGATGGCCAAAGTGGTTGTGGTATGTTTGTTTTATAAATCAAAAGCTTTCACCTGCTTTGCTTTCGAATAAGAGCTTTCGACTTAGTTACTTTCGACCAAGTCAACTGTTTAAAATAAGGTTTTTAAACCTTCTGACAAAGTCGAAAGGTTACTACCGCTTATTTTGAAACCTTCCGACAAAGTCGAAAGGTTTTCCTGTTTTAAAACCAGCCACTTCTCCATGCTTTCGAGAGAAAGCTTTCGACTTAGGTGATTTATCTTTGTTCTTCTAATTGAAGTATAACCCTAGCTTTCGAAGGAGTTGTTTTAAAGGCTGAAGCCTATTGTTTAAAAGTTAAGTTTTAAAGCTTTCGAAGCAGAGCTTTCGACAAAGTCGAAAGGTTGCTTCCAATGAAGTCGAAAGGTTTTTAAAAGTAGATTTTCCACTTGTTATAGATTGAACCCAGTAAGTCTTCGAAAGGTTTATGTTTTAGAAGGTTTAATGCCTTCGAAAGGTAAGCTTATTGAATGGTTTCGAAAGGTTTGTTTATCGAATGACTTCGAAAGGTTTGAATTTAATGGTTTTGAAAGGTTTAAGGTCAATGATTTTGAAAAGTTTTAGTTCAATGGTTTCGAAAGGTTTGAGTTCAATAATTCGAAAGGTTAGAGATGGAAGGTTTACCAATGTTTTTCTAAGGCAATGTTTTAATGTGATTTTTAAAGAAGGATGTCCAAAGTTTTATTGCTTTCGAAAGGTTTGCTTTTCAAAGGTTTCGAAAGGTTTGATGAATGGTATCGGAAGGTAAGGTTTTGGGATATTGACCAAGATAATTAAAAGTAGGGTTGTCAATGGATACCGGAAAAATCCGAAATCCGTCCGCATCCGTATCCGAAAAGCGGATAATATCCGATATCCGAAAAAACGGATGCGGATACGGATACGAAGACATCCGCATCCGAAAATTATCCGTCCGGTCTTTGTCAATATTATAGTACAAATTGTGTGTATTTTAGTATAATGAAAGATATTTATATGATGTTTTATCAAGTTAATAGTTTATATTATATACATTTAATGCTTATTAACCGCTCAAAACTATTTATTATCGCCATATTTGTTTATATTTAACACTTTTATGATCAATTGGATTGAAAAAATGTATGTTAAACTTAAAATTTATATTTATATTTCTTGATTTATCGGTCGTTAGCGGATAGGATAATTATCCAATATCCGTCCGTATCCGCGGATGCGGATATCCGATATCCAAAAATCATTTCGGATGCGGATGCGGATATGGCACTATCTACATCCGAAAGTATCCGTTGACAGGCCTAATTAAAAGGTTTTCACTTGGTTTTGGAAAGAGTTACTTTCAAAAATTTAGAAAGGAGAACTTTCAAATGGTTAAATGTTTTTATCAACTAAGGTTTGAGTAAAGAAGATATATATATATATATATAATATGGTAATGTGATTTTGAGTAAAGCATAAAGAATATATGTTTTCCTTGTATAATTTTGATTTAAAGGTTTTAAGCCATTTTGAAAAAAAATTCAAGGAAAATTATAGGAGGGGATCCTTAAATGAAAATGACATAGATTTTAGAATACCAGATGGGACTAGTATAGGGTTGCACCCTATACATTAGCTATTAGCCCCAACTAATTGTTGTCCAAAATTCCAGTATGTAGGGCTTTGTCACAGGTTGACTAAAATTATGATTACATACCGAAGGAATATATGTTTGTATACATATAGGTTTTTGGTGAGCCCGAAAAACCATTAGGATTAGGAAGAACTGGGAGATGAGTAAGTTAGGGACAGACCGTCCAGAAGTGAATATTTAACGGATAGTTAAGGATAGGTAATCCAAAAGAAGAATAGCTAATAGGTGTTAGATTAATTTTGATTATATTGTCTGATAGGCCCGAGTCAGCGAAAGGTTAAAAGTTATCCAAACAAAACTTATGTGCTTGAACAGATAGTTCCTTATTACCTGATATTTATGTATGTTTACATAATGATGCCTTACAGTATTTAATTACTTTTGATTGTAGGAAAAGGTTTTGTAAAGATATATTTTAAAAGGGATGTTAGTGATGGGAAACCCGTTCCGCTAAGCAGCGTGGTCTCACTTATAATACTAAACCAGGATGTATAGTATTATTCATACCAGGCTTTATGCCTAACTCGAAGTTTATGTTTTCCTTTTAATCTCTCAGGTGCTCAAAATTAATTTGAGTAGGCTGAGGGGTTAAGGTCATTTTCAAGTTTAGTAGGATGACGAATAAAGCTACCGGAGGCATGTAGGTGGCAAACGGATAGATATTTAGGAGTTGCAGTTTTATATTTCGTTGTATTTCCGCTGTGTTTGTATTAAGTCTATTCTGACTATATGCCTCTGATCATCCAAGGGGGTATCTTCATATACCGCTCTTGGCGTATTTTGTGTTAAATATATTTTATCTGTGCCTAGGAACGTATTGGAATTATGTATTAAGAATATGAAACATCTCTTTTAAATGTAATGAAGAAAGGTTGTTTTGAAATTTGTGTTTTGTTTCATATTCAAGTGCTTCTTATATTATAGTTACCATTAACATAGCCGTTGTTTGCGTCAAAATTGGTCACAAACCCCAAATATCATGAAAGCACCAGTGTACGAACACAGATCGGCAATGAATGATCACAAGTCATAGATCTAAGTAATGTAGAGGATAAAAAATGAAGAATAATATACTTCAAACCGAAAGAAATAGACAGAGACAAGGTTTATAGTGGTTCGGCTATCTCCGGCCTACGTCCACTCCAAAAATTAATCTTTTATTGACTTTCCTTGCTGGTTACAGTGGATTACAATGAAAAAATTCGAGTACAACAGTAGCTTAGTAATGCCAAGGTGTTTCTGGTAGAGTCTGGACGTTGGATAGCCAAAAGGTCCTCTTTCTATAGGCTCTGGAGTGGTATTTATAGGCGCTCCATGCAAATATCTCGCTCAAACTTCGGGAGACTTCTTTTGGCACGTGAGTGGGCCCACGCGATCGATCCCATGAAGTTTCTGCTCGATCCGTGATCGATACGAATGTAATTCGTGTCGATCAAGATTTTCTCCAATGGAGTCAAAACTTGACATGAACCTTCTTTGGCTTGTACGTAAGCTCCTGTGAAAATTTCATAGCATTTGGACTTGTAGATCTCGAGATATGATCGATACGAAATATAACTTCCTCAACGTCGTCCGGTTCGTATCGATCAATTCGTATTGATGTTTATTCGTGTCGATACTAAGCACGTGCGCATCGGTGACGTGGCGCTATTTCCAAGACTCGATCCCATTTTCATGCCGAGTTGAACTCTTCTTCCTTCAAACAGCGCACATTTCTAGTTCGCATCCAGGCTTCGTGCTCTTCGGCTTCGTAACCACTTATTCGCATCCATCTGTTTGCATCGGTTCGTATTCATTAGTTGCTTCCTTGTTCGTATCGATCAGGCTATTACCATGGATCGATATGAATAAGACCGATACGAGCTCTGCCTTCGTATCCATTTGAATTGATACGAAACCTTCGATTCGAAGTATGCCGCCATCTCCATTCCGACCGATGCAAACAATATCGACTCGAATCCATGTTGATCGATACGAACAGTATCGATTCGAAGTACACTGCTATGCTCCATCCTGATCGATACGAAATAATCGAGTCGAACAAACCATCATTCAGCTATCCGTTCAATCCAAGTTCATACTCACCGAGTCGAAGTCCACTCAGCCTTCCTCCCTGATAGATACGAACGTCTTGTTCGTATCCATGTTGATCGATACGAATAACTCGTTCGTATCCATACTGGACCGATACGAATTCGCCTCGATTCGAATGAGATCTCCTTGTGCACGTATCCATCAATTTCTTGAGCAAATGAACTCCGTTTGACATGAAATTTGAAACGTAGCCTCTTCTAGCCTTGATTATCATTCCAGATCGATCCCGCCTTGATTCAAGCTTGGCCAAATTTTGACAACATCGATCATAGCCCTGTTTCCAATCGATCTCCTACCCTGATATCCATCCTTTCTAGCCAATTTGTTGATAATCCAACCTTGACCAAAGGGTGGGATAACATTTGCCCCCCAAAACATGCCTTTTCCGAATCCGACATCTGAAGTCCATATTTCGTCTATAGCCATACTATCTGATTCATAATCTGATCCCTTACCAAGCCATGCCATCCAAGTGCCTCATTCTTGACTACTCCGAGTCGATGTCCAATTCCGAATCCAGTAACCAAAGCCTTAGCCAATTCCATATCCATCCGAACCCGATAACCGAGTCCTAATCCATCCTTACCCAATAACCAATAACCGAATTCGGGACCTCTCCGGGTCAATATCCAAATCCTTAGCTGTTCATAGCTAATATTCGTATCCATAACCTCTCCGGGTTCTTGTCAAGCGCAATCCACACCTGACAACCGCGGTCCAGTGTCCCTGAACGTTGAGTAATGCCATGGCTTAATTCCTAAGCCGAATCCTGGTCGCTACGGACCCTTGTCGAGCATAGTCTATACTCGACGACCCGAAATAGTAACCGATAGATATTGTGGGGCCTAAGTCCTAGGTCGAATCCTGGTCTCTTTGGACCCTTGCCGAGCATAGTCAATACTCGACGACCCGAAATAGTAACCGATAGATATTGTGGGGCCTAAGTCCTAGGCCGAATCCTGGTCTCTCTGGACCCTTGCCGAGCATAGTCTATACTCGACGACCCGAATAAGCCAATTCGCCACGTTCGGACGAAGAGTCTTACCCCTTGCCAGGCATAATCCATACTCGACAACCATTTACCAAAAACCAGATGAAAATCCAACCAAAATCCAATCCAAAATCCAAATCAAATCGGAAAACCAAAAATCCATATCAGAAATCCAAATCATTATCCAAAACAGAAAACAATCATCCAAACGAAAGTCCAAACCAGAAAACAGACAACATCAGGAGTTCAAACCAAACTCCAAAACCAAGCTAGAAAAGAAAATTGTCCAAAATAAAAGAAAAAGTAGATTTCACAAACCATAGCGTCGCGGTTCATCATCATTCAGAGCATGCCTAGGAGCCATCTCCGTCCCCGTACATGAGTAAATGACTTGGCCGTTTACATGTAGTTTGCTACTTATTTCATATCATCCTTGTCAATTGATAACCAATCGACCATCATTCCTGGGCCTCGCGCCATCGTTGTTTGAGGTAGATGGTGGTTGCTCTTGTTCCACCGCTGCATTCCGAGCCCCAACATATTGTCGCAACTGTCCATTCTTTACATGCTCCTCAATTATGTCCTTTAGATGCCTGCAGCTGTTGGTGTCATGTCCATCCAAATCATGAAAAAGATAGTGCCTCGCTGATGCCCTTTCACGTTCTGAGGGTTCTCTCCTCGCTGGCCTTAGGTAGGGGAGGGGATTCTGAGTCTCCATGAATATCTGTTCCAATGTCTCGTTTAATCCCGTGTAAGTGGAAAACTTTGGCTCCCTCCATCGCTTCCTAGCTTTTCCTGACTCGTCATCCAGCTTCCTTTTTCCTTTATCTTTATCTTTATTCGAGCCTCCGCTAGATGGCCTTCCATCCTCAGCCGCGTTCACCTCCTTTAATTTCATATCTGAACATACATCTTCCTGTCGAAGGAATCTCTCAGCTTCGTGAAAGAATTCCTCGAGATCCATTGGTGGGTCTCATATCAATGACACTTTGAAATCCAAATTTTCTCTGACCCTTGACACCGCTGCCATTAAAACCATTAATGGATCTAGCCGATCCACCGAAGCAACCGCTGCATTGAACCGAGTTAAGAAAGCTCTGAGCGATTCTTTTGTCCTTTGCTTTATCGATGTTAGCGTCATCACGTTCTTCAGCCTTTTGATATGATCCCGAAACTGCTTTAGAAACCTGTCCACCAATTCTGTCCATGTCCTAATAGATCCTTCTTCTAGATGTCTGAACCATATAGCAGCTATATCAGTCAAGTATAGAGGGAAACATCGGGCCATCACTTCCTCCGATGCCTCCAGCACTTCCATATGTCTTGTATATCTCATCAAGTGATCAGTAGGATCAACATTGCCATTGTATAACTCTAGCATAGGTAGCTTGAATTCTGGTGGATTCCGAGCTATTCTGATGTCACGAGTAAACGGACTCCTATTTACTCCTTCTAGATCTCTATTTGTCAAACCTCCGCGCATGGTTCTCCTGATGATCTTAGCCAACCCAGCGTTGTCCGTCAAGGGTTGCCCCTCGAGTCCCCGAGGGAATTCCGGCACATATTCCACATCGCGCACTCTTGCATTCCCGCCAGCATCTTGTTGTGTGGTGTCAACTGCAATTCCTCCATGAACTGGTCCATCTTTGCCGGGTGGTGTGCCCCCGAGCCTGGATCCATCTAGATTAGTAGTTGTGTACTGGTCAAGGGTTATTCCTTGTTGAGCTGCTCCATTCGACGGCCTGTTTGGCCCTTCTGCTCCGGCTCCGTGGATCTGAACTCCTAAAGCTCCAGCTGTTCCTGCTTGCCCAAACTGTCTGAGGAGGTTTTGCATCATCTCCTCATGCCTTTTCAGAGACTCTTCATGCATATCTCCCATCATCATCTCCATCTCGTCTCTGGTGATGAAAGCTGAAGTCTGATTAGCCCCTGATGATGCCTCCTAGCTCCCTTCATGCTGTTCTCTCTCGGCTCTTTGTCTTCTACTTGATTGCCTTGTCATAGCTCTTTAGATCTGAGCCCTTAAGCCTTCAAATCCGAACTCCAAATCTGGTATAGCGGGCGTTAGTTGTTCTCAGTGAAAGCACCAAAGTGTTTGCACTAAAATTGGTCACAAATCCCAAATATCATGAAAGCACCAGTGTACGAACACAGATCAGCAATGAAAGATCACAAGTCACAGATCTAAGTAATGTAGAGGATAAAAAATGAAGAATAATAAACTTCAAACAGAAAGAAATAGACAGAGACAAGGTTTATAGTGGTTCAGCTATCTCCGGCCTATGTCCACTCCAAAAATTAATCTTTTATTGACTTTCCTTGCTGGTTACAGCTGATTACAGTGGATTACAATGAAGAAATTCGAGTACAACGGTAGCTTAGTAATGCCAAGGTGTTTTCGGCAGAGTCTGGACGTTGGATAGCAAAAAGATCCTCTTTATGTAGGCTCTAGGGTGCTATTTATAGGCGCTCCATGCAAATATCTCGCTCAAACTTCGGGAGACTTCTTCTGGCACGTGAGTGGGCCCACGCGATCGATCCCATGAAGTTTCGGCTCGATCTGTGATCGATACGAATGTAATTCATATCGATCAAGATTTTGTCCAATGGAGTCGAAACTTGGCATGAACCTTCTTTGGCTTGTACGTAAGCTCCTGTGAAAATTTCATAGCATTTGGACTTGTAGATGTCGAGATATGATCGATACGAAATATAACTTCCTCAACGTCATCCGGTTCGTATCGGTCAATTCGTATCGATGCTTATTCGTGTCGATACTAAGCATGTGTGCATCGGTGACGTGGCGCTATTTCCAAGACTCGATCCCATTTTCATGCCGAGTTGAACGCTTCTTCCTTCAAACCGCGCACAGTTCTAGTTCGCATCCAGGCTTTGTGCTCTTCGGCTTTGTAACCACTTATTCACATCCATCTGTTTGCATCGGTTCGTATTCATCAGCTGCTTCCTTGTTCGTATCGATCAGGCTATTGCCATGGATCGATATGAACAAGACCGTTACGAGCTCTGCCTTCGTATCCATTTGAATTGATACAAAACCTTCGATTCGAAGTATGCCGCCATCTCCATTCTGAACGATACGAACACTATCGACTCAAATCCATGTTGATCGATACAAACAGTATCGATTCGAAGTACACTGTTATGCTCCATCCTGATCGATACGAAATAATCGAGTCGAACAAACCATCATGCACCTATCCGTTCAATCCAAGTTCATACTCACCGAGTCGAAGTCCACTCTGCCTTCTTCCTTGATCGATTCGAACGTCTTGTTCGTATCCATGTTGATCGATACGAATAACTCGTTCGTATCCATACTGGACCGATACGAATTCGCCTCGATTCGATTGAGATCTCCTTGTGCACGTATCCATCAATTTCTTGAGCAAATGAACTCTGTTTGACTTGAAAGTTGAAACTTAGCCTCTTCTAACCTTGATTATCATTCCAGATCGATCCCGCCTTGATTCAAGCTCGGCCAAATTTTGATGACATCGATCATAGCCCTGTTTCCAATCGATCTCCTACCCTGATATCCATCCTTTCTAGCCAATTTGTTTATATTCCAGCCTTGACCAAAGGGTGGGATATTAGTCGTCGGAAGCTAATACTATAGATGACTACAGCATCTGTAGCGCTTAGTTTTGGGCCTCTGGATAGGGGATGTTACATGTGTTGTGACCATGCGTCTCGTGGAAGTGACGGAACTTCCCCGTGCGCTTTTGTTGTTTAGTTGCTTCCTTCTTAGGAGGTTTTTTATACTCCTCTGTCCCCTGTATTGTAAGATAGATGTTTTTTATACTCCTCCATCCCCTGTATTGTTTAGATCTTTTTGATTTCTGTCTTTCCCTGCACTTCCTTCAGCGGTCCCGGAGGCATTTATGTTCTGGTTCATCGCCATGTCACTCTGCCCGACGTTCATCGGTTGCACGCTAGTAGACTTCTTCTCCAACTCATGCACCTCTTCCAATATCAAGTATTGACCCGCCTTACGGTTAAAGTCCTTCCCAGTGGTAGGTTGTTTCATCTAGATCCATTTTCCAAACTCGGTTTTAGGGTGGATGGCGCGGACCAGAGCCATGAAAACCGTATCCTTATTCGGATTGCTTACCTCTCATACTGTGGTATTAAACAAGTTCATGAAAGACTCCATAGATTCATTTCATCCCTAGAATTGGTTGGACAGGGACATCACGTCTTTAGGCTGCACTGTGTGAAGTCTAAATTGATCAAGGAATCTTATTGCTAGTTGGTCGAAAGTAGAGATAGATCTTGGAGGAAGCCTAGTGAACCATATGGAAGCAATTCCTTCCAGAAAAATGGGAAAACATCTACATCGAACAGTGTCCGAAGCATTCGCTCCGTCCATGTACCAATTGTAATTGTACAAATGGGGTTTTGGGTCTTTTGTTCTTCATAGGATGGAATAGTTGGCATAGTGAACTTTTCTGCATACCGCTCATTCAAGGTCTCATCAGTGAAGGGAGTCCGACTTGGAGCAGATCCCCATTCATCATCTCTTCTATTTTTATTCTCATCCATCAACCGCTTGACCATATATGCGATAAATGCCTCTGATGTCCGGTAGTTCGGGGGTCGGTTGTCAGTCACCACACCGAGTGTTTGGCTTTATAAATGGTCTTGGTGAGTAGGCTGAAGCTTAGGCTCTCTTGTCTTCGCAAGAGCCACTACCTCGGGGTCCCGTTGGCTTGCGGTTGGCCTGATTGGAGTAGTTTGAACATTCCCGGCGTTATTGAATGCATTGGTGTTTCCTTCCAACTTGCTGTTGTTAAATAGCTCTCCATCTTCTGAGTCGAAGAGGTCCATGGCTATATCCTCTTGCGGGGTCCTCACTCCTTGGTTCAAGTTCATAGGCGGTTGCCTTGCGGTTGGTGGAGTACTTGTGTTTCCTTCCATGTTGACTCCTACGGCTCTAGCTATCACTCCTTTTTGCGGCTGCTTTCCGTTTCTTCTGTTTAGACCAAAAATGGAAGAATTTTCTTGTTCTACGGCAGCCGCGGGTTCGGCCATAGTTCTTGGAGCAGTATGTGATTGTAAGGTCAAGAAGGCATTAAGCCTATCCATCATAGCTCTCCGACTACTTTCCATTTTCTGATTGATTTTATCAACCATTTTATTCAACTCATCTCTTGTAATGACTTCGCGTTAATTGGAGGATCCTAGCACCTGATCTCCTACGCTAGCGCCATTTACTTTGGTTTGCTAATGATTCATCGACTCTCCATCTATTATTTCCCCTATGGATCTTCCCGAGGCAGTTCCTTTCCTTCCCGGAGCCATTGATTCTAAGCAATCAATTTTCTAAGCAAAGATTGAGGATCTAACTTGTGAACCTATCTGATCCAAAGTAGATAGCTAGATCTAAAGCCTGAGTTGGATTTCTCAGTGAAAGCACCAAAATGTTAACCAAAAAAATGGATCAACACACTAGATTGAGCGTGAAAGCACCATCCCTATTCTTATGGAGCAATAATACAGAAAATTAATGTAGAAAAAGTAGAAATAGTAAGACAAGAATATTTTTATAGTGGTTCGGTTGTTAATGAAGCCTATGTCCATTTTATAACTTTTATTATTGACTAATTGTTGTTACAAGGTAATTTAGATTACAAAGTTGTTGAATGTCCCGAGTTAGACTAAGTCCCCAATGTTGGAGTTTAC
Organism: Allium fistulosum; assembly: GCA_030737815.1. Lineage (NCBI taxonomy): Eukaryota > Viridiplantae > Streptophyta > Magnoliopsida > Asparagales > Amaryllidaceae > Allium > Allium fistulosum. The sequence continues at coordinate 1,131,024,962 of CM060906.1, read as the reverse complement.
TGGAGAATCATAGTAAACCCCTTGGAAGACTGTCGTGAGGAGGGAGGAGAAGAGTGAAGAATATGTTTCTGTAGAGTTTCAGCATACAGTCTAGAGGATCCTCTTTATATGGCAGATAGGTGAGTATTTATAGAGGTTGGAGAGCTACTGGGCTAGGCCTTCTTGCCAGATGCATGCAAACGACTATAACAAGACGCACTGCAAGTTTCATCTCGAACCGAGCTAACTTGATGGATCGCTAACGATCCATAGCTTCTGGGTCGATGGCGACCCAATGACTTGGGATCCTTCCTTTACCTTCTACCTCAAACTTCATGGCGACCTGACAAAACGAAATGAATAGCTAGCGATCCATGTACTTAGCTGATTTTTAGACTTTGTCTTCTGGGGTGCATTTGATGTCTCGTGTTGGTGTCCTCCAAGTAATTTCGTAGCATGTTGCCTTGTTTTGATAACGGTCTGCTTACTAATTGCATTAGGCTGCTGATTAAAATAGACGAATGCTTATCTCTCGATTTAACTAGCTCGGAATCCCATCAAACTTAGACATTATTCTTAGAATACCCATTGGACCATGATGCAAGTGAATTCATGAATCCACAAGCAAAGATTGTGGATCGCTAGCGATCCATAGATGATGGATCTCTAGCTATCCATCACCTTTGCGTATTTTTGCTTTCTATTTCACTGATTTCTCTTGGTTTGTTTTTCTAGTCTTTTTGGTTGGCTCTTGAGCTATTTTGACTCGACCAAGCTGTTCTGACTTCCTTTGTACTCTGCTAGGTTAAAAACCCAAATAACAGATACCTTCTTCGCTGTGGTGTTCTGTGCGGGTCGGAATGCTACTGGAGTTCCCTTCAAGAATTGGAGAGAGAATGGTAATCCTGTGGATTATAGGCCACTTGGGATCATACCTAAGTGTCGGAGCAGCTTGAGACCCAAGCGTTTGGCTGCCAGTAGCATCATGTGGCGTAGATCCGGATAAAGAATAGTCGACTGTCTTTCAAAATATCGGTCTCATTTCCTACCAAGACTTCTTTCTCCAATTAGTCCAAATCCACCTCACCACTTTCGAGGAAAGCCTTTTCTTCTTTGACAATCTGCTCCCAGGTGAGGGCGAGGATTCTAGGATAATCATCTTTGAACCACTCCAGATTTTGAACTATGAGCATGTTGGCATTGTACTGGTTCAGCAATGGTTCAAATCTCTCCATTACACACTCTTCTTCCTGCTGTTCCACGGCCTCAACTTCTTTGTTGACGAGTGCATCAACATCTTTCACACGCTTGAGCACAATGTCTCTTTCCTCCCTGGCGTGGAGCAACTCATCACAATAAGTCTGAGCTCGTTGGAGTGCTTCATCTTTTTCTTTTTTTCACGCTCTAGCTTTGTTTTGGGCTCAGCCACATTTCTATTTGTGGTACCAGATCAAGGTTTTGGTGGAAACCCTTCTCTATTTCATTTGGATGCTTAATCTGCTCCTCTTTGAGTGCTTTGATGGCCTCCTCGGCTTTCTTCTTGGCTTCAGCTTGGGATGTTCTTAGTTTCTCAACCTCAGCATCGAGATTAGCGATGATTCTCTTATTGACAACTTCAATGAGTTTCTGATTGTCTATCTCTAACTTCCTATCCCTTGAGACTTTGGAAATATTTTCAGCTACCCTTGTCCATTCATTATACCGATCGTGGACATCGTCCATGCAATTGACGATCATCTTTTGGACATCAGTAGGGATTCTTTTCAAGTTAGGCACAAACATAAGACCATCAAAGCAAATGTTAGCATTTACTTTGCCAGACCTATGCTAGGAAGTTTAAGATAAACTCTTTTGATGTTTGCGGTCGGAGGATCGACTAGAGTGAGATGGAACTAGGGTTTGCACATTGATGGAAGCTGGAAGTGGAATGCGAGACACATCAATAGGCGGGATGTCATCGCAATGATCAGGTTTCCTGTCTAGACCTCTAGGAGGAGGTGACCTAGACCTAGGGCGATGCCTGGAAGCAGAATCGTGTGATAAGCGATCAATGTCATAGCTGCTTCTGCCCCGATCATCCCTATCATGGCTAGAGCGATAGCCTGACTCATAATCGCGACTACTTCCCTGATGGTATGAACTCAGTTAAGGCCTTTATGCTTGGGATGCTTTCTCTTCCAAAGATTGATATATGTATTTCCTATTCTTCATGGATACTGCAAGACAAACAAGAATAAGTTAGATCCAACAAGTAAGGATACAAGTCCAGTGTGAGTTTTGTGAAGTGCACAAGTGCATGAGTGTCCTAGCGTCCCCCAATGGACCGTGAGCTTGAGTTTTACTCATCTATACTGGTAGGGATGAATTCTTTACCAACATAAATAGAGGAGTCGATGCCCTCAATAGTAATGCGACTAATATCAAAAGAGCCAAAATCGTCAAGGATTGGCCAGCGAATGTGCCCATTGAAGGAAGAGATGGAGTTTTCTCTACATCTATGACTAACGGAGGCTGGGTAGAAGTCTACACCTTGGAGATTTCACTACTAGCCTCTTCCACAAAACAAACAGTTGATCGTCCCTAGATTGTTCAGGTTGAGACTCACGACCCGCATTGATGTTACTTTGGCCAGCTTCACCACTTCACCAATAATTTTGCCTTCCTCGATGTCTTCTAGTACTTGCTCAATATTTTCTTCAACTCCAGCCCTAGAGCTTAGGACTAGGGGAAAATCTGGATCAACCTTGATTCCTCTAGGTGAGTTGTTATCGTCGTCGTCGTCGCCATCATCGTTGGAAGCTATTTGGACGATGCCAGTACTACAGCCCTCTTCTAATAAGCCATAGACGAGAAGATTTTCATCTGACATGAGAGTTTTGATATCTCTGTCTCCCACCGAAACTGCCATAAGAGTGTTGACTGCATCTGAAAGCACAAGTTACTGGGTCTCATTGGAACATCTGGATAGTAAAGTAAAGATTTGAGTTAAGTCTGCATACTATTCAACAAATTCATATAATGCATAAGGAGAGGAATTTACGTCCGGACAGCCATTTGCGTGCTAACCCGTGCGGATAGCAAACATCTAACCACTCGGTTTTGAAGTAGCTCAACTTATTCCATGTCCCAGTAAGCACTCTCCAACCCCTAATTGGTTCCAAGTAAATCAAAGATGGACTTTCCTTTTAGTTTTTGAAACTATACATACATACATACATATATATAGAATCTCCTCGTCGTTGGGCGCTCGATGTAAGTGTTCAGTGTAGACCATATATGTGCTAAGGAGAAAGGCATGGCTATTCTGGTGCAACTATGTTGAAGCAAGCCTCATAAAATTCAGAATTCGATGAACGAATTGATTGAATGGTAGGACGTAACCCGCCAAACACATGAATCTATTGTAGGCAATATAAACCTTCGGGGGATTGCGAGCTCTTTGATAGAGAGACGGGACGAAGATGTTATTGAACAGAATTCAATGCATGTTGCATATTCTTCGAAGAGATCCTTCCTCAATTTTAGAAGCAACATAATCAATGGGAGCATTTAATATTACTGCATCCTCGAGAGTGTCAGGTGCAGGGACCTACCAGCTCAACTAGATTTTAGGAGCTTATTGCTCAACTTTGGGATTCTCAAGATTTTGTTGTTCAACTGGCAGGATCTCTTGTTGTTGTTCTGGCTGAGTTGGATTTTGCTGTGTATATGGAGTTGTATCTAAGCTTGAATCTACATCAGATTTGATATATCTCGAAGGCAATGTACCCATGGGTTGTGCAATGGGAGGTTTGAAACATCTCTGGTCCATTTCTATAGACAGCTTGACCTATAATCAACATTACAGTAATTAAAAGCTATAACCCCAATGCTAAAGTGAATTCTAGTGCGGTGTCATATAGTGTCATGCAGTTCAAGTTTCTGATGTTAACCAACAGTTCGTTTTTAAATTCTGGATATCACTCGACGTGACCATCATCGCTGACTGTCCCGACAAGTTTCACGTCGTTGGCCATGCTTTGGAAGGGGTCAAGACCCAGAAGAGTCTCTAGTTTACAAGAAAGGATTGCCGTGTGAATAAAAATTTAGAAAATTTGCATAAGTGTTAGAATTGAACAACTCCAAAACTTAAACAAGATTCCCTCTTTCTTCTTCTTCCACCCTTGCCACCTACTAAACCATAGCCATCCACCCACGTCCATTTATCCTCATCTATGCTCGTAGTCAAGTTCACCACCTACCTCGTCAGAAGCAAAAAGATTTAGTCTTGGAATCGGGTCAAATCACAAGATGGAGATTGGGGCATGGGTCGGTGGATATGGATTTGACCAAGGAAAGGCGGGCAATGGCAAACGTAGGAGAGGATAGGCGGCGGCGGTATAAGGCTTGGATGGAAGCAAGATTCGATTTTGGATTGAATGTTATAATGGCAGCTTGGACTCTTGGATTGTTTAACAAGTAAGGCAAGTGAGGAAAAATAATGGAGCAAGTGGGCTTTATAACATCTTAAACCTGCATTCTCAATAAAACTTGGAAAATATCCATAGTCCAGAGTCAGTACCAGTCCAAAGATCAAGGGTCGTTATTGATTCCAAAAGTTTTTAAAAAAGCATAAAAAACATATACATATTTAAATTGATGTAAACATATATATATGCCTATGCAAATTCAAGTTATGGACCATGCATGCCATGCAAACTCCTATCAACTCAAGAATATGCACGTGGATATGTGTATATATGTTCAATATCCGACGACCATAATTAAAGGGAAATCGAATTCAAACCTGAATAGTCCAGGGGTGGAATCAGCTCAGAATCATCAAGTTTGGTATAACTAATCAGAAGATCATATTCCAAATTTATAATACCAAATGCTGGTCGAGCATCGTGACGGATCGCTATGGACATAACTTTTCACGGAATTAGTTTACAAAAAGGATAAGGACCATTCAAAACATGGAGTGGAATCCTTCGTAGCAACTATAAATTGTCTCGATTCAAAGCACATCACGTTTGAAACTAGATATACTTTGGTGAGCAAGTGTTATACAGCCTTTTGATTAGGCAATGTTCTGACATACTGGATGGATCGAAGTTGGATTTATCGAGGTAGGATGCTTAGAGAGATAGCCCAAGAGTCTAGAAACCAAGCACAGACAAAGTCGCAAGACCAATACCAAAAGCACTCAAACCAAGACAACAATGGGATCGTCCAAAATAAGGTCAGGACCGACCCCACCCTATGGGTCGGTACCAAGTCTTATCTCCACTTTAGGTGGACCCCATCTTCTACCTACATGTCTTACTCGATGCCAAAAGCCTAGTTCCAATATCGATTTGTTGATTCAATGCAATTCTCAATCAATCTCCACGAACACTTGAAGTTGTAACTCTATTCTTTCACAACTCCATGACCTAGAAGCATGCTAATATTGATGCAAACAAATGTGGAATCATGAAGCTAACCACAAGATGAGCTAAGATGAAGAGTTGAAGAAAGCCATTTGGGGCATCTTACGAATCGATATCGACCCCTACCCACGGGTCGGTACTGACCCCTACTTCTTGATGATGTGGCACCTGCTTTCGTAGGAGATTTGGTATAAATCGTACGCAATGGCTTGGAGATATTTTGTGCAAGATATTAGGCCCCCTACCTCTATAAATTAGAGCGTAGGACTCAATTTTTAGGATCTTTTGGATCTAGTTCTTCCCTACTCTATATTATTGTAATTCTAAAAATCTATGTGTTGGTGTTGTACGAACCACTAAGAACTTCTGCCTCCAAATCAGAAATAAGCAATAAAATCTTGAAGTGGACGTCGGCCTTGCTGTGCCGAACCACTCTAAATTACTGTATTCTCTTTTCTTCTCATTTTTCATTTACATTTCTTCATATTTTATTCCCTACATAAACTTCTAGGTGTTTGTGTCATTTTTGGTTCAAATGGTTATAATTTATTAATTATTTAATTTAAGTATATATAATAGAAAATCCTTATATGGTGTGTTGTGTGATAGTAATTACAATTATTGTATTCGTGAGCATTTTATCTCAATATATAATAAACACATCATTTTAAATATTCCTAGTCAAGATATATCGAGATTGGATATCGATGCATTTGCTGAGATTAGAGTATGTAACACTCTCCAAAGTTTGTGCAGTGTATTACTCATGACTGTTGGGGCGCCAAGGGGTTACGTAGTGATAGTTATTAGATAACTGTGAAATGACACGCTCGATAGTTTTCTGTTAGTTAATATTATTAAGATCAAACAGAAAATACGGATATTACAATATCACACAACTCTATTGACTTGAGAATACTATTAAGCTTTAACATGGAAACTCCACTTTGATTATAAATAAATCATGGCATGTTGTCCAACGAACGATTATAGTTAGGTCGAGTGGAAGCTTTGAAAGTGAAACATTATTCAATAGTGGGTTCGTCTCCTCGGTTATATGAGGTTAATATCACGGTCAACTAAAGCCAACTCAAAGTCAAAATCTCTGGCCAAAGTAGTTCAGTCTATATTAATAATAATTATTAAACCAAGGACATTGTGTTTGTAGAATATGCTAGTATATGATTTTTGTATGATGATAATAAACATATATATATTCATTTAAATGTATTTGTTATTGTACTATTTAGTTTTCACATAATTAAATAAATATTTGTTGAATAAAATAAATAACTCAGAATTTATATTCAAACAAATATTTTATTCAAACAAATATTTTATTACAAATTTGAATAGTACAAATTTCAGCTCTCACTACATTTACACAATTTCAATTACAATTCAATTTCAATTACAAAATTTTTTCACTTTACAATTTAAATCTCACTACATAGTCACTCAACACTTGTATTTTTATCTTCAACTCTGTTCCAACCTGAATCCAGCATCTGAGCTGTCTGCAAAATAAACACTAACGCGGTAAAATTGAAAAAGAAAATATTTTGCAGTGCAAATTAAAGTGTGTGTTTTTGAAAATGTTATATGCCTCAGTTATTTGGGTTGTTCGTCATTTATTTCTTTTGAATTCATCTACCCGAACAACTTGTGACATGCAGAGTGTATCACTGTACATGCCACAAGGCCGTGCACATCAATATACACTTACGTGTTAGAACTACAGGGACAGGTGAGCACAAGGTCAAACCCAAGCCAAAGCTGGATTCAACTCAGGTGCAATACAGAAACAAAAATAGAATGGTCAAGTACAAGTTTCAATGACTAGGACAAACTCTAACATACTTGAACTGGACCTCACATATATATTTCAGAGGGTACAAAAGCACCAGAAGAGAATACATGATATCAAGACCAAATCAAGCCAGTACGACATGAACACACACACACATATACATACATAAATGTATGTATATATCGAAATGAATATGACCAGAAAATGTCCACATGCAACAAAAAAACAGATCAGACATAAAGAGTCAGAAACCAGATAGGAATATGTGCAAAGTGAAAAAGAATACATGGAAATATACAAAACAACATAAAAAACCTCGACCAAAAATTCAACATGTACATATGAGAATAGACTCGACAATGAAGCCATGAACAATCAAAGAAACCAAATCTCAATGTAACTTGAAGCAACAGAGAATGCAACTCGAAGACATGAAGCAATACAAAGAAATCAGTTCAAGGAAATGGTTACTACATTCAAATGAAACCATGGACAAATGGACCAGACCAGGAGTTCACAAGCACAAACCAGATTCAACATTCATTCAGACATCAACAGATCAACATGGGTATGCATACATATGAAACACAGACTATCCACAAGCATTCAAGTGTGTGAAGGAAAGTATGAGTCAAAGCAATGCAATGACCAGACTACAACAATAAACTTCAAATGAAAATACAAGTGCACAAATCAAAGGCTAACAAGACTGCAACAACAAAGAGACTCGAGTACACATGAAGCTCATATGCAAACTTCAACAGGTACAACATAAACCACTATCAAGAGGTGCATGTTCACAAAATTCAAGTTATATGTACAATGGAACTCAAGTGCAATGCAAAATGCCAAAGAACCAAACAAATATGCAGTGACAAAGATTTCAGTTACAAAGGCATGTACAAATATGTACAACCAAACCTCAAATGAAAATATATCATGAAGCCAAAGTATCAAAAAGCAACCAAAGCAATCACACACATATATACATACATATATGTGTATGGATACTATCAACACAATTAAAAGCAGTAGGAACTAAAATAGTGCAGACTAAAAAAGGATGGACTTGAAGTCTGAAAACAATGCAAGCAAACTGGAGCATGGATATGTACACAATTCAACTTCAAGCAAATACAGTGACAAACATATACAATGTTATAACAGGAAAGGAATTTACATATTTACAGTAAATACTAGTAGCATGAATTGAACAAGTCGTGAGTCATGAACAAAAATCAAGGTAGCAGAACAAGTTCGAACTTAGCAAATCAAGTTTCGAAAATCCAGTGGCCCAGTTCGAACAAAAATCAAGGTAGCAGTTTGAATGAAGTCATCAAGTCAAAGCCAGAGAAGAATTAAACTTGCAAAAGAAATATGAATTAAAATGGCAAAAATTATCTCAAAATTCAAAGGGCCGAAGTCAAAGGAGTAATAAATGGAACCAAAATTCAAATCGTATCCAACCGAATATGAAATGAACAAGTCGGAATTATCACGAGCATCCAATCAAAAATCTATGGCCGAACAAAATTCACGAATGAATTCAAATAGAAATATACGATCATATATTTAGGGATTTTATCCCTATAAATTACCCCATATCATCATCGGCTTAAGGTATCGAGTTCAATCCCAAGCAAATATACAGAGAATAATTCGAGCATAATCAATCGAAAAGGGGGTAAAATTCGCATACCAAATTCATAGCATTCGAACTTGATCTGGAGCGGCCGTAAAGCGCAACGAAGAACAACAACAGTAATCAACTCAAGGAACAAAAGTGATGATTGACTAAGAAGAGCAAATAAAAATCAATTACTTCAATCGATCAACAATCAAACGGCGACTTCAATCAAATGAAGCCCTAATTATTGAAGAGAAACAAAGAAAGAACGACCACGAGCAAACATAGAAAAGGGGAAGACGTCTTTATATTTTTTAGTGGGTCGGTCTTTATTAGGCTTTAGTCAAAAAATAATAATAGGGTTTTGTTGTTTTATTTTATTTTGCAATTTTCTTTTAAAATTGTTTAACTCTCTAGTCGTGTGACTAGGTTACAAACTACGGTGGTGTAGTTCGAGAATTTGCAACTCAGTGGCTAGTTGTGGCAGGGTTTTGAGCGTAGAGTTAGGTTAGTCATTAGTGGGTGTCGCAAGTTAACGTGTGTAAGCGTCTGACTACTTAATTTCTAGTAGAAACCTTGGGGGTAACACGTAGGTAGGTTATTGCCGAAGCTGGGTAAATTTGTGTGTGATCTCTACTGCATTATTATTTGTGATTATTTTTTATTTCTACATTAATTTTTATTATTATTAGTATCACCCTATTAACCCCTCCTCTATGGTGAAAACGATCCTACAAGTGGTATCAGAGCTAGGAACAAAAACCAATTTTTTTGTTTTAAAATTTTGATTTTTAAAATGACTTCTTTTAATAATGCTTTTGCTGAGGGTCGGTCCATAGTTAGACTACCCGTGTTCAATGGTGAATATGCTTATTGAAAAAATAGAATGAAAATTTTTCTGAAAACCATAGATGCGTGGAATATTGTTGAAACGGGATATAGGACACCAACAATAGTAGTAGATAATTAGGAAGTAGAAAAACCTATAGATCAATGGACAGATCTTGAAAATAAACTGCAAAATGCTAATGCTAAAGCTATGAATTCTATTATCTGTTCATTAGATCAAATTGAATTTAATCGTGTTTCACGTTGTCTAACTGCGCAGGAAATTTGGCACACACTTGAAGTGACTCACGAAGGAACCTCCCAAGTCAAAGAATCTCGCCTTGCCATGCTTAGTAGCAAATACGAGAACTTCACAATGGCCATGGATGAAAATATCAAAGAGATGTATAGACGACTTTCTAATCTTGTATACAAATCAAAAGCTCTCGAAAAACCATACATAGAATTGGAAATAGTTCGAAAAATCCTCAGAGTCCTACCACGAAATTTTGAAGCAAAAATTACTGCCATTCAAGAATCAAAGGATCTGAAACAAGTTAAAGTTGAAGAACTCATTGGAAATCTCACCACTTATGAGCTAGAAATGAAATTCAAGGAAGAACGTGAAGGAAGTGATACACAAAAGAAATCAATAGCTCGAAAAGGTACAACGGAAAGTGATGACGATGGAGCAACCAAACTGGCAGTGATAATAAAGAAATTCAAAAGATGGAATCACAAATATGGAAATCCTTCCCTAAATTAACAACTGACGAACAAAATTGTCAAAGTTCTATACAACTCAGAAGAGCAGGAGATCATTAGTCACAACTGCAATAAACCTGGTCATATCAAGCCAAATTGTCCTCAAAATCGACTCAGCAAAGGAAAGAAATCGAAAAGGAGAAGTTTTGCAGCCACTTGGAATAAAAGTGATGATGATAATAAAAGCACTAGCAGTCAGAGTGAAAAAGCATATCTCTGTCTTCGAGGTGATACAAATGACTCTAATGATAATGAGCCAAGCGAGATATCAAAACTTACTCACTTAGAATTACTTATATATTTTCATGAGGTAAATGGCTGTTTTAAAAGACTTAGGGAGAAGTATGCTAAAATTGAATCACAAAGAGATAGTTTGATATAACTAAATAATCAGCTTGATCAATTGGTTAAAAACTATCGAAATAAGAGCCCTAAGTGTGATAGGTGTCTATCATTCGAAGAAGAAATTAAAAAATCAGAAATTAAAATTAAAACACTTGAAAATGAAATTCTAATTTTGAAAGAAAGTGAAAACACTAGGAGAGAAAATTCTATTAAAAAGTGCACCTTGTTATTGAATGAAAATGAAACACTCAAAACACAAGTCCAACAATTGTCTACAATTTTAGGAAAATTCTCTAAAGGAGAAAAATCACTAAATATGCTGTTAGAGAAACAAACTGTTAATACTGTTAGACAAGGACTTGGGTATATTCAATCTAAAAGAGTTAGAAGTGAAACTAATCATGTTAACTCCAAGTGCACGATTTGTAGAAAATTTGGACACAATCAAAACAATTGCTGGTGTAGACCCAAACACACTAAAACCATACCAATTTAGGTTCCTAAAGGCACAAATGTTAAATCCCTTAAAATCAAACAAATCTGGGTGCCAAAAGGAAAAAATATAGACTGTTTTGGTTCTACACAAACTTGATTTTCAAAATCATCTGTCGCTAACAATCATGGACTTATAAAAACAAATAGGTCACAAAAATCTTTCCACATGTAGGTGTGATGGCGAGCTAAGGAACAACAAGAGTGGTACCTGGATTTTGGCTGTTCCAGGCACATGACGGGCGACAAATCAAAGTTCCTTAGCCTAGAGAAGTACAAAGGTGGCAGAGTCAAAATGGGTCAAACGATGTATTATATGTTGAAAATCTGCACCATAATCAGATTTCAATCAGCCAAGCCAACGATCAACTGAGAAAATCACCACAATTAAATTTGACAAGGATGAAAAAGGTAAGGTAGTTGATCAAAAAGAGCATCGAGATATGATTGATCACTTCTTCATCTTACTTCTTTTAGACATTGTGTTCTCTACCTACTTGTGTACACGGTTTCAATCATATCCAAATGAATCTCATTTTAAATACTGTAAAATGATTATAAGGTATTTGTTGCACATCTCATGGTTTGGTCTTTGGTATCCATTTGATAACTTTGGGTTAAAGCGGTATTCAGATGCAGATTATGCTGGTACTCTAGTTGATAGAAAAATTACTAGTGGAATGTGTTTTATGTAGGGACATTCATTAGTTGCATCACATTTTCAAAGAAAATATCTGCATAATTTTCATTTCAACTGATTTTCAATTAGCAGACATTTTTTTATAAAACCCCTTCTAGAAAATAGTTTTTGTTGACTTCGTTTCAGATTAGACATTTTAGAAATTTAATTTTATATTTATTTTTGGATTTGATCTTAAACTAATCTGACTCCCTACAGATTATCTAAAAGGAAAATAGTGACTGAAAAAATGATGAGTGTTGATATTAATCATATATTATGGCTTGAGACAGTATATGTAGTAAATTCCTTTAAAAATTTAAACAAAATTTGTAATAACTTTGATTGGTTAAAATTCCATGACCATCTATATTTCTATCATATTTCTAACGACCATCACTCATCAAAATCCAATATAGTATATCAAAATGTGGTATTTAAACAGGAAATTATTCATTTTTTGGTTAATTAGCAATTAAAATATCCAAAGTAATCGCTCTCATTTAAAAGTCCTCACGGTTATGCATGGGTGAATTACTTGGAATCTTTGAATATGTGCTTTCATGCTCATTTAAAAGTCCTCACGGTTATGCATGTATTGATCATATATCAAAATTGATTATTAAATAGACGAGTTGATTCTAATCCCATTTAAAGGTCCTCACCGTTATGCATGGTTAGAAGATACATGAAATTCGTTTTTTTTTAAAATAAAAAAAATTAGGAATACTACTAATCTCATTTAAAAGTCCTAACGGTTATGCATGGTTAGTAAGTATTCAAATTCTTGTCATAAATATGCCACAAATAGGTACAACTATATGGTTTTATATACCGACATCACTCCTATCACCCTAAAGTGGAATATGCGCGTAACAGAGTATTTATGACTTTTGTTTGATTTTTTTTATTAAAATTTAATATTTATACTTGATTAGGTATTATTGTTGTATTGATATCTATCACTTTATCTCTATTTTTTCTAACACTATTACTCTTTTGCTGATAACAAAAAGGGGAGAGAGAAGTTAAGATTTTGGCAAATAAGTCAAGTCATATTTTTTATTTGCATATTCCCATCTAGGTTCATTTGCATTTTTTTCATGCATAGGTGAAGGGGAGCATTCAAATAAGGGGAGCTAATAGAATTCATCAAAACCAAATACATTTAAGTAAGTCAAAATCTTAATATATGTTTGTTATCATCAAAAGGGGGAGATTGTAAAATATGCTAGTATATGATTTTTGTTTGATGATAATAAACACACATATATATATATATATTCGTTTAAATGTATTTGTTATTGTACTATTTTATTTTTCACATAATTAAATATATATTTACTGAATAAAATAAATAACTCAGAATTCATATTCAAACAAATATTTTATTCAAACAAATATTTTATTACAAATTTGAATAGTACAAATTTCAGCTCTCACTACATTTACACAATTTCAATTACAATTCAATTTCAATTACAAAATAATTTTTCACTTTACAATTTAAATCTCACTACATAGTCACTCAACACTCGTATTTTTATCTTCAACTCTGTTCCAGCCTAAATCCAACATTTGAGCTATCCGCAAGATAAACACTGAAGCGGTAAAATTGAAAAAGAAAACATTTTGCAGTGCAAATTAAAGTGTGTGTTTTTGAAAATGTTATTTGCCTCAGTTATTTGGGTTGTTCGTCATTTATTTCTTTTGAATTCATCTACACGAACAACTTGTGACATGCACAGTGTATCACTATACATGCCACAAGGCCGTGCACACCGATATACACGTGTGTGTTAGAACTACAGGGACAGGTGAGCACAAGGTCAAACCCGAGCCAAAGCTGGATTCAACTCAGGTGAAATACAAAAACAAAAACAGAATGGTCAACTACAAGTTTCAATGACTAGAACAAACTCCAACATACTTGAACCGGATCTCACATATATATTTCAGAGGATACAAAAGCACTAGAAGAGAACACATGATATGAAGACCAAATCAAGCCAGTACGACATGAACACACACACACACACATATATATATATATAAATGTATGTATATTTCAAAATGGAGATGACCAGAAAATGTCCACATGCAACACAAAAACAGATCAGACATGAAGAGTCAAAAACTAGATAAGAGTATGTGCAAAGTGAACAAGAATACATGCAAATATACAAACCAACATAAAACAAACCTCGACCAAAAATTTAACGTGTACACATGAGAATAGACACGACAGTGAAGCCATGAACAATCAAAGAAACCAAATCTCAATGTAACTTGAAGCAACAGGGAATGCAACTCGAAGACATGAAGCAATACAAAGAAATTAGTTCAAGGAAATGGTTACTGCATTCATATGAAACCATGGACAAATGGACCAGACCAGGATTTCACAAGCACAAACCAGATTCAACATGCATTCAGACATCAACAGATCAACATAGGTATGCATACATATGAAACATAGACTATCCACAAGCATTCAAGTGTGTGAAGGCAAGTATGAGTCAAAGCAATGCAATGACCAAACTATAGCAATAAACTTCAAATGAAAATACAAGTGCACAAATCAAAGGCTAACAAGACTGCAACAACAAAGAGACTCGAGTACACATGAAGCTCATATGCAAACTTCAACAGGTACAACATAAACCACTATCAAGAGGCATGAAAGAAACATGTTCACAAAATTCAAGTTATATGTACAATGGAACTCAAGTGCAATGCACAATGCCAAAGAACCAAACAAATATGCAGTGACAAAGATTTCAGTTACAAAGGCATGTACAAATATGTACAACCAAACCTCAATTGCAAATATATCATGAAGCCAAAGAATCAACAAGCAACCAAAGCAATCACACACATATATACATACATATATGTATGGATACTATCAACACAATTAAAAGTAGCAGGAACCAAATTAGTGCAGACTCAAAAAGGATGGACTCGAAGTCTGAAAACAATGCAAGCAAACTGGAGCATGGATATGTACACAATTCAACTCCAAGAAAAAACAGTGACAAACATATACAATGTTATAACAGGATAGCAATTCACATATTTAGTGTAACGACCTGGAAATTTTAACGATTTTTTTTCGTAATTAACTGAAATTTTGCTTGAAATTAAATAATTAATTGATTTGAATTTAAATCAGAATTGATTTGAACATATTGATTTTGAAATTTTGGAAGATATGATTGATAACTTGATGGATAAAAGGGTGATTTAATGAATATTCTCAATTTTAAATAAAATTGAGACTAAATATTTAATATTGATTTAAATTATAAATTGAGATTTTATTGTTATTAAAATGATTAAGTGAATATTTTCCAATTTGGATAAAATTAGAGTTAAATGTTGAAATCTAAATGAATTATATTGAAAATGTTTGAATATTTAAACTTTGCATCTTATTGGAATTGAAGAGATAGTTCAAACCCGAATTTGAAATCGATAAAAATTGAAATGGTTTATTGAGAATTTGAATTGAATCTTTAACCTTTTAAATTGAAAGTGTTGAATAGGGATTTATTTAAATTGAATTTTGGAATTTAAGCTGATTTGAATCAATTTTTGAAATTAGAGGAAACTATTTTTATTATATAAAGTATTTTTAATATATATAAACTATTTTAATATATAAACTATTTTAATTTATAACTATTTTAATATATATATATACACTATTTTCAATATCTAAACTGTTAAATTGGAAGTGTTATGATTTTAAAAGTGTTATGATTTCAAAAGTGTTATGATTTCAAAAGTGGTATGATCTCGAAAGTGCTATGATTTCGAAAGTGTTATAATTTTGAAAGTGTTACGATTCCGAAAATGAATATTATTTAAAGTGAATAATGATATCGAATTGACATGGTTTTGAAATGGATATGATATTTTGATACGAAGTATGAACTATTTGAAAAGAAATGACCACGGTGTGAAATAAGCGTTTGGTTGTTAAAAAGACCAGGATGGGATATTGTCATACTCTCTGCCAATACCGAAAACCACTTTAACAACTGTGCACGTGGTAGAAATTCCAGAACAAAGTAGGATGGTTTGGCGGCGATTCTGTATGACGTATTAACGTAGCCCTGACTCCCGTGAGTCAGCTTGATGTGGCTAAAACAGGAGCCATGCCGGGCTAAGTGAGGTCATTCCTCCTATCGGACACATTTCTTCGATACCATTCTATTACTTTGTGATTTGATTGGGTGCACCTTTGATTTGGGAGTGTGTCTCGAGGTGGACGGTAGTAGCTGCTATGCGTTACCACCAGTCCGGATCCGCAAATGGTATATCTAACCTGGGCATTTCCTCGTGTGCCTTGTCGCATGCCTTATCGCGCCTTCTACGAGTTTGGTTTGTACCATACCTATGGAGTTCCCTCTGATAGCCCTCCAGTTTATGGAGGAATTACGGTACTGAATAGACTATGGGAATATATAAAATGTGTTAAGAGGGATATGGGTAACGCCTTAACGCTATTTTAATACTTTACTTTACTGATAGACATATTATAATAGCGTATATTACTACATAGTAGATAGTTCCACGGATCCTTGGAGGATGGAAATCCTAAACATCATTTAAGTTATTTGTATTTCAGTTGACACTTCACTTGAGTTAATTTACTGATATAAGAATGTTAATTTACTGATTTCAGTTTATTCCAGTCATTTATGTTTAGACTCGTCAGTTGCTTATGTATTAGAGATTCATTTGTATTTGAGATTCTGTTGTATTTTGTTTCAGACTCTGATGTTTATAGTAGCTTCATGAACTACTATTTATCTATTCCGCTACTTATTGTTGTAATACTCTGTGTTTTTTATTCTGTGATTGATTTATTTACTATATATGCCGAGTCTTGCCAAATATAAGTTAACAATCTGTTGTTTTGAGCAATTCAAGTCCGACATGTGCGGATGCGAATGGTTCGAAATAGCAGGTCGTTACAGGTGGTATCAGAGCTCTGGTTTAGGCAAAATTTAGCATATGGAGTAAAAATTAATTATAGAATCATCTTCGTTCGAGCTTGAAATCATTCGTTTGAATTCTCCTTGATTTGTATTTTATTTTGGATTTTGGAACATCCCTTGTTCTGAAGTTCATTCTTGTCTTGTCCTATTCGTGTACTTTTGATACCGAAGCATCCCATAGCTTCAACCTCAACTAGCAGCTTCATCCTCATGGGACTAATCCCATCGACGGTTCCGTCAACCTTGGTATGATTTGTAAAGGGGTGAAACTCCTTTACAACAGGCATTGATTCGTCAGAGATTTCTACGTCCTCGGTTTTGATGCTGTTATCTCTTGCTAAGCCCGAACCGTTCTTTAGTAGACTACCCGGGTAATTCTCTTATGATCGAATGTAGATTGCCTCAGGATTTCGCAGGCAGTTCTGTCTTTTTGCTTGATTCTCAGCCTGGCGATCTGGACTCCACCCGATAGTCAAGGATTATCCTGATGTTCTGGTGAAGTCACTTCTCCTCCTCTCAAGCGGGAAATTGAATTCCGCATTGATCTTGTTCCTGGAGCTCGAACTGTTGTCCTTCCTCTCGGACGAATGGTTTCTATGAATGGTTAGTCATGCCATTTGGATTAACCAATGCTCCTGCTTTCCTCGTTGATCTCATAAATCGCGTATTCTGCGACGTTCCCAACAAGTTTGTCCCCACTTTCGTTAATGATATTCTCATCTTTTCTAAGTCTCGGGTGATCCGATTAAGGTCGCCGCAGTTAATATAAGTCTGTCCATCTTTCCTCTTTTGTGATATATTTATCTTATCTTCTTATCGAGCCTATCTTCTTAGTTAGAATTCTGTTTGATTAAGCTCCCTCTAAATTTGAATCTCTATCTTTATTCAAATCCTTTCTTGAATCATCCGGTGAGGGAATGTATTTGTAATCGGTATAAAATGTCTTATATTGTGTTGTCTGAGTTGTTAAGTTTGATTTAGAGTTTCGATCGATTGTCTGGCCAACGCTATCAATAAAAATTCCAAAACACTTGAACAGAGCAAACTCACACTGTATTGTTTTCTAAATTGGTGAATGAAATAAATTTTTGTATGATTATATTTTATATATAAAGTATAATTTTCTGGGAGTAGAGTGTGCTAAATGAGTTGGATGTTACAAATGATAATGCTAGATTATCGTTTATTGATTTGCATATGAAATGAATTTAAATTAGGAATTTGAGAATTAAATTTCCAGTACTTTTCTAAACCTGGTTTTGAAAGTTGGAAAACAAAAATATATTATTTGAAAATATTTTCTAATGAAATTGTTTCCAAAGAATTTTAAAGAAGTAAGTCAGTACTCTCCTCTTTTATCGTTGGAAAATAGTTTCGGTAATGACTGCAGCATCATCGACATTCATTTTCGAGTCTCAAAGTGGAAAGACCACTTAGTAACTTTACTACACTTTTGCCTTGCGAAATGGATTTGATTTGAATTTTTGATATGATTTGATGTATAAAATATATATTTATTTCAAAAAATTTTAAAGTGAAACTGGAAATTTAATTTTAGATTTAGGTTAGGTGATGGTTTCAATATTTGAAATGAAGTAAAATTTTGAATAATTGAAGTGTTTAAAATGAGAAATAGAATTTCAACAACTTAAAACAGTTGAAATGAGATAAAATTTATTTGTATAATAATCAATTGCACTCTAATATATATAACTTACCTAAAATATTCAAAAAGTTAAAATGTTAGGGTGAATATATAATTAAAGGTTATACAAGAGAAAACTTAAGTAATAGATGGTTCAAACTAAAATCTTGCTTAATAAAAATGTTGTAAATAAAAGGTAAATTTGTATAGTGTTCAATTCCACTTGGAAGCATTAATAGAACTTAACTGGAAAAAAGTTTGAATATAATTGAGTGATATAATATAAATGTAAGAAATAAGATGTCCAAAATGAATTCTGTTAAGAGAATTTATAAATAAAAATTTGGTGGTTATAATAAATGTTTATGCACTTAATATATGATTATTAGAAATGTTAAGTGAAATAAATTGAATAATAAAAGAGAAATGCTATTTGAGTAAATAAATATGAACTTAAGAATAGTTGAAATTGAATTATAAGTGGAATTAACTTAACCAAAGATAAATAGATAAAATAAATGAGTTAAATAAAATAAATTTGGTCTTAAAGAGAAAATTTTGTAACAAATATTAATAAATTTAAAAGCAAATCAATTGAATGAAAATACATTGAATTGAAATCAACCAAATGTGAATACAATGAATGCTTATTGATTGGAAAAAAATGGATTTAAACCAAATTTGTTGAATATTAATCAATTGGAAACTAATGAAATTTATACAGTTGAATTAAATAAAATAAATGAAAATAAAATAAATGGAAATAAATTGTTGTATTTTGTATTTCAAACCTATCATTCCTTTATGTTACTTCTATTCTCGTATCTCGTTCCTTTTCGGGGACGAAAAGTTTTGAGTGGGGAAGAGTGTAACGACCCAGAAATTTTAACGAATTTTTTTACGTAATTAACTGAAATTTTGCTTGAAATTAAATAATTAAATTTAACAATGTAAATTTGGTATTGAAATACGTCTATTTAGACATAGCAAATGTCAGATTTTCATCTGAGAATATGGAAGTTTATTTTGTTGTGTAATTTTACTTAAATTTAAATAAGTTAATATTTGATGAAAATAAAATGTTTGCGAAATCTGAATATTTTATATAATAAAAATGTAAATCATTTTTCTGAGTGTGACGTCATATTTCGTTTCGCCAAATTTGGACTGTTATATCCCTGTTTATCTTATTTTCAACATTTTAATAGCATTTTTGGCAGCAAATATCGACTTTTGATAGGATGATCGTATCGTTGATATTTGTGTACCATTCTATTTGTCTCGTCATGCTGATCTTCATAGTAAATTGATTACTGCAATTCAACGTCCGATACGGAGCAAAATCGGCGTAACAGTTTGTCGTAGCCGTGCCGTATTTGTGCCTTTTTGTTTCCTTTTCCTTTTCATATTTCAGCCGTGTAATCCAAGCAACACTTGCTTTAATTATTGTACCTAAATTGACGTATGACCTTTCCATTCCCATTGGTTTATATATTTGCTTGTGACTATTCACTTCTCTTCTTTATTCATTCTGAAGAAATAAAAAAAGGGTGAGTTTCATTGTTGCGTTCTCCTTCTTCTCTGAGTTCTCGTTCCTCTTCCGCTTTTTCCTGAGTTGTGGCTCGTGTTCATCCTTCCTTTTCCCTGAAGCAAAACCCAAAATCACCAGCTCCTTCCCTTTTCTCTGACCCAATCTCAAGCCGTGCCCCCTCTCCATTTCCTCTGACCCGAGTCCTCCTGCTCCACACCCGACGGCAAACCCGAGTCCACCATCTCCACACTTCTCCAACCAACCCGCTATGCCACCCAAACCACCACGCCTTCCCAAGCATGAGAAAACCCAAAGTCGACCCATGTTTGCCCCTACCAAACCCGAGTGAGACCCCAAATCGCCACCTACCTCCGCCTCCTTCCCCTCCGCAGCCACCCTCTCCCATTCTTTCACCGACTGCGGACCACATCCTAGCAACCATGTACCACTTCCCCTCTACATTTGTCAGCAGCTATCCTACCCATAACCCTACCATCACCTTATCCTGCTGACCACCCTGCCTTTCGCCAACCACCATCCAGTGACCGCCGATTCCACCAACAGCCGCAGCTACCCCTGGCCATCTCTTCCACGAACACCAAAGCATCAGACCTGCTTCCCATGTCCATCCTCTTCCACCGCCAGAACCTCCGCCCGAAGTCACCACTACCGAAGCCTGCAAACTCTCTGACACTTCTCTCTCTCCCTTTTCTCGTGCAGCCTTGGCCTTCCACGCTCCTTCGAGCCTGACCTGTCGCACCATCTCCAGAGTAATCCAACTAGATTTCTGTTTTTATATATATTGTATTATAAAGGTATGTATGTGTGTGTGTGTGTATATGGGGCATTATATATATATATATATATTTAAAGATCTGTTTGTATAAAAAGTTTATATAAGTTTGTACATAATTTGTTATAAGTCTATATAAGTAATATATATAACCTGTTTGTATATATATTATATAAGAAAGTTATATAGAGAAGTATTATATATATAATTGCATCAGTATATATGTTTACAGAGGTATATGCTTGTATTATATAAGTGATTTCATATAACTGGTATGTGTAATATGTTTGTTTGGATTTTTGAATATATATATTAAGTTTGTAATATATATATTATACTATACTGGGTTTACATATATTTGGGTTTATAGTAATAATAATAATAAGGTAAGTTATCTTGATTTTTTAGTAGATATTGTTTTTTTTAAATATAATGTATATGTTAGTATATATATTAGTTTATATCTGTATACATGAGTTTGGTTTACAAAAATATATAGAGATATTTTTTTATGTGTTTAAATTAAATTTTTGATTTGAAAATATATATAGAGAACTTATTTTAAATATATGTTTTAAATTGATTAAGAGAAAATTTTATATATATAACATATATTTTGCTCAGTTTATATTAAGCTAATTTTGATTTGTTTTCCGTAAATTCCAAACTCCCAGCTTTGCTTTGATCGTCAAATTCGTGTTCATCGTACTCTACTTTGGAATTCATTGCTCGGATTCGTAGCTCAGTTTGTTATCAAATTTCTCTAGCCTCGAAAGGTGAGCAATCAATCATGATTAACATTCTTATATTTAGTAAATTTAATTCACATGAAATGACGATTGAAATATGCTGTTAAATTTGAATTGTTAGCTATTTAATTGTTAAATATGATATGCCATTATTTGCCAGTGTTCACTTATGACATATGACACCATAACTTATTGTATATATTATATTCAAAATGTTACTGATGATATATGTCTGTTATTGATATGATATATTATTATTATATTTGTTCTCACTCTGCAAGTTCCCTGTTAGTTTAGAATTCCCTATGGGTTGAAATGATACATACTCGAACGATATTATAGATTAAGGGAAAATCGTTATGGGTTGAAATGATAAACCCAAGCGATTTTCATTGATTTTGAAATTTTGGGATTGCGGGTTGAAATTATTGCGGATTGAAATGATAAATATCTATATCACTTGACCATAGGATAGAAAATTATATACAGACACCGTTGGTCTATTTTGAAAAATGATTGCCAAAGTTTGAAAGGAAATATATGGATTTATTAAATATTGAGTTTTAAATTATAATACAAAGAATTTATTTTAATATGTGTGTAAAATTTAGATTTTTAAAATTATATGTTTTGGAAATTTTAAATTTATAAGATAGTTTTGAAAATATAAAATTTTAAGATTTTTCTTATAATTTTATTATTTTAAAAATATATATAATAAGATTTAATACAAAATACATTTAATAATAAGATTTAGTTTAATAAAATTTAATTTAATTGGTTTATAATATGTTTAAGTACCTATTTAAATTTATATTAGTATTTTAAAAATAGATGTTTTATAACTTTAATAATAAAGGTTGGGAAGATAAATTAATGTTGACTTGGAATTTAAATTGGTTAATAATTGAATTTAAATAAGAATTGATTTGAACTTATTGATTTTGAGATTTTGGAAGGTATGATTGATAACTTGATGGATAAAAGGGTGATTTAATGAATATTCTCAATTTTAAATAAAATTAAGACTGAATATTCAATATTGATTTAAATTATAAATTGAGATTTTATTGTTATTAAAATGATTAAGTGAATATTTTCCAATTTGGATAAAATTAGAGTTAAATGTTGAAATCTAAATGAAATTTATAATGAAAATGTTTGAATATTTAAACTTTGAATCTTATTGGAATTGAAGAGATAGTTCAAACTCGAATTTGAAATCGATAAAAATTGAAATGGTTTATTGAGAGTTTGAATTGAATCTTTAACCTTTTAAATAGAAAGTGTTGAACATTGATTTATTTAAATTGAATTTGGAATTTAAGCTGATTTGAATCGATTTGTGAAATTAGAGGAAACTATTTTTATTATATAAAGTATTTTTAATATATATAAAGTATTTTTAATATATATAAACTATTTTAATATATAATTTAATTTATAACTATTTTAATATATATATACACTATTTTCAATATCTAAACTGTTAAGTTGGAAGTGTTATGATTTTAAAAGTGTTATGATTTCAAAAGTGTTATGATTTCAAAAGTGGTATGATCTCGAAAGTGCTATGATTTCGAAAGTGTTATAATTTTGAAAGTGTTACGATTCTGAAAATGAATATTATTTAAAGTGAATAATGATATCGAATTGACATGGTTTTGAAATGAATATGATATTTTGATATGAAGTATGAACTATTTGAAAAGAAGTGACCACGGTGTGAAATAAGCATTTGGTTGTTATAGAGACCGGGATTGGATATTGTTATACTCTCTGCCAATACCGAAAACCACTTTAACAACTATGCACGTGGTGGAGATTCCAGAACGAAGTAGGATGGTTTGGCAACGATTCTGTATGAGGTATTAACGTAGCCCTGACTCCCATGAGTCAGCTTGATGTGGCTAAAACAGGAGCCATGTCGGGCCAAGTGAGGTCATTCCTCCTATCGAACACATTTCTTAGATACCATTCTATTACTTTGTGATTTGATTGGGTGCACCTTTGATTTGGGAGTGTGTCTCGAGGTGGGCGGTAGTAGCTGCTATGCGTTACCACCAGTCCGGATCTGCAAACGATATATCTAACCTGGGCATTGCCTCGTGTGCCTTGTCGCATGCCTTATCGCGCCTTCTACGAGTTTGGTTTGTACTATACCTATGGAGTGCCCTCTGATAGCCCTCCAGTTTATGGAGGAATTACGGTACTGAATAGACTATGGGAATATATAAAAATGTGTTAAGGAGGATATGGGTAACGCCTTAATGCTATTTTAATACTTTACTCTACTGATAGACATATTATAATATCGTATATTACTACATAGTAGATAGTTCCACGGATCCTTAGAGGATGGAAATCCTAAACATCCTTTAAGTTATTTGTATTTCAGTTGACACTTCACTTGAGTTAATTTACTAATATAAGAATGTTAATCCTGACTCGAGTGTTTTGTGTTTTGCTTTATGCTCGGGTCAGACTGAGTGTCACAGCATTTGAAACTCACCTTTGGAGTTTGGAGCTTTGCTTGAAGATCTGTCTTTGTCTATCCATCTTTCAGTTATTTCAGTTTATTCCAGTCATTTATGTTTAGACTCGTCGGTTGCTTATGTATTAGAGATTCATTTGTATTTGAGATTCTGTTATATTTTTTTCAGACTCTGATGTTTATAGTAGCTTCATGAACTACTATTTATCTATTTCACTGCTTATTGTTGTAATACTCTATGTCTGTGATTCTGTGATTGATTTATTTATTGTATATGCTGAGTCTTGCCAAATATAAATTAACAATATGTTGTTTTGAGCAATTCATGTCCGATATGTGCGGATGTGAATGGTTCGAAATAGCAGGTCGTTACATTTATAGTAAATACCAGTAGCATGAATTGAACAAGTCGTGAGTCATGAACAAAAACAAGGTAGCAGAACAAGTTCGAACTTAACAAATCAAGTTTCGAAAGTCCAGTGGTGTAGTTCGAACAAAAATCAAGGTAGCAGTTTGAATGAAGTCATCAAGTCATACCCAGAAAATAATTGAACTTGCAGAAGATACACGAATTAGAATGACAAAAATTATCTCAAAATTCAAAGGGCCGAAGTCAAAGGAGTAATGAACGGAACCAAAATTCAAAGCATTCGAATTCAATCCCAAGCAAATTAACCCATATCATCATCGGCTTAAGGTATCGAGTAATGAACCCCAAGCAAATTACCCCAAGCAAATTACCCCATATTCGAATTCAACCCAAAGGAGTAATGAACGTATATTTAGGGATTTTATCCCTATAAATTACCCCATATCATCATCGGCTTAAGGTATCGAGTTCACCCCAAGCAAATATACAGAGAATAATTTGAGCATAATCAATCGAAAAGGGGGTAAATTTCGCATACCAAATTCATAGCATTAATCGAACTCGATCTGGAGCGGCCATAAAGCGCAACGAAGAACAACAACACTAATCAACTCAAGGAACAAAAGTGACGATTGACTAAGAAGAGCAAATAAAAATCAATTACTTCAATCGATCAACAATCAAACGGCGGCTTCAATCAAACGAAGCCCTAATTATTGAAGGGAAACAAAGAAAGAATGACCACGAGAAAACATAGAAAAGGGGAAGACGTCTTTATATTTTTTAGTGGGACGATCTTTATTAGGCTTTAGTTAAAAAATAATAATAGGGTTTTGTCGTTTTAATTTTTTTTGTAATTTTCTTTTAAAATTGTTTAACTCTCTAGTCGTGTGACTAGGTTACGAACTACGATGGTGTAGTTCGAGAATTCGCAACTCAGTGGCTGAGTTGTGATAGGGTTTTGAGCGTAGAGTTAGGTTAGTCATTAGCGGGTGCCGCAAGTTTACGTGTGTAAGCGTCTGACTACTTAAATTCTAGTAGAAACATTGGGGGCAGCACGTAGGCAGGTTATTGCCAAAGCTGGGTAAATTTGTGTGTGATCTCTACTGCATTATTATCTGTGATTTTTTTTATTTCCATATTAATTTTTATTATTATTAGTGTCACCCTATTCACCCCCCCTCCGGTGAAAACGATCCTACAGTGTTTGGGCTATAAAGTTGAATATGGACGTTGTTGGAATTTTAACCATTACCAAATTCCATAAGTCCTAATGTGATATAGTTTTGATGTAGAGAATTAGTGTAAATAATTTTCACTACTGGGTAACGCTTAAATAAGTAAAATTGGATTTTACCAAAGTTATGTTACACCACTAGCTAAAGTGATGTGTGAACATTAATATTCAAATTGTTCGATATTAATCGCTGACCGAATTTACACTTAAGAGTCACGCAACCAAAACTTTGAATACTCTATACTACCTTATTTAATTAATTATAATTATTATAAATTAATTAAACTAATTAATATTTATGAAATATTAATTATAATTTTTCTGATTTGTGTTGATGAATATTAAAATAGTGTATATATACAAGTTATATATACACATATCAATATATGATATCGTTGTGGTTTGAATTAGATTTAAATGCATATTTATTTGACCAGGCTTGAAGCAATTTAGAGGCTTAGATATGGACATGTATGGACGGCTACTAGAGATGGTTTGGTGGGATTGAATATTGATTCAAAAGCTGTGAACGGTAAGAGGAAAGTGTGGATCTAGATCCCTTTTTGCTGCTCTGAATCTTCACGATTTAAACAGCTTAAACCTTATTCTATCTTCTTCTAATTTTTTCCTCCATCCTTATTATTTCTAGTTGGCCCCCTATTAGCTTCCTCCATAGTTTCAAGAAAAATAAAAAACAAATTAAATTAAAATATTAGATCGGTGGTCAATGCTTTCAGGTTTGTTGCTCTTTCTGGAAGTTTGGATGTGGATTCAAGGAGTTCATTTATTCATTGCTTCAACATGTTATAACTATGCCATTGTAAGTTAATTATTCGCTTTCCAATCATACATGTATATATTTATTTATCATGTCATTTTACTGCTTTAGTTCATATGTATATTATCTTGAATCCACATAATAATGTGCTATCAACATTGGATGAGTACGTGTGTGTGTGTGTATAATAATTAAATTTTTTATGTATATGTTTATATAAATTATTCGACCAACAAGTAAAATAAAGAAAACTTCATTTTCATTTTTTAAATTAATTAATACTTTAAAACAATTAAAACAAAATTGATTTTAATATATATATATATTAGTGTATAATATGTATATATAATTTTGTTAATTCATGCACATAATATATTTTTTGAAAATTAGAAAATATATGTTTATATATATATATATATATAAGTTATTTTAAATATATAACCTAACTTTTATATAGTATATACATATATGTAAATAAATATATAAATATTTAAAAATTATGTATATGCTTTACGTCACTTTTTCGCTAAGTAAATTGACTTTTATTTATGATTTTTGTATGTAAATCTTTAGTTAATAAAAAGACAATTTTAAAACCGCATAGTTTTAATAATAAAAATAGTTATTTTGTCACATATTATTAGGTTGAATGTGAGTGTGTATCTCTGTGCACATGTGTTTTGTATGTGTGTATATATATATAATTATTTCTTAACAGTATATATATCTGTGTGTTTATTTTATAATAAAGTTTAAATATTAATTTAATATGTATATAAGATTATATGCATATACAATTTAAGAATAAAAAATTATTTTTGAAATATAATATATATATATATATGTAGAAAATTAATAAAAATTGTTGAGTTTAAAATTAGCAGATATTTTATGCAAATCTAGATTTGAAATTTAAAATTTGAAGCAAAATTTAAAATTGATTATATTAATATTTATAATTATTTTATATTATAATGTCAATTATATATATATATATATACACACACACATAAACATTTATATTTTATAAATATATTTTATACCATATAAAACTATGTAAGCATATATATATATATACATACATACATACATACATACATACATACATACATACATATATATATATATATATTAGACAATACATATGTATATTGAGGGGCTAACATGTCCATTGCGGTGTAAATCTCAGCATTTACACATGGACATATTAAACTATGTATACTGTATATGTTGCATGTGCACATACACACACATGTGGATATGATCTACATGTTATATCATATAATAGAAATATAATAACAAATTAAAGTTTATTTACAACTTAAAGAAAATATCTATTTTATTTACAATTGATTTAGATTAGATCTAAATTAATTTAGACTTCATAGGTCTAATAAGATCCAAAATGGAATATTTCTTTGAAATTTACCCACCTACCCTGCCGCGTGCTGGCCTAGATCCAACAATGGTAACAGAGCTCAATAGCCTATTCGATCTAAATTATTTATGTCAGGGCTAAATAATCAAGCTTATCCATTTAGTAAGGTGTCTAAAAAGCAGTGTTTAGGCTCGGTTTGGGTAATCAATTACCCTAGTTTACCGGGCTACGTGCCTGGTCCGAAAGGTAAAGTGATCCCGTAGGTTTCCCCTAATAGAAAATTGCTTATTTGAAATGGGACTTAGCCTAATTTTAAAAGAAAATTGAAATTAAAATTAAATTTTAAATTTAAAAGTCAAATTTAAAATAAGATATATATTATAAATGATATGATATAGTTTTCAAAAGTGTTTTGAAAATATAATTAATATATTTTAAATTTTTTAATGTTAATGAGATTGATAAAATAAATAAATTATTTAAATAGTTAATTAATTAAACATATATATATATATAAGATATATTATGATATATGTTACATTGGCTTGAATTGTTTAAGACTATTTAAGTATGTATGTGTACACATATAGTAAGAATTTCCAAATTAAAAATCTTTAATTAAAATTGTTTAATTAAATAAATTTATTAAAATTCAATTGGCAAATAATGAACATATATACATACATATATATATATAAAGGTATATATATGTATAATAATCAATGTTATAGTACGCATATACAATATAAAATGTTTATTTGTATATTATAAAATTAAATAAATGTTAATTAATTAAGAAAATTAAATAAGATTTAATTAATGAAATATTATACATAAGACTATCATCTAAGTAAATTAAATTATAAAAGTTATATAATAATTAAAACTTATATAAAACGAATGTATAAATTAAAGGTGATACCTTAAGAAACCAGTAAACCTAAGGGATAAATACATACATATAGTATGTATACCATAATTTCTGATGCATCAGACATTTGAATCACGAGGGTATTTCATAAAAAAATACATTATTACATATGTCCGTATAACTCAATATAATATATTAAAGATTATGAATCTTTAACATAATGTTGCCCTCTAACATTTGTATATTAATAGATTACTTGCATACTCCTTAGTTGTTGAGCTTTCCGCAAGCTAGGGATGTTATGTCTAGTACTATTAGTATATAGAACAGAAGAGGTATGATAACTGCACATATTTGTTGAGCTTTTCTTAAGGTATGTGCATTATACTTAGGCCATCGTGAAATGGCATATACGAGTGAATAATCTCTCTTTATTTGTTGAGCTTTCTTTAAAGAAAAGATGAGACTAGGACAAGGAACCACAGGTTAGGAGTTGTATACGATACAACTGATAAGGAGTTATCCATCGTATGCGGGACTATATTTGTTGAGCTTTCCTCAAGGTCAAAATCCCAAGGTATACGAGTCCTAACACCCACTAGTGAGGTTGAAAAACTTTTATGTTTCATCTTAGGGTTTAGAGAAACATAAAAGACTAGAAGGAGCTTATTAGTAAAATGAAATGTAATGCTTAACCTTACTAATATTATAAGAACATCTATTATGAAATTATCTTAATCCACTAAGTTAAAACTTGCAAAAAAATTTCCACACCCAAGCTATTTTCTAAAATGACAAACTCACTGGACCTAATTACGTTGATTGGCTAAGTGTGATAAAGATAGTAATAAATTATGAACGTCTTTAGTCGTCAATAACTGTACCTCCAAAACAACAACCCATTGATGATGTAGACCCCGAACTAAGACTAGCTTATGATAAATTGGTTTCGGACCTAGAAATAACCTAGGTTTTCATGTCGTCGATGTTAGACAAGTAGTTGCAGAAGCACCACGAAAACATATACGTCCATGACATTTTCGATAGTATCATAGGTCTATTTGGTGAACAGTCTCGTTCCACAAGGTACATGCTTACGAAGAAACTATTCAATAAAAAAAATAAACAAAGGATAAAGACTGGACGATTATGTTCTGATGATGAAACGCTATATTGATAGACTTTCACAGTTAGAGGTGATGATAAAAATGAGTTGCAAGTGGATTTGAATTCTTGGGTCTCTCACTCCCCAGTATGAGATGTTCATACTAAACTATAATACGAACTAGTTGAACATAAGCCTCGTAGAGCTCCTCAATATGTTGAGGTTGGCCGAGTCTTCATCCAAGGATCAAGTCGTTGTACTTGCTATTAAAAGGAACTTGTCATCTTTAAAAGGTTCGAAGATGCGGAAAAAGGTTAATAAGAAAAATAAGAATACGGCTGTTGTTGACAAGGGTGAATATCATCATTGTCACAAGAAGGGTCATTGGAAACGTAATTTTTTGGAGTACTTGAAGATTGTTAAAGAGAAGAAATAGGATGGTTCTACTACTCCATCAGGTATAATTATGATTCAAAATTGGTTTTCAACCAATAAATTACCTTGAGTTTTAATACTGGACTTGGAACTCATATCTATAATTTGTTACAAGGGCTTAGAAACTAGTGTCACGTGGCAAAGGGAGAAATGAGGCTTCAAGTTGCTGATTGATTTTTTGTAGATGCAATGGTAATTGGAAATTTTTCACTGTGCTTATAATGTTATGAACATTATTTTAGATGGTAATTAATTATGTGATGGTATTTTAGATAAAGGCATTTATGTGATTGATACAAATTATATTTGTTCTGTGAGTAGTTTTTCAAATAACAATATGAATAAAAATTATCTTTGCCATTGTAGGCTAGGTCATATAAGTGAGAAACGATTAGAAAAATTAAAAACCAAAGGTATTCTACCATTATCTAATACTGAATTACTTGATACATGTGAATTGTGTCTCAATGATAAGATAACCAAGCACCCCCTTTAGTGAGAGCAATGAAAGAGTTGATGTACTCTTAGGTCTCGTACACAGTGATGTATATAGCCCGATGCTTATAGTTACAAAATATAATTGTTCTAATTTCATAACCTTTAGGGATGATTTCCCAAGAATAGGATATGTATATCTTATAAAGAACAAATCTGATGTTTATGAGAAATTTATCGAGCATAAGACCGAGGTTGAAAATTAGATGAATCAAAATATTTAAATGCTTCAATTCGATCAAGAAGGTGAATACGTTGGACAAGAAATCTAACGGTACTTAAAAGATAATGGAATTATCTCTCAGGTTACTCCACTATATTCTTCACCATATTCTCTGCAACACAACCCTATTAGCTAAAAGTCTAAAGATAATAGGAACAAATCAAATTAAAAGAGAAAGAGAGAAGGAAGGGTGAACAAATCATGGCTTAGGTTCTAGGAAAGAAGATTCATAAAGATTAAAGAAGAGGGAAAAATTTGAAAAGGTGAGTGGATTTATTATGACTAGTTATATTTTGTAACAAGTAGCTAAATTTCTCTTGTACATCTACCTAAATTTAAAAGTATGAATTTTGAATTTGGATTGATAATTTACACTAAAAATCTACATGGATAGGAATTGTGGGGAAAACCTTAGGTGATGATTTGATAATTTAATCATTGTAATATGGGAGAGGGTAAACTATATAATTAACCTCTAAATATGTAGATCTAGTTTAGGTGATGGAATTGAATCAATAAAAAGTAGAACAACATGTGTATTCCCAAAATCACCTAGATTTGAATATACCTTTTCGAATAGGAATGAATACATGGAAATAAATGGGTGAATATGTGTATATAATCAAGTATAAATAAGGCTGAAATTTATCCAAAATATTTGTTAAAAGTTTAACCTTCCAACTTACACACAAGTTCATAATAAATATGAAAAAAAAGAATACATGAAGGGAAAACACCAAAATTGACAAAAATACTCAGGTCGGATGTCTGAAACAAAAATCAGATCTGAATTGTTTTGCAGTGCGAAACCGAAAGGAATCGGTTCATTTCTGACCTAATTCAGATATTTTGATTTATTTTCAAATGTTTAAAATCAAAGTTGAACGTATGAAAATAGGGTTAGACGTCTAAATACCCATCACCAGATTTTCTTTACAGGAGTTAAGACGTTTGAACTAAAAATTCAGACATTTGAATGGCTGAAGCAAGTCCATGCCGAACTTGGAATTGGCGGAGGCCAAGTAGGATGAATTGAGAAAATTTTATTCCCACTTCATTGACTTTTAGGTGTTCATGTATCTGCATGGAGCGCCGCAACAGGCAACAGTTCACACTGGATGACATACCTAGGTCCACACTTTACGACATGCGTAACATTAACATGGAACTCGACAAGGTGTGTGATTATAGTGCAACTAGATGCTCTATTGTTACCGGAGCACGCCTGATCATATGTTTAACATGTTGGACATTGAGGAAGGGAGATAGAGACATCTGCAATAGTTGGGCTATACGGCCGGGTAGTGGTTGAGCTTATGAGGGAATCATTATAATCGATTTCATTTGCTTCAGGTTGAATGATAAAGAACATATGAAACATTTACCATCGAGAAGGCGACATGAATGCTTCGGCAAGCCAAAAATAGTCGAGGTCGTATACTCAGTTCATGCCTAAGCATTGCAATGTTCGCTTAGTGTATATATGCAATTCAGATGGTTCGCCGTTGAGAATGTTAACTCAATGTTGGTTAGACAGATAATTATTAGGACCATATACTAGGAATTGACCTAGAGTTATTTAGTTATTGGTTGTTCAACCGTCATGTGGGAACCTTTGTAAGTTCTTATTGATGTTGGTGTAATTAGAATCATACCCTATGATTTGTAAGTAACCAACCTTTTATATATAATACACAAACACAAATGGACACCTTAGGTTGTGTATATTACAATTGAAATTTAATTACTTTCTAACACCATACCACTAGCGATATGATTCATTCACCAAACTTTGTCTGATCCCCTCATTTCTTCCCCTTTGTATCTAACACAGGTTGTCAGGTCAGTCAGTGAAGAGGCAAGACAAGGTGCGTGGAGGAGACAACTTGGCATGTTAGAGATTTACTTTACCTATAGTCACTCATCTATATACTTTATATTATATTATTCCTATCAGTTAGACTCTTATTACTGTTATTTGGAGAGATTGTTGTATAGACTATGTTATGTTGAGACTGTTATCTAATTGATTTATTGACGTTACTTATATTTTATTTCCTTTCGCTATGAGATCTAAATGTGTATAATATTCTAAATTCATAATTGCCTCTGTATCATGGAAACCTTAAAAAATCCAACAACTCGTACTTCTTGGCAAAATGCGAGTTCAAACACCATTTTGGGCTTTGGATCAGCGTGTCCAGAGGTTCGGGTTGTTACACCTATCCCTGCAGCAAGGTACTAAACTAATACACATGAAATCAAAAGTGAAAGTGAATACGATAAACAGAAATGATTACCAAGTAAATAGCTTGGGATAAGAAATCATTATGCTCTCCTCGGTCTCCCAAGTGCAGTCGCTCTTGCTTTCACCCCAATGAACCTTCACCAACTTCATTATCTTCCTCCAAAGCTACTTCATATCATGCCCAAATATATGAATAGCCCTAGCATTTAGTTCAATCTCGATATCATCCAATTGATCTGGTGTCACTACTATGCCTGAGCTATGCACAAACTTCCATAAAGGAGAAGCGTGGAACACATTCTGCACACCCATCATCTTTTGAGGTAAGTCAACTCTGTAAGCTAAGTTCCCAATCCTCTTAAGGATAAAAAAAGGGACCTACAAATTTTGATGCCAATTTTACCTTAGTACCGAATCAAGCTACATTCTTTGACAATGAGATCTTAACAAACACCATATCACTAATAGAGAACTCAAGATCTTGACATCTCTTATCAGCATAGCTCTTTTATTTACCTTGGGGAACTTTCATCCATTGCCGAATGATCTTGATCTTATTCAAAGTTCCTCTAATCATATTTAGACCAATTATCATCTTCTCTCCTACTTCCCACCAATATGAAGGAGCATTGAATGGTCGATTATATAATGCTTCAAATGGTGCTATATCAATGCTAAACTAATAACCGTTATTGTATGCAAACTCAACAAGATGCAAATGATCATCTATGAGCCTGCGAAGTTAAGTATGCAGGCTTGCAAAAGATCCTCTGAGATACGACTCACTCTCTTGGTATATCCATATGTTTGTAGGTGATAAGTTGCACTCAAATACAGCTCCGTCCCTAATGCCTCTTGTAAGCTTTTTCAAAATCCGCTAGTGAATAATGGGTCTTGGTTCTTACAATGCACTTCGACATACCATAGAATCACATAATCCACTTCACATACAACTCGACCAATTTGGATGTCATCCTATTAGACTTTATGGGTATGAATCGAGCACTCTTCATCAATCTATCAACTATGGCCCAAATGATATCAAACCCTCCTCTGGTCTCGACAATCCATCGATGAAGTCCATTGATATATGTTTCCACTTCCACGTGGGAATTTCAAGTGGTTGCAGTAGACCACATGGATTCTTCTGTTCAGCCTTCACTAGTTGCCAGTTCATACACTTCGAGATGAATGTCCCGACGTCCATCTTCATCTCTTCCCAATATAATGTTTGCTTTATATCACATTGCATTTTATTGCATTCAAAGTGTGTATAGTCAATCTCAAACGATGGCACTCATGTAGCACCTCATCCCTTAACCTATCAATATTAGATACAAACAATCTTACATCCTTATGGAGCCAACCATCATGGTCGAGTCTGTAATGCTTTATCTCCTCAGACTCTACTCCTTCTTTTATTCTAGAAATAATCTCCTTTAGTCTAGAATCATGTACTAACTAGTATCGATCCTTTATATAAGAGTATGTCTAATGATCAAGCTCGCCAACATCTCTGGATCTAGCTTGCATTGAGGTTGGAAGTCATAACTAGAAATATATTCAAGTTGCTTCCACTCTAGGAACTTCGCTCCCATACTGGCATGTCTCTTACTTAAAACATCAGTGCCCGCATTTCCCTTTTCCTGGCATATAGGAAATGTCAAAGTCATAGAAGATTGAGAACTCTAAATATCGCTGTTGGTGAAGGTTAAGGTTCTTTTGTGAGAAAAGGTGCTTTAACGATTTTTGGTCGGTGAATAAATTAAGCCTCTCCCAGCATCATGCCCAGTCAGATACCACAAGGATCTGTGTATACCCTCAACTCTTTATTCCTACTGAGAATGACCAACATTGGTGCATTTATTAACCTCTCCTTAAGACCTTCAAATGCATACTCATGTCCCACGTCCAGAGTAATGGTATGATTCTTCTTTTTCCAGCTAGTTAACCGGGTTGTTACGTTTGAGAAGTCCTTTATGAATTGTAACATCCCCTATCTAGAGGCCCAAAGCTAAACGCTACAGATGCTGTAGTCATCCATAGTATTAACTTCCGGTGACTAAATACGGCTGTGTTAATGGTATCCATAATAATAAAAACATTTGAATATGAAACAAAATCACAAATTTCAAAAACAACTTTTCACATTACATTTCCAAAACACATGGTTCACATCCAAATTACACAATCCCATAATCGTTTCCCAGGTTCAGATAAATTATAACTATTACATAAATACGTCAATAGTGACATATGATGATGCCCTTTTGGTTGACCAGAGTACTATATAGACATAATTGTCTTAAATACAACACAGCGGAATAAAACAAAACAACAACTCCTAGATAGCTATCTGACAGCCATATGCTCGTCTCCGAAAGCTTTATTCATCAACCTACTAATCCTATAAAACCTCAACCCTCAACCTACTCAAATCAATTTTGAGCACCTGAGAGTTTAGGTGGAAAAATATAAACTTCGAGTCGGATATAAAGCCTGGTGTAAATAATACTATACATCTCGGATATACGATATTAAGTGAGACCACGCCGCTTAGTGGAATGGGTTTCCCCTCACTAATATACTTTTAAAACATATCTTTTGCAAATCATAATCCTGCAACCAAAACTGGTTAAAACTGTAAAGCATTATTATGTAAGCATACATATCAGGTAACAAATGGACTATCTGTCCGAACACTATAGTTTTGTTTGGCTTACTACTAACCTTTGGTTGACTCGAGCCTACCAGACAATATAACAAAATAATCTAATATCTGTTAGACACACCTCTTCTGGATGGTTTGTCCTTAACTATCCGTTAAATACTTCTCTTCTGGATGGTCTGTCCCTACTTAACATCTCCTAGGGTCAGCTGATCCTAATGGTTTTGCGGTCTCACCAATAACCTATCTATATATACACATATATTCCCTTCTGTGTGTAATCATAATTTTAGTCTTACCTATGACAAAGCCATACACACTGGAATTTTGGACTTAATTAGCTGGGGCCTACCCGAAAATATAAAAAAATAATCTAACATCTGTTAGACACACCTCTTCTGGATGGTCTGTCCTTAACTATCTGTTAAATACTTCTCTTTTGGACGGTCTGTCCCTACTTAACATCTCCCAAGGTCACCTGATCCTAATGGTTTTGCGAGCTCACCAATACATATCTGTATACAAACATATATTCACTTCTGTGTGTAATCATAATTTAGTCTCACCTGTGACAAAGCCCTACACACTGGATTTTGGACTTAATTAGCTGGGGCTAATAGCTAATGTATAGGGTGCGACCCTATACCAGTCTCATCTTGTATTCTAATATCTGAGTCATTTTACTTAGGGAAGCTTTCCCAAAATTTTCCTTGAAAATCTTTTCAAACTCACATAAGGAAAATACATATGCTCTATGCTTTACTCAAAATCACCTTGTCATGTTATATATACTTTACCCAAATCTTAGTTGATGAAAACATATAAACCTTTGAAAGTACACCTTTCGAATCTATTGAAAGTACCCCTTTTGAAACCAAGTAAAACCCTTTATTCAACCTAGGCCGAAAGGCCAAAACCTTCCTTTCGAAACCATTTATAGAAACCTTTCAAAACCATTGAAACACCTTCCTTTCGAAAAATTTAAAACCTTAGACATCTTTCTTTTAAAACACTTTAAAACTGCCTTTCGAAAACATTGGAAAACACTTTCCTCTTAGACCTTTCGAAACCGTTGGAAAACCTTCTTTCTAAACCTTTCAAAATCATTAGGGAACCACCCCTTCGAAACCTTCATTTAAAACCCTTTCGAAAGGAATGAAACATTAAACCTTTCAAAAGCCTTTGGGTTCAATTGAAACATGTGGAAACCTTTCGAAACCATTCAAAATTTACCCCTTCGAAACCTTTCAAAACCGTTTCGGTCGAAACCATTGACTTTGAAAGGTAAGAAAAGCGACAGCTAGGGGTTTCGACCCTTTCGAAAGCATTACTTAAAATGAAAGAGCGCAACCTATTTGAAACCATTTCTTTAAATCATTTGACCTGGTCGAATGCTAACCAAGTCGAAAGCAAAGCAGGCGCAACTTCATTTTAAAACAAAGGCATGCTTTTAGCCTATCGAAACCATACGTTTTGACCCTATAACTTCCGCCTTCATCCAATTCGCTATGTACCAAGTATATTGATACCATGCACATTGGTTTCGAAAGCAATGAGGGTGAAACGTCTAGGTCGGAGCCCTTGGTGCCGAAAGTTGTGAAACAGGCTAAAAACAAGTAAATTTTGTCTTTAACTTAAAAGAGAAATACTTTTTGACTAACCTGCTATGTTTGTCAAATTTTCATTGATTACTAAATTTCTTTTCTTTCAAAATTGCTACCAAGATTTTAGAAATAACAATAATTTTATTTTATAAAATACCCCTTCTCATTTTATAAATATATAGAAGATTTAAGTCCCATACGTTAAATAATTTTATATATTCATCAAACACTTAGGAAAATTCTACAAAAATTCCAGAAAATCATTTTCAATATGTTTTCTAACATATATAAATTTCAGACCCAAATAAATAATTATTTAGCTTTAAATAATTTATAACCCAAATAATCATTTTCTATATTATAAAAATTATATAAAATCCACAGTAATTCAGAAAATTATGAAAATTGAAACCCATCTATAAAATATCATTTCAGATCAAAATCTAAAATCGCAAAGCATTTGGATGTCATTTAATAGGGTTTTCTTATCACAACATATTATAAAATCTATATGAACAACCATAAACCATCAACAAGCATATGTACACATTTAATCATTCAAAAACATGGCATAAGCTTGCAAAACACTTCGGATTTAACTTAAAATCGAATACATTTAAGAGAATGAGATGTAGTCATTATTCACCTTAGCTTGAATTAAGGATTTGAGATTTGAATAGCTTTTGATTTGATTAACCTTCTTCCTTAGTTTTTTCTTCCTCTAGTTCTCTAAAATGGTGGGCGGCCTCTATGTTTTTAATTTGCAAATGAGAATGAATAAGAGAATACACGGCTGAGAGGTTTAAGGTTTAGGGTATAAGGATTTTGTTAGTTCCCATTTTGCCCCTGCCTTCTTCCTAACCCTTTATCTATTTTATTTCATGTTATCTCATTTTGATTTACTCATTAACATGGCACGACTACCTCTATTAATTACAAATCTCAATCCATTAATCACCTTACATTATTTTATTTTATT
The DNA here is from genome assembly GCA_030737815.1 of Allium fistulosum. Classification (NCBI taxonomy): domain Eukaryota; kingdom Viridiplantae; phylum Streptophyta; class Magnoliopsida; order Asparagales; family Amaryllidaceae; genus Allium; species Allium fistulosum. The sequence continues at coordinate 1,130,986,411 of CM060906.1, read as the reverse complement.
TAGCTAATTAAATATCCTAAATAATGTTACTAAAAATATGTGGTGTTACAATCTCCCCTCCTTAAAGAATTTCGTCCTTGAAATTACGATAAGGTACCAAACAAAACAATCAAAGGTAAAAAAAATACCATCAAACAAATCAGGATATGCGTCTCTAATCCTGCTCTTAGTCTCCCAAGTACAGTCCTCATCATCGTCACTCTATTGGACCTTCACTAATCTGATTATCTTGTTCCTCAACTTCTTCTTATCTCTCGCGACTATTCGGAAAGGCTTTCTAACTATAGTCAAGTCTGGTTCCACTACTAAATCTTCTAATACATTCGGTGCTATAGTAGTGTCGGGATCCTTAACACACTTCCTCAAATGAGATACATGGAAAACATCATGGACTCCTGTCAAACTACTCAGCAACTCTACTCTATACGCGAGTTTCCCGATCCTCTCTAAAATAGGAAACTGTCCTCCGAATCTTGGTACTAACTTCCCTGTCTTCCCGAACCTGATAATACCTTTCATCGGCGATACGTTGATAAAAACATGATCTCCAACAGAGAATTCTAAATCTTTCCGTCTTCTATCTGCATAGCTCTTCTGCCTAGACTGAGCTTTCTTCATTCTCACCCTTATCAGCTCAATTTTTTTTGCTGCTTCTCTTACCAATTCGGGACCAAGGACTAATCTATCTACGGTCTCTAACCAACATGTGGGAGATTTGCATGGTCTTTCATACAAAGCTTCAAACGGTGCCATCCCTATACTAGTCTGATAACTATTGTTATACGAAAACTCGACTAGGTGTAGATGGTCTTCCCACGATCCCCGTAAGTCTAATACACAAGCTCTTAACAAATCTTCCAAGATCTTGTTAACTCTTTCCGTTTGGCCATCTTTCTGTGGATGATAAGCAGTACTCATCTTGAGCTTGGTTCCTAAACTTTCCTATAAACTCTTTTAAAACTCGCTAGTGAATAAGGAATCTCCATCACTAACAATACTTCTAGGAATTCCGTGAAGTCTGACTACATTCTTCATAAATAACTTAGCCAATACAGGTGCCGTCCTATTTGACTTAACGGGAATGAAATGAGCACTCTTGGTCAATCTGCCCACTATGACCCATATACTTTCATTTCCTCTATTGGATTGTAACATCCCTAATTTTTAATAACATTATTCAGGAAATTTAATTAGATAAATTAAATAGAATGATGATGATAAGGGGATTGAGATTTGAGTAAACCATATATAGGGCCGTGCTTATTAACAAAGTAAATGGGCTTTAATTGGGTTATTTAACTAATTAAATTGCACATGGACATATTAGTAAATAGTTATTTTATTTCACACAGCTATACACTTCACATCCTTGTCCATTCACGTTCATTTTTATCAAAAACAAAAATAAACGCTAAAACCCTAAGAGCCAGCCATTAACAAGGAGGAAAAGAGGAAGATTACAATTTAAAACTAAGGATCAAAGCTAGGAAGGATTAAGCAAAAACAAATCTCAAATTCTTTATCAAATCTAAGGTGAATAATAATTTTATACCATCTCCATTTTATTCTATGATTATTGTAACGACCCGGAAATTTCGATCCCGAAAATTCCAGATAGTTAGAAAAAGAAGAAAGAGATAGAAGAAGAAGAAACAGAAACACAATACAGATTCTCACATTCGCAGCGGATAAAATATAATATCAAATAATAGCAGTTTACAAAAGAATACTATATTTGTCAATTTGCATTTATAATACATCAGAGTTACTCTCATACATAACACTGAGTATATACAAATCAAATATATCTCAGATAAACAGAAATAATAGTCACAGCGGAAACACTCCATATGTCCTGCCATCCAGCTCATCTTCTAAGCTCCAGAACGTCCTTACCTGAAAATCTGTAATACTCGGTCTGACCCGAGCATTACATCAAAGTAACACCCGGGTCAGGCTGGAAACCAGCGTGAGTAAACCCATCTAACATGTAATACCAAAGCATACGACTTATATGAAACCCGGGTACTCATATCAATTCACAAAGCCACAATTTATTTTAGACATGATCACTTATTTCACCCATCCATCTTCAAAGTACTAAGGTTTAGATTTAAAAGGTCCAATTCCTTAACATCACTTCATTCAGCCTATAGGTTTCACATATCAATCTTTAAAAATTCGAAGTGGTTTCGGGTATTCCCAATACCCGACTCCGGTCTCTTTAAATCCAATGTTATCTATACCCAAGTTATCCAATAAATACAATTCAACTTTAAATACAGGATGTCACAGTAATTTGTCATCAATAGATAACCATACCATCATGGTTAAACATATCATATCACATAGCATTGCAAACCAAGTATTAGGGATAACAACTAATCCAAGGTTTTCAAAAATATTTAATCATCTATACAAGGTTGATTAGCTATACCATACTAACATACTAAATTTATTACTTCCATCCTCTTTAAATCCCACTTACTTAACCTTAATTAATTATAAATCCATTAATTAATCATCCTTTAATTTTCGTTAAGTAATTAGCCTTTAATTAATTATCCCTAACCTTTCACCATAATTAATTTCATTGATCTTTAATTAATTACATTAATTAAGTATATTTAATTTATTTCCATCATTAATTAACTCCTTAATAAATTAATTTATTTAGGTTATTACAGCAAGTAATTAATCCTTTATCACTTCCTCTAAGTGATTATCTTCCTTATTAATTACTCAAAATAATTAAACCTTAATTATTTCCATATATCAAATTTCTTCTTAATTAGTTTTCCGTTAATTTCTTACCTGAAGGACTAAATCTTTTATAACATTTAGTAATTATCTATTAATTGCTTCACTAAGAATTATACTTAGTCAATTACATTAGGGGATTATCTTTAATTACATAGACTAAATGATGATCTCAAAGTTAATTACGTTAATTAAACAATCAATTAATCATTATTTAATTGCTAGTGAATAATTCAACCCTTAATTATTTAACTTAATTTAATTACACCATAAATTAAGTAAACTAAAAGAATTAACTTCCTAAGTTGAAATAAATAATTCAACTTAATAAATCAAACTCTTAAATAATCACTTTTATATAAAGAGTGACTAGGTGAATTATTAAAAACTTAAGTTATACTATTAACATCTGAAACGCAACAAGTTCACCACTACTTGACACAACTGAGTCCCCTTCATCCTTTCTTAATAAAACTTGTTAAAAATAGCAAAGACCCATGGCCCAAAGCCCAAACTCTCAGAGGAAACAACCCGAAATCTACTCCTCCATTCCCAAATTGATCTCTCGCTCCTGAACACCGAGTTACAACTGCGATCGGCCACGGCCTAAATCGAGTACCTTAACGATGACAACACACACACACGCGTCCTCGAGATCAAACCCGAACGACTCTCGCATCCCCAACATCGAATCAGACGAACTCTGCTGGAATTAGCGTGCACTGACACGCGTGCACGTGTACGCCCTTGCCGGCGACCATCGCACCACCGCGACAAGCCCATTTAGTTTCTCACCAACTCTCGAGCCCAACAGCAACTTCGACGGAGTCCCACAGCCTTATGATCGGAAATCGATCAATAGTTCAAACGTCCAGAACTCATCAAACCCAACATACCCCCACAAATCGACCCACTTCGCTGTCGTTCGTCTACTACTTCGCACACCAGCTATCTCGATCGAAATCTCATCCACTCAGACACCTCTGTGCCAAGCCCCTCGTACTCCGGTCGCTCCACCATCACCCAGTCCACTCGCGTTCGCCGACCACAGAACCTATTCCCAGAACCCTAAAACCCACTCGACTGCTCACATCGATCATCAGAAAAATATACGCATATTTTTCCACCCATCTACCATACTTCAGCCTCCTTCATGCCAAAGCTCGAACCTCCAGTCCTCGCCGATCATCGGCAAATGGCCAAAACCCAAAAATCGAACAACATTCATTATCTCGATGAAACCCAAATGAAAATTTACCATCTTCGCACCTAAATTCATAATTTTCCCCTACTGTTCAGATTATAGCATTAGCAACTGGAATTAACTTAATTGAATTTTCTTCATATAATAAGTTCATTTTTGACATTGTCAAATTTTGAGCAAATTGCTAAATAAAATTTATAGTTATTATTTTTAAAATTCATAACACAAGGTAATTGTCATTTCCCATTTATATCCTAGCCTGAAATCGATTTCAGATGGAGATTCCAATTTTTGAAAGCAAATTGTGTCTGTAAACATAACAGAGGAGACTGGTTTAGATTACTCACCTGCACACAATTTGAACAGACCATACTTTCTGTAGTTTGAAAAGCTGTTTGCTTAAACCCTTTTGATCTTCCTGTTTATTTAGTTGAGATGTTGTTTAAGTTTCGTAAAGAGAATGTTTATTTTCCCTATCTCAGTTTTACTAAGTTATGAACGAGCAAGAATAGTACGATGAATATATAGATACAACTTTGAGCAAAAAGGTGGCTTCTAGTACAGGCCTCAGCTTGTTTTGACCAGACAAAACTTTGTATATGGAGGCTGAAAGATTTTCTTGCAAATTCGAATTGACAGAAGGTTGTGCTGAGATGATAGCAATTTAAATGTTTACATATTAAAATTGTGTTTGATGTGTATATATATATTTGCATAGAAATGTACACTTTTGCAGGTACGCTTGACTTGTAAGTGAAGGTATTGTGTAAAAGTATTTGTTTTGTTATTAGCTTCTAGTTTGAATAGTTTATACATAGATATGTCAGGTTTTACTTAATACATTTGGCTTTGTTTATTAATATGTTTACATGCTAAAATTATATTGTATATAGATATTTGTATGTGACTGTAGACTTTGCAGGTAGACAAAGCTTGTATATGCAGATAGTTTGTATAAACATATTTGCCTTCTTTGCTTGATTCATGTCCAAATGTTATACTTTGTTTTATCTTCTTCTACACTATGTGTTTCACTTAAAATTGTTATAGTTATTTATACACTTGTTTTTATTTATATTCATTTCTATTTTGTATTTAGCCATCAACATTTAAATTATATACATAAGTTTGACTTATATTTTACATTTATATTTTATATTTCTATTTATATCTTATATCTCATTATAGTTTTCTTATGTTTATATATTTACGTTTATAACCTTATATTATTTTATTCTTATATTTAATATTCATGTATATATATTATTAGATGTTAATAATATAGAATCTTCAATTTTTATTGAATAAACAGATTTTAGTATAAATATTTTGAAAGAATTTATTTTAGATTTTCAAATCAAAATTTCCTTCACAAAACATATATAACTGATAGATGTCCAAAGATTTCATCAGTTTATAAATTGAAAAGCTTGTATTTTATTTAATTAGGTTAAATTATTTATTAAAATAGTGTTGCCAAAATACCGGGTCATCACATTCCTCTCCCCTTTGAATCTTTTCGTCCTCGAAAAGGAACGAAACCAGCTTTATTAAAATGCTCAAAATCACATAAATTTCCTTTGATCATTTTTAAATTACTTGAAAAATCTATATAATATTTCTAAAATAGTTTTTATAAAAATACCTTATAACTCGATGTTTCGACAAGTCCATCCTTGTTCTCATAGAAATTCGGTCATACGTTGATCAGGCGTAAGACTGAAAATCTGTAAGTACTCAGCAGACCCATTTCCAACACCCAGTGAAAATACTTAGAAAATAATTTTATTGAAAATATCGAAAACAGTTTTTTTTGAAAATTGAGGAAATATCTTTGGTGAAATTGCTCTGAAAATCATCACACCCATCCATGGTCGCAGTTACATCCTGGGTTACGTTGCCGTCGCAGCAAAAGTCCATGTAACTGATTACACCATAGAACCCACGACAGATCGCAGTTACATCCAGGGTTACGTTGCCGTCACAGCAAAAGTCCATGTAACTGTTGGCTCTCAGCGGCACACACGATTTGCGCTGTCAAAATGAAACTTCTCCACTTCTACATAGGTCTCAGTCTACCGATATAAAATCAAACGTAGACTGTTGGCTCTCAGCGGCACACATGACTTTCGCTATGTTACCATAGTGTCGCAGTCTACCGATGTAAAATCAAACATAGACTGTTGGCTCTCAGCGGCTCACGCGACTTTCGCTATGGTCTGCAGTAGATCGCAGTGACATCGAGTTACACTGTCGTCACAGCATAACCCAAATGCCTCTGTGGGCACCAGCCCCTCGACTTTCGCTACACAATAATCCTCAGGAACTAGTTTTGTCCGGACTCCTCACAGGATCAACTTTAGAAACCCCCCCTTGGGGCTCAAGGCAGTACCACCCAGTGGCACTCCTGAGAAGTTCATTTCAAGGGAGCGCCTTTTTCTCCAGAGCAAATCTCAAAACACTTTATACTATACACATATAGTATTTTCCAAATCATACACCTAGTATGAATCTCATATAAATGCTTTTACACAAAATCGATTCTCAAAATCGATAATTCACAAATCAGGCTTTCCCAAATCCCAATATTGATTTTATCCAAAAATCAAAAGCCTTTTCCAAATCCAAAGGTTCCCAAAACCTTTTTCTCAAAACCATTTCCAAAATTTTTTTTTATATATATATATATTCATATATATAATTTTCTTGGGAAATCTTTAAATCACTTCATACTTATATAAGTTTCCTTTGTATACTTCAAAACTTTCGAAAACCTTTTTTTCTTCTGGCAATGGATTCAATAAGGGGAGTTTTATCATATATAACAAAGATACGTAACTTTGTTTATTCCAATCAAATATTCAAATTTGATTACTTTATAAAGTCACTTGCCAAATTTCTTACTTTTATTATAAAGTAAACTTTAACTCAGAAAAATATTCAATTTCCACTTTATTTCCATAAAGTTAATTTCTACCATAGAAATATAAATTTTTAAATTTATTTTATTTTAGTTCCTCATATATTTACAAATATATTTTCCATTTCAAAAATCATCTTATAACCTTTTATCTACAACTTCAAAATCAATTTCAACCTTTATTCATTGTCAATTTCTTAAAATATACCTTCAATTTCAAAAATCTTTCCAGTTTTTATCCACAAATTTTCAATGCCAATTTCATTCAAACTCGTACAATGTCCCCATATCATTCGTACGCAATACCAATCTGATCGCTCACTCGATCACACAATTTCACTTCCGAACTAGTATCGTCCACCCGACTTTCTAGTGCGGACTCAGATCTGGTTTCTTGATCAGAAACCGTCATTCTCCTTGCATAGTCACAACTATGATAGAGAATACTCAGAATCAATCAAAAATCCATATCCAGGTTCGCCGTCGAAAATCGAGCGAAAAATCCCAACTCGGATCGATAATACTATCTCAAAATTCTGTGCTCGAATCTGGATCAAATCACTATGCGAATAGAATAATATACGTACATCCTACGTATTTATCTTCATTGATTATCAGTTAAATCAATTTCCTTTCTATTCATCCCCACTTGATTTTATTCACTTATTCACCTTTGGCTAAATCCCCCACTTGGATTATCACTTCAATTCTTATCTCAGTTGGGTATTTACTCAATAACAGTTTGAACTCTGACCAGTTTATATTTACAAAATAGCTTGAAAATTTTTAAAAATAGATAAATAGTTGAAAGATAATTATTAATTTGTAAAACTGTAAAATAGTTAAGTAACTGTAAAATAATTGAAAAATAGTAATTACTTATAAAATAGTTGAAAAACAGTAATCAGTTTATAAAGTAGTAGAAAAATAGTAATTAGTTTATAAAACAGTTGTAAAATAGTTAAATAGTTCCAAAGTAATTGTAAAACAGGTTTAAGATAGTTTTAGGTTTAAAAAGAAAAGTTGTGTAGTAAATAGTTTGGAAAAATAGGTTTATATTAAACAATTTATTTTGAAAATAGTCCAGAGTCAAACTGTTTAATACCCCATCTCCATTTCCATAAATTCAATTTAAATTTCCACTTACATTTAAATTGACTCAATCCCAATTTGAATATCTTCAATTTTATTTCAAATTAATCCAATTCAAATTTCTCATTTGAATTTTATACTTGTCCATCATAAATCACAATTCCCATTAGTTCAAATCAAATTCAGTTTGAACTAATTCAATTTAAATCTCAATTTCAAACCATCTCGAATTATATAAATTCGAGTTAAATTTTCAAATGTTGATTTATTCCCTTAATCCAATTAACATTTATCTTCAAATCAATACCTTTAAACAATTTAATTTCTGAGTTCAATTCTCAAAATTCCATTTTAAATTATCTTCACTTAACTTATTTCAAAGTTCAAATAATAATTCAAACCTCCTTTAAACAATTAAATCTTTGAATTTCAATTTATTACCCAAATTCAATCTTGGAACCAATCCTTAATCATTTCAGTTTACATGTTCATTTTAAACATTCAAATTTTAATGTTCAAAGTGATCCCATTTTCTCAAGTTTAATTTTTATCTTTAAAAATCAAAATTACCTAAGTAATTTCAAATTAAAGTTTAATTCTATTTAATTCCAATATTGGGATAGATATTACCCCAATCTATCATCCAATTTATTTAAAACATTCATCATCCACTACCCATTTCAGATCTCAATCCTATCTGAGACCACATATAGTTCCCTACCAAATCAATCCATTTAACTTTCCTAAGTTAAACCTCAATTTCATCTTGAAATTTCCAATTCAGGTTGTTTATTCCAAACTTATTTAACTTCCCTTAAGTTAAATTAAATTTAATCTCGCCAAACTTACTCAAATTTGAATTCCCGCTTCAAATTTTAAACTCCACATTAATAAATCTTATAAGTTCAAAAACTTATCACCTTGGGTTTCCCCATTACATTCCAAATTTAAAACTCAACATTTAGAGTCTATTTCAACCCATCTTTGATATTATGTATCTCCTCATTCATACATATTTATTTCCTTTACACATCAAGATATACCTTAAATTTTTAAACCACCTTTGGTTTTTATTCAAAACAAATTTCCTTAAAACAATTTCAAGTTTTCTGGATTTGGATTTAAAATTTCACAATTTTAAATTATCTTCGATTCCCATTTATAAGTCATACTTCCCTAAATGTTTTATTTCCCTAAAACATTTCATCATTTTAGGATAATAACCAAGGTTATTATAGTTGGAGATCAATTCACTATTATCTTATTTTGAAGATTCTTCTCCAAATTCAAAATTTTAATTCCAGTTTGAATCCAATTCAAACTTATTTTTACTTTCATTTTAGTTATATTTCTATTACCACTTAATTTAATTCCAATAATTTTATAACAAATTTCCTTAACATTTATTGGTAAGAAATATTGCTTTATATATATCAAAATATATACTTATAAAGTCATTTAAAATCTTTATATAAGAAAATAACAAGTACGCTCTCATATATACACTCAACTCATCCTAGGGTACTATTGACCCTATCTTTAGATGAGTAGACCCACCAGAGCCAAGGTTTTCGCTTAACCTTTGCTCTGATACCAACTGTAACGACCCGGAAATTTCGATCCCGAAAATTCCAGATAGTTAGAAAAAGAAGAAAGAGATAGAAGAAGAAGAAACAGAAACACAATACAGATTCTCACATTCGCAGCGGATAAAATATAATATCAAATAATAGCAGTTTACAAAAGAATACTATATTTGTCAATTTGCATTTATAATACATCAGAGTTACTCTCATACATAACACTGAGTATATACAAATCAAATATATCTCAGATAAACAGAAATAATAGTCACAGCGGAAACACTCCATACGTCCTGCCATCCAGCTCATCTTCTAAGCTCCAGAACGTCCTTACCTGAAAATCTGTAATACTCGGTCTGACCCGAGCATTACATCAAAGTAACACCCGGGTCAGGCTGGAAACCAGCGTGAGTAAACCCATCTAACATGTAATACCAAAGCATACGACTTATATGAAACCCGGGTACTCATATCAATTCACAAAGCCACAATTTATTTTAGACATGATCACTTATTTCACCCATCCATCTTCAAAGTACTAAGGTTTAGATTTAAAAGGTCCAATTCCTTAACATCACTTCATTCAGCCTATAGGTTTCACATATCAATCTTTAAAAATTCGAAGTGGTTTCGGGTATTCCCAATACCCGACTCCGGTCTCTTTAAATCCAATGTTATCTATACCCAAGTTATCCAATAAATACAATTCAACTTTAAATACAGGATGTCACAGTAATTTGTCATCAATAGATAACCATACCATCATGGTTAAACATATCATATCACATAGCATTGCAAACCAAGTATTAGGGATAACAACTAATCCAAGGTTTTCAAAAATATTTAATCATCTATACAAGGTTGATTAGCTATACCATACTAACATACTAAATTTATTACTTCCATCCTCTTTAAATCCCACTTACTTAACCTTAATTAATTATAAATCCATTAATTAATCATCCTTTAATTTTCGTTAAGTAATTAGCCTTTAATTAATTATCCCTAACCTTTCACCATAATTAATTTCATTGATCTTTAATTAATTACATTAATTAAGTATATTTAATTTATTTCCATCATTAATTAACTCCTTAATAAATTAATTTATTTAGGTTATTACAGCAAGTAATTAATCCTTTATCACTTCCTCTAAGTGATTATCTTCCTTATTAATTACTCAAAATAATTAAACCTTAATTATTTCCATATATCAAATTTCTTCTTAATTAGTTTTCCGTTAATTTCTTACCTGAAGGACTAAATCTTTTATAACATTTAGTAATTATCTATTAATTGCTTCACTAAGAATTATACTTAGTCAATTACATTAGGGGATTATCTTTAATTACATAGACTAAATGATGATCTCAAAGTTAATTACGTTAATTAAACAATCAATTAATCATTATTTAATTGCTAGTGAATAATTCAACCCTTAATTATTTAACTTAATTTAATTACACCATAAATTAAGTAAACTAAAAGAATTAACTTCCTAAGTTGAAATAAATAATTCAACTTAATAAATCAAACTCTTAAATAATCACTTTTATATAAAGAGTGACTAGGTGAATTATTAAAAACTTAAGTTATACTATTAACATCTGAAACGCAACAAGTTCACCACTACTTGACACAACTGAGTCCCCTTCATCCTTTCTTAATAAAACTTGTTAAAAATAGCAAAGACCCATGGCCCAAAGCCCAAACTCTCAGAGGAAACAACCCGAAATCTACTCCTCCATTCCCAAATTGATCTCTCGCTCCTGAACACCGAGTTACAACTACGATCGGCCACGGCCTAAATCGAGTACCTTAACGATGACAACACACACACACGCGTCCTCGAGATCAAACCCGAACGACTCTCGCATCCCCAACATCGAATCAGACGAACTCTGCTGGAATTAGCGTGCACTGACACGCGTGCACGTGTACGCCCTTGCCGGCGACCATCGCACCACCGCGACAAGCCCATTTAGTTTCTCACCAACTCTCGAGCCCAACAGCAACTTCGACGGAGTCCCACAGCCTTATGATCGGAAATCGATCAATAGTTCAAACGTCCAGAACTCATCAAACCCAACATACCCCCACAAATCGACCCACTTCGCTGTCGTTCGTCTACTACTTCGCACACCAGCTATCTCGATCGAAATCTCATCCACTCAGACACCTCTGTGCCAAGCCCCTCGTACTCCGGTCGCTCCACCATCACCCAGTCCACTCGCGTTCGCCGACCACAGAACCTATTCCCAGAACCCTAAAACCCACTCGACTGCTCACATCGATCATCAGAAAAATATACGCATATTTTTCCACCCATCTACCATACTTCAGCCTCCTTCATGCCAAAGCTCGAACCTCCAGTCCTCGCCGATCATCGGCAAATGGCCAAAACCCAAAAATCGAACAACATTCATTATCTCGATGAAACCCAAATGAAAATTTACCATCTTCGCACCTAAATTCATAATTTTCCCCTACTGTTCAGATTATAGCATTAGCAACTGGAATTAACTTAATTGAATTTTCTTCATATAATAAGTTCATTTTTGACATTGTCAAATTTTGAGCAAATTGCTAAATAAAATTTATAGTTATTATTTTTAAAATTCATAACACAAGGTAATTGTCATTTCCCATTTATATCCTAGCCTGAAATCGATTTCAGATGGAGATTCCAATTTTTGAAAGCAAATTGTGTCTGTAAACATAACAGAGGAGACTGGTTTAGATTACTCACCTGCACACAATTTGAACAGACCATACTTTCTGTAGTTTGAAAAGCTGTTTGCTTAAACCCTTTTGATCTTCCTGTTTATTTAGTTGAGATGTTGTTTAAGTTTCGTAAAGAGAATGTTTATTTTCCCTATCTCAGTTTTACTAAGTTATGAACGAGCAAGAATAGTACGATGAATATATAGATACAACTTTGAGCAAAAAGGTGGCTTCTAGTACAGGCCTCAGCTTGTTTTGACCAGACAAAACTTTGTATATGGAGGCTGAAAGATTTTCTTGCAAATTCGAATTGACAGAAGGTTGTGCTGAGATGATAGCAATTTAAATGTTTACATATTAAAATTGTGTTTGATGTGTATATATATATTTGCATAGAAATGTACACTTTTGCAGGTACGCTTGACTTGTAAGTGAAGGTATTGTGTAAAAGTATTTGTTTTGTTATTAGCTTCTAGTTTGAATAGTTTATACATAGATATGTCAGGTTTTACTTAATACATTTGGCTTTGTTTATTAATATGTTTACATGCTAAAATTATATTGTATATAGATATTTGTATGTGACTGTAGACTTTGCAGGTAGACAAAGCTTGTATATGCAGATAGTTTGTATAAACATATTTGCCTTCTTTGCTTGATTCATGTCCAAATGTTATACTTTGTTTTATCTTCTTCTACACTATGTGTTTCACTTAAAATTGTTATAGTTATTTATACACTTGTTTTTATTTATATTCATTTCTATTTTGTATTTAGCCATCAACATTTAAATTATATACATAAGTTTGACTTATATTTTACATTTATATTTTATATTTCTATTTATATCTTATATCTCATTATAGTTTTCTTATGTTTATATATTTACGTTTATAACCTTATATTATTTTATTCTTATATTTAATATTCATGTATATATATTATTAGATGTTAATAATATAGAATCTTCAATTTTTATTGAATAAACAGATTTTAGTATAAATATTTTGAAAGAATTTATTTTAGATTTTCAAATCAAAATTTCCTTCACAAAACATATATAACTGATAGATGTCCAAAGATTTCATCAGTTTATAAATTGAAAAGCTTGTATTTTATTTAATTAGGTTAAATTATTTATTAAAATAGTGTTGCCAAAATACCGGGTCATCACAATTATGCATTTCGGATTTATGATTAAATTCGTCTTTAAAATGATATGGATGAAGATATGCTTGAATTATGTTCGAATTATTTTAATTCATATACTTATGAATTTGCTCGGCTTTAAGGGGAAACCAAGGGTTTATGATTTCCGTATGACATAATTTTTATGTTAAGAAAAACATGATTTTGGAGATGGGTTTTGATTTTTAGAATTTTCCAAGCTATAGAAAATTTATTATGAATTTCTAAAGGAAAATATGATATATTTGGGTTTAAAATTTATTTCGAGTGTTTCATAAAGAAATTAGGTCTGAAATTTTAATATGTTTGACTGCATGATAAAATTGAATTTTTGTAATTTTGGGGATTTTTTCCAATTAATTTGCTATGGGAAATAAATTATTTCAAGAGAAGGACTTATTTGCAAATACTGGACTTTGTAAAGGCTTAACCATTTATATATGATAAATGCATCTGTTTCACAAACACTGAGATATTAACGACTCCTTCACCTCCGCACCATCTAAGTCGAAACCATCTTTGTCGAAACCCACATAGTGGGAACCAAGGCATATGGTATCAATGGAATTGAAGTTAATTAGTAAGTAGCGGAAGGTAGAATGTCGAAAGTTTTGCTTTTGTCAGGGTCGAAACCAAGGTTCGCTTTTAAGAAGATAAGCGCCTGCGTAGTTTTTGAAGGGCTTTCGACTGAGTCGATACCCTATAAAGTCGAAACCTTTAGTTTTTTTCTAAAGTTAAATTCATGCCTTGTTTTACTTAATGCTTTCAACATAGTCGAAAGCCATGCTTTAGAAAGGGACTTTATAAATTTCTTTTGAAGGGGTGCTTTTTCCTTATATATAAGAGCTTCCGAAAGGATTTGTTTCAACCAAGTCGAGACCAAGCCGCTAATTTATCTTTCGACCGCATTAAAGCCATCTATGTTGTCGAAAGGACATCTTTGTTTTAATCAAAGTTAAGCCACTTCCTAAACGCTTTCGAAAGGAGTTAAGGGTTTCGAAGGCAATGGTGTTGAAAGGGGGTTTCGACACTATCCTTCATTATTTTAATTTAAAAGGTTGTTGCTTTCGACTAGATGGTTCCAACACCATCAATTTTCCCCAAAACAATTTTATAATTGGTTTTGAAAGAGATACTTTCGTATATGATTAATTTGACCTAAAGAATGTTTTTAAAGAGTAAACCTAATGCTTTCGAAAGGGGTACTTTTATTTGTTTTGAAGCTATGTTTTAAGGAATGTTTTTGATACCATCGAAAGGTATCATTGGTTTCGAAAGGATTGATTTATAAAGCTTCGAAAGGTATATACTTAGAGTTTTGAAAAGAGGTTTTCCATGCTTTCGAAGGAGGTCATCCAGTGGTTTTGAAGTGATGTTTTAAAGTTTCAAAACAAATAACCCATTCTCATTTTAAAAGGGAATACCATGGCATAAATAAAGATTTTTTAGAGTATTATCTCTTCTTGTATTTATTCACATTGTAATTAACCCATAATGGTACTTTGGAAAGGGTAGAATAACCAGCTAGGTTGACCCAGTAGTGAATATAACTTATGAATGATAAAAGCTAATTAAAGATATTGGCAGGGGACAATAGGTTCATAGTCAGCCCATGAAAACTATGATTTGATACTGGCAGGGGCCAGTAGGTTTGTAGTTAGCCCATGAAAACTATATTCGGATTTGATATCGACAGTTAGTTAATAGGTTCCTAGTTAGCCCATGAAAACTAGGATAAGAGATAAGATATTGGAGTTACCAATAGGTTCTTAGTGATCCTATGAAAACTATGATATTAGACAGATAGTCCATAAAAATATAACATGTTAATAGTAATCCTAGAAACAATAATTGAGACAGATAGTCAGAATGAATGGGGATGGGTAATCCAGATTTGATGTACTTATTTTGCATATAATCATAAAGCTTTTGAAATACTATGTTTTAACCATTGTGGATGCAGAAGCACAGTATATGGTTTTATAAATGTTTTAGGATACTAGTGAAGGGGAAAACCCGTTCCGCTAAGCGGCTTGTCTCACTAGATATCTAAATGGTTTGAGATGGTAAATTATTATTCATACAAGGCTTTATGTCTGACTTGAATTTTTTGTTTTCCCCTTAAACTCTCGGGTACTCAATTGATTTTGATTAGGTTGAGAGTTAAGGTATCCAGGTGTTCTTTTAGACCAATAAAGCTTCCGAGGATGTGTAGGAGGCAAGCTTGATATAAGAGTTCTTTTATTTCCGCTGTGTGTTTTGTTTGTAAAGGCAAATTTGTTTTCTTGCCTATTTATATACTCTGATCAACCAAGGGGGCATATGTCGCTCTTGGTGTATTTTGTAATAATTATATGTTATCTGAACGTGGTCTGCGAACTGTGATTATGTAATCAGTTTGGAATATTTTGAAATGGAATGTGGAATTTGTTTGTTGTTTAAAATTTCTCCATATTCTTGTGTTTTTGAGTATCAATGGATCTAATATCGCAGTATTTGGTCGCCGATGATTAATAACTATGGATGACTGCAGCATCCGTAGTTGTTAGTTTTGGGTCTCCAAATAGGGGGATGTTACAAGTTGGTATCGGAGCATAGGTTTATGAAACTTTAAAAGAAACTTAAACCTAGAATATTTTTCAAACATAATCTAATGAATCAGATAATAAGATTGGGGTTTGGGTTAACGTTATAGTAACGTTCTTGTATTTGCTGTATATGGTTATATATATAAGAGCGTATTCCCCGCTCTCTTAGACCGTTCTTTTGTATCTTACTAAGGCTCGTATGCAATTTACGAGAAAGGAGATATGGAAGCATGGAAGAGGAAACCTCGATGGAGGAAGCACCACAACAAATGGAAATGCTCGACCCGCGACCAGGAGGAACCCGGGTCGATAGGCTAATGCTAGTAATCAAAATGCCGATGCCAATGTGAGTATTGGAAATCCACCAGTAGATATGGGGGCGATGTATCAGTTCTTTTTTGGTTTGATGCAAGCAGGAGCTGCTGCTGGTGTTGCTGGAAATGCAGGAGGAGCTAATTCTGATGCTCCAGTTGGGAATAACTATGCTTTGCTGAGTAGAGATTACGCCAGTTTGGGTGGGAAACCATTCATGGGAACAGAGAGTGCCATAGATCTTCATAATTGGCTATTACACTGTGAGCATATATTTACTGATTTAGGCCTGAATGATGGGCAAAAGAGAATATTGGCCTCTAGATAGTTGCAGGGGTCAGTACTCCATTAGTGGAATAGTGTCACTGCCGGAGTTCCGGAAGAGCAGTTAACTTGGGCTGATTTTAAAACGAGATTTGAGCAGAAGTTTGTATCTGAGTTTGCTAAGTCTGAGCTGATGAGGAAGTTTATGGATTTAGTGCATGGGGAGATGTCAGTAGTCGATTATGCTACTAAGTTTGAAGAGCTGTCTCGATATGGATATGGTGTTATAGATAGTGACAAAAGGAATGAGAGATTCATATGGGGATTGAAGCCCAAGCTTGCTAGAATGACCATGACACATGTTCGTCATCCTTGTAATATAGTGGTGGAGATGTCCATTCACCATGAGGAGTTACTTGCTGATTTAGCTAAAGAGAAGTCAGTGGAAACTCAGAGTTATCAGGGGAAGAAGTGGAAGTTCTTTAAAAAGAAGGGAGTCCAGAAAGGAGATACTGCTAAGAAGTCAAAGGCTGAGGTAGTTTGCTATAAGTGTGACAAGAAGGGTCACTTTGCTAACGAATGTCGGTCAGGAAATGGGAAGAAAGCTGCAAGTAAGAAGAATGTGAACTGCTTCAACTGTGATCAAGTTGGGCATTACAAGAATAAGTGTCCAGAGCCAGTTAGGGAGGAAAAAGGAAAAGTTTTTGCTATAGGACCAGCTAGGCCTACAGCAGCTGATAAAGGAAAGACTGATGAAATTTACGCTTTTGATTCAGAATATTCCAGTTAGACAACTTTTTGATACCGATGCATCACATTCATTTATATCTCAGTGTTTGGTTGATAGGTTATGTTTAGAACCCACCTACCTTGTTACTTCCTTAAGGGTTGCAAATCCAATCGGAGGATATGCAACTCTAGGGTTGAGATGTGACCAGTTAGAACTTGACTTGTTAGGTCATAAGTTTACCAGCAATTTGTATTTTATTGATTCCGTAGATATTATAATCATTTTGGGTATGAATTAGGTTGGGTAGGTATGAGGCTAGAATATTTTGCCAGGATAGGGAAATATCACTGAGACACCCTGATAGTCATAACCGAGTGATATTCTCAGTAGAGAATACTGACCGGAGTGTTAGTGTTGTGCTTAATGCTATGGAGGTAGGAAATGAGTTAAGTCGGGTTTGGGTAGCAAGAGAGTTTACAGATGTCTTTGAGCTAGTCACTGGACTACCACCGAAAAGAGTTATTGGGTTTAGAATACATCTTGTGCCAGGAGCTGAACCTGTGAGTAAACCACCTAGCAGGATGACACCAACTGAGATGAAGGAATTGAAGGTGCAACTAGTGGATCTAGAAGGAAGGAGTTTTATTAGACCAAGTAGTTCGCCTTAGGGAGCGGCCACGGTGTTCATAAAGAAACCGAATGGGTCGTTAAGGATGTGCATTGACTATCGTAAATTAAACGAATGGTCAATTAAGAATAAGTATCCTTTGCCAAGAATAGATGATCTGTTTGATCAATTGAGTGGAGCCAGAGTGTTTTCCTACTTGGACTTGGCGACAGGTTTCCATTAGTTAAGAGTGGCGGAGGACAGTATTCCTTTGACAACATTTCAAACTAGGTATGGTTCATATGAGTGGTTGGTGATGCCATTTGGATTAACGAATGCACCTGCTTTCTTTGTGGATTTGATGAAACGAGTTTTCCGAGAGTATTTGGATAGGTTTGTGTTAGTGTTTATAGATGACATTCTAGTCTACTCTAGAGATGAGAGAGAGAGCATGAAGTTCATCTTAGAGTGGTACTTGAGACGCAGAATCAGCTAAAGGCAAAGTTTACCAAGTGTCATTTCTGGAAGAAAGAGGTAAAATTTCTTGGTCGCATGGTTTCAGAGAAAGGATTGTTTGTCGATCCATATAAGATCGAAGCCGTGAATAATTGGAAGAGACCAGAGACGGTGATTGAGATCAGGAGTTATCTTGGACTTGCTGGCTACTATCGGAGATTCATTAAGGATTTCTCGCGAATGGCAGCACCCTTAACTAAGCTAACCAGAAAGGAAGTAAGATTTGTTCGGTCCGACATATGTGAGGAAGCATTCCTTAAGTTAAAGCATTTGTTAACCAATGCACCCGTGTTAGTAGTTCCAGATGGAAACCAAGGACTGGTGGTGTATACTAATGCATATGGAACTGGATTAGGAGTAGTGTTGATGTAGAATGGTAAAGTCATCACCTACACATCTAGGCAGCTTAGACCGCATGAAGTTAGATATCCTACTCATGATTTGGAGTTGGCAGCTGTGATCTTTGCATTGAAGATTTGGAGACATTATCTCCTAAGGGAGAGTTTGAGCTTTATGCCGATCATAAGTCTTTACGGTATTTATTCTCTCGGAAGGAGTTGAATATGAGGCAGTAGAGATGGCTGGAGTTTTCGACTGCTTATGATTTTGGTATAAAGTATACATTGGGGAAAGGTAATAAAGTGGCTGATGCTCTTAGCAGAAAACATCAGAATGTGGTGTTAGCTATATTGGCGGAGTGGAAGGATTTAGAAGCTTTAGTCAGTTGCGATGTGCAGTTAAGATCGACTGCTGGTTCTAGTCAGAATTCCGCCAGGTTGTCTTGTTTAGAAGTTCGACCAGTATTGATTGAGAAAATTGCTTCTAAGCAGGAGGAGGATCCATTGTTGGATGATAAAATTAGAAGGCTTGAGTTTGGAATTGAGATCGATGATCTAAAGAATTTTATCCTTGACCAGAGAGGATGGTTGAGAAAGAAGGGACGGTTGTGTGTTCCGAATATGGAGGACTTGAGGAAAGAAGTTCTTGGAGAATGTCATCGGTCCAAGTTTACGATTTATCTTGGAGGGACCAAGATGTATCAGGATATGAAGAGGAGCTTCTATTGGGAAGGCATGAAAAGAGACGTTGGCTTGTGGGTTAGACAATGTGCAAACTGTCAACAAGTAAAAGCTGAACATCAGAAATCGAGTGGGTTGCTTCAGCCTTTAGAGATTGTAGTTTGGAAATGGGATTCGATATCTATGGATTTTATAGACGGGTTGCCAAGGTCAGATAGAGGTAATGAAAGCATATGGTTTATAGTGAACAGATTGACAAAGAGTGCCCATTTTATTCCAGTTAAGTCAACCAGAACGTCACCTGTTTTAGCTAAGTTGTTCCTGAAGAACATAGTTAGACGGCATGGAGTTCTTAGTAGTATAGTCAGTGACAGAGATGCTTTGTTCACTAGTGAATTCTAGAAAAGTCTACAGGAAGTGATGGGTACCAAGCTTAACATGAGTATTGCGTATCACCCTCAGACAGATGGGTAGACAGAGAGAGTCAACAAAGTACTCGAGGATCTACTGAGAGATTGTGTATTGGACTTTGGTGGATCTTGGGAGAATCACCTACATTTGGTCGAGTTTTCCTATAATAACAGTTATCAAACAAGTATAGGAATGGCGCCGTTTGAAGCTTTGTATGGAAGACCATGCAAATCACCAGCATGTTGGTTGGAGACAGACTAGTCTTAGGTCCAGATTTGGTCAGAGAGGCGCCAGAGAAGATTGAGTTAATCCGAGGAAGGATGAAGGAAGCTCAGTCAAGACAGAAGAGTTACACCGATAAGAGGCGTAAGGACCTAGAATTCTCAGTTGAAGATAAGGTTTTCATTAAGATATCACCTATGAAGGGTGTGGTGCGATTTGGAAAGTTAGGGAATTTATCCCCAAAATATGTAGGTCCATTCTAGATTACAGAGAGGATTGGAAAGCTCGCATACAGAGTAGAGTTGCCAAGCTGTATGACAGAAGGTTGGAAGACTTAGTAGTAGATCCTTATTTGAATTTTGTTCGACAACCAGTTCGAGTTGTTGCTAGAGATGAGACAAGATTAAGAAATTAGATAGTTAGGTTGGTGAAAGTTCAGTGGAGCGACAATGAGAAAGACTGTACTTGGGGGACAGAGGATAGGATTAGAGATACTTATCCTGATCTGCTTTGAGGGTATGTTTATACTAGATTTATATAGATAGTTGCAAGTCAGTTAGACTAGTATGGTTGTTAGGAGTTGTTATAGATGATTGCTATGTTTAGTATTTAGTCCTTACTGAATTTCGAGGATGAAATTCTTTAAGGGGGAGGCTTGTAACATCCCTAATATTTTATAACATTATTCAAGAAATTTAATTTGATAAATAGAATGATGATGATAAGGGGATTGAGATTTTAATAAACCATATATAGGGTCATGCTTATTAACAAAATAAATGGGATTTAATTGGGTTATTGAACTAATTAAATTATATATGGGTATATTAGTAAATAGCCATTTTATTTTACACGGCTATACACTTCACATCCTTGTCCATTCACGTTCATTTTTCTGAAAAACAAAAATAAACGCTAAAACCCTAAGAGTCGGCCATTAACAAGGAGGAAAAGAGAAGATTACTATTTTAAACTAAGGATCAAAGCTAGGGAGGATTAAGCAACAACAAATCTCAAATTCCTTATCAAATCTAAGGTGAATAATAATTTTATACCATCTCTATTTTATTCTATGATTATGTGTTTCAGATTTATGATTAAATTCATCTTTAAAATGATATGGATGATGATATGCTTGAATTATGATATGTTCGAATTATTTCAATTCATATACTTATGAATTTGCTCGGTTTTAAGGGTAAACCAAGGGTTTATGATTTCCGTATGCCATGGAAAAAAAATTTGTTAAGAAAAACATGATTTTTGAGATGGGTTTTGATTTTTAGAATTTTCCAAGCTATAGAAAATTTGTTATGAATTTCTAAAGGGAAATATGATATGTTTGGGTTTAAAATTTATTTTGAGTGTTTTAGGAAGAAATTGGGTCCGAAATTTTAATACGTTTGACTGCATGATAAAATTAAAATTTTGTGATTTTTGGGGATTTTTCTCAATTAATTTACTAAGGGAAATAAATTTTTTCAAGAGAAGGACTTATCTGCAAATACTGGATTTTGTAAAGGCTTAACCGTTTATATTTGATAAATGTGGCAGTTTAATGGTAAAGCATTTGAAAAGTTTTAAAGTAGCCAATCAAGGAGTTACAACTGGCAGGTTAGTTACAAAGCATTTGCCATGTTTAGCTAAAAATCAGTATTTCAGAAAAAGGTGGTTCCGCCTATTTCGGAGGCATCTTTCGACTCCTTCACCTCCGCACCATCTAAGTCGAAACCATCTCTGTCGAAACCCACATAGTCAGAACTAAGGCACATGGCATCAATGGAATTGGTACGAAGTGAATTGGTAAGTAGCAGAAGATAGGATGGCGAAAGCTATGCTTTCGTCAGGGTCGAAACCAAGGATCACTTTTAAGAAGATAAGCGCCTGCCTAGTTTTTGAAGGGCTTTCGACTAAGTCGATACCCTATAAAGTCGAAACCTTTAGTTTGTTTTCTAAAGTTAAATTCCTGCCTTGTTTTACTTAATGCTTTCAACATAGTCGAAAGCCATGCTTTCAAAAGGGACTTTATAAATCGCTTTCGAAGGGGTACGTTTTCCTTATATATAAGAGCTTTTGAAAGGATTGGTTTCAACCAAGTCGAGACCAAGCCGTTGATTTAACTTTCGACTGCATCGAAGCCATTTATGCTGTCGAAAGGTCATCTCAGTTTTAATCAAAGTTAAGCCACTTCCTAGATGCTTTCGAAAGGGGTTAAGAGTTTTGAAGGCAATGGTGTCGAAAGGGGGTTTCGACAGTATCCGTCAATATTTTAATTTAAAAGGTTGTTGATTTTGACTAGATGGTTCCGACACCATCAATTTTCTGCAAAAAACAATTTTATAATTGGTTTCGAAAGAGATACTTTCGTATATAATTAATTTGACCCAAAGAATGTTTTTAAAGAGTAAACTCAATACTTTCGAAAGAGGTACTTTTATTTGTTTTGAATCTATGTTTCAAAGAATGTTTTTGATACCATCGAAAGGTATCATTGGTTTCGAAAGGATTGATTTATAGAGCTTTGAAAGGTATATACTTAGAGTTTTGAAAAGTGGTTTTCTATGCTTTCGAAGGAGGTCATCCAGTGGTTTCGAAAGTGATGTTTTAAAGTTTCCAAATAAATAACCCATTCTCGTTTTAAAAGGGAATATGGCATAAATAAATATTTTTAGAGTATTATCTCTTCTTGTATTTATTCACATTGTAATTAACCTATAATGGTACTTTGGGAAGGGTGTAGAATAAGCAGCTAGGTTGACCCAGTAGTGAATATAACTTACGAATGATAAAAACTAATTAAAGATATTGGCAGGGGCCAATAGGTTCATAGTTAGCCCATGAAAACTATGATTTGATACTAGCAAGGGCCAGTAGGTTTGTAGTTAGCCCATGAAAACTATATCCGAATTTGATATGGACAGTTAGTCAATAGGTTTCTAGTTAGCCCATGAAAACTAGGATAAGAGATAATATATTGGAGTTACCAATGCGTTCTTATTGATCTCATGAAAACTATGATATTGCACAGATAGTCCATAAACATATAACATGTTAATAGTAATCCTTGAAACTATAATTGAGACAGATAATCAGAATGAATGGGGATGGGTAATCCAGATTTGATATACTTATTTTGCATATCATCATAAAGCTTTTGAAATACTATGTTTTAACCATTGTGGATGCAGGAGCACGGTATATGGTTTTATAAATGTTTTAGGATACTAGTGAGAGAGAACCAAGGCTTGACTAATGATGATTATTGAATCTCGAGAAGCCATACCCCATTCACCGATAATGTTCTATATGCAGAATACCCAAAGAGATTCAACATGCCATCAATGCATGCCTACGGGGGAAAAACCGACCCCAGCAGCATATTATGAGGTACGAATGAATGATGGATTCTGCACGAGCCAATGATGTGACCAAGTGTAGATGCTTTCCCATAACTCTTTCCGGAATAGCGACGATGTGGTTCATAAGACTACCCCTGTGATCAATTTCTAGATTTGATGAGTTGGCAACCAAGTTTGCGGAGCAATTCCGAATGCACACGACTCATCCTAAAGATGTGATGTCCCTTTCCAGCGCGATCCAGGCTCTAGGGGAGTCGTTGAAAGATTATTTGGAGAGATTTCATACAGCTGCCACAGAGGTCAGTATCCGAATGATCATGCGATATTCATGGCCACGACGAGAAGGATAGATCCGGAGTCTGAGTTTGGTGATTAGCTGGCTGGTAAACTGCCTGCTACATTGGAGTGCTTTTATTCAAAGACAGCTCAGTTTCTGAGAAAGGAGGAAGCCAGGTCCTTCAGAAAAAAGAATATTGTAGGAACTAGTGGAGAAGCAGTACAGAGTAACATTGCAATAAAACAGTCTAATGACAGTTCTGGAAAAGTCCATGTGAACGTTCAGAATAAGCCAAATCAACAAAAGAGAGGCGGAGATAGGAATCGAGAGTGAAAGATTCTGGGAGACTAAAGCCTAGGATTCCAATGTATGATAATTAAACGTCGCTAAACACGTCCTTGGAGAATATCTATCTGTCCACTTGCAATATCATGCAGTATAGGAAGCCGTCTCTATAGTAATCAATAGAGAAGCAGAAATAGATCAGGAAATATTATCAGTTTCAAGAGTGCTATAGGCACAACACTAATAAATGCAGGAATCTCGAGGATGTTATCGAAAAGCTAATTCGGGAAAGGAAATTGCAACAGTTTGTAAAACTCCTGCAGGATGGTGGGCAGGGGACATTTGACCCCAATCGAGGACAAGCTCCACGTAGGGCTGAGGAACCTGCGCAGACCGGTGGAAGACTAGTGATATATACGATAATCGGAGGACCGCACTCAGTGGATAGGAGTTAGAAAGAGATGGAGCATTATGCTAGCATGATTAGGCATGTAGATTTTGAATGTTGTTCGAATAGAGAAGATGGAGCTCCGACGAAATAGCAACGCACAATGGCAGATGATATTGTGTTTAGGAACATGGATGCAGACAAAGTAGAGGCTTCGACAGTTGACCCAATGGTCATTTCAGTTATGATTGGTCCCGTATTGATGAGAAGGATTTTGATTGATTGTGGAAGCTCGGTGAATATAATCTTCAAAAAGGCATATGATCGGATGAGAATGGAAGCCAAAGATTTAAAACTTTCTAAAGCTCATATACATGGTTTTAATGGAATTGCAACCGAAGCTATTAGTTATGTGGAATTTACCAGTTGAATTGGGAGAAGGTGAACGAAGGAGAGTGCGAACCTTGCCGTTTATTATTTAGGATGTTGACTCTCCGTATAATGTTTTTCTGGGTCGACCGACCCTGGCTGAATTCCGGGCAGCTCTTGCCCCATGGTGTTTGACTTTGAAGTTTCCAATAGACAACAATATAGGAGTTGATCATGCCGATCAGGCGATTGGACATGCCTGTTATGTAGTTGAGTTGAGGGTGGCTTAGCGTAAAGAAAAGGGTAAGGGAGTGGACATTACTGTCTGCATCTACCGAAGATTGACAATCGATGCCTGAGCCTTGACTCGGGTGCCACGGTCAGTTCTATAGAGATATAGATCCGAGGGATGATGAAGAAGAGCCCAAAGAGACCAAGGCTGCACCGGCTGAGCTGACGATTGATATCACGGTCAGCCATGACGACCCATCACGAGTTCTAAAAATTGGGTTATAGCTCAGCCCTCTGACGATGAAAGAACTTCCTGGTTTTCTCCAAACGAACCTAGATGCATTCACTTGGACTCACTCTGACATGTGTGGAGTTTCTCCTGCTATTGCGACCTATGCATTGAATATTAACCCGAGGTATGCCCCGGTGAAGCAAAAAGACGCGGTATGGAGCTGAAGAGATCTGCCGCTCTTAAAGAGGAGGTGGATAAACTAAAAGACAACGGGTTTATCCACGACGCCCTCTATCCTAAATAAGTATCTAATCCTGTACTTGTGAAGAAAGCGAATAGGAAATGGAGAACGTGGATTGATTACTCAGATTTGAACAAAGCGTGTCCAAAAGACAGTTTTCCCCTTTCGAGGATTGATCAGCTAGTTGATTCAACCGCAGGACAAGAATTGCTATCTTTCATCGATGCATACTCAGGATATAACCAAATCCTGATGCATATCCTCGATCAGGAGCTCACCAGTTTTATCATAGATGTTGGATTGTACTGTTATGTAGTAATGGCATTTGGATTGAAGAATTCGGAGACACTTATCGGCGCTTAGTTAACAGGATGTTTAAAGACCAGAATGGAAAAACAATGGAAGTGTATGTGGATGATATGCTCGTGAAGTCACGACGATCAAGCAACCACATTAGAGACTTAGCAGAAATATTTGACATCCTCCGATATTACAAGATGAAAATCAATCCATTGAAGTGTTCTTTTGGTGTTGCATAAGGAAAATTCTTGGGCTTTATTGTTAATGCTCATGGAATAGAAGCTAATTCCGAGAAGATTCAGGATATCCGTGATATCCAAGCGCCGGGAACTATTAAACAAGTGCAGAGTCTGAATGGGAAAGTTGTTGCCTTAAGTCGATTTATCTTCAGAACTACCGACAAATGCATTCCTTTCTTCGATTTGATTAGGAAAGGAAAAAGATACTTTGAATGGACGCAAGATTGTAAAGATGCATTTCAAGCTTTGGTGAATCATTTGGAGAGACCCCCTATCTTGTCAAAGCCGGTGGATCATGAGGAGTTGTACATTTATTTGGCTATATCAGCACACGCTATAAGTGCTGCATTGCTCCATGAGGAGAATCGGGTCCAGAGGTCGGTGTATTACTTCAGCAAATGATTAACAGGAGCTGAAAGGAACTATCCGAAAATAGAGAAATTAGCATACTGCTTACTAGTTGCATCATGGAAGCTTCGTCCGTACTTTTAGGCACATCCAATCAATGTTTACAACGACCAGCCATTACGACAGCTCCTACAGCAACCTGAGACGTCTGGAAGGTTACTCAAGTAGAATATTGAGCTCAGCCAATTCGACATTACTTATCTCCCTTGAAGGGCTATCCAAGGTCAGGCGTTGGCAGACTTTATAGCAGAGTTTACTGTGCAAGATGATTTTCCAAAAGGCAGCAAAATCTCTACTATACGATGGAAATTGTATACTGATGGAGGTATATTGATCATTGTTTTGGAGCTGGGATTGTGCTTGTAACCCCTGAAAACCGGTCAATTTATTATGCTTTGAAGCTTGATTTCCCAGCAACAAACAACGAAAATGAGTATGAAACTCTGATTGTTGGACTTAAATTCGCTTGAGATCTTGGAGTAAAATCTCTTGAAATCTTTTGTGATTCGTAGTTGGTGGTGTATCAAGTTAGGGGAGATTATCAGACTAAGGGACAGTGGCTTGCCCTATACCTTATCCAAGCCCGAGAGTTGTTGATAGAATTTGAGTACTATGACATTTCGCATATTCCACGAGATCAAAACAGAGAGGTTGATTCGTTGACAAAGTTTGCTAGCACCGACAATGCACAACTGATGGGCTTGGTTCCGGTCGAAGTATTAATACCCCAAGTATAAACATGATGGAGATCGACCAGACACTGGAAGCGGAACCTGAAAGGGAATCGTGGATTACTTCAATCAAAGACTATTTACTATGTGGAGTCCTGCCTTATAAAAGAAATGAAAAGTGACAAGTCCTTCGCAAAGCTTCACGGTATATTATGCAACAAGGAATTATGTATAAGAAAGGTTTCTCAGTCCCTCTACTCCGGTGTGTTGCTCATGATGAGAAAAAATGTGTTCTAAAAGAAGTTCATGAAGGGGAATGCGGCGATCACACTGGATGGCAAACTCTGGCAAAGAAAATACTTTGTTACGGGTATAATTGGCCAACTGTGAATCGAGACGCCGCTGTAAGACAATGTGATAAATGTCAGATATATGCAAAAGTCCTAAGAGCTCCGCCAACAGAAATCACACAAATGGTCAACCATGGTCGTTCTCCATGTGGGGTACAAACATTATCGGTTCCTTACGGATCTCTAAAGGTGGTGCAAAGTACGCTATCGTTGCAATTGATTACTTCACCAAATGGGCCGAAGCAGAACCTTTAGCCACGATTATAACCAAGAAAGTAATCAACTTTATTATCCAAAACAACATATGTCGCTTCGGTCTTCCACGGACTATTGTAAGTTACAATGGACTCAAGTCGACAGTGCTGAATTCAAAGACTTTTGTCGAAGATATCGTATTGAAAAGATATTTGTGGAAGTCGCTCACCCTCAGGCAAATGGTAAGGTTGAAGCTGTAAACAAAATCATAAAGTCCATTCTGAAGAAGCGTTTGGAGAAGGCTAGAGGCAGGTGGGTGGATGAACTCCCTACAACATTGGGCTTACAGGACCACCCATAAGTCCACGACTGGCCATACTCCATTCGCCCTTGCCTATGGTTTCGAAGCTGTTATTCCTGTTAAGCTTGAAGTCCCTTCTTATCGGGTGACTTACTAGGACCCTAAAACAAATAAAGATCTCCTTCTGGAATCTCTTGACTTCATAGATGGGAAGTGCGAAGAAGCCAATCCAAGTGCATCTGCACATCGACACCGAGTCGCCTGGTATCACAACACTAAAGTTCGACTTAGAACCTTTGAAATTGGCGATCTCATCCTGAAATGGGTTTTTCCTACCCCATCGCGCATGAATCCAACCTAGGAAGGACCATATGTCATTGAACAGTAGCATGGAGAAGGAATTTTCAAGCTAGCGACTGTCGATGGCATTACACTCCCAATGGGAATGGAATAGCGAACATCTATGACGCTATTTCACTTAGTTTATTTCTTTTGCATCTCAGTTGTATTTACTTTCAAAATTTCCTTTAGCATTTGATTTCCCGAATATGTAATAAGACAGTTTATGTGATTCCTTTCCATTTAATGAATAAATTTTCAGGCTTCCTTTATATTTATTAGCTATTGCATTATATGCTAATTATATAGCAAAACTGATTGATGTCGATATGTATGGGCAGGTTCCCAGAGTTTGAAATCAATCAATTATGCTAATTCCCCATGGGATAAACATGATGAACTCAATCTACCTGTTCATTTAACAACTCTCGTTCATAATCCAAAGGACGGGATATACAATAAGAAATAAGTGTGGCCGACAAGTTGATGATCGAATAACTCCTGCCCAACTATGGGCCCGAGATAAAATAAGAATGATGTAACACGATCGATCACTCGCTGGACCAAACCACAGACCCTAGAGGGAAAATCAATCAACCAAGGGGAGTGCGATCTGACTGCTCTCCAAAATAACCCTAAGTCCCTAGAGTGTGGACTAGAGTATAAACATAAGTCGGGTATGAATCGATCGCCCATGAAATAACTCTAAGTGCCCAGAGTGCGGACTGGAGTATAAACATAAGTCGGGTGTGAATCGACCATCCACAAAATAACTCTAAGTCCCTAGAGTACGGACTAGAGTATCAACATAGATTAGGTGCAATCGACCACCCATCAACTAACTCTTATCCCTAGAGTATGGATAAGAATATGAATGAATAGATGAATAGAGTTCGACCGTTCTCTATTCCACAAACTCCAGCCTGAAACCGATAGGAGGAGTATAAACTCGCTAAGGATGGAGTTCGACCATCCAACATCTGATCCCACAAAATCAAAACCGGGGGCGGCAGTATAGTTGCTCAAAAACCGCTGAATTAACAGCGTAATACTAGGGCCCGAGCCTAGTGTTTGATACGACTCAAGGCCACGACCACTTGAAGGCCCTGGGGATAGAGCTGGTGGATTGTTATTGGAATTCATGAACAACGAATTACAAGTACCTTGAATGAAAAGTAATAGTTCAACCACCTAAATAACAATTCACACGAAATCTCAACAGAAAACAAAAACTTTTATTGACATAATAGGTTTTGAGATTGCAATATAGATTATTCCAAAAAAATATCGGGATTCATACCCGTACAACCACAAGTAATGAAAGTAACAACTGTGCAAACTATATATACACTAAGCTGAAGTGACGGTTATTTCTTTGACTTCCTTTCATTTTTGGATTTTTCGGGAGTAGAGCCACTTGAGCTTCTTTTTCTGGAACCCTTGCCGCCTTTAGTAGGAGAGCTTATAGAGGTAGGAGGAAGTTCACTGGGAAACGACTCACCGGGTGGAAAACTTGCAGTGGCAGAAGGTCAGGATCGTCAATGTCTACCTCAATGGGCTCAGCTTTAGATTTTATTTCATAAGCTCCTCCTTTTCAATCCGCTCTTTCATGCTAGTCTTGTCGGTGCATTCGAAGGTACCGGTAATCACTATGTCATCAGACTCATCCACTGGGAGCGGATCTTCGACTTTATCATCATCAAGAACACCGATGACTTGAGCATCGGGCCCCAGTACATCAGCAGCTGCCGGACCCTCAGCCAGTTTTTCCTGTTACTCTGTAGTAGCATCACTTTTGGGAGTTTGACTAGGGCTCGAAAGACCTGCAAAATTTGTTAAAACAGGGAGATTTGCTTAACAGAATTGCGTGCGAAGAACAAAAAATTTCATAAACTGAGGAGTAAAGTGCAATACCCACATCCATTTGGCTCTCCGTGGTTGCTGGGGTACCTCCTTCTAAAATAGGGGATAACATCTTGGATTGGTAGCTGGGCTTGTCTAGATCATAGCCCAAATCCTGCTTCGTGTCGAGGGAAATTGATGTTTCGACTACTTGGGATGAAGAGGGACCATTAGGATCGGCCCCTGAAGATCCAGCAATATGTTCTGCTTTCTCGGTAGGCGTAGAAATGTTGAAGTATCGGAGTTTCGCAGCAGCCAAATCCAAATGTTCGTTCCCACGAAGAATCTCCCACACCAATTCTTCTTCATTAAGCTCAGCTTTGCCCAAGTCTCTCTTCTTTATCTCGATAATATGCTCCCAAGCTTCAGTAAGTGATTCGAGATAACCCTCGCCAAGAAAACTTAAGTCATGGTGAATGAGTACTTTGGCATTATACTCGACGATCAATGGATCGAACAAGTCCTTGATCTCATTCCTACTGGACACTTTAGCAGCTTCCACTTGGGATTCAATCTGTTCGATTATTTCTTTGCGGCCCTCCTCTCGAGCTTCCTCTTTAAGAGCTTCAATTTTTGCGAACTGTTCATCATGCTTGATTTTTAGGCTCCTGGCCTCGACAACCTCTTCGCAGTACTTCTGCGATTCTTCCTGGGCTTCAATTTTCTCTTCCCTTTCCTTTCTGAAAAGCTTTCCGAGTTCCTCGACGCGACAAGCCGGAACATCTTTTTCCTTTCACAAGGAGTCTTTTTCTAGAGCAAGTGCCTCATTGAAAATGAGGGCTGCATCGATTTTATTTTTATGAGAAGTTTCCAAATGGCTCACTGCCTCTGCCATTTCCTTAGCATTTTTCTCCGCTTCAGCAAGTTGTGTTTTCAATTCTAACAATTCAACAACCTGATGTATGATTATGTCCTTATCATGAATAGCTTCTAACTTGAGGCGGTCTATTTCATGTTACCACTCAGTGGATACTTCAGAGACTTTTTCTGCCAAATGTTGAAACGATTCGTACTGCATAAACAACACATGATTGATGCATGCAAGGGAACTCGCTTTGGTGTGCCCCGGAATCGTATGAATTGAGGAGAGGAATTTAAGCCCATCAAAGCAAAATTTTGGAAAAGTGGCCTTAAGCTCGGCCAACTTCTCTGCTGTGGAAACATTGAGAGCAGTAGCCGGTAAAGACGGATCAGAAGCAGCAATTGGATGTTTGCTTGATCGACGTTCACGAGATTGTTTAGAGCTCGAGGGGTTAAAATGTTGCTCATGAGATGCAGCGATTTGAGTGCCAAGGTATGGAGCATGGTCTCCATGTAAGCGGGAAAATTAGACTGTTCACCTTGATGTGATGTTTGGAACTGGGACTTGCATTTCGAAGAAGAAGATTCCCTTATGTGATAGCTTTTATCCCGTCCCTCATATCTCTCCTTGCATCGGACAGACTCCGAATCCTCGGCTAGATCAATGATATGATGAAGAACTTCTTAAGCGATCAAAGGCCTGGGACTGAGACTTAGTACCTACAAAGACCAAATAAAAAATTATTACATGAAAGATTAATAAAAAGTGTGTAGTGAAGTGCACGTGGTTGTGAGTGTCCTAGTGTTTCCCCCCAACAGACCGGTGGTTGTAGCCTTGCTCATCGGCGTTTTCTCTCCTTTATCAGAAGGATGAATGCCTTCACCACTCCTAGTAGGAGAGTTGAGCCCTACAATGTTGATGTTTGGAAAGTAGTAGGTCATGATATTGTCTGGAATTTTGAGGTTTGAAAATCCCTTCAGCGAACTTTCCAAGTGTTGAGAAGATGATTCCTCTTCAACAGGAGTAATAACGAACTTTGGATCCGTGGTGGTTTTTCTTCTACGAAGCTTATACGCTAGTCTTTTCTTTCTTTTGGTGGGTGTTCGGGATTGTGCGCCTTGCGATGGTTTGACCATAGGCGCCTTCCCCGAGCCTACATCAACGTCACCCGGCTTATTGGCCCGAGAATCCCTAATCTCACCCTCTTCGGTGTCGTCCCGAGTCCCATCGGCTGGGGGCACGACAGGATTGATGGTATCCCTTCTTTGCTCTACGGCATTCCTCGGCAATGCTGCACTTGCGGGGAGCCCGATACTATGGCCTTCCTCCAATAGCTCGAACAAGGATAGTAACTCATCAGTTACAAGAAGTTTGATGTCCCTGTCTTCGACAGGGGTAGTGCGAATGGCAGCGACCACACTTGAAAAATTGACACCTTCATGACATGGGCGAACACTTGAAAGAATCCCAGATGTTAGCAGATTTAAAGGAAAGGTTATGACTTGGATCAACGAATTCGAGAAAGAAATAAAAGTAATACTTACGTCCTTATAACCATCGCCTAGAAAAGCTAGGTGGACATCGTACATAAAACCACTCATGCTTGAACAAAGAAAATTTATTCCAAGCGCCTGTCAAGACTTGGCAATTCGGCAAGGGTTCAAGGAAAACATAAGAAGGGCTTCCCGACCGCCTTTTGAAGTTGTAAATGAATCTTTTGTCTTCCAGAGATGGCAGACAAAATAGAACACTCATAAATAGCAAGAAGGTTCCATGTATAAAGGCATAACTATTTGGATGGAGTTGAGTGGGAGCAATTCCGAGATATTTCAGCATCTCTCAAATAAACAAGTTAAAGGGCGGTACCCGTTCGGCCCAGCATATAAATTTATTACACGCCGCATACCCCACCGGGGGCAAGTGAGGTTTGTTATTTCTTGAAGGAACCAAGACGTCCACAAACGAAATTCCATGAATAGAACATAGCCGACGAAGAGAAGCCTCCCCAATTCTGGAAGCCTATGAGTCTACTGGGTTATTTAGAAGAATAGCAACCTATACTGCATCAGGAGGAGGACTTATGTCCTCCGCCGGGAGGATCGAAAGATCTGAGAAAAGGTCGACCCGTGGGCCAGGAAACTTCTGTTTGTTCCACTTGATGGCTGGGAGAAAGCCTATCGGATATAGTTGTAGAACTAGATTTTGCTTTAGAATCTATATATTGCATCGTTGGATCAGAAGACATATCGGCTGAACGCTCTGAGCGTCTGGAATCCATATTAGCTATACTCAGTAGATAATCGAGGTTAGAAAAGTTAACATGTTCCCCCTATGGTAAGTGTGAGCTAGTGTAGTGCAATGTAGTGTATAACAAATATAAGCAGTTTGAAATCAGAATAACTAAATAAAATGATGAGACTTAGGAGTTCGACCAGAGAGACCATCATCGCTGACCGTCTTAATTGGCAAGAAGATTGATCGGTTACGAAAGCTTTGGGATCGACTATTGGCACATTGGAGTGTGAAGTTTGTCGTTTAAGTCCATATGCAAGTTTTTAGTCTATATTGGAAGTTCCAGGAATTTGATTGTTCAATCTCAAGTTCAACAGTGGATATGCATGTTTTATTATTCATCATCATCATATGTCCAAGCTTGTTAAGGTAAGTTAATGGTGATTGATCGAATAAGTTAGGTCGAATTAGTTTACAAGTTCAAAGAGTCCATCCTTGACTTTATGTCGACCCCAACGAATATGCTGATCCCTATCCCAAAGACCCTATACCGATCCCTCATTTCAACCAAAGAATGTCGATCCCAATATTTATACTGATCCCTGTCCCATGGCTGCAATACCGACCCCTTCATTCTCATCAACATAGGATTCGACCTAATTGTGCTTAAGTCAAGATAGCTTAACTCTAGTCACGGCCGACCCCTATTCTACTACCATGACCGATCCCTTCAACAAAACATACCCTACCGATTTCTCACCCAGGCTCACTAAGACTGATCTCTTCCTTTTTAAACCAACACCATCGATCCCTATGCGGTCGATCCCTGCCTCTGCAATGTTCTTGTATATTGACCTCTTCCTTCTCCTACCCCTAACCTTCCTTCCATCGGGGTCCCACGCCGAACCCTCATCTTCTCTCTTCCTCTCCTCCCCCTTCTCCTAACTCAATCTACCAAACCATCTACTCAGTAATCATTTATCACTCCAAGGTCGCTCGTCCTCATGGCCTCGAACACCATCGTAATTATAAACTATTTAAAGCTCAGAAACTTTGCTGTATAACTAAAGACGTATCTCAAAATCTTACCTACATGAAAATATGGGTATTCGAATTAAAATGGAGGCGAGTGTCTAGATATGTTCGAATTGGAAGGGAAGACAAAGCCCAATTATGGAAGATGGAAGGTTAGAGGAATCAAATTTGATTAGAAGCAAATTTATGTTTGGGTTCGTGAGTTAAAGGTAAGGGTTCAGAGCTTTAGGCAGAAGGCAGGAGAATGAAGGAAGTAAAAGTGGAAGGGTTGGAAGGTATATATATATATATATATGGGTGAGGGCTCGGCCTAAATCATTGAGAATCAAGTATGGAGAGAGGGGTCGGCACTAAAGCTTGCTGATCCTTATTAGCATGGCTCAAAATATGGGTCGGCATAATGCATGCCCATCCATATAAATCTTTACCTAAAAAAAGGAAATAAAAAGGAAAAACAAAAATGGTTGTAAGGATTTGGCTATGAATATGAACATACAAAATACTATAGAAATTGGCAACGACCCGTAAGTGTTCGAACAAATCCGAGAGCCGACAACAAAAACATGTATATGAATGTGCACGTGAATGACTTAAAATTTCAATTTTTTGAAATCAACAGAAATTGAAATCAAACCTGAAACCTTCAAGTTCAGGGCTGGACCAGACAACGAAAGCTTATAAGTCTTGTAGAACCGGACTTATATTCATTGACAAAATATGGCACTGGATTATATTATTGGAAATCAACCAAGCGTTATGGCAGCCAATGAAGAATTCAGTACCTTGAAAAAAAGATTTGACAAAGGAATAACAATCATTCAGGAAGCTCTATGGACCTCTTTTCGACAATCCAGACTTGATTCGGTTCAAAGCATGTCCTGCTAATCACAAGACGTACTTTGGGGGGCAAGTGTTATTCGACATTCTAGCCCGGCTATATTAAACTGGCTGCACGAGTTAGACCCGATTGTTATCAAGTCGATGATTCTAGAATGATGATCATGGAACTCGGAAGTCAAGTACATATGGTTACATGAAGCCAGAATTGAACGGAATTGGTAGATAAACAATGTACAATGCTTAATGTATGGAATATAGCTTAGTCAGAGGATGGGATCAGTATGGTTTAGCTACTTGATGGGGTACGGCATACTTCATCTTACAAATAAGGGATCGACATGATTGAGTAAAGAAGGGGTCAGCATGGTTGAGTAAATAAGGGATTGATAGTTGGCTAGTATCGATTGGCATACTTCAATTCACAAAGAAGGACTCGACGTAGTTGAATGAGGATGGATCGACATGCTTTGCTAGGAGATAGGGATCGGCAGGCTCTGTTGAAGAGTGATTGGCATCCAACCAATTACAAGTGCCTTTGTACATTCAACAATCAATATCTCAAGATTTGTAAGTCCAAAGCATATGTAATTTGAAGAGCAAGGCACATGGACCTTAGGGAGCATACCCTAGGGATCGTGCATCAAACAAACAAAGATGGAGGGATCAGTATACAAGCTATGAAAGAGATCGACAAAAGACAGTACACAAGAAATACTGGATAAAAGATCATGCAATAACTTGAGCTTCTTTTGTCCAAATGACATAAGATTTGAAGGGTCAACATATTTAAGCATGCAAAAGCCACCATAGGGATCACTGCCAAAAAATCAAACAATAAAGAGATCGATACTGATCCCTCTTCATGGGGATTTGGGCCTAGTGGCCCCTCTGGTGGACCTATGTGGGTTAGAAGGTCCTAAAGCCAAAGTTTCAGAGAGATTGGTGGTAGTCTTCACCTATAAATAATGGCCTAATAGGTCATTCGGAGAATCTTTACGCTGCTGGTTACTTTAGACATCATTGTAATCAAATGTTCCCTATTCTTAACTATTGTAATCAGATTCATAAAGTGATCAATAAAGTTAATCTTCAAAGTGGACGTAGGCATACAAAGCCGAACCACTGTAAATTTTTGTGTTTCTGATTATTGCTTTTTACTTGTTGTTAATTTAAACTATTCCTCAGTTTTAATTTTACTTTCTTCATTTACTTTTCTACATAAACCTATTCTTAGGGTTTGTGACCAATTTGGCTGCAAACTGATGGAAAGTGTTGCACCCATATAACTCAAACTATGTTAAAGGGGGATCAAATAAGGCATAAAGCCGAGAAAACTGCCCTCACAATAAGATTTAAGATGAAAAGAGAAGTGGTTAAAGCGATCCAACTAGTACTGCACAAAAAATCGACCTACGATCGCGACACTTGATCTAACCAAAAAAACTGAAGCCAAAAAGCAGGAAGTCGCAACAGAACAAATTACTGTGCCAATAAGATGAGCCATAAAGATATCAGATCTACTCCCATCCCCTAGTTTCAATATTACATCATGTTGCTAAACCTGACATAATTACAGAGAGCAAGAAACAAGCCATAATCATAATACATAGGACCAAAGCAGGGCGTAGATACTACGTAGCGTCGTTAGAAGCTGCTTTGTATAGGTCAAAATACAACACGTCCCAATCAAAACTCTATGCACAAACCAAAACACATGGACAATCAAACCGCGTCATCAAAATCCCCAAAATTTATACTTTGTTAATACCCTCAAGAGTGGATCTACATCGCACATGTTAAGGGCAACCTAAGCAGTACCACACGGAGTCCAAAACCATTCCAAGGGTTGCAAACAAGGTTACTCAAACTTTGCTCCAATGCAGATGTAACACCCCTAATTTTTGATAACATTATTCATGATAATTAATTAGATAAATTAAATAGAATAACATAAATAATTAGAGTGATAAGGGGATTGAGATTTGAAAATAAAGCTAAGGGCCGAGCTCAATTATATAAATGGGCTTAAGAACGGTTTGTAAGTTAATTAATTTACACAAGTGCATATTGGAAAATAGCCGCACCTTATTACCATAACCCTTATATATCCATGGCTTACCATCCATTCACATTCATTTCTCATTTTCACAAAACATAAAATGCAAACATAAAAGAGGAGCGGCCATTGTTAAGGAAGAGAAATTCAAATCAAGCTAAGGAATTAAAGCAAGGAGAATAAATCTTAAACTCAATCCAATCTCCTTATACTAATCAAGGTGAATAATAATCTATATCATCTCTATTTTGTGTTTATGATCATTTGTTTTCGGATTTAAGATTAAATCCATTTTAATGAATATTTGGATGATGACATGCTTGGATTATAACATGTTAGATTTAAACAAGATTGTTTAAATATGATTTTACATGGTTTTAAGAGTAAAACCAATTGAAATGATTATCGAATGCCATGGAAAAATTATATTTTATGTAAAATATGATTTTGGAGATGGGTTTCAATTTTTATAATTTTTCAAGTTATGGAGAATTAATTATGAATTTTCAAAGGAAAATATGGTTAATTGGGTTTAGAAATTTATTTCAGAAATTATATTAAAAATTTAGGTCTGAATTTTAGATATGTTAGATAATATACTGAAAGTGAATTTATGTGATTTTTGGGGACTTTTCCTAAGTTATTTACCATGAGAATTAAATTATTTTGAAAGGAGGACCTAAATGATTTAATTGCTTTGCTTAATGGAAAGGATTATTTGTTAAATTAATCTTGATTTAGATCTAAAATTATGCGGCAGTTATTTTGAAAAATAATTTAAAAAGTTGAGGCAACTGATTACATGTTTACAAGTAGGCAGGATAGTTAGAAAGTATTTGCTTTAATTGGCATTAATCAGCTTTTATCTAGAAAAGTGGGTTCCGCCTCTATTAGAAGCACCTTTCGACTCATAGCTTCCGCCTTCAATCGAGTCGAAACTCCAAAAATCTGAAACCAATACACAAGGTATCAACATGGGTACGTAGTGGATTGGGGGAAGGCGGAAGGCATGGTGTCGAAACCTAGCTTCCGATGGGAACGAAACCTTTGCTTTGCTTTTAAATGTTAAGCGTCTGCCTTTGTTTTACTAAAGCTTTTGAAGGAGTCGAAACATAAGCTATCAAAAGGGGTTTTCTAAATAGCTTTCGAAGAAGGTTGCCATCTTTCATTTTTAAGTATAAGCTCTCGAATGAGTTCCTTATTTATAAAACAATGCTTTCTAAAATGGTGGTTCCGACCTAGTCGAAGCCCTGCTGCCGTTCTTTTTCCTTTCAAGTGTATTGAAGTCATCAATGCCTTCGAAGGGTAGCTTTTGTTTTAATTTTATACTAAGCCACTTCCTAAACGCTTTCGAAAGGGTTCAATGGTTT
This sequence comes from Allium fistulosum, assembly GCA_030737815.1. Lineage (NCBI taxonomy): Eukaryota > Viridiplantae > Streptophyta > Magnoliopsida > Asparagales > Amaryllidaceae > Allium > Allium fistulosum. The sequence continues at coordinate 1,130,947,849 of CM060906.1, read as the reverse complement.
CGAAGGCAATGGCTTCGAAAGAAGGTTTCGATGCTATCCTTCAAAGTTTTGCTTAAAGGTTTTGAAGCTTTCGAAAGGATGATTCCGACGCCATTAATCTTTCCCCAAAAAATTTTATATGAAGATTAAAGGTTTCAAAAGGGATACTTTCGTGTGTATATGATGTGCACGTAAATGTCCATATTTTTACCACCATATTTATTCTATTTAAATTAAATAAATGATCATATCGGGTATTTTAACTTGATTTAACCGAAATCCATATTAATTCCAAATTGTCACATATCCATCTTCATATAGGGGAAAAACGGTCATTTGTGTGCATATATTTCTTTGAGAAAAATTAATTGGAAATTTATATATATTTGTGTAGGAATTTGATCTCAAATAGGAGTGGTTTCATGAAGACACATGCATGCACAAAATGAATACAAAGGAATGAAGATGGAAATAATTCAAAGTGAAGAACATGGAGGACCCCACCTACCCACCTACCTTAATGTACAAATTAGAGGCTAATGCACATGCTTATGGAATTAATGGCTTCATGTACACTTAAATAATAATTAGTAGAAGCTAATGATTACTTGGCCTCCACACTTTCTCAAGGGTAGTTTGGGCATTCCCCAAATTATGGATTAGGGTTTCATGCTTGTATAAATAACCCATTATGTTCATGTAACCTCTTCTACTACCCACTTTAAGCCCTCTTATGGAGGCACTCTATTCTCTTAGCTTTAGTTGAGAATAATTGTCTTTTCTTTCTTTTCATGGCTACTTAGCCATTTGTTTTTATTTTCATGTAAATTTCTTTTCCTTATGCAATTTAATTACTTGTTCATTTTACTTTCTTTGTTCATTTACTTTAATGTTGGTAGTGTAGATTTACATTCATGCAAAGTAGATTAGTTTTAATTCTTGTTAATTAGCTTCTCTTTTTCATTTTGCTTTCATTTTGCTTTCTTTTTATTTCATGTTGCAAGCTACATTTGTTAATCAAATGACAAATATGAGAGGCTAAACCCTTTCAATTTAGGGGTAATGAATCTCTCTAATTATGTAGCTTCAACTAGTTGTTAATTCATGCTCTCCTTTTGTGCTTAGTAAGAATGATTGAAGTGGTTTAATTTTTGTTTTTGCTTTGAATTTGATAGCATATATTGTTGACACCAAATAGGCTATGCTTAAACAATCACTAACACTAATTGCCTCTTCATCAAAATATGATTATGGAGAAATAAAGTGATTTGAAATTAAAATTTGATGGTATATATTTATAATCAATAGTTAATAGGCCATACTTAAAATAGATTTTATTTTCATTTTCATTGTCAAGTTTCATGAAAGTTAGTAAGTGGTTTAAGGGGTGTGTTAAAGTTTAATGGCATATGTTGGGCTAATTAATAGCACAAATATGCATGTCATACTTATGATAAGCACATCAATTAAAGCACTAATGACCATAAAAGAGAGATCACGATTTCATGTGTTGAACTATGTGATATAGAGAGTGGATTTATGATGTGCACGTAAATGTGCATATATTTACATCCATATTTTATCTCTCTTTTTAAATAAACATCATATTTGGGCATTTGTACATGTTAAAACCAAAATTCGATTATTTTCAAACCATCATATTTTCATCTTCATTCAGTGGAAAAATGGTCATTTGTGTGCATGTGTTAGTTTAAGAATTTTTACTTGGACAATTTTTATGATTTTTATAGGATATTTTGGTGCTTATGGAAGTGAGATTCATGATGATATATGCATGCACAAGGAAATACAAAGGAATGAAGAGGAAATAATTCAAGCTCAAGATCATGGAGAACCCCACCCACTTACCTAAATGTACAATTATGAGCTAATGGACAACTAAGTGGAGGTTAAAGCTTCATGCACTTTTAATGAGGGATTAATTAGTGGCTAATGGTTACTTAGTGGCCACACTTCCTAAAGGGCATTTTGGGAAGCACCTTAAAAATAGAATTAGGGTTTTATGCATGTTTAAATAGCCCACTTGTGTACATGAAAACATCATCTACCCTTTCATTTTACTTAGGAAATTAAGAGATCAAATTGTAAGCTCAATGTTACATGAAATAAAAATGGCTTCCAGCCTCTTTCTTCTCTCTTTTCTACATGCTTTTCCTTGCTTTTATATTGATGTTTATTTTTATGTTCTCTTTCTTTTCATGTTCATAGTTTAGATTTACATTTATGCACTAGTTTAATAAATTTCCTTCTAGTAGTTAATCTTCTTTTTCTTGTTTGTTCTCTACTTTACTTCATTTTCAATGTTGAAATCTCTACGTGTTGAAATGATAACACAAAGGAGTAGCTAAACCCCTTCAATTTAGGGGTAATGAAGCTCTCAAATATTATGTGATTTCAACATTTCTATGATTTATGATCTCTTTGTCTATGCTTCATGAAAGTAAATTTTGATGCAAGTTTATACAAGTGGGCTTGATAGCTTACGTTGGTTTTGCAAATGAGCTATTCTTATTCAACATAAACACAAGTTGCATCATCATTTGCTAATCCATTTTTGATTTTGAAATGAAAGTAAAAATGAAATTTGATGATCTATATTACTAGTTACAATAGTAAATAGATCATACTTAAAATAGCTTTTGCTTTAGCTTCATTTTCATGAGAGTTATAAGTGGTATAATTGTTGTATTATAGTTTGATGGTTTGAGTTATGTTAATTAATAACGTAAACAAACCATACTTATGATCAATGCAACGATTATTTCACTTAATATCAAAACTAGAGATCATAAACTATTTGTTTGTTGATTTACAAAAATATGAGAGTGGATTTGCCTCTAAATTGTTTTTTAGTCTAATTGTTTTTAAATCACATTTTAATTCTAGTTTTAGCTTCATTTTTAGTTAACAATTCCTCCATCATTTGGTCTAATTTGATTGAATAGATTTTAAAACTCTAACAATTCCCTGCGGATCGACCCATATTCGCCACGTACTACGATAGTACGCCGTGCGCTTGCGGTAAATTTATTTCTAAATTCTTTCGACGGTTTTCTAAACCGATAGAAAATCCATCGCTGAACAATTTATTCTCTAAATTGTCATTTAACTCTTATATTTGCATCTCTTTTCTTTTAGTTAGCTAGCTCATTTTCTAATTCTCTAGCTTAACTTTCATTCCAAATTGGTATAATTTGATTGAATAACATATTTAAAATCATCAATTCCCTGCGGATCGACCCATACTCGCCACGTACTTCAATAGTACGCCGTGCGCTTGCGGTTATTTTTAATTTAAATTCGTTGGACAGTTTTCTAAACCGATAGAATTTCCGTCGATGAACAGTATATATATTCACTTTGACCCAAAAGATGTTTTTAAAGCAAAACCTAATGGTTTCGAAATAGTTACTTTCATTGGTTTTGAAGCTAAGTTTCTAAGGATTATTAAGTAATGCTTTGGTACTTTTGAAAGGTACATTTTGGTTTCGAAAGAGATGATTTAAAGAGCTTCGAAAGGTTAATATTTTGTGTTTTAAAAAGAAGTTTTCTATGCTTTCGAGGGAGGTTATCCAGGGGTTTCGAAAGTAATGTTTTAAGGTTTTGAAAGACTTAGTTTTCAAAACAAATAAGCCAATCTCATTTTAAAGTAAAACCATGGCATAATACAAGAGTTTTGGAATGATTTTAGGTAAGGAGTTTTTGAAGAAGTTTTCCTTGATTAATAGGTTAAAGGTATTAACCAAGTTATATATATAAGGATTTCAAGGAAATTAAACCACAAGTGTTGGTATTATAATGTTATTATGTTTACTTCTTCATATGTATATATTCACATTGTAATGGACCCATAACTGTATTTTGGGGAGAAAGGGTAGAATAACCAGCTAGGTTGATCCAGTAATGAATATAAATTAAGTTAACTCCTGAATAAGTAGAATTGCATCCAGGAAGTCAGATAGACCAAAATGTAGGATGCTTAAGTAGTGAAGTTGTCAGATAGAAAGGTTTATAGTAAACCTATGAAAACTATGAATAGATCGAGTTATTGGCTGGGGCCAATAGGTTTGTAGTGAACCCATGAAAACTATATCTAGATTAAGTTATTGATAGATGTCAATAGGTTCCTAGTCAACCCATGAAAACTAGGATAAGAGACAAGTTATTGGAGTTACCGATAGGTTAAGGGAGAACCCATGAAACAATGATGTTATTGGCAGTGGCCAATAGGTTCTTAGTGATCCCATGAAAACTATGAAATTGGACAGGGAGTCCATTACATTAAATAGGTTAATATTTAGCCCATGAAAACTATTAGGTTAATAGTGACCCTAGAAACTATAACAGAGACAGATAGTCAGAATGAATGGTGATGGGGAATCCAAAATATTTTTTTCTTGTTTGTATATCATTTTAATATTTTGCGATGTTTTAACCATTGTGGATTCAGGAGCACAATATATGGTTTTATAAAGGTTTTAGGATACTAGTGAGGGGAAAACCCGTTCTGCTAAGCGACGTGGCCTCACTAGATATCTAAATGGTTTGAGATGGTAGATTATTATTCGTACCAGGCTTTATGTTTGACTCAAAGTTTATGTTTTCCCCTTAAACTCTCGGGTACTCAATTGATTTTGAGTAGTTTGAGAGTTGAGGTTTTCAGGTACTTCTTTAGACGAATAAGCTTCTGGAGATGTGCAGGAGGCATGATAGCTATCTAAAGTCCTCTTTTATTTTGATTTCGCTGTGTTGTTGTTGCAAAGGTCCAAGGGGGCATCTTAATATGTCGCTCTTGGCGTATATTGTAATAAATATATTTTCTCTGAACGTGGTTCTCGTATTGCGATTATTTAATGAATTTGAAATTTTTTGAAATGGAATGAGAAAGTTGTTTGTTGATTTTAAATTTTTTCCATATCCATGTGTTTCTGTTATATCAATGTCTCTAACATTACCGTATTTGGTCGCCGAGGATTAATAACTATAGATGACTGTTGCATCCTTAGTCGTTAGTTTTGGGCCTCCAAGTGGATGATGTTACAGCAGATCCATAATTACAGGTAGATAGCAAAGATATAGATCACCCTAATCAATAACCCATGAAACAAGGGCAGCTCAGCTTAGATTATAGTTAGCTTGGATCACGTTCGTACGTGTATCGAACTAACTCCCCAAGTTAGCAAATCGTGCACTTGAAATCCAAAGCAGCTCAGGACGATTGCACCTATGTATCTGGAAAACCCTGCATCGTTTTGCAAGTATTGCACACCAACCAGTACAGCCATACTCCAAATGTGTCGGAAGTGCCCCAAAACCAATAAGTCAGTCTTACGGTCCTTCCAAGGGCTTGTATGCAAAGCCAATTCAAATTTGAAGTCTCCCGCCATGATTTCAAATCCTCCCCTTTCGCCATGATTTCAAATCCTCCCACCACAATTTCAAATATTCCCGCTCCAATTTCAAGATTTCCCACCTTCATCTCAAACTTCCCGCCAAAGGCATGTCAGCAATCCAAGTGCATCAAACGGACGATGCAGATAGATGACACCTTGCAGGATCCAAGGGCTGAAGCAAAATGACAAGGGGAGTGTAGTGATCTGCATACCTCTGTAGTCAAAGCGCTCAAATGTTCTATAGCGGTAGAGATGCAAAAAGTTATGGTAAGGATAAAGTGGAGATATAGCGGAAAATAGTAGAGGTGCGAAAAGCTTCATTATATATAAAATCAAATATTTAAAGTTAATTTTTCTCGTTCTTACACCATTTGTGTATAAAAAAGAAATATATTTTTATCTTATACAATAAAATTGAAAAATATTATGGTTTATGCAGATTAGATTTGGTGACAAAATAGATTTTAAACTTATATTGAGCACTTATGCCTTAAAATTAGGTCTTTAATCTAACGTTGTTGACTTAATTTAAAAGAAAACCACTCAAATCAACCTTTGTAAATTAATGTTGCTAAAGCAGGAACTAAATAGCCTTGACTTAGTGAGTGTAGCGGAAAATAGCGGGGCTTAAAGCGGATCTACTATTTAATAGAGATAAACTAAAATAACATCGCGGTTGGAGAGCATTGTGTGCTATAACAAGGATCTTGCGGGGCTTTAACTACACATTCGCGTAATCTCCATACTATAAATAGAAAAAGGAACTGTAGCAAAAAAGGGACCCTTTTACCTTTTCCACTTTTCGATACTTTTAAGTTTTGTTGTAATCTCCACCATTGAAAGTTGTACCAGAAAATATAAAGGAAGAAAGAGAAATTTCCCTCATTGACGTAAGATTCCTTAACATCCGAACCATGTAAATTCCTTATGTTCTTTACTATTTCCTGCATTTTGTTATTTACATACCTAGTTTTTAGTACCAAATCTTACCTTATTCGTATCAGGATTAAATGTTAGTTGGATTTGAAGTTTTAACAAATAACTAAAGTGCAACTACCTGATTATGTAAGCATCCGATGTCATAATTGCTACTTAAAGGAAAATTTAATACTACTTAATTTTGCTAATTCAAAATCATTGAGGAAATTAGTGCATTTATTACTTTATCAGTAGTATGAGTGTTGCAAGATGAAAAATCTTACCAATAGTATACCATAAACAGAAAGCATACTTTGGTTAGCAATACCTTTCCTATTCTCCTTCACTCACGGATCACTCGATGAAGTTGGAATGGTATTTAGTGCATAAGCAGACTACTTGCTCTTTAGTAGCTTGGGACAGTCCCTCTTTGGATGCCCAGCCTTATCACAGCATAAGCATTTTCTCTCCCGGCCTTCGGATTCATAAAGTTCTTACTAAGATGCCATTTCTCGTTGCAGTTATAGATAAGCTCCCATTTGCCGTTGTTTCACTAGAACCGCTTCTTTCCCTTATTGCTTTTTAGCTCCCTCCTACCACTCCTGCCCACTTGTAATTTAGGCACTTCTTTGGGAACAAAAGCAGATTTAGACTTCGAATACAGACTATCATGTCGTAAAGCCTTCTCAGTAAGCTTCTCGAAGGATTCATCAATATGTCCCACTAGCCATTCTTGGAGATAATCGTCTAAGCCCATAATGAACTTCTCGTTCTTTTTCAGCTGATTATCAATAAAAGATAAATTGTACTTCGATGGTATGTCGAATTCGGCCACATACTCTGAAATGGTAATGTCTCATTGCTTTTAGTTAGCAAATTTCCAAAACAACAATGACTTTTGTGTGGTTGGTATGAAATTATCCTCAAATCGGGCTCTGAACCGCTCCCAAGTAAACCGATCCTTTATAGTAGCGATCTTTAAAGCATTCCATCAGTTCATTTCCCTCCCCAAAAGTTGCATATATGCCAAGTTCCTCGTTATAGCATCTTACAACTCTAAATTCTCAAAGATACGCTCATAGTTGTTTAACCACTCCCATATTTCCAAGGCTAATTTCGTTCTAAAAACAATTTTCCTCCTAGAATAGAATAGTCCTTATTCAATTTTAGCAAAGTCGGCCCTAGGCCCCTACATCGAAGCACCACCACCACCAACAACAGGTAGAATGGCTCATTGGTCATATGTAGTATGTTCCTCATCAACTCAGTGAATATAGCCTGCATATAGGATTTAGCAACACCCGAGCCCATTCCGTCCTCTAATCTAGACATCGAAGTTCTTGCCACATTTCTTGTTTGCCGGTTCATTCTTACAATCTTTAATAAGAATGATCATTCTCTCAAAAACTAAAGTTGTATCCATGGAACTTGGGTATGGAATACGACTTATACTATATATACTCTATATATTCCAAAAACCAAAATATATAACAAGTATGCTCTCTCACATATCACTTGGTCCTCCTAGAGTGATAGTTATAATCTACATCTAATGGATCTTGTATCAACTTAGATCAACCGTGCAACCTAAGCTCTAATACCAAATATGATGACCGCCATACACCTTCGATACCCAATATACCTGTATAGTGCGCTGCAACAGTACCCGACCAATGTAAAAAAAAGTCAAGGGTAAAGTAGTAAACTCCAAATCAAAGCCTATCATATATCTCACAGCACATAAAATAACATATAATAATCACACATATATAAAACAGGCGGGGCGGATATGCATACCCAAAATGAACCAAGAACGTATCAAAGTAATAGATTCTAAACAGTTATACAACATAAATTGGGTTATACATCATAAAAATAAATCCAAACACTATCTCTAATAAATATATGGCATAGCACTGATAAAAGCTACATGGTTCTGCACAATAGAATTGCGTAATATAAATATAGATGAGCGTTAACCTCTTACCTATCCTCCAAACACCCATGCGCTAATCTCAGACCTGTTATTATGTCTACTCATTAAAGAGTATCCAAGATAACAGGAAGAAAATCATAAAACCATAAATCATACATTGTCTGGTATGAGCAATAAATGATCTCATGATACTATAAAAACCGATCTGGTAAAAAGGAACACTAAGTATGAGAAGTCATACCTGCCATGTCGCTATATCCAACAAGTTAGCATATAACACAATACATGTTATACTATCATCATATGGGTGTACTACACTAAGTAAAATATAGTGTGTCGGGGTATCTAACATTGTAGTACCTACATCACAAGACATCCATCATGGTCATACATCAATCAAACTAAAAACAACAACCATAGCGCATATAGAAATAAAAGCAATTAAAGCGACCATCACATAAGTCTCACATCACCACTAAACGCCTTAAGCTATATGATAACTCGAACGGCCTCTACCTAGATCAGCGACATCCCATGCTGCAATCAGATTTGGTGCTCGATCACATACATATCCCATAGGTACATCCCTCACCAGGGCATTCTAGACCATCCCATAGTCCAATGTACATAGGTGAGCATTTTCACATACCCTTTTGTCATGAAACAAACATCACATCCAGAGTTATCAATGATTCCTTAAGCACACGACCCTATGGTAGAATGCACCTTGCATTCCACTGTATCCCCACACATTGTCGAATGTGCCTCCTTGGACCATCACTAAGTCCTATATACTTCTCATTTGAAGTACTCGATCTAAACATCCCAAGTTGCCGATTCATCGAAGTTCGGAGCACCCCGCTTAGCTTCTCGGACTCCCTTACACTTGCCCCAAAGTGAACTCTCCATTTCCATGTGCATGTCTCGAAGCCAACTCCAAGAATACCTACGTCCATTTCTAAGCACAATATCGATTATCCAAGCTCCGTAACTCAACTTCCACCCATCAATAGACCATGCGATCGATACTAAGGATTCCATATTGCGCCATGACTCCATCATATTGGTCGCAACCCCATTGAACCACGATGGCTATGAGTCGGCCATGATGCCACTCCACTTATCTTACTTTGAGTTTTACTTCATTTGGCTTGGAGTCATCAATTTTTGGTCTTGGAGCTCTAATAGTTCCACATAATGCAGTCCCTGAAGTTCCTCCACCAAAATCACGCAGTATAGATGGTTCAGTCAAAATGGTTCGGATTTGAACCATTTTGGGTCTAAGACTTAGCCAATTTCAGCTAAGTCTACCTACTCCACTTCTTGCTACATTTTCCCAAGCCAAACCTCATAGTCTTCTCTTCTCAAACCATAAGTCTCACACTCAAGGTCTCGAAGACTATAACTACTCCAACACACCCGACCCATCTTTCCCTTGGTCATGACTCTATTAGTTCTTCACAAAGCACTTTGGATCGATCGGTTGTGATCAATCATCCTAGAAAACTTATTTTTGTTTCATCATTTTCTGAGTTGGTTTCCCCTCTATTCCAAATGCCTTAACTCCCTATGTAATTCATTTATATTGATTCGACTCCAAACCCTCAGGATCTAATCCATACTCCAAAATGCGTATTGATACACCATGTCCTATCTTAAGCAAGCAAACATACAAAAACGACCAAAAAAGCATCATTCAATCATTACAAAGCCAATGCAATCATTATATCATCCAAACAAGTCTAAACATAAAAATAGCCTATCCGTTTGCACAAGCATTCATTATCTAGATCTAATCCATTTTTAATCATTGAAATTTATTTTCAAAACATGAGTGAGTTTAGATTTGATGAAAATTACATTTGAACTTAAAAATCATTTAAAAACATTGCTACTATAGAAGTAATCATAATATAGTGAAACTCTAGTCACTCACCTGAGAGTCCAAATGCACAAAAACTAAGGGGAATCCGAGAGGAATGGTAGCTAGCTCGAATTGCAATGCGCCCAAACAGTAATTAATGTGTCCCTTGCTAATCCCCTTGTTAGTCTCTTCTTAATTAGTTTATTTAGCTAATTCAAGTAAGGATCGGAGTTACCTTTTGTCTGAGGAGACGATTAATGGGAGTTAGGATGTTTTTGGGAAGTGTGGAGAATGACTAGGGGTTATCCCATCAGGTTAGTTAGGCATAGATTTTGAAATAGATCAATGGGCGTAATTATGAGCTTGGTATAGTGACCCGCTAATCTATCTAAAAACTATCTAACTTCAAATGGATATATCTCCTAAATGTAAAGATAAAAATCCATTATGACTCAACTATAGAAAGAGAAACCACCATATCTTTCATTTAGAAGTGGTTTTAGGTCTTAATTCGGCTTCTACCAAAAGCTACAGACCTTACAAGATTTCTAAGTTGTAAATTGTCCAATATTAAGGTTAAAAATATTGGTACTCAACATTCCCCAAAGTTATAGCCTCATAAGACCTAATTTGGGTTTCAAAAATAATATTTTAAGATTCTCCAATACATAAAATATGGGTAGTTATATGCTGATAGAGTTAGTGGTATGCCCTATGGGCAATTATCTAATCTGCTAATATATCTTACTCTTCAACCGATCTTATTTCGTAATAAAGGTTGTTTGTACCAAATATGGGCACAACACTCTTCGGAAGTGTTTGAAGAGATAAAATGAAGAAAGTAAATGTAAAAAGAGGATTATCTAACAAACACTCCAAATAATAATCAAAAAAACAGCAAAAGAACACAGAGATTTAGAGTGGTTTGACGTGTTGCCTACGTCCACTATGGAATGATTGACTTTTATTAACTTTTGCCTGCTGATTACAGCAGTAAATTTCGAGTATAATAGTGGTTTTTGAGTACAACAATGATTTCAGCAGAGTCTGGATGTCAAAGAGCCAAAAAGATCCCTTTTCTGTAGGTTCTGGGCTGCTATTTTTAGGCGTAGGTTGCAAATATCTCGCTCAGATCTTGGGAGACCTCTTCTGGCACATGGGTGGGCCAACACAATCGATCCCATGTGGTATGCGCTCGATCTGTGATCGATACGAACGAATTTCGTATCGATCAAGATTTGACCCAATCGAGTTGAAATTGGGCATGGACATTCTTTAGGTCGTACGTAAACTCCTGTGAAAATTTGGTGGACTTGCAGATTGTGAGTTATGATCGATGCAAGTTTGGGTTTTATGTAGGTCGTTTAGTTCGTATCGATCCTTCCGTATCGATCTGTTCATATCGATCTGGCTACATGTTTGCAGGTTGATGTGGCGCTAACTTCTCATATCGATCCACTTTTCATGCCAGACGACCGAGCCTCCCCATTATTTGCGCCTTGTTCGTATCGACCTGATGCGCTCTACGCTTCGCATCGATCCAAGGACGCTTGCTTTGTATCGATGGTCTCTAGCTTTTTCGTGTCGACCAAAAAGGTGACATTCATATCGATCCATAATGTGTTCTCCGTATCAATCAATGGCCGATCGATACGAAGTACGTGAGTGGATTGATCGATATGAAGTGCATGAAACGATCGATACGAAGCGACAACCTCCCATGGATACGAACTAGTTGGTGACGATGGATACGAAGTATGGTTACTTGGACCGATACAATTGTGATGGATACAAAGAAGGCCACCTTGGATCGATACGAACATGATGGATATGAAGTGAGGTTACTCGGTCCGATACGACCACGATGGATACGAAGAAGGTCACCATGGATCGATATGAACATGGTGGATATGAAGTGAGGTTACTCGGTCCAATACGACCATGATGGATACGAAGAAGGCCACCATTGATCGATACGAACATGATGGATACGAAGTGAGGTTGATCCCTTTGATTTGCATCGATCATATCTCGAGCATACCAACTCCGATTGACTTGAAATTTGGATGTTGGACCTCTTAGCTTTGCTTGTCTCGTCATATCAACTATAGCTTGACCCGGACTCGGACAAAATTTATCGACATCCATAGTGAACCTGTGCATAATCGATCTTTGGGGCAGACCATCTTTAGTTCTTAGCCAACTTCTTGGTGTCACGGCCTTGCCAAAAGGCGGGATAACATTTGCCCCCTAAAGTACGTCTTGTGAGAACATGGCGTGCTTTGAAAAGTTGTCATCTTTATTCTGAAAAGTTCCATCTGACTTGTTGAACGATTGTTGTCTTTTCATTGAAAGCTATGACCTTTGGCTGACCCATAGAAACCTAAGTCATGAACTATTGTTGACTGCCAGTTGTTGTACCGTACACTGTTGTAACTATCACCAGGTGAGCATTTAAGTCCTGTCAATTTTTAAAATTAAATATTAATTCATTGCATATAAAATGTATGCCGAACCGACTCTCGCTAACATTCGTACGTTTACGAGTCGTTGTCAGTTCTCTTGTCTCAAATTCCATATTGATCCTCTCCTGAATCGATATGAAATTCAAGTTGTAACAACGCTTGACGGTTGTTTTGGTATACTCCTTCGTATCGATCCTCTCCTGGATTGATTCTAGGAGTTGAATTTTTGTGTTCGTATCGATGGATGCGAATTTTAGGGTCATGGCTCGATGGATACGAACTAAATATTTCGTATCGACGCATTCCCAATGGGTTCGAACAATTCACATGCACTTTGTCTTTGTTGCTTGTTGTATGGATTCGAGTGGGTTCCTGTGTATCGTTTGCATCGATAGGTTATTGATGGATATGAACGAAGGCATTCTGGATCGATGGCAAATAGATACGAGCAGTTGCGCTCAGGATCGATATGTGTAGATGGATACGAGCAGAGCTTTTGTATCGATGACATTGAGGTGCATTTTAGCCGGTCATTTTAACTAGGAGATGAATCGTTTTTTGCCTTTACCTCGTATCCATATAAATACTTTTGTACTTAACCAAATTTTTATCTGCTTTCATTTTTCCTCTGGTTTTCGTATCGGTAGAAGAAACGAAAAAACATAACTGCCTTCATCCCCATAGTGATACAGTTCTTTAATCCCTCGATCAGGCCTTTAAATTAGGTAATTGGTTAATAACTATGCTCTAGAAATGACGAGACTCAAGTTTAATTATTAAACCATTCGTATCCACGGCCGATTCTGGTGATGAGGAGGCCGGAGATGGGTCGGAGAAAGGACTAGGAAGGTCGAAACGGCTTCAACATCATTTGGAGAAGAAGGAGGGTAGACGGATGGGGAGTTTTCGTTCATATCGATTGAGGAAATGTGCTTTGTATCGTTTTGGAAAACAATCTAAGTTCGTATTGATGGGTTCCCGATTGAGTTTCACATAGAGGGATGGAGCGATTTTGTATCGATGGGTAAAGGTTGGAGTTCGTATCGATCCATAGTGATCGATACGAAAATCTAATTATGCGATCGACACGAAGCATCGGCTCTACCAATCGATACGAAGACGCGGGATTGAGATTGATACGAATTGGCTTTAAGGTGATCGATACGAAGCCTTTCCCCATGCGATTGATACGAACGAGACCTTCGATGATCGATCTGAAGTTGTGTATTGTTGGATATGAAATATTTGCTCACTTGAACATTTGACTCCGACGAGCTTCTATCTTGCGTAACTTGACTTGGCCGTTTCACTGCATGCTTGACTACCTTTTGAAGCTCGTCGATAGAACTGTAATTTTAACAAAATTTTAACAAACTTTAACTCGGATCGGTCTCTAGAGTCTGGATGGCGTAGTCATGACGGTCACTCCAATCGAATTCTGAAGTCTCGTCGTTTGAATATTTTCTCAAACTCTGTAGAATTTCTCAAGTAATATGTAGCACTGCCCTACACAACACATTCACGCACTTCACACTGGGGAACACACGGGCTTATTATCGTCTAATGATGGTTTTTGATAAGTTGATTAGTTATGGAATCCACAAGCTCACAATAGTAGGAGCTTCAGAGTTCATCTCCTTTAGTCATAGAGATACTGGTCATCGCGGCCGAAGTTATAGATCCAACTCTGGACGAGCTGCCTGGTGCCAGGTTTATCATAAACCCACACGATTCTGTGCCGTCCAACATCTCCGAAGATATGTTGGGGCGGATATGCCTAAGGCATGGCCTATCGTTGGACGACGTCTTACTACCGGGGCCGAATGACAGGCCGCATTCTCCCCCGGAAGGGTTTATTGCCTTCAATAGGCATTCATGTATAGCCGGGGATGCTTCCTCCATTCAATCAATATATTTGGGAAGCGTTGTCTTTCTTTGGAATTGCCCCTTCACAGCTACATCCCAATGGACACGTGTTGTTGAACAGTCTATTCGTTGTATTCATGGAGCATCTTTTCAGACCCCCGACTCCGATCGAGATCAGATACCTTTTTAATGTTAAGAGTCGGGGAGATAGCCCTTCTTTCACATTTCTGGAGTCGGTCAGGAACTGTCAAGTTGTGACTAGCGTTTTGACTAGATTGAGCTACTTCAAAACTGAGTGGTTCTATGTACGATGCCCACCTGGGTTTTCTAATCGATAGTTAGCCAGACGTAAGTGCTGCACTTATTCTAGTAGTTAACAATATAGTTGCAACTGGAATTTGAACTAATACTCTCTTTCTTTTACAACCGCAATTCCTCGACCGATGGCGCACACTTTAAAGAAATAGTACGGGTCCTCCAAGAAGTTCCAAGCGAGATGAGAGAAATCGAGTCGGTGCTCACCGACAGGAACTTAAGAATTCTTGGATTAATCGAACGAAAACAATGCATAAGACTTGAAGGAGTGCTTAGGGCGGCCCTGACGAAGTGGGTAAAGCGCAAAGTGCCAGAGTTGTAATTTCTGAGGAAGGTGATGAAGAACACATGCCTACAAACGACGAACCCGTGGCCGGGCCTTCTGACAGTTTTCAGGGTTCAGAGGGAAGGAGAAAAGGCAAGGCAATTGCACACAAACGTCACAAATCCTCAAGATGGAAATCCGTAATAGTGTCCCTGCCAGCCTCCAGTGTTAGAATTTCGGAGGCTCCTCCCTCGCCAATAGAGAATCCTTTCGAAGGACTTGCTGATATTCCGATCCCGGATTATGTGTCATTTCAACACGACACCGGATTGGAGGGGCTTCAAAGTGCTCTAGATTTAAGCGAGTCCCTACCCATCAGTGCGGCCGACATTACCGGTTGGTCGGGGGGTTGCACACACACATACACTTCACGGCACTACACGGCTTCCAGCCTTAAGTTGTCTGCTTAGAGAATTCACTAATTCTGTTCTTCTTTTACTTTACAGATACGATGAAGAGGAGAGATTCTATGCTCGGCAGTCTCCGTTCAGCACGCCAATCATTGAGTTTGTATTATGAGTCCCGTCGGAGGGAGGATGATAGAAACCGCGATCGCAGTTACTCTAGTCAGGAACGTTATGAGAGGGATAGAGGCAGAGATTACAGAGAACAAAGATATCGATCCCGATCGCGTTCTCCACCTCCCCGACTCCCTACTCAACCTTCTATTCACAGCTCACATCCCCCGAAGCCTCCATGCCAAAAACCATCTTCTCATGCTCCAAGGTATGAGTTTCAGCATCGTAGGTCCGAGGCTGAACCTCCCACTATTGCTGAACAAGCCATCACTGAGCCCACTGGGGAAGGGGCTATCAGAATTTCCCAGTCAAGAAAAGATTTCCCGAACATATGTTTTGATGGTTTCATCTTCCATCCTCACTTAAAGAAAATTCCATCGGAAGCAGAAACCACGATGCATGACTATATTCATGACATTTATACATAGTATAAGGAGTGGATGAAAGCTGCAGATAAGGCATCAGCAGTGGCTTTCAAGCGGGCAAAAATAATTGAAAAGTTAGAATCTGATCTTGCCCAGAAAGACCGCATTGTCCAAGTGCTTAACGATGAGGCCGAGTCCTCTCGGAAATCAGAAATAGAGGCCAGCCAAAAGGCCGACGAGGCGAACTCGGCTATGGAGAGGATGAGGCAGACACACTTCGCTTTGGTGGAGTAGATGGGCCATCGAAACACCACAGTTACCGCTGAAAGGGTTGCTGCTCTGAAAGAACTCAATGGGCTCAAAGCTAATTTTTCCGAAATCATCAAGGAAAAGGATGATGCAAATAAAGTATCCTAGGAGGCGTGCGAGCAAGCGATGGTGCTTCGGGATGAGAAGGATGCGGCCGTACTTAAAGTTTGGGAGGTCGAGGCCAGGGTTGAGGAGGAAGTCAAAATGGTAGAGTCCAGGATAGAAACTGATATTGAAAATCTCCTCATCACCTACAATGCTAATGTCTTGAAGCATAGGAACCTAGCCTTGCTTGAAAATTATTCGACACATCTATACAACACCTGGGGCCGATTAGCAGGAGATGAAAAAGCTGCGCATCAGGGCGAACCAGTTGATGAATTTGAGCTTAAAAACCGAATACTGAATGAAGACGAGCGAAAAATTCTTCACAATACAATGATCTTATATGAGAAGGAGAAACTCGACGCCCAGCATTTGGAAGTTGGAGAAGGCTCTGGTGTCGAGCACCGTGATACAAGTCTTGAAACTCTTATGCGACTTAGCTTGAACCAACTTCTGCGGTTGATTCTCGATCCATTCCTGCTTACAACCCGGATCAGCCGCAGCTATCTCAAGCTAGCGAGCAAATCTCTGAGGCCGTTCAGCCGCTCACGAGTCAAACTGAGGAAGGTACTCTGAACATTTTGAATGTTTGTCCAAAACCAGAAGCGTACATGAAGTGATTATTAACAGTTCTTCTTTTGCTTTTATCCAGTGATTGAATCTACACCAATCGTGCCTCCTGCAACTCAGGAATCGCATCATACGAAGGAGGCCATTATAACTGAAGCGACCACTACAACGACCACAGCACCGACTGATGGAGCATAGGGGAGCACACTTATTTTTAATGACCAGATGATGGACGAACTCCTCGGTCATCACAGTGACCCTTTTGCCGACTTGCCGTTCGTTATGGGTGGAAGCGTTCCAATGACAAGTTCCTCGACCCCAACTATGGGAGTCTCCACCGGTGCACAAACACTTCACAAGGAGGAAATCCTAGCTGAAATCAATGCTAAGATGGAGGCAACCGCATGGGGCAGCGGTTTTGGCGGTGGAATGGCTGGACCTGGTCCGGCTCCTTTGCGGATGATATCTCCGGGAGGAACGGTCGTTGAGACGAGCGTGCCTGCCCCACCATCTTTTATTAATCCTGTCCCTCCGACTCCGCCTGCAGGAAGCATTCCAATACATTTGAGTTCGGAGGAGGATGTTGATATAATGCCCCCGATTGGGGATCGGCCGCCGAAAAGCAAAGGTTTAAAAAGGAAACCGAGTGAGAGCTCCAGTGGGTCCACACCGAAGAGGAAACAGAAAAAGATAAAAGAATAGATACATCTCTTCGGCTTATTTTTGAGTAGATAAGAATTTCTTTAGCTTTTGTTGGCCGTGTATAGATGCGGGTTCGGCCCTTGTTAGTAGATTTTTTTGGATAAACTTGTGAAAGTGTATATGGATCGATAATATAGTTAAACTACGACTAGCAAGTGCGGAATTATAAATAATAGTAAATAATAGTAATAAAAATGACACCGGGGATTTTTATACTGGTTCGAACTTCCCGTTCTACGTCCAGTCCCAGACTCCTTCTGGAATTCCTCGAATAACCCTCACTTAACCCGGAGGAACAGGTATTACACCGCCTGAGCAACCGAACAGGACTTTTCCGCCTAAGCAACTGAATAGGACTTCAAATACAATTTGGTAAATTGTTTCTTGACTTGTGTGTTCTTTGAATAACACGAATATAGTCAATGTAGTACACCCTTCCTATAATCTTCTAGATATGATGATTTGAATGTGCAATTTGTAGGAAGTAGAGATTGAAAATCGCTTGTGATTATGATAATACAAAGCAAGTATAGATAGAAAGAATTGGTTATTGAAATAGTGGATTTTCATCTCTATTTATAGTATTGAATAGTTTTAATTTAATAGTTGCAACTTTTAGAAGAAGTGCAACTCTTAATGAAGAAGACAACTCTTCAGAATTTGATATTTCATGAAGAGATGCTTCAGTTCGTCAAGTTCAGATGTCTGAGAGAAAAGTGACAGATGTCTGACTAAGGTTAAAAAACAAAAAATAGAAGAAACAAAAAATCAGTCATTTTAGACGTCTGTCATTTAATTCAGACGTTTGTATATAATGACAGACGTCTGTTATTTAATTAACAGACGTCTATTTCATATAGAAATAGAAGTACTTTATACTGAGGGTTCAGACGTCTGTTATTTTATCTTTAGACGTCTGACATTGATGTCAGACGTCTGAATTAAGCTACAGACGTCTAAACATGTACTGTTTTGTTCCTTCCTTTGTTTTAGCACTTCTGAACTTGAGATATTATATAATTTTGAAAATACCTTTTTTATCTTTAAATAATTAAAGATATTTATTATTTTAAAACATGATTTTCAAAAGTATATTTGTGTGTGTGTGTTTTATCATCATATCAGAGATTGTACAAGAATATTTAACTTTAGAAATAATAAAATTAGAGAACTTGATCTTTGTTGATGATATGATAATAGCTTCTCTTTGTAGATTCCTGCAAGAATATTTGACATTATAGTATATAGGTTGAAATATATAATTGTCGCATTAAAATCAGAGAAGGCAGGTTCCAACATTCTCCCCCTTTTTGATGATGACAACTATATAATTCAACGGTTAGTATAACCATACCTTTTGCTCCCCCTGTCAATATGACCAATTTATATAGCAGAAATGTTATTATTTCTCCCCCTTTGTCATTAACAAAAAGAGTTGTAGGGGGTGTTAGATATAAAGAGATGACAAAACTGTGAATAACAAAATAGATAAGAAATGTAGACAATACATAGTTGATCAACCAAGCGTGTACCAAGTTGATAAATCAATTTTTCAGGACAGAGCATTTGTTTAACCAAAACACAGTGAACCAAATGTTTCAGAGAGACATAGAAAATTATACAAACAATAACATATAAGTTTTAAAAGCCACAAAAAGATACAGAATTTTATGAAACTGAAGTTTTTGGACCAAAAAGACAAACCAAAAGAAATCATCTTCTTTCAGCAGTCTCCCCAAGTTGGAGAGGGAGGAGGAGAAGATCCATGAGAATTTTTCCACAATCGACGAAGAATTGTTTTGACATTCTTCATCTCTCGTGCATTCTCTTCGACTTTGGCATCTAGATGATCGAATCTAGAATTGATGGAAGAAAAGCCTTGTGCAATTTGTTGAGAGATTTTCTTTTGATTTTTAGAGATGGTGATGTCAGACTTGAGCTTTTCATTTTTTGTATATGTGCGTGAAGTTCCATAAATTTGTTCAATCTCGTAATTTTTCGGGATTGGACTTTGGGTAAAAGTTTGCTCAATAGCTTCGTCTTCTCCTTCTTCATCTTCCCCTTCATCTCTATCATCCCCTTCTTTTTCAGTATCTCCTTCATCTCCATCGTGTTTGGAACTGCCTACTTTAGTTTTTCCTTTTTCTTTTTGTAAAGCTAGTTGTTCCGCTTTATAATCAGGATATGTTGGAAATGTCGGAGGAGATTCCGGTAATCCCATCAAACTAAAAAAGCGAATATTGGATACCTTAATCTTTTCAAACTCAATTGCCGGACTTTGAATAGACAAGTCAGTTAGTATACGAGTAATATAAGGGGCATAGACAATTGATCGCTTCTTCAACTCGTGATAAGTACGAAATGCATCGTAAAAATATTGTGCCCAATTGATTTGTGAATTTGATAATATTGCTTGAAGCGCCTTATCTTCATCATCATAAATGATCTCGTGGCTTCCTTGCCGGGGAAATATTGTTTTTATTAGCATTCTAAGCAACAATCGAGGTCGGGGACGAAGATGATTTGATCTATCTGTGGACTGTCCTGGTTCAAAAAGATGATATTCTATGTGTTTAAGATCCTCACCTTCTAACTTAAAATTATCTAAATCGACCCCATCCGTGCTACATTTTAAAATTCGTCCAATGTCAGCCGGAGTTATTTGTAGAATATTTCCAAATACGCTTGTCCAAAGTGTTCCTTTATCTCTATGAAGCCTAATTTTGGGATTGTTGACATTTGCAAGAAATAATAGGACACTAAGTCTACATATGTTCACTTGATTGTCTTTGAAATCAATAAGACTGGTGATCTGAGATCTATCAGTAAAGAACCTAATTTTGTAAGCAGGGAAATGATCAAGGTCATGGAAAATACCGTGAAATGAAGGCAGAGAAGATATATGTTTGTAACGAGCCATATTTCGGGGTTCATGGTATAGCCAAGCGGCAATTTGATCTTCTGTAGGGAGAATATGAGGAGTTTGTTGAGAAGAATCCCCTTTTTGTTTTTTTGGTTTTTGATTTGGGCGCCATTGTTTTTAAAGAAGGCTAGGGTTTTGAATTTTGATTTTGAGAGGATTGATAGAATAGTCGTGTTGAAGAAGGAAGACCTTTGATTTGAATTGTAGGGTTTTTCTGTCTAACAGGGTTTCAGACGTCCAAAAAATATAAAGACGTCTGAAATCCTGTGGATAAGATAATCAATGAACAATTAAGAGGAGTTTAGACGTCTAAATGTTTAGAATAGACGGCTAAACATGAAGGACAGACGTCTAAAAATTAGTGACAGACGGCTCAGATGGCTAAATTTGAAACAGAGAGTAAAAAACATTTTGAACTGAGATCAGACGTCTGAATATTTTATGTTAGACATCTATTTTTGAGGATAGACGTCTGTTATTTTCACACAGACGGCTAATTTGATAACAGAAAATTTGAAACTTTTTATACTGAATTTAGACGTCTGTGATAAATTCTCCAAACGTCTGTGTGTTTGAAATAAATATAAAAAAATGTTTTACAGACGTCTATGTAAATGTCTAGACGTCTGTATGTCTGATGTTTAGTGTTTTTGCTCTGTTTAATGATAAAAGAAAATATTCATATATTTATTTATTTTGAAAATAATACAAAGCGAAAATGAGTAACCAAATGAACGTACAATCATATCATATATATATTATTTACTTAGGAGTCTTCGGAGTTTTTGGAGACTTCAGAGACTTCCCTTTGGATGAATCGAGTTGATTGTGTTCATCAAACAGTTTAATGGGAGACCATTGAGGCTGTTGATCCCACGAATTTGGAGAAACATGAGGACGTTGAGGTGAATGAATATGTGCATTTGTGTTGATCGGAGATGAACCACATATTTTTGCAGCACAACGTTCAAGAAAACTGAGTCTTCTACCATGACTCTTCTGCTCAAAATACATTTCACGCTGAAGATTAAGTGTTTCCCTCTAATAGTGATGTAAGTCATATATCTTTTCTTTAGTAGTTGGAGATGGAAATAAATTTCTTCGCGTGCGTTTATTTTCTGGCGTATATCCCGTATGATGACTTTGTGGTGGACATATCGGAATATAGGCTGGAGTTGGAGTTGGAAGTTTGGAAGACCCAGAACTAGGTGTTTCAAAGTCAATTGAAGAATATCCAGATGAATAGGAAGGCTCATCTGAAGATGAACCGGCCATGGTATATATGAATAATGCAAAATTGAAAAACATAATTGATTTTCTTCTTTTACCCTTTTTTTTATTTGAAATAAGCTGAATGAAAGTTTTCTTCTGAAAGGCAAAATATAAAACTGAAGACTAAACAATGAATAGTTAAGATTAAATGTAGAATAATTTAATTTTAACCAGAAGAAAAATGTGTGGACAAAAACCAAGTTTATATTAACCTTTAAATAAAAACAGAAATGAGTTGAAGTAAACATCATAAATTTTTGAATGAGATGATTCCAAGTTCTCGTCTCAATTTTACGAAAGTGTTTTTATTTAATGGTTTGGTAAAAATATCTGCTAATTGATTTTCCGAAGATACGAATTCTAGATTGATTATATCTTTTTCAATATTATCACGAAGAAAATGATAACGAATACTTTATGTTTTGTCCGTGAATGATTTACTGGATTTTTAGATAAATTAATAGCACTTGAATTATCACAGAAGATTGTAGATTTAGATAATTTAAAACCAAAATCTTGAAGAGTTTGTTGCATATAAATTACTTGATCACATGCCAAAGCTGCAGATATATATTCTGCTTCACAAGTAGAAAGTGATACAAAATTTTGTTTCTTACTAAACCAAGATACTAGAGATCGTCCAATGAAGTGACAAGTCCCACTTGTACTTTTTCTATCCGTCCGACTTCCTCCAAAATCAGCATCACTATATGAAACTAATTCAAAAGGACATTCTTTTGGATAAAATAGTCCAAAATCTTTGGTTTTGTTGAGGTAGCGTAAAATACGTTTCACTGCTCTAATGTGTGATTCTTTAGGATCTGCTTGAAATCGTGCACACAAACAAACACTCATCATTATATCGGGTCTACTAGCGGTTAAATATAATAAAGATCCAATCATACTACGATATAATTTTTGGTCTACACTCTTGCCGTTTTCATCTTTTTCAAGATGTATGGTTGTACTCATAGGAGTTGGTTTGGCAGAAGTATTTTCCATACCAAAACGTTTAATTAAATTATTACAATATTTTTCTTGATTTATAAAAATGCCATTATTAACTTGTTTAATTTGAAGTCCAAGAAAATATGTTAATTCTCCCATGTGAGACATCTCAAATTCATTTGTCATTATTTTAGAGAATTCTTGACATAATTTATCATTAGTTGATCCAAAAATAATATCATCTACATAAATTTGAACAATTAAAATATCATGTTTCCTTTTTTTTAATAAAAAGAGTTTGATCAACCTTTCCAATTTCAAAACCAAAGTCGATTAAATAATTTTTTAAACGATCATACCAAGCACGAGGTGCTTGTTTTAAACCGTATAAAGCCTTTTTAAGTTTATAAACATGGTCTGGAAATTTTTCGTGTATAAACAAGGGAGGTTGTTCAACATAAACATTTTCTTTAATAAACCCATTTAAAAAAGCACTTTTAACATCCATTTGATATAATTTGAAATCATGAAAGCAAGCATATGCTAATAGAATTCGTATTGCTTCTAATCTAGTGACAGGAGCAAATGTTTCTTCATAGTCAATTCCTTCTTCCTGATTATATCCTTGTGCAACTAATCTAGCTTTATTTCTAGTGATATTACCATTTTCATCAGCTTTATTTTTAAAAACCCATTTAGTGCCAATAACTGATTGATCATTCGGTCGTGGAACTAAATCCCAAACGTTATTTCTTTCGAATTGGTTTAGTTCTTCTTGCATCGCAATAATCCAATAATCATCAGTTGAGGTTTCCTTAATATTTTTAGGTTCTATATTAGAAAGAAAAGCTCTATGACCCATTTGATTTAGTTGATTCCTTGTTTTAACTCTTTCATCAATTTCTCCTATTATATTTTGAATTGGATGATCTTTTAAAATTCTTGGTGGGGATTTTAATTCAGTTTCAATTTGATTTATAGAAGGAGTATTGTCAGGTGTATTGTTGTCAAAAATAGAATTTGAATTTATTATAATGTCTTCATCATCATCTGTTTTAATTTTTAAATTTTCATCAAATGACACATGAAGTGTTTCTTCAATAGTTAGTTCTTTTATTATAGATTCTATATGCTTTGCTACATTCTGAATATCCGATGAATATACATTCATCCGATTTTGGATCAAATTTTCCTAATTGATCTTTCGTATTCAAGGCAAAACATTTCGAACCAAAAACTTTAAAGTAAGATATATTAGGTTTTCTACCGATGAGAAGTTCATACGGAGTGTGTTTAGTTAAAGGTCGAATAGAGACAAGATTTAGGACATAACAAGCAGTAGCAACAGCTTCTGCCCAAAAAAATTTTGGAAGAGTGGTTCCATTCAATAAAGTCCTAGCACATTCTTGAAGTGTTCTATTTTTACGTTCAACAACTCCATTTTGTTGAGGCGTTCTTGGGAATGAAAAGTTATGAAATATTCCTTTCTTATTACAAAATTTTTCAAACATTTCATTTTCAAATTCACCTCCATGATCACTTCTAATGTTTTTAATTTTTAAATTTTTAATATTTTGAATACGTTTAGCAAAGATTTTGAAATTTTCAAAAGTATCACTTTTGTTTTTCATAAATAAGGTCCATGTATACCTAGAGAAGTCATCAACTATTACAAAAACATATCTATTGTGATTAATAGATTGAGTCTGAGTTGGTCCAAATAAGTCTAGATGTAACAACTCAAGAGGTTGTAAAGTTGAGATGATCTTCTTTGATTTAAAAGAAGATTTAGTTAGCTTTCCTAGTTGACAAGCATCACAAATGCTATTTACCTTAAAATTTATTTTAGGTAAACCTTTTACTAAATTGTTTTTGGATAATTTATTAATAGCTTTGAAATTTATATGACAAAATCTTTTATGCCATAGCCAAGGATCATTTTCTTTGACTAATAAGCACATATTTGTATTATGATTTATTTTCATATTCAGAATATAAATATTACGATCTTTAACTCCTTCGAAAATAAGATTTTTGTTATGATAAAAAATATTGCATTTATTTTCAGAAAATACTATGTTAAAACCTTTATCACATAATTGACTAATACTTAGTAAGTTGTGTTTTAAATTTTTAACTAATAAAACATTTGTAATAAGAGGTAAATTAGATGTACCGTCATTGCTCACATCGCCTTTGCTGATGATGTAGCCTTTGGAATTATCTCCAAAAGTGACAGATCCTCCATCTGAGTAGATAATGTTAGTTAACATATTTTTGTCGCCTGTCATGTGTTTTGAGCAACCACTGTCTAGAATCCATTTTCCTCTTTTCTTAATCGGTACCTGCAAAAAATATTGAAATTCTATTGGTATCCACTTCCTCTGTTAGGGTCCTAAGGGTTAAATCTTAGGAAGCCAAACCCAGTTGGGTTTAGAGTTCCCTTTAAAAATAAAGTTTTCATTTTTATGTACAGAATTGATAAATGATTTAATGTAGTTATTCCTAATCAAATTATTATTAGTCTTTGGAACCCAAATCATAATTGATTTTGGATGAATAACTTTTGAAGAAGATTTTTAAGTAGATATAGATTCCTTTTTCTTAAAATTAGTATATAATGAACCATTATTTTTAGAATGCTTTTGTATTGGTTTTTTTATTTCATAACCCCTTTTTATTTGAACAGGTTTGAGAATTCTCAATTATTTTAGAGAGACTCTCTCTTCCACTGTTAAATTTAGAAACATTTTTAGAAATGTTTTCTAGTTTTGTTTTAAGATTTAATACTTCTATATCAAGTGTTTTAATATTAGAGTTTAAATCATAATTCTCTTGTGTTAATTTAACATTCTCATATTTTTGTTTTTCTATTTCACTACTTAAATCGGTGAATTGAGATGTTATATTAACATAAGATTCTTGAGATTTTACTAATTCTTCCTCTAATATTTTCTTTTCATCTTTTAACATGTCAATTTCTATTTCAGTTCTATTTAATTTTCCTAAAGCATCTTTATATTTACACTTTAGGATTCTAAGTTTATCTAACAATTCAGAGTTTATTTCTATTAAATCGTCAAAAGTTAGATCACCTACACCATCATTTGTTGCCATAAAACAAACGTTGGCTTGTTCTGAATCACTGTCATTATCACTGTCTGATGAAGAAGATTCTGTATCATCCCATGTGACTGAGAAGGCTTGTTTCTTTTTATATTTGTCCTTTTTGAGATTATTTTCTTTCTTCCGATGAGGACAATCTTTCTTTATGTGGCCCTTCTTGTGACATTCGTAGCATTCAAGAGATGAGCTTGGTGGCTTATTGAAACCCTTGTTATTTCCAAATTTATTACCCTTTTTGAATTTAAAAAACTTTTTGAAATTCTTAGCTATAAATGCCATATTGTCTTCTGATTCAGAGTCTTCTTTTTCTGCTTGAAAAGCGATAGTTTTCTTGTCCTGTGCTTGTGCTCGTCTTGCCTGTAAATTTACTTCATAGGACATTAGATTTCCTATTAACTCTTATGTTTTTATGGTTGAAATATCATTAGCTTCCTCGATAGCTAAGACTTTTCGTTCCCATTCATCAGTTAATGAGTTAAGGATTTTTGATACAATATCAGGTTCAGTAAAAGTAACTTCTAAAGCTAATAGTGAGTGATAGATATCCTAGAATCTAGAGTACATTTCACTAATACTTTCTCCTTGTTTCATTCTAAAATTTTGAAATTGGTTTTTAAGCATAGAAATCTTGCTTTGTTTTACTTTATTTGTTCCTTCGTGTGTAACCTTAAGAGTATTCCAAATTTCATATCCAGTTTTACAAATACTGACTCGATTGAATTCATTTTTGTCTAATGCGCAAAATAACATGTTCATTGCTTTTGCGTTTGCAGTAGCATCTAGTTTCTGGGTATTAGACCATGCAGCATACTCTGTAGTAGGAATATTATATTCAGTTTGAATGATATTCCAGGTTTCAAATCCACTAGCTTGCATAAAAATTCTCATTCTAGTTGACCAATAACTATAATTTAATCCATTAAACAAAGGTGGTCGTGTAGTGGCTTGTCCCTCAGTAAAACTGTTGCTAGTGTTATTGTCTATATTATTAAAAAAAATCAGATAACTGTGTTATAGTTATGAGATGACCTTGCTCTGATACCAAATGAAAGTGTATATGGATCGATAATATAGTTAAACTATGACTAGCAAGTGCGGAATTATAAATAATAGTAAATAATAGTAATAAAAATGACACCGGGGATTTTTATACTGGTTCGAACTTCCCGTTCTACGTCTAGTCCCAGACTCCTTCTGGAATTCCTCGAATAACCCTCACTTAACCCGGAGGAACATGTATTACACCGCCTAAGCAACCGAACAGGACTTTTCCGCCTAAGCAACTGAATAGGACTTCAAATACAATTTGGTAAATTGTTTCTTGACTTTTGTGTTCTTTGAATAACACGAATATAGTCAATGTAGTACACCCTTCCTATAATCTTCTAGATATGATGATTTGAACGTGCAATTTGTAGGAAGTAGAGATTGAAAATCGCTTGTGATTATGATAATACAAAGCAAGTATAGATAGAAAGAATTGGTTATTGAAATAGTGGATTTTCATCTCTATTTATAGTATTGAATAGTTTTAATTTAATAGTTGCAACTTTTAGAAGAAGTGCAACTCTTGATGAAGAAGACAACTCTTCAGAATTTGATATTTCATGAAGAGATGCTTCAGTTCGTCAAGTTCAGATGTCTGAGAGAAAAGTGACAGATGTCTGACTAAGGTTAAAAAACAAAAAATAAAAGAAACAAAAAATCACTCATTTTAGACGTCTGTCATTTAATTCAGACGTCTGTATATGATGATAGACGTCTGTTATTTAATTAACAGATGTATATTTCATATAGAAATAGAAGTACTTTATACTAAGGGTTCAGACGTCTGTTATTTTATCTTTATACGTTTGACATTGATGTCAGATGTCTGAATTAAGCTACAGACGTCTAAACCTGTACTGTTTTGTTCCTTCCTTTGTTTTAGCACTTCTGAACTTGAGATATTATATAATTTTGAAAATACCTTTTTATATCTTTAAATAATTAAAGATATTTATTATTTTAAAACATGATTTTCAAAAGTATATTTGTGTGTGTGTGTTTTATCATCATATCAGAGATTGTACAAGAATATTTAACTTTAGAAATAATAAAATTAGAGAACTTGATCTTTGTTGATGATATGATAATAGCTTCTCTTTGTAGATTCCTGCAAGAATATTTGACATTATAGTTTATAGGTTGAAATATATAGTTGTCGCATTAAAATCAGAGAAGGCAGGTTCCAACAACTTGTACTTAGTTTTCTTCTACAAACAGTTGAAATGAAATTCCATTTTGTCTTTAGTCTCGACTTCCATTTAATTGCTTAAGTGTTTCAGCATTTTAACTCCAGTCCAGTACGCTTGTGAAGTTCTGACCGTTGGATTGGATCTGAGTTTATTTGTTAAGTCCTAAAATCACAACTATGAGTGATGACTGAATGTTAAACTGGACTCCGATGCTGCACTGTCTTTATCAGTGATTGACGCTCAAGTCCTACCCAGGGACGAATTGTAAAGATCAAGTGGCAATAGTGCTCCATCTTCAACTCATCGAGCTTAACGTCGTTGAATTGATGCAGAAACAAGGAAATTCGAGTGGTCGAATCACACTCGGTCATCTATTAACGATTGCATCCACACTTTGGAGATTTGAATTTGTATGTCGGCGGTCGGTCACGCCTGTTTAAATTTCAAGGATACATCCACGCTCCGGGGACTTAAGTCATTTTCACGGGTGGTCAGTCAGACCCGTTTAATGTTTGTAACCATGTCCACACTCTGGGGACTTTAGATGGATTTGCAAGTGGTCAGTCACACCTGATCTACACTTACACTCTGACCATGCTCCGGGGACTCAAAGTTGTTTTACGGACGGTTAATCCCAATCCGGTTTGTGTTTAAACTCCAATCTACACTCCGGGGATTTCGAGTTAATGTTTATACTCCAATTCGCACTCTAGGAATTCGGAGTTGGTGTTTATGATGACACTCCAGTTCACACTCTGGGAATCCATAGTTAGTTGACGTTTGTACTCCAGTTCGTGCTCTGGGAACTTGGAGTTGGCCGACAGATGTTCAGTCACATCTGTTCAGGCTTTAGAATTTCGTTTGCACTCTAGGAACGACGAATCTATCAGGATCGTGGATGGTTGGTTCACATCCACCCTGAGATAACAAGCGATGTCGTTAGATGGACGGATCCATTTTCCTCAAACTTGGTCAAGATACGGGCGAAGTCGTTAAGTGGATGGATCCACCCTCTTCGAAACCATATTTGTAAGTTTATACTCCAGTTCACATTCTGGGAATCTGGAGTTGGTTAAGGATTGTCGTGTATCAATCCTTTTTTGACTTCAGTTTGATGATTTGGCCCCGAGCTCGGATTTCACTTAGTGACTGACCGATCGTATCACCGTCACTCCCTATTTGAATAAATTTTACCATCGGGAGGTATTCAGCTCTCCATGCATAGTGATAGTGGTACGACGCATTCTATAAATCACAGCTCTGGCTCGAAGAGATTGCATTTTATTGCTGAAATAAGAAAATACGGCAAAATCAGTTGCCTTATTACAAATTCAAATTTCAAAATGCAGAAACAAATTGCAAATGAAAAATATACTGAATAAATAAATAGAGCCTATTATGTATATGTTCGTCCACGGAATTTCTATCGGAATAGAAAACCGTCGAACGAATTTTATAATAAAATTTACCGCAAGCGCACGGCGTACTATTGAAGTACGTGGCGAGTACGGGTCGATCCACGGGGAATTGTTGATTTAAATTTCCTATTCAATCAAATTAACCAAAGTTGAAAAGTGTGAAGCTAAAAATGTAGAAAAAATGACAAAAGGAAAATGATAGAAATATGTGAGCTAATGATAATTTAGAGATAAATCCACTCTCTAGATCATGTAGTTCAACAAATTATGAAATTATTATCTCTCTTTTTTGGCCATAAGTTGGTTTAATTGATGTGCTTATCATAAGTATGGCCTATTTGTTCTATTAATTAGCTCAACATAAGCCATCAAACTATAACACACCATTTAAACTATTTTTCAACTCCCATGAAATATGACAACAAAGTTGAAAGCAAAATCTATTTTATGTATGGTCTATTAACTATTAATTGGAAATATATACCATAAAATTTCAATTTAAACATTCACTTCTTTGCCATAATCATATATAGATGAAGAGGCAATTTTTGTTTGTGATTGTTTAAGCATAGCCTATTTGTTTTAAACAACATAGACTATCAAATTCATCATGAAACAATAAATCACATCAATCATTCATTTAAGCACAAAAGAGAGAAATAATTATCAAAATGTTGAAGCTACATGATTAGAGGCTTCATTACCCCTAAATTGAAGGGATTAGCCTCTCATTTGTGTTATCATATCAACACTTGTAGCTTGCAACGTGAAATAAACAAAAACAAAAAGAAGAGGAAAATGAAAGCTAATGGAAAAGAGAAGCTAATTAACAAGAATTAAACTAATCTACTTTGCATGAATGTAAACTACACTACTAACATAAGAAGAGAAGAAGCATGTAAATAAAAGAAACAAAAATTACATGAAATAAAATGGCTAAGTAGTCATGGAAAAAGAAGAGAGAAAAGCTTTGATTTATTTCCTAAGCTAAAAACTAAGTAAGAGAGACTAAGGGAAGAGGGTTACATGAAACATAAGGGGTATATATACAAGTGTTAAACCCTAATTCATATTTTTAGGGAATGCCCAAATTGCCCTTGAGGTAGTGTGGTGGCCAAGTAATCATTAACATTCACTAATCCCCCACTTAAATGTACATGAAGCTTTAATGTCCTTTTATCATGTGCTTAGCTCCTAATTTGAAAATCAAGGTAAGTGGGTGGGGTCCTCAATGATCTTCACTTTGAATTATTTCCATCTTCATTCCTTTGTGTTCTATTTTTGCATGCATATCTTCTTCATCAAACCACTTGTAATTGAAATCAAATTCCTACAAAATAGTATGGAAATTTATAATTAAATTTTCTCAAGTTAATTTATGCACAAAAATGTCTATTTTGCCCTTGGATGAAGATGAATATGTGACAATTTGAAATTATTTGAATTTTGATTTAAACAAGTTAAAATACTCGATATGATCATTTATTTAATTTAATAATAGATTAAATATGGTGGTAAAAATATGCACATTTACGTGCACATCAGTATAGTAGCGACGAAGACTCTCGTTGTTCCAGACACTCGGAAGAGTGAGACCGTCAATGGTTGATAATTTGAATGTGCCATCTCCGATCTTTCGTTCAATAACATATGGTCCTTCCCAAGTTGGCTTCATATGCGAAGGGACCGGGTAAATTCTCTTAAGGACGAGATCGCCGAGTTCAAAGGTTCGGGGTTGGACCTTGGCATTGTATAATCGGGCGACTCGACTTTGGTATGCGGCTGCCCTCAATCAGCCTCTTCACGCTTATCATCCAATAAATCCAGAGATTCGTCAAGTAATATAGCATTTGTCTTCGGATCATAGTATGTCACACGATGAGAAGGCACTTCTAATTCGACTAGAATAACAGCTTCTGAACCATAAGAAAGAGAGAATGGAGTGTAGCCGGTCGCGGACTTGTGGGTTGTTTGGTAGGCCCATAAGGCCATAGGAAGCTCATCGACCCATTTGCCTCGGGCCTTTTCCAGTCGTTTCTTCAGAATAGACTTTATAACTTTATTAACGGCTTTGACTTGTCCATTCGTTTAAGGGTGTGCAATTGCGGAGAATTTCTTCTGAATATGGAATCGTTGATAGAAATCCTTAAATTCAACACTGTCGAATTGGGTCCCGTTATCAGTGATGATAGTATGTAGGAGACCAAATCGGCAGAGGATGTTGCGCACTACAAAGTTGATCACCTTCTTTGTTGTGATTGTAGCAAGGGGTTTAGCTTCCGCCCACTTGGTGAAGTAATCGACTGTTACGTTGGCGTACTTCGCACCACCTTTGGCAAGAGGTAGAGAGCCAATAATGTCAATGCCCCATACTGCAAATGGCCATGGACTGACCATCTGAGTTATTTTGGTAGGTGGGGCTCTTGGAATTTGCGCGTGCTTTTGACATTTATCACATTTCCTGGTGTAATCCGAAGCATCGCGATTTACGGTTGGCCAATAGTATCCATACCTGAGCACTTTCTTAGCAAGGGCTTGCCCCCCGGTGTGATCGCCACATTCTCCTTCATGTACGTCGCGCAACACTCGTTTGATTTCATCGTGAGCGATACACCGGAGTAAAGGAACAGAGTATCCTCTCCTATACATAACTCCATTCTGAATAGTGAACCGCAAAGCTTTACGAAGAATTTGTCTCTTTTCACTCCTGTGCTCTGGCAAGGTTCCGTACTCAAGATAATTTTTGAATGGAGTCATCCATGACTCCTTCTTGGAAACGACATCAAATATCCAATCGGTTTCCAAATGCTTGGCAAAGACAATGTCTCCATGGGAACGAGTCCCATTTGCTGTGCTTCACCTGTACTGGCTAACTTTGCTAACGAATCAACTTTCTGATTGTGCTCTCGTCGTATGTAATAAATGGCATAATACTCAAATTGATTCAATGTCTCCTGAACCTAAACAAGGTAAGCAGCCAGTCTTCGATCTTTGGCTTGATATTCCCTTCTGACTTGACACACGACCAATTTTGAATCACAATAAATTTCCACAGCAATGATTCTTAAATCTTTGGCAAGTTTCAATCCAGCCAGTAGGGCTTCATACTCGGCTTCGTTATTAGTTGCACGGAAGTTGAACTTTAGAGCATAGCATATAGATCGACCTTCAGGAGTTTCAAGTACAACCCCTACACCTGAGCAACGGTCATTTGATGCACCATCTGTATGTAGCTTCCAAATATACTTAGGAGATTCACTGGTTTCGGGCAAGTCCTCTGGGATGGTAAATTCAGCTATGAAATCTGCTAGGACTTGTCCTTGAATGGCTCACCTTGAAGTGTAGGTAATGTCAAACTGACTTAACTCAATATTCCATTTGAGTAACCTACCAGACGTCTCAGGCTGCATAAGGACCTGTCGTAATGGCTGGTCAACGTAAACGGTGATAGGATGAGCCTGGAAATATAGACGGAGCTTCCTCGAGGCAATAACAAGACAGTAAGCCAATTTCTCTAGCTTCAGATAATTTCTCTCAGCTCTGGTTATTCGCTTGCTAATATAGTAGACTGGTTTTTGTATTCGATCTTCCTCCCGAATTAGGGCAGCACTGATTGCGTTTTCTGATACCGCCAAGTAAATGTACAATTTCTCGTGATCGATAGGCTTTAACAAAATTAGCAGTGTGGAGAGGTGTTGAATTAGCGCTCGAAATGCGCCCTCACATTCCATAGTCCATTCAAAGTTTTGTTTCCCTTTTCGGATCAGATCGAAGAAGGGAATGCATTTGTCAGTAGACATTGAAATGAACCTGCTTAGTGCTACTACTTTCCCATTGAGGCTCTGGACTTGATTTATAGTTCTCGGAGTTTCAAGATTTCTAATTGCCCAGATCTTTTTGGGATTGGCTTCGATTCCTCGAGCGTTGATGATAAACCCAAGGAATTTTCCAAATGCGACCCCAAAGTGACATTTCAACGGATTAAGCTTCATTCTGTATTCTCAAAGAATATTAAACATTGACTCCAGGTCTTTGATGTGATCAGTGGAGAATCGTGACTTGACTAGCATGTCGTCCATGTATACCTCCATGGTTTTTCCAATCTGATTAGCGAACATTCGATTAACTAACCGTTGATAAGTTGCCCTGGCATTCTTGAGTCCAAAAGGCATAACTTTATAGCAATAGAGTCACATATTTGTTATGAAGCCGGTATGCTCCTGGTCAGGTAAGTGCATGTGTATTTGGTTATAGCCAGAGTATCCATCCATGAAGGATAAGAGTCCATGTCCAGCCATTTGAATCTACAAGTTGATCGATTCGAGGGAGTGGAAAACTATCTTTGGGGCATGCTTTATCCAAGTCTGAGTAATCGATACATATTCTCCATTTCCCATTTGGCTTTCAGACAAGTACAAGATTGGATACCCATTCCGGGTACAATGCATCTCGAACAAATCCATTTCGTTTTAAGCTTATCTACCTCTTCTTTAAGGGCGGCAGATCTCTCTGGATCCATACCACGCCTCTTTTGTTTGACCAGGGCGTGCCGCGGGTCAATATTCAATGTGTGGCTCGCGATGTCCGGCGAGATCCCACACATATCAGAGTGCGTCCAGGCAAACACGTCAAGGTTTACCCAGAGAAATTCAACCAATTCCTCTTGCATTTGGTGGCTCAAATGAGATCCAACCTTTATCATTTTAGAATCATCGCCATCATCGATTGGGACATCGATCGTCGGCCGGAGAAGCTTGATTGTCTTTACTTTCGCTTTCGGTATCTCTCAGGTCAAGATCTCTTTGGAATTGGTTGGGGTGCCCAGGCCTAGGCCCAGGCATCAATTGTCAATTCTCAGCAAAGAGGACGTAGAGAGATTCCTCTACGCCCTTTCCTTTCTCCTTTCGCTGCGCCTATCGCAGCTCAGTAACATAACAGGCTCGCCCAATAGCCTGGTCTCCCTGTACAACTCCGACCCCATTGTCGGTAAGGAACTTCAAAGTCAGGCACCACGGGGCAATAGCAGCCCTAAATTCAGCAAGGGCCGGTCGGCCCAAGAAAGCATTGTATGGCGAGGCTATGTCCAATACAACAAACTGTAATATTCGGACTCTCCGGCGTTCTCCGATTCCCAATTCTACTGGCAATTCAACTACCCCAGTG
Source organism: Allium fistulosum (assembly GCA_030737815.1). Taxonomy (NCBI): domain Eukaryota; kingdom Viridiplantae; phylum Streptophyta; class Magnoliopsida; order Asparagales; family Amaryllidaceae; genus Allium; species Allium fistulosum. The sequence goes on along the minus strand of CM060906.1, from coordinate 1,130,913,111 downwards.
GGTATGGTTGTGCTCCCATTGAAGCCATGAATATGAGACTAACACGGTTCAAGTCTTTAGTCTCCATTTTCATCTGGTCATAGGCTCGCTTGAACAATATATTCATAGAACTTCCACTGTCTACCGAGATCCTCTTCATCCAAGCAGGACCTACCTGAGCTGATATGACAAGTGGGTCAATAGTGGGGGCTTCGATCCTGTCGGCATCCCGACCTCGAAATACGATGTCGTCTGCCATCGTTCTTTGTTGCTTGGCCGAAACCCCATCTTCTGAATTACTACAACATTCAAAGTCCACATGCCTGATAGAGCTGGCATACGACTCCAGTTCCTTCCAGCTTCTGTTTGCTAGATGAGGAACACCACTAACAGTATTTATCACCAACCTCCCACCAGTACGAGCGGGTTCATCATGTCTAGCCTGATACGGTACATGATTCTGATTCGATGGGCCCGCACCTCCAAACTGCGGCGCCCGCACAAACTGCTCCAACTTTCTCTCTCTTATCAACTTTTCGATGAGATCTTGCAAGTGACGGCATTCATTCGTGTTATGGTCGTAGCTTTCGTGGAATCGACAAAACTTCCTTGTTTGAATCTGCTTCTCCGATGACTGTTTCGGAACAGGTTTCTTATACTGAATAGTATTGCAGGTCTGTAAGTATGCATTCTCCAACGACCTATTCAAAGGAGTATAATTATCAAACATAGGAGCCCTATGTCGTCGACCACGATTCTGATCCCATTTTCTATTTTGGTTACCATTGCCTTTTTGCTGGTTTTGTTTATTCTGAATGTTCAATTGTACTTTCCCGGAGCTCTCCCCGGATTGTTTAACAGCAACATTACACAGAATTCCTTCCATACTAGGCCCCGCATCATCCTTCTTCCTAGACTATTTCGCATCCTCCCTCCTCATGAATTGGGCTGCCTTGAAATAGAAACGGTCTAATGATGCGGGGGTTTTCCGGCCAACCAGTTGCCGAACTCATAATCGGGATTAATCCCTTTAGTCAATGCCATTAGAATGGAGTTATCATTAGGGTTGCTAATCTCAGCGCATGCAGCATGAAATCTCTCTAGATAACGCTTGAGTGTCTCTCCAGGAGCTTGAGTGACACTAGATAAAGTATTAACATCCTTCGGTCTTGCGACATGCATACGAAATTGCTCAATAAACTTTGTTGCCAACTGATCAAAACATGAGATAGATTAAGGTGGCAGTCGAGTAAACCACATAGTCGCTATGCCCCCCGGAGAGATCAGGAAGCTTCGGCACTGAACTGCATCATCGGCTCGTGCAGCATTCATCAGCCACTCATACTTTATGCTGTGTTGATTGGGATCAGAGCTCCCCTCATAAACTGGTAAGGTCGGCATCCTAAATCGCCGAGGTGGTTCAGCATAGAGTATCTCATCAGTAAAAGGAGTATGACTCCGGGAGATTTCCCAGTCGTCATTAGTGAGGCCTTGACTCTCTTGGATCACCTGACGAATTATCGTCGGGATGTCCGGCATTTGCATATTTTGAGCACGCTGGGCCAAGGTGTGGTCGGGTTCTACAATGCGAGGTTGGACCGGTCGCGGTCGACGGTCCACATCTTGCCTCCTTGGTTCGGAGTTCTCTGGAACATATGGTTCGGGAGTATGTTCATGCTGGTGATGGTTCGTATCTGTCCGATTTCGGGCATCAACTCCCGGTTCAGTAGCAGTGGTGTTAGTGCGGTTGTCTGTAACATGATATGGAATAACACCTCCTTGGGAGGAGGGTCCGGTCTGATGGCTGGTTGATGGGCCAACTCTCGGTTGCCCAAGGTTCAGTGCATGTTGATGTCCAGTAGCTTGAGTGTAACTCCCATCTAGCCTTGCGTGCGTAGATCTACGATGGTAATCCAAAGAGGCTGAACTCCCGGTGGAGGAATAGGAAGCCTGATCCCTCCTGGATCTCCTTCGTCGTTGATAGTTCAGTTGGTTGGTCAGTTCCGCATTAGCACGGAGCTGTTGAGTGAGCAGTTGGTAGCTCTGAGTTAGTTCTTGCATTAGCGTCTGGAATTCTTCCCTGGTGACAGGACCTTGCGAATCTGATGGTCCGACAGCATTCTGGTCGGTTGGAAGTGGTTGTACGCGGTTCTGACTATCCCGTCCTTCTGGATCTGCAGTTGTAGAAGTAGTCCTTGTGTTAACCATGATGGATAGTGAAGCTCTTTCCTAGACTAGATGCAAATCTGAATAGGATGGAAGAACTTTAATCTTTGAAATCTGAATCTTCTTCTTAGATTTGTGCAATCCGATATCGATAGTAAAAACAACGAGCAGAAGAAAAACTGTGTTTTCTCAGTGAAAGCACCAAAAGTGTTTGTACCAAAATTAGGCACAACACTCTTCGGAAGTGTTTGAAGAGATAAAATAAAGAAAGTAAATGTGAAAAGAGGATTATCTAACAAACACTCCAAATAATAATCAGAAAAATAGCAAAAGAACACACAGATTTAGAGTGGTTCGGTGTGTTGCCTTCGTCCACTATGGAATGACTGACTTTTATTAACTTTTGCCTGCTGATTACAAAAGATTACAGCAGTAAATTTCGAGTGCAATAGTGGTTTTTGAGTACAATAATGATTTCGATAGAGTCTAGACGTCAAAGAGCCAAAAAGATCCCTTTTCTGTAGGTTCTGGGCTGCTATTTATAGGCATAGGCTGTAATATCTCGCTCAGATCTTGGGAGACCTCTTCTGGCACATGGGTGGGCCTATGCAATCGATCCCATGCGATATGCACTCGATCTGTGATCGATACGAATGAATTTCGTATCGATCAAGATTTGACCCAATCGAGTCGAAATTGGGCATGAACATTCTTTAGGTCGGACGTAAGCTCCTATGAAAATTTGGTGTCATTTGGACTTGCAGATTGTGAGTTATGATCGATGCAAATTTGGGTTATATGTAGGCCGTTTAGTTCGTATCGATCCGGGCACGTGTTTGTAGGTTGACGTGGCGCTAACTTCTTAGATCGATCCACTTTTCATGCCGTACGACCGAGCCTCCCCACTATTTGCGCCTTGTTCGTATCGACCTGATGCGCTCCATGCTTCGCATCGATCCAAGGACGCTTGCTTCATATCGATGGTCTCTAGCTTTTTTGTATCGACCAAAAAGGTGGCATTAGTATCAATCCATAATGTGTTCTTCGTATCGATCAATGGCCGATTGATACGAAGTACGTGAGTGGATTGATCGATACGAAGTGCATGAAACGATCGATACGAAGCGACAACCTCCCATGGATACAAACTAGTTGGTGACGATGGATACGAAGTATGGTTACTTGGACCGATACGATTGTGATGGATACGAAGAAGGCCACCTTGGATCGATACGAACATGATGGATATGAAGTGAGGTTACTCGGTCCGATGCGACCACGATGGACACGAAGAAGGCCACCATGGATCGATACGAACATGATGGATATGAAGTGAGGTTACTCGGTCAGATACGACCACGATGGATACGAAGAAGGACACCATTGATCGATACGAACATGATGGACACGAAGTGAGGTTGATCCCTTTGATTTGCATCGATCATATCTCGAGCATACCAACTCCGATTGACTTGAAATTTGGAATGTTGGCCCTCATAGCTTTGCTTGTCTCGTCATATCAACTGTAGCTTGTCCCGAACTCGGACAAAATTTATCGACATCCATAGTGAACCTGTGCATAATCCATCTTCGGGGCAGACCATCTTTGGTTCTTAGCCAACTTCTTGGTGTCACATCCTTGCCAAAAGGCGGGATAACAAAGGTATTTGATTTTTATTGTATAATTTGTTATATAGTAAACAAATAAGAAAATCCTAAAATAAAATGTTATGTGATCATAGTTGTAGATAATTGCAATTGTGAGTAATTGATCATAATATAGAATAGCATTTTATTTTAAATATTCCTAGTAGAGATGTTTCAAGAAAGGATGTCGATACATCCATTGAGACCAAAGTACATAACGCTCTTCAAATGTTAGACGGTGTATTACTCATTACTGTTGGGGGCACCAAGAGGTTACATACTAATAATTTTTTGGACAACCATGAAATGACTCATCTAAGAGTTTCCTGTTGGTTAATTATAATTATATCTAACAAGAAATCTCAAAGTAATAATATTATAGACTTCATTCGGCTTAGGAATACCGTTGAACTTCAATTTGGAAACTTCAGTTTAATTATAGTTAAATCGTGTTATGACATTTATCAAATGACTATAGTTGGGTCTAAGTTAAAGATTTGGAAGTGAAACACTATTCAATAGAGAATTCATCTCCTCAGTTGTATTAGGTTAGTATCACGGTCAACTATAGTCAACTCAAAATCAAAATATCTGGCCAGGGTAGTGCGACTAATAATTAATGTTATTATTGAATCAACGACTTTTTTGTGGACTAACCAAGTTGAATGTGGATAATACTGGAATTTTGTTCAAAACAAAATTCCATAAGTTCTAATATGATATAGTGTTAAAGAAGAGAATTGTTATGAATAATCGTCACCGAAAGGTAGAACTTAAGAAAATATAAAATATAATTTTATTTAAAAGGTCTGTAAGCGGTGAATTCGACTAAATGTTAATATTTGAATTGTTTAAAATTAACTGCTAACTAAATTCACAGCTCTGAGTCACACATCCGTATTTGTGCATTCTCCAGAAAACCACATGATTTAATTAATTTAGAATAAATTATTTCATATTTAGAAATATTGATTATTATTTAAATTATTTGATATTTTAGGGTTGTTAGTAATTACTTATATGTATATATAAAAGTTATATACGCCTATACATATGTGATATGCATGTATATTTAAATGGGTTTTAAATACAGTTAATTATTTAACAAGCTTTTGGAAATAATTATTCATATGATGGAATAATGTGGCCTGCCATGCTAAAGAAAGAGGAAGGGATATGGATAATATTTGATTGAAAATTAATTGAGAATTAAAATGGATGTTTTAAAGAGAGAATAAGAAACGTTTTTATTCTCTCAATAAAACAAATCCTCTCATTCATTTTCCTTCTTAAGTTCATTCTTTCATTCACTTTCCTTTTCTCTACTCATCTTCCTGTCGTGGCCAAATACTCATCTTCCCCTTTCCAAAATATTTTTAACTCTAAATAAAAATGAAAACATCAAATGAAGTAAACATAAGTGTTTCATTCATGTCATGTAAGGATTGGGTGTGAATCTTGGAGATCCAAGGAGAAATCTCAAATCAAGGTGTAACTTATTGGCTAGTTCCATAAGGTTAAGTTTCTATGCATATTTATATTTCATTGTATCTGTTCATAATGGTTATATATACATATGTCATTGCCTTACTATGATTTATAATTTGACATCACAATTTTAACAATTATTTGGATGATGTGATTTGATTTAATTCGTTTATTTAAAAATAAATTGTTTACATGCGTGAATTATAATTTCATCTCTAGATATGATTCAGTATTTATGTAAAAAGGTTATTTGTAATTAATGAATCAAATAATATTGATCTGAATCATTTTGAAACATGAAATACATTAATATTTTGCTCTAAACTTATATGTATAGTTTTATCTTTAAATTCCTTTTGATTGTTTTGTTTCTAAATTACATCAATGTTGAGTAATAATACTAAATATTATATATATATGTGTGTGTGTGTGTGTGTTATAGATTTATACATTTAAGCATAAAGAAATATGTGAATCTTATGTTCATACTAAAATTTTAAATTTCAATTTGCATGTATGTTCAGTGAATAATTGAAATAATTTTCAACTTACATTTGTAATCTATATTTTAATTATGAATAAAACCTGACAAATCAAATTTAGAATTTAAATTTGGATGCTGAAAGTTTTATTAGTAATTTATATTAAGTTTTGTCTAATTATCTTTGTCATTAATATTCAAGATCTCATAATATTTTATAATCAAACATACATCTTACAAAATCAAATTAAATTAAGGAAATTGATGTATCCATATAAATTGCAAAAATATACATGGTAGATATAAACTTCAATATCTACACATACATATATTGACCTTGTTTTAGTTTTCTTATTAAATGGCATGTTAAACATTTTATCATGATATGTCATATGAGTAATAATTATGTATAGTTTTAGTAGAATGTTTGCAAAAGAAGAAGATGCAATCAGTTGTTGATACCACTTTTTTTTACCTTTTGCTTGTTAGATCTTGATGTGATCACACTTAGATTTATAATAATACGTTATTCCCTTTTAAACCCAATTTGGAAATATTAATATATTTGATATATTCATATTTATTCAAACTTTACACCCTACACATTCATGTGACCTTTCTTATATCTAAAATGATAAATGTAACTTTTAATTAATTGCATAGTTGTCACATTTATGATATATTAAGTTGTTTTCTTAATTAGCAATTTGACATTTTACATACCTAAATGATAGAACACAAACACCCAACCAAATTACACTTGCTACATGTATTACATGTTTGTAACATAATTTGAAATTTGAACATATTTGACATCTTCTTATCTTTTAAAATTTCACATCTAATAAACATTACATTAAATTAATTAATATGATTACTTAATCAAAAGAAGACAATGTTAATAAAAGTTGATTTTATAAAAGTAACTAGATCGAATCAAATGAAACCCTTTAACTTCATAGGCCCATTATGATCCAAATAGATTTTTTTAAATCTGCCTATTTCACCGCTGTAGAACGAACCAATTCCTTTTATAGTATCAAAGCCTAAATGGTCTATGCTATCTAACTAACAACTTTATGGCCAATCAATAAAGCCTACAAACCATTTGGGTATCTAGAAAAGTAGTGCGTAGGTTTACCATTGGATAACCAAGTATTCTTCCTTCCCTGGCTAATGGCCTGGCTCAATGATTGTGCAAGTCCAAAAGGTTGGCCCAATTGTAAAGGCCGAAATTATTTTGGGATTTGAGCTAATTTTTAAATTTTAGTTTGAAAATTTAAAATATATTTAAAAGTTAATTCTAAAATATATAAGTAATTTTATAAAGGTTATAAAATAAATTTAACAATTTCAAAATTATTTGAGAAATTAAAATAATTAATTATGAAATTTTAATATACATAACTAATTTAATTAATTAAATTAAAATAAATAATTAATTAAAAGTTAATTAATTAACGCACATATACAAGTTGATGTATTTATGTAATTATAATTGTTATAGTTATATATGTATCTTAAATTTTTTAAGATGAATTATACTAAAATTTTGAATTAATTTAAACATTTAATTAAATAATTTAATTAAATAAATGAATTAGTAAATAAAATTAATTAAACTCAACTAGTTTTTAATATATATATATATATATATATTGATATGTATATATAAACAAACATAAGTGTTATATTTAATTATTTATCTTGAAAGGTTTAAGATGAATAATATAAAATTTTAGAAATTTTGCATAAAATAAAATATTAAATTAATTGAATATGACTTAATTAATAAAATTAAAATTAATTACGTATGATTTAATTAATAAGAATTAAAATCACTTAAATATGATTTAACTAATAAGATACATATACATATAAAACATAAGTTAATTAAGTTATAAATGTTATAAATAAATAATAACTTATATAACTATACTTGTATAAACACAAGTGGAACTGCAAGAAACACAACTTAGATTTAAGGAATGAGTACATGTGTATTGTATGTATATTATGATTTTAGAAAAGCCCGGCACTTTAATCGCGATGGTATTCATAAGAAAAACATTACTCCTTAAATCGATATCCCGTAAGGGGTGTGTGTGTGTGTATATATACATATACATACATACACACACATATAATTTCATACTCTTTAGTTGTTGAATTTCCTCAAGCTAGAGATGTTATATGTGTAGTATATTGATATATTGACTAGATGAGGTAAGATACATGCACGTATTTGTTGATCTTTCCTCAAGGTGCGTGCACTATACTTAGGCCATCACGAAATGGTCAGCATGAGTGAATAATCTCTTTTGATATGTTGGGCTTTCCTTAAGGTTGAGATGAGATTCGGACAAACCATGTGATAGGAGTTGTATATGATATAATCGATAAGGTGTTATCCACTACATAAAGGCCTATGTTTTTTGAGGTTTCCTCATCGTCAGAATCCTATGGCAAGTGAGTCTTAACATCCACTAGAGAAATCAAAAGGTTTCTATGTTTTTTTCTTATGGGTTGAAAAACATAAAAGTCTAGGGGGAGCCTTATTAGAAAAATAAAATGATAACACTTAACCTTTATAATATTGTAAGAATATGTGATATATAAGTCGAAATAATCCATTTCAATTGATAATTAATAAAATGTTTATTATTTAAAATATTTACAATTGAACTGAATTAATATTGACATGGAAATATAAATATACTTACCAATAAATCGTTTGGCATGTTGTCACTTTAAGACCTATGCAACACCCAATTTACATAGCCACTAAAACATTCATCCCTTAGTTGCTTGAGTCTTCATTTGTCTTAGACTATGTATTATCTTTTATGAGTTTTGAACTCTTCGGCAATACAAGAATATTTGATCCATATTCAATCACATATAAATATTTTATGGTAAACATTTACGATTTACAGTGTACGCAACTTCTATGAAATCAGTTTAGTCGAAATAATTGATGTGCACGTATATATGCATATTTTTACCACCATATTTAATCTATTTAAATTAAATAAATGATCATATCGGGTATTTTAACTTGTTTAAACCAAAAATCAAATTATTTTCAAATTGTCACATATTCATCTTCATATAGGGGTAAAATGGTCATTTTTATGCATTTATTAAATTGTGAAAATTTACTTGGAATTTTCTATGTTGTTTTGTAGGAAATTTGGTGAATTTTACAAGTGGCTTCATGATAATATATGCATGCACAAGAGTGAAGAGAACAAATGAAGATGGAAATAATTCAAAGTGATGATCATGGAGGACCCCACCCACTTACCTTGATTTTCAATTAGGAACTAAGCACATGATAAAAGGACATTAAAGCTTCATGTACATTTAAGTGGGGAATTAGTGGATGTTAATGATTACTTGGCCTCCACACTTTCTCAAGGGCAATTTGGGCATTCCCCAAATATATGAATTAGGGTTTAACACTTGTATAAATACCCCATATCTTCATGTAACCCTCTTCTTCTTAGTTTATCTTAGTCTCTTCTCTTAGGAAAATAAAAAGAAAGCTCTCTTTCTCTTTTCATGGCTACTAAGCCATTTTTATTTTTTGTAATCTTCTTTTCTTTTTATGAAATGTTAATTATTGTTTCCTTTTACTTACATGTTCATTTCCTTTCATGCTAGTAGTGTAGATTTTCTTTTATGCAAGTAGATTAGTTTTTTTTCTTTCATTTAGCCCTCTTTTCCTCTTTGTTTTGTTTTATGTTGCAAGCTATATTCGTTGATATGATAACAAATATGAGAAGCTAAACCCCTTCAATTTAGGGGTAATGAAGCTCTCTAATTATATAGCTTCAACATTTTGATAAATGTTATGCTCTCTTTTTGTGCTTCATGGAAAATGATGTTTATGTAATTTTGTGCTTATTATTGAGTTTGATAGCTTATGTTGTTCAAAACAAATAGGCTATGTTTAGTCATATAAATCACAAATTGCCTCTTCATCTATATATGATTATGCCAAAGAAGTGAATGTTTAAATCAAAATTTGATGGCCTATATTTCTAAACAATAGTTAATAGGCCATGCTTAAAATAGATTTTGCTTTCAACTTTGTTGTCAATAACCAAGTAAACCATAATGTGAGATCATGTATTCAATACGACTGATTACAATAGTGATATTGTTGTGTTACATGTAGCACTAGATCAGTAACTTGATCATTGAAATGTTAGCTTGATCAAATTACATAAGGTGCAACTTATTTGATATCCTTAAATATTAATGATGATAAAATGCATTTTTCTAAGAGTTCAGTGCAGTTTTGTAGTAAGAGTTTCCTTTAAATGCTTTTACCATTTTGGAAAGGAAAGCAAATACATGTGAGTGGATGTAACTTTGGCATGGTTGGTACGAAACAAGCGAATGGTCGTCTCTGCTTCATGTGAAGACATCAGAGAAGAGAATTTATAAGATAATAGTAGATACTTACATGGAATTAAAAATATATTTTCTATTCCAAAATGTATTTTCATTTAGAAAATGATTTTGAGAATTGTTTCTTTAAGTTTAAGATATTTAATATAAAACGCTCGACTGTAAACTAATTACAGTAAATGAAATAAATAGGCCATATTAAGTGGTTGAATGGAGCTTTGTATTTTGTACGCTGTATTGGCAGAAATAGTGGGAGTATACCATATAATACTTCTTAGTGGATGCATAATGTTTCAAAAACAATTTTCATAAATATACCAAATATTATTTATGAAATAATTATTGGTTTCAATATTGGCTGGAAATATAATTTTTTTATTTTGATAATGAATATTCGTTATAAGGTAAAACTATAATAATGGTATTTGTTTCCATAACCAAAAGAGATGTATTAGAAAATGCAGAAGTATCTAAAAAATTTACAATTATTTTGGAATTATTGATCGAGCCATTTCTTTGAGATATAATTCAATAATAATATGATTACAGATCATATGGTACCAATGAATTGTGTCTTAGAAGATTAAAGGCAAAGCACCCATGTAATGGGAGCGAGAAAATGATTAATGAGCTCTTCGGATTGACATATATGGATCTACGTAATTCAAAGTCTAATGATACCAATAAGGATCCACCTACTTCATTAAATTCATAGATGAATTATCATAGAAACGAACAAGAGTCTTCGGTACAAAAGTAATGTATTTATGATCAGTTCATTTAATATAAATTAAAAGTAGAAAAAAATGACATGCAAAGTAATTAAAAATTTGATTTGATCGAATAGGTAATCGTATTGGAATGGTTCCAAAAGTACATAGAAAAATAAGTGTTTGCATCAAAAATTGGCACAAATAGCCAATATAGAGGAGTAAATGAAGAATAATAAATGTAAACAGAGAGAATATTATATAATTTTACGTTTTTTTTGTATGTAGGGATCGGCAATCTTTTAGTCGATCCCTCCCCCTTTTCTCTCTTCTATCTATTTTTTAGTTGATAGGGATTGGATGGAACCCCAAGTTAAGGGATCGTACATGATCCCTCCTTATGCTGGGAGCTCAACTTGTTTGGCTTCGTGGAAAATTAAAAGGCAAGCCGAACCCTCAACCTTCATATATAAGCTAACACTCTCCTTTCCTTAACCCTCACTTTACTTCGTTTCATTTCGGTTTCATCTTCTTCAAGCTCGATTCTGAACCCTCCCCTCCAACTTGAAAACCCGATCCCTTCTTTTCATATCAAATATCGCCTTCTTCTTTCAATTTGCCATTGAATCGAAATCCAGCATTAACTCATATTCTAAACATTTAGGCGAGTTCCTTGTGTTTTCTTTGGTTCACGACGAGATAATGGGTCTTGTTCGTGTTAATTGTTGATTAAGGAAGAGATGAGATGGATGGCGATAATGTAGAGTTCGGTGAAGTAGTAAAGGAGGAGGAAAAAGAAGTGAAGGATGAAGGTAACAGAGGGATCAGTCATGGTGAAGTATGGTGGAGAAGGATCAGTGATGCTGTTGTTATGTAGGTGAAGGAGAGGGATTGGTATAGAAGTTTGAGAAGGAAAGGGTCGATCGCATTGTTAAGTGGAGAGATCAGTTGCTTTGTTGATGTGGAGAGGGGTCGGTCATTTGTGAAGTGAAGAGGGATCGGCTATTGGCTTTAGGAGGAGTGTAAATGTGGCTAAGTGGAGGGATCGACAGTGGTGTGTTTGTGGATGGAGGGATCGGTCATAGGCTTATCAAGAGGGATAAGTTATTATAAGGGAAAGGGATTGACATAAATAGGGGTTGGTTATTTTTAGATATAGGGATCAACTATGGGTACTTAGCTGGTTCTAAGCTTTGAATTGAACCTAAAATCCAATCCATATTCACTTGTATAAACAATTTGAATCAATCCCATCCCAATTAACTTGATATGTGACGATAATGAACAACAGAACTTGCATATCCAATATTGAACTCGAAATTGAACGACCAAACTCCTGGGACTTAGAACATGAACTAAAACTTAACATATGGACTTTAATAATGGACGTCACACTTTTACATGCCGATGGTCAATCCCAAAGCTTACGCAACTGATCAATCTAAATATCAGTTGAGACGATCAGCGATGATGGTCACTCTGGTCGGAATCCAAAGTCTCGTCATTTACTTTTTCTTTTAATTTTGAACTGTTTATCTCTGCAATGCACAACACTGCACCACACTAGTTTACACTTTGCACGGGGGGACAGGTAAAATTTTCTAATCTCGATTACCTACTGAGTTTAGTTGATATGGACTCCAGACATTCAAAGCATTTGGCTGCAATGCCTTCTAGACAACCTTCACAACTATGCAATCCCGGAGCCAGTCAAAATCTGCAACTGTTTCCGGCAGACTCTCCCATGATCATCAAATTGAGCAACTGGAGGTTTCCAGCCAATTGACCGACCTTTTCTCTGATGTTCCCGTCCTTCTGGCGGAAGATATAAACCCTACCCCCGACACTATAGAAGGCGCTATATTTCTAGATAATCCGACGCATTCCCAAGCCTCCGGAATTGGCAAGGCCGCTCTTCGTAGACTATGCTCTAAACATGGGATTCCGTTTGGAGATGTCTTAGTTCCTTTAGTGAATGACAGGGCTCATTTGCCCTCAGAGGGATATAAGAAATGCAATAAATTCATGTGTTGGCCCAGATGCGTGCCGCCTTTCAATTCTTTCATCCGAGAAATGCTAAATTATTTTGGAATTGCTCCTACCCAGCTGCATCCGAATAGCTATGCTTTTCTCCATGGCACTTTCTTGCTATTAATGGATGTTCTATTCTGCACGCCATCTCCTGAGGTCATCAAGCTTATTTACAATTTCGAACGACGGACAGGAAGCCTTTCTTACACTTTCCTCAAGCCTTCGCCCAACTATTAAGTCCTAACTGGCGCTTGGAACAAGCTCGGCATCTTTAAGCACGAATGGTTTTACGTTCATTGTTCGCTTGGCTTCGTAAGGCGATGGTTGGAAGGATGTAAGTGATGTCTTCACTTTATTCTCAAATTCTTTAGTCCAAGTCATATCCTGAACTAACTAATACTTTGAAATTTTTTAGGTGTTCATCCACATCCAGAAGGAGATAATTTCTCATAAGGAGTTTCTGCAATTCGTGTCACCCCAGTTGAGGACAGGGACATCAGATCCCTCGTAACCGATGAATGGTTATCTCTATTTGGGCTGTTAAAAGAAGGTCGCAACATCAGACTTTCATGAAGTGCTGCACCACCAAGAAATGTGGCAGAACAAGAAGGTGGCACTAATACTTTGTCGTGCCTCTAGTCAAGGGGGCTCATGATAATGCCAAAGAGGATGAAATTAGAGGTGTTGAAACCAACAAGCCAGGCGATACTGATGCAGGTTCGGGCAATGAGCATGTGTTCGAACCATCACAAGGCACACAATCTCACATGCCAACAAGGAGAGGAAAAATGTTCGCATATAAACTTCGTAGGAGAAAAACCGCTAAAGAGCCAGAGTTCATCATCACCTCAGTTGATAAAGAGTCTTCTTCTCAACATTTAGAATGTTCAATGGAATGGTTCTCGAATCTCCCGATCCCTGATGATATCATGACTTATGACTTCCCCAACATCAGTAATAGAGGGATCAATTCTCCCACCAGGAGTGGTGATGACATTCCTCCCACTAGTAAAGGGAGAAAACTCCTATGGGCAAGGCTGCAACAATTGGTCCATCGGGGGGGGGGAACACTAGGACATTGACAATCACACGCACTTCACTGCACGATTTTCATCTATCTTTTGTTTGATGGCCACTTATACACTCTCATTTTGTTTGCAGGTGCGATGTCTCAATCCCATGCTTTCGATCACTTGAGGAGCTCGTCAACACAGTACGGATCCAATCACGGTCTAGAATCGGATAGGCGTAGAGAGAGAGATGACGGCGGGAAAGAATTCGTTGTTCAAGGGAGTCTTCATCTTCTAAACATAAGTTCCAATCTTAATCGTCACGCCAGGAAGTTCAGCCTAATCTTCCTATACATAGTGACGACCAGACGTCTTTCCATGCTCCTCAAATTGCTGTGCCGCCTGAGCAATTTTCTGGTTAATCTAGTTCCAGACAGTTCCGCGACCGTAGGTCGAGCAAACACCCAATTGTTACTTATGATCCGTCTTTTCCTACTGCAGCTCCTAAGGCTTCCATGGTAGAAAAATTGGCCAAACTTAAGTTAATTTCTCAAAAAATTTCTTCGATGGGCTTAAGATCCTTCTTTCCATTCATACAATTCTAGGGAGCGCTAAAGCGAGTTTCCTTGCATTCGTCAATGATGTTTTTGTTCAACACGAAGCATTCCATCATCTAGCCAAAACAAATCTCTAAGGTGTCTTAGGAGAGTGAAATCGATTGTCTCAAGCTAGAGGCGATCCATGATAAAGACATAATTAAACATCAAGACAATTAGATCTCGGAGTTAACAGTGAAGCTAACCGCGGTAGAAAAGAGTGCCAAAGAAATATCTGAGGCGGTTAGTTGTGTAGAATCGGCTCACAAAAAGGAATTGGATGCTGCCCTACAGCAGTGTACTTTCTTTGGAAAAAGATACATTGTAAAAAGTGAAAAATATTATGACCCTCCGCATTGAGAAACTCCTTAAAAAGAGAAGGAAGAGAAACTTGAAGTGTAGGAGGAGTCGCAAAGATATTGCGAAGAGTTTGTCAAAGCCCGGGGACTGAAAATTAAGCTTGACTAGCAACTCTCTCAAATTGAAGTCCTCAAGGAAGAGGCAGGAGAAGAGGGCCATAATGAGATTAGTGAGAAGATTGAGGCCCAGTTAGAAGATGCCAAAGAAGATGGTCGAAATGAGATTAAGGACATGTTTGATCCTCTAATCGTCGAATATAATGTTGAAGTCATAATCCACCGCGATCCAAGTTTCCTCAAAGAGGACTATCTTGAACCGCTCGCCGAGGCTTGGGAATACATTGTTGAAATGAAGAAGAAATCCCCCGGTGAAGCTGATTTAGATGAAGAGAAGCTGGTATGAGAGATTCTTCATGGGGATGGACCTTTAGACCTTGCTACTGCGAGACTCTGATACTTTGATATTTTAGCACCCTCTAGCAAAGGGAAAAACGTTACTGAGTCATCGGAGTCTGATCCCAAGGGTCCTCCTTCATTTCAGATGGTAGGAGCGTCAATTTCTCTTGGCCTGAAACATTATTTGAGCTATGATCCGAACAGGCATGGCTATCAATCAAAGGTGCTGACTCCTATTCTAGAGGGGAGTACTCTAGCTAAAACTATAAGTCAGCCGGACATAGGCATCCCACTTTATTCTCCATTATTCGAGAGATTTCTTTCCTCATGCCCAATAGTCATGGGCTTAATTTCTTGTTTTCGCGAACCTGCAAGTCTTCCGAATCACAATCAAACTCTAGGAAGCGGTGCCACCTGGAGCAACAATTGATATCTACTGAAATTTCGATGGCCACCAACATTCTAGGGCCCGATGCTCAAATTATCGGGGCACTTGATGATGAAAAGCCGATAACCCGCTGTTGCCAGATAAATCAGATGACGTTGTGTTTACTGGTGCCACCAAACATACCGATGAGCTCAATTTAAAAGAGCGCGTCGAGAGAGAGGGGTTGTTGAAGAAAAAAGCTAAGGCTAAACCCGCTGATGTGGACATTGACGATCGAAATCTTGTCCCACTACAAATCATTCCACCCAGCGGGTCGGTTCCTGAAGAACTCACTTCAATCTTTGAAAGCTCTCCTACCAAGGGCGGCAAAGGATCAAAAAGTAGAACACGAGGAAGCTCAGGTGGCGCCACTACCAAAAAATCCAAAAGAGAAAAAAGGCACAAGAAATAGCAGTCACTTCGGCTTAGTTTGTATATAACTTGTATAGCTGCTTTTCTTTTTTTGTTGGTGGTGATTGTATGGGTATGAACCCCACTTTTAAATAAACTTGTACCACAGTTTTCAAGTTTAATATGCAAATAAAAATTCTTTGTTTTCTGTTGAACTCTTATGTGAATTTCGTCTAAGTAATCAATCTATTACTTTTCCATTCAATGTACTTGTAATTCGTTGCTCGTTAATTCGAACAATTTTCCATTAATTTTTACTCAAGGTCTCCATGTGGTCGTGGTCTGAAGTTGTACCAAACACCAGGCTTGAGCCCCAGTGTTACGCTATCAGATTCAACGGTTTAAGTGATTATACTCATGCCCCCAGTTTCCAGTTGGTGGATTTAGATATGGATGGTCGAACTCCATCTTTAGCAAGTTTACACTCTTCCTCTCGGTTTCAGGTTGGAGTTTATGGAGTAATGAGTGGTTGAACCACACCCATCTATTTTTTTTATCCTCATATCCACATTCCAGGGATAAGAGTTATTTGGCGGATGGTCGGATCATACCTTATTCGTGTTTATACTCCATTCCACGCTCTAGGAACTTAGAGTTATTTCGGAACATAGTCGGACCGTACTTTCCTTAATTGATTGATTTACCCCCAAGTCCGGGGTTTGACTTAGGAGCGATCGGTCATCTCACAATCGCTTTTGACTCATGTCTGTCTCATTGTTTGGTAGGACTAACTTGGTTATCGGATGGTCAAGTCACATCCATTCCTTGTTAGGTATTCCATCCATCGGGTTGTAAGCGAGAATCATCAAATGAACGGTCGGACTATTCTCACTTTGTTTAGTTCGATTTTGAACTTATGTAATCGGCTAGCTCCAAACTCTGGGAACCTGCTCGAACATGTCAATATTAGTTAGTCGGGTATCGTAACTAATATGTAATGTTACAACAATCACAGATATCAAGGAAATTTCAAACTTTATTTGCCAAATGGAAAGAAATGACATAATTTGTCTTATTACAAATCTGGAAAATCGAATGCTAAAGCAAATTTGGAAATTGAATACAACTAAATGAAAAGGAATAAACTAAGTGAAACAGCATCGTAAATGCTCGCTATTCCATGCTCTAGAAAGTGTGACGCCATTAATAGTTGCTAGCTTGAAATTTCCCTCTCAAAGCCTCTGTTCAATGACATACGGTCCTTCCAAAGTAGGATTCATGTGCGACGGGGCAGGAAAAACCTGTTTCAAGATGAGATCGTCGATTTCAAAGGTTCTAGGTTTGACTTTAGTGTTGTATTATTGGATGACTCAATGTCGATGTGCAGCTGCCCTCAAATTAGCTTCCTCGTGCTTCTCATATACAAAGTTTAGAGATTCCAAGAGGAGGTCTCTATTTGTTTTGGCATCGTAATAGGTCACTTAATGGGAAAGGACTTCGAGTTCAACAGGAATGACGACTTCGGAGCCGTAAAAAAGGGTGAATAGAGTATGACCAGTCGCGGACTTGTGTGTGGTTCTATAAGCCCATAATGATGTCGAGAGTTCATCCACCCACTTGCTTCTAGCCATTTCAAAATGCTTCTTCAGAATGTACTTTATGATTTTGTTCACAGCTTCAACTTGTCCATTTTCTTGAGGGTGAGCAACTACCGCAAATCTCTTCTCAATATGATGCCGATGGCAGAAGTCTTTGAATTTAGCGTTGTCGATTTGGGTTCCATTTTCAGTTACAATAGTTCTTGAAAGGCCAAAATGACAGATGATGTTTCAGATGATGAAGTTGGTTACTTTCTTTGTTGTAATTGTGGCTAAAGGTTCAGCTTTGGTCCATTTGGTGAAGTAATCAACTACGACGATGACGCACTTTGCACTACCTTTTGAGATTGGTAAGGAACCGATGATATCTACGCCCTACATGGAAAACGACCATGGACTAGCCATTTGTGTGATTTTTGTTAGTGGAACTCTCAGAACATTTGCATACATCTGGCACTCGTCACATCGCCTAGTGTAATAAGCAGCATTTCGGTTGGCAGTCGGCCAATAATACCCATAACGGAGTATTTTCTTTGATAGGGTCTGCCCCTAGTGTGATCACCACATTCCACTTCATGAACTTCCTTTAGGACTCTTTTTATTTCATCATAAGCGATACACCAAAGCAAGGGAATGGAAAAACCCTTCCTATACATGACTCCTTCCTGAATGATATACCGCGAAGCTTTGCGAAGGACTTTTCGCCTTTCATTCCTCCATTCGGGAAGCACTCCTTGTAGAAAATAGTCTTTAATCGAAGTCATCCACGACTCCTTCTCAAGCTCCATCTCTAGTACCTAGTCGACTTTCATCTGATTTATGCCTGGAGAGTCTAGTACTTGGATTGGGACCAAGCCCATTTGTTGTGCATCCTCAGTTCTAGCAAACTTTGCCAGTGAGAAATCTTCTTTGTTTTGATCCCGGGGAATGTGCATGATGTCATAATACTCAATACCAGTCAATAGCTCTTGGACTTGGGTAAGGTACATGGAGAGTCATTGTCCTTTAGCTTGGTAATCTTCCCTGACTTGGTATACTACCAACTGTGAGTCGTAAAAGATTTCAAGAGATTTTATTCGCAGTTCTCTAGCAAATTTGCGTCCAGCAACCATAGCTTCATACTCTGCTTCGTTATTCGTTGCAGGGAAGTCAAGCTTTAGAGCGTAGCAAATTCATCGACCTTCTGGAGTTACTAACATGATTTCGGCTCCAGAACAACGACTATTGGATGCTCCATCCATATACATTTTCCATCGAATGGTTGGGGCTCCACTGCTATCTGGGAGATTATCTTGTGCAGTGAATTTTTCTATAAAGTCCGCCAGTGCCTATCCCTGAATGGCACTTCGAGGAAGATAAGTAATGTCAAGTTGGCTTAGTTCGATATTCCACTAGAGTAACCTTCCAGATGTCTAAGGTCATTGTAGGACCTATCGTAATGGCCGATCAATGTAAATGATAGTAGGATGAGCCTGAAAATAGGGGCGGAGCTTTCGTGAAGCAATCAACAAGCAATATGCCAATTTCTCCATCTTTGGATAATTCCTTTTAGCTCCTATTAATTGCTTGCTAACATAATAGACTGGACTCTAGATCTGATTCTCCTCACAAAGCAGTGTGACACTTATAGCGTGTACTGATACAGACAAGTAGATATACAAGCCTTCGTGATTCACTAGCTTTGACAAGATGGGAGGCTCCTCTAAGTGGTTCACCAAAGCTTGGAATGTGTCTTCACAATCCTACATCCATTCAAAGTTCCTTTTCCCTCTTCTAATTAAATCGAAGAAAGGATTGTATTTATCGTTGGCTCTGGAAATAAATCGACTTAGGGTAGCGACCTTCCCATTTAGACTCTGTACTTGCTTGATGGACTACGGCACTTGGATGTTACGAATTGCTTGAATCTTCTCGAGATTAGCTTCGATTCCATGGGCATTAATGATGAACTCCAAGACTTTCCTCATGCAACGCTAAAACAACTCTTCAGAAGATTGATCTTCATTTTGTAATATCGAAGGATACCAAACATTTCCACCAACTCTCTAATGTGGTTGCTTGATCGTCGTGACTTCATGAGCATATCATCCACGTATACCTCCATCATCTTTCCAGTCCGATCTTTAAACATTCTATTGACTAGGGATTGATAGGTCGCTCCAGCATTCTTCAATCCAAATGGTATTACCACATAGGAATACAATCCAACATCGGTAATGAAGCCGGTGTGCTTCTGATTGGGAATGTGAATCGAAATTTGGTTATATCTAGAGTATGAATCCATGAAAGATAGAAATTCGTGTCCTGCGGTTGAGTCTACCAACTGGTTGATCCATGGAAGGGGAAATTGTCTTTTAGGCATGCCTTATTCAAGTCTAAGTAATCAACGCATGTCCAGCATTTTCCATTCGCATTTCTCACAAGTACCAGATTAGATACCCATTAGGGTAGAGAGCATCGCGAATAAACCGATTGCCTTTGAGTCTATCCACCTACTCTTTAAGAGCAGTAGATCTCTCCGGATCCATGCCACGCCTTTTCTGTTTCACTAGTCATGCCTCGGGTCAATATTTAATGCATGGCTCGTAATGGCCAGTGAGATCCCACACATGTCGGAGTGAGTCCAAGCAAACACGTCAAGATTAGCTTGAAGAAAACCAACAAATTCTTTCATTAACGGGGGATGAGCTATGATCCGATCTTTTGGACCCATGAGGGTCGTCGTGGCTGACCGTGATGTCAATTGTCAACTCAGCCGGTGCAACCTTGGTCTCTTTGGGCTCCTTCTCATCATCCCTCGAATCTATACCTTTATAGAACCGACTGTGGTGCCCGAGCCAAGGCCCAGGCGATGATTGTCAATCTTTGATAGTTTGGATGTGGAGAGACTTATCCATACCCTTACCTTTATCCTTTTGTTGAGTGTCTCTCAATTTGGCTACATAGCAGGCACGTCCGGTCGCCTGATCGTCATGCACAACTCCAACACCATTATCAGTTGGGAACTTCAAAGTCAAAAATCATGGGGCAAGAGATGCCCGGAATTCAGCTAGGGCTGCTTGGCCCAAAAAAACGTTATATGGAGAGTCAACATCTAAAACAACATATGTCAACATCCGCACTCTCCTACAGTCATCTTCTCCCAATTCCATGGGCAATTCGACATATCTGACAGCTTCGGTTGTAGCACCATTAAAGCCATAAATGCCGGCTTTAGACGGTTTCAAGTCCTTGGCTTCCATCCTCATCTTATCGTAAGCCTTTTTGAAAATTATATTTATGGAACTTCCACAATCGACATAAATCCTGCTTACTAAAGCAGGGCTGATCATGGTCGAGATGACCATTGGATCAATCGTCGGTGCATCCACCTTATCTGCATCTTTGTTTCTGAACACAATGCCATCTTCCATTGTATGCTGCTGTTTTGCCGGAGCTCCATCTTCTGTACTTTAACGACATTCAAAATTCATTGCTTGATCGTGCTAGCATAGCGTTCCATCTCATGCCAACTCTTATCAGTTGGATGCGGTCCTCCGACTATTGTATTAATCACTAATCTTCCACCAGTCCGCACAGGCTCCTCGGCCCTGTGCAGCATTTGTCATCGGTTTGGGTCAGATGTCCCATGCCCGCCATCCTGCAGGACTTTAACAAACTGTTGTAACTTTATTTCCTAAATCAGTTTCTCGATAATTTCCTAGAGATGCCTGCACTCATTCGTGTTATGACCATAACATTCGTGGAACCGGCAATATTTTCCAGTCTGCTTCTACATCTCCGTTGATTCCTTCGGAGGTGGCTTCCTGTACTGCATGGTATTGCAGGTAGACAAATAAACGTTCTCTAGACATGTGTTTAGTGGTATGTAGGTGTCATACATTGGAATCCTAGGCTTTCCTCTTTTAGAATCCCTTTTTCATTCACGATTCCGATCATCACCTTTCTTTTGCTGATTCGGTTTATTTTGGACATTTACTTGAACTTTTCAGAACTCTCCCCAGACTATTTCAGTACAATGTTACCCTGCACTCCCTCTCCACTTAGTCCCACAACATTCTTCTTCCTAGTGCATTTAGCTTCCTCTTTCCTCAAATATTGAGTTGCTTTTGCATAGAAACATTCCAATGTTGCGGGTGGTTTGCCAACTAACCAATCGCCAAATTCATATTTTGGATCAATCTGTCTCGTTATCGCCATCAATATTGAATGGTCATTTGGATTACTGACTTCTATGACAACTATATGAAATCTCTTCAAATAATCTTTTAGCGATTCTCCCAGAGCCTGGATCACGCTGGATAGGGATGTCATATCTTTAAGGCGAGTTGCATGCATACAGAACTGCTCCACAAACTTCGTTGCTAAATCATCAAATCTATAGACTGACCGTAGGGGTAATCTCATAAACCACATCGTTGTTATTCCAGAGAGGGCGATAGGAAAACACCAACACTTTGTTGCATCATCCGCTCGTGCGGAATCCATTAACCATTCATATCCCATGACGTGCTGCCTATAGTCGATTTTTCCCTTGTAGGCAGGCATCAATGGCATACTGAACCTCCTTGTATACTTGGCATGCAAGATACTGCCGATGAACGGGGTATGGCTGCTCGAAATTCCCCAATCATCATTGGTCAAGCCTTGACTTTCTCTCACTAGCTGTCTAACCATAGCCGACAAGTTTGGCGTTTGGATAGTTGGAGCCAAGCGATGGTCATGTCCACCTCACATGAGTGGTCCAGTCGATGTCTATAGGCCGTTGCACGCCTTCTTGGCTCAACGTCCTCTCGATGTATATCACGTATGTTCATTTCATCGTCATTTCGGGAAGGTAATTGGTTTGCATCCATCTGGACTCCAGCATCCAAATCAATCGCAAGAGCTCCAGCTTGTGCTCTAACATGAAGAGGCAAGCTTCCCCCTATGGAGGAGGGATTGGTACCGATCGGTGTTGATAAGCCTTGTTGGTTTGCCTACTGATGTCCAGAGGCTTCTGCATGATATCCGTCAGTTCAGCAACACTTGCGCTTGTGATAATCATCTGATGAGCTAGAACTCTCTGATGTAGAATAATGGGTAGGGTCCCTCATAGCTTCCCTACGATGTTGCTGAATGAGTTGGTTCATTAGATTGATATTGGCTGAAATCTGCTGATTCAACTGTCGGCGGCTATCCATTAGCTCTCTCATCATATTCTGGAATTCAGCTCTCATGATGGAATCATTCGGTTTTGGACATCAACTAGATTGGTAGCATTCACATCTACCGGTAGATTGCTCGAGCCTCTTTGCTGGATGCTAGCATTCTCGTTTCCTTCTGCGTTTTGAGATGTAGATCTGGTATTCCTAACCATTGTTGATAGTTTTCCTTAGACTTTTGCAAATCTGAATAGAATGAATAAGCTTCTTAAGGATAATTCCGGATCTCTTTGGGTGATTTATACAATCCAGTAGCAACAAAGGGATCCAAACAGGGATGAGACTCTCGTTCTCAGTGAAGGCACCAAAATGTTTGCACCAAAAATTGACACAAACACCTAATAGAGATTTTGTAAAGGAATAAATGAGAAATAATAAATGTAAACAGAGAGAATATAGGAGTAAAGCAATAAGAAACGAGCAAATAAATATGACACAATAATTTATAATGGTTCGACGTTGTTTGCATACGTCCACTTTGACGAGATAGCTTTATTAATCACTTTATAAACTGAGTACAATAGGGATTGGATTAGAATCCTTAGTTACAAAAGAGTACAAAACAACAAGCAACATAAAAGTCCTGAAAATGAACAACTAAGCCTATATTTATAGAGGAAGATGGTGAAATATCTCCTTGAAAATTCGGTAGAAGGATCTCCAAAACCATATGGATCCATAAGAGGGAACGCATAGCCCAAATCCCAAGGAATAGGGATCAATTCTGATCTTTATTTTAGATGAATTTAGTGGTGTGATCCCTATAGGAGCTTCCCCATGTAGTAATATGCTTAGCCTCTAAGTTTTATGCTAATTGGATTAGTAAAACTTGAGTTATTGCTTGATCATTATTGCAGCATGTAATGCATCCTGATTCTAGCCGATCCCTATGGGGGAAGTGGGCTGATCCCTCTTGCTTCATTCCTTTAAGGGGCGATCTCTAAAGTAGGCTACCCAAGGTCCCCACATTTTACTCACAAAATTTTATATGCATTGGACTTATGGATCTTGGGATATTGATTGTTTCGCATTGACTTGCACTTGCTTAGCTGAAATATGCCAATCCCTATGTTGGAGAATGATTATAGCCGACATGTCCTCTATGTTGAACTATATTCCATACTTCAAACATTTTGCATTGCATTCTCTCAATTCCATTCAACCCCAGCTTCATATTACCATCTGTACTTGACTTCTAGACCCCATAATCATCGCTCTAGACTTACTGACCTTGATGATAGTCGAATCTAACTTGCCCAATCAGTTCGGATATAGCCAGGTCAAAATTCCGGATAACAATAAGATTCAATTTCAAAAGTCACTCCTCCCTACGATACACAATGATGTACCGATAAGGAGTAATATGACTTTGTTAAATAAAGAACGATACATAATGAATGAATTTTAGTTAACTTCTTTCTATTAGAATGTGTACTTGAGTGTAAGTACATTGATTAAAATTATTTTCATCCAAAACATAGTTTACAAGATCATACATGATAAAGGTTTATAGGAAACCCCTTCATATCATAGGTCAAGGAGTTGACAAGTTGTGTAAGCCAAGAGGCTACACGTAATATTGTTCGTGAGGTATCTTCTGTGGATAACCCCAAAGTAGTTTGGGTAGGCAAATACTGATTAAGCCACTTTTGTTATGAACATTAATTTTTATAAACTAAAAACTAAATCGGATTTATACATATATAAAGGAGTTCATAAAATGTTTCTGAATGCTTATTTTGTTATACTGAGAAACAATTTTTGTTTCAAAAAATACCAACTTCCTTACAATATTTTTTATAGAAATTATTGGTAGTAAAATAGGTTTAGACACTCCAAAGATAAAATTGATTACGTAAGATGAAATGAAATTAACCCAGACTTAACAGACACAACACATTAGAATGTCTAATGAGGAGTCTCGCACATTAAAGAGAAGTGTGAGTTTCTTATCGATGTCAAGAAAATAATTTCCTCGGTTTTTAGTAAGTCATAAAGAGTATTGACTCCGCCATATGACACGATGTGCAAATCCAAAATGGATCCTAAGTACATTATTAAAATATGATTTTGATAGTTGTACCTGAATGGATATTATCCATCTGCCGCAAAAGCGCCTTCAAGAAGAAGTACAATGCATTTGGAATATAGTAAGCTATGTTGATAGATTAACATCGTAAATTTCAATTGTTGAAATTAACATAACAGATTTATCATTCAACATGCTTAAATTAATTCTGATTTAACTCGCATAATTATTGATTGATATGATTTTGAATTTTGGTACATATATATTGAAACATAAATTCTAAATAATGATCTAGAATACACAGTTTGCACATAACAACCAAAGTGTCTCAAAGTTAGTGAAAGCGGTGTTGATTTTACCTGTTTCAGATAGGATTTAAAAACTGATATGGAATTGCTATTCAACAATCATCAGAGTTGCGAAAATATTTTGATAGGAAAATCAAACGATTTGAATTTCAGTCAAAATGCAGAGGAAGCGTGTGTCTGTAAGAAAGAACCATGAAGCTGCTAGGTTATTTCTAAACTGTATGTAACAAAAAGCTTTTGATTGTTAACGATGTACCCTTGTTATAATCATATAAGTTTAGTTGTTTAATACTTGATATTGGATTCGAAGATGACAACTTTTATAAATAGTATAAAAGGATGTTTGGATTGTCCTATATGATATACATAGACACCATGTTAAAATGTATAATGTGAAGCATATGGGATAGATTCCTTATGCATTAGCAATAAGAATTATCATATATGTTATTATGTATATTATATCACTAATCGCTTATGTAATTGGTACATTAAGCGAGTATCAAATCCAATTTAAGATTGCTAAATGGTAGGTAAGGGTATTCTTGCATATATGCGAAATTCTAGAGAATTGTTTACAGATACAATGAACTCTTTAATGAAGGAATATTCAGACTCGAAATTTACAAATGATATCGAGCATAACATGTCAATCCAAAATTCATATTCAACCCTAGTGAAGGAGCTTTGATTTGGAAATGTTCCAAACAGGAGTTGTGGTTAATTCAACCAATAGGTTATGTACGTTGCCTTTAATAGCGCCACAATAAAGAAACATATACATATATAAATACACAAATTTATAGCTGAGCTATGGGTGATTCCAAATGATGAGAATCACATAATATTGTTATATGATAAAAATGTCGTGATACATATCACAAAAGAACCTAGAGCTCACTAGAAATCGAGAAAAATACACTGAAAAGTTACAAACGATAAAGGTAGTTTATCAATGTCGGAGAGTGTTAATTAACAAAGTAGATAACTAAAATAAAATAGCATATCCGTCTACTACGGGATTATATTGATAGTTTTTAGAAAAATAATTCGAGGAATGAGAATAAGATTCCATAATTGATCATATGTGCAAGTGGGAGAATGATAGAGCTAGGGGTGTATCCTAAGGAAAATTATGTAATTTGTTACATATTTCTAACTCTATAACAATCTTGTTTTTAATATACTTTGTTATATAGTTGATATAATTGATTAAGTAATTAATTTAAAATATAAAGAATAAAATCATTAAATGAAATGTTATGTGATTGTAGTTTCAAATAGTTGCAATCGTAAGTAATCATAATATAAAATAACATTTTATTTTAAATATTCCTCGTCGAGATGTTTCGAGAAAGAATATCGATACATCTGTTGAGATTAGAGTATATAGTGCTCTCTAAATATTAGGTAGTGTATCACTCATGACTGCTGCAGCACCAAGGGGTTACGTATTGATAGTTATTTGATAATTATGAAATGACTTGTCCGAGAGTTGCCTATTGGTTAATTACAACTAGGCCAAATGGGAAATCTTAAAGTAATGATATTACACAGTTCTCTGAATTTGTGAATATTATTGAACTTCAATGTAGAAAATCTACTGATTATAGTTAAATCATGGAATGGTGTCCATTGAACAACTATAGTTGGGTATGAGTTGAAGCATTGGAAATGAAACACTATTGAATAGAGAATTCATCTCCTCAGTTGTATGAGGTTAGTACCATGGTCAATTGTAGTCAACTCAAAGTCAAAATATTTAGCCAGAGTAGTGAGGTTAATAATAAATTTTATTATTGAACACAGGACCATGTTTATTTACCGATCAAGTTGAATGTGGATGATATTGAAATTTTGACCAAAAAAAATTCCACAAGCCCTTATGTGATATAGCGTTGACTAAGAGAAATTGTGTGAATAACCATTACTAAATGGTACCGCTTAAGAATATAAAATATAATTTTACTTAAAAGGTCTATAAGCAACGAATTAGGCCAAATTATTTCACCTTTTGATAGGGTGATGTGTGAATGTAAATATTTTGATTAGTTAAAATTATTCGCTGACTAAATTCATACCTTTGAGTCACACAACCACATTTGTGAAAATTTTCAAAATATTAGATGATATAATTAATCTATAAGATGTTGTAAATTAATTAATATTTTAGAAATATTAATTATTAATTAATTTGTTTGATGTTTTGGTGTTTTTAGTAATTATTATGATGTACATATAGAAGTTATACATACACGTATCGATTTACTATATCGGTATATATTTAAACAAGTTTTAAATATAGTTAATTGCTTAACAAGCTTTTGGAAATAATTATTCATGTGATGGAATGTTGTGGCTTTCCATGCTATGGAGAGAGGAAGGGATATAGATGAGATTTGATTGATAATTAAATGGGAATTAAAAGTGAAAGTTTTAAAGAGAGAATAAAAAACAAATCCTCCCATTCATTTTCTTTCATAAATTCATCCTTTCATTCACTTTTCTATTCTCTCCTTCTCTTCCTGACTTGGTCGAATTTTCATTTTCCTCTTTCCAAAATATTTTCAAATCCAAATGTAAATGAAAGCATCAAATGAAATAAACACAAGTGTTTCATCCATCTCTTGCAAGGATTGGGAGTAGATCTTGAAGATATGAGGAGAAATCTTAAATCAAGGTGTAACTTATTGGCTAGATCCATAAGGTAAAATTTCTTTATATATTTATACTCCGTTGCATCCCTTCACAATTATTTCACACACACACACAAAGATATATGTAAATGTATATGTATATGTATGTCTGTATGTGTATATCATTACCTTACTATGATTAATATTTTGACATCATAACTTAAAAAATTAATTGGATGATGTGATTTGATTTGATTCATCAATTTAAAATGAAAATGTTCATGTGCGTAAAATTAGAATTCTAACTATAAATATGATTCAATATACATGTATGGTTTTCTAAGGTTATTTGTAATTTTAATGAATCAAATAATATTGATTTGAATCATTTAGAAACATGAAATACATTAACATCTTGCTCTAAACTTATAAGTATATTTTTGTTTTCAAATTCCATTTGATTGTTTTGTTTCTAATTACATCAATGTTGAGTAATAAAATTGAACATTATATACTTATAAACATACATACATACATATATATATATATATATATATATATATATTGTTATAAATTTATACATATAAAAGCATTTAGAAATATGTGAATCTTATGTTCATATTAGAAGTTTAAATTTTTATGTGTGTACACACATACATACACACACACACATATCTATGTATGTATATGTATGTTGAATTCTTACTTTCAAAATATATCTATTGAATAATTAAAATTATCTTCAACTTATAGATGTAATCTAGATCTTAACTATGAATAAAACTTGTCAAATCAAATGTTGATTCTAACTTTAAATTTGGATTCTGAAATTTCTATTAGTCATCTATACTATATTATTATTAGTGAGTTAACTTTCAAGCTCACACAGGCCCCCTTGAAATTTGGCAACTGAACAGTCTCGGAGATAATCCTGAGTCATTCTTTCTCTTTCTCAACTCAATTGTCGCTTTTTATTTCTGAAATCAACAGTCTCTTTTTATTTCTTTCTATTTGTACCTACCTCTCCGCTGCCTTCCTTATCCTCTAAACCCTACAAATTAAACTCCCCCAAATTTGTGCCTTTTCCCATCTGGCGACGTTAACCTTCCCTCCTACCACCGTCGCCATACCCTTTAAATTCGAATCTTCGCTCGAACGACAGCCAACCACCTTCTTGATGAAGTATGTCGCTCTCCTAGATATTAGATGCTCAATTGATGAAGTAGCTTCGATGCATAAACGAATAGTTCCCATACGGTAAAACCGCTTTTTATGTTTTTTACAATTTTTCCCTTTCCGATATCTTTCATGTCAATTATGTGCTTCTTTTAAGTGAAAAAGTTGTTTTTGATTTTACGCATCTCTTACATGTTTTATTACTAAAACTAAATTTTACTAATTTACAATTAAATCTTTAGTTTATTTTTGCTATGTGTTTACTTCCAATAAGTCTTATCGATTTTGATTAAAACAAATACTTTTATTTTCGTTTTTTCTTATTTATTTTGATTTGAATTTCTTTTTACCTGTTTTCCTTGCTACAATGAATAACAACCCATTTCAAAATATTAGATGATAGTTGACTTTCAACAATTCCTTTGTGTAGTAAATTTGAAACTAAGACTATTTATGTAAGAGATTTATAAATTATTATGGTTTTTAAGCTCTGTAAAACAAATAATAAACAATACCCACTACTTTGTATTTTGGCAGACGGGTTACCAACATGATACATGTTCAAGTTAAAGTATACATTCAAATATTACAAATTAATGTCTCGTAATATATGAGTAGTATTGAAGTGTTATTAACATGTATTCTTTTTCAGTCGAATACAAACACTTACTTGAAAATATCCTTATGTATCCGGACATTGTAAATTTATGTTGTCAGGGTTCACACTATGATTACCTGGTATTACATTGTTTACTTCAATATCTGTTGAATTCTTATCACTGATAATATTGGATCCATTTTTTTGACAAAGTTATTATGTGTTGATTACATTTGAGTCTCAATTTTCTTATTAGATAATTATAACCAATGAACACTCCACATTATTCAGATTGTATAATAGTCTATAAACATACTTAATGTTAGTCATCATCTCTTTCCTTTCACTTATTCGATGGTCTGTACGTAAATCAAAATATATAAAATTATGCTATATTTTATCTATTCTACAAAGGAGCACCATTTTGTCGGTTATGGTACATCTCACCCTATATATAAATAACAATTTATCTATTCTTTGAAAAAGTTACATTGTTTACAATAATATATCAAGTCCTTCGATCATAGGTTTTTTTATAAGGTTAGGATATTTATGATGAAGGAGGATCAATTACTAAAATATATAATGCTGGCTAAGAATCATGTATTTCCATCAAGCCATCTCACATACTATTTTATTTCTTTTTTGTAGGTGTATGAGTTGTTTTCATGTGGCATTATTTATCTGTTAAGGCATATATATGTACTTATGTAAATATATACTTTAAAATTGACTATTTACATAAATTTGTATGATTAGTTAATCGATTGACCTTGATTATGTAGCCTAGGAACTTGAACAAATGTATCACCTATCTATCTTTTGGTTACGTGTTTGACGTCTCCCTTCCGAAGTATTTTTTATAAGCAGATTTTTCTAATGAACTCTTAGTTTTCTTTTTATTTATTTTAGGATTGGTGTTATTAAAAAGGCTGATATTATGCATAACTGGAAAGTAACTTCAGTAAATGTACCATATGTATATACAAATAGCTAAATGTAAATATATTTATATTCCCTACTTAAGTCCATACATATACATACACCATTACTAAAACCTTTCTTTTCAATAACATTATAAGATCGATGTGAATTTAGATATAATTTGATATAAGTAGCTTTGGGTTTACATATTCATATACACACACATATAGTTGATTTGCGATGAGGCATGTTTATAATAGTCTCTAAAAGTATTTATATTTGATTAGAAACTTATACTATATTTTGTTTTTGTTTTTCATTTTCTGCCAATGTTTAAGAGTCATATATGCATAAGATTATACCATTATAAGTAATATAAATACTAAAGTACTAACCTTATAAAGGTAATGTTTGGGTTACTAGATTAGAATGCTTTGCCATGCGAGTAGTCATGGATGGATGTGGCTTACTTAGAAAGAAATAATGTTTGGGTTACCTCATTTCAAGTTTACCATGCTTTACTCTTATTGTATTTGTATGAGTTGCCTTGAGCAATCTTAACTATCAGCACAAAAAATTACAATTTTTTAAGAGCATAGTTCACATTTAATATGTGCAGTGGTACATTTGATGAAACGTGATTACACTTTTTCAAAAACATGCATTTAGTATAATTTAATACTATGGCTTATATATTTAGGCAATACTGAGCGAGTCAGTATTTTTTCAACACACATTTTTCATTTCTTAAATCTACAGTATTTTCTAATTTTAATTTCTTTATACTTCCTATTTTTCAGTTATACTTGGAGATTCTTTCTAAGGATAATGATGGGATAATTAACTTAGCAGATTTTATACAAATATAGATAAATGGTTTGATTTTAATTTTTTTGTCTTCTCACCCAACTCTTTGTCGACATCCAAACTGTAACCCTACATCCTGACCGTATGATCCCTAAGCTAGGGTGAATTTATGATTGCGACTATTTCGTTGTTGCTTTACTCTGTTTCTCTACACATCGGTGACCCACTACTTCTCCGTTTTTTCAAGTAATAACAATCCTTTTTTGCTCAAATAATCTACGATTTGTTGTATGCTTGGGAAAATTGGGAACGATTATCTTCGTGAGACTGAATTTATCAAGGTATTGTTCTGTAGGCGGTTCATTAACCAATGTCTTTAACTGAATTCCATTTTTCAACTATTTTTGCTTTGTTCTTACTAATGTGGAGCCTTAACAATTTCAAATTGTTTGAAAAGTTTTTGGCTGAATGACCCTTGTGCCTGCTGCCAAGCTTTTTGTAATTATGATTTGCGCAACTAACCATTTTCTGATTGAGTAAATATTTAGCGTATCATTACACATAGCTGTAGGTTGAAAATATTCTTGATTATCTTGAATTTTGTCTATTGTTTCTTCTAATATTCAAACTGCCTTTAACTAAACATACTGCTTTCATGGCGTATTCCTGTAGTAAATAGTAACAAAATTGTTACATAAATTGAAAGCTTCATGTTGAACAACTTTTCATGCTGTTGGGATTCTAAAAGTAGGAAGTAAGAATTTGTTGTCATACTATGATAAAAGTTACATATGAAACTTAACTAATGATGGCTGAATTCCAATTTGAATAATCCAAGTACCCATGAAAAATTCATGTTTATTTTATTTCAAACAATAAGCACATGAAAACAACTACTAAGTTTTAAATGTTCTCATATTATTCTCTTCTCTTCTTTGCAATTACACAATACAAAAGTATTCTGCTGTTTATAATTTTACTGTCACATTTCTTCGTATAAATATTTATTTATTGACTTTTTTATTAGTACAGTTGAAATCCTAGATCATCATTGTTATTCATTCCGTTTAAATATTCGTACTGCCACTACTGAATGATAAAGGTTATATAAGACTTGCACATCCTTATAATTTTGGTTATGTCCTAAAAGAACATTACCAAACATAAAAGACTGCAATTTTGATTTGTTAGAACTTCCATCGCATTGTAAGAGGTTCGTTTAGCCAACATTTCCGAAATGTAAGAAATTTGTAATTTGTTTGTAATGCATATTATTTAGAATGCGGCAACCAAGTAAAATAGTCTAAATTTAATAAAATAAACGTGAAAATTTAGGTAGTAACCCCTTGATAATTTGTATATTAAATAGCATGGCTGGTTTTTTTATTTGCATTAGCCTCTGTAATACACTACGCATTTGTTGATTCACATGCTGTCATTAACAGACCGTGGCCAAATTAATTACTTAGATAAGTTAACACATTTATTCCTTTAAAATCTATTTTATAATAGTTTAGTAATATATCATTTTACTATCCATCTGATAAATAATATTCTATGCCAAATAACATAGTTACTTTCAGTTTATTTCTCCGGAGATTCATGCCAACGGAGAACTAACATACAATTGTATATTGTTTTATCTCTCTTTAGCAGTTTAATTTGAAAGCAATAACTTGGGATACTTTTTATAACCATGAAAATATTGGTTTTCATTTATTTCTTAATCAAACATGTATATAATTTGAAATGTATATTTTTATTTGATTTCCATATTCGCAAATTTAACCAAATTTAACCTATAACCATATTAGCACTTTATACATGTTGTTAACTATATTATTGAATATTTGAAGGATCATTCAACATTTGGAGGATCGTAGGATGATCATTTGCACCAAGACAACATCAAAGTCATCATACAAATAGTTTTCTTAGTAAACTTCAAATTTCTATCATAATTTCTTCCAGAACTCATAGAGATGAGGATTAATTTGATCAAATCAAATAAAATAGTTTACCTATGATTGCTACACTATAGGCATGAATATCGACAAACAAAATTGGAATAATGTGCGTTAAGAGAAAATGTTATTCATGTTGTTCTACTAACACTTTGGTTTACACCCATCGATATTTGAAGTGCATAAATACCACAAAATTGTTTATATCTATGTGCAGGTATGATGAGTCTCCATTTGAGTATGCACTTGATGAACCTGGTGATAGCTTACAGTCGGTCATCATGAATGCACGAATAAAATGGCCAATGGGATGAAACCACCTCATCCTGGACAACCTTTTCAGTTTCTCACTTGGATGCTTCAGCCTTGCCCTATGACACGATCACATATTAATGACGTCATCCTTTATGTTGATAAGCTCATTTAAAAGTTCACTTCACGATGCTCAAGTAAAGAACATTCTATTTTCAAATGAATAAGGCTCCATTAAGTTAAACCTCATTTCTTATATGTATAATATTTCTGAATGACGGCTTTTTTATGCGATTAAACCTATACATTGACCCGCATTACATACTGACTTTTGTACATTGTCTACCAGGTTTGGGAATACTCATGCATGTAGATGGAATTGGGGTGGAAAATAAAAGAAAATTGTAAACTACAATCCATACCACGACGAGTGGCTATGGAACTGCGTTACATGGTAATCAACTTCACTAAATCACCCAGTGCAATCAAGATACACATATTGAAAAAAAATTCTTACATCTGGACAGGTAACCATACAAGTGAACGATTCGATTGGTGTTGTGTGCATTAGCAACAAAATTTTACTCAAGGTGCTTTTCTCATACAAGTTATACAGCAGACCATTCTCTGATGACCCGAATCTATAATCATCAAGTTTTCGACATAGGTACGTCTACATTTACTGTTCAGTCTAAAACAATGCTATATTACATAACAGCAAAGTAATATGGTCCTTGCATTTATCCAGTTGTTCGGGCTCCCTTGAGCTATCATTGGTTTCTTACCCCAACCGTGAAATGACAATAACTTGAAAAAATGCATAATCTCGGTCGCCAAAGTCATCAAATTGATTGTAACGTCTGTCAAATATTATTTACAAACCAAACGTTACCTAACAGTTGTCTGCATTTGAATTAAATAGGAAATTTATGTTTCTTTCTATCGTAATGCATCAAAATTTGGAATTCCATTCCGCCAACGTATCTGCTTGACACTGGACATTTGAAATTATCAAATTTTATGGATGATTTAATCAATATGGAACTATAAGTTTAAGATGAAAGAAATTTTCAAGCTTTTACACCTTCAACAATTTGATTACAAAGATAGGATTTAAATATAGAGTTTACTCTTTACCCAACTTCCATATGTATTATCGAACTTAAATAAAACATTGCTAATTTCAGATTTTATATATATGTACATATTCATGCATGCATGCATGTATGTACATATAGGTGCATGATATTTGTTATCTGTATTTCCCAATAAGATCGATAACAACATTTTGTATTTAACATATGAATTATATACGGACTGAATCTTCATATATTTTTATTGTTAAATATCAACTCTTTGTAAACTATAGGATGTGATACTGTGAATATAGGGTAGAACAAAGTAGTGAAAATAATGTAAGCTCTATGCAAGGGTACTGTTGAACAACAACTGACTAGGCAAGCATTTGCAGCTTAAAAGGATATTTGATATGATCAAACATACAAAACTGAATTATTACTCCGGTACCGTTTGCATATTACATAACCGAGTGATGTGAATAAGGGTAGAATGTTGCTTGCAATATTCTAGCATACTAATTTAGCTTTAGGTACAAATGAGGATAGGTAACAGAAGAACATTTGTACTTTAGAAACTATACTGTATTTGATTGCTGTAAAATTGTAAACTATCATGTTTGTAAACATAGATCTCATTAACCGGTTCCGCCAAAGTATTTTACGTAGATTATCACTGTCCTTTCTTTTCTTACATGTTTTTAACATATCTATTTCCTTCAACTTTGTATATGTCTTAAGTATGCCTATACAAGAAATAAAGTAACTGAAATTTTACTAATACAGACTAAATGAATTTTACTGATAACATGTCTTTATACCAAGCTCAGGATTTGCACTATATTTTGATCCTTTCCCAACTATAATACATGATTACTCTGATTATTTGCAAATATATACAAGTGTTTGTAGATTTAATACGTGATTGTTCATTCCATGATAACATTCTGTTTTTACCTCATTTTTTATTCACTCATCCATTTTTAGGCTATTTAAAGCACAAAGCTACTGGGACGGAACAATAGCTGTTGCTCCAGCAACCTACCAAAGCATGGTTCATCAAGACTATTGTAGATGTTAAATAAATGTTATTTGATGTTATTTATCCACTACTCTATACAAACCTTTATTTGGTTTACTGAGACATCATATTTATATTACTTAATAAAATTTACATTATATTCTCAAGCTTTAACGTTACATTACTATTTATCTTATTACCATACGATTCTATCTGCTTGATAGGAATTTGTTTTCGAGTTAGATTTATTTCCGATATTTTAGCCTACTTTGAAGCTTTTGGTTAACCCATGTTATGTTTTGTTCTTGAATGTTTTGGATTTGTGATTAGTATTATTTTTTAATCTGTTGTGATGTCATTGTTAGGTATTGATGAATGAGTTTATTTGTATGCTTATGCCTATCGATCGGGTTGATTATTTGATGAGGTCTGCTAATATATTTGCTTAGTTTGGTCTTTTTACTTGCTATCTTCAGGTTAACATCATACATCATCCACGTGTGTGGCATCGGTTATAATAATCGATTCAATATTAATGTTTTTTCCAGTAACTTATTATCTTTCGTAATTTGTTGCAAAAATCATGTATGGTTTAGATACCAACCACTTAATCATAATTATTCTATATTTGTCAACAGATGGCATATCTCACTGCAGATATAATTTGTCATGTTTTATTTTAATGAACGAAAATACATGAGATTTCATAACATACCAGTTTTCTTGCAAAATCATTAAATATAGGTTTGTGAATAAACTTAATCCATCGTTCCACTCTCATTTCAATATCAGTGGGTGCTCACTTTCCCATTATAATATAATAATAAAAAGGGCAATTACCTTTGAAAATATTTATTTTCACAAGAAAACTATAGTTAATAATTAGACCTGTGTGGTGGAAACATCATTTTATGATATGCCTTTAGTCCTATTTTATAGTACCTATGTTATTTACTGCTTTTGTATTTCACCATAGTCCATCTGCTGTTTTTTTTACTAATGCCAAATCCACTTTGTCCTTTTAACTCTTTCGTACATATATGTTTAAGAGCATTCAGTCCTATTACTACGTTGACTCAATAAGAATTCTGTACTAATTTTAATACTTATATTTGATATTATGGTCATGTTTTGATTCCTTCCTGTAAATAGTAATTTTGATTATTTATCAAAATAATTTAATTTTCTACTCCCAACAAATATATTTTTCCCACACCCGTGTGCGAAGCACGGGTTCGCACTAGTTTATGTTAAGTTTTATCTAATCAATCTCTATCATTAATATTCAAAAGCTCATAATATTTTGTAATCAAACTTACATCTTACAAAGCGAAATTAAATTGAGGCAATTGATATATGCATACAAATGGCGAACATACACACAGTAGATATAAATCCCGACATCTACATATATATATTGACCTTGTTTTTCTTCTATTATTATTCGTCATGTTAAACATTTTTTCATCACATGTCATTTAAATAATAAACAGGTATAGTTTTAATATAATATTTGCAAAAGAGGAAGGTGCAATCAATTATAGATACTATCTTTTTATCTTTCCTTTTAGGTCTTGAGATTATACTTAGATCTAATTATAATAAACACAATTTGGAAATACAAATATATTTAGTATACTCAAACTGGTCCAAACTTTACACCCTATACGTTCATGTGACTTTTCTCATATTTAAAAATGATAAATGTAACTCCTAATTAATTGTATAGCTGTCACATTTATGATCTATTAAGTTGTCTTTTAATTAACGATTTGACCCTTTACATGCCTAAATAATAGAACATGAACATCCAACCAAGTTACACTTGCTTCATGTCTTTCATGTTTATAATGAAATTTGATATGTGAACATATTTGATATCTTCGTACATTTTCAAATTTCACATATAATAAACATTAAATCAATTAAAATAAGAAAATTTTAATAAATTATTATTTTACCGAAATAACAAGACCGAACCATTTTGACTTTATAGGCACACTATGTAGGAATTTTTTGAAATCCACTTATTTCACCTGCTACAAACTGGCCCGGTTCCTTTACATGCTTGGTCTACATGAGGGTCTGGATGATTTTATGTAATGGAAAGGATGGTGTTTGTTGAAAAATTCCTAGATAGCCTTTTTGGATCAACCATTTAATCTCATTTCTCAAGTGACATCAGTTGTTAATTTGTGTTCATTCACCATGTGAAAGCAACACTATGCACAGTTAGTGCTCGTTTCAGGCTTCTCCACCCTATTATGGGAGTTATAGGCTAACCGGACTTGTTTATCTCAAAAATATGTCCTGCACCATGGAAAAGCAGTGTAAGTTTTGTGAAGTTGAATTCCCTTTGCCTCTTAGCATGTTAATGATAAACATCTACCCCCCTCTTCTATCATTTTTCATATAGGCACTTTTATCATCCTATGCATCCTCAGATTTCCCTGCCTCCTCCACTCTAACGTGGATACTAGAATGCTCATAAAAATCTTTCATACCCTTGCATGAGTTTGTGGTAGTTTTCTTCTAAAATGCCTTATGCTACTTGATCTCCAATTTTGGTGCCATCATCATGGATTCTTCATTTGTTACTCATATTCTCATGGATTCATATTTGTATCTATTTATAAACCATGTAGACTTTCATTCTAGTTTTGCTTCATGCATGAAAACGTGTTAGGATTTGGTGACACTTTCCTACCAACATTGAATTGTTTGAGTTTGCGGACAACTGGGACTAAGAGTAGATTACATCATATCTATATCTCCTAAAACTTCTTGTAGTTGTCCCAATTAGATAAACTGGGAACAGTTTGTACTAGGAAAGCCTCCTAGACTTTAGAATATTCATGTGATATTCAAAAGTATTTATATAACATTTGGGTTTGATGAACCATTACACCTGTCTATGGTTGAAGATATGAAGTTGTCAGGAAAGTCTAACTCAGTGATATCCTTACCGAATGGTGAGTCGATCGACTCTTTCCTCCCCTTCTCTCCTGACTATTGACACAACTTTGCAAGCTGCTTAACTTCATATTTCAAGGCTCTTAACTCATCATCATTGCCTTCATTTTCAATTACCCCGCCCTTGCGACTGAGCTGGCCTTGAGGTGCAAGTAAGTGACATCTTGAGGAATAGGTTTATTTTGAAGGAGTATATCTAAGTGGAGGCACTCATAGTGTTTGCCACAAAGGCGGTTGGCTCCTTGAGACCATTTATCAATTACCATAAGCTAAACAAAGTGATGAAGAAAAACAAATATCCACTCCTATGTATTGATGACTTGTTCGATCAGGTCCACGTTGCTAAAGTGTTTTCTCAATTGGACTTAGAAATGGGGTTCCACCAATTAAGAGTGGTGAAGAAGAGTGTGTTAGTTTCTACGTTCCATATGCTGTCAGGATTCTATGAGCGGTTGGTTATGCCATTTGGATTAACCAATGCACCGACATACTTCGTTGACCTTATGAATCATGTTTCGGAGATCACTCGAACAAGTTTATGCTTGTGTTCATTGATGATATTCATGTCTTCTCCCAGATAGAAGAGTAACACACGGCACAGTTGAGGATCATGCTCATGGTGTTGAGGAAGAACCAACTGAGACAGAAGTTTTCGAAGTTTCACTTCTTGGGGAGGAAGTGCGGTTCTTTGGTCATGTTGTCACAAAGCAGAGCATCGTAGTGAATCCTACCAATGTAGTAGTAGGCTGACATTATGATTGACCCAAGAATGCTACAAATTTGAGAAGCTTCCTTGGATTAGAGGGTTATTATAGACGATTTATGTAACACCCCATATTTTTAGTAACATTATTTAGGATATTTAATTAGCTAAATAAAATAAAATAATGTAAGGTGATTAATGGATTGAGATTTGTGATTAATAGGGGTAGCCGTGCCATGTTAATGAGTAAATCAAAATGAGATAACATGAAATAAAATAGATAAAGGGTTAGGAAGTAGGCAGAGGCAAAATGGGAATAAGGAACATCCTTATACCCTAAACCTTACACCCCTTAGCCATGTATTCTCTTATTCATTCTCATTTGCAAATTAAAAACATAGATGTCGACCACCATTTTAGAGAACTAGAGGAAGAAAAAGCTAAGGAAGAAGATTAATCAAATCAAAAGCTATTCAAATCTCAAATCCTTAATCTCAAGCTAAGGTGAATAATGACTACATCTCATTCTCTTAAATGTTTTCGTTTTTAAGTTAATTCCGAAGTGTTTTGCAAATTTATGCCATGTTTTTGAATGATTAAATGTGTATATATGCTTGTTGATGGTTTATGCTTGTTCATATAGATTTTATGATATGTTTTGATAAGAAAACCTTATTAAATGACATCCAAATGCCTTGCGATTTTAGATTTAGAAATGATATTTTAGAGATAAGTTTCAATTTTCATAATTTTCTGAATTATTGTGGATTTTATATAAATTTTCTAGTGTAGAAAATGATTGTTTGGGTTATAAATTATTTACGGCTAAATAGTTATTTATTTAGGCCTGAAATTTATATATGTTAGAAAACATATTGAAAATGAGTTTTTGGAATTTTTGTATAATTTACCTAAGTGTTTTCATTAATATATAAAATTATTTAAGGTATGGGACTTAAATGTTTTATATATTTATAAAAAGAGAAGGAGTATTTTATAAAATAAAATTATTGTTATTTCTGAAATCTTGGCAGCACTTTTGAAAGAAAAGAAATTTAGCAATCAATGAAAATTTGACAAACATAGTAGGTTAGTCAAAAAGTATTTCTCTTTTAAGTTAAAAACAAAATTTACTTGTTTTTAGCCTGTTTCGCCACTTTCGGCACCAGGGGCTCCGACCTAGACGTATCGCCATCATTTCTTTCGAAACCAATGCGCATGGTATTAATACACTTGGTACGTAGCGAATTTGATGAAGGCGGAAGGTATGGGGTCGAAACGTATGGTTCCGATAGGGTTGAAGCATGCCATTGTTTTAAAATGAAGTTGCGCCTGCTTTGCTTACGACTTGGTTAGCTTTCGACCAGGTCAAATTGTTAAAGAAATGTTTTCGATTGGGTTGCGCTCTTTTGTTTTAAGTAATGCTTTCGAGTAGGTCGAAACCGCTAGCTGCCGCTTTTCTTACCTTTCGAAGTCAATGGTTTCGAAAGGTATGCTTTTATTTTAAAAACTTGCCAACTTCTCCAATGCTTTCGGAAGGTTGGTTTCAACACCATCACTTCTTTACTTAAGAATAGCTTTCAAAAGGAGTGCTTTTGACCTTAATGGGTTTCAGATCCTTTTGCTCTACTTGAAGGCATAATCCAAATGGTTTCGACCGAAACAGTTTTCAAAGGTTTCAAAGGGGTAAATTTTGAATGGTTTCGAAAAGTTTCCACATGTTTTAATTAAACCCAAGGGCTTTAGAAAGGTTTAATGTTTTATTGCTTTCAAAAGGGTTTTAAATGAATGTTTCGAAGGGGTGGTTCCGCAATGATTTCGAAAGGTTTTGAAGGAAGGTTTTCCAACGGTTTCGAAAGGTCTAAGAGGAAAGGTTTTTCCAATGTTTTCGAAAGGCAGTTTTAAAGTATTTTAAAAGAAAGATGTCTAAGGTTTTAAAGCTTTTGAAAGGAAGGGTTTTCAATGGTTTCGAAAGGTTTCTATAAATGGTTTTGAAAGGAAGGTTTTGGCCTTTCGGCCTAGGTTGAATAAAGGGTTTTACTTGGTTTCGAAAGGGGTACTTTAAATAGATTCGAAAGGGGTACTTTCAAAGGTTTATATGTTTTCATCAACTAAGATTTGGGTAAAGTATATATAACATGGCAAGGTGATTTTGAGTAAAGCATAGATTATATGTATTTTCCTTGTGTGAGTTAGATTTAAAGGTTTTAAATCAGTTTGAAAAGATTTTCAAAGAAAATTTTGGGAAGGTTTCCCTAAGTAAAATGACTTAGATATTAAAATATCAGATGGGACTGGTATAAGGTCGAGCCCTATACACAAACTATTAGCCCCAGCTAATTAAGTCCAAAATTCCAGTGTGTATGGCTTTGTCATAGGTAAGACTAAAATTATGATTACACACAGAAGGGAATATATGTGTATATATAGATAGGTTATTGGTGAGACCGCAAAACCATTAGGATCAGCTGACCCTAGGAGATGTTAAGTAGGGACAGACCATCCAGAAGAGAAGTATTTAACGGATAGTTAAGGACAAACCATCCAAAAGAGGTGTGTCTAACAGATATTAGATTATTTTGTTATATTGTCTGGTAGGCTCGAGTCAACCAAAGGTTAGTAGTAAGCCAAACAAATCTATAGTGTTCGGACAGATAGTTCATTTGTTACCTGATATGTATGCTTACATAATAATGCTTTATAGTTTTAACCAGTTTTGGTTGCAAGATTATGATTTACAAAAAGATATGTTTTAAAAGTATATTAGTGAGGGGAAACCCGTTACGCTAAGTGGCATGGTCTCACTTAATATTGTATATCCGAGATGTATAGTATTATTCACACCGGGCTTTATGTCTGACTCAAAGTTTATGTTTTTCCTCTTAAACTCTCGGGTGCTCAAAATTGATTTGAGTAGGCTAAAGGTTGAGGTTTTACAGGATTTAGTAGGTTGACGAATAAAGCTTCCGGAGACGAGAAAGTGGCTGACGGATAGCTATCTAGGAGTTGCTGTTTTGTTTTATTTTTTTCATTGTGTTGTATTTAAGACAGTTATCTCTATATAGTACTTTGGTCAACCAAGGGGCATCATCATATGTCGCTCTTGGCGTATTTATGTAATAGTTATATTTTATTTGAATCTGGGAAACGATTATGGGATTGTGTAATTTGAATGTGAAACATGTGTTTTGGAAATGTAACGTGAAAATATGTTTTTGAAATCTGTGATTTTGTTTCATATTCAAATGCTTCTAATATTATGGATACCATTAACATAGCCATATTTAGTCATCGGAAGTTAATACTATGATGACTGCAGAATCTGTAGGTTTACCTTTGGGCCTCTAGATAGGGGATGCTGCAACTTGGTATCAGAGCATAGGTTTATGAAATACTTTAACTAAAAATGACTTTTGAAAAACATAATCCTCAGAAATTGGAGTTAAGATCAGGGTATGGGATAACACTATAGTAACGTACTTGTAATTGCTATATATAAGTATACGCTATA
Organism: Allium fistulosum; assembly: GCA_030737815.1. Classification (NCBI taxonomy): domain Eukaryota; kingdom Viridiplantae; phylum Streptophyta; class Magnoliopsida; order Asparagales; family Amaryllidaceae; genus Allium; species Allium fistulosum. Next base: position 1,130,870,271 of record CM060906.1, on the reverse strand, counting down.
TCTCTATTCTCCTATCTCTATTTAGGCTATTCTTATGTATCTCACGAGGCTTGAATACAGATATGAACGTTAGAAGAGGCAGAGTTAACCTAGGAGGGGACTTCACCACACTAATGGAAATGCCCGACCCAATACAAGGAGGATCCATGGTCAGGCTCAAGCCGAGAATGTTGGTGTTGGAGTCCCACAAGTGGATATGGGAGCTATGTATAAGTTTTTCGTAAACATAATGCAAGCTGGAATTGATGCTGGAGTGGTTGAAGGAAATGCTGTGGGAGGAGATCAGGAAGCTCCGGTTGGCAACCATTATGCTAAATTGAGTAGAGACTATGCTAGGCTTGGAGGGAACTCGTTCATCGGAACTGAAGACGCTATAGAAGTGGAGAATTGATTGCTACACCGTGAAAGGATATTTGCTGACTTAGGGCTCAATGGTGAGCAGAAGAGGAGGCATGCTTCGAGACAGCTTCAAGGAGATCTTTATTTTGTGGAATAGTGTGACGGCTGGAGTAAATGAAGAGGAAATGACATGGGCTGAGTTTAGGAGAAGGTTCCGGGAGAGATTCATGTCGGTGATGGCGCAGTCTGTTTTGATCAGAAAGTTTACTGAGTTAGAACAAGGAGAGATGTCTGTTTTGGAGTATGCTAGTAAGTTTGAAGAGTTGGCTAGATATGGTTATGCCATAGTTGATACAGTGATGAAGAGGAATGAAAAGTTCATCAGAGGATTGAAGCCTGAGTTGGCTAGGGCTAACTTACGGCATATCAGAGATCCCTGTGATGTGGTAGTGGAGATGGCGTTAAGACATGAAGAGATGCTTGCTTGTTTGGAGAAGAAGAAGGAGAAGGAGGTTCAGGTTGGGAAAGGTCAGAAGGGGAAGTTCTTTCACAAGAAAGGTGCTCAGAAAGGTGGAGCATTGAAGAAAGGAAAGTCTGAGGTGGTCTGTTATAAGTGCGATAAGAAATGACATTTTGCTTATGAGTGTCATACTGGAAAGGCTAAGGAAGTGATCGGAAAGAAGAACATTAGGTGCTTCAATTGCGATCAGATCATCCACTATAAGAATCAATGTAAAGAGCCCACTAAGGATGGAAAGGGCAAGGTGTATGCATTGGAGCCTGCTACTTCGAAGCCGACAGTGCAGGAGAAAGGAAAGGCAGTTTTGGGAGGTACGCTTCAGATCCATGATATGTCTGTTAGCTTTTTGTTTGATATTGGTGCATCGCATTCTTTTATATCTCGATGTTTGATAGATAAGCTTAACCTAGAACCCACATATTTAGTTACTTCCTTAAGAGTTGTAAATCCGATAGGAGGGCATGCGACACTTGGAATGAAGTGTGACCACTTAGAATTTGTCTTGTTAGGTTACATCTTTGTTTGCAGTTTGCATATATTTGACTTTGTAGGGTTCGGAATTATATTGGGAATGGATTGGTTAAGTAAATATGATGCTAGGATATTTTGCTACGATAGGAAAATATCACTTATTCACCCTGATTGTAGTGATCGGATTGTACATACCATAGAAAACCCTAGCTGTGAGGTGAATGATTTATTAGGTGTTATGGAGTTGGAAGATGAGTTGAGTCGCGTTTTTGTGGTTAGACAATTCGCAGATGTCTTCGAGCTGGTAGTAGGATTGCAACCGAAACGGGCCATTGAGTTTCAGATAGATTTGATGCCTGGAGCAGAACTGATGAGTGGACCACCGAGTAGGATGACGCCGACAGAAATGAGGGAATTGAAGGCTCAGTTGGTGGATTTGGAAGGCAAGAGTTTTATCAGATCGAGTAGTTCACCTTGGGGAGCAGCCATAGTATTCGCTAAGAAGCCAGATGGATCGTTAAGGCTATGTATCGATTATCGTAAGTTGAATGAGGGAACGATAAAGAATCGATATACGTTGCCTAGGATTGACAATTTGTTCGATCAACTGAGTGGAGCCAAGGTATTTTCTCAGTTAGACTTAGCAACAGGTTTCCATCAGCTTAGAATAGCATAAGATAGTATACCTTTGACAGCGTTTAGAACAAGGTATAGGTCATACGAATGGTTAGTTATGCCGTTCGGACTCACTAATGCGTCGGCATTCTTTGTGGATTTGATGAACCGGATTTTCTGAGAGCACTTGGATACATTCGTGTTGGTTTTCATAGATGATATTCTGATATACTCTAAGGATGAGAAGGAGCATGAAGTTCATCTTAGAGTTATGCTTGAGACGCTGAAGTAGCATCAGCTAAAGGAAAAGTTTTCGAAGTGTCATTTCTGGAAGAAGGAGGTGAATTTTCTTGGTCACATAGTTTCGGAAAAGGGGTTGTCAGTCGATCCAGATAAGATCAAAGCTGTTAATAATTGGAAGAGACCGGAAGCGGTAACTGAGATAAGAAGTTTCCTTGGATTGGCTGGATATTATTGAAGGTTTATAAAAGATTTTTCGTGGATAGCAGCACCAATGACCAAGCTAACACGAAAGGATATGAAGTTTCTGTGGTCTGATAAGTGTGAGGAAGCATTCCAGAGCTTGAAACACTTATTGACCCATGCACCTGTATTAGTTGTTCCGGAGGGGAATTGGAATTTATTAGTTTATACAGATGCGTGTGGAACTGGATTAAGAGCTATGTTGATGCAGAGAGGTAAAGCGATTGCCTATGCTTCTAGACAGCTTAGACCGCATGAGGTTAGATATTCAACGCTGACTTGGAGTTAGCTGTAGCGATATTTGCATTGAAGGTGTGGAGACATTACCTTTTGAGAGAGAGGTTCGAGCTATATGCGGATCATAAGTCGTTGAAGTACTTGTTCTCTTAGAAGGAGCTGAACATGAGACAGCAAAAGTGGTTAGAGTTTATTACTGCTTATGATTTTAGGATTGAGTATACCCCAGGGAAAGGAAACAAGGTTGCAGATGCGCTTAGTAGGAAGCATTAAAATGCAATGTTGGCTATGATAGTAGAATGGAAAGACTTGGAAGCGTTGTCGACTTGCAGAGTGCAGTGGAGATCTGAGACTGAGTCCAGTGGAGAATCTACGGCGTTATCTTGTTTAGAAGTCTGACCAGTATTGATTGAGAAGATTGCTTCTAAACAGGAAGAGAATCTAGTATTAGTTGAAAGGATCAGGAACTTAGAGGATGGAACGAAGAGCGGTGATTTTAAGGATTTCAGTCTTGACCAAAGTGGATAGTTAGGAAAGAAGGGTAGATTATGTGTTCCAGATGTGGGAAAATAAGGAAGGAAGTTTTGGAGGAATGTCATCGTTCGAAGTTCACTATTCATCTAGGAGGAACGAAGATGAATCAAGATATGAACAGAAGTTTCTTCTTGGAAGGAATGAAGAAGGATGTTGGCTTATGGGTGAAATGGTGTTTGAAATGTCAGCAGGTGAAAGCCGAGCATCAGAAGCCAAGTGGGTTGCTTCAGCCATTGGATTTTCCGGTATGGAAGTGGGATTCTATTTCTATGGACTTCATAGACGGGTTGTCGAGATCCATGTAACATCCCCCTACTTGGAGGCCCAAAACTAACGGCTACGGATGCTGCAGTTATCCATAGTTATTAATCCTCGGCGACCAAATACGGCGATATTAGATCCATTGATACTCAGAAACACAAAAATATGGAAAAAAATTAAACATCAAACAAATTCCACATTCCATTTCAAAATATTCCAAATTGATTACATAGTCCTAGTTCGCAGACCACGTTCAGGTAATATATAATTATTACAAAATACGCCAAGAGCGACATATGAAGATGCCCCCTTGGTTGATCAGAGTATATAAATAGGCAAGAAAAAAAATTTGCCTTTACGAACAAAACACACAATGGAAATAAAAGAACTCTTATATCAAGCTTGCCTCTTGCACGTCCTCGAAAGCATTATTCATCAAAAAGAAGACCTGGATACCTTAACACTCAACCTACTCAAAATCAATTAAGTACCCGAGAGTTTAAGGGGGAAACAAAAACTTCGTGTCGGACATAAAGCTTGGTATGAATAATAATTTACCATCTCAAACATTTAGATATCTAGTGAGAGAGGCAATGGTCAGATAGTTGGTGAGAGAGGCATTTGGATAGGTGGCGCCAAGTGGTGGTCGTACTCTACCTCATTTGAACGGTCTGATCGATGTCTGCGGTCCGTTTCATGCCTTCTTGGTTTACCATCTCCTCGGTACACATCCTGTACATTCATCTCATCATCATTCCTAGGAGGTACCTGGTCAGCATTCAATCGAACTCCATCATCCAAGCCTTCAGAAATAGTTCCAGCGTGATTCCATAAGTGTATGGGGGGAATCCCTCCTCTGGAGGAGGGATCGGTATCGATCCCTAGGGAGGGATCGGCCCTGATCGGTCCTGGCAGACCGCAATCGTCTGCCAAGCGATGCTCTGAAGCTTCTACATGATTTTCTTCAATCTTGCAATGCCTGTGACTATGCCTATGATATTCATTCGATGAGCTTGAACTTTCTGATGTCGAGTAAGGAGTAGGATCCCTTCTAGCCTTCCCACGCTGCTGCTAAGTAATTTTGTTCATCAAGTTAATATTAGTTTGAATTTGCTGATTTAGTTGTCAACGGCTTTCCATTAACTCTCTCATTAGATTATGAAATTCAGCTCTGGTTATAAAATTAATAGGATTCTGAACTTCAATCGGATCAACATTCAAATTTGTTAGTTGATTGCTTGGGTCTCCTTGCTGAATGCTAGCAGTCTCATTTCCATCCACATTATGAGAAGTAGATCTTGTATGTCTCACCATTATCAATCTCCTTGCTTAGATTTCTGTAAATCAGAGTAGCATAAGCAACTTTATGAAGATAACTACGGATCTCCTTCGGGGGATTTATCTAATCCAGTAGTAGCAAAAGGGTCCTAGCAAGCTGAGAATCAAAGTTCTTAGTGAAAGCATCAAAATGTTTGCAGCCAAACTGGTCGCAAACACCTAAGAATAGGTTTGTGTAGAAAAGTAAATGAAGAAAGTAAAATTAAAATCGAGGAATAGTTTAAACTAACAACAAGTAAAAGCAATAATTAGAAACACAGAGATTTATAGTGGTTCGGCGTGGTATGCCTACGTCCACTTTGAAGATTAATTTTATTGATCACTTTGTGAATCTGACTACAACAGTTAAGAATAGGGAACACTTGATTACAATGATGTCTAAAGTAACCAGCAGCGTAAAGATCCTCCGAATGACCCATTAGGCTAGTATTTATAGGTGAAGACGACCGTAAATCTCTCTAAAACATCGGCAATAGGACCTACTAACCCACATGGGCCCACTAGAGGGGTCACTAGGCCCAAATCCCCATGAAGAGGGATCGGTACCGATCCCTTTATTGCTTGATTTTTAGGCAGCGATCCATATGGTGGCTTCTGCATGCTTAAATATGTTAGCCCTTCAAATCTTATGTCATTTGGACCAAAGGAGCTCAAGTTATTGCATGATCTTTGATCCATTATTGCTTGTGTACTGTCTTCTGTTGATCCCTTTCATAGGTTGTATACCGATCCCTAAGGTATGCTCCTTAGGGTCCATATGCCTTGCTCTCCAAATTCCATATGCTTTGGACTTACAAACCTTGAGATATTGATTGTTGAATGTACGAAGGCATTTGTAATTGGTTGGATGCTGATCCCTGTTCAATAAAGCCTGGCGATCCATATCTCCTAGCAAAGCATGCCGATCCATCCTCATTCAACTATGCCGAGTCCTTCTTTGTGAACTGAAGTATGTCAATCCATACTAGCCAACTATGTCGATCCCTTATTTACTCAACCATGTCGACCCCTTCTTAATTCAATCATGTCGATCCCTTATTTGTAAGATGAAGTATGCCGAACCCTATCGAGTAGCCAAACCATACCGATCCCTTCCTCTAACTAAGCTATATTCCGTACCTTAAGCATTGTACATTGTTTATTTACCAATTTCGTTCAATTCTGGCTTCATGTAACCATATGCACTTAACTTTGGGTTCCATAATCATCATTCTGGAATCATCGGCCTTGATGGCAATCGGGTCTAACTTGTGCAGCCAGTTCAATATAGTCAGACTGGAATGTCGGATAACATCCTCTATGTCTATAACAATCGCAGGTCGATGTAGACTTTTCTTTACTCATTGTTGGTCTTTGCATCCTATGAGTTGTTTTCTAGATGTTGCCTTTTATGTAAGCTTTGTCATGTGCTTGGCACGGTCTGACCCACTATTTGGGGACAAGCCATTGTTGTCCATATGCTATGTGGTCAGCAAAACTATCGAATGACAACGGTGAGCTGAGAAAAGTCGTTTTTTTTCTTTAGTTTAGCATCATCGTTCTCATTTCTGGGATTGCCGTTGTTGTTCATATTTTGTGTTGTTAATACAACTATCGAACGATGGCAGTGAGCTATGAAATGTCACTCACTTTTGGTTTAGCATCACCCTTCTCATTTCTGAGATTGTCATTGACGTTCATATGCTGTGTTGTCAATACAACTATCAAACGACGGTAGTAAGCTATGAAAAGATATATATTCGTGCATATGTCATGGTCTTTCCCACGATTTAGGGGAGAATTGAGTTTTTACCATGAAGTCAGGCCGTGTATTTGCAGCCTTTTAAATCATGCGCATGAGTTTTTGTAATGGTTCCGGCTATCTAGTATCCATACATCCAGTGCGCTATATTAACTGCATTAACATATAGAGGTTTTTATACCGGTTCAGGTCATCCAATATCACTACGTCCAGTTAGTTCACTGAAGAAGCCGAGCTGCGTTGTTAGTAGCTCTTTTTTGATAACTCGTTCGGATAGTCTAATATACTTATGTCTAGCATGATTATTTAGCTATGTCAAAGAATATTAACACAGAAAGGATTTTATACTGGTTTGGGTAGTCTAATATTCCTACATCCAGTTTGTTGTATTATTACAATGAATATTACATAAGCAATGTAGGTCATATAAAGTACGGTCGGAGATGTTCTGAGTTCCAAGTTCTTGATACTAGGTTGTCGTCAGGTCTTGATAGTCGATATTCCTCATTCGGTAAAACTTCTACTATGACTAACAGGCCTTCCCAATTCGGGCCCAACGCTCCATCTGTTGGGTTTTTTGTGTTGGCTGTTACTCTTCGTAGTACCAAGTCCCCTTTACAGAAGTTTCTTTCTTTGAGCATGGAGTTATAATATTTTTCCATTATTTGCCGATATGAGGCCGATACTACCGCGGCCTCATCCCTTCTTCCCTAATTGAGATCTAAGGCAGTTTCCTTTAATTTCTTATTCTTTTCAGATGTAAATGATATTCTTCTATGTGATGGGATCTCTACTTTGACAAGAAGCATTTCCTCATATCTGTAGGTTAGCAAAAAAGGAGTACGGCTAGTAGGCGATCTGTTTGAAGTTCGGTAGGCCCATAGTACTAAAGATAGTTCTTCTGCCCACTTTCATTTAGCTTTCTATAGCCTTTTCTTAAGTAGCTTCTTAATAGTTTTGTTTGCAACTTCTATCTGCCCGTTTTCTTGTGGGTGAGCAACTGAAGAGAAACTTTTTATTATGGCATTCCTCTCACAAAGCTCTATAAACTCTTTACTTTCAAACTGGGCATCATTGTCAGAAATGATCTTGTGGGGATCCCGTATCTAGGGATTATGTTCCTCACTACAAAAGTGACTATCTTCTTTACAATGATAGTGGCTAGGGGTTCTGCTTCTACCCATTTGGTGAAGTAGTCTATTGGTACTATAGCATATTTAGCTCCTCCCTTTGACATAAGAAGTGCTACTATCAAATTTATGCCCCATATGTCGAGCGGCCATGGGCTTGAAAGTGGGATGTACTCATGGGATGATTGCTTAGGAATACTTGCAGGTCGTTGACATCTGTCACACTTCCTTACAAATTCTTTTGCTTCTTGAAGTGCCATAGGCTAATAGTAATCGTGCCTTAATAATTTATTTGCTAATGTATTCCCCTTGAGTGATCTCCGCATTTTCCCTCATGTACTTCCTTCATGACCTGTGCTTCAGGACCCATGCCCCCTCTTTTTTGGAACCCGCCTTCTTTGGAAACACACCTAAGATAAGGGGTTGAGTACCCTCTCTTGTATAATGTGCCATCAAAGAAGGAATAATATGGATCCTGGTATCTTATTTTTTGGAATTCATTCCGGTTTGGGTGTAAGACTCCATTTAGCAAGAATTTCTTGATGAGGGTCACCAAGTTATTCTCCTTAGTTTGCTAATGCATGGGTTCAAGTGAGGGCTGCTCATATTTTCCATTATTCTGATCTCATGTTCCTTGAATGGCGGTTTGTTATGCTCTTAGACCCAGTGTCTGGTTTGATTCTATTATACTTGGCTCTGCCTGATGCCCAATTGGTACTGCCTTCATTTCATTAGCCACTTTGGTACTAGCAAGTTTTGCTAATGAGTTGGCGGATAAGTTGTTTTCATGTCGGATTTGTTCGACCCCAAACTGTTCAAACGGCTCCAGTAACTTCTTAGACAGTTCCACGTATTTTGCTAAGGTTGGTTCCTTCGCTTGGTAATTTGCCTGCACTTGGTTCACAACTAGTTGGGAATCACTGTGAATTTTAATGTAAGTTACCTTCATTACCTGGGCCATTCTTAGGCCTGAGAGGAGAGCCTCATATTCCGCCACATTGTTGGTTGCTTTAAAACCGAGCTGCACTGCTCCATACAGTTTCTGCCCATTTGGAGTGATCAGCACATACCCAATTCCTGCTATTCATTCGATGCTCCATCTACGAACAACTGCCAAAACTACGGGTTGTTTACTTCTTCTTTTGATTGGGATTCAGCTGGCAAGGTGCATCCTATGATGAAATCTGCAAGCGCCTGGCCTTTGATTGCCTTCCTGGGATAATAGGTGATGTCGTACTGACTAAGCTCCATGACCCATTTTAATAGGCGGCCTGGCATCTCTGGCTTCTGTAGTATCTGCTTGAGGGGTTTGTCTATGAGGACTTTGATAGGGTGTGCCTAGAAATAGGGTCGCGGCTTCCTTGCAATAAGGAGTAGTTTATAGGCTAGCTTTTCAACGACTGAGTAATTTAGCTCTGCCCCTAACACCCGCTTTCTTGTGAAATAGATGGGGTTTTAGGTCCCTTCGTCTTCTTGTATCACTATAGCACTAACATCTTTATCATTTACCATAAATAAATGTACAAGTCCTCACTTGTCATCAGTTTTGATAATATTGAAGTATTGACCAGATGATCCTTTAGGTTTTGGAATGTAGCTTTACACCCCTCAATTCATTCGAAGTTTCGCCCCTTCTTCACCTGACCGAAGAACGGGATTCACTTGTCTATTCCTTTCGATATAAATCTTCTTAGAGTTGCTACCCTGCCATTTAGACTCATCAGATCCTTTGGCTTCTCTGGGATTCCCATTCCTCTTATTGCCTCAATTTTCTCAGGATTTTCTTCAATGCCACGTGTGCTTACTATATACCCTAGGAATTTGCCTGATCGAATGGCGAAGGTGCATTTCAGAAGGTTCAACTTCGTATTGTATTGCCTTAGGAATTCGAACGTTTGGTCTAAGTCTTGGACATGGTTTGATGTTATCTTGGACTTAACCAGCATGTCATCTACATATATCTCAATGTTCCTTCCAATCTGTTATGCAAACATCATATTTACCAGCCTCATGTAGGTTGCCCTTACGTTCTTGAGCCTGAATGGCATTACCTTGTAGAAGTATAATGCTTTATCTATCAAAAAAATAGTATACTCCTGATCTGGCTCAAGCATAGCTATCTAATTGTACCCTGAATATGAGTCCATGAATGAGAGTAGTTCATGCCCACTGGTCGCGTCTACTAACTGATCAATTATAGACAAGGGAAAACTATCCTTTGGGCAATCCCTGTTGAGGTTGGTGAAGTCTATGCAAGTTCTCCATTTCACGTTAGGCTTCCTTACGAGTACTAGTTGGCAATCCACTTCGAGTAGTATACCAGCCTAATGAATTCATTCTCCTTCAACTTCTTAATTTCCTCATGCAAAGCATTATAACTTTCCTGGTCTAGATTTCTACGCTTTTGGTTGACTGGATGGGCATCTGGGTCAATGTTGAGTGCATGACAGATAATGGCTCAATTTATTCCTACCATGCCTGAGTATGTTTAGGCGAAGACATCTACTAATTTTTTTCAAAAAGTCTATTAGTTCGGTATGAGCATCTACACTGAGGTTCTTTTTGATTTTGAGAATCTTCGTGGGGTTTTTTGGATCCATTTGTACATCTTCGAGATGATCTAACGACTTTAGCTCTTTCTTTGATGCTCCTAATCTTGGATCTATCTCACTTTCCTTTTCCTCTTCTGGTGATGAGTTTTTGGGCTTCTTCCAAGAAGTACCATGCATAAACTGAATTATACTCATCAGTGTCGATCATTTACTTACATGTTCCTTTTCCTTCTTCAAATTTTGAGGGCACAGGATTACTTACTTCAACGTTAGTTTGGTATCTAGTACCAACGCAGTTTTATGAACCGGTTTGTCTTCTTTTTTGTTATTATCATTACAAATATTAGAAGAAACACCAAAATAATTTCAAACAATTTTTTTGCCAAAAGTAAGCTTTATATTGTATAGTTCTCTAGCTAAAAATTATTTGCCTCTTACTAACCCTATTCCCGCAGGAGTGTTGAACTTCATAACTAGATCTTTCTGAGAAATGATTGCTCCTGTGTCTATCAAAGCAGGCCTTCCCAAGAAGGCATTATATAGTGAAGGTCGGTCAATGTTTAAGAAGCCGGCATAGAATGACTTGTGCAGTGGGTCAGTTCCAGGTAATAAGCAAGCATGCAGATCCCACTGGGATGGTACAATATTGTTTAAGAAAAAGATCAGTTTAGGACTTGGTTTTAGGATTTCTGGTGGAAGTCTCATTTGATCGTATGCAGACTTAGAGATAACTTTACCGAGATCCCAAAGTCAACGTACACTTTCATTATAGTATAGTTTGATTTCTACCCTGTAATAATAAGCCAGTCTTGGTGAGTGAAGACCACTCCTAACGCATTAGTTACTGTGAATGTTATCTCTAGAGTAGGCTTTTGTTTGACATGGAAAATTGACTTCTACTGGACTTTCGCCACTTGCACGTACGTCTCTTGTGCCTTTTTACTCATACGTGCGCGGTGTGGCCCCTCGTGGACTGATGCATTAGGTTAGAGGGGTTCCCAAATTGGTTACCATTTGGGTTAAGAGTCAGATTTCTTATTTCTTGTTTGCCATTATTCTTCTGAAAGTTGCCTAGGTATCCTTTCCCAATTAGTCCCTCTATTTTGTTCTTCAGATATCGGTAGTTGTCGATGGATGGCCATTGGCTCGGTGGAAGCGGTAGTAAGCCCCACCCCAGTTTTGCTCTGGTTTCTTCCCATTGTTGGGTATGTTGTAAGCAGGTTCTGCCCTGGTCATCTAGTATATCCGACTAGGAGTATGAGTTAGTGGGATTTCTACTACGAAGCTAAGTTCTTTATGTCTCTTTGCTGGCCAGTAATATCCTTCTGCCCCATTTTCTTATCATAGCTGGGGGCAGAATACTTCTAAATCTATGTAGTGGAACCAGCTTCTTCCATCCTAATTGTAACATCCCCCATTTGAAGGGCCGAAACAAAATGCTACGGATGCTGCAGTCATCCATAGTTATTAATTCTCGGTGACCAAATACGGTAATGTTTAGATAACTGATATACCAGAAACACATGAAAATGAAAAATTTTAAACTCAATTTTAAAACAAATTTCTCATTTCAATACAAATAACATTTCAGATTCATTACATAATCCCATACTTAAACCACATTCAGATAAATTAATATTTATTACAAAATATGCCAAGAGCGACATATGAAGATGCGCCTTAGTTGATCAGAGTCTAAGTATAGGCACTACATAACTTTGCCATTACATTAAATTACACAGCGGAATCAAACAGAAAGAACTCCTAATAGCTAGCTTGCCTACTGCATGTCTCCGGAAGCTTATTCGTCTAAAGGAGAACATGAAAACCTTAACTCTCAAACTACTCAAAATCAACTGAGCACCCGAGAGTTTAAGGAGAAAAAATAAACTTCGAGTCGGACAATAAGTTTGGTATGAATAATAACCTACCATCTCGGACCATATAGATATCTAGTGGTGGAAATTAGCCACAAGGGCCTCTTTAGCAAGTGGAATTAGTTTCTAGGACACACAACTGAAATAATTACTTTCAAGGACAAAACGTAAAATAATTAGTTTTTAGGGCCTAAAAACCTATGAAATTATGTCCTTGAAAGTAATTGGACTGATGACTTTGTCCTTGAAAGTAATTATTCTGCTGAATTTGGCCTTGAAAGTAATTTCTTTGAATGTGTGTCCTAGAAACTAATTGGACTGCAAAGTTTGTCCTTCTGGTGAAATGTTCCTATCTAGTGAGACCACGCCGTTTAGTGGAACGAGTTTTCCCCTCACTAGTATCTTAACTCAATTTATAATAAACATATACTATGCACTTGCATCTATAATGGTTAAGACATAACATAATAAAATGGATCATGATGGTATGCAAACATGCAATATGCTCTGGATTTCCCATCCTCATTCACCTGACCATCTGTCTCATGTTATAGTTTCTAGGATCACTATTAACCTAATAGTTTTCATGGCTAACTAATAACATGTTCCAAGCTTATGGACTATTTTTCCAGTTTCATAGTTTCATGGAATCACTAAGAACGTATTGGTGTCTACAAGTAACATTATCCAATCATAGTTTTCATGGGGTCACTATGAACCTATTGGATTCTCCAATAACATCTCTCATGTCATAGTTTTTGATGGGCTGACTATGAACCCGTGGATCTCTATCAACAACCTGTTCTGGACATAGCTTTCATGGGATCAATAATAACCTATTGGCCTCTGCTAATAACAATTTTCGTAACATAGTTTTTATGGGCTTACTAAGAACCTGTCTAAACCAATAATCTTTTGATCAGTCCTAGGCATCCTATATTCTGGTCCATCTGACCTCCTAAATGCAATTCTACTCACACAAGAAGTTAATTCATCGTATATTAACTACTGGAACAATGTAGCCTGTTATTTTGCCCTTAACATCCCAAAATGCAGTTATGGGTTAACAATGAAGTGAATATGATTACACAAGCATAAATGATAACTGATCAAATAACACAACAACATAAACATTAATGGTTTAATTCCTTGTAATCATTTTCAAATGAAATATGGTTAATGTCCTTAACCCATTATTTTTAGCAAGGAAAGCTACCTTTACTATTTCAAGGTTAAATTCCATTTCGAAACTCTTTTATATTGCCATGTGTTTACTTTTAAAAATGAGATTGGGTTCTCTAATTTGAAAATTAAAGCTTTCGACAATATCCTTTGGATCATTATGACATCACGAGTTACCCTCTGTCACTCTCCCTTTCGACATCGCAGAGCAAACAAGCCCTCCATCCCTTTCCATTTAACTAATGGGTTCGAAACAAGCGGCCATGCCCCTTTTCACCACTCTACTCTAGCGGCAGGACCTTCATTGCTTAAAATGTTAGACATCCTCTTTCGAAACCATAAGTTATATCTTTCGAACACTTGGAAATATTCCTTTCAAAACACTTAAAAACATGTCTTTCAAAACACTTAAAAACATGCCTTTTGAAAGCATTGGGTTCAAGTAAATAGTGTTTAAACGATTTTAATCAGGTCGAAAGGTATGGGAGCGGCATCTACCTTTTTGCAAGTATAAATTGAAAGAAAAACAACTTCAATGGTTGCGGAAGGGTATCGATTCGAAACCCTACCCTCCAAACTCATTGATTTAAAGAGTTATAAAAGCGGCCTCTTACTAAGGTGAAAGGATTTATGTGGCAGCTAGGGCATCGAAGGGGTTTAAAAGTGGCAACCCTTTCGAAAGCTTATTTTTAGAATAAGGGCAGGTCAATGGTTTCGAAAGCTAATAAAATCAACTTCAACCCTTTCGCAAGCATGCCTTAGACACCATTCTTTCCTTCCGCATTTCTCCAATACACTATGTACCAAATGCTTGATACCATGTGCATTGGTTTAGAATGGATGCGAAAGGTTATAAATGAAAGTATGGTGACGGAAGCAAGCAAATGAAAGTGGCGAAGTTGTAATTCGATATAAAACTGATTTTATGCTTGTTAAAGTAATTCCTTTACACCTAACTTACATAATTTGCCAAAATATGATTGGTTACCAATACTTTACCAAAATTCTTTTATAAAAAGCTGTCGAACTCTTCATTGACCAATTGAAAACATTTTAGCACTTAAGCCCCTCTCCTTAATAAAACGTTTAAATATTTAAGTCCTCTAACTTAAATAATTTATTAACCATAGTAAAACACTTAGGAAAATCCTAAAAATCACAATAATTCACGTTAAATATGTTTTCTATCATATATAAATTTCAGACCTGAAAACATTATTTACTTGCCTTAAATAATTTAAACCCAAAATTCACTATTTTGTTTTATAGAAAATTCATAATAAATTACCCACAGCCTGGAAAATTACGAAAATTTAAACCCATCTCCAAAATAATGTTTAACATAACATATTCAAAAATCATGGCATTTAGAAATCATTTTGCACGATTTTAGCCTTAAAATCGAACTAGAATATTCCACAAAATCCTTGTTTAAATTATGACATGGCATTTAAATCAAAACATCTCATCATTCATCCAATCATACAGTTTTAAACCTCAAACTCGAATTAAAACATTCAAGTTGACTTATATGTGATGGTTTAGATCATTATTCACCTTGTTTGGATAAGAAACTTGAGATTTGTTCTTGCTTTAATCTTTCTAGCTTGAATCTTAGCCTCTAAATGGATTTTGTGTTCTTCTTAGGGTTATGGTTGGCCTTTAACTTTCTTTGTTTATGTTTTGGTTTATGAAAATGTGAATGAGAATGAGGTAAGAGGTTTAGGGGTTATGGTATACAGCTATTCCCATTTTCCCTTGCCTTATTCTCTTAAGTTTTTAATTTATAAATCACACTTATAATTTCATTAGTTAAGGCACGACCCTAATTAGTTTCCAAATCTCAATTCCCTTATCACTCTAACTCTGCATTATTCTATTTAATTTATCGAATTAAATCTCCTGAATAACGCTATTTAAAATTAGGGGTGTTACAGGGTCCCCTCCTTAAAGAATTTCGTCCTCGAAATTCAGTAAGGACTAAATATATATATATATATATATATATATATATGACAGATATAAGATATACCCTTATAATCGGCCAGGATAAATATCTCTAATCTTGTCTTCTGTCTCCCAAGTATAGTCCTTCTCATTGTCGCTCCATTGAACTTTCACCAACTTGACTGTCTTGTTTCTTAACCTCTTCTCATTTCTTATTACAACCTGAACTGGTTGCCTAACAAAAGTTAGATCTGGTTCTACTATTAAGTCTTCCATTGTAGTCGGAGGGATAGTAGTCTTTGGATCATCCACATACTTACGAAGATGAGACACATGAAACTCATTATGGACATTTGCCAAATTGTTCAGTAACTTTACTCTGTATGTGAGCTTTTCGATCCTCTCTTTGACTGGGAATGGTCCAGTATATCTCAGTGCTAGTTTCCTTGACTTTTCGAATTGTACCACACCCTTCATCGGTGATACTTCAATGAAAACCCTATCTCCAACTTAGAACTCTAGATCCTTACGCCTCTTATCTGCGTAACTCTTTTGTCTAGACTGAACTTCCTTCATCCTACCTTGGATCAACTGAATCTTCTTTGTTGCCTCTCTTACCAGATCTGGACCTAAGACTAATCTGCTTCCAATTTCCAACCAACATACTGGTGACTTGCATGGCCTTCCATACAAAGCTTCTAAAGGCGACATTCCTATACTAGTCTGATAACTGTTATTATAGGAAAACTCAACTAAGTGTAGGTGATCTTCCCATGATCCACCAAAATCTAGCACACAAGCTCTCTACAAATCCTCGAGTAACTTGTTGACACTCTTTGTCTGCCCATCTGTCTGAGGGAGATAAGCATTACTTATCTTGAGCTTGGTACCTAACACATCCTGTAGACTCTTCCAGAACTCACTAATAAACAAAGTATCTCTATCACTGACTATACTACTGGAATCACATGTTGTCTAACTATGTTCTTTATAAACAATTTAGCCAAAATAGGTGTCGTCCTGGTTGACGTAACTGGAATGAACTGGGCACTCTTGGTCAACCTGTCCACTATGACCCATATACTTTCATTTCCACGATTCAACCTTGGCAACCCGTCTATAAAATCCATGGATATTGAATCCCATTTCCAAATTGGTATCTCCAAAGGTTGAAGCAAACCACTCGGCTTCTGATGTTCAACTTTTACTTGCTGATAGTTTGAACACTGCTTTACCCATAAGCCAAAATCCATTTTCATACCTTCCCAGAAGAAACTCCTCTTTATATCTTGATACATCTTGGTCCCCCCGTGATGAATCGTAAATTTGATCGATGACATTCTCTAAGGACCTCCTTCCTTATGTTTTTTACATTCAGGACACACAATCATCTCGTCTTTCTCTACCACCCTCTCTGGTCAAGACTAAAATCCTTCAGGTCATCAATCTCGGTTCCGACCTCTAGCCTTCTAATCTTCTTAACAATCAATGGGTCATCCTTCTGCTTAGACGCAATCCTTTTGATCAATCTTGGTTGAACTTCCAAGTAGGATAACATGGCGGTGCTCTGACTAGAACTAGTAGTCGATCTAAACTGCACACTACAACTAGTCAAAGCCTCTAGGTCCTTCCACTCTGCTAACATAGCTAACATCATATTCTGGTGATTTCTGCTACTTTATTTCCTTTTCCAGGTGTATACTCTATGCCAAAACCATAAGTCGCCAAAAACTCCAGCCACCTATGTTGTCTCAATTTCAACTTCTTCTGAGAGAATAAGTATCTTAAGGACTTATGATCTGTGTATAACTCAAATCTCTCCCCTAATAGATAATGTCTCCATATTTTCAATGCAAAGGTCACCGCAGCCAACACTAGATCATGAGTAAGATATCTCATTTCATGCGGTCTAAGCTGTCGTGAAGCGTAGGCAATAACTTTATCTTTCTGCATTAATATAGCTCCTAATCCGGTTCCACATGCATCTACATACACCATTAATCCCTGATTCCCATCTGGAACTACTGTTAATAGATGTAAATTCTATCAAATTAGAAAACCGTTGAAAAATTTCAAATTAAAATATAACCGCAAGCGCACGACGTACACTTGTAGTACGTGGAGAATACGGGTCGATCCGTAGGGAATTGATGATTTTAAAAATCTATTCAATCAAATTAAACCAAAGTCAAGTGAAAGTTAAGCTAGAGAATTAACTAACTAACTAAAAGAAAAGAGATGCAAATATAAGAGTTAAATGACAATTTAGAGAATAAATTCACTTCTCTAGATCATGTAGTTCAACACATATGAAATCATGATCTCTCTTTTATGTTCATTAGTGCTTTAATTGATGTGCCTATCATAAGTATGGCATATTTGTGCTATTAGTTAGCCAACATAAGCCATCAAACTTTGACACACCCCTTAAACCACTTACTAACTTTCATGAAACTTGACAATGAAATCTATTTTAAGTATGACCTATTAACTATTGATTAGAAATATAGACCATCAAATGTTAATTTCAAATCACTTTCTTTTGCCATAATCATATTTTGATGAAGAGGCAATTGGTGTTAGTGATTGTTTAATCATAGCCTATTTGATGTCAACAATATAGGCTATGAAATTCAACGCAAAAACAACTAGTAAACCATTTCTATCATCATCATTAAGCACAAAAAGAGAGCATGAATTAACAATTAGGTGAAGCTACATAATTAGAGAGCTTCATTACCCCTAAATTGAAGAGGTTTAGCCTCTCATATTTTGTCATTTGATTAACAAATGTAGCTAGCAACATGAAAGCAAAAAGAAAGGAAAATGAAAGCTAATGGAAAAGAGAAGCTAATTAACAAGAATTAAAACTAATCTACTTTGCATGAATGTAAACTACACTACTAACATAAGAAGAGAAGAAGCATCTAAATAAAAGAGAATTAACATTGCATAAAAGAAAGAAAAATTACATGAAATAAAATGGCTAAGTAGCCATGGAAAAAGAAGAGAGAAAAGCTTTGATTTATTTCCTAAGCTAAAAACTAAGTAAGAGGGACTAAGAAGAGGAGAGGGTTACATGATGATATGGGGTATTTAT
This sequence comes from Allium fistulosum, assembly GCA_030737815.1. Taxonomy (NCBI): domain Eukaryota; kingdom Viridiplantae; phylum Streptophyta; class Magnoliopsida; order Asparagales; family Amaryllidaceae; genus Allium; species Allium fistulosum. Next base: position 1,130,851,944 of record CM060906.1, on the reverse strand, counting down.
ACAAGTGTTAAACCCTAATTCATATTTTTGGGGAATGCCCAAATTGCCCTTGAGGTAGTGTGGTGGCCAAATAATCATTAATATCCACTAATCCCCCACTTAAATGTACATGAAGCTTTAATCTTTTATCATGTGCTTAGTTCCTAATTGAAAATCAAGGTAAGTGGGTGGGGTCCTCCATGATCATCACTTTGAATTATTTCCATCTTCATTTGTTCTCTTCACTCTTGTGCATGCATATATTATCATGAAGCCACTTGTAAAATTCACCAAATTTCCTACAAAACAACATAGAAAATTCCAAGTAAAATTTCACAATTTAATAAATGCATAAAAATGACCATTTTACCCCTATATGAAGATGATTATGTGACAATTTGAAAATAATTTGAATTTTGGTTTAAAAAGGTTAAAATACCCGATATGATCATTTATTTAATTTAAATAGATTAAATATGGTGGTAAAAATATGCACATTTACGTGCACATCAACTACTAACACAGGTGCGTTGGTTAACGAGTTCTTTAACTTAAGGAATGCCTCCTCGCATTTGTCGGACCAATTAAACTTTACGTCCTTCTTGGTTAGCTTAGTCAAAGGCGCTGCTATCCGCGAGAAATCTTATCCCGATAAACTGACCTCTGGCCTCTTCTAGTTATTAACCGCTTCAATCTTATCCCGATAAACTGACAAACCCTTCTTTGAAACTACGTGACCAAGAAAGTTAACTTATTTCTTCCAAAAATGACACTTTGAAAACTTCACTTTCAGTTGATGCTGCCTCAGCATCTCAAGCACCATTCTAAGATGAACTTCATGCTCTCTATCATCCTTAGAGTATATTTAGATGTCATTTACGAATACCAACATGAACCTATCCAATTGCTCTCGGAAAATCCGATTCATCAAATCCACGAAGAAAGCTGGCGCATTCGTTAACCCGAATGGCATCACTAACCACTCGTACGAACCATACCTAGTCCGAAACGCCGTCAACGGAATACTGTCCTCTGCCACTCTTAGCTGATGAAAACCTGTCGCCAAATCCAATTGGGAAAATACTCTGACTCCACATAACAGATCAAATAAATCATCGATTCTGGGCAAAGGATACCTATTCTTGATCGTCTTCTCGTTCCACTTACAATAGTCAATACACATCCTTAATGACCCGTCTGGTTTCTTCACAAACACTACGGCCGCTCCCCAAGGTGAACTGCTTGGTCTAATGAAATTCTTTCCTTCTAAATCCACTAGCCGCACCTTCAATTCCTTTATATCGGTAGGTATCATCCTGCTAGGTGGTTTACTTACAGATTCTGCTCCTTACACAAGATCCATCTAAAACTCGATAGCTCATTTTGGCAGTAGCGTTGACACTAGCTCAAAAACATCCTTTTGCTACCAACACCCGATCTAATTCCTTTTCCGCTTCCATTGCACTTAGCAAAGCACAAGCACTAAGATCTGAATTCTCCATTGAGTATGTAATTCAGTTATGACTAGTAGGGTGTCTTAGGAATATTTCCCTGTCTTGGCAAAATATCCTAGCATCATACCTATCTAACCAATCCATACCCAAAATGATCCCGAAGCCTACGAAATCAAAAACATACAAACTGCATGCAAACTTATGATCTAACTCATCACATCTCATCCCCAGAGTTACATACCCTCTTATTGGGTTTGCAACCCTCAAGAAAGTAATAAGGTATGAGGGTTTTGGACATAACTTATCTACCAAACACCGAGATATAAATGAATGTGATGCACCGATATTAAATGGTACTCTAATTGGTATACTATGAATCAAAAGCATACCTTCCATCAAAGTCTTTCCCTTTTCAGCAACGGTTGGTGTAGAAGATGATGGTTCTAAAGCATAAGCCTTTCCTTTGTCCGCTTTGACTAAATCTGGGCATTGATTCTTGTAGTGCCCCATCTGATCATAGTCGAAGCATTTCATTCCTTTCTTGTCAACAGCCTTCTTTGCTTTGCCTGTCCGACACTCGTATGAAAATGTCCCTTCTTATCACACTTAAAGCAAACCAGGTCAGCTTTTGCCTTCTTGGCAGCTCCTCCCTTCTAAGCTCCTTTCTTCTTAAAGAATTTCCTCTTCTTTCCTTAAGAATCCTGGTTTTCAACCTGCTTCTCTTTCCAAAAGTAGAAAGCATCTCTTTATTCCTGATTGCCATCTCTACTGCAATTTTACTTAGATCACGGAGATGTGGCATAGTCGCCCTAGCAATCTCGAGTCTTAACCCTCGAATAAACTTCTCATTTCTTTTGGTGACGGTGTTAATGGTAGCATATCTGTATCTGAACAACTCATCAAACTTCGTAGCATACTCGATCACCGACATCTCACCTTGCACTAAGTCCATGAATTTTCTAAGCAATACTAACTTGGCAACTTCGGATGGAAACCTCTCTTTGAATCTCCTTCGAAACTCGACCCAAGTTAATTCTTCCTCAGGCACTCCCTTGGTAATACCATTCCACCAATAAAGTGGTGCTCCTTGCAATTGTTTAGAAGAAGTCTCCTCTTCTGCTTGTTATTTAATCCCAAGTCAGCGGAAGTCCTTTCATAGCGTAATAACCATTTTTCTACTTCAATAACATCATCTGTTCTCAAAAACAGATTCCCACAAAGACTGGTGTAATTCCTGCTCAGCTTGGCATCGTTATTTCCAACTGGGGCCATGGGATTAGCTCCTCCAACATTCACGGCATTTTCCCCAACTACTCCTGCAGCTGCTCCAGCATGCTTCAGATTGACAAAGAACTGATACATCATCCCCATATCTACTGGCGGGGTTCCAGCACCTACATTAGCATTTGCGTTTGGATTAGCACTTTCCTGTCGACCTGGATTCCTGGTATTGGATCTAACATTTTCATTTATTATGATGCTTCCTCCACCTGGATTTCCTCTTCCATTTCCTGCCTCCATATCTACCTTTCTCGTATATTTGCATACGAGGCTTAGTAAATACGTTACTATAGCGTTAACCCAAATCCTTGTCTCATTCTATTATTCATTGGGTTATGTTTTGAAAATCTTTTAGGTTTAAATTTCTTTTAAATTTACATAAACCTATGCTTTGATACCAACTTGTAACATCCTCCATTTGGAGGCCCAAAACTAACTTCTATGGATGCTACAGTCATCCATAGTTATTAATTCTCAATGACAAAATGCGGTAATGTTAGATACATTGATATACCAGAAACGCATGAATATGAAAAATTTTAAACTCAATTTTAAAATAAATTCTCATTTTATTACAAATATCATTTCAGATTCATTACATATCAGGGATTCGAACCCTCGGTACAAATAACCTGTACAATGGATTAGCAATATGTCGCTTTTGTCCACTCGGTCGTCTCTCCCAATTCAAATTGAAATTTTTTTATGTGGTGCGACAGGCAAAGTAAAAAAATTAAATTGAAAAACCTGCTTCTCTTTGTTCTTACAAACAGAATTCAACCATTATTTTTAACGGAATACAATAAAAAGTAACATACATAAACCACGTTCAGAGAAATTATAATTTATTACAAAATACGCCAAGAGAGACATATGAAGATGCCCCGTTGGTTGATCAGAGTCTAATTATAGGCATTAAATAACTTTTCCATTACATCCAATTACATGGCGTAATCAAACAGAAAGAACTCTTAATAGCTAGCTTGCCTCCTGCATGTCTCCGGAAGCTTATTCGTCTAAACGAGAACCTGAAAACCTTAACTCTCAAAATACTCAAAGAAATTAAGCACCCGAGAGTTTAAGGAGAAAAAATAAACTTTGAGTCAGACAAAAAGTCCAATGTGAATAATAACCTATCATCTCAGACCATATAGATATCTAGTGAGACCACGCCGCTTAGCGGAACGGGTTTTCGCCTCACTAGTATCTTAACTCAATTTATAATAACTACATAGTATGCACTTGCATCCACAATGGTTAAGACATAACATAATAAAATGTATCATGATGATATGCAAACATGCAATACGCTCTGGATTTCCTATCTCCATTCACCTGACTATCCGTCTCATGTTATAGTTTCTAGGATCATTATCAACCTATTAGTTTTCATAGACTAACTAATAACCTGTTCCAAGATTACAAACTATCTATCCTATTTCATATTTTCCATGGGATCACTAAGAACCTATTGGTGTCTATCAATAACATCATCCAATCAAAGTTTCCATGGGGTCATTATGAACCTATTGGATTCTCCAATAACATCTCTCATGTCATAGTTTTTTATGGGCTGACTATGAACCTTTTGATCTCTATCAAAAACCTGTTTTGGACTCAGTTTTCATGGGATCACTAAGAACCTATTGACCTCTGCCAATAGCAATTTCCATAACATAGTTTTTATGGGCTTACTAAGAACCTGTCTAAACCAATAACCTTTTGATCAGTCTTAGACATCCTACATTCTGGTCTATCTGACCTCCTGGACGCAATTCTACTCATATTGAAGTTAATTCATCATATATTCACTGCTGGGTCAACCTAGCCTGTTATTCTGCCCTTAACATCCCAAAATGTAGCTATGGGTTAATAATGAAGTGAATATGATTACACAAGCATACATGATAACTGATCAAATAACACAACAACATAAACATCCATTGTTTAATTCCTTGTAATCATTTTCAAATGGAATATGGTTAATACCCTGAACCCATTATTTTTAGCAAGGAAAGCTTCTTCTAAAATTTCAAGGTTAAATGCCATTTCAAAACTCTTTTATATTCCTATGTGTTTACTTTTAAAAATGAGATCGGGTTCTCTAATTTGAAAATCAAGGCTTTCGACAATATACTTAGGATCATTATGACACCACGAGTTACCCTCCGTCGCTTTCCCTTTCAACATCATAGAGCAAACAAGCCCTCCATCCCCTTCATTTAACTAATGGGTTCGAAACAAGCAGCTATGCCCATTTTCGCCACTCTACTCTAGCGGCAAGGCCTTTCGAATTCATTGCTTAAAATTTTAGACATCCTCTTTCAAAACCATGAAGTATATCTTTCAAACACTTGGAAACATCCTTTCAAAACACTTAAAAACATGCCTTTCAAAACACTTAAAAACATGCCTTTCGAAACACTCAAAAATATACCTTTCGAAAGCATTGGGTTCAAGTAAAAATATTTTAACGACTTCAATCAAGTCGAATAGTATGGGAGCGGCACCCACTCTTTCGCAAGAATAAGTTGAAAGAAAAGAAGCTTCAATGGTTGCGGAAGGGTATCGATTCGAAACCCTACCCTCCAAACTCATTGATTTAAAGAGTTATAAAAGCGGCCTCTTACTAAGGTAAAAGGTTTTAATGTGGCAGCTAGGGTGACGAAGGGGTTTAAAAGTGGCAACCCTTTCGAAAGCTTACTTTTAGAACAATGGCGGGTCAATGGTTTTGAAAGAAAATAAAAGCAGTTTCAACCCTTTCGCAAGCATGCGTTCGACACCATTCTTTCCTTCCGCCTTTCTCCAATATCTACCGAATGTTCGATGCCATGTGCATGGGTTTCAAATGGATGCCAAAGGTTATAAATGGGAGTATGGTGGCAGAAGCAAGCAAATGAAAGTGGTGAAGTTGTAATTCGATATTAAACTGATTTATGCTTTTTGAAGTAATTCCTTTACACCTAACTTACATAATTTGCCAAAATATGATTGGCTGCCAGTACTTCACCAAAATTCTTTTATAAAAAGCTACCGAACTCTTCATTGAACAATTGGAAACATTTTGGCACCTAAGCCCCTCTCCTTAATAAAATGTTTAAATATTTAAGTCTTCTAACTTAATTAATTTATTAACCATAGTTAAACACTTAGGAAAATCCTCAAAAATCACAATAATTCATGTTAACTATGTTTTCTAACATATATAAATTTCAGACTCGAAAACATTATTTAATCGTCTTAAATAATTTAAACCCAAAATTCACTATTTTCTCTTATAGAAAATTCATAATAAATTATCCATGGCTTGGAAAATTATGAAAATTTAAACCCATCTCCAAAATAATGCTTAACATAATACATTCAAAAATCATGGCATTTGAAAATCATTTTGCATGATTTTAGCCTTAAAACCGAACTAGATTATTCCACAAAATCCTTGTTTAAATTATAACATGGTATTTAAATCAAAACATATCATCATTCATCCAATCATATGGTTTTAAACCTCAAACCCGAATTAAAACATTCAAGGTGACCTATATGTTATGGTTTTGATCATTATTCACCTTGTTTGAATAAGAAACTTGAGATTTGTTCTTGCTTTAATATTCCTTGCTTGAATCTTAGCCTCAAAATGGATTTTGTGTTCCATTTCTTCTTAGGGTTATGGCCAGCCTTCAACTTTCTTTGTTTATGTTTTTGGATTATGAAAATGTGAATGAGAATGAGGTAAGAGGTTTAAGGGTTATGGTATACGACTATTCCCATAATACCCTTGCCTTATTCTCTTAAGTTTTTAATTTATAAATCACACTTATAATTTCATTAGTTAAGGCATGACCCTAATTTGTTTCCAAATCTTAATTCTCTTATCACTCTAACCTCTACATCATTCTATTTAATTTATCTAATTAAATCTACTGAATAATACTATTTAAAATCAGGGGTGTTACACTAATAGTCATTGGCTCTCTCATTGAAAGCCTTCATGCTGTGGCATGACTTTCTGCTATTCTTTTTCCATATTATGGTCCCCATTTTAATCCAGGCATGGGCTGTAATTAGTAATGCTACTTCATTACTTACTCCAATTCTGGGAGCCTTAGCTTGAAATTCTTAATAAAATTGCACAGACTCTTGTTTTCATTCTGCTTAATGCAGGACATTGTGTTTACATAAAGGGAAGCTTCTCTTCCAAAATTGAACTTGTCTCAGAAAATCAATAGATAGTTTCCACCAGGAACAGACCTCCCCTAATCAAAATTTCCTAAACCATCTAGTCGCAGCTTCAACTAAGTAAACCGTGAAAAGTTTACATCTAGCAATCCTTCCTACTTTCAGAATGTCCATGTGGTATTCAAACGTGTAGAGATAATTGTCTGAATTTGTATTCCTATCGAAATTTTCAGTTAACACGGCCTTGAAGTTGTTAGGGAAGTATTCTTCGATGATATTCTCATTGCAGGGAGAAGATTCATCCTCCTTAATCTTCTCCCCAATTCCCCATTGGCAAAGTTTAACCAACTGCTGTACACGAGCTTTTAACTGGTAAATTTCGACTTCTCTAGGTTTTGACTTGATGATTCATCCTTAAACAGTAAGATGGCATCATCTTCTTCCAGAGCAGATCGAGTTTGTTTCTTAAGTAGCAGAGGGTAAATATTGGCTGGTTTTGTCTTGATTTCTGGATTTGCTTGGATCTTGCCTTTCAGCTTGATATCGGTTCTTAGGCCAAGATCACCGTTCCTAACTTTGGGAGTGTCGTTATCATTCCCCTACTGTGGACCGAGCTGGAGAGGATTGTAACATCCCTTATATGGAGGTCAAAAGCTAAGCGCTACAGATGCTGCAGTAATCGATAGTATTAAATTTCGGTGACCAAATACGGCAGAGGCACATGACTATGAAACAAAATAACAGATTTCACAAAAAATATATTTCTGCTTACATTTCACAAAACATGTTTCATATTCCATTACATAATCCCATAATCGTTTCCCAGGTAAAGATCAAATATAATTATTACAAAATATGCCAAGAGCGACATATAAAGATGCCCTCTTGGTTGACCAGAGTACTATATAGTCATATCTGACTTGATACAACACAGCAGAATCAAACAAAATAAAACAACAACTCCTAAATAGCTATCCGTCAGCCACATGCTCATCTCCGGAAGCTTTATTTGCCAACCTACTAAAAACCTGTAAACCTAAACCCTCAGCCTACTCAAATCAATTTTGAGCACCCGAGAGTTAAAGGGGAAAAACATAAACTTCGAATCAGACATAAAGCCTGGTATGAATAATACCATACATCTCGGTTATTTGACATTAAGTGAGACCACGTCGCCTAGCGGACGGGTTTCACCTCACTAATATCCTTTTTAAAACATATCTTTTGCAAACCTTTATCCTACAATCAAAACTGGTTAAAACTGTAGGCATTATTATGTAAACATACATATTAGGTAACAAATGAACTATCTGTCCGAACACTACAGTTTTGTTTGGCTAACTACTAACCTTTGGCTAACTCAGGCCTACCAGACAATATAAAAATAATAATCAGACACATGTTAGATACTCCTCTTCTAGACGGTCTGCCCTTAACTATTTGTTAAATACACCCCATCTGGACTGTCTGTCCCTAACTTAACTTCTCCCAAGGTCACCTGATTCTAATGGTTTTGCGGCCTCACCGATAATCTATCTGTATACAAATATATATTCCCTTCTGTGTGTAATCATCATTTTAGTCTTACATGTGACAAAGCCCTACACACTAGAATTTTGGACTAAATTAGCTGGGGCTAATAGCTAATGTATAGGACGCGACCCTATACCAGTCCCATCTGGTATTCTAATATCTGAGTCATTTTACTTAGGGTAATCTTTCCAAAATTTTCCTTGAAAACCTTTTCATTTCAAATTGATTTAAAACCTTTAAAACAAACTTAAACAAGGAAAATACATACACTCAATGCTTTACTCAAAATCACCTTGCCATGTGATATATATACTTTGCACAAATCTTTGTTGATGAAAACATTTAAACCTTTAAAAGTACCCCTTTCGAATCCATTGAAACTATCCCTTTCGAAACCAAGTAAAACCCTTCTTTATAACCTAGGTCAAAAGGCCAGAACATTTTTTTCGAAACCATTCATATAAACCTTTTGAAAACACTTGAAAAACCTTTCTTTCAAAAACATTAAAACCTTAGACATCCTATCTTTAAAACCTTTAAACATTTCCTTTCGAATACACTGGAAAACCTTTCCATTCAAAACTTTTGAAACCATTGGGGAACCACCCCTTCGAAATCTTCATTTAAAACCTTTCGAAAGCATCAAAACCTTTGTAAAAAGAAAACCTTTCGAAACCATTTGAGTTAAATTTATAACATGTGGAAACACCTTTCGAAACCATTTAAAAATAACTCCTTCGAAACCTTTGGGTTCTACCATCAATAGAGCAAAAGGGTTATTAAAACATTTAAGTCGTAATCACTCTTTCGAAAGCATTCCCTAAGTAAAGAAGTAATGGTGTTGAAACCAACCTTCCGAAAACATTGAAGAAGCGGGTAAGTTTTAAAAGCAAAGCATACCTTCCGAAACCATTGGCATCGAAAGGTAGAAAAGTGGCAGCTAAGAGCTTCGACCTAGTCGAAAGCATATACTTAAAAAAAAGCGCAACCTCTTAAAACCATTGACCTAGTCGAAAGCTATACTGTCGAAAGCAAAGCAGGCGCATTTTCATTTAAAACAAAGCAGCGCTTCGACCCCTTCGGAACCCCTGGTTTCGACCTCATACCTTCCGCCTTCTTTTCAATTCGCTGCGCACCAAGTTTTTTATGCCATGCGCATTGGTTTCGATGGTGATGGAGGCGGAGGAACTAAGTCGAAAGCCACCAAAGACGGAGTAGGGTGCCGAAAGTGGCGAAACATACAATTTTCATGTAAGACTGAATTTTAACCTTTTTAAGTAATCTTTTTAACTAACCTGCCTTGTTTGTCAAAATCTTATTGGTTGCAAATTTTTCTTTTCTAAATGAACTGCCAATATTTCAGAAATAAACAATTTAAATCATTTACAAAATACCCCTTCTTCTTTTATAAATATATAAAACATTTAAGTCACATACCTTAAATAATTTTTTATAGTCATCAAAACACTTAGGGAAATTCTACAAAAATTCCAAAAAATCATTTTTAATATGTTTTCCAACATATATTAATTTCAGACCCCAATCATATATTATTTAACCGCAAATAATTTTAAACCCAATTAATCATTTTCTTTACTAGAAAATTAATATAAAATCCACATTAATTCAGAAAGTTATCAAAATTGAAACTTATCTCTAAAATATCATTTTTGATCTAAATCTAAAATCACAAGGCATTTGGATGTCATTAAATAGGGTTTTCACATTAAAACATATCATAAAATCTACATGAACAAGCATAAATCATCAACAAACATATAAAAACATTTAATCATTCAAAAATATGGCATAATCATGCAAGGTAAATCAGATTTAACCTTAAAACCAAAAACACTTAGAAAAATGAGATGTAGTCATTATTCACCTTAGCTTTGAGATTAAGGATTTGAGATTTGATCTTGATTAAGTTGCTTAAGCTTTTGCTCTTCAAATCCTAGCTTTTTGCTTCTCTTGAGCTTGCTAATGGTGGCCGACCTTAGCTTATATTTTTTGTGAATGTATAAATGAACGTGTGAATTGTATGGCCTAAGGGTTTAGGGTATATGGAAGTGTCTTATTCCAATATTGCCTCGTATCTATTTGTCTTAGCATTTTAATTCTTTAGTTCATTTGTATATGGCATGGCTACCTCTTATTAATCAAAATTCTCAACACATAATCTATTTTACATTATTTCATTTAATTTACCTAATTAAATGTTCCTAATAATGTTACTAAAAATATGGGGTGTTACAATCTCCCTCCTTAAAGAATTTTGTCCGTGAAATTACGATAAGGTACACAACCAAACAATCCAAAAAGGTAAAACATACCATCAAACAAATCAGGACAAGCGTCTCTAATCCTGCTCTCAGTCTCCCAAGTACAGTCTCTCTCATCATCGCTCCACTGGACTTTCACTAGTCTGATTATCTTGTTCCTTAGCCTCTTCTCATCTCTCGCGACTATACGAATTGGCTTCTAACTATACTCAAGTCCGGATCTACTACTAAATCATCTAACACAGTCGGTGCTATAGTAGTCTCCGGGTCTCTAACACACTTCCTTAGATGAGAAACATGAAAAACATCGTGGACTCCTACCAACCTGCTCGGTTACTCTATTCTATATGCGAGTTTCATGATCCTCTCTATAATAGGAAATGGTCATACGAACCTCCGTGCCAACTTTCCTGATTTCCCGAATCTAATCACACCCTTCATCGGTGACACCTTAATAAAAACATGATCTCCAAAAGAGATTTCTAAGTCTTTCCATCTTCTATCTGCATAACTCTTCTGCCTAGACTGAGCTTCCTACATTCTAGCTCGAATCAACTCAATCTTCTCTGCAGCTTCTTTAACCAAATCTGGACCAAGAACCAACCTATCTCCGGTCACTAACCAGCAAACTGGTGATTTGCATGGCCTTCCATATAAAGCTCCAAACAGTGCCATCCCTATACTAGCCTGATAGTTGTTATGATATGAAAACTCGACTAAGTGTAGATGGTCTTCCCACGATCCTCCGAAATCTTACCCACAAGCTCTTAACAAATATTCTAAGACTTTGTTAACTCTTTCCGTTTGCCCATCGGTGTGTGGATGGTAAGCGGTACCCATCTTGAGCTTGGTTCCTAAAATATCCTGTAGACTCTTCCAGAACTCGCTAGTGAAAAAGAAATCTCTATCACTTACTATACTACTAGGAATTCTATGCAGTCTAAAAATATTCTTCATAAATAACTTAGCCAAAACAGCTGTCGTCCTCGTTTACTTAACTGGAATGAAGTGGCACTCTTGGCCAGTCTATCCACTATGACACCTATACTTTCATTTCCTCTACTAGATCTTGGCAACCCGTCTATAAAATCCATAGAAATAGAATCCCATTTCCATACCGGAATATCCAATGGCTTTAGCAACCCACTTGGCTTCTGATGTTCGGCTTTTACCCATTGATAGTTCAAACACTACTTCACCCATAAGCCAGCATCCCTCTTCATACCTTCCTAGAAGAAACTTCTCTTCATATCATGATACATCTTAGTTCCTCCTAGATGAATAATGAACTTCGAACAATGGCATTCCTCCAAAACTTCCTTCCTAATGTATCCTACATTCGGAACACACAACCTTCCTTTCTTTCTCAACCACCCATTCTGGTCAAGACTAAAGTCCTTCAAGTCATCCCTCTCCATTCCATACCTTAACTTCTTGATCCGTTCAACTAATACTGGATCCTCCTCCTGTTTAGATGCAATCTTTTCGATCATAACTGGTCGTACTTCTAAACAAGACAATACAACAGATCCTCCACTAGATCCAACTTCAGATCTCCACTGCACTCTGCATGCCGTCAATGCTTCCAAATCCTTCCACTCAACTATCATTGCCAACAATGCATTCTTATGCTTTCTACTAAGTGCATCTACTACCTTATTGCCTTTCCCTAGTGTGTACTCAATTCCAAAATCATAAGCAGCAGTAAACTCTAACCATCTCCGTTGTCTCATGTTCAACTCCTTCTGAGAGAACAAATACTTCAGTGACTTATGATCCATATAAAGCTCAAACCTCTCTCCTAAAAGGCAGTGTCTCCAGACCTTCAATGCAAATATCACTGTAGCTAATTCCAAATCATGTGTTGGATATCTAACTTCATGCGGTCTAAGCTGTCGAGAAGCATAGGCAATCACTTTACCTCTCTACATCAACATAGCTCCTAATCCAGTTCCACACGCATCCGTATAAACTACCAAATCATGATTCCCCTCTGGAACAACTAATACAGGTGCATGGGTCAATAAGTGTTTCAAGCTCTAGAATGCTTCCTCACACTTATCGGTCCACACAAACTTCACATCCTTCCGAGTTAGCTTGGTCATCGGTGCTGCTATCCGTGAAAAATCCTTAATGAACCTCCTATTATATCCAGCCAATCCAAGGAAACTCTTTATCTCAGTCACCGTCTTGGGTCTCTTCCAATTATCCACCACTTCAATCTTAGTCGGATCTATAGACAACTCTTTTTCTAAGACTACATGACCAAGAAACTTCACTTTCTTCTTCCAGAAATGACACTTCAAAAACTTCGCCTTCAGCTGATGTTGCCTCAGCATCTCAAGCGCAATTCTAAGATGAACTTCATGCTCCCTTTCATCTTTAGAGTATATCAAAATATCATCTATGGATACCAACACGAACCTATCCAAGTGCTCTTGGAAAATTCGGTTCATCAAATCCACAAAGAATGTCGGCGCATTAGTTAGTCTGAACGGCATCACTAACCATTCGTACGATCCATATCTAGTTCTAAACGCCGTCAAAGGAATATTATCCTCTACTACTCTAAGCTGATGGAACTGATGTGCATGTAAATGTGCATATATATACATCCATATTTTATCTATTTTTATTTAAATAAATGTCATATTTGGGTATTTTAACATGTTTAAAACCAAAATTCAATCATTTTCAAATCATCATATATTCATCTACATACAGGGGCAAAAATTCATTTTTTTTGCATGTGTTAATTTGGGACTTTTTACTTGGACATTTTTCATAATTTTTATAGGAATTTGGATTCATATGGAAGAGGGTTTCATGAAGATATATGCATGCACAAGGGAATACAAAGGAATGAAGAGGAAATAATTCAAGCTCATGATCATGTAGGACCCCACCCACCCACTTACCTAAATCTACAATAGAAGCTAATGGACAACTAAGTGGAGGTTAAAGCTTCATGCATATTTAATGATGGATTAATTAGAGGCTAATGGTTACTTGGAGGCTACACTTCCTAAAGGGCATTTTGGGAAGCACCCTAAAAATTGAATTAGGGTTTTATGCATGTATAAATAGCCCTCTTATGTACATGTAAATATCTCCTTACTCTTTAAAATTAGTTAGGAAATTAAGAAAGCAAGTTGTAATGTCAAAGTTTCATGAAATAAAAATGGCTTTCTAGCCTCTTTCTCTTTTTTTTTCTACATGCTTTTATTTACTTTTATGTTAATGTTTATTTCTATGTTTTCTTTCATTTCATGTTTATATCTTAGATTTACATTCATGCAAGTAGTGTAGCTTTACTTTTTTATGCAAGTAGTTAGTACTTAATCTCTTTTTCTTCCTTTATTTAGTTTCTATTTCTTTGCTTTTTAATGTTGAAATTTACAAGTGTTGATTTAATAACACAAATGAGTAGCTAAACCATTTGATTTAGGGGTAATGAAGCTCTCTAACTTTATGTAAATTCAACGCTTCTATGATTTATGGTCTTTTTTTTGTGCTTCATGAAAGTGGATTTTGATGTAACACTACGCCATAGATGGCCTATTGCAACGAAAATACAAGATGTTGCTAGCTACAATGTAACGATAGCTATGCTGATTTTTGTCTATTACAACATTAGCTTCAGGATGTTAGCATAGATATCAACACTATGTTATAGTAGCTATTGACTTATAAAAATATTATAAAAAATGAGTGCGGGCTGAAAAAAAAGCGGGTCGAAATAATTTTTAACGCGGCAAGCAAAATAAAAGCGGCAAAAGCTAGGGTTTCACTCAAACACTTTTATTTCTTCGGCTGTTGGTATCTCTTTCTTGTGAAAAAAAGCTAGGGCTTGTTCTTGTTTTCCTTTGCTTGCAAATTAGGGCTTTGTTTAAAATTGAAGAAGCCGACTTTAATTACTTCGATCAGGTAGATTGTTCTTCGTGATTGCTTGACGATCGATTGTTTGGCTCTTTGAATTGTCTTCGGCTACTTCAATTCGATCAAGTTCGAATTTGATTCTGGTATGTAATTTTCTCCTTTTGCTTTACTGGTTTTGGCTTACTTGAACTTGATGGATTTTAAAGCCGATGATGATTGGGTTTTTATATAGATTCGAATTCCTAATTTTGTGTTCGTCTGATAGTTTGCTTGACTTCGTCTTGGCCATTTGATTATGTTTTGATGTTGATGATTTATCTGAATTTGTCAAATTGAGTAATTTGGTTTACTTGATTGACACGGTTTTGATTTTGACTTCGCTCGATTCCTTGATTGCCACGGCTTCGTTACTGAACTGTTCGATGTTGATTTCGATCTTTGTTTCCTTTGACTCCGGTCAGTTGCTTATGGCTTCAACTTGATTTTTGATATTACCATCTTCGACATCACTGAACTTCGACACTGATGATATTGTGATGATATTTTCGACTGACATGTGTTTCAATATGCATTGAGTCTTTGTGTTCATTGTGATGGCACTGTCCAGTTGAGTTTGAGTTGCTTGTATAACTTGGTATCACTCTATTTCACTGGTACATGTGTTGGTTCATTACTTGTGTTCAAATGCTAACATGTACATGTTGGTTTGGTCTGAAATATTTGAGTTGATATTGGCCATTGGTTCACTTGATCTTGTTTATGATAAACTGCACTGCATGTTGTACCTGTTATTGCTTGAATATTGAACTGCTTCATGTAGTCTGGTATTTTTATTTATGCTAGCCTAGTTTGCTGCTTTGTTTCAGTGCTTATATATGTTCACTGCTATGATTCATACTATATTGCTTTTGAACTCGTAGCCTTGTCTCACTTGCATTGCTCATGTCTTTTTAAAAAACTGTCTAGTTGAGTTCACATGTATTGAGCTCTGGTTGTGCTTGCTTTGTTCGAACTTGTATCACTTGAGTCTGCACTTGCTTGATCCAGTTTCACAGTTGCATACTTGTATATGCACTCGAGTCTGATACTGGTGTATATGCTTGCTTATCTCTTGCCAGACCTGTAGCCTGCATGTTGCATTTGCATTGTCTTCTTTGTGGTTTAGTTTCACACTGCTGTCACTTGTAATTGTCGTAGTGTTGCAGTCTTTAACTTGTACCATTCGAGGCAGTTTGCATATTTGTTTCATGTACATTCTGGCTTATGCTGGTACTGTTTCATTTGATGTGTTGTGTTATCATATTCACTTGGTGGCATTTGGTTGCATATCCATCACTGCACTGTTTGGTTGTATTTGAATTTTATGCTCGACAGTTTTATGATGTGCACGGCCTTGTGGCATATACAGTGATACACTGTGTATGTCACAAGCTGTTCGTGTATGATGAATTCAAAATTAAATGATGACGAACAACCCAAATAACTGAGGCAAATATATTGCAAAATTCACATTTTATTTTATACTGCAAAAATATTTTATTTTCAATTTTACTGCGTCAATATTTATTTTTAAAGATTGCTCATATGCTGGATTCAATTTGAAGTGAAGTTGAAGATAAAATACGAGTTGAGTGAATGAGTGATATGTAGTGAGGTCAAATGTAAATGTGAATCGTGATGTGATCAAAATTGTACTGTAATTGAAATTTCAATTACATATATATAGTGAGAGCTTGAAATTTGTACTATTCAAATATTGTAATAAATATTTGGTTGAATAAAATTTCTGTTTGAATTTAAATTCTGTGTTATTTATTTTATTCAGCAAATATTTATTTAATCTATGAAAAATAAAATAGTACATTAACAAATACATTTAAACGAATATGCTCTACATTGTGGGCCCTACAAAAATCAAATATGCTCTACATTGTGGGCCCCACAAATTCAGAAAGTTAATATCTATAGCAATATTTTGGAATGTTGCTACAGACACCTATGGATGTTGCTATAGACCCAAATACGGTTTTTTGCAACAATATTTCTTATGTTGCCTTAGTTAGTCAAAATGTTGCCTTTGAGGTCTGCGGCAACGCGGCAAAATGCATCACCGAGAAAGTGTTGCCTTTGCCCTTTTTTAGCCTACAGCAATATTTTTTGGCACTTCTTGCATCACTTCTTGGGTGTTGCAGTATGCAATCTATGGCGTAGTGTAAGTTTATACAAGTGGGTTTTATAGCTTATGTTGCATTTGCAAATGAGCTATTCTTATTCAACATAAACACAAATTACATCATCATTTGCTAATTGATTTTTGATTTTGAAATTAAAAGTAAAAATAAAATTTGATGATCTATATTACTAATTACAATAGTAAATAGATCATACTTAAAATAGTTTTTTCTTTGACTTCATTTTCATGAGAGTTGATAAGTGGGTTAGTTGTTGTATTATAGTTTGATGGTTTAAGTTATGTTAATTAATAACATAAATAAACCATACTTATGATAAATACAACAATTATTTCACTTAAGATCAAAAATAGAGATCATAAATCATTTGTTTGTTAATTTACAAAAATATGTGAGTGGAATTGCCTCTAAATTATTTTCTAATCTCATAGTTTTTAATCTCATTTTCATTCTAGTTTTAGCTTCATTTTGTTTACAATTTGTAGTTAACAATCTTCTCTCCATTTCGGTCTAATTTGATTGATTAGAAAATTTTAAAATCTTAAAAATTCCCTACGGATCGACCCGTACTCGCCACGTACTAAAATTATACGCCGTGCGTTTGCGGTAAAATTAATTCAAAATTTATCGGCATTTCTAACTCGATAGAAAATTTGTCGTTAAACAAGTTTTTGGCGCCGTTGTTGGGGAATTGATTTGATTTTTATTTTCTAGTCTTAGAATTATTTGTTGTTTGTGTGTTTGTTTTATGTGTGTATTGCATTAAAAAAATAGTGTTGTGTGTTTGTTTGTGATTTTTGTTTGCATTTTGAGTGCGTTTGTTGTTGTTCTATTTCCATTTGCATTTGTATTTGATATTTAAAAATAAAATTAAATACACGAATTCAATTGAAAAAGAAAAAAGAAATTTCATTGCCATTGCTTCTCACATTTTACATTTACAATTTTCATATGCAACTCCAATTCTCATTTTACTAACTTCTGTTACAATTTGCACTTCTATTTACAATTCTCTGCACATCAAATATATAAACACAACCCACTATCTTCCGTTTGACAAACTCCAATCGCATACAACTTCAGCTTCACAATCCTACCAGTGCAAACCATCACCACACTTCATTACCATCAACTCATACCCATCATTCGCCATACCATACATTGCGATCAGTTCCACCCCCCTGCTATAACCACCAGACTTCTTGTCCTACACCATTAACTCCTCTGTTCCACTACCACACTTCATTCTCAAAAGTTCAGTCTCTGTTACATTTTTTCTGAAACAGTCATATCAACCTTTACAACCCAAAGAAACTCCATCACAACTCAACAACTCTACATCAACCCCTGCCACAACTGGCCTGAACGACATCATACAGACATACCACAATCACCAATTCTGCACAGCAGTGCACCACTTAACTCTGCCAAGTCATCATACTTCTCAACACTTCTTTAAACATACTGCTCATACAAAACCATTGCCTTTCTCCTCTGTAAACACTTCTACAACTCAACATTCACCCCACTTCAATTTTGACAATTAATTTGTTGTTTGTCCACCCCATTTCCAGTTTTCATCACACTGTCACAACCATACAATTCCACCACATCTCCTTCAAGCTTGCCTCTACATCACAACTACTGGTTCAACCATCTTTCATCTCCACTGCTATCATTCCAGTGTACAGTGCATCCTAACAACACGTCCAACATCCACCTATACAAACTTCTTTGCCATCCTCCTTTTCACCATCAAACATTCACAATCACCATACAAATTGCCACCATCGCCGGTGCCACAAACATCACCACATTTACCTTCTATTACTGTTGCACAGTGCATCACGTTCATACCGCTTCTTACAAAACCACTACACTTCTGCAACCAATCAAACTGCCTACATTACCATTCAGCATTCACAAACATTCAAACAACATACCCTTCACCATCATACAAAACCAAGCATCCCCTTCAACCATCCATCCTCACCACAAAGCACATCATTTTCCTACCACTCCTTTGCAACTCCATCACCCAAATACGCTAGCAACTCGATATTGATTTCAGTAACCGCGACTTCGATCACTGACAGCAATCAATTGGACTTCGTTGCTCCGCTCGATAATCGCCAACCAACATCTCACAAAACCGAACAACCTCATCCAATTTGACAGCCACCAAAAACCCAATCACCACAAACGTGAGCTGCAGTTCGTAACCGACAACCATCGCGTCTTAAACCACCTGCAATCATCGCGATAGTCCCCAGACCTCTCTTTCCACTTCGAACACCGCAGACCCATTAATCCCCAAAAAACCATCTTGTGAAAGTCGAATTTGGTTTTAAATTTGGATTCTAATTGAGGGATTTCAACAGTTGTTTTTGAACAAAGTCTGGTTTGATTTCGATCGAAGTTGATTCTATTTGAGGGATTTTAATTGAGGCACACTTTGTCTTTGTTTAGAATGAAAGAAAAAAACTAAAAGATTTGGGTTTGGGCCGGGTTTTTATGAGTGATTTTCTTTTGTTTCAATTTGTATAGTTTAAACTTGTTTAATCCAAAAAAAGAAAGAGAGAGAGCTTTCCTTTCTTTCTTGTTGTAAACTTTAAAAAAAAAAGAAAAAAAAGTTTGTTTGAAATAAAGAGAGTGTTTATAAAGTTTTTTTCTTGATTTTTGTTCCTTTGTTTTGAGTTTTCTTGTGTTATATTCCCGTTTATTAAAAAAAATTATAGGATTTATTAGTGTAGTAATTCGGTTTTGGCAAATTGTTTTGGTTTCAAAGTTTTCTTAGTTTCTTTCTTAAAAAAAATTAGTTGTAAATTTGTTTTGTTTTAATTTGTTTTTAAGTTCCATCCTTATACGTTAAAACATAAAAAAATAAAAAAATTGTATATATCTTGTTTTTAATTTCAAGTTGCAAAAGCAAAATATCAAATAGAAGAAGTGCTTGACAAAAATAATTGTTTGCTTGCTTGCTAAAAAAAATATTACCGCTTTAAAATAAATTGCTAATAATCTGAACGCTCTGGTATCATGCTCTTTTCCTTTGTTTTTATTTGAATTGCATTGTTGGTTGCTTGCATTTGCATTTATATATATAAAATTTCAAAATCCAAAAACAAAACCAAACTTCATTTTAGTTGCATTGTAAATTCACGTTTAATTTTTGTTTTGCATTCATCTCATCTTGTTTTATTTTCTAAGGGAAATACCCCAATTCACATAAGGTGGGGGTTTTCATCACCCTTTCCTTAGCCCACAAATCACATTTCAACATAGAATTTGACTAATAATAAAGATTAGACATTTGACTTAAGGGTGTCGCGAGCTCACTAGGGCTTAATTGTATCTTCACAATTGTTTTCTTTGAACAATTTTATTTCTTGGTGTCTAGGCTACGGCAGAGTAATAACCAGTTATAAAATTTACGGTGATTCATAAATATTATACTGGTTGTTCCTCCGAAGGTACTTAAACCTTCGATTGCATTGCTACGGTGATTCATGGTGCACCGATAACCCCTGCCCGTTACCTTATAGAGAAATATTTTTGTTGATTTAAGAAAAAGTGTGATTATACAATTTTGGGTTAGGAGCTACTAAGGACAGAAAATTATAATTAAGTCCTTTACATTCATTTAGTTGCATTAGTTCATGCATATTTAAAAAAATCCAAAATAAATAAATAAAAATTTGTCAATTTTACTTAAGTTAGTTTTTAATCCCAAAAAAAAATCCTTTTTCCCCTTTGAAAATTTTCAATCAAAAACAAAAATATATAATCTTTTCAAAAAGAAAAAAAATTAAAATTCAAAAAAAAAATCAAATTCCCATTTTGTAAAAATAGAAACAAAAAAATTCCTTTTGGTAAATATTCGAAAATCTGAAAATTCAAAAAAAAAATACAAAAACATATAAAAAATTTGAAAAGAAAAAAAAAACAAAAATCAAACTTTTCTTTTGAAAAATAAATTTCACTTAGTAAAAAGTTTCCTTTCTTTTTAAAAAACAAACAATAACAAAAACAATTTTCACTTCATTTTCCAAATCTTGTTTCATTCTCTAAACTCGATTCTAACTTCTTTCTCTTCTCGACTTTCACTTGTGCATGAGTACTTGGACTCATGACACAACAACAAATCGTTGGACTCGCGACTCAACAACTAACCGTTTAACTCGAACAAACAATCCTCCCGAAATGGAGAACGAGAATGCCCCTCGAACTCTTATGGATAGAATCTTTCCCGATAGAGTTTCTATTCCATCTTGCATCACGTTACCCGCCCCTATGGGTAACCATTTTGAAATTCACTCGAACCATATTGCCACGCTTCCAAAATTTGGCAATTTTGAACACGATGACCCATACATCTTTTTGACGAAATTCGAACAAGTTTGCGCAACCATGAAACTCCAACAACTTTCCGATGACGGAATCAAACTTCGCTTAATTCCATTCGCTCTTACGGAATACGCTGAAAAATGGTTGTATAGCTTACCGACAAACTCGATTAAAACTTGGGAAGAATTCGTAAAAGCTTTCTTAAAAAAATTCTACCCCTTGGAAAAACAAGTAAAATCATTGACCTAGTCAAAAGCTATACTGTCGAAAGCAAAGAAGGCGCATTTTCATTTTAAACAAAGCAGCGGTTCTACCCCTTCGGAACCCTTGGTTTCGACCTCGTACCTTCCGCCTTCTTTCCAATTCGTTACGGCACCAAGTCTTTGATGCCATGCACTTTGGTTTCGATGGTGATGGAGGCGGAGGAACTAAGTCGAAAGCCACCTAAGAAGGAAGCAGGGTGCCGAAAGTGGCGAAACATACAATTTGCATGTAAGACTGAATTTTAACTTTTTTAAGTAATCTTTTTAACTAACCTGCCTTATTTTTCAAAATCTTATTGGTTTCTAATTTTTCTTTTCTAAAAGCACTGCCAATATTTCAGTAATAAACAATTTAAATCATTTACAAAATACCTCTTCTCCTTTTATAAATATATAAAACATTTAAGTCTCATACCTTAAATAATTTTATATATTCATCAAAGCACATAAAAAATTCTAAAAAAATTGTAGAAAATCATTTTTAATATGTTTTCCAACATATATTAATTTCAGACCCCAATCATATATTATTTAACCGTAAATAATTTTAAACCTAATTAATCATTTTCTTTACTAGAAAATTAATATAAAATCCACATTAATTCAGAAAGTTATGAAAATTGAAAGCCATCTCTAAAATATCATTTCTGATCTAAATCTAAAATCGGAAGGCATTTGGATGTCATTAAATAGGGTTTTCACATTAAAACGTATCATAAAATCTATATGAACAAGCATAAATCATCAACAAGCATATACAAACATTTAATCATTCAAAAACATGGCATAAGCATGCAAGGTAAATTGGATTTTACCTTAAAACCGAAAACACATAGAAAAATGAGATGTTGTCATTATTCACCTTAGCTTTGAGATTAAGGATTTGAGTTTTGATCTTGATTAAGTTGCTTAAGCTTTTCCTCTTGAAATCCTAGCTTTTATCTTCTCTTGAGCTTGCTAATGGTGGCCAGCCTTAGCTTATATTTTGTTTGTAAATGTATAAATGAACGTGTGAATTGTATGGCCTAAGGGTTTAGGGTATATGGAAGTGTCTTATTCCAATATTGCCCCATTTCTATTTGTTTTAGCATTTTAATTCTTTAGTTCATTTGTATATGGCATGGCTACCTCTTATTAATCACAATTCTCAACCCATAATCCATTTTACATTATTTCATTTAATTAACCTAATTAAATGTTCCTAATAATGTTACTAAAAATATGGGGTGTTATAAGGATGGTCTTTGGACAGCATGTTGGGCCATAATTTTCTCTAGCCCTTTCAACCATTGGTTAATATGATTTGTGAAAGATTGGAATGCGACCAGTAGGGGGTCTGCGGGGACTTCAGTCGAAGCTCCCACTTCACTTTGTGTTTTGGAAGTTATGCGTGACTTGTTGGTAGTCTTTGAAGCCAAGTGTAAGTGTTCTTGAATAGGAGGCACAATTGAATCAGTGGGATTCATGGTGTATAAATGGGAAATTCAACTTTGGTGGAAATCAGAAAAAGGAAACGGAGGTTCAGACTCTCCTTCTAGCGCCAAAAATTTGGGTAAGGGTTTTCGTCTTACAACACTCAAACTGATGATGAAGTAATTATTGCACTAATTACCTCAATAAATTTGAATTAGAAAAACTAAGTAGTGTTAAATTTGCCGTTAGGTAGAAATTATGTTGTTGGATGCTTACACAATCAGGTGGTTATAATTTAACTATTTATTGAAATGTCAAATCCAACTAATATTTAATTATGATACAAATAAGGTAAAATTTGGTATTGAAAACTTAGTAGGTAAAAAACAAAATGCTAGAAATAGTAAAGAACATAAGTAATTAACGTGGTTTGAACGTTAAGGAATCCTATAGCCATGGGGGAAATTTCTCTTTCATCCTTTATATTTTCTAGTACAGCTTTCAATAACAGAGAGTACAATAAAACCTTAACTGTATCGAAAAGTGGAAAAGGTAAAGGTGTCCTTTTCTTGCTACAGTGCTTTTTCTATATATGGTATGGAGATGTAAGCGGATCACTACACTCCTCTTATTATTGTGCTTTTGCCCTTGGATCCTGCCATGTGTCATCTATCTGTGTCGTCTGTTTGATTCACCCAGATTGTTGATGTGTCTTTGGTGGGAAGTATGAGATGAAGGCCGAAACTCTTGAAATTGAACCAAGGATATTTGAAATCATGGCAGGAGACTTCAAGTTTGAATTGTCTTTGCATATGAGCCCTTGGAAGGACCGTAAGAGTGACTCGTTCATTTTGGGGCATTGCCGACACATTTGGAGTGAGGCTATACTGGTTGGCATGTGATACTTGCATGATGCTACGGTGTTTTCCAAATACTTATGTGTGATCTTCCTGAACTGCGTTGGGATTCAGGGTGTGTGATTCACTTACTTGGGGAATTAGTTCAATACACGTACGAACATGATCTAAGCTAACTATAATCTGAGGTTCCTTGTTGCATGGGTTATTGATAAGTGTGATTTAAGTCTTTGCTATCTACTCGCAAATATGGATCTACATTGGAGCAAAGTTTGAGTAACTTTGTGTGCAACCCTTGGAATGCTTTTGGACTCCGTGCGGTACTGCATAGGTAGCCCTCATCATGTGCGATGTGGATCCACCCTTAAGGGTGTTAACAAAGTATATGTTTTGGGATTTTGATGATGCAGTTTGATTGTGTATGTATTTTGGTTTGTGCACGGCTTTTTGATTAGGATGTGTGGTACTTTCACTTATCCAAAACAGCTTCTAACGTCGCTACACGGTATATATGCCTCGCTTTGGTCCTATGTATTACGATTGTAGACTGTTTCCTGCTCTCTATAACTATGTCATATTTAGTATCATAATGTAATATTGAAACTAAGGGATGTGCGCATATCTGATATCTTTATGGCCCATCTTATGAGTGCAGTATTTTATTCAATTTTGACTTCATGGTTTTTGGCTGCAGTTCTTTTTGTTGGATCAAGTGTCACAACCGTAGGCTGGTTTTTTGTGCAGTACGAGTTGGATTGCTTCAACTTCTTCTTTTTTCATCTTAGCTTTTATTGTGATGGTAGTTTTCTCGGCTCTATGCCTTATTTAATCACCTTTTACATAGTTTGAGAAATATAGGTGTAACATATACCAATTAAGGTTTTATTTGATACTGGTGCATGGCGTTCTTTTATATCTAGTGACCTAGCCAATAGACTAGGATCGAGATCTAACTTAGTGGACAAACCCTTGGTAAAGATTAACCCTGTGGGTGGTTCGACCAATTTGTGTATGGTTTTTTGCAATATAGTGTTTTCGAGTCATAGATGTGTGTTCTAATATGATTGCTTTATACTTAGTTTTGTTGGGTCCGATACCGTAATGGTAATGGGCTGGAGAAGAAATACAGGGTCGGTGTAGACCATGAAACATTGATGGTGACAATTGTGATAGATGATGAGAAGAGGTTAGATTTGAGCTGCATGCTCAAGGATGCATTGATTGTTAGCTTCTTATATTCACTTGAAGCACCTTGTGAGGAATTGTCATCCATACTTATAAGGGTAATTATTCAGACATATTTGAGGAGGCAATCAGATTGCCTCCATGACGTTAGATTGAGTTTCACATCGAATTAGTAAAGGAAGAGATGACACTGGTTATGCCATTGAGTCGTATGACACCTAGAGAGCAACAATAGCTCGAGGTGAAAGTGAATGACCTATTAAAGAAAGGGTTCGTTAAAAGAAGTACATCTAATTGAGGAGCGCCCATCGTGTTTGCCACGAAGGTAGATGGCTCCTTGAGACTTTGTGTCAATTACTATGAGCTGAACAAGGTTATCATGATGAACAAATATCCACTCTAGTGTATTGATGATTTATTCGACCAGCTCTATGGTGCTAAAGTATTTTCTCAATTGGACTTAGTAATGGAGTTCCACCAATTGAGAGTAGTGAGAGAGAGTGTGCCGATTACTGCGGTCCATATGCCATCGGGATTCTATGAGTGTTTGGTTATGTCGTTTGGGCTAACCTACACTCTGGCATACTTCGTCGATGACATGAATCGTGTTTTCAAAGATTAGCTGAATAAGCTTCTGCTTGTGTTTATTGATGATATTCTCATCTTCTCCGATGCAGAAGTGGAACACAAGACACACTTGAAGATTGTACTAAAGGCATTGATGAAGTACTAGCTGAAGGTGAAATTTCAAAGCATCATTTATAGAGGGGTTATGTTGTTTTTGAGTAGGATATCGTTGTGGGTCCTGCTAAGGTAGGAGCAGCCCAAGATTAGAATCAACCCAAAAATGCTACAAATGTGATAAGTTTTCTTGGATTAACAGGATATTATAGATGATTCATAAAGGACTTCTCAAAGGCAGCGGCACCTTGACAAACTTGGCGAACAATAATCAGACTTTCATTTGGGACATGCAATGTGAACATGCATTTGTAAGTCTAAAAGAAAGATTGATGAGTGCACCAGTTTTGACCATTTCGCATGGGATTAAGGAGTTGATAGCATAAACAGATGCCTATGGTATTAAATTGGGCGTAGTACAAATGTAGAAGAGTAAAATTGTCGCATATGCTAGTCGATAGTTGAAATCGCATGAGTGGAAGTACCCAACCCATTGTTTAGAGTAGGCAGCGATCGTGTATGCACTGAAAATTTGGTCGCACTATCTATTATGGGAGAGGTTTGAGTTCATCGACTATATATTGTCGAAGTACCTCTTCTCACAAAAGGACTTAAATCTTCATCAGCAGCGATGGTTAGAGTTCTTGGTCTCTTATGCCTTTGACATTTTCCATACACTTGGTAATGGAAATACAATCGTTGATGCTCTGAGTAGGACATGCCAGCTTGGGAGCAATTTTCTGAGAGTGGAAGTGATAGAGTTAGGAGTATGCCCTATGGACAATTTTATATTGTATTGTAATTATTAACTCTATAATAAAATCTTGTTCGAAATAAAAGATGTTTGTCCTTCTATTATATACTTAACATATTGTGATATGTTAATTAATTATTATTTAGTTCAACTAAATTAAATAGAAAATCCTTAAATAATACGTTATATGACAGTATTTACAAAGTGTTGTAATCATGAGAAATTTATCATATTAAAATAACATATTATTTTAAATACTCCTAATCAAGATGTTTTGAGAAAGGATATCAATTCATCCTTTAAGATTAGAGTACATAACGCTCCCTAATTGTTAGGTAGTGTATTACTCGAGTTGTTGGAGGGTACAAAGGGGTTACGTACTGATAGTTATTGGATAACTATTCAATGACTCACTCGAGAGTTTTCTATTAACTAAGGTCAAACAGAGAATTTCGAAGTGACGATACTACACAGTTCTCTCTACTTGAGAATACTATTGAACATCGATGTGAACAATCCACTTTGATTATAGCTAAATCATGACATGACGTCCATTGAATGACTATAGTTGGGTCTGGGTTGAAGTATTAGAAGTGAAATACTATTTAACAGAGAATTCATCCTTAGTTAAATGGGGTTTGTATCATAGTCAACTATAGTTAACTCAAAGTCAAATTCCATAAGTCCTAACGTGATATGGTGTTGATGAAGAGAATTGATGTAAATACTCATTAGTACCAGATACTGCTTATAATTAGTAAAATTGAATCTTATTAAAAAAATGTGTAAGCAATAAATTCATCCAAAATGTCACACCACTAGCTAAGGTGACATGTGAATGTTAATATTCAAATTGTTCGATATTATTCATCGACTGAATTTACACCTTTGAGTCGCACAACTGAAATGGTGAATACTCTGAATAAACCACACGATTTAATTAATTTATAATCATTGTAAATTAATTAATATTTGTAAAAATTATTAAACATTTTTTATGTTTGAATACTACTAGTATTTAGTAGAATGTGTATATATAAACAATTATGCATATATGTATCGATAAACGTTATCAGAAGAACATTTAAATTAGATCCACAAACTCAAAGAAATTTCTATGGCATCCGAGCTAGGGCTTAGGCATTGATTGCTATGTGTCCACGGTTTTAATGCAGAGAGCTTTCTATTTACCTTTTGCTTTCTCCCATCACTTTGCCTCTCTAAGCTAAGCAATGTAACAATCTCGATCAGCGCTCTGGTCATCCTGAATAGCTCTGACCCCATTCTCCTGGGGAACTTCATCATAAAGCACCAAGAAGCTAGAGGTACTTTGAAACTAGGTAGGGTCGGTTGAACCAAAAAGGCTTTATACACCTAGAATTCATTAACAATTACAAACTTATAAACCCACACGATCTTATGGTTTTCTTCTCCTAACCCTACAGACCTCGATAGTCCCGATAGGCTTCTTTGCCTCTTCAGCAAATCCTAGAATCTTGGATTTACAAGGCTTGATGTCGGACTGATTTTTGTCTGATCAAAAGTCCGTTTGAATAGAATATTTATTGAGCTTTCACAATCCACCAAGACTTGATGCATAGTAGCTAGGCCCAAAATAGTCGTTATCACTATGGAATCAAAGATTGGCGCTTAAATCTCGTTAGAATACCCGTTACAAAAGATTATATCATCGATCATTAATCTCTGCTGCTTAGCTGGAGCTCCATTCTCAATGAAAAAGTAGCTCTCATATGGTGCATGCTTTAAAGAATTCACATACCGCTCCATCTCATTCCAGCTTGTCTCCATTGGATAAGGTTATTCAATTATTGTATTTATCATGATCCTTCCATCAGGTCGCCTAAGTCCCTCTGCGATGGATCCAGGCTGATTCCCTTAAGCATTCGACACATGGGTTCCAACTTTTGTCTCTAATCCTGCGGATCTCTAACATACTGCCGCAATTTTTTCTTATGAATCAACTCTTTAATTATATCCATTAAATGATGACACTCATTGGTATTGTGCACATGCATCTCATGGAAGTGACAATACTTCACTGAGAGCCTCTCAACCTCTATCGCCTCCTTTCAAGGCAGCTTCCTATACTTTTTCATCTCTTGCATGGTAAAGTGTATATTTTCAATTGTCTAATTTAGAGACATGTATTCCTCTGGTCTCATATTCCTTGGATGCTTTTTGGCATCATTCCTCCCGTTTCCAGTGCCCTAATTTCTTTTCTTCTGGTTATTGGTATTACCCACATACACATCACCATTACCGACA
Organism: Allium fistulosum; assembly: GCA_030737815.1. Classification (NCBI taxonomy): domain Eukaryota; kingdom Viridiplantae; phylum Streptophyta; class Magnoliopsida; order Asparagales; family Amaryllidaceae; genus Allium; species Allium fistulosum. The sequence continues at coordinate 1,130,823,379 of CM060906.1, read as the reverse complement.
CTCTCACTTGTTTGCTTTATAGCCACATTACTCTAAATTACTTCTCTCTACTATTCACCACCATCCTTTTCGAAGACCAGGACTGCCTCTTCCAAGCACAAGAACTGGTAAGCCTTTAGGTGGAACTCCTCCATGGTAGTCGCCTACTTCATCCTCAGCCATTTTTTGAAATCCATATATGAATGTAATCCCTGAATCAAAGCCATCAACACAAAATCATCCTTCGGAATATTCACTTCTATTACCGTGGTATTAAAATTGTTTAAAAAGCCTTTCAGCGACTGTTTAGATCCCTAAGACGTCACATCCTTAAGCGAGGCAGCGTGGAACTTGAACTACTCCAAAAAGTTCTTAGCCTATTCATCAAAAGTTGAAATGGACTTCGACAGGAGCAAAGTGAACCACAACAACGCAACTCCATCTAAGAAGATCGGGAAACACCTATACCAAACCACATCTATTGCACTAACACCATCCACGTGCCATTCATACGTGAATTTATGCTGTCTAGAATTAATCGTCCCATTGTACGATAACATTCTGAGCATCGTAAACTTCCTGAGATACTCTTTCGGCAAAATAGTCCATGTGAATAGGGTTCTACTAGGTGTCAAACCTTGGTGATCATTCTTCTTCCATTGGTTTTCTTCCATCAACCACTTTATCATATCAGCAATATGTTCCTCATAGGCCCGGTGATCGAAAAAACGACTGTCACGAGCAGCCTCGAGTGTTTGACTTCACAAATAGTCTTGGTTTGCTCGATGACGTCTAGGCTCCCCTGTCTCTAAGAGAGACACTTCTCCAGATCTTCTCTGATGCCTATCTAGCTTTGTGGCAGTCGTATAAGCACCAACATTCGTTCCAACTTCATTACTAATGTCCTGCAAATTATCTTCGCTATCTTCAAAGTTGACTATATCAAGTTGATGCCACTTAGGGTCAACCACATTCCACCCAGTACCGACCTGTTTCTGGTTAGTTTTGAATAGTCCAGCTCTGGAAAAATCTTGGCCACTTCCTCCAACTGCTCTCTTTGATGTTTCAACGGTCTTCTCCTTCATCCTTTGCTTCTCATCTCTCTTGTTTTGATCAGAGGAAGAGGAACTCTCTTCTTTAGAACTTGCCAGCAACGCACCCTGTGGATTTTCTTAAGCCTCTGAGACTGTCGAGTTAACAAGGGTATGTTAGCATTCATATTCTCAATTAGCACCTTCTTGCTATCCATCAATCTCTAATTCAACTCCTTCATCATCCTATCGAGTTTGACTCTTGACACCATTTCTTAATGGTCAAATGGTCCTAGCAAAGCATCTATCGATTGGTTAGTCTCTTCATTATAGTGAGAAGCTTCATCTTCTCCACCAGATGTAGCTTCAAATCTAATGGATCTCTTAGGGGCCACTAGTTCAGTAATCAAATATCCAAATCGACAATAAGAAGCTCTAGATCCAAACTATAGATGCTTTAATCTAAAATAAAAGCAAGATCTACTCTTGAGAATCTCTGTTCTTAGTGAAAGCACCAAAAATGTTGGACTAAAAAGTGGCATAACACACTAATTGAATAGAGGAAGTAGACCCAACAAAAATAATAAAGATACATGAATTTTATAGTGGTTCGGAAAATTTTATGGCCTACGTCCACTTTAATATTATTATATATTGTTTTGTCACAGGTAAAAAAGTTTTACAATTCATCTTCAAGTCTAGAAAAGTAAGAGTGAGCCTCTAGGTGATAAGATCCGAGTAGAGATAGAAGATGAAGAAGAGAATGGACCAAAAGTCCTCCAATCGTCCATTAGAGTCACCAAATTGTTGAAGACAGGTAAGGATCCAAATCCATGAAAATAAGAGGAAGATGAAGTCTTCCTATAGCACAAAACTAGTCGGTGTCAACATGAATCATTTCGTTACCGAGAGATTTTGCCTTGTGCAAACCATCACTTTTTTTCTCACTTCATCTTGCATCTTCAAGCTTTTGAGCTTTGAGCATTTTTTGGCATATGAGAAACTCTCGGTACTAAAATGTTTGGCTTTGTCCAGTACTTGTATTTTTCTATGTAAGTTTGGAGTTGTTCACCTACTCCTTCAAACATGGGCCATAAAACGACCACTTCATAGTCCTATCATTTGACCATAACGAAATTGCTCAAAATAGTGTTGGGGTGACCTTTCGGTACCAAGTGCTTATCGCAACCCCTCGGTACCGACAGCTTCCCACTGACACTTTAGGACATTAAAATTTTGGAATTCCCTTCTAAGCCTTCTAAGGCCATCTTGAGCTTACCCCTAGTTCTTGAACAATTTCGTCTTCATCCCGACATCCAAATTCACTTGAAGATTGCCTGACTTAAACCTTGGATAACAATATGTAATCAGCATTTGCAACATCAGTAACTCTTAAACTCCTACTATTTTAAATATTTTATTGGTTAAGAATTTGAAACATAATCTCTTTAGTGTAAGTCAATTATGTGATAAAGGCTTTAAGATAAATTTTTAAAAGGCCACTTGTCCCATCTTAGACTAGGATTCTAAAACTATATTTGAAGGAATTAGAAAATGAAATATTTATGTATTAAGCATGAATGTTTCAAATAATAACCTATGTCTTATGGTCAAATGAAATGATCTCTGGATTTGGCATAAATGTTTTGGTTAATTAAACTTCAAACACTTAACAAAAATTTCAAAATATGAATTAGTAAGAGGATTACCAAAGATGAATCTAAAGCTGTGCAGTTAAAGCGCTCGGTAGATTCAATGCAGTGGAGGTGCAAAAAGTCAAAGCAGTGATACAACAAGGATATAGCGGATGACTCTAAAATAGCATATAAAACTCGTACTTAATGTTTTTACAAATATATAAATGGTAATTAAATGAAAAATTAACATTCAATTGAACTATAATTAATACATAAATAATTTTAAATAAAAACATGTGCGAATATATTGTAAATAAGCGTAAAATTGTTATATAACATAATTGAATATCAGAGTATTTTCACTTCTAAAAATGTATTAAAAATTCAATTAAATAAATTAATTTCTTAATTTTTATAATGTATAAATGTCATTTTTCAATTCATTTCTTTTAAAGAAGATATAGCGAAAATAGCGGAATATAGCGGGAATAAGGGATATAGCGGAAATAGCGGAATATATCGGGAATAACGGGATATAGCGGAAATAGCGAGGCTTAAAGCGGAAAGGCTATATTTGGGGCTATATGGAAAAATCGTAGTGATAGAAATCTGCTAGGAGATATAGCAAGGTTATAACGGGGTAATAGTAGGGCACTAACTGCACAGATCTAAAGTAGATGATTTTTGTGATGCCTGCCTAATGGGTAAACTTCACAAGAAATATTTTAAATCAAAAATTATGATATCTACTTCTCATCCACTAGAGCTTCTTCATTTGTGTCTCTTTGTACATCCCAAATACAATCAATTAACCATAATAGATATATTTTTATAATTGTAGATAAATTTTCAAGATATACATGGATAATCTTCTTAAAACATAAAAGCGATATATTTGAAATGTTTAAAAACCTTTGTTAAAGAATTCAAAATAAAAATTAACTTAAAATTAAAATATAAGACATAATCACGAAGGAGAATTCAAAACTAGAAATTTTGAAAATTTTGTAATAACAAAGGGATAACTCACAATTTCATGTTTCTACGAACACCACAACAAAATGGAGTAGTATAACACAAAAATAGAACAATTTAAGAATGTGTGAGAACAATGATTAACGATAGTATTTTAACTAAAAACTTTTGAGCTGAAGCAGTAGCAACGGCTTGTTACATTCTAAACACAATTTTAATCAGACCACTAACAAAGAAAACACCATAAGAGTTATTTTTCGATGAAAGTATCATATTTTAAAGTTCTTGGAAGTAAATGCTTTATACTAAATACAAAAGACAATTTATATAAATTGGATACTAAAGCAGATAAAAGAATATTTATTGGATATTCAAATAGAAGTAAGGCATATAGAATTTATAATACTAGAACTAACACTATTGAGGAAACTCTACATGTTTCTTTTGATAAAAAATTTAAAGAAATAAGAATAGAAAAAGATGAAGATGATATATCTGAACAAACTAGAAATGTTGAAAATGCTAATAATGAAAATAATGATGATGATGATGATACAAATGAAAATAGGATCCTAGAGCTCGTATCTTAAAAGACCAACCTAAAGAAAATAGCTAAGGAAATATAGAATCATTTGTAAGAATAAGGAATCAACTAAATAAAATGGGTAATCTAGCATTCATACCAATAACTAAACCCAAAAGTCCTAAGAAAACATCTACTGATGATTCATGGATTTTGGTATGCAAGAAGAATTAAATCAAGTTATAAAAAATGATATTTGAGAACTTGTACCATGACCTAAAGATCAGCCAATTATGGGAACTAAATGAGTTTATAAGAATAAACTAAATGAATCGGAAAGATGGTAAAAAATATAGCACAATTAGTAGCTCAAGAATATAATTAAGAAGAAGGAAAAAATTATAATGAAATTTGGCCCCCGTAGCACGTCTAGAAGCCATACGTATATTCTTAGCTTTCGCAAACATATAAATTATATCAAATGGATGTTAAAAGTGCATTTTAAATGGTATAATACAATATGTATACATTGGGAAATGCCCATTGTTTGAGGATGGAAATTTTCCTAATCATTCCTATAAGTTAAAAAGAACATATGAATTAAAACAAACACTTGTGCTTGGTATGAAAACTAAAATCTTACTTAATTCAATAAGGCTTTGAAATATGTAAAGTGGATACAACACTCTTTATAAAAAGAATTAACAATGATATCCAATTAATGCAAATTTATGTAGTTGATATTATTTTTAGTTCCATTAATGAATAAGTAAACTTATACTTTTCTAAAATAATGACTAAAGAATTTGAAATGAGTCATATAGGAGAACTAACATTCTACTTAGAAATTTGAATTAAATAATTAAGTAAAGGATTATTTATTAGTCAAGAAAAGTATGCCAAAGACCTAGTAAAAGGATTTGGAATGTCAAATACAAGTGGGAAACCCACTCCAATGGCATCCGAAGTAAATTTAAGCAAAGAAAAAAAATCTAAAGATGTAGATCAAAAACTGTAGTGGAATGATCGGTTCTTTACGCTACATCATTATTAGTAGATCTGATATAATGCTTAGTGTATGCCTTGCAAATTATCAGTCAAACCTAAAGGAAATTCATCTTAAAGTTATTAGAAGATTTCTAAGGCATGTAAATAATAAATACTCTAGATTGTGGATTATTTTACCCTAAGGAAGATATGTTTGACTTAATATCATATAGTTATGTAGATTATGTTGGGTGTAAATCTGATTGAAATAGTACAGGTGGAACTTGTCAGTTCTTGGCACACTCCCTTATATCATAGTTTAGTAAAAGCATAATTCAATATCTCTGTCTACAATAGAACAAGATATATATCTACAACATTGGTATGGGCACAAGTATTATATATGCAACAAACTTTAAAAGAATTTAGATTAAAAATAATCAATCGCCTATATTCTGCAATAATACAAGTGAAAAAAATTTATCCAAAAATTCATCTAATCATGCTAGGATAAAACATTTAGACATAATACATCATTTTCTAAAAGATCATATAAATAAATGAGATCTAACTCTAGAATTTATAGATATCGAAAATCTAATAGTGTATATTTAAACAAAACCTCTTAATAAAAATACTTTTACCAAATTATGAAGAGAATTAGGCATATGTTCATTTTAAGAAATATAAAAGAGAAATTAATTTTTTTTTACAAAATATTGAAAATTTAGTGGAAAACAAAATTAACGTACATATGTCTACATACTCACATATATGCATCAACATACATGTTGATTCAGGCATAACCACTTTTCATCCTAATTTCAAATTTAAAAACCGTTTGTTCAACCACTTAATTTCGTGGTTTCCACTATTTCTACATCATTTCCTTCGAAAACTCTCCTGCCAATTCCAAAAGTCCAATGAAGAATTCTTCATCATTTGGAGACCTTAAATTCTTTAAACTCGGAAAAAATGAAGAACAATTGAAGCATGTCCTTAACATTCTTACTGAAATCAGAGTCATTCAAATCTAATTGAAGGATGTGCAAGAGAGACATGGAAAAATGATTAGAACCATCCATAACCATATACTCAAGAATATGGATGATTCAAACCAGAGGTTGAAGCTGGTATATTTCTTATTCACAATCCAACAGTGGATGATGTGGAAGAAGAGGAAAAGGAAGAAATTGGAGAAATGGATGATGATGTTCGAAGTGTAGGAGAGAATACCTTCGACGTACAAGGGGATCTAGTCGAACAAAAGGGAAATTTCTACACTTCCTACCCTAATTGCCATAGTCACAAATACCCAATAGTTAGGACCGTTGACAATAAGTATGAGTTTATGATGATTACTTTTAATGTTTGTATTTGATATTGTTCTTATTTATGTTAATGTATTATGTACAATATTATTTTTATGAGATCATGTTCATTTTCATATCATGCTAATAGAAAAAATAGCAGTATACAAATATTATATACACGCACATAATTTTTATCGAAAAGAAAGAATGTAGGAAAAATACAGTGTACATTGCCAAGCTTGTCAACATATAAACAATAACTAACACTATGTTGACACATGTAGCCTTATACGTGGACATATAATTATATTTTGAGTTTTTGAATTTTTTTAATAAACATTCCAATATATTTATTCAAAAATAGCACTTACATATCTCATTACTCTTTTGATGTTCTCTAATGTCTTTATAAATTATTTTATCCCATTTTTGTTGATGACAAAGGGGGAGAGCAAAATATATAAAATATAATGGTCAAAAAGATAAGGGAGCATTAACATAGGGGGGTTAATGGATTCATGGGGAGTTAATTTTTTTTAAACATGGTTCATTAATCCAATATGTATCGATCTTGAGGATCGAACTCATGACCTTTGATATTGTAGTCTAAACTACCAACCAACTGAGCCAACCCAGTTGACAGGGATTTCAATTTTTATTCATCTTATATATTTTATCATAGAATATTTAGATGGTTGTTATCATTAAAAAATGAGAAGATTGTCAGAACCACAAATATTGGTTTTAATGATAACAAAATGGTAAATATTGGTACTGATGATATTCCAAGTTTGTGTATATTATAGTACATGAAATATAGGAATCTATCAGGATATATTATAGAATAATCAAGTAGAGATTCAGTACACTAATCAAAGCAGATCAATACAAGAACTCCAGTATAAGACTGAGAAGATCAAAGAGGAATTAAGCAGATTAGGAGGCATAAAGCAGATCAAGGAGATCAAGAGAAGCAAAGAAGATTCAAAGGCAAGACAAAGAGAACATAAGAGGCTTAGGGAACAAAGACTGGGAGAAAACAAAACAACAATGAGTCGGTTTTATAGTATATCAAGTTATAGAATTAATTGTTAAAGATCCCAAAGCAGTTCTTTCAATTCTCTCTTTTAAAACTCTTTATTTTATTCCTCAAAGTCACTTCACAAAAGTTCAATTTTGGTATTAAAACTAAAAGAGTAAAAAAAATTGTAAAGAAATTGGAATTTTTAACTAGGATATGTCAACATATCCTTGTTAGTATGTCGACATACTAGCGGTTAGATGCGACTTTTCATTTTAAACGAGTGGACACCTCCTTTCACCTTTCATGAAAAGTCACTTCTCTTCATCCTCTATATGAAGGCTCTGAAAAATGAATTTTTAACAGGATTCTCCATCATTTCTCTCACTCTCTTCTCACTCACATTTTTCAAAAAAGTCCTATTGCTTATATGTATATACTTATACTATGCGAACCCACTCTCTTTCTCTTTATTTCTTCATAGATTTGCAAATTGCTAAAAATTCAAAGAGTCTATACTCAATTTTCAATCATTTACTCTTGGTTCTAGTCTTATTTCCTAAATAGATCAAAGGTATATTGCTATTGAAGGTCTATAGAAAGATGTATTGAAGATTACTTGAAATTGTGATCAGAGTCTTTAGTTTCTTATAGATATTACTCTATCATTTGTTTGTAAAGATGTACCTGCCACTCATAGAAAGTTAGTATTGTATGTTGATCTGATCATCCATGAAAAGTCAAGAGGTCAGGTTTTCTTGCCACCACCGGAATTGCAAGAAGTTAATATTGCCCTACCACCCGTAGAAAGTCATCATATGTGTTACTTGCCACCAGGTTCAAAGTTAAGATTTAAAGGTTTTCTGGCCATCTGTGAAAGTGCTATTGGTTCTAGTAAAATTCCATACAGAATACCAGACTGGATGAAGGATTGGGAATCGAGCTAGTATAAAAATCTTGGTATCTTCTCTTTAATTTACAGCTATTATTTATTGCATTTATTACATCACAGCCTGTGATTCTGATTCTTTATTGTTAAATTTGATAATCACAAAGTAAATTGATAATTAGTTTAAAAACACTATTCACCTTTCATCTTGTGTTAGATTAGCTTTAAGATCCATTCCGCACATTATCAGGGTAGCGCATTACATACCCCACATATCACCGCATCAAAAATAACGAGTGCATAAAGAATGCATGCTTATGGTGAAAGAAACGATAAGCAAGATGAGTACGTTTGAATTGGAGATTATATGGAAAACAAGTACTTTAAAGAATCATGTAAAATAGTGGTTATGCAGTTTGGCGAGGAATCTTAGATCACCAAATCTAATATGTAACGGCTATTGGTAATGGGTTAACAATAGGGATTTCAACGTATATTGGGTTGCTTGGATTTATGCATTAGAGTTGGAAAAACTGTCTAGTTGCTATGCAAGAACAATACATGTGTCATCATCACAAAGCAACCATGGTTTTGGAAGATGTATCCTCTTTCGATTTAAATATTTATCACGTTTTATCTGACGATACTGCACTAGCTTATGGTTTCACAATAGGGGATAAACAACGCAACATGGGATACTACTTTATTGATGAAATAAATCCAATGGAAAACTTTTGCTAAAGTTTTCAAAAAGCTAAGTAACGAGAAGGAACGAAAATTTACTAAACAACAAGCCAGTTTAAGAAAAGATGTTGACGTGTTTTGGGTGTCTTAAAAGGTAGATTTCATATTCTAAGAAAAGAAGTGTACTACCATGATATAACGGTCATTTCAAATATAATGTATAATTGTATAGCACTCTATAACATGATTATTGAAGAAGAGAGGGGTGGTTATAAACTTCAATTGCGTAAGGAGCTAGCATGTGATTTCTAGACTCCTCACTTTAAGGAACCAAACACATGTGCATAGTACATGGAGAGGGCTAAGGAGATTAGAAATCTGAAGGCCTATGTGGATTTGCGTAAAGAACTATTCCAACACTACCATCACGTTGTAGGCGATAATTAAATGATTAGTATTTGGTGCTTATGTTTTTATTGATATTATTGCACTATGTAAGAGTTGTAGATATTTTTTAGTAAATGTTAAAATGTCATTATAAGAATCTATGTTCCTATGTTGTGCTTCTATTTCCAGTAATAACATGTGTAAATGATTTAATGAAAACGCATATTAACTTAAGAAATAAGAAGTACAGATACATGGTGGGAAACATCCAATAGAGGACAATAATTCCCTAAGATACATAGTGGTAAACACTCATACAAGGACAAGAAATACCTAAGATAAATAGCGATAAACATTAAGACAATGACAATAAAACAAATTCATATGAATGATGTCCTTGATTGGTGTTAAGCAATCGCTCTAATCTTCTAACTGTCACTTTCATTTCAAATGCAAACTCTTTCCTCCTTCTACAAAGTTGGGGATTAATACATTGTACATATACACATTTGTTCCAATTATCTCTATATGTAAAGTACCGACGATCTGCATTTTCATGTGTTTATGATATGAGCATGACCACATCCATCCTACATTCACAACGAATGTTTCTACTTTGAACTTATGGTATGATGCATTGAAAGAATCTTCGTTCGGTGATATGCTATCCGACCAGTTGCTTGACATTGTGTTGATTACTAGTTTGAAATTAATATGAATTTTATTTTGATGCATATTTGTTGAGCACAAACTCCTCTTTATAAATATAGACAGCCAAACTTAAATTTGACATAGATGTGACAACACACAGCATTGGTTGCTATAACATAGATGGGACAACACACTGCATTTCATGAATTGACATCACAGTAAAATTTGCGAAAATTAGATATGTCCCTCTGTCACATTTACAGACCGATGGGACAATTCACTGAATCGGTATAGTTTGAAAACGGTTGGACAACTTAAAGTATACTCAAAGGTTATAGTTCATTGTGCATGTTCAAAGTTATCGTCTCTTCAAATGCCTATTTCTCTTCCTAAATCTTACATTTATATCAACCATTTATATGGACTAAGAAATCATAAACCTGTTGTGCAGAAATTGCACAAATGCGGAAAAACAATAAACAGGATCTAGATTTGCCAATTTGAACATCACTTAATCTATCAGCAATTATTCTATACTCCAAATAAATAGTAAATAACTATAAAAAAAAGAAGACATGCAATATTTATACTGGTTCCACTACCATCTAGATAGTGTACGTCCAGTCCAAAGAAGAGAGATTTTATTACACTTGAGAGAATTACAAGAGATTACAAGATAAGAGTTTACATACCAAAGCCTCAATTAGGGATAACAAAAAAGAGACACTCTATCTGGAGATCACTGGCTGAATACCAGGATGGGTTTACAATGAAATCTACCCTCAATATATAGCCAATGTAAATTCATGCGAGTCATCAATCAAATTACCAAGATATGGTAAAAAGATAATGGAGGCAAATTACAATGGTAACAAATCGTGCAAATATAGCAAGTAATTCACTCATTCCAAAGATGGAAGAAAATAATCCCTAAGCAATGTGATTACGAAGAAAGAAATAATATGCATATTTTGCATATATATTATTCCACAACATGCGTATGCATATATTCTTTGTCATCTCATTCAAATGCAATCCAATTATGCATTTCCATAATGAACAAACGTGATTACTTTCCCTTTTGCATATTTGTTTCCTTTTATTTGTGATTTTGTATCACCAAAATTTAACACTCCACCTTGATGCAAAATCACATATTTCCAACGCTCCACCTCGAGTCAAATTCTCTTTTCAACGTAAAACTCTTAAAATCAAACTCCACCTTCAACCTAAATCTCTTAACGAGATACAAAAGAAAATTGAATATTTACCCAATGGGTTCCGGCAAGGCCACCCCCCATCACATCTTGCTAACGAGCTCAGACTATGTCCCCGCCCGCTAAAAAAATGTTGCAAACATCCAAAATCAAAAGAAGGTAGATATCAAAATAATCTCAAAGCCACCAAGGCCAAAAAATTCTCTCAATCACCAATCAAATACAGAGCTAGAAAACAAAAAAGCCAACAGACATAACAAGGCTGATCCAAATCTCTGTATACAAGAAAAATCTCTCTCCTTCCACATACCTTATCTGCCAAACAACAAATTTCCCATGGAAATCAACATAAGACTCTCACATCAACATCGAGCCATAAAGCAGATACAAGTTCCCAAATCCAGATGTCTCTTCAACACAGTAAACTCCTTATCATCAAATTTCCAAGACTGGAAAATTCTTCTCTCTCAACATAATCTCCTCCACTCCATATTGCACAAAATCTCCTTTTTCCATCCAAATGAGTAATAGCATAATCACCACCAGATCTACCGTTCTTTCTAGAAACCATTGATGCACAAATCTAAACAAATCGCCTAGCTCTGATACCAATCTGTTGTGCAGAAATTGCACAAATGCGGAAAAACAATAAACAGGATCTAGATTTGCCAATTTGAACATCACTTAATCTAGCAGCAATTATTCTATACTCCAAATAAATAGTAAATAACTATAAAAAAAAGAAGACACACAATATTTATACTGGTTCCACTATCATCTAGATAGTGTATGTCAAGTCCAAAGAAGAGAGATTTTATTACACTTGAGAGAATTACAAGAGATTATAAGGTAAGAGTTTACATACCAAAGCCCCAATTAGGGATAACAAAAAAGAGACACTCTATCTGGAGATCACTGGCTGAATACCAGGATGGGTTTACAATGAAATCTACCCTCAATATATAGCCAATGTAAATTCATGTGAGTCATCAATCAAATCACCAAGATATGGTAAAAAGATAATGGAGGCAAATTACAATGGTAACAAATCATGCAAACATAGCAAGTAATTCACTCATTCCAAAGATGGAAGAAAATAATCCCTAAGCAATATGATTACGAAGAAAGAAATAATATGCATATTTTGCATATATATTATTCCACAACATGCGTATGCATATATTCCTTGTCATCTCATTCAAATGCAATCCAATTATGCATTTCCATAATGAACAAACGTGATTACTTTCCCTTTTGCATATTTGTTTTCTTTTATTTGTGATTTTGTATCACCAAAATTTAACAAAACCATCTCCATCAAATACTCCAACTACTTAGTATATTGAAATGAAAGAAAGACATTACGAGGATATTAAAGAACGAGAGCTTGATTTGCAGATGCAACATTTGGTTATCAAACCACAACAACAACCAAATGACCACTCGGAACACAAATGGCATTGTATATATAGAACCAAAAATAAGGCAGGGGAGGATTTCGATGAGGTATAATCCCATAATGTTATGTGCAGAGTGGGTATGAATCACTGATAGAAGTTGTAAGAAATGACAATGATGTAGGACGATGATGCTTTCTGCCTACTTTGCCCTAACGGATGTGGGTCTGAACTATGGATGGATGAAAAGTTCATGCCATGGGCTGAATTGGTAAAAGAAATTAGCATGCTCCGTATCCAACTTAATGAAGTTAGGAATCAAAATAATCATATTCATAGTCGTAGAACTCTGATGTTGTTGGACTATTTAGTAACTAGTCATTTGACTAATGTCCACATGTGTTGTTAATATTTCTCTATCTATTCATCGTATAAATAATTGATTTCAATATCAAAAGACTAGAAGATTGAGGCATATATATTTCAAAACAAAAGGTAAAAAATAGTACTTTTACTATAAGAAAATACATTTATCAAAAATCACCAAATATGAAAAGATACAATAAAACAAGCACACGGACAAGCAAATAGAAAAATTACAATAATATTAAACAGATAAATAGGTTTAACCCAAACATGTTAGCCAACTATATCGAAGTTCAAAGGCCTCATAATCAATGAATTCAGTATGATATTCCCATCAGTAACGGGATTCGAAAGGTGAATTATTTTCCTCAAATAAGTTTTCATCTTTAACTTCTTCAATTATTTTGCAGTACCCGTCGCAAGCAGTAAAATTACCGCGGCCCGTTTTGGTTTCCATGGTCATGTGTCTAATTTACAATCTTGATGGTGATTGAATACACCATTGACTAAGTTGTAATATCCTTCCTTACTAATATACATATCTTGATCCAAGCTTAAATTACGCCTACAGTTTGCCTTTGTGTAAGATTTTACCAGAACAAGCAAGTATGATGTTGAACATTTTATTAGTGCTTAGCATTTTCTCTTCTTTTAAATATTTGGTTAACAAGATGATTTAAGGTATGATTTGTCATTTGTTAACGGTACTAGTATATTGTGTTAGGTGTGGCTTGCATTGTATTATAGTGGATTTGGATTATGATTAGTCACACATCGTAAGATATTCTAAAAGAGATCGGCATATACATGAGATTGATAGCATGTAACAATAAGAGATTCTTTTTGTTACAAATAAATGTTGCCATGAAAATATATGTGCTCTAAGGGGGATGCAGGGATATTCAATCATGACGCTGACACCAAAAGAGCTTCGTTCAGTTGTTTTGCCTCTTCTACACTAAATGAAGTGCGCGCATAGCGGAAGATGCGAAGGGATGCCAAAAATTTCAACATATTGTACATTCAATTGACATGACCTATAGTGCGCTGGCACTAATCAACAAACATCCAGTTGTGCTCGTTCAGTGGAGCCCGATAATATGAGACAGGATAGGACAATTTACACTGTTTATTGATTTGACAATACAAGTAATTTACGAAATAAGTTTACTTTCATATTGTAGTATGAATTAATCCCGCAATGAATTAGTTAACAAATGAAAATTCACTACTTTATATAAAAAAGTAACAATCTAAATAAAAATAAAAATACAACGGTTATAAATAAATAACATTATAATAAAAGAATAACGACTATATTGGAATCCTAAAAGTTGGAAGATCCCGCCCGACTTGCACGGTATTCTATGATTTGAATTTTTTTTTTTTGGTTTTTGTTTTTTTCCATTTCCTCATGTTGTTCAAGTTCGAGTTTGGATAGGTCATAGCTTGACATAGCCAAAATGGTTGTTTCTTTCTTGAACCACGTTCTCTCTCTTTTGATTTCCAGGAACTCTTCTTGAAAGCGTCTATCTTCTAATATGTTAGGACTCTGGTCCTTGATCATATCAGATGCTACTTCTGAAACATACTATTCCCAGATCATTTGATTAGCATTGAACGGATATTGCTAAACTTTGCACGTCTCAAAAGCCAAGTTGGCTTTTCTCAAGCTACGGTTTCGAATGAGGTGCAATATGTGCTGCAAATCCAGGTGGAAGTTCTAGGTTCTTCCTTTTGCCAATAAACTCCAGTACTTCGAGAATATGAAAATCAGTAAGTGTGCATTATCACGATCATTCAAACAGCAGGACCTAACAGCCTCTGTGACCTTTGAAGAAGTATTTCTCCGTTGTTCTTCTAAGAGAATGTTGAACTTCTCTTAAAAGCTTGTCCCTTTCGTTCAGAATTAATACTTTAAACCCTTTTTTTTCCCATCGATGTCAATACGTCAATTCAGTTTTGTTGCTAAAAGCTGACTCACTGCACCCATATTGGGTCAACTGACTCCTGTTGGGGGTGCTATTAACAGGCATATTAGCTTCACGCTGTCTCTAAAATAGTCAATATAGGGAATTGAATTTTTCTTTAAAATAATCAATATAGGGAAGTCTAATAGCACACCAGTGGTTGGTCTATAATACTGGACATATAATCAGGGGGACCGGGCTTACTATGAACATTGATAAATTGAGCAGTTACAATACCGGACTCATATGACAGGCTTTTTTTAAAAAAAATTCAAACTAAAAGGGAGGAAAGCAAATTATTTTCGCCTACGAACAATACAGTGATTTAACACTTGATAAACCAGTGAAATATGATGATTGCATGCATGTGAGTTCACAGGAAGTGCAAGTGCTTGCCATTCGAAATGCAGACAGGTTAGCAGAGATAAAGAAAAATAATGCATAATATAAGGAAATTCCGACTGCTTCTAGCGCTCACACATGCGCATGCACTGGATATGGTTTTGTCTTCTATATAATACAATATAAGATTTTGTTTATTCTATACACATATATATGTTAATGCTTTCTTGCCTCAGCCATGTTAGACAGCCATGCATACATGCCCCATTTTCATCATGCATGTTTCCCTGCTTGCATTCTTCATTGATGATGTATATCACATGAATACCGCTGGCTCATAAGTTGATTTCATTTATATGTGAAGGTTTAAGCCAAAAGTATGCGTAATTGGATCATGAACAGTTATACATACATGTCATATGATATGTCATCTTCTTCCGTTCTTCCATTTTTCCAGCAACTATAAATGGAAGCCATGCATGTATGTCACCCTAGCGTGCACGGTGCATAGCACTTCAACAATAGACATAAAATGGGGATGTTTCTTCAACTTTTGGAACATAATGATATTGTATTATTACAAATAAATATATAAAACACTTTTAGGTTATACAAAAGTGAAATAATGATCGAGTCAAGTGGCTAATTTATCAAATGAAGTGAGAGAAGCTTTTACATCTTTACATTTTTCTTTTTTGAATTACACAAAGAACCAAGTTTTCTTCTAAACTCTTGAAAAATACATATCTAATAAGGATTTACTTCAAATGTTTATTACACATTTGTCCATTTCAAAGTTCAAACTCATAACTTTAGATCTTGCAGTCCCAATCATTAATCGACTGTATCAACCTGTTTAGTTCTAGCTTTTACATCTAATAGTTAAGTTGATAAAATTAATTAGGTAAAAGGATAAAACATTTCAATTAGTAAATCGTTTGAATTTCCAATCTATTGAAGGGATAAAACATTTGTATTGGAAAATTGACAAGTAATCAAATTTAAATATTCTGTTTTGGGAACATAAATGAGAGGGAATAAATCAGGGCATGATGAAGGGTGGAGGACGAGGAACATAAACTAATTGATAGGGAAGTAATAGAATAATGAATGGATCATATCACACGAGCTAGGCTATGATTTATGTTCCCTTTCATACAACTATAGCTTGCTAGCATCAACCGTGACATGTGGGTTTGGGCCCAACTTGTTTCTGTTTTTTCAATTTTAATTTCGAGTTATCAAATTTTCATGTTCTTCCTATTTTTACGAGTACATATGCACGTCCAGGTGGGCCTGCATTTAACCACAATGTGCATACATTTTTATTTGTACATGTGAAAGTAGATTTGATAGTAGCATCCCCACATTTGAACGCCGCCTAGGCAGAAACCGCTATTTTTTTTGTTCTAACTGCAATAACTTCTTCATACTAACTCGGAATCAGGCAAAACTTCGACCGATGAATTCCTACCTAAATTACAGACAATATGGTACACTTGGATACTTCATCTTGTGAACGCACACTGTAGTTCTCCAAGGGGACTGACAGTTTACTTAGAAAATAACATGGCACAACATTCTCATATTTGAACTCCGCCTAGTGCAGAAGCCGCTATTTTTTTTATTCAAACTGCTATATCTTCTTCATACTAACTTGGAATCCGGCGAGACTTCGACAGATTAACTCCTACATAAATTACAGACAATATGGAACACTCGGATATTTCATCTTATGAACGCACACTGTAGTTCTCCATGGGGACTGACAGTTGTACTTAGAAAATAATAGGCTAACACATCCCCATATTTCAACTCCGCCTAGTGCAGAAGCCGCTATTTTTTTTGGTCAGACTGCAATAACTTTTTCATACTAACTCGGAATTAGGCGATACTTCGACCGATGAACTCCCACCTAAATTACGGACAATACGGTATAGTTGGATACTTCATCTTGTGAACGCAAACTGTAGTACTCCATGGTGACTGACAGTTGTACTTAGAAAATAACATGTTATATCCCCACTTCAACGTTCACTGTAGTTCTTCATGGTGACTAATAGTTGTACTTAGAAAATAACAGACTACATTCTCATATTTGAACTTTGCCTAGGAAAAGCCGCTATTTTTTGTTCAGACTACAATAACTTCTTCATACTAACTCGGAATCAGACAAAACTTCGACCGATGAACTCCCACCTAATTTACGAACAATATAGTACACTCGGATGCTTCATCTTGTGAACGCATACTGTAGTTCTTCATGGGGACTGACATATTACTTAGAAAATAACATGCTACCACATCCCCATATTTTAACTCCGCCTAGTGCAGAAGCCGCTATTTTTTTTGTTCAGTCTGCAATAACTTCTTCATACTAATTCGGAACCCAGCAAGACTTCGACCGATTAACTCCCACCTAAATTACGGACAATATGGAACACTCGTATACTTCATCTTGTGAACGCACACTGTAGTTCTCCATGGGGACTGACAGTTGTACTTAGAAAATAAGAGGCTACCACATCCTCATATTTGAACTCTTCCTAGTGCAGAAGCCGCTATTTTTTGTTCAGACTGCAATATTTTCTTCATACTAACTCGGAATCCGGCGAGACTTCGACCGATTAACTCCCACCTAATTTGCGGACAATATGAAACACTCGGATACTTCATCTTGTGAACGTACACTGTAGTTCTCCATGGGCACTGACAGTTATACTTAGAAAATAACAGAATACCACATCCCAATATTTGAACTCCGCCTAGTGCAGAAGCCGCTATTTTTTTGTTCAGACTGCAATATTTTCTTTATACTAACTCGGAATCCGGCGAGACTTCGACCGATTAACTCCCACCTAAATTACGGACAATATGGAACACTCAGATACTTCATCTTGTGAACACACACAGTAGTTCTCCATGGGCACTGACAGTTGTACTTGGAAAATAACAGGATACCACATCCTCATATTTGAACTCCGCCTAGTGCAGTAGCCGCTATTTTTTTTGTTCAAACTGCAATAACTTCTTCATACTAATTCAAAATCAGGTGAGACTTCGACCAATTAACTTCCGCCTAAATTACGGACAATATGGAACACCCGGATACTTCATCTTGTGAATGCACACTGTAGTTCTCCATGGGCACTGACAGTTGTACTTAGAAAATAACAGGATACCACATCCCCATATTTGAACTCCACCTAGTGCAGAAGCCGCTATTTTTTTTGTTCAGACTGCAATATTTTCTTCATACTAACTCGGAATTTAGCGAGACTTCGATCGATTAACTCCCACCTAAATTACGGACAATATGAAACACTCGGATACTTCATCTTGTGAACGTACACTGTAGTTCTCCATAGGGACTGACAGTTGTACTTAGAAAATAACAGGCTATATTCCCATATTTGAATACTATTTCTCTATAAGATAAGATGTAAAAGGGTATATTTGGAATTTCAAAAAGACACTGAGTAAATCTATTCAATGAATTCTCTTTATTAGTAGTAAAAATAAAGATAGAGTGAATGATTTCTATTATTATAATGAAGGGCATTTCTGGTATTTCAAAAAGACACGGTTGAATTCCTATTCAAGGAATTCTCATTATTAGTAGTAAAGATTTACCGTCTAATAGAACTTCCTAATCTTATAGACAATTTAATATAAAAGTTTAATGCTTCATATAAGCAAAGCCAATAACCTGTCTATACCCGTCCTACACATACATACGGAGCATGATTTAAATCGTAAATAAATTACTTATTATTATTATTAATATTAAATTTACTGCACAACTATAAGCAATTGATTAAGTGTAATTTCCAACATGCATATAATAACACATACCTAAAATGCAAATGAATGAACGTAGCCTCGTTTAAATACCTTTTCACTACCATAAAAATATTTAGCTTTAATAGAAACCACTTTCCAAAAAATGATGAAAATAGAAAACAGACTTCGTTTAGTAACTGTAGCTAGCAACGGCTACAAAAGACGGCCGACGCTAGCCGTCGCTATACGCGTATATACAGGCAAAGCCGCGAAGCAGAAAACACAATCCCCTTCCCCCAAATCAACTCAGCAAACCCCTTCCTCTCCCCCTCCGCCAACGCCCCAGTCGCCGCCCCCCGACGCGAGCCGCCGATCTTCCCATCGTGATAGCTACAACGCTCCAAAGCTCGAAGGTATGTTATTGCTCTCCAATTTCTACTTAATCTAGGTTTAATCAAAACCCTAATTTTGAAAATTGTTTGATAATATGTGATAGAAATTGATGATTATGCGGTACTAGTTGTTGATAGTAGCGTATTGATTGATTTGGAGATATGTTGAGAACCCTAATTTGGCAAATTAGTTAATTATGGGTTTGTTATTGTGTATTAGTTAATGATGATATTGTATTTGTTGAGTTTGTGATATTAATTAGTGGTTTGATTGTTTAATTTGTAATTAAAAATTATGGTTTATTTATAATCCGAAAATTAGTGTAAATTACTGATTGATATGCTAATGGATATGTAATTAAGTTTACGCGAATATTTGTTATAGTTAATTAGAACATTGTTTATTATAGTTTGCGCAAACATTAGTGTACAATTGTTGATTAATATGCTGCTAGATTGGTACGGTTAAACAAAAGTAATATTTTTTTATTTAATTAGCGTGTGTACATTATAAGTATTAGTTGTTAGTATAAAATAAAATTAATATAGTTTATTACAAGTGTTAACATATAATTTTCGTTTACAAAATCGATAAAAAAAATTAAATTGTTAACTGAATTTTAAAATACATTTTGAAATTTCAAATGTATTAAATAAAATATTTAAATGGTTGAATAAATTATATAATTTTGAAATGAGCATAACAACAACAAATATTATATTGAAATCAATTTTTGTAAATAATTAAGAAATGAATATAACAACAACAAATATTCTACTAAATTCGATTTTGTAAAAAATGAAAAAATGAGTATAATAACATTAAATATTTTGCTAAAATCGATTTTCTAATAAAAATTAGGAAATGAATATAACAACAACTAATAATGTACTATAATCGATTTTGTAAAAAAATTAAGAGACAAATATTATGCTAAAATCGATTTTGTAAAGAAATGAATTTAAGAACATTAAATATTCTGCTAAAATCGATTTTTTGAAAAAAAAATTATGAAATGAATATAACAACAACAAATATTCCGCTAAAATCGATTTTGTAAAGAAATTAAAAAATGAATATAAGAACAAATATTGTACTAAAACCGATTTTCCAAAAAATTGAGAAATAAATATAACAAGAATAAATATTTTACCCAAATCGATTTTTAAAAAATTTGAAATGAATATAATGTTGATTTGAAAATAAGTATTAAATATTATTTCAACAAATAATTGACGCTAAAAAATTAAAGCCTTTAGTCCCAAAAGGTTTTAATTTAGTTTAGAAAATACAGCGACAAAAATACACCCCTTGGATGCAAAGTTATGCGTAGAAGAAAAGTGAAGTGAAGTGCTGTCGAAATTAGATAGAAGTGTGGTGTGTGAAGCCTTTAGTCCTAAATGGATTTACTTTATTTTAGAAAATACAACAATAATATATCATTTGAGTGCAAGTTATGCGTAGAAGAGAAGTGAACTGAAGTACTGTCGAAATTATACCATATATTTTCAAATCAGGAAAAATGTTCGATTATTTCCTCGACCGTACTTGGATTAAGTCAGAACTGGTACGAAAGGTTCAATAAAGGAACATTTCTATAATGGTGTACACGAATTTATTAGATTCGCCAAATCTAATAATCGAAATAACGAAGAAATTCGTTTGCTTTGTAGTAAGTGCCAACAGTTGAGGCATTGGAAACCAGATATAGTTGATGTACATTTGTATAAATATGGTTTCGTGGCGAATTATTATTTCTGGGATCGTCATGGAGAACTTGTTGAACCTACACCTAATCCTGTAGTGTTATAGGACGATAATATTATGATGAATCTGATAGAAAACATGATGGAAGATGCAGCACGATCAATGTTTCCTACAATTCAAGCTGACGATGAAGACGTAAATTTCGAAGAAGAACCGATTGCGGGAGCTAAAAGAATATATGATTTATTGGATTCTGCTAAGAGACCGTTGTGGGACGGTTGTAAAAGCAGAACCGAACTATCAGTAACCACCAAATACATTACTATGAAATCAAAATTCAACCTTATAGAAGCTTCATTTATAGCAGTTGTACACGTTGCAAAACGACACATGCCACCCAATAATCTGATGTGCGATAGTCATTATAAAGTGATAAAACCGATGTCCGCTTTCGGTCTGCTGTACGAAAAGATAGATACATGTGTAAAAGGTTGCATGTTGTATTGGAAAGATGACGTTAACCTTAGAAAATGCAGAATATGTAACGAGGAAAGATACAAACCAAGAAAGAAGAAAGGAAAAGAAGTTCCATACAAGAGAATGCATTATTTACCCATCACTCCCAGACTTCAAAAGTTATATGCATCTTCTGCTACGGCATGTCATATGTGATGGCATAGTGTGAGAACACCGGAAGAAGGAACTTTGATACATCCATCTAACGGAGAAGCATAGAAACATTTCGATAAGACTTATCCCGCATTTGCTGTAGAAAGCCGTAATGTCAGACTCGGTTTATGTACGGATGGATTTTCATCATTCTCTCAGTTTGGTAGTAAATATTCATCCTTGCCAATTATCGTTACTCCATATAATTTACCTCCATGGATGTGTATACAAACACCATATATGTTTCTCACTATTATTACCCCCGGCCCTCATGATCCGACACAAGGAATCGATGTTTATTTATGACCATGGATCGAAGAGTTGAAAAAACTGTGGAATGAAGGAGTTGAAACGTACGACATTTCGAGAGAAATTATTTTTCGTATGTTCGCTTCTTTATTATGGACTATTAGTGATTTTTCTGCATATGAGATGCTTTCTGGTTGGAGAACGGCTGGTCGTCTAGCCTGCCTTTATTGCATGGAAGAAACACGAGCATTTTCTTTACGGCATGGAAAGAAAGTTTCTTGGTTTGATTGTCATCGGTGTTTTCTCCATCCCAATCATACTTTTAAAAGAGATAGAAAAAACTTTATAGCTAACAGAGAGGATAATATGCAATCACCAAAGATTTGGTCAAGCGAAGAATTATATGAAATTGTAAAGGACTATCCAAATATACATGAAACTGGAGTGCAGATTGAAATTCCAAGAAAATTGGACATTCATAATTGGTGCAAACAATGTATATTTTGAAAGTTATCGTATTGAAAAAATCTCTTACTCCAACATAATATTGACGTGATGCACAATGAAAAAAAACGTGTTTGATAATGTATTTAATACAATTTTGAATGTAAAGGGAAAAACTAAGGACGATTTGAATTCAAGACTTGATATAGCAAACTATTATAAACGCCTCGAACTTCAAACGAACCCCAATGACAATAAAAAACCGAAAGCATGCTATGAGCTAGACAGCAAGCAAGTAAAATTCATGCTAAAGTGGGTGTAAGAACTAAGATTTCCCGATGGGATTTCTTCTAATCTTCGTAGATGTGTTGACTTTAAAAACAGTAAAATGAATGAGATGAAAAGTCATGATTGTCATATTATGATGGAATATTACCTACCCGTGGCTTTCAAAGAACTATTGCCCGTAAAAGTATGGAGTGTTATAACAGAATTAAGTATGTTTTATAAACGCTTTGTTCGACGACATTAAAAGTAGATCGTATACGTAAACTTGAAGTAGAAATCCCCATACTGCTCTGCAAACTGGAGAAAATATTTCCGCCAGGTTTCTTTAATGTAATGGAGCATTTACCTATTCATCTTCCATCCGAAACACTTCTTCGAGGTCCTGTGCAATATGGATGGATGTATCCATTTGGGAGGTAATATTGAATATCTGCAATATTTATGTCAGTTTAAAATTCAGATTTCTATATCTAAATAAAAATTAAATTTATTTTGTAATAGGTACTTGAATCATGTGAAGAAAAAAATTATTATGATTCAGTGGAAGTTTTATGTGATGATTACTGAAACATGCTTTGTACTAATAAATTTATGTCCTTTCATTCTGTGATATTATTTCTCTGTGGTAGATATGTCTGGCAGGAGACGTAGTTAGAGATCCGAGCCTTCTCCATCTCCCGGGGCGAGTGCCAGTGGTACTGGATTTATACCCACTGGCGGAGGTAGTTCCGAAAAGCTCCGGGTAAGTATCAAATTTATTTGAAGTATTTTTTTAAATTTATTAAATATCTATATCAAAATTTGTACAGGGGCTTTGAGGTGAAGCCTTCGGATTTCATCCTACAAGTTTCCAGGAAGGCATTTATGAGTAGGATGTCCGGTTGTTGGCCTCATTGGGACGACATCCCACCACATATCAAGAATGCTATTTTGGCTGAGGTACTCGTAAATATAAGTTTGAATTTCAGTTGAAAATTAATATAATTTACATAATTCAAACTAATTTCAATATGTAGGCAGCCGTGCATGTAGATCCAGAGGATATGGACATTTTTACCAATCATTGGAATAAAATGATTAGAAAAAATTCCAGGGACACTCTGTCTAAGGCTAAAAATGCAGGTAGAAAACCAAATTGGATTGGCGCGGATGTGTGGGCTGAGTATCTCTGGCTCTGGGACACTCTAGAAGTGAAAGTAAGTTATATACTTTTGCATTGTTGTTAAAAACATTTAAAAATTTGTATGTTAGTTGCAGTAATTTAGTTAATCGTGTATCTAAATTTGGAAGAATTATCTACCCGGAATCATGCTAATAGGAATAAAAATCCTACATTGCACCATGGCGGCTCCAAATCCTTTCAGGAACACAGGAGAGAGTTGGTAAATTTATAACTTGTGTTTATAAAAATCTAAAATGTTGTTTAATCATATTTGTAACATTGTTTATTCATATGTATATATTTTCAAGCGGTGAGATAAAATTGCGAGCCTACTATGGCTGAGGTGTTCACGGCCACGCATGCCGTTGAACAGACAGATGAGGAAGGTAATGTTTCGTATGAGTGAACGGACGATAAATTGAGATCTGTAATGGTAAACATGCTTATCCTTAATGACAAAGTTTCATATTCCTTTATTTCACATTTCATAAACTTTAAATTGAATTTTTATCATATCAAACAATTGGTCGTAACCGTAGGAGAGGTACGAAGCGGAGCAGGCTCGAGTAGCGCAGTCCACCGACCCGGCAGAGGTTACGTTTGAGGAGTCGAACGGTATTTGGGATGCCATTATTGATCCGCCTTCGCGAAATAGGCGGTACAGTTATGAAAATCAGGAGGTAAATTTCTTCATTTACTAATATATAAATTCACACATGTAAATGAATTTAAACTTAAGTGAACGAATTATAAATTGAATAAGGAAGCTGAATAATTGACATAAATAAATTGCAACCAATGTACAACAGTTAATTATAAATATTAGTCGCATAATTAATCAACTATTTTTGTTCATACTGTTTATAATGTTCATAAATTATAACTAGATATCAAATATTTCACAGGCGTTAATATCCCAAAGGGCTTACAGGAGATCCCAAGCCGAGGAGGAGATTAAGTGTAAGTATAAGTATAAGTAGTTGATTAAGTGTAATTTCCAACATGCATATAATAACACATACCTAAAATGCAAACGAATGAATGTAACCTCGTTTAAATACTTTTTCACTACCACAAAAATATTTAGCCTTAATAAAAACCACTTTCCAAAAAATGATGAAAATAGAAAATATATTAGTGGTTAAGTCATGAGAAATAATGATAGAATATTATATTATATGGCCTCATATTCTCTCTATTATGCTATTATGGTAAGGGGGCGGAATTTTCAGCACTTTATTATTTTCTAACATTTTATAGGTTAATTATTTTATAACATAGTAACTTGATTTTTTTTAAATATACCATAATTTTAAGCATTTAAACGAAGGTATGTGTATGTCATTTTTCCATAATCTACTTTTCCTACTATTTTCATGCTTATAGTTTATTAGTGCAAAACGATGTATATTAATGGATATGCAATAATCATGTCATTTCATAAGAACGATGAATGGAACCATGCACATCTACGTTACCTTCTTGCTAACAATACACACATGTATGTATGTATATGTATATATTGTATATTGTTATCAAGAAGGTAACATAGATGTACGTACGTACGTACGTACATACACACACACACACACATCTATATATATAGTTATATATAACAAAAATATACAAAGTCTTGTTTTTAGATAAACTATTTATTTTAAGCCAAAAAATATCTTTGTTTTCTTCCCAAGAAACAAATTTGTTATGATCGAAAACATGACCATTGAAACTACGTGAGATTTGAACTTAGTAAGCATGGATATAACTCAACTGAAAGCAACCATCATAAAAACCATTGTATCAATACAATTCATGAATCGTGAAGCATGTGTATATTAGTAACTGAAAAACATTCTTCTACCACGAGATAGTTCAAGGCCAATTTTCTTGATATGGAGGCTGCTTTGATGGAATATGCATGGATGCACATCTCAACCAATTAGATGATGTGCACAACATGCAATTGTAATGTAATATCTTAGATTATTTAGGCTACTAACCTAGTTGAAATTTTAGTCTAGTGCAGCAATAATATAAAGAGTTGGAGGTATTGGTCATCTAATGCATTTTCTAGAAAAACTTCCACTTTAAATCCTTTGAACTCATAGTTTACAACATAATGTTAAAGTTGTCTCGCACGTGGAAATAGGAATGATGATTCGAAATTGGAATAGCCGCACATCGCTAAATAACTTGGAGAAGTGGTATATAAATATAGATTGATAGGCACATAACATTGGGGATTCATCACGTTACAATAAGTGTGTACCAACTCATATATGTACGCCATGTACTGAAGATGGGGAGCTTGGTCCGACCGTGGGGGAGATAGTTAGGGTTGTTTCGCATGTGGGAAATAAGAACTATGGTTTGGAATTGAAGTTGTCCCACATCACTAAATAACTTGAATTATTCTATGTAAATGATATGAAATCGCTATTCAACTATGGTGGAGCTCTTTTCTCAGGATTTGCTTCAACCAATAAGGATATGCTAAAAGAAGAGAAAAAACATTGTCTATTGATCATTACAAAAATCTTACGATTTAGCATGAGTTTCTATCAAATTTTATTGTTGGAAGGAGTTATCAAAATTGATTTACCACAAACACTGTTGAGAAAATAGTGATATAATGGAAGCTTCTATCCATGAATTAGTTTTTTTACGATTATTGGATAGTTAATTTTATTCGATAGAGCTATGGGCAATGTTAACACAAACACCATCTATGTTTTATTGATATTGATGCTTCAAAAAAAGCCACCTACATCATTTATTCATCATCTTGCCTTCTTACCTTCATTCTTCCTTTATTCTTTGCTCCTTCAATTGGAATATATGTCACATATTTTGATATTTACTTCCATTTTTCTAATAAAATTTCATTTATGATATTTTATTTCACTAAACCTTATCTTAATTTATTTATCTTACACAAACTAACTAACCCAATTTTCAGTCTAATTTTGAGATCAATAATAAATTAGTTTAAAAGCATTAAAGCATCACTCACCATCATTTATTTATTGAAGTGTGACTCTCTCCACTTTGTACATGGCATGTTAAGTGACTTTTAGGAAGATGGTATGGATGTGGACGTTGTGTTTGTAATTAGGTTGTATAGTGTTCAATCGGACTTGAGGTAGGTAAAAAGGTATAAGAGTCAAGAGTCCACCTTTAAATGAAGACAATACATGCATCACCGAAAAATTTATAATGATTTAACAACTGTTAATTTGTGTAAAATTTACCGTAACTTAAGGTTCATTAGGTTTCTAAAATTAAAAGTAAACATTATACTGAAGATAACCAAATAATCGATCAAAAAAGATAAAAATAGTAAAGAAGGGTAAAATTATTTAATTTTGTTTTTTAATAGTCTAATTTTCAAAGTGGAGAATATTATTAATGGGTGAATATTATAGTCTTTTCATCGTTGACAATTAGCATCATGCACTTGGTACTTGCATATGATAAACTTCATCTTTGAAGTTTTCAACTATTAAGTCAATTGACACGGTTCTATATCCATCAACCCACTTTATTTCCATGTTAGAATTTTTGAAATTTGTGATGTCTTTTAATTGAATAGTTGGAAAATTTGATGTCTCTCAATCAAATAGCTATTGCTGACATGGGGTGAGCTACACAGTTCCTGGATGTACACAAGGATTTAGGAGCTAAATAAAATTCTAAGTATGGTTATTTGCAATTAAGAGATAGACGGTTGAGAAAATCATTTTGATCAATATAGAATGAATTATTCCTCGAGTATGGTTCAAATTATGGAAACTTTATTTTCTTAAAAAACCTTTTCTAGTAAATTACTAAGAAACTTATTCTAAATTTGGTTGAGAGACAATGAAGAATATATGTTGACATACTTTCATGTAATTAGGCCAGGCCTCAGGGCAAGGTTGGCAAGACAGCCACCTAGAGCAACTGACCGGTAGGAACTATGATGTAGAGGTGGGGTTGAATTTAGTCTTTTATATTTAGATAAAAATAGTTTATGTATCTTATATATAATGCAAATACTTCCCCATTTGAAGCTTTTTTCGGATTGTCAAAATTACCCTCGCTCTTATATGAAAAAGAAGAAGATAAGAATAAGGGTAGAATTGTCGCATACATACGGACCACGTCTTCTGCCTATTTCTTCATCACGTTCTTAGCCCTTTTCAAAACATGTTCATTTCCCTACACATTTCCTCATTTCAGTTTACCAGCCCCGTTTCTTTCTCACCTCACTTTACAACCTCATGAACCGAGGAGAAAACTGAAAAACAAATGGGTCAAAACCAAAACACATCGAGTATTAAAAAAAGGATGAATTTTTCATGAAACCGAGAGACTGTCCGTGGATATAGTAGAGATGTAGAAGTCTAAAGGCCCAATTATGATGATGCATTTGGAAAAACGATTTGTTTGTAGTTTTTTTGTTTACTTTTTTATTTTCTTTTACTCAGTACATCAGTATTTAACAAACTGATGTATTTTTCCTTATTTGTGCTCTTTGTAGTATAATTCAGGAAGGACTACTGGCTTTTTGTTTGTTATCATCCAATTTCCCAAGGTTAGTTTCCTAAATTACATGCAATTTTATTTGCTTAAAGGATTTCACAAGTTTATACTATTTGATTAGATATTGTATGATATATGTTTGATGAAATGTGTTTCAAATATGTACATGCAAAATAGCTGAACAAAGACTCTTTCAAATATGATAAAATTTGAAGACAAAGCATGTCAATGAGTAACATTGCCTTTTTTTACCAAAATTAATTTCATTAAATGGATAAATAAATTAGCAAGCTCATTAAGATGGAAGTGTAGGCTAAGTTAGTACCACGTCAATGATTATACATTGATGGAAAGGTATATGAATTCAACCTTAAATTCATTATGACTTTCATATATAAATATTTGGTAATTCGTAAGATTCCTCTGGTTATTTATTACAGGAGTTATTATCTCTTCAATTTAAATTTAAACCACAGCATGTTAAAAAGTAACATTACCTTTTTTACCAAAATTAATTGCATCAAATTGATATATAAATTATAAATTCTATTGAGATGGAAATGAAGGTTAAGTTAATACCACATCAATCATCCTACTAAGTGTTTTCAGATGGTTTATACGTGGATAGAAAGATATATGAATTTAACCTTAAATTCATTATTACTTTAATATTTTCAAATGCCTTATACATTGACGGAAAGATACACAAATTCAATCTTAAATTCAATTTTACTTTCATATATAAATATCCGGCAATTAGTAATATTGATTTGGTTATTTATTCTAGAAGTTTTTATCTCTTCAATCTTCTATTTGGATTTGTTAGCAATATGGAAATTAGCTCCCAAACAAGGAATTAAATGTCAATTTATTAGAGAATGAACATATCTTTTTCGTTGTTACTTTATTTTAAGTAAAAATTTTAATTGATTTCTTCAACATACACTAGGTTTTTGCAGAAGCGGTTTCTTTCTGTTTTCTCCATTCCTACATCATCGACCAAAATTTACTCATCCTCTTCCTTCACATTGTAAAATAATTGTCTGTAGATACTATATCTATCACAACTCTAATTTATATGGTCGTTTCCATTATTGGAAGCATTTTGTTTAACATTTGCATTGGTGGGAGCTATCATAACAAGTTGTAATATTTATAGCCTACGGATTTCAAGTTAGTTGATGATGAATAGATTGATATGACTACAGGAGTAACAACTCATACAACCAAGGTTAGTAACTCTATTTCCTTTATCACGGCCTGCTTACATATGCATGTATAATAAAATGCTAAAAAGATGATCAATGATAAATAAAATTTGATGTATTATTTGTGAAAAGTAGAAAATATTTAGGCAGAGTATTGGCTTCACTTTTACGGTTATATTTACTATAAAGTGAATTTGTATTTTTTTTCCATTCTTTATGTTATACCATAAGAAATATCAATTATTTGCAAATATTTCCAAATGAACTACACATGAAAGAACTTATAATCCCATTAAGAGTGCAATGTTCAAGGTACTTGCAAAGTAGTCGAGTTTTATGTATGCACTGATGGTTTTAATGTTCTGTTGTCTTTATAGCATTTTGAATTCAGTTTGATGCAATGTATTATGATTTGAGAAAAATAGAGGTAGAGAGTAATTACCGATTTCTTAACCCATACATGCGATGAAAGAACAGATTTTGTCACAAATGTTACTTCATTTACTTTTTTATATTGGAAAAACTATAGTTGTATCATGCACACAATCAATCATCTAAAATGTCATCTAACTTACAATTCATTAATTTATGTTGTTCACTAAAAAATAATAATATATAATTGTAGCTAGAACACTATCTACATGGGATATGAAGCCCTAGATGTTGTAAGTATTTTCAAATTGTTTTTTTGTGTGTTTATGTGTGTTTCCATATGCTGTCTTATTGCAAAATTCATAGAGCTTTTTATTTTGTGTTAGATAAAGATAAAGAGGTTAAGTACCAATGTGGAAAAGTGGAACTTAATCCTGGCCATGTTGTAAGAGTTTCTTTGTTTATTTTGAAATTAAAAAATGATAATGTTAGTCCAAACTATTGTTAAAGTAATGGGAAATGAGTTAAACAAAGTTAGTCAAGCTATTGGATGTGGTTTCATGTGTAGGTTACAAAGGTAGCATATAGCTCACTTTTCAATGTATACGACTACTTTCAGTATAAATCTAAACCTTAAACATGAAATAGAATAAATTGTTTGTCAATTACAAATTTTCGTTTTGTTTCCTTTTCATCAAATACTTTGTCATTTTGTTTCATTTTCATTGCAAAATACTATCATTTCTATTTCAGACTAACAACTATATTTAATAAGAAAATCTTCTTTATTTTGCCAGGAGTCCAAATTGTTGGCTAGGGTATGCATGAACATGCAAGAACAATTCATAATACCACAAATTTGTTACTGTGCTTTTTTCCTAAGTAACCTCAGTCCAATTTAAAGCTCATTTCCATATTTAGTGAAGTTTTTCTATGCACATATTCATCGTACATGCATACATATGCTTCTATCTATATATCCAATATGCAGGTCTCCACAGCTTACCTTTTAAAACATTCTTTATATCTGGCTTATTAACAGGAGATAGTTTAATTTTAGAGTTCTTAGATGCAAGTGAATAAGTAGGCATTTAATAATGGATGAGAAGCTTTGGGACAAAATTAGTGGTAAATGGGAGGGCGTAAACTCATGTTTTGGGAAGAAAAATGTGATTTACCTTTTTTCCCCTAATCAAGATTTAACTCGCATTTTATAAATGTGAATATATTTAAACTTTGATATCAATTAAATGTCAGTTAATAAATTAATTTGTTTTTAAATCACTTGGACCTTTAGGTAAAATTTCTATTCAAGGTTGCTTACTAATGAGAATAGTGAATCAATAGTTTAGTTGGAACTTTGTTTTTTTCATACTTTTGTTTCAGTTGGAATTACAAAACACATCAATGTCAATTTATGCTTTGGATACACTGATGCTATCCAATTGTACAATGAGCAAATGATTTTAATTTTCAAATAGTAATCATGAACATATCATAGTTTGAAGATCTCAAGTGGAATAGTGAAGAACCACTGTTAAAGAATAGAATGCGTAAATGATCAAAGAACCAGTGAATTGGATTCTACAATCTTTTCATGCTAGCTTTTATTGATGAAGTAGGAATTTATGATGCCACTTTTGCATAAGAATCACACACAACCAAAGCAAGATTCGAGCCTACCATAGCTACTATAAGATTGTTATTGCTTCGTTTTAAGTTTGTATACACGATTCATTTATAAGATTGTTGTTGTTTTATTTTTAGTTTGTAAAAGTAATTTGTGTTCTGGTGGTTCACAACATGTACTGGACTGTTGTATATTTAAAAAAAAGTTGAAAGATTAGTTATTCATGATTTTGTTAAATCTTTGATTATCTTCAATTTTATTATATGTAGTCATCATTTTTTGTAGAAATCTCAATCTCATTTAAATCTATGCACGTGTCTCTAAAGATAATCGAAACATTTTAATATTAATCGATATACGAACGTGTATTTCTTATTTTTAGCCTATATGACCTTCTGATTTGATAATGTGTAAAGCATACAAATTTATGATTTTTTTTAATAAACCTACTTTCGTAGGCTAGGGATGTAGGAAAGCCCGTCCCAACCCCATCCCCTTTTTAGCCAGACCCCCATGATGACACTTTTCCATCCCGTAGATTTTATACCTTTCAACAGAGTTTATTGCATGCCTCCAAGAATAACAGGCTGCTAAAGTGTAGCTGTCAGGACTCGAACTCTGCATAGATATTCTTATTTTATGACCTTTAACTCCATGGACATTGAAATTTTGTTATATACTTCATGTAATAAAACCTATGATTATGTTGTGAAAGTACATCAGTTCATTAACTGCTAGATGAAATCTCATGTCCCTTCTTCATGTCCCCGTGTGCCTAAATAAATCTCAATCATGTATTAGAATGATATTATTACTATATGGGATCCACCGAATTAAATTCAATGGTGATGATAATAAAACCAACGGTTGATAGTGAGTGGGCACATAGATTTGGTGAAAGAATATTTGAGTCCATTGACTGCAAAAAAAAATACCCTTACTTTTGTGAAGGAAGAGAGTTGCTTACCTTTTTTATAGCACCAAGTTTCACTTTTCAATGCTTTTGCCAAAGAAAATAGGACAAAGTACATGAAGCATTAATTTTTATGTTTGGTGTGTTTCTCGAGGTATTGATATAGTACTTTCTTTGCTTTTTTTATTATTTCCTTAGATTAACGTAGTCTCATGCGCATTTCAACAAATAGTTGATTTTTGCCTTCATATACGTAAGAGTGTACAACATTACGTATTGTGTTGTAAGATCCAGAAACCTCAGAAAAGGCGTTTAATAACACCTAATTTTCATATGCATGTGCATCGCACATGCCAAGATACTCGTATAATAATAATGTCAATTCAACATGTGGTGTAGTAGCTTTGTTATTTGTTCAATTAGACAACCCAAATTTAGCTTTATGAAGTAACATTAGTTTTAGGCAATTTGTAGAGATTTGGGCTAGGGAAACAAAATAGGTTGGTCAGGGCCTAATGTAAGCATACTTAAAATAACATATAAGTACTACGTCTGCAACATTAAAGCATACCATTAAGTTTACATTATAGTTATATTGCCTATCTCTATATTCAATTTTGGGGAAAACATCAGTGTTGAGTGGATGAATAATTTGATATGATTTTTTCTACAATTTACAACAAACTAACTCATTGATAAAGTTAATTTATAGCAATAATTGAAGTTCATCGGATATTTTATAAATGTGATGACATAAATTTTGCGAATAGAAAGAAACAACATGGTTATGCGACTAAAATTTATGACATATAGTAGCACTTCGATTAATTTTACCATAATGTTGTGCCACTTTAAACTTTTATCGAAGAATTATGATTTCATTAGACATAATAATTGATATCTCCATAAGTATGATAGAAAAAGTCACAAAAACTTCATAAGTCACCTAAAACAATAGAAAAAGAATTTCAGCACAAAATAATGGAAAAATGGTAGAGATAGTTTATACTAAAAAATTATGCATGTTGCTCATTTTATGAGTTGGAGTAATGAAAATTTAATGGACCACTAAAAGTTTATTTTTATTTTAATGGCTAGTAATTGTTATACTTCATTATATTTTCTATAATTCTTGAATGTAAAGCACCTTGTTATACAAAGTTTTCATTTGTGCAACATTAAGTTATTAAAAAGCATACACTTTGAACTCTGTTTTTATTTATTTTTGAATAGTTTTCATCACGTAACTATTACTTTAGTTTCAATATTTCTACCAGTATTAAAAAAAATTATTGAAATAATTTTTTATTTGTCAATTGTTGTATGCATGTATTTTGAACAAAGATGATGGTTATTCTTATTAACTATTGAATTGTTTTCAATTTTTTTAATGGTTAATTATATTATCATAATATTCCCATGTTAGGGTTATAGTTATATGGTGTTTATAGTTGAAGCCTTTATTTACAGGGGAAAAAATCATTTTTCCGATATAGGTAAGATTGAAAACCTAGAGAATTATGCAAAATCCAAGAAAAATCCAAATATAGATCTTTGTTGCATTGTTTTCAATTTTTGGTTTTGACAACAATCGCATTTAAAACAAATCTTCACAAAACCAACATTTAGAGATCAAAACCAAAAGTTCAAAAATGGAAAAGCCTTTATCAAGAAATAGAATTTAAGAATTGCATATAAGTTCTCAAAATATTACAATGAAGTATAGATAGTTATAAAAGCTTTTGTGGAAGACCCTACTAAAAGTTTAAATCTCACTAATACCAATTATTACCCGAAGAACTTGGCAATGCCCTTATCTAAGTAGCTTATAAGTGATAAGTATACAAATAAATGTTTAAGGCTGTTATATTTAGTAACTTGTGATGCATGGGATGTGAAGCAAATTTTTATTAAAGAACTAGTTATAGTATAAAAATGTAACTACCGTAGGGAATAGACTCACATAATAAAGTTGGTTAATATCAAACTCAAGTGAAAAGTTGGATGATAATGGATTTCCATAGAATGCTAAAAACAAATAATACTCACACTCAGTTTTATATAATCATAATATTTCCTAATCTAACCAACAAATAAACTTTTCAATGAATTTAATATATGACTGCTAAAGAACCAAGATAATATCACGTAAATTCAAATTATATACAACTTTTAGTTAACATGCTAACTATATAAAGAAAACAAAGGCAATGAGCTACTAATACTCAGGCCCGGCCTAGAGAGCAGCTCAGCAAGCCTAAGGGCTGGGGCAAACCCCTCGGCAAGGGGCACCTTGTACAGATTTATACTTTATAGATCTAGTAAATATACTATTTTGATTAAAAAAAATAAAGAATAGTGTCATGTTTAGGTTGTTAGTGTATGTAGTTGCCATCATGATGGCCTCGGTCGATGCTTATGCATGGCAATAGTTTTTTGTCCCATACTTCAGAATTTTGCCCCAAATATAAATGGGCTTGGGCAACCCAATATCTAGGTCAGCTTTGCTAATACTACTACTATGCGGATCCAATATCGCAACAGATGTGAATAATAGGCCTTACTAATTTAGCATGGAAATAGTTGTTGGAATCAAGGAACAGTGGTTGTGAAATCCTTGAATATCTCTAACAGTTGAAAAATGTTAACCACATCCAGTTCTTTCTATTATCCCGTTGTACCATATAAATAGTTGATTTTAATGGAATGTTTAATCAAATAAAATTCATGCTTAAATAATCAAATTAATTTCAAATATAGATAACAAAAGTTATTTTTAATAACGAGACATCCAAATAACCAAAATAATATTGCATTAGATAAAAAGTTCTTATTACCAAGCTATTTACAATAACCAAACGAGGATAATGTGC
Source organism: Allium fistulosum (assembly GCA_030737815.1). Lineage (NCBI taxonomy): Eukaryota > Viridiplantae > Streptophyta > Magnoliopsida > Asparagales > Amaryllidaceae > Allium > Allium fistulosum. The sequence goes on along the minus strand of CM060906.1, from coordinate 1,130,787,795 downwards.
TACTAACTTACCACCACTTGTTAGATCCAATACCGAAACCATTTCATGAGAATAACCCGCATTAAGTTAATATGATTGTCTTTAAGAGCTTTGGGTATCCACTTAAACATTCTATTTTCATCAATATATTACATTTCACTGTCATCGACCTTTCTCAAATTCAAGGTGTGTAAGCTAAAAAATAGGTAGACTGATTTATTTTTTCATCAGATAAAGTTGCTAACAATATTAAAGTACTACTTTAACTATAACATCTAAACATTGCAATCTTCTAAATAAAAGTCTTTTTAACTTATATTTCTGATACATGCTTAAAATGATCTCTCTAAGCCAATTGCCAAAAAAGGAACGTGCTTTTATATGATCATAAGCTAACATATGATCATAAGCATAAGTATAAAGATATAACCCTACCTTTATCCAAACCATTAACCATGAAATTATGATCATAGATCATTTATACAGAGAGTCGTAAAAAAGAATATGTGCTTAGGAATCATTTATAGAAAATTAAAAAAAATCATCAAACACAATCGACACAATATCAAAAACTATATAAAAAAGAACAAATCTTTATGCAGATATTAACTCTAATATGGCCAATACGCTAATTTATAGGTAATTCGGTATCTTTTACTAGTTATACTAATGGAAAATGCAAGACTATGAGCAAATATAAAGGTTAAAAATGTGATAATAAAAAGCAATAGGTTGTTCATTAGAAAGTATGGTTAAATTGCAACACAAAACTCTTTACGGGATTAAACAATGAAAGCCAGCAAGTTCAAAACAACGAAAGTACATACAAATATCTACAGCGAAAAAAATATGGCTATATAAATTATCACTTAGGTCACTAAGAAAATAAGGTTAAAAAGTTGACAATAAAAAGCGATAGGTTGTTCATTAGAAAATACAACTAAACCTTAGTACAAAACGATTAACAAGATCAGACAGTGAAAACTAGCAAACTCAAAGTAATGAAAGTATATTCAAATTTCTAATAACAAAAAAAACAAATATTCTTATACAAATTATTACTTTTGTTTTTAAGGGATCAAATATTTAATATTATCACTAATTGATGCTATCAATATTAGCATGTTGCAAGGATTGATAACATGAAATGTAACAAAGGGGAAATGATTCGAAAAATAAAAAATAGAGAAGAAAAAATATGAAAACAATATGTTTTAAGGAGAAGAGTGACCTTTGTAGATGAAGGATGACATTAATCAATGGATTGTTATTCAGATTATCTTTAACTACAAGAGGAGTCTGCAACTACAGAAGGAAGGATTAGTATCTGGAAAGAGAAGTTAAGCGGTTTGAAAATAAATTAGTAAAGTACGAAATGACAAACCGTTTCCTGTTAGGAATTAGAAGGATAAAAAAAATCATATAAATGTTTTTTCAATATGAACAATGTACTAGGATGAGTGAAGAGTTTGGAGAACAGATTTAAGAGACAATAGAATAAATAGTAGTTGGAAGGAAAGTGCAAGAATAAATTAACTAATAACTCTTTAAATGACAAACCGTTTCTTGTATATTACTTGATATTGATTGAGAGGGAAGAATAGAAATGATTAGATATTCTTTTTTCATAACAATAATGATACTTATGATTTAAGCATAGCACTCATTTTGGTATCTCGGGGGATCAAACAAAGACCTCTATAACAATCTAGATATCTTACAACTTGAGATGGTTGTCCTTGACAAAAATGGTTAGATGCTCACTTTTATATATAATAGAATATATGAGTTTTGTAAATTAAAGGGGAAAGTAATGGACGTGACATTAATTAGGTTAATTGAAATTTAGAATTAATAGGCAAAGAAAAGGGTCTAGTTTGAGTTAAGAAAGGTAAGGAGCGGATGGTGATTATTATTATTATTAATTAATGTTGGATAATATTAATAGGTGAAAGTAACGGATGATGAATCTAGTAACTGTAACTTGTTTATATGGCTTAAACGAATTTCTTTGGTGAAACCCTAAGAGATAAGGATTTGAGATGAGAGTTATAGGAATAAAGAGAAAGATTTGTTTCATAATCTGTTTTATATGATAATAAAATAGATAATTAGCACTATTAGGATTTAGTTAGAATGAAAGAGAAAGTAACACGAGCGACGTTAATTAGTAGGATTAGGTTAAAATGAAATTTGAAAATAACAGGCGAGGTAATGAATAACATAACTGGGGTCTAGTTTGAAATGAAAATGGAAAGGAATAAGCAGTGATTATTATTATTAGTGATTATTATTATTATTATTATTATTTGAGCAAGACAGGTGTGTAGTGTGACACTACGCAACCGATTAGTAGCATATACTTAGTGATTGTTATTATTAATCAATATTGTAACAAACAATGAATTTGGTAAATTGTTAAAAAAAATTAGATGGGTTAGGTGAACTTCTTTAATGAAATACCCGAGAGATAAGGATTTGAGATGAAAGTTAATAAAAATAATGAGAAAGATTTATCTTATATTCTCTTTTATTAGGACGAACCCATGCGACGCTCACAGATTGTGGCTAATCTTTTGTTTGTAATTTTCAATGGGTCTTAGTTTGTTCTCCTGCAAAAATATTATTGTGTTTCCAATTATCTTAACCATATTGTTTAGTCTTCCAAATGTTTGCATATGGTTTATAAAATTTCTATAAATAGTTGCTTCTTTTCCATCTATATTATATTAAAATTCTTATGTTGTTGAAAGTGATTTATCATTATTTAATTACTATGAAATTAACATAAACACGAAGAAAGTTGTTAAGAAAGCCTTAATTTTTCCCTTGAACAATATTTGTGCTCTAGTATTTGTCTACAATTTGAACCAAAAAGGAGAACATGGATCGTGGTTATGCTATACGTGGCGCTAGCCCAGTGGCAAAGCCCACCAGGGGAGGGGTAAAATTTTAAAATCTCTAAGTACATAAGCAAATTATTATTCATAAATAACTTCAACTTCACGTTATTAAACTTATGATTTTGGTTTATCCAATAATTGTTTTAGACTGGAGCACCCTCAACATCCGGGTTGTCCTTGGCTATTTACGCATCAATAATAGTTGTTACCACCACTTGAAAGTCACATAGTTACCATCTTCAAAAAATGAGGTTCATAAATAGTCTAGAATACGCATACAAAACTAATTACGTAAATACAAATTTATGAAAGCATTGCATATATAACAACCATATCCCTCAACCAGGTATTAAAAGAATACTAATCTTTAACAAAGAGATTGTTGTAATATGTACATAGATGTAACCATACTACCATATGCATTAGGAGATTTTAAACTCATACTATCAAATAGTTATGAACCGAAATTCTATAAGCTTAATGTGCTAATAACATATCAGATGGCATTTTCATCTTAAACTATATTCCTTTTTTATTCCTTCATTTTGCTATGTTTTACCATTATGAAAAATAGTGTCCTCTTAACTCAATACCTCATACTATATCATGCATATTAAACAATTAGGAAAATGTAAATACAAACAAAAGAACATTGTTGATAGGTAGGCACAATACATTACATATCCACTCTTCCTATTTTTCCAAGTCATAACCTATAAACAATTTGCAATTTTTTATCAAGTATAATATATTGGACTAAATTAATATAAAAATGGAAACACATTAAAATTATGCATTTAGCTTCATAAATTAATAGTCCAATTTTTTAAATACTAATCAACGTTTGATAAATTAACAAACTAACATCGATTTATATTCAATCAATTAATAAATTACATTTTGTTTCCTTCTTTTGGCACATGTATAAAGGACCATTATGAATATTATAAGAAGAGAATTAATGGAAGTTTTGTTAATTACTTTTCAAAAGTTCCAAAATTATGACAATACTATGTGTATGTATTCTTCGGTACATTTTTCATTACGTGGCGTAAAATATGTAAATAATAAAACAAAGTCCATAACTTTAGTTTATATAGAAAGTGTAAAGTAATGATTTGTGCTACAAACATGTTAATGTGCATAATGAAGATTATAATTAAGCTCATATGTTGATTTAATCAAACCTCTAAATCAAGAATAAAAAACTTGATATTCTCAATTGAAGGTCAATCAAGTATAAAAACATGATATTTTAAATTAAAGTTGCTTTCACTATCAAAGTTACAATTATATGTGGAAATTAGGTTGAAGTGCTTCTATTTGCAGGGTAATAAGTTTTAAGGACAGCACTTCTGAATAATTAGTTTTAAGGACAATTTACAGCATAATGATAAATTCATTTATCTTTTTAAGTTATACAGGAAAATGATAAATCCTTTTATCATTATTTCTGTATAACTGAAAACGATAAATTCTTTTATCTTTTTCTTGTAAAATATCATTAAAACTAATTTTACAGAAGTAGTGTCCTTAAAACTTATTACCCTGCACAAATAAGCCTTTGGCCCTTGAAGTGAAAATCCCCTATATATATTTACATTCTATGGAAAAAAATTAAGTACATTCCATGGAAAAAATATTTGTGCAATACTATAATAGAAGCTTAATTAACATAGGGATCAATATTAGAAATAATTAAGTGATTGAAGAGTACTATAAAAATAAAGGTTGGGTTAATGCTTCAATGATCAACAAAAACTTAATGCATGTTTTATGCATACCTTGGGCACCCAAAAGATTTTTAAAGAGTACAAAAATTAATTTTTATACAACAAAAAAGGTAGTAGAAAATCATATTATCCAACATATAGTGAAGTATAAAGTTTCGCATGTTGACATATTACTAACATTTATTACATAATTTGGGTAGCCATATATGATACTCAAATGTTTTGATATCAAATGAGTTGTGTATATAATAATTTCATCACTACTATCAAAAATTAAGCTTTGGGTCGAGACACACTAATCAGGATGTTCATTGATAAAAAGATATAAGCCAACTATCGATAGATATATTCATAATGTGTCTTCTGACTTCATATTAAATATTACTAAGATATGACAGTAAGAAATGAGTAGTAGATAAAATAAAATATAAATTACTAACATATGGCCAAACAAAGTAATTAAAGTGTTCAAAAAATTTCATAATGATCCATGAAGGAAATTTACCAAGATTGATAGATAAGGCCACTATTGTTGTTACCTTCTAAATTCACATAATTAGAAAGGAAACAAATTTTTATATCATTGAAAAATACACTAATATTACATACAAACTCAACTTTATGTTTGTTGTCAAAATTCTTCTCCATCTTTTTGTCATATGGTGTGCCTGTTAATAAATATTTATTATAATTTAAGAAATAAATCAAAATATCTAGGCTTTTCCTTATTACCATAGTTTTTGTATGGTACAATTACGTAGGCTCTAAGCAATGTAGCTATATATAATTGGTTATGAATTATATAATATCATGTATTCTTGTATTCAATAAATCATTTCTCCAATTATTATCAGTATGATATCAGGGCAGCATTCTAATTGGAAGTGTTAATCTCATCATTTCTGTTATAAAAAAAATTCCCCTTTCTTTCTTTCTTCTTCTTGTTTACGGTAACATCCCCTATCTTGAGACCTAAGGCTAAGTGCTGCAGATGCTGCAGTCATTTATAATACTTAACCTTCGGTGATGAAATATGGTAGTGTCAATGATATCCACAATATCAGAAGCACATGAATATGAAATAAAATCAATACAGATTTCAACACAGCTTTTCTGATTACATTTCAAATCAATATTTCATATTCAATTACATAATCCCAAAAAGATTCCCAGGTTTTGATCAGATATAATTATTACAAATTACGCCAAGAGCGACATATGAAGATGTCCCCTTAGATGATCAGAGTACTAGATAGATAGACATATCTGTCATAAATACATCATAGTCGAAATAATATTAAATAACTCCTATATAGCTAGCTTTGCCTCCTGCACGTCTTTAGAAGCTTGATCGTCCAACCTACTAAACCTGAAAAGTCCTTAACTCTTAATCTACTCAAATTTAATTTTGAGCACCCGAGAGTTTAAGGGGAATAAACTTCGAGTCAAACATAAAGCTTAGTATGAATAATTCTATTACATCTCGGTTTACTGATATTAAGTGAGACCACGCCGCTTAGTGGAACGGGTTTTCCCTTACTTATCTTTTTAAAATCATATCTTTTGCAAATCAAAATCCTGCAATCAAACTGATTATAACAATAATAGTAATAGTGTATATGCATATAAATTAGGTAATCGATGGACTATCCGTCCGAAGATTATAGTTTTATCAGGATGACTATTAACCACTAGCTGACTCGGGCCTACCAGACATAATAAATATTCTAACTTCTGCTAGACACAGTACTGGACTGTAACATCCCGTATTTGGAGGCCAAAAGCTAAGTGCTACAGATGCTGCAGTCATCCATAGTATTAACTTCGGGTGACAAAATACGGTAATGATAATGGTATCCATAATATCAGAAGCACATAAATATGAACAAAATCACATATTTCAAAAACAAAACTTTACTGATTACATTTCAAAACAATAATTCATATCCATGTTACATAATCCCTTAACGTTTCCCAGGTAATGATTAAATATATCATTGCAAAAACACGCCAAGAGCGACATATGATGATGTCCTCTTGGTTGATCAAAGTAATGTAGTCATCTCTGACTTATATACACAGCGGAATCAAAACAAAATGAAACTGCAAATCCTAATTAGCTATCTGTCAGCCACCTGCTCATCTTCGGATGCCTTTGTTAGTCCATAGGATAGTGGTTTTGATGACAACAACTATAGAAGTGTTATAAAATATATATGTGCAGGAAATCTATATGCAGGTATCAACAAAAGAAGACTGTACAGTAAAGAAAACAAAATTGATGAAGACAAAGATCAAGAGTTCAAGATTGAAGACTCATGAGATTCAAGATATTCAAGAGTTCAAGACAAATAATATAGTTAGTTTAGATATTTGTTAAAACTCCTTGAAAGCACTATCATTCTTTTTTATCCAATTTACTCGTGGAATGGAATCCACTTCGTTCTTGTTAAAGGGATGGAACCCTAGTGAGATGGAACTCACGAAATATCTAGTGGAACGGATAGTAGCCCTATTTTGTTATCCACTAATTTTGATTCAAAATGATTTTCAAAATTATCTCTTGTTTTATAAAATGATTTTCAAATATTCCTTTTCAAAAGAAAAACCTTCGTTCACATTTCCAAAAATGTTTTAGCCTCAAAATCATATTTATCATTTTGTTATATTTTGATTTCAAAATTGTCCTTGATATTTTAGCCTCAAAATCTATTTTAATATTATATTTACTTTAGTTTATTTACTTTGATTTTAAATATATTTTAGTATATATACATATATACATTCATAAGTATTTCTACTTCTAAATACCTTCTACAAATACATAGAGTCCATTTGAATAAAGTTGCATATGTTTTAAATCATCATTTTCAAAGTAAAGCAAATCATCACTTTTTACTAGACCATGTCGACATCCTATTTACCTGTCATGTCGACATGCTTCCCGTTACAGCAAAGGTTGTTTTCAAAAGAAGTGTCTATTCGTTTAAACCTCTTCGAATGGACACATTCATTCATTCTCTATAAATAGAGACTGTTATGGACGTTTTCAAAGAACTACTTTCTTTATTTTCTCTCCTCTTTACTCTCTTATCTTATTTTCTAATCATCCTATCCATATTTTGCCGAAATCTTAAGTGAATCAAACCAGAATATCTCTAGTTTGATTCTCTGCCACTCTCTCCAAAGAATCTCAGTGCTTATCAGAGTTATAGATACATTTGTACTCAAAGAAACTTGTGTGTGGTTATAAAGGTGTGATCGTGTCCTTGGAAATCGATCGGGTGAACTTGTGTCCTGTGAATCAAGTGGTTCTACCCAGAGACCTGAGAATCTGGAGGGTGTACCTCGTTGCCTTGGAATCGAGGGATTGTAATCTAGATTATTGTTGAATAGAAAGCCGTACGGGTTGTGCGGGACTGGATGTAGGGTAACACCGAACCAGTATAAAATTCCTGGTGTGTTCTTTCCTTTACTTGCTTTTTATTTATATTTGCATTTGTTTGTGATTCTGTGATTTGATCTGTGATTGTGTATTTGCATTAAGTTAGTTAAATCAATTTAAATCAAAGAAGTTTTAAAGAAATTCTTAAAACACTATTCACCCCCCCTCTAGTGTTAAATAGCCTTAAGATCATCTTCCGCGTCCCTTTCATTTGGTATCAGAGCAAGTTTTTCAAAGTATTCATAATCTGATTTTTGAAAAGTTCATGGCTAAGTTTGAAATGTTTCCTAAAAATATTTCTTTAATGATCAAATCATTGTGGTCTTATAAATTGATGCATGATAGTTATATAGAATCAGGTAATCTACAAAAGTTGCTCACTGTGCAGGAATCTTGCTTCATGGCGACAAATGAATCTATTCACAATGGACAAGCTGTGCAAATAAGGAAAAACAAGTGGATACTTGATAGTGGATGTTCAAGACATATGACAGGAAATCCAGAGATACTCAATGACATTATTTACAAGGATGGAGGATTGGTTAATTTTGGGGATAATTCAAAAGGTTATGTGGTTGGCATCAGCAATGTAGGTAATTCTGAAACTCCTATTATTTCAAATGTTTTGTTAGTTAAAAATCTACAACATGATCTACTTAGTATTAGTCAGTTATGTGATAAAGGATATAGGATTAAATTTGAAAAAGACAAGTGTCACATCGAAGATAATAAATCTAATATTATCTTTGAGGGAGTTAGGAAAAAGAATATCTATATTCTTAGTATGAAAATTTCAAATGATAATCTATGTCTTTTGGCCAATACAAGTGACCCTTGGACTTGGCATAAGAGATTTGGACATTTGAATTTTAAACTCTTATCTAGACTATCCAAACTTGATCTAGTAAGAGGCCTCCCTAAGATGCAATTTAAAGTAGATAGTATATGTGATGCATGTCAATTAGGAAAACTTAGAAAAAGTTCCTTTAAACTTAAAGATATGATTTCTACTTCAAAACCCCTTGAGTTACTTCACCTAGATTTATTTGGTCCATCTCAGATTCAATCAATCAACCATAGTAAATATGTCTTTGTAATTGTGGATGATTATTCCAGATATACATGGACAATCTTTCTGAAACATAAAAGTGATACTTTTGATTATTTTAAAAGTTTTTCAAAAAGAGTTCAAAACCAACTTTCTTCCAAGATCATCACTATTCGTAGTGATCACGGTGGTGAATTTGAAAATGAGAAGTTTGAGGAATTCTGTAATCAGAAGGGAATTACTCACAATTTTTCGTTTCCAAGAACTCCACAACAAAACGGAGTAGTTGAGCGTAAGAATAGGACGATTCAAGAGTGTGCTAGAACTCTACTTTCTGATAGTAAATTACCAAAACATTTTTGGGCTGAAGCAGTTGCAACAGCCTGTTATATTTTGAATAGGATTCTAATTAGACCTCTAACCAATAAAACACCTTATGAACTTCTTTTCAATAAGAAACCTAAGGTATCTTATTTCAAAATTTTTGGAAGTAAATGTTTTATCTTAAATACAAAAGATAATTTAGATAAGTTTGATCCTAAATCCGACAAAGGAATCTTTATCGGATATTCTAACAGGAGTAAAGCTTATAGAGTTTTTAATCTAAGAACAAACACTATTGAAGAAACTTTACACGTTTCCTTTGATGAAAATTTCAAAGAAGTTGATCAGACTAATGATGAGGATGACTTAGTTATTTCTAATCATGAATCTGTAGATGCTACAAATGAAACTTTTCATCCAAATAAAAAGATTAGGCTTTTAAAAGATCAGCCTGTAGAAAATATTCTAGGAGATATGCAATCTGTTGTTAAAACTAGGAATCAATTAAACAGTATGAGTCATGTTGCTTTTATATCCTCAATAGAACCTAAAAATCCAAAGGAAGCATCAACTGATGATTCATGGATTCTTGCTATGCAAGAAGAATTGAATCAATTCACCAGAAATGATGTTTGGGAACTTGTTCCTAGACCTGAGGATAAATCCATTATAGGCACTAAATGGGTATATAAAAGTAAATTAAATGAATTAGGTGAGGTCGTTAGAAATAAGGCTCGACTCGTTGCACAAGGTTATTGTCAAGAAGAAGGTATAGATTATGACGGAACCTTTGCACCCGTAGCAAGATTAGAAGCTATTAGAATTCTGCTTGCTTTCGCTAATTTCAATAATTTCAAACTTTTTCAAATGGATGTCAAGAGTGCCTTTCTAAATGGTTTTGTAAAAGAGGAAGTTTATGTTGAACAACCTCCACTCTTTGAAGATACAAAATTTCCAAATCATGTTTTTAAATTAAAGAAAGCCCTGTATGGTCTAAAACAAGCTCCTAGAGCTTGGTATGATAGACTTAGGTCTTATCTTTTGCAATCTAATTTTGAAATAGGTAAAGTAGATAACACACTTTTTATTAAAAGAAACAAAAATGATATTCAACTTGTACAAGTGTACGTAGATGATATTATTTTTGGATCAACCAATTCTGACATGAACAAAGAATTTTCTGACATTATGACAAAAGAGTTTGAGATGAGTCATATGGGTGAACTTAACTTTTTCCTAGGATTACAAATCAAACAATTAGATAATGGTATCTTTATCAGTCAAGAGAAGTATGCGAGAGAGTTAGTTAGTAAGTTTGGCTTGACCAATGTGAGTGGAAAACCAACTCCCATGGCAACCAATATAGCGTTAAGTAAGGATGATCTATCCAAAGACGTAGATCAAACCTTGTATAGAGGAATGATTGGATCACTTCTCTATATAACTGCTAGTAGACCAGATATCATGAACAGTGTCTGTCTCTGTGCAAGATATCAATCTCAACCCAAGGAAACTCATCTAAAAGCTGTGAAACGTATCATTCGATATGTTAAACACACCTTTGATTATGGATTGTTCTACCCTAAGAATGATTCATTTGAATTAGTTTCCTACTGTGATGCTGACTATGCTGGGTGTAAGTCAGACCGAAAGAGTACAAGTGGAACTTGTCACTTTCTAGGTCATTCCTTAATTTCCTGGTTCAGTAAAAAGCAGAATACTGTTTCCCTATCAACAACTGAAGCAGAGTATGTTTCTGCTGCTTTAGCTTGTTCTCAAGTTTTGTATATGCAACAAACCTTGAATGATTTTGGTATATCTATCACGAAATCTCCAATTTTCTATGATAACACTAGTGCCATTAGTTTGTCCAAAAACCCAACTCTCCATGCCCGAACTAAACATATTGACATTAGACACCATTTTCTAAGAGATAACGTAAATAAAGAGAAAATTTCTCTTGATTTCGTTAATTCTGAAAATCAAATAGCTGATATTTTAACCAAACCTTTAGGAGAACCTGTCTTCACCAAGTTAAGAAGAGAATTAGGTATATGTTCTCTTTCTGAAATATAGTATATAGTATAGTAGTATACATAGGGTATATATGAATGTTTTCTTAACCATAGCATTTTGCAACACCATGTCGACATGGTATTCATGCGTCATGTCGACATGCAACGGTAAAAATGACAGTTCGTTTTTTCCCTCTAATCTTTGAATGGGTGGTTATTTAACTCACCTATTCCGAGTTTCTCTTCCCTCCAATTATTATTTCTTCATTCTACTTTCTGGAAACATCAAATCCATGGCTTCCACATCCAATCCTAATCAAATATCACCGGTTTCTTTCCCTTCTCCTTCACAAGGCCCTTTCCAAAACTCCATACTCGCTCGTGTCATCAAAATAGAGGAGAAAGTTAATGATTCGCTGCAGATGTTAACTGAAATGCAAGTTCAACAATTGAGAATGGCAAGAGAGCAAGAGAAACAAGGGAAAATTCTGAGGAATCTTCAAAAATTCCTCATGGATAATCATGCCAATCCAATTGTAATTGAAGATTCTTCTAACATAGAAGCAAATGAAGAAGGAGAAGAAGACAAAGACGAAGAAGAAGAGGAAGAACCAATGGAGGAAGAAACTGATGATGAAGCAGTATGTGTAGGGGAAGTTTGTTTTGATGCTTATGGGAACATTGTGGAACAACATGGAAACTTCTGTTTCCATTACCCAAATTGTCCTGTCCACAAGTCTCCTATCATCAAAAACAACCGTTGAGTTGTTTATTTTCTTGTTTTAGTTATTTATGTGTTTATAAGTTTAAATAGTCATGTATATAGTAATATTGAAATGAATAAAATAATCTGTGGTTACACTTATTATTCTTATTCTTATATTACTCATATATAACATTCTAAGTATACGATGTTTAGTGCACTGTTATATCTAGTTTCAGTATTATTAATGATAACACTATCATTAATATCATAGATTTAGGGGGAGTTAGTGTCATTTTTTTGTTGATGACAAAGGGGGAGAAGTATAAAATAGGTTAGTTAGGCATAGATTAAGGGGGACTTATTAGATTTAGGGGGAGTTATAAGGAGAATATAAATATTTTATAAACAAAGGTTGTCATCATCAAAAAGGGGGAGAATGTTAGTCCATAGGATAGTGGTTTTGATGACAACAACTATAGAAGTGTTATAAAATATATATGTGCAGGAAATCTATATGCAGGTATCAACAAAAGAAGACTGTACAGTAAAGAAAACAAAATTGATGAAGACAAAGATCAAGAGTTCAAGATTGAAGACTCATGAGATTCAAGATATTCAAGAGTTCAAGACAAATAATATAGTTAGGTTAGATATTTGTTAAAACTCCTTGAAAGCACTATCATTCTTTTTTATCCAATTTACTCGTGGAATGGAATCCACTTCGTTCTTGTTAAAGGGATGGAACCCTAGTGAGATGGAACTCACGAAATATCTAGTGGAACGGATAGTAGCCCTATTTTGTTATCCACTAATTTTGATTCAAAATGATTTTCAAAATTATCTCTTGTTTTATAAAATGATTTTCAAATATTCCTTTTCAAAAGAAAAACCTTCGTTCACATTTCCAAAAATGTTTTAGCCTCAAAATCATATTTATCATTTTGTTATATTTTGATTTCAAAATTGTCCTTGATATTTTAGCCTCAAAATCTATTTTAATATTATATTTACTTTGATTTTAAATATATTTTAGTATATATACATATATACATTCATAAGTATTTCTACTTCTAAATACCTTCTACAAATACATAGAGTCCATTTGAATAAAGTTGCATATGTTTTAAATCATCATTTTCAAAGTAAAGCAAATCATCACTTTTTACTAGACCATGTCGACATCCTATTTACCTGTCATGTCGACATGCTTCCCGTTACAGCAAAGGTTGTTTTCAAAAGAAGTGTCTATTCGTTTAAACCTCTTCGAATGGACACATTCATTCATTCTCTATAAATAGAGACTGTTATGGACGTTTTCAAAGAACTACTTTCTTTATTTTCTCTCCTCTTTACTCTCTTATCTTATTTTCTAATCATCTTATCCATATTTTGCCGAAATCTTAAGTGAATCAAACCAGAATATCTCTAGTTTGATTCTCTGCCACTCTCTCCAAAGAATCTCAGTGCTTATCAGAGTTATAGATACATTTGTACTCAAAGAAACTTGTGTGGGGTTATGAAGGTGTGATCGTGTCCTTGGAAATCGATCGGGTGAACTTGTGTCCTGTGAATCAAGTGGTTCTACCCAGAGACCTGAGAATCTGGAGGGTGTACCTCGTTGCCTTGGAATCGAGGGATTGTAATCTAGATTATTGTTGAATAGAAAGCCGTACGGGTTGTGCGGGACTGGATGTAGGGTAACACCGAACCAGTATAAAATTCCTGGTGTGTTCTTTCCTTTACTTGCTTTTTATTTATATTTGCATTTGTTTGTGATTCTGTGATTTGATCTGTGATTGTGTATTTGCATTAAGTTAGTTAAATCAATTTAAATCAAAGAAGTTTTAAAGAAATTCTTAAAACACTATTCACCCCCCCTCTAGTGTTAAATAGCCTTAAGATCATCTTCCGCGTCCCTTTCAGCCTTATTCGCCAAAAGACTGAAACTTGAAAACCTCAACCCTCGGCCTACTCAAATCAATTTTGAGTACCCGAGAATTTAAGGGGAAACAAAAACTTTGAGTCAAACATAAAGCCTGATGTGAATAATTCTATTACATCTTTGTTTCTTTGTATTAAGTGAGACCGCGCTGCTTAGCGGAACATGTTTCCTCCCACTAATATCCTCTTTAAAACATATATTTTGCAAATCCTTTCCTGCAACTAAACTGGTTAATCAAACTGATTATATCAAAATAGCAATTTCCTTTATGCTAATAAATGGAATATCTGTCTGTAAATCAGGTAATATGTGAACTATCTACCCACACATAATGGCAAGGTCTGTTATGCTACAAATGGACTATCAGTTCATACAACTGGGCTGACCGTCCGCAAACTGGACTAACTGTCTGAAATCTAGGCTGACTGCATGCAAAATGGACTAATTGCCCGAAATCTTTTCTTAGGGTTAACTAACCTTTAAATTTTCCTTGAAAACATTTTCAAAATGATTTAGTCCTTAAAATCATATATATATATATATATACAAGGAAAATATATCTTTAGCTTTACTCTAAGCCATTTTGCCATGTTATATATACTTTACTCAAAATAATGTTGATGAGATTTAATAAGGATTAACTATCCTTCTAAAACAAGACAAAACCCTTTTTAACTTGAAAACACTTAGGCTACATTGCCTATATATTACATTCGAAACCTTTGTTTAAAATCATTAAATAACCCTTTCGAAACCATTGAAGGTAACCCTTTCTAAATTATTAGAATACCCCTTTCGAAACCATTTAATACTGCCTTTCAAAAACATTAGAAAATCCTTTCCTTTATTTTTTCTGAAAGCTTCAAAATAACAGACATCCCCCTTTAACACCTTTTAAATATTGCCTTTCGAAAACATAGGAAAACCCTTCGTTTTGATCCTTTCGATCCTTTCAAACCCCTAGGGAACCACCCTTTCGAAACCATTCATTAAACCTTTCGAAATAGTCAAACTCAATCCTTTCGAAAGCACTTTGGGTTTAATTTAAAACATGTGGAAACCTTTCAAAAACGACTCAGTCGAAACCATTTGGATTCTGCCTTCAAGTAGAGCAAATGGATCAAAAACCCATTAAAGTCGAAAGCATCAGTTTCGAAACTTTTTAAAACTCTCTTTTGAAACCATTTGGGTTTTACTTTGCTTATAGAAAAAGGGTCCTTAAAACATTTAAGTCGAAAGCAACTGCTTCAAAACCATTTCCTAAGTAATGAAGTGATGGCGTCAAAACCATGCCTTCGAAAGCATTGGAGTGGTGGTCAGGTTTTAGGAAAACAAAACAACCCTTTCGAAACCATCTGGTTCGAAAGGTAGAAAAGCGGCAGCAAAATGGTCTCGACTTAGTCAAAAGCAATTATTTAAAAACAGAGGCGCAACCCAATCGAAACAATTTCCTTTAAATCATTTGACTTGGTCGAAAGCTACTTAGTGAAAAGCTAGCAGGTGTATTTCTTTTATTTAAAAACAAAAGACTGCCTCAACCCCTTCGAAACCCATGGTTTCGACTCCCTACCTTCCGCCCTCATCCAATTCATTACGTACTAGTTACCTGATACCATATGCATTGGTATCGATTGTGTTGGAGGCGATAGTTATGGAGGCGGAACCTGGTGTCAAAAGAGACGAAACAGTGAAAAACTTGTAGCAAATAGTTCTTTTCGCCTAACCTGCCTTACGTGTCTAATTGTGATTGGTTGCCTCTTTCTTTACCAATAAAAAGTATTGCACTTTGTCAAAAGTGCTGCCGACTTTTCTAGATTTTATAATTTAAATCTTTTACAAAAAGCCCCTTCTCCTCTTTTAATTATATAAAATATTTAAGTCTCATACATTAAATAATTTTATATAACCATTAAAACACATAGGAAGAATCTAGAAAAATTCCAAAAAATCACATTATATATGTTTTACAACATATAAAAATTCCAGACTCAAATAATTAATTATATACCCATAATTAATTTATGACCCAAAATACCATTATCTTTACTAGAAAATTCATATTAATTCCACCAAAATTCAGAAAAATCTGAAAATTGAAACCCATTTTTAGAATAATATTTATGATCTTCATAAAAATTCGCAAGGCAATTGGATGTCATTTTCTAGGGTTTTCATCTTAAAACATATCATAAATTAAATATGAATAACCATAATTCATCAACATGTATACGTATTCATTCCATCATTCAAAAACATGGAAAATCATTGCAAAATATTCGAAATTCATATTAAAACCAAAAACACAATCAAAATTGAGATGTAAACATTATTCACCTTAGCTTTTAGAGATTATGGAGATTGAGATGTGTATAGATTTGAATTGAATTAGCTTCTTCCTAGCTTTTCTTCTTCTCTTCCTTGTTAATGGCGGCCAGCCTCTTTTAAAATTTTGAAAATGAAATGAACGTATACAATTTTACACGGTTAAGGTTTTGAGGATATAGGAATGTCCTCTTCCTATTTTACCCCTCCTCTATTTCAAGTTAACACTTATTTTAATTCATGATTAAATGGCACAGCTATACCTTAATTAAAATCAAATCTCAATCCCCTAATCAACACATTATTTTATTTCATTCAACTAATTAGATATCATAAATAATGTTACCAAAAATATGGGGTGTTATATGGACGGTCTGTCCTTAACTTACTTCTCCTAGGGTCAACTGATCCTAATGTATTTGATGGCTCGCCAATAACCTATCTCTACTCTATGCATTCCTTTCTGTGTGTAACATCATTTTAGTCTTACCTGTGACAAAGCCCTACACATTGGAATTTTGAACTTATATTAGCTAGGGACTACTAACTAAAGTATAGGGCGCGACCCTATACCATTCCCATCTGGTTTTCTAATATTTAAGTCATAAACTTAGGGTTAACCACCCTATTCAATTTTCCTTGAAAACATTTCTTTCAAATTGATTTAACCCTTTTTAAATCATGATTAAACAAGGCAATTATACTCTTTGCTTCACTCAAAATACCTATGCCATGATATATGCTTTACACAAAACAATGTTGTTGAAAATCTAAATCATTAGGGTTAGTTATCCCTTCGAAACAAGTTAAATAATTTAACCATGAAAACATTAGGCTGAAAGGCCAAAACCTTCCTTTCGAATGTATTAGAAATAGACCTTTCGAAATCATTATTTAAAATCTTAGGCATCCTCTTTCGAAGCCAGTAAACATATCTTTCGAAACATTTGGAAACAGTCCTTTTGAAACATTTAAAACATACCTTTCGAAACACTTAACATACCTTTTGAAGGCATTGGGTTCAAGTAAGAAGTTATGGAAGCATAGCTTCGAAACCACTTAAAAGTATTACTTACGAAATCATAGTTTAAAAAAACAAACTGCAAAGTATAAAAGGGGTGTACATTCGAAAGCTACCTTTCGAAAACATTGGAGAAGGCGGCTTCCATGGTATGCGAAAGGTACGTAAGAAAAAGCCTCCCTTTCGCATTCATTGTTTTGAGGTTACAAAAATCGGCCTCTAACTAAGGTAGAAGAATTGGTGCGGTAGCTAGGGTATCGAAGGGGTTCAACAGCGGCAATCCTTTCGAAAGCATATTTTAGATCAAGGACGGGTCAACGGGTTCAAAAGCAAGTAAAAGCGGCTTCAACCCTTTTGCAAGCATACTTTTGACACCATCATTTCCTTTCGCCTTTCTCTAATACACTACGTACCAAATTCTTGATACCATATGCATTGGTTTTGAATGGGTGCGAAAGGTTTACAAGCGGGAGTATGGTGACGGAATCAAGCATGGTAAGTGGCAAAGCTGTAATTTAATTTAAAACTGATTTTGTACCTTTTAAAGTAATTCCTTTTCACCTAACTTACATAATTTTCCAAAATATGATTGTTTGCCAATACTTTACCAATTTTTTTTCCTAAAAAGCTGTCGATCTCATCATCACTTTAGCAAATAATCCTTTCTTCTACTTAAAATAATTAAAACATTTAAGCCCTTCAACTTAAATAATTTATTAACCATAATTAAGCACTTATCCCCAGAATCAAATTTAAACCATTCTCTTCCCATATCCAAACTTTTGGGCCGAAAACATATTTTAACCATTTAAAATATTTAAAATCGAATTAATCATTTTCTAAACTTAGAAAATTCACCATAAATTCATATTAACTTGGAAAAGTATAAAACTTGAAACCCACTACTAAAATAATGATTCGCATATCATATCTAAATCTCAAGTCAATTGGATGTCATATGATAAGTTTTCTAGTCTAAACATAACGTAAAATTCTTATTAAATCTCTATAAATCATCAACTAAAGCATATAATCATTAAATCACTATAACATAGCATAACTTGCAAAAGAAAATTGGTTTACCTTTAAACCGAAATCAGTCATTAAAAATAAAGATGTAAACTAATTATTCACCTTTGTTTTGTGTCAAGAAGGTTGAGATTTGCCTTTAGATTGATTTCTTCAAGATTTCTACTTGAATCCTAGCTTTTCTTCTCCTTAAATCCTCTTAATGGTGGCCTGCCAAGTTCTTTTAGGGTTTTGTTTTTTTTTGTTTGTGAAAGTTAAAATGAATAAGGAATGAAGAATGGAAGGGTTTAGGGTACAGGAATAAAGACTATTCCCATTTTACCCTCATCATATTCCTCCTTCTTATTTATGTATAGTTTCTCATTTATTAACACATTCATTAAAGCATGCCTCCTCCTTAATTTACAAATCTCAATCCCTTAACTTTCTACATTATTTAATTTAATTTACCCAATTAAATGTTCCCAATAATGTTAGCTAAAATCAGGTTATTACAGACTCCCCTCCTTAAAGAATTTCGTCCTCGAAATTACGATAAGGCACTTTCAACAATCAAACATAAAGGTAAAACATACCATGAAAAGAGTCAGGATAAGTGTCCCTAATCCTTCTCTTGGTGTCCCAAGTACAATCTCCCTCGTTATCACTCCACTAGACTTTGACTAATCCGATTGTCTTGTTCTTTAGTCTTTTCTCATTTCTCGCAATTATACGAACTGGTTTTCTAATTATAGTCATATCTAGTCCCACTACTAGATCTTCTAACACAGTCGGTGTAATAGTAGTCTCTAGATCTCAAACACATTTCCTTAGAAGAGAAATATGGAAACATTGTGGACTCCTGCCAAACTATTCGGTAACTCTACCCTATACGCGAGTTTCCTGATAATTTCTATAATAGGAAATGTTCTAACGAATCTTTGTGCCAATTTTCCTGACTTTCCAAATCTGATCACATCTTTCATCGGTGACACTTTTATGAAAACGTGATCTCCAACTGAGAACTCTAAGTCTTTCCGTCTCTTATATGCGTAACTCTTCTGCCTCGACTGAGCCTCCTTTATTCTAGCCCGAATTAACTCAATCTTTTATGTAGCTTCTTTAACCAAATCCGGACCAAGAATTAATCTATCCCTGGTCTCTAACCAACAAATGGGAGATTTGCATGACCTTCCATACAAAGCTTCAAACGGTGCCATCCCTATACTAGTCTGATAACTGTTGTTATACGAAAACTCGACTAAGTATAGATGGTAATCCTATGATCCTTTGAAATCTAGCACACAAGCTCTTAACAAATCCTCTAAGACTTTGTTAAATCTCTCTATTTGCCCATCTGTCTGCAGATGGTAAGCGGTACTCATATTGAACTTGGTACCTAAAGTATCCTGTAGACTCTTCTAGAACTCACTAATGAATAAGGAATCTCTATCACTTACTATACTACTAGGAATTCCATGCAGTCTAAATATATTTTTCATGAATAACTTAGCTAAATCTGGTGTTGTCCTGGTCGACTTAATGGGTATAAAGTGTGCACCCTTAGTCAATCCATCCACTATAACCCAGATACTCTCATTTCCTATATTCGACCTTGGTAATCCGTCTATGAAATCCATTGAGATAAAATCCCATTTCCAGACTGGAACATCCAAAGGCTGAAGTAATCCACACGGTTTCTAATGTTCTGCTTTTACCCATTAACAGTACAAACACTGCCTCAACCATAAGCCCACATCTCTCTTCATACATTCCTAGAAGAAGCTTCTCTTCATATATTGATACATCTTAGTTCCTCCCGGATAAATAGTGAACTTCGGACGATGGTATTCGCTAAGAACTTCCCTCCTAATGTTTATCACACTCGGAACACATAGTCACCCTTTCTTCCACAACCACCCATTCTGGTCAAGATTGAAATCTTTCAAGTTGTCGCTCTTTTTTCCATTCCTTAACTTTCTGATAGGCTCGGCTAATAATGGATCTTCTCCTTGTTTAGAAGCAATCCTTTTGATCATCATTGGTCGAACTTCTAAACATGATAACATGGCGATTTTTCGACTAGAACTAGCCTCAGATCTCAAATGTACTCCACATGTAGTCAATGCTTCTAAATTTTTCCACTTAGCTATCATTGCTAATACTACATTCTGATGTTTTCTACTAAGTGCATCTGCAACCTTATTTCCATTTCCCGTTGTGTACTCAATACAAAAGTCGTATGCAGCTATGAACTCTAACCATCTCTGTTGTCTCGTATTAAACTCCTTCTAATAGAATAAATATCTTAGTGACTTATGATCCGTAAACAACTCGAATCTTTCTCCTAAAAGGTAATGTCTCCACACCTTCAATGCAAAAATTACCACAGTAAATTCCAAATCATGAGTTGGATATCTAACTTCATGCGGTTTGAACTGTCGAGAAGCATAGGTGTTATCCCGCCTTTTGGCAAGGCCGTGACACCAAGGACTTGACTAGATACCGGTAACAGATTGTCTCGGAAGTCGGTTACACGTAAGGATCACTACGGATATCGATGAATTTTGTCCGAGTCCAGTTCGGGCTGCAATTGATAAGACGCGTCAAGCAGAGCCATGGGAACCAACGATCCAAGTTTCGAGTCAATTCGAGTTCGTATGCTCGAGATATCGTCGACAAAAGATGGAGTAGGGCACCTTTAGTTCGAATCCATAGGTTTCGCCTATGTTCGAATCCATTGGCCAGGAAACAGTTCGAATCCATCGAACTTCCATTGCCTCGACTCCAGCAGCTCTCCCTTGCTTCGACTCCATCAGCATAGAAGCTCTCGTTCGAATCCAGCCGGACCAAGTAGTTAGCTATACTTCGAATCGATTCGAAGGATACCTTAAGTTCGAATCGATTGGAGCTGTCTACAATTCGAATCCATCAAGAGAGGGAACTTCGAATCCAGAAGACATTGCTTCACTTCGAATCCATCGTGGAAGCTTACCTTCGAATCGATAAGACAAAGCTTACCTTCGAATCGATAAGACAAAGCTTCACTTCGAATCGATAAAAGATAGCTTCACTTCGAATCCGGGAGACGCAGCTTGCCCTCGACTCCACCATCTTCGAATCCAAGTCATGGATTCGACCCAGTCAAAGCGGAGTGCAAAGCGGACCGATTCGAAGAAAGCGCACCACGTCACCATCCTTACAAGCAGGAAGATCGATTCGAACGAATCGATTCGAGCATATCGATTCGAACGACTCCAGAATACGAATAACACCAACTTGAATCGATCATAACTCGAGTTCTACAAGTCCAAATCCCATGAAATTTTCACAGAAGCTCAAACACATGATGAAGAACGTGCACACCAAATTTCAGCTCAATTGGACGATTTCTTGATCGATTCGAACCAAGGGTCGAATCGATCCCAAAGTGGGCCCGGGTCTCCAGATTTCGGCCATGTGGGCCCCCTGACGTACCAGAACTGGTCTCCCCACATTTTGGGCGAAATACCAGCCTCCTACACCTATAAATAGACCCCCTGGTCATTCAGAAAAGGGGTCGGAGAATTCTAAGTACTGAAGAGCGCCCAGATTCTGCCAGATCTACTCCAGAACACTGCCGCTACTTTAGATTGACACTTAGCATTGAAATTCAGTTGTATTACATTGTTAACTACTGTAATCTTCAAGTAATCGAGCAATAAAACCATCAAACTTCATAGTGGACGTAGGCAAAACGCCGAACCACTCTAAATCGCTTGTCTTTGCAATTTACTTTTTGTTATTTGGAGTTTTTGTTAGATAATCCACAGTTTTAATTTTCATTCTGCGTGTTTATCTCTTCAAAGACTTCCGAAGAGTGTTGTGCCCATTTTTGGTACAAACACTTTGGTGCTTTCACTGAGAAAAAAAAAAAAAAAACCAGCTTTTTTCTCCTGCTCCTTGGATCTACCATCGATACCGGATTGCACAAATCCAAGAGGAAGATCCAGATCTTTGATTCACAGTCCTTCCATTCTACTCAGATTTGCGTAAAATCTAGGAAAAGGATTCATCATTCGAAATGGTTAGCACAAGAACCACTTATACAGCTGCTGGACAAGAAGGTAGGGATGGACAGAATCCTACTCAACAGCAGCCATCCAACCAAGACAACACTGCCCACTCAGATCCGTCTGGGGCAGTCACTAGACAAGAATTCCAAGTATTGCTACAAGAGCTGACTCAGAGTCGGCAGCAATTAGCCGAACAGTTGCGTGCCAATATCGAATTGACGAACCAATTGAACCGCCAGGGGCGTAGGAGGTCCAGAAGGGATGTTGTTTCCCGCTCATCCACTGAAAGTTCTGCTTCATCAGACTACTATCACAGATCCATCCGTCCTCGATTAGACGGGAGTCATGCACAAACGATCGGATATCAACCCGCTTTAACTATTGGACAGTTGATGGCAGGACCGTCAACCAGCTTTCAGGCCGGGCCCTCCACGCAAGGAGGCCCTACTACCCAGCATACCGCGGACAATCATGCCGCAGCTGCCACAATAGAAACAAGGGTTGATACCCGAAATCTTTCAGAGCCAAATAATCGGCAACGTGGACGTACTCCTGAACCGTACGTCTTGGATGACGCTGAGCCAAGAAGGCAGAATTTGGACCGTCGACAGCGCCCGGTCCGAACTCGCGCTGTGGAACCCGACCACACCTTAGCTCGGCAAGCTCAAAATGTAGCAATGCCAGACATCTCGACTATGATACGTCAGATGATCCGCGAAAGCCAAGGCCTTACCAACGATGACTGGGGACTTTCCCGTAGTCACACTCCCTTCACAGACGAGATACTGAGTGCTGAACCTCCCCGGCGATTCAGAATGCCAACCCTTCCTATGTACGAAGGAAATTCTGATCCCAATCAACACATCTTGAAATATGAGTGGTCAATGAGCGCCGCAAGGGCCAATGACGCAGTAAAATGTCGTAGTTTCCCCATCTCTCTAGGTGGAATTGCAACGATGTGGTTCACGAGATTGCCACCTAGGTCTATCTCTTCATTTGATCAACTGGCTAAGAAATTTGTGGAACAATTTCGCATGCATGTCGCTAGACCCAAAGATGTCAACACCCTATCCAGTGTTACCCAAGCTCGAGGGGAAACGCTAAGGCGTTACTTAGAAAGATTTCATGCGGCATGTGTGGAGATTAGTAATCCCAACGATAACTCAATCTTAATGGCATTAACAAAGGGAATTGACCCTGATTCTGAATTTGGGAACTGGTTGGCGGGAAAACCGCCCGCATCATTGGATCGTTTCTACTCCAAAGCCGCGCAATTCCTACGACAAGAGGACGCAAAACAGTCTAGGAAGCAAGACGATGCGGGACCCAAGAGTGAAGGGATACAGAGCAATGTAGCAGTAAAACAATCAGGAGACAATTCCGGAAACGTTCAGTTGAACATACAAAACAAGCAAACGCAGCCAAGAGGAAACAATGGTCAGAATAAGAAAAGAGATCCAAATCGGGGTCCACGACGCGAGGCCCCAATGTTCGATAATTACACACCATTGAATACATCGTTGGAAAATGTGTACCTACAGACTTGCAATACTATGCAATACAAGAAACCGGCTCTGAAGCAATCGTCGGAGAGGCAGATTCAAACAGGAAAGTTCTGTAGATTCCACGAAAGTTATGGCCACAACACCAATGAATGTCGACACTTGCAAGACCTCGTTGAGAAGTTAATTAGAGAAAGGAAGTTAGATCAGTTTGTGCGGGCACCGCAGTCTGAAGGGGCGGGCCCCTCAAATCAAAATCATGTACATAATCCAGAAAGACAGGAAGAACCAGGTCGTGTCGGAGGAAGACTGGTAATTAATGTTGTAAGTGATAGTCCTCGTACGGCGAAGCGAAGCTGGGGAGAAATAAAATCGTATAACAACTTGGTTAGACGAACAGACTTTGAGTACGATGATAACTTAGACAATAAACCTTTGACCAAACGAAAGAGAGCGACAATTAACGACATCACTTTCCGAGACAACGATACTGGTTACGTCGGAAGCCCGACTACGGACCCACTCGTGATATCGGCACAAGTAGGTCCAGCTTGGATGAAGAGGATACTAATTGACTGCGGGAGTTCCGTAAATATCCTTTTTATACATGCTTATAATCAAATGAGGATGAATCCCAGGGATTTGGAACCTTGCCAAACTCACCTCCATGGATTCAACGGTAGCTCTACCGTACCTATTGGGGTGGTGAAGTTACCAGTTAGGTTGGGATCTAAGGAACATTGGAGAGTTCGAACATTACAGTTCACTGTGTTGAACATAGTCTCGCCATACAACGCCTTCTTAGGACGACCTGCCCTTACTGAATTCAGAGCTGTAATTGCCCCATGGTGCTTGACCTTAAAGTTTCCCACTGTCAACGGAGTTGGAGTCGTCCAGGGCGATCAGGTTGACTTGAGAACAGTCATACACCGAAAACGAATCGCCCGATTACGCGATGCCAAGGACCGACTTAAAACTTTTGAACGCAATAAGATCGTCATTAAAAAAGAATACCCAGCACTGCTGCACATGAAACCAACATGGAAGGGATCACATGAGTTTAAGCAAGAGCTCGGGGATGATGTATATGAGATGACGACCGCTGATGGTCTAGCTTCGCCAGATGCCTTGGATAGCGAAAGACTTCGTCGCCATCGCACATAACAGGCTGTGTTTATCTATTTAGTTTCAATTCTGTTTTAGAATTTGTTTCTGCATTTCGAAATTAGAATTTGTAATAAGGCAACTGACTTTGCCATGTTTTCTTATTTCAGCAATAAAATGCCATCTCTTTGAGCCAGAGCTGTGATTCATTAAATACAATGTACAACATCACGATGCACGAAGAGCTAAATTCCATCACGCAATGGAATTTATTCAAGTAGGGAGTGGCTATGAAGCAATCAACCACTCACCAAATGAAACCCGAGCTCGGGGGCAAGCCATCACATCAGGCCAGAAATGGGTTGATACACGGCAACCTTTTCCATAACTCCAGCTTCCGAGAGCGCGAACTGGAGTATAAACATTAACTAACTCCGTACTCCCAGAGTGCGATGCGGAGTATAAACATTTTCCTAAATCCCAGAGTACTCCGAGAGCGCGAGCTGGGTACAGACTTTTTACTTAACTCCATACTCCCAGAGTGCGAGGCGGAATATGAACATTTTTCCTAAAATCCCAGAGTACTCCGAGAGCGCGAGCTGGGTACAAACTTTTTACTTAACTCCGTACTCCCAGAGTGCGAGGCGGAGTATAAACATTCACAAAATCCCAGAAAACTCCGAGAGCGCGAGCTGGGTACAAAGCTTTTTACTTAACTCCGTACTCCCAGAGTGCGAGGCGGAGTATAAATATTCTCCTAAAAACTCCAGCTTCCGAGAGCGCGAACTGGAGTATAAACATTAACGAACTCCAGCTTCCAAGAATGCGAACTGGAGTATAAACATTAATTAACTCCGTGCTTCCAGTACGCAAGGCAGAGTACAAACATACATCAACTCCACACTAATCCCCGATACTGGGGGCAGAACCATAACACATAGCAAGTTGAAGACAAAAGTGAATACATTTTCATTTCCATTATCAACAAAAAGAATCTGATTACAAAATGGTTCAAGAAACTGCTACTAGTGGGAGCCGAATCCACATCTATACACGGCTATAGAAGAATCAACAAAATGCTACCCTACACAACAGAGATTTAAAGAAAGAGTTCAATCTTTCTTCTTCCTTATCTTCTTCTTCGGGGTAGCTCCACCCGATCCGCTGCCCGATTTCTTCCTCAATCGCTTGCTCTTTTCAGGCTTGCCCTCCGGCAGCGATATAATGTCGACATCATCCTCAGAGCTGGAGGCGACGGAAGTCCTTCTAGGAGGACGAGATGGAGGCATAGGAGTAGTAGCAGGAGGGGGGGCAGGAGCGGTCTCAATCATTACTGTACCGCCCGGTGAAATCACCATTAACGGGGCAGGCCCGGGCGGATTCACACCAACATTCCCTGCTGTCATCTCGGCAGCAATCTCAGCAATAACATCGTCCTCACGAGATACTTGGGCCGCATCAGATGTGCCAATAGCTGGCATAGATGAACTAACAGCCGGAGCAGCCTCACTCACAGTATCGGACGGGTTGGCAGAGGGGTTGATGGGTTCATTGAGAAGCTCCTCAATCATTTGAGCGCTGAAAGAAAACATATTCGCATCTCCCTCCTCGCCAATCAAAGTGGAAGTCGTGACGGCTTCAGAAAAAACAACCCCTTGTGTTTGATGAGAAGCTGATAGAGCAAGGGGCGCAGACACAATAACTTCAGTCACTGAAATGCGACAAAACGAAGATTGTTAGCCAAGTGTGTTGCTTAAGGTTTTTCACGACTAAACTACGAGAAGCGTTCAAATACCTTCCTTGGTCTGGACCGAAACATGGGTGGAATCATCGGCAGAAGATAATAACGGCTGGTCAGGATTATATGCAGGAACAGATTGGGGGTCTACCGCACCAGTGGTTTCGGGCAATGTTGGGAGTACAGCTCCAACACTTGCCTCGTGATGCGCGGTCCCCGAACCTTCGCCTGTCTCTAGAGATTGAACGCCAAGCTTTTCCTTCGCCATGGAGATCACCACCTCATGAAGAGTCTTCCTCTCATCATCAGTGAGCAAACGCATCTCCAGCTCAAAGTCGTCAAATGTTTCATCTGGATGCACTGCCTTCTTCTCATTCACCAGCCGGGTCCAGGCATTGTACAAAATCATGGAGTCATCTCCCAGCCACGCTAAATTTCTATGCTCCAGCACATTAGCGTTGTACGTGACAAGGAGATCGTCGAACTCAGCGTCCAGCCTGGACCTCTCCTCCAAAATCTTTTCCTGGATTTCTGCTTCCGCAGACTTAGACTTGACCGCCGCCGCATCAAGTTCGGCCCTAAGAGATACCGCTTGGTTGCAAGCCTCTTGTGCGGTGGCGTTTGCGTCATCCTTCTCCTTCACCATTTCAGCGAATTTGGCCTTGAGCTCGTTCAGCTCTTTAACGGCTAAGTCTCGCTCAGCTGCAACGGTGGTGTTGCGGTGGCCCATCTCTTCTACCGTGGCACAATGTTCCTGTTGCATCCTAGCCATTTTGGCCACGGCGTCCTCGTGTTTCTGGAGAGCTTGAAGTTCAGAGCTCCGGGACGTCTCCATTTCAGATTGAAGAACTTCAATGATGCGTTTCTGTTTAGCAATTTCAGCATCGCGTTCAACAATAATCTTCGCCCTGTCGAAAGCTACTCTAGAAGCCTTCACGGCTGCCTTATACCACTCCTTGTACTGAGCATAGAAGTCGTGAATGTAATTATGAGCAGTGGTCTCAGCTTCCGGAGGGATTCTTTTAAAGTTAGGAGGGAAGATGTAGCCATCCATGCAAATTTCCGGATAGTCGTTTTTCATTTGGGCAAGTTTAGCAGCTCCCTCGCTTGTCAACTCAGCCGGAGCTTGTTCAATTATAGCAGCTACCGTTGGTTCCACTCTAGGCCGTTGAGCGTCAGGCCGAGAAGATTGGGAAGGCAATTGTTGCTGATGAGATGGCCCTGGGAGGTCTACTGGGGCCCTAGGAGGCGGAGGAGAACGAGATCGGGGTCGGTGCTGATACCCCTGGTCTCTATCAGAGTAATCATAACCAGAACGGTTACGCGAGTAGTCTCTGTCTCTATCATAACGTTCCTGACTCGAGTAGCCTCGCCCATGGTCCCTATCTGTCTCTCTCCTACGAGAATCATAGAATGGAGAAGATTGACGCACGTTCCGAAGCCTATCTAGAGTGGAGCCGCGTCCTGACATCTCACCTGCGATAAGAAAGAATTACGGATTAAAATCCCATAAAGCAATGTTTACTATGCAGAAATCATGAAGTGCCGTGAAAGTGTGTGTAAATGTGTAAACCCCCAAACCGACCGGAAGTGTTGACCGCACTTAAAGGAAAGGGCTCGTTCATATTTAAGACATCTTGTAATTCCTCCAACCCAGGATTATGAGAGATTGATATATAATCTGGGATAGGAATATCGTCAAGCCCTTTGAGAGAATCTCTCGAATGAGAAGGGGCGGCCTCAGAAATCATAACTCCGGAAGCGGGAAGAAACACATCTACAGATTTTCCCCCTTTTGACTTAAGTTTTTTGGAAACGGCGGCCTTGCCTTTCCGTTTTTCTCCCGATTCCTCCAAGTTTCCCGAAAGGTCAGCCATCGGCTCTGAATCCGTCTGAGTTCTTTCTTCGTCACTCGCCTCGATTATTCTGATCCCGAGTGACCTCTTCGCTTTTCTCTTCTTGGGTTTCTTCTTATTTTCCTTCTTGGAGACGGACTTTGAAAATCCCTCAACAACTATGCTTTGATTAATGTCAATCAAACCCAGAACTCTTAAGTTGTAGTCGTTCAGCACCGAGTCAATATGCCTCAGCTCGCTTGGGACTTCTTGAAGACTCCGGACAGTGCCCTTGAAACGCCCTCCATCGGGCCTAGAGATAATAGCTGTAAAAGGAATGAAATGTCAATTTTTATACCGAAGGGATATTGGTCAAAGAAACAGGTTAAGGCGCTCACGTCTAGACAACCATCGCCTAGCGAAACCCGGAGGGCATCGAACGTAGAACCATTCATTTTTGAAATAGCTCAGGCGCGTCCAAGCTCCAACTACAACTTGGCAATTTCTAACTGCCTCCAGGAATGTAAACGACGGGCTATCACCCCTGCTCTTGAAGTTAAAAATGTGTCTGATCTCGAAGGGCCTAGGCGGGCGAAAAAGACAGTCCATGAATATTATGAAGACACTATTCAGCAGCGCGTGCCCGTTGGGATGAAGTTGTGAAGGAGCGATCCCTAAATATGATAACATCCTTCGGATATATTGATTGAAGGGAGGAAGAGTTCCAGCCGCACAAGCATGACGGTAGAATGCTGTATATCCTTCAGGTGGATTGTGCGGTCTATCGGTAGCGCTGGGCAATAATACGTCACCCAAAGATATGTTATGCTTTAAGCATATTCGTCCCAACAAGGATTCAGATATGTTGGACTGAACCGAATCAACAGGGTCCTCGATAAATATCGCCTCCGGCAATTCATCTGGAGCCGGATCGATTACGTCGGCAGGGATGTCAGGAATCTCAAGCACAGGAGGAGTCGAGCTCTGCACCTCTTGTTGTTGGGAGCTCGAAGATTCCATAATTAGCTAACTCATCAGAAAGCAACGTTAAGTTCATAACCAGCCCGTACATGCCCCAGTATAGTGTGTGTGTGAACGTGTCGTGCAGTACAAATGATATGCATCACTTGAGCAAATTTAACAGAATAAAACAAGATGTTCGTACAACATATCTTGGGAATTTGAGAATGAAAATGACCGTCATCGCTGACCGTCACTTCCACAACATCCGAACACTACGAACCAACCTCGTGTACAAGTCAGTTATATTGTTGGTTAAGTCACAGTTCCATCAACGAGCCTCAAAAAGGAGGTCAAATCTTTCGGTCAAGTTCGACTATGTAAGGCCGAAGCTCGTCGGAGTCAAGTATGCTAAGAGTTCATTATGTTCGTCAAAGTTCAACTTGAGATTGGTCGCAGCTCAGATGTTGGAGCAAATCAGAAGAACAAGTGTTAGGACGTTCGAATCGATCGATTCGAATCGACATAAGTCGAATCGATGCTGTTCGAATCCATACGCCTTGACTCCATTGAGGTCGACTCGGTAAACGCCTTAAGAAGAAAGAGCGCTTCGAATCCATAAGCTCCGCGTAGCTTCGAATCGATCAGCAGTCGATTCCTTCGAATCGATCAGGATGACATCAGCTGGGCGTCGAATTGATCGAGTCGAAGTAACGACGCTCCTCCATTTTAGCACTCAAGATCGATTCGACGCGAACGAACTCGTTCCTCAGATTCATCGAGTCGACCCACTCTCGACTGCACAGTTCCTCATAATTTTCGAGAGGTGTCGAGATTAGTGATGACGTTTCCAGTTTTATCTTTCATTGTTCGAATCGATCCCTTGGTTACCTGGTTGAATTCGATTACAGATGAAAACTTGAAGGAGTTTGATCAACTCGTGCAAAGCGCAGAACCTTGAAAGATCGATTCAAAGAAAGGGCTCTCGCAACAGTAAGAAAGTAAAAAATGAAAGTGAAAAGAGATCTCGATATATATAGGGGATTGCGAGACGTTTCGCATCCCGGTCAGATGCAACCGGAGAAAATGGCTTCAGCCTATCGATTCGAACGAGTATCTTCGAGTCGATCACTAAGAAGCCTCTATCGATTCGAAACAGGCAAAATGGTTTCATCGATTCGAACTCAGGGGTACGCAGGTTACAAATCTACTTCGAATCCATCCCTCCGAATCCATCCATACAATATCAAAGCGAAGCTTCATCGATTCGAGGCGCAACGTCAGAAGAGCCAGGGAGAACGTTCGACTCCAACGATTCGAACAGTCAAGTTCGAATCCCTCAATGGCAAATCCACCAACTCAGAAAAATTCAAATCCACGCAATATCGATTCGGAGAACCATCGATTCGAAGTGCCCACCTCGAAACCCTCAACTTGAAGTGGATCAAAAAACATAGCTTCGCATCCGTCAAATACCACTGGTCAGATGGACAAACCGTTCCAATGTTTAAAATTGCTTGTCTACTCTTATACCGATTCAGGAGAGGATCAGTGCGAAAGGATGATCATAGATAATCATAAAAGCAGTGTTTTAACTCAAATCTCAAATCGGTCCAGGAGAGGACCGACGCAGATTTCGATAGTAAACCGAACTGACAACGACTTGCGATCACGCAACGCTAATCAAAGCCAAGATAATACACGTATGCACGTATTTCTGACTAATGTTTGATCTCTATCATTTACAGGGATCGAATGTTCATCTCGTCACGACTCAAAAAACTGACAGCCAGTCACTATTGTGCGACGGTCGATTACAACAATACAGAATGCAACTTTCGATAAAGCATGATGTAGCTATCCAATGAGAGACTGCAGCTTTTCAAAGCACGTCATGTTTACACAAGACGTACTTTGGGGGGAAAATGTTATCCCGCCTTTTGGCAAGGCCGTGACACCAAGGACTTGACTAGATACCGGTAACAGATTGTCTCGGAAGTCGGTTACACGTAAGGATCACTACGGATATCGATGAATTTTGTCCGAGTCCAGTTCGGGCTGCAATTGATAAGACGCGTCAAGCAGAGCCATGGGAACCAACGATCCAAGTTTCGAGTCAATTCGAGTTCGTATGCTCGAGATATCGTCGACAAAAGATGGAGTAGGGCACCTTTAGTTCGAATCCATAGGTTTCGCCTATGTTCGAATCCATTGGCCAGGAAACAGTTCGAATCCATCGAACTTCCATTGCCTCGACTCCAGCAGCTCTCCCTTGCTTCGACTCCATCAGCATAGAAGCTCTCGTTCGAATCCAGCCGGACCAAGTAGTTAGCTATACTTCGAATCGATTCGAAGGATACCTTAAGTTCGAATCGATTGGAGCTGTCTACAATTCGAATCCATCAAGAGAGGGAACTTCGAATCCAGAAGACATTGCTTCACTTCGAATCCATCGTGGAAGCTTACCTTCGAATCGATAAGACAAAGCTTACCTTCGAATCGATAAGACAAAGCTTCACTTCGAATCGATAAAAGATAGCTTCACTTCGAATCCGGGAGACGCAGCTTGCCCTCGACTCCACCATCTTCGAATCCAAGTCATGGATTCGACCCAGTCAAAGCGGAGTGCAAAGCGGACCGATTCGAAGAAAGCGCACCACGTCACCATCCTTACAAGCAGGAAGATCGATTCGAACGAATCGATTCGAGCATATCGATTCGAACGACTCCAGAATACGAATAACACCAACTTGAATCGATCATAACTCGAGTTCTACAAGTCCAAATCCCATGAAATTTTCACAGAAGCTCAAACACATGATGAAGAACGTGCACACCAAATTTCAGCTCAATTGGACGATTTCTTGATCGATTCGAACCAAGGGTCGAATCGATCCCAAAGTGGGCCCGGGTCTCCAGATTTCGGCCATGTGGGCCCCCTGACGTACCAGAACTGGTCTCCCCACATTTTGGGCGAAATACCAGCCTCCTACACCTATAAATAGACCCCCTGGTCATTCAGAAAAGGGGTCGGAGAATTCTAAGTACTGAAGAGCGCCCAGATTCTGCCAGATCTACTCCAGAACACTGCCGCTACTTTAGATTGACACTTAGCATTGAAATTCAGTTGTATTACATTGTTAACTACTGTAATCTTCAAGTAATCGAGCAATAAAACCATCAAACTTCATAGTGGACGTAGGCAAAACGCCGAACCACTCTAAATCGCTTGTCTTTGCAATTTACTTTTTGTTATTTGGAGTTTTTGTTAGATAATCCACAGTTTTAATTTTCATTCTGCGTGTTTATCTCTTCAAAGACTTCCGAAGAGTGTTGTGCCCATTTTTGGTACAAACAATAGGCAATCACTTTACCTATCTGCATTAACACATCCCTTAATCCCATTCCACATGCATCTTTGTATACCACTAAGTCATGATTCCCCTATGGAATGACAAACACAGGTGCATTAGTCAATAAATGTTTCGGTTTTCGGATTGCCTTCTCACACTTATTGGTCCAAACAAACTTTACATCTTTAAGAGTTAGCTTAGTCATCGGTGCTGCTATCCGTGAGAAACCCATAATGTGTAACGACCCGCTATTTTAGACCATTCAAATCGACAATAAATCCACACATGTCGGACTTGAATAATTCAAAATATCAGATTGTTAATTTAAATTTGGCAAAACTCATCATATACAGTAAATATATCAATCATAGAATCACAGACACAGAGTAATACAATAATACGCAGCGAAATAGATAAAATAGTAGTTCATGAAGCTACTATATAAACATCAGAGTTAGAAATAAAATACAACAGAATATCTCAAATGCAGTGAAGTCTCCAGTACAACAGATGACTTCTCTAGACAAATCAACTAGAAGAGCTGAAAGCTGAGGCGATAGTTGGATCTCCAAAGGAAGCTCCAAACTCCAAGGGTGAGTCTCAAATGCTGTATCACTCGGTCTGACCCGAGTGTAAAGCAAAACACAAAACACTCGAGTCAGGATTAACATTCTTATATCAATAAATCCAACTCAAGTGAAATATCAACTGAAATACAAGTAACTTAAAGGATGTTTAGGATAACCATCCTTTAAGGATCTTCAGAACTATCTACAAGGTGGGAATATACACTATAACACCGTGGTCATTTCAATTTAATTTATACTTCGAAACCCAAATATTACTTCATTTCAAATATAACTATTTTCCAAGATAGTATATATATTAATTAATTTATAAAGTAAAGCATTTATAATTTTCTCAAGTCTCGCAAATCGATTCAAATCAACTTCAAATTCCAAATTCAAATTTATTCAAGCTCAATTCATCAATTCAATTCAGTTCTAAATATACCATTTAAATTTTCAATATATTTCAAGGCTTTAATATCCAACATTTTCAAAGTTAAATTTAACAGTTTCATATAGCTCTTGATTTAACTTTATTATTATTTAATCAGGGAACATTCACTTAATAACTTCAATATCATTTAACTAGCCTTAAATTTCATTTTTACTAAATATTTCCTTAAATTTATTTTAAACAAGAAATATTCATTAAATTACTTAAATTAAACCCAAGTTATAAATCATATCTTAAACCTCAATTTCAATAAGTTTCAAATTGGTTTAATTAAATAAACTTCTTTATTGAATAAAATTTCAACTAAATTCAAATTATTACCAAGATCTATTTTGGAATAAAAATTTAAATACTTAACCATATTATATGTATTAAATCCATCTTAATTAAATTAAATATCATTATTAAATCTATATATATCATTACCATTTATATATAAAATTTAAGAATCAACATTTATTAAAACCATATATTTCTTTCCAAAACCATAGAATTTATTTCAAAATATTTATATATATGGACCAACGGTGTCTGTATATATATCTATCATATGGTCAAGTGATACGGATATTTATCATTTCAATCCGTAAATTTAAATACATATGGGTAGATATCATTTCGATCCGTAATCCCAAATTCAATTCAAATGAAAATCGTTTGGGTTTATCATTTCAACCCATAACGATTTTCTCCTATTCTAAAGTCCGTTCGGGTATGTATCATTTCAACCCATAGTGAATTCTATACTAATAGGGAACTTGCAGAGTGATAACTGATAGTATAAAATACAACAACAGTCATATATCATCAATAACAATATAATATAAACAACAGGATATGGTGTCATATCCCACAGGTGAACAGTTACAGATAATAGCATATATAACAATTTTTAAATAACTACAGCAACATATTTCAATTGTCGTTTCAATTGAAATCAAATTTAATAAATATAAGAACGTTAAATTGTGAGTGATTATTCACCTTTCGAGGTTAGAGACGAACGAGATGAGATGAATTACGAATCCAAACACGAATCCCAAACCAAAGCTAGATTGGCACGAATTTGGACGGACAAAGCTGATAAATAAGGGATTGATGAAATCAAATCAGAATTTGCTTGATACAGACTGAAATGAAATATATTTTATTCATTATATTAATTTCTTAAACTAATATTAAATTTGGAACTCATATTTTTTTTTAAAAAAATATATGTATATACTTTCAAATAAATACTAAATCTAAACAGCAAAAAAAAAATCTTTATATAATTATTAAAACCCCGGACCAAATTATACCCATATACACTAACATATATAGGCTAATATAAAGTCACGCACATGTTAAAAATTTTAAACCATAAATCTGATAAAAGTCAATTTATCACAATATATATACATATAAACAACCTGCCAACCGAACAACCATAATTATACTGTATTATAATAAAATATTTTATATAACACTGATAATACCCCTTAATATATAGACTTATGTACAGTAACTTAATGTAATATACAACAACTTATAACAAAATATAGCTTATTACATACAACACAAAACAAACAGGTTATAACTTTTTATATAAACAGAGCATATGCAACAAACAAATCATACATAACTAATATCAATGCGGTCATAAAGCAACAGATCTTATAAACTATAGAAACATACATATACTAATATTATTCTATATGCAGACTTTAATATATAAATAATTTAAAACATTTTATACAGAATCATACTTTTAGTATATCATTATTTTAAAGTCAAACCTTACATATAAATATAATCACAAGCTACCTCTGTATATACAACCTTTACAAGCAATATATAATAAAAGGTCAGATATAACTTCCATATACAACGACATGTTATGTGATACTATTATAACTTATATACACTTTATGCATACTGTAATATTTTTTTTTTACTCATATAGTCAACTTAAAACAACACACATAACACATATATCAATATATACTTACAGTAAAACAAATCAGGTATAAGGCATAAACTATATATAAATCAACAAATCCCATATAACAAATGTAGCCTTGTGACAGTAGTAAACCTATATTATAACATCACATGTAAACTAATGCATTATACAACTAGATGCTATAGGTAGGTTATATATATATATATATATATATATATATATATATATATATATATATGAGCTATTCAACCAACACATATACATCCAAAACCACTTTAAATATATTTTTATATATACAGCAAAATTTTATATGTAACAATATTTGGAATCAAATACTTAGTCTACAAACGTACATATTTAAAACTGGTATATAACTAATAGATTTGATAACTTTTTAAAAATCAACATAAACTTATACTTTAAAAATCAATGTTCCGATTAAATATATATCTTTAACAAAATTCCAAAACTTAAAACACATATATGTAGATCTTATGACTTGTATACTTTATATAGACAAGACATGTTCATAAATCAAAATATCAACCGAATATATACATAGACTCAACACTATAATATCTATAACATAGATAACTATATATATATATATAAACAACATCCCGTACAAACTTATACAGTTGAACACTATAGAGATTATATATATATATTGCTAAGAGATCAATATATAATACCGATGCAGATCTTTACCTCCATAGAAAAGATGCTTAGTCGAACAATGGATAGGGGAAGAGGCGAAGGAGTATCGGCGCAGAGGAAGACATGCCATGATGGAAAGTCGGTGGTCGAAGGCGGAGGCGAACACGAGCGGTGATGGAGAAAAAGCCACGGGCGGTGGTGTACTCCTCACGTGAGCAACGTCAGAGGGTGTTGCGAGCATAGAGGCCGGAGAAGTTACGGATGAGGTTGGTGGAATAGGTGGTGTACACGGTGTGGTGGCAGCCATCTGAGGAGAATTTTTATGGTGGAAGCTCTTTAGGTTTCGGCAGAAAACAAATGGAAGAGGAGAAAAGAATTTAAAAGAAAGTGAAATTCAGATCTAGAAGTAAGCTTCTGAAAATATGTTAGGCAGAGTAACGTAAGAAATAAATGAAAACAACGGAAAAGGAAAGGAAATGGAATAGTCTCTCATTGATTCAGCCAAAATATTTAAAGCAATTAATTGCTTGATTGAGTGGACATCACGTTTGAATTTTGAAAAGGCACGGTAAGTTAAAAGTAAAGTCTCCATTTCGGTACCGATACGACACACAGTTTTATTGTTTCCGTCGCGTACCGGACCTAAAAATACAGAAATAAATATACCGTAGAGATCAGCACGACGTGACGATCAAAACGGTATACAGATACTAGTGGTACGATCATCCGATCGAAAATTGATAATCGGTACCAGAAATGCTGCTATTTTGCCAGAATTAAGATAAACGAAGTAGTAGAAGTCCAAATTTGGAAAAACGAAAGATGACATCTGACTCAGAAGAAGATTTAGAAATTTTCTATAGAAAAATATTCAGGTTTTGAAATAAATTTATTATCATCAATTTTAACTGATTTAAATTGATATAAAATTATATAAAAAAATATCAATATTATTAGATGAAAATTTACCAGTTGCTATGTTTAAATAGACGTATTCCAAATAATACATTTTTATTTTCAAATTCAATTATTTAAAATTTCAAGAAATTCAGTTAAATACGTTAATAAAACCAATCAAAATTTATGGGTCGTTACACTCTCCCCCACTCAAAACTTTTCGTCCCCGAAAAGGAAGAAGGTAGGAGAATAGAAACAACCAGACAGAAAAGATTAAAAGACAAGGATAAGCAATTAATTTAAGCTATATAAATTTTACTTGAAATATTCATTTGAAAACTTAATTTGCAATGCAATTCTCTTTAATACTTCAAATTTTTTCAAAAACCATATGTAAAATTTCTTACTTCCTTTATTAATACCATTTATATGTTTAAATAATATCTTTATAAATATATGAAACTATTTGAAAACAATTGTCTACATAATTACTTATATTTACAAAGAAGCTATTTGAAAACATTAAATCTATAATTCATAAATTTATAAATTCATCTCAAGATATTTTTCAAATATTATTAATAAATCAATAATCATTTTCTTTAAATATGTTGTATTTAATTAATAACTTCTAACATATTTATAACACTAAATTTCTATTAAACCAAGTAGTATATAAATAAACAATATAAAAAATTTATAGTCAACAAGGAAAAAAGGAGGATTTGGAAAAATAGAATATAGGTGAATAAATAAAGCTGAGCAGATAAGGTAGATTCAAGGAATAGTATCAGGCACGAATAATTAAATTAGAACCATAAGAATTTCAATTTCAAATATTAATACAGAATTTCTTTGTTGAAAATACCTTTATAATAAAATGCCTTTATATCGAAACAAATTTCCTTTCGAAAATACTTTTATAACTCGATGTCTTAACAAGTTTATCCTCGTTCCTGTAGACTCTGGTAGTGCGTTGATCAGGCGCAAAACTAGAATTCTCCAGGTACTTAGTAGACTTGTTTCAACACCCAGTGAAAATACTGGAAAAACTTTTAAAAACAGATATGGAAAGTACAATCCAAACAAAAACAAACAAAACCTTTGTCTAACCATGGTTCGCAGATACACAATGGTTACGCCTGGTTCCCCCAGGAAACAATCCATATCCGTAAGCTTTCTCAGCCCTGCGAGTTACGCCATGATGACTAGTAGAATGCAGGATACACAATGGTTACGCCTGGATCCCCCAGGAAACAATCCGTACCCCCGGCAAGACTCAGCCAAGCAGTTGCGCTACTATTCGCGACCTACACAGATTGCAGGATACACAATGGTTACGCCTGGATCCCCCAGGAAACAATCCGTACCCCTAGGCAAGACTCAGCCAGGCAGTTGCGCTATGCAGTCGCGCTCGTAAGACCATGGGTAACGCCATGGAATTCGAAGGACACTCGAGTATCATATCCGGAAAACCAAAAATCAGAGAGAATAATATTGATAGAATGAATCCAAGATGTGGCCACAAATCGGATATCAAGCAGAAGGCACTTTCCATATCTTTACTTCGAAAATATGTATCATATAGTACCTTTTCAAATCACTTTCAAATATCGTACTTATATAAAGTCCATTATATATAAGATTAAATTTTCAAATCAAATACCTTTCCAAAATCAATAGTATATCAAATCACACTTATATAGATTTCAATTATATAAGATTTCACTTTCAAATTGAGTACCTTTTCAAATCTATAGTTTTCGAATCAATTTCATACTCATACAAATCAATTTTATATAAGTTCGACCACTCCCAAATCAAGTACTTAATAATATAAGGTTCTCAAATTTCAATTTGTTTCAATATCAGTTCAATTTCAAAATCATATACAATTTCACAAAATTATTTCTTCTCAAATTAAATATCTTTAGTTTCAAAGTTTCCAAAATAATAGATTTAGAAAATAAATCCAAATTTCCAAATCAATATAATTTAAGTCAACCAATTCATTTCCAAAATCAGATGTTTCCAAAATCAATCTTATACCTACATAAGGTCCATCTTATATAAGGATCAAATTTTACAAAATAAATTTCGCTGTATGAAGAGCCATATGGGATTTGAATATCTTTGCTTTTATGGGTTATATATCTTTGTAATTTAAATTGGAAAAGTAAGCAAAGATATTCTAACTCGACAGCTTTCAATTTCAACGTCAAAATATATCACTGATATTAGAATATAAGATGTACATACGTCATCATTTTGCAAAATCACATTTGATCGCTCGCTCGATCACACAAGTTCGCTTTCGAACTAGTATTGTCCATTCGATTTCCCTAATGCGGACTTCGATATGGTTTCTCGACTAGAAGCCATCAGTCTCCTTGCATAGCCATATACTATGATAGAGAATTCTAGAATCGAGCCCAAAATCCATATCGAATATTCACCATCAAGAATCGAATGAAAAATCCTAACACGAAATGGTGTAATTCACCTCGAACTTGTGTGCTCAAACTTGGATCAAATTAATTATGCGAATAAACAGCATACGTACAACTTATATATTTATTCCAACTTGTTAAATATACAGTTTCATAAAGATGTTACTAAGTTAAAACATTTAAACTAAATTTTATTCAAAATTTTTTTTTTTTTTAAAACTAACTTTCATTCAAAATATTTTGAAGACCAAATTCTTTTCAAAACATTTCAAATCTAAATTTCATATTTAGAAAAATTTAAAATTGCCTTATTCATTTGCTTAACAAAATAGTTTCAACTTATTTAAATCATATTACTACATACTTTAACATACATACCAAACTTATATACTTTATAGTTTTCAAAATTTCTTAGCTTTGAAAAGTTAACCTTGATTTGGAAGTGCTCGAACCTTCAAAAATAGTTGAAGAAATCATTTTCAAATTCTAGAGTTGGAAATCAACAACAAATCAGTAAATCAATTTTAATAGATAGGGTTATATCAAATCCGAAACTTGAGGACTGAACACCGGCTTACTTCAAATCATTTCAAGTATATATATACATATATCTTTCGAATATCAAATCATACTTTGGAATTTGAAATCAAAATCGGTTTCGCAAAAAAAATCACTCGCGTAGCAATGCTACTAAAGTGGCCTATCCCCCACTCTGAAACTCGAAAATCAATGTCGATGATGCGTGCACTCATCACCGAAATTATTTTCCAGCGACATAAGTGAGTTCTGGACTTCTATTTTCTCAAACTTTTTTTTGGAATTTCTTCGAAATCATTCGAAACTCATTAAAATCATTGGAACATTTCTTATTCGGAAAATACTTTTAAATCATACTATTATTATATATTTCAAAAATCTTAAAACCAATTTCAAAATACCGGAGTTCAATTCTCGAATTTCAAATTTCAAATCCTTTGTTATAAATCATTTTTTTTATATAAATCAATTTCTTATATAACATCAAAATTCAAATCCTTTCAAAAATTCAAATTCTTATCTTTTTAAAAGGTATATATAATCCTTATCGAAAACATTTTCACTTTTATATATAGAATATAATCATACTTATAAAATTTCGATATATAAAACAATTTCCAAAATA
The DNA here is from genome assembly GCA_030737815.1 of Allium fistulosum. Taxonomy (NCBI): domain Eukaryota; kingdom Viridiplantae; phylum Streptophyta; class Magnoliopsida; order Asparagales; family Amaryllidaceae; genus Allium; species Allium fistulosum. The sequence continues at coordinate 1,130,746,668 of CM060906.1, read as the reverse complement.
CGAATAAACCCGATTTTTCAAAAGGATGATTCAAGAATGGATTTCAAAACAAAGATAAACATTCAAATTAGAGGGACTCTAATCAATTAGGATTCTGATTCGAAGATAAGTTCGAACGAAAATGAGATAATTAAATTTCAAAATAGAAGATGAATATACTTATATAAATCGCGGGCGACCATAACCGGATCAACCGTGACTTCAGGAACAAGATTGATGCGGAATTCCAAGAAAACCAACATTCGATCGCAAGAGATAGCGGCATCTAAACCAAAGATATAGAAATCTCCGGTGAATCAATGCCAATTGTGAAGGAGTTTCACCCCTTCACAAATCATTCAAAGATTGGTGGGATCCTATTCTTATAGAGGTCATTCGAAGTGGAGTTATGGGATACTCCAGAATCAAAAGAATACAAATAGGGAGAGACAAAAATGAAATTTGGAACCGCAAGGAACGTTCCAAAGTTCAAAGGAAATCGAGTCAAAAGGAAGAGATTCAAACTCGAACGAAAGTGATTCTGTAAATAAATTTACTATATATGCTAAGTTTTGCCTAGAGCCAAAGCTCTGATACCAACTGTAACGACCCGCTATTTTAGACCATTCAAATCTACAATAAATCCACACATGTCGGACTTGAATAATTCAAAATATCAGATTGTTAATTTAAATTTGGCAAAACTCATCATATACAGTAAATATATCAATCACAGAATCACAGACACAGAGTAATACAATAATACGCAGCAGAATAGATAAAATAGTAGTTCATGAAGCTACTATATAAACATCAGAGTTAGAAATAAAATACAACAGAATATCTCAAATGCAGTGAAGTCTCCAGTACAACAGATGACTTCTCTAGACAAATCAACTAGAAGAGCTGAAAGCTGAGGCGATAGTTGGATCTCCAAAGGAAGCTCCAAACTCCAAGGGTGAGTCTCAAATGCTGTATCACTCGGTCTGACCCGAGCGTAAAGCAAAACACAAAACACTCGAGTCAGGATTAACATTCTTATATCAATAAATCCAACTCAAGTGAAATATCAACTGAAATACAAGTAACTTAAAGGATGTTTGGGATAACCATCCTTTAAGGATCTTCAGAACTATCTACAAGGTGGGAATATACACTATAACACCGTGGTCATTTCAATTTAATTTATACTTCGAAACCCAAATATTACTTCATTTCAAATATAACTATTTTCCAAGATAGTATATATATTAATTAATTTATAAAGTAAAGCATTTATAATTTTCTCAAGTTTCGCAAATCGATTCAAATCAACTTCAAATTCCAAATTCAAATTTATTCAAGCTCAATTCATCAATTCAATTCAGTTCTAAATATACCATTTAAATTTTCAATATATTTCAAGGCTTTAATATCCAACATTTTCAAAGTTAAATTAACAGTTTCATATAGCTCTTGATTTAACTTTATTATTATTTAATCAGGGAACATTCACTTAATAACTTCAATATCATTTAACTAGCCTTAAATTTCATTTTTACTAAATATTTCCTTAAATTTATTTTAAACAAGAAATATTCATTAAATTACTTAAATTAAACCCAAGTTATAAATCATATCTTAAACCTCAATTTCAATAAGTTTCAAATTGGTTTAATTAAATAAACTTCTTTATTGAATAAAATTTCAACTAAATTCAAATTATTACCAAGATCTATTTTGGAATAAAAATTTAAATACTTAACCATATTATATGTATTAAATCCATCTTAATTAAATTAAATATCATTATTAAATCTATATATATCATTACCATTTATATATAAAATTTAAGAATCAACATTTATTAAAACTATATATTTCTTTCCAAAACCATAGAATTTATTTCAAAATATTTATATATATGGACCAACGGTGTCTGTATATATATCTATCATATGGTCAAGTGATACGGATATTTATCATTTCAATCCGTAAATTTAAATACATACGGGTAGATATCATTTCGACCCGTAATCCCAAATTCAATTCAAATGAAAATCGCTTGGGTTTATCATTTCAACCCATAATGATTTTCTCCTATTCTAAAGTCCGTTCGGGTATGTATCATTTCAACCCATAGTGAATTCTATACTAATAGGGAACTTGCAGAGTGATAACTGATAGTATAAAATACAACAACAGTCATATATCATCAATAACAATATAATATAAACAACAGGATATGGTGTCATATCCCACAGGTGAACAGTTACAGATAATAGCATATATAATAATTTTTAAATAACTACAGCAGCATATTTCAATTGTCGTTTCAATTGAAATCAAATTTAATAAATATAAGAACGTTAAATTGTGAGTGATTACTCACCTTTCGAGGTTAGAGACGAACGGGATGAGATGAATTACGAATCCAAACACGAATCCCAAACCAAAGCTAGATTGGCACGAATTTGGACGGACAAAGCTGATAAATAAGGGATTGACGAAATCAAATCAGAAATTGCTTGATACAGACTGAAATGAAATATATTTTATTCATTATATTAATTTCTTAAACTAATATTAAATTTGGAACTCATATTTTTAAAAACAAATATACGTATATACTTTCAAATAAATACTAAATCTAAACAACAACAAAAAATCTTTATATAATTATTAAAACCCCGGACCAAATTATACCCATATACACTAATATATATAGGCTAATATAAAGTCACGCACATGTTAAAATTTTTAAACCATAAATCTTATAAAAGTCAATTTATCACAATATATATACATATAAACAACCTGCCAACCGAACAACCATAATTATACTGTACTATAATAAAATATTTTATATAACACTGATAATACCCCTTAATATATAGACTTATGTACAGTAACTTAATGTAATATACAACAACTTATAACAAAATATAGCTTATTAAATACAACACAAAACAAACAGGTTATAACTTTTTATATAAATAGAGCATATGCAACAAACAAATCATACATAACTAATATCAATGCGGTCATAAAGCAACAGATCTTATAAACTATAGAAACATACATATACTAATATTATGCTATATGCAGACTTTAATATATAACTACTTTAAAACATTTTATACAGAATCATACTTTTAGTATATCATTATTTTAAAGTCAAACCTTACATATAAATATAATCACAAGCTACCTCTGTATATACAACCTTTACAAGCAATATATAATAAAAGGTCAGATATAACTTCCATATACAACGACATGTTATGTGATACTAGTATAACTTATATACACTTTATGCATACTGTAATAATTTTTTTTTTACTCATATAGTCAACATAAAACAACACACATAACACATATATCAATATATACTTACAGTCAAACAAATCAGGTATAAGGCATAAACTATATATAAATCAACAAATCCCATATAACAAATGTAGCCTTGTGACAGTAGTAAACCTATATTATAACATCACATGTAAACTAATGCATTATACAACTAGATGCTATAGGTAGGTTATATATATATATATATATATACGTGAGCTATTCAACCAACACATATACATCCAAAACCACTTTAAATATATTTTTATATATACAGCAAAATTTTATATGTAACAATATTTGGAATCAAATACTTAGTCTACAAACGTACATATTTAAAACTGGTATATAACTAATAGATTTGATAACTTTTTAAAAATCAACATAAACTTATACTTTAAAAATCAATGTTCCGATTAAATATATATCTTTAACAAAATTCCAAAACTTAAAACACATATATGCAGATCTTATGACTTGTATACTTTATATAGACAAGACATGTTCATAAATCAAAATATCAACCGAATATATACATAGACTCAACACTATAATATCTATAACATAGATAACTATATATATATAAACAACATCCCGTACAAACTTATACAGTTGAACACTATAGAGATTATATATATATATTGCTAAGAGATCAATATATAATACCGATGCAGATCTTTACCTCCATAGAAAAGATGCTCAGCCGAACAATGGATAGGGGAAGAGGCGGAGGAGTATCGGCGCAGAGGAAGACATGCCATGATGGAAAGTCGGTGGTCGAAGGCGGAGGCGAACACGAGCGGTGATGGAGAAAAAGACACGGGCGGTGGTGTACTGCTCACGTGAGCAACGTCAGAGGGTGTTGCGAGCATAGAGGCCGGAGAAGTTACGGATGAGGCTGGTGGAATAGGTGGCGTACACGGTGTGGTGGCAGCCATCTGAGGAGAATTTTTATGGTGGAAGCTCTTTAGGTTTCGGCAGAAAACAAATGGAAGAGGAGAAAAGAATTTAAAAGAAAGTGAAATGCAGATCTAGAAGTAAGCTTCTGAAAATATGTTAGGCAGAGTAACGTAAGAAATAAATGAAAACAACGGAAAAGGAAAGGAAATGGAATAGTCTCTCATTGATTCAGCCAAAATATTTAAAGCAATTAATTGCTTGATTGAGTGGACATCACATTTGAATTTTGAAAAGGCACGGTAAGTTAAAAGTAAAGTCTCCATTTCGGTACCGATACGACACATAGTTTTATTGTTTCCGTCGCGTACCGGACCTAAAAATATAGAAATAAATATACCGTAGAGATCAGCACGACGTGACGATCAAAACGGTATACAAATACTAGTGGTACGATCATCCGATCGAAAATCGATAATCGGTACCAGAAATGCTGCTATTTTGCCAGAATTAAGATAAACGAAGCAGTAGAAGTCCAAATTTGGAAAAACGAAAGATGACATCTGACTCAGAAGAAGATTTAGAAATTTTCTATAGAAAAATATTCAGGTTTTGAAATAAATTTATTATCATCAATTTTAACTGATTTAAATTGAAATAAAATTATATATAAAAAAAATCAATATTATTAGATGAAAATTTACCAGTTGCTATGTTTAAATAGACGTATTCCAAATAATACATTTTTATTTTCAAATTCAATTATTTAAAATTTCAAGAAATTCAGTTAAATACGTTAATAAAACCGATCAAAATTTATGGGTCGTTACATAATGAATCTTCGGTAGTAGCCAGTTAACCCAAGAAAACTCTTTATCTCAGTCACTGTCTTGGGTCTCTTCCAATTATTCGCTGCCACGATCTTAGCCGGATCTACCGATAACCCTTTCTCTAAGATTATAAGACCAAGAAACTTCACTTCCTTCTTCCAAAAATGATACTTCGAAAACTTTGCCTTTAACTGATCCTGTCTCATTGTCTCAAGCACTATCCTAAGATGAACTTCATGATCTCTTTCATCCTTGGAATATGTCAATATGTCGTCTATGAATACTAATACAAATCTTTTTAGATGCTCTCGGAAGATTCTATTCATCAAGTCCATGAAGAATGACGGCACATTAGTTAGTCCGAACGGCATCGCTAACCATTCGTACGATCCATATCTAGTCCTAAACGTCGTTAAAGGAATACTATCCTCTACTACTCTAAGTTGTTGGAACCCTATAGCCAAATCCAACTGAGAAAATACCTTGGCTCTACTCAACTGGTCGAACAAATTGTCAATTGTAGGTAACGGATATCGGTTCTTTATCGTCTTCTCATTCAACTTACGATAATTTATACATAACCTTGACGATCCGTCCGGCTTCCTTACAAACATAGTGGTTGCTTCCCAAGGCGAATTGCATGGTTTGATAAAATTATTACCTTCCAAATCCACTAACTGCACCTTTAACTCCTTCATCTCGATATGTGTCATTCTACTTGGCGGTCTACTCACAGGTTCAACTCCTGGTACTTAATCTATCTGAAATTCGATAGCTCATTCTGGCGGTAGTCCTATCATGGGCTTAAAGACATCTACGAATCTCTAACAACGAAAACTCGATTTAACTCGTCTTCTTCCTCCATAACACCCAACAAAGCTCAAGAATCTAAATTCGTGTTTTCTACAGTGTATATAATCTGATCACTACAACTAAGGTGTCTAAGTGATATTTTACTATCATGAAAAGATATCCTAGCATCGTACTTACTTAACCAATCCATACCCAAAATAATTTTGAAAGCTATGGAATCAAACACATGCAAACTGCAAGTAACTATATGACCTAACAATTCACGCTCTAAGTGGTCACATCTCATCCCAAGTGTCGCATACCCTCCTATCAGATTCACAACCCTTAAGGATGTAACTAGATATGAGGGTTCTAGGTTAAGCTTATCTACCAAATAATAAGATATAAAAGAATGTGATGCACCAGTATCAAGTAGAACTCTAACTGACACTCCATGAATCAAAAGCGTACCTTCCAACATATTAGAAATGGGCAACAACGATGGAAATAGTTGCACCATCCATGGAAAAATAGATGGCCCCTTTATCAAGTACTTAACAAGTTAAGAACTTCCTGGCGACCGCAAGGAAGCCAGGAAGATTCACTACCGGGCTCCCTACTACACAATCATAGATGGAAAGCTCCACAAATGGGAGTATTCCACACCACTTCAGTGGTGCATGTTTGAAGACGAAGCCCGCCAGATCCTGGAAGATCTGCATGAAGAGTTTTGTAGGGATTACACAGGAGGGAAAAGCCTAGCAAAAAAGGCTGCTCGACAAGGCTACTATTGGCCTACAATGATCAAAGATTCTGTGGACTATGTCAATAATTACGACTGGTATTAGCGGTTCTCCAAGATCCACAGGACTTCTCCAACCCTCCTTTCCCCTATAACATCCTTATATTCGTTTAACACATAGGGAATTGACTTGATAGGAAAGCTACCTAATGCCAAGGAGGATACAATCACGCTATATTCATCATTTACTAATTCACCAAATGGGTCGATGTCAAGCTCGTACTGGGGTCACCGCCCCTAAGATACTCAAATTCGTCGAAAATAACATCGTCTGTCATTTCGGCCTGCCAAAGAAGATCATCACCAACAACGACAATCAATTTGAGAGCAGCCTCTTTCAACACTTTCCCCTATGACTTCTTTATGGTTGTACGACATGTGGGGAATTGTCTTGATAAGAAAGTTTCATAATTCCAAGAGAGGGTACAATTATGCCAAAGTCACCATCGACTATGACACCAAATGGGTCGAGGTCGAGCAACTTACTAGGGCCATCACCCCTAGGATCTTGAACTTTATCATAAATAATATCGTATGCTGTTTTGGCCTGCCAACAAAGATCATCATCGACAACGGTACTCAATTTGAGAGTAGCCTCTTTCAAGACTTCCGTGCAAGGAACGAAATCGAGAAGTGCTTCTCTTCCATCACCCATTCTAAAGCCAATGGACAAGTCGAGGCCATCAACAAAACCATCAAGTCAACACTCAAGAAACGCCTCATGAAAGCTTAAGGAAACTGGGCCGAAGTACTGTCGCTCATTCTTTGGTCCTATCTCACCTTCAACCGTACTTCAACCAACCATACTCCTTTCTCTCTTTTATATGGGTAAGATGCCATGCTACCCATAGAAGTAGACATTCTCTTCTCTCGGCATCTAACTTATGAGCCCAAGCAAAACAATGAGCTACTTAAGCCCGAACTTGACATGGTAGAAGAATGAAGAGTCAAACCTGAATACCACACTGAAGCCTATAAGAGGAAGATAGCCAAGAACTACACCTCAAGGGTGAAGCTTCGGCAACTCATTGTCGATGACCTAGTTCAGCACTAGGTGATTGCCAATACAAGAAACTGGGCTGAAGTAGTATTCGGCCAGAACTAGGAGGGGTCATATGTCAAAGGCATCATCATGACAAAGGGTGCTTATAGCCTCTTTCAACCGGATGGAACCTACGTTCCTTGCATTTGGAATCCCATGCACCTCTGGCTCAATCATATATAAGTGCTAGCCACAATAATATGGCTATGTAATACATCTTCTGTGAAGAATGCATCGAAGACTTCAGAGCCAACTTTGTTTAATACATTTATCAAGGCTGTCCAATAAGGATGAGTTATTTTATGCTTATTACCTTGTTTAGGGACTACCATCCTCTACCACCAAGGACCGCACAAGACATTCAATGCTCCTCTCCTTTACTGGCTGGCTATCCAATGAGGGTGAATTACAGTGCATTCACCTCTTTGGTTGGGGACTGCCAAGCTTACGACAAGTCACTTAGGAGAACCTTCGAGCCACGCTTAGGTTCATGCCGGTACCTCCTGCCACCTATATAGGATATCCAATAAGGTTGAGTTATCTTATGCTCATTACCTTATTTGGGGATTGTCGACCTTCGTTGACAAGGACAAAGCGAGCCTCACCACCCTTCCTTGTTGGTCGGCTATCCAAGAGGGTGAATTACCATGCATTCAGTTCCTTGTTAGGGACTGTAGACTATCCAGCAAGATTGAATCATCATGCATTCACATCCTTGCTCGAAGACAGCCCACTACCCTATGAATTTGGGTGAGATGTCTCTCCTCTTCATGCCAAGGTGCATTGAGGAGCTGAGACGCAAGCATAAAGGTCCCATATCCCTGGCTAATGTTGTTTGTCATCCCTCTTGCAAGATGGAGCTCTGTTGTCAAGACTGAGCTATTACCCCAAGTGGCATCGAAGTCTGGCATCTGTAGTGCATGGACATAAAAATAAACTGGGCTCAACATCAACTGGCAACATGTTACCCGAGAGTACCCACGAGCCCAGCAGTGCTCAAGATCATGTTGAGATCACTTAATCTTACAGTGTATCACCTGAGAGTACCCTCGAACCTAGTAGTGCTCAGGATTATATCTGGCCCGCCTGCCACTCAATCCTACCACTAGTCACCTAAGAGAACCTTTGAACCCAACAACGCTCAGGGTCGTGTCCCGGTCGCCCAGTATTATAGCATATAAGCAAGCCTAGCTCAACATACTTATGAGTCACTCACAAAATAAGTACATGGTTCCCATGAATGGGTTGCTCTTATAATCCATCTCATTGCCATACTGCCACTCTATTTATCTTGTGAAAATGTTAAGCATGGTCAATATAGGGACTATATCGGCTACTCAAAGTATGCTACCCTATAAGCTACGCACATACAAGAACAGATAAAGTAGTTAAGTACTAAAACAAATTTCACAAAAATCTATTCATTTACAAAATGCAAGGCACACAGCCTACCCCGCTAGGCTATCTACGAGGCCGGCCCATCAGTAGACCGGGTCAGGGAGTCCAGTTGCTCTTGGGTAAGGACAGCCATCACGAGAATCCCAAACGGCCTCATCTCCATGACCACCTCCTCCCGGACTTTGGCAAAGGCTGCAGCATTAAACTTTCTTATGGAGATCAGAAATTGAAAGTTTTCCCTGATTAGGGCCCTTATCATATTCCTCAACCGGTTGACCCACCTATCCACCTCCTTCTTCCTAATGGTTGCAATGTCAACATCCGCCATCCATCCAGGTGTTTGTATAAGTCGGTCCGTAGTAGGTCGGCCTCCTTTCCCGCCTCACCAACCTCTCCTTGAGGTCTGCAACTGTCTTCTCTATCTCATCACGTGTCTTATTCGCTTCCCGCACCGACTTTTCGACCGCTTTGGGCGCTTTCTCTACCGCTCCTTTGCCTCTTTTGCCTAGACGGTCTCAGCCTCTACTGCTGCTCGTGCCACTCCATCGGCCGTCGGGTCCTTTCAAAGTTCCTCCACCTCATTCTAGATGCAGAGGCATCGGTACTCGGACTAAAAAACCAATGCCAAAATAATAAAAAAGAAGAAACAAGAGTTAATCAAAGTGTAAAGTAAAAGAAAGACTGGTGTAAGTAAGCTACCATTTGTACCGACCCAGCATCACCTTTGAGAAAAGGGCGGGCATGACGAGACATAACTGCCTGCACTGGCTTGATCTTCAAAGACCCACCCAGGGGTACAACATCGTAACTGGGATACGATGGGTTGTATGTAGGAATCAGCTCGAAGGAGGAACCCACGTTCCTCCCAACACCCGGCTCTATTGACCCACCCCCTACACCACTTTCCTTAGAGCACCCCCTAATATCCCAAGAAACAACCAGGGACCCATGAGGAGGAACTAGGATATCCCAACACCTTAGGCTCCTCACCTATAACATGGCGTTATATCTTCTTTCGGCCTTGGCGATCGGCTTGGCCATAGGGTCTTGGAACTTGACCTGGGAATAGTCCCGCTTTGCTTTCTTTATCGGCCTCTACACTGGGACATACTACTACAAGACCGTTGTATGGTCCTCCCCTCATTAGCCTAACCAGGTGGATGTTAGTGTTAGTCACTAGGACCTTCAGGTCCTGAATTTGGTTGCCGGCCCACTTCAACTGATTAATAAAGTCACTCAACATCCCATAATCAACACTGGTATAATCAATGAAAGCTCCCATCAATGGGAAAGATAAGCAACATAAAGAAAGGAAGTTGAGGAAGAGAAATAAAAGAAGCAAAGACTTATCGAGGGTTTGGAACTCTAGATGTTGAAGCTTGGGGTTGACCCCATGAGGAACAAAGAAATATATCCTCATCCAACCTGGGGCGGCTTTGTTAAAGACACCCATAAAAACCATAGGCTTGGTGTTAGCGTGGAAGCGAAAATGTGCCAATTGGGTACCCAACTTCCTTTTGCAGTTGGAAAACCATATTGACCAAAGGAGTGGTCGGCTTAGGAAGGTTTAGTTCGGTGCAAGCAACATAAAGACCATAGAGAAATCGATAGTTGTTTGGAATGAGCTGACCGGGGGAAAGCCTGAAGGCATTAAGGATAGATACGAAGTAGGGATGGAGAGGCAGCATGACTCCCACCTTGAAATAGCCTAAGGAAAATGCAAAGTGGCTCAAGGGAGGGTGGTCGGGATGCTCGACAACTATGGGATATCCAGCTATCTTGATGTCGCATCCATGGCTGGCCAAACTCTTGGCCAAGTTAAGCCTCCCCTCTACTAGCTTAGAGGCCTTGAGGCTAGTAGCACCAATAGAAGTTGATCCTAAAGTTGCCATCTGAATTATAAGCGGTCTAAGTTAGACAAATCCCCAACACCTTTGTCTGGCAACATCTCAAGGTGGAAGCTTGACGATAGTCTCCATGGCATGTCCGGGTTGAGCACCTTATGATGGCTAGCTCATAACTCAAACTCCTAAGCTAAGTAATAGGCCAAATGGCCCCTGTCTATTACTCCTTTTTTTAAGCCATAAAATTTGGCCCAGTCCACAGCCTATTACTAAAATTATTACCAATAATATTATTAGAAATTGCAAGCCCACTATAGTTTGCCAACATTAATCAAGTACCGCTACATAGCTGCACGACATCCAAAGATGGCCATAGAAATGCGGAACTTGACCAAAGGATAACACAAAAATAATAGCATTATCAAGCAAAAGAAACAATAGCAAAACAAAAGGGAAAAGGGAAAAGGGAAAAAACCATAGAAGCTTAGAACTTTGCAATGGCCATGGCCTCCACGGTGAAGAAGAAGGAAGAAGAGGAAGCCGCACTTTTTCCCAAAGAATGCTTGGAAATTCGAGGGTTTCTGATGGTTTTAAAAAGCTTTAGTGGCTAAAAAAATTTATTGCTCTAGTAAAAAAAATGAAAGGGGAGAAGATGAACACTATTTAAGTACCTAGCCCTTCAGTCTCAGCCATTGGATTTGAAGAGCTATCATATCTAGGCCGTCTAGATATATTTAATACCTTTGTCAATTCATACACATTGGAAACACGAGCACCCTGCCACATTTGGAAAAGTAAACCAACTGAGCCAATGACAAAGCGCCATGTGTGGCACGCATTAACTACATAGTAGAAGGACCAATTGACGAGATATTTGTGATTTGATAAGCACGTCCCTGCTTACAGAGACGGGCTTGGGGGCAAAATGTTGCTTAAATTTCTCGCAAATATAATTAGCAAGCCGATCAAGTAGAATTTTCTTGAGTTGAAGATATTTGATCTTAAACCCCCGATGTAAACTAGTTATGGTGGATGAAATAAAACGTTTTAATAAATGGTTGAATGGAGCTTCATATATCGTATGTTGTTATAGTAATGGCAGAAATAGTATGAGCATACCATATAACACCTGTTTAATTCTACTTATGAAATAATAACTCTTTTCATTAGTGATCGAAAACACGTATAGTTTTATTTCGAGATGAATATTCATGATAAATTAGTCTATAATAATGATATTTGTTTTTATAACAAAATGGTGCACTGGTTATAGAAAAATATTGAAGTATCTAAAACTTTTACAATTATTTTAGAATTATGGACTAAGCCGTATCTTTGTCAAATAATTCTTTAATCATATGTTTATGGATCATATGGTACTAGTGAATTGTATCTTGAACGATTAATGGCAAACCACCCATTCAGTGGGGGCGATAAATGAGTAGGTGGACTCTTTGAATTGAAACATAGAGATGTATGCAGTCAAAGGTCTAACAATACCAAAATGGATCCACTTAGTTTGTTAAATTCACAGATGAATTATCATAGAAATGAACATGTATATTTAATGTACAAGTAGTTTTTTTATGATAAGTTCATAGAAAAAAAATGGAAGTATAAAAGATAACATTAAAAGGATATAAAAGAATTCAATTTGATCGAATATGTAAGTGAATTGGAAAAAGGTTCCAAAAGAACCTAAAAATAAATAAGATTCAATCTCAAAAGTCATTCCTCCCCATGATACATAATGATATATCGATAAGGAGTAATCAGAATTTATTGGACAATGCACGATTAATGATGGATGAAGTTAAGTTAACTTCTTTCTTGAAGGATGTATGCTTAAGAGTGAGTACAAGAGGTTAAATTTAATTTCGTCTAAAGCATAGTTTATAAGGTCATACATGATAAGAGTTGATATGAAATCCCTACATATCCTAGGTCACGGAGTTGAAATGTTATATGAGTCGAGAGACTCCATATAATATTAATTTATGATGGATCTTGTGTTGACTACCCTAAGGAAGTTTGGGACTGATCAACATTGATTGATTAATTTATGTTACGAACATAAGTTTTGCAAATTAATAACCAAATCAATTTTATACATATATAAAGGCAATTTATAAAATGCTTATAAATACCTATTCCATTGCATTGAGAAACAATTATTATTTAAAGAAACGCCATTTTGTGAAGAAGGAATTTCTTTTAGAATTTATTGGTAGTAGAATGGATTAATTTGGATATGATCCATAGACAAAACTGATTACGAAGGATGAAATGAAATTAATCAAATCTAAGAGGACACAACACATTAGAATATCTAATGAGAATTCTAGTACATTAAAAGAAATTATGAGTTTCTTATTATGGTCAATAATAGAATTTCCTCAGTTGTCAATAAGCCATGAAGCTTATCGACTCTACCAAATAACATGGTGCAAAAATATGAAACAGATTCCAAGTACATTATCACAATATTATTTGATATATGGACATGAAGGGATATGATCCATCAGCCGCAAAAATGTCTTTGGGGAGAAGACCAATGCAGTTGGAATATAATAAGCCACGTTGGTATGAATAATATCATTCATTTCAATTGTTTTTTTGGCAAAGCTGGTCAGTTTTATAGTGGGCAGTCCACTTTTATTACTACAAAAGTAACAATTACAAATAAGAACAAGAGTTAGTTCGATTGCCAAACTACTAAATAAGAGCAAAACCCTAATTCAAACATGAATTAACAAGGTTTTCAAATTTGGCTTCTAAACATTCTAGCTAAAATCAAAAGAACAGAGCTCTCCAATTTCCTATGACTATGAAAAAGCCTAGCATTTCTTTCTGACCAATGTTCATATCAATTGTTGAGATTAAATTAATAGATTCATCACTCAACGTGCTAAAGTTAATCCAAATTTTACTTAAAAAATATTGCCTAATGTGATTTTGAGTTTTGATACATATATATTAAAATAGAAATTCTAAATAATCATTTGGAATAGACTGTTTGCACAAAATAACCAGAGTGTATTGAAGAAGGTGAGAATGATAATTGGTTTTGTAGGTATTGGATAGGATCTAAGAAGTGATACAATAGTAACATTCAACTAGCATTAGAATTGAGCAAACATTTTGATAAAGAAATCATATATTTTGAATTTTATTCAAAATGCAAATAATTTTACAAAGAAGTCAAATGATTTGAATTTCAATCAAAAAGCAAAGGAAGCATGTGTTTGTAAAAAAGAATATTAAAGGTACTAAATATTCGAAAAATATACGTAAACAACAAATTACTAATTGTTGATGATATGCTTATGTTAAATCAGTTTTAGTGTGGTTGTTTAATACTCAATGTTGGATTTGCAAAAAACATCTTTTATAATCAGTATAATACGATGTTGGGATTGTCACAAACGTTATACACAGACATCATATTCAAATATTTAATTTGGAGCATATGAGATGAATTCTTTATGCATCGGCAATAGGAATAATCATATATGTTGTGTTGTCTACTATATCGTAATTTGCTTATGTAATTGGTAAAGTGAGCAAGTGTCAAATATGAACTAAGTTCACTAAATTATAGTTAAGAGTATTCTTGAGTATTTATGAAATACTAGAAAAAATGAATTCCTTATGAAAGGAGTTTTCGAACTTGGACTTCATAAATGATTTTGAGAATTGTATTTCAATCCTAAATTCATGTTCAGCCTTAGTTAAGGACCTTTAAGTTAAAAATGCTTCAAATAAGAGATTATGGAAAATTCAACTAATAACCTGTGTTCGTCGCCTTGAATAAGTGAAAAAATAAGAGCAATGTATTTATATAAATTCAAAAATTTATAACTAAACCAAGGATGACTCCAAATGTTAAGAACCCTGTGACATTGTTATATGATAACAATGTTGCACTATAGATCGATAAGAACCTAGAACTCGCTGGAAGTCGAGAAACATACTCTGAAAAGTGCCACATGGTAAAGGCGGTTTATCAGCATCGAAGAGAGTTGATTGGCATAGTAGGTAATTAAACAACATAGCATACACGTTTATTAAAGGACTAACTCAATCAGTACTTAAAAAAACTAATCCGAATGATAGGATTAGGATTTCATAACTGACCCTAAATGCAAGTGGGAGATTGAGAGAGTTAAGGGTATGCTCTCGGGGCAATTATGTTACTTGTTACATATATCTAACTCTATAATCAATCTTGTTCATGATAAAGGTATTTGATTTCTATTATATACTTTGTTATATAATGTTAAAATTAATTATGTAATTGATTTAAGTATCACTACAAGAAAATATGTTATTAATAACGTCATTTAATAACGAATTATTCTAAATCGTTATTGTTTACACTTAATCATTTGTATTTTAACTCATTTTGTTTTGTACCGTGACATGTAATGCTTTTGGCTCCAAAATTTTCGTCTACCCTCCAGAAAAAAATTAACCAGTTTCATCTCCCTCCCAAAAATACTTACCATTTTCATATCCCTTCCAAAATAACACTAACAATTTTCGTCTCCAACGAAATAACCCTAATCAAAACTGCTCGCTCCATCTCGGATCTTCGCAGCCGTTCTCCTCCACTTCAATAGTTTGCTCCTCAATAGTCAACTCGATGGCGTCTGGAACCCTAATCTCCGACCTTCAATTTCGCCCTTCATCAATATTATCCAAATTCGAAATCCAGAAACATATATTCAAAGGTATATTATAAAACACGATAACTTATAAATGATTTCGCTCTTTGTTTGTCTCCGACCATAGTCTGGAAAAATTCGTTTGATATTTTTGTTTGTGATTTGCATGTTCTTTTTTCCAGAAAATGTCTAGTAATTTATTTTAGATGGCTTCTATGCGAATAGATAACTAGAATTGATATTTTTATTTGACTTGCTTAAATGGTTTAGTAGGAAAAGTGGTAAAAATAAAAATTGTGTTTCAATATATTTAAATGGATATTTGTTGCAGAAATAGTGAGTGATTGTCTGATTGGTTGTAGTATGAGTAATCAACAGAAACAAGGACCAAGATTTTGAGATAGACATTTGATTATTATTTTAAAGAATGAATATGACACTTTTTTTTATTGTTAACCGCTTCAGACAATTGATTATTAGTTTAATCATTATATTTTTCAACTATTTTTCGAGTACAACCTAAAGCAAATATTTTTCGAATACAACCTTAAATTAGTTTTGAACTTTTTTTAGTCGCTCCTTACTGTAATGCATTCACTTATTATTTGTTTTGAACTTTGTTTAGTTACATATGTTTTTTGTAACATGCTTCCTTATAATTGTGTTTGACCATCATTTTTTCTCTTTTTATAGTTCACAAGCTACCAATCAGCATTAGATCGAGTCATTATCAATTGCTCAATCCAATTACTTTTAGTGACTGAGAATGAGCTTTTTAACATAAAAAAATAAGTTTAATGCAATGGAAACATCATATTGCAATTAGTTGTCAAACATTTTAAGTCTTCTAGTTATGATGCTGCAGTTTGCTTGTCAAGTGGGATGGCTTTGGGAAGTCCTTGGAGATACTTTTATTCACATCACATTTACATATGATGTGTGAACTTCTCTTTTATTATTTTCTAATCAACACTATTAGATATGTAGTTTCGGTGTTCGACCTTCTTGAATTAATCCATTGTAAGTATCATCATACATTCTAGAGTAGGTTTGAACAAACTGGAAGATGCCCAAACTGACTTGCACATTAGGAAGCATTACAATTTACGCACACTTGTCTGTATGTGAGTCTTTGTTCACACATGCATACATACAAATATATGCAGATATACTTTTTCATTTTCTTTATAAATTATGCTTGCTTAATGAGATTGAAGAGGAAAATTGGTATATAATCATAAAGTTGTGCCTTAAAGTATAGTTATCTCATTTTAGTTGCATCTACATTGAATTACTTTAGTGATGTTTACTTAAAATGCTTAATATATTACATGTTAAATAATATATCAACTCTCGGTCTTATATGATTAAAAAAATTAACTAAACTATTTATATGCACTAGGCTGCTTAGAACTTGCAAACGCGTTCTTCTTTTGGTTTGTCAAGCACTCATGCAAATGCTATTTAAAAAAAATTGGAGAAATATAGTGGTCGACTGATATTGGATATACATGAAAAAAGCTGAACCATGAATATTATTTTCGTATATACAGAAGAAGAAACTAAAGTTTACTTTGCCACAACTGCAACTAAAAAATAATTTTCCCTTCCAAACTTAGCTCGCTTCGTCTCTCATTTATTTATACAACATAAATGTTAAATAAATAACAAAAATTCTTTATTTGCAAATGTTATATTTTTAAGGAGTGAAGTTGATATCACTGTCAAAATGATGCGGAACCTGGAGTAGTTATTTGTAGAAACTAATTTAAATGATCATAATTAGTTGAATTAATTATGATCATTTGTGCAGATATAGTAAGGTCATTTAATTGAAAATGACTTTTTATCACTTGAACGGTTTATGTTAATTAATATAAAGCAATTAAGTCGAAAATTGAACCTTTAGATCTGTACATTAATTCCTCCGTTCCTTGATAGATAATGGATGTGATCAATATACTGGTAACCGTATTTTCATATGACGTAGTATATGAAACCTCTAGAACCTTTTGATCTGAAATATGTTGCAATTATAAATGATGATTGTGGAGAACAAAATTATCGAGGTTTATTTCCTTGCAATAATTACTTTCAATTTAATTTATATGGTTGATGTTGCCATGCCATGCCACTATATATATTTTTAATCTAGTTCAGCTTCATTGCATAATATTGCATATTGTTATGAGCCTATATTTCTAAAGTTCCAAATTTACACTAATAATGTTCATTTTATTTTCTGAGTTGCACTTTCCTTCTTTTCTGCGTTTGTTACTAGTGCATCTTTTGCTGCTAAACAACATAGAGTTATTTCAGTGTATCATTATCTTATTTCGTCAAGTGTAGTTATCTTTGATACAGTCTTCAAATAGCTTTAGCGCTGAGGAGGTTTCTCTTGTAAATAAAATGGAAAGCTCCTCAGAGACAAATGATCACAAAATAGGTTACATCCCAACAGTTGGAAAACCCAATTTTTTTCTTAATATGTAGCGAAACTAATATGTATTTTCTTGTTTATAGATGATTACTCTGTATTCATTTGCAATTTACATCCACTTACCAGTGCTCTTGAAGTGGAAGTGGCTCCCAAAAAATTTGGGCCAATTAAACAAGAAGGGCTCCAAGTCAGAAGCCAGAAGGTTATTTATGTTTGTGAATCTTTATTAGTTTCTTTCAAACGTACTGCATCTTAATGTTTGGTTTAATTTTTTAAAACTGTTTTTAATCTTGCAATTGAGAATATTTGCTTTGCATTCGTTAAGTTTGAATCATTAAATTCCAAACAAGTTGCAATTGAGGTAATTTGATAATGACCTTTGCACTGATGCTTCTTACTACTACTGTAAACTAAAATAAAGGCAAGGTCAACAAATTTTAAAGCTTCAAATATAAAGTTTTTATGTGCGTTAGTATTGATGAAGCATCCAATATGAGGGTGAATTAACCGAGCAACATATTTCCACGTACTAATTATGTAAGCACCACATTTATGTAGTACTCATGTTTTTTTAATAATTCTGTAAGTACCATACTGACCCTGAGCATGGACCTCTACGAAACCAAACCTATCTCGAAGCTGTAAAATACAACTTAGGTACTATATTATAAAAGTTAACTAGATTTGTATGACAATAACAACAATAATAAATTAACTAAAATTATAAAAATTAACTTTGTTTGTTAAGTTATATAAAAATTAAATAAGCTTACAAAAATTAAACAAGTTGATAATAATAATAATAATTCAACTAATTTTTATACAAATTAATATTTATTATAACAATATTAACAACAACATCTAAACAAAATGTATACCTTCAGAATAAAAGAATCATTTTTCAAATCAGGGCTTAGATGCTGAAGAATCACTTTCTGTCTATTAATTGCCTTCTCCATCTTCGATCTCGATCTCAAATTAGAAGAAGAAACCAAGTTGCGTGATGAAATGGAATAGTAAAATTAAATATGATTTGATATTTTCCAAGCTGAAGGGGGTTGAATTTA
The DNA here is from genome assembly GCA_030737815.1 of Allium fistulosum. Lineage (NCBI taxonomy): Eukaryota > Viridiplantae > Streptophyta > Magnoliopsida > Asparagales > Amaryllidaceae > Allium > Allium fistulosum. The sequence goes on along the minus strand of CM060906.1, from coordinate 1,130,727,580 downwards.
TATCTGAAATGAGACAAATGTTAATTGCATGTAGGACCCATATGGATATGGTCCAAATCAGAAGTTTATTCAAAGTAACTCGAAAAATGTTGACGAATAGGTAGATTATTAAGTTTTATGGCTTCTTTGGAGATCTGTTATGTGAAAGCCTTATTCGTTAGGCCAACCTAAAATTTTGACACAACAACACGATGCTCGAATTGGTGTAAAATTGTTATTTAATTATGCAGTTAGTCTAAAATATGCTTCTCATCGATGTTAGATGATAAGTATATTCAATTGTAGAAGGCTATAGTTAAATTTAGGTTATGTGTCTAGGGGTAACCTACAGTTTGTAATGTCAAAGGAAGAATTAGTATGTGGGATGTGGATAAGAATTAAAATGGGGAATAAGAGAGGAAAGACAGTAGATTTGTTGAATTTAAGATCTCTGCTTTTGGAAGGAGGAAGAAGAAGCCTAAAAAAGGATTTTACCTTGTTGAAATTCAATCTGTTACACTATATTTTGTATTGATGCAAAAAAGTACATCTTGATCTTGTTGAAACAGTACCCTCTTTACTGTTAATGAAGTAGAATTTGTTAATATTAGTATTCTGTTTTGTATTGTTAATTTTGAATGACTAGCAATATTGCTTATGTTTTGGGGGTTCCTAACTCGATATAGAAATTGAAATATTGTTTTGTAATTTTTTGTTATCAGGGCAGCACATTATCTGAAAACGAAGTTGCTGCAACTGTGTCTGCGTTACTTGGTTCAGCCCCTGTTTCACTTTTAGCTCAGTCATCAAAAAAGGTAATTTGTTTTTTCCTTTTTGTTAAGTATCGGAAGAATCCCGATATTCTAGCTTTAACACTGCCATATGGTTACAGTTAAACGAAATTTTGTTCCCCAATCCTTTTGAAAGACCTCGTGCAGTTTTCATGTTGGAAGTTACAGGAGCTACAGGCAAGTGATTAATTTTGTTGCCGTAGAAATTACTCATTATATTAGGATTTACATTTTCTGAATTTGTTATTGTTTACAGATTTCGCCCCATCATTAACCTAAGTGGGTAATGTTTTTAGTAGCATAGTTCAATGGTCAAGTAAAGCTGATATTGAACTCTCAGGTGTGTGCTCTCTCTGCGTGGACTAATAATCTACTATCTAATTTTCAACTTTAGTAGTTTGACATCATTGCCAAATATCAAAGCTTGATGTTGTCGTTTTCAATATATATTTAGATGAGGATGAAGTTTTTCATTTGGAGGAATCTTTGAGTGCTGACTATGATGTTACATGCATTTCTCAAGAACTAGCATATCTTGTAAGTGTCAGGTTGTAAAATTGCTAAGCTGTAGGATTTAGCCTTTTAAACTTTCATGCAATTGTCGACTATTAGAATATGAATATATGGTTGTTACTTTGACTTTAATTTAGGGAGAAATTTCTACTAGGACCTCAGAATTGCAAAAGGAAGTATTACCGATGACCAATGACCGAAGACATGCAAGGCTTTGAGCAGTTCAAGTTCTTAGTGATGCATTTGGTACTTGTAGACGTTAACTTTGAACTATGTTGTCTTTTGTTATCATATGTTTCCACTCTGTAATGTTTGTACACTTATTAAATTGACATTATTTTCTGTTTCTCTGTGTTAACTTGGCTGTAGGCTTATGTTTTATTCAATGGTTATGCACTTTCTTTAATGTTTGTACACTGTAATGAAAAATATACCACATTTCTTTCTGAGCATGCTCTTGTGTTATATTTGTTGATTATAATCTTTATTCGTTTATGAAGATTTAGTTTGATTGTTATTATTAAAATGTAATATATAGGCATAGCTCTTGAAAAGTGTATCTACGATTTTTATAGCAGCATATATGAGCTGTAAAAGAATTTATCAATACTATAAGATGTTGATTTAATAGCGTGAAATGACTGCTATTGAATAAATATTTTATAGCGGCAAAATGGTGTTATAAAGATTTCCAATTCCGTTGAGATTTAGCTGTATTATAGCGGCTATAATGAGCTATTGTATAAATATTTTATAGTGGCAAAATGGTGTTATAAAGATTTTCAGTTCCGTTGAGATTTAGCTGTATTATAGCGGCTATAATGAGCTATTGAATTAACGTACCATAGCGGCGAATTTGCGTTATAAAACTAAGCTCAACCATAGTGGCATATTTTGTGTTATAAATATTCAACAGTTTTTTATATCATGTCGATATACAGCGCTTATCAAACCGCTATGGTTGTGATTAATAGCGGCTATATGCCGCTATAAAAGACACTTTTTGTTGTAGTGTATATTAAATAGAAAATCCTTAAATGCTATGTTATGTGATAATAATTACAAAAGGTTGTGATCATGAGAAAATTATCAAAATATAAAATAACATATTATTTTAAATATTCCTAGTCAAGATGCTTTGAGAAAGGATATCAATACATCCGTCGAGACCAGGGTACGTCACGCTCTCTAAATGTTAGCTATGTACTACTCATGACTATTGGAGGTACCAAAGGGTTACATACTCTTAGTTATTAGAAAACTATGAAATGACTCATTTGAAAGTTTTCTCTTGGTTCATAACGACTATACAAACATGAAATCTTAGAGTGATGATGTTATACGGTTCTTTCGACTTGAGGATATTGTTGAGCTTTACCATAGATCAAGGTGTAAACCTAAGGCATCGGTCACTTAGGTACCCTATATATTTACAATGTATGTGCTATCTATTTTCAATTAGAATGATTTTATATATATGTAAACATCACCCTTAATTATAAATGCATTAGATCTCATTAAACAATAATTTTACATAAAACAATTTATTTAATACGAAGTTAGAAATAAAATATGTGTGTAAATATTATAATTCAACCATATACATACCTTAATATATATTATAATTTTCTAATAATTATAAATAATTTTTATGATTATTCGTTAATTTTAAAACCTAAAATTCATTTAAATCATATTTAAAACTTCATAATATGTATATATATGATAGTAAATATTTTAAAATAAATTTCAGTTAATTTATTAAAAAATCCCGACTAAAACTTAATTTTATTATATATATATTATTTGTTAAAACAATGTATATCTTTGATATTATCATACACACACACATATTAAATTATCTCTCGAATTTTTATTTTTATTTCTTTCTTACTGACCAAATGATATTTTACATATATATACCTTTAAAATATTTATTCTATAATATATATATATATATATATATTGTGGTTATGTGTATTAAAACAATGTTGTTTATTTCAAACAAATAAAAAGATATAAATAAATAAAAACTATTTTCAACTATAATAATTATTTTATATAAAAATGCATATTTAAATCTCATTAAAAATACATGAATTGATAATTTTATGACCTAGTTTAGAATTTTAAAGCGTTTTACCGAGTCTTAATTAGATATTTCACATACAAAATTTGAACTTAAAATTTATTGCCTTGGTAAAAACTACATTAGGTATTTTATATTTTATTATATATATAAATAATTTCAAAATTTATATTTGTATTCATATTTATATTTTAAAAATATAGTCAACAATGTTTTGAGACAATTAACACATGTATGAATAGCCGATGTATACATAGTAGATGCAAATCCTCATATCTATTCATGTATACATTAACCATATAGACCTTGTTATATTGCACATTACACTTATATATACTTATGTATATAATGATATACTCATAAACCACATAATTATTATTCAGTAAAATTCGTTAATAAATAAATCGAAAAAAGAAATAAAATTTGAATTTATTTGAATAAATTAGATTAGATCTACTATAACCCATTGACTTCATAGGCCTATGATGATCCAAATATGAAGAAAAAAAATGAAATATACCCAATTCGCTCGCTGTAGACTGACCAAATTCCAACACTATGTAATAATGAGAACGAAAATCATGAACACCTTTTCATAAAATGTGTTTACAACACTTATTTATGGAATGTTAATCGTCACAAATTACAGCTTTTGACGACACAAACTGGAGACAGTGCCGGCTCAACCACAAGGCACCTTAGACATTTGTCTAGGGTCCAACTGGAAAAGGGCCTACCATACACTTTTTTAATAATAACTAGTAATTTAAAGAAAAGTGTTCATAAAAAATAACACAAAAATATGCATTGAAACAGAACTTGTACATAGTACAGACATTAGTTTGGTTTCTATCAAATTAGTAAATTTGATATGCTATATTTCACTTTTCAATGTAGAAACTCAAATGGTAGGTCAATTACCATTTTTATATAAAACTTTTAAATGAATTTGTATTCATCAACTCAAGTCTTCAAGGAGATCTTCCTTTAACTTTTAATCTTGATTTAACCTAACGTGAAGCAATAATTTTAGTGCCATAAAGCAAATAGAGATCAAAATCGAAGTTAAATAGTTAGTTATTCAAATGTTGTCTAGGATCTGACTAAGTAGAGTCGCTTATGACTAAGTAGACTCGCTTAGGGCCTCAAATTTCATTGAGATGGCCCTGACCGAAGACCTCCATTTTGAAATTCGTGGCATCATACATCAATTTTCAAATAAGGGTATTTGATAAGACTTAGCTTTTACATTAGTGATAATAGCTTTATATCACATTTGGATGGAAAGGAATCACAAATTTTTTTAGCAAAAGATAAATGAGCTTGCTCAAAGAGAGAAATTGGTCGAAGTGGATTACGATTTTAGATTAACAGAGGCGATTTCGATAATGCGAAGAGAAAAGATCGAGACTTGCTAAGGAGACGAGGAATGAAAATTCTTGATCGAGGCTAAGGTTTTGAAGAATGACGACGGAAATGAAATAGGAGAGGGTTTTAGCTTGTATTGATGGTTTGCGTCGAGTTGGATTTGAAGGATGAAGTAGTGATGGTGTATTTTCGTTGTTGCTATTATGTATTTTGACTGTATAAATGTTGTATTACAAAGCATGTCTTGCTTTTTTCCCTTATTATTTAGGTAAGGACTTTGATGAGACAAATTCTTTATTTGTTTTTTATGTCAAAGAACTCATTTTCAATATACATACATATGTGTGTGTGTACGTGTGTAAAATAACTCATCATTAAACACGTGAAGAATAGAAACCCTAGTAATGGCTTCTATGATAATAAAAAATAACCCAATTTTTGAAAGAAATCCTGATCAGAACTCTAGAGGTTCTCCTCACCATCTCAATCCCTCTCTCATTTCCTCTCCTCCTTCTAATCCAAAAGATAAACCACCTGATCAAGATGAGGAAGGCTTTCAAATAGTTAAGAATCGGCGCAGAAATAATTCTACAAAATCTCAGATTCCTTCGCATAGATCAGCAATGACTCAATCGGATAGATCATCGGATAGACACATGTCCAGAGGACGGGAAACCTACCCAAATCCACCCAATAGGCAATCAAGATCCAGCCATTTGTCGAAGACACCAAGAACTCAACCTTCTGCCACATTCAATTCAACAAGGGCAGCTTCTTCCTGGGCAGATTTAGTCAAGAACGGTGGCTTCAGCAATAACATTGATCTCAGTTATTCTGCCCCAATCAAATTGGGAGATAAGAAAATAGTGGTCGTTAAAGAGGAAATAAGTAAAAGGACTGAGGATAAATGGAGCAACTCTATCATAGCTTATGTTTATGGAACTCGTCCAAACTATCATCATTTCAGGAATTTTGTTTCTAAAACTTGGAACCCTGTGGGTAACTTCGAAATCTTTACAAGAAACAATGGATTCTTCATTATTAGATTCTCAATGGAGCAAGATTATGTCAAAGTTACTCAAAATGGCCCCTTCTTTATTAATGGAAAATTAATAATCTTGAAAAGATGGGACAAGAATCTGATTCTTGATCGTGACCTTCTCTCTACCTATCCAATCTGGATTAGGTTGCCTGAATTAAACCTCCGATTATGGGATAAGGAGGCGTTTGCCGCCATAGCTAGTGTAGTGGGTAAACCGCTAAAACTAGACGAGCCTACAACAAAGGAGACTCGTCTTAGCTATGCCAGAATATTAGTTGAGATAAAGGCCACTGATGAACTACCAGATCTAGCATTAATCTCCATGCACGATGGAGAAAGCATCAAACAAAATATTGAATATGAATTTATTCCTCCTAGATGTCAAAAATGTGCTTGCTTTGGGCACCTCTCAGATACTTGCTCGTGGAAAACAGTTTGGAAAGAAAAAAAATCTTCCAATAATAATTTGGATAAAAACTCTTTGGACATTTCAGAAATTGAAAACGATCGAAATCAAGAAAATCAATTACTGGAAAAGATCTCTTCTGATAATAATATTGCTGCAAACTATTTAGATTCTGAAAATCTTTTACAAATTTCTGAAATCAATACGAGCTTGGAGGCTCCAAAAGGAAATGTTGAAAAAAATCTTGCTGAAATGACTGAGCAATCAGAGAGTTTCACCCCACAAGCTTTTTCAAGTGAGAATAAGGCTAAAACCACAATTCTTAATGTAGCCATGGATACTGACCAGCAAATGACTGAAACAGTTGATCTTTTAGATCATCATGGCAATTCTCAGAAAGATAATAGTAATCAAGCTCATTACAAAGGGGATCAGATAGAACAGTTCTTGCTTCCTCCCCCCTTCAGGAGAAAGCAATTTTAATTACAGATATGGTTTCTAATCAACAAGACACGGTTTCAAATTATCAAATAGTCTCAAAAAACAACACTTCAGAAAGTTGTGCTCTGCCTGAATCCTTGCTGGAGAATGCTGGATTGCTATTCTCTTCTGTCTCCTCCTCTCCTATCAAAAACAAAAAGAAAAAGACCAGGAAAAAGTCTATACATGAAATTATAAATAATAATACAGAAGGCAATCCAGACAGTCCAACTCTTAACTCTTTTGAGAAGAAATACATTACTAAAAACCCAAAATGGGAAGAATTTCTCAAAGTTCATAACAAAAAAGGCTGCAAAAGGAAAGGAGAGAAAGCTACTGAAAGCTTGGGAATTAACAGCAAAATCCTGATTTAGCTGCTATTGTATCCTTGCAGTATCCTTTATACCATATTTTATAATTATGAATATTATTACTTGGAATGTCAGAGGTCTTAATTCTCCTGAGAGGAAATTAGACCTTTCAAATTTACTGTCTTCTCATAAACCATCTCTAGTAGGCATTTTAGAACACAAATTGTCTGATAAAAACATTGATTTGTTTAGGATTAGTAACCTTAATAATTGGCAACTTATTCATAATAATTCAATGGTAGGATCATTGTTCTTTGGGATCCTACCATTTGGTACCTCTGTAATTTCACCCTCAATATTCAATATATTCACCGCAGCTTCAAAAATAAAGGGGGTTTACAAATATTTGTCTCATTTATTTATGCCTCCAATTTTGAAAACGAAAGAACTCAACTCTGGAATTCTCTTGTTCATCTTAATTATAATATTTCTCTCCCATGGGTTATAATGGGAGACTATAATACAATTACTAAAGCTCACGAAAAAAGAGGAGGAATTCCAGTTCCATTAAAAAAACTGGAATTTTTCTCTAATTTTCTCATTAAAACAGGATTAATTGAGCCTACCATTAAGGGTAATAAATTCACTTGGAAATCAGGTGAATTTAGAAACATTCACTGTAAACTTGATAGAATTCTTGTCAATAGATCTTTCATAAATCATTTCTCTGACTTTAAATGCTACACTTTACCTCAATACACTAGTGAGCATACACCCATTCAACTTACATTATCTCAAAATTCTACAACTAGAAAAAATTTTCCTTTTAGATTCAAGAATGGATGGGTCTATGACTCAGACTATAAAAGGGTTTTTCAAAACAGCTTACAATTTCCCTCAAATGGTTCTGCTCAGTTTAAATTCAGAAATTTTCTCCAATTTACTAAAAATAATCTTAAAGCTTGGAATTGTACCAAAAATAAAAATAATAATGAAATTAATCAAATTAGAGAGGACTGTGCTAAATTACAAGATAGAATTGATAATGACAGCTCAGATAATATCAAAATTAAAGAATTCTATCAATTACAGAAAAATCTTTCCAATTTCCTTCATGTTGAAGCTGCTAACATTAGGCAGAAAGCCAAAGTTAATTGGCTTTCTCAAGGGGATTTGCTTACCAAATTCTTCTATGCTAAAATGTTTGGCAGGAAATATCATAACAATGAAGGTAAATTAATTAATAGTAATGGTAAGATCATCAATGATGCCCCTTTACTAGAAAAAGAAGCTATTCTCTGTTTCTCTAATCTGTTTTATACTGAGGAGAATTCTTACACTTTTCCAACCATTTTCCCTAAGTATGTTCTTCATTCTAACAGTGAGGAAATTCTTCTTGCTCCTATCTGTATTGATGATATAAAAAAAATTGTTTTTTCTGCTAAAGATGATAAAAGCCCAGGGCCTGATGGGTTTGGGGCCAAATTTTACAAAACTCACTAGGATGATATAAAAAAACATGTTATTTGAGGCTGTCAATGAATTTTTCATTTCTGGTAGGCTTTTAAAAACATAAATCATACTTTTATAACTCTTGTTCCTAAAACCAAAAATCCTACTTGTCTGGGAGAGTACAGACCTATTGCCTGCTGTAATTTCTTTTACAAAATTATTGCCTCTATTCTTAGTAGCAGAATTAAATGTTTTTTAAAATTTCTCATTTCAAAAAACCAATGTGCTTTTATTCCTGACAGGTTTATTGTTGAAAATACTCTTTTATCTCATGAACTCTTAAGGGATTTTAACCAAGCTGGTAAAAATAAAATGTGTCTCAAAATTGACCTTCACAAAGCGTTTGACAAAATAAACAAAAATTTTATTATTTTCATGATGGGTCAACTAGGCTTTAATGAAAATTTTTGTAACTTAGTTAAGGAATGTATCTGTAATGTATCATATTCCATTCTTATCAATGGATCTCCTTGTGGATTCATACACAGTAATAGGGGAATCAGGCAAGATACTCTCTCTGCAGCTACCATCAAATTTTTTTTTGACAACCTCAAAAATCAAGCTGGTCTTCTTATTAATGAAAATAAAAGCAAAATCTTTTTCAGCAAAGAATGCAGGAACAAGATGGAAATTCTCAACATTTTAAAATTCCAACAGAGTGGTCTCCATGTCAGATATCTTGGTCTACCCCTCAGTAATAATCAGATCAAGGAAAGAGACTGTGTCAAACTTTATCAAACCATTCAAAACAAAATTAACAACTGGTCAAGCAGAATGTTATATATAGCAGGAAGAGTTGAACTTGTCCATACAGTAGTTATTGCTGTCATTATGTACTGGGTGCAATCTCACAACATTCCAGCAAAAACATTGGAAAAAATTGAAAAACTATGTACCAACTTCATTTGGAATGGAAAACTTCATAAAATTTCTTGGAACACCATAACAAAAACCAAGGAAGCTGGGGGATTGGGAATCAGAAACTTTTCAGATATTCATGAAGCATGCAAATTTAAACTTTTTTGGAAATTCATAGAAGGCAAATCATTATGGGCTGAATGGATGAGGGCCAAGTATGTCAAAAGCAAAAATTTCTGGTCCATGCCCATCAAAAGCCATTATTCTTATGTTTGGAAAAATATTCTTAATTGCAGAGAAATTGGAGCCAAGCTTATGGAGCGCAAATTTAAAGATGGTAAATGCACTAGCCTATGGTTTGACCCTTGGATTAATGGCAACTCTCTTATCAACTTACTAGGCTGGAATAACCTATATTACTTTGGAAAAGTTAAGGCTTCAGTTGACACTATTATTCAAAACTCTACTTGGAATTCACAAGCATTTCCTGCAACTAACATCTTCAATTCTTCAGTTAATAAAATTGATATTGACCCAAATACAAATGAAGATGATTGGTGCTGGAAATTATCTATAAAAGGCAGATTTTCCTTTAAAAACACTTGGGATTTTTTAAAAGGAAGGGAAATGGAAGTTGATTGGCACAATTCAGTTTGGAACTCAGCCAACTGTCCAAAAATGTCTTTTTGCACCTACTTTGCATTATTAAATCGTCTACCAACTAGAGAAAGGTGTGGAAAATGGAACAAAAACTCTGGAAATATCAATTGCCTATTTTGCAAAACTGAAATTGAAAACACCGATCATCTCTTTTTTGACTGTACATACTCTAGACATGTTTGGTTCATTGCCAAAAATAAGCTCAACATAAATCAAAATTTGGCTCTCCAAAACATTAGAGACAGCATTCAATATTTTCAGAAAGCATACAAAGGCAAGAAAGTAGATTTCAACAAAGCTACAGTAGTTCTTACTACAGTTATCTACTTCATTTGGAAAGAAAGAAATAACAGGTTTCATAACAAAGTCGAAACAGACAGTATACAGCTTTGGAAAACTATTGAAATCGAATTCAACATCATTCTTCACAAATTCAGCAAGTACAGCAACAGATCTCATAATATCTCAATTGAAGACAACTATGAGAACTTAGTCGAAGAATACTTACAAAAGGAGAACTTTAATAAAAGTTCTCAATTTCCTGCTGTTGATGGTAATATAGTGGAAAAGCCAACTATTTTCATAAATCGCAGTTCCTCAGATGAAGGTTGCTACCCCGCATTGCATACCAGGAATAATTCCTACAAGGGACGTAATCAAAACTTTAATTATTCTAATTTTAAAAGTTTTTTAAATAAAAATTCACATTACTCTTTACCTGATATGCATAGGGAGAGCCGTCCATTCAATTCTGAGCCTCTGCTTCCTTATGACTGCCAACTGCAAAACAACATTATTATATCCAATGCTGATGTTCCTAGAGATAAGGCCATCAATAATTACAAGCACTCATCTTATAAGGCTCTTTCCAATGCCGCTAGCAAGGCTACTGTAGATAACATATCAAGCAACCAGATCGCAACATGTCAGGGAAGTAACAAGGCTCTTAATTCTAATAATATTAGGATTAGTAAAGGTATTTGCACTAATCAAAACATTTTTATACCTGTTTATAGCAAGAGGAGCCGCTGTAATGCTGAGGCTAACAACAACTTTCTCCTGCCTGATAACGAGCAAAGATTAGGAGACTCTCACTACATCAGCAAGCTAAATAATCGGACTTATCACTTATCTGTTTGGGAAAAAGGAGAGAGCAGCGACTACTGTGTTGATGATTGCTTTAATCTTTCAAGGACAGATCTTAAAGAGACGTCTGACTCGATTCTCTCCATTTCCTCAGATCTGAAGTTCGGAGGCAACCATAATAACAAGGAGAACAACTACAAGGATACTAAGACTAAAACAACTCGTCAAAGTCATTTTAGCCTAGATCCTGATATCTCCAGGCTTCGCGATAAAGGAATTAAGGAGTGGAGACCCCCTTAAGCTCTAGTGATGGTTATAGCGAGTTATTTCAAGATTTAAGTAGAGTTTCTTCGCTCTTATTGCTTTGCTCCGCCATTATTAACTTGAGAGCTTTTGGAGGCGCTGCCTCGTATTTATGTTCTAGGGTTTGTTTTGAGTCTGTAATTCTCAGTTTCGGGTCTTTGGGGTTAACCCATTTCTTATTTTTGTAACATTCTGGGCTTAGCCCATTTATCCATTTTCAAAAAAAAAAAAAACTCATCATTTCATATTAATAACTTAAATAACTATAGTTCTGGCCCAAAACCAACGTACCTTGAGCAAAGCAATTTGGAATTGATAAAATCCAAGTGGAAGGAGATATTTAAGGATTGAAATATGAAAAAAGAAGATTCGAATTTTTTCTGAAGGCATGTTCTACGGTTTCATAATTTGGTAGAAAAGATTCGCAATGCTACACCTACAAAATCTTTTTTTTTTATGCATATAATATATACACAAATAACAGAAAAAATATTTTTTTTCTACATGTGCACTTCATGCTAAAATGCAACTATTTTTATAAATTTCACGCCCTACCCAGTGAGATTTCCTTCAAGGATCTTTATGTCACGTACATCAAATTTTATCATTTTAGTGAACAGTAACGCATACAGCAAATAATAATGCACAAAAAAAACCCTGTAAAAGAAGCGGCATAATTCAGAAATCTTAAATGCAGTACGAATGGATCCTATTGGCTGCACTGCTGCACAGATAATAAAAAGAGTATACTGCAACAGAATATCGGTAGGGTACTGGTACTTCAGCAAACAAATCTGTATGTTCTCTCAAATGCGATTGAGGGTAACAGTACATCATATGATCTTATTATTCCTCTCATTATCACTAGGACCCGTCCTACAAGTCATCAACCTTCTCTACATATAGCTAATGAATTTTCCATTTTTTGTTTTGTTTTGTATATAATATTAGAAAAAATGTACACAATCATAGTAGATAGATATTCCTGTTCATCTTCCCAGCTTCTCCATCTCAATCATGATGAACGGAGCATAACAAACCTCCTCCTTCTCCCCTTCTTCATCCTCATCGTTCAGTTTGCATATACCGAATGTTTCTTTTTCTACCGCTGTTTCGGAACCACAGGTCAGCAGCTGGGCGCGCTGCACCTGCGCATCCCAGTCGGTGGACCCTACAACGAACATCATCAGCCCAGCGCAGCATATCTGTGCTGCAAGAAGGCCCATCCAGAGCCCACGGAACCCGACATCCCACCCGAACCCCAGTCCAACCGCGACAGGCAGCCCGACCAGGTAAAATGCGCCCAAGTTCACCTGAGCCGCATGAGCCGGTCTCGCGCTGCCCCTCAGGACGCCCGACCCTATCGTCTGAGGACAGTTCCCTAGCTCGCACAGCCCTACTATCGGCAAAGCGATCGACGTGAGCCTCAATATCTCACTGTCCTGGGTAAACATCCTTCCCCAATGGTCCTTCATCCCATTTGCGAATCCTAACGCCGCAAAGCCCATCAGAACCGAAAATCCGATCCCAACAGCAGCGGACATGCGGGCTTGAACGGGCCGGTTTGCCCCCAGTTCGTTGCCTACACGGGCGGATACTCCGAACCCGAGCGACGATGGGAAGACATAGATTAAAGCGGTGGTCTGAATCAGCACGCCCATGGAGGCGACAGCGGGCTTGGGGTCTGGCAGCAGCCCACATAAAAGTATCATAAGCTCGTACCACCACCACTCCAGGCAGACCGATACGCAGCTAGGCGCAGCCAATCTAGCGAGTGGGCCCCAGCCGGTCAAGCACTCCTTGCTCGGACCCATCTGCCGGGCCCGGAAGCACAGAACAAGGAGGAAGAACAGAAGGAGGACGTTGGAGATGGATGAGGCTGCGGCGACCCCTTCGGGCCCGTAATGGAAATGGGATACCAATATGTAATTTAGAGGAAGGTGGAGGAGGGTGGAGACGGCGGCTGAGGAGGTCAAGGGCTTGGTGATGCCCTGGCTTCTGAGGTAGATACGAATGGGGTGGATGAAGGAGTAGGAGAAGAGGTCGGGAATAGAATAGCACAGGTAGCTGTGGGCCAGAAGGGTGATCTCCTTGTCCTGGCCGAGGAAGATGAGGATTCTGGACATGTTGAGCCAGAGGAGGGAGATGGGGAAGGAGGAGCAGAGGAGGAAGAGGATGGAGCGGTGGAGGGTAAGGGAGAGGAGCTTGCTTTGGTTGGCGCCGAAGGCCTGGGAGCAGAGGGGCTCCATGCCCAGGGAAAGGCCGGATAGAATAGAGTAGCCCGTAATGTTTGCAAATGCGATGGCTAAAGAGCCGGCAGCGAGAGGGAGATCGCCTAATGAGCCGAGGAAGAGCATGGAGATGATGGAGCGGGAGTAGAAGAGTAGGGCGGTTAATGCGATGGGGAAGGAGAGGGAGAAGAGGGACCGGGCTTCGGTTATGAGTGACTGTTTCAGTGGTGGAGGTGGTGGGGCTTTGAGAGTTATGTAGAGGTGAGGAGATGGTGATATTTTTTCGTTACACATGCTTTTATTTTGTCTATTGATGGTTAAGTGATCAATGCGTGTTTTGTTTGGTGTGGGTTTTTGTGAATGCAGGTTTTGAGATTTGGGGAGAGAGGGTGTGGGACTATTAATAGAGTGGAGGTGGTGAACTTTTGACATTTTTGTTTAGGGGTGGGGTGGATGTGCAAATAGTGTTTTTTTTTTTTTTTTTTGAATGAAAAGGAGGTTGAAAGGTAACCCTGCTAGTAAGAGCTTCCCATATGACTGAACCGACGATTGTCGATTTTTTTCATTGCTCACCCACTCTAGTATGACCAAGAGCATTCCCAATATGACTGAACCGACGATTGTCAACATTTTTCATTTTTTTACCGTTTTGCACTTTGTCATTTTAACGACGACTCCTGATGAAAACGTTTACGTCGTTTTAACGACTGACTCATGTAAAACATAATGATGTTTCTTTTTTGACTCGGCTGCCATTTTAAATGTGCAATGACTTGTTCGTACTGAACAAACCACTATTGTAAATGCTTTTACATGTAAAATCATCCTGCTAAATGCTAACTAAAAATGATAATATAGTAGTTACAAGCAATTTATGATAACTTGTAATAAAATAGTGCAGCTATCTAAACTTATTTTTTATCGCTTTAAACTCATGTTTAACTCATTAATTGGAAATATTACACTCATATTTTCTAAATATTTGCAAAGGCGAATTGATGAAAGCGCATGATCCAAAAGAACCGCTCCTACGATGAAAGTTGGACTACGATGAAGAAACAAAGAAAAAAAAGAAAATCCAGATAGTACTGCGCCGTTCCTTTGAGCACATCTTCGATGTTGTAATATTGTTCTGATATCCTGAGTCGACCATTCGGTATAGAGACTGTTTTGCAATCCTAATATTTACTCAATAGGTAGAACTGCGGCCCAGCCTTCATGAACCAAATATAAAAACCGTGCCGCAGTCCCAAAAGTAAGCTTAAATAAGTTGGAACTACGGCACAATCTTTAAGTAACAACTGGATGCAGAGATTATGTTGCGACCCCAAAAGCAATACTAGAGATATAGAACTGTAGCACAATCCTTAAAGCAATCATATGCAATAGGAAATGCGTAGCAATCTTAAACTAACGTTTGAGTTGCAGGATTGCGCCGCAATGTAACATTGACATTGAAGCAATAAGGATGCACCGTCATATTGATTTGACGTTGAAATGACAAAACAATGCCGCAATTCTATAGAATACTACCTGCAAATATAAGAACTCAAAGGATGAGACAATAGGGTAAAACTTCTCTGCAACGAAACTAAGTTTCGTTCCTCAATGGCAAGCCATGAAGTCATGACATCATTGTCAAATTTTCAAGACATAATTAAATATGAAGGCGGTGGCTCAATCCTCTATTGATAAGAACAGCTTAAAATACATCCAAACGATACGACCGTCCTTCAAAATGGCGGTGTAGTACGGTTTGGCCCCAATTACCCCTAACACTGTGTTTTGTCGTTATTTTGGAATGAACAGTGCAATAGGGATTCAGGATGGTCGACGTAGTTCATATGTTGTGTAATATTGTCACCCTGTGTAATTATGGAGGTGTTGTTCCCAATGGCCCATTCACGATAGCTAAATCATGGAGTGCTTATAACTATGCAGTTTTTGTATGATGGGGACAGTTTCTCATTGCGGCTACGCCTACACATGTGTGCAGTTCTTCAGCTTCTTGCTTTATGAAATCATCGGGTCGTGGTCTATTCAAAATTGGGTTTTCCCGTTTCAATTTCAAGCTTTCCGCCCAAGTTCAAAATTCATCAACTCAAATTATGGTGTCCCACTGAAGACCATGTTGGCCATTTATGTATAGTAGATCGACAAGACAGATGATCAACACATGGCATAATCCAAATGCAGGAATCACAAGAGCGGAAGATGGACGTTAGCGATCCGTATGAATCTCTTTGTATTATAAATGAATAGGGACTGTAGCAGAAAGGGTTTTTTTTGAAGACTTTTCTTCTTTTGGAGCACTGAAATTTAAATTCTACTCTCTGCCATTTTTCATTTGTGCCAAGAATAAATGAAGAAGATAAGAACATTTTCTCGTGGACGTAGGATTCATTAATATTAGAACCACGTAAATTCTCTATGTCATTTATTGCTTTCAGTACTTTATTTTACTTTTCCTATCTTGAATGTTTAAATCAAATGCATTTTTCTAATGAATTGGATAGAGACTTTTCATAAAATTTTAAATATTTCTCCTCATAATCGTGTAAGCATTACAGTAATATAATTACTCCATTTAAATGCAATTTTAATATTACTTAATTTTGCTGATACCTAACCACGAAAGCATTCAACATGTAGTTACTTCAATAATAATACTTAGGTGTTTTTGGAACGGAAAATTCTCACTAACATTTTTAACGCTAGAAGGAAGGCTCACATCCCCTCTCTAGCAAAATTTACATGTATTTACTTCAGCTGCCACTATAACACCATGAATCCCACCGACTCCAACACTCCTCCTAATCAAGAACAACTTCATCTGACCTCAAAAATACCAAAAAGGAAACTCCTCACTTCAATGACACAAACCGAGGCAGGTTCTTCTACAGAGCCCCTATTTGATCCCATCCTAACTACACTCCAGGCTTTCACAAACCAACTAAATGAACGAATGGATGGGATAGAAAGATCCATGGCCCAGTACCCTACTTTTAAACCAATCTCCCCACAGCCTTCCGCAGCCCACCACCATCATTCTCCGATGGCACTGACAATGCAGCGTGTGAATGATAGTGACAATCTTAGAAATGAGAACGGTGAGGTTCAAATCAATCCCCAAATCAAATCAAAGCCTGTGAACATCAACCCATTAATGTTAAAGAAGCAAACACGGACTGCACCCAATGATGATGGGTTCACCTCACTCTGTAAGGATGGCTCATCCTAAATGGACCCTAAAGAGGATGAGATATGTCAACTGAAAGCTCGCATAGAGCAACTAGCGAGATTTTGTTGAAAAAACAACATAAAGGAAATAAGGAAAGAGGGTTCTTTCCCTTTTAGTGAAAGTACTATAGAGGAAGACTTCCCCGATAACTTCAAAGCCCCATCAATCGGTAAATTTGATGGGACTACTAACCTAAATGACCATATTTTCATCTTTGAGTACTACATGGATATTCTAAAGGTAGAGAGAATGGTCAAGTGGTTCTTCCCAATACATCTGGCTGGGGAAGTTCCAGATGGCTCAGGAGGTATGGGCCATGGGAGGTTCGTTCTTGGCCACAGTTAACTGTGGATTTCTTAAGATTGTTCGACTCTATGAGCGAGGCTCCCAAACATGAATACTATGTCCTGCGTGAAGCAGGGAAAAAATGAAAGCTTATGCAACTTTATCAAACACTTCAAATCCGAAGTGCTTCGGAATTGGGTGACTTATGAAGAAGCACTGCTAATGGCAGAGCATGTTAGGATCATAAGGAACACCGATATGTGGGATAAGAACAATAGGAAGTTGTGCCATAGCATGAAGGCTTTCTACGAAAGAGCTAGCGACTACATACGAATTGAAGAAGCAGGGGCCATAGAATTACATTCATTTGTGAGAGCTTATGCTCCCCACAATGAGGAAAAAAAGGGCAGAAGGATACCATCTACCTTTAAAGCTACAGAGAGAATTTAATTTTGCAGCTAAAACTCCCCTCACCCACATACCTGGATAGATACATGAGATGACCAGGAATGAATTGGCCTACAACATCCCAAAAAAGAGAAGAAGCTGGAACAAAACAAGGGGAGCATATTACCGCTTCCAATGAGCCAATGCCCACCATACCGATAACTGTCGAAACTTGAGGGATGAAATTGAGAGACTGAGTCAAAAGTGATACTTAGGTAGCTCTCGGAAGAAAAAAAATGGGTAGAGGACTAAGAATCTCCCTCCAGATCCGAATGAAGGACTAAAAGAAAACCGCTCCAATCTCATAGCCTCAATCCACAGAGGGACACACTTTCACTGGAAAAAGCAAAAAAGCGTAGGAGCGGTATGTATAGCAAGCTAAACTAGAGCAATGAACCATATTCCATGTAAACCCGAGGCCTATTCAGGACATAGTCTTCACCGCTGCTGACACCGCTGGGGTGGTTTTTCCACATCAAGACCCACTGATAGTTATGGTGTAGATCTCAAATTGCACCATGAATAAAATCTTTGTGGATTATGGGAGTTCCGTTAATGTCATTTTTAAATCTTCATTTGACAAGATAAAGCTTCTAGTGGAAATACTAAATCCAAGCCCCGAACCGATTTACGGTTTCAATAATAATACGACTGTTACAATTGGATTAGCATACCTCATCACCGTTGGAACTGCCCCTCTTCACAAATCTTTCTATACACACTTCCTGATCATTGATCAACCATCTCCGTACAATGTATTTTGGGAAGGCCTGCACTAGTTGACATGGGGGAAGTAATTTTTTAGAAAGACTTGGTTATGAAGTTTCATACTCTTGCTGGAATAGATCAATTAGAGGGAAATAATCATTAGCTAGAGAGTTGTACAATGTAAACTTCAATTCTAGCAATAAACTTGTTCAAAACTATTTGTTGTCTCTACTAATATTTGTGATGATGATGATGAAAAAGAAAGCAAGCCAGTTCAAAGAACTACATCGGTACTAAGTACTAAGGCAGATGGTAAAATAGGTCATTATACAACCATAGCATCAGTAAGGAAGAAAAAGAAGGACACATGATCAACACTGATGAGTTTTACTCGGTCTATTCGCAGTATTTTTCCGAAGATGCTTAGAGACAGGCTTTCCCTGCCACTTCCCAACCTGAAGAAAAAGAAGAAAGTGAAATAAATCTGAGATTATAGGAAACAAGGAGAGAATTGAAGCCATTGAATGATCTATGAGATATATAGATAGATCCCAAAGATCCTTCGAAGGTTCTCAAGATAGGTAAAAAACTCAAGGCATAAGCTAGAACAGAATTGATAGACTTTCTCATGAGATTAGCAGATGTTTTAGCATGGGCACACTCAGACATGGTAGGGATAAATCCATCTATCATCTACCATGCACTCAACATCGATCCTAGTGCTCAACCAGTTAGTAAAAAGCATAGGACTCTATATCAAGAATGGTATAATGCTCTACATGAACAAGTGAAGAAGCTGAAGGCAAGTGGATTCATTAGGGAGGTATATTACCCAAAGTGGATCGCTAAACCTATTATTGTAAAGAATTCCAATGGGAAATGGAGGAATTGCATAGACTACACCAACCTCAACCGCGCCTGCCTAAGGATAGCTTTCCTCTACCTAGAATTGATCAATTGGTAGATGCAACTTGTACACGAACTGCTCTCATTTATGGATGCATACTCAGGTTATAATCAGATTGCTATGTTTGAGCTAGATTAAGAGCATACTTATTTTGTGACGGACAATGGCTTATACTACTACAAGGTTATGCCATTCGGACTCAAAAACACTGAAGCAACCTATCAAAGGTTAGTTAAGATGATGTTCTTAGATCAGATTGGTAAAAACATCGAAGTATATGTGGATAACATGCTCGTCGAGTCAAAAGCAGCATCGAGTCATGTGAAAGATTTGGAGGAAACTTTTGCAGTCCTAAGACAATATAGCATAAAGTTAAATCCCTTAAAATATACTTTTATCATTCAATCAGGAAAATATCTAGGGTACATAGTAAACGCCCGTGGCATTGAAACAAACCCACAGTAGATTGATGCCGTAAGGAAGATGGAAATCCCATAGAAGCCAAAAGTTATCATGAGCCTAAACGATAGGGTGGCTACTCTAAGTAAATTCATTTCCAATGCAACCGACAAATGTATACCATTCTTCAACCAAGTGAAAAAGGGATGAAATTTTGAATGGACTGAGGAATGAAAAATCGCATTTCAAAATCCAAAGGATCAGCTTATCAGTACTCCTATCCTCTTAAAACAAGTAATAGGTGATGACTTATATGTATATTTAGTTGTAACTAATAAGGCTCTTAGTGTTGCAATGGTTTGAGAGGATGAAGGAAACCAGAGGCCTATATAATTCACAAGAAAGCACTTATCTAGGGTAGAGCTCAACTACTCGGTCATTGAAAAGTTAGCCTAGAACCTTCTCTTTATAGCAAGAAAATTGCAGCCATACTTTCAAGCGCATCCTATCAAAGTCCTCACAGATAAATCATTGAATCAAACACCGCAGAAGCCATAGACGTCAGGTCGCTTGCTAAAATAGGCAATGGAACTTATTCAGTATGATATCTCCTACTACCCAAGGAAAGCAATCAAAGGACAAGCACTAGAAAATTTCATAATGGAATGCACGCTACCCACTGAGCCACAACCTGAGGAAGAGATGTCCACTCCACAATTCTAGCAATTATACATGGATGGAGCATCAAATGAACACGGGGCAGGGATCGAATATGTATTGATCAACCTTGATGTGCAGAAACTATATGGAGTAGTGCAACTCGGATTCAAAGGTACGAATAATATGTTAGAATATGAGGCTCTTCGCATAGGCTTAAGGATGGCTCGGGTAATGAAAGTAACCTATATTAAAATTCATAGTGATTCCCAATTAGTTGTAAATAAATTATAGGGGAATTACCAAATGAAAGAGCCAACTTTAGCTAAAACATAGAGCTGTCCAAGATGTTGCTAGAGCAGTTTGTTAAATTTGATATATAGCAAATTCCATGTGAGAACAATTCTTCTATAGACTCGTTGGCTAAACTTGCTAGTGCTAAAGTAGCCTAGGAAATGAAAGCTATCCCAATAAGGCATAAGGCTGAACCAAGCATCACAGAGGCCAACCAAATATCGGTCCTGACTAGAGCACAACGAGCTATGGTCAAAGAAACTCATAATCAAGAAATAGATAAAAATCAGGAGCAGTCTCCAACTGTGACTATCTCTCAATAGACAGAGGAATACTCGTGGATGACCCCTATCAAACAATTCTTGATAATTTTAGTCCAACCTCCAAACAAGAATAAAGCCTGTAAAATAAGATATCAGGCTCCATATTTTTCCTTCTTTGATGGCATATTATATAAGAGAGGTTACTATTCCCCTTACCTTAGATGTGTTTCTAAATAAGGAATATAACTCTTGGGTGAAGTACATTAAGGGCAATGCAGAGAACACTCTGGAGGAGCTAAGTTAGCAAAGAAGGTGCTAAGACACGGTTACTACTGGTCCACCTCACTTTAAGATGTGTAGGTACATGAGAAAATGTGATAGATGTTAAAGGTTTCCCAATATCCCAAGACTACTTCCCATGAGCTCATCATGTTAGCCAACCCATGGACGTTTGACATATGGATCATAGATTTGATAGGACCACTTCTCATGTCAAAAAGAGTGGAAAAGTACATTATGGTGACAATAAACTACTTCACCAAGTGGGTAGAAGTAGAAACCTTAGCTACAATTGCCGCAAATAAGATAGTCACTTTCATTGTAAGGAACATAATTACTAGCTTTAGGATCCCCTATAAAACTATTCTGATAATGGAACCCAATTTGAGAGTAAGGAGTTTACAAAGCTATGCGAAAGGAATGGAATAATAAAAAGTTTCTCTTCTGCCACACACCAACAAGCAAATTGGCAAGTCTAAGCAGCAAAAAAACCATTAAGAAACTACTCTAGAAAAATTGCAAAAGGCTAAAGGAAAATGGGCGGAGGAGTTATCTTTAGTACTGTGGGCTCATAGAACCTCGTTTAGATCCTCGACTAGCCACACATCTTTCTCTTTAACCTGTGGCTATGAAGCGATGCTACCAGTTAAAACAAAGGTTTCATCACACAAAAGAATATCATATGTAGCAGAACAGAACATGGAGTTTAAAGAAGCTGCCCTCCGTCTTGTTCAAGAAAGAAGGGAGGAGGCAGCAGTTCGATCCAATGCATACCAACAATGAATGGTGAAGAACTACAATGTTAGGCTCAGAGAGAGAAATTTCTACAATGGTTAGTACTACGAATAGTATTGGCTAACACGAAGGATCAAGTAGAAGGAGCTTTAGGCTCAAATTACGAAGGACCACTTGTTGTAGCAGAAGTCTTGGCTAATGGAGCTTACCGATTCGTAAGACCTGATGGAAATCTAGTTCCGAGGACTTAGAATGTTGAACATCTCGAGCCATACTTTGTATAAGTAGTGTAATTTGTATACAGAAATAACAAGTATTATCATTGTTATGAGAATTAATAATACAATGAATTGGACATAGGGATATTAGATAGTCCGAACTAGTACACAAATCTTTCTGTGTTAATTTCACTAACATAGCTAACAACATTTAGTTTTTACTTACATAACTCGACTTTTCAACCAAACAATTACACTGGATGTAAGGATATTAGATGGCCCGAACCAATACAAAAAACTATGCGCATGAATTATAAAAGGTTGTAAATACACGACCTAACTTCACAATCAAAAACAATTTGCCACCAAATAGCGGGATAGACCGTGCCAAGCGCATAGACAAAAGATGGATACAAAGCTGGAAATCAAGCAAATTCAGACGAACAAAATTAAAAGAAAGTTCAAACAAGCTAAAGATCACAAGGTACTTATACTCATTTACAAGAAATTCAATTGACAAAGTATCCTTAAAGATATTTGCATGACAGAAAGGAATGTTTTCTACAACATATTCTTACAAAAGTGTTCTAAACTATAAGTCCCAAAATACTGCTACAATTATAAAATATCAAGTCTAAGGGATGCTTGCTAAAGGACTATTCATTTTAATATGGAAAGTCTTCCTAGGGCCGAGGTTGGCACCTGTCCATGAGTCCACCAGATCCTCTGCAATCACCATAAAGCCTTCTTTATTATATAGAAAACTAAGATCAAGCGTAGGGTAAAAATAATTAAAAAATTTATAGCTCATTGCAAAGAAATCCACCCCATCTTACATATGATATTCTCCTTTCTAAGCTTCTCTTCGAGATTAGTAAGTCAACCCTACCATGGCACGTTAACAGGTATTGCTACGACACTAGAGGCAACCTGACCTTCTTACAGATGATCTTCGAGTTCGAAAATCTTTGGTATAGCGGTCTCTCTCGTGTGTTCTAAAATCTATATTAATTTAACACTTGTCTTTTAGAGTCCCTTGAAAAACCACTAAATTATTTGAGAGAGTTGCCTTCCACCCCTTCCTCTATGTGCGAGTGTAACACCCCATAAAATGTATGTGAGTTAATTAATAGTTAGTTAGGCTCCAAATGATGGAATTTGTGTAAATAATGTAATTTAGCCATGAAACTTGCATCGTTGCATTCATGGCGATTTTTTGAGCAAATTTCATATTTGGAGTTTTGCGATCGAAGTTCAAACGAAGAAATTAGGAATGATAAACGATTTCAGAATGAAAATAATAAATAAATAAAAGTCAATGTTTATAATTAATTACCGGGACCCACATGTTGACCCTCTCATTGGGCAGGTCGACCAGTAGCGGTCGACTTCTATGGAGCACGGTTGACCTATTACTTATGGTGGTTAGGGTTTTCCCTTGGACCAACTGCCACGATTTAATGTATTCTAATCAAACGGCTACAGTTGATTCAAGCGTATATAAATTCAGGCCCAACTCTCTCTTCTGTTCTCATATATTCTAGAAAGAACAGCGAAGCTCTGCCATTTCCTCTTCTTCACTATTCTCCAAAATTATAAGATAATATATACGAATGCGAGAAGGACAGAAAATAAATAGAAGAAGAGAAGAAGTGAATCAATGCTACGCGATAACGAGGTAAATTTTAGTATAATAAATTTATATTTCCTTTCAACCCTAAATCTCTTCTTAGATCTGAAATTCTAACATATGTATATACCATTTTTATACATATTTCTTGGGTTATAAAGGAGATGGAGTTGTATCAAAGGATTTAATTTGGATCTGGGAACGCTTTAAAAGGTGAGTGAAAAACTTTATAACATTTTATAATATTGAAATTTATTTCGTTATCTTTTATTTGATTTTATGTCTAAAGCAATAAATATATATGTGAATTGTAGGCTCAAATTAAACGTATAAAATATTATCTATATATTCTTATTCTATAATTTAGGAAATTTGATTAGAATTGTTGTTTACACCCAGATTTGGAAATCTGTCTCAAAAGTTATAAAAGTTGAAGGTTGATAAGTTGTATGATTTATTCCAAATCTATAATTGGATTGTAAAAATAGTAGTAAAATCT
Source organism: Allium fistulosum (assembly GCA_030737815.1). Lineage (NCBI taxonomy): Eukaryota > Viridiplantae > Streptophyta > Magnoliopsida > Asparagales > Amaryllidaceae > Allium > Allium fistulosum. Next base: position 1,130,703,389 of record CM060906.1, on the reverse strand, counting down.
CGATTCTTACACTAATTCTATTGGAATGTAAATTTTCTATACTTTAATTGTTGGGAAGGATATCCGTTTAATCTTTTGGTTTGATTTTCTTAATTTCATCGAAAAATACAGCGTTTGATTTGACAAAGAATATATGTAAACAAAAGAAAGAGATGTTTAAAGTATAAAATTAATTTCCATAGTTTACACTGTCTATTTCAATAAAAAGAGAAAGAACCATTCCTTGTAATTTCTAACGAGACAAATCTTTTATTTTTAAGTTAACCCTTTTGATTTAAGCTAATTTATGGAAATTATGACAGAGAATCTTTTTAGAGATATAATTCAAACAGTTAAGTATGGAAAGGAATGTTCTAGTTAAAGATTTATAACTAGAATATAATTGATGGAAATAAATATTTATACGCATTTAACTACGCTAATCGATTAAAATGAAACTTAACTAATACGATGATTTACACATAATATTCGCCTTAAATACGATTAAACGTTAGAATAAGTTGAGTAATGAACAAAAGAATTAGGAAGGAAAGTTAGAAAGATTGTAGCTCCAAATAAATAGGTAATGAATGTGAAATAAATTGGGAGTTATAATAATTTAAATAGGTTATAAATGGATGGGATGGGACTGATTAAATTGGTAGGTTAATTATAGAAAAAACAACACTTACATTAATAGTAAGATTTGAATAGGTAAACAAATGACATTGGAAACATCCATCAGGATAAGAACCATTTTTTACAGACAAGTAGGGAAATTATGGGGATAATTAATTAAACATGCTAGTTAGCAATTAAACATTTTAAGGCAGTGTAATTACCACTAAATAAATTACAACCTTAAATATGCAAAGAGATGATTAGTGGTTTAAGTCCAATATTCAACTTAGGATAATAAAACATAGAATAATTAATTGGACTTAGTGGGTTGGGTTGCGAGGTCGGTAGAGTTGCACAACAGAAGTCAGCCTTCACTCAGGGGTTACCAGAAGTTGTGTATACTTACCACTGATCTGAGACATCTCCAACTACAAGACCCATGGAAATTAAACATATGAAAATGTAGGACCCGCTTCGGGTTATGGAGGTATTAGGTGGTTGTCTAAGGGCCCGCCTCTTTTCCCCATTTAAGAATTATTAAATAGTCTAAGTCAGCGGTTAAGAGCGGTAGATGGTATCTCGAAAAGAGCCAGCTTCGGGATAAGGTATTAAGTGGCTGTAGGGTCCACCTTCGAAGTATTAAGTGGCTCGAAGAGATTTCATACGATGTCAACTAGATACTACCAGTAAGGAGTCCGCCTTGGGATAAGTATTAAGTGATGGGGACCTGCATAAAATATAGGTATTAAATGGCCAGAAGTCTACCTAGTCCTTATGAATAAGGTATAAAGTGGCTTGGGTACCATCTCTCACAATGATAGGATATAGTTTGATGATAGATGCGTTAGTCTTATGGCAATTATTTAATATAAAGCCATATATAGTAGTCATAGGTCTCTGTAGCTGGACCAATGGACCAACGTTGATGATGCAAGGAGCCCGCTTCATCACTCAGAAGTATTAATTGGTCGATAGGCATACGTCAATATCGTGTACCTTAAAGAAGGTTAGGTAGATATATCATGTTAGGTAGACATAACATATGTGCATATTTGACTTAATGGATTAACCGTAAATAATAGACATAACAATTAAATAGAAACCAATCGGTATAGGTTTATGTTATGGACAAAGTATAGATTTTCTGATCACCATAACGTTGTTCTGACCCCCTCCTCATTACAACCCATAGGTTAGGTTTAAAGGAACGGGTCGTTGGAGCAAGACGTGATTGACTGATGGAGATGTCTTCTTCTTTCTCATGCTCAGTACTGACAAGGCGAATTGATGTCCAAGGAACGCTATTGATTCCGAGGTAGTAGCCTCAATCAATATTTATATCTTATTATATTTTTCCATTCATGAGTTTAGATTATTCAATCTACGATATGCTCATGCTTATTGCAGGTACCAAGCAAACAATCCATACTATAATGGACTTGGGTTTTGAATTTGTCAAAATTCAGATCCATTAAGGTGCGGGTTGTTACATTTGTATTAGAGCCTAGGTTAGTCAATCATAGGGATTAGGATATTTTAAGAGAACATACTTGTATTTTTCTATCTATTAATATATTTTATGCCTAACTCTATAAATTTTGACGATAAAATAGATGCGACCATATTTCGAAAGGATAGGCGAGGCGACTACGAGCTGGAAATATTTTATAGAGTTAAAGATTACGCGCCTACCACGATTACCCCACAGAGCGTCGGTTGTATGTAAGGCATCAACTTTGATGAGCATGAGCATGGCATATGGAAGAATCAGAGGCTGGATGGTGTTTGACATGATTGTTGAGACTAGCTACCTTGTGATTTTGGATTTTGATGGATGATCAATTAAAGATGCACATTTCATCTAAGCAAGTGGGAACTAGGAATTTATATGTCGCAGACATCCGAAGGCAAGTTCTTGCAAGAGTATGTTCATCAATCACCACAAGATGATGAACCAAATTCCTATTGAAAATATATCCCATTGCTTAATCCGACCCCATGAGAGAATAATTTGACATATTTAAATAAGTTTTTCAAAAGAGCAAAATATATATAATATGGTATTTTTCCAAAATGACCCATTTGAAAACTGTTATTTGAAACGTGAGTAAATTTTGAAAATTTTTTTGGGAAGTTTTGAAATTTTATAAGAAATATGTATACAAATAAATTTGGGTTGCGTTAAGAGGTTTTGGTTTAAAAGAAATGAGTTTTGAAACCCTTAAATATATAATAAAAATAAAATTTTATTTTTTGAAGAAGTTTTGGTGGAAAATAGTTTTTTCAATTTGGAAATAAGTTTAAACAGGCGTAGGTTTAGCCCGACGATTTTTCTGTTTATAAAAATCAAAGTTTTTAAAATTCTCTCTTTTAAAGGGCAGACGAATAAGAAGGGTGTCTAATTTTATTGGGGTATGAAGTTGGAAGTGTAGTTACCCGCTAGCTAATATGAGGGATATTTTCGCATAAGAATAATGTGGAAAATAACAGTTGGAATATATCAGGTTTTTGAAGTGTTGTTGGTTGTAGTAGTATAAGTTGGTAATACTACTATATAAATGAGGTATGGTTTAAAAGGCTAGACGATAAGCTTGGGCACCGTCGTGAAGAGGATAGGAATTTTACGGATCGGCCAAGTCGAAGGAGACGGCACAGAATGATTATTATCGTTATTATTATTAATTAACCTACCCCGAATAGGGACTAGATTTAACTTATGCACAGATTTCGGCTAGCGGGTGACCCCCTAGAGTTCGACCGGGAGCGATCGACCGGTAAATCTCAGATGGTCAACCTGTTAACGAGTAAAGGCGCAACCCGAACCTAGAATGCAACTTATAAAAGTCGATTCTAGGTTCAGCTGCCTCATTATCATTTCTCCCTCCTCAAAATAGCCGAACCCAACTCTCCACCTCCTCCAAAGCTGTTGCCGGCCCCTACGTTCCACCACTAGGTAATGCTGTTTTTCCTTCTCTCTTAGGAGCAGCAAGTCGCCTCTCCCCCATACCAATTTTTGCTTGCCAGACCTTGCCCCATCACCACTCCAGATCTAAACCCTATCTCCCCTCTCCGACCACTCCTTAGTCCACGGCACTGCTCCACATTGTTGGTTCTTCCTCGCACCACCTTGGTCTCATCCCTCAAGAGGCCGCTTGGCTGGACTAGAATGAGAAGAAAATCTCCATTTATCTTAGCTCGGTAGGTTTCACTTTCCACTACGGATGGCCATTCAAGTTCGAAGATTTCGCCGCTTTTGGGCTTGAGTAATTTTTCATGGTGACAGGATTAGCACCGATCCTCCGCTTCGACATTTTTGAGTGGGGATGCTACTCGCATTGCATCTGCCTTTTCAACGTCCATCTAGCGCAAAATTTTGATGAAGGCAACAACATTGCTCAGTCGGAGGTGAAAGGAGTCATGATCGACTTATCCAACAACGACTTCGATGACATTTTGGAGATTTTCGCAGAGGGCATGGACTTGGATGATATTGAGATGTTAGAACCTGAGATTCTATGGTGGGTCTTCTTTGGAGACATCAGTGTCTGGAGGTTAGACAATTTATGACCTACAGCACGCCTCATCGTGCGCATCATTCAGTACAACATCATTTCAAAGACAAGGAGTCTTTATCAGATATATTCTTTGGTGCGAAAGGCGGCCTATGCTATCATTGGTGGCGTAGTCGTCAATTAGGCCCATACCTTGATGATCCAATTCGTCGATCAAGGAGTTAGCACTCCACGGAGTTACTTCCCGTATTGTCACATATTCACTCGCATCTTTTGGCAATACAAAGTGAACCCCCATGTGGAACCAACCTAGAGGAAGGTCTCACCTGCCATTGATAGAGCCACGCTCAAGAAGATGTCCATCCCTTTACCACCAGTAGCAGTAGGGGAGCAGCCGTAGTAGGAAACGGAGCTAGGACAGGGCATCGAGGAATGCCAGAGTCTTGAGCTGATTGCTATTTGGTAGGGCCATGCCGAGATCCAAGGGATCCAAGCCGGTCAATAAGAGATGCGGGCCGAGCTACAGTGCCAGGGTCATAAGATTGGGTGATTAGCTGCCATGCTATACCTTTTCTGAGGTCGCGGTAATGGCTCGAGCTCCTGTAGAGGATCAGGACCATCCCGTAGTCTGTAGGTAGTATTTTAGGTTTGGTAGTGTTGTTGTTATCTTTTCCTTCAAACATTTGTTCTTTTCTTTTAGATTGTTTGGGGTTGTAACAATTGGTTATCTCTTATAAAACGACACATACGATATATCATGAGTTGTGTTCCTATTTATTTATTGTGCTGTTATTTCTGGATGTGTATTTGAAAGAAACAATATAAATATGGAAATCTCATAAAGACGTTTAATCGACGGTAAATGCAATATAAGATTGGAAGTTTAGAGTAAATAGTAAATTTTAGCAAACAAAGGACGAGTTAAGGTTGTTTTGGAATCACGGGTCTTTATTCATATTCCTTAAGAGCTAAAATTTATAAATAATAAAAGTGTCATTATTGCGAAAAAAATGTTGAGTTTTGAAGGTTTAAAGTTAATTATGAAATGTTAGAATGGAACATATGTGTTAATGCATAACTAAATCTCGATTACACTGAAATGTGACTTGAATTATTTAAATTTGGAAAAGCAAGTATTTTGAAACGTTTGGCTCGAAAAAAAATGTTCTCTCTTTTAAATTATTTTTAGCGCTTAAATAATTTTTGGAACTTTTGTCCAAGTTGATTTCAAAATAAAATAAAATTGGTGTTTAAATATTTTTGGAAAATTGATTTTTTAAGCCAAGTGCAAATTTGAAAAGTGAAAAAGATTGTTATGGAATTTTTTATTTTTGAAAGCAACATACAAAGCATAGGGAATGTAGTTAAATTAATAAATGCAAATTTAGTGGTGCATTAGGGTTGACGATACGATAAAATGCAAACAATAATAAGGAAAAAGTTGTTTTAGACTTGGAATTTCTAGTTTCATACCTTGTCAACAGCGTGTGAGAGTCCATTTTTGGATTTAATTCCGTTTTAGAGCTTGAAACAAGTCTCTTATGTGTTCTGTATATGGAAAAATTTGAAGAAAATTCGGGGCAGCGAGACAAAGATTTTTCAAAATCTGCATACTTATAGAACTGCCAGTATATAGGTTGTCTACGTCATATTTTAAAAAATATTTTCAAAGAGATGCATTCATGTAGGAGGGCCCGATTTAGAATTATTCTGCATACATATTTTCTATGTTGTGATACACTATGCACTTTTGCATATTTGGTTGCAAAATTGGTTGTACCCTAATTGATTGAATAGCTTAGGATAATTGTAAGCAATAACCATGATCTAATCATTGGTATAATTTTGGGACAAAATTATTTTAAGGAGGGAAGAATATGACATCCCGTAAGATTTACGTTAGTTAATTAAAAATTAGTTAGGCTCCAAAAAATGTAATTTGTGTAAATAATGGAATTTGGCCATGAAAGTTGCATTATTGCATATGTGGCGATTTTTTGAGCAACTTTCATATTTGGAGTTTCACAATCGGAGTTCAAATGAAGAAGTTACGGATGATAAACGATTTCAGAATGAAAATAATTAATAAAATAAAAGCAAACATTTATAATTAATTACAGGAACACACAGGTCGACCCCCTCATTAGGTAGGTCGACCAGTAGCAGTCGACTGCTATAGAGGGGCGGTCGACCTGTCTACGTGTGGCGGCTAGGGTTTGCCCTTAGCTCAACGACCCCGATTTAATATATTCTAATCAAACGGCTACGGTTGATTCGAGTGCCTATAAATTCAGGCCTAACCCTCCAATTTTTTTCATATTTTTTTGGAAAGAATAGCAAAGCTCTGCCATTTTCTCTTCTCCATTATTCTCCCAAATTATAAAATAAATTATATATATACAAATTGAAGAAGAAAAGAAGAAGTGAATCAATGATACACGATAATGAAGTAAATTTCAATAAATAAATCTATATTCCCTTTCAACCCCAAACCTCTTCTCAGATTTGAAATTCTAACATATGTATATACCCTCTTTTTACATGTTTCTTGGGTTATATAGGAGATGGAGTTGTATCAAAGGATTTAATTCAGAATTGGAGATTTGGAACACTTTAAAGGTGAGTGGGAAAATTTATAACTTGTTTATAATACTGAAATTTATTTTGTTGGCTTTTATTTGATTTTATGCCTAAATCAATAAGTCTATGTGAATTGTAGTCTCAAATTAAACGTATAGAACATTGTCTACATATTCTTATTCTATAATCTAGGAAATTTGATTGGAATTGTTGTTTACACCTAGATTTGGAAATCGGTTCCAAAAGTTAAAAAAGTTAAAGGTTGATAAGCTGTATAATTTATTTCAGATCTATAATTGGGTTGTAAAAATAGTAGTAAAATCTTTATTCTTACACTAATTCTATTGGAATGTAAATTTTCTATACTTTAATTGCTGAAGGATATCTGTTTATATTTTTGCTTTGATTTTCTTAATTTCATAGAAAAATACAATGTTTGATTTGACAAGGAATATATGTAAATAAAAGAAAGTGATGTGTAAACTACGAATTTACTTTCCGTAGTTTACACCATCTATTTTAATAAAAAGAGAGAGAACCATTCCTTATAATTTCAAATGAGGCAAATCTAGCTATTGATTAAAGTGTGTCGTCCACTAATATTAGTCAATCGGTTGAAGAATAGGTGTTCAGAACAGGCTCCAGAATAGCTAATACAATAAAAAACATAGGAACTTAGACATAACGGTCTAAAGTACTAAACAAATGAGGACCACTAGTCCCAAGTGGCATCATTAGCAAAAGTGATAGTGCTAGGACCTGAAACATGAAAATACTCAGAGAATAAAGTTTCTAGATTAGGAACAAAAAACATCGAGTCTTTGGAGTAGAGGTATATCCTATCCCAAGATTCATCCATCAGTATATTAATATTGAGGATTCCATCACTACCTTCAATACTCAAGGCCAGACCTTCTTCCTCCATGTGATATATAAGATGCCTAGATTCCCCTTCTTCTCCAACAAACATATAATAACTGTTAGTCAACATTTGCACTTCATATCCAAATCAATATGAATCCATAAACTCTCAACAAAGTCCCAATAAATAATCTCCTCCGATATAGTAGAGTCAATCGTAACAGCAGTGGTTGCCTACTCATCTGGAACAGAGATAACTAGATCGGTGGAAGTTGGAGAAGGACTCCTATTCTTAGGAACCCACATCAAACTGGCCTAGGAAGAGGAATCTTGGTGGGAAGAGACTAGGAAGTAGAGACAGGTCCAGCCAAACATGTATCTGATGTATGTCCAAATGACTGACAAGTCAAGCAAATATTCGGTCTCCAACAATACTGAACATCAACTTCCACATCAAGACCTTCGGCAAGTCTAACTTTTAGTTTTGATGGTAATGGCTATGGAATGATTTCAATCAAGGCTCTAGCATACCTCAAACTCTTACGAGCCTCCGTACTAGTATCTAAACATTTAAGTTCACCTATGAGACTAGCTAGCCAATTCAGATGCAAGACAGATAGGATGTATGTAAATGTATCCCAAATCGGATTAGAGAGTACCTGATCCCTAGCTCCATCCACCCCAACGCTCCAAGTAGTGATAATGAATGGTTTCCCCTCAATGATGATCTCGCTGGCCTCAAGAACTCTAAGTCTGTCTTCATTGTTTGAGAATTTGAAGTAGAACATGGTGTTGAAATATTGAACTTTGAAGCCACCTTTCAATCTCCAGACACGTTTGCATTGATCACGTACATCTTTGTAAGGAGGGGTTGAGTCCAAGAAAAAACCGACTACATAATTGGTCCAATAGTTCAATCCCTCTTGAATTACTTCGGCATGTATAACATTAACACCATCAACTTCAACTATGTTAAAAGTGGTAGGAGAGAAATTACCAGCATTTTTGGGAAATGACTTAAGTAGTGACGATCACTTGTGACAAGGAGCAGTAACAAGCATCTGGTTGGTGTTCGAGGTAGGCAGAGTATCAATGACTGAAGCATTTCATTGAACATCTTTAATAGGCCTTGATGATACATTTAAACAAGCATCTACTGTGCTTATCTCTGGATTTTAAGTTAACCCTTTTGATTTAAGCTAATTTATGGAAATTACAATGGAAAATCTTTTTAGAGATATAATTCCAACAGTTAAGTATGGAAAATAATGTTCTTGTTAAAGATTTAACTAGAATATAATTAATGGAAATAATTATTTATACGTATTTAACTACGCTAATCAATTAAAATGAAACTTAAATAATAGGACGATTTACATATAATATTCATCTTAAATATGATTAAACGTTAGAATAAGTCGAATAATGAATAAAAGAATTAGAAAGGAAAGTTAGAACGGTTGTAGTTCCAAAAATAGGTAATAAATGTGAAATAAATTAGGAGTTACAATAATTTAAATAGGTTATAAATGGATGGAATGGGATTGAATAAATTGGTAGGTTAATTATGGAGAAAGTAAGACCAACATTAATAGTAAGGTTTAAATAGGTAAACAAATATCATTGGAAACATCTGTTAGGATAAGAACCATTTATTACGGACAAGAACGGAAATTTGCGGGGGATAATTAATAAAGCATGCTAGGTAGCAATTAAACATATTAAGGTAGGGTAATTACTACTAAATAAATTACAGTCTTAAATCTGCAAAGAGATGATTAGTGAGCTAAGTCCAATATTCAACTTAGGATAATAAAACATAGAATAATTAATTGGACTTAGTGGGCTGGGATGCATGGTCAGTAGAGTTATACAACAGAAGTCTGCCCTTCACTCAAAGGCTACCCCCGATTGTGTACACTTACTACTAATGTGAGACATCTCCAACCGTATGATCCATGGAAATTAAACATATCAAAATGTAGAACCTTTTTAGGGTTGTGGAAGTATTAAGTGGTTGTCTGATGGCCCCACCTATTTTCCCTATTTAAGAAATATTAAATGGTCTGATTCAGAGATTAAGAGCGGTAAATGATATCTCGAAAAGAGTCCGCTTCAGGATAAGGTATTAAGTAGATGTAGGCTCCACCTTCAAAGTATTAAGTGGCTCGAAGAGATTTCACGCGATGTCAACTAGGTAGTACCAGTGAAAAGTTGGCCTTAGGATATGTATTAAATAATGGGGACCTGCCTAAAATAGTGGTACTAAATGGTCAGAAGTCTACCTAGTCCTTATGAATAAGGTATTAAGTGGCTTGGGTACCATCTCTCACATTGCTAGAATATTGTTTGACGATGGATGCTTTTTTATTATGGCAATTATTTAATATAAAGCCATATATGGTTGTCCGTCTCTATAGCTAGGACCAATGGACCAACGTTGACGATGTGAGTAGCCCGCTTCATCACTCAAAAGTATTAAATGGCCAATAGGCATACATCAATATCTTGTATCTTGGAGAAGGTTAGATAGATATATCGTGTTATGTAGACATATCGTACATGCATATTAGACTTAACGGATTAATCTTAAATAATAGACATAACATTTAATTGGAAATCAGTCGGTATAAGTTTATTGTTATGGACAAAGTATAGATTTTCCAACACCAGAACGTCGTTCTGAGCCCCTCCTTATTATAACCCATATGTTAGATTTAGAGGAGCAGGTCATTGGAGCAAGACATGATCGATTGATGGAGAAGTCTTCTTCTTTCTCATACCCGGTACTGACAAGGCGAATTGATGTCCAAGGAACGCTACTGATTCCGAGGTAATAGCCTCGATAAATATTTATATCCTATTATATTTTTCCATTTCTCCATGAGTTTAGATTGCTCAATCTCTGATATGTTCATGCTTATTGTAGGTACCAAGCAAACGATCCATACTCTGATGGACTTAGGTTTCAATTTTGTTGAAATTCAGGCCTACTAAGGTGTGGGTTGTTACAGCGAGGGAGCACCTTTGGTTCTAGTTACCCTAACTACTGCTTATAGTAGGCTTCCAATTTTTTAAGTTTACCTTGGTAGTGTAGTTCCAGTTTCATCTTCCACTCATCCGCCAACACGGCATCCAGGCCCGTAGGAGGAGCAGAGGATGCACCCATATTAACTCCTTGACCCCCTCTCCTTCTTCGACGTCGCCCTTCTCTTCATATTGTTGAGTGGCCTGAGGGAACAAGCTGTCTATGATTTTCTCAATCCCTCAATCTCTTCTTCATAGATAACCCCATAAAGCGCTTCACTTTCCTTTAGCTTTTACTGCAGTTCGACCACCTTTGAATTTGCGGCATCAAGTTCAGCGCGTAGTTTGATATTATATTTGTACTGATGCTCGTGTGCATCCTTAGCTTTTTCGAAGTCAGGAAGAGCATTCTTCAAATCTATTTCAAGCCTTTCATTGGTAAATGTTAGTTGGATGTTCACTTCCTCTAAGGTTGTAATAGAAGTTGTAGCCGCAACCTTAAATTCAGGTAAACCTAAGTCGTCTGGGCCATAGATAGTGGGAACCGAAGGTGCAATAGATTCGAAGACTTCGATAGACTCAGAGGGATGCCCACAAGGAAGAAGAGAATTGGCCTAATTGATAGTAACTAGAATTTATTTCAATAGAAATCAAATTACACAAAGCTAAGTTTAGAAAGAAGTATCGCATAAGGCCAGTTTTATATGAAGAGTGCAACAAATTCAAATTCAAATACAAAAAATATCAATAATATACAATGCTCACTCCTTATTTAGATTCCTAAGCCTAATCTTAAACCATTTCAAATGAGGACTGTCAGGAGGAAAATAACTTCTCTCTAAGTTATAGCGCAAACGATGTAGTACGAAGTTACTAAGTGCCTCCTTTTCTTCAACTACTTGATAAATTTTGGAAAGCAATCATCGGGTTTCTTCTTTCAGTTGCATAAATGCCCCATCTAAATCCTTCTCTTACATGCAAATTACTGCCGCACTAAGACCAGGATGATCTACGGTTTGGTTTGAAGTTTTTTCATGCTCTCCTTCAGGAGTTTAGTAAAACCTACTTCCTTCGAAAACTATAAAGAACAAAGGAATGAAAATAAGACAGTCATTCATAGTGTAGTAACAAGATAGTAGGACAAGTAAAGAAATTGGTTGCAACAAAACTAGGAAACAAATTCATTTCATTACATACTGATGGGTTCGGAAAACAAAAGAAATAGAGAAATTATTTACAAAAGATCAAGTGATTACATGGACTTGGGAGATAGAGTGACTTCAGTCCCCTTAGACAATGCAACTTCATCGTCTTGTTGCAGCGAGGTGTCTTAGGAAGAAGAGGAGGAAGAGTCATCCTTAGCCATCACCTTAGCCCACTCGGCTCTTCAATAGGCAAGCGCTTGTTCAATCTTTATAGGGTCCTCTAAGAAGCTAAGATCGACCTTAGTAGTGGTATCATCTAGGCGGTCGACAAAGAATTGGCGCTTAACCACGACATACATCTTAAAGAGCACCCGCTAGGTAATCAAATTAAGCATATCCCTAAACCTGGCCAAATCATGGGCCATCCCTTCTAACTCTTTCTCCTTCTTCCCCAGAGCCTTGTTTTTCCTTTCCAACTCTTGTCCTTTCAGCTTAAAGCCCCCTCTGCCTTCTCCTATTTGATCTTACACTCTTCATCTACTCTGGTTTTCTTAGAGGATGCTACACTAAGGTCCACTTTAAGCTTAACGATTCGAGCAGTAGATAAAACCTGGTCATCCATAGCCCTCCATCGAGCCTCAATTGCTAAACCCCTCATCCATTATAAAGTAGAGGTAAACACGATGAGGACTTGCAAAAATATTATTAAGTAAAGAAAGAAAAGAAAGCACTTACATAGGCTCAAGTCCTTTCGAGCTCGGTAGCAAGTTCGAGAAAGGAGAGTGCAGGAAATGGAAGAGCAATGAGATAAGATTGGAAGGGAAGAGTGATGTAGTATGAACCATCCAAAGTAGTTCCCCCTATACTCTCAGCAAGATCAATGACGGGACCTTCGGGTAAGGGCAAGAAGCAAATGCCTGGGTCTCTGAAGGACTAGAGAGGTAAGATGGGAAGTAAATTTGAGGAAGGAAGAGAAGGAGGAGGAGGCACAATAGGTTTCTTGAGAGGCCGATCAGAGGATTCAGTGTCACCATTTCTCCTCTTCTCTTCTCTCTTCATCTTCGACATCTTCAATTTCTTTGATGGGGGATCGTCAAAAAACACATCAATAAGCACATCAGCCATTTTACTTGCGAAGAAGGAGTTAGAATCTGTAATTATCATTGCACAAAAAACTAGGAAATATAATTTCATCGTCCATCTTATTGAATTATACCATTAGGTTCATCCGTAACTGAGGAGAATTTAAAGATAGAGCAAGAGAAGTTATGACTAGTATGCAGAAATTCTTACTTGCGCAGTAATAACTTTGTTTTTCTACCATCTTCACCCAAACCCAGGATGTCATTCCCACAAGATACAAATAACCTCATGGCTTGATCAAAAAAGATGGGACGATTAGGCTGCGATTGAAAAGAAAAAAGGAAAGGTATCCAGATTCGAAATGAAAAAATACAGATCATTCTATTTTTAAGTCTTTTGGGGAGCAGACATGAGAACCACTTCTTTGCATGGGCATAATAAAACACAAAATCACCCTCGAAGGACTTTTATGAATATCAAATAAGAATTGAAGTTCCTCATAGGGAGTAGGAGAACACTTCACTGCATCAAGAATGAAAGTGGCGATCAAAATGAAATATAAAAAAATGGGAGCAGGTTGAAAGAGAGCAATACTAATAGTAGATAGCCACTCACAAAGAATTTGATTAGAAGGAAGATAAATCGCACATCGTATATGCTTAAAAGTAATAGAATAAAGCCATTTGGAGGCATATGGATACAATCATGAGATTCAAGCACCTTAGCTACATAACCCTCAAACCCAAAATGATCCAAAGTACCCTCTATTTCCCCTAATTCAGTTATTTGGGATGGCAAGGATAAGGGAGAGGCGGTCTTATTGATAGAAGCAGATTTCATAACAAAAATGATGGATTGATTACCAACTACCACTAAGATATAAAGGAAAAAACAACAAGAAAAGGAATACCCATACTTTTGTTCGAAAGATAAATCGTTTATTAGAAAAAATGAGATTTGAAACAAAAGTTTTCGAGAGGACATAAAGAAATAAAGAAGAAGGAGAAGAACATATAGTCACCTCCATTTTGTCTCAAACATGAAATCGGAATGATGAAAGAACCCTAAAATGTTGACTGATTAATGACAGGGGATATTAACACAAGAACTCATACAGATTTTCTTAGGAAACGAAGAGACTAAAAAAGACATCTTTTTCAGAAAATTGTCTAATAGAAATTGACAGGTGTAGTCAGGCATTAAATGTAAAACGATGATAAAGACTTATTAATTTGAATAAAAAGAGAGAAAAAAGAAAGAAGTGACGAGTTACAGGAAAATATGGAAGCAAAGACAAATCCACACCGATCCCCAATCAATTCAGACTTACGAGGCAAGTGTTACACCCATATTTTCCAAATACTTGTAAAGGCAAATTGATGAAAGCATAGGACCCAAAAGAATTGCTCCCATAATGAAAGTTGGGCTACGATGAGGAAACAAAGAAAAAAAGGAAAACTCAGATAGTAGTGCGTTGTTACTTTGAGCTCAACTTCGATGTCGTAATATTACTCTGATATCCTGAGTCGACCTTAAAGTACAGAGACTACTCTGCAATCCTAATATTTATTTTAATAGGCAAAACTATGGCCCAACCTTCAAGAACAAAATATGAAAGCTATGCTACGGTCCCAAAAGTAAGATTAAATAAGTTGGAACTGCGACACAATCTTTAAGTAACAACTGGATGCAGAGAGGCTGCGGCCTCAAAAGCAATACAAGAGATATAGAACCATTGCACAATCCTTAAAGCAATCATATGCAATAGGGATGTGCCATAATCTTAAACTAAGGTTTAAGTTGCAGGGTTGCAACCGCAATCTTATCTTGATTTGACTTTGAAATGACAGAACATTGCCGCAATTCAAAAGAATACTATCCATAAATGCAAGGACTCAAAGAATGAAGCAATAGGGTAAAACTTCTCTGCAATCATAAGTTGAGTTTCATTCCTCAAATAACCATGACATCATTCTCACATCCCTTAGACACAACTTAAATACGTAGGCGGTGGCCCAGTCCTCTATTGATAAGGATAGCTTAGAATAGGTTCAGGCGATATGACGATCCTTCAAAATGGCGGTGTAGTCTTATTTATTGAGCCATACGGCTTTGCCCCAATTACCCCGAACACTGTGCTTTGTTGTTAATTTGGATGGAACAGTGTAGTACGGCTTTAGGAGGGTCGACGTAGTTTAGATGTTGTATAATATTGTCACCCTGTGTAATTATGGAGGCACGGTTCTCAATGGCCCATTCACGATAGCAAAATCCTAGAGTGCTTATAACTATGCAGTTTTTCTAAGATGGGAGCAGTTTCTCATTGCGGCTTCACCTACACATATGTGCAGTTCTTTGTCTTGTTGCTTTATGAAATCATTGAGTTGTGGTCTATTCAAAATTGGGTTTTCCCACTTCAATTTCAAGCTTCCCTCTTAGGTTCAAAATTCATCAACTCAAATGACGGTTTCCCACTGAAGACCACGTTAGAAATCCGCATATAGTAAATCGATAAGACAGATGATCGACATGTGACATAATCCAAAGGTAGGAATCAAAAAATAGGAAGATGAACATTAGCGATCCGTGAATCTCTATGTACTATAAATGAATAGGGAACTGTAGTAGAAAGGGGGATGTTTTAGACTTTACTTTCTCTGGAGCATTGGAATCAAAATTTTACTCTAAGTAAATTTTCATTTGTGCTAAGAATAAATAAAGAAGATAAAGACATTTTCTCATGGTCATAGATTCATTAACATCCGAACCTAAATTCTCTGTGTCATTTATTGCTTTCAGTACTTTATTTTACATTTTCTGTCCTGAATATTGAAATCGGAATGTATCTTTCTAACAAATTGGATAGAGACTATTCATAAAATTTCAAATATTTCTCCGCATAATATTGTAAGTATTACATCAAAATAATCACTCCCTTTAAAGCAAATTATAATATTACTTGATTTTGTCGATTCCTAACTATGAAAGCATTCTGCATCATGGTTAATTTAATAAAAATACTTGGGTGTTTTTGGAACAAAAAATATCGTTAACAAGAAATATCAAAACAATATTTTTACTCACATTATTTGTAAGTAAGAAGATAGAATGATCAAGATTTCATTACCTGGCTTGTTCTGGTTCAAATCGACTTGGGTCTACATTAGCCTGCAAACCAGCCAAGGCCAGAGGCAGGCTGGCTGGGCTTCTAAACCTAATGCTGGCCCAAATCCAGGCTATGCCCTTGTCGAACCCTCTACTCAATTGCATATCAATCCAACTTTCGACAGAGGCACCCTACAGTAACTCTAGCAGGTAGCTCGCCAATCAAAGCGAGGCATAAGCATAACTTAGCATGGTCCGCTTCGACCCATCTCCTAGCTGTTTGCCGACCATCCCTCTCGTGATGGCGTGCTTTTAACATGGCGCCATGTATGCCTACCCGCTTAAACAATTGTCCTAACTATTAATAGAGTTAGGAGTATACCTTAGCGGTAATTATGCAACTGCTACGTTTATCTAACTCGATAACCAATCTTGTTAGAAATAAAATGTGTTTTCTTTTTTCTATATACTTCATATAATGTGCTATATTAGTTACTTAATTTAATTAAAAGTATATTAATAGACAATCCATAAATGGTATGTTTTTAGATAGTAGTTACAATGTGTTGTAATCTTAAGTGATTTATCATAATAAAAAACATACTGTTTTAAATATTACTAAGCAAGGTATATCGAGACTGGATAGCGATGCATTCATTGAGACTAGAGTACGTAACGCTCTTGAAATATTGGGCAGTGTATTACTCATGATTGCTAGGGGAAACAATAGGTTATGTACTGATAGTTATTAGATAATTATGGAATAACTCACTCTATAGTTTTCTGTTGGTTAATATAACTAAGGTCAAACAGAAAAAATCGATGTGACAATATTACCCAATTCCCTCGACCTGCGAATACCGTTGAGGTTCAATGTGGAAACCCTGCTTTAATTATAGTTAAATCATGCCACGACATCCATTGAACGACCATAATTGGATTGAGTGAAAGTATTGAAAGTGAGACACCATTTAAGAGGGAATTCGTCTCCTTAGTTATAGGGGTTAGTATCACGGTCAACTGAATTAATTTACACCTAAGAGTCACACAACCAAAACGTTGAATACACCTTCTATCAACTGATTTAATTAAGTATAATTGTTATAAATTAATTAATATTATTTATAAAATATTAATTATAAAATTTTATTTAATTTGTGTTGATCAATATTAATTAGTGTGTACGTAATAGTTATGGACACATGTATCAATATACGATAACGAAGTTCGTTTGAATTGTATTTAAATGCATATTTATTTAATCGGGCTTAAAGTAGTTTGAAGGCCCAGAAGTCGGCTATAGTGGCTGACCAAAGGAGTTGGAATTGAGGTTTGAATAGTGATTCAAAAGGTTGGAAAGGTCGGAGGAAAGTTTGGATTCTGATCCAATTTTTGCTCCTTTTATCTCCATTAATTAATACCTTAAAGTCTACTTGAACTTACTTGAATTTTTACTCCTTTTAGACCAGTCTTTGGGTGACTTCCACTTTCCCTCCTACTCCATTTTTGCTCAAGCATTTAAAACAAAATTTAAATATAAAAGAAGATCAGTGGTTGCTGCATCCAAATTGGTAGCTCTTTCTGGATTCAAGATACTGGTTTAAAGAGTTATTCGATTCAGTGTTTCATGATGTTTCATCTAGGATATAGACAAGGTAAATCATTTATTTACATATATATATCTGTGTGTGTGTGCACGCGTGCATGTGTGTGTGTATGTGAGTGTGTGTATTGTATTCTCTCATATAAGGAGAGAAACTACCCATTGATGGCGATTAGGAAATTATTTTGCATTTTTGGATCAAAAATTAAAATTACATTCGTTCAAAGTATCTCATATGTCAAAGGACCAGCTGTACAACTTTAGTAACAATGATTATTGGGTATCCTCTTTTTCTGGAAAATCGGTTACATATGGTATCATTAAACTACAAGATCTAAGATGAGTAGGAAAGCAATTTGTGTAGTTTAAGGCAATCTAATCAGATCTGGGTTAAACGAAGATAAATTTTTGGAATGGATCAGAGATTAATGGTATGAAGCGAACGCTGATGATGACATGATTACAATCCAAAATAAGATTAAGGTTATGTAATTTAGAGATGCAAAAATCTAGTCTTTCATGTACTTAACGGGTGCAGCTTCAACTTACCAATCAAACTCTCGCTCTTCAGTACATCGTTCGTTCTCTACGAACGCAGTTCATGAATAGCGTTTCTTATTTTGGAAGGCGAAGTTAGAAAGTGGACAAGGTTAAGAATACAAAGGATTTGAAAGAAGATAGTTGGTTCCAGCTCCAGCGCAACTAAAGTTAGTCTTGGGGTAGTTGTTGACAGACAACAAGATGGAGAATATGGATGGCATCCTAATCTATACTGATAGCATGTGATCTCTAATTATTCAACAGGTAAGTATACTGGATCCCGGGCATCATTGTGAAAAGGCTTTGGTATGGTTTTCGACATGGATTTGAGAGCTAAGGTGCTTCAATGTTTGCCGATGAATAAGGCATCGATTGCAATGCTTTAGTCGAAGGGAGAATCGCGAACCCTAGTTCTCCTCGTCTCGACCTCCGTATAGATTTGGAAGAAAATCCACCAAGGAAGTGTACGTACAAACGAATTTGGGCTTAGCAATATCTTTGTATGATTTCTTTACCTTATTCCAGTTCCTATGCTGTTAGGAATGCCTGGACAAGTTTGAAACCAAACTATTTAACCATTCTGAATTTTCATGCATATGGGGTGATGGTCCTCATTCGATCAAAAGAGTTTATAAGTTGCTTATCTCTACCACTGCTTATAGTCTAGTTCCTTGGCACACTAGAATCTGGTCTGCTAGTTCTATTCCTCGTCAGGATTTGCTTCTCTGGAGAGTTATTAGGGGTGTCTTCATACTCGTGATAGACTTTTTGCTATGGGCTTGATTCAACAGTCATATTGTTTATTGTTTGGCCACACTGTTGAATCCATTGGCCACTTATTCTTCTCTTGCCAGTTCTATTTCTATATCTGGAGGAGCATATTGTGCCACCGTCACCTTCATAACCCTAGTTCGGATTCTAGGATTGAATGGTTTACAATCTTGAAGGCCACTAGGTGGAGATCTGCTAGATCTATGTTGCTTCTTAAAATTTTAAAAAGAACTATTCAACTGATTTGGGCTGAAAGTAATTTAGGGTGTTTTCAGGAATATGCTCCTCTAAACACAGTCTCTTTCTTGCCTTAGTCAGATCTCTGTAATTGTAGTGGATGCTTTTTTCCTTATGCATTGTGGTGTGCTTGGTGTCTTCTTGTGTGCTGCTAGGTGTCCTTTGTTTGTTGCCTCGAGTCCCTCCCGTAGTCTCTTGTTGTTATTTGGTTCTCTGGCTGGGATATGGTCTTGCTTGGTGGCTTGCTATGTGCTGCTTGTGTTTTGTGTGCTACTGCTTTGGGCTTTGTTTTGTTTTTCTGTGTTGTGTTTTTTGGTCTTTCTTTTCTCTTGTTTCTCATGTAACTCTGTATTTATGCTTGTAATACTTTATTACATGTTATAAATAAAAGGTAGGGGACCTTTTAACCCCGCTGGCTTTGCCAAAAAAATATCTCACATCGATAGAAGCAAATCAGGTGAGATGGAGAAGGCAAATTCTGTACATGTTTCAAATCCTCTTCACTTGTAGATGACAATAGCAATTCAGATTGGAATATGTAGAACTGAAGGAGAAGAGGATGATATGTCAAGTGAGTTGAGTTAGCGGTTATGAAAGCGGTTACCATAACAGGCCGCGCATGGTCCCAAATGTTTGGAATTAAAATCACGTAAAGAGCCATTTTCTTGTTTTATGGTATGGTACTATGGATAGAATGCAACATGCATTTAGCTCACTATATTTGTTGTTGGTTATTCTCATCATGGTCAAAAAGGATACATGAGCAATGTTTTGCAGTTGCTAAGAAGATTGGGCTGAATGTGTTCAGACACATTGCTCAGTGGTGTACTTTCTTGGGCTTCAAGAAATTATCTATGATCAACGTCTGGAATTATGATGTAATTTATGTATTTATTTTCTCACAATATGTAGGCCTCTTATTGATAGGCCATATTATATGATTGTAATCTGTAACTTTATAAATAGCAATAAAAGGAACCCATTTTCAATATAAATGTATGTATGTAATTGTTCATATATTATTATATGGTTAGATAGTATATGAATTATTTTGAATCCACATATGTCTTTGTTTTCTATAATGGATGATTGTATATATGTATTTTTTTAAAATTATATATGTATATAATAACATATAAGTCACAACTGCAAATTAAAAAACAATTGAATTTAAATACTACTAAAAATGATCTTTAAACAAAAATTTGATTTTAAAATACATACATAAGTATGTGAAATATATGTATACTTATTTTATTAAATTAATGCAATATAGTTTTTGAAATAATTTTTTTGTATATATATATATATATTCAAAACCGAACATATTATATATATGTAATTTATTTTAGATATTATACTGAATTTATATAATGTAAATATACATAAACACACATACATATTATAAAATATACATACAAGTATTTAATAAAATTAAGTATATGTATTAAAATAATTTTTCGAAAAAAATTAAAATTTGTTTATATTTTCATTTGGAAATCTTCATTAAAAAAAGCTTTCTTAATACCGAAAGCTATTTGTTATTAAAAAAATTATTAATATTAAGGTAGTGCATATGTTAATATATATATATATATTATTTAATCATCTATTCATATTAAAACTTATTTATACATATAGTTATTATATATGCATTTCCAATATACTAATTTAACATAAATATATATAATATGTATATGAACTTTAAAAAAATCAGTTCGAAATGTACATAATATATATATATATATATATATTTAAAATTAATATATTGATTCGAATTTGGAATATTTAGATATTTTATTACACAGATCTCAATCTAAAATGTGAATTTTGAATTTGATATCATATTTAAATTTATTTATCACAATATTTCCAATTACTTTATCTTATAATTTCAGTTATATATATATATATATAAACATTTGTATTTTACAAACATTATTTTATATTATATAAAACTTTTTACATATATGTATTTATATGTGTGTGTATGTATGTACATATATATTAGACAACACATATGTATATGGGGGTGCTAATATATCTGTTGCGGTATAAATCAAAGCACTTATATATGGGCATGTTAAATCATGTACACTATTTATGTTGTAGTCACGTACTATGATATGCATATTATATCATACTATATAAACACAACAAAAACTTTATTATAAATTATATAAAATATTAATTTTTATTTAAAATAAATTGAGATAAAATCTAAATAAATTTAAACTTCATAGGTCCAATAAGATCCGAAATGAAATAATTTTTTTGAAATTTACCCATTTACGCCGCTACATGCTGACCCAGTTCCAACAGTTAGTTGCCGACCGACGCAGCTCAAAGTCGACTTTAGCATCACCTATCATCAGATCTAGTTTTAGTAAAGCCATATGCGGTTTGCAGGTCGTCTCGTCATCCCTCCCCTAGCACAGCATACGCTCAGCTCTCAAGAATTCCCTATATTCTTCATAGTCTCGGCGACTAGCAAACCAACTTGGCCCGTCTTGCACATGGGCATATGAGAGTGAAGCAATAGAAGGTACAACCAAGTGTATCTATTTCAGACAAGAAATATGTTATTTTTCCCATAATGTAACACCACAGTACAAGGCATGCCTATGGTACAATTCTCTTGTTGACATTCATATCAGCCACACATTACTTTAATTTAGCCAGCTATCTCCCATCAAGTTCGTTCACCCAGATAAATGGCCAACTGCACTTCCTACCTATTTTACCACATGATCTCGGCCGTCTAAGTATCAATTCGGCAACTATAAGAACCTCATGCATTACTATGACAAAGGGGTTGGTTGGTTAGTTGACTACATCATGCTTCACTACCTCGAAAAGGTTGGTTAGAGAACACATGGCCCACTTCTCCGGTTACACACCACCAAAGAGTCCTTTACTCAGCAAACTCCTAAGATGGGATGCTTCATTAGTATTATGCATCATATCATTTTTTTTATTCTAATGTTATTTATTGTAATTGTAAGAGAGCCATATAATAAGAGTGTTTCAAATGGACATAAGCAGCTTTGCCAAACCATTTTACATCCTATGTCATTTACCTTTGAATGCTCGTTTTTTCGTAGTTTTCCATCCTTAAGCCTAGTGATTAGCAAGTAACCTTTGCTCTTCACGGTGCATTAGTCTTATTATGAGATTGAAAAAAAATATCATCAACATTTAGGTGCAAAGAGGGCTCGAACCTTCGGCCTTGTGGTTAACAGCCACACGCTCTAACATACGGTGGGCATCAACATCCTTGCATTAGTACGAGTACCTAAACAAGATTCCCTTAGAAGTTGGGCCATAATCTCTACTTGACTTCATGTCATGTGTCGCCACAATGCTTGCCTGCTTCCTCGCATTACTGCTATTGTCAACCAAGGTATGAAGGATGCATGTATATTCTGTATAAGGATCGCACCAACCATTGAAGGCTGAGTTACTCCGCTTTTCATCTTTTATCTAGTGGCATCAGCCATACCAGTGTAAGTGGAATCCTCGCCTCTAAGGAAAGGGAAGGTGCGTGTGTCTCTCTTCATCTAGGAATGCTCCCTCCTATAAGAATGCTTGGGTCGATCCGTGCTCGTGGCTAAACCTGGGGCAAGACTGCAAGCCAAACAACCATGGCCACATACTGCGTGTTCCTCTTGAAGGATCCTAGAGCAACATAGAGATACAAGTTATGTCCAAATCAGCCCCCACCTCGAGCTATCAAGTAGCTCCCTCGCCCATCTTTACCATCTACCATATCCGAAGGGGGCTGGGCATCTGCCGATATGTCAGCAGACGTTCGAGTTTAAATGTCAGTGTCCTTCTCAAGCCCACTTACAAGCTCAGGCCAACATCACAAATAATTCTTACTTCCGATAAAAAGTCCTTACTCCTGATAATAAACTATTTCCTTAGTTCTTAAGAATTATGGAACTTTTTGCCCTTCTCACCATTTAACCTAACACTTATGCAAGGTGCTCAAGCTAGCTATGCACTTCGATCTGAGCCGGGATCTACGCTCACCCTACGACTAACGACATATCACTCAAGAGAACCTGCGAACCCTCATACCTCTGGTTCAAGATGGACTAGTCTCTACTCCGCACATGATCTCTTGTCACGCAGGAGTACCCACGGGTAAACATGCACTCTCACTTAACAGTAGTGCCGACCGCCATTCAACACCTAAACGACACTTAGTTCATATGAATATCTGGGCTTAACACGTCACATAACCATACCGCTATTTAATATATCCTAAATAGAAGGAAATTTTTTCTACAAATAATGCATGGACTACATTGGATATCCTAGATACACTACTCTATAAGTCGTAAGCAAACAAGCAAAGACAAAAGAAGTTTCATAGACAAAGTTTGCAATAAAAGATCTGTTTCATTTAGTTTAAAGTGTGCAGGGACACAAAGCATGCTCTGCTAGGCTTATAAATAATTTTTCATTGCTATCTAGTTGAAAAGAAGAAGAAAAAAGAGAGAAGGAGAGGCCCACGTCGTCCCTATCCTCAAAAGATCCAGCTTCAAATATGCAGATGAGCACCTGCAACACCGACCGATCGGTATTTTACTATGGAAGTATGGGTGCACGGCCTCCTTCTGAGCATTCCAAATCGAATCTCACAAGAGGTCTTGAAAAGCTTCCAAACAATGTCAAGGAGCAGATTAAGACTTTAGCCATGACATCAGAGGCAGAGGCGATAACTACTACTCTTTCCAACAAAGTAGTTGGGCTCCTAAGTTGAACTTGGTTTAGGAATGTCAGAGCAAGATGGTAAGGAAGCCCACCAGCATTAGATGGACCATTGATTGGATCACTAATTTGAGAACGATGAACAATCACCATCAAAGAGATGGCCAGAAATGGCAGTCCCAAGCCAAGCAACGAGGCAAGATCCATCTCAAAAAAGCAAAGTTCCAAGTAGTGGTCCGAACTGCAATCAACAAAAATAGCTCGGCACCCAAAAAAATTTCCTCCTTTCATTTAACTCCAAACAAGTTTGATAAAAGAAAGGGTGCTCAAGAGTGTTTGGAGTGGAAGAAGAGGACGAAGTTAATTATTTTTACTAATATAAAATTGTGCAAGATTCAAGTTCTCTAAAAAATTTACATGGCAAAAGCTCCATGAGTTCAAGGTGGAAGAATTTGCGGATATTTATATGTCTCTCCATTCAATCGCAACAGTTATGCTAAAAAAAGGAAAAAATTAATCTCAAATGTTAAAGAATAATCAAGTGCTAATGTCATACCACATGCATAAGGGAAGTGACACCTCTCTGCCACATCTCGAGAAGCACAACCGATGTAGCTCAACACCACATGGAAAATGCATTAAATACATAACATAGCCGTCAATTAATGAAGCTTTGTAAGTTAACAAACCTACGCCCACACATGCGCACAGACTTGGGGGATAAAATGTTACTCAAATTTTTTGTAAGTAGATAGACTGACCAAGGTTTTCTTAGCCTGGACTAGTCCGTTCCAAGCCGACTCAGTTCCATATCATCCTCCAAACCTGCCAAGGCTAGAGACAAGCCGGCTAGGCTCCTATGTAGGTATAGGCTTGCCCGCAGCGATAGAAATGAATGAATTCCAAAAAATTTCCATTTTGGATCTTTATTGTGCCTATGAAGTCTAATTTATCTAGAACATTTCTAAATTTCTTTTAAACAAAATCATTATTTTATTTATGTTTACAATATGGTTTTGTATTATGTAATTAGTATTATAATTTATAGACATGTATCATATACACATATATATGTGTGTGCATGTGTCATATAACAATCCGTGCAAGGTTTAACATGCCCATGTACAAGTGTTGGGATTTATACCAAATATATCATCTGGTATACAAATATATCATCCAAATGTATGTTTATATGCTTTAATTTATGTAGACAAAGTATTACATATATATATATATATATGTATGTACGCATATATAAAGTTATATTTTATTTTGAGTAAATATATATATATATATATACGTGGAATTTACAATATATATATAATTATGTATATGAAAAAAATTAAAATATATTATAAAATTTTAATTTTTTATTTTTGTTGTAAAACTGAAAACAAAATTAATTTTTTATGTAATATATATATATATATATTCTCATAAATAGTTTAATAATATATATATATATTCTCATAAATAGTTTAATAATATATATATGAATTAAATATATATATACACACACGCTTACGTAATAATACTAATAGCAAAAATTTCAATTTATTTAATTTAAATTTCCAATCGAAAATAAATAATAGTATTATATATATACCAATTATTTTTGAAATTATAATCTTGTGTTTAAATTTTTATAAAAAAAGTCTAAATGATATTTTTGCATTTGAATATTCAAATATATATTTTAATTTAAAATCAATTTTAAATTTAACTTTAATTTCAGCATTCATATTTTTACAACCAAAAGTTTATCAAGTGTGAAATTAATTTTATATAATTTAAATTATATGTTATGATATATCTATTTAAGTGATTTGATTATTAGAATATTTAACTAATATATATATATATATATTAAAACTTCATTTTTATATAGAAAAATATTTTAGGTATAAAACTATTCATATGAAATTTTTAAAACATATTTTGTATGGTCTAATATTTAATATTTAAATTATAAAGTTTATTTTAAATGACGTTAAATAAATTACTTTAAATTTAAAAATTCAATTTTTTATCTTAATCCATGAGTATCAAGGCATGTATATGTCATAATTATTTTTAATATATAAGCATATAAACATACAACCATTCTGAATGTGACGTTATTCCATATATTATAATCATCACCTAACTAACAAAACAATACATGATATATAAATTATCTAAATATTAGTATATAATCATAGATCAGATTATTACCTTTCACCAATGCCAAAGTACCATATCTTGAAGTGTTGAAATAAACTCTTGAATAAAATTCCAATTCCGAAGGTGTTATCACCCAAACTGTAGACCACAGACCATCGAATAGTGTTTATTTTAATTTGATTTGTGTTTGAAAATGGAGTAGAGGGGAGGATGAATTTCAGCCAAAGGTAGAGGTAGTGGAGGCTTTAAAAATTAAGTTGAAGAACGAGGGTTTTGATCTATTTATAGAGGAGAGACTATAGAGATTTAGGATCTAAATCCACTTTTCTCTCTTACCCATTCTCTTTCTTTATCCTATCAAAACCTTAGCCTATTGAATATATCAAAGCCTCCCCTACCTGGTCTATGCATGGCTGAAATCCCCTTGCCCATATGGGCTTTAAATCCAATCTTAGCCCGTACAATATTCATTGCATTTAATCCAATTTAAACGCGTATCGATATCGTATATCGATTAATATATTTATAACTATTATAAACATATTTATTAATATTGTTTAACAAATCAAATAATTTTTTAACTAATATTTCATAAATATTAATTAATCTATAACTATTGCAAATTAATTAAATCATGTGGTCAAAGAAATATTCAACGATTAAGTTGTGCGACCCTTTAGGTGTAATTTGGCTAGCGATTAGTATCGAATTATTCGAATAATAACGTTCACATGTCACTTGGCAGATGGTGTGATATTTTAGAGACCGTTAAATACTATAGTCTCAAAAGATGCATCAATATCCAATCTCGATGCATCTTGACACAAAGTATTTAAAATGATGTGTTTATTTTCACTTTGATACAATACTCATGATTACGACTATTTGTAATTATTATCACAAACACACTATTTATGGATTTTCTTTTAAATATGTTTTAATTAAACATTTAATTATTTATAACACATTATAACAAAAAGAAAAACACCTTTGTTATTAACTAGAAATGATTACAGAGTTAATTAATTTAATATAAATTACAAAATTGCCCTTAGGGCATACTCCTAACTTTATCAATCTTCCACTTACACTTATGGCTTATTATGGAATCTCAATCCCATCCCTTTAATCAGCTTCTCGAGAGCCGACTGAGCTAGACCCTTAGTTAATAGATCTGCTATGTTATCCTTGGTATCTACCCATTGTATTATGACCTCCTTCTTCTCAACGAATTCTCTAAGGAGGTGGAACTTCTAAAGAATGTGTCGTGACTTCTTATGTACTTTGAGTTCCTTTATGATTTAAATTGCCACATTGTTATCATAGAACAATGCCATAGGATTCTTTATATCGGGAATCATCCGAGCTAACTCAAAAACTTATGCATCTATACTACCTCTTTAGCTGCTTTATTAAGGGCAATGTATTTGCCCTCCATTGTCGAATCGACTACTGTCTCTTGTTTGGAACTTTTCCAACCGATGTCTCTTCCATAAAGCTAAAGTCCGTATATCCCTTCTTAAGGATGTCTCCATTCCCATAAATAAGGAGCAAGTTCTGAGTATTTCTTAAATACTTTGGATACATTTTATGGTCATCCAATGTTTTTCTACAAGACTAGACTGGTATAGGCTTACGCATCCTAATCCAAATGCCATATCTGGTCTTGTACATAGCATAACATACATTATGGATCCAATGGATAAGGCATAGGGGATCCTCTTCATATGCTCTTTCTCCTCATCGGTATGAGGAGTGTATTTTTTAGAAAGGATGAATTTAGACTGTGTTGGAATGTTTCCACGTTTGGAATTCTCCATACGGAACCATTTCAGTATGGTATCTATGCATAAGGAATGGCACTATCCCAATAGCCTCTTAGACCTATCTTTATAGATCTTTATCATAGTATATTAGCTACATCTCCTAAATCCTTCATGGAGAAATTCTTGGAAAGCCAAGCTTTCATTGATTGCAAATAACGAAATGTCATTGCCAATAATTATTAGATCATCGACATATAGCACTAAGAATATGATAGCATCCCCCTTTTCCTTTCTATATACGCATGCTTCCTATATGTTCAGATAGAAACCAAACTATTTGATTACCTTATCAAAACTCTTTTTCCGACTTCTTAAAGCTTGTTTATATCCATAAATAGACTTTAAGAACTTGCAAGCCTTGCCTTCACTCCCATCGAAAACCCTCCGACTGCGACGTATAGACAATTTCTTCTAAATTACCATTTAGAAATTTTGTCTTTACATCCATGTACCATATTTCATAGTCATAAAATGCAGCAATGGCTAGCATAATCTGAATGGACTTAAACATGGCTACGGGCGAAAAGGTTTTGTCATAATCAACACCTTAATTTGATGAAATCCTTCCGCAACAAGCCTTGCTTATAAGTCTATACTTCCCCATATACATTTAGCTTTTTCTTAAAAATCCATTTGTAGCCGATGGGTTTTATCCCTTCGGGTATGTTTGACAAAGTCCATACATTGCTTTCGTATATGGAATCCATCTTAGATTCCATTTCTTTAAGCCAAAGTGTAGAGTCTTTACTCTGTAGTGCTTGTTGGACTGATAGAGGAGTGACATCATCTAAGACACAGTTCTCCTTCTCGCCATCTATGAGAAAACCGTAGTATCCCTCTGGTGTGCGAGGTTCCCTATTAGACCTGGTTGCATGTTTCGTATATAGGTGAACTTTGTTCTGCCATTAGTTTGGCCTCAGTGTTAACTTCTTGGATCTTATCCAAGTCTACAACTTCGTTGTTAAATTCCTTTGACAAATATTCCTTTTCTAAAAAGATAGCATGTCGAGAAACAGTAACCTTTTGTTCATTGGTATTGTAGAAAGTATATCCCATTGAGTTTCTAGGATATCCTATAAATTCATACAATACTGATCTTGCTTATAGTTTATTCAGACCGATTTTCTTACCATATGGACAACCCCATACCTTTAAATACTTGAGTTGGGGGTCCTTACCATACCACATCTCATATTGCATTTTAGGCATAAATTTAGCAGGCAACAAGTTTAATATATGCGCTGCGATTTCTAATTCATATCCCCAACATGACAGAGGTAACTCGGCCTTACTCATCATGGACTGAACCACATCTAAAAAGGTTTGGTTCCTTCGCTCCGATGCATCACTGTGTTGCAGAGTATAAGGTGGAGTAAGAGAGATAATCTCATTATATTTTAAGTATTGTTGGAATTCGTCTCCAACATACTCACATCCTTGATCAGATTGGAGAATGTTAATCTTAAGGCCCATTTGGTTTTCTACTACATTTTTGTATTTAACAAATTTCTCATAGACATCGAATTTTTTCTCCATAAGATACATATATCCTAGTATCGAAAAATCATCTGTGAAGGTAATAAGGTAAGAGCTATTATCTTTGGTGATTACAGACCTCAGGCCACATACATCACTATGTAACAACGCTAAGAGTTCATAAGCTCTTTCCTTGCTCCCACTGAAGGGGTGTTTGGTCATTTTATCTTTGAGTCATGACTCAAACATGTCAAATGGTTAATCAAGTGAAGAGAGAAAACCTTTAGTTTTCAGTTTGTGTAGTCATTTCTCACTAATACGACCTAGCGTACAATGTCAAAGATAGCTATCATTTATATTCTTAGAAAAACTAATGTTCATAACATTATTTGCACAATGAAATACATATTCAGTCTTAGAATATCTAGAAATAGAAATAATCCCATAAATAAATTCTTTTAAAAAATAGCACTTATTTCAAAACTACTCCACTAGGCAAACAAAGATGATAATCTCATAGTGTCGTTGCATCCATGGTAGATCCATCAGAAACTTGGAGCCTCATTATTCCTTTTGCGACGTGGTGCCAATTCCTAAGCCCTTGTAACAAATTACATATATGAGTTCCACATCCAGTAGCTAAGACCCAAGACATTTTATTGATTACAAAACTATTTTGAATCATAAATCTACATGATGGAGCTACCGAACCATTCTGCTTTCTTTCTCTAACAATCTTTAAGTAATCAAGATAGTTCCTTTTTGAGTGACCTTTCCTGTGGTAAGGTGACATTCACCCTTGTCATTAGTCTTCTTACTTTTCTTGTTCTTCTTACCTTCTCTTTTCCGCTTGTTCGAACTTTTCGAAAATGATGTATTACCCTTTACAGCAAGCACAACCCCTTGATCCTTAGATGCAGACTCGGCCGACCTCAACATATCTAGTAGCTCCATAAGTTTCACATTCAGTTGGTTCATGTTGTTATTCAATATACATGGTTCATACTGGGGTGTAAGAGAACCAAGGATCATATCAACTTTTAATTCATTGCTTATCTATATATGCAATTGCAAAAGCTTATCAATATAGCCCTTCATCAATAGTACATAATCGTCCACCTTCTTTCCTTCAGTCATTTTTGTATTGAATAGCTTATTTGTAAGCTCGCACCGTGCGGAATGTGACTATTCACGGAATAGGGCCTTGAGGCTATCAAATATCTCATGGACAGACATGTTTTCGTGCTGCTTCTGCAACGACTTGTCTAATATAGCCAGCATCAAAACTTAGGCGATCCCTAGGTCTAAAATCCATTTCTCATAAGCAAGCCAAAGTTCAAGTCTGCATTATCAACGGCTTGTTCTCTAGGTTCGCATGTAATAGCTGACCAAAGATGCTCGTAAATCAGTGCTATCTTAATCGCTCTTAGCTAATCTGTATAGTTAGATCCGGTAAGCTTGTCACTTTCAGAAAACAGTTTTGGAGTTGATAATATCATATAGATGTTCTTATAATATTAGTAAGGTTAAAATTTATTGTTCATTTTACCAATAATCTCGCACTAGTCTTTTATGTTTTACCAAACCCTAGGTCAAAACATAGAAGTCTTTTGACTTTATTAGTAGGTATTAGGACTCTTCCATCTTGGAATTCTAACCTTGAGTTTGCTCAATAAGTCATAGCTCCACAGACGATGGATAACTCCTTATTGGTTGAATCATATATAACTCCTAACCTTCGGTACCTTATCCTAATTTCACTTTGATCTTGAGTTTGCTCAACAAATCGAAATGAAATTATTCACTCGTACCTACAATATTGCGACGATCTAAGTATATATATGTACCTCGAGTTTTCTCAACAAATACATAGAGTTATCTTGCCTCATCAATTCAATATATTAATATTACTACACATAACATCCCTAGCTTGAGTTTGCTCAACAACTAAGGAGTATGCAAGTGACTTATTAGTGTATGTATGTGTGTGTGTATGGTAGAACACAACATTATATTGAAGATTCATAATCTTTAATATATTATATTGAGTGATATCGACTTATGGAATAATGTATTTTTTATGAAGTGCCTCATGATTCAAGTGTCAGGCACATCAGAAATCACGGTATACGTACATTTACGTATGTATTCATTCCTTAAGCCTATTTAGGGTTTCTTAATATTCCACCTTTAATTTGTACATTCATATTATATAGGTTTTATTACTATATAACTTTTATATTTTAATTTAATTATATTGTTACGTATAATCTTATATTAATTAAGTCTTATTTAATTAATTTTAATTAATTAATTCTTTAATTAATTTTATATTATTTTAATATAACGATTATATAGAATATTTATTATTATAGTATAACACATGTATCATATATATGTGTCTATTATTTAATTAATTTATTTAACTAAATAATTTTAATTAAAATATATTAATTTCAAAATTCATTTTATATACATACATGTATACTTACGTTACTTAACATTTTAAAATAACATAACATATATCATGATATATAATATATGCATGTATTTATTAATTTATTAACTTATTAAATTAATATATTTTATTAATCTTATTAATAAATTTCATAAATCGCGAAATTAATTTATATTAATTTTTAAACATTTTGAAATTTTTTATTATATAATACATGTATATCTTATTTTAATTTAACTTTTAAATTTAAAATCTTATATTTTAATTTTCAAACAATTTTGAAAATTAGCTCAAGCCCCAATTTAAATTGGGCATTTTCTTTTAGGGGCAACCATTATGCTCACATATCTGTTCGGACCAGGTAGATAGTCAAGCAGGGCAGAGTACTTGATTACCCAAACC
Source organism: Allium fistulosum (assembly GCA_030737815.1). NCBI lineage: Eukaryota > Viridiplantae > Streptophyta > Magnoliopsida > Asparagales > Amaryllidaceae > Allium > Allium fistulosum. The sequence continues at coordinate 1,130,671,281 of CM060906.1, read as the reverse complement.
CAATCCTTCGACGCTAACTTTCCAGATACCATACTATTTGGGCTGTGAAATTAATTAGTTAACCCTACATGACTAATTTAGACTGTATAGGCTATTGGACTCTGATACTGTTGCAGGATCTAGACCAGCCCACAATGGAAGAAATAGGTGAATTTCAAAAAAAATTACCATTTTGGATCTTTATTAGGCCTATGAAGTATAATTTATTTAGAACGTTTCTAAATTTCTTTTATATAAAATCATTATTATATTTATATTTATAATATGGTTTAATATTATGTAATTAATATTATAATATATATACATATGTATCATATACACATATATGTGTGTGCATGTGTCACATAGCAATCCATGTAAGGTTTAACATGCCCGTGTATAAGTGTTGCGATTTACACCACAACGGACACGTTAGCTCATCTAGTATACAAATATATCGTAAAATTATATGCTTATATGCCTTAATTTATGTATACAAAATAAGACAAATATATATATATGTATGTATGTATGTATGTATGTATGTATAAACATATAAATTTATAGTTTATTTTAAATATATATATATATGGAATATATAAAATACACACACACAATTATGTATACGAAAAACATTTAAAATATATTATAAAATTTTAATTTTTTTTGTAAAACCGAAAAAAATTAATTTTTTAAGAATGAAATATATATATATATATATTCTTATAAATAGTTTACTAATAAATAAATAAATATAAATATATGATTGAAATATATAATATAAATATAAAATTTTCTTTTCTGAAAACAATAATATGAATATATATATATACTTCCTAATAATGCCCACGACAAAATTAATTTCTTTTAATTTATTTATTTTATATTTCTGATCGGAAATAAATAATAATATTATATATAATTTTTTTTTGAAATTACAATCTTGTATTTTAATATTTTATAAAAAAATGTCAATGATATTTTAGCATTTGAATATATCAATATATATTTTGTAGTTTAAAATCAATTTTAAATTCAAACTTTAATTTCGGCATTCATATTAATATTTAACTAATATATATATCTATGTGTGTGTGTGTATAAATTTATAATCGAAAGTCAATCAAATGTGAAATTAATTTTATAAAATTCAAAATAATTGTTTATATGATATATTTATTTATTTTATATAATTATTTAAGTTATTTGAATTAAATAATATTTATGTATATATTAGAAATTTATTTTTTATGTTGAAAAATATTTTAGGTATAAAACTATTTATATGTAATTTTTTAAACATATTTTGTATAGTATAATATTTAATATTTAAATTATAAAGTTTGTGTTATTTAAATAATGTATATTAAATTACTTTAAACTAAAGAATTCAATTTTGTTATCTTAAGTTGTTAGTATCAAGGCTTGTATATGTCATAATTTTTTTTTAAATATATAAGCATATAAACATACAACCACTTTGAATATGACGCTGCACTGATATACTAGAATCGTCACCTAACTAATAAAACAATATATGATATATAAATTATACAAATATTAGTGTATAATCATTCATCAAATAATTACCATTCACCAATGCCAAAGGATTACACCTGGAAGTGTTGAAATAAACTCTTGAATCAAATTCTAATTCTGAAGGTGCTATCTCCCGAATTGCAGACCACAGACTATCGAATAGTGTTTATTTTAATTTGATTTGTTCTTGGAAATGGAAGGGAGAGGAGGATGAATTTCGGCCAGAGGTAGAAGTAGTGGAGGCTACAAAAAGTAAGTCGAAGAATGGGGGTTATGATCTATTTATAGAGGAGAGACCAAAGAGATAAGTTAGGATCTAGATCCACTTTTCTCTCTTACCCATTCTCTTCCTTTGTCCTATCAAAACCCTTGCCTATTCTCCATATCAATATCTCCCCCTACCTGGACTGTGTATGGACGAACTCTCCTTGCCTATATGGGCTTAAAATCTAGTCTTGGCTTGTACAATATTCATCGCATTTAAATCCAATTTCAATGCATATTGATATCGTATTATCGATTAATATATTTATAACTATTATAACAATATTTATTAATATTGTTTAACAAATAAAAATAAAAATTTATAACTAATATCGCATAAATATTAATTAATTTATAACTATTATAAATTAATTAAATCATGTGGTAATAGAAGTAATTTGGTTGTGCGACTCTTTAGGTGTAAATTTGATCAACGATTAGTATTGAACTATTCGAATATTAACATTCACACATCACTTAGCAGGTGGTGTGACATTTTAGTCAAATTTATTGCTTACTTAGTTTTGGTAAATTCCAATTTTACTTTGTTAATCATTACCCAATTGCGACTATTAGTTACACCAATTTTCTTTATTAAAACTATATCACTTTGGACTTATGAAATTTGGTAATGGTCAAAATTCCAATATCGCTCTATTCAACTCTATATTCCAAACACAAAGTTCTTGGTTCAATAATAATAATAATTATTAACTGAATTACTCTAACCAGAGATTTTGTCTTTGAGTTGACTTGAGTTGACCATGATACTAACCCCATATAACTAAAGAGATGAATCCTCTCTTTAATAGTGTTTCACTTCCAATACTTCCACTCGACCCAACTATAGTCACTCGATGGATGTCGTCCCATGATTTGACTATAATTAAAGCGAAGCTTACATATCGAAGATAAACAATATTCTCAAGTCAAGAGAACTATATAAATTAATCACATTGATATTCTCCGTTTGACCTCAATTATATTAACCAAAAGAAAATTATCGAGCAAGTCATTCCATAGTTATCCAATAACTATCAATACGTAACCCATTGGTACCCCAAGTTGTCATGAGTAATATATTGCCCAACATTTGGAGAGCATTATGTACTCTAGTCTCAATGGATGCATTGATATCTAGTCTCGATGCATCTTGACTAGGAATATTTAAAATAATGTGTTTATTATATTGTGATAAAATACTCATGATTATAATTATTTGTAATTATTATCACAAACACATCATCTATGGATTTTTTATTAAATATATTTTAATTAAATATTTAATTATTTATAACACATTATAAAAAATATATAACAGAAATAAAAACAATTGTATTATGAACGATAATTGATTATAGAGTTAATTAATTTACAATAAATTACAGAATTTTCCCAAGGGCATACCCCTAACTTTATCATCCTACACCTGATGCTGACCAAAATCTTGGCTATGCCCCTTTCAGTCCCTCTGCTCAATTTCACATAATGTCAGCTTTCGACAGAGGCACCCCATAGCAACTTCAGGAGGCAGCTTGCTAATCAAAGAGAAGTAAGCATAAATCGACCTAGTTCGCTTCGACCCATCTCCCAGCTATTTGCCGACATGCCCTCTCATGTCGGCCTACTTTCAACACAACACCATGTATTCCTGCTCGCTTAAGCATCTGTCCTAGCTATTTGCCAACCGACATAGCTCAAAGTCGACCTCAGCATGGCCCGTCATCAGATCTAATTTCAGTATAGCCACCTGCGGTTTGCATGTCATCTCGTCATCCCTCGCCCGGCTCGGTATACCCTTAGCTCTCAGAAATTCCATATCCTCTTCTTAGTCCCGACGACCTATAAACCAACTCGGCCCATCTTGCCACCTGGGAATATGGGCGTGAAGCGATAGAAAGTAAAATAAGGTTTATCTATTCTTGACAAGAAGCATGTTTCCCATAACGTACTGCTATAGTACAAATGCATGAAATGTGAAGTAAGGCAGTGCATGCTTATAGTATAGTTCTCATGTTGACATTCATCTCAGTCGCATATTCCTTCATTTTAGCCACCCATCTTCCATCAAGTCCGTATTGCCAAATCAATGGGCAAGCATGCATCCTGCCTATTTTGCCATACGTCTCAGTCATCCAAGCATCACTTTAGCTAATATAAGAACCCCATGCACTACTACATCAGAGGGTTAGTTGGTTGGTTGACTACATCATGCATGACTATCTCATATAAGGTCGGTCAAAAAACGCATGGCCATGTCTCCAATTACACACCACCAAAGTGTCCTTTGCTTAACAAACTCCTAAGATGAGAAACTTTATTAGTCTTAGGTGCTACATTTTTTTCTTGTTATTCACTTGTAATTCCTTATAATTGTAAGAGAGCCATATAGTAAGAGATCTTTGCAGTGGACATAGGCATCTTTGCTTAACCACTTTACTTCATGTGTTATTTACCTTTAAATGCTCGCATTTCCATAACTTTTCGTCCATAAGCCTAGTGATTAGCAAGTGACATTTGCTCTTAACAATGCATTAGTCTCATTCCGAGGTTGACAAAAAATATCGTCGACAAATATTTAAAACATTATTTCCTTAACAAATACTACTGAGTAGTATTTTTAGATGTATGCCATATGTAATAGACATCATTAAACCCTTAGGCTAAGTAGTTAATATCACCGATACATTCTAATAAACGCATATCGGTGGTTCAGTTGATTTTTTCTTAGTATTGCTTAAAATCACATTAAGAGCATCTCAAACATATGGTTACAAATTACAAAATGTAATATGTAACCCTAAATCATGCTACAATAAAGTGTAGAATTTGTATTGGTTACAAATTCAGGTGGAGGGATTGAATATCCGTGATATGTTTGAGCGGTTGTTGAACAAGCGCCCAAAAAATGACTACTTTTTAACAGCCACTTCAAATGGCTATCTCTCGTCTTCCCATACAAATATCACACACCACATTCTCTTTTCTTTTCACAACAATAATCTACTACACCAAAAATCATTCTACTTCCCACTTCTCTTCAATATAATGTTTTGATATTTCGATGCCGATGCCATAATATGCAGTTTTTAAGGGATTCGATTTTGAAGACAATACAGTTTCGATTGGAGAATCGCTCAATACTACTAGTTCTACTTCAATGGAAGACTACAATTTATACTACATTGGTGTGCACTATCAACCGATCTGAGGTGCCGACCAAAGTGGTGATGCTTTTTGGGGGCAAAATTACAAATTTATTTATAATCGAAAGAACATTGATCACAAACGATCACTTTTTTGATCAAAGGTCATTGTAGAAAAAATTAATCGTCAAACAATGACATTTGATTCACAAATGGTTAAGTTAAAGCGGATGAATCCTAGTGGATTCAGAGGTGAAACACATTTGGTAAGATTAACTATTTTCATATGTTTACAGATATATTATCACTTTTAACTATTTTATTCTTTCTTTTTTGTATAGGGCGACTGAAAATAGATATTTAAACAAGTCAAGAAACCTGAGAATAAAAAAACCTTTATTAGTTCATGCATGTTTGTGACCTACTAATTGAGCTTGTAAAATGGAAATCTTCTCTTTCGAAACTTGTTCAAGAAGTCTAATCAAATAGATTTCAAAGTAAAGTGCTAAGAGTTGAAGAAAGCTCTAGTCCTGGCAAATCATAGGAAAACAAAAGTATGGGGTTAGAAGAGCATGTAACTCTAGCGAAGATGATTTTATTAGGCCTCAAGGATCCGAAGTAGCCAAAAAGAAGAATAGTACTAGTGCTGATCAAGCCTAGATGAAAGGACACTTACTAGAATCCAAAAGACATGTATAATCATGAGATGGAGTTTCACGCTGCTCAACACCAAGAAAAAATATTGAAATTGGAATGACTTCTTTCTGGAAATAAACAAAGAGAAGAAGATGTGGTAATTTTTGTGGATATATTGAATATGTCTGACAAATAACAAGAGTATACAGAATATATGAGGAGAGAAACTATAAGACGTAGGCGTGGAGAGGGACGAAGTTGTGTTTGTATTTTTATAACTATCATATCTTTAATCTTCGGTTGGTGATGTAATGGTTTGAACTAAATCGAATATATTTGTACTTTCAGAACTATTTTATACAATCAATTATGTTTCACTTTTCAAGTGTACTAAATCACATTGTGATACACTAATGATATGAAATTCAATTGAAATATATTACAATAACCAGTACAACAACAATAGTCCCCTACCACAACAACGATCTTCAATCACAACTATAATAGCAGCATCAACAACAACAACAGTATCCTTCTATTTATTTCTTCAAAAGTTCCAAATATGTTTACTTGATCATTTTGCAGCTTATGGTGGAGTTGAAACTATGAAATGACATTTGTCTAGTAAAATGGAACACGAATTCCATAGCACTTTTGGTCATATCGTTACACCATATCCGGTGTTGCTTAAGCATCCACATAGTCAATGTCGTCTTCGTATTTCTCTCATCCTCAATAATCATATTGTGTAAATGACACAACTATACATTATTTTTGTCATTTTATTGGATGACCATAGTCGACATGGATTGGTGACTATGGAAAATCTTAATTGAAGAATACTAAATGCTCTTTCAACATTATTCCTCTGTCATATTGCATTGCTGCAAACTTTGCTTGTTTGTTGTTAATGGATTAGTAATTGTCTGAATAATGGTACTCCATTCAGGGTATATACCATCTCTAAGATAATAGCCATGATCATAAGTGTTTTGTCATAAAGTGAAGGAACATGGAGTTGATCTACCATTCACTAAATAATTAAATAGAGTAGATAGTTCTACTATGTTAAGGTCATTGTTATAACCTATCATTCTGAAAAAAGCATGCAAGATACATAAGTCATATGAAGCTACCGTTTCAAGAATAATTTTTAACCTACGGGACTTACCCTGATAAGCTTCGGCGTACGTCTTTAGACAGTCCTTCCACTTCCAATGCATATAGTTTATACTTCCCAACATTCCTGGTCATCTTTTACTACTATGCATCTCCATTAATCTTGCTATGTCAGTTTTATTCATCTTCATAACTATTGATCGCCATATATGTCGAGGATAGCTTGGTAGAATGGTCCAAAGCTTCAAGTACCATGCTTTCCCTCAAGCGCAAATTCTCATCGAAGAGTCTGCTGGTCCAACATATGCAAGCATTCTCAATGCAGCAGTCATTTTGTGGTGACTAGTCAAACCCTGAATATGAGATGCATATTGAAGATAAAGTATTGATCATGTTGTTTAATGGATTGTAGAATCCTAAGGAATAAAGGTCAATGCATTCGGAATCACCATCGATGTAAGTAGGATTTAGAATAAAATAGTCTTCCATCAGTCTTTCATTATACCAAAAATGATTATGATTTTATAACTACGGCCAACAACTGATCCATCATGTTACCTACTAGATCGGCTAGATTGAAGTACAGACATTACTAGTAGATCTCTTTTATGATAAAAATGATCTTCCATCATTTCATAGAAGCTATCATCACTATCATTGAAGACTATAAGTTCTTCGACCGATATTATTATTATGTTGTTGAATAGAAATGATAATATTAAGGATTTGAATGAATGATAATAAACAAGATTAGTGTGGGCATTTATAGATGCCCTGTATTTGATTCAAGATCCTATCATGTCAAACACTGTAGCCACGTTGTCTATCTGACCGTATGCCAATTAGTTAAGTGCAGACAGAATGACTCGATGTCATGTCATGTTAAACATTGTAGTCATGTTGTCTATCTATCTGCATGCCAATTAGTTTAGTGCATACAAAATGGCTTAGTGTCCTCTTATGCCAAACATGGTATCCCGTTGTGTATCTGTCCGCATGCCAATCATTTTAGTGTAGAAAGGATGGCTCAGTGTCTCACACGTAAATAACTATAGCCATGTTGGCAATTTGTCTACATTCCAATAAGTTCACTATAGGTAGAATGACTCGGTGTCCTGTCATGTCAAATAATATAGGCATCGATAGAGTTAAGGGTATACCGAAGGGACAATTCTATAATTTATTGTAAAATATTAACTCTGCAATAAAATCTCATTTGAAATAAAAAGTGCTTTTCTTTCTATTATATTTGCTATAATGTGTTATATTAATTAATTGTTTATTTTTAGTACGTTAATAGAAAATCTAAATGTATTTTTGTGATAGTAATTACAAAGTGTTGTAATTATGAGAGATATATCACAATATAATGAACATATCCTTTTAAATATTTCTAGTTAAGATGTATCGAGAATGGATAGAGATATATCCGTTGAGACTAGAGTACGTCACGCTCTCTAAATGTTAGGTAGTGTATTGCTCATAGTTGCTGTAAAGCCAAAGGGTTACGTAGTGATAATTATTGGATAACTATGGGATGATTCACTCGATAGTTTTCTATTGGTTAATATAACTAGGGTCAAACTGAAAATATCAAAGTGACAACATTACACTATTCTCTCGACTTGAGAATTTTTATGGACTTCAATGTGGAAACTCCAAATTTGATTCTAGTTAAATCATGACACAACATCCATCGAACGACTATAGTTGGACCAAGTTGAAGCATTGAAAGTGAAACATTATCCAACGGAGAATTCATCTCCCCGGTTATATGAGATTTGTATCATGGTGAACGGAAGTCAACTCAAAGTCAAAGTCCATAGTCAAGGCAGTTTGTGATGGAGTTAGGGGCATGCTATAGGGCCAATTCCATAATTTACTGTAAATTATTAAATTTGTAATAAAATCTCGTTCGAAATAAACAGTTTTTTCCTTTCTATTATATACTTGATATAATGTGTTAATTATTTATTTATTTAATTTAAGTATATCTAATAGAAAATCTTTAAACGATATGTTTCATGATAGTAATTGCAATATGTTGTAATCATGAGAAATTTATTACTATAAAAATAAATATATCGTTTTAAATATTCCTAGTCGAGATGTATCGAGACTGGATATTGATACATCCTTCGAGACTGGAGTACGCAATGCTCTCAATGTTGGGTAGTGTATTACTCATGACCGTTGAGGGGCACCAAGGGGTTGCATATTGATAGTTATTAGATAACAATGGAATGAATCACTTGATAGTTTTTTGTTGGTTAATATAACTAAGGTCAAGCAGAAAATATCGAGGTGTCAATATTACACAGTTCTCTCAAATTGAGAATACTATTGAACTTCAATATGAAAACTTCACTTTGATTTTAGTTAAATCATGGCATTACATCCATCGAATGACAATATTTGGGTTTGAGTTAAAGTATTGGAAGTGAAACACAATTCAATAGAGAATTTGTCTCCTCGGTTATATAAGGTTAGTATCACGGTCAACTTTAATCAACTAAATGTTAAAGACCCTGGTTAATGCAGTTCAATGTATAGTAATAGTTATTATTGAATCAAGGACTTTGTGTTTGGACTATACAAGTTGAATATGGACGATGTTAGAATTTTGACCGGTACCAAATTCCATAAGTCCTAATGTGATGTAGTTTTACGAGTAGAATTGGTATAAATAATTGTCACTGTCGGGGACCACGTAAAATAAGTAAAATTAAATTTTACCGAAACCGAGTAAGTGATAAATTTGGCCATAATATCATAATTCTAGCTAAGGTGACGTGTGAACATCGATATTTGAATTGTTCAATATTCGTTGACTGAATTTACATCTAAAACCACATGACCGAAATGTTGAATACTCCCACTACCACTTGATTTAATTAAATTATAAAGTTATAAATTAATTAAAGTAACTAATATTTATGAAATATTATTTATAAAGTTTTATTTGATTTGTGTTGGTTATGAAAGTAGTGCATGTATAAAAATTATATACACATGTATCGATATATGATATCGATGTATGCTTACATTTGATTTAAATGGAATAATCTGATCCGTTTGAAATGAATGGAAGCCTATATGGGCCCAAATAGTGGTCGACCATAGCTATAGGGGAGGAGGGGTTGTATTTGATATTTTTTGGAGTTTGAATTGGCAGAGGAAAGAGTGGATCTGGATCCACATTTTACTCTCTCTTTTCTCTCTTATTTGAATACCACTACCCCTCACTTTTCTAGTTTACTTTTTTGGCCCTCCTCCCTTTTACCTCTGGCCCTAAGAACTCCTCAGTTTCTCCATTCAATTTCAAGTTTTAAAACACAAACTCAAGATAAACAATGCAAAGATGCGTAGAACTTTCAGTCTGGTAGCGCTTTCTGGAAGAGATAGGATTCAGATCCAAGGATTTCTTTAGATTCAACATTCAAGGTGCTATTATTAAGCTATGGTTAAGGTAACATCCCTATTTACACATAAACACACACACACACAAATATATATATATATATATATATATATCATTTATTATGATTCATATATGGTTAGATTATATATATGTATATACTAATATATGTATATATCATGAATCTTTATATATGTATGCTGTCAGTCTAGAATATATATATATATATATATCTAATATTAAATTTTTTTAAATGCGGCCATGATTGAAAAAAATGTTACACGATGAATGGTCGCAATCTGTAATATACAAAATCTCGATGATATTAGTTCATTTGAAGTGATCAAGTAAACCATAGTATTGGATCATTTACTCAATACGATTAATTATAGTGAGGAGCTTATTATGTTAAATGTAACACTAAACCAAGAGCTACAAGATGGATCTAAGAATTCGATTATTGAAAAGTCAGTTTGATCAGTTTACGTAAAATGCAACTTATTCGATATCCTTAAATGTTAAGGATGATTGAATGCATTTTTATAAAAGTTCATTATGATCTTGCAATAAGGGTTTCCTTTTGAATTGTTCGACCATTTGGAAAGAAAAATGAAGGTATTGAGAGTGGATGTAACTTAAGGTATAGTTGGGATGAAGAGAGTGAATAGTCACTTTTGCTTCATGAAGAGATATTGGAACTGAGAATTGTAAACAATAATAATAGATAGTAGATACTTAACAAGGAATGAGAAATATTATTTTCATTCCAAAATGTGTTTTCATATAGAAAATTATTTTCTATGATATTTATTTGTTTGAGTGTAAGATATTTAATCTGAATAGCCCATATTAAATGGTTGAATGAAGTTTCATATTTCATATGCTATGATAGTAATGGCGGAAATAATAGGAACATATCATATAATAATTTTTGGTGATTGCATCAAGTTATGAAATTGTTTTCGTAAACATATCAAGTATTATTTATGAAATAATAACTATTTTCAGCATTAACTGAAAATATACATAGTTCTATTTTAGTATAATTATTTTGGATATTCATTATAAAATAAAACTATAATAGTGGTAACTATTTACATAACAAAAGTGATGCATTGGAAAATATAGAAATATCTGAAATTTTCAATTATTTTGGAATATGGACTAAGCCACTGTTCTGAAAAATAATTTTTTAATCGTATGATTATGAATCATATGGTACTAGTGAATTATATCTCAAACGACAAAGCCCTTAAGTCCCACTGGGAGCACATAAGAGTTGGTTAACTCTTGGGATTGATATAAATTGATGTATGCAATCGTATGTCTAATGATACCAAAAATGGCTCTTGATAATTTGTTAAATTCATCGATGAATTATCACAGACATGAACATGTATATTAGATACACATGTTGTATGCCTATGGTAAGCTCATAGAATATAAAATATAAGTAGATAACACCATGAAAAAGAAAATAAAATGATTCAATTTAATTGAATAGGTATGTATATTGGAAAGAGTTTCAAATGTATCTTAAAATGAATAACGATTCAATATCAAAAGTCACTCCCTATGATACATAATTATGTATCGATAAGGAGTAATCAGATTTTGTTGAACAAAGTATGATTAATAATGAGTGAAGTTGAGTAAAATTCTTTCCGTAAGGTCATGTACTTAAGAGTAGTACATAAGATTAAAATTAATTTCATATAATGCATAGTTTATGAAATCATACAAGATAAGGGCTTATAAGAAACCCCAACATATCCTAGGTTAAGTAGTTGACAGGTTGTGTGAGTCGAAAGACTGTACATAATATTTGTTTGTGAGGGATCTTATGTGGACTACCCCAAATGAGTTTAGGACGGATCAATATTAATTGAACAATTTACGTTTTGAACATAAATTTCATAAAACAAAACCAAATCAATTTTATACGTATGTAAGGCAATTCATAAAATTTCCATGAATACCTATTCCATTGCACTAAGAAACAATTATTGTTTCAAGAAATGCCAACTTCGCGGCGAGTGAGTTTCTTTATGAAATTATTGGTAGTAAAATGGTTTTGGATACGATCCAAATTTAAAATTGATTACGAGGGATGAAATGAAATTAACCAAACCGAAATGAACACAATGGGTTAGAATGTCTAATATGTATCCTCACATATTAATTAGAAACTATGGGTTTCTTGTCAATGTTGGGAATAGACATTCCTCAGTTGTCAATAAAACTATCAACGGTATTGATTATGCCAAATGGTATGATGCACAAATCCTAAATAGATTCCAAGTACAGTTTAAAAATATGATTTTGATAGATATACCTGAAAAGATATGATCCATCGACCACAAATGTGTCTTCAAGAGAAAGACTAATGCAGTTGGAATATAGATCAACATTGATAAGAATAAAATTGTAAATTTCAATTGTTGGAATTAGCGTAATAGATTAATTATTCAACATGCTTAAGTTAACTCGGATTTTACTCATAATGCTTGGTATGACTTTGTATTTTGGTGCATATGCATTGAAATAGAAAAATATAAATAATGATTTAGAATAGACTGTTCGCACATAGCAACCAAGTGTTTCGAGGTTAGTGGGAGCGATTTAGAGTTTTTGGGTTTTTGGATATGATCCAAGAATGAATACGAAAGTATCGGTTGATGAACATCAGAGTTAAACAAGTATTTTGATAGAAATATCAAATAGTTTATTTTAAGTTAAAATGCAGGGAAAGCATGTGTTTATAAGAAGGAACATTAAAAAGGTGCAAAGATATTTTTAAACTGTATGAAAATAACATATTGCTAATTGTTAACGATGTACCTATGTTATATCAATTTTATTTTTGTTGTTTAATACTCGATATTGGATTTGTAAATGATATCTTTTATAGTAAGTATAAAGGATGTTAGGAATGTCCCAAATGATATGCACATACACCATATTAAAATGTTTAATATGTAGCATGTAAGATGCATTCCTTATGCATTGGCAATAAGAATTATCATACATTTTATGCTATTTACAATATCGTATTTAGCTAATTTATTTAACACGTGAAGCAAATATCAAATCCAAATTAAGATCACTAAATGGTAGTTTAGAGTGTTCTTGAATATTTATGAAACACTAGAGAATTGTTTACAGAAATAACGAACTCCTTATGAAGGAGTATTCGAAGTCGAACTTTATAAGTGATATCGATATAGTATGTCAATATTGAATTCACATTCAAACCTTAATTAAGGAACTTTAAGTTGGAAATGTTTCAAAATGAAAGGTTGCAGCCGATTCAATGAAACAAGGCTAAGTACGTCACCTTGAATAGCACCACAATAAAAGCAATGTATAAATATAAATGCACAAATTTATAACCGAGCTAGGGGTAATTTCAAGTATTGAGAAGACTACATCATTGTTATATGATAATGATGTAATGATAACAGCTCACTAGAACTCGAGAAACGCACTTTAAATAGTTCCACACGATAAAGGTTTATCAGCATCAAAGAGAGTTGATTGACAAAGTAGATAGTTAGAACAACGTAGCAAATCCATTTACGAAGAGATTAGCTCAATCAGTTCTCATCAAACTGATCAAAGGGATAGGATAGAGGTTCCATAATTAGCCCAAAGTGCAAGTGAAAGATTGATATAGTTAGGGGTATACCCTAGGGGAAGTTCTATAATTTACCATGAATTATTAACTCTGTAATAAAATCTCGTTCGAAATAAAAGGTGTTTTTCTTTCTATTATGTTCTCGATATAATATCTTATATTAATTATTTAATTAATTTAAGTATATTTAATAGGAAATCCATAAATGATATGTTTCATGATAGTAAATACAATGTGTTGTAATCATGCAAAATTTAATCAAATGAAAATAAACATATCGTTATAAATATTCCTAGTCAAAATGTATCGAGGCTGGATATCGATACATCTGTTGAGACTCGAGTACGTAATGCTCTCCAAATGTTAGCCAGTTATAATGACCTGCATTTTCGACCCTCAAAAGTCGATACTAATACATCCACGGTGTACACATGCCGAGCATCCGAGTGTCGGAAAGACAGATTGTTGGGGTGAAAGAAAATAAAAGACAGAATAGAATCTCACATCGTGATGAATAATATGTAATGTACACATAATCTTTACAAAAGAAAACTATAATATACATACATCAATCAAAGTAAACTAACCTATCAACTGTCTGGACAGTTATAACAACAAGTCCTCACAAATGCTGATAATTTCAAAACAAGAAATACAACGGAAGTAAAAGATACGTGAATAGATCTTGGAGGCATCCAGCTCGTCTCCTGAAGCGCCAAAGCATCCATAACTAAATCTGGAAATGTACTCGGGTCTGACCGAAGCATTATAGGAAAATAACACCCTGATCAGTCTGGTAAAGCAGCGTGAGAAACTTGAATCATATGGATTTTTAATGTTATAAAACCTTTTAAAAAATAAAGGTATCTCGTAAAACGATGCCGCACATAAACCCGGACATATTTTTACCTTACAATAAATAAACCATTTTATTAGAAAATCCAGTGATACTACAATAATGTCTAGGGTTTAAAATAAATATTTAGCATAGCCGAAATGGTTATATTAATTACATTCAACAACATATTTAGTATACAAATAAGTTCGTAAGGCATGTATTGGAAAATTAATTCAATACAATGACAAGGTAAGGGACTACCTTCCATACAGTATACATCTAGATAAAATGTACCGAGGCTGTAAACATTGCGCTTCTACCAACACAGAATCGGCCTACCTTTTCTTAGATAGTACCGAATATGATCATCACCCCAACTGCCAACTTGAAAAACCATTTCCATAGCCACAACATACAAAATCTATAAATTTCAATCTAGATACAAGTGATGATCATACCTTAATAAATGCGAACGACATAGCCTTGCCGCATCTTCCATGTTTTAGTCATTTTCAAGTGTAAGTTTGAGGCTACATTTATACCTTTTTAACAAATACAACTTGGAATGCTAACACTGCCCTCCAGGCAAAAATGCAATGTTAGCACTCATTCATTAGTAGCAAGTAGCCCTTGCACTACAAAGAACTCCATCTTCGGTTTCCATCATCTTCAAGATGTCTCTAATTCAAATGCTTATGCCGGTTCAAAGTGGTTTTCGGATAACTCATGCTTGTCCGATCCTGTTCTCTCCGAACCAACAATCAATAGTTTCAAAACTGTCCAAGATGTGACAGTCGGTTATTTAACCATCGGATAAGCAAACAATCCAATTAGTGATTTAATTTCATATGGAAACCAAGCACGATTAAGCTCATAAGCAACCACTAAGCCTCTTTAATTAATCCTTTCATTAATTAAAATATGCTTTCAATTATTTGTATTAAAATCCTTTATAAAAGATATACATATGTATACTACTCTTACACTATTCATTTATATTCTTTTATTGCTTAGAAAAATATCCATATACTTATCTCAATGGTATAAGTATATTCACAAAACATTTCTGAAATATTTTATATATTTCAAAAGCATACTTAAATGAACCAAAACAAATGTCATTTAAAAACATTGTTTATTATAAACCCAAACTGCTTTTCTTTTAGTGTGAGTAAATGGATCGTATAGAAATTAAACCAAATATATTTACCACCATTTCCCATTTCAAATTTGTACTATCCTTCGATTAACAATGTAGTCAGACAAGTGAGCGTACTATCCTTGCCTCGATGTGCATTCTTAAACTCCTACAGATTGAGACGAGTTTCCCTATGTAGGAATTTAGTGTTAAGTATGAAAAGAATACTTACTATACCACCATAATTTTCAAAATGATAATTTATAGAAATCAAATCTCCTACACTTTCTACGTTTTCGACATTTTAACATATTTTATCACTCATCCAAAAATGAAGCCAAGTAAGTCAGGGATGATTTTTCCTAGCCTTGCATTAGTTAAAACACTCTGATTCTAGATCTCAAAGATAGTTGATCAACCTACTCATTGGCGTTTAGTACCAAGTAAGGATTACTTAATTTCCATAAGTTACCTAATTAATATACGGAAATAATACTTCATATACTTAACATCATTCTTCGATTTCAAACTTAAATATCCTTTGGTTAACAATGAAGCCATTCAAGTGGGGATATTATTACCCCTCAACCCTTAACTCGACAACATTCTTATCTTTTAAGATAGGTAGAAGTTTCCCTACCTCAAAGCTTAATGTCAAGTATAAGATTTCATAAAATCCATGTACTATTTATAACAACAAAGTATTATAAAACAATTTCTATCCATTTTTCCCAAACCATTTACTATAACAAGAATGTTATAGTCCATAATCTCTTTCCTTTTTTCAAAAACATTTATTGCAAAAGAATGTTGTAATCTCTGCTTCCTTCTTCTTTAAAAAAAACTTTTAAAATCTGTTTAAAGAAAATTTAAAATCTCCATATAAAATCTCACTTGAAACTCTTTGTTTAAAATTAAGTTTTATTTAGGAAGTCAAGATTCCTCTTTTCATAAAAGTACCACTTTCTTTATTGTATCCAATAATCCTTTAAATCACTTATATAAATTTCAAACCTCCTTTAAAACACTTTTAAACAAAGTTTAGACTTCCATCCAAATCATAATTTAAAAGCCATCACCTTTAAAAGAGAATCCGATTTTGAAAAGTAAGGGATTTCCTTTATATAAACCACTTGTTTAAATATCTCAAATTAAATCCTTTAAATCTAAAATTCTTTTTAAACATTCTGCTTTTCAAAAGTACATTTTAAAATACTTAAAATGTAATTCAAAGCTCTTATACAAAACATTACTTGAAGATCTTTAAATTAAACCCAACTTTGATTTGAAAAGATAAGATTTTCTTTTATAAAATTTAAACCTCTTGACTAAATGAATTCTTAAAAATATATTTAAAACTTCAGTCTCATTTACAAATACTTGTTGCATATTTAACTAGACAGATACTGAACATCTTCTTTTAGGAAAACCCTCCACGAGCCAATGGCCATATTTTCAATATTGGAAATCCCGACAATGAAGTCATTGTGAAACAACTAGCATAAATGATTATTGAAGTACTTAACATTATTTTTCTTTCTTTTTTGTATGGCTAACACTATTTTTTCGTATAGGAAGATAGATGAATTATGTACTTTGATCATTTGATTATGTCAGTTTACTATAAGGGTTCTAAAGAACCAACACTGGATAGTCCAACAACAAACGTGAATTCTCAGGAGTTCTACGGATTAGACTATGTTGATAGTGATAAGAGAATCCCTGACATGACCATAATTAAAAAACAACTTGGCAAGCATTCATATTTATGTTTCATATGAAATGCATATTTCCCTTTCTGTTATAGTGACATTAGGGTACATGAACTTAATAATATTTTTGTAGGGTGCAACCTGAAAACATCTTTGTTATCCTGCTTTTGAGCCAAGCCATGGATAGACGAGTCATAATCATCAAGTAGTCAGATAGTAGACCAAAAATCCAGAACTATAACTTGGTAAGCCAGAATTCAACCATAGTACAAAGAAGGATATGGAGCCTTGCTTACAACTTGAACGGAGCTGACCACTTTTTAGAAGAACCAAGTGGCACAAGAGAAATTCCAAAAAAGATGGCACGAAATTCCAACTTGGTACCGAGTTGCGTCAGACAAATTAGTACCGATCCCTACACATAAGCCAAATAGGCAATTCAAGGATGATCGAAGAGCAAACCATCAAGGATGCATAACATGAAGTAAAAGGGGATTAGCCACAAGCTTTCTATTAAAGGAAACAAGAGATCGAAAACCAAGAGTTTAAAATTGGTACAAATTATAGCTCGACACCGAGTTGTGAAGCCCAACTCGGTACCGAACTGACATTTGACTTGTGAACATGGCCACAATCTTCGTCCCGAACCTTCTCTCAAACGCGATGAACATGGGTAGCAAATGTTCGAGCCTATTTCGTTGATCTACGTCTATAAATAAGAGGAGAGGCATAAGGCCCTTCTTTTTTATTCTTTTTTTGTAACTTTTTGATTTTACTCTGTCACTTTGTTGGATTCTCACAGAGTTGTGGGTATCGAGTTGTGAGAACACAGTTTGTAAAATCTTAAGAAATCATTTAAAATTTTCAAGTGGACGTAGGTCAGAGTTAAGTCGAACCACTATAAAAAAGAATATTGTTGTTTGATCTCGTTTTCACTTTAATTTATTTATTTTATTCTCTACTTCAATCTATTCGGGTGTTTGTCCAACTTTTTGCACAAACACTCTTCATGAGACCTTTGGA
Source organism: Allium fistulosum (assembly GCA_030737815.1). Classification (NCBI taxonomy): domain Eukaryota; kingdom Viridiplantae; phylum Streptophyta; class Magnoliopsida; order Asparagales; family Amaryllidaceae; genus Allium; species Allium fistulosum. Next base: position 1,130,652,832 of record CM060906.1, on the reverse strand, counting down.
ATCAACATTGACTTATCAGCATAAAACGTATACAGAGGCTATCAAAAGGTCGAGCGCAAAGTCACTTGAGTCCTTTCGTACCTCTCGTGTCAGTAATCGATGGGCCCTGGGGCTCTTACATTAGCGTAAAAGGTGAAGATATATAAGTGCCTCCTTTTCCATGAACACCTGTATATACATGTGGGGTTGATGATGCCTACGTGTCAAGTATTTTATATAGCATCATGAAAGGTTATTCTGATTTGAAAATCATGGGTCAGCTAGCATTTAGGGTTGATGCTACTATAGTTTGTCCACAAGATACTCAGTTTAGGGTTAACGATGCTGCTCAATTGGTTGAGTCTTTTATTTTGCATCTCTAAAGCTTAAGCATTGAATTTAATCATATTTCCAGCTTGTTATTTGTATATGTATAACTGTAATTTGTATATTTTATAGGCATAATGACCTAGGTTATGGTTATGCCTAGTAAAATGATGTGTATACTATATTGCATTTGCTAATCTTGTAAAAAATTGTTTGTGTGACACCCCACCTCTATACTCACACTAGCCAAGGACACTACTGGGTAATGCCGTCAACTAGCACGAAGAATAAGGCTATTGAGGAGCGATCATCTGTGTAATTGCTTTGTGCGAGTACCGATATGTCAGAAAGTATGATAGTTTCTTTTCAAGAGGAAATCCGACATATCAAATACAAACTCAAAGCTACTACACAGTGGCTATGTGGGCTTCAGAAACAAATATAGAAATAAGCATAACACAAATCAATCACAGATTTTCATATCACAAAGGCGGAAACAAATATGAATATAACACATAGAAGTGTACATCAAAGTAGTGGTCAAACTAGATCCACTACATCACAAAAGAATAGATACAAGTGCTAGACAAAAGAATAAGTATACATCAAGGAGTCTCTATCTCGAATGTATAACAACAAAAACTACTAAGCTAAAGTAGTTAGCCAAAAGTCAAGTGACGGACCCTGATAAAAAGTCAAGCAGAAGCACCTGAAATACCTCGGTCTGACCCGAGTATTATTTAAGAAGAAAATAATAATCGGATCAATCGAGCTATAAGTATCATATAAAATGAGATAGGATAAGGGATATCACAAAAACGTATGATAACAATAATGACATACTGTGACAAGTATACATCAGATAACAACAAAAATCATACAATATCTCAAATATTCTCAAACACTAAAAAGAATGTCATATTCTTTAAATTATTCACTAAAACACAAATATTGACAAAACATATCAATGCCAATCGCAAAAATCGATGAAACACAAATTCTAGAAATCATCAACTAGAAATCCAGAAATCACAAAAAGGGGAAGGCCTATCACAAACGGGAGCATGAGAACTCCCCAACACATGTATCACAAATGGGTCGCTATCCCATGGTCGCTAACAATAGAGCCAGTGCAACAGCGTAGTGCAATAACGGTACGCCCGAGGAACATGAAACTCCAATGAGTCGGAACAACGACGTAGTGCAATAACGGTACGCCCGATGAACCCGAAAATCAAATAATTCGAAAATACGACGTAGTGCAATAACGGTATGCCCGATGAACCCGAAACTCAAATAATTCGGAACAACGACGTAGTGTAATAACGGTACGCCCGATGAACCGAAACTCAAATAATTCGGAACAATGACGTAGTGCAATAATGGTACGCCCGATGAACCGAACTCCATAAAGCCCGTAGGTCGCTAGCCTATAAAAATAAGATGAAGCTCAATAGAACTGGGTACAGTCCCCCACGCGGACAAAGATACATCGCACATCGCTAGTCTAAATCACCAAAGGATCATCATTGATCGATAAGTGTAAATTACACTAAGCTAGTAAATAAATGAGTTTAGCTTCATGTCCCATAACCACTAGCTTAGCTTAAATATTTACGAACAGATTGTAGATTTCCACTCGAAAATTGTCACGAGAGTTCAATCGAACAAGTCCAAGAATTAACCGACGAAGTAAACGCAAGCGTTTCATACCACTTGTTTTGCTAAGCCGTTTAATTAGATTTCTCATACGAATGAGGTAAAGGTTTGTATATACTAATAGATTGGAAAATGGTTTTAAAAACGAGCTTTGTATTTAAAAGTAGGGTTGAAATCGTTTTTGTAAAAGAGTTTGAGTATTTACTACTAGTATATAAACCTTTGTATTTTAAAGTGACAAATCACAAAATAATTGTAAAAACAATCAATCCCCAAAAATTCATATACGACAATGTGAATTAAATCCATAAAAATCGATACCAAATCCATCAAACGGATATTCCCAAAAATCCAAAGAAAGATCATCAAAGTCGATAATAAGTGATAACAACTAACCGAATCGACAAAAATTGATTAAAATTGGAAATTCACTCAAAAAATAGGCAAATATGCAAAACTGAACAGTTCCAGATGTCTAGTTTAGAATCCAGACGTCTGGATTTGTTTTTTGGAAATTTTCAGAAAAACCTCCCAGACGTCTGAAATTTCAAGGCAGACGTCTGAGACCCAATCCAGACGTCTGAACCTATATTTCAGACGTTTGGAATATGTTTCTGCCATTTTTGTTTTTCTCTGTCGTGTATATTTTTCCTCCAGGTCTATAACCAGACATCTGGACTTGATAACCAGACGTCTGGTCACTTGGTCTGGGCAACAATTTTCCTAGGCCAAGATGGCCAAAATGTTTCAGAAGCGATCGAACGAGCAACGACGACTAGGGATTTATGCCAAGCGACAACCCAGCCTTATAGGCTCTTCGATACACCCCAAATATCATGTCCAAACATCCATAGTAGGATTTTCATAAAATTGGACCAAAACACCAAAATCTGGAAAATTCACCAAATCAATTCAAATCAAAAGCAAATGAACATGCACAAATGTTAGGAATTCATACCTAACAACAATGAAAGTTATAGACGTAGATGTGAGTTAAAGAACTCACCTTTAAACCCAAAAACAACGAATGAGAAGTGTTAAAACAAGGCAAGGCCAATTCCTCTTCAATACACCTCTAGAATCTTCAATCTATTACCAAAGGTGAAGTTTTTCCTAAGTTAGGTTATAGGAATTTCTGTAATTGAAGAGGGGTAGAGATGGAGAAGATGAAGAGGATGCTTACCTAAGCTTCTCCTTGATTTTGAACTTGAATTTGAGTTTCCTAAACAAAACTAGGGTTTAGGAATTTCCATTTCCCATTCTTTCCCTTATTTTTACTTTAGCTTGAGTGTTAGGAAATAGAATGAGTGAATATATGAAGAGTAGAGGAGTTAGGGTATTATGTTGGGTTAGTGGGCTGAAACCCAAACCCAAAGCCCAAAATAGAAAAATAGCAAATTCTACTCAACTCCAAACATATCGATGTTTATACTCAAAAAAGTTGTAAACGCCATTTTGGACTCAATGGAAGTGGTCTCGAGTCCTAATTCGACTATTTACAAAAAGTAACATTTTGGACTTTAATTCGATTAACGATGCTATATTTAAATAAAACATTTAAATATATAGTTGTGAAATATGCGGGTTGTTACAGACTCCCCTCCTTAAAGAAATTGCATCCTCGTAATAATTAAGAGGAAAATAAAAAGTAACAACCATACTAAGGCATAACTACACAAAAAAAGAAATTTTGAAATGAGAAGTTCACCCTAAGGAGCACGAGAGAGTAAGTCCGGATGTGTTCGCTCGATGAATTCTCTAGATTCCCAAGAGCAATTCTTAGGATTTGAGGATCATTGAACTTTCACAAGCGGAACATCTTTATTTCGAAGGCGTTTAACTTCGAAGTAAAGATACAAATAGGATGTTGCTCATAAGTCAAATTAGGTGAAACTTCAATTTCTTCAATAACACCGGACTCAAGAATAGAATCGAAATCCCTAAGGCATTTCCGTAGTTGAGAGACGTGGAAAACGTCATGAATAGCAGAAAATTGAGCCGGTAATAAAAGGTGATAAGCCACGGAACTAATGCATTCGGTGATGGGAAATGGGCCAATAAATCGAGGTGCTAACTTTCCCGATCGACTGAAACGCATAGCACCCTTCCTAGGTGAAACATGAATAAAATCTGGACTTAAAACTAGCTTCTCACCGGCTTCAAGCCACACGAGGGAGATCGGCACGGCCTTCCGTAGAGTACCTCGAAAGGTGCCATACCAATACTAGATTGGAAGCTATTATTATAGGAAAACTTGACAAGAGAAATATGATCTTCCCAACTTCCACCAAAATCAAGAACACATGCACGAAGGAGATCTTCAAAAGTTTGATTCACACACTCTATTTGTCCATCGGATTGAGGACGATAAGCGGTGCTAAAAGAGAAGGATGAGCCTCAAGGCTACATAAGACAAGAGATGAACATGAATTGGATTCATGATCTCGAATCTCACAAGTGGATAAAGTATCAAGATCATTCCATTCGGATATCATCATGGAAACAACCGCTTGTTGCTTACGACTAAGGGCATCGACAACACGATTTCCCTTTCCGGGAGTATAAAGAATATCAAGATCATAAGATGCAAGGAACTCGAGCCAACGTTGTTGATGCAAATTAAGTTCCTTTTGAGAAAACAAATACTTCAAAGATATATGATCGGTGTAGAGAACAAATTTCTCTCCCAAAAGATAATGATGCCAAAATCTAAGAGCGAAAACAATGGCCGCGAGCTCTAGATCATGAGTGGCATATCTAGTCTCGGCAAGCTTTAATTGTCACGAAGCATATGTGATAACACGTTCCCTTTTGTATGAGAACGGCATTCAAACCAATACGACTAGTATCGGTATAAACAATCAATTCTTGGTTCCCTTTGGGAATTGCAAGAATAAACGCATCGGAAAAGGGTATCTTTTAATTGATCATCTTTCCCGAAAAGCTAAGACATTCAAAATTATAATGAACTTTATGTAATCATCTTTTTAGAAAATTTAACTTATTACAAGTCAATTTACTGTGTATGGCTATCTCATCATAGCGTTTAGGAGATTTCTATCGATAACGTTGATCAAGCGCATCGACCAGAATTCTTAAAGCACTCAATGGGCAAAACAACACAAAATCTTCTTCTATATGATAAACAAGTCTCTTAAAAAATTTACGAATATTCTTTACTCGTTTTAAGAACAAAATCCAATCATACTTATAAATATCTTATTAAAAAGATTTGAAAATTTTAAATTGTTGTTTTCATCCATAATCATTGAATACAAGGATGGTCTCATCGAGATATTCGCAGAATACTCGATTCATAAGATGGATGAAATAAGCTGAACAAACCGAATGACATCACGGGTCACTCATAAGAATCATAATGAGTGCAGAATGCAGTAAGTAGAATGCTACCCTCCGTAACTCTTAGCTGATAAAAACCGGTGACAAGGTTGAGCTGAAAAGACCTTAGCACCCCTCAATAGATTGCTTAGGTAGTAATCCGAAGACAAGGTCAAATATACCGAAAAATTCACAAACCACTTGAATGAGAGAAATAACATTTTCCTCATCATGTGGGTTTAAAGAATAAAATGATGGCACCGAATTGGAATCGAAATCATTAAGAAAAATTAAAAATCTGCTTAACAGATTAAGAATGTCGAAGATGGATAGTCTTCTAGCGACATAGGATATGGGCTTCATACTGATTAAACCAATCATTTCCTAAAAATCATTCCAAACCTAAGTAGCAATCGGATCGGAAAGCATAATCACATAAAATAATTTCGACATCTCCACTAAGTAATCTGAGTGTTGCGGATCCACCAATCGGATTCGCAATTCTCAATGAAGTCATCAAGCCCATAATATTTAAAGAAAAAGTAACAACAAGTTCTTTCGATATAAAAGAGTGAGATGCACCCGAATCAAAAGAAATTCGAATAGGAAGATCACGAAATAAAATAGTGCCATCAAGGATAGAAAATACCTTGACCAAGAGAGGTGTCACTAGGAGCTTGCACAACATTTAGCGTTCCCTCTTTCTTGTTTGCAAGTTTGGGGCATGAAGATAAAAGATGAACCGAACATTTGCAATAATGACAAAAAAAGGTTTTGGGCACTCATTTGCATAGTGGTCCGTAAATCCACAATTGTAGCATCGTCCACGACTAGAGGTAGGAGTCTTTGCTACCGAAGTTTCTTGCTTCCCTTTCTTGTTGGGATTGGGGCCTTTGAACTTAATATGCCTCTTCTTCTTGTTGTTGAAGTTCTGTTTGGCGCCCACAACTTCAACATCACTTTATTTATCGGCCTCTTCGAGTCGAAGAGCGATATCAACAAGCTGATCGAAGGAAACCTCTAGTTTTAGAAGTAATGGCTTTTTGAGGTTCTTATTCAACCCATAGACAAACCTCTGATTTTTCTTCAATGGGGTATTAATATACTCGACCTCATATTTAGAGAGAGATTCAAAAGATGCGACATAATCTTCCACAGAAGATTCACCTTGAACAAGGTCAATAAAGCGTCGGGCTAAAGTTACTTTTTCAGCCTCCGGCACAAACTTCAATTCTAATCTTTCCCGAAATTGCTCCCAAGTAAGATCCGCTTAATAGTTTCAGAAATCAAAGCTCATACCAGTCTAATGCTCTCTCCTAGAGCATGCTAGAAGCCACTTGGACACGAAGTGGATCAATAAGATTCATGCGGGAAAAGATGCGATCGCATGATCTAAGCCAAGCTTGGATTTCTATAACGTTTTCGAAACTCTTGAATGGCCTTCCACCAAAAGCGGTATAATCTCTGCACAAGCGTGCAAACCTGGATTTAGGGTGAGTAGGCTCTGGAATGGGTCCAACAGCTTAGGCATTGTTCACAAGATCTAAAATTTGTTAAGAAGACATAAATACTCCATCCTGAGGAGTAGCACTGGATTGACCGGCGCTAGGACGACCAGATCTAATCATTTCTCTTCTTTAAGAAAGAAAGAAAGAAGAGGAAAAAGGTTATTCTCAAAATGAATATCAAACAAACTTGATTGATAAAACAAGGCATCACAAAAGAAAATAGGATAGAACGGTACGAAGACTCGAATTAAATCCTATGGCATGATTCCTAAGAGAGACTTAGGACAATGATCCTTGCTAGATTATTCTACATTGTTCCGAAGTTTGGCTCTGATACCAAGCTGTGATGCCCCACCTCTATACTCACACTAGCCAAGGACACTACTGGGTAATGCCGTCAACTAGCATGAAGAATAAGGCTATTGAGGAGCAACCATCTGTGTAATTGCTTTGTGCGAGTACCGATATGTCAGAAAGTATGACAGTTTCTTTTCAAGAGGAAATCCGACATATCAAATACAAACTCAAAGCTACTACACAGTGGCTATGTGGGCTTCAGAAACAAATATAGAAATAAGCATAACACAAATCAGTCACGGATATTCATATCACAAAGGCAGAAATAGATATGAATATAACACATAGAAGTGTACATCAAAGTAGTGGTCAAACTAGATCCACTACATCACAAAAGAATAGATACAAGTGCTAGACAAAAGAATAAGTATACATCAAGGAGTCTTTATCTCGAATGTATAACAACAAAAACTACTAAGATAAAGTAGTTAGCCAAAAGTCAGGTGACGGACCCTGATAAGAAGTCAAGCAGAAGCACCTGAAATACCTCGGTCTGACGAGTATTATTTAAGAAGAAAATAATAAACGGATCAGTCTAGCTATAAGTATCATATAAAATGAGATAGGATAAGTGATATCACAAAAACGTATGATAATAATAATGACATACTGACAAGTATACATCAGATAACAACAAAAATCATACAATATCTCAAATATTCTCAAACACGAAAAAGAATGTTATATTCTTTAAATTATTCACTAAAACACAAATATTGACAAAACATATCAATGCCAATCGAAAAATCGGTGAAACACAAATTTTAGAAATCATCAACTAGAAATCCAGAAATCACAAAAGGGGGAAGGCCTATCACAAACGGGAGCACGAAAACTCCCCAACACGTGTATCACAAATGGGTCGCTATCCCATGGTCACTAACCATAGAGCCGGTGCAACAGCGTAGTGCAATAACGGTACGCCCGAGGAACCCGAAACTCAAATAATTCGGAACAACGACGTAGTGCAATAACGGTACGCCCGATGAACCCGAAACTCAAATAATTCGGAACAACGACGTAGTGCAATAACGGTACGCCCGATGAACCCGAAACTCAAATAATTCGGAACAACGACGTAGTGCAATAACGGTACACCCGATGAACCAAAACTCAAATAATTCAAAACAACGACGTAGTGCAATAACGGTACGCCCGATGAACCGAACTCCATAAAGCCCGTAGGTCGCTAGCCTATAAAAATGAAACGAAGCTCAATAGAACTGGGTACAGTCCCCCATGCGGACAAAGAGACATCGCACATCGCTAGTCTAAATCACCAAAGGATCATCATTGATCGATAAGTATAAATTACACTAAGCTAGTAAATAAATGAGTTTAGCTTCATGTCCCATAACCACCGGCTTAGCTTAAATATTTACGAACAGATTGTAGATTTCCACTCGAAAATTGCACGAGAGTTCAATCGAACAAGTCCAAGAATTAACCGACGAAGTAAACGCAAGCGTTTCATACCACTTGTTTTGCTAAGCCGTTTAATTAGATTTCTCATACGAATGAGGTAAAGGTTTGTATATACTAATAGATTGGAAAACGGTTTTAAAAACGAGCTTTGTATTTAAAAATAGTGTTGAAATCGTTTTTGTAAAAGAGTTTGAGTATTTACTACTAGTATAGAAACCTTTGTATTTTAAAGTGAAAAATCACAAAATGATTGTAAAAAAAATCAATCACTAAAAATTCACATACGACAATGTGAATTAAATCCATAAAAATCGATACCAAATCCATCAAACCGATATTCCCAAAAACCCAAAGAAAGAAGTCATCAAAGTCGATAATAAGTGATAACAACTAACCGGATCGACAAAAATCGATTAAAATTGGAAATTCACTCAAAAAATAGGCAAATAGGCAAAACTGAACAGTTCCAGACGTCTGGTTTAGAATCCAGACGTCTGGTTTAGAATCCAGACGTCTGGATTTGTTTTCTGGAAATTTTCAGAAAAACCTCCCAGACGTCTGAAATTTCAAGGCAGACGTCTGAGACCCAATCCAGACGTCTGAACCTATATTTCAGACGTCTGGAATATGTTTCTGCCATTTTTATTTTTCTCTGCCGTGTATATTTTTCCTCTAGGTCTATAACCAGACGCCTGGACTTGATAACCAGACGTCTGGTCACCTGGTCTGGGCAAAAATTTGCATAGGCCAAGATGGCCAAAACATTTCAGAAGCGATCGAACGAGCAACGACGACTAGGGATTTATGCCAAGCGACAACCCTGCCTTATAGGCTCTTCGATACACCCCAAATATCATGTCCAAACATCCATAGTAGGATTTTCATAAAATTGGACCAAAACACTAAAATTTGGAAAATTCACCAAATCAATTCAAATCAAAAGCAAATGAACGTGCACAAATGTTAGGAATTCATACCTAACAATAATGAAAGTTATAGACATAGATGTGAGTTAAAGAACTCACCTTTAAACCCAAAAACAACGAATGAGAAGTTTTAAAACAAGGCAAGACCAATTCCTCTTCAATACACCTCTAGAATCTTCAATCTATTATCAAAGGTGAAGTTTTTCCTAAGTTAGGTTATAGGAGTTTTTGTAATTGAAGAGAGGTAGAGATGTAGAAGATGAAGATGATGCTTACCTAAGCCTCTCCTTGATTTTGAACTTGAATTTGAGTTTCCTAAACAAAACTAGGGTTTAGGAATTTCCATTTCCCATTCTTTCCCCCATTTTTACTTTAGCTTGAATGTTAGGAAATAGAATGTGTGAATGTATGAAGTGTAGAGGAGTTGGGGTATTATGTTGGGTTAGTGGGCTGAAACCCAAACCCAAAGCCCAAAATAGAAAAATAGCAAAATTCTACTCAACTCCAAACATATCGATGTTTATACTCAAAAAAGTTATAAACGCCATTTTGGACTCAATGGAAGTGGTCTCGAGTCCCAATTCGACTGTTTACAAAAAGTAACATTTCGGACTTTAATCCGATTAACGATGCTATATTTAAATAAAACATTTAAATATATAATCGTGAAATATGCGGATTGTTACAGTTTGCTTGCGAAGTTATGATCAATGAAATATGTAATTGGTCTTTTTCCATGAATGTTACTAGTTTTACCAATGTTATTTCAAGACATTGGTAACTTCTAGTGATTTGTTTTTCCTACCTAGTATAAGGGAAATTTTGTTTTGATTGTAATTGAACTGAGAGCTTGCTGCAATGATGTAATCTATTTTGTTATATGGAAATCTGAAGGAGGTTATTGAATTGATTCTTGTTATGAATTCATTTGTTTTCTAGTAGTATTTTGCCATAGTTAAAAGCCGTTGCAATTTGAAAATAAGCAACGGCTCTAGAACATTACAAAATACAAATTCTCAATGGCTCAAAGCCATTGTTAAATGATAGCTACTCCCCATCTCATAAAGGCTTAAGGCCGTTGCGAAATGCTTTAGCAATGGTTCAAAGCCATTACGAAATGGCATTTTTGGTGTAGTGATAGTGACTTCATTGTTGGGATTTCCAGCATTGAAAATATTTATCAATCAAACTATTTGGTTTTTATTAGGACATAGAGGAAGTGTGTGTATGCCGAAAGGAACAGGGAAATGCTATAGTGTTCTTAGTTCTATACGTTATGACCTTTTGTTCATTGATAATAACGTCTCGTTGTTGCAATCTGTGGCGCCCCAACCCGAGACTCACACTAACAAAGGGTATTACTAGGTAATACTGTTTGTTAGTGTAGAGAATAGGGCTAGTTAGGAGCGACCATTTGTGAATTTCACTTTAAGCAAGCATCAATACGTCGATTAATATGCTATATATTTTTTATCTCTCACTAGTGGAATCGACGATGCGATCCAGCCTTAAAACAAAACTACGATGGCAGAAATAATAATCTAGAACAATATATAATAAATACAAATCATAGAATCACATATCATAGAATATATACAACGGAATACAAATAGATACAAGCTGATCAAATCAAATAGATACATCATATTAAATACAAACTGTGGTCATAACGATCGACATAATACATATGTACTACATCTCATGAAACGAGTATGTACTCAAAGGAGTCTAGCTCGATACAAGATACAACACTACATGAATATGTATACATTTACAGGGTGAAGACAAGATGAATGATAACTAGATAACTGGAGTGAATGCTCTCTAAAACTATTAAACTAGAGCACCTGAAATATCTCGGTCCGACCCGAGTATTGTAAAATAATAAACGGGTCGGTCTAGACTATAATGAATGAGAAAGCAAGATAAATGATAGGTAAAATAAACTAGAACTCAAATATATTAATTAATTCTAGTATCGACAATTATCAAGCATACTTCAATAACTTCAAGAATGAAATCACCAAATATCAAAACTCAAGATAGCTTCTACAATCAAAACCCCCAAAACTATTTGGTGATAACACAATAACACAGAATCTAGAAATCATAAATAGAAATCCAAAAATCTCATAAAAGGGGAAAAAGGCGCCAAACTCCGAGATTGGCGAATAACTTCACCTACATGCATGTAACTCCGAGATAGACGTATATGTCTATAAACTCCAAGATGGATATAATTCCCATAATAACTCCAAGATAGGCGAGAACCTATAAACCTCTAAGATAGGTGCAAGACCTATAAACTCCAAGATAGGAACAAGTCTAATAAAACTCCATGATAGGTACAAGACCTATAGAAACTCCAAAATAGGGGCAAGAATTATAGAACTCCAAGGGCGAGTTACAAAGTCATCGATATAAGTGTCATGTACTCCCAAATAGCAACCGAATAAGTAACGACCGTGTGTCCCATACCACACGCGCTTCCTCAACATTTACTATAAGCTAGTAAACTCCACTCGTGCGTATAAATAGCTCAATCGAACAAGTCAAGGAATTAACCGATAAAACAAACGCAAGCATTCCATACCACCCATTTTATTAAACCGTTTAAATCACATTCCCATTCAATCGATACGTACAATTTCATAGAAATGTTTTACTTTAAAACCATTCTTGTAAAGTATAGTTTTATAAGCTAGGATATATATATCTACTACTAATAATGTAAATTCACTCAATTAGGTCCAACCGTGTCTTTTTGAAATTCCCAATCTACCCTCCGCAATTCACATCACGGGTGCGTGTCTCTTGTAAGTATAATTTTAAACCATTGTTCCAAATCAACTTTAAAACCATTATTATTACATATATAAATATATATTATATACGTATTATATTTCCAAATATTCTTTATAGAAAATATATTTATACTTAGAAAGATTTCGATAAAATGATTCAATTTGGAAATCAGCCTTTTGAAAACTCTAGCTGAAAACGTGTGACGGAAATTGTGTGTTGTGTCATGGACCCATAGATCAATTCTATGGTATAATATACTCCAACATGAATTCACAAATTCGTAAATTAAAATCCAGAAATAGCATTGTGTTTGCACCAAAAATGGTCACAAACCCCAAGTGTTGTGAAAGCACCAGTGTATGAATACAAATCAGCAATATTCAAACACAAATATCAGATCTAAGCAAGCAACAAACAACAATCCAGAAATAATGAACAGTGACACGCAATTTATAGTGGTTCGGCTATCTTCGGCCTACGTCCACTTCAAGGATTTTTATCTTTTATTGATGTTCTTCGCTGATTACAGATGATTACAGCAAATGCAATGAATGAATCTGAATATAACAGCAATGGAAAGGAGTAGAGGTGAATCCGGCAGAGTCTGGACGTTGAACCGCTGTCAGATCCCCTTTTCTGTTGATTCTGGGGCTCTATTTATAGGCGTAGGAGGCTCAGATCTCGTCCAAACTTCAGGAGACTTTTTCTGGCACATGAGGGGGCCCACGCGACCGGTCCCACCAAGTTTCAACTTAATCTGTGATCGATTCAAATCAATTTCGTATCGATCAGGAAATGCTCCAATCGAGCTGAAACTTGGCAGGATTGCTCTTTACCTTGCATGGAAGCTACTCTGAAAATTTCGTTGCATTTGGATCAGGGATTTGTGAGATATGATCGATACAAGATCGTATTTTCGTGTGTGCTGCTCTGTTCGAATCCATGGATTCGAATCCATCGCTCCGAGTCGACCTGGGCACGTGAACGCGCAGTGACGTGGTGCGGAACTCTTGGATCTCTCCACCTTTTTTGCCGCGTCGAACGAGTCATTCGCATCTAGCGCCGAAACTTCGCCCATACCAACTCTTTATTCGCATCCACGTGCTTCTGTCTTAACAGTTATCGATTCGATGTGGTCCTCGTTCGCATGGATACGAAGAAGGACTTAGGCGCTATCGATTCGAATAACCACGAATCACATGGATACGAACCAACGCTCGGTAATCGATTCGAACTCAATCGATACGAAGTTCATGGATACGAAGGCCTGGACCATTCTGATCGATACGAAGCCTATGGGTACGAACCAAGGTGTGGTGAGGGATACGAACGGATGGATTCGAACTCCATGACCGCGGTTTGACCCGTACCTGATCGATTCGAAGATGATCGATTCGAAGTTGCCAAGCTCCAATGGATTCGAACTTGACGATGCCTTTCTGATGGATACGAATCTGATCGATTCGGACAGGTCGTCACCTTGGTTCTCTGATGGATCCGAACACCACCTTGTACCTAACTTGAATCGATCATATCTCATTCATACGAACTCCGATTAACCTGAAATCTGAAACGCTGGCTCTCACGGCTTGGCAGGTCATGTCTTGTCAATTACAGCCCAATTCAAGCTCGGACAAAATTCATCGATATCCATGATCATCCTGCAATGCATATTTAATATTCATGGTTGGTTAATATTGATTTCAGTTAATTTTTTGGGTATCTCAGCTTTGCCAAAAAGTGGGATAACACTTTGCCCCCCAAAACATGCCTTTTGGCAAAAGGTGTGTTTTGATTAGCCTCAATTCGAATGTAGTAAGCTCGGATTTCATTCGAATCTCATGATATTTTCAATCGAGTTCATGGCTGTTCGAAGCCGAAGCATTATCAATTTCTGCCAGTGGAAGTTAAGAATGAAATTCTACAGTCTCTCTGGACTGTTGTCGATCGCTCCGGACCCTTGCGAAGCCCATTCCAGACTTAGCGGTCGAATAGAAAGATCCTATTGCACTCCGGCGTTGCTTTCTATCCCTTGCACTCTAGCCCCAGTTAGGGCGTGAAGCGATGTCTTGGCCGTTCTGGGCCGATCATAGCCTCTCCGGGATCCTGCTGGATCCCATCCTGTCACTTTCCGGTGAAGGGGAAACAACGTTAAGTGGGTCGATTCTGTCGCTCTCCGGCGAAGCGATCCACTTCTTGCACTCCGGTTCAGTGTATTTGAACATTAAGCGATATCTTGGCCTAAATCGTCGGCCGATCATAGCCTCTCCGGGCCCTTGCTGGATCCCATCCTGTCACACTTCGGTGAAGGGGAAACAGCGCTTAAGTGAGTCGATCCTGTCGCTCTCCGGCGAAGCAACTCACTTCTTGCACTCCGGACCCCGTCTCTCCGGGTAGGGTCATAAAGCGATCATAATTTTGTATTAATACGTAATATTCGTCCTTTAACTCTCCGGTCAAAGGCTTATTCAGGAAATTCAAGTTTATTTATTAAATTCAGACCCTAGATGTTCAATCTCAAACATCAGGGAAAAAGTAAACAACGCCTCTCCGGGCTGAACGGTCTATACCATCTCAGAGCATGCCTAGGGGTCTCTTTGGTTCCCGTACATGAGTGAGTGGAATAGCCGTTTTATTTTGAAAGCAAATCTAATGAAATTATTTGGCCGAAGTCCAGATCTCGAACTTGGCCCTTGCCATCTTAATCAGTTGATGATGAGTCGTGATCCCGATCCAGGATCGTTTCTGTTAGTTGGAGGCGGTAGTTGTTCAGGCCTTACCGCTGCTGCCCGTTCTCTGACATATTGTGGCAGTTTACCACTCCTGGCATGTTCTTCCACCTCATCCCTTAGGTGGCGGCATTCATCGGTAGTGTGTCCATCCAGCTCATGGAATAGGCAGTATTTTCCAGTCCTGCGTTCCCGCTCCGTGGGATCTCTCCTGGGTGGTTTTCGATAGGGGAGTTGCCCCCGAGTTTCAGTGTAAATCCTTTCCAGGCTTGCCGTCAAATCTGTGAATTGCCTGAATCTGGGTTCCCGGAATTTCTTCCGTTTATCAGGACCGTCCTGTGCATCGTCCTGCTTTCTCTTGCCTTTGTCTACTCCAGATTGTCCTCCTGCGGTTCCTTCGCTTCGTGTAGTGTTTATTTCCTGCCTCTCGGCTCGTGATTCCTCTAGTCGAATGAATTTTTCAGCTTCATGATAGAACTCTCCTAGATCTTGCGGTGGATCTCTGGTCAGAGAATCTTTGAATTCGGTGCCTTCTGCAATTCCTGCTACTGCCGCCATCAAAATCATTGATGGATCCGGGCGATCTACAGAAGCCACCGTTGCATTGAATCGCAATAGAAAATCTTTTATGGACTCTCCGGTCCTTTGCTTTATCGAGGCTAAAGTCATCACACTCTTGGGTCGCGTCACATGGACCCTAAACTGTCTCATGAAGCATTCCACTAGCTCACCCCATGTCCTGATTGATCCAGTCTCTAGTTGTCTGAACCAAAGCGCAGCCAAATCTGATAGAAATAAAGGGAAGCATCGTGCCATCACTTCCTCGGATGCCCCCAGCACTTCCATATGCCTGATGTATCTGGTAACGTGCATGGTCGGGTCTGACTTTCCGTCATACGGGTTCAGCGTCGGCAGTTTGAACTTTGGAGGGTTCCTTGCATTCCTGATATTTGGAGTGAACGGACTCCGACTGACTTCCTCCAATCCTCCGATAGACAATCCTCCTCTCATGAGTCGTCGCACTAATCCAGCCATCTTTTCATCTCCATCCTGGGGTTGCCCTCTTGGTCTTGAAGGGTATTCTGGTATGTACTCTTCGTGTGGCCCGTTAGCATCAGCATTGGCCCTAGCTTGTTGAGCTCCGTCTGTCGGCCTTCCAGTATCGGATCCCGTGGGTCTGCCCCCGAGTCCTTGTCGATTGTCCACTGGATCTGCATTCTGTCCCTCATCAAGTTCCGCAGTCCTAGCTCCCTGTTCCACATTCATAGCCGTTGTAGGTGGTCCTAGGCTCTGCGTCCCTGCAGCTCTCATCCGTTCAAAGAAATTCTGCAGCATCTCTTGTTGACTTTTCATCATTCTTTCGTGCATCAGATTGGTCATGGTCTCCATTTCGTCTCTAGTGATGTAGATCGAAGCCGGCTCTTCTCCAGCACCAGAGGATGCCTCTTGACTTCCTCCTTGATGGCTTCTCTCAGCTCTTTGTCTTCTACTTGTTTGTCGAGTCATTGTCTTCAAATCTTCGAATTTTCAAATCTGAACTTTGAATCTGGTGTAGCGGGTGCTAGTTCCTCTCAATGAAAGCACCAAAGTGTTTGCACCAAAAATGGTCACAAACCCCAAGTGTTGTGAAAGCACCAGTGTATGAATACAAATCAGCAATATTCAAACACAAATATCAGATCTAAGCAAGCAACAAACAACAATCCAGAAATAATGAACAGTGACACGCAATTTATAGTGGTTCGGCTATCTCCGGCCTACGTCCACTTCAAGGATTTTTATCTTTTATTGATGTTCTTCGCTGATTACAGATGATTACAGCAAATGCAATGAATGAATCTGAATATAACAGCAATGGAAAGGAGTAGAGGTGAATCCGGCAGAGTCTGGACGTTGAACCGCTGTCAGATCCCCTTTTCTGTTGATTCTGGGGCTCTATTTATAGGCGTAGGAGGCTCAGATCTCGCCCAAACTTCAGGAGACTTTTTCTGGCACATGAGGGGGCCCACGCGACCGGTCCCACCAAGTTTCAACTTAATCTGTGATCGATTCGAATCAATTTCGTATCGATCAGGAAATGCTCCAATCGAGCTGAAACTTGGCAGGATTGCTCTTTACCTTGCATGGAAGCTACTCTGAAAATTTCGTTGCATTTGGATCAGGGATTTGTGAGATATGATCGATACAAGATCGTATTTTCGTGTGTGCTGCTCTGTTCGAATCCATGGATTCGAATCCATCGCTCCGAGTCGACCTGGGCACGTGAACGCGCAGTGACGTGGTGCGGAACTCTTGGATCTCTCCACCTTTTTTGCCGCGTCGAACGAGTCATTCGCATCTAGCGCCGAAACTTCGCCCATACCAACTCTTTATTCGCATCCACGTGCTTCTGTCTTAACAGTTATCGATTCGATGTGGTCCTCGTTCGCATGGATACGAAGAAGGACTTAGGCGCTATCGATTCGAATAACCACGAATCACATGGATACGAACCAACGCTCGGTAATCGATTTGAACTCAATCGATACGAAGTTCATGGATACGAAGGCCTGGACCATTCTGATCGATACGAAGCCTATGGGTACGAACCAAGGTGTGGTGAGGGATACGAACGGATGGATTCGAACTCCATGACCGCGGTTTGACCCGTACCTGATCGATTCGAAGATGATCGATTCGAAGTTGCCAAGCTCCAATGGATTCGAACTTGACGATGCCTTTCTGATGGATACGAATCTGATCGATTCGGACAGGTCGTCACCTTGGTTCTCTGATGGATCCGAACACCACCTTGTACCTAACTTGAATCGATCATATCTCATTCATACGAACTCCGATTAACCTGAAATCTGAAACGCTGGCTCTCACGGCTTGGCAGGTCATGTCTTGTCAATTACAGCCCAATTCAAGCTCGGACAAAATTCATCGATATCCATGATCATCCTGCAATGCATATTTAATATTCATGGTTGGTTAATATTGATTTCAGTTAATTTTTTGGGTATCTCAGCTTTGCCAAAAAGTGGGATAACACATTGAAATTGGCATAGAAAACAACATCAAAATAAAGAAAATAGGTTCAAGCGATCACACCGACGAATGAAGGGGCGAACCGGTGCAACCGGAGAGCCGAATGGCTTGATTAAGACTCAGCCCAGGTCACCACTGGTCCACTGGTCTGGTGGAGCATGTCTACCGGTGGTCACGCCTGGACTGAGTTCCAAGCGGCTCCGGTGGCGCTCCGATGTTCCGTCGTCGCTTGTTTCTTTGCCGTTATTTTTCTTGAGGTCTGGGTTACTGAATTAACATTCAAGAAAGCATGCAAACATGTACAGTTGGATGCAAATCATGATTATATGCTGTGGGTTTTCAGCAAATAGAGAATAAAATTCAAATTGATAAGAGATTCAACACTATATTGAGATCATATTCATTATAGATTCAAGCAAATTCATACAATAGCAACGTGCATCCATTTAGACTAGAAGTGTGAGATAAACCCAGCGAATTTAAACTTGAATTGTTAGCAAAAGACCTGGATTCTACTAGGCCAGCTTTTCTTGACAACTACCTAGGTTAATTTCAGAATTTGCAAGAGAAAAGAATTAAAACCCTAAGCAAAAACTAAGATTATTCAATGAACTAGACACACTAAAGAATGGAGGAGATTACCTGAATTTATTCTCTTTAAAAACCAATAATTTGATCTTTAATTTAGCTTTGATTTGGGGATAAATGTTTTCTAGGGTTTTGATGAAAAGAGGAAAGTGGATTTTACTGCATTATGAAAAGTGAGAAGAGAAACAATGTCGAGGCTATCAACTCCTCTTGTTAACCTGATGACTTAGCTTATATGGGCCTTGGTTATGTTACTTAATCCTAGAAATGAATTGTGTTATTATTCCCTTTGTTTTCACTTACCAAAATAATAGTTTTCATGTAAACAATGTTTCACAAAATCATAAATTGATTTCACAAATTTTCCACAATCAATGCATAAGCTAAAATTCTCATTTTTATTGGTATAGAAATAAATTAATAACTCAATGCAACTTTTCTTTAAATAAATTTATTCTCATGATTTTAATTAGGGATGGTCTATTAATTGCAAAATCCCATTTTACAATAAATCTCAATATCCCTATCATAAATAAATTTATGTTAATTTGCTGCAATAACTTCTAATGGGGCAATAATTAGTTACTAACTTTTCTTATAAATGAAAGAATGAATATAAATTTTATTATCCACATTTTTATTTATTCAAACAATCTCCATATATTCATTTAATCCATTGTTCGCTCTTTTAATCAATTTAAAAGATCAAATCAATATAATTTCCATATAATGAATACTTTGGATTAGTCTCTCTTAAATATTGGTTTAGATTCTCTTTTATTATCTTAATATAAGAGTTAAACCACACAAAAAGGTATTTCATTAAATTTTCCAAAGGAAAATAGGAAAATACAAAGGGCGCATGCGCTCGATGAACCCTCTAGTTCTACAAGAATAGTCCTTACGATCATCAGGCAATTGGACTTAGATAAGCGAAACAACTATATCTCGAAGGCATTCCACCTCCGAGGTAGCTAAACGAATAGAGCTCAATTCATAAGTTAGTTTTTTGTGAGATATCAAGCGCAACAAGGATTCTGTGGCTAAGAATAGAATTAGAATTTCTAAAGTGTTTTCAAAACTAAAACACAAGAAGGACACCATGGATGTTAGAGGAATAGATAGGTAAGGAAACTCGGTCTGCAGTAAGGCCACTACACTCAATGGTTGGGTAGGGTCCTATGTATCAAAGAGCCATTATTCCAAATTGACTAAAATACCAGTAATTTAACAAGGAAGAAATAGAATAAAAATTCGATTTTCCACCGAAAATTCCAAGACTTCTCTAAAAGTTTCTCAGATAGAGTCGAGACATAAGATCAATTTCTTTCCCTGACTTAAGCTAATAAGAGAGTGATCGATATGGTCTCCAAATAAAGTTTTGAGAGGATCCATACTAATATCAGATAGGAATTTATTAACAGTGGGAACATTCAATCAAGGTAGACACTATCCTCCTAGCGCTACCAAAGACAAGAATACAATCAATATTTTAATTGCCAATTTTTTTTTGGCAAAGCCAGCCGACTTTATACTGTGTCGTGCCACTGTATATAAATGAAGAAAAGCTGTTCTGCACATGCACAGAAACAACTATATGATTTTATAGTGGCTATTCCACTAAGAGTACATAACAGGAGAGAAGCTAAGGTGCTTCTGCAGCTATAATAAAGACCTAAGGGAACATCGGTTCCTCCTCCCAAAAGGAGGAGGAATCACTTCCAGCATGACCTAACACATGCAAATAATATGCAAAGTGAGACACAGTATCCAAAAAAAACCCAGGTGATCCCTACCATAGATATATCTTCTATCCCAGCTATCATCAAGGAGAAGAGCTCTATTCCGCTTACCACGTGCTCCATCCACCGTGAGAATAAGACCACCATCATCAATAGAGTAATGTAAACGCCTAGATTCACCATCATCATCACTAATAAAAGTATGGAAATCATGTCTAGCCGGGTCATATCTCATGTCGGACTATACATGGATCCAAGCCATCTCAGCAGGGTGCCACACAATTCTAGAATCTCCAGGATCAGAAAAATCAAAGAGAACAGAGGAATCCATAACAGCGTCAGAGAGGGGAGGAACAAAAGGAGGCACTGAAGACTCAATAGGAGGGACAGAGGGTGTCATAGGAGGAGGAACAACATGCAATTTTAGGATCCATTTCAAGTTAGGAGGGTCTAGGAAGAGGGGTCCGAACTGAGAGTGGACAAACATATGACATACGTGAGCATGCCGATGATATATGACCAAAAGACTAACAAGACGTACATATGTCTGGTTTCCAACCATAACGAACTACAATCTCCGCCACCTGATCCTCAGTCACTCTAATTTTGATTGTTTCTGGTAAAGGCTTATCCGAGGAAATCTCAATCAAAACTTTAGCATAAACTAGTTTATTCCTAGCTACAGTGTTAGCATCAAAGCATTTTACTTTACCTATCGCACTAGCTAGTCAATTTAGACCTAACATAGGTTGCAAATAGGATGGGATATGAGAGAAGTAAGTCCAAACAGGAATAGATAGTACATGCTCTCTGGCATAGTCAACTAACGGACTCCAAGGAATGACTATAAAAGGTTTGCCTTTGATAAAAAAGCATAGAGTTGTCCATGTGGACTAGTAGGCTACCCTTTGGTTGCCAAGATTTGAAGCAATGTTTTTTAACCACTAGATAAGGTGGGTTATTGTCCAAAAAGAACCCAATGAGATAGTCCGACCAATAATCAATACCTGCTTGGATTACCTCTGAAGGGGGTATCAAAACTCCGTCTTTGTTGACCAATCGAAAGAACAAGGCACAAAATCACCCGCATTTTTAGGCTATGCAGAGAATAAGGATGACCATTTTACGCCTATTTTCTGCTCAGTTGACTGGAGCACAATGGAAGGAGGAATTCTATTCTGTGATGGATCAGCAGGTACATGTTTATTGGCATTAACTACAAGAGGTATCTGATGTTGAATTGCAGGAGATATGTTTTTACAATTACGGGCAAATACTAGATCATTGATATCCACATCAATTACATCCATCCTAGAGCTATCAATTGTAGAGGTATTAGTAACAGCAGATCGAATAATATTACCTACAGTATTAGATTCCAGACCAAAGGATAATGGTGCAATATCGTGATTATCACTTACCATAAAAGAAGCATTCATAGGTTTATAGAAATCAACACAATCAACAGCGGCCACGTACACTTCATTTTCAACAGAATTTAAACTTAAAACTGCTCTGTTATTTTCACTAACCTCGTTATTCAAGACATCGCAACTAACTATACCTAGAACATCACCTTGCCACGCTAAGACCGATTGATGTAGGATTGGAGATATGGCAGAGGTTGTTCTAGGATTCAAAATACCTGATATAGGACCTTTAGTCGCAGACAGATTTTGACATTCAGAAGAAAGAGCCACCATCAAACTCGGCATTTCAATTGAGGTGGCATCAAAGGCAGATCCAGGTTCAAAAGCAGCAGGAACATGAACATCACACTGAGGCGAAAAAACACATCCAGATCTGGTAAGCGAACGATTAGCTAAGGAGGAGATAAACCTCGACTTGTGTTTGCGATTCTTTTCCATAAGACGAAGATGGAGCGAGGGGAATGAGGTGAAGAGGCGATGAAGGGTAGAAGAGAGCGAGATGGGCGGATTGAGGTAGGGAGTGAAAGGATTCAGAATGGAAAGGCGAAAAGAAATCGCCAAATAAAAGATGTCGCCATTGATTTATTAATGAAGTTGAAGTAGGTAGATTTCTAAGATTCTAACTACATTCAAACACTTAAAAGCTCTATACTTAATTTTTCTTATGAAATATAGTTTTGTTTATTACTTATTTCAGATAAATTCGAATGATTGGTTTGAGTTCTCAAAATTTCTATGATCTTTTACTTCCAGAAATTTTCTTAGTTACCACATTCTCAAATTGCACCGTGGATTACTTCTATGACTTTTTTAAAAGGATATAAAATTTACAAATTCCAACCTTAGCAAATCAAATAAAGTTTATAACCCAAAAGGCATTCTTAATTGAAATTTTCAAGCAAGTTTTAATCCAAATTTTCACATCTTAATTTACCAAAAGTATTTTCTCTATTCAAATTACCTATCCTTCTTAATATCCTAAGATACTTACTTTGATTTTATCTTTTCCCAGAATTTAGACGGGTTTTTATTTTATTTCCACAAAGCTTATATTGGATAATAACCCAAAATATTGATCTAGTCTTATTCCTTATCCTTGGCTTTTCACCATTTACAATTTGGGAAAATACTTTCCAATTCTTGATTATTTCTAATTCAAAAAGGTTTTATTTCTAATTTGAAATAAAACCTTTTATAAGTGCAAGCTTGAAACTTTAGACACTACCTAATTTAATATTGAATTAATACACATACACACACAGACACAAAAATGTGTGTCTGTGTCTGTGTGTATCTCACGGTTTATTATTAAGTCCCTAGCCCCTTTTTAAGAATACATCAATTGCCTTTAATGTTTTAATTAATATCAACAAGATAAATTAATCCATAAAGTCGTAATTAAAATTTTCAAGATACTTTAGAACTCTTAATTGTTTAAGGTCAAATAGTTATCTTCCTTAATAACAAGTTTGAATAGTGAGTTAATGTATATAAAATATGCTCCACAAAGCATTACCAAAATCTACTTTTAATACTAGAATTAGTATCCAAAAGATGAATTAATTCATAAAGTTATTTCCACAAATTGTTATTTCAAATACAATTAGAAATGGAATCTCAAACTCACATATTATTTAACCTAAGCTTATTCCCGAGCTTAAAAGTATGCCCCTTTTTAACATTCAGAATTTGCTTGCAATTGATTTAAGTAAAAGAATCATGTTTCTAATTAGCTTTTGTTGATTTGACTATTTAAGGATTTACACTTATGTGTTTTTACTTAAATTATAATGGTCTTCATAGCATATCCAAAGCATTATATCATATTAAATTTTTTCGGAGCAAACCTTAAAACAGTTCCCAAATATCATAAATAACACATAATGTTACCTCTCTATTTATTCATAACAAAGTGTCATGACCATTGGCTATAGTGTTGATTATAAAATAAACATCGCCTTGCCATTGTTCTCCGCGATCTCTAAGATTAAACATCCAAGCCCATTATTAAATTATTAATTATAAAATTTATCTTTATTGATATTCTATTTTTCTTATAATATAGAAATACCTTTATATTCCTGAAACCTTAATACATACATATCTTTGTAAATATTTCCAAATGTCATTTTATTTTAAACCACATTATTTTTCATAAATATTTTTATTCCTTCTTGGATTAACATATTTCCATAAATATGATTTTCCAAAACACTTCTTCAAATAAAAGTGCATGGTCTCGTTTGAATGTTTAAGAATCCTTATCGAGTATGTTGGCCAGGCATCCCAACCAAAATACTTAAAGCACCCAACGGGAAATTTAACATTCATATATATATATATATATATTTCATAAATCCTATTTTAAAATGAAGAATACTTATATTTTATTTACCCTGGTTTATATATACAATAACAAGCTTATAGTCATCACCATTAAACATCTTATAGAAAACTTCATAGGATGGTATTTCTTAATTAGGCGATGATTTCATTAAAACAATTCTTAATCAACTCTTTGTTTAGAGTAAATAATAAACCATTTATTTTTTAGTAGGTAATCGAATACCAAAACTTGTCTCCATTTCCAATTGATTAATTTTTTTATAATTACAAGAATTGGTCCTTGATTATTTTGTATCCAAGAAATTCAATATCTCTTGTGGTTATTTCCAATACGAAGATATCGTAAGATTCAATTATTAATCTTCAAATAGAATTCTAATTACCAAGGAATATTTTCTAATTGAATTATAATTATCACTAGGAATCCTATGCAATCAAACATCCAACCAACCAATCAAATCAATCACAAATCTATTGGATAATGTGCTCAACGGAAACATCCATCTGCTTTCGTTGTGTGACTCTGATCATAAACAGATCAAAAATAAACTTCATGGTTTGCTGGACGGATAAAGTACCACATCTCAACTGGGCTCGCTGGATTGTCCAGTACTAGAGCAAGTGACTCAACCGCCTCTAACTACACTTCCGTAATGGATACGATCAGATCAAAGATTACTTAGGAATCACATTATTCGATAATAGGAACATCCAAGAGTGGAAGCGAAGGAAAACATTCTTAGCATCCTAAATGAAATTTCTTATTCTAAAGGGAGTGATTCCTACTATATGACCAAAGAACCCCTAATGGGCAGTCTCTAAGGCTCATCTAGATCAAGATTTCCGTCTGTAATATCATATTTTGTTCTGAACTGAGCTCTAATACCAAGCTGTGATGCCCTACCCCAAATCCCACAGTAAAAAAAGGTATTACTGGGTAATACTGTCTGTTAGTACAGAGAATAGGGCTGCCTAAGAGCGACCATCCGTGAATTTTACTTTAAGCGAGCATCGATACGTCGATTATATGCTGTATTTTTTTCTTTCACCAGTGGAATCGAAATATGCGATCCATTCTTAAAAAAATACTTTGATGGCTAAAATAATAATTGAGAACAATATATAATAAATACAAATCATAGAATCACAGAGCATAGAATACACACAGCGGAATACAAATAGATATATGCTGATCGAATTGAATAGATAAATAATATCAGTTACAAGATTGTGGTCATAACGATCCACATAATACATAAGTAATACATCTCACAAAAAAAATTTGTACTCAAAGGAGTCTAGCTCAACACAAGATACAATGCTACATGAATATGTATACATATACGGGGTGAAGATAAGATGAATGATAACTAGATAAAGTGAATCCTCCCTAGGACTATCAAACTGGAGCACGTAAAATATCTTGGCCTGACCCGAGTATTATAAAATAATTAACGGGTCAGTCTAGACTATAATGAATGAGTTAGCTAGATAAATTATAGATAAAATGAACTAGAACTCAAATATTGCCATCAATTCTAGTATCGACAATTATCAAGCATACTTTAGCAACTTCAAGAATGAAATCACCAAATATCAAAATTCAAGATAGATGCTACAAGCAAAATCCCAAACTATTTGGCGATAACAAGATAACATAGAATCTAGAAATCAAAAATAGAAATCCAGAAATATCATAAAAGGGGAAAAAGGCGCCAAACTCCAAGATTGGGGAATAAATTCACCTACTTGCATGTAACTCCAAGATAGACGTATATGTCTATAAACTCCAAGATGGATATAATTCTTATAATAACTCCAAGATAGGTGCGAGCCTATAAATCTCCAAGATTGGTGCGAGATCTATAAACCCCAACATTGGAACAAGACCTATAAAACTCCATGATAGGTACAAGACCTATAGAAACTCCAAGATATGTGCAAGACCTAAAGAACTCCAAGAACGAGTCATAAACTCATTGATATAAGTGTCATGTACTCCCAAATAGCAACCGAATAAGTAACGACCATGTGTCCCATAGCACATGGGTTTACCTAAATGTTTACTATAAGCTAGTAAACTCCACTCGTATGTATAAATGGCTCAATCGATCAAGTCCGGGAATTAATCGATAAAACAAATGCGATCGTTCCATACCACCCGTTTTATTAAACCGTTTAAATCATCTTCTCATTCGATTGATATGTGCAATTTCATAGAAATAGCTTACTTTAAAAACATTCTTGTAAAGTATAGTTTTTATAAGTTACCCACCGATGGGTTCGCTCTTATAATCATCCATTACTTTCACCGTAATCGTGACACGTATCCACCAGAGTGCTCGTCAACGCGAGGACATTCTAGTCACGACCCGGATCCTGCCCTGATGTAACTGACTACTGGACTATGTGACACAGGGGGTAAGGGTTAACCACCCTATAATACTCTCCAATATATTATGATGTGCATCAAATATAATATCTACTAATGGTGTCATAGATCTAAGGCACGACCCCACGATCAGGCCGCCAAGATGGTTCTGGCCGTTTGATCCACTCCACATCCATAGCTAGAATTGCATCATGATAGACAAACACATGGTATCTACATAAATAAGCATCCCATCTAACTCAAAATCCATAATCTTGCTCAACCCAGAGCATCACCTCACGTAAGTATTATCCAATATCACTGATCCCATCACTTGTGGCATCTGCTTATAATGAATAACCGAATAAATATCACAAGGACGTCCTATACCACATGTGATACTGTAATACCCCAAAATTTTGTGAAAAATCATTTTTGGAAAATGATTTAATTTTTGAAATATTTAGATTTAAATATGGTGAAATTTTTGGAATAAATAGTGTGCAAGTATATGTGTGCACGTGCACACTGAAATGGCACAAGGAAGAACTCCAGATTTCTTGGATTTAAAACAAGAATTAAAAAGCAATACAAACATGATTTTGCAACATGGATATTTGATTTCTGGAATTATATGGATCATCTTAGAAAATAAGAAAAGTAAGTTTTACTTTAATCAATAAACAGATTTTATTTAAAACCCAGTAAAGAAAATTATACATATATATGTTATAAGGATTTGTAAACCTGTATACATATAGGTGCATATGTTTCTGAAATTAAAGAGGAATTGAATAAGCCTAGATAAGATATGTTTACAAATATACATTTTTAGGTACTGAAAAATATATATATATATATATAAGCAAAAGAGAAACATTAAAATGACATGAAATGTAATACAAGTCAATATGCTTGTATAGGCAAAAATAGCAAAGGGGATTCTCAGAAATAATTAAAATATGAAATAGGATAGTCACACTTTTAACATGATTAGGTGAGTGGCCATTTTCTGAAAAGTAAAAGAAAGAAAATGCAGCCTT
This sequence comes from Allium fistulosum, assembly GCA_030737815.1. NCBI lineage: Eukaryota > Viridiplantae > Streptophyta > Magnoliopsida > Asparagales > Amaryllidaceae > Allium > Allium fistulosum. The sequence goes on along the minus strand of CM060906.1, from coordinate 1,130,625,228 downwards.
TAAATTGGTTAATATGGCCGGGGTATTATGAATGAAAAATGCATGATGCTAGCCAGGACAGAAATGGAATTCTGTTTTAACAAAACCCTAGTGGAAAGATGCATATAAATAGGCAGTTTTAGCCAGTAGAATTATCTTTACCCCGAGCTGCACAAAAATAAGAAAGGAAGAAAAATATTGGAAGGAAGGAGAAAACACTCATACAAGGATTTTCTAGATTAATAAGAAGAAATATTTAGGTGAGTAACCTCACTGAGTTCATGGCATTAAGACCTGAGATGAGGCAGCCACTTTTTATTGCCATTTATATATATTTCTGGTTTTGATGTATATGATTTCATCAATGCTTTTGGATGTCTTATTTTAAATCTGATATGATTTAATATGGATGATTTTTTTTGGTGATCTTTGATTTGCTGAGACATTTGTCTTTGGATGTGTATCATACTGTTTTATTTATACTCATAAATGTTAAAGTCTAGGATCTTAAAATTATATAGAGAATACTCTCAACTGTTATAGATCTATGGCATGGAAACTTTACAATGAAAAATGTTGGGAGCTGCATTATACTTGGTATAAGTGCTGAGGCTGGAAAAGAAAAAAATGTTAAGGGTGCAATAGAAATTTTCTAAGTGCTGAGCCCTTAATCAAATCAAAAAAAAAAAGAAGAAACCCACAAGCTAAAATTATGATTGAACCAGATCCTGAATCTGAATCAATCATAAAGGCTTGCAGATCAATATAATAAGAACATGCCATGCCTCTTTTACAGTTGAAAATATTCTTATATCTTACTGAGATCAAGACATATTGACCCCATTTAGGAAATAACTGTCTGCTTATTTCTGAGGAGAATTATGCTAGGAAAGATTATGGATGTTTCCATGTTTGCAGTGACATGTTCACTTAGCATATTTGATGATAGGATTTAAGATAATACACTAGTAAATAAACTAGGGAAGGGAAGGCCAAGAAAGCTGCTGGAATGCTTGTCATATTTGAAGTATGCAAGTTGGCACATGGTTTGTTTAAGCCCTGAGATCTTTGTGCAATGATGTGAATTAGTTCATTGCAATGTGTCCCAGTGATTCCTTAATAGCAGATGAGGCAGGAATTTAAATTGGATTATACAACCTGTAAATGAAGAAATAGGAATATGGATATTTCTTAGGTTGAATGGTATGGAACCAAGATGGTTCCAGTGAATGCAATTGTTGCAAATAGATAATTATGTTTACATGATTATGTATGCAAGTGTAAGAATGATAAATGAATATATCATACCTGAATCAACTTAATTATACTATGTTAAAGTAATTGATTGCAGGATTTTGCTTAAATAACTAATTGGTGCTCTTATATTCTCTATTGCTTAATATCATGAATGTATTGATGTTACTCATACCAGATCATAGATCTGACCCTTGTTTGCTCATGGCATATGGGGTGTCTCATTTTAAAATGAGGCAGCCACTCATGCTCTTTCAGGTAACCCAGGCACTAAGTAAAAATGAAGTATGGCTATTATAGAGGAGTGAATGAACATGCTAGCTAGTTTCAATAAGAGCTTAAATTGATTATATCTGCATGTATTCAGGAAAATTTTTATGTTTCTAAGATTTCCAGTCATGTAATGAATTCTATTATGGTTAGATGGACTAGTTGTATCATATTAAATATATTGTTATGCACTAAGGTTTAAAATCTAAAAGAAATATCTGAGTGGGGAACAAGGAAATGATTTTAAGTATTGATATGGATGCTTGGTAAAAAAATATGCATATGTAGGTGAGCTACTGTTTTGCATAATTTATATTATGTATTAGTTAATCTTGAGACATAACAGAGCACTGAGTTTTAAAATAAAATCTGGATTTAGCTAGAAGTAAACTTAAAAGGATTTTAGTTTCTTTTTACTGAAATGCTTTGTAAATAAGTTTGAATTCATTTCTGAATTGTATTGAGAAAAGTAAAATGTTTTTAAAAGCTTCAGACAGAATGCAATGAATGGTATCTCCATTGCTTTGAACTAGTGTGTAGCAGATACAGGATTCATGAGTTAACCAGCTCCAAATAAATGAAGTATTGGTTGATCATGATAGATTGTATTTTGAAAACAAAAATGCATTTCAAAAGCTTAGTACATTTAGCAATTGTTTCACCCAGTTTTCTGGAAAATGAGCAAAGATATTGACATGTACATGTATATCTGTGTACATGTTGATATTTGGGCAAAAATATAAACATAAATTCCTAGAACAGTTGTAGGAATGGGTTTCAAAAATAATAAAGTAAGAAATATTGTTTTGTATGTTAGATTATAGGAAAAAATTAAATATATATGTGCAGATATAGGTAGATATCAGATTTCAAACCATACAGGAGAAAAATAAAAAGAAAAACAAAAATTGTGTTTGAACCGACCAGCATAGCACTCGAACTCGTGACCTCTCATGTGTAAGTTAGGCGCGTTTCCATTACGCCTAGATGTTGCTTGTGTTCACTTATGATCCACTTTCTTTTAACCTGAGTTTGATACTATCCAGACTTTAAGACAATCATCTATATTATAAGCTTGCTTTCCACTGATTATAACTTGATCATTTCTTAATTATAATAACAGACTAAAGTACATATTTCCAGTGGATTCTATAGTCAAAAATCAGGATACAATAAGTAATCTTTTAAAAAGGGAATTATCACATTTTAATAGATTTAAAAGGATTTCTACTTACATATTATCATGCTCTGATTCAAGTAGAATATAACATAGATATCTTCATATATGTATGTTAGGAATGATTTAGATTTAAAACAATATTTTTATATTGTGAAAGATCCTGGATATATTTTGTTTATTGAAGAAAGAAAATGACCCTGGGAAATATATTTGTAATGAATGATATATCTATATATCATCTCTAAAAAAAATCCTTATGAAATTAGGGTGGAAATAGGAGGGTCATTTCAGTTGGTATCAGAGCACTTGGTTGCATTGATTGTTAAGTATTATAGAAATGTATTATGTCTGTTTGTTTTGGATGAAATAATTTAGATAAGAAAACAGAAATTACAGAAGTACTCATAATATACTAATACCATTTGCCCAGAATTTAGTTAGCAGACCATGGTAGGAAGAGGATCTCATCACAATGCAGGACCCAGTGCACCCCAAATGCTTGATATGCAAGAATTTGTGAGGGTTTTAAGAGATGGAATTGGGCATAGGCCTGAGAACCCACGTGAAGAGCTTTCAAAACTACTGAAGACTTATTCCAATTTGGGAGGCAAGAGTTTTGAAGGAACTGAGAGTGTGATGGAAATTCAAGCATGGTTGAGAACACTTGATAGGATTTTCAATGACATGCAGTTGGATGACCAAAGGAAGAGGCAAGTAGCTTCTAGACAACTGAAAGGGGTAGCTTTAAGCTGGTGGGAGGTGATCATAGCTGGAAGAAATGAAAATGAGATCACTTGGAATCAGTTCAAGGAGATGTTGGAGGCAAGATTTGTACCAGCATCAGCCAAGACCATTTTGCTTGAAGAATTTATCAAACTTAGGCAGGGAACTTTGAATGTCACTGAATACACTCAAAAGTTTGAGGGGCTATCCAATTATGGAGCAATGCTAGTGGCAGATGAAGCATCCAAAAATGATAGGTATATAAAAGGACTGAACCCAGGACTTAGCAGAGCTATGCTACCATATGCAGATAGAACATTTGATCAAGTAATTGATCTGGCCTTGAAACTGGAACAACATGACAAAGAAAGAGAGAAATATAGGAATTTTAAGAGCAACAACAAGAAGGATAAGGGAAGATATCACCCTTATGATAAAAAGAAGGAGGAGGCAGACAACAGGAAGAGTAAAGACACAAAAGCCAATGATACTAAGAAGAAATTGGTTTGCCATCATTGTGGTAAAGAAGGACACATCAAACCAAGGTGCCCAGAGTTAAAAGGAGGAGCCTTCAAATGCTACCTATGTGGGAAAGAGGGGCATATGAAGAGGAACTGTCCTGAGAATAAACAGCAAGGGAAATTGGCAACTTTGGAAGGTAAAGGCAAATCTGCAGTGAAAATTAATGCTGAAAATCATGGCCAAGTGGAAGGTACATTACTCATTTGTGCCATACCCATACCAGTAGTATATGATACTGGAGCAACACACTCTTTGATTTCCTATGAATTAGTTAAAGTGTTAAAATTAAACTGCATATTGGTTAAAACCCCATTGCTTGTACAAAGTCCCCTAGGGAGTTCTAGTGTTTTGAACATGAATTGTGTGGATGTGGAGTTAAACATAGGAGGAAATATTTTTATTTCCAATTTATATGTTTTAAATTACCCAAATATAGGAGTTATATTGGGGGTAGATTGGTTAAGGCAATTTAAAGCCATAATTAATTTAGACTCATCCACCATATCATTGCAAAATTCTAGAGGCCAGAGGATCACAGTTCTATGTGAAGTAGCTAAGGAAGGGAAATTGTATCATTTAGTTGACTTAGAAAAAGATCTGAGTGAACTAACCATTGAAGAAATTCCCATAGTTAATGAATACTTGGATGTGTTTGGGGAAGTTAAGGGTGTTCCACACCACAGACCAGTTGAGTTCCAAATTAATCTCATTCCAGGAGCAAGTCCAATAATCAAGAAACCTTATAGAATGGGGCCAAGTGAACTGAAAGAATTGAAAAATCAGTTGGAAGAATTAGAAGGCAAGGGATTTATAAGGCCAAGCAATTCCTGCTGGGGTTCTCCAGTAGTGTTTGTAAGAAAACATGATGGTACCTTGAGAATGTGCATAGATTACAGGGAACTAAATAAAGTAACCATCAAGAATAAATACCCATTGCCTAGAATAGATGATCTCTTTGACCAACTCAGTGAAGCTAAAATATTTTCTAGATTAGACCTAGCATCAGGATTCCATCAAATGAAGGTTGAAGACTCAAGTGTTAAGTATACTGCATTTAACACAAGATATGGCTTATATGAATTTTTGGTTATGCCATTTGGTTTGACAAATGCTCCTTCATATTTTGTTGATTTGATGAATAGAATATTTAGAGATTATTTAGACAAGTTTGTATTGATTTTTATTGATGACATTTTGATTTATTCTAAGACAGTGGAAGAGCATAAAAATCATTTGCATTTAGTTTTGTCAAGACTAAGGGAAAATGATTTAAAGGCAAAATTTTCAAAATGTGCATTTTGGAAAGAAGAAGTGCATTTTCTTGGGCATGTTATCTCTGCCAAAGGAATATCAGTAAACCCTAATAAGGTAGTGGCAATCCAAGCATGGAAAAGGCCTAGTACCATCAGTGAGATTAGGTCATTTATGGGGATGGCAGGATATTATAGGAGATTTATAAAAGATTTCTCAAAAATATCATCACCACTTACCAATTTAACTAGAAAGAACCAAGCCTTTGTATGGACAGAAAAATGTGAGCAAGCTTTTATCAAAATAAAAGAAGCCCTGATTAATGCACCAGTATTGAGAGTGCCAGAAGGAAATGAAAATTTGGTTGTGTACACTGATGCAAGTGGCTCTGGGTTAGGGGCTGTGTTGATGCAGCAAGACCAGGTGGTAGCCTATGCATCTAGGCAATTAAAGCCACATGAAACCAGATATGCAACCCATGATCTTGAACTAGCAGCAGTTGTGTATGCTTTGAAACTTTGGAGACATTATTTGTTAGGTGCCAAATTCATTTTGTACACTGATCATAAGGCACTGAAATATTTATTCTCACAAAAAGATTTGAACATGAGGCAACATAGATGGGTAGAGTTCCTAGCTGCCTATGATCTAGATATACTATATACACCAGGCAAGGCAAATAAAGTTGCAGATGCCTTGAGTAGACAACATGCCAAAGTAGCCATGTTGATGATGGAAGAGTTTAGGGATTTGTCTATACTTACTGATTTGGAAATTGAGGAAAACAGTGAGGAACAAATGATGCCCATTGAAGAAGGTGAAGGTAAAGGAAAATTAAGTATGATATCTCTGCAATCAGATTTACTTCTTAAGATTTGGAAAATGCAGGGACAAGACCTAAACATGGTGGAAAAGAAAATGCTCATATCAAAAGGGGAGGAAGTAATAAATTATCAAGTTGATAAAAATGGTTATTTAAGGAATAAAAATAGGATATGTGTTCCAGAAAATATAGAATTGAAGGAGGAAATATTAAATGAGTACCATAGGAGTAAGTACTCCATACACCCAGGTAGCACCAAGATGTATCAAAATTTGAAAAGAAATCTTTGGTGGAAGGGGATGAAGTCAGATGTGGCCAGATATGTTGCAAGGTGCATGACTTGCCAACAAGTCAAGGCAGAGACACAAAGGCCATCAGGACTATTGCAACCCCTTAGTATACCACAGTGGAAGTGGGAGGATATATCTACGGATTTCATAGATGGTCTGCCTAGATCTAAGAAGGGAAACACAAGTATATGGGTAATAGTGGATAGGCTAACTAAGGTAGCACATTTTATCCCAGTTAGAACAGAAAGAAATGCTCCAAAATTGGCTCAAATATTCATGAAAGAGGTAGTAAGGTTGCATGGCATACCCAAAACCATTGTGAGTGATAGGGATACCATCTTCACCTCAAGATTTTGGAAAAGTTTTCAAGAGGCCATGGGGAGTGAATTGTGCTTAAGCACTGCCTACCATCCACAATCAGATGGTCAAACTGAGGTGGTGAACAAAGGCTTAGAAGATTTGTTGAGAGCATGTACACTGGACTTTGGAGGCAACTGGGAAGACCACCTCCATCTAGCTGAATTCACATACAATAACAGTTACCAAAGCACCATAGGGATGGCACCATTTGAAGCCTTATATGGCAAGCCATGTTTATCACCTATATGCTGGGTAGAGACTGGAGAAAGGGCTGTTCTTGGACCTGAATATGTTAAAGAAACTACAGAGAAAATTGGGTTAATAAGAAAAAGAATAGCAGCAGCTCAAGATAGGCAAAAGAAATTTGCAGATAGGAAGAGAAAGCAAGTGGAATATGAAGTGGGAGACTTTGTTTTCATCAAGATTTCACCTATGAAGAAAGTCATGAGATTTGGCAAGCAAGGTAAGCTTACACCAAGGTATGTTGGACCCTATAAAATTCTGGAAAGAATTGGTTCATTGGCTTACAAATTAGAACTACCAGAGGAAATGAAAGCAATGCATAATGTTTTTCATGTGTCCCAACTTAGAAGATGGGTACATGATAAAGAAGACATTTTGGAAGAGCCTACCAGAATTCAAATAAATCCTGACTTGGTTTATGAAAAAGAACAAGTGGGGATTGTAGCCAAGGAAGAAAAGAAATTAAGGAGCAAAACCTTGAAACTAGTTAAGATCCAGTGGAGTAGTGATCCTAATGACTGCACATGGGAGTTAGAGGATAAGATTAGAATGGATTATCCTAAGCTTTTTGCAAATTAAAAGGTAATTTTTTTCTGGAAAATTTTGTTATGCATGGTTGATATGGTTGAATTTGTTTGCTTATGCATATGTTTGATAAGTTTTCAGAAAAGAAAATAATGCTTGTTATAAATGTTAGAAAAATTGTGAGGACACAATTCCTAAAAGGAGGGGTGAATGTAATACCCCAAAATTTTGTGAAAAATCATTTTTGGAAAATGATTTAATTTTTGAAATATTTAGATTTAAATATGGTGAAATTTTTGGAATAAATAGTGTGCAAGTATATGTGTGCACGTGCACACTGAAATGGCACAAGGAAGAACTCCAGATTTCTTGGATTTAAAACAAGAATTAAAAAGCAATACAAACATGATTTTGCAACATGGATATTTGATTTCTGGAATTATATGGATCATCTTAGAAAATAAGAAAAGTAAGTTTTACTTTAATCAGTAAACAGATTTTATTTAAAACCCAGAAAAGAAAATTATACATATATATGTTATAAGGATTTGTAAACCTGTATACATATAGGTGCATATGTTTCTGAAATTAAAGAGGAATTGAATAAGCCTAGATAAGATATGTTTACAAATATACATTTTTAGGTACTGAAAAATATATATATATATATATATAAGCAAAAGAGAAACATTAAAATGACATGAAATGTAATACAAGTCAATATGCTTGTATAGGCAAAAATAGCAAAGGGGATTCTCAGAAATAATTAAAATATGAAATAGGATAGTCACACTTTTAACATGACTAGGTGAGTGGCCATTTTCTGAAAAGTAAAAGAAAGAAAATGCAGCCTTTAAATTGGTTAATATGGCCGGGGTATTATGAATGAAAAATGCATGATGCTAGCCAGGACAGAAATGGAATTCTGTTTTAACAAAACCCTAGTGGAAAGATGCATATAAATAGGCAGTTTTAGCCAGTAGAATTATCTTTACCCCGAGCTGCACAAAAATAAGAAAGGAAGAAAAATATTGGAAGGAAGGAGAAAACACTCATACAAGGATTTTCTGGATTAATAAGAAGAAATATTTAGGTGAGTAACCTCACTGAGTTCATGGCATTAAGACCTGAGATGAGGCAACCACTTTTTATTGCCATTTATATATATTTCTGGTTTTGATGTATATGATTTCATCAATGCTTTTGGATGTCTTATTTTAAATCTGATATGATTTAATATGGATGATTTTTTTGGTGATCTTTGATTTGCTGAGACATTTGTCTTTGGATGTGTATCATACTGTTTTATTTATACTCATAAATGTTAAAGTCTAGGATCTTAAAATTATATAGAGAATACTCTCAACTGTTATAGATCTATGGCATGGAAACTTTACAATGAAAAATGTTGGGAGCTGCATTATACTTGGTATAAGTGCTGAGGCTGGAAAAGAAAAAAATGTTAAGGGTGCAATAGAAATTTTCTAAGTGCTGAGCCCTTAATCAAATCAAAAAAAAAGAAGAAACCCACAAGCTAAAATTATGATTGAACCAGATCCTGAATCTGAATCAATCATAAAGGCTTGCAGATCAATATAATAAGAACATGCCATGCCTCTTTTACAGTTGAAAATATTCTTATATCTTACTGAGATCAAGACATATTGACCCCATTTAGGAAATAACTGTCTGCTTATTTCTGAGGAGAATTATGCTAGGAAAGATTATGGATGTTTCCATGTTTGCAGTGACATGTTCACTTAGCATATTTGATGATAGGATTTAAGATAATACACTAGTAAATAAACTAGGGAAGGGAAGGCCAAGAAAGCTGCTGGAATGCTTGTCATATTTGAAGTATGCAAGTTGGCACATGGTTTGTTTAAGCCCTGAGATCTTTGTGCAATGATGTGAATTAGTTCATTGCAATGTGTCCCAGTGATTCCTTAATAGCAGATGAGGCAGGAATTTAAATTGAATTATACAACCTGTAAATGAAGAAATAGGAATATGGATATTTCTTAGGTTGAATGGTATGGAACCAAGATGGTTCCAGTGAATGCAATTGTTGCAAATAGATAATTATGTTTACATGATTATGTATGCAAGTGTAAGAATGATAAATGAATATATCATACCTGAATCAACTTAATTATACTATGTTAAAGTAATTGATTGCAGGATTTTGCTTAAATAACTAATTGGTGCTCTTATATTCTCTATTGCTTAATATCATGAATGTATTGATGTTACTCATACCAGATCATAGATCTGACCCTTGTTTGCTCATGGCATATGGGGTGTCTCATTTTAAAATGAGGCAGCCACTCATGCTCTTTCAGGTAACCCAGGCACTAAGTAAAAATGAAGTATGGCTATTATGGAGGAGTGAATGAACATGCTAGCTAGTTTCAATAAGAGCTTAAATTGATTATATCTGCATGTATTCAGGAAAAATTTTATGTTTCTAAGATTTCCAGTCATGTAATGAATTCTATTATGGTTAGATGGACTAGTTGTATCATGTTAAATATATTGTTATGCACTAAGGTTTAAAATCTAAAAGAAATATCTGAGTGGGGAACAAGGAAATGATTTTAAGTATTGATATGGATGCTTGGAAAAGAAATATGCATATGTAGGTGAGCTACTGTTTTGCATAATTTATATTATGTATTAGTTAATCTTGAGACATAACAGAGCACTGAGTTTTAAAATAAAATCTGGATTTAGCTAGAAGTAAACTTAAAAGGATTTTAGTTTCTTTTTACTGAATTGCTTTGTAAATAAGTTTGAATTCATTTCTGAATTGTATTGAGAAAAGTAAAATGTTTTTAAAAGCTTCAGACAGAATGCAATGAATGGTATCTCCATTGCTTTGAACTAGTGTGTAGCAGATACAGGATTCATGAGTTAACCAGCTCCAAATAAATGAAGTATTGGTTGATCATGATAGATTGTATTTTGAAAACAAAAATGCATTTCAAAAGCTTAGTACATTTAGCAATTGTTTCACCCAGTTTTCTGGAAAATGAGCAAAGATATTGACATGTACATGTATATCTGTGTACATGTTGATATTTGGGCAAAAATATAAACATAAATTCCTAGAACAGTTGTAGGAATGGGTTTCAAAAATAATAAAGTAAGAAATATTGTTTTGTATGTTAGATTATAGGCAAAAATTAAATATATATGTGCAGATATAGGTAGATATCAGATTTCAAACCATACAGGAGAAAAATAAAAAGAAAAACAAAAATTGTGTTTGAACCGACCAGCATAGCACTCGAACTCGTGACCTCTCATGTGTAAGTTAGGCGCGTTTCCATTACGCCTAGATGTTGCTTGTGTTCACTTATGATCCACTTTCTTTTAACCTGAGTTTGATACTATCCAGACTTTAAGACAATCATCTATATTATAAGCTTGCTTTCCACTGATTATAACTTGATCATTTCTTAATTATAATAACAGACTAAAGTACATATTTCCAGTGGATTCTATAGTCAAAAATTAGGATACAATAAGTAATCTTTTAAAAAGGGAATTATCACATTTTAATAGATTTAAAAGGATTTCTACTTACATATTATCATGCTCTGATTCAAGTAGAATATAACATAGATATCTTCATATATGTATGTTAGGAATGATTTAGATTTAAAACAATATTTTTATATTGTGAAAGATCCTGGATATATTTTGTTTATTGAAGAAAGAAAATGACCCTGGGAAATATATTTGTAATGAATGATATATCTATATATCATCTCTAAAAAAAAATCCTTATGAAATTAGGGTGGAAATAGGATGGTCATTTCAGATACTTAAACATTTATTCACTACTCATAAACTACACTTAACCTCCACTATATTCTATACAACAAGTCCAAAGAATAACTGGAGAAATATTATCAAATGCCCTATCCCAAAAGGTATTATAACTCCATTTATTCAGATTCCTCGTCATACAGAATTAAATATCACAAAATCATATAGAAGGATGTCATCACCGTATAAAAACACACCAAAAGCAATTGATCTAATCAGTATTTAATGGTGAATCGATCATAACATTGAAAATCAATATAAAAGAGAGAAATCAGAATAATTAATCACATATGTAGAACATATATTTATTATTCCTATTCAAACTTATTAATTACAAAATATAATTTAAAACATTTAGAATATTAATTAGATAATCATTTCTTAATTTTTAGAATTTATCTATGTTTTTAATTAATTTTTTAATACAAAATATAGATTATTCTTTAATAAATCAATAACTTTAAATAAATCTAAAAACTAAATTTAAATAAAACTTTTCTTCATAAAATTGTATATTTACTTTATATAATTATTCACATTTATTTTCAATTAAAACATAATTTATTTATTGATTTAAAATATATAAATACTAAATAGCATAATGTCAGACTTGAACTCGGGTGGATTAGTAGAAGGTAATTGACCGTTGGCCTAGGCAACTGACTAAATAGCATAACGCTGGACGCGAAGACTTTTTAGTCACGACCAAGATCCTGCCCTTAAGGTGACTGACTACGTTCCTAGGCGAAACAGGGGCTAAGGGTTAACCACCTTATAATACTCTCCAAAATCATGTGATGCACATCAAATATAATATCCAATAAAGGTGTCAAAAATCTGATGCGCGACCCCACGATCAAGCCGCTAGGGTGGATTCTGGCTATTTGATCAACTCCATATCCATAGTCAGGAGTACATCATCATAGAAAAACACATAGTATCCACATAAATAGGTATCCCACCTAACTCAAAACCCATGAGCTTTCTCAACCCAGAGCATCACCTCACGTAAGTATTATCCAATATCACTGATCCCGTCACTTAAGTGACGCCCACTTACAATGAATAATCGAATAAATATCACAACGGCGTCTCATACCACCGTGTGGTACACAACGTTTATTCATTGCTCTTAAACTACACTTAATCTCCATTATATTCTATGAAACGAGTCTATAGAATAACCAAAGAAATATTACCGCATACCCATCCTAGACGATATTATAACTCTGTTTATTCAGATTCCTCATCATACAGAATTAAATATCACAAAATCATATAGAAGTATGTCATCACTGTATAAAAACATATAAAAAGATACTGATCTAATCAGTATCTAACGGTGAATCATTCATAACATTAAAAATCGGTGTAGAATAGAGAAATCAGAAAAGCAAAGGAAACTAATTAATCAAATATGTAGAACATATATTTATTATTCTTCTTCAAACTTATTAATTACAAAATATAATTTAAAATTCTAAAAACATTAATTGAAAAATCATTTCTTACTTTTTAGAATTTATATGAACTTTTAATTAATTATTTAATACCAAATATAGATTTTTTAATAAATCAATTACTTTAAATATATCTAAATACTAAAGTTTAAAAAAAACTTTTCTTCATAAAATTATATATTTACTTTATATAATTATTCACATTTATTTTCAATGTAAATATAATTTATTTATTGATTTAAAATATATACATATTAAATAGCATATCACCAGACTCGAACCTTGATGGATTGGCGGAAGGTAATTGACTGCTGGCCTAGGTAACTGACTAAACAGCATAACGTTGGACGTGAGGACTTTCCAGTGATGACCTAGATCCATCCCTAATGTAACCGACTGCTAGCCTAGGTGAAATATGGGCTAAATGTAACGGTTCGCCTTTCGTACTCCAAAAGACAACATTTAATACATCCATGATATTCATGTGCTGATCATTTAGACGACCAAAAGACGGACCATTATGGTATAAGAAAAGAGAAGACAAGAAGAAAGAAACATAAAATCTCACAAATGATGGAAATCATATATAATAGAACATAAGATAGTACATACAGTCACTTCTAAAATGAAACATCAAAGTTATAATAAGTACCAACTTCAGCTAAGGGCAAATATAACTGCATGCCCCCATAATGCTGATACATAACTACATGCAATGATGACATTGGAAATAAAAATACATAACTGGATAACGGTGAAGCCTCTTGCTCCATGCTCCTTCAAAATGCAACCATAAGAACCTGGACTACATGGCTACTAAAAAATTAGGGCACCCAAGAGTTTATGGGAAAAAAAGAAATACTCCGGGTCAGACATGAGTCTAGTGTGAGTAAACTCAAACATATGGTTTTTTGAAGGTATCTCGCAAGACCACGCCGCACATGAACACAGACGGATTTTTTCCTTACGATAACCAAAACATTTATACTTAAAAGCAAAGATATTATTATTAATGTCTAGGCTTGAAAATAAATATATAACATAACTGAAATGCTTGCATCTAACATTCCAGTATTGGCACAACAAAGTCTGTAAAGCACATACTGGAAAAGGAGTTCCAATAATGACAAAGCTACTGGATTACCACCTGTCACAGTACACCTCTAAAGAAAATGCACCGAGGGCCTCACATGGACCCCCTGCCAACATAGAACCGACCTACCCCTTTTTTGATAGTACCAAATATAATCATCCCTCAGTTGCGATCAACAACCGTACTAGGCCCAAAGCATACATCTAAAGAAATATCGATTTATATCAGGGAAGATCATACCCTAATTGTTGTGAATCACATAGCCCTGCTGCATATCCATTGTTTTAGTCATTCCTGGGTGTAAGGCTTGAGGCAACGATTACCATTTTTAGCAAACCCATCTTGAAATGCTAACACAGCCCTTCAGGCAATAATGCAATGCTAGCATTCATCCATACAAGTTATTCCGAGATCGAACAAACACACTAACATTACTACCTTCCGTTTCGGAATCACGCTTAGTATAGGTAGTACAACTTCATAGCATACTTCAGAATGATTCCGAACATGAAGCGTTTATTAGTTTGAAGTGGTTTGGATAAACCATACTTATCCGAAAGTGATGTCTCCGAACTAAAGCGATGAATTCCCGACTAACTCAATTCTGGTTCTTTTATAAGTATGCAAAAAGATATAAGAGTCCCCTCTAGGGGATCTCAATGTATATTCTTGAAAGAAAACTGTGTTTCATAGGAATGAGTCCTCACTGGGGGATCTCAAACCGTATGAAATTGCAAAGCTTTTATGTACTTCCGAAGTCAAAATAGGTCAAGCTGTCGATAGTGGACAAACCACTATCTTGTGTAAGAATATAGTTTGCATATGAAAATTTTGACATCATATATTTATCACCACTTTTCAATTTCAACTCCATACTAACCCTCAATTAATAATGAAGTCGGATCAAATAGAGTACTAACCTTGCCTCAACGACATTCTTAATTCTCACAGATAGAAACAAACTTCCATACCTCAAAATTTAGTGTCAAGCATAAGATGAAGTACCTTCCATATACTTAATTAATCATGACCTACTTATAGAAATTAATCCTCTTATATTTATCATGTTTTCGACATTTTGACTTCTCTATCCCTTGTCCAAAAACGAAGCCAAGTAAGCCGGGGCAATGGTTGCACTTGGCCTTGCCTTAATTAAAAGACTCCGATTCTAGATCTTACAGATTGAGGAAAGTCTAATCATCGGCTTTTAGTGCTAAATATAAGATGATTTACTCTCCATAAATGTGTCAACATTTTAGCACAACTTACCTTATTTGTTTTATGTTACTTAATGACGTAGACAAAAAAAATCCCTTGTTTAAAACAAAGTCCTTTTTAAAACAATCGTAAAACCAACTTTGTAAACTTATTTCTAGTCTTTGATTTCAAACTAGTTATTGAAAACGTTTTCCAAAACCATTTATTAAAACTGTTACCCCGTCTTTTGGTCAAGTCTGGGATATCAACAAATTGGCTAGAAAGGATGGATATCAAGATTGGAGACCGATTGGAAACAAGGCTGTGATCGATATCATCAAAATTTGATCGAGCTCCAATCAAGACGAGATCGATTGGGAATGATGAACAAGGCTAGGAAAGACCACGTTTCAAATTTCAAGTCAATCCGAGTTTGTATGCTCAAGATATGATCGATGCAAACTTAGAAATCAATTCATTTGTATCCATCGTTTCACCCTCTTCGCATCGGTTTCGTTCGCATCCATCCGGAACTATACTCTTCGTATCCATCCAAAGGCGGCCTCCTTCATATCGACCTTATTTGTATCCATCAGACGTACATGGTTTCGTATCGACCAATCATCCCCAACTTGTTCGTATCGGTCGATCAACATCCAATTCTTATCCATCCGTGACTGTCTACTTCGTATCCATCGGTAAGTAATGCAAGAGTCTATTTCGTATCGATCTAGTTTCACATAATTCGTATCGATCGGCCACAGGTCGATACGAAATCACCCATCGATACGAAAGTGACTACTTTCTGATCGATACGAAGAAGTCGTCCATCTATCAATACGAAATAACCACTAAGTGATCGATATGAACAGGCGGTAGTGGATCGATACGAACAAGGCCAAGCTGTATCAATACAAACGAGGCGCATCCATAGGAAAGACTCGATCACTCGGCATGAAAAGTGGATCGATCCAAGAATTTAGCGCCACGACAATCTGTAGACACGTGCTCGGACCGATGCAAATAAGAGCGATACGAAGGGTATCGATACGAACGAAGCAGCCTAAAGAAAACATAAGTTTGCGTCGATCATAACTGACAATCAACAAGTCCAAATGCTACTAAATTTTGACAGAAGCTTGCGTACATCCTCAGCAACACTCACAATCGATCCCGACCCAATTGGATGAATTTTCGATCGATACGAATCTCATTCGTATCGATCCCATATCGCGTGCAAATCACGTGGGATCGATTGTGTGGGCCTGCTCACGTGCCAGAAGAGGTCTCCTGTTATCTGAGCGAGATATTTGCAGCCTATGCCTATAAATAGCATCCCAAAGTCTACAGAAAAGGGACTTTGATTCTTTTACGTCCAGACTCTGCAGGAACCATCATTGTACTCGAAATTTGCTGTTGTAATTAGTTGTAACTCGTTGTAGTCAGCAAGCAAACATCAATAAAATCATCAACTTCAAAGTGGATGTAGGCCGGATTGCCGAACCACTATAAACTCTGTGTTCTTTACTGCTTTCCTTTTAATTTTTTGAGTGTTCTTCATTTTTAATTCTCTACATACTTGTTATCTGTAATCTGTGATTGTGAACTGGTGCTTTCATCAACAATTGGGTGTTTGTGACCAATTTTGGCGCAAACATTTTGGTGCTTTCACTAAGAATGCTAGCGCTCAGGAATTCTACAACTAAGACTCGGATTTGATAGCTTAAAGACTTGGATCTGGAAAGCTATGGCAAGACAATCAACTAGAAGACAAAGAGCTGGAAGGAGTCAGCATGAAGGGAGCCAGGAGTCTTCCTCTGGAGCAAATCACACCTCAATCTTCATCACCCGGGATGAGATGGAGATGATGATGGAAGCTATGCAGGAAGGAATGCTGAAAAGACAAGAGGAGATGATGCAGAACCTTCTCCAACAAGCTGGACAAGCCAAAATGCAGAATCAAGGGAACATTGCTGCAGGAGATGCTGGAGATAAAGATCAGGAGCGCGAAACAACCAGATTTCAGAATGGAGCAGGACCATCAAGAGCAGCACCAAAACTTGGGGGCACACATCCGGAGGACATTCATCCAACCTCAGGCAGGATACCAGGTGGAGTTGTTCAACATGGCTTTGGCAAAGGAATGGATGCCCATCCAGGAGACCAGATTCCAGGATTCCCTCATGAACTCGGGGGGCAGGTCGAAAGAAACAAACAAGGGCTACAGCTTGACGACAGTGACCGATTGTCGGAGATGGTTAGACGAGCCATGAGAGGTGGACCAATGAATAAAGATCTGGAAGATGTGAATAGGAGTCCCTTTGCACCTACGATCAGGCAAGCCAGGAATCCACCAGAATTCAAGTTACCAACATTGGAGATGTATGATGGGAGAACGGATCCCACTGTTCACTTGACGAGATACATGAGGCATATGGAAGTACTTGGGGCATCGGAGGAGGTCATGGCGCGATGCTTCCCTTTGTATTTGGCGGATATAGTAGCATTATGGTTCAGACAGCTGAAAAGTGGCTCTATTGGCATGTGGACTGAGTTGATTGAAAGGTTTATGAGGCAGTTTCGGGTCCACATTGTCAGACCCAAGAATATGATGACTCTGACATCGATGAAACAGTGGAAGGGAGAATCGCTTAGAGATTTCCTGACCAGATTCAATGCGGCAGTGGCTTCAGTGGATCGACCTGATCCGTCGATGGTTTTGATGGCAGCAGTTTCAGGAATTGTAGACAATTCGGATTTCAAGATATCGTTGGAACGGGACCCACCAAGGGATCTCGGGGAGTTCTACCATAAGGCAGAAAGGTTTCTGAGGCAAGAAGATGCACAGGCTGAGAGAGAAGGGAGAGAGGCTGAAGCTTATGCAGTAAGGGGAGGAGGTCCACCCAGGGAGGACCCGGTCAAAGATGATAAAGGAAAAAGGAAAATGAATGACAACGGTAGCACTTTAAAAAGGCCACGAAGGGAGTCAAAGTTTTCTTCTTACACGGATCTAACTGAAACTCTGGAAAGAATATACTTGGATACTCGAGGGCACCTCCAGTATCGAAGGCCGGCAAGAAGGGAACCTTCTGATTACGAGCGGGCATCGGGAAGGCATTGCATATTCCATGAGCTGGATGGGCACAACACAAACGACTGTAGGCATTTGAAGGATATCATTGAGGAGCATGTGAGGAATGGTCATCTACAACCACTACAAGAAAATGGGTTATAGATGGCAACTTGTAACAGCGTTTAATTGCTGGTTGCAATTATAACTTCTGGCTGAAGTACAAGAAAATATACATGGCGTTGAACCATGCTGTAAATCAATAAGACGTCAACATTTATGTTCGGGCATACAATATATTTTTTAGGCCGCTTCTTTTCCAATTATTTTTTTGCTCCCGCGTTTTCTTTTTCATTCCCACCTCTCAATTAGAACCCTAAGAAACAAATTCCCAATTCACTTGCTATTCTAGATAGTCTACCCCTTTATCGCTGATCTGGACAGTCTGCCCCTTTGTCGCTGTACTTTTCTCGCCTAAGTCGCCTTCAATAGTGAGCAGTCCTCTGGACAAGTGAACTCTACCTCTAGTTGCTTGCGCTTCTCAATTTAGGGTTAGTTTTTATTTATCTATCATGATTTTAATCTGAGACAAATTTGATTATGATTATTGTTTACACTTTTTTGTTCTACGGGAGGTTTAACAAATTTTGAACTTGATTCGATTGTGAATTTTAGTTATTAGTGTCGCACTTATCATGGATTTCCTACCAGGCAGTTTGAAAATTTTTCAAAGTTGCAAGAGGTAAGTTTGACGTAGACAACTCAATTTCGTGCTATGGTCTGCAGTTTTTATTCATAACAATAATATTCTTACAATTTTGCAGTGTTCACTGGTTTGATTTCCAAAGGCTATGCTTCATTGATTTTGTGCTTTTCTAACCTTTTCCCGATACGTTTGAATTATTGACTGTTATTTTTTTTAAAATTAATGAATGAACTTTAAGTGTCATTAGTTATAGAAATGAGAGACTTCAGACAAACGAAGTAACCGGCTAGGCAGCAAATGCATATCCTAATAATCCTCTCTAGATCTCTTTCTCACAAGCTTTTGTTTAAATGCATTCTTATTTGCGAGTTATTTAGTTTTCTTTTATTTAGTATTTTTTTCTATTTTAGTCTGTATGTGAGTTGATACTAAATTCTTATTTACTAAGAATACCTTCAAGGCAACAATAGGCGAGGTGGTAGGGATACAATCATTATATACGTATTGGGTTAGGTCAATCGTCTAGGATGTTGTCATCTTCCTGATCACATAAAAATTAATGGCTAAACTGTTTCTTAATTGATAATTGTTATATGCAAAAGAAAAAACAAAGGAAAGCTAAGCATTCCTACAACTTTTATCAGCTTTGGTGGATTTATATATTGGTTTATTTCATCTAATATGCTATTCAACAATATGTTATTAACGTATTAAACAGGCATATGTTAGTTTAACTCACACCCTTGATTTTGAGAAAGTAGCATACTGCAGATCTTTATGTTACCTTATTTGCACTTATTAGCATTTTTATTTATCGAATGCTCATTTAAACAAGCAAGTCTACTGTTTAAACTCTCACAACTCACAAATAACCTATGTGATATTTCCACTTTCCTTTTCAGACCATTTCATGAAAGTCGTAAGAAGGAAAAACCACTTTAAAATCGCCAGAAGGGTTTAAATTTTTACTATTTTGGACCATCATATTTTTTGTTCTGGGGATATTGAAGAGGAAGAAGTATTTGATTTATTGCTCAGTCTAAATGAAGTCCCAATTCCTTAGGAAGTTGTTCGCAGCTTTGACACTTCCTTCGGGGATTTTGTTTGATCTCTGTTGCATTTACCATGTTAATGTTGTTATGCGCTGTTTTCTAACTATTCTGTTTTTCCATGTATTGCTATATAATAGCCACAGTTATTTAATAAAGATTAAGTTATCAACTGCAGTTTTTTTGTTTGAGTTCTCTATTTTTCATTTTTTTTTCATTTTGTTCTCAGTCTCAACAGATTGGTATCAGAACCAAACTAGGCATGAAAGAAAAGCTGTAGTCCTCCCAAGTGATTTCCAGAATACAGAATAAGGAAGTTAAAGATGCAAATATGGTTATTGTAGCTCTGTAGGCAATCCTATGCTATTTGATAACTTGAAAGAATCTTGTGGATATCTAGAAACAAAAGGTAATAAGAAAAGTTTGTTGATCACTTCATGAAAGGTTTGTAGATATCCAGAAACTCATCTCCATGTGTTTTTTATAGTTTCTTTTTCAAGGGTTACTATTGCAGTCACAGGTTCTGTTGCTCTTCTAAAAATGCTCTTTATAGCAATATACATATTTAGTCAATCGTATCCCTTCATGAAAGGTCAAACAGAACAGTGCAAGGTGTGTAATCATATATTTTCACGAGGAATGCAAGCTTTTTTTTGTTATAATAGAAGTCTGATTTTTGTCACTTCATTAAGAATTTTTTTACACAGGTGTGTAGCTCCATCATTTCCCTATTTGTGCTAGAAGTTTTACTAGCTTGTATACCTGATGGATATCAGGGCTAAATACTATTCGAGGGATTTAAATGATAAGGTTAGGTATGCATCTAATCATCGTTTGTTTACATCGCCTGCTGTTGATTGGAGGGACAGTTTTTGTTATCTTTGATGGATCACTCAAACCTGAACAATTACCATCAGTTTTCAGGTTTAATAAATCATTTTCAATTTATTGCCCGTAGTCAAAGATTTATAAGAGTCCATCGAAGTTAGGCGTAGGCTTGTTTTTCTTTACATTAAAGTTTTATTTTTGTTGCAGGGAGGAGATGGTGGAGTACAAAAGGCATGTTGATAGTGTTGCAGAGACAATATGTGAACTACTATCATAAGTTCTGGGACTCAACTCGAACTACCTAAAAAGCATAAATTCCATTGCAAAAAGAAGTTTGGCATGCCATTATTACCCTCCATGTCCTAAACCAGAACTTACCCTGGGAGCAACAAAACACGCTGATTTTGCACTGTTAACTATACTTGCACAAGATGAAATCAGGGGACTTCAAGTATTTCATCAAAAACAATGGATTTCAGTAATCCCAGTTCATGGAGCTTTGTTATGCAATATTGGAGATCTTCTTCAGGTATTTTTCTCTCTACCTGCCTTCTTATTGCATCTTGTTGCCGCTTCAAAGGCTTGATACAACTAGGAATTCATGTTGCCTTTTATTTGTCTTTATACATATAAATCTAATTTAGAATAGAACACATCATAGTAGAAGTTTACTCCCTTAATGGCTAAGAGAATGGGGTAAATACATCTAATATTAATTAATGGCATTCCCTATTTGGAACATAAGGAGATTAAACTCCAATAAGGATGTATGATGTTATTGAACATGTAAATAGAATTAAACCCACAATGATTGTGCTTTTAGAGAAAAATTTAAACTGTGATAATGTAAAAGTTTATGTGAAAAGCTTTAACCATATTGGAAATTCATATGTAACAATGATATACCTAATAAAAGCATGATATTAGTAATATGGAACTTAAAGGTGTGGAAAACCAGTGTAATAACTAATGGAGTACTATTTGTTTCTTATCTTAAGCAAAATAATGGTGGACTGAATACGATTCTAATAAATTTTCATGATCCATATACTCAGATATACTCAGTTCTGCCAAAAATATAAACATTTGAACAAGATAGTTGGATAGCTAATTGTTAGTATTAATGGGCAACCCTCTCTTCCTCAAGGCTCGATTCCAAGTGATTCCCACCGATTGAATAATAATGGCGTTAAGAGATAGCTGGCGAATAATGGCTTGAAGTTGAAGCGCGTCTTCATGATTCGTCAAGGCTCGATTCTGAACGATTTCAACTTCACGATTCGTCAACCAAGCTCGATTTTAACTTCGCGATTCGTTAACCAAGCTGAAGCGCGATTCTTCAAGGCAGCTGAAGTAGATTTCAACTTCGCGAACTTGGGTGTCGGTATATTTTTTTGAACCTAAGCATGATTATACAAAATTTTAAATCGGCTTTCTCCTGTTTTACATGAATTTGTTGTATTAAGCGGCACTGGTATCTCTTTAGTTTATATAAGTTTGTATTACATGAGTATGTGAACTGTTTTGAGTTTGTATTAAACTGAATTGATGACTTATAGAAAATTAAATAACATTTTAGAATTAAACTAAATATACACTTTAATTAATTTGAATTAAAGTGAGAGAATGTGTTCTGCATATTACATTTTAGGATATAGATTTGATTATGCAGTAACATTTTAGTTGGAGGAAGAATCACTAGAAGAAAGATCCATCCTATACATGTTGATGTAAATCAACTCTCATTAATATCACAGTGCAACTTTTTAATACTTGCTATTCCAACAAGTATTATAGCAGCAAGTATATAAGCTATATTCCGAAAGGAGGTATTCTAAGATATTTTGAAAAAAAATAAGAGTGTGCATTATTGGAAGGAACTTATATATAAAATATAAAATTAAAAAGTGAATATAACATCCTCTTTTGATTCAGTTATATAACATCCTCTTTTGATTCAGTGTGTGTGTGTATAAACAACTTTACTAGGAATTTTTTTTTCGTAAGTGAGTATAACTAAATCATATGAATTTCTGAACATTATCCGATTGATTTGAATTTTTGTTAGGCATACTAAAGTGAGTATAACCTCTCTTTAAAATTATAGTGAAACTAATATATACATTATAAATTAGAGTGAGTGTAATTCATCTTGTCTTCATTTTTAATATATCTTCTTTCAATAATCTTAGTGCTCCATATACTATACTTGTTTGCAAGGATTTAATCTTTGGTAGTAAATTTAGTTTCACCTTTCTCAGTCGATATATAACTTCAATAATTTGATCATTACTGAGTATATCAATCTATTTTTGATTATACAACTTATATATACACATACATGACTTGAATTTTACTCAAGTTTAATTGTTTATTTAAATTTAATCCCTAAAAATAGAGAAAAAAAATATAGGATTTAAATTGAATTTAAATCTAAAATCCAATGTGATGGATATTGACGATAAGTATATATGATATTTTGGAATTTGACTGCTGTTTTGTTCTTGCATAGCTGAACTTGAACACTAACAAACCTAAGGCAAAGCTCTTGCTGTGTCATTTTGCAACTTCTTGTGTTATATTATTAGTAACAATGAAGGACATTTATGCATAAATTAGTTGAGTTGGTTTATTTCAAAATTCGACTGTTTACTTTGTAATCTGAATATTGAGGACCTTGAAATACGACCTTCATTGTGTTTACTTTGCATTTTTTTTGGAGTGTATTGGCAGCAACGTTGATGAACTTGAAACTGACCCCTACTATGTGTTTATTTTGAATTCAAGAATCTTGTTACATATCTTTAATTGATTCAGGTCCTTGACCCTGTATTACTGTATACATGTGATGCCTTATATGTTCATGTCAATTGCCTATGCACCTGTGTCTCTGCACCGTGGTTACATGTTGTTTCAGTTGCTGTGTGATTTGTTTTGGGAATTCATTTGTTGGCTTGTTCACTTGTTTTGAACGATCTGTTGAGTTGCTTGGTCATAATACAATGTACGAAAACAAGACATGCTGCTAATCAAAATAGAACTAGATAAATATGGTTAGTTCATTTCAGTAGCTAGTAGAAGAAATAGAAAGCTTGAACTTAGTTATAACATGTTTCCGGTTTGTCTACTGTGGCATGTATTTATGTTTAAAAAGTAAATAGCAGCAAGTATTATAGTTTCATCCTCTATATCATGTGGTAAATCATCAATTAGAATGTTTAAGTTGTTGTCTTCATAAGTGGTATCTATGTTTTGATTCCACACGTCGTCTGATTTTTGTTGTGATGTTGTTTTTCCGGTTTCAGAATTTAAACAACGGTATCTATCATCAGTTCTTAGCACTGCTGAAGCAGTTTCAGATTCAACTGCTAGTCCACTAACTTCAGTTTTAGGAATAGCTGAAGCAGCTGAGTAAGATCCCTTATTCTGAGCACTTTGTTTATGTTTTTCATTGTCTTGATTGAATTTTCTCCTTGCCAAGTTGCCTTGTTTGCAAAATTCTCACCTGAATTAATAGTTGCTTTTGGCATCTAGAGTTGAATCTAGAGTTTAGTTGGGTCTGTATGAATGAGAAAAGAGGGCAAAGATTTGACATGAATAAATGTAGTCTCGTTTAACTATATATGGGGCCTTAAACAAAAAAATAACATCTATTGAGAATTTTTTACTTCTACTTCGTTTTAGCTTATTCATATGCACAATCGAAGTGTTTGGTCTGTGCTTACATAACATTTCATTCTTGATACTCCAAAATAAAATAATACCAACCAATAGACAGGTTTTGAGTTGGTTTGTATGTATACCAATCTCTGAGTTCAAGACACATGACTGTATTTGGATAACCAACTAATAAAGATGAAGCATCAATTTACTGTTTTCTCCCTACTTCATTTTGGCTTCCCTGCATTATCTAACCTTGAATTTGTATAATGTAGCAATTTATTCATATTTCTTCATAAACAAACTTCATAACATATCAACACACCCATGTCTTCTATAGCGACTCAGAAAACACACTGGATCCTCAGATGCCATTTCTTCCATCTACTGAAGTGTTGGTGAAAGGTTTGCTTCTTGTAGCTCCAGCAGCCATTGCTAGAAGTCCAACAACATTATCTAGGCTGATATTTTGCTCACACCATCCATGTGTTATTGGTACCAACCGTAGCAATGCAGTATGGAAGGTATACTTGATTGAGATATTTGTTGCTTGGTACAATGTTATATGCACCTTCTTCCATTGAGTCTGGACTCAGACTTTATATACCTGTGGAACTGGACTTGGATGTTTATTTTGATTATGTTTAAACTATCTAGATTTTGATTTAGATTCATCAAAGAATTAATATTTTTTCAACAATCCACTGCTATAATTTTTCAATAGGCATCGTACTGACAGTCATATCTATTTAACCTTTCATTCAGAGGCTTGAACGAAACTTGCGACGGAATGGAATTGATGTTATTGATATAGTTGTCTCAAATGTTGGATTCATCTGCAAGGTAGTTTCAGCGTGTTCAGTTGGGAATTTATTATCTTTATGTTTTCTTTGAACTTGAACTTTATACATGGTAAAATTGTATAGGCCAGATCAGAATAACCAAATTTTTACTACATCAACAACCTTGCGTTTGACTAGATAAAATTATATTCAACACATCGCATCACCAAAATCGTGAATCTTAATAAATTTTTTGGAGATACATTATGTTTGGTAGTTATCATTGCCTATGATTAAAGTTAATACCTTCCATGTGTGTATTTGTACATCTCTGTGTCTGTTATGTGGTTCGGAGCATTTTATCATCTTTATTTCAGATTAAAATGCACTGATGGATATAGCAGTGGTCTACAGTTACATTGTTCAGTGTACTTAAGCTCTGCTGATGATATTAATCCCTAAAATCTTATATATGGAACAGTAGAAGTACTTGCCTGCCTTGATGGATATAGCAGCAGCCTCCTCTGGTGTTATGGTGTAATGTTGGTCATTGTATAGAACTTCGACTGAATCACAATCAGTAACTATGTATCTGTGATTGTGAATATCCAGAATAGAAAATTAAGATGAAAACTTAATATGAGTAACTTATGGCTATCTTTTAACTTTGACTCAGTTGCTCATTTTGGAATATAAATTCAATACAGAATGAAATTGCAAGTTTCTCAAAACATACCAACTGGCAACTATTGTAGAGAACAAGTGCAAACTTCGACTTAGAACAAACCATTATACTTTATAATTGGTTACATCACTCTCTGTGCATGAAAGTATATTGATTTTCCTTACCTTAATTTCTTTTTGCACCTTTCACTTAATCCATTGATCTCTTCTTTTTGTTTTGATTTGTCTATAAACAGATTCAAGCATCAATGGGTTAGTTTGCTCACCTGGAAGTTGATTAAGCAGAGAAGTTTTGTCTGGAAATTTAAAAACTAGAAGTTGCTTTGATTTTGGAAACTTGGTTTTGAACTTTTGATCAGTAGCTTTGAAATTGACATTTGGTTTTGATCTGATTTGAAACCTGAAATTGGAACTTGAATCTATACTTATGCTTTGTTTTGGTATGCTACACTCAATTTGTGTATTTATGTTTAATTTTTATCACAAATATTTATGTTTAATTCTTCATGTATGAAATATTATGGATATATATATATATATATTTTGTGATTTGGCTTATGACTCAATTTGTGTACTTATGTTAATGTGATGAATGTGGTTTTTTGAGTAATAATATACAAGTAGAATTGAAAATTGTTAAGCTTTGAATGTTATGGCAGCAAAAAATGTGCAATAAATTTTTTTTATAGCGTTCTAACTATGAAATAAAAAGAAAAATTGTTCAGCTTTGTTATACTATAGCATCATGTTAGTGCTATACAAAATATTTTGCAAAGGGTAAATAGTTTTCATAGCAATAAGACGGTGCTATAATAGATAGTAATGAATTTTCTATAGCATTTCAATGTGTCATAAAAGGTTGACACGATGATTCCATAGCGCGTTCAAATGCTATAATAATATAGCATGTCGACATATTTATAGCAACTAAAATGCGTCATAAAAAGTTCTATAGCATGTTTCATAATGCCATAGAAAAGCAGTTGCACCAATATGGCCTATTTTAGATGGCAAGAAAAATACGTTTTCCATTGCAAGTATGACACGCTATAGTATCTACCAGACTTTTTACAACATGTTGATCTATGGCGATTATAGAATCGCTATAGAAAGTTTTTATAGCGGTTTTTACACGCTATAAAAAGTCCTTTTTGTTGTAGTGAACAATATGTAAGGAATCGAGCTATGGCAGGTGAACAAGAGCGGCCACCGCCCACCTCGAACGAAGATGGCGCTGGATTTAGGCAACGTCAGCTTGTTATCAACTAAGTAAATTTGTGGCGTTGAATAAGTAATAGTGCTTGAAGTAATATGGCTAAGTCGCTTACACATGTATGGGATCGAGGATGGTCCCTAGGCATGCTCTGAGACGATGACAAACCATATTGCTCGAGTCTATGAAATCCTATTTTCTTTCTATTTTCCTACAAACTTTGGTTCTCTCTTTGGTTGCACGGACATTTGTTTAGTTTTACCTGTTTGTTTGGACTTTCAATTTGTTAACTGGATTCTGTAACAAGTGGATTTGGATTAATATAATAAATAATACAGGTCTCGTGATTACGGTCCCGACCGGAGAGACGGGGTAGTAATGGCAAATATAAAAGTCCTTGGCCGGAGAGCCGAGGCCGGAGAATATAAAAAGTCCTTGGCCAGAGAGCCGAGGCCGGAGAACATAAAAGTCCTTGGCCGGAGAGCCGAGACCGGAGAATATAAAAAGTCCTTGGCCGGAGAGCCGAGGCCAGAGAACATAAAAGTCCTTGGCCGGAGAGCCGAGGCCGGAGAACATAAAAGTCCTTGGCCGGAGAGCCGAGGCCGGAGAACATAAAAGTCCTTGGCCGAAGAGCCGAGGCCGGAGAACATAAAAGTCCTTGGTCGGAGAGCCGAGGCCGGAGGCCGGAGAACATAAAAGTCCTTGGCCG
Organism: Allium fistulosum; assembly: GCA_030737815.1. NCBI lineage: Eukaryota > Viridiplantae > Streptophyta > Magnoliopsida > Asparagales > Amaryllidaceae > Allium > Allium fistulosum. The sequence continues at coordinate 1,130,597,523 of CM060906.1, read as the reverse complement.
GAAGCCGAGGCCGGAGAACATAAAAGCCCTAGACCAAAGAGTCGGGGTCAACAGGATAACGCGACCCGGCGAGGTCTACGGATTTGGATATCAACCCAGAAAGGTTGTGGATTTGGTTATTGGTCATCGGATATGGATAGATTAAAGCTCGGTCGACGGATTCGGATGGCTACGGAATTGGCTAAAGTTGTGGTTACAGGACTTCGAATTGGACATCGACTCGGAGTAGTCGCAGACTTGGATATGGGTATGGCACTTGGATAGGATGGCTTAGTAATGGATTGTATTATGATTCGATGGTATGGCTATGGATGGAATATGGACTTTGGATATCGGATTTGGAGCTATTCAAAATACGCCTTCTTACCACAAGGCATGTTTTGGGGGGCAAATGTTACCCCGCCTTTGGTCAAGGCCGGGATATCAACAATTGGCTAGAAAGGATGGATATCAAGATTGGAGACCGATTGGAAACAAGACTGTGATCGATATCATCAAAATTTGACCGAGCTCCAATCAAGACGAGATCGATTGGGAATGATGAACTAGGCTAGGAAAGACCACGTTTAAAATTTCAAGTCAATCCGAGTTCGTATGCTCAAGATATGATCGACGCAAACTTAGAAATAAATTCATTCGTATCCATCGTTTCACCCTCTTCGCATCGGTTCCGTTCGCATCCATCCGGAACTACACTCTTCGTATCCATCCAAAGGCGGCCTCCTTCGTATCGAACTTGTTCATATCCATCAGACGTACATGGTTTCGTATCGACCTATGATCCCCAACTTTTTCGTATCGGTCGATCAACATCCAATTTGTATCCATCCGTGACTGTCTACTTCGTATCCATCGGTAAGTAATGCAGGAGTCTATTTCGTATCGATCTAGTTTCACATAGTTCGTATCGATCGGCCACAAGTCGATACGAAATCTCCCATCGATACGAAAGTGACTACTTTGTGATCGATACGAAGAAGTCGTCCATTTATCAATACGAAATAACCACTAAGTGATCGATATGAACAGGCGGTAGTGGATTGATACGAACAAGACCAAGCTGTATCGATACAAACGAGGTGCATCCATATGAAAGACTCGATCACTCAGCATGAAAAGTGGACCGATCCAAGAATTTAGCGCCACGACAACCTGCAGACACATGCTCAGACCAATGCAAAAGAGCGATACGAAGGGTATCGATACGAACGAAGCAGCCTAAAGAAAACATAAGTTTGCGTTGATCATAACTGACAATCTACAAGTCCAAATGCTACCAAATTTTCACAGAAGCTTGCGTACATCCTCAACAACACTCACAATCGATCCCGACCCAATTGGATGAATTTTCGATCGATACGAATCTCGTTCGCATCGATCCCAGATCGCATGCAAATCACGTGGGATCGATCGCATGGGCCCGCTCACGTCCCAGAAGAGGTCTCCCAAGATCTGAGCGAGATATTTGCAGCCTATGCCTATAAATAGCATCCCAAAGTCTACAGAAAAGGGACTTTGATTCCTTTATGTATAGACTCTGCAAGAACTATCATTGTACTCGAAATTTGCTGTTGTAATTAGTTGTAACTCGTTGTAGTCAGCAAGCAAACATCAATAAAATCATCAACTTCAAAGTGGATGTTGGCCGGATTGCCGAACCACTATAAACTCTGTGTTCTTTACTGCTTTCCTTTTCTGAGTGTTCTTCATTTTTAATTCTCTACATACTTGTTATCTGTAATCTGTGATCTGTGATTGTGAACTGGTGCTTTCATCAACAATTGGGTGCTTGTGACCAATTTTGGCACAAACAAAAACCAAAGCTTGATTCAAAAGGCAACATGTTTCCTTTATAAAAGTAAACACCTTTAAAACAAATAAATTCCAAAGGACTTTAAAACATCTTGTAAAGAGCTTGAAAATGAGAGCCGAGTTCGGAAAAAACATTTAAAACATGCTTAAAAAACAAAGTAGTAAACCACTTAAAAGGAAGCATGGGATTTCAATGTCGCGTAAAAATCCATAACAAGTCGGTTGACTATAACTAAGCAACATTCACAAGCATTTATATAAACTAGCATTTATAAAAATCATCAAGGCGAGGAACTCCTTGGAGTCCCTCTACAACAAAAGTCCCCTGTAAATCATATCATTGCACTTCGAAGTGTTTCGTCACGACCTATTCACTACGAACACTTCAACTCCGTTCTTTTTGCTAGTTCCATGTCTTTTCCTTATGTGTCATCCGCTTCTAAGAGGGAATAAAACCAAACAACAATAATAATAATTACAAGCAAGACAATATAAATTATTACAGCCAAATAATTTATTTTTAAAGTTACTTTTAAGTGAGTTTAACTCGCTTAAACAAACACGAACTCCAACCTAGCTACTACTCCTATGCCTTGAACTTGCAATCAACACACGAACCTAGCTTCCTCTTGCAAAACTTGCTTTTAATGCCCCGGGGAACCTCCATTTTCTAATGAACATGGCCTGGGGGTTAGGGTGGATTTGGATTCGACTTTGGTATACTTAAGATGTAGAGAATGTTGTTAATATTTTTAAAGGCTTGTTTAAGTGTTTAGAGGAGGAAATAAGTAATTTTGAAGTGATTTAATTAATGAAACTTCAAAAGAAGAAGAGTGAATAAGAGTGGAGATAAAGTTTGGAAATGAAGTAAAGAAAGAAAATGAAGAGAATGGTTTGTTTTATAGAATTTCGAAATGGAAAACGTCCAAACCTACCCCTCCTTAAAACAAGCTGCACCTTTCCTTTATAAAGGCTACTACCCCTTATTAGTTTATGCGACACACTTCCCCTAGGACACTTGGCATCATCATCTTTTCTTTAGGTACTTCTTTAGTACTTTACTCTTTTAAAGTTAGGAGAAAAGTCTTCCTTTTTACATAATTCTTAAGTCTCTTCTAGAAACTGTTTTGAATAAATCCATTAATTAGTAAAAAGGTTTTCTTGTTTGTGTATGTGTGTGCATATATGTACACTAGTGTGCACAATAAGTTTTAACAAATTTTGGTTGACGAAAAGTCGAAAATCCAAAAAATGTCACATTTTCGATCTTTCTCCGAACTATTTATTTTCTTAAAAAAATACCAAAACAAATTTATTATCATTAGTTATTACATAAAAGAGGTCTATTTGAGTTATAAAATCCATTATTTAATTATTTAAAAATATACTAAATATTCATACTTAAAGTAATTAAATTACGGGTCATTATGCTAAGAGTAAACCACCCAATAATGCTCTCCAAAATCCTATGATACGCATCGAATATAATACCAACAAAGGTGTCACAAATATGAGGCATGACACCACTATCAGGCCGCTAGGGTAAATTCTGGCCATTTGATCCACTCCACATCCATAGTCAGGAGTATATCATGATAGACAAACACATAGTATCTATATAAATAAGTATCCCACCTAGCTCAAAATCCATGAGCTTGCTCAATCCAGAGCATCACCTCACGTAAGTATTATCCAATATCACGGATCCAATCACTTGAGTGACATCTACTTATAATGAATAACCGAATAAATATGCCGATGTTGTCCGGTGCCACCGTGTGATACTCAAACTGTAACAGCCTGAAATTTTCAACCATTCGCATCCATACATGTTAGACTTGAATTGCTCAAAATATCAGATTGCTATTTTAAATTTGGCAAAACTTAGCATATACAGTAAATAAATAATCACAGACACAGAGTAATGTAACAATAATGCAGCGGAAACAAAATAATAGTAGTTCATGAAGCTACTATATATATATATATATATAACAGAGTTAAGTAAGATACAACAGAGGTCTCGAATACATAGATGTCTCAATACAATAGTCAAATACAAAATCAGAATACATCACTGGAATCAACTACATAACTGAAAGCTGGATAGATAGTTGGATCTCCAAGCGAAGCTCCAACTCCAAAGGTGAGTCTCGAATACTGAGCCACTCAGTCTGACCCGAGCGTAAAGCAAAACACAAAACACTCGAGTCAGGATTAACATTCTTATATCAATAAATCCAGCTCAAGTGAAATATCAACTGAAATACAAGTAACTCAAAGGATGTTGGGATACCATCCTCCAAGGATCCGTTAAACTATCCACTATGTAGTAATATGCTATTATAATATGTCTAAAGTAAAGTAAACTATCAAAATAGCGTTAAGGCTTTACATTTTCCACCTTAACACATTTATATATTCCCATAGTCTATACAGCACCGTAATCTCCCCCGTAATGGGAATCGTCAAAGGGCACTCCATAGGTATGGTACAAAACAAACTCGTAGTAAATCACACTAGGGTAGGTGACACGGCACAACAAGGCAATGCCAGGGTAGATATACCAATTACGCATCCGGACTGGTGGTAACGTAGAGCCGCAGCAACCGCCCACCTCAAGCTACACACCCAAATCAAAGGTGCGCACCAAATCAATCACAAAGTGATAGAATGGCATACGATGGAGTGTGTCCGATCAGAGGAGCTACCTCATTGGCTCGGAATCGCTCTTGTTTTAGCCACCTTATGCTAACTCACGGGAGTTAAGTCCACGTAAATATACCTTTAGGATCGTCGCCACCATCCTACTTCATCTGGAATCTCCACCGCGTACACAGTTGTTAAAGTGGTTTTCGGTATCGACAGAGAGTATGCCCATATCTGATCCCGGTCACTTTAACAACCAATCGTTATTATAACACCGTGGTCATTTCAAAGTAGTTTATACTTCAATACCAAAATATCATTTTCATTTCAAAAACCAAATCAATACGATATCATTTTCATTTCAAAAATATCCATTTCCAAAAATCATATCACTTTCCAAAGTTATAACGCTTTCGAAATCATAAGTCTTTTAAAATCAAAACACTTCGGAAATCACAACATTTTGAAATCATAGTACTTTGAAAATCATAACACTTCCCTTCAAACAGTTTAGATATTAATAATAGTATATAAAATAAAATGGTTTATAAAATAATTTATATAAAATAGTTATAAGTTAAAACAATTTATATTAAAATAATTAGTATATTTAAAATAGTTTATATTAAAATAGTTTATATTAAAATAGTTTATATTAAAAATAGTTATGTTAAAAATAGTTTATATTAAAATAGTTTATAATAAAAATAGTTTATATTAAAAATAGTTTATAAAATAATATACAATAGTTTAAATATAATTTAAAATACTTTATATAATAAAATAGTTTCCACAAATTTCATAAATCAATTCAAATCAACTCGAATTTCAAAATTCACATTTAATCAAATCTCAAATCATCAATTTCAATTCGATTCAGTTTCTCAATAAACCATTTCAAATTATCGATTTCAAATTCATATTTGAACCATAAATAAACCATTTCAATTTCAATATATTTCAAAGCTTTAAATATTCAACATTCCAAAACTAAATTCGATAACTTTATATATATGTCAAATTCACTTTACTATTATTTATTTTTGAAATATTTACTTAATCATTTCAATAACGTCTAAATACAATTTCAATTTACAAATTTAAATAAACAAAATATCCCATTTCAAATTATGTAAATTTGAAATATTCATCTAATTCACTTTTAATCAAATCCAAGTTAAAAATCATATCTTTAAATTTCAAATTTAAATAAATTTCAAATCAAACTTATTTAAGTAAAATTCTTAAATAAATATAATTTCAAATCAATTTCAAATTTATCTTTCCAACCTGAATCATTATAAACTCTATATTTGAAAATATAAATTTTACATGAATACTTAAACATATTATATATCAACTTTATTAAATCAACCTTAATAAATCTTTAAAAATCAATATTTATTAAAACCATATATTTCTTTTCAAAACCATAGAAATCATTTTCAAAAATATTTATATATAGACCAACGGTGTCTGTATATAATTTTCTATCCTATGCTCAAGTGATACGGATATTTATCATTTTAATCCGCAATTTAAATATATACGGGTATATATCTTTTCAACCCGCAATCCCAAATTCAATTCAAATGAAAATCGCTTGAGTTTATCATTTCAACCCATAATGATTTTCTCCTATTCTAGAGATCGTTTGGGTATGTATCATTTTAACCCATAGTGAATTCTATACTAACAGGGAACTTGCAGTGTGATAACATATGATAATAATATAACATGCATATGTCATTAATATAAATAACAGATAATGGTGTCAGATGTCACAGATGAACAGATACAGATAACAGCATATATATGGAAATGTAAATAACTAACAGCATCATATTTCAATTATCGTTTAAATTGAAATCAAATTTAATAAATATAAGGATGTTAATCGTGAGTGATTGCTCACCTTTCGAGGCTAGAGAGAACAGGAGACGAGACTGATACGAACACAGATACGGACACTGAAATTGAGTTACGAATCCAAGCACGAATTCGATGATCAAAGCTGGTAACAAGGAATAGACGAAATTAAATCAGAATTGGGTCGATGAAGATAAATGGGAAAGTGAACTCATATATATAACTATATATATATATATCTATTTATATATAAAGATCATATTTAAATTCCAAACACATATTAAATTAAATGTATATGTATGGTTTTCAAAATCATAAATTTAAATTAAAATACATATATAACATCACATATATACATTATATATATTTTGAAATAAATACACACACATATATATATACTTATATCCTTTTATTCAATACAAAGATATAATTTAAAAGTCGAAACATATAAATAAACACTTAAGCTAAACCATTTGAAAGTTACATAGTTACATATATATATATACCATACTACTATATAAGTTTAGCATGAAAAAAAAAATGCTGTCAGACCCATGTATATAAATCCAACAGATTATATGACTATATAACATATATTAGCTTTATATACTGTAACTGTTATATGTAAATAAACTAACAGATATATTAGCTTTTATAAACATAAACTAACAGATACAATTATATTTTTAAATATCAATCACTTAAAACGTGTATATATAAAGTATTATAATATTGCAACCCAGACCTTATATTTATTTGCATCTTTTAAACAGTAAGATATAAGCAAAAGAAAAATAAAGCAGCTTGCACCCTTTTATAAATGTACATTAAACCATACTAGAACAACTACTATATAATAATATATAAAATACCGTAAATATAAACAACTATATATAATATATAACTTTAAAATTTATCAACAGCAATCTGTAATAATACTATGACTATATATATATATAAACTCAGTATAGATATAATATTCACCTAACCAAGTATATACGAACAACATATATATAAAATGATTTACCTAACTTATACTTATATAAACAGATTTTTATAAACTAACAGACCAAACCACTTAAAACATATATATACATTACCAATTTAATCTAATTGGAACAAGACGTGACATATTATATAAATATAGATTACTAACCAAAATATATAAATCTGATATAAACTATAAGAATATATATGTGCAACATATGTAAGATGTATATGTAAATAAATATATATGTAAGCTATTTAACAATCACATACCAAACTAAAATTCATATAAATTAGATATATAATTAGCTATTTTAAAACATCGAGTAAAAATTTCAATATATATATGATGTATATGCAGCAGAATATTAATGCTCTACATTGCTTAATGTATATATAGATATACCTCAGCCTATCAACATGAAACAAAATCATCATATTGCAGACTAAGAAGGCTGCACAAGTAATAAGCATCTTATATGTGAAATATATAGACATATATATATATATAAGAAAGTGAGCACCTATGAAGAGCCTTGTTCAGCAGAAGGTGGAAGAAAGGTAATATGGCTCGGCTGAAGGTGGTAGAGCCTCGCGAGATGTCGGAAGGCGAGAGCAGGCGGTTGGTGGCTCTCGGCCATGTCAGGTGGAGGGAGGGGCGGAGCTTGGTGGAGTTTGTTTGGGTTGACTAAGCGATAGAGAGCTTTGTTTCTTTTATTTATTTATTTTTATTTTATAAAGGCCGAACGAAAAAAAATGAAAAGATGAAATGGAAGAGAAATAGAGTGGGACCAGAGAATACAAAACGAAATGGTGGAAGAGAACAAGTTCTATGGGAAAAATAAATGAACCGTATCTGTTGATTTTTTTATTACGTGAAAAGGCAGAGACTACAATCAACCATCTTATAAATTATCTAGAAAACCAAGAGTCAAAACATTGAACTTTGGAAACAATAAAGGCTGGAGGTTATAACGTTCAACCCGATGGATAATGAATGGTCACCATAAATGCAAAAGACCCAAATACAAAACCGATACTGTATATCGTTTCGCGGATTCCACGGTGTGCCGAACCTCGAAACGCAGAAGTGAATATACCGTAGAGATCAGCACGACGAGATGATCAAAACGGTATATAAATATCAGTGGTACGATCATCCGATCAAAATCGATAATCGGTACAGAAAATGCTGCTATTTCGTCAAAAATAAGATCGACGGAGCAATAACAGTCCAAATTTGAAGAAACGAAATATGACGTCTCACTCAGAAGATGATTTACAAATTTTCTATATGTAAATATTCAGGTTTGGAAAACATTTTATTATCATCAAATTTAACTGATTTGAACTGAAATAAAATTACACAATAAAATAAACTTTCATATTATCAGGTGAAAATTTCCCATTTTCTATGTTTAATTAGACGTATTCCAAATATCAAATTTGTATTTCCAAATTTTATCGTTTAAAATTTCACAAAAATTCAAATAAATATATAAATAAAACAAATAAAAATTATTGAAATTTTACGGGTCGTTACACTCTCCCCCACTCAAAACTTTTCGTCCCTGAAAAGGAACGAGGTAGGAGAATAGAAACAACCAGAAAGAAAAACAGATTTGAAATACAAATTAAACAATTAATTTAAACCATATAAATTTCAATTTAAATTAATTTATATTCAATATTAAAATTTAAATTAAAGATATTTCATTCAATTGATTTAGTTCCAAATTTTTTAATTCTCTCAAAACAAAATTTATTTAATTTATCTCATTTATTCATTATCTTATAATCCAATTATCCTCTATTAACAATTTTCTAAAATCATAAATTTGAATAATCATTTATTATAATCATATTTTATTCAACAAATTTAATTCTTCTTTATTCCAAATTATTATTAAATTTATTCCACTTAATATACCTTATCACATATATTAAGTATATTTACACTTATTATAACTACTCAAAATTATTTATAAATTCCTTTAACATCATTTTACATTGTATATTATCCAATTGCATAGTTAACTTCTGAATAATTTTGGTAAGTTGTATTAGAATGAAATTGGGTATTATACAAATAAAACTTTCCCAATTCAATTAGTTCAAATTTAAATATTTATTAAAATTTTTGCTTCATTTATTATTGAAATTATTCCTAACAAAAATTCAAGAGTTAAATTTCCGATTAACTTCAAACAATTTAGGGATAAATATAGACATATATATATATATATATATATTATATATCTAAATAATCATATACCAATATATATATATATATATATATAAATCAAGCCATACTTTAGAAATTTAAATCAATTTAATTTCCAACACAAAACTGTAGCAAAGCTACAGAATGGTTTCTCCACTCTGAAACTCGAAAATGAATGTCGATGATGCGGCCGCCATCACCGAAATTATTTTCTAGTGACAAAGAAGGAGAGCACTAATTCAACATTTAAAAATTCTTTGAAACGATTGCTATTTGAAAATACTTTAAATAATATGCATTTTAAAACTTTAAACCGGAGCTTCAAATTATCAAAAATTTAATTTTCAAATTCTTTATTTAAATTCATTTTAAACTCTAAATCAATTTATAAACCATAGTTATAAATTCATTTGTAGAGCAATAAATGATAATCAAATATTATCATTTCAAACAACCAAATTAATTATCCAAATTTTTTTACTTATATATATATATATAATATTCATACAAATTTATTTCATTTACCAAATTTGAAAATAATATTGTGTCAGTTTGCTCTGTCCAAGTGTTTTGGAATTCCTATCGATAGCGTTGATCGGGCGAATTGGTTGAAACCCAAATCAACATCAACAACACACTATAAAACATTTTAATATTAATAACAAATACACTCCCTCACTCGATGATACAAGAATGGATTTCAAAACAAAGATGTGGATTCAAAATAAGAGGGATCCTAATCAAGTAGAATTCAAACTAAGGAGATAGATTTGAAATAGAGATAAGATAATTAGTACAAAGGAGAGGAGATGGATAGACCAATATAAATCGTGAGAGACCTTAGCCGGGTCAACCGTGACTTCAAGAATAATATTGATGCTGAATTCTGAGGCAAATCACCATCGGATCACCAGAGATAGAATTCGGGCATATCAAGAGATATCAGCATCTAAACGAGGATACAAAAATCTCCGGTGAATCAATGCTCGTTGTAAAGGAGTGTCCCTCCTTTACAATTCATTCAAAGATTTGCGGGACCGCCGGTTTATTATAGAGATCATTTGAAGTGGAATTATGGGATACTCCAGAATCAAAAGAATACGAATAGAGAGAGACAAGAATGGATTTCAGAACGAATGGGAGAGTTCCAAAGTTCAAAGAAAACCGAATCAAAGAGGAAGGGATTCAAGCTCGAAGGAAAGTGATTCCGTAATTAAATTTACTCTATATGCTGAGCTTTGCCTAAAACCAAAGCTCTGATACCATATGTAACAGCCTGAAATTTTCAACCATTCGCATCCATACATGTCGGACTTGAATTGCTCAAAATATCAGATTGCTATTTTAAATTTGGCAAAGCTCAGCATATACAGTAAATAAATCATCACAGAATCACAGACACAGAGTAATGTAACAATAATGCAGCGGAAACAAAAGAATAGTAGTTCATGAAGCTACTATATATATAACAGAGTTAAGTAAGATACAACAGAGGTCTCGAATACATAGATGTCTCAATACAGTAGTCAAATACAAAATCTGAATACATCACTGGAATCAAGTAAATAACTGAAAGCTGGATAGATAGCTGGATCTCCAAGCGAAGCTCCAACTCCAAAGGTGAGTCTCGAATACTGAGCCACTCAGTCTGACCCGAGCGTAAAGAAAAACACAAAACACTCGAGTCAGGATTAACATTCTTATATCAATAAATCCAACTCAAGTGAAATATCAACTGAAATACAAGTAACTCAAAGGATGTTTGGGATAACCATCCTCCAAGGATCCGTTAAACTATCCACTATGTAGTAATACGCTATTATAATATGTCTAAAGTAAAGTAAACTATCAAAATAGCGTTAAGGCTTTACATTTTCCACCTTAACACATTTATATATTCCCATAGCCTATACAGTACCGTAATCTCCCCCGTAATGGGCGTCGTCGGAGGGCACTCCATGGGTATGGTACAAAACAAACTCGTAGTAAAGCACGCTAGGGTAGGTGACACGGCACAACAAGGCAATGCCAGGGTAGATATACCAATTACGCATCCGGACTGGTGGTAACGCAGAGCCACAGCAATCGCCCACCTCGAGCTACACACCCGAATCAAAGGTGCGCACCAAATCAATCACAAAGTGATAGAATGGCATACGATGGAGTGTGTCCGATCAGAGGAGCTACCTCATTGGCCTGGAATCGCTCCTGTTTTAGCCACCTTATGCTAACTCACGGGAGTTAAATCCACGTAAATATACCTTTAGGATCGTCGCCACCATCCTACTTCATTCTGGAATCTCCACCGCGTACACAGTTGTTAAAGTGGTTTTCGGTATCGACAGAGAGTATGCCCATATCTGATCCCGGTCTCTTTAACAACCAATCGTTATTATAACACCGCGGTCATTTCAAAGTAGTTTATACTTCAAAACCAAAATATCATTTTCATTTCAAAAACCAAATCAATAGGATATCATTTTCATTTCAAAAATATCCATTTCCAAAAATCATATCACTTCCCAAAGTTATAACGCTTTCGAAATCATAAGTCTTTTAAAATCAAAACACTTCGGAAATCACAACATTTTGAAATCTTAGTACTTTGAAAATCATAACACTTCCCTTCAAACAGTTTAGATATTAATAATAGTATATAAAATAAAATGGTTTATAAAATAATTTATATAAAATAGTTATAAGTTAAAACAATTTATATTAAAATAATTAGTATATTTAAAATAGATAATATTAAAATAGTTTATATTAAAATAGTTTATATTAAAAATAGTTTATATTAAAAATAGTTTATATTAAAAATAGTTTATATTAAAATAGTTTATAATAAAAATAGTTTATATTAAAAATAGTTTATGAAATAATATACAATAGTTTTAAATATAATTTAAAATACTTTATATAATAAAATAGTTTCCACAAATTTCATAAATCAATTCAAATCAACTCGAATTCCAAAATTCACATTTAATCTAATCTCAAATCATCAATTTCAATTTGATTCAGTTTCTCAATAAACCATTTCAAATTATCGATTTCAAATACATATTTGAACCATAAATAAACCATTTCAATTTCAATATATTTCGAAGCTTTAAATATTCAACATTCCAAAACTAAATTCAATAACTTTATATATATGTCAAATTCACTTTACTATTATTTAGTTTTGAAATATTTACTTAATCATTTCAATAACGTCTAAATACAACTTCAATTTACAAATTTAAATAAACAAAATATCCCATTTCAAATTATGTAAATTTGAAATATTCATCTAAGTCACTTTTAATCAAATCCAAGTTAAAAATCATATCTTTAAATTTCAAATTTAAATAAATTTAAAATTTTAATAAATTTCAAATCAAACTTATTTAAGTAAAATTCTTAAATAAATATAATTTCAAATCAATTTCAAATTTATCTTTCCAACCTGAATCATTATAAACTCTATATTTGAAAATATAAATTTTACATAAATACTTAAACATATTATATATCAACTTTATTAAATCAACCTTAATAAATCTTTAAAAATCAATATTTATTAAAACCATATATTTCTTTTCAAAACCATAGAAATCATTTTCAAAAATATTTATATATAGACCAACGGTGTCTGTATATAATTTTCTATCCTATGCTCAAGTGATACGGATATTTATCATTTCAATCCGCAATTTAAATATATACGGGTATATATCTTTTCAACCCGCAATCCCAAATTCAATTCAAATGAAAATCGCTTGGGTTAATCATTTCAACCCATAACGATTTTCTCCTATTCTACAGATCGTTCGGGTATGTATCATTTCAACCCATAGTGAATTCTGTACTAACAGGGAACTTGCAGTGTGATAATAGATATGATAATAATATAATAGGCATATGTCATTAATATAAATAACAGATAATGGTGTCAAATGTCATAGATGAACAGATACAAATAACAGCATATATATGGAAATGTAAATAACTAATAGCAGCATATTTTAATTTTCGTTTCAATTGAAATCAAATTTAATAAATATAAGGACGTTAATCGTGAGTGATTGCTCACCTTTCGAGGCTAGAGAGAACAGGAGATGACACTGATAGGAACACATATACAGACACTGAAATTGAGTTACGAATCCAAGCACGAATTCGATGATCAAAGCTGATAACAAGGAATAGACGAAATCAAATCAGAATTGGGTCGATGAAGATAAATGGGTAAGTGAACTCATATATATAACTATATATATAAATATATATATCTATTTATATATAAATATCATATTTAAATTCCAAACACATATTAAATTAAATGTATATGTATTGTTTTCAAAATCATAAATTTAAATTAAAACACATATATAACATCACATATATACATTATATATATTTTGAAATAAATACATATATATACTTATATCCTCTTATTCAATACAAAGATATAATTTAAAAGTCGAAACATATATATAAACTCTTAAGCTAAAACATTTGAAAGTTACATAGTTACATATACACACACACACACACACACACACCATACTACTATATAAGTTTAGCATGAAAAAAAATGTAGTCAGACCCATGTATATAAATCCAACAGATTATATGACTATATAACATATATTACCTTTATATACTCTTACTATTATATGTAAATAAACTAATAGATATATTAGCTTTTATAAACATAAACTAACAGATACAATTATATTTTAAATGTCAATCGCTTAAAACGTGTATATATAAAGTATTATAATATTGCAACCCATACCTTATATTTATTTGCATCTTTTAAACAGTAATATATAAGCAAAAGAAAAATAAACCAGCTTGCACCCTTTTATAAATGTACATTAAACCATACTAGAACAACTACTATATAATAATATATAAAATACCGTAAATATAAACAACTATATATAATATATAACTTTAAAATTTATCAACAGTAATCTGTAACAATACTATGACTATATATATATAAACTCAGTATAGATATAATATTCACCTAACCAAGTATATACGAACATCATATATATAAAATGATTTACCTAACTTATACTTATATAAACAGATTTTTATAAACTAACAGACCAAACCACTTAAAACACATATATACATTACTAATTTAATCTAACTGGAACAAGATGTGACATATTATATAAATATAGATTACTAACCAAAATATATAAATCTGATATAAACTATAAGAATATATATATGCAACAGACGTAAGATGTATATGTAAATAAATATATATGTAAGCTATTTAACAATCACATACCAAACTAAAATTTATATAAATTAGATATGTAATCAGCTATTTTAAAACATCGAGTAAAAATTTCAATATATATATGATGTATATGCAGCAGAATATCAATGCTCTATATTGCTTAATGTATATATAGATATACCTCAGCCTATCAACATGAAACAAAATCATCATATTGCAGACTAAGAAGGCATCACAAGTAATAAGCATCTTATATATGAAATATATAGACACACACATATATATATATACACACACAAAGTGAGCACCTACGAAGAGTCTTGTTCAGCAGAAGGTGGAAGAAAGGTAATATGGCTCGGCTGAAGGTGGTAGAGCCTCGCGAGATGTCGGAAGGCGAGAGCAGGCGGTTGGTGGCTCTCGGCCATGTTAGGTGGAGGGAGGGGCGGAGCTTGGTGGAGTTTGTTCAGGTTGGTTGAGCGATAGAGAGCTTTGTTTCTTTTTTTATTTTATAAAGGCCGAACGAAAAAAAATGAAAAGATGAAATGGAAGAGAAATAGAGTGGAACCAGAGAATACAAAATGAAATGGTGGAAGAGAACAAGTTCTATGGGAAAAATAAATGAACTGTACCTGTTGATTTTTTTATTGCATGAAAAGGCAGAGACTACAATCAACCGTCTTATAAATTAGCTAGAAAACCAAGAGTCAAAACATTGAACTTTGGAAACAATAAAGGCTGGAGGTTATAACGTTCAACCCGATGGATAATGAATGGTCACCAGTAATGCAAAAGACCCAAATACGAAACTGATACTGTATATCGTTTCGTGGATTCCGCGGTGTCCCGAACCTGGAAACGCAGAAGTGAATATACCATAGAGATCAGTACGATGAGATTATCAAAACGGTATATAGATATTAGTGGTACGATCATAATCGATAATCGGTACCGAAGATGCTGCTATTTCATCGAAAATAAGATCGACGGAGCAATAACAGTCCAAATTTAAAGAAACGAAATATGATGTCTCACTTAGAAGATGATTTACAAATTTTCTATATGAAAATATTCAGGTTTGGAAAACATTTTATTATCATCAAATTTAACTGATTTGAACTGAAATAAAATTACACAATAAAATAAACTTTCATATTATCAAGTGAAAATTTACCGTTTGCTATGTTTAATTAGACTTATTCCAAATATCAAATTTGTATTTCCAAATTTTATCGTTTAAAATTTCACAAAAATTCAAATAAATATATAAATAAAACAAATAAAAATTATTAAAATTTTATGGGTCGTTACACAAACATTTATTCACTGCTCATAAACTAACTTACTATCCACTATATTTTATATGACAAGTCTAAAGAATAATTGGAGAAATATTACTGAATGCCTCATCCCAGAAAGTACTATAACTCCATTTATTCAGATTCCTCGTCATACAAAATTTAGAAGGATGTCATCACCGTATAAAAACACACCAAAAGCAACCGATCTAATCAGTATCTAACGATGAATCATTCATAACATTGAAAATCAGTATAGAGGAGAGAAATCAAAACAGTTAATCAAATGTGTAGAACATATATTTATTATTCTTATTCAAACTTATTAATTACAAAATGTACTTTAAAAAATTAATTAGATAATCAATTCTTACCTTTTAGAATTTATCTAAGCTTTTATTTAATACAATAACTTTAAATATGTCTAAAAACTAAATTTTAAATAAAACTTTTCTTCATAAAATTATATATTTACTTTATATAATTATTCCCATTTATTTTCAATGCAAATATAATTTATTTATTGATTTAAAATATACACATACTAGTTAGCATAATGTCGGACTTGAACCCGGGTGGATTAGCAGAAGGTAACTGATTGTTGGCCTAGGCAACTGACTAAATAGCATAAGGTCGGACGCGAGGACTTTCTAGTCACAACCAGGATCCTGCCCCTAAGGTGACTGACTATGGGCCAAGATGAAACAAAGGCTAAGGGTTAACCACCTTATTATACTCTCCAAAATCATGCGATGCACATTAAATATAATATCCAGTAAAGGTGTCACAAATCTAAGGCGTGACCCCACGATCAAGCCACTAGGGTGGATTCTGCTATTTGATCAACTCCACATCCATAATCAGGAGTACATCATGATAGACGAACACGTAGCATCTACAAAAATAGGTATCCCACCTAACTCAAAACCTATGAACTTGCTCAACCTAGAGCATCACCTCACATAAGTATTATCCAATATCACAGATCGCGTCACTTGAGTAACATCTACTTACAATGAATAACCAAATAAATATCACAACAACATCTCATACCACCATATGATACTCAAAGATTAACCACCCTATAATACTCTCCTACATCTTATGATGCGCATCAAATATAATATCTAATAAAGGTGTCATAAATCTAAGGCTCGACCCCACGATCAAGTTGCCGGGGTGGATTCTATCTATCCGATCAACTGTACATCCATAGTCAGGAGTACATCGTGATAGACAAATACATAGTATCCTAGCTAACTCATAATCCATAAGCTTGCTCAACCCAGAGCATCACCCAATGTAAGTATTATCCAATATCACTTATCTCCTCACTTAACTGACATTTACTTACAATGAATAACCGAATAAATATCACAACGGCATCCCATACCACCGCGTGATACTCAAACGTTTATTCACTGCTCATAAATTACACCCAATCTCCACTATATTCTATATAACGAGTCCAAAGAACAACTAGAGGAATAATACTGAATGTCCCATCCCAAACGGTATTATAACTCGGTTTATTCAGAATCATCACCACACAGAATTAAATATCATAAAATCATATATAAGGATGTCATCATTATATAAAAACACACCCAAAGCAACTGATCTAATTAGCATATAACAGTGAATCATTTATAACATTACAAATCGGTATAGAAGAGAGAAATCAGAAAAGCGAAGGAAACCAATTAATCAAATATGTAGGACATATATTTATTATTCTTATTCAAACTTATTAATTACAAAATATACTTTAAAATATTAATTAGAAAAACCATTTCTTACTTTTTAAAATTTACCTAAGCTTTTAGTTAATTATTTAATACCAAATATAGATTTTCATTAATAAATCAATAGCTTTAAATATATCTAAATACTAAATTTTAAATAAAACTTTTCTTCATAAAATTATATATTTACTTTAAATAATTATTCACATTTATTTTCAATGCAAATATAATTTATTTATTGATTTAAAATATACATATACTAAAGAGCATAACGTCGAACTTGAACCCGGATAGATTGGCGGATAAGCACAGTAAGACTAGAGTCCCACACATGTTTTGTGTCACTGACTGCACCATCGTTCGACCTCTAGCGGTTAACCAGATAGGGTTTGGGGGTCGACCGGTTGAGCTACAGGTCGCACTCATAGCTGATCGTTTTGATCGACTACCGGCCTTCTTCCTCCTCCTTCTTAATGTCTTCTTTATCAATTCAATGCATACACAATCACATCCATTCATACAACAATCCAAACACACATATATACATAAGATTGTAAGGTTTAGGCATAGAAACTCACCTGAAGCTTTCCTCTTCTTCTTCCTCTCTCTTCATACATTCCAAGAACCTAATGCATTCCAAGAACCTAAGGCATTGGCGTACATTAATATTAGGATGCACATATTCAAATTTTGAAATTTATAGTATTTTATTTTATTTTAATTATTAAAAGAGGAGGATTTTCATCTGGAAGGAGAGATATACTAATTTGGAAGTGTACGTAAACTATTTATTAAACGAAGGGAGAGTTCCAGACTTAGAATGTTCTGGAGTTAGAAATATCAAAGAAGTGGGAACGGTAAAGTTTGGGCTTTGGGTTTGAGATTATGAACTTGGGCTTGGAATATTTACTAAATATTCATTTTCTTCTTCTTTTTCCTTTCTTTTATAAAATCATTTTATATACAATTTTGTTTATTATAAAATCCTTTTCTAAAAACAATATTTATATTATCCAAGTATTTACATCCTATTATGAAATTTTTTAAAATTTATTTCCTATAAATTCTTTTTATATTAATTATTTACTCAAACTTATTATATTTAACTTAATATGATATTACTCGTTTATTAAATCCAAATCCCATTTTAAAATCATTTCTTACCCAAACTAATATTATTCATTCTTTATATAATTTTTATAGAAAATTATTTCCACAATTTAACTTGTTTTAATTTAAATATCCACGATTCACATTCCAAGTTCATTTATAAAATAATTTCCAAACTAATCTATTCCATAATCTTTTTAACCAAATAATTACCCTCAAATTTTTTAAACTATCACATATTTACATTTTAAGCCATTTATTAAATAATTTATAATTCCCAAAATATTTAGTTCCAAAATAATTTAATTTTCATCTCTAAATACTTTATTATTAAATTTCATCCAAATAAATCCAAAATTATTCTAATTCAATCTTTAAAACTCGTTTTCAATCAATTAAATCAGTATTATTAATTGCATTTAATCACTGCCCAAAATGGGGTTGTTATAATATGTGTATGAAATACACATATACATGTATAGTGCACGTGAAACATATAGAAGTGTACATGGTTTGATGTTCATGTATAAGTGCTGCGATTTACACTGTAGCGGACACATTTGTTTATATACATATTTGTTGTCCATAATTAACTTATTATTTATATACATTTATATATGTACTTACATCTACATATGTATGTATATATAAATAAAGCATACACACACACACACTTTATTTGTTTAAAAATGTTATCTAATTCAAAAGATTTAAATTAATATCTTAAATACCTTATGGTTGTTTTAAATTTAAAAACTAGATCTAGATCTAAGTGAAAAATCTATTTTAAATTTAAAACTCAAATCTCAAATGTTGATATGTTCAAATTACATACATTCATACAAACATAAATAAATAAATAAATACATATACATATTTATATATAATAAATAAAATATTTTATATTTAATTTTAAAATTTACTTATAAATTATTAGTTAGTAATTATAAATAATATATGTTTAAAAAAATTAATTTGGCAGAAACATTTTATAAATTTTTTTATTAAATTAAATACATAGTAATTTAAAATGTTTTAAAATATAATTAAATATTATTATCTATATTTCAGATTTAACTATAAATATATATACACACAAATATTTATTATATATATGAATATAAATTAATAAATTAATTTGTATGTTTTACATATACATACTAATTTCAAAATTCAAATTTTAGTTTTAAAATTGTTTAAAAACATTTTAATTTTCGAATTCTTTTTTCAAATGGCCGAAAAGAGATATATTTATATATTGTATGAATATATATATTTTTAATTCAAATTTAATGTATGTGTATATGTATGTAAATCGGACAGTATATATATATATATATATATATTCGTTATAATATAGAGCTAATATACACATGCATATAAATATAAATGAATATATATATATATATATATGTATACACACACACACATATAATAGTTTATAATTTACAAGAATACGAAGCCTAGGATTAACACCTTAAATGTTGAATAAAATCCTCTTAGATCAAATCTAAAGTCCTCTAGAAATTACATATGCCT
The DNA here is from genome assembly GCA_030737815.1 of Allium fistulosum. Lineage (NCBI taxonomy): Eukaryota > Viridiplantae > Streptophyta > Magnoliopsida > Asparagales > Amaryllidaceae > Allium > Allium fistulosum. Next base: position 1,130,577,042 of record CM060906.1, on the reverse strand, counting down.
AGAAGAAAACACCACTAACTAGAACTAAATTTATTTGAATTTCAATTATTTGGAAATAAAAGGGGGAAGTCCCTTGTATTTATAACCAAAGAGAGATAGGGGAGGAGGCCAAAAAGTAAAAAGAAAACGAGAGATGATGGGTGGTTTATATAGAAAATAGGAAGGAGCAAAAGGAGGAGATTTGGATCTCCTTGTTTACCTATTCTCTTTGCCAATTCAAAACAAGATATTTCAAACAAATATGCCCCCCTAGACCCACTAGTATAGCCGACCTTATCATGGGCTTAATGGACACATAGTTATTTCCAAATCCAATGAGCATTTACCTATTTTAAATCCAATGTAAATGTTTATCGTTACGTACATATATAATTTTTATATATACATTTTATTAAATTCTAATTCAGATAAATCAAATAAAGTTTATTAATTAATATTTCATAAATACTATTAATTCATAACAATTATAATTAAATCATGTGGTATTTCGCGACTTAAAGGTGTAAATTTAGTCAGTGATTAATTTCAAACAATCTGAATATTAACATTCACATGCCTCCTTAACTCGTGGTGTGGCAGTTTGGTTGAATTTATCACATACAAATTTTTTGATAAAATCCAATTTCACTACTTTATGCGATACCTGATAGTAACGTTATTTACATCAATTCTCTCGTTCAAAAACATATCACATTAGGACTTATAAAATTTGGTTTTGATCACAATTCCAATATCATCCACATTCAGCTTGTATAATTCAAACACAAAGTCCTATCTTCAATAATAATAATTATTATTAACCGAACCGCTCTACTCAAAGACTTTGAATTCACTATAGTTGACCATGATACTAACCTCATATAATCAAGAAGACGAATTCTCTATTGATTAGTGTTTCACTACCAATACTTCAACTCAGACTCAACTATATCGTTCAGTGGTGTTCTCAAGTTGAGAGAATTATGTAATATCGTCACTTCGATTTCTCTGTTTGACCTTAATTTTTGTAACGACCTCGAAATTTAAATTTATTTAAATTAATAATTAAATGAAATTTTGAGTTAAATTTATGATTAAATAAATTTTTGAATAAAAATTGTGAAATTTAATTTAAAAAATGGAGCGAGTTTCCCCGATATCCAAGTATATTCTGTATAAATCATTTGAGATTAAAATATTATAAATAGTGTATATGTGAGTATATGTGTGTATATTGAATGTATATATATATATATTTAGGTATATGCGAGCAAATTTAATATATATTTGAATTGATGGTTAAAGATGGTTTGAGTTTATAAAATAAATATAAGACAATAAATATTAAGTAAATACTGATAATTAATATTTGAACTAGGAATTGAAATTAATATAAGGTAAGTTTTAATTAAAATAGAAGTAGAATATTTGTTAAAATCTAACAACAATTTAGAATAGAAATTTATTTACATTTCAAAGTAGTAAGAAAACTAGAGAAAAAAAAGACACAAGTTAAAACTTTATAACAATAACCATACTAATTTATATATGTATATGTTCAACTAAATGTAGGCTGAGAGAGGAAGTAACAACAAAGCAATAAAATAAGAAACCAGACAACATTATAATTTTAAAAGTATGAAACCAGACTTGGAAACAAAAGACAAAAGAAAATATAAGATCTTGAACTTGCCAGAGAAGAAATGTACACAACAACAATTTATGCAGCAGCCACCAAAACGTATTATCTCGGCCACAAAGAAGAGCTATATTCAAAGATAGGTATGTAGACCTGGAAGTAAACAAAGATGTGAACAGGCTAAACAAATACAAACAAGTACAAATGCAAATATCCTTAGTACATAACATATATTCTATCAGCCGAGTAAAGTAGTATGTAACAAATAGTGAATTGTAAACAAAAGGACTCATGCATTTAATACAAAACATCTCAGCCATAATTTGGTCATTCGAAAATGTACAAAAGAAATAAAATAAGATAACATCACTTGTACAAAATATTATCTCCAACCTGTAAACTTCTTTTATACATATCAACTCTTCATCTTTTTGTTCGTTCATTTCTTTACTGAGAAATTTTTTTAAAGCAAGCTTCATCTCAAATATAAACATATCATTCAAACTTAAAAACAAATCCAACATAAAACTAGAGCAAATCAAACCAGAAACCAAAGACTGGAGGAAAAGATGTCAGCTTGCAAATGTTTCAAAGCCTGGTTTAAAAAGGAAGGCTCTGTTCTTCTTCTTCTTCTGGGTAAACAATGTGAGTAAACATTTTAACTAGAACTTAAGTGGTTAATTATCTGTTGCTTGAAGAAAAATTGCTGTGATGATGATGTTTTACATGTTAGATAGAAGTATAAAAATCTGTGTATATGAAGTATTTGAATATGCCTGTCTGATTACTTGTACCTCTCTGTTTCTGATTTCAGAGATTTTTAAACCAAACAAAGATTCAAACTCTCAATTTAATCACTGTGAAACTATGGTGTTCAATCAAGCTAGTTTATTTTTAAACATCACCTAGTTTTTAAAACAAGTTCTAGTATTTTAAGTTTAGAAAATTACTGGAAACAAGAAAATACAGTTGAAACCTTAAATATGTGATAAATTCGAACATGATGAATTGAAAATTCAATTATGTAACTGGAATCCTTACTCAAAAGTAGGATTTTTAAAATAAAGATGATGATTTTTAAGTAAGTATTCAGGGTGCAATTCGAAAATGAATCAAAAATACATTTTTATCAATTTCTGTTGATTTAACAAATTTTAATTGTTAAAATTCGTTGAGAGGCTAGCTGGGTGATTTACTAATACAGGAAAATTGTTCAAAAAAATTTCTAATGCAAGATTTGTTTGAACAAATTAAATTTAGGGTTTTACAACCAAAATTGGTTTGCGGGTTTTCTAGGGAAATGGCGTGGTCGTGGGTTGACCGGAGTAGATCGCAGGAGGGGGAAACGTTGCGTGGTGGCATGATGCGTTTTTGGTTTGGTTGGCGAACTCGCTGGTGGTCGGCAATGTCGGGTCGAGGTGGTTTGTAAAACTTGGGTTTTGTTTCAGGTTTGCTCCAACTAGCTCGATTTCGAGTTCGACTTTGCTAAGGAGTTTTGGGTGGTCGAAGTAGTTGCTGGGGTCGTAGGCGACTTGTGGAAGGGCTCGGCGACGATCGGAGAAGCTCCGATCGAATGTGCACGTGCACGAGCGTTTAACTTGTGTCAGTGGGTCTTGAATTTGGAGGAGAAGAGGAAGGACTCGGAAATTCTGTGGTTTTGGCTCGGGAAAAGGAAGGAGATGCTTCGGTTGGCTCCTGGGTTTGTGCTTGGGAAGACAGTTTGTACTGGAATAGGAAATTAGTATATAAAATTGGAGAAGAGAGGAGGTATAGGGGTGGAGCCGGGGAAATAGGCCAGGGAACTCGGGTTCGACACGGGTAAATTGGGTTTTTGCTTGAGTTCGTTTTGATGCAAGGTTTTAACAATATTACATATAAACAGGTTTTTATAAAATACCAGATAAAGGTTTTGACTTAAATTTTTGACAAGTTAATCGAGAATATGATAAGTAATTTCAATGGGAAATGTAAGATCGAATGGAAATTGTAATTAAAAAATGTCATTGCTATTTATAAGTTTGTAGTTTAAAGTTAAATTAACTAATTTGATTTAATTAAAGAATAAGAGTTAACTAATTTAAATTCTAATTTAGAAATAATAATTAATTGATTACGAAAGTAATTAAGTAATTAATGAATAAATGAATGGGTAATTAAGTTTTAAATAAATAAGATGAATTGATAATAAATTAAGATTAATTCACTGATTTAAATATAACTAAGAAGTGATCAATTTGAAGTTTGGAATTAATTGATTAGTTAATTAATGATTTATTGATCCAAATAGCAGTTTGTTCGAAAGGAATAAATTTATTGAAATATAATATTAAGTTAATGAAACTTATTATAGTATACGTTGATAAAAATTAAGGGTAATCAATTTAAAGGATAATTAATTAATGTTTTGTAATTAATTAATATTAATCAGGATTAGAAATTTATTCATAAGAAATTAATCTGATTTGAATTAATTAGACAATTAAATTGACCCTACTTATGAATGTTTGGATTCTATTGAATGTGAATTGTTTGATATCCCTGATATATGATGCTTTGTGATACATCCTGATTTATGTGGTGATCTGTAATTTACTTATCTATGATATATATATCTATGATCCGTGAATGAAGATGAGTGTTATAGTTTATATCGCTTATTAACTATATTTATGTATTCTGATCTGTGATGATTGTATGATGTTGCACTATTGTGTGTGTGAAACCCCTAGACTACACTTATACACACACAAATATGGATTTCACGTGGAAATCGGTTAAGTCATAGATAATTTAAATTTGATGTTTTTGAAATTGAAGTTTTTATTTCAATTGATTTTTGAAATGGATTTGGGTTAAAGGTTAAAGCTTTTAAAATGGAATTTCAAAGATAAAAGTTATTTCGAATAACTTGATCAAGTTTTGAAATTTAAATAATTTGATTTAAATTTGAATTCAAGTTTGAAATTGAATCCTATGATTTGAAAACTAGGGATTAAAGATGTTGTACTAGTTATATATCGGTTAAACCATTGTAAAAGTATTGATTTGGGATTTTGAATTTAATTCAAGGGTTTTAACTCGTGTAAATATAACTGGATTTTTCCGAAACGAAAACTACTTGTTTTCAAATAATAATAGCTTTCATTTTAAGAAAGGATTTCCAAATTGTGTTGAACGGTTTCAAGTTTGAAATGGAATTGAAATGTTTTGAATACTATGAAATGAGTCTTTGATTCAAAGACCGAACGAGTTAAACCATTCGAAATGAAATTGTTTTGAAAGCTATTTGTTAAATCTTTGATTTAAAGATTTAACGAGTTAATCAATTGAAATGGGAATTAAATTTGGAAAACCTGTGAATGAATCTTTTGTTTAAAAGATTAAAGTGTGGAAATTGTTTTAAACCGTTGAAGGTTGTTAAAATGAATCTTTTTGTTTAAAAAGATTAAAATGGTAATTTGTTAAACCATTTGAAGAAAGTTTGGGTAATAAGTTGTGACTTAATTGAAATCCCATTATCCATTTGTTTTTGAATATTGCGCTCACTATTCGGGTTAGCCGGGAAAAGACATCTGTGTCATATAACCCATTCCGAATAGTGATACGTCGTATATGGATCGCATTTGAAGATCGGTGTTGAAGACCGGATATTTTCGAAAATGAAAGGACAACCTGTCGAATGTCTCTGCACTGGGTAGCTCCCGGTATAGAGATTTATATCACTCTTTTTGTGATGGGAAGTCTGGACGTGATTTGAAAATTATCCGGATTTGCAAGGGCTTCGTGAGAAGTGCCTTCGGTTCTGTTCGATCCCGGAACAGACTTGTATGGTTACATGTCTGACATTACACTTTGAGATATAAAGCCGATTTCTTTCAAATACATTTCTGTTTGGTGGCGGAGAATTTATTCTCTTAGCTTAACACCCTTCTCTGAGACATACGAGCTCAGAGGTTATGTAGTTGAAATTTATCAGCGATATATCCCAATTTGGTAATGTGGCATGCTGAGTGTTGCTGTGTGATGATCAGTGTTTGATCATTTGTGATATGATCATTTGTTTGATCACTTATCTTTGTGATCATAGGTTGATCATCTGTTGACCCAAAGCGTGGCTTTTTGAAAAAAAACGTAGCTTTGTGGACGAGACTTCGTCGAGCCTCACAACCCGGTAATGGTCGAAACAGGAATGTTGCGGCAAGGTTTTCAGGGGTAGCTCCCCTAGGGTATGACCATTCCTTCTGGAAAAGGGTAGTATCATGGTATGGAGCCCAAATACTTACTCATGTGGATACACTTTCTTTATGATGTGTGATGTTGGTTAGAGAGCTCTCGGTTAAAGGTCCCAAAGGACCGGGGGTGGCATATCTGAGGTTTCTTTTATCCCTTGGGAAAAGGGGTTGCCGGCCTTGTTTGGCAGAGAACAGTTGGTTCTCGGAACGTCCCGCCAGAGGCGTTTCTTTCGTGGAATAGGAAGTTCCTTAGCCTGACCATTTGTTGGAAATCCAAACAAAACAATACGAGCCCTGTACGGTTTTAGTTGTATTACCTGCCATGGAATGTGGTGGTAACCTGCTATTGAACATGGTAGCTATAGTAGGCATAAGTGCGAAATGTCTATGCTGGCTAAGATTTATATTCTACTTTCGAAATTTTTTTCTACACTATGCACTAGTAATAATATCAAATGATTTGATTTTGCGTAGTAAGCATCTTTGACTATCATAAGAAGAAATCTCCTCCAATTCTGCGCTTGCATTGTGTGTGTGGTGGGAGGTCTTATGGTAGTTTCATTTTCCAAAAGCATTGCGAATTGATTTTAAAATTCTCTGCTATTTGTTTTAAAGATAAACTATTTTTGTTGCTCACACCAGTCCCATGACTGATCTGGAGTTTATTGTTCCTTTCCTAAACTCTGGATGCTCAAAATTTTTCTACACGAGCAGTCTAGAGTTGGGTTTTTCAGATAGTCAGATTAGTAGGTTATCTGGAGCTAGTTCAGTTTTTGGATCAGACTGCACTTGCTTATCTTTGTGCCTCGTTATTGGGAGTTCGAGCTATTTCTGGATCGTGCTTTGGAGATGAAGATTATCCGCTGCTGATGTTATCTATTTTTTTCTTTCCGCTGCAATTTGTTGTATCATATCTCTGATGTATATTGATATTCATTGTATCACTCTGTTGTATCAGATATTGTATATCAATGTATTATTCTTTTATTTCTGCTGTGTTGTTTACTTAATGTTGTTATAAGCTCCGGCGACTCGGATTTGAACGGTCGAATCTACGGCATTCGAATACGATGTAAAGTATGGATGTCGATTTTCGAACGCGAAAATCTGGGACGTTACAATTATATTAACCAATAGAAAACTATCGAGTGAGTAATTCCATAATTATCTAATAACTATTAGTATATAACCCCTTGGTGTCCCAGCAGCCATGAGGGATACACTACCCAATATTTGGAGAGCGTTACGTACTCTAGTCTTAATGGATGAATCGATATCCTACATGACACATTTAGACTATGAATATTTAAAACAATATGTAATTTTTAATATGATAAATTTCTCATGATTACAACACATTGTAATTGAAATTAGATAGCATATTATCTAGGGATTTTCTATTAAATACACTTAAATTAAACAATTAATTAACATAACATAGTATGACAAGTATATAATAGAAAGAAAAACACCTTTTATTTCAAATGAGATTTTATTAATAATTTACAGTAAATTACGGAATTTCCTCTAGGGCATTACCCCTAACTCTATCAATCTCCCACTAGCACTTGGGGACAATTATGGAATCTCAATCCCATCTGTTCGATCAGTTTACTGAGAACTGACAGAGCAAGTCCTTTGTGAATGGATCCGTTGTGTTTGTGAGGAATGCGGATTACGGATCTTAAGGCTAGAAATAACACTAGAGGGGGGTGAATAGTGTTTTTAAGAAATTACTAAATCTTTTTCTGTTATTGTTGATTTGTACACAAATGTATGCAATATTCAGACACAGATATAATCACAGAAACAAACACAGATGCAGAAATAAACTAAATGCAGAAAAGGAAAGAACACACCGGATTTTATGCTGGTTCGGGGTTACCCTACATCTAGTCCCGCACAACTAAGTACGGATTTACTTTCAAAAGCAATTCAACAATTACAACCCTCGGTTTCAAGGCTACGAGATACACCCTCCAGAATCACAATCTTCTAGGTAGAGATACTTGATTTCCGGGGCAACAAGTTCACCCAATTGATTTCCAAGGCTACAATCACACATTTTCTCGCTTGATTGGTTTCCAAGGCTACAATCACACCTTTTCTCGCTAGATAGATTACAAAGAAGCCTATAACTCTGAATAGCACTTAGATCTTGTTGAGATAGTGATAGAGAATCAAACCAGAGGTAATCTAGTTAGATTCAATGTTGATTTCGATAGAGTGATGGTAGGATTTTGATTAAGAAAATGTGGAAGAAGAAGAGAAGTGAAAAACCAGAAAAACTGACTAAAAATTCGTTGAAACTAACCCCTATTTATAGAAGAACAACAGTCATGTCCATTCATGAAAGGTTATGACGAATAGACACTTCTTTTGAAATTTAAATTTTGAACTCAACTGTCACCATGTCGACAGGTCACCATAGGCATGTCGACATCCCAAAGCAATTTTTGATAGTTTGATTTTCTTTGAAAATAACCTTTATCTTATATTAAAACTATTTTAAACTTTATAAATATACTTGACTATAGATAAAATATATAGAGAAATATAGAGAACACTATATATATAATTTTACTATAATTTTAAATTTAAATCTAAGTATAAATATATTATATTAAAAGATAGTTCAAAATAGACGAAGTTTAATAACAAGAATATTTAAGGCTAAAACATCTTTTTGAAAAATCATTTGAAAAGATAATTTTTAAGGCTAAAACATTTTGAAAAACAATTTTGAAAATCATTCCGAAGTTGTTTTGAAAAAACATTTTGAAGTAGTTTTGCAAGCTTCTTCCTGTAGAATATCTCATCATGTCAGGACTCGAGAACTTGTACAAAACTAGGATGTTCGTGGGTTTGTAAGCCACTTGTCGTAGGTTTGTAAGCTACTTGTCATGGGTTTGTAAGCCACTAAAAAGGTAGAAATGGGTTTCATCCCAAAATACAAATGGAGTGAAGATTTCAGTGCTATTGTGAAGGTTTAGCAAAATTCTAGACTCAATACTTATCTTGAAATCTTGAACTCTTGATAATCTTGATACTCATGAGTCTTCAATCTTGATATTTTGAATCTCTATACTGTACAGTCTTCATTCTTTGTACCTGCATGGTTAAATCCTGCATATACATATATATCTAAACTATAATGTTAGTATTTATATTTTATAATCTTACTCTAAGGTTGTTGTCATCAAAACCATCATCTCATGGACTAACAATCTCCCCCTTTTTTATGATGACAACCTTTGTTTATAAAATATTACTTCTATTCTAATAACTCCCCCTAAACCTAATAACTCCCCCTTAATCTATGCCTAACTCCCCTATTTTATATTTCTCCCCCTTTGTCGTCAACAAAAACAAACTAACTATATAACTCCCCGTCTAATATCCTATATGATGATAGTGTTATCATCAATACTTACTTGTAAACCTAAAACTTAGTCCTAACTTACGAACTTTCCTAACTAAGAATCTATAATAATAATTTTAATAGAACATATATAAGAACACACATTATTTATTAATTATATATTTGTTTATATTTACATTTTTCGTAGAGATCGTAACAACAAACAGCAAATAGAAAGAGAAGAAACTAATGTGAGTCTTTGAACATAGGAGATCTATGAACCGAACAATTTGGATAGTGGAAACACAAATTTCCACGTTGTTCGACAAGATTTCCATCTTTGTCAAAGCACACTTCGCCAACGCAAACGACTTTGTCGTTATCTTCCGCAATCTCGTCTTCCATCGGTTCTTCTTCACTTTCCTCTTGATCATGATCTCTTGAAGAGTCGTCGTCAATCATGATTGGGTTAGCATGATTATCCATAAGAAATTTTTGCAAATTCCTAAGGATTTTGCCTTGCCTCTCTTGTTTTTTGGCCATTCGAAGTTGCATCACTTGGATTTCAGTCAATAACTGAAGGGTATCTTTCAAAGAATCCTCTATTTTCGTTACACGAGCGAGCGTTGATTGTTGACACGGACCAGAAGTAGGCGATGGGAACAAAAAAGTTGATTTTAAGTTTGATTTGGAAGAGGAGGCCATTGATAAACTGATCTTAGAAGAAAGAACAGAAAGAGAACAGAGAGAATGAAGAAAATTTCGAAATAGGAGAAATTTATAACCACTTATTTGAATTTTGGTGGGAAAAAATATTTAAAAATTAAAAACGTTATATGTCGACATGGGTCTAGAGGGGATGTCGACATGGTTCTTGAATTTTTGCCTATTTAATTTATTTTGAATTAATTTTAATTATACTTAGTTATTTATATTTTATATCTCAGTTAATGAACAAATACCTAATTCTCTTCTTAATTTAGTAAATGTAGATTCATTTAAGGGTTTTGTTAAGATATCAGCAATTTGATTTTCAGAATTGATATAGTCGAGAGTAATTACTTCTCTACTTATATTATCTCTGAGAAAATGGTGTCTGATATCAATATGTTTAGTTCGAGCACGTTGAGTAATATTTTTAGATAAATTTATTGCACTAGTATTATCACAATAAATTGGAGATTTTGAGATATTTAAACCAAAATCTTTTAAAGTTTGTTGCATATATATTACTTGAGAACAAGCCAAAGCAGTAGAAATATACTCTGCTTCAGTTGTTGATAGAGAAACTGTGTTTTGCTTTTTACTAAACCAGGAAATCCGAGAATGCCCTAAAAAGTGACAAGTTCCACTTGTACTTTTTCAGTCTGATTTACAACCAGCATAATCAGCATCACAGTAAGATATTAAATCAAATGAATCATTTTTAGGATAAAATAAGCCATAATCAAAGGTGTGTTTAACATATCTTATAATACGTTTTACAGCTTTAAGTGAGTTTCTTTAGGTTGGGATTGATACCTTGCATAGAGACAGACACTATGCATGATATCAGGTCTACTCGCAGTGATATAGAGTAGTGATCCAATCATTCCTCTATATAATTTTTTATCTACATCTTTCGAGAAATCTACTTTACTAAGGTACTCATTGGTTGCCATGGGAGTGGGTTTTCCACTCGCAGTAGTCAAACCAAATTTACTAACTAGGTCTTTAGCATATTTTTCTTGACTAATAAAGATACCATTATCTAATTGTTTTATTTGTAATCTTAAAAAGAAGTTTAATTCACCCATATGACTCATCTCAAACTCTTTTGTCATTATTTCAGAAAATTCTTTATTCATTTCAAAATTAGTTGATCCAAAAATGATATCATCTACGTAGACTTGTACTAGTTGAATATCATTTTTATTTCTTTTAATAAAAAGAGTATTATCTACTTTACCTATTTCAAAATTTGATTGTAACAAGTAAGATCTTAGTCTATCATACCAGGCTCTATGAGCTTGTTTTAGACCATATAGAGCTTTCTTAAGTTTGTAAACATGATTTGGAAATTTATCATTTTCAAAAAGTGGTGGTTGTTTAACAAATACTTCTTCTTTTACAAAGCCATTTAAAAATGCACTTCTAACATCCATTTGAAATAATTTTAAATTATTATGATTTGCAAAAGCAAGTAGAATCCTAATAGCTTCTAATCTTGCTACGAGGGCAAAGGTTTCATCAAAATCTATTCCTTCTTCTTGACAATAACCTTGAGCGACTAACTGAGCTTTATTTCTAGCAACCTCTCCTTGTTCATTCATTTTATTTTTATAAACCCATTTAGTTCCAATTATTGTTTTATTTTCAGGTCTAGGAACAAGTTCCCAAACATCATTTCTAGTGAATTGATTTAATTCTTCTTGCATAGCCAAAATCCATGAATCATGAGATGATGCTTCTTTTGGATTTTTGGGTTCAATAGTTGATATAAAAGCTACGTTACTCATTTGACTTAGTTGGTTTCTAGTTTTAACAACAGATTGCATATCTCCAAGTATATTTTCTATAGGGTGATCTTTTAAAAGTTTAATCCTTTTATTAGGATGATTTAATTCATTATTAGTTTCAGTTGACTCTTGGTTTTGAATGATTAAATCCTCTTCATCATTTATTTCTTCAAAATTTTTGAAATTTTCATCAAATGAAACATGCATTGTTTCTTCAATGGTATTAGTTCTTAAATTAAATACTCTGTATGCTTTACTTCTATAGAGTATCCGATAAAGATACCTTTGTCGGATTTAGGATCAAATTTATCTAAGTTATCTTTTGTATTTAAAATAAAACATTTACTTCCAAAAATTCTAAAATAAGACACCTGAGGTTTCTTTGAGAAAATAAGTTCATAAGATGTCTTATCAGTTAAAGGTCTAATTAAAATTCTATTTAAAATATAACAGGCGGTAGCAACTGCTTCTGCCCAAAAATACTTTGGTAAATTACTATCAGAAAGCATAGTTCTCGCACACTCTTGAATCGTCCTATTTTTATGTTCTACTACTCTGTTTTGTTGTGGAGTTCTTGGAAATGAAAAATTGTGAATTATTCCCTTTTTATTGCAGAATTCTTCAAAATTTTCATTTTCAAATTCACCACCGTGATCACTACGGATGGTTATAATTTTTTGAGAAAATTGATTTTGAACCCTTTTTGAAAAATTCTTAAAACATTCAAAAATATCACTTTTATGTTTCAAAAATATTGTCCATGTAAATCTAGAATAATCATCTACAATTACAAAAACATGTTTACTGTGATTTAATGACTGAATTTGAGATGGACCAAATAAATCAAGATGAAGTAATTCAAGAGGTTTTGAAGTTGAAATCAAATCTTTTAATTTAAAAGAACTTTTTCTAAGTTTTCCTAGTTGACACACATCACATATACTATCTACTTTAAAATTCATTTTAGGGAGACCTCTTACTAGATCATGTTTTGACAGCCTAGATAAGAGTTTGAAATTTAAATGCCCAAATCTCTTATGCCAAATCCAAGGGTCACTTGCATTTGCCAAAAGACACAAGTTATCATTTGAAATTTTCATACTAAGAATATAAATATTCTTTTTCCTAATTCCCTCAAATATTATGGTTGAATTATTATCTTCAATATGACACTTATCTTTTTAAAATTTAATTTTATATCCTTTATCGCATAGTTGACTTATACTTAGCAGATTATGTTTCAGATTCTTAACTAGCAAAACATTAGTAATAATAGGAGTTTCAGAGTTACCGACTTTGCCGATGCCGATCACATAACCTTTTGAATTGTCTCCAAAGTTAACCAGTCCTCCGTCTTTGTATATTATATCATTCAACATATCTGGATTCCCAGTCATGTGGCTAGAACATCCACTATCGAGTATCCATTTGTCCTTTTTGATCTCCACAGTTTGTTTGTTCTGGATTGATTCCTCAACTCCCATAAAACATGATTCCTGTACATCAAATAATCTTAGTAGACAACTTGTATTTGAATATTGATTATATGCAGACTCAAGAGACAGTGATGATCTGAATATTTCTAAACATGCATTAACAGATTTCTTAAACATAGCCGTTAAAAAAAACTTTTTCAAAAATCAGATTATGAAACTTTTGAAAACCTTGCTCCGATACCAAATGTGAGGAATGCGGATTACGGATCTTAAGGCTAGGAATAACACTAGAGGGGGGTGAATAGTGTTTTTAAGAAATTACTAAATATTTTTCTATTATTGTTGATTTGTACACAAATGTATGCAATATTCAGACACAGATATAATCACAGAAACAAACACAGATGCAGAAATAAAGTAAATGCAGAAAAGGAAAGAACACACCGGATTTTAAACTGGTTCGGGGTTACCCTACATCCAGTCCCACACAACTATGTACGGATTTCCTTTCAAAAGAAATTCAACAATTACAACCCTCGGTTTCAAGGCTACGAGGTACACACTCCAGAATCACAATCCTCTAGGTAGAGATACTTGATTTCCGGGGCAATAAGTTCACCCAGTTGATTTCCAAGGCTACAATCACACCTTTTCTCGCTTGAATTGTTTCCAAGGCTACAATCACACCTTTTCTCGCTAGATAGATTACAAAGAAGCCTATAACTCTGAATAGCACTTAGATCTTGTTGAGATAGTGATAGAGAATCAAACTAGAGATAATCTAGTTAGATTCAATGTTGATTTCGGCAGAGTGATGATAGGATTTTGATTAAGAAAATGTGGAAGAAGAAGAGAAGTGAAAAACCAGAAAAACTGACTAAAAATTCGTTGAAACTAACCCCTATTTATAGAAGAACAACAGCCATGTCCATTCATGAAAGGTTATGATGAATAGACACTTCTTTTGAAATTTAAATTTTGAACTCAACTGTCACCATGTCGACATGTTCACCATAGGCCTGTCGACATCCCAAAGCAATTTTTGATAGTTTGATTTTCTTTGAAAATAACCTTTATCTTATATTAAAACTATTTTAAACTTTATAAATATACTTGACTATAGATAAATATAGAGAACACTATATATATAATTTTACTATAATTTTATATTTAAACCTAAGTATAAATATATTAAAAGATAGTTTAAAACAAACGAAGTTTAAAAACAAGAATATTTAAGGCTAAAACATCTTTTTGAAAAATCATTTTAAAAGATAATTTTTAAGGCTAAAACATTTTGAAAAACAATTTTGAAAATCATTCCGAAGTTGTTTTGAAAAAACATTTTGAAGTAGTTTTGCAAGCTTCTTCCTGCAGAATATCTCATCATGTCAGGACTCGAGAACATGTACAAAACTAGGATGTTCGTGGGTTTGTAAGCCACTTGTCGTAGGTTTGTAAGCTACTTGTCGTGGGTTTGTAAGCCACTAAAAAGGTAGAAATGGGTTCCATCCCAAAAGAAAAATGGAGTGAAGATTTCAGTGCTATTGTGAAGTTTTAACAAAATTCTAGACTCAATACTTATCTTAAAATCTTGAACTCTTGATACTCATGAGTCTTCAATCTTGATATCTTGAATCTCTATACTGTACAGTCTTCATTCTTTGTACCTGCATGGTTAAATCCTGCATATACATATATATATATCTAAACTATAATGTTAGTATTTATATTTTGTAATCTTATTCTAAGGTTGTTGTCATCAAAACCATCATCTCATGGACTAACAGTGTTGTCCTTGATATATACTCTTAGAATTAGGAATTTTCCCCCCACGAATTCTCTAATGCAGTGAAACTTCCAAAGAATATGCCTTGATTTCTTGTGTGCTCTAGATTCCCTTACGATTTATACCGTAGCATTGTTGTCACAAAACAATGTTACTGGATCCTTCATGTTGGGAACCACTCCTAGCTCTCTTATAAATTTATGCATCCAAACTGCTTCTTTAGATACTTCGTTGAGGGCGATGTCTTCGGCTCCATTGTGGAATCAACTATTGTTTTCTATTTAGAACTTCCAACTGATGCACCCACCATTTAAAGTAAAAACTTAACCAGATACAGGGTTATTGTCTTCGATATCACTTTGAAAACTTGAGTTTGTATACACCGTCATAAGGAGGTCTCCATTTCCATATATAAAGAATAATTCCTTAGTATTTCTTATATACTTTAATATAAGTTTTACAACAGTCTAGTGTTTTTTTAGGATTAGACTAGTATCGGTTTATGCATACGGTATGGAAATGATAGAGCTAGGGGTATGCCCTAGGGGAAATTATGTAATTTTTTAAATATATCTAACTCGTTTACCAAACTTGTTCAAAATAAAAGGTATTTTCTTTCTATAATATACTTGATATAATGTGTTATATTACTCAATCAATTTAAATTAAAGTATTTAATAGAAAATCTGCAAATGATATATTTTGTGATAGTAGCTACAAAGTTTTATAACCATGAGTAATTTATGACAATAAATATAAATACCATTTTAAATGTTTCTAGTCAAAATGCATCGAAACTGGATATCAATGTATCCGTTGAGACTAAAGTACGTAATGCTCTCCAAATATTGGGCAGTGTATTACACATGACTGTTCGGGGCATCAAGAGGTTACGTACTGATAATTATTGGATAATTATGAAATGACTCACTCGGTAGTTTTCTATTGGTTAATATAACTAACGTCAAATTGAAAATATCGATGTGACTTATTTACACAGTTCTCTAAATTGAGAATACTTTGAATTATCAACATGAAAGCTCCACTTTGATTATAGTCAAATCATGGCACATCGTCCATCGATTGGTTATAGTTGGGTTGAGTGGAAATGTTGGAAGTGAAGCACTGTTCAAGAGAGGATCCATCTCCTTAATTATATGGGGTTAGTATCATGGTCAACTCAAGTCAACTCAAAGTCAAAGTCACTAGCCAAAGCATTATGTTTAATAATAATTGTTATTATTGAGCTAAGGACTTTGTGTTCGGACTATAGAGTTGGACGATATTGGAATTTTGACCATTACCAAATTCCATAAGTCCAAAGTGATATAGTTTTGACGAAGAGAATTGGTGTAAATAAAAATTGCAATCAGGTAACGCTTAATAAAGTTAAATTGGGTTTTACAGAAAATAAGTAAGCAATAAATTTGATCAAAATGTTACACCACCTGCTAAGTGACATGTGAACGTTAACATTCGAATAGTTCGACGTTAGTCGTTGACCAATTTTACACCTGACGAGTCACATAACCGTAATTATGAATTCTCTTTAGACCAAATGATTTAACTAGTTTAAAATTGTTACAAAATTCACTAAATTAATTAATATCAATGAAATATTAATTATAAAATTTTGAATATGATTTGAGGAATGAATATTATTGTATATTTTTATAACAGTTATAAATATATCGATCGATATGCAATATCGATAAGCAATTGAATTAGATTTAATTAATAATATTTATTTAGGCTTAAATGGGATGATAATTTGGATAGTAATATGGCTTATAGGGGCGACTAAAAAGGATAGAGGTGTTTTGAGATGGATGGTTTAGATCGACTGAGAATTGGTATGAGATGTGATCCATATTTCTCTTTATTTCATCCACTATAAAAAGGCCTCTAACCCTAATTGTTTTAGAAATTTTTTTGGCTGCCACTATTCATCATTGCTGGCTGACCTCATAATCAAATGCGACAGCTATTGATTAGCTAAAGGTCTATGGTTCGAGATTAGCAATCTGCCAAATCGAGAAGATTTCGAAGGTCGGAGAATTCATCATTACAAGGTGTGCTCTAAGACATTAGTATTAGGTATGTATTTACTGTACTATATGATTTATAATTTTTGGATAACATTATACTATTCATATATATACACATATGTATATATATATCATTATTATATTGCTAGTTAGGTGTGATTCTTATATGTATCATCAATGTTGTCACATATTAGATTGGTTATATGTATGTTTTAAGTTATTCAAAAAAACTCATTTTTCATATATATAGATCTAAAGTGCATAGCCAAATAAATTTTATTTTACTTATTATCATTTTATTAATTAATGTATATATGTATTAATATACTACCTAAGTTTAATTATATGATTTGTATTTAATTATATCATCATATCATGTTAATACTTGAACTTATATTTGATAAATGCCTATCTACATAGATTACATTTTTCGGTGGTTGCAAATTAATTTTTAATATTTATTTACTATTATTTAGTATTTAAATCAATATACTAATTAAATAAATCATATAAAATAAAATATGTTTCCAAAATTAAATTTAAATTTTTTAAAATGTGCTATCATCATATAAACTCTCGAACAAAAAATTAGAATTTAAAAATTAGTTTTCATATTTCTTAAAAATCAATTTAATAAACGATCAAAATTAATTAATTAATTAAAAATATTAATTTGACTCAAAAAATTTTGGAAAATTTTTATTAACTTTAAAATATCATGCTTGATTTTCTAAAATTTTAGAATTCAAATAATATAACACGAAACTATTTTTTATTATTATTTATTCTATTTTGAATAATGTATGTACACACACACACAATAACACACACACACACACACATATATATATATATATTAGTGCAATAAAATATAAATAAATTTTGTGTGTGCTATGCATTCGATTTGGAAAGGTTTTAATTTTTTTTTTAAAATACACAATTAATATACATACATGCATGCATACATACATACATATATGCGCACACACGCATACACATACACACACACATATACATATTTAGATATTATAAATATTCACACACACACATATATGTAAATATAATAATAATAATAATATTTTTTTTACTGTAATTCATATGTATATATGTATATGTATAAAATGATTTCTTTTTAAATCTTTATATATTTTGTATATATATACACATATATATAGATATATATTTAATATTTAATGCAATAATATATATATTAATATTTTTACATATAATATATATATATAATTTTACATAGGTTTTAATATTTTTATAAATAATAAGCTTACATATATATGTATTTGGATAACATTCAATACATATTGGATGAGCTAACATGTCTGTTAGGATATAAATTCCAACATTTATACACGGGCATGTTATACCTTGCACGAGTTATTATGTTACACATGCACACACATACATATATGTGTATGATACATATGTGTACTATTATATTTAATTTAATATAAATCAAATAAAATTAAATTTATACTTTATAAATTTAAATGAAATAAGATATTTTATTTAAATTAAATTTAGAAAATTACAAAATAAATGCACTTCATAGGCCCCAGTGTAGATCCAATAAGGATTTTTTTAATTCACCCATATCTTCTACTACGGGCTAGCCCAGTTCTAATAATGGTCTTAGAGCCCAATAACCTATGCGGTCTAAAATTAGTCATGTTAGGGTTAACTATTAAGCTCACTGCCCAAAAGTAGTCCCTAATAGAAAATGCCTAAATTTGTATTGGGCCTTCGGCTAATTTTCAAAATTGTCTTGAAACTAAAAATAAAAGTTTTAAATTTAAAAGTTAAATCTAAATTAAGAAAAATATTATAAAAGTTATAATATAGATTTTCAAATTGTTTTAAAAATTGAAAATATAAGATTTTTAAATTTAAAAGTTAAATTTAAAATATAATATATACATCTTATAAATTTTATAATATAATGAAAATTTTCAAAATGATTGGAAATTAATATAAATTAATTTCAAAATTTATAAAATTTATTAATAATATTAATAAAATATATTAATTGAATAAGTTAATTAATTAATAAATATGTACATGTATTGTATATTATGATATAAGTTATGTTGTTTTAAAATGTTAAATTAACATAAGTATACATGCATGTATATAAATAAATTTCGACACTAATATAAAATTTAATTAAATTTGTTTAATTAAATAAATTAATTAAAGGTTAATTAATTAAATAATATACACATATATTAGATATATGTGTTATAATATAAAGGTTATAGTATATAAATAATTATTAAATATAAATTTTATATTAAATTGATATAAAATTAATTAAAATGTTAATAAATTAAAGTTACTTAAACAAGATTTAATTAATATAATATTATACATAAGACTATTATATAAGTAGTATGAAATATAAAACTTATATAATAATAAAAATTTTATAATATGAATGTATAAATTAAAGGTAGAACATTAAAGAAACATAAATAAACTTAAGGGATAAATACATACGCATTGTACGTATACCATAATTTCTGATGTGTTTGACACTTTAACCACGAGAGTAATTCATAAGAATTATACTATTTCATAAGTCGATATCATTCGATATTAAATATTAAAGATTATGAATCTTCAATATAATGTTGTCCTCTACCATATATATTAATAAATTACTTGCATACTCCTTAGTTGTTAAGCCGACTCAAGCTGGGAATGTTATGTGTAGTATTATTAATATATTGAATAGACAAGGTAAGATAACTATATGTATTTGTTGAGCAGACTCAAGGTACATATACTATACTTAGGCCGTCCCGATATGGTAGGTACGAGTGAATAATTTTGTTTCGATTTGTTGAGCAGAATCAAGGTCGAAGCGGAATTAGGACAATGTAAGAAAAGAGTTAGGAGTTTTATATATTACAACCGATAAGGAGTTATCCATCATCCATGGAGCTATGACTTATTGAGCAGACTCAAACGGATGAGTCCTAACACCTACTAGTAAAGTTGAAAGACTTCTATGTTTTGACTTAGGGTTTGGCAAAACATAAAAGAAGACTTATTAGAAAAATGAAATGATAACATTTAACCTTTCTAATATTGTAAGAACATAAGCTATATAATGTTATAATAATCTACATTGATAAATTTATGCATTTAATACGATTAATAAAATGTTTATCAATTAGGGTATACAAATGATTTGATTCAAAGACTAACAAATAGAAATATAACATCTACTTACTAATAATTGCTTCTTGGATGTTAATGTTCCAATATCCATGCAAGCATCTGATTTTACAATTACTAAATACATTCACAATTTGGTCACTTACACATTTATTTGGTCGAGACCATGTATTGCATTGTATGTGTAAAGGCCCGTAAATTTCAACTGTTTTAAAAACGTAATTAGTTGAAATTTTGTAAAATTTTAAACGATAAAATTTTGAAATAAAAATTTGATATTTGGAATGCGTCTAGTTAAACATAGCAACTGGTAAATTTTCGTCCGAAAATACGAAAGTTTATTTCGCGCGTAAATTTACTTCAATTTAATCAGTTAAAAAGAGATGAAAATAAAATGTTTCCAAAACCTAAATATTTTTGCATAGAAAATTCTAAACCATCTTCTGAGCAAGATGTCAGTTTGTCGTTTTTCCAAATTCGGACATCTTTGGCTCCGTCGATCTTATTTTTCAGCGTTTTCTTGCATTTTCCGCTATTAGAAAATTCGACCATTTATAATTCAATCGTACCATTGATATCTGTATACCGTTTTGATCGTCTTGTCGCGCTGATCAAAACGGTATATTCATTTGTACAAATCGGGGTTTGACGTTATACGTCGCGCTAAAGTTTACCGTTCCAAATGGACCGGTAAATGCGTGTTTAGCCCTGTATTTCACAACCCATATTCATTTAAATTTGGAAATGACTCTTAGCTGATGGGTGGATTCAATAGGTTAGTTGGCAGCTGAGATAATGACATAGGAAGTTGTAAAAATTTGGAAAAATGGGAAGCACGGTACATATTTCAACAAAAAGTATTTACTGCCCGGTTTAGTTCTCCAAGAATACAAAACGAAACATAATTATCTAGTACCCATCTTCATTTGCTATCACCCTTCTCTTTTATTTCTCTTGAAACGTTTCCACTTTTACTCTAGTTCAAGAAAACGTTCACAATCATAATATAGCATGCTCAGATTATAAGTGTAGCATAACAGAGGCCAACTCACTTTCTTCCACCGCCCTTCTCTCCCTTTCACGTTGATCGAGCAACCTCCAACAGCCCATGCAAATGAACCACTCGTGCTTTCATCTTCCTCATTCCGCCTCCACCCAGATCCAACCGTTTCCGGTCCTCACCACCGTAGCACCGACCTTCCCACTGCAACCGCCTTCCACCTCCGCCTTGCTTCTCCACCATCCACTCATCGAACCACCTCGCACCCGACCCTCCTCCTAGACCGCTTGCAGCCCAGCCCTTGGCGCCCACCACCATGCGGAAGCAACTCGAGCATGCAACCTCCTCCCCACCCATGGCTGCATCCTCCGCCTACTGCCGAGACCACTGCCGTGTAGCCTTCCTCTTCTTTCGCTCGCCACGTCAACACCTCGCCGAGCCTAGTCACCACGCCACAATTCGCTAACCCACCAACCTCGTCAGGCCTTGCTCCTCCACTCGGCTCATTGACCGGCGAACCCACCCTCTTCTCCTCCTTTTTAAATCTAAGGTATATGGGATTTCGAAAAAATATAATATTACATGTTGTTATATAAAATTCGTACATACAATGCTATATATTTGAATTGGTTTAAATTTATCTATATACTATTATAGGGCTGAAGCCTATATGTTAGCTTGTATATAGAGTTCTGTAAGTACAGGTAATATATATATGTAGTTTAATATAAGCATAGTGAGACCGTAAAGTTTGTTTATATTTTATGATATAACAGTTTAGACTGTGAGTGTGTTCATATATGTTTTACTTTATTTTCTATAAGTATATTATAGACACGGTTACAGTAAAATATATAATTTTGTATAAGTCTATTATGTGCATATAGGCTGTAGAGGATATATTTGTTTTATATGGATAATGCATTACACATGTATTGCGTATATATATAATGAATTGATTTCAAGTGTTAGGTAGCCTAGAAATAAATATATACTTGACTATAGGTTGCATGTTAGCTCTTTCTTTGAATGGGTGTCTTTAATTTTGAGCTATGTGTACGGGTTTTAAAGTATTAATTTACACTGGAGGTTTTAAAAATGTATGCAAATTAAGTATGTAATGTTGTATAAATTTACATTCATCTGTTGAAAAGAAAGAAGTAATAATAATAATAGAAATAATAATTCATTTTGGTTTGGCCCACAGTATTTCGTTCTCTGGTATTTGGAGCTGATAGTTAGGTATATTATATGTAAGTGTCTATATGTTCGATTGTATACAAATTTATATAAATTATATATGTACGTGTTGATTTTGATATGTGTGTTTTGGTTAAAACAATGATTTGAAATATATATATTTAGTTAGTATGTGTTTAAATTTATTTGTACATAAATATAATGTATTTATCTCATTTTAATATACGTTTGGATTTAGAATATGACTTGATATATATATAGTTATACACATAAATCATTCGTACCAAATTATCTTAATTATTCGATCCTGTTCTGACTTGATTTCATCAACGCCTATCTATCAGCTTTGATCATCGAATTCATGTCAATCTGGAGTTGCTTTGAAATTCGTGCTTGGATTCGTAATTCGATTTCATCGTCAAATTCTCTCTAGCCTCGAAAGGTGAGCACTCACTCACGATTAACGTTCTTTTATTTATTAAATTTGATTTCAATTGAAACGACAATTGAAATATGCTGCTGTTAGTTAATTACACTGTTATATATGCTATTGCCTGTATCAGTTCACCTGTGACATCTGACACCATTATCTGTTAATTATTTATGCGATGATAATATAGTTTGGCTGATAATTGATTGATTGTTGATGTTTATATTGGACGTTAAATTGTTAATGTTAAAATGATAAATAGTATGCAATTGAACTTGATATAGGATAGTTCAATGTTAAATTTGATTAGCTGACATTTGTATAATATGACCCCTTTAACTGTTAAATTTATTGACACGTAGGATTTGTTTAATTACACTTTGAACCGCTGAATGTATGTTGTTAAATTGATGATGTATGAAATTGTAAATTGAATGACAAGCCAACCGAAATGTAATAATCTTTAATCTACATGAAATGATAGTGTAGATTCTAGAAATAAGTATATTAATTCGTACAAATGACAATGCGAATTAATACGGTTATTTCGGGATTATTTGAATTGATTATTGGATTGTTATTGATTGTTGTTATTGCTTGTTTATTTACTTTGACACCATCCCAGTTATCACACTGCAAGTTCCCTTTGCTATGTTTTGATTTTGAATTGAATTGGAATCGGGTTGAAATGATAAATACCCAAATTGAACTTTGACCTAGGATAGAGAATTAAATAAAACCCGATTGGTCAATAATTTGATTTAAAATAAAACGAAGATTTTATTTGAATAAATAATATGGTTTTGAAATGAAGTTGAAATTTGAATTTTTAATGAAAGGAAATGTTAATATTTAATAATCTGAAACAAAATATTAACAATGCAATTGATGAAGAATGTTGTTTAATTTGAGAAATGATTGAATTAAGTTTGAAAGTATAATCAAAGTTTGAAATTATTAAAGTTTGAAATGATTAAATAATTAAGTTTGAAATCATAATTAAGTTTGAAATTATTAAACTTTGAAATTATTTAATAATTAAGTTTTGAATTATTTATTAATTAAATAAGATTGAATTATTTAATGATTAGATTGAATTGAATTCTTTAATAAGTGAACTTGAACTTTTGAATAAGTGAATTTTTCTTCGTAAGTAATTGAAATTGAGTTTCTTTATTAATTAAGTTTTGGAAAATTATTTAAGTAAGTAAATAAGTGAAATTGAATTTCTTTAACAAGAAAAAAATGCGATTTATTGAAATTAATGTAAGACTTGAAATTTAAAGAATTTGATTTGGTGAATTTAATTTAATTCAATTTGTAAGTTTTGATATAATGAAGTTGAATTTAAATAATGGATTTAATGAATTGGAAATTTAATAGAAATTGTTTTGAATGGCAAATTTACTTAATGAATATTGAATGAAATCGATAAATGAATTTAAATTGATTTAAATGTTAAATCAAGTTTTTTAAATGTTTTCGAAATGAAACTTATATACGAACTTGAATCAATATTTGAATTGTTTTAAATAAAGATTGAATTTGAATTATAAGATTTTGAAATGATAATTTGGAAGTTTTGAAACGTAAATTGGGGAAATCGGTTTTGAAAGACAAATGAAATGTTGATTTACAAATTGTAATTGAAATTGAATTCGATTTGGTTTTGAAATATAGTAAACGACCAATCGGTGTTATAATTACGAAAGTTATTAAAGAGACCGGAATCGGTTATGGATATACTCTCTATCTAAACCGAAAACCACTTTAATAACTATACGCGGAGTGATGATCCAGAATGAAGTGGTTGGAATGATGTACGTGTTGACTGAAGAAAGAGAACGATGATGGATAGCCTTGACACTTGTGTCAAATTGGAAATGACTAAAACAGGAGCCGTGCCGGGCCAATGGAGGATTAGCTACCTCAAGTGGACACACTTCTTCGAACTACTCATTACTTGTTGTCGATTGGTGCACCCTTGATTTTGGGAGTGTTGTTTCACGGTGTTGCGGACGCTGCGGCGTTGCGTTCTCACCGGTCCGGATCAGGCGAACGGTAGTATCACTACCTTGGGTATTGCCTCATGTGCCTTGTCATACTTGTATTCCATTTATACGCGACCACTACGATTTTGATTTGTACCTTTAGTATATGGATTGCCCTCTGGTGACTTCCGGTTTTGGGGAAACTACGGTCTTGTATATGCTTTTGGGAATAAAAATGTGTTAAGGGTGGAATGGGCCATGACTTAACACTATTTTGATATCTTATTATTACTGATAGACATTATCTACTTATCGTACACTACTACATAGTAGATAGTTTAACGGATCCTTAAAGGATGGTTATTCCAAACATCCTTTGAGTTACTTGTATTTCAATTGCTATTTCACTTGAGTTGGATTTATAAATATAAGAATGTCAATCCTGACTCGAGTGTTTTGTGTTTTTCCCTTTACGCTCGGGTCAGACTGAGTGTACCAGTATTTGAGACTCACCTTTGAAGTTGGAGCTTTGCTTGAAGATCCAGCCATCTATTCTGCTTTTAGTGTTCGATGATTCCAGTGATGTATTCTGATTTGTATCTGATGTATCGTATTACTCTTCCGTTGTACCTGGTTTAACTCTGATGCATCCTGTTACTCTCTGTTGTAAACTCTGTTGTATTTTATATATTCATATAGTAGCTTCATGAACTACTATCTCTTTTATTTCCGCTGCACTTATTACTCTGTGTTTGTGATCTGTGATTATTTATTTACCGTATATGTTCAGTTTTGCCAAATTTAAATTAACAACGCGGTATTTTGAGCAATTCAATTCTGGCATGAGTGTCTACCTATTCACTTATAATGGATGCGAATGGTCCAAAATGGCGGGTCGTTACAGTTGGTATCAGAGCTTTGGTAGCTCTAGGCAAAACTTAACATATAGGGTAAATGTATTTACAGAATCACTCTCATTCGAGTTTCAATCTTCCTTTGACTCAATTCCTTTGAATTTTGGAACGTTCCCTTCGGTTCCAAATTCCATTCGTGTCCCTCACTATTCGTCTTCTTTTCTGGAGCATCACATAACTACACCTTGAATGATCTTTATAATGAATCGGCGGTCTCGCCAATCTTCGAATGATTCGTAAAGGAGCAAAACTCCTTTATAATAGGCATCGATTTACCGGAGATTTCTTTATCCTCGGTTTACGATGCTATCTATCTCCTGCTATACCTGAATTTTATTTCTTGAGATCGAATGTCGATTTACCTCGGAATTCTACAACGATCTTGTTCTTGAAGTCACGGTCGACCCGGTTAAGGTTGCCCGCGATTTACATAAACTTATCAATCTTCCTACTTTGCTATTAATCATCATATCTTCCGTTTCAAACTTATTTTCGAATCAAATTTCTCTTTGATTTGAGTCAACAAATTTGAATCCCTATCCTTATTTTGAAAATTCATTCCTGTATCGTCGAGCAAAGAAATGTATTTGTAAACTGATATATAAATGTTTTAATATATACTGTGTTGTTTGAGTTGTTGATGTTGATTTGGGTTTCCGATCGATTCGTCTGATCAACGCTATCGATAGGATTTCCAAAACACTTGAGCAGAGCAAACTGACACAATATCGTTTTCAAATTTGGTAAATAAAATAAAAGTTTTGTATGATTATATTATATATAAATATAAATTTTCTGAAATCGAATTGTTAATTGAATTGGTTGTCAGAAAGATAATATTGGATTTTCACTATTTGTTTTGTAAATCATTGATTATTCCAGCATAAAAATAAATGGAATTATAAAGGTTGGTTTATAGAATTATTTAAAAATTTAAATGAATTTAAAACTTAGAATATGAGAATTTATTAGTATCCAGTGATTTCGAACTTTGGTTTTTAAAATTTTAAAGTATATATTATTGAAGTATTTTCAAATAGAAATCGTTTTCAAAGAATTTTTAAAATGTTGAAATCAGTGCTCTTCTCTTTGTCGCTGGAAAATAATTTCGGTGATGGCGGCCGCATCATCGACATTCATTTTCGAATTTCGAAGTGGAGAGACTATTCTGTAGCTTTGCTACGGTTTTGTTTTGAAAAAATATATATTTTGATTTGAATTTCTTTAGTATAATTTGATTTATATATATATATATGGGTATCTTATTTTAAAATTTAATTTGATATAAATATATTATATATATCTCTAAATTGTTTAAAGTTAATCGGAAATCTAATTCTTAAATTTTGTTAAAGGATGATTTTAATTATAAATAAAACCAAAATTTGGAATAAATATTTAAACTTGAATAATTGAATTGGGAAAATTTTATTTGTATATTGTTCAATTGCATTTTAATATAACTTACCTAAATTATTAAGAAGTTAAAATGTAATTAGATAATATACAATATAAAATGATATTATAAATAAAAATTAGAGTGTTTATAATAAATGTTATACACTAAATTTTGATTATAAAGATGTTAATAGAGTTAGATAGGAAAATAAGTAAACTCAGTTAATAATGAAATAAATTTGTTTTGAAAGAATAAAAAAAATTGTTTTAAAAGAATTAATAAATTTGTTTTGAAAGAATTAAAAAAAATTGTTTTAAAAGAATTAATAAATTTGTTTTGAAAGAATTAATAAATTGGAATTTGATCAACATATGAAATACCTTGAATTTAAAAGAAATTAATAGATGTAAATTAATTTAAATCGAAACTTTTATGTTTTAAATTAATTTATATGGACTAAATATGTGTGAGTAGATATATTAAGTAGAATAAATTTAACAGTAATTTGGAATAAAGAAGAATTGAAAATTGTTGAAGAAAATATGATTATAATAAAAGACTATTCAAAATTTATGGTTTTAGAAATTGTAAATTGAAGAAAATGGGATAATAAGATAATGAATTTAGAAATAGTGAGATTGATTTTAGTGAAATCAAATGGATTAAATCAATTATTGAATATCAATTAATTTAAATTTGAATTTATAGGGTTTAAATTAATTGTTATTTGTATTTCAAATCTGTTTTCTTTCTGGTTGTTTCTATTCTCCTACCTCGTTCCTTTTCGGGGACGAAAAGTTTTGAGTGAGGGAGAGTGTAACGGCCCGTAAATTTCAACTGTTTTAAAAACGTAATTAGTTGAAATTTTGTAAAATTTTAAACGATAAAAATTTGAAATAAAAATTTGATATTTGGAATGCGTCTAGTTAAACATAGCAACTGGTAAATTTTCGTCCGAAAATACGAAAGTTTATTTCGCGCGTAAATTTACTTCAATTTAATCAGTTAAAAAGAGATGAAAATAAAATGTTTCCTAAACCTAAATATTTTTGCATAGAAAAATTCTAAACCATCTTCTGAGCAAGATGTCAGTTTGTCGTTTTACCAAATTCGGACATCTTTGGTTCCGTCGATCTTATTTTTCAGCGTTTTTCTTGCATTTTCCGCTATTAGAAAATTCGACTTTTTATAATTCAATCGTACCATTGATATCTGTATACCGTTTTGATCGTCTTGTCGCGCTGATCAAAACGGTATATTCATTTGTACAAATCGGGGTTTGACGTTATACGTCGCGCTAAAGTTTACCGTTCCAAATGGACCGGTAAATGCGTGTTTAGCCCTGTATTTCACAGCCCATATTCATTTAAATTTGGAAATGACTCTTAGCTGATGGGTGGATTCAATAGGTTAGTTGGCAGCTGAGATAATGACATAGGAAGTTGTAAAAATTTGGAAAAATGGGAAGCACGGTACATATTTCAACAAAAAGTATTTACTGCCCGGTTTAGTTCTCCAAGAATACAAAAAGAAACATAATTATCTAGTACCCATCTTCATTTGCTATCACCCTTCTCTTTTATTTCTCTTGAAACGTTTCCACTTTTACTCTAGTTCAAGAAAACGTTCACAATCATAATATAGCATGCTCAGATTATAAGTGGTAGCATAACAGAGGCCAACTCACTTTCTTCCACCGCCCTTCTCTCCCTTTCACGTTGATCGAGCAACCTCCAACAGCCCATGCAAATGAACCACTCGTGCTTTCATCTTCCTCATTCCGCCTCCACCCAGATCCAACCGTTCCCGGTCCTCACCACCGTAGCACCGACCTTCCCACTGCAACCGCCTTCCACCTCCGCCTTGCTTCTCCACCATCCACTCATCGAACCACCTCGCACCCGACCCTCCTCCTATACCGCTTGCAGCCCAGCCCTTGGCGCCCACCACCATGCGGCAGCAACTCGAGCATGCAACCTCCTCCCCACCCATGGCCGCATCCTCCGCCTACTGCCAAGACCACTGCCGTGTAGCCCTCCTCTTCTTTCGCTCGCCACGTCAACACCTCGCCAAGCCTAGTCACCACGGCACCATTCGCTAACCCACCAACCTCGTCAGGCCTTGCTCCTCCACTCGGCTCATTGACCGGTGAACCCACCCTCTTCTCCTCCTTTTTAAATCTAAGGTATATGGGACTTCGAAAAAATATAATATTACATGTTGTTATATAAAATTCGTACATACAATGCTATATATTTGAATTGGTTTAAATTTATCTATATACTATTATAGGGCTGAAGCCTATATATTAGCTTGTATATAGAGTTCTGTAAGTACAGGTAATATATATATGTAGTTTAATATAAGCATAGTGAGACCGTAAAGTTTGTTTATATTTTATGATATAACAGTTTAGACTGTGAGTGTGTTCATATATGTTTTACTTTATTTTCAATAAGTATATTATAGACATGGTTACAGTAAAATATATAATTTTGTATAAGTCTATTATGTGCATATAGGCTGTAGAGGATATATTTGTTTTATATGGATAATGCATTACACATGTATTGCGTATATATATAATGAATTGATTTCAAGTGTTAGGTAGCCTAGAAATAAATATATACTTGACTATAGGTTGCATGTTAGCTCTTTCTTTGAATGGGTGTCTTTAATTTTGAGCTATGTGTACGGGTTTTAAAGTATTAATTTACACTGGAGGTTTTAAAAATGTATGCAAATTAAGTATGTAATGTTGTATAAATTTACATTCATCTGTTGAAAAAAAAGAAGTAATAATAATAATAGAAATAATAATTCATTTTGGTTTGGCCCACAGTATTTCGTTCTCTGGTATTTGGAGCTGATAGTTAGGTATATTATATGTAAGTGTCTATATGTTCGATTGTATACAAATTTATATAAATTATATATGTACGTGTTGATTTTGATATGTGTGTTTTGGTTAAAACAATGATTTGAAATATATATATTTAGTTAGTATGTGTTTAAATTTATTTGTACATAAATATAATGTATTTATCTCATTTTAATATACGTTTGGATTTAGAATATGACTTGATATATATATAGTTATACACATAAATCATTCGTACCAAATTATCTTAATTATTCGATCATGTTCTGACTTGATTTCATCAACGCCTATCTATCAGCTTTGATCATCGAATTCATGTCAATCTGGAGTTGCTTTGAAATTCATGCTTGGATTCGTAATTCGATTTCATCGTCAAATTCTCTCTAGCCTCGAAAGGTGAGCACTCACTCACGATTAACGTTCTTTTATTTATTAAATTTGATTTCAATTGAAACGACAATTG
Source organism: Allium fistulosum (assembly GCA_030737815.1). NCBI lineage: Eukaryota > Viridiplantae > Streptophyta > Magnoliopsida > Asparagales > Amaryllidaceae > Allium > Allium fistulosum. The sequence goes on along the minus strand of CM060906.1, from coordinate 1,130,546,590 downwards.
AAATATGCTGCTGTTAGTTAATTACACTGTTATATATGCTATTGCCTGTATCAGTTCACCTGTGACATCTGACACAATTATCTGTTAATTATTTATGCGATGATAATACAGTTTGGCTGATAATTGATTGATTGTTGATGTTTATATTGGACGTTAAATTGTTAATGTTAAAATGATAAATAGTATGCAATTGAACTTGATATAGGATAGTTCAATGTTAAATTTGATTAACTGACATTTGTATAATATGACCCATTTAACTGTTAAATTTATTGACACGTAGGATTTGTTTAATTACACTTTGAACCGCTGAATGTATGTTGTTAAATTGATGATGTATGAAATTGTAAATTGAATGACAAGCCAACCGAAATGTAATAATCTTTAATCTACATGAAATGATAGTGTAGATTCTAGAAATAAGTATATTAATTCGTACAAATGACAATGCGAATTAATACGGTTATTTCGGGATTATTTGAATTGATTATTGGATTGTTATTGATTGTTGTTATTGCTTGTTTATTTACTTTGACACCATCCCAGTTATCACACTGCAAGTTCCCTTTGCTATGTTTTGATTTTGAATTGAATTGGAATCGGGTTGAAATGATAAATACCCAAATTGAACTTTGACCTAGGATAGAGAATTAAATAAAACCCGATTGGTCAATAATTTGATTTAAAATAAAACGAAGATTTTATTTGAATAAATAATATGGTTTTGAAATGAAGTTGAAATTTGAATTTTTAATGAAAGGAAATGTTAATATTTAATAATCTGAAACAAAATATTAACAATGCAATTGATGAAGAATGTTGTTTAATTTGAGAAATGATTGAATTAAGTTTGAAAGTATAATCAAAGTTTTAAATTATTAAAGTTTGAAATGATTAAATAATTAAGTTTGAAATCATAATTAAGTTTGAAATTATTAAACTTTGAAATTATTTAATAATTAAGTTTTGAATTATTTATTAATTAAATAAGATTGAATTATTTAATGATTAGATTGAATTGAATTCTTTAATAAGTGAACTTGAACTTTTGAATAAGTGAATTTTTCTTCGTAAGTAATTGAAATTGAGTTTCTTTATTAATTAAGTTTTGGAAAATTATTTAAGTAAGTAAATAAGTGAAATTGAATTTCTTTAACAAGAAAAAAATGCGATTTATTGAAATTAATGTAAGACTTGAAATTTAAAGAATTTGATTTGGTGAATTTAATTTAATTCAATTTGTAAGTTTTGATATAATGAAGTTGAATTTAAATAATGGATTTAATGAATTGGAAATTTAATAGAAATTGTTTTGAATGGCAAATTTACTTAATGAATATTGAATGAAATCGATAAATGAATTTAAATTGATTTAAATGTTAAATCAAGTTTTTTAAATGTTTTCGAAATGAAACTTATATACGAACTTGAATCAATATTTGAATTGTTTTAAATAAAGATTGAATTTGAATTATAAGATTTTGAAATGATAATTTGGAAGTTTTGAAACGTAAATTGGGGAAATCGGTTTTGAAAGACAAATGAAATGTTGATTTACAAATTGTAATTGAAATTGAATTCGATTTGGTTTTGAAATATAGTAAACGACCAATCGGTGTTATAATTACGAAAGTTATTAAAGAGACCGGAATCGGTTATGGATATACTCTCTATCTAAACCGAAAACCACTTTAATAACTATACGCGGAGTGATGATCCAGAATGAAGTGGTTGGAATGATGTACGTGTTGACTGAAGAAAGAGAACGATGATGGATAGCCTTGACACTTGTGTCAAATTGGAAATGACTAAAACAGGAGCCGTGCCGGGCCAATGGAGGATTAGCTACCTCAAGTGGACACACTTCTTCGAACTACTCATTACTTGTTGTCGATTGGTGCACCCTTGATTTTGGGAGTGTTGTTTCACGGTGTTGCGGACGCTGCGGCGTTGCGTTCTCACCGGTCCGGATCAGGCGAACGGTAGTATCACTACCTTGGGTATTGCCTCATGTGCCTTGTCATACTTGTATTCCATTTATACGCGACCACTACGATTTTGATTTGTACCTTTAGTATATGGATTGCCCTCTGGTGACTTCCGGTTTTGGGGAAACTACGGTCTTGTATATGCTTTTGGGAATAAAAATGTGTTAAGGGTGGAATGGGCCATGACTTAACACTATTTTGATATCTTATTATTACTGATAGACATTATCTACTTATCGTACACTACTACATAGTAGATAGTTTAACGGATCCTTAAAGGATGGTTATTCCAAACATCCTTTGAGTTACTTGTATTTCAATTGCTATTTCACTTGAGTTGGATTTATAAATATAAGAATGTCAATCCTGACTTGAGTGTTTTGTGTTTTTCACTTTACGTTCGGGTCAGACTGAGTGTACCAGTATTCGAGACTCACCTTTGAAGTTGGAGCTTTGCTTGAAGATCCAGCCATCTATTCTGCTTTTAGTGTTCGATGATTCCAGTGATGTATTCTGATTTGTATCTGATGTATCGTATTACTCTTCCGTTGTACCTGGTTTAACTCTGATGTATCGTGTTACTCTCTGTTGTAAACTCTGTTGTATTTTATATATTCATATAGTAGCTTCATGAACTACTATCTCTTTTATTTCCGCTACACTTATTACTCTGTGTCTTTGATCTGTGATTATTTATTTACCGTATATGTTCAGTTTTGCCAAATTTAAATTAACAACGCGGTATTTTGAGTAATTCAATTCCGGCATGAGTGTCTACCTATTCACTTATAATGGATGCGAATGGTCCAAAATGGCGGGTCGTTACAGTATGAGTTTTTAACTCTAAAGCAATATAAGACTATGGACATTTAATCCACAAACTATCACATATAAGTGTTATATGGGGAATGGCCATAATTCGTAATGTACGATACTTCGATGAAGTTAGTTTATTCGAAATAAGCCAATAAACAGTACTGTAAGATTGAGTATTCAATTTGATGGATTACAAAAGGATTATATTGTGTTAAATGTAACACTAGACCAAAACTACAAGAAAGATCTAAGAATTCGATTACTGAAATGTCAGTTTTATTAGCTAACGTAAGGTGCATCATATTGATGTCCTTAAATGTTAAGGATGATCAAATGCATCTTTTTAAAGAGTCTGTTATAATGTTGTAGTAAGGGTTTCTTTTGAATTGTTCGACCATTTAGAAAGAAAAACGAATATACAAGATTAGATGTGATTTAAGGTACAGTTGTGATGAAGAGAGTGAATAGTCATTTCTGATTCATAAAGAAACATTAAAAATGATAATTGTAATAACAACAATTGATACTTAATATTGGAATGAGAAATATTATTTCTATTTCAAAATGTATTTTCAAAAATTGTTTTCTGTGAGATTTATTTCTTTGAGTTCAAGATATATGATCAAAGAACTCACCACTGTAAACTAGTTATAATATATGAAATAAATAATTTATATTAAATGAATAATCGACCTCCGAATTCAATACACTATTATAGTAATGGTGGAAATAGTGAGAGCATGCCATATAACACTTATTAATTACATCAAGTTACGAAAAATGTTTTCGTAAAACATACCAGACATTATTTATGAAATGATGACTGTTGTTCGGTGCCGACTGAAACAGACATAATTATATTTCAATGTGAATATTATGAATATATATAATGAAATAAAACTAAAATATGGTATTTGTTTTCATAACAAAAGTGATGCATTAGAAAATATAGTATTATATATAATTATTCACTATTATTTTGGAATTATAGACTAAGTCATGGTTTTGAGAAATAATTTTATTATATGATGATTATAAATCATATGATATTGGTTAATTATACCTCAGACGATTAAGGGATACGCGTCCATTTAGTGAGTGCATCATAAGAGTTGATGAACTCTTCGAGTTGATACATATAGATGTATGCAATCATAAGTCTATTAATACCAAACAGTTCCACGTACTTCATCATATTCACCGATGAGTTATCACAGACATGGACATAGTATTTGATATGCATGTATAAGTCTATAGTATGCCCATAGAATTTACAATGGAAGTAAATAATGTAACATGTGATAGAAATGATTTGATTTGATCAAATGAGTGAGTATATTGAAAAGAGTTCCGAACATACCTAAAAGTTAATAAAGATTTAATCTCAAAAGGCACTCCTCCCTGTGATACGTAATGATGTATCGATAAGGAGTAATCGAACTTTGTTGGATAAAGTACGATAAATTATGAGTGAAGTTTAGTTAATTTCTTTCTATAAGTTCATGTATTTAAGAGTAGTACAGAAGGTTAATATTATTTCATCTAAATAATAGTCTACAAAATCATACAAGATAAGGGTTTATAAGAAACCCTAACATATTTGTTAACCCAAAAAATGGATCAACACTCTGGATTGAGTGTGAAAGCACTGGCCATGTTTCTTAGAGCAAACAATATAGAGAATAAATATAAAAAGAGCAGAAATATTAAAGAGACAAGAAGATTTTTATAGCAGTTCGACTGTTAATGAGGCATACATCCACTTTATAGCTTTTATTAGCTGACCGTTGTTACAAGATTGATTTGGTTTACAATATGATTGAATCACCTAAGTTAGATCTAAATCACAAGTACTTGGAGGCAACCGGAGGATCACAGTTGCTCCTTTGTAACTGTTGTGTGGGAGAAGAAGAGTGAAGAATAGTAATGGTAGAGTTGCAGCAGCCAGTCCCGAGATCCTTTCATGTTGCAGATGGGATGGTATTTATAAGGATTGGAGAGCACTTGGGCCAGAGCCACTTTGGCAGAAGCCTATAGTCGTCATGTAGATGAAGCCCAAGAAGTTTGGAGGTTATCGGAGCAAACTATTTGGATCGGTACTGATCGGTACCGATCCAATTGGATCGGATCGGTATCGATCCAAATAGTTAAGCACTTTTTATGCCTCGACTACTTGGTTGCCTTTCTTACTTCATTTTGATGCTCTTCATGTGATTTCATAGCTAGTTGGCTTGTTTTGATGATGATTCACCTGTGGGCTAGATTGAACTGTATTCTGAGTCAGATGAACCTTCACCCCTTAAGCTTGGATGTTTGGAATGCTACCACACTTTTTAAGCGAGCCTAGTAGAGGCATAAAGTTACAATGCAAAAGGTTTGGAGATCCAACGATTCAACAATTCGGATCGGTACTGACCCGATTAGATCGGATCGGTGCCGATCCGAATAGATTGCTTATTTTACGGTGAATTTTCTTGAGGGCCAACCCCTTGCTCTTTTAAGTGCTTTGTTCATGTTTCAAGTCATTCAAGCTTAATCTGGATGTTCTAAGTTCTACTGAATTCTGACTGGTTAAAAACTCGGTTAACATTTGCCCTCAGAGTACGCTTTCATTGAAAACAAGGTGTGCTTTGGAATTGATTGTCTCTGGGTTTCCATTTTATGGAGCACCGTGGGTCATCTTGAACTGTCCCAAGAAGTTATCTGTGTTGTGTTGGTTAGCCATTTAGCTTTCAATGCGGATCTTCATCGCTCGTGATTAAGAAGCAATCTTAACTTGATAATCTTCAGAGTGCACACATACATCGGGTAGAACATGTCGGAGGAGTTCGGGGTGGTTTGGATGAAGAATTTTGGGTTGGTACCGATCCAATTGGATTGGATCAGTACCGATCTGAATACTTAGCAAATTTTCAGCAAGAAAATCTTTTGCTTACTTAAGTGCCTAACCGACCTAATCTTAAACACTTTACTTCATTTCATTTTGCTTCAGACGAGTGAGCTTCATTATGGAGCCATGTCTTACTTTTCGTCTTCAAATGTCTCTTTTCGAGGACTTGGCTAAGCTTCTATCGTCCTTTTGAATTCTAGCATGACGATTTATTCCAAAATTGGACATAGTGGATGATTCCATTGTATTGCTTTTCCCATTTCTATACTTCTAGTGATCTTGAAAAGAAAAACGTCCCGCGTCGCTCCAAACGACGGCTCCATCATCCGTTTCTCATTGATAACAGGTGAGTTTCAAGAAAGATAATCTTAAAGTACGACGTGACTCGTTATTCTAGCATGAGTGAGCTATCTACGTAGGATGGTCCGTTTGTGGTGCTCGGGACACCGGGCCCACTCTAGCAATGTCGAACGCCAAGTTTTGTTATTGAAAATGACTTTCTAGTCATCCCAACTTTAGTCTAGTGTAACATCCCACTATTTGGAGGCCCAAAACTAACAGCTACGGATGCTGCAGTCATCCATAGTTATTAATCTTCGGCGACCAAATACGGCGGTGCTAGATTCATTGATACATAGATCACAAGAATATGGAAAAAAATTTAACAATTCAAAAACATATTTCCATATTCCATTCAAAACATTTCATGTTCATTACATAATCCCAAAACGTTAACCACGTTCAGCAAAATATAATTATTACACATACGCCAAGAGCAACATATGAAGATGTCCCCTTGGTTGATCAGAGTATATAATAAGGCTAATAAATCTGCCTTTACATCCAAATACATAGCGAAAAAAGATAGCTCTAAATAACTAACTGCCTCCTGCACGCCTCCGGAAGCTTTATTCATCTAAGAAGAAAACCTGAGAACCCTAAACCTCAAACTACTCAAAATCAATTGAGTACTCGAAAGTTTAAGGGGAAAACAAAAACTTCGATCAGACATAAAGCCTGGTATGAATAATAATCTAACATCTCAATCCTTTTAGATATCTAGTGAGACTATGTCGCTTAGCGGAACGAGTTTTCCTCTCACTAGTATCCTTAAACCTTTATAAAGCCATACACTGTGCTCCTGCATCCACAATGGTTAAAACTTACATTTTCAAAATATTATGATATGCATACTTGAAAATAATTAGAATTTCCCATCCCCCATCTAATATGACACCCTGTCATATCCATAGTTTTCATGGGATCACTAAGAACCTATAGGCTACTGCCAGTTATCTTAATTAATTCATGGGTTCCCCTGAACCTATTAGTTATTTCAATAACCAATTACATCATCCTAGTTTTCATGGGTTGACTAGGAACCTATGGATTTATCCAGTAACTCACTTCATGTCCTAGTTTTCATGGGTTGACTAGGAACCTACTGATACTTCCATTAGCCACTATCTTATCCTAGTTTTCATGGGTTTACTAGGAACTTATTGACTGATGTCAATTCTTAATCCGGATATAGTTTTCATGGGTTCAGTACAAACCAATTAGCCCGTGCTAACTATCCTTAATACAAAGTTTTCATGGGTTAACTATGAACCTTTTGGTTTACTCCAATAACTACTTAATCATAGGTTTAACCTATTGTTTATACTAATAACTATAAAGTTTAGGCATCCTATATTTTTGGTCACCATGACTCCTTGGATGCAATTCTACTCATTCGGGAGTTAAGCAATTTATATTCACTATTGAGTTAACCTAGTTGTTTCTTCTACCCCTTCTTCCCCAAAATACAGTTATGGGTTATCATGTGAATGTATTCATATTTGAAGAAGCAAAACAACAATTTAACAATACCACTCCTATGGATATAAAGTCCTTGAAATACGTTTCATAAAACATAGTTAACACCTTTAACTTATATTTTTATCAAGGTAATACTTCTTCAAAATCCCAAGCCTAAAGTTATTACAAAACTCCTTTATATATGTTGTGGTTTTCCTTTAAAGTTTCTACTTTCAAAAACCTTTCGACAACGTCGAAAGTTTCTACTTTCAAACCCTTCGAAAGCATTAATCGTTTCTTTTAAAACAATAGGCTCTTGCCTCTTAAATACTTTGAAACACTTCTTTCAAAACCTTTCGACCTTGTTAAAGTATCATTAAATAAGAGTGGAAGCATAACTTCCAAACCACTTGAAAGTAAACCTTTCGAAAGCATTGGAAATCAAACCATTCGAAACCATTGAAACTCAGACCTTTAAATGCCATTGAAAAGCAAACCTTTCAAAACCATTGGAAAGCCAACCTTTCGAAGCCATCGAAACTTATACCTTTCGAAACCATTGATAAGCAAACCTTTCGAAACCATTGGATTTATTAAAAATATTACTTTGGGTCATAGGTGAAAGTATCTCTTTCAAAACCACTCTTTACTTTTATAAAATATTGGGGAAGACAATTGAACCTTCCGACAACGTCGAAAGCTTCTGCTTTCGACCCCTTCAGAAGGTTTGGGAAGCAGCTTATATTTGAAAACAGTTGAACCTTTCGACAACGTCGAAAGCTCCTGCATTCGACCCCTTCGGAAGGTTTGGGAAGAGCCTTATATTTAAAAACAGTTAAACCTTTCGACAACATCGAAAGCTCCTGGTTTCGATCCCTTCATAAAGTTTGGGAAGCGGCTTATATTTAAAAATAGTTGAACCTATCGACAACGTCGAAAGCTCCTGCTTTTGGCCCTTTCGGAAGGTTTGAACAAAATTGTAGGTGGCAACTATCTTTCAAGAACTCTTTGAAACCTTTCGAAATCATAGCTTTCGACTTTGTCAAAAGCTCCTTAAAACAGGCAAGTGAATTTCCTTTTTCAATCAAAGTAACAAGGGACCATCTCCTTCGAAAGCAACCCTTCGACATCTTACCTTTCGACTTGGTCCAATTCACTACATACCACCTGAATGATATCATGTGCATTGTTTTCAAACTTGTAGGTCAATGTAGTCGAAAGGTCTCAATCGAGAGGTCTCAATCGAGAGGTCTAAGTCAAAAGGTTTGCCAAAGAAGGGGAAACCATCTTTTCTGGGTAAAAGTTGATTTTGCCAAAATAAGTAAACGTTTTGTAACAAACTTGCCTACTTTTAAACATTTGTTTGGCTTTCACAAACTTTTAAATAATTTGAATAATATTTGCCGCATTATTTTAGATCTAAAATCAAATTAACTTTTAACACATAAGCCCTTTTTCTTATAAAACAATTAAATCATTTAGGACCTTCTTTCGAAATAATTTATCTTCCATACTAAATCACTTTGTAAAAATCCTCAAAAATTCCAGAAATTCACTTTAATCATGTCATCTAACATATCAAAATTTCAGACCCAAATTCTTAATATATTTTCCAAAATAAATTTATAAACCTAAATAACCATACTTTCCTTTGAAAATTCATAATAAATTCTCCACGGCTTGGAAAATTATAAAATTGAAACCCCATTCCAAAATTATGTTTTCTATAACATAAAATTTTCCCATGGCATTTAAAAATCATTAAGTCTCGGTTTTACCCTAAAACCGTATATATCTCCTTTAAATAACCTTGTTTAAATCAAATAAGTCATAAATCAAGCATATCACCATCAATATATATATCATAAAATAGATTTGTGATTAAATCCAAAACCATATGATAATAAAATTAAAATGGAGATGTAGAATTATTATTCACCTTAGGTTGGATGAGGAAATTGAAGTTTGATTGAGATTGATTTCTTCTAGCTTGATCCTAAGCTTTACTTTGATTTTCTCTTCTCTTCCTAATGGTCGGCCTTGCTCTTCTCCTTACGGTTACTATTTTGTTTGAGATAAAAATGAACCTGTATGGACTAATGAAATTGGTATAAGGGGAAATGTGGGTGGCAATTTACCAAAATGCCCTTATGTTCAATTGCTTAATACTTAACCATTTATAAATTCATTAGTTTATATAAGCACAACCACTTAATTTATTAATCAACCTCAATCTCCTTATCTACATTATTCTATTTAATTTATTCTAATGAAATCTCCTGAATAATGTCAATAAAATTAGGGGTGTTACAGGCTCCTTACTGAATTTCGTCCTCGAAATTCAGTAAGGACTAACTAGCGAACATAACAATCATCTGTAACATCTCCTAACAACCGTACCATCCTACCTAACTAGCAACAATCATATAAATCTAATATAGACATACCATCAAAGCAGATCAGGATAAGCCTCTCGAATCCTGTCCTCTGTCTTCCAAGTACAGTCATTCTCGTTGTCGCTCCACTGAACCTTCACCAACTTGACTGTCATGGTCCTCAATTTCTTCTCATCTCTCGCTATAACCCAAACTGGTTGTTTATCAAAAGTCAAATCTGGCTCTACTACCAAATCCTCCAACTTTGTCTGAGGAATAGTAGCCTCTGGATCATGCACATACTTGCGAAGATGAGACACATGGAATACATTATGGACACCTGCCATACTGCTCGGCAACTCTACTCTTTATGCGATCTTCCCAATCCTTTCTAAAATCTGGAATGGTCCAACATATCTCGGGGCCAACTTTCCTGATTTTTCAAATCGTACCACACCTTTCATCGGTGATACTTTAATCAAAACCTTGTCTCCTACTGAGTACTCTAGGTCTTTACGCCTCATATCTATGTAACTCTTCTGCCTGGATTGAGCTTCCTTCATCCGTCCTCGGATTAACTCAATCTTTTCTGATGCCTCTCTAACCAAATCAGAACCTAAGACCAATCTGTCTCCAGTCTCTAACCAACATGCTGGCGATTTGCATGGCCTTCCATACAAAGCTTCAAATGGCGCCATTCCTATACTAGTCTTGTAACGACCCGAAAATTTTAACGGTTTTAACAACGTAATTAACTGGAAATTTGCTTGAAATTTAATTTTAAAATTTAACAATGAAAATTTGATATTTGGAATACCTCTATTTTAGCATAGCAACTGGTAAAATTTGATTGGAAAATATGAAAGTTTATTCTATTGTGTAATTTTCAATTTCAATTTAAATCAGTTAAAATTGATGATAATAAAATATTATTGAAAGCTGAATATTTTTATAAAATAAAAATGTTTATCATCTTCTGAGTGAAACATCATATTTCGTTTCGCCAAATTTGGACTGCTATTGCTTCGTTTATCTTATTTTCGGCGGTTTAGCAGCATTTTTGGTACCGAATATCGACTTTTGATAGGATGGTCGTACCACTGATATCTATATACTGTTCTATTCGCCTCGTCGTGCTGATCTCCGCAGTATATTTATTTTTGTATTTTGAGGTCCGGTAGGCGATTGATATGATAAAACTGTGGGTCGTATCGGTACCGAAATTTGTGACTTTTGGGATTTCCTTGCTTTTCAGATTTGAAACCATTCAACCCTGGCCACAATAATAAATTGCTTTAAAATTTTCAGCTGAATCACTGTGTGACCGTTGCCATTTCTTTCGCTTTATATCTAATCTTCTGCCTGCTACTTTGTTTCTACGTTTTTTTTCAATTGCTTTTATTATTTCATAAACTCTCGTGCCTGACACTCTTCCCTATATTCGATATAAATCTGCTTTGTTTGCATTTCTCTATCTCTTCCTTTCTTCTCTTTTTCGTTTCTGCTTCTCCAAAAAAACAAAAGATTTGTATAACATATTTTTTTTCAAATCTGCTTGTGCCTGTACCCACCCTACTGGTCTCCAAATTTGTTCCACTACCCTACAGTCGTACAACGCCCGAACACCGCCTCAGCCTTACCAATAGTAGCACATCAAACTCGTCCCCTGCCGTACCCCTCTTCACCAAGAAGCCTTCAAACCCTGCCTCTACCTACTCGTCCGCCCTCTCCGCCTGTGACCTCGCCCTCGGCCATCAAATCCTCCACATGGACAACAACTCCTGACCGAAAGCAACCCACTCCTTCCTCGTATTCTTACCTCCTCGACTCGTCATGTTTCACACACCACCGCATCGTTCCCTCACGTCCACCAACTTGCCATTGATTATCAGCCCTTCTTCTTGCCGAGCTTGTCGTGTCGCCTTCTACCTTGTAGCAACCCCTCTGTTGAAAAAAAATATAGAGCTTATTTATATTTGCATGGAAAAGAAAGCCTGCTTGCCCCATTTTTTTCATTACTGAGTCCGCTTACTTTTCCACCCATAATCTATTCGTAAGTTATAAAAATTTATACTTGCTATATGATTTGTTTGTTTATATATATAAAGTTGTTAAGTTATATATATTCTATTTGTATATTTCTCAGCTTTGGCTCACTTGGTCACGCATTTTATTCTTTGCATTTCTACGCTTACTTGAAAAAAAAGTTCTTAAATTTTAAAGTTTGCATACAATCTGAAGGCATGGTTCTTCTTCTTGTGATCGTATTGTTATGTATTTATTTAAATCAGTATTGTTATTATTTTTAATAGATTTTGTAATGATTTTAAAATACATATCGATTTGAATATATATATATATATATATAATATATATACGTGTTGTGTATACATGTATGATATTTTGAAAGGTAATGTATTTGTTTTAGTAAGTATTGATTTTTTAATCATTATATATATGTGTGTGTGAGTTATATATATATATATATATATATATATATATATATATATGTATGTATGTATGTATGTTGCGGCTGAAGTTGTATTGTTTTCGTGTATATCTGTATAGATATATTTACATATTAGGTTATCTCTGAAAGGTACATGTGTACAAAGACTTTGTATTAGTATATATATTGAGTTTATATATCTTGGTTGAAGTGTAAACTTTCTGTAGAGTCAGTACATATGACATTAGTATATATATTTGTATTTTAAATGATTTCATGTACTATAAAAATCATATATTATATATATTTTAAATATATGGGTTAAATTTAATAATGATATATATATATATTTAAATGTTTATATATATATTATTTTAAACATGAGTTCCAAATTTAATATTGGTTTAAGAAAATAACATAATAAAATAATATATACTTCATTTCAGTCTATATCAAGCAGATTCTGATTTATTTCATAAATTCCTTATCTATCAACTTGTCCGTCGAATTCATGCCAATCTTGCTGCTTTGGAATTCGTGCTTGGATTCGTAACTCATTTCATTGTCGAATATCTCTAGCCTTGAAAGGTGAGCAATCACTCACGATTAACATCCTTATATTTATTAAATTTGATTTCAATTGAAACAACAATTGAAATATGCTGCAAAATTTGAACTGTTAATTTTATTATTGCTATATATGATATGCTATTATATGTTACTGTTCACCTGTGAGATATGACACCATATCCTGTTATTTATATTTTATTTAATTTATCACCAATGATATATGCCTGTTATTGATATGTTATATTATTATCATAACTTTTTTCACTCTACAAGTTCCTTGTTAGCATAGAATTCCCTATGGGTTGAAATGATACATATCCGAACGATCTTATAGAATAGGAGAAAATCGTTATGGGTTGAATTGATAATCCCAAGCAATTTTCTTTAACTTTGAATTTGGGATTGCGGGTTGAAATGATATATACCCGTAAATATTTAAATTGCGGATTGAAATGATAAATATCCGTATCACTTGACCATAGGATAGAAAATTATATACGAACACCGTTGGTCTATATTTTGAAAAATGATTTTCAAAGTTTGAAAGGAAATATATGGGTTTTAATAAATATTGTTTTATATAATACTTAAAAATGTAATTTCTATATATGTATAAAAATTTAGATTTTAAATTAATATGTTTTGGAAATTTTAATTTATAAGTTAGTTGAAAAAAAATATAAATTTTAAGATTTTTCTTATAATTTTATTTTCTTAAAAATATATAATAAGATTTAATTTAATAAAATTTAATTTAATTAGTATATAATGTGTTTTAAAATATTTATTTAAATTTTATATTAATATTTTAAAATAGATTTATAACTTTAATAATAAAGGTTGGAAAGATAAATTAATGTTGACTTGGAATTTAAATTTATAAAATTTGAATTTAAGAAAGAATTGATTTAAACTTATTGGTTTTGAGATTTTGAAAAGATATGATTATAACTTGGTTTACAACTTGATTTGTTAAAAAGTGATTAAATGAATATTCTTAATTTTTAATAAAATTGAGATTGAGTGTTTAATATTGATTTAGGTATATAAATTTGGATTTAAATAAATTGTTATAAAAATGGTTAAGGGAATAATTTCCAATTTAAATAAATTTAAAATTAATGTTGAAATATAAATGAAGTTTATATTGTAAATGTTTGAATATTTAAACTTGAATCTTTGAACTTTAAATTGAAGTGGTTAAACTAGAATTGATTTAAATTGAGTTTGGAATTTAAGATGATTTAAATCGATTTGCGAAATTGGAGGAAACTAATTTTATTATATAAAGTAATTTATTATATATATAAACTATTTTCATTTATAAATTATTTTATTATATATATAAACTAATTTAATTTATAAAGTATTTTAATATATGTACTATTTTCAACATCTAAACTGTTTAGGTGGAAACTGTTATGATTACAAAAGTGTTACGATTTCAAAGTGTTATGATTTCAAAGTGCTATGATTTCAAAAGTGTTATGATTTCGAAAGTGTTATGATTTCGAAAGTGTTATAATTTTGGAAGTGTTATGATTTTGGAAATGAAAATTATATAAAGTGAATAAGGATATCGAATTGATACGGTTTTGAAATGAATATGATATTTTGATATGAAGTATGAACTATTTGAAACGAAATGACCACGGTGTGAAATAAGCGTTTGGTTGTTAAAGAAACCGGGATTAGATATTGTCATTCTCTCTGTCAATACCAAAAATCAGTTTAACAACTGTGTACGTGGTGGAGATTCCAGAATGAAGTAGGATGGTTTGGTGATGATTCTATATGGTATTTACGTAGCCCTGACTCCCGTGAGTCAGCTTAATGTGGCTAAAACAGGAGCCATGCCGGGCCAAGTGAGGTCATTCCTCCGATCGGACACATTTCTTCGATACCATTCTATTGCTTTTGTGATTTGATTGGGTGCACCCTTTGATTTGGGAGTGTGTCACGAGGTAGGCGGTAGTAGCTGCTATGCGTTACCACCAGTCCGGATCCGCAAACGGTATATCTACCCTAGCATTGCCTCGTGTGCCTTGTCACATGCCCTATCGTGCCTTCTACGAGTTTGTTTTGTGTCGTACCTATGGAGTGCTCCCTGATAGCCCACTTGCGAGTGGAGTTTACAGTATCTGTATAGACTATGGCATTATATAAAATGTGTTAAGGGGGATATGGGTAACGCCTTAACGCTATTTTAATAGTTTACTTTACTGTAGACATATTATAATAGCGTATATTACTACATAGTAGATAGTTCCACGGATCCTTAGGGGATGGCTATCCCAAACATCCTTTAACTTACTTGTATTTCAGTTGACATTTCACTTGAGTTGAATTTATTAATATAATAATGTTAATCTTGACTCGAGTGTCTTGTGTTTTGCTTTATGCTCGGGTCAGACTGAGTGTCACAGCATTTGAGACTCACCTTGGGAGTTGGAGCTTCGCTTGGAGATCCATCTATATCTATTCAGTTTCCAGCTATCCAGTTGTTTTGTTCATATTTGTCATCTTCTTGTATTTGAGACTACATTGTATTTGAGATGTTCTGTTGTATTTTATTTCAAACTCTTATGTTTATATAGTAGCTTCATGAACTACTATTTATATATTCCGCTACTTATTGTTGTAATACTCTGTGTCTGTGATTCTGTGATTGATTTATTTACTGTATATGCTGAGTTTTGCCAAATATTAATTAACAATCAGTTGATTTGAGCAATTCAAGTCTGACATGTGCGGATGTGAATGGTTCGAAATACCGGGTCGTTGCAGTTGGTATCAGAGCTCTGGTTTAGGCAAAACTTAACATATAGAGTAAATTTAATGACAGAATCACGTTTCGTTCGAGCTTAAATTTCTTCCTCTTTGATTCGAATTTCCTTTGAATTTTGGAGCCCTCTGTTCTAAAATTCATACTTGTCTTTCCCTATTTGTATTTCTTTGATACTGAAGCATCCCATAGCTTCAATCTTTTGGGTGACTCATCCCATCGGCGGTCCCGCCAACATCTGGATGATTTGTAAAGGGATGAAACTCCTTTACAACAGGCGTCGATTCACCGGAGATTTCTGTATCCTCGGTTTAGATGCTGCTATCTCTTGCTATGACCGAATGTTTCTCTAGTAAACGACCAGGGTAATTCTCTTGTGATCAAATGCCGATTTGCCTCAAAATTCTACATCGATCTTATTCCAGAAATCTCGGTTGACCCAGTTAAGGTCGCCCGCGATTTATATAAGTCTATCCTTCTTTTTTTCTTTTGTAATCTATCTATCTTATCTCACTTTCGAGCCTATCTATCTTAGCTAGAATTCTCTTTGATCAGGTCCTTTTGAATTTGAATCTCTATCCTTGTTTTAAAATCCATTCTTATATCATCCTGTGAGGGAGTGTATTTGTAATTAATATAAAAATATTTTATAGTGTGTTGTTTGAGTTGTTAAGTTCGAATTTTGGGTTTCAATCGATTCGTCAGGCTAACGCTATCGATAGGAATTCCAAAACACTTGAACAGAGCAATATTTTTTCAAAATTTGTAAATGAAATAATTTGTGTATGATTATATTATATATATAAAGGTATAATTTTCTGAAATTAAATAGTTAAATGAATCGGTTGTTAGAGCTGATAATATTTTATTATCATTTATTGAGTTATAAACAATTGACTATTGCAACATGATATAAATAAATAAAATTATAAAACGTGGTTTATAAATTGATTTGAATTGAAATGAATTTAAATTCAGAATTTGAGAATTCAGTTTTCGGTATTTTCAAATTTTGGTTTTTAAGGTTTTGGAATATATTATTTGAAAGTATTTTCGAATGGAAATTGTTTCAAAAGAATAATTTTAAAAGAATTAAGTCTGTACTCTCTTCGTTTGTCGCTGGAAAATAACTTCGGTGATGACTGCAGCGTCATCGACATTCATTTTCGAGTCTCGAAGAGGAGATACCACTTAGTAGCTTTGCTACAATTTAGTTTTGAAGATAGATTTGATTGGAATTTCTTGAGTAAGATTTGGTTTATAAAATATATAGGTATATGTATATATTTATTTCAAAATGGTGGGAAGTAAAACCAGAAATTTGATTCTTAAATTCCGTGTTAAGTTAGAGTTTTCAATTATTGAAATGAATCAAAATTTTTGAAATATTTGAAGTGTTTAAATTTTAAATTGCAACTTAATAATAACTTGAAACAGTTGAACTAGGAAAAAAATTTATTTGTATAATAATCAATTGCATTCTAATATATAACTTACCTAAATTTTTCAAAAAGTTAAATGTTAGGGTGAATATGTAATTAAAGGTTATACAAGAGAAATTTTGTTTGGACAGTTTATTCCTTAATATAAATTGTTGTAAATAAAAAGAAAATTTGTACAGTATTTAATTACACTCAGAACCTTAATATAACTTACCTAGAAATAGTTAAATGTTAATGAGAATAAGTAACTGAATAATATACAATGTAAATATAAGTAATAAGATGTCCAAAAATGATATTTGTTAAGGGAAGTTTTAAACAATAAATTAGATAATAAATTGAATAATAAAAAGAGAATTAATTTGTTGAATAATATAGGGATAATAAATGTTTATACACGTAATATATGTTGCAAAATATATATTAAGTGAAATGAATTAGAAAAATAAAGGAAATGCTTTTTAAGTAAATAAATATGAAATTAAGAACAATTGAAATTGAATTATAAGTGGAATTAACAATAAATTTGATTGATTAAATAAAATGAATTGAAATCAATTAGTTGAATATAAACCAATTTAAAAATAAATGTAATTTATATGGTTTTGGAATTAATTGAGGTATCTGATATTTTATATTTCAAAATCTATCTTTCCTTTCTATTACTTCTTTCTCCTATCTCCTTCCTTTTCGGGGACGAAAAGTTTAGAGTGGGGGAAAGTGTAACGACCCGAAAATTTAACGGTTTTAATAACGTAATTAACTGGAATTTTGCTTGAAATTTAATTTTAAAATTTAACAATGAAAATTTTATATTTGGAATACGTCTATTTTAGCATAGCAACTGGTAAAATTTGATTGGAAAATATGAAAGCGTATTCTATTGTGTAATTTTCAATTTCAATTTAAATCAGTTAAAATTGATGATAATAAAATATTATCGAAAACTGAATATTTTTATATAATAAAAATGTTTATCGTCTTCTAAGTGAGACGTCATATTTTGTTTCGCCAAATTTGGACTGTTATTGCTCCGTTTATCTTATTTTCGGCGTTTTAGCAACATTTTTGGTACCGAATATCGACTTCTGATAGGATGTTCATACCACTTATATCTGTATACTGTTCTGTTCGCCTCGTCGTGCTGATCTCCGCAGTATATTTATTTCTGTATTTTGAGGTCCGGTAAGTGACTGAAACGATAAAACTGTGCGTCGTATCGGTACCGAAATTTGTGACTTTTGGGATTTTCTTGCTTTTTAGATTTGAAACCGTGCAACCGTAGCCACAATGATAAATTGCTTTAAAATTTTCAGCTGAAATCACTGTGTGACCGTTGCCATTTCTTTCGCTTTATATCTAATCTTCTGCCTGCTACTTTGTTTCTACGGTTCTTTTTCAATTGCTTTTATTATTTCATAAACTCTCGTGCCTGACACTCTTCCCTATATTCGATATAAATCTGCTTTGTTTGCATTTCTCTGTCTCTTCCTTTCATCTCATTTTCGTTTCTGCTTCTCCAAAAAAAACAAAAGATTTGTATAACATATTTTTTTTAAATCTTCTTGTGCCTGTACCCACCACGCTGGTCTCCAAATTTGTTCCACCACCCTACAGTCGTGCAACGCCCGAACGCCGCCTCAGCCTTACTGATCGTAGCACAGCAAACTCGTCCCTTGCCGTACCCCTCTTCACCATGAAGCCTTCAAACCCCGTCTCTACCTGCTCGTCTGCACTCTCCGCCTGTGACCTCGCCTCGGCCATCAAATCCTCCACGTGGACAACAGCTCTTGACCGAAAGCAACCCACTCCTTCCTCATATTCTTACCTCCTCAGCTCGTCGTGTTATACACACCACCGCATCGTTCCCCCATGTCCACCAACTTGCCATTGATCATCAGCCATTATCCTTTCCGAGCTTGTCGTGCCGCCTCTACCTTGCAGCAACCCCTCTGTTGAAAAAAATATAGAGCTTATTTATATTTGCATGGAAAAGAAAGCATGCTTGCCCCATTTTTTTCATTACTGGGTCCGCTTACTTTTCCACCCATAATCTATTCGTAAGCTATAAAAATTTATACTTGCTATATGATTTGTTTGTTTATATATAAAGTTGTTAAGTTATATATATTCTATTTGTATATTTATCAGCTTTGGCTCACTTGGTTATGCATTTTATTATTTGCATTTCTATGATTACTTGAAAAAAAAAGTTCTTATACTTTAAAGTTTGCATACAGTCTGAAGGCATGGTTCTTCTTCTCGTGATCGTGAATTGATATTGCTTGGAAAGGCCTATCCGATATGTCTATGTATTTATTTAAATCTGTATTGTTATTATTTTTAATAGATTTTGTAATGTTTTTAAAACACATATCGATTTGAAAATATATATACATATATAATATATATACGTGTTGTGTATACATGTATGATATTTTGAAAGGTAATGTATTTGTTTTAGTAAGTATTTATTTTTTAATCGTTATATATATGCGTGAGTTATATATATATATATATATATATGTTGCTGCTGAAGTTGCATTATTTTCGTGTATATCTATATAGATATATTTACATATTGGGTTATCTCTAAAAGGTTCACGTGTACAAAGACTTTGTATTAGTATATATATTGAGTTTATATATATTGAGTTTATATATCTTGGTTGAAGTGTAAACTTCCTGTAGAGTTAGTACATTTGACATTAGTATATATATTTGTATTTTAACTGATTTCATGTACTATAAATATCATATATTATATATATTTTAAATATATGGGTTAAATTTAATAATGATCTTGAAATATATATAGATTTTGATTTTGATGTATGTATATATATTTAAATGTATATATATATATATATTATTTTTAACACGAGTTCCAAATTTAATATTGGTTTAAGAAAATAATATATACTTCGTTTCAGTCTATATCAAGCAGATTCTGTTTATTTCGTAAATTCCTTATCTATTAGCTAGTCCGTCGAATTCGTGCCAATCTTGCTTTGCTTTAGAATTCGTGCTTGGATTCGTAACTCATTTCATTGTCGAATCTCTCTAACCTCGAAAGGTGAGCATCACTCATGATTAACATCCTTATATTTATTAAATTTGATTTCAGTTGAAACGACAATTGAAATATGCTGCAAAATTGAACTGTTAATTTTATAATTGCTATATATGATATGCTATTATCTGTAACTGTTCACCTGTGAGATATAACACCATATCCTGTTGTTTATATTTTATTTTATTTATCACTGATGATATATGCCTGTTATTGATATGTTATATTATTACATAACTATTTTCACTCTACAAGTTCCCTGTTAGTATAGAATTCCCTACAGGTCGAAATGATACATACCCGAACGATCTTATAAAATAGGAGAAAATCGTTATGGGTTGAAATGATAAACCCAAGCAATTTTCATTAACTTTGAATTTAGGATTGCGGGTTGAATGATATATACCCGTAAATATTTAAATTGCGGATTGAAATGATAAATATCCGTATCACTTGACCATAGGATAGAAAATTATATATGGACACCGTTGGTCTATATTTTGAAAAATGATTTTCAAAGTTTGAAAGGAAATATATGGGTTTTAATAAATATTGTTTTATATAATACTTTAAAATGTAATTTCTATATATGTATAAAAATTCAGATTTTAAATTAATATGTTTTGGAAATTTTAATTTATAAGTTAGTTGAAAAACAATATAAATTTTAAGATTTTTCTTATAATTTTATTTTCTTAAAAATATATATAATAAGATTTAATTTAATAAAATTTAATTTAATTAGTATATAATATGTTTTAAAATATTTATTTAAATTTTATATTAATATTTTAAAATAGATTTATAACTTTAATAATAAAGGTTGGAAAGATAAATTAATGTCACTTGGAATTTAAATTTGTAAAAATTTGAATTTAAGAAAGAATTGATTTAAACTTATTGGTTTTGAGATTTCGAAAAGATATGATTATAACTTGGTTTACAACTTGATTTGTTAAAAGTGATTAAATGAATATTCTCAATTTTTAATAAAATTGAAATTGAGTGTTTAATATTGATTTAGGTATATTAATTGGGATTTAAAATAAATTGTTATAAAAATAGTTAAGGTAATAATTTCCAATTTGAATAAATTTAAAATTAATGTTTAAATATAAATGAAGTTTATATTGTAAATGTTTGAATATTTAAACTTGAATCTTTGAACTTTAAATTGAAATGGTTAAACTGGAATTGATTTAAATTGAGTTTGGAATTTAAGATGATTTAAATCGATTTGCGAAATTGGAGGAAACTAATTTTATTATTATAAACTATTTTCATTTATAAAGTATTTTATTATATATATAAACTAATTTAATTTATAAAGTATTTTAATATATGTACTATTTTCAACATCTAAACTGTTTAGGTGGAAACTGTTATGATTACAAAAGTGTTACGATTTCAAAGTGTTATGATTTCAAAGTGCTATGATTTCAAAAGTGTTATGATTTCGAAAGTGTTATAATTTTGGAAGTGTTATGATTCTGGAAATGAATATTATATAAAGTAAATAAGGATATCGAATTGATATGGTTTTAAAATGAATATGATATTTTGATATGAAGTATGAACTATTTGAAATGAAATGACCCTGGTGTGAAATAAGCATTTGGTTGTTAAAGAGACCGAGATCGTATATTGTCATAATCTCTGCCAATACCGAAAACCGCTTTAACAACTGTGTACGTGGTGGAGATTCCAGAATGAAGTAGGATGGTTTGGTGACGATTCTATATGGTATTTACGTAGCCCTAACTCTCGTGAGTCAGCTTGATGTGGCTAAAACAGGAGCAATTCCGGGCCAAGGGAGGTCATTCCTCCGATCAGACACATTTCTTCGATACCATTTTATTGCTTTTGTGATTTGATTGGGTGCACCCTTTGATTTGGGAGTGTGTCACGAGGTGGGCGGTAGTAGATGCTATGCATTACCACCAGTCCAGATCCGCAAATGATATATCTACCATGGCATTGCCTCGCGTGCCTTGTCACATGCCCTATCGCGCCTTCTACGAGTTTGTTTTGTGTCGTACCTATAGAGTGCTCCTTGATAGCCCACTTGCGAGTGGAGTTTACTGTATCTGTATAGACTATGACATTATATAAAATGTTTTAAGGGGGATATGGGTAACGCCTTAACACTATTTTAATAGTTTACTTTACTATAGACGTATTATAATAGCATATATTACTACGTAGTAGATAGTTCCACGGATCCTTAGGGGATGGCTATCCCAAACATCCTTTAAGTTACTTGTATTTCAGTTGACATTTCACTTGAGTTGAATTTATTAATATAAGAATGTTAATCCTGACTCGAGTGTCTTGTGATTTGCTTTACGCTCGGGTCAGACTGAGTGTCACAACATTTGAGACTCACCTTTGGAGTTGGAGCTTCGCTTGGAGATCCATCTATATCTATTCAGCTTCCAGCTATCCAGTTGTTTTGTTCTTATTTGTCATCTGTTTGTATTTGAGACTACATTGTATTTGAGATGTTCTGTTGTATTTTATTTCAAATTCTGATGTTTATATAGTAACTTCATGAACTACTATTTATCTATTCCGCTGCTTATTGTTGTAATACTCTGTGCCTGTGATTCTATGATCGATTTATTTACTCTATATGCTGAGTTTTGCCAAATATAAATTAACTATATGTTGTTTTGAGCAATTCAAGTCTGACATGTGCGGATGCGAATGGTTCGAAATACCGGGTCGTTACAGTCTGATAACTATTATTATAGGAAAACTCAATCAGATGTAGGTGATCTTCCCAAGATCCACCAAAGTCTAACACACAAGCTCTCAATAAATCCTCGAGTACCTTGTTGACCCTCTCTGTCTGCCCATCCGTTTGTGGGTGATATGTTGTACTCATCTTGAGCTTGGTACCTAATACCTCTTGTAGACTCCTTAAAATTTTGCTAGTGAATAATGCATCTCTGTCGCTGACTATTCTACTAGGAATCCCATGGAGTCTAACTATGTTCTTCATGAACAACATAGCCAAAACAAGTGCCATCCTGGTTGATTTTACTAGAATGAAATGGGCACTCTTGGTCAGCCTGTCCACAATAACCATTATGCTTTTATTTCCTCTCCTTGACCTTGGCAACCCATCAATGAAATCCATCGATATCGAATCCCATTTCCAAACTGGAATATCTAAAGGCCGAAGTAACCCACTAGGCTTCTGATGTTCAGCTTTCACTTGTTGACAGTTTACACACTGCCTAACCCACAAGCCAACATCCCTCTTCATACCTTCCCAATAAAAGCTCCTCTTCATATCATGATACATCTTGGTTCCTCCAGGATGAATCGTAAACTTCGATCAATGACATTCCTCTAGAACTTCCTTCCTTAAGTTCTCTATATTCGGAACGCAGAGCCGTCCCTTCTTTCTCAACCATCCTCTTTGATCAATACTAAAATCCTTTAGGTCATCAATCTCTGATCCGACTTCAAGCCTTCTAATTTTTTCAACTAAAACTGGATCTTCTCTTTGCTTAGAAGCTATCCTCTCGATCAGCACTGTTCGAACTTCTAAATAAGACAACATGGCAGCACCTCCACTAGAACTAGCAGTAGTTCTCAACTGCACACCATAACTGGCTAAAGCTTCTAGATCCCTCCATTCTGCAAACATTGCTAACACCACATCTGATGTTTTCTACTGAGAGCATCCGCTACCTTATTTCCTTTTCCAGGAGTATACTTTATACTGAAATCATAAGCAGACAAAAAATCCAGCCATCTCTCATGCCTCATATTCAACTCCTACTTTAATGACTTATGATCGGTATACAACTCAAATCTCTCTCCCAAAAGATAATTCCTCCAAATCTTCAAGGCAAATATCACCGCAGCTAACTCTAGGTCATGAGTAGGATATCTAACTTCGTGTGGTTTAAGCTGCCTATATGCATAAGCAATAACCTTACCCCCTACGCATTAATACTACTCCCAAACCAGTGCCACATGCATCAGTGTATACTACTAACCCTTGGTTACTATCGGGAACTACTAACACTGGCGTATTGGATAACAAATGCTTTAACTTAAGGAATGCTTCCTCACATTTGTAGGTCCAAACAAACTTCACATATTTCCTAGTCAACTTAGTCAAAGGTGCTGCTATTCACGAGAAATCCTTGATGAATCTCCGGTAATAGCCAATAAGTCCAAGAAAACTCCTGATCTCGGTTACTATCTTTGGCCTTTTCCAATTATTGACAGCTTCGATCTTAACTGGATCGACTGACCTCCTCTGAAACCACATGACCAAGAAACTTAACCTCTTTCTTCCAAAAGTGACACTTGGAAAACTTCGCCTTCAGCTGATTCTGCCTCAGCATCTCCAAAACCACTCTAAGATGAATCTCATGCTCCCTTTCATCTTTAGAGTACACCAAAATGTCATATATAAATACCAACATGAACCTATCCAAGTGCTCTCGAAAAACCCGGTTCATCAAATCAATGAAGAAAGCAGGCGCATTTGTCAATCCAAATGGCATCACCAACCACTCATACGATCCATACCTAGTTCGAAATGCCATCTAAGGAATGCTACCCCCGCCACTTGCAACTGATGGAACCCCATCGCCAAATCCAATTGGGAAAACACTCTGGCTCCACTCAACTGATCAAATAAGTCATCAATTCTCAGCAAAAGATACTTATTCTTGATTGTCCTCTCGTTTAACTTACGATAGTCGATGCACATTCTTAACGACCCATCTGGTTTCTTCACAAACACCGCGGCTGCTCCTCAAGGCGAACTGCTTAGTTTGATAAAATTCCTTCCCTCATGATCCACTAGATGCACCTTCAATTCCTTCATCTCTGTCGGTGTCATCCTACTAGGTGGTCTACTAACAGGTTCAGCTCTTGGTACAAGGTCTATCTGAAACACAAAAACTTGTTTCGGGGGTAATCCAGTGAACGGCTCAAATACATCTGCAAATTCTCTCGCTACACGAACCTGACTAAGCTCATGTCCAACCTCCATGGCACTTAACAAAGCACAAACACTCTTACTGGAATTCTCCACTAAGAAGATGATTTTGTTATGACTATCTAGGTGCCTCAATGATATTTCCCGTTCCTGGCAAAATACCCTAGCCTCATACTTACCTAATCAATCCATACCCAAAATGATCCCAAAATCTACTAAATCAAAAACATACAAACTGCATGCAAAATTATGACCTAGCAAATGAAGTTCTAACTGGTCACATGTCATCCCAAGAGTTGCATACCCTCCTATTGGATTCGCAACCCTTAAGGAAGTAACAAGGTATATGGATTCTATACATAACCTATCAACCAAATACTGAGATATAAATGAATGTGATGCACCGATATTAAAAAGTATCCTAACCGGTATACAGTGAATCAAAGGCGTACCTTCCATCATAGTTTTCCCTTTCTCTGCTGCAGTAGGTCTAGAAGAAGATGGTAGTCCAATAGCAAACACCTTCCCTCTGTCCACCCTGATTGGCTCTGGACACTGGTTCTTATAATGCCCAACTTGGTCACAGTTAAAGCATTTCACATTCTTCTTCTCCGCATGATTCTTTCCTTTACGAGTTCTGCACTCGTGGGCATAATGGCCCTTCTTATCACACTTATAACACACTAAATCAGCCTTCGCCTTCTTGGCATCATCCCCTTTCTGGGCTCCTTTCTTCTTGAAGAATTTCCTTTTCCTTCCCTGAGAATCCTAGGACTCAACGGGCTTCTCCCTAGCTGAAACAGCAAGCATTTCCTCACGGCGGACGGTCATCTACACCATCACATGATAAGGTTCTCTAATATGAGTCATAGCCATCCTGCCTAGCTCTGGCCTCAAACTTCTAATGAATCTCTCATTACTTCTGATATTAGTGTCAACCAAAGCATAACCGTATCAAGATAGCTCATCAAACTTAGCAGCATACTCGATCACAGACATTTGTCCTTGGACAAGATCCATGAACTTCCTCATCAATGCCGACTTGGCAACCTCAGACAAGAACCTCTGCTCAAACCTCCTCCTGAAGTCAGCCCAAGTCAACTCTTCCTCCGGTACTTCGGCCATCACACTGTTCCACCAATGAAGCGCTAACCCCTGCAACTGTCTAGAGGCTAGCCTTTTCTTCTCTCCGTCATTCAAGCCTAAATCTTTAAAGATCCTTTCACAGTTCAACAGCTAGTTCTCAACCTCAACAACATCTTCTGTTCCGACAAATGGCTTCCCACCAAGACTGATGTAGTCTCAACTTAGCTTGGCATAGTAATAACCAGCTGGAACTACAAGATTAGCTCCTCCAACATTACCAACAGCTCCCGCTTGCAAAAGATTAGCCAACAACTGATACACCATCCCTGCATCTACTGGCGGATTTCCAACACCTACATTGGCCTCAGCATTTTGATTAGCATTAGCCTGTCGACCTTGGTTCCTCCGGGTATTAGATGGAGCATTTCTGTTGGTTGTGGTGCTTCCTCCACCTAGATTTCCTCTTCCATTTCCTGCCTCCATATCCTCTTTCTCGTAAATCTGCATACGAGCCTTAGTAAGATACAGAAGAACGGTCTAAGAGAGAGGGGGATACGTACTTAGATATATACCTATATATCAACTACAAGTACGTTACTATAGCGTTAACCTAAACCCCAATCTTATTTTCAAATTCATTGGATTATGTTTCAAAAAGCTTGTAGATTTTACTTTTCTTTTAAAGTTTCATAAACCTATGCTCTGATACCAACTTGTAACATCCCTCTATTTAGAGGCCAAAAACTAACGGTTGTGCATGCTGCAGTCATCCATAGTTATTAATCTTCGGCGACCAAATACGGCGGTGCTAGATTCATTGATACACAGATCACAAGAATGTGGAAAAAAATTTAACAATTCAAAAACATATTTCCATATTCTATTCAAAACATTTCATGTTCATTACATAATCCCAAATCGTTAACCACGTTCGGCAAAATATAATTATTACACATACGCCAAGAGCAACATATGAAGATGTCCCCTTGGTTGATCAGAGTATATAATAAGGCTAATAAATCTGCCTTTACATCCAAATACACAGCGGAAAAAGATAACTCTAAATAACTAACTGCCTCCTGCACGCCTCCGGAAGGTTTATTCATCTAAGAACAGAACCTGAGAACCCTAAACCTCAAACTACTCAAAATCAATTGAGTACCAGATAGTTTAAGGGGAAAACAAAAACTTCGAGTCAAACATAAAGCCTGCTATGAATAATAATCTAAAATCTCAATCCTTTTAGATATCTAGTGAGACCACGCCGCTTAGCGGAATGGGTTTTCCCCTCACTAGTATCCTAAAACCTTTATAAAGCCATACACTGTGCTCCTGCATCCACAATGGTTAAAACATACATTTTCAAAATGTTATAATGATATGCATACTTGAAAACAATTAGGATTTCTTATCCCCCGTCTAATATGACACCCTGTCCTATCCATTGTTTTCATGGGATCACTAAGAACCTATAGGCTCCTGCCAATTATCTTAATTAATTCATGGGTTCCCCTGAACCTATTAGTTATTTTAATAACCAATTACCTCATCCTAGTTTTCATATGTTGACTAGGAACCTATGGATTTATCCAGTAACTCACTTTATATCCTAGTTTTCATGGGTTGACTAGGAACCTAGTGATACTTCCATTAGCCACTGTCTTATCCTAGTTTTCATGAGTTTACTAGGAACCTATTGACTGATGTCAATTCTTAATCCGGATATAGTTTTCATAGGTTCACTACAAACCAATTAGCCCATGCTAACTATCCTTAATACATAGTTTTCATGGGTTAACTATGAACCTTTTGGTTTACTCCAATAACTACTTAATCATAGTTTTCATGGGTTTACTATGGACCTTTTGGTTTACTCCAATAACTACTTAATCATAGTTTTCATGGGTTTACTATGAACCTATTGGTTTACACCAATAACTATAAAGTTTAGGCATCCTATATTCTTGGTCACCCTGACTCCTTGGATGCAATTCTACTCATTCAAGAGTTTAAACAATTCATATTCACTATTGAGTTAACCTAGCTGGTTCTTCTTCCCCTTTTTCCCAAAATACAGTTATGGTTTATCATGTGAATGTATTCATATTTGAAGAAGAAAAACAAAAATTTAACAATACCACTTATGTGGATATAAAGTCCTCGAAATACATTTCATAAAACTTAGTTAACACCTTTAACTTATATCTTTATTAAGGAAATACTTCTTCAAAATCACAAGCCTAAAGTCATTACAAAACTCCTTTATATATGCCATGGGTTTTCCATTAAAAAAGTATGGGTTTTTAAAACCTTTCGACAACGTTGAAAGTTTCTACTTCAACCCCTTCGAAAGCATTAACCGTTTCTTTTAAAACAATAGGCTCCCACCTCTTAAATACTTTGAAACACTTCTTTCAAAACCTTTCGACCTTGTTAAAGTATCATTAAATAAGAGTGGAAGCATTACATCCAAACCACTTGAAAGTAAACCTTTCGAAAGCATTGGAAATCAAACCTTTCGAAACCATTGACACTCAGACCTTTCGATGCCATTGAAATGCAAACCTTTCGAAACCATTGGAAAGCCAACCTTTCGAAGCCATCGAAACTCATACCTTTCGAAACCATTAATAAGCAAACCTTTCAGAACCATTGGATTTATACTTAAAAATATTACTTTGGGTCATATGTGAAAGTATCTATTTCAAAACCACTCTTTACTTTTATAAAATATTGAGGAAGACAATTGAACCTTTCGACAACGTCGAAAGCTTCTGCTTTCGACCCCTTCGTAGGTTTGGGAAGCGACTTATATTTAAAAATAGTTGAACCTTTCGACAACGTTGAAAGCTCCTGCTTTCGACCCCTTCGTAGGTTTGGGAAGCAGCTTAAATTTAAAAATAGTTGAACCTTTCAACAACGTCGAAAGCTCCTGCTTTCGAACCCTTCGGAAGGTTTGGGAAGCGGCTTATATTTAAAAACAATTGAACCTTTCGACAACGTCGAAAGCTCCTACATTCGACCCCTTCAAAAGGTTTGGGAAGCGGCTTATATTTAAAAACAGTTGAACCTTTCGACAACGTCGAGAGATCCTGCTTTCGACCCCTTCGGAAGGTTTGAACAAAATTATAGGCGGCAACTCTCTTTCAAGAACTCTTTGAAACCTTTCGAAATCATAGCCTTCGACTTTGTCGGAAGCTCCTTAAAACAGGCAAGTGAATTTTCTTTTTCAATCAAAGTAACTAGGGACCATCTCCTTCGAAAGCAACCCTTCGACATCTTACCTTTCGACTTGGTCCAATTCACTACATACCACTTGAATGATATCATGTGCATTGCTTTTGGCCTTGTTGGTCAATGAAGTCGAAAGGTCTCAGTCGAGAGGTCTAAGTCGAAAGGTTTGCCAAAGAAGGCGGAACCATCTTTCTAGATAAAAGCTGATTTTGCCAAAATAAGTAAACTTTTTGTAACAAAATTGCCTACTTGTAAATATTTGATTGGCTTTCACAAACTTTTAAATAATTTGGATAATATTTGCCGCATTATCTCAGATCTAAAATCAAATTAACTTTTAACACATAAGCCTTTCCTCTTATAAAAACAATTAAATCATTTAGGACCTTCTTTCGAAATAATTTATTTTCCATACTAAATCACTTAGTAAAAATCCCCAAAAATTTCAAAAATTCACTTTAATCATGTCATCTAACATATTAAAATTTCAGACCCAAATTCTTAATATATTTTCCAAAATAAATTTATAAACCCAAATAACCATACTTTCCTTTGAAAATTCATAATAAATTCTCCACGGCTTGGAAAATTATAAACATTGAAACCCTATTCCACAATTATGTTTTCAATAGCATAAAATTTTCCCATGGCATTTAAAAATCATTAAGTCTCGGTTTTACCCTTAAACCGTATAAATCTCCTTTAAACAACCTTGTTTAAATCATATAAGTCATAAACCAAGCATATCACCAATCAATATATATCATAAAATAGATTTGTGATTAAATCTGAAACCATATGATAATAAAATCAAAGTGGAGATGTAGAAATTATTATTCACTTTAGATTGGATGAGGATATTGAAGTTTGATTGAGATTGATTTCTTCTAGCTTGATCCTAAGCTTTACTTTGATTTTCTCTTCTCTTCCTAATGGTCGGCCTTGCTCTTCTTCTTACGGTTACTATTTTGTTTGAGATAAAAATGAACATGTATGGCCTAATGAAAATGGTATAAGGGGAAATGTGGGTGGCAATTTACCCTAATGCCCTTATGTTCAATTGCTTAATACTTAACCATTTATAAATTCATTAGTTTATATAAGCACGGCCACTTAATTTATTAATCAACCTCAACCTCCTTATCTACATTATTCTATTTAATTTATTCTAATTAAATCTTCTGAATAATGTAAATAAAATTAGGGGTGTTACATCTAGCGGAGGAACTTCCATTCCTCCAGGAGTTGGATTCTTTGTAGCTTAGGTTTCACCCTTTATTTCCATTATTTCGAGACAATTGAGTATGGCTAAATTATAAAGTTGCTCCTGTAGAGTTGTAGTTGAAGTTCGATCAGGCACAACTTCAGTCTTCGGAACTAGTGCATGAGTTATTCGATCGCGAATATCCTTCCTTTGTGGTTTTTGGAATTCAACCTGCACACTAGCTTCTATCTTTGGGGACTATTGGCTTAATTCCTCGGTATTGAAAATTGCTTTTTCTAGAACTATGAGGTATCTTGGTCTAGCTAGTTCCGTGACTATTCTTGTGTATGTTCAGTCGAGTTCATTCTCTGCTGAGTTCGTTCGACAAAGCGTTGGTGTACATGCCCCAGTCCGTAGGGCTGATTACTTTGACTACTGAACCAATGTGTTTTGGGAGCCTATGTCTCTTGAGGAATAAGTTCGATCACCCCAATTTGATTGACAATTGATAGCTCCTATCTTCAGGAACTAGGGACTTTGTTGCTTGATCCTAAGATCTGAGTTTTGTAATGATGTCGGTATGCATTAGAAAGATGTGTTTTCGGCATCTTTTACTAAAGTAAATTCTTCTGAGTCCGGTGTTGAGATCCTAATCATGTGTTGATTTCTATCTTCGAAAACTGATGTATGGATGACTCAACCCTGTGGATTTTTCCTAGATGTTGTGGATCTTTGGATAATGTAATATTCCAGAAGGTAGGATAAAAGACTCGATTAAGCTTATGCTTCTGTTTTCGAAAGCCAATGTATTGATAGTTTCATTTTATGGGTCTCCTCTTAGCATCACCAATCTTAGGGCGATGGCATATTCCCAGGAGATGGGACTAAATAATCTAGTCGGAGCGTAAGTATGTCATCAATCCTTCTCGTTATCGCCAGACTCTGAGCAACGATTATTTCATGAAAATTGAATCTTTCATTTCCCTTGCTGACAATTTTCTGTTAAAAATGTCTATTTGGCAGAACAAAATTGTTATCTAACCAACTCCACGGTTTGGACTGAGGATTTGTGTGCATATCCTTATTTGCGGGACTAGCTATTTCGAATGCTCGTATTTAGACTCTTGCGAAAGATGGAAAGGTGTAGGGTGATTGCTCAATTGCCCCCAATTTGTCTTTCAATCCCATTCTGGAATTGAGGAAGTCCGAGGATTTTATTTTTGACCTTCCATGATTGTTCTCGCTTATCCTTGGCATGCATGCTTTTCTTGGTTGCTGACGTCGCCACCGAAGTTTTGTTCATATGTTAACTTCTGTCTTTAGGAATTGATAACCTAGCTGCTTGGTTCTAAGCAACATTTCCTCGAGGCTGCCTATATTTTGGCTATATCTAAATTCTTTCTAAGTTGAATTTTGGAAATTCGGTTGTGCACCAGCTTCCATCCTTAGAAATTAGCACATGAGCAATTCAATCTTGGGATTTCCTTTCTGTGCAACTTTATTCTCCTACAGTGACTGATTCCTGCGATGTCAGGTTGAACCATCCATTGACCTATGAAAGGTTATGTCTTCATGTCATTGCCTATCTTTGGGCAATAGTAGTTTTTCGAAAACGAGGGTAGAACTCAGTCGAGAACCAACTTCTATCTCCAAAAGTTAGTGCATTGATGGTTCACTATGGTGAGTGTTTCTCATTAACCCTGTAGGTTAAAGTTTTCCTGGCATTACCAGGACAACACCGGTACTTAGTGAATAACAAATTTCTTAGCATTGCCAAGGCAATGTCGACACTTAAGGAATAGAAAGTTTTCGAGCATTGCCGGGGCAACACCAGTACTTAGGAAATAGAAAGTTTCCCGATGTTGCCAATTCAACATCGATACTTAGGAAGTAGATAGTTTCCCGACATTGTTGGGACAACACTGGTACTTATGAAGTGAGTAAAGGCCTCGGCGTTGCAGGGGCAACACTGACACTCAGGAGGCTGGGTTCGATTTTCCCCACTGATCCGATGGTGCTTTTAATCTAGTTGGGTATCAGTTTCGGTCTTTGAAAACTAGCACTTCGATGATTAGATTGTAGAAGTCTTTTCTTAGTGCTGCCTATCTACGGGTAGTGTTAAAGTCTTGTTGGTAAGGATTAAATCATTTATCTGATCCTGTAGAGTTGAGTAGATTCCTTTTAACCCAATGTGGCTAT
Source organism: Allium fistulosum (assembly GCA_030737815.1). NCBI lineage: Eukaryota > Viridiplantae > Streptophyta > Magnoliopsida > Asparagales > Amaryllidaceae > Allium > Allium fistulosum. The sequence continues at coordinate 1,130,513,710 of CM060906.1, read as the reverse complement.
TTTCTTAACGTTGCTTAACTCCGGGATATGCCATTTTCTGGAAGGATGAGAGTCCCAGGAATCTTCGTTACTTTTCTTTGTTTATCACTGCCAAGTGCTCCCTTTGGTGGTACAGTGTCATTGTTTAACCAATTCCATGGTTGCTCTTGTTTATGGTCAAATTTCCTTCGATCGATTTTTGTTGCAAACTGACTTCCATTTGCGGAACCCGTTATTCCCAAATGCTAAATCCCAAGCACTCATAGAAGATTAGATGATGTGGGGCGAGTCGTTACATTGCCTCCCCGGTACGCTTGCACTCTTCCCATCGTAATCATGGATTGAAAGAGTTCGGTAATGTTTGTTTTAAGTCTATGGCAATTAACTTCGCTTGTTCCCACGCCATATGTGCTCTACTAGGGCATTGACATTGTTGCGTATATCCGCTTTATTCATTGCCTCCGATCTTCGAGAATCAATGGTTGAGCTTCTCAATTCTAAGTGTTCATTTTTTGTCTATTTTTGGACAACAGTTGGTTTTCCGCAAGTAGGAGTCGAGGTATCTGATTGTTCCCTGCATGGTTGATTACACCTAGCGAGGCTAAAGTCCAAGCCACGATGAATCTATGACGATCGGGAGTTATCCTTCCTAACGTTGCTAGTCCCTAAATGGTGTCAGATAGATGAAAGATGAGTTATTCCCTTCGGGCATTGCCAATCTTTAGGCTATGCTGGATTCTTGCAAGTTGGGGTTTGAGTACTCAATCGAGCACCTACTTCTATCTTTGGAAGCCGGTCCATTGATGACTTGATTCTGTAAACGTCTTCCGGCATCGTCTATCTCTGGTCGATGGTAAGTTTCTCCTTTTATCACCTATTCCCGAGCGAAGATGAATTTTAAGTAGTTCGATTTCCTTGTTGATACGATGATCTGGAGTTCTCGATGTTGCCGAGGCAATATCGTTGTCTAGCAGGTTGGAGCATTTTCCCTTTTAATTCTACAATCGTTCAGCATACTATACTGCTTAGTTCTATTGCGATTGCCGAAATTCTCTATTCGGTGTAACAAAACCATGGAGTGATTTTTTGTCCCAACCAAGTGCTAGTGTGTTATGTGCCCCCGGTCCATGGGGCTGATTACTTCGAACACTTGATGCAAGATTTTATGTTCTTGGTAGCTCTCTGGATGTCCCCAGTCAAAGTTGTGTCACAGCTCCTATCTTTGGGAGCTCATGACTTGAATGTCTTAACGTTAGACATTTTGGTCAAAGATCAGAATTCTTTATCGAAATCTTGGTATGGGAACTTTGCGGCATTGCTGGAGCAATGTCGGTCCTTTTGGGTGGTAGGGATCGATTCTTGTTAATCATGTAATAAACAAGTTTCCCGGTGTTATCAAGACAACACCGATACTTAGAGAATTTTGACAGTCCGGTGATGATGCCGGAGCAACACTGAGCAGTGTTTGTGCAGCTTATGAGATGCGTGGTTTATGAGAGTGCATGGCTTATGGGATCGATATGACCCATCGATCCGATATGGTTTGGAACTTCTCGACGTTGCCAATCTTCGGGTAACGTGAGAAGTTCGTGCTTCGAGAGCGTGGTTCCACGGCTCAAGAAGTGATGTGCGGCTTATGAGTGGTGCGGCTTATGGGTGGCATGGCTTATGGTATGCGCAGCTTTTTAGGGTGTGCGGCTTACGAAATGCACGGCTTATGGGGTCGATCCGACCTGTCGATACGAAACGGTTTGGAACTTCTCGACGTTGCCAATCTTTAGGTAACATGAGGGTTTCATGCTTCAAGAGCATGGTTCCACAACTTAAGAAGTGATGCATGAGGCTTTGGGCCATCGCAATGTTTCCGGAGCAACACCAGTTCTTAGAAGGCTGGGATCGAGATTTCCCATCGATCCGGCGGTTTGAGTCGATTCTCTTTCTTCGACTCGGCTAGTAGATGGAGCATACTCTGGTGTGGTTTGACCGATCCAAGCAGCTAAACAACGATTTTTGAGTCGTTTTGACCCCATCGACTCAGCAGGTTGCTTACATGAACACGGTTTTATTGGTTCAAGAAGTTAAGCAGTTTTTGGTTCGGGTAACCATGGCTTGGATGATCCTTCTGTGTTTCAGGAAGATGTGCATGTCCAAACAGATCAGGTTGCCATGGTAGAAAGATCTACAGCTGACCGCATGAAGATGGATATGAAGAAAGAGCCCGTGGGAGTTCAGGGCAATACTCTTAGTTCTCGGTCCAAACTGCCTTCATAGAATGGGTCTTCAATCGGCATACGGTCTAAGAGGAAGAGGAACTAGTCGCCAAGAGCGGTAAAGTAGGAGTTGGGAAGAAGTGGGCAAGTATTATGCTAGTATTTCGTTTGTTGCACTAGCTAGGTCGTTAAGTCCGTAGTTGTCAAAATATCAGAATATTTGATAGGGCATAACAGAACTATGGTATGATTAGCCTTGACCTTCCTTATGGCTATTCAAGTGTGTGCGGTGCTCCCCATGCCATTGTTTGCGCGCTTAAACTGTACCTAGGATTTCTCCACAACTTGTCTAGTTGCCCCTGGTCCAGTGGGTGCGGCTGTGCCTCCTGGATAATTAAAGCATGGGAAAGCCTCTATCTTTGGAGACTTATGTATTATGGATATGAGATTCTTGGTTCTCCCAGGTGCTGAATCTTGGGTTGATTTGAGTCGGCCTTTGATTAATCACAAGGTCGATTCATTTTGGTTTAGTTTCTTTAAGCGACTTCAAAGCTATGGAATTCAGCAATGTTTGCTTCTTCGGTTGTTAGAAGTGATTCCGTTGATTCTACGGAGTGGCTGATGTGATTGTCGATTCATAGCCCCGGAGCATGGTTTTGCTAACTTCGGGGAGTTCTACATCAGATGACCACGAATACACCGGTTCGCCTACAAGGTGCTTTAGTTTGTGAAGGACCTTCACGTTCGCGGAGGGTTTTTGTGGTCGGATGTCCGGTGATTAGACGGCCTTGGAGCGATAATTCATCGACTCCATGAGGAATTTTGGTCGGATGTACGGCGACCTGATGGCCTTGGGGTGATAATTCATCGACTCCAAGAGGAATTTTCGTCGGATGTCCGACGACCAGATGGCCTTGGAGCAATGATTCATCAACTCCAAAATGAATTTTGGTCGGATGTCCCACGACCAGACGGCTTTGGAACGATGATTCATCGACTCCAAGAAGAGTTTCGAGGCTCAGCTTCCGAGAATACAGTTTTATCGGCTTTTGGAGAATAGTAGGTTGGACCTGTTTGCTCGATGATCCTTCGAATAAGCCTTCTCGATGCTACCGAAGCAATGCTAGTTCTTAAAAGGAAGGATCAATATGACCCGTCGATCCAGCGGTTAGTAAGCCTATGCTTTTCATTCATAGTTCAAAGGCATAAAAGTGTTTCCTTTTCCGTGTTGTCTGCAATGCCTCTAGTGTCCGGCAAGACTCATTTGGAAAGGAAAGTAGATGGGGACGATTAAGAAGGTATTGCTTTAGGTCACTTTCCCATTCCTTAATAGCTAGCCAGCCACGGTGTTATTTTATAATCATCCTTTCGTCAGTTAGCTGGGGTGCTTCTCTACTAGGTCTTAGCGGCCTTGCTTGAGTAGAAGGTCCCTGAGGTCCTGTAACTCCTTTACTGTTTGGTGTTTTTTTTGGCAAATTGCCAGGTTTTCCTTCAGCCAATTGCACTACCTCCATCTCTAGAACTGGTTTGCCTTCCCATAGAATTCTTCTAGGGTGGTAGGTTGTTTCACCCTTCAATGGTTCCTGAGGGCCCTGTAGTAGACTACATCCATCGCTCTCGCTTCGTCCATATGCTAGACATACGAATGATATATGCATGGTTGTCCAAAGCTTGAACGATTGGAAATACCAATCAAATGGTAAATCAGTTGGGATGGGATCACGGATCAATGACGATCCCCAAAAATTTTCAAACTGGGTGATATCTACTTGGGATGATAAGGAAGGCCTCATCAGGCTTCATTTCAAATTTCAAGGCATTTGGAGTTCGTATGTTCGAGTTATGTGCAAGAGAAGATGCATCAGCGTTGACGGATCGGTGGTATTTTACTTGGAGTCTGACCAAAGGAAATTTGTCATTTGCTTGGAGTCAGCACATGGTTCACTTGGAGTCACGACATTTAAAGTGACTAACAATGCTTGGAGTCATTTGCATATTTACTTAGAGAAATTCTTGGTTTTACCCTAGTCAGAATTCGGGCCAGAATTTCTTGGGCTTGCTTCGAGTCAAATGGGCGATTACCCGAGTTCGACTTCGAGTCAGGGCCCCCAGAATTTGCTTCGAGTCAACTTAACGAGTACCCGAGTTCGACTTCGAGTCAACCATGAAGTGAGTTTTTCATCGACCTTTTCGGCGATTTTTGATGATTTTCGACGACGACCACTTGTGACTCGACGATAGGAGTTCCATGATAGGATTGGAGGCCAAATAGTTAAGAGCGATCGCAATTTACTACGGGAGCTTGGTCCTGTAATCGATCCTAGTTTATGTCATATCTCCTTGGTTTTCCGGCCTCTAGGAGTACTGTTTGAGTAGCAGTTTCTCGTCCATTACTTGGCACTACACTACTGCATGGGTTCGGGTGTAGGAGCACTTCTAGTGAATAGGTCGATCTATTGTTTATAACTAATCTACGTGTTCTCTACTGGTTCTTCAGCAGGTCGCAAGGAGGTAGCAATGACCTTTTCCTTCCTAGGAGGCTTTGTAGTTAGTTTTTTTGTAGGGTTTTTCCAAGTCTGAATAGAGTAGGAAACTTGGTAGATAGAAATCTGGATCATATCTCACGGATAATAGAATTAAAAGTAGATTGTGAGTTGATCTCCGCAATGAGATACGAGGGCTTGAGATGCAATCATTGTATGACATGAGTTTTTTGTAATGACTTAAATCACACAATGTTGAATAATGGTTGTTTTTTTATTAAGTGCCTGACCACATCTATGATGTATGCCTTGCTAGTTCGGTCATCCACATGTCAACTGTCAATAGCTCCACCAAGTGTTTGACTTCACAAATGACCACGTTTGGCTGGATGAAGCCTAGGCTCTCCATTCTTCAAGAGTGTCATTCCTACACTTCTGGTATTATGGACTAATTCGGTCTTACAGGGGCAGTTTGAACTTTCCTTCTAGTACTCTAGACGTTAGCGTCCAAATTCAATTCATCTTCATCAAGGTGTAAGTCATCTTCAGAATCCTAAACATCATTGCTAGTTTTCCTGTGGAGTTTTCACTCCTAGATTTGGGTTTGTAGCATATGGTTTGCGACATGCGGAGTGTTTGCATTTTCTTCTATGACAATTCCTGCAGTTCTGCCCATCACTCATTTTTGCTTATGTCTTTTGTTTCTTCCATTCAAGCCAGAAACAGAGGAATTCTCTTGCTCCGCAACGGCTATGTCGTCTGGTACCGTTCTGAGAGTAGTTAGTGGTTGGAGCGCTAATATAGCATTTATCTTGTCCATAAGAGCTTTTTAACTATTTGCCATATTCCGGCTCATTTCATCAACCATCTTTTTCAATTCCCCCTTAGGTAACAACCTCATGTTGAGTAGAGGATTCCGGTGCTTGGACTCTGGTTTTTTCCTTGTACTAGCCCCTGTTAGTAGGTTGTCGGTGTTGTTAACTTCATTTTGCTGGGGATTTGCCTCTTCTCCAGCGACAGCAGCTCCTATAGATCTTTTGGAAGTAGTTTCTTTTCTTCCCGCTATTAGTCTCCCATGATAAGATCTCCAACTTCCTAAAGATGGTATTGCAGATCTAATTTCTAGATCTGGTGGATTCAAAGAGGAAAATTAGATCTAAGCCTGAGTTCAATTCTCAGTGAAATCCCCAAAATGTTAACCTAAAAAACGGATCAACACCCTGGATTGAGTGTGAAAGCACCAGCCCTGTTTCTTAGAGCAAACAATATAGAGAATAAATGTAAAAAGTGCAGAAATAATAAAGAGACAAGGAGATTTTTATAGTGGTTCGTTTAACGACCCATTATTTCAAACTATTCAAATCGACAATCATCCACTCATGTCAGACTTGAATTACTCAAAACAACAGATTGTTAATTATATTTGGAAAACTTAGCATATACAGTAAATAAAATCAATCACAGAATCACAGACACAGAGTAATACAACAATAAACAGCGGAATAGAAAATAGTAGTTCATGAAGCTACTATATAAACAATAGAGTCTAATACAACAGAAATCTAATACATAGAAATCTCAATACAAAGCAAATGAAAATCTGAACATAAACTGAAAATAATTGAAATAACAGAATAGCTGAGTAGATGAAGATAGATCTCCAAGCGAAGCTCCAAGCTCCAAAGATGAGTCAAATGCTGTGACACTCAGTCTGACCCGAGCATAAAGCAAAACAGAAAACACTTGAGTCAGAATTAACATTCTTATACCAGTAAATTCAACTCAAGTGAAATGTCAACTAAAATACAAAATAACTTAAAGGATGTTTGCTTTAAGGATCCTTTAAACTATCTACATACATAGTACAATACGCTACATATATACTGTCTATAGTAAATTAAATATTAAAATAGCATTAAGGTGTAACCTATATCCCCCTTAACACATTTTATATATTCCCATAGTCTATACAGATACTGTAAGTTCCACCAAACCGGTGGTTTACTCAGGGAGCACTCATAGGTACGGTACAAAACAAACTCTTAATGAGCACGATACAGCATGTGACAAGGCATGCGAGGCAATGCCCAGGGTAGGATACTACCGTTTTGCGGATCCGGACTGGTGGTAACGCATAGCAGCTACTACCGCCCACCTCGAGACACACTTCCATAATCAAAGGTGCACCAATCAAATCGCAAAGCAATAGAATGGTAACGAAGGAATGTGCCTGATCGGAGGTGCGACCTCACTTGGCCCGGCGTGGCTCCTGTTTTAGTCACATCAAGCTGACTCGCGGGAGTCAGGACTGCGTTCGTACCTCATATAGACGTCGCCAAACCATCCTACTTCGTTCTGGAATCTCCACCACATACACAGCTGTTAAAGTGGTTTTCGGTATTGGCAGAGAGTATGACAATATCTGATCCTGGTCTCTTTAACAACCAAACGCTTATTTCACACCGTGGTTATTTTATATTTCGAACAGTTCATACATCATATCAAAATATCATATTCATTTCAAGATCATATCACTTTCGAAATCATAGTCACTTTAAAAATCATAACCATAAAATAGTTTAAACCATCATATCAAAGTATTCGAATTTAAATTTATTAAATCTAATCATAACAGTTCCAACTTAAACAGTTTAAATATTGAAAATAGTTTATATATATTGAAATAGTTATAAATTAAAATAGTTTATATTTAAAATAAGTTATAGATTAAAATGATTTATAAAATTATATATATATATATATTAAAAGAGTTTACATCAAAAGTAGTTTCAAATTAGAATTGTTTCTTTCAATTTCACAAATCAATTCATGTCAACTTTAGTTCCAAAATTCAATTTAAATCAAAATCCCAGTTCAGCAAATCTTCAAATTAAAAGGTTAAAGGTTCGATTCAAATTCTCATTTAAAAACCATTTTTTATTGATTTCAAATCCAGCTTTGAATTACAAATTTAAACCACTTCCAATTTAATAGGTTTTCAATATTCAAACAATTTACAATAACTGAATTTGATAAATTTCATTTATATTCCAAAATTCAACTTTAATCCTATTTAAATTTCAAAATATCCACTTAATCATTTTTAATAACATTTAAATAAAACCTCAAATGACAAATCTAAATCGAAATTAAATATTCAATTAAAATTTTATTTAAATTCGAAGTACCTATTAAATCACCATTATCAAAATCAAGTTATTAAGTTATAAAATCATATCTTTAAAATCTTAATATCAATAAGTTTTAAATCAACTCTTATTTAACTTAAATTACAAACCATTCTTATTTAAATTAAATTTTCAAACCAATTAAATTACATATCAATTTCAATTCATCTTTCCATCCTTAAATTTTTTTATAATTAAAACATATTATATATTAATAAAAGTTAAATTAAATTCTTATTAAATATTATTATATTAAATATTATTAAATTAAATCTTATTATTAAATCTTATTTTATATTGAATCTTATTTTTATAAATTTAAAAATAATAAACTTATAAGTAAATCATAAAATTTACATTTTTCAAAACTTAACTTATAAATTTAAAATTTCCAAGCATATAATTTAAAATCTAAATTTTACACATATATTAAACAAATCTTTATATTATATTTAAAAATCAATATTTATTAAAACCCATCCATTTCCTTTCAAAACTTTGGAAATCATTTTTCAAAAATGACCAACGGTATCCGTATATAATTCTCTATCCTAGGGTCAGGTGATACAGATATTTATCATTTCAATCCGCAATAATTTAATATTTACAAGCATATATCATTTCAACCCATAATCCCAAAATTCAAATTCAGTAAAAGCGCTTGGGTTTATCATTTCAACCCATATTGATTTTTCCTAATCTATAATATCGTCCGGGTATGTATCATTTCAACCCATAGAGATTTCCTAAACTAATCGAGAACTTGCAATGTGAGAACAATAAAATAATAGCATAAAATGACATACATATCAAGGACAGGCATATATAATCATAATTAACAATTTAAATAAAAAATATATAACAGGTTATGGTGTCATATGTCAATTAATATAGGTAAACAATTGCAGATAATAACATATCATACTTAAAAATTTAACAATTCAAATTTAACAACATATTTCAATCGTCATTTCATGTGAAGTCAATTTACTAAACATAAGAATGTTAATCGTGAGTGATTGCTCACCTTTCGAGGCTAGAAAACTGTGAGAATGCGGATTAAGGATCTTAAGGCTAGAATTAACACTAGAGGAGGGGTGAATAGTGTTTTAAGAAATTTGTTAATCTTTTTGAGTTTATCTTAATTTGTTAACAATGTATACACTAATCAGACACAAATATGAACACAGAATCAAACACAGATGCAAATATAAAGTAAAAGCAGTAAAGGAAAGAACACAACGGATTTTATACTGGTTCGGAGTTACCCTACATCCAGTCCCGCAACACAAGTACAGATTTCCTTTCAAAAACAATTCTTACAAATACAACCCTCGGTTTCAAGGCTATGAGGTACACCCTCCAGAATCACAATCCTCTGGGTAGAGATACTTGATTTCCGGGGCAACAAGTTCGTCCATTTGATTTCCAAGGCTACAATCACACCTTTTCTTGCTTGATTGATTTCCAAGGCTACAATCACACCTTTTCTCGCTAGATAGATTACAAAGAAGCCTATAACTCTGAATAGCACTTAGATCTTGTTGAGATAGTGATAGAGAATCAAACCAGAGATAATCTAGTTAGATTCAATGTTGATTTCGGCAGAGTAATGATAGGATTTTGATTAAGAAAATGTGGAAGAAGAAGAGAAGTGAAAAACTAGAAAAACTAATGTTAAATTCGTTGATACTAACCTCTGTTTATAAAAGAACAACAGTCATGTCCATTCGTGAAAGGTTATGGCGAATAGACACTTCTTTTGAAATTTGAATTTTGAATTTTAACTGACACTATGTCGACATGGTCACCATGGGTATGTCGACATCCCAAAGCAATTTTTGAAGTTTTGTTTTTCTTTGAAAATAATCTTTATCTTATATTAAAACTATTTTAAACTTTATAAATATACTTGACTACAGATAAAATACATAGATGAATATAAAGAATAATATATATAAAATTTTACTATAATTTTATATTTAAATCTAAATATAAATATATTATAATTAAAAGATAGTTTAAAACAACCGAAGTTTAAAAACAAGAATATTTTAAGGCTAAAACATCTTTTTGAAAATCATTTGAAAAGATAATTTTTAAGGCTAAAATATTTTGAAAAACAATTTTGAAAATCATTCTAAAGTAGTTTTGAAAATCATTTTGAAGTAGTTTTGCAAGCTTCTTCCTGCAAAATATCTCATCATGACAGGACTCGAGAACTTTTACAAAACCAGGATGTTCGTGAGTTTGTAAGCCACTTGTCGTAGGTTTGTAAGCTACTTGTCGTGGGTTTGTAAGCCACTAAAAAGGTAGAAATGGGTTCTATCCCAAAAGAAAAATGGAGTGAAGATTTCAGTGCTATTGTGAAGTTTTAACATAATTCTAGACTCAATACTTATCTTGAACTCTTGATAATCTTGATACTCATAAGTCTTCAATCTTGATATCTTGAATCTCTATATTGTACAGTCTTCATTCTTGGTACCTGCATGGTTAGATCCTGCATATACATATATATCTAAACTATAATGTTAGTATTTATATTTTATAATCTTATTCTAAGGTTGTTGTCATCAAAACCATCATCTCAAGGACTAACAAAAACAACGATGACGAAGAAGATGACACGGGCACACACATGGATACAGACACTCCACAACAACACTTAGAAACTGCTGCGACAAGTTCAACCGCGGCAAGGCAAGCACAAAATTCGATAAAATCAAATATATATAATATATATTCCTTTTTTAAACAATATTTATTAAAACCCATATATTTAATTTCAAAATTTTCAAATAAATATTTAAACATAATATATATATTATTACAAAATTTATTTTTTAATATATTACCATAAATTTAAATAAAATACTTTTAAAATATTATTACAAAAGCTTGCTTGCTGGGCTCGGAGTTTGTGTTGTGACTGGAGGCGGATGTGGCACTGTTGGGTTGATGATGGCGATGCAAGCTTTAGGAATTATGTATGCTTCACCTTTTTTTAAAGCAAAAGAGGACGCAGGACCGGAAACCGCAGCAGAGGGAGGGTGTGGGAAAGTCTCGGCAGCTGTTGCATGAAGTGAAGAGTCGGAGCCTAGCTGTGTGGAGGGACTGAGTGCGGTGGTGATGAAGGCAAACAAAAGGTGACAACTTCAGGCAAAAAAAATACAAGTTTTACTCTTATATTTTTTTTAGGGAAGCTGGCTATCGATTGGGTGGAAGAGAAACTCGGTAGGGGAGGAGAAGTTGCGTGCATGAGAGTTGTCAGGTGTGTGCTCGGCTTGTTAGGTGTGGGCGTGGTGGATCTGACGGAGTGAGGCGGTGTTTGGATGGGTCGTTTTCTTTGGTGATGGATCGATGAGCGGATGGTGCTTGTTGGTTGTGGGAGGGATGATAAGGCGGAGAGGGAAAGGCACGGCAGTGCTTGGGTGGCGTTTATGGTGGAGCAAGGGTGGGTGCGGTTGGAACAGGGTTGAGCGGTGAGCAAAAGAAGGGGAGAGGCTGCAAAGGGTAGGAGAAGAAGAGGCGACATGTCAATGGTTCAGGAGGCGGTGGTTCAAGGAGAGAGAGAGAGAGTGGGAAGGATGGATCTTGGCCATGAAGGCTGCAGTGGCCAGGTGGGCGTGTCAGTTTGTACAGATCAAGCTTTATATATAAACTTATATATATTTTATCTTCTGAAGCATGAACATGGACGAGATGAACGGAGCATAGGCGGATGAAGGTGAGTTGAAGGCCAATGTGGAGCATATTGTGGTGGTGAACGGGTTGGGTTTGAGAAGAGATGTGGAGGTGAACAAGCCTCAAGAATAACAAATATACGGACTTGTTTCAGCAAATATGACATTTTTTCTAAGAAGAAGAAGACAGAACAAATTATAAATTGAATTGAACGAACCAACATATAATTGAATATAGTGGGGATAAAGACAGCCAACCTTGACATTAATTATAATAAAAGCCACTGACCATTTACTTTACAATCGGTGGACAAATAAAAGGTCAAAGAACACTCTAGAGACTTAAAATTGGTACCGATACGGATAACCGCTTCGCGGTTTCCGCCACGTACCGGACATCGAAACTCATAAATGAATATACTGCGGTGATCAGCACGACGAGACGAACCGAATGGTACACAAATATTAGCGATACGATCATCCTATCAAAAGTCGATATTCGCTACCAAAATGCTACTAAACCGCCGAAAATAAGATAAACAGGGCTATAGCAGTCCAAATTTGGCAAAACCAAATACGACGTCTCACTTAGAATATGATCTACATTTTTATTATGTAAAAATATTCAAGTTTCAAAATAATTTATTTTCATAAAATTTAACCGATTCTAAAATGGAATAGAGAATTACACAACAGAACTAACTTTCATATTTACCAATGAAAATTTGCCATTTGCTATGTTTAAATAGACGCATACCAAATATCAAATTTTCATTGCTAAATTTTAATTATTTATTTTCTCGAAAATTTCATTTAGTTACGTTATTAAAAATCGTTAATATTTCCGGGTCGTTACACTCTCCCCCACTCAAAACTTTTCGTCCTCGAAAAGGAACGAGATAGGAGAATAGAAGTAAGCAGAAAGATAAGATAGTTTTGAAATACACAGTATTAGATATAACAATTAATTAAAACCCATATAAATTTTATTTATTTTTAAATTGATTAATATTCATATATTTGGGTTCAATCCATTTTATTCAATAAATAACTATTCATTGTATTCATATTTTGTTGATTACAATTCCATGCATTTTCATTCAATTGATTTGCTTTAAATTTATTAACATTTGTTACAAAATTTATTTTATTTAACCCATTTATTTAATCTGTTTGCCTTCACTTAAGTTAATTCCACTTGGTAATTCAATTTCAACTATTTTTAAGTTCATATTTATTTACTTAAATAACATTCAACCTTTATTTAATTTTTTTTTCTTCACCTAACATATTTTGTAACATAGATTAAGTGTATAAACATTTATTATAACAATCAATTTTATTTATAAATTCCCTTAAAAAAATTCCATTTTGGACATCTTATTACTTATATTTTATATTATATATTATTCAGTTACATTTTCTTATTACATTCAAACTTTTCTAAGTAAGTTATATATGTTTTAGAATGCAATTGAGTATTATACAAATAATTTTTATCCTAGTTCAACTGTTTCAAGTTGTTTCAATTCTATTTCTCGTTTTAGAACTCCAATTATTAAAAAAAAATTTCTTCATTTCAATAATTGAAAACCATCACTTAACACAAACCTAAGCATTAAATTCTGGTTTGACTTCAAATTATTTGGAAATAAATATGCATATATATATTTTATAAATCAAATCATACTCAAGAAATTCAAATCAAATCCATTTTCCAAAACAAAAGTGTAGCAAAGCAACTAAGTGGTCTCTCCACTCTGAGACTCGAAAATGAATGTCGATGATGCTGCAGTCATCACCGAAATTATTTTCCAGCGACAAAAGAGGAGAGTACTGACTTACATCTTTTAAAATTCTTTGAAAACAATTTCCATTCGAAAATATTTTCAAATAATTTTTTTTTCAAAACTTTGAAAATCAAGTTTAGAAAAACAACAGAAATTAAATTCTCAAATCTTTTAATTTAAATTCATTTCATTTGCACATCAGATTTATAAACCATGTTTAAAAAAATTCTTCTTCTTATAACATACAACAATAGTTAATGGTTAGGAATGTTAACAAAACAATAAATGATAATCTAGTATTATCATTTCTAACAACCAATTCATTAACTATATCATTTCAGAAAATCATACCTTTATATAAAATATAATCATACAAAATTATTTTATTTACCAATTTCGAAAACAATATTGTGTCAGTTTGCTCTGTTCAAGTGTTTTGGAATTCCTATCGATAGCGTTGGCCAGACGAATCGATCGTAACCCAAAATCAAACTTAACAACTCAAACAACACAATATAAAACATTTTTATATTAATTACAAATACGTTCTCTCATAGGATGATTCAAAAATGGATAGAGATTCAAATTTAGGGAGACCCTAATCAAAGTGAATTCTAACCACGAAGATAGACTTATATTAATCATGGCGACCTTAACCGGGTCAACCGAGACTTAGAAAGACGACAATATCATCAAAGAAAACCAGGGCAAACTTGTTGAGAACATTGTGAAAAAACACAATTCATGAGATAAACGAAGAAGGCAGGAGCATTGGTTAATCCAAAGGGAATGAATAACCATTCATGGAAACCATTCGTCCGGGAGAAGGGACAGCAGGTCGAGATCCAGGAATAAGATCGATGCAGAATTCAATTTCCCGCTTGGGAGGAAGAGAAGCGACTTCACCAAACATCAGGATAATCACTGACTATCGGGGAGGTCCAGATCACTAGGCTGAGAATCAAGCAAAAGATGAACTACCTGTAGAATCCCAAGCAAATCGACATTCGATCACAAGAGAATTTCCTGGGTCGTCTACTAGAGAGATGGTTCGGGCTTTGCAAGAGATAATAGCATCATAACCGAGGATATAGAAATCTCCGGTGAATTGATGCCTGTTGTAAAGGAGTTTCGCCTCTTTACAAATCATACTAAGGTTGGCGGGACTGGTCACTTCACCAAACATCAGGATAATCACTGACTATCGGGGAAGTCCAGATTACTAGGCTGAGAATCAAGCAAAAGATGAACTACCTGCAGAATCCCAAGCAAATCGACATTCGATCACAAGAGAATTTCCCGGGTCGTCTACGGGAGAGATGGTTCAGGCTTTGCACGAGATAATAGCATCATAACCGAGGATATAGAAATCTCTGGTGAATCGACGCCTGTTGTAAAGGAGTTTCGCCCCTTTACAAATCATACTAAGGTTGGCGGGACTGCCAATGGGATTGGTCATACATAAGGACGAAGTTGCCAATTGAGGTAGCAAGATGTGCTCAAATTTATTACATAGATCAACAGAAATAGAGCTATGGGATGCTCCAGTATCAAGAAGAACACGAACAGGAAAAGACACGAATGGATTTCAGAACGAGGGAAAATTCCAAAGATTCAAAGAAGATCCTAATCAAAGAGGGTCCAAACAAAGAAATCTTAAGCTCGAACGAATATGATTCTGTAATTAATTTTACACCATATGCTGAGTTTTGCCTAAACCAGAGCTCTGATACCACATGTAACGACCCGCTATTTCGAACTATTCAAATCGACAATCATCCACTCGTGTTATACTTGAATTGCTCAAAACAACATATGGTTAATTATATTTGGCAAACTTAGCATATACAGTATAAAATCAATCACAGAATCACAGACACAGAGTAATACAATAATAAGCAGCGGAAAAGAAAATAGTAGTTCATGAAGCTACTATATAAACAACAGAGTCTAATACAACAAAAATCTAATACATAGAAATCTCAATACAAAGCAAATGACAATCTGAACATAAATTGGAAACAACTGAAATAACATAATAGCTGAGTAGATGAAGATAGATCTCGAAGTGAAGCTCCAAGCTCCAAAGGTGAGTCAAATGATGTGACACTCAGTCTGACCTGAGCATAAAACAAAACACAAAACACTCGAGTCAGAATTAACATTCTTATACCAGTAAATTTAACTCAAGTGAAATGTCAACTGAAATGTCAACTGAAATACAAAATAACTTAAAGGATGTTTGGGGTTCCAATCCTTTAAGGATCCGTTAAACTATCTACATACATAGTACAATACGCTACATATATACTGTCTACAGTACAATAAAATATTAAAATAGCGTTAAGGCGTTACCCATATCCCCCTTAACACATTTTATATATTCATGTAGTCTATAAAGATATTGTAAGCTCCATCAAACCGGTGGTTTACTGAGGGAGCACTCTATAGGTACGGCACAAAACAAACTCGTAGTGAGCGCGATAAGGCAAGTGACAAGGCACGCGAGGCAATTCCCAGGGTAGGATACTACCGTTTTGCGGATTCGGACTGGTGGTAACGCATAGCTGCTACTACCGCCCAACTCAAGACACACTCCCATAATCAAAGGTGCACCCAATCAAATCACAAAGCAATAGAATGGTATCGAAGGAATGTGCCCGATCGGAGGTGCGACCTCACTTGACCCGGCGTGGCTCCTGTTTTAGTCACATCAAGCTGACTCGCGGGAGTCAGGGCTGCGTTCGTACCTCATATAGACGTCGCCAAACCATCCTACTTTGTTCTGTAATCTCCACCACGTACACAGTTGTCAAAGTGGTTTTTGGTATTGGCAGAGAGTATGACAATATCCGATCCCAGTCTCTTTAACAACCAAACGCTTATTTCACACCGTGGTCATTTTATATTTCAAACATTTCATACATCATATCAAAATATCATATTCATTTCAAGATCATATCACTTTCGAAATCATAGTCACTTTAAAAATCATAACCATAGAATAGTTTAAACCATCATATCAAAGTATTCGAATTTAAATTCATTAAA
Source organism: Allium fistulosum (assembly GCA_030737815.1). Lineage (NCBI taxonomy): Eukaryota > Viridiplantae > Streptophyta > Magnoliopsida > Asparagales > Amaryllidaceae > Allium > Allium fistulosum. Next base: position 1,130,497,323 of record CM060906.1, on the reverse strand, counting down.
TCTAATCATAACAGTTCCAACTTAAACAGTTTAAATATTGAAAATAGTTTATATATATTGAAATAGTTATAAATTAAAATAGTTTATATTTAAAATAAGTTATAGATTAAAATGGTTTATAAAATTATATATATATATATTAACATAGTTTACATCAAAAGTAGTTTCAAATTAGAATTGTTTCTTCCAATTTCACAAATCAATTCATATCAACTTTAGTTCCAAAATTCAATTTAAATCAAAATCCCAGTTCGACAAATCTTCAAATTAAAAGGTTAAACGTTCAATTCAAATTCTTATTAAAAAACCATTTTATATCGATTTCAAATCCAGGTTTGAATTACAAATTTAAACCACTTTCAATTCAATAGGTTTTCAATATTCAAACAATTTACAATAACTTAATTTGATAAATTTCATTTATATTCCAAAATTCAACTTTAATCCTATTTAAATTTCAAAATATCCACTTAATCATTTTTAATAACATTTAAATAAAACCTCAAATTACAAATCTAAATCGAAATTAAATATTCAATTAAATTTTATTTAAATTTGAAATATCTATTAAATCACCATTATCAAAATCAAGTTATTAAGTTATAAAATCATATCTTTAAAATCTTAATATCAATAAGTGTCAAATCAACTCTTATTTAACTTAAATTACAAACCATTCTTATTTAAATTAAATTTTCAAACCAATTAAATTACATATCAATTTCAATTCATCTTTCCATCCTTAATTTATTAAAGTTATAAAATCTATATTTTTTTATATTTAAAACATAGTATATATAAATAAAAGTTAAATTAAATTCTTATTAAATTTTATTAGATTAAATATTATTAAATTAAATCTTATTATTAAATCTTATTCTATGTCGAATCTTATTTTTATATATTTAAAAATAATAAAATCATAAGTAAATCTTAAAATTTACATTTTTCAAAACAAAACTTATAAATTTAAAATTTTCAAACATATAATTTAAAATCTAAATTTTACACATATATTAAACAAATCTTTATATTATATTTAAAAGTCAATATTTATTAAAACCCATCCATTTCCTTTCAAAACTTTGGAAATAATTTTTCAAAAATGACCAACGGTACCCGTATATAATTCTCTATCCTAGGGTCAGGTGATACAGATATTTATCATTTCAATCCGCAATAATTTAATATTTACGAGCATATATCATTTCAACCCATAATCCCAAAATTCAAATTCAGTAAAATCGCTTGGGTTTATCATTTCAACCCATAACGATTTTTCCTAATCTATAATATCGTCCGGGTAGGTATCATTTCAACCCATAGGGATTTAACAACGTATTTTAATCGTCATTTCATGTGAAATCAATTTACTAAACATAAGAATATTAATCGTGAGTGATTGCTCACCTTTCGAGGCTAGAAAACAACGATGGCGAAGAAGATGACACGGGCACGCACATGGATAAAGACACTCCACAACAATACTTAGAAACTGCTACGACAAGTTCGACCGCGGCAAGCCAAGCACAAAATTCGATAAAATCAAATATATATAATATATATTCCTTTTAAAAATATATATATATTAAAACCCATATATTTCATTTCAAAATTTTCAAATAAATATTTAACCATAATATATATATTATTACAAAATCTATTTTTTAAAATATTACCATAAATTTAAATAAAATACTTTTAAAATATTATTACAAAAGCTTGCTTGCTGGGCTCGGAGTTTGTGTTGTGACTAGAGGTAGATGTGGCACTACTGGGTTGATGATGGTGAGACAAGCTTTAGGAATTATGTATGCTTTACCCTTTTTTTAAAGCAAAAGAGGACGTAGGACCTGAAACCGTAGCTAAGGGAGGGTGTGGGAAAGTCTCGACAGCTGTTGCATGAAGTGGAGAGTCGGAGCCTGGCTGCATGGGGGGCTGGGTGCGGTGGTGATGAAGGCAAACAAAAGGTGACAGCTTCAGGAAAATACAAGTTTTACTCATATTTTTTAAGGGAAGCTGGCTATCGATTGGGTGGAAGAGAGACTCGACATGGGAGGAGAAGTTGCATGCATGAGAGTTGTCAGGTAAGTGCTCGGCTTGCCAGGTGTGGGCATGGTGGATCTGACGGAGTGAGGCAGTGTTTGGATGGGTCGTTTTCTTTGGTGATGGATGGACGAGCAGATGGTGCTTGCCGGTTGTGGGAGGGATGATGAGGCGAAGAGGGAAAGGCACGGCAGTGCTTGGGTGGTGTTTATGGTGGAGCAAGGGTGGGTGCGGTTGGAACAGGGTTGAGCGGTGAGCAAAAGAAGGGGAGAGGTTGCAAAGGGTAGGAGAAGAAGAGGCGGCCGGTCAGTGATTCAGGAGATGGTGGTTCAAGGAGAGAGAGTGGGAGGGGCAGATCTTGGCCATGAAGGCTGTAGTGGCCAGGTGGGCGTGTCAGTTTCTACAGATCAAGCTTTATATATAAACTTATATATATTTTATGTTCTGAAGCATGAACAGGGATGAGATGAATGAAGCATAGGCGGATGAAGGTGAGTTAAAGGCCAGGGCGGAACACGTTGTGGTGGTGAACGGGTTGGGTTTGAGAAGAAATGTGGACGTGAACAAGCCTTAGGAATAAGAAATATACGGACTTGTTTCAGCAAATATGACATTTGTTCTTTTTCTAAGAAGAAGAAGACAAAACAAATTATAAGTTGAATTGAACGAACCAACTTGTAATTGAATATAGTGGGGATAGTGACAACCAACCTTGAATTCATTAATTATAATAAAAGCCACTGACCATTTACTTTCCAACTGGTGGATAAATAAAAGGTCACAGAACACTCTAGAGTCTCAAAATTGATACTGATAGAGATAACCGCTTCGCGGTTTCCGCCGTGTACCGAACACCAAAACACACAAATGAATATGCTACGGAGATCAGCACGACGAGACGAATAGAACGGTACACAGATTCGGCGATGTGATCGTCCTATCAAAAGTCGATATTCACTGCCAAAATGCTGCTAAACCACCGAAAATAAGATAAACGGGGCTATAGCAGTCCAAATTTGGCGAAACCAAAAACAACATCTCACTCAGAATATGACCAACATTTTTATTATGTAAAAATATTCAGGTGCCAAAATAATTTATTTTCATCAAATTTAACTGATTCTAAATTGGAATAGAGAATTACAGACCAGAACTAACTTTCATATTTACCAATGAAAATTTGCCATTTGCTATGTTAAAATAGACGCATACCAAATATCAAATTTTCATTTCTAAATTTTAATTATTTATTTTCACAAAAATTTCAATTAATTACATTACTAAAAATCGTTAAAATTTCCGAGTCGTTACAGTTCGGCTGTTAATGAAGCATGTGTCCATTTTATAGCTTTTATTAGCTGACTGCTATTACAAGATTGGTTTGGTTTGCAATATAATTGAATCACCTAAGTTAGATCTAAATCACAAGTACTTGGAGGCAACCGGAGGATCTTAGTTGCTCCTTTGTAACTATTGTGTGGGAGAAAAAGGGTGAAGAATAGCAATGGCAGAGTTGCAGCAGCCAGTCTTGAGATCCCTTTCATATTGCAGATGGGATGGTATTTATAGGGGTTGGAGAGCACTTGGGCTGGAGCCACTTTGCCAGTAGCATGTAGTCGTCATGAAGAGGAAGCCCAAGAAGTTTGGAGGTTATTAGAGCAAACTATTTGGATCGGTACCAATCCAACTAGATCGGATCGGTACCGATCCAAATAGTTAAGCATTTTTTGTGCTTCGACTACTTGGCTGCCTTTCTTACTTTGTTTTGATGCTCTTCATGTTATTTCGTAGATCGTTGACTTGTTTTGATGATGATTCACCTGTGGGCTAGATTGAACTGTATTCTGAGTCAAAAGAACCCTCACCCCTTAAGCTTGGATGTTTGGAATGCTACCAAACTTGTTAAGTGAGCTTAGTAGAGGCATAGAGTCTCAATGCAAAAGGTTTGGAGATCCCACGATTCAACAATTCGGATCGGTACCGACCCGATTGGATCGGATCGGTGCCGATCCAAATAGATTGCTTATTTTACGGTGAATTTTCTTAAGGGCCAACCTCTTGCTCTTTTAAGTGCTTTGGTCATGTTTAAGTCATTCGGGCTTAATCTGGATGTTCTAACTTCTACTGAATTCTGACGAGTTAAAAACTCGGTTAACAATATCCTAGGCTAAAGAGTTGACAGGTTGCGCAAGTCGAAAGTCTGCATGTAATAATTGTTCGTGAAGGATCTTGTATGATTCTCCCTAAAAGGAGTTTGGGAAGGACTGTCGTTGGATGATATATTTATGTTTTGAATATAAGTTTTGTAAACTTAAACCAAATCAGTTATATATATAAGAAAATTCATAAAATGTTTATGAATACCTATTCCATTGCACCGAGAAACAATTGTCTTTTCAAGAAATACCAACTTCATAATGAAGGAATTTCTTTGAGAAAATATTAATAGTAGAAAGGGGACTGGATACTGTCCAAAGATAAAACTGATTACACGAGATGAAAATGAAATTAACTGACCTAAACGAACACATCGCATTAGAATATCTAATAATTGTTCTTGCACATTAAAAAAGAAACTATTAGTTTCTTATCAATGTCGAAGATATATATAATCCTTGGTTATTTAATTAAACCATTAAGAGTGTTGACTCTATGATATGATACGATGCGCAGGTCCGAAATAGGTTCAAAGTACATTATCAAAATATGATTTTGATAGTTGTATCCAAAGGGATAAGATCCATCAGCCTCAAATGTGTCTTTAAGGGAAAGATAAATGCATTTGGAATTTAATGAGCAACGTTGATGAGAATAAACTCATAAATTTCAATTGTTGAAATTAACATAATAGATTCGTCATTTAACATGCTCAAGTTATTTCGTATTTACTTACAAAATTATCGTTTGATAAACTTAGTGTTTTGGTATATATGTATTGAAACAAAAAATTCTAAATAATGATTTAGAGTAAGTTGTTTACACATAATGGCCGAAATGTCTCGAAGTCGATCGGACTGATATTGAGTTTGTGAGTTTTTTGGATTTGATCCAAGTAATAAAACGAAAGTATCATTTTATAAGCATTAAAATTGAATAAGTTTTTTGATAGAAATATCAAATGTTTGACTATCAATCAAAATGCAGAGGAAGTGTGTGTTCATAAGAAAGAATGCTAAAATGTACATTGATATTTCTAAACTGTAAGTAAACAACACATTGCTGATTTTTAACGATGTACTTGTATTAAAATCGGCCTTAGTTGTTTTACTCAATGTTGGATTGTAAATGATGTCTTTTATAGTAAGCATAGAAGATATTAAGAATGTCCCAAATCAAGATGCAAAGAGACCTAAATAAATTGTTTAATATGGAACATGTAAAATGAATTCTTTATGCTTTGGCAATAGAAATTATTGTACATGTCATGTTGTCTACAATATTGTGATTTTTTCATGTATTTGATATATGGAGCAAATATCAAATCCAAATTGATATCACTAAATGGTTATTTGAAAAATTCACATGTATTTATGAAATACTAGAGAATTGTTTACAGAAACAACGAACTCCTTATAAAGGAGTGTTCAGACTCAAATTTTATAAGTGATATTGAGTATAATATGTCAGTAATAAATTCAAAATTTAAATTGGAAATGTTCCAGATGAAAGCCGTTGGATGATTCGGTGAAAAAGGCTAAATACATTGCCTTGAATAGTGCCGCAATAACAATAATGTATATAAATGCATAAATTTATAGCTGAGGGTGGTTCCAAATGTTGAGAATCTCATAACATCGTTATATGATAACAACGTCATGGTATAGTTCATAATAAAACATAGAGCTCACTGGAAGTCGAGAGACATACTCTGTATTGTTCTACATGGTAAAAGAAGTGTATCAACATTGGAGAGAGTTGATTGACACAGATAATTAAAATGTAATAGCATACCCATTCGCTGAGTGACTGACCAAATTGATTTTAAGAAAACTGATTGGAGAAGTTGGAATAAGATTCCATAATTGACCCCAAGTGCAAGTGGGAGATTGATAGATTTAAGGTTATAACCTACGGGCAATAATGTAATGTGTTACATATATTTGACTCGTTGATCAATGTTATTCAAATTAAAAGGTATTTTCTTTTTACATTACACTTGATATAATGTATTATATTAATTATTCAATTTAATTAAAAGTATATTTAATGGAAAAACTATTAATACTATATTTTGTGATAGTATTACAAAGTGTTGTAACCGTGAGTAATTTATCACAATAAATATAAATATACCATTTTAAATGTTGCTAATCAAGACGCATCGAGACTGAATACCAATGTATCCGCTGAGACTAAAGTATGTAATGCTCTTCAAATGTTGGGTAGTGTATTACTCGTGACCGTTAGGGGCACAAAGAGGTTACGTATTGATAGTTATTGGATAACTATGGAACGACTCACTCAATAGTTTTCTATTGGTTCATACAAGTAAGGTCAAACAGAAAATATCGATGTGACTGAATTACACAGTTCTCTCGACTTGAGAATACTGTGGATCTTCAATATGAAAACTCAGTTTTGATTATAGTTAAATCATGGCATGACGTCCATCGAGTAACTATAGTTGGGTCGAGTGGAAGGATTGGAAGTGAAGCATTGTTCAAGAGAGGATTCGTCTCCTTAATTATATGGGGTTAGTATCATGGCCAACTCAAGTCAAGTCAAAGTCTCTAGCCAAAGCATTATGTTCAATAATAATTGTTATTATTGAGCCAAGGACTTTGTGTTCGGACTATAGAGTTGAATATGGATGATATTGTAATTTTGATCATTACCAAATTCCATAAGTCAAAAGTGATATAGTCTTGAAGAAGAAAATTGGTGTAAATAAAAGTCGCAATCGAGTAATGCTTAATAAAGTGAAATTGAATTTTACCGAAACTAAGTAAGTAATAAATTTGGTCAAAATGTTACACTACCTGCTAAGTGACGTGTAAACGTTAACATTCGAGTAGTTCGATGTTAATTCCCGACCAAATTTACACCCGACGAGTCACTCAACTGAAATGATGAATTTCTTTAGACCAAACGATTCGACTAGTTTATAATTGTTAGAAATTCACTAAATTAATTAAATCTATGAAATATTAATTATAAAATTTTGAATATGATTTCAGGAATAAATAATATTTTATATATATTTAAATAATTATAAATATACCGATCAATATGCGATATCAATAAGCAATTAAATTAGATTTAATTAATAATATTTATTTGGGCTTAAATGAGATATTAGCCCATGATAACGAGGTGATAATTTCTGCAGCAATATGGCTTCTAAGGGGCGGCTAAAAAGGCTAGAGGTCTTTTGAGATGGATGGTTTAGATCTAGTGAGAATTGGTATGAGATGTGATACATATTTCTCTTTATTTCATCCACTATAAAAAGAACTCTATCCCTAATTGTTTTAGAACTTTTTTTGGTTGCCACTATCCATCATTGTTGGCCGACCTCATCAACAAGGAGTTCCAAAAAATCAATCTCAAATTAATTCAAAATGCGACAGATATCGGATAGTTAAAGGTCTACGGTTCAAGGTTTAGCAATTTGTCGAATCGAGAAGATTTCAAAGGAGGGAGAATTCATCATTACAAGGTGTGCTCTAAGTCATTGGTATTAGGTATGTATTTACTATACTATATGATTTATAAGTTTTGGATAACATTATATTATTAATATATACATCATTATTATATTGCTAGTTATGTGAGATTCTTTTATGTATCATTAATGTTGTCACAATTAGATTGGTTATGTCTATGTTTTAATTTATTTTAAAAAAACACACATTATATATATATATATATATCTATATATATATATATATCTGAAGTGCACAGCCAAATAAATTTAATTTTAATTATTATCATTTTATTAATTAATATATATATATATGTATTAAAATACTACCTAATTTTATTTAAATGACTTGTATTTTTGGTATGACATCTTACTGGTCTCGTATATTAGTTCTCCCAAAAAAACTCCTTTTTATGATAAATAAAGCGATGAATCATTTTTTCTGGCATGGGGATTGTCATTCTAGTAAACCTATTCCTACTGCATTCTCTAAGATTTGCAAACCTAGAAAGAAAGGGGGTCTGGGTATCATCAGTTTACATTACTGGAATATAGCAGCAGCCTCAAAACACATCAATGATATCTTATCTAACAAGCAAAATCTACGGGTTGAATGGATGAATATCAACTACTTGCATGGGAAACACTTTTGGACTATGGCTATGCTGAACAATGCTAGTTGGTTCTGGAAAAGTATTCTTAATATGAGACACGTTATCTTACCGCATGTCAAGTATAATTATTTCTCGAATATTCATATTTCTTTTGGCACTCACCCTGGGCTGCCAATAGGATTATTCTCAACGACATCATGGACACAATGCAGAAATATTCAACTGGCATACCTGACTCAGTAAATATATCCAACTTCATCCACAATGGCAGGGTAGTGATGCCTATTGCTAGTTCGGTTGTGGTTATATTGAATAGAATCATGAAAGTACCTGTAAAAAACACTCCCTACCAACTGCAATGGACGACAAAGCTTCTCGACCACTCCATCTCATCTATATACAAACAAATACTTCCTGATAATCACCAACCAAACTCCCCATGGTTTCGCAGAATATGGAACAAGTTAGGCTCTGAGAAAGATAACTTAATGCTAAGGAAAGCAATAAACAACTCTCTTCTTACTAGAGACAAACTTCTTGCTAGAGGTTTCATCTAATCTAACGAATGTGTTTTCTGTGCTTGCTTCCCTGAGGGCAAAAAAACATCTGTTTATTCAATGCACTATGGTATACCAAATATGGAAGAAAATCATTCTTGATGCTGGTCTATACTATTCTAATACCAATCGCAGTTTGCAATGGTTTGAAATTTTTAAACGATCGAGATGGAAGACGGAAAAGGGAGATAAACTCCTCATTGTGCTCAAATGTTTTTTCCAAGTTTTGTGGAAGGAAAGGAATTTTTGAAAATAGAAGTAGAAGGAAGAAGGAAATTATAGCTGATATGAAAGGGGCTATTAACAAGCGTATGCGAATTTTGGCTGTAGAAGGTGATGGTTTCACATGGATTATTAATTAGCTATGGTATTTGGGCTTCTAGGCCTTAATACCTATTTAATTTCTTGTGCTGCCGCATTTTCCTCTTCTGTTTTCTTATGATTTGTTTTTTCCTTTTTTTGTTTCATCCTTGTCTATGTATCTCTGTTTTTATGTTTAATAATAGCTGGTAGGGGTCCAGCTTTAACCCCGCTTGCCTTTAAAAAATGATTTTTATTTTATTATATCATTATATCATCTTAATATGTGAACCTATATTTAATAAATGTATATCTACATAGATTATATTTTTCGATGGCTGCAAATTAATTTTTAATATTTATTTACTATTATTAATATTATTTAAATCAAAATACTAATTAAATAAATCATATAAAATAAAATATGTTTCGAAAATTAAATTCTAAATTTTACTTAAAATTTTATTATCATCACATAAACTCTCGGCTAAAAAGTCAAAATTTAAAAATCATTTTTTATATTTCTAAAAATCAATTTAATAAATGGTCGAAATCAATTAATTAATAAAAAATATTATTTCGACATAGAAAATTCAGGAAAATTTTTGTAACTTTAAAATATCATGATTGATTTTCTAAAAATTTAAAATTCGCATAATATAACACGAAAAGATTATTTATTATTATTTTATTGTATTTTAAATAATTTATATATATATGTATATATATTAATGCAATAAAATATAAATAATTTTTTTTGTGCCACGCATTCGATATGGATAGGTTTAAATATATATATATATATATATTAAATATATAATTAATATACATATATACACACTTGTGTAGTTAATGCCCCGCTATTACCCTGCTTATCTCATAGCGGATTTCTACCGCTACGATTTTTCCATATAGCCCCAAATATACCATTTCCGCTTTAAGCCCCGCTATTTCCGCTATATCCAGTTATTCCCGCTATATTCTGCTATTTCCGCTATATCTTCTTTAAAAGAAATGAATTAAAAAATGACATTTATACATTATAAAAATTATGAAATTAATTTATTTAATTGAATTTTTAATATATTTTTAGAAATGAAAATACTCTAATATTCTATTAAATTCAATTATATGTTATATAACAATTTTACGTTTATTTACAGTATATTTGCACATGTTTTTATTTAAAATTATTTATGTATTAATTATAGTTCAATTAAATGTTAATTTTGCATTTAATTACCATTTATATATTTGTAAAAACATTAAGTATGAGTTTTATATGCTATTTTAGAGTCATCCGCTATATCCCGCTATATCCTCGTTGTATCCCCGCTATGACTTTTTGCACCTCCACCGCATTGAATACGCCGAGCGTTTTAACTACACAGATACACGCACATACATATACATATACATATTTAGATATTATGAATATGCTTAATATGTATTTAAATATAATGATAATAATTTTGTTACTGTAATTCATACATATACATGTTTATGTGTAAAATTATTTTAAAAAATCTTTATATATTATGTATATACATGAATATAAATTTATATACATGTATGTGTGTATAAATATATTTAACATTTAATGCAACGGGGGGGTGTGTGTGTGTGTAAATCGTTAATATTTTTACATATAAGATATATGTGTGTGTGTATAATTTTACATAGTTTTTAATATTTATATAAATAACAAGTTTGCATACATATACATATTTAGACAACATTCAATACATAGAGGATGAGCTAACATGTCTGTTGCGATGTAGATCACGATATTCATACACGGACATGTCATACCTTGCACGGATTATTATGTTACACATGCATACACATGCATATATGTGAATGATACATATATGTACTATTATATTTAATTGATATAAATTAAATAAAATTCTATTTATAATTTATAAATTTAAATGAAATAAGACATTTTATTTAAATTAAATTTAGAAATGTTCTAAATAAATTAGACTTCATAGGTTCAATATACATCCAATAAGCGAATTTTTTTTGAAATTCACTCATACCTTCTGCTATGGGTTGGCCCAGTTCCAACAAGAAATACAGCATGGAACCGATTGTAGATGCATACGGTATTCTCTTCACATGCTCTTTCTCCACATTAGTATGAGGAGCGTCCTTCTTATAAATTACGAATCCATATTGCGTTGAAACATTTCCACATTTGGAATTCTCCATATTAAAACTTTTTAGTAACGTATCTGTGTATAGAGATTGAAACAATCCTTGCAGCCTCTTAGATCTATATCTATAGATCTCAATACCCAGTATATTATGAAGTTTTTGGATAACCATGCTTTCATTGATTTCAACAGTGCAATGTCATTGCCAATCAGCAACAAATCATCTACGTATTGAACGAAGAACACTATAGCACATCCTTGTTATTTTCAATATATGCATGCTTCCTGTGTGTTCTGATAAAAGTAAACTGTTTGATTACTTTATCAACACATTTATTCTAACTTATTTATGACCATAAATGGGTCTTAACAACTTGTGTGTCTTGCTCTCACTACCACTGACCACGAAACCCTCGGCCTGTGGCATGTAGATGATCTCTTCTAAATCACTATTTAGAAATGTTGTTTTCACGTCCATTTGCCATATTTCATAGTCATCGAATGTGACAGTGGCTAGCATTATCCAAATGCTCTTAAGCATTGCTACGGATGAAAACCTTTTGCACAATCAACACATTGAATTTGATGAAACTCTTTTGCAACTAGTCTAACATTATAAGTCTCCACTTGTCCATCTACATTTCGCTTTTCCTTAAAAATCAATTTGCAGCTGATGGGTTTTATCTCTTCGGATATTTATGTCAAAGTCCATATTTGTTTTCATGAACGGAATCCATTTCAGATTTCATAGATCCAAGCCAAAGTGCAGAGCCTTTACTTTGTAGTGCTTGTTGGATGAAAGGAGTGTCGTTAATGTGGTCCTTTTTCTCCCCATCTACGAGAAATCCATAGCATCTTTTGGTATGTGAGATTCCTTATTAGACCTTCTAATAGGTTGTGTGTTTTCGTATACTAGTGAATTTGATACTCCTACTAGCTCAGTCTCTATGTTAACTAGATCTCATCCAGGTCTATAACTTTACTGTTAATTTCTTTTGATAAAAATTCCTTTTCTAAAAAGATAGCGTGTAAAGAAATAATAACATTTTTTTCTAAGTGTAATATGTTAACAAATTTCTTCGTCAACCCCAAAAATGTAAGGAAAGAGGAATGTGGTTGTAAGAAGGATCGGATGTTCCTTGTAAACCTCAATGAGTGTTGGCAAAAGTGACACTTGGTTGATAAAGGGCTTGGATAATTAGGTTTGGCTTGTTCAAGTCTATGTTGACGTCATAAGTATGATAATGTCAAAGCAATGTCAATCTATATAGAGCAATCTTATGCAAGCACAAATCAAAATTATGAGTGCTTTTGGAATTCGAAACAAGTTATGATGAAAAATCACAAGTGCTTTGGAACTCAAAAAAAATCATAATTCAAGTTCTCTTTATTTGTACGTTATGTAATTATTGAATGTACAAGGTCCTATGTGCGAAAGTACAATCGGCACTAAAATCCCCAAATCAATTTAGGGTTACAAAGTTTAGAATTTAAGAGACAAGAAAAGAATGATTCACCTCTTATTCATGCCCCTAGGTCTGTATTTATAGAGGTTGAGAAATGCGGCATGGCTGCTACGTGTCCATGGGGCATGCTTGACCTCCAGCATTAACCATAGTGATGGCGCATGGCGCTATACTTCAGCATCCACTTGCACAGCGGTGAACTTCGACGCTTAGCATCCATCCCGCCTTGATAGCCTTCATTAATGGCATTCGGTATCAGTATTGTATTGAGGATAAGCGGCCACTTTTGAAGGTTGATGAAGTGCGGCATTACTATGGCACGACATCAATAAGTGTTGTCATTGATAAGTGGAGACATTAATAAGTGGCAATATTGGCAATGAACTACATTGATTACATGCAGCAATGATAGCCAGCAGCATTGATAGCCAGCAGCATTGATAATAGGCGGCACTGATGACAGGCGGTATTGACAACAGGCCGTATTGACAATAAGTGACATTGATGATAAGCGGCATTAATAAGAGACGACAATGGTGATGAGGGACATTGATAGGTGATGACATTGATTCTTCTGGCTATATGAAAGAAGTGCTTCATTGATGAAATGTGGCATTAATGTGATGCAGCTTCAATGCTATATCATGTTATTATAACACAGATGGCTTATGGTATAGAGCTTTCTAATGCCATCATGCGGCATTATTTTCAATTTCTTTGGCACGATATCACTTATTCAACTTTATAAGTAGTATGCGGCATTGATGACATTTGGTATTGCTAGCTTTGTTGATGAACTGCGACATTGCCTTTTATTCTTTATTGATGAGGGGCGGCATTGTATGCTTTCGGCAATGATTTATCTTCATGCTTTCGGCATTGCTTATTGATGCAATATTATGGTTATGTCGACATACCGTATACCTTTTGTATTGATACTGATAGTAACTTTTGCCTCTCCCGGTATATAGGAACCATTGACTTGTCAAGTCAATACCTTCGGCATTGGCTCTTTACCACCTATTGGACTACTTTGCAGATCCAACCGTACATTTAAGAATGATGCAATGGTGGCTGTACGTCTTCTTTTATGTTATAAATAGTCAAATCTTCACCTTTTTTCTCTTTTTACCCGTGATTAAAATCTCAAACAAGCAAACTTAAAATTTTTAAACTTACTCGCAAATTCCAGTCTTTCGGCATCAAAGCAAAAAGTTAAGGTACATATCTCCTCTCAGACGATTAAACCAGTGAGTTAAATTAGGAATTTCTCATTCGAATACTTGTTAGGGTTTAATTTGGGGATTTTTGGACTCGAGTTGGTCTTAAGTTTTGATATTTGATTGCGGTGGCTAATCTTCATATTTTCGGTTAACTCGATGATTAGCTATGCTTATAGATTGACTTAGCAAAGAATTTTTATGTCGTTAGGTGATTTATTGGATTAATTAAAGTCGGATGACATTGATTTGGAAACCTGGGCGTTTCTAGTTTAATGATGAAACGAATAGTTTATTACCCAAAACCTGATATTTCTCTATTCTATTTCGGCATTGATGCCTTACAACATCATTATGATGTCTGACAGTGGTTAAAAATATTGCCGTTTAGATTCGATATTGATTTATGGGGTTGTTATATGACATTGATAATCTCATTGTATGTTATCATTTTTCTTTGGCAATCATTTCCAAAATTTTTATATAGACATTGTACGACATTGTTATTTTACGACATAGTTATTGTTGTAATTTTGTGTGTCACTTATAAAAATATTATCGACCTATGTAGCCATAGGTCATTGACGCTTGTTATTTTTACCATTTCGACATTGACCATGGCTGCAGTATTATATCATACTTTTATAACATAACTAACGTGACATTTGTCATTAATTCATCCATTCTGTTAGTCCATGACTTGATGGTTTTGATGACAACAACCTTAGAATAAGATTATAAAATATAAATACTAACATTATAGTTTAGATATATATGTATATGTAGGATTTAACCATGCAAGTACAAAGAATGAAGACTGTACAGTATAGAGATTCAAGATATCAAGATTGAAGACTCGTGAGTATCAAGAATATCAAGATTATCAAGAGTTCAAGATTTCAAGATAAGTATTGAGTCTAGAATTTTGTTAAAACTTCACAATAGCACTGAAATCTTCACTCCATTTTTCTTTTGGGATGGAACCCATTTCTACCCTTTTAGTGGATTACAAACCCACGACAAGTAGCTTACAAACCTACGACAAGTGGCTTACAAACCCATGAACATCCTGGTTTTGTACAAGTTCTCGAGTCCTGATATGATGAGATATTCTGCAGGAAGAAGCTTGCAAAACTACTTCAAAATGATTTTCAAAACTACTTCAGAATGATTTTCAAAACTGCTTTTCAAAATGTTTTAGCCTTAAAAATTATCTTTTCAAATGATTTTCAAAAAGATGTTTTAGCCTTAAAATATTCTTTGATTTTGTTCTTAAATAAATTCTTGTTTTTAACTTCGTTTGTTTTAAACTATCTTTTAATATATTTAACTTTTTAATATTTACTTAGATTTAAATATAAAATTATAGTAAAATTTTATATATATTATTCTCTATATTTATCTATGTATTTTATCTATAGTCAAGTATATTTATAAAATTTAAATAGCTTTTAATATAAGATAAAGGTTATTTTCAAAGAAAATCAAATCATCAAAAAATGCTTTGGGATGTCGACATGCCCTAGTACCCCATGTCGACATAGTGACAGATTCAAAAATTTGAATTTCAAAAGAAGTGTCTATTCGCCATAACCTTTCACAAATGGACATGGATGTTGTCCTTCTATAAATAGGGGTTAGTTTCAACGAATTTGTATATAGATTTTCTGGTTTTTCACTTCTCTTCTTCTTCTTCCACATTTTCTTATTCAAAATCCTATCATTACTCTGCCGAAATTAACATTGAATCTAACTAGATAATCTCTGGTTTGATTCTCTATCACTATCTCAACAAGATCCTCAGTGTTATTCAGAGATATAGGCTTCTTTGTAATCTATCTGGCGAGAAATGGTGTGATTGTAGCCTTGGAAATCAATCAAGCGAGAAAAGGTGTGATTGTAGCCTTGGAAATCAATTGGGTGAACTTGTCTCCCGGAAATCAAGTATCTCTACCCAGAGGATTGTGATTCTGGAGGGTGTACCTCGTAGCCTTGAAACCGAGGGTTGTAATTGTTGAATTGCTTTTGAAAGAAAATCCGTACTTAGTTGTGCGGGACTAGATGTAGGGTAACTCCGAACCAGTATAAAATCCGGTGTGTTCTTTCCTTTACTGCATTTACTTTATTTCTACATCTACGTTTGATTCTGTGATTATATATTTGTGTCTGAAAATTGCATACATTTGTGTACAAATCAACAATAACTCAAAAAGATTTAGTAATTTCTTATGAACACTATTCACCCCCCTCTAGTGTTCATTCTAGCATTAAGATCCATATTCCGCATTCCTCACATTTGGTATCGGAGCAAGGTTTTCAAAAGTTTCATAATCTGATTTTTGAAAAAGTTTTTTTTAAATGGCTATGTTTAAGAAATTTGTTAATGCATGTTTAGAAATATTCAGATCATTATTGTCTCTTGAGTCCGTATATAATCAATATTCAAATACAAGTTGTCTACTAAGATTGTTTGATGTACAGGAATCATGCTTTATGGGAGTTGAGGAATCAATCCACAACAAACAAACTGTGCAAATCAAAAGGAACAAATGGATACTCGATAGTGGATGTTCTAGACACATGACTGGGAATCCAGATATGCTGAATGATATAATATACAAAGACGGAGGACTGGTTAACTTTGGAGACAATTCAAAAGGTTATGTGATCGGCATCGGCAAAGTCGGTAACTCTGAAACTCCTATTATTACTAATGTTTTGCTAGTTAAGAATCTGAAACACAATCTGCTAAGTATAAGTCAACTATGCGATAAAGGATATAAAATTAAATTTGAAAAAGATAAGTGTCACATTGAAGATAATAATTCAACCATAATATTTGAGGGAATTAGGAAAAAGAATATTTATATTCTTAGTATGAAAATTTTAAATGATAACTTGTGTCTTTTGGCAAATGCAAGTGACCCTTGGATTTGGCATAAGAGATTTGGGAATTTGAATTTCAAACTCTTATCTAGACCGTCAAAACATGATCTAGTAAGAGGCCTCCCTAAAATGAATTTTAAAGAGATAATCTATGTGATGCATGTCAACTAGGAAAACTTAGAAAAAGCTCTTTTAAATTAAAATATGTGATATCTACTTCGAAACCTCTTGAATTACTTCATATTGTTCTATTTGGTCCATCTCAAATTCTATCAATAAATAATAGTAAATATGTTTTTGTAATTGTAGATGATTATTCTAGATTTACATGGACAATATTTTTAAAACATAAAAGTGATACTTTTGAATATTTTAAGAATTTTTCAAAAAGGGTTCAAAATCAACTTTCTCAAAAAATTATAACCATCCGTAGTGATCACGGTGGTGAATTTGAAAATGAAAAGTTTGAAGAATTCTGCAATAAAAAGGGAATAATTCACAATTTTTCATTTCCAAGAACTCCACAACAAAACGGAGTAGTAGAACGTAAAAATAGGACGATTCTAGAGTGTGCGAGAACTATGCTTTCTGATAGTAATTTACCAAAATATTTTTGGGCAGAAGCAGTTGCTACCGCCTGTTATATTTTAAATAGAATTTTAATTAGACCTTTAACTCATAAGACATCTTATGAACTTATTTACTCAAAGAAACCTAAGGTATCTTATTTTAGAATTTTGGAAGTAAATGTTTTATTTTAAATACAAAAGATAACTTAGATAAATTTGATCCTAAATCCGACAAAGGTATCTTTATCGAATATTCTAATAGAAGTAAAGCATACAGAGTATTTAATTTAAGAACTAATACCATCGAAGAAACAATGCATGTTTCATTTGATGAAAATTTCAAAAATTTTGAAGAAATAAATGATGAAGATGATTTAATCACTCAAAACCAAGAGTCAACTGAAACTAATAATGAATTAAATCATCCTAATAAAAGGATTAAACTTTTAAAAGATCACCCTATAGAAAATATACTTGGAGATATGCAATCTGTTGTTAAAACTAGAAACCAACTAAGTCAAATGAGTAATGTAGCTTTTATATCAACTATTGAACCCAAAAATCCAGAAGAAGCATCAACTGATGATTCATGGATTTTGGCTATGCAAGAAGAATTAAATCAATTCATTAGAAATGATGTTTGGGAACTTGTTCCTAGACTTGAAAATAAAACAATAATTGGAACTAAATGGGTTTATAAAAATAAAATGAATGAACAAGCAGAGGTTGTTAGAAATAAAGCCCGGTTAGTCGCTCAAGGTTATTGTTAAGAAGAAGGAATAGATTTTGATGAAACCTTTGCCCCCGTAGCAAGATTAGAAGCTATTAGGATTCTACTTGCTTTCACAAATCATAATAATTTCAAATTATTTCAAATGGATGTTAAAAGTGCATTTTTAAATGGTTTTGTAAAAGAAGAAGTATTTGTTAAACAACCACCACTTTTTGAAAATGATAAATTTCCAAATCATGTTTACAAACTTAAGAAAGCTCTATATGGTCTAAAGCAAGCTCCTAGAGCCTGGTATGATAGACTAAGATCTTACTTGTTACAATCAAATTTTGAAATAGGTAAAGTAGATAATACTCTTTTTATTAAAAGAAATAAAAATGATATTCAACTAGTACAAGTCTACATAGATGATATCATTTTTGGATCAACTAATTTTGAAATGAATAAAGAATTTTCTGAAATAATGACAAAAGAGTTTGAGATGAGTCATATGGGTGAATTAAACTTCTTTTTAGGATTACAAATAAAACAATTAGAAAATGGTATCTTTATTAGTCAAGAGAAATATGCTAAAGACCTAGTTAGTAAATTTGGTTTGACTACTGCGAGTGGAAAACCCACTCCCATGGCAACCAATGAGTACCTTAGTAAAGAAGATCTCTCGAAATATGTAGATCAAAAATTATATAGAGGAATGATTGGATCACTACTCTATATCACTGCGAGTAGACCTGATATCATGCAAAGTGTCTGTCTCTGTGCAAGGTATCAATCCCAACCTAAAAAAACTCACTTAAAAGCTGTAAAACGTATTATAAGATATGTTAAACACACCTTTGATTATGGCTTATTTTATCCTAAAAATGATTCGTTTTACTTAATATCTTACTGTGATGCTGATTATGCTGGTTGTAAATCAGACCGAAAAAGTACAAGTGGAACTTGTCACTTTTTAGGGCATTATCTGATTTCCTGGTTTAGTAAAAATCAAAACACAGTTTCTCTATCAAAAACTAAAGCAGAGTATATTTCTGCTGCTTTGGCTTGTTCTCAAGTAATATATATGCAACAAACTTTAAAAGATTTTGGTTTAAATATTTCAAAATCACCAATTTATTATGATAATACTAGTGCAATAAATTTATCCAAAAATACTACTCAACATGCTCGAACTAAACATATTGATATCAGACACCATTTTCTCAGAGATAATATAAGTAGAGAAGTAATTACTCTCGACTATATCAATTCTGAAAATCAAATTGCTGATATCTTAACAAAACCCTTAAATGAATCTACATTTACTAAATTAAGAAGAGAATTAGGTATTTGTTCATTAACTTAAATATAAAATATAAATAACAAGTATAATTAAAAATTAATTCAAAATAAATTAAATAGGAAAAAATTCAAGAACCATGTCGACATCCCCATAGACCCATGTCGACATATAACGTTTTTAAAAATTTTCCCACCAAAATTCAAATAAGTGGTTATAAATTTCTCCTATTTCGAAATTTTCTTCATTCTCTCTGTTCTCTTTCTGTTCTATCTTCTGAAATCAATTTATCAATGGCCTCCTCTTCCAAATCAAACATAAAATCAACTTTTTCGTTCCCATCGCCTACTTCTGGTCCGTTTCAACAAACAACGCTCGCTCGTGTGACGAAAATGGAGGATTCTCTGAAGGATACCCTTCAGTTAATGACTGAAATCCAAGTGATGCAACTTTGAATAGCCAAAGAACAAGAGAGGCAAGGCAAAATCCTTAGGAACTTGCAAAAATTTCTTATGGATAATCATGCTAACCCAATCTTGATTGACGAGGACTCTTCAGGAGATCATGAACAAGAGGAAAGTGAAGAAGAAGAAGAAGAAGAAGAACCGATGGAAGAAGAGCATGCGGAAGACAATGACAAAGTCATTTGCATTGGCGAAGTATGTTTTGACAAGGACGGAAACTTGGTTGAACAACATGGAAATTTCTGTTTCCATTATCCAAATTGTTCGATCCATAGATCTCCAATTGTCAAGGATGCTCAGTAGTTTCTTCTTTTTCGTTTTTCATCGTTATGTGTATATTTGTCATGTTGTATGAAAATGTAAATATAAACATATATATATATAAATAAATATTGTGTGTTCTTATATATGATTCCTATATATATTATATATAAGTATTATATAGGCTTGGTTAGGAATGTTAGTAGTTTAGGACTAAGTTTTAGGATTACAAGTAAGTATTGATTATGTATGATAACACCATCATTATAATCATATAGAATATTAGACTAAGAGTTATATAGTTTAGAGTTTGTTTGTTTTTTGTTGATGACAAAGGGGGAGAAATATAAAAAATGGTAGTTAGGCATAGATTAAGAGGGAGTTATTAGTTTTAGGGGGAGTTATTAGGATAGAAGTAATATTTTATAAACAAAGGTTGTCATCATCAAAAAGGGGGAGATTGTTAGTCCATGAGTTGATGGTTTTGATGACAACAACCTTAGAATAAGATTATAAAATATAAATACTAACATTATAGTTTAGATATATATGTATATGTAGGATTTAACCATGCATGTACAAAAAATGAAGACTGTACAGTATAGAGATTCAAGATATCAAGATTGAAGACTCACGAGTATCAAGAATATCAAGATTATCAAGAGTTCTAGATTTCAAGATAAGTATTGAGTCTAGAATTTTGTTAAAACTTCACAATAGCATTGAAATCTTCACTCCATTTTTCTTTTGGGATGGAACCCATTTCTACCTTTTTAGTGGCTTACAAATCCACGACAAGTAGCTTATAAACCTACGACAAGTGGCTTACAAACCCACGAACATCCTGATTTTGTACAAGTTCTCGAGTCCTGATATGATGAGATATTCTGCAAGAAGAAGCTTGCAAAACTACTTCAAAATGATTTTCAATACTACTTCAGAATGATTTTCAAAACTGTTTTTCAAAATGTTTTAGCCTTAAAAATTATCTTTTCAAATGATTTTCAAAAAGATGTTTTAGCCTTAAAATATTCTTTGATTTTGTTCTTAAATAAATTCTTGTTTTTAACTTCGTTTGTTTTAAACTATCTTTTAATATATTTAACTTTTTAATATTTACTTAGATTTAAATATAAAATTATAGTAAAATTTTATATACATTATTCTATATATTTATTTATGTATTTTATCTATAGTCAAGTATATTTATAAAATTTAAATAGCTTTTAATATAAGATAAAGGTTATTTACAAAGAAAATCACATCAACAAAAAATGCTTTGGGATGTCGACATGCCCTAGTACCCCATGTCGACATAGTGACAGTTAGATTCAAAAATTTGAATTTCAAAAGAAGTGTCTATTCGCCATAACCTTTCACGAATGGACATGGCTGTTGTTCTTCTATAAATAGGGGTTAGTTTCAATGAATTTGTATATAGATTTTCTGGTTTTTCACTTCTCTTCTTCTTCCACATTTTCTTATTCAAAATCCTATCATTACTCTGCCGAAATCAACATTGAATCTAACTAGATAATCTCTGGTTTGATTCTCTATCACTATCTCAACAAGATCCTCAGTGTTATTCAGAGTTATAGGCTTCTTTGTAATCTATCTAGCGAGAAAAGGTGTGATTGTAGCCTTGGAAATCAATTGGGTGAACTTGTCGCCCAGAAATCAAGTATCTCTACCCAGAGGATTGTGATTCTGGAGGGTGTACCTCGTAGCCTTGAAACCGAGGGTTGGAATTGTTGAATTGCTTTTAAAAGGAAATCTGTACTTAGTTGTGCGGGACTGGATGTAGGGTAACTCCGAACCAGTATAAAATTCGGTGTGTTCTTTCCTTTACTGCATTTACTTTATTTCTGCATCTGTGTTTGATTTTGTGATTATATCTACGTCTGAAAATTGCATACATTTGTGTACAAATCAACAATAACTCAAAAAGATTTAGTAATTTCTTATAAACACTATTCACCCCCTCTAGTGTTCATTCTAGCCTTAAGATCCATATTCCGCATTCCTCACACATTCAACATAGATTTAGTGATGTAGCATAACACTTTGGTTACTCTTATGATAATTCTTACTTTAAGTTTCTTATAAACACCCATAGACTTACTTTCTTACCACAAGTCTAACATTTATTTTGCACACTCTTAATCGACTTAAAAGTTTAAGTTTTCAATGAGTTCGACGTTTACTATGCAATGGTCATTGACTTGTTATAAATATTATATGGGACTATAGACTTTTAGCATTTTGGTGTCATAATCTAGGTAATCAATTAGCTATTCCTTAATTTTGAATATAATATCCCATTTTATATCATGAGCATTCTAATTTTTAATTTGAAATAATGTCATCTGGCAGATAAATGGAAGGCAAGAAAGCAGCACAGAAAGGAATCAAGAAGACCAGTAAGGGTCCATAAGCTTCTCCATCTGCTAAGAAAGAGGATCATCTTCTTAATCCATCCTATATTACCACTTAGGAAGAAGTGGATTACATTTTTAAGTAGTTTGTATTATAGGTATTGAAGCTATTCCTACCTATCCTTCTGGCAGAATTGACATACCCACAAAAGGGTTATTCGCCTTCACCCAATACATATATGGCACTCGAGATATCTTCCTTTCCCTTCCTTTCTTTTGAGATTCCTATAGCACATAAACATTGCTCAAATACAATTAACTCCAAATTCATCCACCTACTTGACCTGCTTGGAAGCTAGGGAAGCCAAGCTTCCCTCTCTCAATGTTGAAATCCTTCACACCATGGCTAGCCCTACCAAGATAGGTGAGCAGTAGGGTAATCCATTATATTGCATTCATCCCCTTCCTGAAAGCTTGATCATCAATACCATTAATAAGACTAAGGGATGGGAAAATCAGTTTTTCTATGTCAGATGCTATTCTAGGATTAGAGGAACTTTCTCTATTATAGGTAAGTCTTTGTTTCCTGTTACTTATATTATATTTTTCATTTTTCTCACAATGGATGTTTTCCTTTAGGTCTAGCTCCTAAGCAGTTAAGCTCCTCTAATAGCGAGATTGTCAAATCCCTGACTTTGGCATCTAAGAGTATGGGTGATAGGCTCACACATCTGACAGAAGTGAATCTTCATCATTATTCACTGATTCTAGATCATTATATAATACTTGGGAAACCCCCAGTGATGAAAGGAAACGACCAAGGGAAACGATATTTGGTCATCAATAACTGTAATGCTTTTTCTACTTTTTCTCCGGTTCAACTTGAGGCTATTGGTAGGTTTTAATATAACTAGTGTGGAATTCTTGATGTCGTTGTTTTATGGACTTATTTTCTTCGTTTTAGGCTCGCATGCTCGTGTTGTCGCTTCTAAAGAGATAGGAGTTAAAGATGGTGCTCCCAAAAAGAGGAAAAGTAAAGGTGGAATTACCACCCCATCTCAATTGAGCAAACCTACTTCCATTGAGGACTCTATTGCCAAAGCAATTGAAGCATTATAAAAAAAGCATACAATGAGATTTATGCTGAAATTTCATCTTTTCCCCAAGCAAAAGGCTTAAGCTTTTGGGTGACTTTACACCTACTATTGTGGAGGAGGAGGAGCATGTAACCATTGACTCGAGCCCTGATGTTGCCAATCAAGAATCTCTTGGGCATAAAATTCAAGAATCTACTGAGGTGACTCGTTCTCTAGATCTCCTCCTTAAGATTTCTTTCCTACTTCTCCAACAGCTCTTAGTCGTTTGTATGACGATCTTGGGTTGTCTCCTTCCCCAAAAGATTCTCTTCCTTCGGTGGCCCAACCCTAGTCTCTTGAGGCCAGTTTTGATGATTTCCTTCGATTGGCTATCCAATCTCCCTCTATTGCTTCCCTTAAGTCATCGCAGCCCTCAATTTATTCCAAGGATCATCTTTTCATCGTTTTTAACCAGCTTTTATCGATATTCTGAATTGTTTTACATGGATTTATGAAGCAAATTTCGATGTTGTTTTTTATCGGCTTGATCCTAAGATGGAAGAGCCAATATTACCACTTATCCGTATTTCGGATTGGTGAGTTTTTAGGTGATTTTCATATGATGGTTTTATGAATAATTTCATTGAATTTTTGTTGATTTTTTGTTGTTTCTGTGCACGTGTTTTCTAAATCGTTTAATTCTCTTTCTCATACACTCAAAGAGTGCAAAAATGTGTATTTTATATAGAAAATACTTTGCTTTGAGAAAACTAGTTTTTAAAACAATTTATTTCTTCTTATTTGGTTAATTTTTAGCTCTATAGATCTTGGCCCTACTTAAACATTCAATACGTTTCAAGTGGGAAAGAATATATTTCTCCTTCAAGAGGCTTCTTAAGGGCTTTTTGACGAAATAGTTGAGCTCAAAAGACAAATCTCTTCTCTTAACCATAACATAATTGATATTCCGTCAGCAAGAGATGAAGCTGTTATTGAGAAAGTGAATCTTATCTCCTCCCTTAATGAAGAGAAAAGTGCTAGGCAACTGCTAGAAAAGGAGGTGGAGGCATTGAAAGCAGACTTCGAAAAGGCCAATAAAGAGAAAATTGAGTTAGTCAATAAGGAAGTGAAAATTTTAAAAGCGGATCTCGAGAGGGATAATGAAGAAAAAGCCGAGCTATCTAATAAGAACCAATCTTTGGAGGACAAGATATAGAGGAAAACTAGATTCTTGGCCTACTCTAATAACATTATCAATGATGCTATAAAGAAAGTCACCTCTTTCCTCAATGATGGCTTTTCTAAGATTACTGAGAGGTGTTATGAAGAAGCCATGTTTATGGCATATGCTAATAACATTCTAAAGTGCCTAGACTTAGACTTTCCATCCCTCCCAGATTGGAATAAAAAATGTAAAAGAAAGTTTAGTCTTAAATGAAAGAGAGATAAGAAGGATCTTCAGGAAGTCTACGTCGAAAAGTGGCTAACCTTTGATGATCCTATAATCGATAAAGAAACAGAATCTGATGGAGAAGAAGACGATGACGATGATAATGATGGCGATGGTGATGGAATGGGTCCTGGAGAACCAAAATTGGGGAGATGGATCAGGTAATCCTAACTTAGATTCATCTGCTCATGATGCAGGCTTTACTGAATTCCCTGATCCCCAGGATGTTACAAAGAAAGATACTACTTCAAAAGGCAACACAACCCCCCAACCGTTAGGTAAAGGAGAAAACTCATATTCGTGTTCTGGCTTCACAGGTATAGAGTTCTTTATTTTAGATGTTTAAGACTATCTGTTTAATTCTTAATTGATAGGC
Source organism: Allium fistulosum (assembly GCA_030737815.1). Classification (NCBI taxonomy): domain Eukaryota; kingdom Viridiplantae; phylum Streptophyta; class Magnoliopsida; order Asparagales; family Amaryllidaceae; genus Allium; species Allium fistulosum. The sequence goes on along the minus strand of CM060906.1, from coordinate 1,130,471,845 downwards.
TTACTATTTTAGTTAAGGAAAAAGGACAAATACAATTATGAGATTCTTTATGAAAAGAGTGTGAATTGGGAGAATCGACTTAATAGGGAACTTGAAAAGTTAGTTAAAGAATACAATGCCATGTCTGACAAATACAAACGCCTATCGGGTAATACTATGCGGTTACAATTTTTCAAGGAGAAGCGTACCACACCTCACTTAGAAAGAGCTCGTCTATATCGAGAAAGAATTGCGAGAGAGAATACGAAATTAACAACTCACTTTTGGATGCTAATTGGTTATAGAAATGCTTTAGTAGAGTTCCTCTATAAAGCCTATTCTAAGAGCCAATTTGTAGGCTTTTCTTACTTGGACGAAAACTGTGGGCGTTTGCTTAGACGCCTTCATAAAAGATATCTAGATGATCATGGAAGCGATCCTAATCCTATGGATTGTTGGAACTTACCTAGGGTCGCTAGTGTTCCACTTTCTCCTAATACTCTTCCTCCTAAAAAGATTAAGTATAACAAGGGGAGATTTATTTTAGAATTTTATAAGAGATTAATATTATATGAACCCGAATGATTGTATGAATGTAGTATGTAATTTAAGTAGCTTATGAACTTTACCACTTTTGTTTCTCTTTTATTAGTATAATTTTAACATATTATACAGATTAAGGACTCTCCAATAGTCTGGTTCCTATGGAACTTTTAAGTAAGTTTACAACGTTAAAGACAGATTTTAAAGAGAATTATATAACCATCAAAACATCTCTGTTAGTAAAGCATTACTTTCTAAAAGATATACAAGAAGTATACACACGATTCCCTCACTTTCATTTTGATTTCCTAGGTGATGAGTAGTAGAAACTACTTAGTGAAATTTGAACTTATCATGCCAAATTGTTGTGTGATCACACTAACCCTTCAGCCGGAAAATGGGACTACCATCAATTCCCTCTGGTAAATACCCCAGAAGGAATTAAAGCTCCCTTTTATTCTACCCTCACCTTTTTTTTCGGGTCATTTGAAAAGGCCAAAATCGGTGTTTCAAAACTTTAAGAGTTATTTAAATGTTCAAAAATGGAATCGTAATGTAATTTGAATTTCCTTATTGTTTGTAAATTTTGTTATTATTAATGGATGAGCTTAGTTTTCATGTGTTAATTTTCGTTTTACTTATTCTAAATAAGAAAGCCAGTTAGCGCTTGCACTTGGTCCTATAGATGCTCTTTCTCAACTGAACATTATCAAAGATAAACTGATAGCCAATATCAAAAAGAGGCAATCTTCTAAAGACACTTCAGCTTTACGGTTTCCGAACAATCCAGAAGCACAAGAGTGGTACAGGAAATATTATTAGTTTAGATCAACATTTAGAAACTATAAAGAAATGACCTCTAGCTTAGAGGATCAAATTAAAGAGGACAAAGAATTTCAACAGTTGAAAAAGAAGATTGACACGGTCCTAAGGTCTGGACATTCAATCGATATTGATATAGAAATAGCTAAATTACATCAACGAATCTTGAAGCGGATTTGATGAAGAGTTAAATGTCTTGCCAATCTTTCGAACTCATTACGAGCGGAGATGATTCTAGACTTCCTCCTCCTACTCCTGGGAGGATGACAAGATTCCAAACTTTAGTTAACCAAGAATTTCCCACTTTATTAAACCCGCCTCTGGGTCTAAGTAACGAAGTGATCTCCCAGTAGGGTAGGCAAGTCAAATTCGAATGCATGCAATTCTTTAATATGAAATGGAATGAAAAAGTTTATCAACGCCTTAATGATTATGAAGTCGGGTTGAAAAACTTGAGCGTGAAAAGCACACTCTTGGGCAGAAGAGTGAAGAGTTAAAGAGCATGGTCCAAGTCTTAAAAGGAGCCAACAAGACTCTTAAGCGTGTACCGAGGAATTAAATTGACTCAGCTGATAACGTGGAGACCATTTGAAAGAAAGAGAAAAAACTCAAAGAACTTTTGGATGTGGCCATTCACCACATTACGGATTCTTCATCGGTTGCTAAAAATTTAGATATGATGGCACAAAACCTTGAACTTTAGTACAGAATTACTTGTAGATCTATAAATAGACCCCTTTTTGTAGTTCAGTTTATGTATCTGTGACTTTGGTATACAACATATTAGATAATAAATGAATTCGATTCAAACAAATGTTACCTTGAATGCACCATATGTACTTTTGAATGTGCTGAATTATTTGAGATGTATATCCTACTTTCCAGTATTTTTACCATATAATCTAATAATCTGCCTGTTAAGACAACCAGAAACCTTACTAATTTAGTATTTAGCATTTCAGTTGGTATGAAGGCCATAAATTTTGATATTTATATAAGAGTCTGCCTCTCAGTCTAGTGACGGAGATTTTTGTTATTTTAAGAAAGTTGAGTTCCAATCTGAACTTAAAAGATCGAAAGCTGATATAATGAAGCTCTGTTTTTGTCCTTGAAGTAAGATAGTTTACTTTTAGGGTCAATTATTTTCCTTGTTTTAGGAAATCTTCTAATAGTAGACCAGAAACCTGACTGACAATAATGAAATCTTTTTAAATAGAAGGCTAGAAAACCACTTGGTCATAATAATAAAAATCCAGAAAATCATCTAGCAATAATGATAGAGGACCAGAAAACCTATCTGGCTATAATAGAAGATATTAAAATCCCATCTGGTAATAATAATAGAAGACCAGAAAACCGTCTGACAATAATAATTTTGAATAATAGAAGATGACCAGAAAATCCATTTGAAAATGATACTTACTTTCGTAGAGAAATTCCGCTTTGTTTACTTTAAAGCATAATAGCTCATATTTTATAGATCTTCCTCTAGAAGATTACTTGATTATTGTTTTGGAGCACAAATAGCTCATTTTGATTAAGTTCTTTTGCCTCTCTTTGGGCTTTGGACGTCATAATCTCTTTTCTTTTTACCTCTTTTTAGGCTTTGGACGTCTTAGTCCCTTTTTTGACATCTCTTTGGGATTTGGACGTCTTAATCCCTTTTCTTTATTATCATCTTAGGTGATGCTCTCAACTTGGATCGAGCCCCTTGTCACCGTCTTAGGTGATGATTTAGGTCTGTTGTCCAGTGCGTTTGGTTAGCTATCTTAAGCAGAACCAAAGACTTACTCGACCTTCCTCTAGGAGGCGCTTTAGTAAGCCCTTAGAGACGGTACTGAAGGTTGGTTCGGTGCTTTGGTTAGGCCATCTTAGACGGGACCAAAGGCTTACTATGTCGTCCCTCTAGGAGGCGTTCCAGCCAGGCCATGTACGCAAAGGTTGAAGGCTTATAGATGCTTTGGCCATGCCCTTTCACACAGGACCATAGGCTTAATTTGACATCCCTCTAGGAGGTTCTTTGACCAAGCCTTCTTGACGTGGACTGTTGGAACTGGACCAGCCTGCAACGGAAGAAATGAGTGAATTTCAAAAAAATTAACCATTTTGGATCTTTAATGGGCCTATGAAGTCTAAATTCATTTGGAACTTTTCTAAGTTTCTTTTAAATAAAATTAATATTTTATAAATAAAGTTTTACTTTAATTTAATGTGTATGTAAATTAGAGTATATCAAATATACCCTTATGTACATATTTGTGTGTAAGGGTAACTTATTAAATTTATTTAGAAAAGAAAAAATTTCATTTCCTATCTCTTAAATTATTCAATCAATGATGGGGCATAAACTTATTTAGAGAAGGAAACTTTTCATTTCCTTCCTCTTAACTTATTCAATTAATGACGAGGCATAAATTTATTTAGAGAAGGAAACTTTTCATTTCCTTCTCTTATCTTATTCAATTAATGAGAGGGCACATTATTTATATGGAGAGAGAAATCTTTCATCTCTCTCTTTAATTAAGTTGATTGATCATATGAATGTCATTAATTAGCAACATGTATATGGCATGAATGTAAGTATAAACATATATATATATATATATGTGTGTGTGTGTGTGTGTAAATTCTATAAGTGCAACATATGATAGGTGCTACCAATTGATGGCAAGGCGTAGACATATATACAAAATCAAATGGATAGCTAATCACATAAAGCAAAAAATGGGAAATAAATAAAGGGTAACAATGATGATTGAATCAATTTCCCACTTCGTAAACTTAACTAATGCAGCATATAAATGACAAATTATAGGCATCATAATATAAGGATATAAACAGTCGAAAATAAATGTATGTATATGTTATTGCCTTATTTAAATTATTTCCTCCTCTTGAAAAGAAATATAATCATACTTTGACAATATGAAATACATGTAATAAATTTTATATATGCAAACATACATATAAAATTAATTGTGTGCATATAAGATTAAATCAAGTCTTTCTACTTAATTAAAATTAGAGATTTATAGCAATCAATTTAGAAGTAGGTTTGTTGTCAAAACATTAATTGAATGAATGTAACATTCAATAAAATATATCTAATTAATACAAATTAGAGACTATAGTAATCAAATTAAAATTTAGATTTATTGCCAAAACATCTTCCTTTTTTAAATTTCTAAAACAATACAAACACAAAATACATACATGTAAACTTTCAAATCTAAAATTACATTTTGTTTTATATGATTTAAAACATGAATCTTCAATAAAACACTGTAATATTCATAAACAAATTAGCTTAATTTGTTAAAGTAAAATCCAATCAAAACAATATGAATATACAAAATTTTAGATCTAAAGGATTATACTCTGGATTAAATGTTTACAATATATATCTATAATAAAACATTGTATTCAAACATATATAAAATTTAATTTTAATTTAACAAAATAAGAACCCAATTGATAAATTGAACATACAAAATTTCTGATCTAAAAATTAGACTTTAAATTGAATCTTTAGAACATAGTTCCAAAACAAAACATTATATTTAAACATATACAAATATTAATTATGATTTATTAAATAAAACACCAATTGGTTCATTTAGCAAACAATTCAAGCTACATAAACAATTTTCAACTTAAATGAGGCAGTGATATGTACATACAAATTATGACAACTAAATTTCTCTTTCAACAAACATTACATCAAATATCATTATCTATTAAAGAAAAACATACCTTATTACCCAAAGCCTTGAAGCACATCTTGAAAATGGCTCCCCTTAGGATGTTGCCTAGAAGTCACACCTTGAATGATGGTATCTTCTCAGATCTTCAAGATCCTCATCCTATCCTTGCAAGAGATGGATGAACCACTTTTCTTTTTTTGATGTTTTTATATGGAGTTGAAAGAATTTTGAAAATTTTATTTTTTATTTTCTACCATGAAAAGTTAGGAGGAGAGAAAGAAACAGACTGAATGAGAAAGAATGAATTGTACGTATAGAATGAATTAGAGAATATGTTTTATTTGAAAGAATAAAACTTTTCCCATTCTTTACTTAAAACTTTTCTAAATAGTTCCCTTGATTGTTTCTCTCTCTCTCCAATCCTTTCTTTATATGCTTGTCATCAAATGACATAAAATTTCCATAAATCATTTCATCAAATGACATAAAATTTTCATAAATCTTTTAATGCTACTATCTTTAAATTACATCAATATCATATATCAATGCGCGCAAATATAACTTTTATAAATGCATTAAAATAATTACAAAAGAACTTCCAAATATCAAATAAATAATAAATAATATTTCTCAAATATCAATTAATTTAATCAATTTACAACATTTTATAAATTAATTAAACCATGTGGTTTTTTAGAGAATTCATCATTACAGTTGTGCGACTCATAGATGTAAATTCAGTAATGGATTCATATCGAACTATTCGAATATTAACGTTCACACGTCACTTAGAAAGTGGTGTGACATTTTGGCCGAATTTATCGCTTACACATCTTTTGGTAAAATTCAATTTTACTACTATAAGCAGTACCTAATAGTGACAATTATTTGCACCAATTCTCTCTGTCAGAACTATATCACTTTGGATTTATGGAATTTGGTAATGGACAAAATTCTAATATCATCCACATTCAACTTTATAGTCCAAACACAAAGTCCTTGGTTCAATAATAACAATTATTATTAACCAAAATGCTCTGGCCAGACACTTTGACTTTGAGTTTACTTCAGTTGACCGTAATACTAACCTCATATAACTGAGGAGATGAATCCTCTTTTGAATAGTGTTTCACTTCCAATGCTTCCACTCGACCCAACTATAGTCGTTCGATGGACGTCGTGCCACGATTTAAATATAATCAAAGCGGAGCACCCACATAGAAGATCAACAGTATTCTCAAGTTGAAAGAACTGTATAAATCAGTCACATTGATATTCTCTGCTTGACCTTACTTATATTAACCAACATGAAACTATCGAGTGACTCATTTCATGGTTATCCAGTAACTATCAATACGTAACCCGTTGGTGCTCCTAACAATCATGAGTAACACACTGCCCAACATTTGGAGAGCGTTACGTACTCTACTCTCAACGGATACATCGATATCCAGTCTCGATGCATCTTGACTAGGAGCATTTAAAATGGTATATTTGTTTCATTGTGATAAATTACTCACGGTTACAACACTTTGTAACTACTATCACAAAACATAACATTTATGGATTTTATAAATATACTTTAAATTAAATTAATTAATTACTATAACCACATTATATAAAGTATATAATAGAAAGAAAACACCTTTATTTCGAAGAAGATTGGTCAACGAGTTAGATATATATGATAAATTACATAATTGCCCCTAGAGCATACCCCTAACTCTATCACGGACAAAGGCATTTCACCCATTACTACCATTTTAGGTAGTGATTTAGGCTTTTCCTTTATTTTAGGAGAGTCTTACTCCTTAACGATGTAGATACGCTTATTTTATCCGAAAAATCTTTCTATATTGTCCATTTGTTTGATATCTTTGTACAAATTCTTTGAACTTCCCCTGGCCTAAGAGTTTGTTGATTATTCCTTCCAAGCTTCGGCAATGCCAAGTGATTGTCTCCAACTGCAGTTTCATCTACTAAGGATCCATCAGCAACTTGAAGTCTCATATCACCCTTTACCACATGTCGCATGTTCCAAATTCCTTGTAACGAATTACAGATATGAGTTTCAAATCCAGTTTCTAAAACCCAAGATAATTTTTGATTGCAAAACAGTTATGAATCAAAAATGTACCCGTAGGAGCGACAAACTGTTTTTCTCTTAGACAATCTATAAATAATCCGAACAGTTCCATTCCAATGTCTCTTCATACGATAGTGATGACACTCGCCCTTGTCATTGGAATGCACTTCTCTTCTTATTCTTCTTGTTAACCTGTTTTGTTTTCTTCGAACCATTCAAAGACGATGTCTTACCTTTTAACACGAGTACTGCATCTTGATCCTTAGATGAAGACTCAGCGATCTCAACATATTGAGCAGCTCCACGAGTCTTACATTCAACTGGTTCACAATGTAATTCAATATAAACAACTCAAACTGCGTAGTAAGAAACCCTAGAATCAAGTCTACATATAGCTAAATAGTTATCGTAACGTCCAATCGAGAGAGTCTATCAATATAGTCTTTCATCATTAAGATATACTCGTCCACTTTCATGTCCTTCGACATCTTCGTATTGAATAATTCTTAGTAATCCCGTACATTGCGGAATAAGATTGCTCCTCAAACAATGCTTTGAGACTATCGATGATTTGATGGACATATATGTATTCATGCTGTCTTTGCAACAGTTTGTCTATGTAGACAATATTTAAACTTGGGCGATTTCTAGGTCCGCAACCCATTTGTTACAAGCAATTATTAGTTCTGGATCTGCATCCTAAGCGGGTTTAACTCTAGGAGTTCGACGACCAAAAACATTTGTGTGTAAGTGCTAGTTTGGTCCATAAATGTTAAGAACTTTGGTGTAGACATTTTTTGAAAATTTAATCTAACAGATTAGGTCACTAAATTCATAGCAAATGTTATAATAAGGTTAAAAACTATTTTATTTTACTAATAAGATCCTATTAGAATTTTATATTTTTTAAAACCTTAAAATAAATATAGAATCCTTCGCTTCTCTAGTGGGTATTAAGACTCACATGCATTGGGATTATGACCTTGGGGAATTTCAACAAATCATAAGCCTGCATGCGATAGATAACACTTTTTTGATTGTATCACACATAACTCCCTCGTGGTCTTTGTCCTAATCTCATTTCGACTTGGAGGAATATCAACGGATCGAAAGAAATTAATTTTCACTACCTACCATTTCGCAATAGCCAAAGTTTATATGAACGTACTTTGAGGAATATCAACAAATAAATGCATATATCTTATCTTGTATATTCCATAAATTAGCAGCACTATAGATAACATCTTTAGCTTGAAGAATCTCAATAACTAAAGAGTGCAAATAATCTATTAACATATAAATGGTAGAGGACAATATTTACATTAAGGATTCATAATATTTAATATATTTACTTGAGCGATATTGAATTATGCAATAATGCATTTCTTAAGAAATACTCTCATGATTCAAGTTTCATACATTTGAAATCATGGTATACGTATTATACACATGTATTTATTTCTTCAATCTAATTAGGATTTATTACAATTCCATCTTTTATTACACATTCATACTATATAAGCTTAATTCATATATAACATTTTATAATTTTAATTAAGATATATAATATTCTTATGTATAATTTTATATTAATTTCATTAATTAAATCTTATCTAATTAATTAATTAATGCTTTAATTAATTTTATTTTATTTATTTTAAACATTTTTAAATTGAATACACACACACTAACAATTATAGTAATACATATATATCATAACATGTATATTATCTTATTCTTTAATCAACATTAAATTTATTTATTTATTTATTTAAAACAATTTTAATTAATGTTAATTAATTTCGAAAATTATTTACTAGTTACCTTTAACGTTTTAAGATAAATTTACATATATCATTATAAATTTTTTTAATTTAATTAATTAACTTTTTTATGATTGTTTATTTAATCAATTCAATTGATTATTATTATTATTATTATTTTCAAAAATATAATTGATGATTTTCAAATCAATTTGAAAAATATTTTATGACATTAATAAAATTTCTTGCATATTTTAAACTTAACCTTTTAAATTTAAAATATTATTAATAATTTAGAAACAGATTTTGAAAATTAGCCCAAACCCCAAAATTAACTCGGGATTTTATATTAGGGATAACCTTTGGGGTTAGTTCATCTTTTGAGCCAGGCTGGTAGCAAGGTAAGGCGGGGTACTTGATTACGCAAACTCAACATTCGACACTACCTTTCTCGACACCATACTAAATGGGTAGACTCTATTAAGTTAGCCCTAATACTACTAATTTAGACCACATAATCTATTGGGCTCTGATATCATTGGAGGAAATAGGCCCGGTCGCAATAGGATAATTGGATGAATTTTAAAAAAAAACATTTTTTCATCTTATTGGGCTTAAGAAGTATAAATTATTTTCGATCTAATCTAAATAATTTTAAATGAAATCTTTATTTTATTTAATTTGTTTATATAAAGATATGATTTATTTTATATGATATATATATATATATATATATATTGTATATGTGTATTAAATACAGATATACATGTATAGTGCATGTGCAATATATAGAAGTGTACATAGTTTAATGTATCTGTATATAAGTGTTGTGATTTACACCGCAACTGACACATTTATCGCTTTATATACATATTTGATGTCCACAATTAATTTATTATCTGTATACATTTATATATGTACTTATATGCATGCATACATACAAATGTATGTATATAAAGCATTACTATATATTAATTTTTTTATTTAAAAAATGTTGATCAATTCAAAAGATTTAAATTAATATTTAAAATATCTTAAGATGGTTTTAAATTAAAAAAGTAGATCTAGATCTAAGGGAAAAATCTACTTTAAATTTGAAATTCAAATTTCGAATGTACATATGTATAAAATACACACACACACATATATGTATGTCATACATATATAATTTTTTTAAATAAACATTAAAACTTTTTATATTTAGTTTTAATATTTATTTATAAAATATTAATTTGTAATTAGAAATCATATATATTAATATTAAAAAATTTAAGTTTTTCTTAATTCGACCAAAACATTTTATAAATTTTTTTTCTAAGTACATAATAATTTAAAATGGTTTATATTTATAAATTATTGTTAATATTTCAAATTTAATTATAAATATATATATATACACATACATATAAAAAATTGTTTTTTAGAACATATATACATACACACATATATACACGTGTGTGTGTGTATGCTTGAGCGTTACGACATGTGTTTCGCGCGTGATGATGACACGTGCTTCGCGTGAATGTTTTTCTACAAATTGTATATGTTTAACACATTCAAAAAAATGATTTGCATAAATATTTAACAATATTTTTGCGTTGAAATCATGTGTGGTTAGTTTGAATTTTTATTTCTAAGTTGAAACCTCTAATTTTTGTTAGTTTTAATTTGTATTTGTACTATTAATTAATAAAGAACGAATTTCAACCCGATAAAGTGGTCGGGTTGTTAAAGACATGTAAGTAATACTAAGAGTCAATTACTTGGAAGTCGAGGGTTCGATATCTGGAAACTACATACAAGGAAATAAGCCCGGCTACTCTATGACTTAACTGGTGCCTAACTGTGGGTTCAGTTCATGCAACCCCTGGGCTTACTTAATTGGTTCCTGGGTTCCCAAAAAATGAACGAATTTGTAAAATACAAGGGCAGCGCGGTTAGCTAGGACATACAACGCTCACATGTAAGATTCAAGGTACAATCCTTGCTAACTCGTAATCTCAAGGAAATGAACCATGTTCCAAATAATAGAATTTGTAAAGGATGTTTATTTGTCAGATTCTATTTTTGAGTGGTATAAAGATTGAGTAATAATTATAGATTGACGTTTTGAATTTTTAAAGAAAGTTTTATTGTTAGATCCAATTTTTAAGTAATAGTAAGATTTGGTAATATCTGCAGAGGGGGCATTATTGATATTTCACGTTGATACCAAAAAGTATGACAGTAAGGTATTACGACTATTATCAAAGATATAAACATAAATTAATTTGTATATTATATATATACACATTAATTTCATAATTTAAATTTTAGTTTTAAAACTGTTTGAAAACAATTATTTTTAAATGGCCGAATATATATATATATATAGCTAAGATCAATAGCCCCTGTTTCGGCCAAAATTGGTCACAAATCCCAAATATCGTGAAAGCACCAGTGTACGAACACAAATCAGCAATATATGATCACAGATCTAAGATCTAAATATTGTAGAGGATAAAAAATGAAGAATAATAAACTTAAAACGGAAAGAAATAGACAGAGACACAAGATTTATAGTGGTTCGGCAATCTTGCCTACGTCCACTCCGAAGTTGATGATTTTATTGATGTTCACTTGATGATTTCAATTGATTATAGCAGATTACAGTCGATAATCATGATTTACAGCAGTGAAATTTGTTAGTAGCAGCAGCAATGGAGTTTAGAACTGGATCCGGCAGAGTCTGGGCGTTGGAGAACTCGAAGAAGAAGCAGATCCCCTTTTCTGTTGGCTCTGCGGCTCTATTTATAGGTGTAGGAGGCTGATATTTTGCCCAGATCTTGGGAGACTCCTTCTGGCACATGAGTAGGCCCGCACGACCAAACCCGTGAAGTTTCGGCCCGATCCGTGATCGATACGAACAGATTTCGTATCGATCAAGATTTCATCCAATGGAGTCGAAATTTGGCATGGACATTCTTCAGCATGCACGTAAGCTTCTATGAAAATTTCATAGCATTTGGACACATGGATCTCGAGTTATGATCGATACGAAGTGAAGACTCTCGGCAGGCTGTTTCGTTCGACTCGATCACTTCGACTCGGTCTTGTTCGACTCGATGGTTGCTGCCTTGTTTGTATCGATGAAGGATGCACAGTTCGTATCAATGGGTTTTTGTCCTGTTCGTATCGATTGTGATGCTTTGTTCATATCGATCCAAGTTCCACTGTTCGTATCGATGGTGTGGTCTATTTCGTATCGATCACTTGAGTATTTGACTCGCATCCACGCATGTGGCGCTGTTCGTATCGATAATTCAGAAGCGTTTCGTATTGATTATGTTGATGAGGATCGATCATGAAAACACAAGCCATTTGTGGATACGAAGAAGTGCACTCCATAGACACGAATCAACATATTTGATGGGTACGACGAAGGCTTGTTTTAGGATGGACTTGAGCAGGATGGCGCCAAGTGGATCGATACGAAATGGTAATGGTCAGATGGATGCGAAGATGAGCTTCAATCGATACGAAGTGAGCGAACTCGATGGATATGAACGGTGTAAGTGGATCGATTCGAACAAGGCTCTCTTGATGGATACGACAATGGTTCGCCGATGGAGGCGAATCTAATTGATTCGAAATGTGGCCTGCTGATGGATTCGTAATGGGGTTGCTTCCTTCAATTTGCATCGGTCATAACTTGAACATACGAACTCGGATTGACTTGAAATTTGGAACATTGACTTTTATGGATTTGCTCGTCGTGTCATATCAATTGTAGCTTAATCCGGACTCAGAAAAAATTCATCGATATCCATAGTGAACCTGCGATGCATAATCGATATTCGGGAAGACTAATCATTGTTTTTCAGCCAATTTCATGGTATGTCAACTTTGTTAAAAAGTGGGATTACACTTTTCCCCCCAAAATACGCCTTGCGGTAGGAAGGTGTGTTTTGTAATGCCATAAGCGGGATGTTCATATCCTGTTGCTGACCTGCAAAGAGATTGATAGGTTTATCTGACCGCGAATGATGATCGTTCGGGATCGTATGTCATTCGAGGTAGTACGTGACCGTTCGGGGTCGGATGCCGCTCGCGGCGAATGATGACCGTTCGCGGTCGGGGTGCCGTTCGAGGCGAATTGTGACCGTTCGCGGTCGGGTGCCGTTCGAGGCGAATTGTGACCGTTCGCGGTCGGGTGCTGTTCGAGGCGAATTATGACCATTCGCGGTCGGGTGCCGTTCGAGGCGGTTTGTGTGTGCCCGGGGGGGACTTAGTATCATTAGTGCCAGATTTCACGTTCGAGTGAGTTTCTGAATTGTTTGTGGTGGCGGTTTATTGCCATCTCAGAGCATGCCTAAGGACCGTTCGCGATCTCTTACATGTGTAAGTGGCTTAGCCGTTATGGCATCACAAATGGCATACTTTTATTCAAAATGAGTTTTTTAATAGAACTGTTCAACAAAATCAAATTCAAACATCAAAAATGGAAAATAAAAGTAAAACAGGGACATCAAAGTGCAAACACCTACACCGTTGCGATTAGTAGTCGTATCAGAGCATGCCAGAGGATCGTTTGCGGTCCTGTACATGTGTAAATGACTTAATCGTGTTGGTGTGTAGTTTGCTACTTATTCGTCATTATCCCAATCAATTGATGACAAGCTGACGTCTCGATCATGAGCCGTCCCTAATAGGTGTAGGTGGTGGTCGCTCCCGTTCTACCGTCGTTGTTCCCCTTCTCACATACTGCGATAGCAGACCATTCCGGATATGTCCCTCAACCTCATCCTTCAAGTGTCGACAATCATTCGTGATATGGCCATTCGGCTCGTGGAACAAGCAGTACTTGTCTGACCTTCTTTCATTGTTGGTCGGATCTCTTCTCATCGGCCTTCGATAGGGAATCCGCCCCCTAGTATCCTGGTAGATTCGCTCCAAAGTCTCATTCAACTCCGTATGAGAGGTGAATCTTGGTTCCTTTCGCGGTTGCGTCGGTCCATCACTATTTTCCTCAGCCTTTCGTTTCCCTTTACCAGTCCCTGAATCTGTTCTAGGAGGATTTTCACCCTTGACTGCATAAACCTCGGTCCCTTCTCCTTCCTCTCTTTCAGCATTTGCATCCTCTAATCGTAAAAATCCTTCAGCCTCGTGATAAAATTCTCCTAGATCCATAGGGGGGTCCCTTGTTAACGAATTCTTGAACTCTGTGCCGTCAGCTATGCCAGATACAGCTGCCATCAAAACCATGGATGGATCGGGTCGATCCACTGATGCTGCCGCTGCATTGAATCGCGTCAGAAAGTACCTCAAAGACTCCCCGGTTCTTTGCTTCAGTGCTGCCAAACTCAACACATTCTTGGGTCTTGAAATGTGAACCCTGAACTGCCCCATAAACTTCTCAGTTAGATCGGTCCATGTTCCGATGGAGCTTCTCTCCAGTAGTCTAAACCATAGTGCTGCAATGTCCGTCAAATACAACGAGAAACATCAGGCCATGACCTCCTCTGATGCCCCCCAATACCTCCATATGTCTCATATACCGTGTCAGATGAACTGCAGGATCTGTCCTCCCATCGTACGTCTCCAGAATTGGTAGCTTGAATTCTGGTTGATTTCTGGCTTGCCTGATCGTAGGAGCAAAGGGACTCCTATTCACATCCTCCAGATCTCTATTTTCTAGTCCGCCTCTCATGGCTCGTCTGACCATCTCCGCCAATCTGTCACTATCTCCAATTTGTAGTCCTTGTCTATTGCTTCTGATTTGCCCCCCGAGTTCACGAGGGATTCCTGGAGTCTGCTCTCCTGAATGAGCATTCGCTTCTCTGTCAATGCCGCGCTGCGTAGCTCCACCTGGTACTGCGCTTGGAATTGGGTCAACATGCTCTGGGTAAGAGCCCCCTAGTTCTAGGGCTATGCCAGATGGTCCTGCTCCATTTTGAGTTCCAATTGCTTCGTATTCCCGATTCCTGTCCCCAGCGTCTCCTGTAGTTGCGTTCCACTGATTATGTGCTCCGGCTTGGCCAATTTGTCGAAGTAGATTTTGCATCACCTCCTCTTGTCTCTTAAACATCGTTTCCATCTCGTCCCTAGTGATGAAGATCGATGTCTGATTCGCTCCTGAGGAAGCCTCCTGACTTCCTTCATGCTGACTTCTCTCCACCCTTTGTCTTCTATTGGATTGCCTTGTCATATCTTTTCAGATCTGAATTCTTTAAGCCTTCAGATTCAATTTCCAAATGATAGAATCCCTGAATTAGCCTTCTCAGTGAAAGCACCAAAGTGTTTGCGCCAAAATTGGTCACAAACCCCAAATGTCGTGAAAGCACCAGTGTATGAACACAAATCAGCAATATATGATCACAAATCTCAGATCTAAATATTGTAGAGGATAAAAATGAAGAATAATAAACTTAAAATGGAAAGAAATAGACAGAGACACAAGATTTATAGTGGTTCGGCGATCTTGCCTACGTCCACTCCGAAGTTGATGATTTTATTGATGTTCACTTGATGATTTCAATTGATTACAGCAGATTACAGTCGATAATCATGATTTACAGTAGTGAAATTCGTTAGTAGCAGCAGCAATGGAGTTTAGAACTGGATCCGGCAGAGTCTGGGCGTTGGAGAACTCGAAGAAGAAGCAGATCCCCTTTTCTGTTGGCTCTGGGGCACTATTTATAGGTGTAGGAGGCTGATATTTCGCCCAGATCTCGGGAGACTCCTTCTGGCACGTGAGTAGACCCGCGCGACCAAACCCGTGAAGTTTCGGCCCGATCCGTGATCGATATGAACAGATTTCGTATCGATCAAGATTTCATCCAATGGAGTCGAAATTTGGCGTGGACATTCTTCAGCATGCACGTAAGCTTCTGGGAAAATTTCATAGCATTTGGACACATGGATCTCGAGTTATGATCGATACGAAGTGAAGACTCTCGGCAGGCTGTTTCGTTCGACTCGATGGCTGCTGCCTTGTTCGTATCGATAAAGGATGCACAGTTCGTATCGATGGGTTCTTGTCCTGGAAGCCATGAGTAATACAGTACTCAACATTTGGAGAGCGCTACGTACCTAGTATTAGCGGATGAATCGATATCATGTCTCAACATATCTTGACTAGGAATATCTAAAATAATATGATATTTATAAATTGATAAATTTCTCATGATAATAGCACATTGCAATTACTATCACATAACATATTATTTAGGGATTTTCTATTAATTATACTTAAATAATTAATTAACATAACACGGTATGATGAGTATATAATAGGAAGAAAATTTTCTTTTGTTTCAAACGAGATTTTATTATAAAGTTAATAATATACAATAAATTATAGAATTGCCTCAAGGGTATACCCCTAAACTCTATCAAGATCGTGGTATGGCATCCAACGAACGATTATAATTGGGCTTGAGTTAAAGCATTGGAAGTGTAACATTACTCAATAGAGAATTCGTCTTCTTGGTTATATGGGGTTAGTATCACGGTCAATTGTAGCTAGCACGAAGTCAAAATCTCTGGCTGGAGTAGTACGGTTTGCAATAAATGTTATCATTCAACCAAGGACACTATTTAAGGACTAACCGAGTTGAGTGTGGATTACAATTGAATTTTGACCAAAACCAAATTTCACAAGTCCTAAAGTAGTATACCCTTGACGAACAGAATTGATGAAAACAATTGCTACTAAAAGATACCGCTTAAGTTGTGCAATTGGATTTTACCGATGAAGATTTATAAGCAATATATTCAACCAAAATGTCGCAACACTAGCTAAAATGATGTGTGAACATTAATATTCAAATTGTTCTATATTAATCATAGACTGAATTTACATCTATGAGCAATACAACCGCATTGTTGATTTCTCCGAAATACCACACCATTTAATAGATTTATAATTGTTACAGTAATTGATATTTATGAAGAATTATTTATTTATTTGATGTATTCGGTGCTATTAGTATATTCTGGGTGCCTTTAGTAATTAATTGGATGTGTATATAAAAGTTATATATTTACGTATCGATATATGATATTGTTATGCATTAAATATCGATTTAAATGTTAATTATTAGACGAGTAGAGTGTTTGGAGGCCGACAAAACCATATCTACGGCCAGCCATAGCAAAGGAAAAATAGGAGGTTTTTTGGTTTTGAATTTCAAATATAGATTTGAGAATTGATAAAAGAAGAAAGAGAGAAAGGAAGAAAATGTCTCCTCCTGCTAATCTATTTAAATGAAGTCATTCTTCATTTAGCGTCTTCTTGCTTCTCCACTCTACCTTGGCAGCCCCTCGGACCCATGGCCAAATACATCAACCCCAATAATACATCAAATCAAATACTATTTGTGGTGCTCTAGATAGCTGAAAGGTAAAAAATCATTGAGGCGGATCTAGTAGTTACCTTCAACTAACATGCATTCAACGACTTCATCTTCAAGAGGTATATTCTAATATAATGATTTTATATGTGCATATATTATCTCACTTAATTATGTCATTAATGTCATCACTTTAATTAATTGTTATACATGTTGTTAATATATTTATTCACATTCATTTATTCGGCCATATTCAATATTTTTGGGTGTGTACATACACACACTATTATTTACGTATTATAATGTATTAAATTATTATTTATCATTTTATAATCTATATTTCACTAATACTTGGTTTTGATGTATGTACATTGTAACAACCCATATTTTTAGTAACATTATTTAGTTTAATTAGTTAAATAAAATAAAATAATGTAAGTTGATTAAAGGATTGAGATTTGTGATTAAATAAGGGGTAGTCGTGCCATGTTAACAATGAACAAAAAAAATTAAAAAATGAAGTGTTAGGGTAAATAGATAAGGGGCAATATAGGAAAAATTCTTATACCCTTAGGCCATACAATTCACACGTTCATTCTGACATTCAAAAACGAAAATATAATTTAAGGTCGGCCACCATTAGCAGGCTCAAGAGAAGATACAAGCTATGATTTCAAGAGGAAGAAACAAATCACTTAATCAAGAACAAATCTCACATCTTTAATCTCAAAAGCTAAGGTGAATAATGACTACATCTTATTTTCTAATTGTTTTCAGTTTTAAGGATAATCCGAAGTATTTTGCATGATTATGCCATGTTTTTGAATGATTAATTGTTTATATATGCATGTCGATGATTTATGCTTAATCATATAGGTTTTATGATATGTTTTGATGTGAAAACCCCATTAAACGACATCCAACTGCCTTGCGATTTTAGATATAGATCAAAAATGATATTTTAGAGATGGGTTTCAATTTTCATAATTTTCTGAATTAATGTGGATTTTATATTAATTTTCTAGTAAAGAAAATGATTTATTGGGTTTAAAATAATTTACGGTTAAATTATATATAATTTGGGTCTGAAATTTATATATGTTAGAAAACATATTAAAAATGATTTTTTGGAATTTTTGTAGAATTTTCCTAAGTGTTTTGATGAATATATAAAATTATTTAAGCTATGTGACTTAAATGTTTTATATATTTATAAAAGGAGAAGGGGTATTTTGGAAATAAATTAAATTGTTTATTTCTGAAATTTTGGCAGTGCTTTTAGAAAAGAAAATTTTGGGTTAGTTAAAAAGATTACTTAAAAAGGTTAAAAATAAGTTTTACATGCAAAATGCATGTTTCGCCACTTTCGGCACCCTGCTTCTGACTTAGATAGCTTTCGACTTAGTTCCTCTGCCTCCATGCCATCGAAACCAAAGCATATAGTATTAATAACTTGGTACAGAGTGAATTGGACTAAGGCAGAAGGCACTAGGTCGAGACCAAAGGTTCCGAAGCGGTCGAAGCGTGTCTTTGCTTTTACATAAAAATGCGCCTACTTTACTTTCGACAGTATAGCTTTCAACTTGGTTTGCTTTCGAGTAGGTCAATGGTTTAAAAGAGGTTGCGCCTTTGTTTTTTAGCATATGCTTTCGACTAGGTCGAAGCCCTTAGCTGCCGCTTTTCTACCTTTCGACGCCAATGATTTCGGAAGGTATACTTTGCTTTTAAAACTTAGCCGCTTCTCCAATGATTTCAGAAGGTTGGTTTCGACACCATCACTTCTTTGCTTAGGAAGGCTTTCGAAAAAGTGCTTTTGACTTAAATGTTTTATGACCCTTTTGCTCTTTTAAAAGTAGAACTCAAATGGTTTTGAAGGAGTTAATTTTTAATGGTTTCGAAAGGTGTTTCCACATGTTTTACTTGAACCCAAAGACTTTCGAAAGGTTTGATGTTTTATTGCTTTCGAAAGGTTTTAAAGAATGGTTTCGAAGAGGTGGTTCCCCAATGGTTTTGAAAGGTTTGAAATGAAAGGTTTTCCAATGTATTCGAAAGGTAATGTTTAAAGGTTTTGAAGAGGGATGTCTAAGGTTTTAATGCTTTCGAAGGAATGGTTTTTCAACGATTTTGAAAGGAAGATTATTAATGCTTTTGAAAGGAATGTTTTGGCCTTTCGGCCTAAGTGAAAGAAGGGTTTTACTTGGTTTCGAAAGGGGTATTTCCAATGGATTTGAAAGGGGACTTTCAAAGGTTTAACTGTTTTCATCAAAAGATTTGAGTAAAGTATATATAACATGGCAAGGTGATTTTGAGTAAAGCATAGAGTATATATTTTCCATGTTTAAGTTTGGTTTAAAGGTTTTAAATCAATTTGAGATGAAAAGGTTTTCAAGGAAAATTTAAGGGATAATTACCCTAAGTAAAATGACTCAGATATTAGAATACCGGATGGGACTGGTATAGGGTCGCGCCCTATACATTAGCTATTAGCCCCAACTAATTTAGTCCAAAATTCTAGTGTGTAGGGTTTTGTCACATGTAAGACTAAAATTATGATTACACACAAAAGGGAATATATTTGTAT
The DNA here is from genome assembly GCA_030737815.1 of Allium fistulosum. NCBI lineage: Eukaryota > Viridiplantae > Streptophyta > Magnoliopsida > Asparagales > Amaryllidaceae > Allium > Allium fistulosum. The sequence continues at coordinate 1,130,452,034 of CM060906.1, read as the reverse complement.
ACAGATAAGTTATTGGTGAGCCCGCAAAACCATTAGGATCAGGTGACCCTGGGAGATGTTAAGTTAAGGACAGACCGTCCAGAAGAGGAGTATTTAATAGATAGTTAGGGATAGACCGTCCATAAGAAGAGTGTTTAACAATTGTTAGATTATTTTTATTACATTGTCAGGTAGGCCCGAGTCAGCCAAAGGTTAGTGGTTAGCCAAACAAAACTATAGTGTTCGAACAGATAGTTCATTTGTTACCTGATATGTATGTTTACATAATAATTCTTTATGGTTTTAACCAATTTTGGTTGTAGGATAAAGGTTTGCAAAAGATATGTTTTAAAAGGGCATTAGTGAAGGGAAACCCGTTCCGCTAAGCGGCGTGGTCTCACTTAATATCAAATAACCGAGATGTATAGTATTATTCACACCAAGCTTTATGTCTGACTCGAAGTTTATGTTTTCCCCTAAAACTCTCGGGTGCTCAAAATTGATTTGAGTAGGCTGAGGGTTAAGGTTTTATAGGTTTTAGTAGGTTGACGAATAAAGCTTCCGAAGATGATCATGTGGATGACGGATAGCTATTTAGGAGTTGCTGTTTTATTTTATTCCGCTGTGTTGTATTCAAGACAGTTATGTCTATATAGTACTCTGGTCAAGCAAGGGGGCATCATCATATGTCGCTCTTGGCGTATTTATGTAATAATTATATTTTATCTGAACCTGTGATTTGCACGTAAATGTGCATATATTTACTGTTAACCCGCCTTTTGGCAAGGCCGTAGACAGGCGGATTTAACTAAACCGGTTGCTCGGTTGTCGAGACTGGAATACGATGGGTTTTAGTCAACTAGATGGAGAGACGATCAGTCATGGATGGTGTCGTTCGTCCTAGGAGGCATGGTTCGGTCTAGATGGTGTCGTTCGGCCTGGGAGGTATGGATCGGTCTAGATGGTGTCGTTCGGACATGGTGTAAAAGTTGAGGTGGATCGACCAGACATGGTTCGGCCTATGTGGATCGGCAGGTGCCGTTCGGTCGAGGAGAGGAGGTCAAGCATAGTTCAGTCATTGGTGGTTCGGCCATGTGGCTCGGCCTTCGACCAAGGTGGTTCGGTCTGGGAGATGTCGTTCGGTCAGAATGATATGGTCCGGTCTGGGAGGCGTCGTTTGGTCAAGATGGCGTGGTTCGGCGTAGGAAGTGGCTCGGCCGTGTTGGTGGTTCGGCGTAGGAAGTGGTTCGGCGTTGTAGTTGTGGCTCGGTAGGAATGTAAGGAACTGGGTCGGTATGGAATGGGGCTCGGCTGCTTCGAGTCCTAAGGTCCTTCGCTTTGGGTTGTCGCTCGGTAGCTTAGTGGGATATAATGGGTCGGCATAGGACATCGCTCGACAGCCTCGTTTCCAAGTAGTTGTTGCTTCGGGTCAACTTCATGGGATGTGACTTGGCGTAGTTGGAATCTGGATCGGCTATGTAGAGGCGAGCGGCTTCGAGTCCCTGAAGGCGTTTCCCCGGGTCGGCTTCATGGGTTTGGATCGGCAACAGGAGTATGGGTCGGTAAGGCCTTGCTTCGAGTCAGAAGCATCGTTACTTCGAGTCGCCTTGGTGGTTTTCCTAGGTCGGCGACATTTGGATAGGGAGTTGGTCAAGGCTATGGATTCTGGATTGGCTATGGATCTAACGGGCCCTGGGTCACTCAGAAAGCCTGGTTACCTGGCTTTGCCTATAAATACAGCATGTGGGGCTGCAGAAAAGGGATCTTCATTTTGTCTCCCTTCATCTTCTACACTAAGGCTGCTCTGCCATTATTGTTTTAAAAACTCTGGATTGTAACTATAATTGATTCTAACATCAATAAATAAGGAAATTTCTGGAGTGGACGTAGGCCGGAGTCAGCCCAACCACTATAAATCTTCTGTTCTTACTGCTTTCTTTTTAATTTTTACTATTCTTCACATTATTACTCTCTACATACATTCTATCTGTGATCTGTGGTCGTTAGTTGGTGCTTTCATCTGGATTTGGGTGTTAGTGACCAATTTTACCGCTAACATTTTGGTGCTTTCACTGAGAACGCTAGTACTGAGGGATTCTAAAGCTTGGTCTTTGGATTTAAAGGCTTAGGAACTCGGATTCTTGGGAAGTTATGGCAAGGAAATCGACAAGAAGACAAAGGACTGAAAGGAGTCAGAATGAAGGGAGTCAGGAGGCTTCCTCAGGAGCGAATCAGGCCTCGATTTTCATCACCAGAGACGAGATGGAAACAATGCTGAAGAGACAAGAGGAAATGATACAGAACCTACTCCAACAGGCTGGAAAAGTTGGAGTGCAAACCCAAAGGAATGGAGTAGCAGTTTATGCCAGAAATGAGGATCACGAAGCTAGAGCGACAGGAACGGAGGCAGCCCGGAATCAGGACCAAGGGCATGAAGCGACCGGAATACAGTATAGAGTTGGACCATCGGGAACGGCCCCTGAACTAGGGGGCATGCCCCCGAATCATGTAGGCTCTGTTCCAGTAAGGATACCAGGCGATACTAGGTAATTTGGCGTTAATAGGGAAGTGGATGCTCATCTAGAAGGGCAGGTTCCAGAATTCCTTCGTGGACTCGGGGGGCAGGTTGGAGATAATGCGTAGAGGCCATTACTTGATGACAATGACAGGTTAGCGGACGTAATCAGACGGGCTATGAGGGGAGGATTGGTGAATAGAGACTTGGAGGATGTGAATAGGAGTCCCTTTGCTCCTGCGATCAGGTAAGCTAGAAACCCGCCTGATTTCAAACTACCAACACTGGAGATGTATGACGGGAGAACAGATCCCACTGTTCACTTGACGAGGTACATGAGGCATATGGAAGTGCTGGGGGCATCAGAGGAGGTCATGGCTCGATGCTTCCCTTTGTATTTGATGGATATTGCATCATTATGGTTCAGACAGCTAGAGAGTGGCTCTATCGGCACATGGACGGAGCCGATTGAAAGGTTTATGAGACAGTTTCGGGTCCACATAGTCAGACCCAAGAACGTGATGACTTTAACATCGATGAAACAATGGAAGGGAGAGTCGCTCAGGGATTTCTTAACCATATTCAATGCGGCGGTGGCTTCGGTGGATCGACCCGATCTATCGATGGTTTTGATGGCGGCAGTTTCGGGGATTGCAGATAATTCGGATTTCAAGATATCATTGGAACGAGATCCACCGAGGGATCTCGGGGAGTTCTACCATGAGAAGGAAAGGTTCCTGAGGTAGGAAGATGCGCAGGCTGAGAGAGAAGGGAGAGAGGCTGAAGCTTATGCAGTAAGGGGTGGAGGTCCACCCAGGGAAGTTCCAAACAAAGATGATAAAGGGAAAAAGAAAATGAATGATAATGGTAACACATCAAAAAGGCAACGAAGGGAATCAAAATTCTCTTCTTATACGGATTTGAATCAGACTCTAAAAAGAATTTATTTAGATACTCGAGGATGCCTCCAGTATCGGAGGCCAGCAAAGAGGGAAACCTCCGAACACGAAAGGGTATCGGGAAAGCATTGCCTATTCCATGAGCTGGATGGGCATAACACGAATGACTGCAGGCATTTGAAGGATATCATCGAGGAACATATAAGGAATGGTCATTTACAACAGTACATAAGGAATCGAGCTGTGGTAGTGGAATAGGAGCAGCCACTGCCCACATCAGACGAAGCTGGCACTGGATCTAGGCATCGTCGCCTTATTATTAGCTGAATGGGTTTATGGCTTCGAATAAGTAGTAAACCCCAAAGTAAGGCGGCTAAGTCACTTACACATGTATGGGATCGAGGACGGTCTCTAGGCATGCTTTGAGATGATGATATACCGTGATACTCGGGTTTATGAAATTTTGTTTTTTCTATTTTCTGTGAACTTCGGTTTCTTAAGACATTTGATTTTCTTTATTGTATGGAATTTTATTTTGTTAATTGGATTCTGCGATAATTGGATTTGGATTAATAAATAATATCGGTTACTTGATTACGGTCCCGACCGGAGAGACGGGGCAGTAATCGCAAGGTATGAGTCCCTTCGCCGGAGAGCGATGGAATGGACTCGAACAAAATATAAAAGTCCTCGAACGGAGAGTCGAGGCCGAAGAATATAAAAGTCCTCGACCGGAGAGTCGAGGTCGGAGAATATAAAAGTCCTCGATCGGAGAGCCGAGGCCGGAGAGTATAAAAGTCCTCGATCGGAGAGCCGAGGCCGGAGAATATAAAAGTCCTCGACCGGAGAGCCAAGGCTGGAGAATATAAAAGTCCTCGACCGGAGAGTCGAGGTCGGAGAATATAAAAGTCCTCGACCGGAGAGTCGAGGCCGGAGAATATAAAAGTCCTCGACCGGAGAGTCGAGGCCGGAAAATATAAAAGTCCTCGATCGAAGAGCCGAGGTCGGAGAACATAAAAGTCCTTGACCGTAGAGTCGAGGCCGGAATAGGATAAAGCAACCCGGCGAGGTCTATGGATTTAAATTTAAACCCGGAAAGGTCATGGATTTGGTTATTGGATATGGATGGATTAAAATTTGGTTGACGGGTTCGGATGGCTAGGGAATTGGCTAAGGATTTGGTTACTGGACTCGGAATCGAAAATCGACTCGGAGCAGTCGTGGATTTGGACAAGGATGTAGCACTTAGATAGGATGGCTTCAATCATGGATATAATGGTATGGTTATAAGCTGAACATAGACTCTAGATATTGGACTTGAAGCTATTCAAAACACACCTTCCTACCGCAAGGCATGTTTTGGGGGCAAATGTTAACCGGCCTTTTGGCAAGGCCGTAGACAGGCGGATTTAACTAAACAGGTTGCTCGGTTGTTGAGACTGGAATACGATGGGTTTTAGTCAACTAGATGGAGAGATGATCAGTCATGGATGGTGTCGTTCGGCCTAGGAGGCATGGTTCGGTCTAGATGGTGTCATTCGGCCTGGGAGGTATGGATCGGTCTAGATGGTGTCGTTCGGACATGGTGTAAAAGTTGAGGTGGGTCGACCAGACATGGTTCGACCTATGTGGATCGGCAGGTGCCGTTTGGTCGAGGAGAGGAGGTCAAGCATAGTTCAGTAATTGGTGGTTCGTCCATGTGGCTCGGCCGTTCGACCAAGGTGGTCCGGTCTGGGAGATGTCGTTCGATCAGAATGATGTGGTCCGGTCTGGGAGGCGTCGTTCGGTCAGGATGGCGTGGTTCGGCGTAGGAAGTGGTTCGGCATAAGTGGCTCGGCCATGTTGATGATTAGGCGTAGGAAGTGGTTCGGCGTTGTAGTTGTGGCTCGGTAGGAATGGAAGGAACTGGTTCGGTATGGAATGGGGCTCGGTTGCTTCGAGTCCTAAGGTCCTTCGCTTCGGGTTGTCGCTCGGTAGCTTAGTGGGATATAAAGTGGATCGGCATAGGACATCGCTCGGCAGCCTCGTGTCCAAGTAGTTGTTGCTTCGGGTCAACTTCATGGGATGTGGCTTGGCGTTGTTGGAATCTGGATCATCTATGTAGAGGTGAGCGGCTTCGAGTCCCTGAAGGCGTTTCCCCGGGTCGGCTTCGTGGGTTCTGGATCGGCAACAGGAGTGTGGGTCGGCAAGGCCTTGCTTCGAGTCAGAAGCATCGTTACTTCGAGTCGCCTTGGTGGTTTTCCTGGGTCAACGACATTTGGATAGGGAGTTGGTCAAGGCTACGGATTCTGGATAGGCTATGGATCTAACGGGCCCTAGGTCACTCAGAAAGCCCGGTTATCTGGCTTTGCCTATAAATACAGCATGTGGGGCTGCAGAAAAAAGATCTTCATTCTGTCTCCCTTCATCTTCTACACTAAGGCTGCTCTGCCATTATTGTTTTAAAAACTCTAGATTGTAACTGTAATTGATTCTAACATCAATAAATAAGGAAATTTCTGGAGTGGACGTAGGCCGGAGTCAGCCGAACCACTATAAATCTTCTGTTCTTACTGGTTTCTTTTTAATTTTTACTGTTCTTCACATTATTACTCTCTACATACATTATATCTATGATCTGTGGTCGTTAGTTGGTGCTTTCATCTGGATTTGGGTGTTAGTGACCAATTTTACCGCTAACATTTACATCCATATTTTATCTCTTTTTATTTAAATAAACATCATATTTGGGCATTTTTACATGTTAAAACCAAAATTCAATTATTTTCAAACCATCATATTTTCATCTTCATTCAGGGGCAAAATGGTCATTTGTGTGCATGTGTTAATTTAAGAATTTTCACTTGGACAATTTTTATGATTTTTATAGGATATTTTGGTGCATATGGAAGTGGGATTCATGATGACATATGCATGCACAAGGAGATACAAAGGAATGAAGAGGAAATAATTTAAGTTCAAGATCATGGAGGACCCCACCCACTTACCTAAATGTACAATTAGAAGCTAATGGAAAACTAAGTGGAGGTTAAAGCTTCATGCACATCAAATGATGGATTAATTAGGGGCTAATGGTTACTTGGTGGCCACACTTCCTAAAGGACATTTTGGGAAGCACCCTAAAAATAGAATTAGGGTTTTATGCATGTATAGATAACCCTCTTATGTACATGAACATTTCTTATACTCTTTCATATTAGTTAGGAAATTAAAAGAGCAAGTTGTAATGACAATGTTTCATGAAATAAAAATGGCTTCCAAGCCTCTTCTTCTTTTCTTTTCTACATGCTTTTCTTTGCTTTTATGTTAATGTTATTTCTATGCTCTCTTTCTTTTAATGTTCATAGTTTAGATTTACATTTATGCAAGTAGTGTAGTTTTAATTTTTATGCAAATAGTTAGTAGTTAATCTCTCTTTCTTCATTGCTTAGTTTTAATTCCTTTGCTTTTTAATGTTGAAATTTACAAGTGTTGATTTGATAACACAAATGAGTAGCTAAACCCCTTCCATTTAGGGGTAATGAAGCCTCTAACTTTATGTAATTTCAACATTTTTATGGTTTATGATCTCTTTGTTTATGCTTCATGAAAGTGAATTTTGATGTTAGTTTATACAAGTGGGTTTGATAGCTTATATTGCTTATGCGAATGAGCTATTCTTATTCAACATAAACACAATTTACATCATTATTTGCTAACTAATTTTTGATTTTGAAATGAAAGTAAAAATAAAATTTGATGATCTATATTACTAGTTACAATAGTAAATAGATCATACTTAAAATAGCTTTTTCTTTGGCTTCATTTTCAATGATAATTTCTAAGCAGTATAGTTGTTGTATTATAGTTTGATGGTTTGAGTAATGTTAATTAATAACATAAACAAACAATACTTATCATAAATACAACAATTATTTTCAAAGCTAGAGATCATAAATTATTGTTTGTTGATTTACAAAAATATGAGAGTGGAATTATCCCTAAATTGTTCTCTAGTCCAATAGTTTTTAAATCACAACGTTTTCTTAGCTTCTGGTTTTCAAAACAATTGTAACGACCTGCCTTTTTGGACGCTATAAGAAGACACACGTGCCAATTCAAACCATACAGAAGGGTGGATGGTTATGGGGTATATAAGAAAAAAGAGAAAGAAATAAAACAAAACAGAATCTCGCAGCGGAATGATAAAATATAATAATCAAAATAACAGTTCATGAAGCTGTTTACAAAACATTAATTATACTTATACAACACAGAATCAGAGTTACACATATCAGAGATAAATACATAACAATGCAGCAGAATGGTATGATGCGGTGGAATAATATAGTAAATAATAATAATACAATCTTCGTCTTCGTCCTCCGGAAATAAGGTCTTCAAATCCTGAAATGCTCAGGCTGACCCGAGCGAATTGAAAAGACAAAACACTCGAGTCAGAACTAACAGATCTTATGTAAGTCAAATCAATGGTAAATAAATATGAGTGTAAACGGCGTCGGAGATGTTTACGGGGTTTGACATCTCTTATCCAGTGTCTAACGCAAGTGCAGTAACTTAAGAGATGTTCGGGATTCACATCTCCTAAGGATCCGTTAAACTATCTACTATGTAGTACAATACGCTATTATAATATGTCTACAGTACCGTGCAGTTAAAGCGCCCAGCAAATTCAATGCGGCGGAGGTACAAAAAGTCATAGCGGGGATATAGCGAGGATATAGCGGGATATAGCGGATGACTCTAAAATAGCATATAAAACTCATATTTAATGTTTTTACAAATATATAAAAGTTAATTAAATGAAAAATTAACATTTAATTGAATCATAATTAATACATAAATAATTTTAAATAAAAACATGTGCGAATATACTATAAATAAACGTAAAACTATTATATAAAGCAATTGAATTTAGTAGAATATTAGAGTATTTTCATTTCTGAAAATATATTAAAAATTCAATTAAATAAATTAATTTCATAATTTTTATAATGTATAAATGTCATTTTTCAATTCATTTCTTTTAAAGAAGATATAGCGGAAGCAGCGGAATATAGCGGAATAACGGGATATAGTGGAAATAGTGGGGATTAAAGCAGAAAGGCTATATTTGGGGCTATATGAAAAAATCGTAGCGGTAGAAATCTGCTACGAGATATAGCAGGGTTATAGCGGTGTAGTAGCGGGGCATTAACTACACAGCTACAGTAAGTTAAACTATTAAAATAGCATTAAGGCGTTACCCATTTCCCCCTTAACACATTTTTATATATTCCCATAGTCTATACAAAACCGTAATCCCGTCCGTACTGGACGTCGTCAGAGGGCACTCCATAGGCATGGCACAAAACAAACTCGTAGTGGTCTCGATAGGGTAGGTGACACGGCACAACTAGGCAATGCCAGGGTAGATATACCAATTACACTTCCGGACTGGTGGTAACGCATAGCAGCTACTACCGCCCACCTCGGAACACACTCCAAAAATCGAGGGTGGCCACCAAATCAATCGCAAAGTCAGAATATAGTATCGAAGAAATGTGCCCGATCGGAGGAATGACCTCACTTGGCCCGTCAATTGCTCCTTTTTTAAGCCACCTTAAGCTAACTCATGGGAGTCAGGTCCACGTATATACCTCATATAGGATCGTCGCCAACCATCCTACTTCATTCTGGAATCTCCACCGCGTACACAGTTGTCAAAGTGGTTTTGGTATTGGCAGAGAGTATGACAATATCTGATCCCGGTCTCTTTAACAACCAATCGCTTATTACACACCAGATGGTTCTTTTACATTTCCAAAACCATTTCATAAATGATATCAAAATATCATATTCAATTCAAATCATATCACTTTCGAAATCATTACTTACTTCCGAAATCATATTCACCTTTGAAATCATATCACATTTGAAATCATAGTTCGAAATTATATTTCCTTTCAAAAGTCATATTTCCAAAATAGACAAAACTCTCATTTCAAAATATCATATTAAACCAAATATATTATTTAAATCCCAACTTAGGTTATAACATCATTAACCATATTCACTTAAAAAAAGAATTTGAATATAAACCCATCCATTTTACTTAGTTTGGAATTTAGAAGAAAATAGTTATAAATAGTTAATATAGATTTAAAATAGATTAAATATAATTAAAATAGATTAAATAGCTTTAAAATGGATTAATTAGATTTAAAATAAGTTAAAATAGGTTAATTAGTTTAACTAAATTAAATGGTTTAAAATAGGTTAAAATGACTTAATATAATTAATACAAGTTAAAATAGTTTAATACTTTGAAATCTTAATAATTAGAAATTTTGAAATAATATATTTTTAAAACAGTTTATATTAAAACATGAATTTGGAATTAATATCAAATTAAACTATTCATTTCATTTTAACACATTTGGACCATTTTCAATTTCCAAGTCAACAAACCAAATTCCAAACCTTTCAATTTAACATTTCAATAAACTATTGAATTTCATATCGTTTCAATCCATGTTCAAATATCAATTTGGATTACTCCAATTTCAAAATATTTCAAAGTATTTTCAAACAACTTCAATAACTTAATTTCGATCGAATTTCATTTATACTTAAAAGTTTAACTTTAAACTTCCAATTTATTTCTTACAGCAATTCCTTTTAAACCAATTCACATTTCAACACAAAACTTGATTTTCCAAATAATACTTCCTTTTATATACATCAAATTTTATTTCAAGATATTATTTAATTAATTCAAAAAAATAAGAAGTTCAACTCATTAAATTTAACCAATTCGGTGTCCGTATATAACTTTCTACCCTAGGGTCAAGTGATACGGATATTTATCATTTCAATCCGCAATTTAAAATGTTACGGTTATATATATCATTTCAAACCACAATCCCGAATTAATAATAAAATCCACAAAATCGCTCGAGTCTATCATTTCAACACATAACGATTTTTCTTAATCTATAGATCATTCGGGTATGTATCATTTCAACCCACAGTGAACTTGCAGTTTATAACGATATAAAATACAACATCCATTCATCCAATATCAACAATCAACATTCATTACAAACATCATCCAAATCAATCAATAAATATCAATATAGAACTGATAATCAATAACAAGTATTTAACTGGCAATTTATATTCAATAATAAATTAAATAACGATTTAATTCATTCAAATTAATTGAGATGACGATTAAAATATACCAAACAGCCATAAATAAATTTCTAATCACATCATAAATTAAATTCAACAAACATAAGGAATTTTAGAAGTCGTGAGTGGGTTAAAACACTCACCTTTGAATTTAAATCCAATTTAAACCCAAAATTCAAACAGTCTCAGAATTCGTCCAAACCAGCTTCAGAATGTCTGAAATCTCGATACGGTCCCAGCGCAAGAAACAGCGTCCAAAATCGAGCTCGTATGCAAAAGTTATCGTGGTTAGAACATTTCAGTTCGAAATTATATATATATATATATATATATATATATATATATATATATATATAAATTACCACGTCATCTCGTCTCTCCCAATACGCACGCGATATGCAGGCAGTAGCTTGTGAAACCCTACCGCATTGCTCGAGCGCAACAACGGTCGCCAGCAAAACCTCCGATGCCGCCACCGATCGGCCTGAGCGCACAATGCCTACCACCTCGCTAGCCCTGCCAACACCTCGCTATGCCACGTCAATCGCCGCACGATGCCAATCGAAGCCCAAGTGAACAGCAGCCGCCAACAATTTTGAACCCTGGTTCGAATTAAAGCCGAGCATCCCACTGTTGATTCGATGCAAAACTACATAGATGAACTCCACTCGCTGCTCTCTACATGGTTGTACCTTCGATTAATCGATCAGCCGAAGTTGATCTCGACGCGACGGATGGCCGAGATTTATTCATGGATTTCCGGACAAACAGTGGTTCAAATTGGAAAATGAATTATAGATCGAAGAGGCGCTCGTCGAGAGCTTCAAATCGATATGTACTTCGATATAGTTTATGGAGTTTGAAATTTTGATTTGAATTTGATTTTGAAATTGAATTGAGAAGCTTGTTTGGTTTGTCTGCCATTGAAAAGGAGGAGAAGACTGAAATGTACGTACAGACAAATGAAAATGAGGAGTGACTAGGGTTTATAACGGGCTATAAATAGGCAGATCAGAAATAGAGATGAATGGATTGGATTTGATTTGGAAGTTGAACGATAAACGGTCTGAAAAGCCCGTTCTGCCTCCGGAACGAAGATGGGTCATCCCATATAGCAAAATAGATGTTTTCATAAATTTTAAATCCAATGGAACAGGTTTCAGGTCCTAATTCCATCGTATGAAGAAGTTATATTAAAATCAGCTTATTTCAAATTGATTTCAATTAAATTGATTTTCTAGGCGTTTCGAGCCCGTACGATCAAATGACAAGTCCGATCGTTACGAAACTAGAAATCTCACAATAGTTCACTGTTACGGATCCGATGAAACTGGTTTCGTCGAAATCCGAGTCAGTGGCCAAAATGGCCATTTTCACATTAATTAAATTAATTAAATCACATTTTTATTGCAAAGTTAATACTAGAAATTTTCACCATTTTTGATTGCTTAGATATTTACCAGAATATAAAAAAAAATCTAGATATCAATTCAAAGTTAATTATTTTACCCATTTATAGTGTTTAATTTCAATTGTAATTAAGCCCAATTATTTATAATTAATCTCGATAAATTGATTCGATTTAATTTCAATCTTTTTATTAAATCCATTATTACTTTATAAACATAGTTAACTTTTATTTTACATTTCATTACACTAAGATACTCCAATTTCCAAATTTAGTTTGTATTAACTATTATATTTCCATTTTACTGAATTTTTGTCAATTTCACACATTAAATAAATTTTAAAATCCCAAATTTATTTATTTATCCCGATTTCATTATTTTATTGAATCAATTATTTCCTTATGAATAAAATTTGCATTTCCATTCATTCTATTACATTCACAAAGTTCAGTTATTGTCTTAATCTCATTAATGTAACATTAAATTTCATTTAATTTTAATTGGTTTCCCATTTCAGTTTAATAGCCTAAATAAATAGGTAACACATAATAATTGTCACCCTTTAACCTTTTAATCACACTTGTAAAGATTTATTATTTACAATCAAATATCATAATTACTTACATAATATTGATTTTATTCAATTACCATTTATTATATATTATTTCATTAATTGATTCCATATTTGCCTTTTGTTTTCATATGTTCAATGTATAGCCAAGTATAACATTTACATTATTTCATTTATTGGGGTTTCATTCAAATTGTTAATAGTCAACTTATATTAACATTAATACCTTTAATTCTAATTATTATTTCATTCTTAAACCACCAATTTTATTTCTTTCAATATTATATTACCAAAATCTCATTATATTAACAAATTTAAATCGTCGAAAATTACGGGTCGTCACAACAATCTTCACTTTTGGTTTAATTTGATTGATTAGAAAATTTTAAAATCTCACAATTCCCTGCGGATCGATCCGTACTCGCCACGTACTAACTTTGTACGTCGTGCGCTTACGGTTAAATTTAATTTGAAATTTTTTGACTATTTTCTAAACCGATGGAAAACTAGTCGATAAACAAGTTTTTGGCGCCGTTGCCGGAGAATTAGTTTTGATAAAAAAATCCTTTTTTCCTGTCCTTTGAAAATTTTCAATCAAATATATTATATATAATATTTTCAAAAAGAAAAAAAATTTAAAAATTCAAAAACAATTTTTTTTTTTAAAATTCAAGAACAGAAACAAAAAAAATCAAATTTCCATTTTCTAAAGACAAAATTCCTTTCGGTAAATATTTGAAAATTCAAAAACAAAAAAAAATTAAAAAACAAAAGAAAAAAATATAAAAATTTGAAAAGCCAAAAACAAAACAAAAATCAAACTTCTCTTTTGAAAATAAATTTCACTTGGTAAATATTTTTCTTCATCTAAAAAAAAACAAAAACAATTTTTCACTCCGTTTGGCAAATCTTCTTTCATTCTCTAGACTCGATTCTAACTTCTTTCTCTTCTTGACTTTCACTTGTGCATGAGTACTTGGACTCGTGAAACAACAACAAATCGTTTGACTCGCGACTCAACAACTAACCGTTTAACTCGAACAAACGATCCTCCCGAAATGGCGAACGAGAACGCCCCTCGAACTCTTATGGATAGAATCTTTCCCGATAGAGTTTCTATTCCACCTTGCATCACATTACCTGCCCCTACGGGTAACCATTTCGAAATTCACTTGAACCATATTGCCACGCTTCCAAAATTTGGCAATTTCGAGCACAATGATCCATACATCTTTTTGACTAAATTCGAACAAGTTTGCGCAACCATTAAACTCCAACAACTTTCCGATGACGGAATCAAACTTCGATTAATCCCATTCGCTTTTGCAGATTACGCCGAAAAATGGTTGTACATCTTACCATCGAACTCGATTAAAACTTGGGAAGAATTCGTAAAAGCTTTCTTAAAAAAGTTCTACCCTTTGGAAAAACCAAATAGAATCCGAAACGAAATTGTAAATTTTCATCAATTCAAGGGAGAACCATTTGGAAAATATTTTGAAAGATTCAAAGAGCTTTTGATAAAATGTCCACACCATAACTTCGAAAAATGGACGATTTGCCAAATCTTATACGATGGACTCGAAAATAGCTCACGAACCATGCTCGAATCAATGTGACAAGGCAATTTTCTTGCCCAACATCACGATGATGCTTGGCAATTTCTTGAAAACCTCGCTGAAAATTCATAGCAATGGGAACGTTCGAACGAAAAATCAATCTACTCACGATCGAGTGCACACTCGATAGGATCTTCTGTTGCTTTGGAAGTTAAGATCGATGCAATGATTAAAAAATTCGATAACGTTTTCTCATCGAATCAAATAAACCAAGCTTCCCAACCGATTTGTTATAAATGCAACGATCCTAATCATATATCCGATCAGTGTCCCAATTCTGTCGAACAAATCAATGCTTTCAATAAAGCCAAAGACGACCCATTTTCTCCAACATACAACCCTGGTTGGAAAAATCATCCAAATTTTGCATGGAACCAAAACAATCCCAACATGAATACGATTCGTCCTAGTTTTCAAGCATTCCCGAATAATGCTTCGAATCCTCCCTTTCAGCCTAACAATTTTCAACCAAACTTTGCGGGTCTGTCTCATAATCAACTGCAACAATCAAATTTTCAACCAAATTCTTCTCATCCTCCCCAAGATGATAAACGTTTAAGTTCACTTGAGAAAAATCTCGAAACATTGGCTAAGGAAACTACTCAAAGCCTTCAATCAAACAGCAATTTCCAAAATTTATTGACTTCATATATGCAAAACACAAACCAATCAATTGCAAAATTCGAAATGCAAATGAGTCAATTAGCCACGTCTGTAAGTGAACGCGAACGAGGAACATTCCCAAGCCAACCCATTTCAAATCCCAGAAATCAAAACGCAAATTCAAATCAAGCCCATGTTGTTCAAGATAGCAACGTCACCCAATTGAATGTTATCACAACTTTACGTTTCGGTAAACAAATCGATAATCAAGTCGTTAACCCAAACGATTTACCGGAAACCTCTCTTGACACTTCTAAAACAATGAACGAATCTGAAAAAAACGTGGAGCCATACGTCGAATCGAATGCCAATCAAAATTCTTCTTCTTCTACTCGAGTAGACCCACCTACCGAGTATCGTGTTCCATTTCCACATCGTCTTTGACCCAAGAAACACTCGGACCAAATGGAAAAGATGTTGGAAATTTTTAAAAAAGTCAAAGTTAACATTTCGCTTCTTGACATCGTTCAGCAAGTCCCAACGTATGCGAAATTTCTTAAGGACTTGTGTACCCAAAAGCAACACACTCAAGTGCCCAAAAAGGTCTTCTTAGCCGCCAGTTTGAGTGAAGTCTTGTCCCAATCCATGCCCGTAAAATACAAAGATCCTGGCTGCCCTATGATTTGTGTACAATTGGAGACAAGACGATTAACAAATGTTTGATAGACTTAGGCGCGAGTGTCAACTTAATTCCATACTCCGTGTACGAACAATTAGGCTTAGGCGATCTCAAACCCACAAAAGTCACGCTTCAATTCGCCGATCGCTCCATTAAGAAGCCTGTGGGAGAGATCGAGGACATGCTCATTCGAGTAGGGCAATTCATATTCCCCGTTGATCTTATCATTCTCGAAACACAACCCGTGACGAATCTCTCGAGTCAAATTCCATTGATTTTAGGCCGACCATTCTTAGCCACCTCAAATGCCTTAATCAATTGTCGTAACGGATCGATGACAATTTCTTTTGGAAACATGACTTTGGATCTTAACATTTTTAATCTTGAAAGCCAATCGAACGAACCTCATGACCAAACGTTGGAAGATAGTGCCATTCACGAAAACTTCGAAAACGAGACACTTGATCTTAACGATGAACGCAACGTCGAGTACGAAAAATTGTTTCACGAAATTCCCAATGAGATTGAATACACTCTTCCTTTTGAATCACTTCCAGTTAAATCCGACTCTCAACCCAACTCTTTGATCGAAAAATTCCCGAAGTGGAACCTCAAACCACTTCCCGATCACCGTAAGTACGCATACTTAGGTGATAACGAAACGTTACCCATCATAATTTCCACAACTCTCTCTCTCTCTCTTGATCAAGAAGCTTCTCTTCTCTCTATTCTTTCAAAAAACAAGGAAGCGATTGGATGGTCGATCTCCGATATAAAGGGAATTAGCCCTGCTATTGTTCAACATCGCATCTATTTAATCGACGATGCCAAGCCTGTTCGTGATGCGCAACGAAGGCTTAATCCAAAAATGAAAGATGCGATGTGTGATGAAATTCTTAAACTTCTCGTCAACGGAATCATTTACCCAATCTCCGATAGTTCATGGGTTAGCTCAATTCACATTGTACCGAAAAAGTCTGGGCTAACCGTTTTCAAGACCCTCATACAAACACCCAATCTCTTCCGGTGCAGATCCTCCACTCCCCACTCCAAGCTGACCCCCCCTCTCCCACTCTTCAATTCCCTATCCACAGCCCAGAGGAACTCAGTCAAGTGGCCCCTCCTAGAACAAATCAAGAGCTTCAGCCCGACACTCAAGCGGTAGCACAGTGGTCTCAGCCAATCACACCGACAGCGGTGCGTCGTAGCTCCAGACTGGACAGAGCAGCATCGCATCCTGGTAGTTTCTTTAAACACGTTGTCTTTTCGTCACTTAATAAAAGCTTAAATAAAAAAATGGCACGTTGCATGGGAGTTAACCTGCATGGAGAGCATTACTCCTCCATGCAGGCACTAGAATCGGAGCGCTTATCATTCTCCCAATGAAGCTAATATCCTGGAATACACGGGGGTTGGGGGACCCCAGCAAAAGACACGCTGTTAGCCTTGTCATATCCCCTCACAAAGTAGACATTCTTTTCCTGCAAGAATCCAAACTATCAGACCCAAACCCCAACATACTCAGACAGATCGGTGGGCCATTCCTAACTGGGTGGGCCCACATTAATGCTGTCGGCTCGTGCGGCGGTATAATGACAGCCTGGAATGAATCCGTGTGGTCCCACTGCCAAACTTTCTACCACACTTCAGCCCTACATGTAGCCCTTCGACACTTACAAACTAACACAATCTTCTTCTTCACAAACATCTATGGCCCACACAACCCTCGAAATAGAAACGACCTCTGGACAAACTGTCTCTCCTTCTCCTCACACATCAATGGCCCCTGGGTCGTTGGAGGAGATTTCAACACCACCAAATCCCCAACAGAAAGGAACTCTGGCAACCTTTCCCAAGACTCCGAAGCCTTTAATCAGTTCATCAACCAGTGCTCCCTAATTGACCCACCCATTAATAATCGCCTTTACACCTGGTCAAACCGCAGATCTGACCCATCCCTCGCAAAACTAGACCGCTTCCTTTTCAACCCAGCCTGGGAGGACTTATTTCCCCTCTCCATCGTCTCGGGCCTAGCCACTGTTATCTCCGACCATTGCCCACTCCTCCTAGACACGGGTTCCCTAGCTTGCCACAACAGACCCTTCAGGTTCGAACGTCTCTGGCTCCTCGAGCCATCTTTCGACAACTTCATCAGAGAAATCTGGACTCAGCCCTCCCCCATACAATCTGCCACAGCCAGGGTAGTCTCCAAGCTCCGCTCTCTCCGAAAAATCATCAAACCCTGGGCCAAATCAGTTTGGGGCTCCATTCGTTTGCGCATCTCAGCCATCCAAGATGAGATTCTTGACCTTAATATCCTGGAAGAAACCTCCCCGCTCCCTGATCCGGACCGCTCTCGTCTGAGAGAGCTGGAAGCGGACCTTGACAGGTTGCTACTGCAAGAAGAAATTGGCTGGAAGCAACGGTCCAAAGCGAAATGGATCGAAGA
Source organism: Allium fistulosum (assembly GCA_030737815.1). Lineage (NCBI taxonomy): Eukaryota > Viridiplantae > Streptophyta > Magnoliopsida > Asparagales > Amaryllidaceae > Allium > Allium fistulosum. Next base: position 1,130,434,135 of record CM060906.1, on the reverse strand, counting down.
CGGAGACAAGAACACTGCCTACTTCCACCGTCTTGCCAACGGCAGACGTAGATCCAATCACATCCCCGAAATCACTCACGACAACATCACTACCACTGATCAATCGGCCATCCTCAAACTCTTCACCGACCATTACCGATCCATTCTTGGCCTTCACCCCCCTCCTCTCCCCCCAATCGATTGGAATCTGATCTACCCGGTTAACCCCCTCATCCCCATTGACCAGCCCTTCACTGAAGAAGAAATTTGGGCAGCGCTTAAAAGCATGTCGGACGATAAGGCTCCTGGCCCAGATGGTTTCGGGCCTCTCTTCTTCAAACACTACTGGGAAATCGTCAAGTACGACATCATCGAAATGTGCTCTGAATTCCATACCAATTCAAATTCTGTGGACCGCATCAACTACGCAAATATCATTCTTCTCCCAAAATCCCCAGGCGCCACCTCCCTCTCGTCCTTTCGCCCCATTAGCCTCCTGAACACAACCTTTAAGATCATAACCAAGGTCCTAGCCAACCGCCTCCAGAGCGTCATAGCCCCCCTTATTGGAATCGAGCAATCTGCATTCATCTCGGGCCGTAACATCATGGACTGCGTAGCAATGACCCAGGAGATCATTTCCTTTTGCCACTTGACCTCAACACCAGGAATGCTACTCAAACTAGATTACTCAAAAGCGTTCGACTCTGTTAACTGGCAATTCATAGGGGAGCTAATGGCACACAGAGGCTTCCCCACAAAATGGTGTAACTGGATATCCTCTATACTCAACTCAAGCATGTCCTCGATAGCCATCAATGGGATCTCGGGGGGCCTAATCAAATCGGCCCGCGGACTGCGACAAGGTGACCCACTTTCTCCCCTGCTCTTCGTTCTGGTGGCCGATGTGTTCAATCGCATGATCAAATTAGCAATTTCGAACAACATCTTTCAGGGTATCAACCTCCCCAACTCTAACCTAACCATATCCAACCTCCAATTCGCGGACGACACCATCCTATTCGCATCACCCACGATCAACCACATCCACTGCCTCAAAGTAGCACTATATTCATTCGAACTCATATCAGGCTTGTCCATTAACTTTAGCAAAAGTTCCATCATCATGCTCGGTAAAGCTGATAACCTCGGGCCAACCTGTTCCAGCCTGCTCAACTGTAAGATTACACACTTCCCCATCTCCTACCTCGGTGTCCCTATCCGTCCAACCAAATTGCATAGATCCGATTGGTCCCCCCTCATCGCCAAGATAGAAAAAAGACTCCACTCATGGAAAGCCCATTCCTTGTCCTCAGCAGGGCGCCTAGTCCTCGTTAAATCCGTTCTATCATCGATCCCCACTTACTGGATGTCACTATACAAACTCCCTTCCTGGATAATCAAAAAAATCGATTCAATCAGAAGTTCCTTTCTATGGAACGGTAGCAACATAAAGAGGCTCGTAAACTGGCAAACTGCCTGCCTTCCCCTGACAAACGGTGGCCTTGGAATCACTAATCTAATTGACTTCAACTTATCGCTCCTCGCCAAATGGCTCTGGCGATTCCTAACCCCTGGCCCCACCCTCTGGAAATCATGGATCACCACCCTACACTATCACTCTAACCCTCACCTTGTCCTCCACGCCCCCAACGGCATAAAACCATCCCCCTTCTGGTCTGGTGTAGTTTCGACCCTACCACGCGTTAAAAGGCTTTTCCACGTCAACCCGGGAAACGGGGCTAATTGTCTCTTCTGGTTAGACACTTGGCACAATCAACTTCCACTCTCCTCCATCCTCCCCAACCTCTTCGCTCACACAACTAATATCTTCACCTCCATCTCCGACATTTCCACTTCGGGCCCAGCCCAGCTTCTCCCGGCTTCATACTTTGACCTCTCTACCCTCAACGAGATTCACCTCGCCTCCTCAATTCTCCGCAACACCCATCTCAACTCCCGACCAGACTCCTTCACCTGGGCACCCAACCCCTCATCCGGCTTCTCCGTTGCCTCCTGCTACGCCCACCTAAACAACCCTGGACGACTATTCACCTTCCCCAGACTCTGGAAGTGCAGGATTCAGCCCCGCTTTGCTTTCCTGCAGTGGTGCCTCATCCATGGGCGAATTAACACAAGAGACAGACTCCGCCGCCATAACATTGTAGTAGACCCCAGCTGCGTCCTATGTTCCACCTCAACAGAAAGTTTGCAACATCTCTTCTTCGAGTGTGATTTTGCTGTCAGGGTCTGGGCGGCGACAACTGCTCACATCCTCGGACATATCCCCACGTTCACCTCATTTTTCGACCACTGGCAGAACAACCCCCCCAACTACCACATAGATCTCACGGTTGCTATTTTCAGTTGGTGGATCTGGGCCGAGCGCAATGCACGTGTATTCTGCAAGCCCATATCCAGCCTTGAAGAAACCTGTAGACGTATTACTCACCATTTCTCATCTATATCAGGTCGTAGCTTCTCCGCTCCGTTCAGGCTGAGACTTCCTCACCCCAGCTCCCCACAGGCGGAATCCTCGGGCAGCACATCAGCAGTTCCTCCTGACAGGCATCGTGGGCACCACTAAACCGCGACTTAGCTCCGGCCTTTTCATCACTGTGCTTTTTTCCACTATATGTATTTTGTTTATATAACTCTGTCTGCTACTCAATACTTTTTGGCCAGCGATCAGGCTTGTTGATCGCAATATTTACTAATTTATATAATATCTAATCGGCTGTGTAGTGCCACGCTACACAACCGTGTTGCTCAAAAAAAGAACGATTCAAACGAACTTATTCCAACTCGTACTCAAACAGGTTGGCTGTTTGCACTGACTATCGAAAAATAAATGCCGCAACACGAAAAGATCACTTCCCTCTTCCTTTCATTGACCAAATGCTCGAACGTTTAGCCGGCCACGAATTTTACTACTTCCTTGATGGTTATTTTGGCTATAACCAAATTCCCATCGCTCCCGAAGATCAAGAGAAAATGACTTTCACATGTCCATTCGGTACATTTGCTTATCGACGTATGCCATTCGGAGTTTGTAACGCTCCTGCTACTTTCCAACGATGCATGGTTGGAATCTTTTCCGACATGATTGAACGCTTTCTGGAAGTTTTTCTGGACGATTTCTCAATCTTTGGCGATTCTTTTTCCCAATGTTTACATCATCTCGAATTGGTTTCTAAATCGATGTAAAGAAAAACATTTGACTTTGAATTGAGAAAAATGCCACTTTATAGTCAAACAAGGCATAGTCCTTGGACATATCATCTCAAATAAAGGCATTGAGGTAGATAAAGCGAAAATCGATGTCATTGCAAACCTACCCATTCCCAAATCTGTTAAGGGCATTCGATCATTTCTAGGACACGCTGGCATTTACCGACGCTTTGTGAAAGACTTTAGCAAAATCGCTCGTCCTTTAACGACTCTCCTCGGAAAAGATGTTCCATTCGAATTTAACTCTGATTGTATCTCTTCTTTCGAACGTCTTAAGAACGAACTCATTTATGCTCCAAACATTAGCGCGCCCAATTGGAAGGTTCATATGTGTTAATTATGAAGTATGCTCTAGTTGAAAATCTTTGTTTAAAAAGTGGTAAATTTAAAGTAAAGGATATAACAATTTTATCTTCTAAGTTAAATGGTGCTAAGATGATTTTGCAAAACTCTCTCTTTCTAAATATATATATATATATATATATATAAACTTTTGTATATATTTTTAACACCTAGAGTCATGTGTTCACACTCGTGTGTTCACTCGCCATGCTCTGTACCCTTCTCACGTAAGCCCGAAAGGCAGTGCATGATCGGTATATATGGCCTCAGTTTAGCTGAGTTAGGTGTATGTATATAAAAATTCTTTTTAATAATGCCTACAGTCGATAAGTGTTCACACTTGTGTGTTCACTCGCCACGCTCTGTATTCCCCTCACATCAGTCCGCAAGGCAGTGCACAGGTAATATATCTGGCCTCAGTTTACCTGAGTTAGGCATATGTAAATATTGTTAATATCAATAAAATTTTCGAATAAGAGAGAGTAAGCAATTGAAATCCGAGCACCATTTTAACTTGTTTGATTTAACTTGTTATTGAAAAGAAATGAGAATACCACTTTGGCAAACTTTGATAATCAACTAAGGATCCATTTCATAATTACATTGTGTTATCAACCGAAACAACGAGTTAAACTATTGTCTATTTGCTATGATAACTTGATTTTTGTTGGAAATTTTGACGAGTAAATGACTTAAATTTTCAAAACAATGACCAAAACCTATATTTAACTTATGAGTGTCGAATTGAAAGTGAATCCTTCATTTGTAAATATTTTCAAAAACTTGCATTCATTCCATTGTAAATAAATCTTGCACTTTGTAAATATTTTCACTTCGCATTTGGATTTTGTGGGTAGTATCCGCTGAAAATCCTCACGAGACAACACTCATCCTACTGGGGACACCCAGAGGTTTAACGGCTTGTTGCATACGCTCAATGCAATCGTGCTCCCTATGAAAAAAAATATATCTTAGTTTTCCTTTATTCGAGGACGAATAAAAAGATAAGTGTAAGGGTATTTGATGTGCACGTAAATGTGCATATATTTACATCCATATTTTATCTCTTTTTATTTAAATAAACATCATATTTGGGCATTTTTACATGTTAAAACCAAAATTCAATTATTTTCAAACCATCATATTTTCATCTTCATTCAGGGGCAAAATGGTCATTTGTGTGCATGTGTTAATTTAAGAATTTTCACTTGGACAATTTTTATGATTTTTATAGGATATTTTGGTGCATATGGAAGTGGGATTCATGATGATATATGCATGCACAAGGAAATACAAGGAATGAAGAGGAAATGATTCAAGTTCAAGATCATGGAGGACCCCACCCACTTACCTAAATGTACAATTAGGAGCTAATGGACAACTAAGTGGAGGTTAAAGCTTCATGCACATCAAATGATGGATTAATTAGGGGCTAATGGTTACTTGATGGCCATACTTCCTAAAGGACATTTTGGGAAGCACCATAAAAATATAATCAAGGTTTTATACATGTATAAATAACCCTCTTATGTACATGAACATATCTTCTACTCTTTCACATTAGTTAGGAAATTAAAAGAGCAAGTTGTAATGGCAATGTTTCATGAAATAAAAATGGCTTCCAAGCCTCTTCTTCTTTTCTTTTCTACATGCTTTTCTTTGCTTTTATGTTAATGTTATTTCTATGCTCTCTTTCTTTTAATGTTCATAGTTTAGATTTACATTTATGCAAGTAGAGTAGTTTTAATTTTTATGCAAATAGTTAGTAGTTAATCTCTATTTCTTCATTGCTTAGTTTTAATTCCTTTGCTTTTTAATGTTGAAATTTACAAGTGTTGATTTAATAACACAAATGAGTAGCTAAACGCCTTCAATTTAGGGGTAATGAAGCTCTCTAACTTTTTGTAATTTCAACATTTTTATGGTTTATGATCTCTTTGTTTATGCTTCATGAAAGTGAATTTTGATGTAAGTTTATACAAGTGGGTTTGATAGCTTATATTGCTTATGCAAATGAGCTATTCTTATGCAACATAAACACAATTTACATCATTATTTACTAACTAATTTTTGATTTTGAAATGAAAGTAAAAATGAAATTTGATGATCTATATTACTAGTTAAAATAGTAAACAGATCATACTTAAAATAGCTTTTGCTTTGGCTTCATTTTCAATGAGAATTTCTAAGTGGTATAGTTGTTGTATTATAGTTTGATGGTTTGAGTTTTGTTAATTAATAACATAAACAAACAATACTTATGATAAATACAACAATTATTTCACTTAATATTAAAGCTAGAGATCATAAATTATTGTTTGTTGATTTACAAAAATATGAGAGTGGAATTATCCCTAAATTGTTCTCTAGTCTAATAGTTTTTAAATCACAACATTTGCTCAGCTTTTAGTTTTCAAAACAATCTTCACGTTTGGTTTAATTTGAATGATTAGAAAATTTTAAAATCTCACAATTCCCTGTGGATCGACCCGTACTCGCCACGCACTAACTTTTGTACGCCATGCGCTTGCGGTTAAATTTATTTTGAAAATTTTCGACTATTTTCTAAACCGCTAGAAAACTAGTCGATTAACAACCTGGGAAACGATTATGGGATTATGTAATTTGAATGTGAAACGTGTGTTTTGAAATGTAAGTAGTAAAATGTTGTTTTTGAAATCTGTGATTTTGTTTCATATTCAAGTGCTACTGATATTATGGATACCATAAACATAGCCGTATTTAGTCGCCGGAAGTTAATACTATGGATTATTGCAGCATTTATAGCGCTTAGCTTTGGGCCTCTAGATAGGGATGTTACAACTTGGCATCAGAGCATAGGTTTATGAAAAATTTTAACCAAAAATAATTTTTGAAAACATAATCCTAAGGAATTAGAGTAAGATTGGGTATGGGATAACACTATAGTAACGTACTTGTATTTGCTATATATAAGTATACGTTATATCTTTAATTTCCTATCTCTCTTAGGATATTCTTCTGTATCTCATGAGGCTTGAATATAGATATGGACGCTAGAAGTGGAAGAGTGAATCTTGGAGAAAGCACCACCACAAATGGAAATGCTAGACCAAATACCAAGAGAAACCAAGGTCAGGCACAAGCAGGGAATGTTGGTGCTGGAGTCCCGCAAGTGGATATGGGAGCTATGTATTAGTTTTTCGTGAATATGATGCAGGCGGGTGTTGCTGCTGGAATGGTTGGAGGAAATGCTGGTGTAGGAGTTCAGGAAGCTCCGGTGGTCAATCATTATGCTATCCTGAGCAGAGATTATGGTAGGCTTGGAGGGAAGCCCTTTATTGGAACGGAAGATGCTATAGAAGTGGAGAACTGGTTGCTGCATTGTGAGAGGATCTTTACAGACATGTGGCTCAATGATGAACAGAAGAGGAGGCTTGCTTTGAGAGAGCTTCAGGGAGCAACTTTATTTTGGTGGAATAGTTTGACGACTGGAGTAAATGAAGAGGAGATGAGATGGGCTAAGTTTAGGAGAAGGTTTTAGGAGAAGTTCATGTCTGTGATGGCGCAGTCTGGTTTGCTCAGGAAATATGCTGAGTTGGAGCAAGGGGAGATGTCTGTTTTGGAGTATGCTAGAAGATTTGAGGAGTTTGCTAGGTATTGGTATGCTACTATGGATACTGTGTTGAAGAGAAATGAGAAGTTCATAAGGGGGTTGAAGCCTGAGTTGGCGAGGGCTACATTACCTCATATAAGAGATCCTTGTGATGTGGTTGTAGAGATGGCTTTGAGACACAAGGAGATGCTTGCTTGTCTAGAGAAGGGTAAGGCGAAGGAGTTCCAGGTTGGGCAAGGCCATAAGAGGAAGTTCTTTCATAAGAAGGGTGCTCAGAAAGGTGGAGCAGCAAAGAAGGGAAAGTCTGAGGTTGTATGCTTCAAGTGCGACAAGAAGGGGCATTTCGCTAATGAGTTTCGTACTGGAAAGGCGAAGGAAGTGATCGGGAAGAAGAACATCAAATGTTTTAACTACAATTGGATTGGCCACTATAAAAAGCAATGCAAAGAGGCCGTTAAGGATGGAAGAGACAAGGTATTTGCATTGGAGCCTGCTACATCAGGACCAACAGCGCAGGAGAAAGGAAAGGCAGTGTTAGGAGGTACGCTTCAGATTCATGGTATGTCTGTTAGCGTTTTATTTGATACTGGTGCGCCGCATTCTTTTATATCTCGTTGTTTGGTAGATAAACTTAACTTAGAACCCACATACTTAGTTACTTCCATAAGGGTTGCAAATCCGATAGGAGGGTATGAGACACTTGGGATGAAGTGTGACCACTTAGAGTTTGATTTGCTAGGTCATACCTTTGTTTGCAGTTTGCATGTGTTTGATTTTGTAGGGTTTAGAATTATATTTGATATGGATTGGTTAAGTAAGTATGACGCTAGGATATTTTGCCATGATAGGAAGATATCCCTTAAACACCATGACTGTAGTTATCAGATTGTATATACCATAGAAAACCCTGATTGTGAGGTGAATGCTTTGTTGGGTGTAGTGAGTCGGAAGATGAGTTGAATCATGTTTTCATGGTTAGATAATTTGCAGATGTTTTTGAGCCTGTAGTAGAATTGCCACCGAAATGAACCATTAAGTTTCAGACAGATTTGGTTCCTAAAGTAGAACCGGTGAGTAGACCCCCAAGTAGGATGACACCTACAGAGATGAGGGAGCTGAAGGTGCAGTTGGTAGATTTGGAAAGCAAGAGTTTTATTAGGCCAAGTAGTTCACCTTGCGGAGCAACCGCAGTGTTTGCTAAGAAGCCAGACGGATCGTTGAGGTTATGTATCGATTATCGTAAGTTGGATGAGAAGACGATAAAGAATCGATATCCATTGCCTAGGATTGACGATTTGTACGATCAGTTGAGTGGAGCCAATGTATTTTCTCAGTTGGATTTGGCAATAGGTTTTCATCAGCTTAGAGTAGTAGAGGATAGTATTCCTTTGACGGCGTTTAGAACTAGATATGGATCGTACGAATGGTTAGTGATGTCGTTCGGACTAACTAATGTGCCGGTATTCTTTGTGGATTTGATGAACCGGATTTTCCAAGAGCACTTGGATAGGTTTGTGTTGGTTTTTATAGATGATATTTTGATATACTCTATGGATGAAAGGGAGCACAAAGTTCATCTTAGAGTTGTGCTTGAGATGCCGAGGCATAATCAGCTGAAGGCGAAGTTTTCGAAGTGTCATTTCTGGAAGAAGGAAGTGAAGTATCTTGGTCACGTGGTTTCAGAGAAGGGGTTGTCAGTCGATCCAAATAAGATTGAAGATGTTAATAATTGGAAGAGACCAGAGACGGTGACTGAAATTAGAAGTTTTCTTGGACTGGCTGGATATTATCGGAGATTTTTAAAGGATTTTTCATGGATAGCAACACCGATGACCAAGCTAACGTGAAATGATGTGAAGTTTGTTTGGACCGATAAGTGAGGAAGCATTCCAGAGCTTGAAACACTTATTGATTCATGCACCTGTATTAGTTGTTCCGGAAGGAAATAAGGATTTGGTAGTATATACGGATGCGTGTGGAATTGGATTAGGAGCTGTGTTGATGCAGAGAGGTAAAGTGATTGCCTATGCTTCTCGATAGCTTAGACCGCAAGAGGTTAGATATCCAACGCAAGATTTGGAGTTGGCTGCAGTGATTTTTGCTTTGAAGGCGTGGAGACATTACCTTTTAGGAGAGAGGTTTGAGCTTCATACGGATCACAAGTCGTTGAAGTATTTGTTCTCTCAAAAGGAGCTGAATATGAGACAGTAGAGGTGGTTAGAGTTTTTAGCCGCTTATGACTTTGGTATTGAGTACACACCAGGAAAATGCAACAAAGTTGCAGACTCACTTAGTAGGAAGCATCAAAATGCAGTATTGGCAATGATAGCAGAGTGGAAAGATTTGTAAGCGCTGTTGACTTGTAAAGTGCAGTGGAGATCTGAAGTTGGATCTAGTGAAGGAACTGCTATGTTATCTTGTTTAGAAGTTCGATCAGTAATGATTGAGAGGATTGCTTCTAAACAGGAGGAGGATCCAGTGTTGGATGAACGGATCAAGAGGTTGAAGGATGGAACAGAGAGCGATGACTTGAAAGATTTTAGTCTTGACCAGAATGGGTGGTTGAGAAGGAAAGGGAGGTTGTGTGTTCCGAATGTGGGAGACATTAGGAAGGAGGTTTTGGAGGAATGCCATCGTTCGAAGTCACTATTCATCCAGGAGGAACTAAGATGTATCAAGATATGAGGAGAAGTTTCTTCTTGGAAGGTATGAAAAGGGATGTTGGCTTATGGGTGAAGCAATGTCTGAACTGTCAACAGGTAAAAGCCGAACATCATAAGCCAAGTGGGTTGCTACAGCCATTGAATATTCCGATATGAAAATAGGATTCTATTTCTATGGATTTTATTGATGGGTTTCCAAGATTTAGTAGAGGAAATGAAAGTATATGGGTCATCGTGGATAGACCGACCAGGAGTGTCATTTCATTCCAGTTAAGTCAACTAGGACGACACATGTTTTAGCGAAGTTATTTATGCAGAATATAGTTAGACTTCATGTAATTCCTAGTAGTATAGTAAGTGATAGAGATTCCTTGTTCACTAGCAAGTTCTGGAAGAGTCTACAGGAGATTTTAGGAACCAAGCTCGAGATGAGTACTATTCATCAATGGAAATTCTATCGGTTTAGAAAACCGTCGAACGAATTTAAATTAAAATTTACCGCAAGCGCACGGCGTACTATTGAAGTACATGGCGAGTACGAGTCAATCCGCAGGGAATTGATGATTTTAAAAATCTATTCAATCAAATTAAACCAAAGTCGAGTGAAAGTTAGCTAGAGAATTAGAAAATTAGCTAACTAACTAAAAGAAAAAAGATACAAATATAAGAGTTAAATGACAATTTAGAGAATAAATCCACTCTCTAGATCATGTAGTTCAACACATATGAAATCATAATCTCTCTTTTTTGGTAATTAGTGCTTTAATTGATGTGTTTATCATAAGTATGGCATATTTTTGCTATTAATTAGCCAACATAAGCCATCAAACTATAACACACCCCTTAAACCACTTACTAACTTTCATGAAATTTGACAATGAAAATAAAAATGAAATCTATTTTAAGTATGGCCTATTAACTATTGATTAGAAATATAGACCATCAAATTTTAATTTCAAATCACTTTCTTTTTCCATAATCATATTTTGATGAAGAGGCAATTAGTGTTAGTGATTTTTTAAGCATAGCCTATTTGATGTCAACAATATAGGCTATCAAATTCAAAGCAAAAACAACTAGTAAATCATTTCTATCATCATCATTAAGCACAAAAAGAGAGCATGAATTAACAAATAGTTGAAGCTACATAATTAGAGAGCTTCATTACCCCTAAATTGAAGGGGTTTAGCCTCTCATATTTGTCATTTGATTAACAAATGTAGCTTGCAACATGAAAGCAAAAAGAAAGCAAAATGAAAGCTAAATGAAAGAAAACTATTCTAATTGCATAAAAGAAAATCTACACTACTAGCATGAAAGGAAATGAACATATAATTAAATGGAAACAATAATTACATTGCATAAAAAAGGAATTACATAAGAGAAGAAATGGCTAAGTAGCCATATAAAGAAAGAGAGCTTTGATTTATTTTCTAAGCTAAAAACTAACTAAAAGAGACTAAGAAAGAAGAGGGTTACATGAAACATAAGGGGATTTTATACATGTGTTAAACCCTAATTCATATTTTTGGGGAATGCCCAAAATACCCTCTTAGGAAGTGTGGAGGCCAAGTTATCATTAGCTTCAAATAATCCTCATTTAAGTGTACATGAAGCCATTAATTCCATAAGCATGTGCATTAGCCTCTAATTTGTACATTAAGGTAGGTGGGTAGGTGTGGTCCTCCATTATCTTCACTTTAAATTATTTCCATCTTCATTTGTTCTCTTCACTCTTGTACATGCATATATCATCATGTAACCACTTGTAAAATTCACCAAATTTCCTACAAAACAACATAGAAAATTCCAAGTAAATTTTCATAATTTAATAAATGCATAAAAATGGCCATTTTGCCCCTATATGAAGATGAATATGTGACAATTTCAAATAATTTGAATTTTGGTTTAAACAAGTTAAAATACCCAATATGATCATTTATTTAATCTAAATAGATTAAATATGGTGGTAAAAATATGCACATTTACGTGCACATCAAATACCCCCACACTTATCTTTTTATTCGTCCTCGAATAAACTAAAACTAAGATAAATCCATTTTCATAGGGAGCACGATTGCATTGAGCGTATGCAACAAGCCGTTAAACCTCTGGGTGTCCCCAGAGGACGAGTGTTGTCTCGTGAGGGTTTTCAGCGGATACTACCCGCAAAATCCAAATGCAGGGTGAAAGTATTTACACAATGCAAGATTTATTTACAAGGAGATGAATGCAAGTTTTTGAAAATATTTACAATGAAGGATTTATTTTTAAATTGAAACAGATAAGTTAAATATAGGTTTTGGTTATTATCTTGAAAATTTAAGTCATTTACTTATCAAAATTTCCACTAAAAATGAATTTATTATAATAAATAGACTATAGTTTAACTCGTTGTTTCGGTTGATAACAAAGTGTAATTATAAAATGGATCCTTAGTTGATTATCAAAGTTTATCAAAGTGGTAATTTTATTTCTTTTCAATAACAAGTCAAATCAAATAAGTTGAAATAGTGCTTGGATTTCAATTGCTTACTCTCTCCATTTTTTTGAAAATTTTATTGATAATTACAATATTTACATATGCCTAACTCAGATAAACTGAGGCCAGATATATTACCCATGCACTGCCTTGCGGACTGATGTGAGGGGAATACAGAGCGTGGCGAGTGAACACACAAGTGTGAACACTTATCGACTGTAGGCGTTATTAAAAATAATTTTTATATACATACACCTAACTCAGATAAACTGAGACCAGATGTACCGATCGTGCACTGCCTTTCGGGCTTACGTGAGAAGGGTATAGAGCTTGGCGAGTGAACACATGAGTATGAACACATGACTCTAGGTGTTTATTAAAAATATATATATACATATATACAAGAAATATTTTTTGTTTTTGTGTTTTTTTTGTTTTTTTTTTGAAAGAGAGAGTTTCGCAAAATTATCTTAGCGCTATTTAACTTAGAAGACAAAAAAATGTTATATCTTTACTTTAAATCAACCACTTTTTAAAACAAAGATTTTCAATTAGGACATATTTCATAATTATCACGTATGAATCTTCCTATATACTAGTTATACCATTGTTATTTGTAATCAAACTTCATTTTTATTTTTTTTAAGACAAATAACTTTTCAAAAATTTCAATTTTATAAACCAAAATCATATATTTATCTTATAGTGTTTCTACAAAAATAAATCAATTTTTTTTGAGATCTTTTTTTTAAATTTTGGAAAGAAAATGAAAATAAATAAACCATGAAAAATCGAAAATGATGATGAGTCTCCCCCCACACTTGATTTTGACTGTATCCCCACAGTCAACCCAAGTAGAAGGAGAAAAATAAAAAATAAAACATGACCTTTATTTAAATGAAAATTAACGGTATTTACACGAGACCAAAAAGTATATCGTCAAAAAGTAAATGAAACGGTCTTCCAAAGACCAATTCATTTGTCTCGTCAAGTATGCGAGACATAGCTCAAGCTCGAAAAACCAAACCGTAAAAGATTTCAAAATTGAATGTTGATTTGGAAAAACGAATGCCGTTTTATTAAAAATTGTACGAGTCGTTTTATTTTCAATGATTTTTGGGGTTGATAAAACGATTGATTGAAGTTCAAGTTTATTTTCTCCAAATTGAAATTCAAGTTGTTCATTGAAAAATTCTTTAGAATTATTGATTTCAATATCAAATTGGTGATTTAAATCTTCCCCATCAAAGTTTAACGACTCGTTTTCAAAAAGTCCATAAAACTCGTGTTCGTTAAATTCGACTTCCTTTATTGGATTATCAACAACTTTATTGCATAAATCTAGTTCAAAATTCAAAGTTGTTGTATTCAAATGTTCGGAAAAAGGAAGATCGAAATTTAAATCGAGTTTCTCACCCTCAAAAGAATTGAAATCCAACTCAATTACCAAATTTTCAACAACTTCATTAAGATCATCATTTTCAATTTCAAAAGTTGTTATTTGAAAATCATCGATTTGGGTAAAAGATGGATTATCATTTGACTCGTCACACGTTGGAATTTGATTTTGTTTTTCACGTTGTTTCATATATGTTTCAAACAACAAATTCGTGTGATCATCGTAAATTTCGTTCATTTGCTCAACAAAATCCAATTTATAGTTATTAACTTGAGAATTTTCGATTTGGATTTGTTGAGAACAAAAAATTTCAATTGTAACGTGGTTAAGGTTATTCCCATTGCCACATTTGTTTGAAAAGTTGTTTCCATTTTCATTTTGAGTTTGAAATTCATTTTGGAGTTCGAAATTGAATTGGCATGGGTTATAATCCAAATCGTTTGAATTTTGAATTGAATTCAAATTTTGAATGTTTTGAAAACATTGATTTGAGTTATCACATAGATAAGAATTACACAACTCATTTATCTCCTGATTTTGTTGTGTAGAGATTTCAAGTAAGGACGAAATGTTATTTTCGAGATTTGAGGGTTGGTCATCGTTTTGAAAACTTTGTTGTTCAAAATTCGAATTGTTTAAAGAATAGTTATCGTTAAGATATCCATACGGATTTGGAGTGAAATCATATGGATTATATTGATTTTCACAACTATTGTAAAATTCAAGTGAATATGGAAATTCGGACATTTTCAAGAATGTTTTTGGTTTCTTTTTTTATAAAGGAAAAATATTTACAAATAAAATTTATTTTCAAAAGGAAAATTGATTTTTGTTTTGTTTTTTTGGTTTTTCAATTTTTTTTTGTTTTTGAAAAGGTTTTATAATTTTTTTTTTGGATTTTGGTTTTTTCTAAATTTTTTTTGGATTTTTAAAATTTCAAAGAAAAAGGATTTAAAAATTTCAAAGAAAAAGGAAAATATACAATTTTTTTTAATTTTGGATTTTGATTTTTTTTAAATATGCATGAACTAAGGCAACTAAATGAATGCAAGGATTAATTACAAATGATTTATCCTAAGTTAACCTAAAATTGTATAATTACACATTGTCTTAGTTCAACAAGATAGTTCTCAGCCAGGTAACGGACAGGATTTATCGGTGCACCACGAATCACCGTAGCAATGCAGCCGAAGGTTTAAGTACCTTCAGAGAAACAACCACTATAATATTTACGAATCACCGTAATATTTATAAATTGTTATTACTCTGCCGTAGCCTAGACACCAAGAAATTAAATTATTCAAAGAAGACAACTTGTCAATATACAATTAAGAGTTATCGATGTCTAACCGTTATTATTAATCAAAATCTAAGATGAAATGCAAAACTGAAATTAAACGTGTATTAACAATGCAACTACGAATGTAATTTTTTTTTTTTTTGAATTTTTTTTTAAACATACATTTGCAAATACAAGCAATCAACAATGCAACTAAAATAAAAA
This sequence comes from Allium fistulosum, assembly GCA_030737815.1. NCBI lineage: Eukaryota > Viridiplantae > Streptophyta > Magnoliopsida > Asparagales > Amaryllidaceae > Allium > Allium fistulosum. Next base: position 1,130,418,940 of record CM060906.1, on the reverse strand, counting down.
CAAGAGATATATACAATGCAAGGCAAATAAAAAGAAAATTATAAATAAGCAAGCATATTTTTTTGGCAAGCTCAGCACGCAAGCAATATATTTTAGCAGGCACTTTTGCTCCTTCTGCAATTCTGCTTTGGCAACCTGAAATAAATAAAATATATATATACAATTTTTTTTTCAGAAAAGGAAACTTAAAAGTGAAGTTTTACTTAAAAAAAAATTTGTAATGGACTAAAAACTAAAACCAAACAAATCAAAACAGAACAAATAAGAACAACACCAAACAAGAGAAAACAAAACAAACAATTATATACAATTGAAACTTTTTTTTTAGAGAGGAACAATTGGTGAAAACAATCTGAACAAAAGATTTATTCTTTTTTTTTTAGTTTAAGGATGGAACTTAAAAGAGTAAAAAAAACAAATTAAAAACATGCAAAACAAATTCACAAATTAAAAAAAAGTAACTTCACCCAACCAAACAAAACCGGCCCAACTGAAATAAGCAAACAAAATAATGATGCCACCTTCTTAATCGACAACCAAAAGATAATACACAGCACAAAAGCTTTCAAATTGATATTCAAGAATCTCCCGAATTCTCAAACAGCTTTTAATTCCGTAAGTCAAAAATTTTCCCCCTTTTTTTATGCGAGTAGTTTTGTGATGGAAGAAGTAAGAGGTGGTTTGGGTTGCGGTGATAGGTCACGATTTTTGGGATTGAGGTCGCGAATTGGGGATATGCGAATTGGGCTTGCTGGTGATTGGATTCGTGGTGGAGTGTGGGCTTGAAGTGGAGATCGCGACAATGAGTTGGAGGATGACGCTGTGGTTCGAGGGTTGGATGCGAGTTTGTTTTTTTTCTGGTGGTTGTTCGAATTGGGAAGGTTGAAACTCGACTATAATTTTGCAGTGGCGGATTTGGAGAAGTTGGCGATTGCAGAGGCGAAGGCAGGAATTAGGAATGGGTTGTATGGTAGCTTGTTTGAATTTGGTGAAGGAGTTCAATGATGATGCATTTTTTTTCTTTTCGTCAGTGAAATGTTTGCAATGTGAACAGCAGTGGATATTGGGTTATTTCAGTGGAAATGTGGATGAAGGTTGATGATATGGTCGGCAGTTTTGTAGTGAAGATGAAAGTGTAATGCAGTGACAGTGAGGTGAAGCAGAGATGTATGGTCGATGGTGTTGTAGTTGTATTCCACTGTTGATGGTATTAGCAGTTGAAGTGGTGGCTTTCTGGTTGAGGGAGGCTACGGCAGTGGAATGGTCAGGTAGAGGGGTGTTTTGTAGATGTAGTGTTCGGGTGATGTAGGCGTTGTGATGTGAAATTGTTGTATGCAGGGGATATGGGTTTGGTTCACTGTGCACAGAGGAAATGAACAAGGTGTTGACAGAGTGAAGTGTTGAGACAAGTAGATGTCAGTGAAGTGCAGAAGTATGTGGACAGGGGTTGTTGAAGTTGAGGTGTAGATGTAGTTGTAGTATTGTCTGGAAGGAGGAGGATGGAGATCAGTGGGGTGTTTGTAATGGTCGTAGGTTGTGAAGTTGAAGATATATGGGCAGTATGTTGGTTGGTGAAGATATATGTATCAGGCAAGTGTTATATGCAGAGTGATGTTATTGAGTGAAGTGTAGTTTGGATGAGGAGTGTGTTGCTGGTGATGGACTGCAGTGGTATAATCAGTGATGTCATGTTGAAAGAAGAGGAGCAAAGCTGTGCACTGTATGAAATGAAGTGGATGATGTCTGTTGGTGTTTGCTGTTAGGTAGATCGGAGAGTAGGCTGCAATTTGATGTGGAGGAGGAATTGAAGTTAGAGATTGTGGGGATTTGAAGATGAAAGTGCAGTTATGAATGCACAATTTTGTTGACAAAGGGTGGTTGTGCACAGTGTATTGTCTTGGTAGAAATGTGTATATGAAAATTTGTAAAAAGAAATGAAATGTAAATAAAAAATGTGGAATGAAAATGAAAAGCGAAATAATGTTTTTTTCTTTTTTCAAATGCAATTGTGTATAATATATTTTTTTCTTTTTAAATGCAAATTCAAATGCAAAAACAACTAGCAAACAACACACATAAAACCAAAATGCAACCAAAAATCACACAAACACACAAAACAAACACACGACAAAAATCAAAAGAAAAATAATTCGAAGAATAGAAAATCAAAATCAAAACAATTCCCCGACAACGGCGCCAAAAACTTGTTCGTTGATGGAAATTCTATCGGTTTAGAAAACCGTCGAACGACTTTAAATTAAAATTTACCGCAAGCGCACGGCGTACTATTGAAGTACGTGGCGAGTACGGGTCGATTCGCAGGGAATTGATGATTTTAAAAATCTATTCAATCAAATTAAACCAAAGTCGAGTGAAAGTTAAGCTAGAGAATTAGAAAACTAGCTAACTAACTAAAAGAAAAAAATGATACAAATATAAGAGTTAAATGACAATTTAGAGAATAAATCCACTCTCTAGATCATGTAGTTCAACACATATGAAATCATAATCTCTCTTTTTTGGTCATTAGTGCTTTAATTGATGTGTTTATCATAAGTATGGCATATTTTTGCTATTAATTAGCCAACATAAGCCATCAAACTATAACACACCTCTTAAACCACTTACTAACTTTCATGAAATTTGACAATGAAAATGAAATCTATTTTAAGTATGGCCTATTAACTATTGATTAGAAATATAGACCATCAAATTTTAATTTCAAATCACTTTCTTTTTCCATAATCATATTTTGATGAAGAGGCAATTAGTGTTAGTGATTGTTTAAGCATAGCATATTTGATGTCAACAATATAGGCTATCAAATTCAAAGCAAAAACAACTAGTAAACTATTTCTATCATCATCATTAAGCACAAAAAGAGAGCATGAATTAACAAATAGTTGAAGCTACATAATTAGAAAGATACATTACCCCTAAATTGAAGGGGTTTAGCCTCTCATATTTGTCATTTGATTAACAAAAGTAGCTTGCAACATGAAAGAAAAAAGAAAGCAAAATGAAAGCTAAATGAAAGAAAACTATTCTAATTGCTTAAAAGAAAATCTACACTACTAGCATGAAAGGAAATGAACATATAATTAAAAGGAAACAATAATTACATTGCATAAAAAAGGAATTACATAAGAGAAGAAATGGCTAAGTAGACATGAAAAGAAAGAGAGCTTTGATTTATTTTCTAAGCTAAAAACTAACTAAAAGAGACTAAGAAAGAAGAGGGATACATGAAACATAAGGAGATTTTATACATGTGTTAAACCCTAATTCATATTTTTGGGGAATGTCCAAAATACTCTCTTAGGAAGTGTGGAGGCCAAGTAATCATTAGCTTCAAATAATCCTCATTTAAGTGTACATGAAGCCATTAATTCCATAAGCATGTGCATTAGCCTCTAATTTGTACATTAAGGTAGGTGGGTAGGTGGGGTCCTCCATTATCTTCACTTTGAATTATTTACATCTTCATTTGTTCTCTTCACTCTTGTGCATGCATATATCATCATGTAACCACTTGTAAAATTCACCAAATTTCCTACAAAACAACATAGAAAATTCCAAGTAAATTTTCACAATTTAATAAATGCATAAAAATGACCATTTTGCCCCTATATGAAGATGAATATGTGACAATTTCAAATAATTTGAATTTTGGTTTAAACAAGTTAAAATACCCAATATGATCATTTATTTAATCTAAAAAGATTAAATACGGTGGTAAAAATATGCACATTTACGTGTACATCAAGTACCGCTTACCATCCACAGACCGATAGGCAAACGGAAAGAGTTAACAAAGTCCTGAAGGATTTGTTACGAGCCTGTGTGTTAGATTTTGGAAGATTATGGGAAGATCATCTACACTTAGTCGAGTTTTCGTATAACAATAGTTATCAAACTAGTATAGGGATGACACCGTTTGAAGCTTTCTATCGAAGGCCATGCAATCACTGGTTTGTTAGTTAGAGACCGGGTATAGGTTTGTTCTTGGTCCAGATTTAGTTAGAGAAGCTGTAGAAAAGGTTGAGTTGATTCGAGCTAGGATGAAGGAAGCTCAATCCAGACTGAGAAGTTATGCAGATAGAAGAAGGAAAGACTTGGAGTTCTCTGTTGGAGATCATGTTTTTATTAAGGTATCACCGATGAAGGTTGTGATTAGATTAAAAAAATCAGGGAAGTTGGCACCGAGATTTGTAGGACCATTTCCTATTATAGAAAGGAAAAGGAAACTCGCATATAGAGTAGAGTTACCAAGCAATTTGGCAGAAGTTCACGACGTTTTTCATGTTTCTCATCTAAGAAAGTGCGTTAGAGATCCGGAGTCTTCTATAGCACTGACTGTGTTAGATGACTTAGTGGTAGAACCAGACTTTACTATAGTTAGAATGCCGATTTGTATAGCCGCGAGAGATGAGAAGAGGCTAAGGAACAAGATAGCCAGATTAGTGAAAGTCCAGTGGAGCGACGATGAGAGAGACTCTACTTGAAAGACTGAGAGCAGGATTAGAGACGCTTATCTTGATTTGTGTGATGGTATGTTTTACCTTTATGTTTGATTGTTGTGTACCTTATCGTAATTTCAAGGACGAAATTCTTTAAGGATGAGAGATTGTAACACCCCATATTTTTAGTAACATTATTTAGGACATTTAATTAGTTAAATAAAATAAAATAATGTAAGTTGATTAACGGATTGAGATTTGTGATTAAATAAGGGGTAGTCGTGCCATGTTAACAATGAACTAAAGAATAAAAAATAATGTGTTAGGGTAAATAGATAAGGGGCAATATAGGAAAAAACATTATTCTTATACCCTAAACCCTTAGGCCATACAATTCACACGTTCATTCATACATTCAAAAACGAAAATATAAGTTAAGTCCGACCACCATAAGCAAGCTCAAGAGAAGATAAAAGCTAGGATTTCAAGAGGAAGAATCAAATGACTTAATCAAGAACAAATCTCACATCTTTAATCTCAAAAGCTAAGGCGAATAATGCCTACATCTCACTTTCTTATTGTCTTCGATTTTAAGGATAATCTGAAGTATTTTGCATGATTATGCCATGTTTTTGGATGATTAATTGTTTATATATGCTTGTTGATGATTTATGCTTAATCATATAGGTTTTATGATATGTTTTGATGTGAAAACCCTATTAAATGACATCCAAATGCCATGCGATTTTAGATATAGATCTGAAATGATATTTTAGAGATGGGTTTTAATTTTCATAATTTTCTGAATTAATGTGGATTTTATATTAATTTTCTAGTAAAGAAAATGATTTATTGGGTTTAAAGTAATTTATGGTAAAATTATATATAATTTGGGTTTAAAGCAATATACTCAAAGGTTTAAATGTTTTCATCAACAAAGATTTGAGTAAAGTATACATAACATGGCAAGGTGATTTTGAGTAAAGCATAAAGTATATATTTTCCTTGTTTAAGTTTGGTTTTAAATCAATTTGAGATGAAAAGGTTTTCAAGGAAAATTTAAGGGAAGATTACCCTAAGTAAAATGACTCAGATATTAGAATACCAGATGGGACTGGTATAGGGTCGCACCCTATAAATTAGTTATTAGCCCCAGCTAATTTAGTCCAAAATTCCAGTGAGTAGGGCTTTGTCATAGGTAAGACTAAAATTATGATTACACACGGAAGGAAATATATATTTGTATACAGATGTGTTATTGGTCAGCCCTCAAAACCATTAGGATTAGGTGACCCTGGAAAATGTTAAGTTAGGGACAGACCGTCCAGAAGAGGAGTATTTAACAGATAGTTAGGGACAGACCGTCCAGAAGAGGAGTGTCTAGCAGGTGTTAGATTATTTGAGACATGAGGAGATGCTTGCTTGTCTAGAAAAGGGTAAAGCGAAGGAGGTCCAATTTGGGCAAAGCCAGAAGAGGAAGTTCTTTCATAAGAAGGGTGCTCAGAAAAGTGAAGCAGCAAAGAAGGGAAAGTCTAAGGTTGTGTGCTTCAAGTCGACAAGAAGGGGCATTTCGCTAATGAATGTTGTATTGGAAAGGCGAGGGAAGTGATCGGGAAGAAGAACATCAGATGTTTTAAATACGACCAGATTGGAAGTATAAAATCAATGCAAAGAGCCCGCTAAGGATGGAAGAGGCAAGGTATTTTCATTGGAGCCTGCTACATCAGGACCAACAGCGCGGGAGAAAGGAAAGGCAGTGTTGGGAGGTATGCTTCAGATTCATGGTATGTCAGTTAGCGTTCTGTTTGATATTGTTGCATCGTAATCTTTTATATCTCTTTTTTTTAGATAAGCTTAACCTAGAACCCACATACTTTGTTACTTCCTAAAGGGTTGCAAATCCGATAGGAGGGTATGTGACACTTGGGATGAAGTGTGACCACTTAGAGTTTGATTTGCTAGGTCATACCTTTGTGTGCAATTTGCATGTGTTTGACTTTGTAGGGTTCGGAATTATATTGGGTATGGATTGGTAGTAAGTACGATGCTAGGATATTTTGCCATGAAAGAAAGATATCGCTTAGACACCCTGACTGTAGTGATCGGATTGTATATACCGTAGAAAGCCCTAATTGTGAGGTAAATGCTTTGTTGGGTGTAGTGGAGTTGGAAGGTGAGTTGAATCACATTTTCGTGGTTAGAGAGTTCGCAGATGTTTTTGAGCCTGTAGTAGGATTGTCACCGAAATGAACCATTGAGTTTCGAATAGATTTGTTGCCTGGAGCAGAACCGGTGAGTTGACCACCAAGTAGGATGACACCTATAGAGATGAGGGAGCTGAAGGTGTAGTTGGTAGATTTGGAAAGCAAGAGTTTTATTAGGCCAAGTAGTTCACCTTGCGGAGCAGCCGCAGTGTTTGCTAAGAAGCCAGACGGATCGTTGAGGTTATGTATCGATTATCGTAAGTTGGATGAGAAGACGATAAAGAATCGATATCCATTGCCTAGGATTGACGATTTGTTCGATCAGTTGAGTGGAGCCAAGGTATTTTCTTGGTTGGATTTGGTAACAAGTTTTCATCATCTTAGGATAGTAGAGGATAGTATTCCTTTGACGGCGTTTAGAACTAGATATGGATCGTACGAATGGTTAGTGATGTCGTTCAGACTAACTAATGCGCCGATATTCTTTGTGCATTTGATGAACCAGATTTTCCAAGAGCACTTGGATAGGTTTGTGTTGGTTTTTATAGATGATATTTTGATATACTCTAAGGATGAAAGGGAGCATAAAGTTCATCTTAGAGTTGTGCTTGAGACGCTAAGGCAGAATTAGCTGAAGGCGAAGTTTTCGAAGTGTCATTTCTGGAAGAAGGAAGTGAAGTTTCTTGGTCACGTGGTTTCAGAGAAGGGGTTGTCAGTCGATTCAAATAAGATCGAAGCTGTTAATAATTGGAAGAGACCAGAGACGGTGACTGAAAATAGAAGTTTTCTTGGATTGGGTGGATATTATCGGAGATTTATAAAGAATTTTTCGCGGATAGCAGTACCGATGACCAAGCTAACGCGAAAGAATGTGAAGTTTGTGTGGACCAATAAGTGTAAGGAAGAATTTCAGAGCTTGAAACACTTATTGACCCATGCACATGTATTAGTTATTCCAGAAGGAAATTAGGATTTGGTAGTATACACGGTTGCGTGTGGAACTGGATTAGGGATTGTATTGATGCAGAGAGGTCAAGTGATTGCCTATGCTTTTCGACAGCTTAGACCGCATGAAGTTAGATATCCAACGCATGATTTGGAGTTGGATGCAGTGATTTTTTCTTTGAATGTGTGTATACATTACCTTTTGGGAGAGAGGTTTGAGCTTTATACGGATCATAAGTCGTTGAAGTATTTGTTCTCCCAGAAGGAGCTAAATATGAGACATCAAAGGTGGTTAGAGTTTTTAGCCGCTTATGACTTTGGTATTGAGTACACACCAGGAAATGGCAAGAAAGTTGCAGACGCACTTAGTAGGAAGCATCAGAATGCAGTATTGGAAATAATAGCATAGTGGAAAGATTTGGAAGCATTGTCGACTTGTAGAGTGCAGTGGAGATATGAAGTTGAATCTAGTGAAGGAACTGCTGTGTTATCTTGTTTAGAAGTCCGACCAGTAATGATTGAGAGGATTGCTTCTAAACAGGAGGAGGATCCAGTGTTGGCTGGATGGATCAAGAGGTTGAAGGATGGAATGGAGTGCAATGACTAGAAAGATTTTAGTCTTGACTAGAATGGGTGGTTGAGAATGAAAGGGAGTTGTGTGTTCCGAATGCGGGAGACATTAGGAAGGAGGTTTTGGAGGAATGTCATCGTTCGAAGTTCATTATTCATCCAGGAGGAAATAAAATGTATCAGATATGAAGAGAAGTTTCTTCTGGGAAGGTATGAAGAGGGATATTGGCTTATGGGTGAACCAGTGTCTGAACTGCCAACAGGTAAAATCTGAATATCTGAAGCCAAGTGGGTTGTTACAGCCATTGGATATTCTGATATGGAAATGCGATTCTATTTCTATGGATTTTATTGACGGGTTGCCGAGATCTAGTAGAGGAAATGAAAGTATATGGGTCATAGTAGATAGACCGACCAAGAGTGCCCATTTCATTCTAGTTAAGTCAACTAGGACGGCACCTGTTTTAGCGAAACTATTTATGAAGAATATAGTTAGACTTCATGGAATTCCTAGTAGTATAGTAAGTGATAGAGATTCCTTTTTCACTAGCGAGTTCTGGAAGAGTCTTCAGGAGGTTTTAGGAACCAAGCTCAAGATATGTACCGCTTACCATTTACAAACTGATGGGCAAACGGAAATAGTTAACAAAGTCTTGGAGGATTTGTTACGAGCCTGTGTGTTAGATTTTGGAGGATCATGGGAAGACCATCTACACTTAGTCGAGTTTTCACATAACAATAGCTATCAAACTAGTACAGGGATGGCACCGTTTGAAGCTTTGTATGGAAGTCCATGCAAATCACCAGTTTGTTGGTTAGAGACCGAGGATAGATTGGTTCTTGGTCCAGATTTAGTTAGAGAAGCTGCAGAAAAGGTTGAGTTGATTCGAGCTAGGATGAAGGAAGCTCAATCCAGACTGAAGAGTTATGCAGATAGAAGAAGGAAAGACTTGGAGTTCTCTATTGAAGATCATGTTTTTATTAAGGTATCACCGATGAAGGGTATGATTAGATTCGGAAAATCAGGGAAGTTGGCACCGAGATTCGTAGGACCATTTTCTATTATAGAAAGTCCGGCCACCATAAGCAAGCTCAAGAGAAGATAAAAGCTAGGATTTCAAGAGGAAGGATCAAATGACTTAATCAAGAACAAATCTCACATCTTTAATCTCAAAAGCTAAGGTGAATAATGCCTACATCTCATTTTCTTATTGTCTTCGATTTTAAGGATAATCTAAAGTATTTTGCATGATTATGCCATGTTTTTGAATGATTAATTGTTTATATATGCTTGTTGATGATTTATGCTTAATCATATAAGTTTTATGATATGTTTTGATGTGAAAACCTTATTAAATGACATCCAAATGCCTTACGATTTTAGATATAGATTAGAAATGATATTTTAGAGATGGGTTTCAATTCATAATTTTCTGAATTAATGTGAATTTTATATTAATTTTCTAGTAAAGAAAATTATTTATTGAGTTTAAAATAATTTACGGTTAAATTATATTTAATTTGGGTCTGAAATTTGTATATGTTAGAAAACATATTAAAAATGATTTTCTGGAATTTTTGTAGAATTTTCCTAAGTGTTTTGATGAATATATAAAATTATTTAAGGTGTGAGACTTAAGTGTTTCATATATTTATAAAAGGAGAAGGGATACTTTGTAAATAAATTAAATAGTTTATTTCTGAAATTTTGGCAGTGCTTTTAGAAAAGAAAAATTTGCAACCAATAAGGTTTTGATAAAAAGGCAGGTTAGTTAAAAAGATTACTTAAAAAGGTTAAAAATCAGTTTTACATGCAAAATGCATGTTTCGCCACTTTCGGCACCCTGCTTCCGACTTAGATGACTTTCGACTTAGTTCCTCCGCCTCTATGCCATCGAAACCAATGCACATAGTATCAATAACTTGGTACAGAGTGAATTGGACTAAGGCGGAAGGCACTAGGTAGAGACCAAAGGTTCCGACGGGGTCGAAGATTGTCTTTGCTTTTAAATAAAAATGCACCTGCTTTGCTTTCGACAGTATAGCTTTCGACTTGGTTTTCTCTCGACTAGATCAAGGTATTAAAAGAATGGTTTTAAAGAGGTTGCGCCTTTGTTTTTAAGTATATGCTTTCGACTAGTTCGAAGCCCTTAGCTGCCACTTTTCAACCTTTCGACGCCCATGGTTTCGGAAGGCATACTTTGCTTTCAAAACTTAGTTGCTTCTCCAATGCTTTCGAAAGGTTGGTTTCGACACCATCACTTCTTTGCTTAGGAAAGGCTTTCGAAAGAGTGTTTTCAACTTAAATGTTTTATGACCATTTTGCTCTATTGAAGGTAGAATCCAAATGGTTTCGAAGGAGTTAATTTTTAATGGTTTCGAAAGGCGTTTCCACATGTTTTATTTGAACCCAAAGGCTTTAGAAAGGTTTGATGTTTTATTGCTTTCGAAAGTTTTTAAAGAATGGTTTCGAAGGGGTGGTTCCCCAATGGTTTTGAAAGGTTTGAAGAGAAAGGTTTTCCAATGTATTCGAAAGGTAATGTTTAAAGGTTTTGAAGAGGGATGTTTAAGGTTTTAATGCTTCCGAAGGAATGGTTTTTCAACGTTTTCGAAAGGAAGATTATGAATGCTTTCGAAAGGAATGTTTTGGTCTTTCGGCCTAGGTGACAGAAGGGTTTTACTTGGTTTCGAAAGGGGTGCTTTCAATGGTTTAAATGTTTTCATCAACAAAGATTTGAGTAAAGTATATATAACATGGCAAGATGATTTTGAGTAAAGCATAGAGTATATATTTTCCTTGTTTAAGTTTGGTTTAAAGGTTTTAAATAAATTTGAGATGAAAAGGTTTTCAAGAAAAATTTAAGAGAAGATTACCCTAAGTAAAATGACTCAGATATTAGAATACCAGATGGGACTGGTATAGGGTCGCGCCTTATACATTAGTTATTAGCCCCAGCTAATTTAGTCCAAAATTCCAGTGTGTTGGGCTTTGTCACAGGAAAGACTAAAATTATGATTACACACAGAAGGTAATATATATTTGTATACAGATAGGTTATTGGTGAGCCCGCAAAACCATTAGGATCAGGTGACCCTAGGAGATGTTAAGTTAGAGACAGACCGTCCAGAAGAGGAGTATTTAACAGATAGTTAGAGACAGACCATCCAGAAGATAAGTGTCTAACAGGTGCTAGATTATTTTTATTACATTGTCTGGTAGGCCCGAGTTAGCCAAAGGTTAGTAGTTAGCCAAACAAAACTATAGTGTTCAGACAAATAGTTCATTTGTTACCTGATATGTATGTTTACGTAGTAATGCTTTATAGTTTTAACAAGTTTTGGTTGCAGGATAAAGGTTTGCAAAAGATATGTTTTAAAAGGGTATTTGTGAGGGGAAACCCATTCTGCTAAGCAGCATGGTCTCGGTTAATATCAAGTAACCGAGATGTATAGTATTATTCACACCGGGCTTTATGTCTGACTCGAATTTTATGTTTTCCCCTTAAACTCTCAGGTGCTCAAAATTGATTTGAGTAGGCTGAGGGTTAAGGTTTTATAGGTTTTAGTAAGTTGACGAATAAAGCTTCCGGAGATGAGCATGTGGCTGACGGATAGCTATTTAGGAGTTGTTATTTTTTTTATTCCGATGTGTTGTATTTAAGACATTTATGTTTATATAGTACTCTGGTCAAGCAAGGGGGCATCATCATACGTCGCTCTTGGCGTATTTATGCAATAATTATATTTTATCTGAACTTGGGAAATGATTATGGGGTTATGTAATTTGAATGTGAAACATGTGTTGAAATACAATAAGTCAAATGTTGTTTTTGAAATCTGTGATTTTGTTTCATATTCAAGTGCTTCTGATATTATGGATATCATTAACATAACAGTATTTAGTCGTCGGAAGTTAATACTATGGATGACTGCAACATCTGTAGCGCTTAGCTTTGGGCCTCTAGATACGGGATGTTACATACATACACACACATACGCACACACGTACATTTAATCTTAAAATTATTTTCGGCAAATAAAAAAAGAAATTTCGACAAAAACATTTCACACACATGCATGCATACAAGGATCAACAACCCTCTAAATTCAACCGCCAACAATGTCCCTTTAATTTCAGCCACCAGTTTATATTTAAATAATTGTATGGTGTGATAAGAGAGAGAAACAACTAATATATAAATAGAAATAAGTAGTTGAAATTAAGAGGCTATGTCGGGGGTTGAATTTAAAGGCTTTTAATCCTTCCCTATATAAATATTATGTACATACATACATATATATACACGCATATATAATGTTTATATTTTAATTATTTTATAATAATGTTTATGTTGAATAATAATAATATATCAATATATATATCATCTTTAAATTGGTTTTAGTTAATAATAATATATCAATATATATATATATATCATCTTTAAATTGTTTTTAGCAAATAAAAAATTCAGCCAAAACCTTATATATATATATATAATTTTATAACAATGTTTATGTTTAATAACACACACACACACGCATACATACATATATGTATGTATTATTTCAAAATAGTTATTTATAAAAATAATTATTTTTCCTGGTCGAAAATAATTAGTTAATTATATTACATGTATATAAGTAAATTTTATTCATACATCAAAAATCACCTAATATACACCATTATTTTCATAAGAAAATCTATTCCTAAATTACCCTTTTTCTTATTTGCATTTTTATTTTTTTTCTTATAACCCATCAAATAAGATTAAAGCTAATGTAATTTGATCAAATATGTACATTTTGATGAATAAGTTAATAAATATTTTTTATCATGAAACCTTAAAGATCAGCTAAGACAACTTTAGTAGCTAATTCCATTAATTTATTATATTTAACCTTTTTCAAAATTTAGTGTTGATTTTGTTGAAATTGAGAAAATTTTAATTTTTTTAAAGAAGTTACAGTATCGATGACAAAATTAAAGTTCATTTTATTGAATCTGAACTCAATTTAGTATTAAAAATGTCTAGTTTGTGTAAATGAATTGTAAGTTTGAAAGAAGAAAAATGATGAAGTTGAGAACAAGGGTACTTATGTAAAAAAATAGTGTATATAAAGTAATTTTTGGTGCAAACAGTTATATTTTTTGATGTATCTTAGGTGATTATTGGTGTATAAATAGAATCGGCGATATATATATATATATATATATATATATAAATTCATTTTATAATAAAATATGCACATATTGATTTGTTCATAAATATATATATTTAAATTGTTTAAAAAATCACTTGGCTAAATAATTAGCTGCATAAATATATAAATTACCTACTATAATATTTTAACTTACAGCTATTAAATTTAATCTTGAATTTTGAAAATATTTAATTAGTTTTTGTCACATATTTAAATTTAACTTTGAATTTTAATTCCCGTTGACTAGGTCAAAATCAATATTAGTTTTATTTATTTATTTTATATATTTAATTTCAAAATTTATAAATTATATGTATATATTTTCAAATAATATATATAAATATTAAATATTGTATCGAGAAAGTTAATGCACATATAAATGGCGTGTATACGTCATAGATGTGAATCCCAACATCTATATACGTAGACATTGACTATACAGACCTTGATATATGTTCCACATGCACAATACTTATGAGTAAATTTAATGTACTCATATACAATACAAAATTTATTTTATTAAATTCATTAATTAAATAAAATTGGATTCTATTAAATAATTTAGATTGGATCTATTATGACTCATTAGACTTCATAGGCCCACTATGATTCAAAATAGGAAATTTATTTGAAATCTGTTCTTTTCACCCGCTTCCGACCAGCTTGGTACCAACAGTGATATCATAGCCCGGATTGTCTATGCGGTCTAAATTAGCAATTTTAGGGCCAACTAATAAAACTTACTTGTCATTTGGATGTCTAGAATAGTAATATCTAGGCTTAAGATTAGATGATCAAGTATTCTTTCCTTCTTTGGCTACTGGTCTGGCGCACTGATGGAGTATGTCCAAAAGGTTGACACAGCCTTAGGCTAACTTTCAAATTTCAATTTGAACATTTTAAAAATATAATTCGAATTTAAAAGTTAAATATAAAATATAAAATAAATTTTATAATGGTTATGAAACATTTTTCAAAATTGTTTTTGAAATAAACTAATATTTTTGAAATTATTTAATAACTTAATTATTGGATTAATTAAATAAATAGTTAATTAAAAGTTAATTAATTGAAATAAACATATATATATATATTGATATATGTATGTGTATCTAAATGTTATATATATATATATATCTTAAAATTTTAAGGTATATAATGATATATGTATATTAAGTGTTATGGTTAATATTCATATTAAACTGCGTTTAGGATGAATAAAATAAAACTTATAATTGTAAAATAATTTAATTAATTAACTTGATAAATTAAAATTAATTAAATATGATTTAATTAATAATGTACTTAAGCATGTTATATAAGTTAATTAAACTATAAACAGTTATAAATGAATTAAACATATATAATATGAATGTATAAAACTTAAGTGTAACTATAATAAATCCAACTTAGGTTTAAGAACAAGCACATATATCGTGATTTTAGATGTGCGATACCAGAACCATAAGGCTATTTCATAAGAAATACATTGTTCCCTAAATCGATATCACTCAATGTGTGCATATTAAAGATTATGAATCTTTAATATACAAGTTGTCCTCTATCATTTATATATATTAATAGATTGCTTGCATACTCTTAAGTTGTTGATCTTACTCAAACTAGGGATGTTATGAGTAGTACTATTAAAATATTGACTAGACAAGACAAGATACATGCACATATTTATTGATCTTCATTAAGATATGCATTATCCTTAGACCGTTGCGAAATGGTAGGTAAGAGTGAATAATCTTTATTGATTTGTTGATCATCCTCAAGGTCGAGATGTGATTAGGATAAAGACAAAGGGTTAGGAGTTGCATATGATACGTTCGATAAGTGTTATCCGTCGCATGCGGACCTAAGATTTGTTGATCATCATAAAAGTTAGAATCCCTGGTATGAGTCCTGACACACAGTAGAGAAATCAAAAGATTTTGACGTTTTTTAAGATTTTGAAAAACATAAAAATCTAATGGAAGCTTTATTAGAAAAATAAAATGAATACATTTAGCCTTTCTAATATTGTAAGAATATATGCTATACAAAGTTAAAAAGTCTACTAGACAAATTTGTGCAACAATTATAATTGATAAATTGTTTTTTAGTTAAAATATATAAATGAATAGAATTAAGATTGACAAAAAAATATAAAATATACTTACCAATAAATCTTTTCATTTGCTGCTAATTCAAGACTCATGCAAGAGCCAAATTACACAACTACTAAATACATTCGTACATTGGTCACTTAGGTGTTTATTTCCTCAAGACTGTGTATGCCTACCATGAGTATCGAACTCTAAAAGCAGTACAAGAAATGGATATTTAATCCATATTCAATTACATATAAATGTCATATAGTGAACAATCACGGTTCATAATGCAAGAAACTTCGATGAAATTAATTCATTTGAAATAAGCGAGTAAACCATAATGTAAGATAGTGTATTTCATGCGATTGATTACAACAAGAATCTAGTTGTGCTAGATGTGGGACTAGACCAAGAGCTACAAGATGTACCTAGGAATTTGATCACTGTTTCAATTTGATCGGTTTTTGTAAAGTGCAACTTATCCTCAAATGTTAAAGAGAACCGAATGCATTTTTGTAAAGAGTTCATTATAGTCTTGTAGTAAGGTTTTCCTTTTGAATGGTTCGGCCAATTGAAAAGAAAAGCGAATGTACGAAAGTGAATATAACACAGGCACGGTTGGAATGAAGAAAGTGAATGGTCATCTCTACTCCATGAAGAGACATTAGAAACAATAATTGTATAAAATACTAAAAGATATTTAATATGTAATATGAAATGTGATTTTTATTCCAAATGTATTTTCGTATAGAAAATTGTTTTCTATGAAAGTTCTTTCTTCGAGTTCAAGATATTTGATCTGAAACTCTCGACTACATGAAATAAAAATCTGTAATAAAAGGTTAAATAGAGCATCGTATTTCACTATTATAGTAATAAAGGAAACAGTGGAGCATACCATATAACACTTCTTAGTGGACGCATCAAGTTACGAAAAAATGTTTTGTAAATATACCAATATTATTTATGAAATAATAATTATTCTCAATGTTGACTATAAATACATATAGTTTTATTTTGATATGAATATTATGAATATTCGCCATAAGATAAAACTATAATAGTGGTATTTGTTTTATAACAAAAGTGATGTATTAGAAAATACAAAAGTGTTTGAAATTTTTACAATTATTTTGAAATTATGAACTAAGGCATATCTTTGAGAAATAATTCAATAATCATATGCTTATGAACTATAAGGCACTGATGAATTATATCTTAGAAGACTAAGGCTGAAGCACCCACTCAGTGGAAGCGACAAAAAAGATAGTGAACTATTCAGATTTATACAAATAGATTTATGCGATTCAAAGTCTAATGATACCAAAATGGATCCAATAACTTCAGTAAATTCACAGGTGAATTATCATAGAAATAAGTGGTTATTTATTTCACATCCCTCGTGCCAAAAAATATTCCTTAAATCACCCTTCTCATTTCACACATCCACTATAAGTACCTAAGGTTATTAAAATTTGAAAATCAAACAAACGAAGATCAAATGTGCTTAATTTGGTGTCGTCGGATGTAACTCGGAGGAGTTGATTGATGTCGAAAATTGATAAGAAGTTTGCCTTCGATGACGGTATTTAGGGTTTGAATCGCTACATTAACTTTATGGTTTTTGGCATAGGCAACGATAGAAGTTGGCACTTGTACTGTTGGGTGTGGATGATGATGTGGAGTAGACTAGTAGTGGACAAAGGCGGTGATTGTGGCTATGGGGGCAAAAAATTCCAACTAAAGCTTGAAATGGGTCAAACTAGACGTTGGGGAAAATATTTTCAATATAAATAATCAACACATAAATATTCGACATGAAATTTTTTTTATCTAGAAATATGAGTTTTTTGCATAACGGTCGTATATTCTAAAATCCAAATATTTTGTATATAGTTGTAGTGCAACATTGCGAAAAAAATGCATTGTAGTTCCTTTGCATGATAAATATTTGTTAAGCAATTAATACGCATGACACGACAATTATTATTAATGATAAATATTTTCCATGAAAACTGGCAGCATTTTCTAAACATAAAATTAACAAATTTTGGTATTTTTGATTTAGACTTGACATTTATAAACCATTCAAAAAAAATTAGATTCGATGGTTATTGAAAAGATATATACATCAATTCTAATATCATTTTGAACAATTTTATGAATATAAATTGGGGGCCTTGATTTACGTTGTTTCAATAGACGGCAGTTAAGGCTAATGTTTTTTTTTCAAAACGTGGACTTGTGCTAAAATCCCGTAGAAATAAACCTGTGTATTTGGTACACAAGTAGTGTATTTATGATAAGTTCATTGAATATAAAACGAAAGTAGAAGCATATAAATTGCAAAGAAAATAAAATAATAATTGATTTGTTCGAATAGGTAAGTGTATTGTAAAGAATTCCAAAATTATTTAAACAAATAAGATTCAATCTCAAAAATCACTCCTTCCTATGATACATAATGATGTATCGATAAGGAATAGTCATACTTATTAGTCAAAGTACGATTGATGATGAGTAAAGTTAAGTTAACTTCTTTCTGTAAGGTCGTGTACAAGAGCAAGTAAATAAGACTAAAATTAATTTCATCTAAAGGATAGTTTACGAAATCATTCAAGGTAAGAGTTGATAACAAATCCCTACATATCCTAGGTTAAAGAATTAACAGATTGTATGAGCTGGGAGGCTGCACATAATAATTGCTGGTGCAGATCTTGTGTGGACTACCCCAAACGAGTTTAATACCGACCAATATTGATTGATTAACTTATGTTATGAACATAAGTTTCGTAAACTCAAAACTAAATCGATTTTTTATACATATATAAAGGTGTTCATATCAAAGACCTCTAGCTCAAGTGGTTAGAGTTATGATGCTTTAAACAAAATTTCTAGAGGTGATGGGTTCGAGCCCTTAAAAGATTATGATGAGTGCTCTGCTTGAATGAATTATCACTCTTGTTATAAAAAAAAGCAATTCATAAAATGGTTATAAACACATATTCTATTGCACTAAGAAACAATTGTTGTTTAAAAAAAAAAAACTTCGTGACGAATGAATTTCTTTTAGAAATTATTGATGGTAAAATGGATTTGGACACGATTCAAAGATAAAATTGATTACGAAGAATGAAAGCAAATTAACCTAGTCCAAATAGACACGACTTGTTAAAATGTCTAATAAGAACTTCTGCACATTGAAGAGAACAATGGGTTTCATATCAATCTCGAGAAAAGAACTTCCATAGTTGTCAATGAACCATAAAAAGTATTGACTCTGCCATATGGCATGATGCACGAATCCGTAAGAGATTCTTAGTACATTATTAAAATATGATTTTGATAGTGGTACCAAAAATTATACGATCCATTGGCCGCAAAATGGTCATCGAGAAGAAGACTAATGTAGTTGGAATATAGTAAGCTACGTTGATAGAATAATATCTTAAATTTCAACTGTTGAAATTAATTTAACGAATTCGCCATTCAACATGCTTAAATTAATTCAGATTTTAATCGCAAAATTATCACTCGATATGATTTTGAGTTTTGATACATGTATATTGAAACAGAAATTTCAAATAATGATTTAGAATACGTTTACACATAACAACCAAAGTATCTCGAAGTCGATGGGAGCAGTGCCGAGTTAGTGAATTTCGGATAGGATCCAAGAACTGATATGAAAGTATGGCTCAACAAGCATCAGAGTTGAACAAATATATTGGCAGAAAATCAAACAGTTTGAATTCTAATCAAAATGCAAAGAAAGTATGTGTTTGGAAGAAAGAACTATAAAAGTACTAAAATATTTCTAAAATTATAAGTAAATAATAAACTTATGATTATCGACGGTACACCTGTGTTAAAATTAGATCACTTTGGTTGTTTAATACTTGACACTAGATTTGAAATGACATCTTTTATAATCAGTATAAAAGGATGTTAGGATAGTCCCAAACGATATACATAGACATCATATCAAAACGTTTAATAGGGAGCATTTAAGATAAATTTCTTATGCATCGGCAACAGTAATTATTATATATGCTATATTGTCTATTATATCGCTAATCGCTTATGTAATTGGTAAATTGAGCGAGTATCAAATCTGAATTGAGATCACCAAATGGTAATAAAGGGTATTAATGAATATTTACGAAATATCAAAGAATTGTTAATAGAAACAACAAACTCCTTATGAAGGAGTATTCGAACTCGAACTTCATAAATGATTTCGAGTATCGTATGTCAATCCTAAATTCATGTTCAACCTAGTCTATGAACTTTAAGTTGGAAACGTTCCAAACGAAAGATTGTGCATGATTCAACCAAAATGCTACGTATATTGCCCTGGGCCAATCAAATTAACTAATGTGGTGGGTAAATCTTTCTTAGACTTGAACATTAAGACTCGTCAAATGTAAAATGTCTTGAATATACAATCTTTCTATCAACAAGGTTCCAAATACGATACCATTTGACTTCATTCATGTATCTTAAAAATATGCCCTTGTATGCTCCAGCCTTCAACTTATCATCACCTACATGATGCACATATAAAGGACAACTAAAAATATGAAAATAACCAAGATACATTATTTTACCTCTCTACCTTTCTTCTAGAATCTACCAACTTTGGTTAAGCACAAAATTCGATTTATAATGTGCGCTGCAGTTGATAAAGCCTCGGTTCAAAAAACTTTGGATAAGCTCGCAGTCAATCTTAAGCAACAGGTTTTCTCAAGTAGAGTCTATTTCATCCTCTCAGCAACCCTACTAGATTGCGGATCCTCAGATATAGTGAAAGGTCTTTGTATATCATGCTGCTTACAGAAATTGAGGAACTCCCTAGAGATAAACTCATAACCGTTATCACATCTAAGCACCTTCAACTTGCAACTAGATTGGTTCTTAACCAGTGTCTTCCAAGCTTTAAAATTTTCAAAACTTTTTGGTTTGACATTCATCACACACCCAAACCATCCAAGAAAAATCATAAATAAAGGAAATAAAATACTTCGATTTATGAAGTCCAACTCCAGAAGGTCATTCGTCTGTTTTCCCAGCATACTCCTAGCAGAAATATAACTTGTCGAAGTTTTCTCCTCTGATCATCTTCCGTCTACAAATCAACTTCAAGTCCTTCTCCAAAATATGACTCGGTTTAAGAAGCCAAATTCTGATGGCATCCAAAGCACGACAACTATCAACTTCAACACAAGACTCTCAAAGTATTGTAGATCCTTTCAACACATACAGATTCTGAAATAGAGCACCATTCATCAGCACTAGTGCACCCCTAGAAACCTTCAAACTACAATTCTCCATAATCACCTTGTATCCCATGGATGTCGACATCCCTAAAGATATCAATGACTTTCGAAGACCTGGAACATAGCAAACACCTGTCAAAGTGTGAATCACTCCATCAAACATGTGAATTTATACTATACCCTCTATCATGGCTCTACAGCTAGCATCATTCCTCACAAGGATTGTACTTCCCTCCTTCCAAACAAAAGAGCTGAAGTAATTCATATTTTCCCTCATGTGCAACGACGCCCCCGATTCAAGCACCAAATGGTCTAATACATCCGATGCTGCTATAGTTAACACATCGTCAGGTACAGTCTTCTCCACTGTAATTGATGAAGATACATCATCGGTCTTTCTCTTTAAGTCTGGATAATCTCTCTTCCGATGGACTGGTTTCTTACAATGATGACACTTCTCATTTCTATATTTTCCTCTCCAACCATTTTTGGGCTTCCTAGATTTGGAGCGTCCCATAGGATTGCGACATTTCTATTCTCTTCCTCTCTTAACAAATGAACTCCGACTTCCTCTCTGCACCTCTACATTCACTAATCTCCTTCATTTGATCCCTCAAAGAAGATCTAACTTCACATTTTCCATTGTCAAAGTATCTCTCCCATATATCACACTATTAGTGAAACCTGTGTATCACTCCGACAGAGAATCGTCTTCTACTCTTCATTCACATTCAAATCAACCATCTTCATCTTCATTAAAAGATTGTCAAATAGACAAAGACGCACTTTAATGAAGTACCCTCTCTCATCTTAACAGTGGAAAATGTCTTCAGCAAAATCAGACCGTTTGTGAATGAATTCTTCAGGTAAAGATTATCAAGCTTGACCCAAATTCCTTTAACTGGGGTTTCACTGCTAATCTTTGGGATAACATTCTTTCCCATGGCCAACTTCATAGTAGTAAAAGCCCATTATTTCATCTTCTCCTTCTCTGCGGTTGAAATATCAATGGGCAATTTCGCAGTTTCAAACACCATCCATGAACCCTATTCCACCTTAGAACAGCTTTCATCCTTCATTACCAGTTCTCAAAATCACTATCCACGTTCCACTTATCTATCACCAACTGAGATCAACACCATATAAGATCATCTAACATAAGGTCTTGCTACAACTGGGATACCTTCATATCCATCATACTGCCTAACACCTTCCGTTAACCAACCTAACAGCTTTGGTACCAGACTATTGGAGAAAATTTATATTAACATCTCAAACACAACGGAAATAAGTGGATCGTATTGATGATGAGGTAAAACAAACAAAAAAATGGTATCCCAAAATAAGCAATCATAGATGTACAAACAAAAAAGAAAAGCACATGAGATTTATAGTGGTTCCACTATCGTGAGATAATACATCCACTTGGGAAATAGGAAATTTTATTACTTTATGAGAAAAGAAAATTACAAGATTGATAATGAAGGCTAAGTAGAAGAATATGAAAAAAATACAACTTAAGAGGATGATTCAATCTCTAAAGAACGATAGTTTATATATAGAGATTATTACTTAGGTTAAAGTAATCGATTTATGTCCATAAATCAATGTCTAATCAATTCAACAATTAATATGAGGAACGTATGTGTGATTTTTCCAATTTCCACCAATACACATGCACTTGATAAAAATGTCTTTTTTAATCAATTGATTAGGGAATTGACCGATTATTTCCATCTCCCAAAATAATTCCTTCCCGGTTTGATAATTCATTGTCTTTTCATTAATGCAATAAAAGAGGTAATTGACTCTTCCAAAATCTTCTTCAATTTGAAAATATTGTATCATCGAAATCTCAGTTTGACAATGGCTTTGAAGTTGATATCTATTTTTCAGGAACAAAAGCATCTCTTTAATTTTAATACACATAAAATAGTACTTTCCGTGATGAAATACTAAGTTTGCACAATTAAGCATGACTCAAACTTTCTTGTACATAAAATAACAATTTTAAAGTACTACACACTTCTACTAATAAGATTGATACGTTCACCCCAATCTTTTCCTTGACTATATAATTTGCATTATAGTACTTTCAAACGTGTAATTCACATGTGTATAAATGTGAATATTAATATCATGAAAGTGAAAGAAATTCTTAAAGAGTAACTAAGTAAAAATTAAACATTTCATACTTTAGTAAACATGAACACATTGTCCAATGAGAATGGAAATTGTTGAACGAGTTGTCAAATTAGAATAAATATTGAAGAAATGATGAGTTAAAATAATATCTCATAAACCTTTTCTATTAGAGTTAAGGATTTATCTTTTATAAATAACTAATGCAAAGGTAGATTGTTATTGAAAAACAGATTCACCAAGCTGGAAATTGTTGAACGAGTTGTCAAATTAGAATTTGAAGAAATGATGAGTTAAAATAATATCTCATAAACATTTTCTATTAGAGTTAAGGATTTATCTTTTATAAATAACTAATGCAAAGGTAGATTGTTATTGAAAAACAGATTCACCAAGCTGAAAATACTTGCATCGTATAATAGATACTTATAGTTTGACATCTTCGAGACAATTCTGTAAAACTTCAAGCTTTAATTATGATCGAGTAGAACATTTTGTGCATCTATTAGTCAAAACCCAATGATTGTTGCATGTAGTATTTCAACGGTCAACAAAAAAGTTGATCACGTGTATCTTTTAATGATCTGTCATCTAAACATACATTATTCCTAATAAGTTTGGCAATTTTATATCTAAACGTATATTTTTCCATATGAGTTTGGCAATTTTATATCTACTCGATAAAGATCCATGAATATGCAATGTACGAAAATATCTACAAGACCTAAATTATCGATAAGCCCTTTGGAAATAATGAAAATCACAATTATTTCCATCTGGTTACCCTCGCTATAAAAGGAATAATATTTCAAAGTTGTTTAAGATGTGAATCCGAGCTTACAAGTTTCATAAGAGACATGAAAATCATCAAGTCTTGAGCGACAAATGGTTAAATTATTGGTTAAGAGATTTTCTTAAGTAGGGATACAAGAACCAAGCCTTAGAACTAAGTGAGACATAGGAACTCGACAAGGTATGAGTCACATAGTTGGACGATTAACGGATAACTGATAAAAACCGGGTATAAGGAATCAATATGTGATTCGGTTCAAGCTCAAAGATTCCAATTGAATCATTTTCGAGTGGCTTCCATGCCTGGAAACGATTGGTTCGATGTGTTTAGGAGTCATTCAGGATTCCTACTTGAGTCACTTGGTTGTTATCATTTTGGAGGAACTAAAAGAAGAAACATCCGCACGGAGCCACTCGAAGAAAGTTATGCAGTCATAAGGCCAACAACTCACTTAATCACTTGAGGGATCCTCACTAGATCGTTTGAAAGTTTTCACTCGATCATTCAAATTTCTCGCTCGACCACTAGGAGGTTCGTCACTCAAGTAAAAGAATTCATAGACTCGCTCGGATGGGCATAACGCTAGTTTGGTAGGCCCAAAAAGCTACATGTTCATCTTCTCTTTCATGTCGAATCTCAAATCCTAAGAGTGAAATTGTTAAGGATAGGAACTCAAAAGTAGTAGGGGTGAATGTTTGGTTAGCTCGTTCAATTTAACAATAAAAATGAAAATAGAACGAAGATGAAAATATTGAGAATCGAGAATAGGCAAATTAATAATGACGGGTTCGGATGAATTTTCAGGTTTAACCAAACAAAACATATTCTTTACAACTTATAATTGGAATGTTGAATGCATTTATAAAGAAAACATACAGTTGTAATCAACGTATTCTTATTGAATATTTTAATGATTTAATGGTAATATTTATTTATTTAAGATATATAAACTTAGTTTGACTATTAAACTAATCTAATGAAATATTAAAACATTACTAATTTTAACAATGCGATATTCAATTGAATCAACAAACAAATAAAACCAATTTACTAAGCGATGGTAAATTAGTTTAAGTTGACAAAACCGGACTAATCAAAATAAACCAGTTTGATCGGTTTATTTGGTTCTAATAAATGTTGCTCACTCCTAAATAGTAATGGAGATTAATGTCTGATTTATTAATGAAATTCTATAGGATCTTTTTTAAGTAATGCAACATGCATACATATATATATGTGTGTGTGTGTGTGTGTGTGTTTTACTAACTATCTTAAGTATAGAATAATAATTGAATATAAATAAGATAAATAATAAAAGCGGGCACAGCAGATATTTTATACGGGTTCGGACCTCCCATCCTACGTCCAGTCCCGAAGCTCCCTTTCGGTATTTTCTTTAATCAACTAACTCTCGCTTCGCTCGGAGGAATAGGCTAATACAAAAGTATATCTTTGACAATCTTGTGTTCCAAATAACATGGATTTTGACCGATAGTACAAATCTTCCTACGATCTCCTTTGAGTATGTGAATGTGAATATTTTAAGTTGTAGAAAGTGGTTTAACCAAAATGATATTTTGGTTATTATAGATTGAGAATATGTAAGCAAGAGATGCACAAATATATAAATGTGAGTAATAAGAAATCAAGAGAATCGATCTATTTGATAATCTCAATCTTTGTAGTATTTATAGGATTAAAGAGATGCATATGAGGAGTTGTTACTGTTAGATAAACTCTGTTCAATTTAATGACTGCAACCTTTTGATGAAGAGATGAGTTTATTCAATTTAACAGAAGCATCTATTCAATATGAAATAAAGCAATCTTTCAGGTTATAGCAATTTTCAGGTGACAGACGTCTATGGAACAGACGTCTATGGCTTCAGGATAGAATTTCCCGAACATATTCACAGACGTCTGTGGATTTTTCACAGACATATGTATGTCTGGCATTTTCAAAGTATACATTTTTTATGCTAACTTTGAATTTTTTTTTAATGTCGATTTTGTGTATATGAATTCGTGTGTGCAAATATACTCAAGGAGACCTTACAATGTTTTTCCAAGACTCTTAATACACTAGTATAACCTTACTAATCATAGCATGGCCCATAAGTCTTTGTTTGTCTTCGAGTCCCAATATCTTTGAGCATGATGATCTCTTATAGTATATACCTGTAATCTTGATAAGATATATAATATATGTGATTGTATAGTTGCTGTCATTGAAACCATAGAATGGAGGCTCTAACACTCTCCCCACTTTTAATGATGACAACTATACAATCGTTAGTTATGATAAAAATAACCCCACTTAATTTTGTCTCCGCTATGTATATGCATATATTTCTCCCCTTTATCATTATCAAAATAAAATAAGAGAAACATAAGCATATAGACACAACAAATATAGACACAACAAATGAGATAGATAGATATGAATAACGCATAGACAGATCACACAAACACAAATAACATAATTAAACAATAAACCAATATGAGTTCAACAGTAAATAAATATGAGTTCAAACATTCTCTCCCTAAGTTAATACTCCCTCTATTGATATGGTCGTATAGTTATTCTCCCCATTTGTCATCGACAAAAAGGAAATAGATACCAATAGGAGTAATATGAATGATTATACAGGTAGAACTCTCTAATAATAAATTCATAGGTGTACAAATTATTAAAAAAATTGTGTTTAAGATTTTAAAGCACATACCACTTACCATAGTCACAATTTTAACCATAACATCACATATCATACTCACATTGAAAATTTGAACATCACATTTGTGGCTTCATTTCCATGAGTATCAGAAAAATTGGAATATATCTCTCCCTTTATATGTGGTGTACTTGCAAAAAAAATGAGATATATGTTCTGGTATCCACTTCCTATGTTAGGGTGCGGAAGTTAGGTCTGGGGAAGCCATACCCATTTAGGTGTCATTAAATCTTTATAAATATAGTTTTCATTATAAATCACATTTTTATAATAGTTGCTAATATAAAGTTGTTTATTATGATCCATCGTATTAGCAGGAATCCATATTTTAATACTATTTGTCATTAGCTTGGTACTTGAAAAATATTTTCTATCATTTCTAAACAAAGTACTATTATTACTGCAAGTAGTTTTAGGACTATCTTGTTTACTAGTACTAGCACTAAAATTAGTATATATGAATGCATATCTAATATACTTTTAGCTTGTTTATAGCCTAAACCACAGGAACAGGAAGATAAGATATCTTTACCTTTGTTAAAACTTATGAATTTTTTATTTAATCTTTCAAAATTTGCTTTAGAATTACAAATTTCTTTTTGCAAAATATTACTATTATCTTTTAAAACCGTATATTCTTTTGATAATTCTAAATTCTTTTTAATTAAAGTTTTATTCTCTTTTTCAAGGGACAAAATTAAAGAGCTAGAATTGTTTAAATAATTTTCTAAAAATATATTTTTATTTTGTAATACGTCGATTTCCTTCAAAAGATCATTATTTTTAGCTTCTAATTGCTCATTTTCTTTTTGTATGAAATCTTTTTGTAAAACAAGTTCTTCTACCGTATTTTCAAACAATTTAGTTTGTTTTACCAAAAATTTATTTTTCTCTTTTAAATTGAAAATTTCTTGCTCACACTTTTTTAACTTAGCTAATGCAATTGTATTAGCTTTATTCAAAGTTTTACAATCTTTTAATTATTCATCATGTCCTAACAAAAGCTCTTTATATAAAGAATCAAAACATACCGATTGTGATCTGAGTTTAGCCATGAAGCATTCGCTTGTTTGCTCCTTTGATTCTTCCTTATTGCTCTTCCTCTTTCTATTGCCTTGATTAATCTTTTTTAAGTAATGCAACTTGTGTGCGCGTGCGCGCGTGTACATGCGTGCGGTGCGTGTGTGTGTTACTAACTATCTTAAGCAGAGAATAATAATTGAATATAAATAAGGTAAATAATAAAAGTGAGTACGCTAGATATTTTATACTGGTTCAGACCCCACGTCCTACGTCCAGTCCCGAAGCTACCATTCGATATTTTCTTTAATCAACTAACCCTCGCTTCGTCCGGAAGAATAGGCTAATACAAAAGCATATTTTTAACAATCTTGTGTTTCAAATAACACGGATTTTGACTGGTAGTACAAATCTTCCTATAATCTCCTTTGAGTATGTGAATGTGAATGTTTTAAGTTGTAGGAAGTGGTTTAATCAAAATGATATTTTAGTTATTATAGATTGAGAATATGTAAGCAAGAGATGCACATATATGTAAATAGTGAGTAATAAGAAATCAAGATAATTGATCTATTTGTTAATCTCAATCTTTGTAGTATTTATAGGATTAAAGAGATGTAGATGAAGAGTTGTTACTGTTAGATAAACTCTATTCAATTTAATGGCTTCAACCTTTCGATGAAGAGATGAGTTTATTCAATTTAGCAGAAGCATATATTCAATATGAAATGAAACAACCTTTCAAGTTATAGCAGTTTTCAGATGACGGACGTCTGTGGAAAATCCATAGACGTCTATGGCTTCAGGATAGAATTTCCCGAACATATTCACAGACGTCTGTGGATTGTCCATAGACATCTGTGATTGGCATTTTCAGAGTATAAATTTTTAATGCTAACTTTGAATGTTTTTTAATGTCGATTTTGTGTATATGAATTCGTGTGTGCATATATACTCAAGGAGACCTTACAATGTTTTTCTAAGATTCTTATTACACGAGTATAACCTTACTAATCATAGCATGGTCCATAAGTCTTTGTTTGTCTTCGAGTCCCGATATCTTTGAGCATGATGATCTCTTGTAGTATATACCTGTAATCTTGATAAGATATATATAATATGTGATTGTATAGTTGTTGTCATTGAAACCATAGAATGGATTTTCTAACAATCTTATATGCATATCCTATTTTAGTGAGTAATGGGTAATCAAAGAGGACATTTGAAGGTAATACATTATCTTTATTTCCCACCTTTTAGATAGATGTATCTGAATGAGCAATCTAAAATGATACACATGACCAACAACTGTCGTAATCAATAGTTGTTATTGGAATCCCATGGAGTGAAGTTGTCGAGGGAAGGAGCCCGAAAGTTGGTTTTCAATGTTTAGAAGTCCAGAACAAGAGCAAATATGAGTATGAATATAGGTAAGAAAGACAAACTTGATTGAAAAAGGGCAAAGTTGGGAATGATATAGAAATCTGATCTAATAAAAAAAAAATTATTATTATTATTATCATTACTACTACTCCTATTATTATAAATTTATATAAATTTTAAACTAGGTTATATCCTCTTATTATATTGTCATAAAACTAATAAACAATTATTTTGATTATCTAAAGAATGACGTTATCAATATTTTGTGACTTTTTTCAAACATTTCCGTTTGTAACTCATTAAAATTAATAGAATTATTGTTTTTTCCAATGCTTCTATTAAATAATATTATATGAAATTCAACTCAAGAACCTATGAAATTTGACTCAAGAACGTATCTTTTCCTAATATAAATTTTAATGACAAAACTTAAGAACAAAACGGCTTTCATTACTTGGTCATGCTTATTGAAACAGGGTTCCCAAAGGCAAAAAATGGCTTTCAGTATTTAAATATCTTTGCTCCCCACCTTCATATAAATGTTTTTGATGGATCTAAAAAATATGAATGACTAACAACTTTGTTAGTCATAGACACTAATACATTCTAGTGTACCGTTCACTTTTCTTTCAACTAATAGATGCGTAAGTATGTTCCTAGCTCAATCATAATTAAATCTTAAAGTTCAAGAAAATGTCTCAAAGATATTAAACCACAAATAACCATTATAATGCAAGTTATCTAATAATCAAGGACAGATTAAGATGAACTTATCAATCTTATTCTCATAAGCGGGTGGGTACTGTTTAGAGTTATTTTTGTTTACAAACAAAAGAGTTTGAATTATGCTTAATCAAGCTAACTTAATTTTAATAACTCTTACATAAATTTGCCATGCAAAATTAGTACGCATATTTATAAATGTAACCTTTGAATATATTTCATCGATGGATCATTTTCATCTTAGAATCGATTATAATGTGTTAGAAGAGCTTGTGTTATTTATATTAAATTTCTCTTTGCTATATGAAAATGCTAGCATATTTCTATATTTAAAGGGATAAGATCAACCCACTTATTTTGGATAAAGAAGGCAAAACGCAAAAGTTGCTGTTGGGAAGCATACATCTCATCTCTTGCCCTCATAAAAAAGGTATTATTTTTGAAAAAAAAAAGTAACATGCATGACCAAACTAACTTCATAAACAAGCAAATTAGCATAATTGAGACCACCTCAAAAAGAAAATTATGATAGACACATCATATGAGACTTGACAAGGTAATAGTTGTAATCTAGTGAGGTGCACTGTTGCATTTTCGGGTTGGAGAATGGATTATATATTTGTGCATTGCATGCAACAGTACAGTGGCAGACTGAATTTTTGCAGACTGCTAGGTGATGAGCATGAGCACTATTTTAATTGATAGAATTTAACAGATCAATTTCCCAAAAACCATGAAACCGCTGACAAATTAAAGCTGGGAAATGAGAAGAAACAAAAAAGGAAAGAGAAAGAGGATGAAAAGATAGTGGTTTTATTAGGTGGTAGGTCGCATTGGATTAGCTGGAACTTCGTTCGGGTTTGTCCAGCATGATGGGTGGTAGGAGACAGTCCATCCCAACCACAGTAATACGCAATTTCCAACTGTTTAATTAAAGTAATTATGGAGCCATTAGAGGGAAAAAAGTTACCTGACATTACGGGCAATGATATCGGGATCTGGACCCATATGCTTAGCTTCCTATATGTTCTGGTGCATTCATGAAGATAGTGAATAACCTGCAGTGGAAGGTAAAAAAAAAAATTTACCATGGTAAATGTCTAACTTTAAACCAACATAAAATTACATTTTGTAAACTAATATAACATACCTCCAAACATGCTCCGCTATTCATTTTCGGTTCCTAAAATGAGGGATGCTATAGCTACCCTGGTCTGGTATATGCAAATATGAAGCAAATTTCTGACATATTTTAACCTCATTGTCTACTATGGTACAATTTGAGGTTCCATGTTTGAAATGAAGGTAAGTTTGTCTGAAAATAACTTGTTCGTTAGTCTACAGAAAATGGTCTACGAAACTTCACTGTATAGATATCAAATTTCAACGTAATGCTTGGCTAATTACCTGGATTATGTGTTGTGGGGTCAATTAATATTCTCTTGGAAGTTTATGGACAGTGTCTGGTTTAGCTAAGCATTCAAAATGAAATCAAAGTAGATCTGATCTTAGCTTCTAACTGTTCCTCAAAAGCTATAATTTTATATGGCTGGAATTAAGAAACATGGAGGTTAATCAGTCCTATTTTTGGGGAGCCACAGACATATTGTTAGCAGCTTTTGTAGATTCTTGTTGTATATAGAGTTTTTACTAAGCATTTAAAATACTGTCAAAAAATAAAAGGCAAATTCTATTTCAATACAGATAATTACTTAGTACCCTTTCTAAAATAAATACAATTTTAGAGACTAAAATACCTTTAGAAAGCTGCGTACTTTCTTTCTTCTCAAATCCAATATACTGTCTAAACCACCGCTACTTCAAAACCCTAATTTCTAAGTCAGTAAAGAAAAAATTCAATTTTTCACTACTAAGTTATTTTTTGGGTTTACAAACTTTTTAATTGTAGTTTTGAAGAAAATATGAATTGGATTTCTAAATCAGTGAAGAAAAAATTCAATTTTTCACTACTAATTTATTTTCACTACTAAGTATCTAAATCAGTGAAGAAAAAATTACAACCCTGATTTCTAAATCAGTAAAGAAAAAAATTCAATTTTTCACGTTTTGCATGATGGAAAGGGTAGTTCTGGAAATGGTGAGGGTTGTTAAGTTATTTTTTGGGTTTACAGATTTTTTTTATTTTTTGAGGCTACTAAGTAAATACTCGGATTGAAATAGAATTTGCCAAAATAAAATTATGTGGACTTAAATTCTTCACGTCTACTCGACTTTTCTTTAACAAATTAAAAACATGTTATCGAAGATATGAAAGAGGCATAGAAATATGTCTTAATAGCCTCTCGACATAAGCTACTGAACAACAGAACAAATAGATCCAATCACAATGATGAGGTGTTAATTACTTCTCATTAATTTTACTATTTTTGAAGGACAATGGCATATCCATGTTTTTGGTAATTTCTTACAGCTTTTTCAGCATATTTGCGTTCGATCAGATATCTTAAGGTGCCTTTAGGTCTTGATTATTTAGAATTCTCCAAGTCAGGAAGTTAGGCTGAAAAGCACTGAAGAATCAACATACTATTGAACCCCAACTCAGATTGTTCCCTTCTACTACAGCATTTCAACTCTAACATGAAACTGATAGGGCAATAACCACTTGTTAGCTATCTACATTTTCTTTAAGCTATGAATGGAGGCTATATAATAATATACACTACATTGAAAGCTACATTTATGGACTCCATATCTGTTTTATCCTTCACTGCAGTATTGACTAGAAATGTTAACAGTGAAATGATAGTGGATTCTTTGTATTTCAGTAGGGACCAAGCTTCAAATTTTTACAACTGGGATCACGGTGTATGTTATAAGCAGAAATGGTGTTATCAGTTTTTTGTCTGGTTCGTGCATGATTGTGTAGTTACGTATCAGATCACATTGCACAAAAAAGCTAAGACTTTTTTGCTTTCCTTTTTGAAAAAGAAGTTGATGTAATAGAAAAAACTAATTGTTTATCCCTAACTTATGGACAAAGTTATTAATAAGTGAGTTAGAACATTTGTGCATTATATGTCAAGCATGGAATTTAAATTCAAAGTGTACGAGTGTCAAAGTAAATAGTCAATCTGTACAAGCATATAAATCATGGATGTGGATTTCAACAAACCAAAAAAACACATGTTTTACCAATTTAGCAGCCACAACGTGGCATGGTGCCAATGCAGCTTTCTCGCCAGGCATGAAATTCCACGACACAGCTGATGACATGCCATCTGGATAATAGTTTCCACTGATAGTAGTCGGTACATGTACCAAGTTGATAATAAATACAAATTAATACCAGTGCACGAATTATTCTAAATCTGAAATCAAATAGTAAGTAGGTCCATACTTCAAATTTACGTGAGCTCAATAAACAGAAATTTTTTATAGTGTGTTACTGCTGACACTCAAAAAAATGTTTTTGGTTTTTAAAACTAAAGACCACCGTACAAAGCTTAATTCCCAGTTTCCCAACACTAATTATTATTTTATTTTAGGTAAACAGACATCAAAATTATCTCTTCTATTCCCTAAACCAAATTTAATTTTTTCCAAAACACAACAAAAATCACATGACACACAAAAAATAAAAGTAAAATAATAAAATTTATTTTTCCAACCATATTTAGAATGACGAAATTTTAAATACTTCTTGATCGGTTAAAAAATGGTTAGCCACGGTTAAATAAAATAACAAAATTTATTTTCCCTAAACCATATAAAGTTTGGTCGAACCAACTTGTATGTATTTTTAAGCATTTTATTGATCGTCTTCTTTCATATTTTCAATATCAAACACTTTTTATTTATAACAACAAGTGCATTCTCAAATTTATTGTGATTGATACCCTCCATCTAACAACCAAAAAAAGAAAAAAATAAAAAAGAAAAAATGGCATAGACGTTGTATGATAAAACGTTATAATTTACATTGAGATTTTCAATTACAATAACTTTATATTCTTTAAACTTTTATTAGTCACGGGATCATTAAACTCATCCTAAAATAACAATCAAAAAACCATAAACAGCAAATTTAAGATTGATATGTGAAAGAAAAATAAACTTTAAGAAATTAAAAGTAAACTAATCTTTTTGTGTTCATCAAAATCAAGATCATCCACCAAATTTCACTTGGCTTCATCTATTAGACAAAACTAGAGAATTTTTTTGACTTATGGGTTTGAAAATTTTGTTTTCTGATGATGTTTCGAGACAGTGTACGTGAGTTTTTCTAAGGAAAATGAAGAGGCAACAGTTGTTTAGGGCTGAATGAGAAAATAGATTTTGATGGTCATAAGTATATGAAAAAATTGATTGGTAATAGAAATTTAATGGCAGCTAAAAGCATTTTCTTAAGTGACAATAGTAGCACGTTTTTTTATAAATGGGCAAAAATAGTGACTCGTGAGCAATATTTATAACAACCTATATGAAACTTGTATTTAGGCCATACATTTTATTTTATTTTATTTCAAGAAAAGGGCATTGATGTTACACCAACTACTAAGTTGTGTTTATAAGCTGGTAAAACTTGCAAGCTAAACTAGTTAAATTACTTTTTGCCATTGAATTTGATCTGATAACAACAGGGGAAATATGGCTTTTATGATAATATATTTTGGAAGACAAAAGTACAACTTTTTGAATATAAGCTACCTCAGCTTAAGTTTCTCAACAAAATAGGATGAAACTAAAGGTTCAAACAAGAAAGTAAATACGAAATTTAACGGTTGTTTTATGTACAAATGAAGACAGGGAGATATGACTGACAAATTGGATTCAAAAAACTAAAAATGTAAACATCCTTTAATTATTCTTTAGAGATCATTAATCGGCCATAGAGTTCAATTCGGTACATTCCCATCATGTGGTGATTGATATAACCATGACTCTTGGTTGGTGGACATGGAATAAGTAGTGTTGATCTTATTTGCTTCCTTATATTTACCAATCAACTGTCTAGATTATATTAACCTAACCTTTACAAATTGGGGTCTACACTCACAAAACAAACCATTATTCAACTTCCTCTGCACAAACTAAACAAAATCTGCAACCAGAATAATCAGTACAGCTACAAGCTCGATTTTGTTATTGCATGTATGATTGCAACTTTTTAGCTATCATCTTTCTCATGTCTTAAAAAGAAAAGCTTTCACAACCTTCAACCACAATTATGTCCATATAGCCTATACCAAACATACCTATACATATTTATATATAAATTTGCTGTATGGATGTCATTTCAGTTAACAATAATAGAGCTAATGACATCTAACAGAAGCATCGCGGCTATTTATAAGCTACATAATTGAGTATGACTGAAAATCAAAGGAAATCATCAACTACATATTTTCAGTCATGTCAATAACTTCCAAGTCATGTGGAAGTTTCATAGTTTTAGTTTACATATTTTAAGTGCAATTTCCCAGCCAACTATCGAACACTTTTATACTTTATGGTGCATACAGAATATTTTTCTTTTTCTTTTCAGAAATCAGGTTGGGTGAGGATTTTAACAACCATCAAATAAGAAAATGACAATGACATAAACTAGCACCACTTTTCTGAAAAGGCACGAAAAATTAATTTAATACATATTTGTTAGTAGAGACAGAATAGAGGAATCATACGCAACAAAAGATATGGTTTTTCGCAATACGCATGTACACACACTCACTTTAAACACAATATAGACTGCATCGCATCCACTCACATGTTCATCCATTCACACATACTAGGAGGACTACACGTAGATAGAGAGACCCATTATTGCAGATATACGGTGTTCATTCACCATAGGTGTATTCATATGGTCATGTGCATCATTATAACATCCAGAGATTTCGACTCTATAAGCTTGTTAGCTATTTATTATTATTTTGTACATGTACTTCTTTTAGGATATTTTCTTCTTTTTTGTACCTTTTTACATATTTTTTCCCCTATGGGTGTTCGCATACAAGTTTGTGAGCCACCAGAAAAACACATTTTTCTCATTGTGTTTGCAGCATATTTTTTTCTATAACAAGGTTTCTCAAGGGTTCCTTTGATGAGATAGATAATTTTGTCGCAAATAGAAAAGAACATATTTATTATAACAAGTATAAACATCAAATGAAAAGTTTAAGTACAACACAAAAATAGCAAATTAGCAACAGAACTATGGTTTTGAAGATAAGATACAAGTTGGATTAGTTGACAGTTACCATAACATAAATATCAATAATTAAATATAGTAGAACCTCGATAATTTGATAGTGGATTAATTTATAATCTCGATTATATAATTATTTTGGCCGGCCTGACTTCGGGACAACGTGCTTAATTAATAACTCGCTGAATTTAGAAGATTATATATATATAGACCCGTGCAATCTATACCTACATATTAATAGATTCGTACAACATAAATGATTTGATAATGACTCAATTATCGCTTGTTTCTTGTTAAAATTGATGTCCCTTGACTCGCATCTCTGACATAACATAATGAGAACTTCCAGTGTGATTTTCTCACGACACAACAAAAATTTGTTCAGTGTCATCATTGCTTTAATACATATCTCGTTAAGGCAACCAATACCGACAATGACAACAAACTCCTTTGATGGAACGAAGGAAATGTAACAACCATTTACGTTGGTCAAAAATTAGTTGAAAAAAGAAGCAGACCTCGAGAAAGATATGCACGGGAACTTAAATATGAAGATATTGTCTTGTCTCTTGAGCAACGACAAATAAAACAACTCTACCTCAAAGACCAAAAAATCACTCTGGAGAAGGATGATGCTAAACTTGTGAGATGTTTGCACGATGACTCTCTAGTCAGTTCGAATCGTAAAAAATTAAAGTGCGCAAAGTCTTTATTAATACTGCGAGCTCAATAAATGTACCTTAATAGTCTACATTAGAGAGAATGAGGTTGATCGGTTGATATTTGTGACTTTGCACTATGACTATATATGGCTTCACTGGTGATGGCATCGTACTAATTAGCTCAATCAGGTTCGCATTAAAGAGGCTCCCCTGGCTTCAAACGTTTGTCGACGTCAACTGCCCACAGCCTACAATCTGTTAGTCAACATGCCAGTTCTATTTGATTTGTGATAATTTCGATATTTCACCTAGGGATGAAGTTCCCAACCAACATGGGAGTAAGTTTTGTGCATGGAGGTCGACAAGAGGCAAGGGACTGTTGAAGTACTTTGCTTAAAAGGTAAAACAAGGCACTCCTATGGCAATAACAATGTTCGAAGAAGCATCCATGATGAAAGGGTCATCATCATTCAAAGTGGAAAGAAAAGGATTTAGCGTTCTTCACTAGTGATTACACCAGGGGCAAACTGCCATGAGTTCAAAATAAAAATCGTTATTCCAGTGTTTTTGTTATAACTTTTAAACTCTGAGTTTAGTACTAGTGTGCAGTGTAAATTTCTTCATAAATACAATAAAGTTGCTTTTTAAAGTAATTGCTCAAACTTTTAGGTTTAAAGTTCTTTAATAAACCGCTTGGTGCAGTTTTTATAAATATGAAAGGAAATTGTTTTTTTTCTTAGAGTATTGCTTGAATTATTAGATTCTAAGTTTGGTGATAAACAGTCAAAGTTAATTTGACTGCACTTTCTGGGGTAAAGACAAGGATGTCGGTCGCACTCTGAAAACAAAGCTGGTAGTTGATATCAACCCGTTCTCCAACTCTACCGATGAACACCAACCGTTTGGTAAATAACAAGTCCTCCTGGAGACCACGCGGAAGAGGATGGGGGAGAGGGGGGTAAGTAAAACCAAAACCACTTTCAGAGGGATTGCTTTGGACTCTGAAGTTTCTGAGTTATGTATTAGAAATAGTTTCTATAGCAATTGCTCGAGTTTTGAATTGAAAATTTGCTTTCACATTTATTGCTCAATCCTTGGGTTATGTGTACAGGTTGCTTTCATAGCAGTCTCAGTGAAAATTGTTGGGTTGTTAAACAATAATGTTAGGGACAGCATATATTATTTTACTGCTAAACATACTAATCAGCCCTTTAAAAATCTCATATAAGTAGAGCAAATTCCAATTGCTCGAAATACAGAACTTGATACCAAAAATGTAAAGCACCTCAATCACCTAAAGGGCACAATAGAAAAAAGTAGAGCAAACTCTAATTGCTCAAAACATTAGTTCACCAGAGATTTCAAGCAAAATTCAATTGCTTGAAATCCTTCGATCTTGTAAGGGGCTAAGGATTTGATGCTCCTCGATCACTAGATGGCATATAAGGCATAAATACCAAAGGCTGATAATGTGTTGTGAATACAATCCCATACTCAGTGAGTATACAAGAGGACACAAGCAAACGAGTAACAAACGGACACTAGGACAAATTTATTTCTTTTTGCTTAGCACATTGATTGGCTAAAGGGTTGCAGTTTTTTCAAGCAGCATGACAGGGAGAAGCAAAATGAAACAAAGTGTCCGTAAATCAAGAACCTATTCAAATGAAAATCAAACTAGAGTCCGGACTCGCATACTAGTTCAGACAGACCAAAGTCCGAACAAAGTAATTAAGCAACCTCAGGTAACAAAAGAAAGAAAAGGTTCAAAAAGTCGGTCTCAACTTTTGAGCAAGATAATGAAACTAAAAAAAATCCAACTTGGCATTCGAGCAAGATCGAGCAATTAGAAAAGAAAAGGTTCATCTTAGCCTTTAACCAGGCAAAATAGATTCGAAAGTACTTAATAAAGTACTTAATGTAATTTTCTTATAGTCAGAACATTCAAAGAAATCAAAATTTAACAAACAAATTCAAAAATAAGTAGTCTAAAGGTACTTAACTAAGTACTAACAGAAAAAAATGGCAAAAAGTCACGAATTTATGACCGTCCAAAAGTGTTCGCGCAATGTACTTACAAAACATATATACAAAAATGCATACAAAAGTACTCAAAAAGATGCAAAAAAGGGAGGGGGTCTAGTTACGCGTTGGATTTGCTGGAAGCTATCCTCATCACTGCTAATCTGCTACTTCGGGACATCATTGGCTGCACCGAGCAAATTGTCGTATTTCGAGCATCCTCCTCAATTTTCTTTGTTTGTATCCAACAACAGCTTTCCTTACTTTCTCCTATAGGAAGTTGTAGTTTTCTTCTTGCCATGGTTGTAAACATCGCAAGGTGGACGCTAGGTAGTGGGTTCGGACTGGATATTAATCGCCTATGTGGGGATTAATCGAAGTTAGGCATTTAGATAAACTCGTGTATTTCAATGAAATGCTAGTTTTTGGTTTAGCATTAATCAACCTGAATCAAAATTTTATAGGTATAAATTGGTTTGGAAGCAACCAAGAAAAGAAGACGACCTAAACTAGTGCATAGATTCTCAAACGATGTATCAAACCTCATCTAGCAAACTGCCTAGATGCTTAAATGGCATTGTAGTCATTGCCTAGCACCTAAGCACGTGCTAGACGGACGTTTAGGTGGTAAGCATCGTTTAGCGCCTAGATAGGGCTTGCGTGGAAACCAAGAATGATGTTTACAACGGTGCTTCTTGGTTACAACTCCATATTCGGAAGAAGAGATTACAGGCAATAGCACTGGCAGCATAGAGAATAATTGCTACTGATGCCAATGCTCGAATATCTAAAGATAAAGCTTCGACCAGCCAAGAAACCTAAAGGGTGGGTATATTTTTAATTAGCCTAGGTATTTAGAATAATTCACAGCACACAATCTGGATGTTAAAAGCATCTAACTATTATGAAACGAAATCAATTATGCAAGCATATCAAAGGGTTGTGAATACACAAGCTATAGTGTGTAGCACATTTAACCGCTTAACCAAATTAAAATAACATGGCTGAATTCTTGGATACTAAAAGTGACCAAGTGTTATGAACAAGGTTCGAGCTTTTGATTTCGATATCGGTTTAGATCATTCGAAATTTCAAATTTTCGGTTAGTTTCGGAATGTTGACAGATTTGATTTCCAATTTCAAATTAATGTATTTACAATATATATGTATTAATAACTCATATGTAAAATTAAACTAAATTATATCAAACATTATAACCATGTCCAGGTTTACCAATATCATTTGGTCTAGTTATCTCATATATAATTAAAGTAATAAATTATAGTGAAAATTAGGGACACGGCCTTATTTTTAAACTTTATTAGACCCGCATTCCTCTACACTTTGAAATATAAATTACGTCAATGGAATTATTTAGTCTGGTCACCGTTGGATCTTCATGACTGAACATCATGGTTACATAAATATTTGCAATATTAAAAACGTGATATTTTTCAGTAGATTTATCGGATTTCAATTTCGTTTTCACCATTAAATCACAAATTTTATTATCTTTATTTCCCCGGCAAATATTTGTCCCCCAGCAAATATTTGCCTAAATATGTCAGCAGACAAATATTTGCCTGAACTTCCCCAGACAAATATTTGTCTGGGAGGCAATCTGAATTGCCCCATGCAAATATTTAACTGGGGGAGGCAACTTGAATTCCCCTAGGCAAATATTTGCTCCTGTAAAAAAACCATCAAAACATATGACATATAAATCTTAATAGAAAGATAATAAAATTTGTGATTTAATGATGAAAACGAAATTGAAATCCGTTAAATCTACTAAAAGATGTCACGTTTTAAATATTACAATTTAACTTCACATGATTGTCTGTGCAAAAGAGCGTTAAATAGGGTAAATAATTCCGGTGATGTAATTTGTATTTCAAAGTATGGAGGGATGTAGGCCTAATTTTATTTAAAGAAAGGGATGTGAGTCCAAAATTTCCGAAATTATATCTGCCTTTCCCATTTATCCTTATCATTAGTTCATTACCCATTTATTCTATAGGTGGGGTTAAATCATTTATGTGCATTGTTCCCCCGATGTTTTAAAGCCGCCAATGATAACAAAGAAAAATAGGGGTAGGGTTGAAACGAAGAAGGAAAGTTTGTAGTCGAATATGTAAACTGAAGATTGAAGTTGCTTGACTTCAAGTTGCTCGACTTCAAGTCGACTTGAGTAACTAATACATTTGAGCTAGAGTTCACTCCAATTCTTTCTGAATTTATGTTTCTTGTTCTAGTTGTTCATTTTTTGCTACGTTTTTCTTTCTGAATTTCGTTTTGGTTTTTCACCATCCCCTTTTCGAGATGCCTCCTCTCTTTTATCGCTTCTCAAAATTGGAGACTTTTTTTATGTTCTATGGCCAACATCAGAACCTTGATCAAAATTTGTTTGATTGCGTTCAAAATCGAAACAACATGGCCCGAAGTGCTAATATTCCGACCGGACCTCAAACCTTGGTTATGAAGACAAAAACTATTACAAATACATCATAATAAAGGCTTCTATGAGTAATTATGGATTCTTGAATCACTTCAAGAAAGCGTCACCCAACTCAATAATTCAAAACTCTTTGATTTGATCCGAACTTTATTAATCTAATCTTACATTACTGAATCAACAACTAATCACAAGTCAAAGCCCTAGAATCATCTCAACACAACAATTAAAGCAAAATTTTGACTATCAATCCAACAACAAAAAACAATTCCTACAAACAATGTATGTTCATTCAATGTGTAATTTTATCAACATTTATGTTGAAAAAAATTCCTCAAGATCGCCTTAGGAACAAAAGTCCAACCTTGTGGAAAAACAAATAGGACCGGATTGATGGTGAGGCAAAACAAACAACAGATAGTCACGAGCTAAAAGCAATCACAGATCAAGCAATAAAAGAAAATAACACACATGATTTATAGTGGTTCCACTACCACGAGATAGTGTACATCCACTCGGGAAGAGAAGATTATTACTTTCTAAGAGGAGAAAATTTTACAAGATTGATAATGAAGAAAAAAAATAAGAAATACAACTGAGAGAGATAATTATACTCATGTTAATCTCTGTTTTTATATAGAGATTATTTCTTGAGGTTGAAGTAATTGATTTATGATCATAAATCAATGCCTCGTTGATTCTCATATTCATACAGGAAACGTTTATCCATCTGATTTTTCAGTTTCCTCCAATTTACATGCGTCGAATAAGATTCCTTATTTAATCAGCTAATTATGAAATTAATTGATTACATCAATCTTCCATAATTATTCTTCTTCTCACGTAAGTAATTTATTACTCTCTTTAATGCTATAAAAGATGCAATATATATTTGAGTAATTATCTCAAATATCTTTCAAATCTTCTACAGTTGAAAATATTGCATCACTGAAATCAACAATATCTTTCAAATCTTCTGCAATTGGAAATATTGTATCACCAAATCTTACAATCTCCACCTTGATACTATATTTCTCCGCAAGCCTATCAACTTCACCTACATCCTCTTACTCCAAGTAGCTCTCGGACAAGACACTCATAGATACTTTCTCAATGAACTTCGGCATAGCCATCACCCATTGCACTTTGTCAACGAACTCCGATAAGGTCACCGCCCCCCAACAAAGTGTTGAAAGTACCCCTTCAAGTAAGACTTATCAATCTCCACAATAAAAACAAACGTCTTCAACTACCAACTCACTCTCCCCCGTGTCATCCTGTGGCACCTAGTACTTCATTAAGCGAATCAAGTTTGAGCAATGCTCGAACTTTGCAATGGGTAACGACTTGGTAAACATATCTGATGCATTCTCCTCTGTGTGAACCTTCTGAAGACGTACAAGCTTCTCTTCATTAATAGAGACAAGAAAAGACTCCCACCTCAATATGCTTCGTCCTTGAGCTGAAAGCCATATTTTCAGCTAAGTGAATTGCACTTTGGCTATCACAATTCACTCTGATACCCTCATACACGAAGCCCAAGTCACACAACAAACGCTTCAAGTAAAGCGTCATCTTAGCAGCTTCAACCGCTGCTATAAGCTCTGACTCCGTAGCAGACAAAACCACAATCGTCTGCAACCTCACTTTCCAACTAATAGTTGCCCCACCAATGATGAACACATAACCAGAGGTTGACTTCCTTCGATCTCTATCATCGGCATAATAAGAATCACAAAATCCAACCAAGCTGAAATCTCTATCTCTGCTGGCAAAGACAAGCCCATGGTTTGGAGTCCTTCTAAAATATCTGGAAATATACTTCACTGCCTTCCAATATGTCTTTCCTGGATTTGACATGAATCTACTCACAAATCCAACTGCCTGTGAAATGTCAGCCTAGTGCAAACCATGGCATACATCAGACTACCAACTGCACTCGCATAGGGAATCTTCTCTTTATAAGCTTTGTCCTTTTTCGATATCGGAGGGTCTCTACTAGAAAACTGTATGTGCAAAGGCATGGGTGTGCTAATTGTCTTTGCTCCTTCCATGCTAAACCGAGCAAGCACCTTCAAAATATATTCCTTTTGAGTGAGCCTCAAAAGTCCAAGCTTCCTATCCCTTTGAATTTCTATACCCAAAATCTTCCTTGCTTCACCAAGGTCTTTCATCTCGAATTATGTTTTAAGCTTCAACTGTCAAACTATCAATTTCAGCTTATCCTTTAAAGCAATCAATATATCATCCACATACAAGAGTAAATATACCCAATAACCATTCTTCAAATGCTTGAAATATACATAAGCGTCTTTGATGCTACAATCAAAACCAAGTGAAAGCATAAAAGAATTAAACCACTTGTACCACTGTTTAGGCGACTGCTTAAGTCCATAGAATGACTTCTTTAGCTTGCAAACCCAATTCTTTTTTCCATCTACGACATATCCGTCTAGTTGCTTCATGTAAATGGTCTCACCCAAGTCTCCATTCAAGAAAGCGGTCTTCACATCAAGTTGCTCCAACTCCAAGTCATGAGCGGCAACTATAGCAAGCAAAATACTGATGGAGGTGTGTCTCACTACAGAAGAACAAATCTCATCATACTCCAATCCCTTCATCTATGAAAACCCTTTAGCAACAAGTCTAGCCTTGTATCTTTCATCATCCTTCACATTGAACACCCACTTGCAACCTATGGCTCGGCTTCCTTGAGAAGGAGGTACCAAATCCCAAGTCTTGTTATTCTTCAACGACTCGGGCTTCTCTTCCATAGCACACATCCACTTCGAACTGTCACATGACTTCAAAACTTCATCAAGGTCAAGCGGCTCCTCATGAACCACACGTAAGGTATAATCAAACTGATCGCTAAGGCTAAGGTTTGCATACTGCCAATCAAGGTTTTCAAAACGGGATTTAAATCGTAGATTCAAATGGTTCATATTTTAAGATTTCTACACACTTTGAAATTGATTATTATGTCTAAATTTTAAAAATATAAATCTAAAACTCGGTTTTCTCTCTCGTTCCATTTTATTTTGTTCAGAAACCGCTAAAATTGGAAATGTGAATCCAAATAATAATATTGAATACATAAATATGGATTGAATGATTTTTCTTAGTTGCGGCTTTAATTGAGTTTGAATCGGAATGTAAATCGAATCAGGATGAGAGAGATCCGATCCAAAACGGGATTTAAATCGTAAGATTTTAAAATTTTTGATAACAATGCTGCCAATCACCATACCTCTCAGGCGGCCTAACAGTCCTACGACTGGCCCGAGTAGGTACAACTTCGCCTAAACTCCTTTCAGCTCCACCTTGAACTGAACTTCCTCTAGTCTCATGCACATCACCAACATTACTAGAA
This sequence comes from Allium fistulosum, assembly GCA_030737815.1. Classification (NCBI taxonomy): domain Eukaryota; kingdom Viridiplantae; phylum Streptophyta; class Magnoliopsida; order Asparagales; family Amaryllidaceae; genus Allium; species Allium fistulosum. Next base: position 1,130,374,707 of record CM060906.1, on the reverse strand, counting down.
GGCACATGTGGACTACTCTATGATGTCACATCAACTGCATCTATCTCACTCTCAACAGCATCAACAACTCTACTACTAGGCTGTAAAATAGGAACCTCTTCCATCTCCTTAGGCCTATCAGAAACATCTGATGTGGTAGGTAAGTCTTTCTTAAGATTGAACATTACTGACTCTCAAAAGTAACAAGTCTGCAATGAACAATCTTCCTATCAACAGGGTGCCAAATACGATACCCTTTGATACCATCTGTTTATCCCAAGAGGATGCTCGTGTATGCTCTAGCCTCCAACTTATCATCACATGTATGGTGAACATACACAGGACAATCAATAATACGAAAATAACCAAGGTACACGCTTTACCTCTCCACTTCTCTTTTGGAATCTTCTCATCTATGGCTGAGCACGGAATCCGATTAACAATATGCACCGCAGTCGCTGATGCCTCAGCCCAGAGGCTCTAGATAAGCCCGCCGTCAATCTTAAGCAACGAGCCTTCTCAAGTAAAGTCATATTCATCCTCTCAGCTGATAGATTTAGGGGTATGCCCTAGGAGCAATTATGTAATTTGTTACATATATTTAACTCGTTGACCAATCTTGTTCGAAATAAAAAGTATTTTCTTCCTATTATATACTTGATATAATGTGATTATATTAATTAATTAACTTAATTAAAAGTATATTTAGTTGAAAAATCCATAAATGGTATATTTTGTGATGGTAGTTACAAAGTGTTGTAACCGTGAGTAATTTATAACAACGAAACAAATATAACATTTTAAATGTTCCTAGTCAAGATGCATCGAGACTGAATATCGATGTATCCGTTGAGACTGGAGTACGTAACGCTCTCCAAATGTTGGGCAGTGTATTACTCATGACTGTTGGAGGCACCTAGGGTTTACGTACTAATAGTTATTGGATAACTATGCAACGACTCACTCGATAGTTTTTTGTTGGTTAATATAACTAAGGTCAAACAGAAAATATCGATGTGACTGATTTACACAGTTCTCTCGACTTGAGAATACTGTGGATCTTCAATATGAAACTCCGCTTTGATTATAGACAAATCATTACATGGCGTCCATCGTGTGACTATAGTTGGGTCGAGTGAAAGTATTGAAAGTGAAGCACTATTCAAGAGAGGATTTGTCTCCCCAGTTATATGCGGTTTGTATCACGGTCAACTCAAGTCAACTCAAAGTCAAAGTCTCTAGCCAAAACATTTCGGTTAATAATAATTGTTATCATTGAACCAAGGACTTTGTATTTGGACTATAAAGTTGAATGTGGATGAGGTTGGAATTTTGACCATTACCAAATTTCATAAGTCCAAAGTGATATAGTTTTGACGAAGAGAATTGGTGTAAACAAATGTCACAACCGGGTAACGCTTATTAAACTAAAATTGGATTTTACCGAAAATGAGTAAGCGATAAATTTGATCATAATGTTACACCACCTGCTAAGTGGCATGTGAACGTTAACATTAGAATAGTTCGATGTTAATCGCTGACCAAATTTACACCCAAGAGTTACACAGCCGAAATGATGAATTCCCTTAAGACGGAACGATTTAATTAGTTTATAATTGTTATAAATTAATTAAATTATTTAGTATTTATGAAATACTAATTATAAAATTTGAATATTATTTGAGAAATAAATAATGTTATATATATTTATAACAGTTATAAATATATCGATCGATATACAATATCGACAAGCGATTAAATTAGATTTAATTGCATATTATTTTGGTTTGGGCTTAAATGGGTTTAGGGCCCATCATTATGGCTGCAAAATTTCGGTTTTGGGAAGGTCTAAGGGTGGCTAAAACATAGGGAATTGGCTTGGAGATAATGTGTAACGACCCGTAATTTTCGATAATCAAAAATTGTTAATTTAATCGGATTTCGTGATTTAATATTGAAGGAAATAAAATTTGTAAATTAGTAATGAAATAATAACTAAGATGAAATGTAACAACGAAGTTAATTAAACTTAATTATTGATAAATTGAATGAAATTCCAGTCAATTGAAATGACTCAAATGTTATAACTTGGTTATGAAGTGAATATAAGAAAACAAGTGTAAATATTGAACCAATTGATGGATCAGTATATAGTTAATGGTAATTGAATAAAATTGGTGTTATGTAAGTATTTATAACCTTTGTTTGGAAGTAGTAACTTATAGAAGTAATTAAAGGCTAATGGTGACAATTATTATTAGTTACCCATTTATTTAGTCCATTAAATCAAAATTGGTAATCAATTGCAATGAATCTAAATTCAATGTTACGTTAGTGCATATTAAGGTAATAATTGGAAATAATGTAAATTTTATTCATAATATGACAACTGGTTGAATAAAAAGAATGGAAATAAAGATTTATTAATTTATTGGAATTCAAATTATAATAATTGGATTAATTGGAAATAAATGAAATTAAATATTTAAATATTACGTTAATAGAGATTAAGATGAAATTTGAGAATGTTAATGTAATAAATCATAACCAATGTTAATTTCATCTATTTGATAATATGGATTGAATAATAGGATGAAAGGTCAATTAAATGGAATTATTGAAAGTTAAATTTATAATTTCTGGATTTATTGAAATTGAAAGTAAACATGGGAATTAGTGAAATAAATTAACATTGAATTAACATGGAAAATTTGTTTTAAATTGTTATAAATGCCTAAGTAATCAAAAGTGATAAAATTTGTCAATTATAGAATCAGAATTGAAAAAGTGATTTAATTAATTAATTATTAATTTATTTAATTAACGTGATAAATAGCCATTTTGGCAACTGTCTCTGATTTCGACGAAACCAGTTTCATCGGATCCGTAACGGAAAAAATTTGTAGGGTTTCAAGTTTCGTAGCGATCGGGCTTGCCGTTTGATCGTACGGGCTCGAAACGCATAGAAATCAATTTAATTAAAAATCAATTGAAATCAATTTGAAATAAGCTGATTTTATCATAACTTTTTCATACGATGAAATTCGGGCTTGAAACCAGTTCCATTGATTTTAAAATTTTTGAAAACATCTATTTTGATATATGGGATTACCCATTTTCGTTCCGGAGACAGAACGGGCTTTCGGGTCATTTATCGTTCAACGTGTAAATAAATCGTATCCATTCATTCTATTTTTCTGATCTGCCTATAAATACCTCGTTATAAACCCTAACCACTCCTCGTTCTCAATTGTCTGTGCTTACATTCTTTCTCAACTCCTCATTCCAATGGCAGACAAACAAATTCTCCGTTCAATTTCAATTCAAAATCAAATCAAAATTCAAACCCCAAATCCTAACAAATTATATATCGATTTGAAGCTCTCGAGGAGCGCAAGTCAAATCTGTAGTTTGTTTTTCGATCTGGGTGGATGTGTGGCCGGAATTGGGTAATTTATTCTCGACCGTCCGTAGTGTCGTGATCAACTTTGTCCGATCAACGAATCGAAAGTACCGGGTTGTGGGGATCGTCGCACGCAGTGCATCTGTGGGGTTTGTTTGTCGAAGTGACGGTTGGATGTGGCAGAAATTTGCGATTAGGGTTAGTGGAATATGGCGGCGGCTGACTTTTCTCGATGGAGATTGGTAGTCGCGAGGCTAGAGAAAGGGTCGGCTAGGGGAGGCGAACCTCGGGCGGCGGCGTTGAAGCCGATGGCGGCGCGTAGGCGGGGGTGATGCAATCGAGTCGTGGGGGCTGATTTTGGTCGAGGTCTGTAGGGTTCGTGCACGAGGCTGCAGCGAGCAGGCTTGTTCTGCACGTGATGGTATTGTTTTTCCTCTTGTATTTAAATTGATTATCATATCTAAATTTCAAAACTTCTAATTGTTATATCTTTCACGTACGAGGCCCGATTTGCGCGCGGTTTGATCCGCTGGGATCGTATTGAAATTCCGGACATTTTGACGTTAGTTTGGACGAATTCTAAGACCATTCAAATTTTGGGTTTAAATTGGATTTAAATTCAATTTAAATTCAAAGGTGAGTGTTTTAACCCACTCACAACTACTAAATTATCGTATATTTGTTAAATTAAATTTATGATGTGATTAGAAATTTATTTATGACTGTTTGGTATATTTTAAATCATCATATCGGTTAATTTGAATTTATTTGAATTAAATCGTTATTTAATTTATTATTGAATATAAATTGCCAATTAAATACCTGTTATTGATTATCAGTTCTATATTGATATTTATTGATTGATTTGGATGATGATTGTGATGGATGTTGATTGTTGATATTGGATGAATGGATGTTTTATTTTATATCGTTATAAACTGCAAGTTCACTATGCGTTGAAATGATACATACCCGAATGATCTATGATTAAGGAAAAATCGTTATGGGTTGAAATGATAAACTCGAGCTATTTTATGGATTTTATTATTAATTCGGAATTGCGGTTTGAAATGATATATAACCGTAACATTGTAAATTGCGGATTGAAATGATAAATATCTGTATCACTTGACCCTAGGGTAGAGAATTATATACGGACACCGGATTGGTTAAATTTAAATGATTTTGAATCCTTAAATTTTGCATTGAGTTAAATGATATTTTGAAATAAAATTTGGGTTATATAAATCGAATTTTTATCGAACATCGAGTTTTATATTAAAATCGAATTGTTTTGAAAGATTTGTTGAAGGAATAAAATTGAAATTTTATAGTGAATTTGAAATATAAGTGAAGTTTATCGAAATTGAGTTATAGAAAAAATCGTTGAAGTATAACTTTGAAATATATTGAAATTGGAGTAATTAAATCGATGTTTTAACATGGATTTAAACGATATTGAATTTAATATTTATTTAGAATTCTGAATCGGAAAATTTGAAATTGGGTTTTGGGACATTGAAATGGTCCAAATTTGTTGAAATGAAATGAATAGTTTAATTTGATATTAATTCCAAATTCACGGTTTAATATAAACTGTTTTAAAAATATATTATTTCAAAATTTCTAATTATTAAGATTTTCAAAGTATTAAACTATTTTAACCTATATTAATTATATTAAATCATTTTAACCTATTTTAAACCATTTAATCTACATTAACTATCTATAACTATTTAAAACTATTTTCTTCTAAATTCCAAACTAAGTAAAATGGATGGGTTTATATTCAAATTCTTGATTTTTAAGTGAATATGGTCAATGATGTTATAATCCTAAGTTGGGAATTAAATAACATATTTGGTTTAATATGATAATTTTGAAATGAGAGTTTAACCTATTTTGGAAATATGACTTTTGAAAGGAAATATAATTTCGAACTATGATTTCAAATGTGATATGATTTCAAAGGTGAATATGATTTCGAAAGTAAGTAATGATTTCGAAAATGATATAATTTGGATATGATATTTTGATATCAATTATGAAATGGTTTTGGAAATGTAAAAGAACCATCCGGTGTGTAATAAACGATTGGTTGTTAAAGAGACCAGGATCAGATATTTTCATACTCTCTGCCAATACCGAAAACCACTTTGACAACTATGTACGCGGTGGAGATTCCAGAATGAAGTAGGATGGTGGCGACGATCCTAAAGGTATACATACGTGGACCTGACTCCCGTGAGTTAGCATAAGGTGGCAAAAACAGGAGGAATTGACGGGCTAAATGAGGTCATTCCTCCGATCGGGCACATTCCATCGATACTATATTCTGACTTTGCGATTTATTTGGTGGCCACTCTCGATTTTTTGATTCGGGAGTGTGTTCCGAGGTGGGCGGTAGTAGCTGCTATGCGTTACCACCGGTCCGAAAGTGTAATTGGTATATCTACCCTGGCATTGCCTAGTTGTGCCGTGTCACCTACTCTAGCGCGCCTTCTACGAGTTTGTTTTATGTCGTACCTATGGGGTATCCTCTGGCGGCCCCAGTTTACGGGGAGTTACAGTACTGTATAGACTATTGGCATTATAAAAATGTGTTAAGGGGGATATGGGTAACGCCTTAACGCTATTTTAATACTTTTACTTTACTGTAGACATATTATAATAGCGTATTGTACTACATAGTAGATAGTTTAACGGATCCTTAGGAGATGTGAATCCCGAACATCTCTTAAGTTACTGCACTCACGTTAGACACTGGATAAGAGATGTCAAACCCCGTAAACGTCTCCGATGCCGTTTACACTCATATTTAATTACCGATTGATTTAACTCACATAAAATCTTTTAGTTCTGACTCGAGTGTTTTGTCTTTTCAATTCGCTCGGGTCAGCCTGAGCATTTCAGGATTTGAAGACCTTGTTTCTGGAGGATGAAGACGAAGATTTGTACTACTATTATTTACTATATTTATTCCACTACATTCATATTGTTCCGTTGCATTATCATTTGTTTATCTCTGATATGTGTAACTCTGATTTTGTATTGTATAAGTATAATCAAATGTTTTGTATACAGCTTCATGAACTGTTATTTGATTATTATATTTTGTCATTCCGCTGCAAGATTCTGTTTTGTTTTTTTCTTTTTCTTCTCTTTTTCTTTTTCACCCCAATAACAATCCGCCCTTTTGTATGGTTTGAGTCGGCATGTGTGTGTTTAAAGCGTACAAAAAGGCGGGATGTTACATAATGGGTTGAGATCAAGTGAGAATGGGTAAAAAGGTTTTCTTCGTTTCTCTCTAATACAACCCTATATATGTGTGTGTATCTCTAAAAATAATTACTAACTTTTTTGATCGCCATTACCTTCTACATTGATGATTAAAACATAGCTCTCAATCCACTTCAAAATTCTAAAACTCTATTTCAAACTAAAATAATATTATTTGATAGTTAGAGGTCGGTGATTCCGGATTTGCAATCTAACGAATCAAGAACAGTAAAAGGAAGAGAAGTCATTGCTTCAACGTGGATTCAAAGGCATCATTAAATTGGTAATTTTAATTCATATTACAGTAATTAAATTATATTTTATGATCATATAATGAGCAATTTCATATCTGTTTAAATATAGTGCTACTATAGTTTAGTTATGTGAAATTTTTGTTAGTAGATTTGGTTGTCCCAAATCAGTTTGGTTATGTGCATAATTTGTTTATTATATTATTTGATTTATGTATAGAAAAATGTTGTTTACCGTACAAAATCAATTTTTGTCATTAATAATTGTTTTATATATATTTATTAATAAATTAATATATATATATATATATATATTAGTGTATATTTCTCTTCCATAATAGCATATATGCATAAATAAGATATATATATATATATATGATTTAAAAAATTTAGTACGCTTATTTATAGATAATATGAATTTACAAATTCAAAAATTAATTATCATACATATATTCATATTTTTAAATTAACATTTATTGAATTTTTGAATTGTTTATTATATATAAAATAATTATTACATTAAAAATTCAATTATATATTTTTTAAAGTATTATATCATTTCAGAAACATATAGAAAAAATTTAAATTTTTTAATAAAGTTTATTATTTTTAATAATTAATATTATTTCGGAAAAACTGTTTATGATTTATTAAAATAATAATTTAATTAAAAAATTCTTCAAAATTTTTCATAACCTTTTATTCATGATCCTAGAATTTTTGAATTTTTAAAATTTGAATTTTTAATAATATATTATTTTATGTTAAATAATTATTGCCGAAATCAATGTATTTGTTTTTAAAAATAATATTTCAACTTTGAAAAATCTTCAGATTTTTCCTAAGCTCTATTTTATGATCCTAGATTTTCGAAAATTGTAAAATTTGAATTTTCATCAATAGATTATTTTATGTTAATTATTTATGGATGAAAACATTATTTTATTCATAATATATACAAATTAAAATACTAAAATTATTATGTTTGCAAAATTAAGTTAATTTTGAATTATAAATAATTTTTAATAATTGTTCTTTCTTTCTATATATATATTTACCTATATATAAATGTTTTATGTTCATATATCATATATAATATATTTATACATACATGTGTGTGTATTGTAACACATATACATGCACATATTTGGACAACATACATGACATACAAAATGAGCTAATATGTCTGTTGCGATATAAATCCAAACATCTACATATGGCATATTATACATTTCATGGATTATTATGTTACACATGCACTCACACATATATGTATATGATACATTTATGTATAAACTAAATCAAATAAAATTAATTTCATATCTTAATATATTCGAATTAAATAAAATAAATGATTTTATTTAAATGAAATTTAGAAATGTTCTAATTCAGTTAAACTTCATAGGCTCAATAAAGATTCAATATGGTAAAAATTTTGAAATTCACTCATAACGTCCGTTGCGGGCTGGTTCAGTTCCAACATCAGCAACCCCATTGGATTGGGGATCACCTGATGTAGTAAAATGTCTCTCAATGCCATGCTGTCTACAAAAGTCGAGGAACTCCCCAGAGACAAACTCGTCGCCGTTATCAGATCTCAGCACCTTCAACTTAGAACCAGATTGGTTCTCAACAAGCATCTTCCAATCCTTCAACTTTTCAAAGCTCTCTGATTTGGTCTTCATCACATACACCCAAATTTTTCGAGAAAAACCATCAATAAAAAAGATAAAATACTTCGCTCCCCCAATGAAAGCAGTAGCAACTGGTCCCCAAACATCTGTATGTACATAATCAAGTACCCTCTCTGATCTATGTAGTCCAACTGCAAAGGATACCTTAGTCTGCTTACCTAACACACTCCTGGCAAAAATCCAACTTGTCGAAGTCACATTTGATCATCTTCCATCCACGAAGCAACTCTAAGCCCTTCTCAGAAATATGACCCAACCTAAGATGCCAAAGTCTAGTGGCATCCAAAGCACGAGAACTATCAACTCCAACACATGACTCTCCAAGAACTATGGTCCCCTTAAGCAAATAAAGATTCCGGGACACATCTCCCTTCATAAGAACAAGAGCACCTCTCGAAACCTTCAAACCATCCTTCTCCAAAGAGACCTTGCACCCCATGGATGTCAACTGCTCCAAAGGAATCAAGGACTTCTGAAGACTCGGAACGTACCCGTTACCTGTCAAAGTACGTATCACTCCGTCAAACATCCTAATCCACACTGTACCTTCTTCCATGGCTCTACAACTAGCATCATTACCCATAAGGATTGCACTTTCCTCTCTGTCTACTAAAGAACTGAAGTAATCCATATTATGCATCATATGAAAAAACGCCCCTGAATCAAGAACCCAATGGTTTGATACATCTGATACCGCTGCAGATAACACATCATCAGATACAGCTTTCTCCACCGCAAATGATGAAGAACCATCTTCTTCCTTCTTCCAATCTGGACAGTCTCTTTTTCAATGGTCTGGTTTTTTACAATGGTGACACTTTCCATCCTTAGACTTTCCACTATAATTATTACCGGGCTTTCTAGATTTGGAACGCCCCCCTGAATTCCAATTCTTCTTCTCCTCTCCCTCTATCAACAAATAGGCCTTGACTTCTACTTCCTCCTCTACCTTCATCTGATCCTTCAAGTCCTCAGATAGAAGAGCCGACTTCACATCTTAAACTGTCAAAGTATATCCCGCAAAGATAAAGTTTTTAGCGAAACCTGTATAACGCTCCGGAAAGGAACACAAGAGCATCATAGCCATATACTCTTCATCTATCTTCAAATGTACAGTCTTCATCTTCATCAGTAGATCATCGAAGAAACTTAGATACTCTTTGATAGAAGTACCATCTCTCATCCTAATGGTGAAAAATGTCTTCAACAAAATCAGACGATTAGTCAGATATTTCTTCAGATAGAGATTTTCCAGCTTGATCCAAATGCTCTTAGCAGTAGTTTCATCGCTAATCTCAGAAATAACATTTTATCACATAGCTAATTGAAAGTAGTAAAGACCCATTTTCCCATCTCCTTCCTTTCCGCGGCTGAAATTTCAACCGTTAACTCCACAGAAGCAAACACCACAGGATGAACTTCATTTCTCATCAAAACGGCTTTCATCCTCCATTGCCACTTCTTGAAGTCTTTATCACCGTTCCGCTTCTTTATTACTAAACTATATCCTGATACAATATAGATCGCTCTAACATAGGGTCTTGGTACAACCGCTGAAGTCTCCTCATCTCCTGCCATAATGTCTAACACCATTTCTCAATCAACCTTGTCGCTTTGATAGGAAAAATCCCTCAAGATGTCTTAGGACTCAACCTTGCGGAAAAACAAATAGGATCGGATTGATGGTGGGGCAAAAAAAACTACAGATAGTCACCAGTTAAAAGCAATCACAGATCAAGCAATAAAAGAAAATAACACACGTGATTTATAGTGGTTCCACTACCTTGAGGTATTGTACATCCACTTAGAGAGAAAATATTTTATTACTTTCTAAGAAGAGAAAATTTTACAAGATTGATAATGGATAAGAAGAATAAAAAATACAACTAAAAGAGATAATTCTACTCATGCTAATCTCTGCATTTGTATAGAGATTATTACTTGGGGTTGAAGTAATTAATTTATGGTCATAAATCAATGCCTTATTAATTCTCCTATTCATACAGAAAACGATTATCCATTTGATTTTCCAGTTTCCTCCAATTTACATGCATCTGATAAGATTCATTTTTTAATCAGCTAATTAGGGAATTAATTGATTACCTCGATCTTCCACAATAATTCTTCTTCTCACATAGGTAATTTATTACTCTCTTTAATGCTATAAAAAATGTAATATATATTTGAGTAATTATCTCAAATATCTTTCAAATCTTCTGCAATTGAAAATATTGTGTCACTAAAATCAGCAATACCTTTCAAATCATCTGCAATTGAAAATATTGTATCGCTGAAATCAACAATATCTTCCAAATCTTTTGCAACAGGAAATATTGTATCACCATATCTTACAATTTACAAGATTATGATAAGAGTTTCTAGTAACAATTAAAAGGATTAAACATTTCAAACAAATTCGGAACTTAATAGCAGAATCCGTGAAATGAAGAATTACTGTTCAAAGAAATGACTAACAAAATTGGGAATTGTTAGATTGTAAAAGAAAAAAAAAATTGTGCATGACCAATTGAAGCAACGAAGCTCTGAGAAGTCTTTAATGGCTTTTGAAATAACAAAGAAAATAAAGTTTGAAAGAAGACACCAGATCTTTTATAGAATGCACATCTCCTTTCAACCGTCGGACCAGAAATTAAAACGGGAACAAAAATTCAATTGCACGGTCGCAATCATTGAATTAGAACAGCTATTTGGAAAAACGCAGTAGGCACTTGCTGAAAAGGTGACACATGCCCATGCATCAAATGCTAACTCATAGTACATACTGGTCAAATAATTTCATCATTGTGCCCGCACGATAGATGGACATAGCAGTAGATGTCATAATCATTTTTCAGTGATGACTTTACAAAAATTAAGGATGATGTCGGTTACAATTAATCCGAGCAATGTTCGGTTGGTCGTAGAACCAATGCCAAAAAAACAAGATCCGATGTTCTATGCTACGATGTCACTGGTCATGTTTTGCATAAAGTTCATACATTACATGCCATGCTTCCGCAAAGTTAGATCGAGATACCCTATTAAAAGTCCACATCTTTCATATTATATCTTCTCCAAAGCTCCTTGAACGCTACTATGCCTAGTCAATGAAAAAAGTATATCATTATAGGGACTACTCATGACTGCTAGAGAATTACACAACAAACAAACTAGTGCACGGAACGCCCACAATTGCTCGCATGTTAAAGACTTGTTCTACACAGTGAAAGAATCTAGCAAACAATGCACATTCAAACTGCAAAAATCTCCTCATCGATCGAATCTCTACAAATATCTCCCATAAACCAGATCTGTAAATATCTTCCCATCAGCTGGATCAACAAGGATCTTACAAGAAAATAGGATCTGAACAGATAGAAAATATAGTAAAACACCACCTATATATAGGTGATCAGTACTAAAAAGGGGTTGATTTTATTATTTTTGAACTTTGAAAAGAGAAAATAACATAGTTCCAGTATGGATGTATGCCATTTATAAGGCCAAAACACCCTATATTGTGTTTAATCGTATTTACTTTTTTTTCAGGAAAATTATTTATTTGTGATCCATATTGCAATTGCTTATTTGATTTCAATCGTCCATAAGAAAATTAGTCAATTCGCACCTAATCGCTGATTCACATTTAGCAGTCATCGATCTTCACAAAATATTCAATAATGAAAATTTGCATGAACACATCTATCACTCATGCTAAAATTGCAAGTTTCATTGTATCTAGCGCTTTTATCTTCTTTGTGTTTAGTTCCCCTGCTTCATAACCATTCAAAAGACTGATAATCGACAATGATAATGCTTTCTTAAAAGCTCATATAACCCCTTGCATCACAAAGTTGCACCTTTGATGTTGTGTTTGGTGGCAAGAAAATTAACAAAATATTTTGTTGTTCCTGGATAGTTTCTGAATGAGCAGGACAATTATCCACAAGCAAGAAAACTTTTCTACCTAACAGTTTTTTATCAAATTGACCAACATATTCTTCAGAGAACATTTAAGTCATCCATTCCCGTTTTTTAGCATGATACCCAAAATTCAAATTACACAAGTTTACAATCCTGAAACACTGTGGCTTAACATACTTCCCAAATTTGTTTAAAGTTCACAAAATTGGTTTAACGTTCATGAAATGGATAAACATAGTGCATTGAACAATGCAATTCACTGAACAATGAAATATACGGAACAAAATAGCACATTGATTCACGTATACATAGTAAACTGAATAAATGTATTAAGGAAATAAACAATATCTTGGTAAATTAATAAGTTATTAACTAGTTTATATGTTATTAATTTATTGGTTATTTACTAGTCACGGAATTGATAGGATATCTCCAATCCCAGGTCTTAATTTACTAAGGTTTAACTGTATTCAGAAATGGGGAGAGTTTTAACGTTATTAGTATTGAGTTTTGGTCTTAGTCTTGAATCTTTTCCTTGTGTTTTCTACGCATCGCGAGAATACAGCTCCTTTGAGCCTTCAACGTCACCAACTATCCACCATTGGTTAGAAGATTCTTTTAGAGGGTAACAAACAGAATAGACATTTGACACGCTACTATATATATATGAGAATGATAACACTATATATATATATATATATATATATATATATATATATGAGAATGATAACGTTGGTGCTTATGATCCTTTTTTTCCGAACTACACAGTCAGGCTAGTGATGATGATAGCTTGGAAGACAAAAAGCTTATGGAAAGGAGGAATATGTCCGAAATGTATGAATTATGGATCATTGTATTTTGTTCAAATTAATTCAAATGATTTATGTTTCTTATTTAATATTTAAGATTATCCTATAAAGTGTGTGTATATATATATATTTGTGCTATGGAAGTTATATTTATACACCCCATTCCACGTGTTTTCTCCCAGTGTGGGGTTATTGTTCCAACCACCAACCTATATGAGACTTCAACATGTTTTCTCCCGGTGTGAAACTATTGTTCCAACCACCTACCTATATGAGACTTCAATCCTAATAACTAGAAGCATTCATTAAAATATAGTTCTAGCACTCTGTTCCCTTTCCTTTCATTGGCAACTTCTACTGCTAATAAGCACATGTAATACAACTCCTTTTATGTCATAGCAATCAATCAGTTCACAAACAATAAAATATCAAAACATAATTTCCCTAAACTATCTTATTAAAGAAAGGAAGAGCTTTTCTTTCCGGAATATTATCATTTTTTAGAACCATCAGGTGCTAATATACCAGCTGGGGATAACAATGATGCCTTCAAGAAAGGGAGTGGAAAAATTGACTTGCACAAAAAAAAATCGACAATGCACATGGTGAATATAATTTCATATCACGTCATCTTTCAGTAACATGTAACTATCACCTACTATTCAATATGATGTAAGGAAAAAGCACAATCATATCAGTTTTATTTGTAAATGTCACATGTGATTGATACATTGAAAGAAATAAAACATGCATATTAACAATCTCTACATTTAAACAAAAACACTTGATTCCCTACGTCATCAAGCATTCAAAACAGTTAATACATATATCAAGATAACGACATTAGACCAGCACCATGAGACAAATGTATACAATTTTATTTCTTAATTCTTATGTAATCTAAGCTAGCAGTATGAACCCTGGTGATCGTCTTTTAAGTATATAGGCAACTCCTTATGTGACCAAAAAGACACAGGAACTTAAGTGGTCCTGTATGAGGTTTCATTGGCAGCTTTATTATTGGTATCACATTACTAGTTGTCTCTTAATAACTCATTACAATGCCAGTAGCTATATTTATTCTACCAATACAAAAACAGGTGCTAGAAAAAAGGCAAACATGTTAACAATAATTATACTAGAGGCAGTTTAATAATAGGCTTACCCTCTCACTTCTATCTGTATCTGGCCATTTTGTATAGGAGTTCGACATGCTTTCGCTCAATACAATCACCAGGCATAACTTTGCCAAATCTTGAATCCTTAAAACTGTGAATTACCTGCATCATTCACAACGTGATACATGTATGCAGGATACAACTAGACAACATTGAAGTAAGATAGTTATAAATGTTCATTTCCTGCTTTAAGGTGAAAAAGAGGGAACGTGGTTTATTGCAAATTTTCTTATATTAATTATAATTGCAGTAGGAAGATATATTAAAAAATAAATAAATAAAATAGTCATACATACACATATAGAACTACTTGCTGGTAAGTCTGGTGTCTGTCAGCATTGTTTAAACTACAATGCCAAGTAACTTGTAAAGTTCTGTGAACTCTTCTTGTGTTTGTGTATGTGCATGGGCAAAGATTTGATTTACTTTTTTCATATCCAATGCTTAACTCGACCACTGCTTCGAACAATTCTGTATTTTAAAAATAGCTACTAATTAGTAAATACGTATGCGTCTATTTCACATGATGCTGCAAACTGAAATTCACATATATCACCCATTACATTTTACATTGAAGACAAGGTAGATGCATAGTAATGCTGCTACTGTGTTATGCAAAAAATGTACATAAAAAAATAAGAAATTAAAAAAATAACTTAAAAAAAGGACTTTTGTGATATAGCCATACAGGTATCCAGTTGGTTTCTAGTATAGTTAACTTATCAGTGGTCACCGGCTCAAAACCTGCAACTGTGGTTCGGTGCATGCTCCCTCATAATTACAAATATGTGCTTAGTTCTCTGAGATTTTCCTTTTCTTTAAAATAATAATAATAATAATGTCTTTGCGGTATGAATCAAGGTTCGAGAACTCGGTTTCGGTCATTTGAAATTTTACTTATTCGGTCAGTTTCGGAAATTTCGAAAGTTTCGGTTATTGTTTCAGTTTCGGTCTTGATATCAATTTTTTGTATTTTTAATGAAAAAGTAATGATATAGGTCCAAGGAAAATATGCTTTTTGAACATATATGTTGTATAATATGAAAAAACATATTAAGTGTTTGTACCAAAATTGGGCACAACACTCTTCGGATGTGTTTGAAGAGATAAAATGAAGAAAGTAAATATAAAATGAGGCAGATCTAACAAACACACCAATTAACAGATAAGAAAAAGTGCTAAAACACACGAATTTAGAGTGGTTCGGCGTATGGCCTACGTCCACTATGGAAATGATTGATGTTTATTGATTATAACTCGCTGGATACAAAAGATTTACAACAGTTCAATCGAAGTACAATAGCAATTTTGGCAGAGTATCGACGTAGAGAGGCCAAAAGTCTATTTTCTGTAGGTCCAGGGTCACTATTTATAGGCGTAGGCAGCAAATATCTCGCGCATATCTCGGAGGACTTCTTCTCTCACATGGGTGGGCCCACGGAATCGAGTTCAGGTGATTTTGACTCGATATCATAGTGATACGAATGGAATTCGTATCGATAAAGAATTGATCCTTTTTGGCTGAAATTGATCTGGTACATTTCTGATGTTGTAGGCAAGCTCCTGTGAAAATTTAGTGGTATTTGGACTTGTAGATCTCAAGTTATGATCGATGCAAATTTGGATTTTCAATGTGCTGTCGAACTCGTATCGATATGATTCGTATCGTTATGATTCGTATCAATGCATCACGTGTCGATCAAATGACGTGGCGCTATAATTTAAGATCGATCCACTTTCATACCGAGTGACTGTTTCTTCCATTTGAATCGTGCTTTGTTCGTATCGACCTGGAATTACTCTTCGTATCGGTCTGGGCAACTCTTTTCGTATCGATGCTCCGTGCTCTACTTCGTATCGATGATTTAGTGACTGCTTTGTATCGATTATGTGCAGCCGCTTCGTATCGATGGATTGCATCTCACTTCGTATCAATGCTTTTAGGTGCTACTTCGTATCGATCGTTTGGGGAACCGATACGAACTACCTTCATTTGATGGATATGAAGTGGAGCAAATATGATGGATACGAAGTGGAGCAAATATGATGGATACGAAGTGGGATAAATATGATGGATACGAAGTAGATCAATCATTGATGGATACGAACCAATGCTCTCTCTCTTGATTTTTATCGATCCATATCTTGAGCATACGAACTCCAATTGACTTGAAATTTGAAACGTTGGTTCTCATAGCTTTGCATGTCGTGTCTTGTCAATTGTAGCTCAATCCAGACTTGGACAAAATTCGCCAGTATCCATAGTGAACCTGTGTATAACCGATCTTCGGGACAGACTGTCTTTGGTTTCTAGTCGAGTTCTTGGTGTCGCGGCCTTGCCAAAAGGCGGGATAACATTAAGGTCCTAAACTAAAATATCATTGCTTCTTGAACATATATTACACAACCTAATATAAAACATATTAAAGGTCTAAACTAAAATTCCCTAGTATAGAATAAATTACCCAGCTCATTACCATTGCCATGTTAATTTGAACATTTAAATAATTGCAGAATCCAATATACCAATCCATTATAATTGTAATATTCATTTAAACATATAAACCAAAGCTTTAAACTAAAATGCCAACCCATTATCATTCAGCCATCCTAACCCTAATATCACGTCAACTATCATCCCAGCCCTAAAAAAAATTACGAGATGCTGAAAAAATAAAAACGAAAGGAAGAAAACTGCTCGATTTTTGAATATGCTCGAAGTCGAGCCGAAATCAAGGTCGAACTCAAGGTTCTCGTCGTCGAAGATGCTCGCAGTGGTCGAAATCAATTCCGATGTAAGTAATTTTTCAATCACGTGCTTTTATAAACGAAATTTTGATTCAATTTTTACTATCGAAACCGTCGTTTAGCCCTCTTTCACAATTAGGGCAAAAATTACGAGTTTCTGAATTTTTTTCATCGATAAGTCATGGACGGGATTTTGACATAATCCCGTCTCGCCTTCAGCCGGAACCGAGTCGAATGGTCGGAATCTCGTGGTTCCGATCAAAACCTTATACCTTGGTATGAACCAAACCGAAGGCGCCCAAAAAAACCCTAGGTGCAAAAAAGCGCTAGGCGTCCACTTGGGGCTTTTTCGTCTTAACAATTTTGATAGATACAAAACATAACACATGAATAACTGCGTTAGTGAAAATCATTATTTACTTGTGATATTACCATATGGCATTAGAGTAATAGCTGATTAACAACATTTTCCTTTTTTTTCTCCAATACCCTAACAAAAATTTCTCATGTTCAATCAAGTTTACCACTTATTTCCAACTTATAAAACTTCATGACATAGTTAATAACACTCATGGGAGATAATTATTTGTTTGGGAAACCCAGCTATCAACGAACTTGGATCGAACCAACTTCATTTTGGCGATTGAACATAGTTACCTATAACGCACCTTGGTAATAGTAACATCGCTGTTACAACGACATCAACAATTAAATTGTCACATGTTTTACGCCTTCTATCTATTTGCAAGAATTTTATTTCCATTAGTAATTTACTCAAGATAAGAGTGTTTTTGTTGAATTTCATGATTGTTTTTTTGTGTGAAGGACAAAGACGCATGGACAATACTACATCGAGACAAATGCAACCAATAGTCATGTTTTCCTTTGTTGATCACTAAGCACCAATAAAAAAGGACTTTTAGAATCTATTTTCCATATTAACTGGCTAAAAATTATACCATTTAAAAAAAAATCTTATGTTCAAAAATGTCCTATTGGAAGAATCTTTCAACATTGCATTTTTATCTTTAATTATTTGCCAATACATTCTTAATATTTTCCCTATTGAAAAGGTAATCTCAAAAATTCTTAATCTCACAATTTTACATACTTGTGATCAGATTGGTTATGTTTATAGGCCATACTTTCATCTTAAAATCACTTTGAAACAAACTTTCGACCGAGATGTATGACTTTCTTGGTACCTCCTATAAAGGTTACAAGTGCCTTGATCTCCAAGTCGATCGCTTATATGTTTCTCATCATGGTGTCTGAAGAAAATCGATATCTTGACCTGATATCTTGACGTGAACCTAATACCACATTTGTAACCAAGACCATCAAATACTTCAATATACTTATCTATTGGCTTACCATCATCATTATCTTCTTGTATAATTGAGACTTGCCTCATGAATTCTCATTTTTTGCAATCTTTTGTCTTGGATCACATCTTAAGTTAAATTTATTTTTTTATGATCGTTTTAAATATTTTCTTCCCATTTTAATTTTGATTGCAATTTTGTCTTTTTATTTCAATGTAGATATATTTACTCTCATCACTGATGCATCGTTTGGTCTTCTTTGTATGTGTCTTAATTACATAAATCTATTTTTCTTAATGTTTACTATTTGTATATATGTCACTTCTAATTTTCTCTTGCTCTCTCGTTTGTAACTCTACTTTCCTCGTAATTTCAATACTTCTCTGAGCATTCTCAATTCTCTTGCATTTATTTTATTTTCTTGCTTCTCTTCTAAAATTTAAAGATAGACATTTTGCTTCGTGTAATATCGTTGGTCTAATCGCTGCTTGATTTTTTATTTTTAAGGTGTCACTTATTATATATTCACTATACTACAGCCAATTTTTTCCACGCCACATATACCTCCTCGATTGTTTAAGACCCTCGTACTCATTCAAATGAACCAACTTCTACCACCAAATCAACAACCCAAGAATCAATAGGTAGCCGTGTAACGACCCGTAAATTTTAACCGTTTTAATAACGTTATTAATTGAAATTTTGCGAAATTTAAAACGATAAAATTTTGAAATATAAATTTGATATTTGGAATGCGTTTAGTTAAACATAGCAACTGGTAAATTTTCGTCCGAAAATATGAAAATTTATTTCGCGCGTAAATTCACTTCAATTTAATCAGTTAAAAAGCAATGAAAATAAAATGTTTCCGAAACCTAAATATTTTTACATAGAAAAATTCTAAACCATCTTCTGAGCAAGATTTCAGTTTGTCGTTTTTCCAAATTCGGACATCTTTGGCTCCGTCGATCTTATTTTTCAGCGTTTTTCTTGCATTTTCCGCTGGTAGAAAATTCGACTTTTTAAAATTAAATCGGACCACTGATATCTGTATACCGTTTTGACCGTCTAGTCGTGTTGATCTCGACAGTATATTCGTCTGTGTGTTTCAACACCCGATAAAATGAGAAATCGGTAAAACAAATAACCGTTCTGGTTCCATATTTGAACTTTTGTCTCTCTCCGTTCTTTCAATTTCCCAACCTTATACACTAGTAGCCACTTGCCTTTTGGGTATTCGCAGAGTTTTATTTGACTTTTAATATTCCTACATTTAATAAATTTCTATTTCGGTTGTTGTTCACTTTCTTTACATCCATTCGTTTGTCTCAAACTAAAAAAGAGAAAAAGAAATTTTGCTAAGAAAAGGTTGTTGCCTGCTCCTCCATGTGAAGCCACTGAACCATCATCAGCGTGCGGCCTCCCTCCCTCTCCTCACTCGAGTAACCCATGCGGCAGCTTCCCCGGATCCACCTTACACCCAACCGAGAAGCACAACCTCATCCCACATCACATCCGATCATTTCTTTCCTTGACAAGCCAACCCCCCCAGCAAATTCCAACCCGAAGCCTTACCACATCTCCTCACCACATCTTCACTCTTGCTCCTCCCTTGATCCACGGCAGTCTCCTTGTTCACGCACTAACACCATGCTTCCCCCGCCCTGAGCCCCACACCGACCTGCAACCTTCACACGGCACTTCCCCATCATCCTCCCCTCCAGTCTCCTCCATATCGGCCGAACTCTTTCCCCTCTCTTCCTCTTTGCATTTTTGTAGGCGAGTGTGAATATGTATGTAAGTTTATAATAGTATTATATTATAAGATTAGTTGTATATAAGCTTATATATGATTTGTTACATATATAGTTATAAAGTTAGTTATATATGTGTTTTGATTTTGCTTTAAGAAGTATATATAGTATAATTTATATAAGGTTTAACTGTACATATATTAAAAGATATTAACATATATTTATACAAATATTTATATTGGTTTCCATATAAGAATATGAGCAGGTTTGGTTACAGTGTATACAGATTTTTATAAAGTAGGTTATAGTGGTTTCTAAAGGTATTGTTTTAAATATAATAGATATGTTAGTCTGTTGTTTAAATGTAAAGCATTTTACGTTATGTTTTAGGGTTATATATATACAGATTTTACATACTTTACTTTGAATGGTCGGAAAATTAATATGGAAACAGTGTTTATGTTGTACAGCATATATATATAAGTTAGTTTTATGATATAGTGGTGTTATTGAGTTTCTAATGCTAAATTTATAGTAGATTTTTAAAATAATATACCTTGTTTTCATGCTAGTCTACCTTGCTCTGTTTTGTTTTGTTTCTAGCCTAACTAACAGGGATTGTTTCTTAGTACATATTATTATATGTAGTATTTACATATATCAGTTTATGTTAACATATTACAGGATATATATATATACATATTTTATGATTGAAGAATTTCGTATTTTTAATGCTGTAGTAAAAGTATGTTTATATATGTATGTTATGCTATCTAATTTAGGTAGTCAGTTTGTATTAGTCTTTATAGTATGGACTTTGATAAAATATATGTATATTTTTGCTGAATCCTATTTTAATATTAAAAGAAATATACTTTGCCGGAAGCAGTTTTGAGGTTATAGTGTTTGTGTTGTACATGTCTATTCTAGTAAGTCATATAGATATGATGTTCACATATGAAGTAATGAAGTGAGTTATACGGTGAAACTAGTGTGTATATATTATGTATTTGATTTGTAGTATACGTATTCTAATTTAAAATAATGATTTTAAATACATATATACATATTTAAATCTAAAAAAAAATTATGTCGAATTTAAAATATGATTTTATGAAAATAGTTATATGTATATCAGTCATTCGTACCTATTATCTTTATCAATCCTGGTCTGACTTGATTTCGTTAACTTCTATCTATCAGCTTTGATCATCGAATCGTGTCCATCTTGCTTTGCTTTGGAATCTGTAGCTTGTTCTGTTGTCGAACTCCTCTAACCTCGAAAGGTGAGCAATCACTCACGATTAACGTTCTTTTATTTATTAAATTTGATTTCAATTGAAACGACAATTGAAATATGCTGTCATTAGTTAATTACACTGTTATATATGCTATTACCTGTATCAGTTCACCTGTGACATCTGACACCATTATCTGTTAATTATTTATGCAATGATAATACAGTGGTTGATAATTGATTGATTGTTCGATGTTTATATTGGACGTAAATTTGTTAGTGTTAAGTGATAAATAGTATGCAAAATTGAAATTAATATATGATAGTTAACAATTTTAAAACTGATTTATATGTTAAATTTGATTAGTTGAATATGACCCCTTTTAATTGTTAAATTAATTGACATGTAAAATAGTGATAATTACACTTTGAACCATCGATGTATATTGGGTTAATTGTTGTAGTATAAAATTTAAATTGAATGACAAGTGAAAACCGTATAAATAATTAGTGGAATAATCTTTAATCTACATGAAATGATAGTGTAGATTCTAGAAATAATTATATTAATTCGCACAAATAACAATGTGAATTAATACAGTTATTTCGGAATTATTTGAATTGATTATTGGATTGTTGTTATTGATTGTTGCTATTGCTTGTTTATTTACTTTGACACCATCCCAGTTATCACACTGCAAGTTCCCTTTACTTTGATTCAATATTTAATAATCCGAAACACAATATTAACAATGTAATTGATGAAAGAATGCTGTTTAATTTGAAAAATGATATAATTAAGTTTGAAATTATTAAACTTTGAAATGATTGAATTAAGTTTGAAATTATAATTAAGTTGAAATTATTAAACTTTGAAATTATTTAATAATTAAGTTTTGAATTATTTAATAATTAAATAAGATTGAATTATTTAATGATTAAATTAAATTGAATTTTTGAATAAGTGAATTCTACTCCGTAATAATTGAAATTGAGTTCTTTATTAATTAAGTTTTTGGAAAATTATTTAAAGTAAGTAAATAAATAATTGAAATTGAATTTTCTTTAACAAGAAATGAAAATGTGATATTTTTGGAATTAATGTAAGACTTGTAATTGAAAGAATTGATTTGACGAATTTAATTAAATTCAAAATTGTAAGTTTTGTTTTAATAAAGTTGAACTTAAGAAATTGATTTAATGAATTGGAAATTTAATGGAAATTGTTTTGAATGACAAATTTACTTAATGAATATTGAATGAAATTGATAAATGAATTTAAATTGATTTAAATGTTAAGTTAAATTTATTTAAATGATTTGGAATGAAACTTATTTACGAACTTGAATCAATATTTGAATTGGTTTAAAAAGAAATTGAAAATTGAATTATAAGATTTTGAAATGGTAATTTGGAAGTTTTGAAACGAAAATTTTGGAAATTGATTTCGAAAGACAAATGAAATGTTGATTTACAAATCTAATTGAAATTGAATTTGATTTGGTTTTGAAATATATTAAACGACCAATCGGTGTAATAATTACGGAAGTTATTAAAGAGACCGGAATCGGTTATGGACATACTCTCTGTCTAAACCGAAAACCACTTTAATAACTATACGCGGAGTGTGATCCAAAATGAAGTGGTTGAAATGATGTACGTGATGACTGAAGAAAGAGAACGATAATGGATAGCCTTGACACTTGTGTCAAATTGGAAATGACTAAAACAGGAGCCGTGCCGGGCCAATGGAGGTCAGCTACCTCAAGTGAACACACTTCTTCGAACTACTCATTACTTGTTGTCGATTGGTGCACCCTTGATTTTTGGAAGTGTTGTTTCACGGTGTTGCGGTCGCTGCGGCGATGCGTTCTCACCAGTCCGGATCAGGCAAACGGTAGTATCACTACCTTGGGTATTGCCTCATGTGCCTTGTCATACTTGTATCCCGATATACGCGACCACTACGAATTTGTTTTGTACCTTTAGTATATGGATTGCCCTCTGGTGACTTCCGGTTTTGGGGAAACTACGGTCTTGTATATGCTTTTGGGAATAAAAATGTGTTAAGGGTGGAATGGGCCATGACTTAACACTATTTTAATACCTTATATTACTTATAGACATTATCTACTTAACGTATATTACTACCTAGTAGATAGTTTAACGGATCCTTAAAGGATGGTTATTCCAAACATCCTTTGAGTTACTTGTATTTCAAATTGCTATTTCACTTGAGTTGGATTTATTAATATAAGAATGTTAATCCTGATTCGAGTGTTTTGTATTTTGCTTTACGCTCGGGTCAGACTGAGTGTACCAATATTCGAGACTCACCTTTGAAGTTGGAGCTTTGCTTGAAGATCCAGCCATCTATTCTGCTTTCAGTATTCGATGATTCCAGTGATGTGTTCTGATTTGTATCTGATGTATCATGTTACTCTTCCGTTGTATCTGGTTTAACTTTGGTGTATCGTATTACTCTTCCGTTGTAAACTCTGATGTATTTTATATTCATATAGTAGCTTCATGAACTACTATCTCTTTTATTTCCGCTGCAAATTATTACTCTGTGTCTATGATCTGTGATTATTTATTTACTGTATATGTTCAGTTTTGCCAAATTTAAATTAACAACGCGGTATTTTGAGCAATTCAACTCCGGCATGAGTGTCTACCTATACACTTATAATGGATGCGAATGGTCCAAAATATCGGGTCGTTACAAGCCGAGTGTCCCACTCGTTATCTCCATCTCAACAACATATGTGAGCTTGTCATCACACTAACATAGTTCAACCATAAACAACTTATTGGTTGTATGATTCAGTTCTCATTACCTCGAGCCCTTCTTACCATATGTAAACCTGTTACAACCAAGTTATCAAAAGCTTGGAATGATGTCAAACAATAAACCATGAATTTGATGTTCTACGCCATTTGGATGTTAGTTTATCGCTTAGTAAGTCTGTTGTAGGATGTAGATGGATTTTTGGTATTAAACACCACTCACATGGAACCAAGGTTCAAGAACTTAGTTTCAGACTTTCAAATTTTCATAAGTTTATGATAGTTTCACTAATTTCAAATACTCGGATAAAGGTTACAATTTTGAATTTTTAATAAATATATGTTAACTAAGTAGAATAGTTGAATATTTGTTATACATAAATTATTGTATAGATATGTTAAAAATACAATATTCCTATCATATACACACACACTCTTACTAAGAGTGTTCTCCTAACTTTGAGGACCACGCTTTCATAAAAATGTATTTACTTTACTAAAATTGTGAATATAAAAAATATAAGCATACACACACACCGATACGAATTACACATCCATTGGACGCGTCCAAAGGTAAACGTGTGTTAACTTCTATTTATTGTTAATTAGTATGAAAAAGTGCAAAAAAAACAAACTAGATTAAAATGACCTTGGATGCTTTGGTTTAGGAATTAGAATGACCATTCCATTAGTTTTATTATATAAAATAGCTAGTTTCAAAATTAGGCTTGGACTGGGGAGAGAAACAAAGTATTAAGCAAGGTTCAAAATTCTGGTTTTTGATGCCGTTCCGTTCAATTAAATTTTTTATAATTTCGGTTCTGTTTCAAAATTTTCGGGAGTCCCGTTATTTTTCTGGTTCCGGATTTTGTATTCATTTTTTCAAGTAAAAACACCAATAGTTATTGCAAATTTGTGTGTAAGGCGAAAATTCCATCTTTTATCCTTAAATTATGTTTCCTATTTGATTGGGCATTATTAACCTAGATAAATATTAGTATACGGGTTTGTAATTAAGCTTAATAAGCTAATTTTGACCCCAAATCGAATGAGTACTACAGATTTTTTTCAGAAACAAGCTCATAATTAAAAAGCGCAATATTCCATCTTCTTCGTCAAAAACACGCAACCCTAGATTTTCCATCTTCTTCATCGCGGAGACGCAAGCCCTCCGTTCCAAGACAATTGCCCAAAATTCTTCAATCTAATCACGCAATAAACACACGCAAGTCCAAATCAACATGTTACTCGATTCGAGATGCTCGAATTCAGATTACACGTTCAGAAACTGTTTTTTTTTCATTTGTATGGTTTGATTCTCGCTCTCTCTGCTCTTATGCTTCAATTATTATTGATCTGCAATAAATTCAAGTATTTCTTTGTTTCTGTATGATAAAAACAATTCTTTTTTTCTTTCTTCTTCAATGTCAACCGAAACGGGAATTTTGTCCGGCCAACGTCGGAACCGGATGGCCGGATTTTCGGCGTGCCGACCGGAATCTTGAACCATGGTATTAAGTTATTAATGTTGTAAGAAAGAGTTACCAAAATGTCTTTTTGCTATTTGTTTTTATGTTATTATTCCTAGAGAAGGGTAAATTTATAATTTCAAAAGATTCAAATCAGGGTATTCCTATTATACATAAAAAATAATAATAATAACAATAATATACACACACAAACACACATTAGTACTAACCCATTTCTAGTGGCCTGATAACTAAAACCAAGGAAACATAAAAAAAATTCTAACCCTAATTTTAGACTATGCTGATGCTTCTTTGTTTTCCTTTTTCATAATTTTTTAACTTGCGCAAAAGTTTGAAAATTGATGAAGCAAATTAGAAAAAAAGAAAAAATCAAAGAAAACTAGAAAATCATTCAATAAATTTCAAGTAAACTTTAACTTCACGTTTCTTGTTTAATATTCCATTTTTCATTTTATTTTTTTACTGTTCAGTTACATGTGTATTTTCTGGATTCAAATTTAAGAATGTTTATTTTTCGATTTTCTATCATAAAGATATTACTCTACCATTTTTACCTAGTTTACATCTAAAACTGGGATTTATTCGCTATTTTCTCTTGGTTTTGGCCAGAACTGAACCTGATGGAAACCTCAAACCATGTTATTGGTAAATATGAAGCTACTCTAATTGCAAAATAATTTATCAACCATATAGTTTTAACTATGAATAAACAATAAGTCGTGTCATTAAGCATACAACAAATCCTTTAAATACTGCATGAAGTATTTTGAGTTAACCGACCCATTAAACAGATTGATACTACTCATTCTTACTTGGCTTTTTATTGAGACGGTTTATATGTATCAGCTAACGGGTTCCATTTATTCTTTAGACTCAAACAGGTATGTGCATGCATGCATCAATGCTAAAACTTTCTCCTTAGGTTAAAGATGGACATATCTCTATTTATATCGCAGCAGCTACATAGTTGCATAGTTTTATTGGTGTACGGTTGTTGATGATAATCATGGATCCTACTGGTCTGACAATCCGCTCTTTAATTATGACTCCATGTTGATTTTTTAGTTAAAAATCTAGGTGGTATACCTTTTTTTTCACATAGAAAATTTTGATGATATTTATCCTTCTCGCTAACAATATAACATCAGCCAAACAGAAATATTAGTTGTCAATGATGTTTCGCTCCATATTCACTTTATAAGTGATGCAGGCCAGCATCATGATACTATAGGTCGTTCACAACCTAAGACTTGTTGTAATTTGTTAAGTCGAAAGCTATGTTTTCTTAAGTCGTCTGTTTAGGTCATCTGTTGTTAGGTCGAAGGTTATAGGTCGGAAACGACCTAAGTACTTGTAATATTTTTGAAGTTTTCTGTTGTGTTGAGTTGTAGCCTATAAATAGGCATGTATGGTCATTTTGTAAAGGTTGTTGATTTTTGAATAAAATTCTCTTTTGATTGCTTTGTGCTTTCATTCCAAATTGGTAGTTGAGTGTAATCTCCTATCTCCTCTTTCGGATAATCGAGTGCGCTCGATTCAACGATTGTAGAAGCCGATTCACGGAATCAAGTGCGCTTGATCAACGCTTGAAGAATTGAAGATCTTTGAACCCGGTATCGTGCGCGATCAACGAGTTCGGGATAGCTAGAATTCGGTATCTTCGGATCAACGAATTTGGGCATTTCAGTATCTTCCAATCCACCGATTGCTACATTCAACGATCTACATTGTTTTTGTAATAACCGCTTCGTCATTTGGTATCAGAGCTTGTTTTAGCCAATCATAGCTAAATCGAGTCTTGGAGCCGATTTGTTTGAAGTTTAAAGCATCAAGTGTTAGCCGAGCTTGAAGTGAGGAAGCCGAGCTAAGGAGAGTGTAGACCAAGCATCATTGCATTGTCTAGCCGAGAATTGTGATTTGGAGAAGTTGTGTTCATCGTGTTCATCGCGAAGTTGCAACAAAGTGGGAGTTTTCGATCCATTTCATTTTGGATCTAAGTTCGAAAGGTGTTTGAAATTTGGAGTGGAGCCGAAAGTCAAAGTTTGAAGGCTTGATCATGCCTCCGAGATATGTTAACCGTCATCATAGTGTTGCAGATTTATATGAGAAAGAAGATCCTGAACAGAAGAAGCAACGTAGTGATGAAAGATTCAAAAAGGATTTCGAGAAAGTAGCGAGAATGAAGTTTGACATGAATCGAAATCAACGGAGAGTGTCGCCACGTTATGATTATGAGAAAAGAAGTAGAGAGGACGTGCATGGGCATAGAAGAGTCGATGTTCAGAATCGACGACGAAGTTCAACTAATTTTGAAGAGGAAAGTTATGGTGATCGTGTTCATTTTCGATATTCTGGTCAAGGGCAAAATCGATACAAGAATATTGAAGAGGATGGTTATACATGGAAATCAAGAAAGGATACGGAGATTTCAGAATTCCGAGGTGGACTACAAGCAGAGGAATTCTTGGACTGGTTATCCACGGTTGAAAATGTTTTTGAGCTCAACTACGTTCTTGAGGATCGTCAAGTGAAGCTAGTTGCTGCAAGTTTGAAATGAAAAGCCATGGACTGGTGGCAACAAACTAAGTCAGCCAGAGAGAGGATGAAGAAGTCTAAAGTTGTCAAGTGGGATAAGATGAAAAGGATGATGAAGGCAAATTTCTTACCCTACAATTATCAAGCTCGTATTGATCAACAATTGCATAAGTTGAGTCAAGGGAGTCGAGGAAAGGGTGTGGTTCCAAACTCCAGCAATCAAAATCATGTTGTTCATTACAGTAGAAATGTTTTTAAGAGAGTCAATGAACCAGTTGTATATGGAATCACGAAGGCAAGTGTTGATGAACGAGTTAAGCAATATCATTGTCAGGAGTTTGGCCATCGAAGTTTTGAATGTACAACGTCCCAGAAGAAACCCTTTGTTGTAGAAGAATGTGAAAGTGAGGATGTGGATGATACTACTGAAAGCAAGACAGAAGAGGAAGAGGAATCAACTAGTCCATTACCTTTCGGCGAAAGTGCTGAAGAATCGGAAGGTAGTGCTGAAACCTTGGTTAGGTATGAGGCAAGTGAAGAGCTTAAAACTCTCGAGGAGGTTAAACCAATGATAGAAGAATTTGAAGTGGTCCGACATACAGAATCATTCGCAACCTTACCACTAAAGTTTGACAACGAAGATGAAGAGGTCGAGTTGGAGAACGAAGAATGTAATTTGATTGATGAAGTTAACTTTTATCAACCACCACAATTTGACGACGATGAAGAATTTTTGCCAGGATTTGAGGAATCTTTATCAGGGAGAGTAGAAGTTTTGTCAATAGAGAAAGGAGGTAACTTGTTGAGGGGGACTGTTGAAATTGACTTTTATGAACCGTCGAAATTTGACGATGAAGAAGAAATTGAGTCAAAATATGTGGAGGTAGAAGTTGATTACTCTTCATTGCCACAATTTGATGTTGATAGTATGGAAGAAGAAGCTGTGTTCGGGATGGAGGAAATTCATTTGACAATGGAGGATTCTTATTTAGCACCTGAGCTTATGGATGAGAGTCAGCCATGTATAAATTCCTTAGTTTCCGAGGAGCATGAACAAAGTGAGATTGAAACAAAAGAGAAGGCAGAATCAGATAGTTTGTTATTTTTGAAAGAGTTCATCAATAAAATGGAAGATGATGATGAGTTGTCAATGATGATTGAACCTGGAAAAGATTCTGATTTTGAGAATCCATAAGAAGATGAAGTATTTGAAGAATGTGAAGATGAGATGTCTGAGGAACTGCTTGAAGAATCTAGTCTTGTATGTTTGGAAGAGACTGACGAAAAGGTGGAAATTAGTAATGACTTGTTAGTATTGACCCGGCAAGGAACGAGTGAAGATTTTGATGTTTATGAGGAAGTTGGATCAGAATTCGATGAGTCTGAAGTCGAATACTCTGAGGAGTTTTCCGAAGAGTTACCATCTCTACAAGACATCCAACCTCAAACTGAACTCGTACCAGATGCTATTTTACTGCCAGGATCGTATGATCTTATGAGTCTGAAAGAACAAGAAGAGTTGATACAACAGGAGGAAGTGAATGATTGTTAGTTGAAGTTGTCGGATGAAGTCCACGCTGCTAACATTGACAATGTCGATTGCTTGGAACCGTATTATGAACATAAATATATTGAAGTAGAAGCAAGTGGGAATTCATTTCAGTCAGGGGAATTTGATGCAACACATCAAGGGAAAATTCAAGAGGATGACACATCTGAACGGGATAAGGAAAGACAAGAATCTGAGCATGAGTCATCACAATTTTTCGGTCGTGATTTCCTAAGTCGTTCCATGATTTTAAACTTCCTTATAACGTCTCACATTTTCGACACGTTTTGGTTCTGTATCACATCTTCCTATTGGCACCAGCAATATGGTATACGACACTATTCTTATGAAGTTTTGTGCTACATGAAGTGGATCTGGCATCTAGTGCTTAGTTTTTTCCGCAATTTTTCATATGCCATCTCCCTCAGATCACTTTCTTATGCCGCCTGCCTGATGCCACGTCTGTTCAATTCCATGTATTATTTAGCTCGAACCATAACATCCAAAGTACAAAACAAGTTTAATCTCAAGAATGGTTATCACCAGGGCCGTGTCAAACCAAATAATGAATGGAAGACAGCATCTCGAAGAAGAAAGCTTTTAAATTCGAGGACGAATTTCTCCCAACCAGGGGAAGATGATGCAGGCCAGCATCATGATACTATAGGTCGTTCACGACCTAAGACTTGTTGTAATTTGTTAAGTCGAAAGCTATGTTTTCTTAAGTCGTCTGTTTAGGTCATCTGTTGTTAGGTCGAAGGTTATAGGTCGGAAACGACCTAAGTACTTGTAATATTTTTGAAGTTTTCTGTTGTGTTGAGTTGTAGCCTATAAATAGGCATGTATGGTCATTTTGTAAAGGTTGTTGATTTTTTGAATAAAATTCTCTTTTGATTGCTTTGTGCTTTCATTCCAAATTGGTAGTTGAGTGTAATCTCCTATCTCTTCTTTCGGATAATCGAGTGCGCTCGATTCAACGATTGTAGAAGCCGATTCGCGGAATCAAGTGCGCTTGATCAACGCTTGAAGAATTGAAGATCTTTGAACCCGGTATCGTGCGCGATCAACGAGTTCGGAATAGCTAGAATTCGGTATCTTCGGATCAACGAATTTGGACATTTCAGTATCTTCCAATCCACCGATTGCTACATTCAACGATCTACATTGTTTTTGTAATAACCGCTTCGTCAATAAGTGCTCTCCTTCAAATCTGGATTACCGTTAGATCACCCACACTAAACTGTAGCACTGTTAGTGCTTTATCTTCTTTGTCACTAATCGCCCAGTTTATACTACATCTTATACTAAATTGGGTACTTGTAAGTTGTAACACAGGTCCTTATGGATAAATGATTTCCTTGTGCATCATTCCATAACTCCAAGCATTTAGTGATGCGTATTAAGTAGCAATATGAACAATTGTAGGTTAACAACATGATCATTATCTTCATTTTGAAAAATAAAATAAAAAATCGATCTCCTGGAATCACACAAAAAATCAACTGTTACATGCTCTAGCATAATGGTCAGATATCGAACTCTAGCCAATGTTACCTTCAAACTCACTAAGGTCATGTCACCCCATGGAGACTTTGCATACCATTCCACTATTCTTCTCCTTTTTGGTGTGAAAATATCAATGTCACAAGCATGCCTACTAACTCAGTATTTCATGCACGAACTAAGCATGCGGAGAGTTTGTTCATGAGAATGTTGTGTCTACAGCCATTGGCGTCCACTTTATCAGAACTTCTGATCTGAAATATTTTTGAGGCGTTAATGTGCTTCCTTTTTGAATATAAGCAGGACAAAAGCTTGAACTCGGTCTCTTTCCTGTTCGCTTGATATGCCACATAAATTACCAAATACTTTACTCAAATCAACCAAAGATCATGCAAATAATCTCTCCATAATCAAGTATCAGGCACCAAATCAAACCAAGATCATACACATAACCTTTATAACATCAACCGTAATGATAAAATATCAAGCACAAAATCAATTAACGATCACACACATATAAACTTCCCAAAATCAACAATAATGACCAAGTATTAAGCATCAAAAATAAAATCAACTTCCATGATTGCACAATATCAACAGAAAATCATGTAGTATTAATCGCCTTGATTGTTTAAGATAATTTACTTATTGACATCATAGTTCCTATGTCACAAATAGTAATATAAAAACACATATGAATTAGTTTGAGTGAGAAGTATCGGTCGTTTGTTATACTATAAATAAATGGAAGGCCTATGAGGACGACAAAAACATCAATTGGCATATTAGAACATCTAAAGTGATGGTTATTGCTTATTACAAACTTGAAATGTGATACTTATATCATTAAATTTTATAATTTGGGTTAAATTATTGAGTAATGTACAAGCTACCTAGGAACAGAAAGAGAAACATACTCATAGTAGTATAAATTTAAGCTTCAATGGTGAGAAGCATGATGACCCTGGTAAACCATTATGAATACAATAGGAAAGTGTACAAGCCAGCATTATCACATACCTCTTAAACAAAACATGATTATCCAGATCAGTGTCCAATTGTATAACAAATAAAAGCTTACATTAAATAGGTGTGCTACAATAACATACACCATAATTGTTACTTTAATGATCGTATAATTTACAGTTACGTATAATGGTAATGCCTCTAAATTCAATTAGATTTTGCATTATAAATTTTAATGAAACAAGAAGGATTTTCATAGCAATGACGTTAATTTTAAGTTTTATCGGCCCTCTTCTTGTTAACCAATTAACGTCAAATCTCTATTAACATACATCATCAGTCATTAATGTCCTGTTTTAGCTACCAAGTAGCTGAATGTCTTTACTGGATAGTAAATACCACCCGACGTTCAAAACCTCGGTAAAGTGAAGTCTACTACAAAATTCACATTTAGAAGAATACAAAGTACATATCACAAGCTGCATGACTTACCCAAACATCTAAAGTTTGGGTAAGTATTTTCTTGCTACTCCTACGTTGGGATAGCAAGAAAATTCATCTGCACTGTGTAGGAAAAATACTCCAATAGTTCTTATATTTTATACTAAAGATATAAAATTATTGAGATATATAATGTGCTGTAATCTCAATTTTCAAATGAAAGGATGTTTTTAAGTTCTAATTTTGTGGTCTGATATTTATTCATGATAATTTGTTAACTTTATTCCTAATACAAATTGCTTATTAACTAACAAGTTGAGTTACTAAACGCTTATAAAAGTGTTTCTCATAAAGTAAAAAAAGCATTTAATAATCCCTTAAATGAATAGAAAATCTTGAAATCGAAAAATGTCTCTGTGGGAGTCTGAATTAAAAGGGGATGGAGCGGTGGCGGACCTTTCTACATCTCTAGCATACGAAAGTAGGTTTTTAAAAAAAGGGCATTTACCAATGGATGGATTCAATAAAAAATTGTTATTAGGTGCGTAGATGTTACAATGTATTTTGTTTTGTATTAATTATAGTCAAGTTGCGTCCATACGCACATGCATGCTATACGTAGAGTAATGCATCTATTGAAAATATATCTATACATATGCATTTATGAAGCTAATCACATTACCATGGTCCTCAAGGAAAAATAAATATATGTATTTTAATATCCATGAATAGCAAGTGCATAGAAGATGCATTCACAATAATACTCATTTAGAAGTTAAAAACAGAATCACACTAAAGTTGTAGGTAATAATAATTAGATTAAAAGTTAATACTACTTTGATAGCAACAATTGTGTAGCCAGTACAAGTGTAACATTCAAGGAACATTCAAACATTCAATCAAAGTTGAAACGGTCATTACTTGCTATAGAATGAGTATTATATCTTCATAGGAATTGGTTAGAAGAGGAAAATACGTTTTTTAGGAAGAGATGAATGACCAAGGGGATTAAGCTTAAGGGATGTATGTCCACCCCTAACATACATTCAGTTAAATCAAATGTGTTTTTTGTCACCGCTGTTGTTTTGAACCCAGACCTTCCCCTTAGCAATTTGGGGCCTTAACATCCGGCCAGAATCAGGGGTTGGTAAGAAATTATCATTTTCATTTAAAAGTATATTAAGGATGTCTCTAATGCCTACAATAGTACTTATTCAGGTCCCTAAAATATAATGTGTTTGAATGTTCATCTATGTATTTTTGTTTGAATGACAAATGTCCTCTCTTTTTCAACTCTTCATTCTTTCTTTCTATCTTCGATAATTTATTTGCCAGTTGAAATTTCTATAAGAAAATTAAGATTCCTAATCTACTCTTCTTCATGTTTTAATTGATTTTTAATATGAGATTCAAGTGTCTCGGATCTAAAATTATAAACTATATTACTTTGGATTATTATTTGGTTTTGATGAAGAAATTAAAGTTAATATTGTTTGACGAGTTGTGGAAGAGTCACCACTTCTCTCTTCTTCTTCTTTCAATAAAAAAGAATACAAAGAACTTATTCAACTACTAGTGAAAAAATTACAAACATCCAACGCCGAGTTAATTATACTGTTGACATCACAATCAAGCTACTTATATGATCAGTCCATTTAAGCTAAATCCAATGCATATATTCCAGTTCAGAAAATGTGGTAAGTTCGTTCACATTTTTTATTATGTTAGATTCAGTTTTGAGCTAAATGTGAGGTACAATCCAATTCTATAGTGTGATCTATGCACCACATGTTGAGCCATTGTATTTTGAACAGTGTGACATGTTTAAAGCTTTTAAAATAATAATGAACACATTTATCTTTTTATTCTTTGTTTTACTTTAAATTGAGATGTAATGTTCGAATATATCACGGTTTCGATTAATTTATGAAGAGATATCATGTGAAAATTCAGTAAGAACTATGCAAGTGATTATCAAGTTTTTAATTTGAATTTTTTTTATGCTTTAGGTAGATTTATCAAAATAAATTGTCGATTTTTAAATTTATGACTTCGATTATTTTCGATTATTTGAAAAATCTTCGTATTTGAGGAGAGAAAAGACTTCCATAATTTGAATATTGAATTTGCCAGATTAGGAGGATGCTGCAGTGTAGTTCTTGCTATATAGACTAAACTCTAAGAGATCTCTTCTTACATCAAATTCTAAAAGTAAGAAGCCGGTTCAATTTCCTCCTATGTCACCAAATGCATTTTTAAAACATAATTGAAAAGAAGAGAGTAATAATATTGAAGCCAGAATAATAAATAATGTTTTTCCGAGAATTCAAGCTAACCGTAAATAAATTATATAAATTTGGATACCAAAGATGTCAAATTAAATGTATCATGTTGACATTAAAGTAACTAATATTACCGCTATACTTTGGAACATACCGACTGTTTCTTATAAGGTTGTTATGGTAATGGTTATCATTGGCATTTTGCAAATACCGTTATCATACCATACCGGTAAATTAAAATTGTTTACCTTTACCATTGCCGATTCATTGGCATTCTGAAGGCTGATATATCAATAAACTGGTAATCGTTATACTGGTAATGGTAAATTACCGTTAGTCTTAAAAAAAATCAAAAACTTAATTTATTTTTACACTGTAATGATACTTCATCATACATATCATTGTGTCACTCAAGAAAAGACACTAATCACAAATAAAGGAAATGTATTTAGCATCGTTTGAACTAAATTTATAAATCAAATCTAAGCATTTTGTTGCTTCTATATGTTTATAGAACGATATTTATGTATTATAAGTGGACTGGTAAATTACTGTTATCACTGGTTTTGAGAAAATGTTATCAATGTTTTACCGTATAAACTGGTGAATTTACCGTTGTAACACTGATTATACCGGTATATCAACTTTAATGAAAAATAGTAACCGATTGATTGACAATAATTTGGTAATAGATAATATATCGTTACCACAACAGCCCTAGTTTTTTATACACTATAAACTTTAATATCAATTCAATTTGAAAAACTCATTC
This sequence comes from Allium fistulosum, assembly GCA_030737815.1. Lineage (NCBI taxonomy): Eukaryota > Viridiplantae > Streptophyta > Magnoliopsida > Asparagales > Amaryllidaceae > Allium > Allium fistulosum. The sequence goes on along the minus strand of CM060906.1, from coordinate 1,130,338,798 downwards.
CCAACCACTATTTATTTCAAAAATCTATTATTCAATGTAACTAGATATAATTCATGGCAATCAATTTTGTCCCTTGTTTATGTATGATACTTCTGTCTTTCGTTTAAAAGATTGGTCGTTGGTTCTAATTATAATTAAATCGTCGGTGTGTGTGTAATGTAAATATATATTCTTCCCCTATTTTCACATACGACTTATTCCATTGGAAATAATATTACAATAACAATTTAATGATCAAAACAAATGTTCATTCTAATTTTACATAAAATATTTTATTTTTAAATTGAGTGTACATGAACAGAAACGGGAAAAAGTTATTTAAATTGATTGTATTTTATTCATAACACATGAATCTACTCTAGTTAACAAAACACGATGAGTTCACTAGGGAAATACTGGATTGATATGCAAATTCTAGGTGATTGTTAAAGAAACTTTTGTTTTAGATAAGGGGTATAATTTTAGGAGATTCTATCGTAATATAAAATTGTTATGGAAGAGACATACAAATGGAACCAAATCAAGTGATTTACTGTTTTACCCTCGTTCAAAGCAAATTTTGCAACACACTATCGAAAACTAGAAAGGAAACAATGGATGATCATCATGAATCGCAAAATGAACCCAAAAAAATCATTGGTGTACTATGTTCAACAAAATTACATCGAGAAAATGATTATAAAACGGTAGAGTAATACCAAAAATTATCAGAAAACTAAACTCAGAGGCACTTGATCAAAAAAGAAAATTACAAAATGGTGGTGGCCAACCGAAAAGGTTGCATAAAAAAGATACATGCATGTCATTATAATCGTGTATCATTCAAACTATGTTAACGGGGTGATAACTAATTATATTTGATTTTGTTATGGAAGACTAAATTTTTTGGTATCCTCTGTAGCAAAATTGAAAAAATACCCCGTATCCAAATTTGGACAATCCCCAAAATCTATTCTAGTTAACAAAAAGCAAGAGTTTAGGAGGGAATTATTGGGTTTATGTATGAAATTGTTGACTTTTTGTAAAATATATAAATATCGATTGGTTACATATGAATTTTACAAACACTGGGATGTTTCATACAATCAGAAATTTATTCATCCTACTATAATCACATTTCCAATACCATCACCCAAACACCTTGAAACCATAGCACTTAACATCATGATGCAGATCACTTCTCTGTACATGTTTTGTAAGATATTTAAACTTAATACCTTTCTTGGAACGATGCACAAATTCATCCAACAATGTGCCATAAAGAAGATCAACGGCGATGATATTTGACGGCGAATACAATGCATTGCCTTTGAATGGCGATGATCTACTGCATGGTATTATCTAGTCGATTCTTGCATTAATCTGTGAGTTTGATCAAAGGCGATCAAGTAAAAAATAATGAGATTTAGGGTTTTGGGTAAAAGCAGCAGTCAGGTTGTGATTGTGGATGATTCGGCATTTGTCATTTGCAGCCATTTAACGAAACACCGCAGCACGGCCGGAATATATAAATATTTAGGAACTTGGAGTGGAGAGTTTTTCCCATTGTGCTCGGTCTGTTTCCCGGACATAAATAATGTTACAATACGATTAGATCTCAAAAGTGATTATTACAGTTTATAATTTAAACCTCAAAATTGTGTAAAACAGTCGATTACTAGGTGCAATATGACAAAAAAAGTTTAAAAGATTACAATTTCGTGGTCTCAATAGTTGTTTACTGAACAAACGCCTAGTTTAAATGCTAAAAAATTTAAATTATCAACACATAGACGTATGTTGAACGATGCCTCGTATGTTTAAAAAAAACGTCCAACTTATAATCTATATATTCACTGATGGGGAAAATCCTGATTATGTGTGCACCATCGTAATCAAACGTTGAAAATGTTGTGAATAACTATTGTACTTTCTTCAAAAACATGATCCAATTCATTTACCTCTCATTAGCCATGTTGATACGGCGTAGATCTGAAAAGAAGTTTTAGAGGTAGAAAAAATGGAGGAGGAAGAAGAAGATAGGTTGCAGATAATACGAGAAGATAAGATAAGTTTCTAAGAAAAAGATTTCATTTCAACCTCCTCTATTATGCATTCTATTACATTGTTATATAGAGATTCCCTACAATTTCTGCAACCAACTTTGCACAGCTGTAATACATTCATTTGTTAAACATTGTGGTCCTCATAATTTTGTAAAATGAAAATACTAAATAAAGAAATTGCATAACAACTTTTGTCTTGTACTAGGTGGTATTTGTGATATTGCAGTAGCTTGATACGTGAGTTGTATTGTAGGATAATTGTAACTGTATCATTGCCGACCCCTTGAAATCGACCTTGTCCTCAAGGTCGAAGATGTTCTTCCTGTGTAACATGCCACCTGGATCGAAGATAAAAGTTTTTCTTTCATATTTCGAGTTGTTCATTTCAACAAACACAGTGGATGCATCAGCCCATTCCCGCTTTAGCTTCTTCCTTTCAACAAACACGTTGTGTGCATTATTCTTCTTCAGCCCAATATGCCATGAAGAATTCTGTGTGGCACACAATGCCTTAAAAACTGCAGCTCTTGAGTAGTACATATCTGACTGATAATGAACGTTATTTTCCATAGGCGCAAAAGTAAGAGAAAGTGGCGATGGAGGTGAATTAATTATCGGTGGATGAGGAATAGATCTAGCAGCGACAGCAAGGGAAGGTGGAGATGTAGGAGATTTAGGCAAGGGAGGAGCAGCAACTGAAATTGCTGATGTGGCAGCGTCTGTTCTTGTGTGAACTGAAGGGGAGGAGAACGGTGTAGATCTAATAGTGATGACATGAGATGAGGCTGGAGAGTCATTAGAGGAGCAGGTATTGGACTCGTGATGGAAGGAGTTGTTGTAGTAGAGGTAGAAACGGCAACCGAAATTGTTCCAGGGGCAGTAGTAGTTGTCGGAGCCATTTTAGGAGGTGATCTAGCTGGTGCCATTGCTGATGGAGTAGATCTAGGCTGAGGTAGTGGTGGTTTGGAGGATGAGATTTTTGGAAAAGTTTCGACGATGATTTTTATGATACGTTGTAGGTTTGCATTTTGAGAGGCGATGGCGGATTTTATGTCGGCGAAGGTGGAATCGTCGGATCGGAGCATGGTTTGTTGCAAAGAAAGTGTGCTTTGAATAGCTAGTAGGGAGCTACGGATGGCGAGGTGGTAGGAGTTGTGAATAAGTTGTTGTGAAGTTAGTGTTTCACTCATGGCGAGAGGAGAGAACGAAAGTGAAAGCACCAATTGATACGGCGTAGATCTGAAAAGAAGTTTTAGAGGTAGAAAAAATGGAGGAGGAAGAAGAAGATAGGTTGCAGATAATACGAGAAGAGAAGATAAGTTTCTAAGAAAAAGATTTCATTTCAGCCTCCTCTATTATGCATTCTATTACATTGTTATATAGAGATTCCCTACAATTTCTACAACCAACTTTGCACAGCTGTAATACATTCATTTGCTAAACATTGTGGTCCTCATAATTTTGTAAAATGAAAATACTAAATAAAGAAATTGCATAACAACTTTTGTCTTGTACTGGGTGGTATTTGTGATATTGCAGTAGCTTGATACGTGAGTTGTATTGTAGGATAATTGTAACTGTATCACATGTCTTCAACCGGGTTGGATCTAACACATTTACTTAAAAGAATCATAAATCTATAAGCTATTATATCATTTTATTAAACGTGTAGTAAACGAGTAAGACAATTTACCTATTTATTTAAAATGTGAAATTTAAAATTTTGAAAATATGAATATATGTTTTGAGAATAAGAGCACTGCTTTACTTCTATGCCATCAAGATAAATTAAATTTAATTAAAATAAAATGTTTACAATCGATATTTTTGATAATTTTTATTCTGAAAATATAACTTATTGAATTAAAGCGGAGTTTGTTTTAATAAGTTGAATTGATTAATAAATTATTTTCAAAAATATATTGAACTTAAATAAAATATTTACAATAAACATAAAATATGTTGCAAATAATTGTCAAATAAACGAAATATATATGTATATTATTTGAGGTTTGTGATATCAAGAAATCAACAAAAATAAACGATTCTTGAATTTGAATATTGTATAAATTATCGAAATATGTTTTTGTAAAGTATATAGTTGATCAATTCAAATAGAAAATATATTTCTTAATAGATGATAGAATTATATATGTAGATAAGAAAATTTGATTGTAATTAAAAAAACATAATTAAAATTGTAATTGCTCATAGGCTTAAATGTAAATAAAAGAAGAAAGAAATCCTGATAACAAATGAAAGCCTAAAGTATTGTTATCAAACCCAAACCCGCATCACTTTTTGTTCTCTTCTTCATGTCCTAAATCCCTAAAATCATAACCCAAAATAAAAGACACATGCACGCTTTAGGAGAATGGCGAGCATCAGGCGCGATGCAAGGAGGTCATGGCTGAGTTGATATGGACAACCAAGTATGGGGCTAGTGACGACAAGGAGCAGCACGAAGGCACGCAACATGTTGATGGCGTCGAACTAGTAGTGCGCATGACTAAACATTGGAGTAGTGAGTTCAGGTAGAGCAATGGCAATTGACAACGTGCTTCTGGCTTGTAATGGTGGTGCATTGGACTGTCAAGGAGGGTGGTTGGGGCAGTGGTTTGTGGTGGAGAGAATGGTGATGGTGAATGGTTTAAAGCGACGAAATGGAATAGCATCGTTTTGGGTGAGTTATCTTAACTCACTTCTATGTCGTTTCTTCGTTTTTTCCTTTACATGCTTGTTTTTTATTTTGTTCGAAAATTTAATTGGAAATTGGATGAATTTGGCTGAAATAACATTGTTTAAATATATTTTCAACCGCATATGAATATCCTTTTTAGATAATGGTTGTGAATCCTTGTTTGTTTGGTATAATTTGGTTTGGAATTGTATGTATGATGTTTGTGAGTTCATTGCCTTGATTTGTTAATGGTCAAACAGTGCATTTGAAATTGGTTAGAAGTGGAACCTTTTAATTTAAATGACCGGGGAACTATATATATGAAATTTTTTGGTTGAATTATATTTTAAATGAATGATTTTGAAATTTGATTATCTAAAAAGAATTTTATAAAAGAGTAGACATGTGTGTCCATGTGTGTGTGTAACAGCCCGGCTTTCTAAGTCGTATAAATAAGTAAGTTTTATTAATATAAAAGTGTTTGAATTCGATTTGTGGTAATTGATAATTTGAAGGTAAATTTTGAGATAATCAAATTCTATTTAACAAGAGGTTTTGTTGTAATAAATTGAATTAATTAATAAATTCTATTTGAGCGATGTATTGAAATCGAATAAATTGTTTTAATTCAATATAAAGTATCTGAAGTGTAAATAATTTTAAATATATTGAAGTGGCTGGAAAACAAATTTATTTTGTAAAGAATGAAGGATTATATTAAATAAAAATGGACGGACATCGAATTGAATAAAATTGCCCAATTATTGAAATGCAATCTGTAAAATGAGAGGTGAATCAATTTATATTAGATTGAAATCTCTTAAAATATTAAAATTTAAATGCATTGGAAATTAGCTAAATTAAAATTAAATTGAAAACGAGCTAAAATAAGCTAAACCCAAAGTCCATTCCCTTTTCTCCTATTCTCTGGAAAATCTTATTGCTTCCTAACTAAGCCTGAACCCTTTTATCATATTTAGACCTAAATCCAAAATCAAATGAAGAGGAATTGCGACTTAATCCTTAAAAAGGTTAAACGAATGATCGATTGAACATGACCTGCAAAAATGGGCAAAGCGAGATGGAGCGACATCCGCAAGTGAAGGGGAGGAGGTGCACGAACTTCAGGGAGTCGCGGTTGATTCTGGCGATTCGTGATTTGGGGAGACAGAAGCATCGCGATACGAATGGAATTCGTATCGATAAAGAATTGATCCTTTTTGGCTGAAATTGATCTGGTACATTTCTGATGTTGTAGGCAAGCTCCTGTGAAAATTTAGTGGTATTTGGACTTGTAGATCTCAAGTTATGATCGATGCAAATTTGGATTTTCAATGTGCTGTCGAACTCGTATCGATATGATTCGTATCGTTATGATTCGTATCAATGCATCACGTGTCGATCAAATGACGTGGCGCTATAATTTAAGATCGATCCACTTTCATACCGAGTGACTGTTTCTTCCATTTGAATCGTGCTTTGTTCGTATCGACCTGGAATTACTCTTCGTATCGGTCTGGGCAACTCTTTTCGTATCGATGCTCCGTGCTCTACTTCGTATCGATGATTTAGTGACTGCTTTGTATCGATTATGTGCAGCCGCTTCGTATCGATGGATTGCATCTCACTTCGTATCAATGCTTTTAGGTGCTACTTCGTATCGATCGTTTGGGGAACCGATACGAACTACCTTCATTTGATGGATATGAAGTGGAGCAAATATGATGGATACGAAGTGGAGCAAATATGATGGATACGAAGTGGGATAAATATGATGGATACGAAGTAGATCAATCATTGATGGATACGAACCAATGCTCTCTCTCTTGATTTTTATCGATCCATATCTTGAGCATACGAACTCCGATTGACTTGAAATTTGAAACGTTGGCTCTCATAGCTTTGCATGTCGTGTCTTGTCAATTGTAGCTCAATCCAGACTTGGACAAAATTCGCCAGTATCCATAGTGAACCTGTGTATAACCGATCTTCGGGACAGACTGTCTTTGGTTTCTAGTCGAGTTCTTGGTGTCGCGGCCTTGCCAAAAGGCGGGATAACATTAAGGTCCTAAACTAAAATATCATTGCTTCTTGAACATATATTACACAACCTAATATAAAACATATTAAAGGTCTAAACTAAAATTCCCTAGTATAGAATAAATTACCCAGCTCATTACCATTGCCATGTTAATTTGAACATTTAAATAATTGCAGAATCCAATATACCAATCCATTATAATTGTAATATTCATTTAAACATATAAACCAAAGCTTTAAACTAAAATGCCAACCCATTATCATTCAGCCATCCTAACCCTAATATCACGTCAACTATCATCCCAGCCCTAAAAAAAATTACGAGATGCTGAAAAAATAAAAACGAAAGGAAGAAAACTGCTCGATTCTTTGAATATGCTCGAAGTCGAGCCGAAATCAAGGTCGAACTCAAGGTTCTCGTCGTCGAAGATGCTCGCAGTGGTCGAAATCAATTCCGATGTAAGTAATTTTTCAATCACGTGCTTTTATAAACGAAATTTTGATTCAATTTTTACTATCGAAACCGTCGTTTAGCCCTCTTTCACAATTAGGGCAAAAATTACGAGTTTCTGAATTTTTTTCATCGATAAGTCATGGACGGGATTTTGACATAATCCCGTCTCGCCTTCAGCCGGAACCGAGTCGAATGGTCGGAATCTCGTGGTTCCGATCAAAACCTTATACCTTGGTATGAACCAAACCGAAGGCGCCCAAAAAAACCCTAGGTGCAAAAAAGCGCTAGGCGTCCACTTGGGGCTTTTTCGTCTTAACAATTTTGATAGATACAAAACATAACACATGAATAACTGCGTTAGTGAAAATCATTATTTACTTGTGATATTACCATATGGCATTAGAGTAATAGCTGATTAACAACATTTTCCTTTTTTTTCTCCAATACCCTAACAAAAATTTCTCATGTTCAATCAAGTTTACCACTTATTTCCAACTTATAAAACTTCATGACATAGTTAATAACACTCATGGGAGATAATTATTTGTTTGGGAAACCCAGCTATCAACGAACTTGGATCGAACCAACTTCATTTTGGCGATTGAACATAGTTACCTATAACGCACCTTGGTAATAGTAACATCGCTGTTACAACGACATCAACAATTAAATTGTCACATGTTTTACGCCTTCTATCTATTTGCAAGAATTTTATTTCCATTAGTAATTTACTCAAGATAAGAGTGTTTTTGTTGAATTTCATGATTGTTTTTTTGTGTGAAGGACAAAGACGCATGGACAATACTACATCGAGACAAATGCAACCAATAGTCATGTTTTCCTTTGTTGATCACTAAGCACCAATAAAAAAGGACTTTTAGAATCTATTTTCCATATTAACTGGCTAAAAATTATACCATTTAAAAAAAAATCTTATGTTCAAAAATGTCCTATTGGAAGAATCTTTCAACATTGCATTTTTATCTTTAATTATTTGCCAATACATTCTTAATATTTTCCCTATTGAAAAGGTAATCTCAAAAATTCTTAATCTCACAATTTTACATACTTGTGATCAGATTGGTTATGTTTATAGGCCATACTTTCATCTTAAAATCACTTTGAAACAAACTTTCGACCGAGATGTATGACTTTCTTGGTACCTCCTATAAAGGTTACAAGTGCCTTGATCTCCAAGTCGATCGCTTATATGTTTCTCATCATGGTGTCTGAAGAAAATCGATATCTTGACCAGATATCTTGACGTGAACCTAATACCACATTTGTAACCAAGACCATCAAATACTTCAATATACTTATCTATTGGCTTACCATCATCATTATCTTCTTGTATAATTGAGACTTGCCTCATGAATTCTCATTTTTTGCAATCTTTTGTCTTGGATCACATCTTAAGTTAAATTTATTTTTTTATGATCGTTTTAAATATTTTCTTCCCATTTTAATTTTGATTGCAATTTTGTCTTTTTATTTCAATGTAGATATATTTACTCTCATCACTGATGCATCGTTTGGTCTTCTTTGTATGTGTCTTAATTACATAAATCTATTTTTCTTAATGTTTACTATTTGTATATATGTCACTTCTAATTTTCTCTTGCTCTCTCGTTTGTAACTCTACTTTCCTCGTAATTTCAATACTTCTCTGAGCATTCTCAATTCTCTTGCATTTATTTTATTTTCTTGCTTCTCTTCTAAAATTTAAAGATAGACATTTTGCTTCGTGTAATATCGTTGGTCTAATCGCTGCTTGATTTTTTATTTTTAAGGTGTCACTTATTATATATTCACTATACTACAGCCAATTTTTTCCACGCCACATATACCTCCTCGATTGTTTAAGACCCTCGTACTCATTCAAATGAACCAACTTCTACCACCAAATCAACAACCCAAGAATCAATAGGTAGCCGTGTAACGACCCGTAAATTTTAACCGTTTTAATAACGTTATTAATTGAAATTTTGCGAAATTTAAAACGATAAAATTTTGAAATATAAATTTGATATTTGGAATGCGTTTAGTTAAACATAGCAACTGGTAAATTTTCGTCCGAAAATATGAAAATTTATTTCGCGCGTAAATTCACTTCAATTTAATCAGTTAAAAAGCAATGAAAATAAAATGTTTCCGAAACCTAAATATTTTTACATAGAAAAATTCTAAACCATCTTCTGAGCAAGATTTCAGTTTGTCGTTTTTCCAAATTCGGACATCTTTGGCTCCGTCGATCTTATTTTTCAGCGTTTTTCTTGCATTTTCCGCTGGTAGAAAATTCGACTTTTTAAAATTAAATCGGACCACTGATATCTGTATACCGTTTTGACCGTCTAGTCGTGTTGATCTCGACAGTATATTCGTCTGTGTGTTTCAACACCCGATAAAATGAGAAATCGGTAAAACAAATAACCGTTCTGGTTCCATATTTGAACTTTTGTCTCTCTCCGTTCTTTCAATTTCCCAACCTTATACACTAGTAGCCACTTGCCTTTTGGGTATTCGCAGAGTTTTATTTGACTTTTAATATTCCTACATTTAATAAATTTCTATTTCGGTTGTTGTTCACTTTCTTTACATCCATTCGTTTGTCTCAAACTAAAAAAGAGAAAAAGAAATTTTGCTAAGAAAAGGTTGTTGCCTGCTCCTCCATGTGAAGCCACTGAACCATCATCAGCGTGCGGCCTCCCTCCCTCTCCTCACTCGAGTAACCCATGCGGCAGCTTCCCCGGATCCACCTTACACCCAACCGAGAAGCACAACCTCATCCCACATCACATCCGATCATTTCTTTCCTTGACAAGCCAACCCCCCCAGCAAATTCCAACCCGAAGCCTTACCACATCTCCTCACCACATCTTCACTCTTGCTCCTCCCTTGATCCACGGCAGTCTCCTTGTTCACGCACTAACACCATGCTTCCCCCGCCCTGAGCCCCACACCGACCTGCAACCTTCACACGGCACTTCCCCATCATCCTCCCCTCCAGTCTTCTCCATATCGGCCGAACTCTTTCCCCTCTCTTCCTCTTTGCATTTTTGTAGGCGAGTGTGAATATGTATGTAAGTTTATAATAGTATTATATTATAAGATTAGTTGTATATAAGCTTATATATGATTTGTTACATATATAGTTATAAAGTTAGTTATATATGTGTTTTGATTTTGCTTTAAGAAGTATATATAGTATAATTTATATAAGGTTTAACTGTACATATATTAAAAGATATTAACATATATTTATACAAATATTTATATTGGTTTCCATATAAGAATATGAGCAGGTTTGGTTACAGTGTATACAGATTTTTATAAAGTAGGTTATAGTGGTTTCTAAAGGTATTGTTTTAAATATAATAGATATGTTAGTCTGTTGTTTAAATGTAAAGCGTTTTACGTTATGTTTTAGGGTTATATATATACAGATTTTACATACTTTACTTTGAATGGTCGGAAAATTAATATGGAAACAGTGTTTATGTTGTACAGCATATATATATAAGTTAGTTTTATGATATAGTGGTGTTATTGAGTTTCTAATGCTAAATTTATAGTAGATTTTTAAAATAATATACCTTGTTTTCATGCTAGTCTACCTTGCTCTGTTTTGTTTTGTTTCTAGCCTAACTAACAGGGATTGTTTCTTAGTACATATTATTATATGTAGTATTTACATATATCAGTTTATGTTAACATATTACAGGATATATATATATACATATTTTATGATTGAAGAATTTCGTATTTTTAATGCTGTAGTAAAAGTATGTTTATATATGTATGTTATGCTATCTAATTTAGGTAGTCAGTTTGTATTAGTCTTTATAGTATGGACTTTGATAAAATATATGTATATTTTTGCTGAATCCTATTTTAATATTAAAAGAAATATACTTTGCCGGAAGCAGTTTTGAGGTTATAGTGTTTGTGTTGTACATGTCTATTCTAGTAAGTCATATAGATATGATGTTCACATATGAAGTAATGAAGTGAGTTATACGGTGAAACTAGTGTGTATATATTATGTATTTGATTTGTAGTATACGTATTCTAATTTAAAATAATGATTTTAAATACATATATACATATTTAAATCTAAAAAAAAATTATGTCGAATTTAAAATATGATTTTATGAAAATAGTTATATGTATATCAGTCATTCGTACCTATTATCTTTATCAATCCTGGTCTGACTTGATTTCGTTAACTTCTATCTATCAGCTTTGATCATCGAATCGTGTCCATCTTGCTTTGCTTTGGAATCTGTAGCTTGTTCTGTTGTCGAACTCCTCTAACCTCGAAAGGTGAGCAATCACTCACGATTAACGTTCTTTTATTTATTAAATTTGATTTCAATTGAAACGACAATTGAAATATGCTGTCATTAGTTAATTACACTGTTATATATGCTATTACCTGTATCAGTTCACCTGTGACATCTGACACCATTATCTGTTAATTATTTATGCAATGATAATACAGTGGTTGATAATTGATTGATTGTTCGATGTTTATATTGGACGTAAATTTGTTAGTGTTAAGTGATAAATAGTATGCAAAATTGAAATTAATATATGATAGTTAACAATTTTAAAACTGATTTATATGTTAAATTTGATTAGTTGAATATGACCCCTTTTAATTGTTAAATTAATTGACATGTAAAATAGTGATAATTACACTTTGAACCATCGATGTATATTGGGTTAATTGTTGTAGTATAAAATTTAAATTGAATGACAAGTGAAAACCGTATAAATAATTAGTGGAATAATCTTTAATCTACATGAAATGATAGTGTAGATTCTAGAAATAATTATATTAATTCGCACAAATAACAATGTGAATTAATACAGTTATTTCGGAATTATTTGAATTGATTATTGGATTGTTGTTATTGATTGTTGCTATTGCTTGTTTATTTACTTTGACACCATCCCAGTTATCACACTGCAAGTTCCCTTTACTATGTTTTGATTTTGAATTGGAATTGGAATCGGGTTGAAATGATAAATACCCAAATTGAACTTTGACCTAGGATAGAAAATTAAATAAAACCCGATTGGTCAATAATTTGATTTGAAAATAAAACAAAGATTTTATTTGAATAAATAATATGGTTTTGAAATAAAGTGAACTTTGAATTTTTAATGAAAGAAAAATGTTAATATTTAATAATCCGAAACACAATATTAACAATGTAATTGATGAAAGAATGCTGTTTAATTTGAGAAATGATATAATTAAGTTTGAAATTATTAAACTTTGAAATGATTGAATTAAGTTTGAAATTATAATTAAGTTGAAATTATTAAACTTTGAAATTATTTAATAATTAAGTTTTGAATTATTTAATAATTAAATAAGATTGAATTATTTAATGATTAAATTAAATTGAATTTTTGAATAAGTGAATTCTACTCCGTAATAATTGAAATTGAGTTCTTTATTAATTAAGTTTTTGGAAAATTATTTAAAGTAAGTAAATAAATAATTGAAATTGAATTTTCTTTAACAAGAAATGAAAATGTGATATTTTTGGAATTAATGTAAGACTTGTAATTGAAAGAATTGATTTGACGAATTTAATTAAATTCAAAATTGTAAGTTTTGTTTTAATAAAGTTGAACTTAAGAAATTGATTTAATGAATTGGAAATTTAATGGAAATTGTTTTGAATGACAAATTTACTTAATGAATATTGAATGAAATTGATAAATGAATTTAAATTGATTTAAATGTTAAGTTAAATTTATTTAAATGATTTGGAATGAAACTTATTTACGAACTTGAATCAATATTTGAATTGGTTTAAAAAGAAATTGAAAATTGAATTATAAGATTTTGAAATGGTAATTTGGAAGTTTTGAAACGAAAATTTTGGAAATTGATTTCGAAAGACAAGTGAAATGTTGATTTACAAATCTAATTGAAATTGAATTTGATTTGGTTTTGAAATATATTAAACGACCAATCGGTGTAATAATTACGGAAGTTATTAAAGAGACCGGAATCGGTTATGGACATACTCTCTGTCTAAACCGAAAACCACTTTAATAACTATACGTGGAGTGTGATCCAAAATGAAGTGGTTGAAATGATGTACGTGATGACTGAAGAAAGAGAACGATAATGGATAGCCTTGACACTTGTGTCAAATTGGAAATGACTAAAACAGGAGCCGTGCCGGGCCAATGGAGGTCAGCTACCTCAAGTGAACACACTTCTTCGAACTGCTCATTACTTGTTGTCGATTGGTGCACCCTTGATTTTTGGAAGTGTTGTTTCACGGTGTTGCGGTCGCTGCGGCGATGCGTTCTCACCAGTCCGGATCAGGCAAACGGTAGTATCACTACCTTGGGTATTGCCTCATGTGCCTTGTCATACTTGTATCCCGATATACGCGACCACTACGAATTTGTTTTGTACCTTTAGTATATGGATTGCCCTCTGGTGACTTCCGGTTTTGGGGAAACTACGGTCTTGTATATGCTTTTGGGAATAAAAATGTGTTAAGGGTGGAATGGGCCATGACTTAACACTATTTTAATACCTTATATTACTTATAGACATTATCTACTTAACGTATATTACTACCTAGTAGATAGTTTAACGGATCCTTAAAGGATGGTTATTCCAAACATCCTTTGAGTTACTTGTATTTCAAATTGCTATTTCACTTGAGTTGGATTTATTAATATAAGAATGTTAATCCTGACTCGAGTGTTTTGTATTTTGCTTTACGCTCGGGTCAGACTGAGTGTACCAATATTCGAGACTCACCTTTGAAGTTGGAGCTTTGCTTGAAGATCCAGCCATCTATTCTGCTTTCAGTATTCGATGATTCCAGTGATGTGTTCTGATTTGTATCTGATGTATCATGTTACTCTTCCGTTGTATCTGGTTTAACTTTGGTGTATCGTATTACTCTTCCGTTGTAAACTCTGATGTATTTTATATTCATATAGTAGCTTCATGAACTACTATCTCTTTTATTTCCGCTGCAAATTATTACTCTGTGTCTATGATCTGTGATTATTTATTTACTGTATATGTTCAGTTTTGCCAAATTTAAATTAACAACGCGGTATTTTGAGCAATTCAACTCCGGCATGAGTGTCTACCTATACACTTATAATGGATGCGAATGGTCCAAAATATCGGGTCGTTACAAGCCTAGTGTCCCACTCGTTATCTCCATCTCAACAACATATGTGAGCTTGTCATCACACTAACATAGTTCAACCATAAACAACTTATTGGTTGTATGATTCAGTTCTCATTACCTCGAGCCCTTCTTACCATATGTAAACCTGTTACAACCAAGTTATCAAAAGCTTGGAATGATGTCAAACAATAAACCATGAATTTGATGTTCTACGCCATTTGGATGTTAGTTTATCGCTTAGTAAGTCTGTTGTAGGATGTAGATGGATTTTTGGTATTAAACACCACTCACATGGAACCAAGGTTCAAGAACTTAGTTTCAGACTTTCAAATTTTCATAAGTTTATGATAGTTTCACTAATTTCAAATACTCGGATAAAGGTTACAATTTTGAATTTTTAATAAATACATGTTAACTAAGTAGAATAGTTGAATATTTGTTATACATAAATTATTGTATAGATATGTTAAAAATACAATATTCCTATCATATACACACACACTCTTACTAAGAGTGTTCTCCTAACTTTGAGGACCACGCTTTCATAAAAATGTATTTACTTTACTAAAATTGTGAATATAAAAAATATAAGCATACACACACACCGATACGAATTACACATCCATTGGACGCGTCCAAAGGTAAACGTGTGTTAACTTCTATTTATTGTTAATTAGTATGAAAAAGTGCAAAAAAAACAAACTAGATTAAAATGACCTTGGATGCTTTGGTTTAGGAATTAGAATGACCATTCCATTAGTTTTATTATATAAAATAGCTAGTTTCAAAATTAGGCTTGGACTGGGGAGAGAAACAAAGTATTAAGCAAGGTTCAAAATTCTGGTTTTTGATGCCGTTCCGTTCAATTAAATTTTTTATAATTTCGGTTCTGTTTCAAAATTTTCGGGAGTTCCGTTATTTTTCTGGTTCCGGATTTTGTATTCATTTTTTCAAGTAAAAACACCAATAGTTATTGCAAATTTGTGTGTAAGGCGAAAATTCCATCTTTTATCCTTAAATTATGTTTCCTATTTGATTGGGCATTATTAACCTAGATAAATATTAGTATACGGGTTTGTAATTAAGCTTAATAAGCTAATTTTGACCCCAAATCGAATGAGTACTACAGATTTTTTTCAGAAACAAGCTCATAATTAAAAAGCGCAATATTCCATCTTCTTCGTCAAAAACACGCAACCCTAGATTTTCCATCTTCTTCATCGCGGAGACGCAAGCCCTCCGTTCCAAGACAATTGCCCAAAATTCTTCAATCTAATCACGCAATAAACACACGCAAGTCCAAATCAACATGTTACTCGATTCGAGATGCTCGAATTCAGATTACACGTTCAGAAACTGTTTTTTTTTCATTTGTATGGTTTGATTCTCGCTCTCTCTGCTCTTATGCTTCAATTATTATTGATCTGCAATAAATTCAAGTATTTCTTTGTTTCTGTATGATAAAAACAATTCTTTTTTTCTTTCTTCTTCAATGTCAACCGAAACGGGAATTTTGTCCGGCCAACGTCGGAACCGGATGGCCGGATTTTCGGCGTGCCGACCGGAATCTTGAACCATGGTATTAAGTTATTAATGTTGTAAGAAAGAGTTACCAAAATGTCTTTTTGCTATTTGTTTTTATGTTATTATTCCTAGAGAAGGGTAAATTTATAATTTCAAAAGATTCAAATCAGGGTATTCCTATTATACATAAAAAATAATAATAATAACAATAATATACACACACAAACACACATTAGTACTAACCCATTTCTAGTGGCCTGATAACTAAAACCAAGGAAACATAAAAAAAATTCTAACCCTAATTTTAGACTATGCTGATGCTTCTTTGTTTTCCTTTTTCATAATTTTTTAACTTGCGCAAAAGTTTGAAAATTGATGAAGCAAATTAGAAAAAAAGAAAAAATCAAAGAAAACTAGAAAATCATTCAATAAATTTCAAGTAAACTTTAACTTCACGTTTCTTGTTTAATATTCCATTTTTCATTTTATTTTTTTACTGTTCAGTTACATGTGTATTTTCTGGATTCAAATTTAAGAATGTTTATTTTTCGATTTTCTATCATAAAGATATTACTCTACCATTTTTACCTAGTTTACATCTAAAACTGGGATTTATTCGCTATTTTCTCTTGGTTTTGGCCAGAACTGAACCTGATGGAAACCTCAAACCATGTTATTGGTAAATATGAAGCTACTCTAATTGCAAAATAATTTATCAACCATATAGTTTTAACTATGAATAAACAATAAGTCGTGTCATTAAGCATACAACAAATCCTTTAAATACTGCATGAAGTATTTTGAGTTAACCGACCCATTAAACAGATTGATACTACTCATTCTTACTTGGCTTTTTATTGAGACGGTTTATATGTATCAGCTAACGGGTTCCATTTATTCTTTAGACTCAAACAGGTATGTGCATGCATGCATCAATGCTAAAACTTTCTCCTTAGGTTAAAGATGGACATATCTCTATTTATATCGCAGCAGCTACATAGTTGCATAGTTTTATTGGTGTACGGTTGTTGATGATAATCATGGATCCTACTGGTCTGACAATCCGCTCTTTAATTATGACTCCATGTTGATTTTTTAGTTAAAAATCTAGGTGGTATACCTTTTTTTTCACATAGAAAATTTTGATGATATTTATCCTTCTCGCTAACAATATAACATCAGCCAAACAGAAATATTAGTTGTCAATGATGTTTCGCTCCATATTCACTTTATAAGTGATGCAGGCCAGCATCATGATACTATAGGTCGTTCACAACCTAAGACTTGTTGTAATTTGTTAAGTCGAAAGCTATGTTTTCTTAAGTCGTCTGTTTAGGTCATCTGTTGTTAGGTCGAAGGTTATAGGTCGGAAACGACCTAAGTACTTGTAATATTTTTGAAGTTTTCTGTTGTGTTGAGTTGTAGCCTATAAATAGGCATGTATGGTCATTTTGTAAAGGTTGTTGATTTTTGAATAAAATTCTCTTTTGATTGCTTTGTGCTTTCATTCCAAATTGGTAGTTGAGTGTAATCTCCTATCTCCTCTTTCGGATAATCGAGTGCGCTCGATTCAACGATTGTAGAAGCCGATTCGCGGAATCAAGTGCGCTTGATCAACGCTTGAAGAATTGAAGATCTTTGAACCCGGTATCGTGCGCGATCAACGAGTTCGGGATAGCTAGAATTCGGTATCTTCGGATCAACGAATTTGGGCATTTCAGTATCTTCCAATCCACCGATTGCTACATTCAACGATCTACATTGTTTTTGTAATAACCGCTTCGTCATTTGGTATCAGAGCTTGTTTTAGCCAATCATAGCTAAATCGAGTCTTGGAGCCGATTTGTTTGAAGTTTAAAGCATCAAGTGTTAGCCGAGCTTGAAGTGAGGAAGCCGAGCTAAGGAGAGTGTAGACCAAGCATCATTGCATTGTCTAGCCGAGAATTGTGATTTGGAGAAGTTGTGTTCATCGTGTTCATCGCGAAGTTGCAACAAAGTGGGAGTTTTCGATCCATTTCATTTTGGATCTAAGTTCGAAAGGTGTTTGAAATTTGGAGTGGAGCCGAAAGTCAAAGTTTGAAGGCTTGATCATGCCTCCGAGATATGTTAACCGTCATCATAGTGTTGCAGATTTATATGAGAAAGAAGATCCTGAACAGAAGAAGCAACGTAGTGATGAAAGATTCAAAAAGGATTTCGAGAAAGTAGCGAGAATGAAGTTTGACATGAATCGAAATCAACGGAGAGTGTCGCCACGTTATGATTATGAGAAAAGAAGTAGAGAGGACGTGCATGGGCATAGAAGAGTCGATGTTCAGAATCGACGACGAAGTTCAACTAATTTTGAAGAGGAAAGTTATGGTGATCGTGTTCATTTTCGATATTCTGGTCAAGGGCAAAATCGATACAAGAATATTGAAGAGGATGGTTATACATGGAAATCAAGAAAGGATACGGAGATTTCAGAATTCCGAGGTGGACTACAAGCAGAGGAATTCTTGGACTGATTATCCACGGTTGAAAATGTTTTTGAGCTCAACTACGTTCCTGAGGATCGTCAAGTGAAGCTAGTTGCTGCAAGTTTGAAATGAAAAGCCATGGACTGGTGGCAACAAACTAAGTCAGCCAGAGAGAGGATGAAGAAGTCTAAAGTTGTCAAGTGGGATAAGATGAAAAGGATGATGAAGGCAAATTTCTTACCCTACAATTATCAAGCTCGTATTGATCAACAATTGCATAAGTTGAGTCAAGGGAGTCGAGGAAAGGGTGTGGTGTAGGATCTAGATTAACCCTAGAGGGGGGGGGGGTGAATAGGGTTATCGCAAATTTTCTCAAATTAAACGCGAAAGCAAATAGCAGATAAATAAATATGCAGTAAAGTAAATCACACACAGAATTTACCCAGCTTCGGCAACCCCTGCCTACTGCTGCATTCCCAGATTTCTATTAGAGTTAAACAGTATCCCGCTTACAAACACTCTGACAGACTCGCAGACACTCGCTCCCGCTCACAAACACTCCTACAGACTCGCACACCCTGCTCCGCCTATAGAGTTTCGTTTACTCGCAAACTCTGCTCCCGCCTATAGAGCTTTGCAAACTCGCAGCCTCCCTGCTCACTGAACTAACCCTAACTAGACAATCTGACAACACCTAAACCCTAGGTGGTGATTGACTCTAACTGGTCTTTGTGAAATACAAACTGAAAGACAAAATACAGATTAACCCTAGGGCAAAATTTAAATCGTCAATGTAAAAACACTTTTGCCCTAAATAAACTATGCCTAAAAAATAAATCAATTAAACCCGGCCCAAAATTAAAAACTAAATACAAATTAAAACTTTAAAACCCCTTTTAATGAACTAGGCTGGCCCGCTCCTTTATCTCGTTCGATCCCTTTTCTTTTCTTTAGTTCCGGCCCGATTCTTTGAGAAATAAGAATGGCGATTTTAGGGCTTTGGCGAATCTTCGATTCTCTGGCGAATACGTGCTCGATCTTCTTCAATGCTTGCACTTGAAATGTAGGGCTTTGCCTTGTTCTATCGAATTGAATCTGGAATTTGGGATGTTGCTCTGTTGACTTTTTACTGGCGAATTTAAGCTTTGGCTTCGCTGTTTCTTTTGGCGATTCTTATTTGAAACTACGGCTTTGTCTCTGAAATTGGTATGTGATATCTTCTTTTTGTTCTCTGATTTGAACTTGATTGCTTGAGTTTGATCGATGATTCGAGCAGATTTATTTCTGTTATCTGTTTTGCTTGAACTCGAATCACCCCTTTTTGCCGATGATGATTTGTGGTTTTTATAGGGTTCGAATACCTAAATTCTCGTTCGTATATTCTCATTTGAATTTGTCACCTGATATATCTTGACTGTTGATTTTCGTATGGATGTTGTTGATGAATTCTGACCTTTTCAATATGCGTATATTTCGTTTTTCTCTATTACGTGATAATCACGGTATTGATTCTTTGCTTGGTCATCACGGCATTGAATTGCATTGACGATGTTGATTTTGGTTCCGTGTTCTGACTTGTTCATTGCGGCTTTGAGTTTGACATTTAACTAGGCTTCGGCTATGTCTGTTCATCCCTGTAGCCACCTCTGTTTCATTTTTGTTCTTGTGTCTTTATTCTGGTCATTCATATGAGCATTTGTATGTTGTCACTATATCACTGTCAAAGTGTTCTCTGCATTCACTTCAAACATTGTTGACACTGGGTTGCACTGAGCTTTGGCATTTGTTTTGTATGTTTGGCACTGTGTTGTTTTGAACCAGCTGCTTCGATTTTGTATTGCACTGCATCACCCCTGAGTCGAGTTTCTAACTTTGGCCGTTTCTGATTTTGTGAATTTCTGTATTAACTTCGGCTTTGACCTTTTGGCTTTGATCACCGGCTTTGACTTTGTGATTTATTGTTTCACTGTGTTTATCTCTGTATTCTCTGATGTAGTTGCATTGTTGCACTGTGTTCATCACTGTTACATTGTTGTATTGTCTTTAACTTGTGATGATCATCTGTTCATCACTGTAGTCTTTGTAGTTGCTCTCTGTATACTTGAACTGTCATTGTTTCACTTTGTCACTTCCAGTTATACTGCTATTTGTATCAGCTTGAATATGTTGCAGTCTTGATCATTTGAGTCGAACTTGTACTTCACCTGATGTATTTGACTTGAGTTGATGGTTTTGAGTTCCTTGTGTAGTAGTCTGATTATTTCACTTGCATGTGGTCTGATTGATGGTCTTTGTTTCATTTGAGTCATGTTAGCTGTGGATCTGGTTCGCCTTTGATTCATGCTGTACATATTGAGTCTCACTTGAGTTGAATCCAGTTTTAAACTTGGGTTTGACCTTGTGCTGATGACGAGATTTTATTGTACTTGAGTTGAATCCTGTATTTGGGTTTGACCTGTGCTCACTTGTCCCTGTAAATATATCAAGTGTATATACATATATCGGTGTGCACGGCCTTGTGGCATGTACAGTGATACACTGTGCATGTCACATTGTTCGTATGTGATGAATTCAAATATGAATGATGACGAACAACCCAAATAACTGAGGCAAATAATATTTTCAAAAACACATTTTTGTTTTATACTGCAAAAACATTTCCTTTGCAATTTTACTGCGTCAATGTGTATTTCTGCAGGTTGCTCAGATTGCTGGATTCACATTAGAATGAAGTTGAAGATAAATACGAGTGTGAGTGATATGTAGTGAGGAACCTGTTGTAACTATGAAATCGTGATGTAATTGTATTGTGATAAAAAATGATGTATATAGTGAGAGCTTGAAATTGTACTATCAAAATTGTAATAAATATTTGTTTGAATAAAATATTCGTTTGAATTCAAATTCTGTGTTATTTATTTTATTCAGCAAATATCTATTTAATCTGTGTAAAATAAAATAGTACAATATCAAATACATTTAAATAAATGTATATATGTTTATTATCATCAAACAAAAAGCATATACATGCATATTCCACAATCTCCCCCTTTTGATGATAACAAACATATATTTAAGATTTTGACTATATTAAATGTATTTGATTATTCAGTTTGCTCCCCCTATTTGAATGCTCTCTTTCTACACAATACTCCCCCTACATATATGCATGAGAATAAAGAATTCAAATGAGCCTTAATGCAATTAGAAAATCTTTGACCTTTATCTTTAAAATCTTAACTTTTCTCTCCCCCTTTTGTTATCAGCAAAAGAATAATAGTAATAGAAAAGTAGAGATATAGTGGTAGACATTAATACAATATTAAAGCTCAATCGAGTATAAATATTAATTTCAATAAGAAAATCAAACAAAAATCATAAATACTTTAATTGATGCATATTCCACTTTAGAATGATATGAATGATTTCATCAAATAAAACCATATAGTTGTGTCTATTTGTGGTATATTTATTTCAGGAGATTTGAATATCTACTAACCATGCATAACCGTTAGGACTTTTAAATGAGATTAGTAGTATTCCAAATTTTTAAAAAATGAATTCAAGTATCTTCTAACCACGCATAACCGTGAGGACTTTTAAATGGGATTAGAATCAACTTGTCTATTTAATCAATTAATTTTGATATGCGTTCCATACATGCATAACCGTGAGGACTTTTAAATGAGCATGAAAGCACAAAATCAAAAATCCAAGTAATTCACCCATGCATAACCGTGAGGACTTTTAAATGAGAGTGAATATTTTGGATATTATTATTTATTGTTAGAAATATAATAAAATTGAAGCACAAATGATTTCCCGTTTAAACTACCACATATTGACATACTATATTGATTTTTGATGAGTGATGGTCGATAGAAAAATGATAGAAATAGAAATGATCATGGAATATTTATCAACAAAAAGTTTTTATAACTCTTGTTTAAATTTCTAAAGAAATTTTCTAATTATACTTTCTCAAGTCATAATATATGATTAATATCAACACTCATCTTATTTTCAATCACTATTTATCTTTTTAGATAATTATTAGGGGGTCAGATCAGTTAATCAATTTCAATAAAATCAAGTTTTCTTAAATAACAAATCTGATACAAGGTCAAAAGAAATTATTTTCTAGAAGGGGTTTTTAAGAAAAATTCTGCTAAAATGAAAAATATTTCAAGTGAAAGATATGCAGATATTTTCTTTGAAAAATGATGCAGCAAATGAATGTCTCAAAATGTAATCACGTTCCACTAGTAATTTTTCTATCAACTACATTACCAGTGTAATTTGCATCTGACTCAATATCACTCGTTTGGATGTTATAGACCAGATTGTGAAATTTCAACAAATTATCTCAGAGTCATTTTCAACAAACTTGACTTTAAATTGAAGTCGTGTTAACCATCAAAAAAAATCTCAGTGTCAGATTAAGAAACCATAGGATCAACAGTCATTAAACAATCACCATTATTTCAAAAACAATTTCTTGAAGTTTCACCAAACAGTTTCAACAGTTTCAAAATCCTTTGAGAAATCAATAATCAATCAACATCATAATTTGACCAAAAACAGATTAAGTTCAATGAAAAATGGTTGGTCAACTTTTAAGCATAAATCAAAGTCATAGATAAGAACAAGTCATGTAAGATCATATCAAGTTAGTCAGAATCTGTCAACCATCATAATTACTTCAAGTAATTCTCCTCAAAGATGATTGATTAAAAGATCAGAATTAACATCACAAAACATATCACATAACTGGCTGATTTAATTCAGATTATGGTGCAGATTTTCACATTTTATCTATCGGTTGAAAATAAATACAATTACCTGTTTTACCTGAACGATAATCTTTCGTTGTTTACCCATTGTGAATCTGTCACCTTTATACTAGGCTAAGGAACGTTGATTTGTCGCCCGTTGTGTATCTGGAACAGCCAGAATCCAAATGACACTAATGTTGTTCCTTAGCCTGCCACCACACCTACACAGTTAAAGATTTATGTGACCTATTTGTTTTTATAGGTCCATGGTTGTTAGTGGCAGAATAATTGTGAATAAACAATCCCTTTGGAACCCAAATTTGTTTTGTCCTTTTATTCTTGTTCCAATAGACATGAAATTTATTTGTAGAATTTTTAGGAACCCAAACTTGTATAAATTTTGTGTTCTTGTTCCTATGACTATGATGCCCATTTATTTGATATCCAATAAAGACACTCTTTCCTTTAGCACTATCAACTTGTGTTTTTCCAAATCCTAGTCCTTTTCTATTGTTGGCAAATAATTGATTTCCAAATAACATATTGAATGATTTTTCTCCTCTTGAAAAGTTACTCAGTGATTTCTCAAGATCTTGGACTTTGGTTTTTAGTGTTGTGTTTTCAGTCACAAGTGAGGTGCCTCTATTTATAAAATCCTTTCTCCTAGTGTCAATGATTTCCTTAAGATTCAAGTTTTCTTTTTCAAGATTCTCCAAGCTATTCTTCAGTTTTGATAATTCTGAATCTAAAGTTTTACAGTTTTTACAATCTAGGTTTTGAATATTTTCAAGTTCAGTTTCTAACCTAAAATTTTCACGGGCAAGTTCTCTCCTATCAGATTTCAGTTTTTCAATTTTAGAATCAAGAGCATCAACTGTTTTAGTAAGATCGAGGCACAAATAAACAAGATCTTTATAAGAATAGTTTCTTACCTCATTATCCTTTGAGCTTGCTTCTGAATCTGATCTTGATTCCACTGAGCTTTCTTCTGAATCTGATCTTGCCGTAAGACACAAGTTAGCCTCCTCTGAGTTATCATTCGAAACTTCCTCTCCTTCTTCATCATCCCAAGTTGCTGCAAAGACCTTCTTCTTCTTTTTCTTTCCTTTGTTGTTTTTGAGAAGTGGGCAGTTTGGTTTGATGTGGCCAGGCTTATTGCAGTTATAACAGGTCAATTCATTATCGGAACTGTCAGAATCTTTTGACCTATTACCATTTGTTTTCTTCTTGCGTAACCCGAATCTTGACCATTTTCTAAAATTATTGACAGCCATTGCAAGTTCTTCAATTGGATCTTCTGCTTCATCATCGCTCTCTTCTCTGCTCTTCAAGGCAATCGTCTTCTTCTTTGATTCGGAGTTGTTGTGTTCCTCCTTTGATTTTAGCTCAAGCTCATATGTCATCAAGTTGCCAATCAACTCCTCCATGCTTAGTTTACTCAGATCTTTCGATTCTTGTATTGCTGTGACTTTTGCCTCAAAGTTCATCGGTAAGACTCGTAGAATCTTTCTCACCAGCTCTACTTCAGAGAATACCTTTCCAAGCACTCTAGCATTGTACACCAAGGTTGAGAAGCGTCCAAACATATCCTTTATGCTCTCGCCTTTGTCCATCACAAAGTTCTCGTATTCATTGCTGAACAAGGCTAGACGAGACTCTTTGACTTGAGAAGTTCCTTCGTGTGTCACCTCCAAAGTATGCCAGATTTCCTGCGCAGTTGTACAATGAGAAATTCTATTAAATTCATTCTTATCAAGAGCACAGATCAAAGCATTCATAGCTTTAGCATTAGTAGTTTTTAACTTCTTATCATTAGCGTCCCACCTATCCTTAGGTTTAAGAATCTCAGTATCACCAACAGTGATAGTGGGAGCTCTATAGCCAGTTTCAATAATATCCCAAACATCGTAATCAACAGAACTAAGATAGATACTCATCCTAACTTTCCAGTAAGCATAATCATTACCATTAAACATCGGTGGCCTAGCAATAGATTGCCCCTCAGAAAAAGCATTATTCGATGAATTCATGACTCTAGAGTTAAAGTAAAAATACCAGGCTCTGATACCACTTGTAGGATCTAGATTAACCCTAGAGGGGGGGGGGGTGAATAGGGTTATCGCAAATTTTCTCAAATTAAACGCGAAAGCAAATAGCAGATAAATAAATATGCAGTAAAGTAAATCACACACAGAATTTACCCAGCTTCGGCAACCCCTGCCTACTGCTGCATTCCCAGATTTCTATTAGAGTTAAACAGTATCCCGCTTACAAACACTCTGACAGACTCGCAGACACTCGCTCCCGCTCACAAACACTCCTACAGACTCGCACACCCTGCTCCGCCTATAGAGTTTCGTTTACTCGCAAACTCTGCTCCCGCCTATAGAGCTTTGCAAACTCGCAGCCTCCCTGCTCACTGAACTAACCCTAACTAGACAATCTGACAACACCTAAACCCTAGGTGGTGATTGACTCTAACTGGTCTTTGTGAAATACAAACTGAAAGACAAAATACAGATTAACCCTAGGGCAAAATTTAAATCGTCAATGTAAAAACACTTTTGCCCTAAATAAACTATGCCTAAAAAATAAATCAATTAAACCCGGCCCAAAATTAAAAACTAAATACAAATTAAAACTTTAAAACCCCTTTTAATGAACTAGGCTGGCCCGCTCCTTTATCTCGTTCGATCCCTTTTCTTTTCTTTAGTTCCGGCCCGATTCTTTGAGAAATAAGAATGGCGATTTTAGGGCTTTGGCGAATCTTCGATTCTCTGGCGAATACGTGCTCGATCTTCTTCAATGCTTGCACTTGAAATGTAGGGCTTTGCCTTGTTCTATCGAATTGAATCTGGAATTTGGGATGTTGCTCTGTTGACTTTTTACTGGCGAATTTAAGCTTTGGCTTCGCTGTTTCTTTTGGCGATTCTTATTTGAAACTACGGCTTTGTCTCTGAAATTGGTATGTGATATCTTCTTTTTGTTCTCTGATTTGAACTTGATTGCTTGAGTTTGATCGATGATTCGAGCAGATTTATTTCTGTTATCTGTTTTGCTTGAACTCGAATCACCCCTTTTTGCCGATGATGATTTGTGGTTTTTATAGGGTTCGAATACCTAAATTCTCGTTCGTATATTCTCATTTGAATTTGTCACCTGATATATCTTGACTGTTGATTTTCGTATGGATGTTGTTGATGAATTCTGACCTTTTCAATATGCGTATATTTCGTTTTTCTCTATTACGTGATAATCACGGTATTGATTCTTTGCTTGGTCATCACGGCATTGAATTGCATTGACGATGTTGATTTTGGTTCCGTGTTCTGACTTGTTCATTGCGGCTTTGAGTTTGACATTTAACTAGGCTTCGGCTATGTCTGTTCATCCCTGTAGCCACCTCTGTTTCATTTTTGTTCTTGTGTCTTTATTCTGGTCATTCATATGAGCATTTGTATGTTGTCACTATATCACTGTCAAAGTGTTCTCTGCATTCACTTCAAACATTGTTGACACTGGGTTGCACTGAGCTTTGGCATTTGTTTTGTATGTTTGGCACTGTGTTGTTTTGAACCAGCTGCTTCGATTTTGTATTGCACTGCATCACCCCTGAGTCGAGTTTCTAACTTTGGCCGTTTCTGATTTTGTGAATTTCTGTATTAACTTCGGCTTTGACCTTTTGGCTTTGATCACCGGCTTTGACTTTGTGATTTATTGTTTCACTGTGTTTATCTCTGTATTCTCTGATGTAGTTGCATTGTTGCACTGTGTTCATCACTGTTACATTGTTGTATTGTCTTTAACTTGTGATGATCATCTGTTCATCACTGTAGTCTTTGTAGTTGCTCTCTGTATACTTGAACTGTCATTGTTTCACTTTGTCACTTCCAGTTATACTGCTATTTGTATCAGCTTGAATATGTTGCAGTCTTGATCATTTGAGTCGAACTTGTACTTCACCTGATGTATTTGACTTGAGTTGATGGTTTTGAGTTCCTTGTGTAGTAGTCTGATTATTTCACTTGCATGTGGTCTGATTGATGGTCTTTGTTTCATTTGAGTCATGTTAGCTGTGGATCTGGTTCGCCTTTGATTCATGCTGTACATATTGAGTCTCACTTGAGTTGAATCCAGTTTTAAACTTGGGTTTGACCTTGTGCTGATGACGAGATTTTATTGTACTTGAGTTGAATCCTGTATTTGGGTTTGACCTGTGCTCACTTGTCCCTGTAAATATATCAAGTGTATATACATATATCGGTGTGCACGGCCTTGTGGCATGTACAGTGATACACTGTGCATGTCACATTGTTCGTATGTGATGAATTCAAATATGAATGATGACGAACAACCCAAATAACTGAGGCAAATAATATTTTCAAAAACACATTTTTGTTTTATACTGCAAAAACATTTCCTTTGCAATTTTACTGCGTCAATGTGTATTTCTGCAGGTTGCTCAGATTGCTGGATTCACATTAGAATGAAGTTGAAGATAAATACGAGTGTGAGTGATATGTAGTGAGGAACCTGTTGTAACTATGAAATCGTGATGTAATTGTATTGTGATAAAAAATGATGTATATAGTGAGAGCTTGAAATTGTACTATCAAAATTGTAATAAATATTTGTTTGAATAAAATATTCGTTTGAATTCAAATTCTGTGTTATTTATTTTATTCAGCAAATATCTATTTAATCTGTGTAAAATAAAATAGTACAATATCAAATACATTTAAATAAATGTATATATGTTTATTATCATCAAACAAAAAGCATATACATGCATATTCCACATGTGGTTCCAAACTCCAGCAATCAAAATCATGTTGTTCATTACAGTAGAAATGTTTTTAAGAGAGTCAATGAACCAGTTGTATATGGAATCACGAAGGCAAGTGTTGATGAACGAGTTAAGCAATATCATTGTCAGGAGTTTGGCCATCGAAGTTTTGAATGTACAACGTCCCAGAAGAAACCCTTTGTTGTAGAAGAATGTGAAAGTGAGGATGTGGATGATACTACTGAAAGCAAGACAGAAGAGGAAGAGGAATCAACTAGTCCATTACCTTTCGGCGAAAGTGCTGAAGAATCGGAAGGTAGTGCTGAAACCTTGGTTAGGTATGAGGCAAGTGAAGAGCTTAAAACTCTCGAGGAGGTTAAACCAATGATAGAAGAATTTGAAGTGGTCCGACATACAGAATCATTCGCAACCTTACCACTAAAGTTTGACAACGAAGATGAAGAGGTCGAGTTGGAGAATGAAGAATGTAATTTGATTGATGAAGTTAACTTTTATCAACCACCACAATTTGACGACGATGAAGAATTTTTGCCAGGATTTGAGGAATCTTTATCAGGGAGAGTAGAAGTTTTGTCAATAGAGAAAGGAGGTAACTTGTTGAGGGGGACTGTTGAAATTGACTTTTATGAACCGTCGAAATTTGACGATGAAGAAGAAATTGAGTCAAAATATGTGGAGGTAGAAGTTGATTACTCTTCATTGCCACAATTTGATGTTGATAGTATGGAAGAAGAAGCTGTGTTCGGGATGGAGGAAATTCATTTGACAATGGAGGATTCTTATTTAGCACCTGAGCTTATGGATGAGAGTCAGCCATGTATAAATTCCTTAGTTTCCGAGGAGCATGAACAAAGTGAGATTGAAACAAAAGAGAAGGCAGAATCAGATAGTTTGTTATTTTTGAAAGAGTTCATCAATAAAATGGAAGATGATGATGAGTTGTCAATGATGATTGAACCTGGAAAAGATTCTGATTTTGAGAATCCATAAGAAGATGAAGTATTTGAAGAATGTGAAGATGAGATGTCTGAGGAACTGCTTGAAGAATCTAGTCTTGTATGTTTGGAAGAGACTGACGAAAAGGTGGAAATTAGTAATGACTTGTTAGTATTGGCCCGGCAAGGAACGAGTGAAGATTTTGATGTTTATGAGGAAGTTGGATCAGAATTCGATGAGTCTGAAGTCGAATACTCTGAGGAGTTTTCCGAAGAGTTACCATCTCTACAAGACATCCAACCTCAAACTGAACTCGTACCAGATGCTATTTTACTGCCAGGATCGTATGATCTTATGAGTCTGAAAGAACAAGAAGAGTTGATACAACAGGAGGAAGTGAATGATTGTTAGTTGAAGTTGTCGGATGAAGTCCACGCTGCTAACATTGACAATGTCGATTGCTTGGAACCGTATTATGAACATAAATATATTGAAGTAGAAGCAAGTGGGAATTCATTTCAGTCAGGGGAATTTGATGCAACACATCAAGGGAAAATTCAAGAGGATGACACATCTGAACGGGATAAGGAAAGACAAGAATCTGAGCATGAGTCATCACAATTTTTCGGTCGTGATTTCCTAAGTCGTTCCATGATTTTAAACTTCCTTATAACGTCTCACATTTTCGACACGTTTTGGTTCTGTATCACATCTTCCTATTGGCACCAGCAATATGGTATACGACACTATTTTTATGAAGTTTTGTGCTACATGAAGTGGATCTGGCATCTAGTGCTTAGTTTTTTCCGCAATTTTTCATATGCCATCTCCCTCAGATCACTTTCTTATGCCGCCTGCCTGATGCCACGTCTGTTCAATTCCATGTATTATTTAGCTCGAACCATAACATCCAAAGTACAAAACAAGTTTAATCTCAAGAATGGTTATCACCAGGGCCGTGTCAAACCAAATAATGAATGGAAGACAGCATCTCGAAGAAGAAAGCTTTTAAATTCGAGGACGAATTTCTCCCAACCAGGGGAAGATGATGCAGGCCAGCATCATGATACTATAGGTCGTTCACGACCTAAGACTTGTTGTAATTTGTTAAGTCGAAAGCTATGTTTTCTTAAGTCGTCTGTTTAGGTCATCTGTTGTTAGGTCGAAGGTTATAGGTCGGAAACGACCTAAGTACTTGTAATATTTTTGAAGTTTTCTGTTGTGTTGAGTTGTAGCCTATAAATAGGCATGTATGGTCATTTTGTAAAGGTTGTTGATTTTTTGAATAAAATTCTCTTTTGATTGCTTTGTGCTTTCATTCCAAATTGGTAGTTGAGTGTAATCTCCTATCTCTTCTTTCGGATAATCGAGTGCGCTCGATTCAACGATTGTAGAAGCCGATTCGCGGAATCAAGTGCGCTTGATCAACGCTTGAAGAATTGAAGATCTTTGAACCCGGTATC
This sequence comes from Allium fistulosum, assembly GCA_030737815.1. Classification (NCBI taxonomy): domain Eukaryota; kingdom Viridiplantae; phylum Streptophyta; class Magnoliopsida; order Asparagales; family Amaryllidaceae; genus Allium; species Allium fistulosum. The sequence goes on along the minus strand of CM060906.1, from coordinate 1,130,308,428 downwards.
GTGCGCGATCAACGAGTTCGGAATAGCTAGAATTCGGTATCTTCGGATCAACGAATTTGGGCATTTCAGTATCTTCCAATCCACCGATTGCTACATTCAACGATCTACATTGTTTTTGTAATAACCGCTTCGTCAATAAGTGCTCTCCTTCAAATCTGGATTACCGTTAGATCACCCACACTAAACTGTAGCACTGTTAGTGCTTTATCTTCTTTGTCACTAATCGCCCAGTTTATACTACATCTTATACTAAATTGGGTACTTGTAAGTTGTAACACAGGTCCTTATGGATAAATGATTTCCTTGTGCATCATTCCATAACTCCAAGCATTTAGTGATGCGTATTAAGTAGCAATATGAACAATTGTAGGTTAACAACATGATCATTATCTTCATTTTGAAAAATAAAATAAAAAATCGATCTCCTGGAATCACACAAAAAATCAACTGTTACATGCTCTAGCATAATGGTCAGATATCGAACTCTAGCCAATGTTACCTTCAAACTCACTAAGGTCATGTCACCCCATGGAGACTTTGCATACCATTCCACTATTCTTCTCCTTTTTGGTGTGAAAATATCAATGTCACAAGCATGCCTACTAACTCAGTATTTCATGCACGAACTAAGCATGCGGAGAGTTTGTTCATGAGAATGTTGTGTCTACAGCCATTGGCGTCCACTTTATCAGAACTTCTGATCTGAAATATTTTTGAGGCGTTAATGTGCTTCCTTTTTGAATATAAGCAGGACAAAAGCTTGAACTCGGTCTCTTTCCTGTTCGCTTGATATGCCACATAAATTACCAAATACTTTACTCAAATCAACCAAAGATCATGCAAATAATCTCTCCATAATCAAGTATCAGGCACCAAATCAAACCAAGATCATACACATAACCTTTATAACATCAACCGTAATGATAAAATATCAAGCACAAAATCAATTAACGATCACACACATATAAACTTCCCAAAATCAACAATAATGACCAAGTATTAAGCATCAAAAATAAAATCAACTTCCATGATTGCACAATATCAACAGAAAATCATGTAGTATTAATCGCCTTGATTGTTTAAGATAATTTACTTATTGACATCATAGTTCCTATGTCACAAATAGTAATATAAAAACACATATGAATTAGTTTGAGTGAGAAGTATCGGTCGTTTGTTATACTATAAATAAATGGAAGGCCTATGAGGACGACAAAAACATCAATTGGCATATTAGAACATCTAAAGTGATGGTTATTGCTTATTACAAACTTGAAATGTGATACTTATATCATTAAATTTTATAATTTGGGTTAAATTATTGAGTAATGTACAAGCTACCTAGGAACAGAAAGAGAAACATACTCATAGTAGTATAAATTTAAGCTTCAATGGTGAGAAGCATGATGACCCTGGTAAACCATTATGAATACAATAGGAAAGTGTACAAGCCAGCATTATCACATACCTCTTAAACAAAACATGATTATCCAGATCAGTGTCCAATTGTATAACAAATAAAAGCTTACATTAAATAGGTGTGCTACAATAACATACACCATAATTGTTACTTTAATGATCGTATAATTTACAGTTACGTATAATGGTAATGCCTCTAAATTCAATTAGATTTTGCATTATAAATTTTAATGAAACAAGAAGGATTTTCATAGCAATGACGTTAATTTTAAGTTTTATCGGCCCTCTTCTTGTTAACCAATTAACGTCAAATCTCTATTAACATACATCATCAGTCATTAATGTCCTGTTTTAGCTACCAAGTAGCTGAATGTCTTTACTGGATAGTAAATACCACCCGACGTTCAAAACCTCGGTAAAGTGAAGTCTACTACAAAATTCACATTTAGAAGAATACAAAGTACATATCACAAGCTGCATGACTTACCCAAACATCTAAAGTTTGGGTAAGTATTTTCTTGCTACTCCTACGTTGGGATAGCAAGAAAATTCATCTGCACTGTGTAGGAAAAATACTCCAATAGTTCTTATATTTTATACTAAAGATATAAAATTATTGAGATATATAATGTGCTGTAATCTCAATTTTCAAATGAAAGGATGTTTTTAAGTTCTAATTTTGTGGTCTGATATTTATTATTGATAATTTGTTAACTTTATTCCTAATACAAATTGCTTATTAACTAACAAGTTGAGTTACTAAACGCTTATAAAAGTGTTTCTCATAAAGTAAAAAAAGCATTTAATAATCCCTTAAATGAATAGAAAATCTTGAAATCGAAAAATGTCTCTGTGGGAGTCTGAATTAAAAGGGGATGGAGCGGTGGCGGACCTTTCTACATCTCTAGCATACGAAAGTAGGTTTTTAAAAAAAGGGCATTTACCAATGGATGGATTCAATAAAAAATTGTTATTAGGTGCGTAGATGTTACAATGTATTTTGTTTTGTATTAATTATAGTCAAGTTGCGTCCATACGCACATGCATGCTATACGTAGAGTAATGCATCTATTGAAAATATATCTATACATATGCATTTATGAAGCTAATCACATTACCATGGTCCTCAAGGAAAAATAAATATATGTATTTTAATATCCATGAATAGCAAGTGCATAGAAGATGCATTCACAATAATACTCATTTAGAAGTTAAAAACAGAATCACACTAAAGTTGTAGGTAATAATAATTAGATTAAAAGTTAATACTACTTTGATAGCAACAATTGTGTAGCCAGTACAAGTGTAACATTCAAGGAACATTCAAACATTCAATCAAAGTTGAAACGGTCATTACTTGCTATAGAATGAGTATTATATCTTCATAGGAATTGGTTAGAAGAGGAAAATACGTTTTTTAGGAAGAGATGAATGACCAAGGGGATTAAGCTTAAGGGATGTATGTCCACCCCTAACATACATTCAGTTAAATCAAATGTGTTTTTTGTCACCGCTGTTGTTTTGAACCCAGACCTTCCCCTTAGCAATTTGGGGCCTTAACATCCGGCCAGAATCAGGGGTTGGTAAGAAATTATCATTTTCATTTAAAAGTATATTAAGGATGTCTCTAATGCCTACAATAGTACTTATTCAGGTCCCTAAAATATAATGTGTTTGAATGTTCATCTATGTATTTTTGTTTGAATGACAAATGTCCTCTCTTTTTCAACTCTTCATTCTTTCTTTCTATCTTCGATAATTTATTTGCCAGTTGAAATTTCTATAAGAAAATTAAGATTCCTAATCTACTCTTCTTCATGTTTTAATTGATTTTTAATATGAGATTCAAGTGTCTCGGATCTAAAATTATAAACTATATTACTTTGGATTATTATTTGGTTTTGATGAAGAAATTAAAGTTAATATTGTTTGACGAGTTGTGGAAGAGTCACCACTTCTCTCTTCTTCTTCTTTCAATAAAAAAGAATACAAAGAACTTATTCAACTACTAGTGAAAAAATTACAAACATCCAACGCCGAGTTAATTATACTGTTGACATCACAATCAAGCTACTTATATGATCAGTCCATTTAAGCTAAATCCAATGCATATATTCCAGTTCAGAAAATGTGGTAAGTTCGTTCACATTTTTTATTATGTTAGATTCAGTTTTGAGCTAAATGTGAGGTACAATCCAATTCTATAGTGTGATCTATGCACCACATGTTGAGCCATTGTATTTTGAACAGTGTGACATGTTTAAAGCTTTTAAAATAATAATGAACACATTTATCTTTTTATTCTTTGTTTTACTTTAAATTGAGATGTAATGTTCGAATATATCACGGTTTCGATTAATTTATGAAGAGATATCATGTGAAAATTCAGTAAGAACTATGCAAGTGATTATCAAGTTTTTAATTTGAATTTTTTTTTATGCTTTAGGTAGATTTATCAAAATAAATTGTCGATTTTTAAATTTATGACTTCGATTATTTTCGATTATTTGAAAAATCTTCGTATTTGAGGAGAGAAAAGACTTCCATAATTTGAATATTGAATTTGCCAGATTAGGAGGATGCTGCAGTGTAGTTCTTGCTATATAGACTAAACTCTAAGAGATCTCTTCTTACATCAAATTCTAAAAGTAAGAAGCCGGTTCAATTTCCTCCTATGTCACCAAATGCATTTTTAAAACATAATTGAAAAGAAGAGAGTAATAATATTGAAGCCAGAATAATAAATAATGTTTTTCCGAGAATTCAAGCTAACCGTAAATAAATTATATAAATTTGGATACCAAAGATGTCAAATTAAATGTATCATGTTGACATTAAAGTAACTAATATTACCGCTATACTTTGGAACATACCGACTGTTTCTTATAAGGTTGTTATGGTAATGGTTATCATTGGCATTTTGCAAATACCGTTATCATACCATACCGGTAAATTAAAATTGTTTACCTTTACCATTGCCGATTCATTGGCATTCTGAAGGCTGATATATCAATAAACTGGTAATCGTTATACTGGTAATGGTAAATTACCGTTAGTCTTAAAAAAAATCAAAAACTTAATTTATTTTTACACTGTAATGATACTTCATCATACATATCATTGTGTCACTCAAGAAAAGACACTAATCACAAATAAAGGAAATGTATTTAGCATCGTTTGAACTAAATTTATAAATCAAATCTAAGCATTTTGTTGCTTCTATATGTTTATAGAACGATATTTATGTATTATAAGTGGACTGGTAAATTACTGTTATCACTGGTTTTGAGAAAATGTTATCAATGTTTTACCGTATAAACTGGTGAATTTACCGTTGTAACACTGATTATACCGGTATATCAACTTTAATGAAAAATAGTAACCGATTGATTGACAATAATTTGGTAATAGATAATATATCGTTACCACAACAGCCCTAGTTTTTTATACACTATAAACTTTAATATCAATTCAATTTGAAAAACTCATTCCCAACCACTATTTATTTCAAAAATCTATTATTCAATGTAACTAGATATAATTCATGGCAATCAATTTTGTCCCTTGTTTATGTATGATACTTCTGTCTTTCGTTTAAAAGATTGGTCGTTGGTTCTAATTATAATTAAATCGTCGGTGTGTGTGTAATGTAAATATATATTCTTCCCCTATTTTCACATACGACTTATTCCATTGGAAATAATATTACAATAACAATTTAATGATCAAAACAAATGTTCATTCTAATTTTACATAAAATATTTTATTTTTAAATTGAGTGTACATGAACAGAAACGGGAAAAAGTTATTTAAATTGATTGTATTTTATTCATAACACATGAATCTACTCTAGTTAACAAAACACGATGAGTTCACTAGGGAAATACTGGATTGATATGCAAATTCTAGGTGATTGTTAAAGAAACTTTTGTTTTAGATAAGGGGTATAATTTTAGGAGATTCTATCGTAATATAAAATTGTTATGGAAGAGACATACAAATGGAACCAAATCAAGTGATTTACTGTTTTACCCTCGTTCAAAGCAAATTTTGCAACACACTATCGAAAACTAGAAAGGAAACAATGGATGATCATCATGAATCGCAAAATGAACCCAAAAAAATCATTGGTGTACTATGTTCAACAAAATTACATCGAGAAAATGATTATAAAACGGTAGAGTAATACCAAAAATTATCAGAAAACTAAACTCAGAGGCACTTGATCAAAAAAGAAAATTACAAAATGGTGGTGGCCAACCGAAAAGGTTGCATAAAAAAGATACATGCATGTCATTATAATCGTGTATCATTCAAACTATGTTAACGGGGTGATAACTAATTATATTTGATTTTGTTATGGAAGACTAAATTTTTTGGTATCCTCTGTAGCAAAATTGAAAAAATACCCCGTATCCAAATTTGGACAATCCCCAAAATCTATTCTAGTTAACAAAAAGCAAGAGTTTAGGAGGGAATTATTGGGTTTATGTATGAAATTGTTGACTTTTTGTAAAATATATAAATATCGATTGGTTACATATGAATTTTACAAACACTGGGATGTTTCATACAATCAGAAATTTATTCATCCTACTATAATCACATTTCCAATACCATCACCCAAACACCTTGAAACCATAGCACTTAACATCATGATGCAGATCACTTCTCTGTACATGTTTTGTAAGATATTTAAACTTAATACCTTTCTTGGAACGATGCACAAATTCATCCAACAATGTGCCATAAAGAAGATCAACGGCGATGATATTTGACGGCGAATACAATGCATTGCCTTTGAATGGCGATGATCTACTGCATGGTATTATCTAGTCGATTCTTGCATTAATCTGTGAGTTTGATCAAAGGCGATCAAGTAAAAAATAATGAGATTTAGGGTTTTGGGTAAAAGCAGCAGTCAGGTTGTGATTGTGGATGATTCGGCATTTGTCATTTGCAGCCATTTAACGAAACACCGCAGCACGGCCGGAATATATAAATATTTAGGAACTTGGAGTGGAGAGTTTTTCCCATTGTGCTCGGTCTGTTTCCCGGACATAAATAATGTTACAATACGATTAGATCTCAAAAGTGATTATTACAGTTTATAATTTAAACCTCAAAATTGTGTAAAACAGTCGATTACTAGGTGCAATATGACAAAAAAAGTTTAAAAGATTACAATTTCGTGGTCTCAATAGTTGTTTACTGAACAAACGCCTAGTTTAAATGCTAAAAAATTTAAATTATCAACACATAGACGTATGTTGAACGATGCCTCGTATGTTTAAAAAAAACGTCCAACTTATAATCTATATATTCACTGATGGGGAAAATCCTGATTATGTGTGCACCATCGTAATCAAACGTTGAAAATGTTGTGAATAACTATTGTACTTTCTTCAAAAACATGATCCAATTCATTTACCTCTCATTAGCCATGTTGATACGGCGTAGATCTGAAAAGAAGTTTTAGAGGTAGAAAAAATGGAGGAGGAAGAAGAAGATAGGTTGCAGATAATACGAGAAGATAAGATAAGTTTCTAAGAAAAAGATTTCATTTCAACCTCCTCTATTATGCATTCTATTACATTGTTATATAGAGATTCCCTACAATTTCTGCAACCAACTTTGCACAGCTGTAATACATTCATTTGTTAAACATTGTGGTCCTCATAATTTTGTAAAATGAAAATACTAAATAAAGAAATTGCATAACAACTTTTGTCTTGTACTAGGTGGTATTTGTGATATTGCAGTAGCTTGATACGTGAGTTGTATTGTAGGATAATTGTAACTGTATCATTGCCGACCCCTTGAAATCGACCTTGTCCTCAAGGTCGAAGATGTTCTTCCTGTGTAACATGCCACCTGGATCGAAGATAAAAGTTTTTCTTTCATATTTCGAGTTGTTCATTTCAACAAACACAGTGGATGCATCAGCCCATTCCCGCTTTAGCTTCTTCCTTTCAACAAACACGTTGTGTGCATTATTCTTCTTCAGCCCAATATGCCATGAAGAATTCTGTGTGGCACACAATGCCTTAAAAACTGCAGCTCTTGAGTAGTACATATCTGACTGATAATGAACGTTATTTTCCATAGGCGCAAAAGTAAGAGAAAGTGGCGATGGAGGTGAATTAATTATCGGTGGATGAGGAATAGATCTAGCAGCGACAGCAAGGGAAGGTGGAGATGTAGGAGATTTAGGCAAGGGAGGAGCAGCAACTGAAATTGCTGATGTGGCAGCGTCTGTTCTTGTGTGAACTGAAGGGGAGGAGAACGGTGTAGATCTAATAGTGATGACATCAGATGAGGCTGGAGAGTCATTAGAGGAGCAGGTATTGGACTCGTGATGGAAGGAGTTGTTGTAGTAGAGGTAGAAACGGCAACCGAAATTGTTCCAGGGGCAGTAGTAGTTGTCGGAGCCATTTTAGGAGGTGATCTAGCTGGTGCCATTGCTGATGGAGTAGATCTAGGCTGAGGTAGTGGTGGTTTGGAGGATGAGATTTTTGGAAAAGTTTCGACGATGATTTTTATGATACGTTGTAGGTTTGCATTTTGAGAGGCGATGGCGGATTTTATGTCGGCGAAGGTGGAATCGTCGGATCGGAGCATGGTTTGTTGCAAAGAAAGTGTGCTTTGAATAGCTAGTAGGGAGCTACGGATGGCGAGGTGGTAGGAGTTGTGAATAAGTTGTTGTGAAGTTAGTGTTTCACTCATGGCGAGAGGAGAGAACGAAAGTGAAAGCACCAATTGATACGGCGTAGATCTGAAAAGAAGTTTTAGAGGTAGAAAAAATGGAGGAGGAAGAAGAAGATAGGTTGCAGATAATACGAGAAGAGAAGATAAGTTTCTAAGAAAAAGATTTCATTTCAGCCTCCTCTATTATGCATTCTATTACATTGTTATATAGAGATTCCCTACAATTTCTACAACCAACTTTGCACAGCTGTAATACATTCATTTGCTAAACATTATGGTCCTCATAATTTTGTAAAATGAAAATACTAAATAAAGAAATTGCATAACAACTTTTGTCTTGTACTGGGTGGTATTTGTGATATTGCAGTAGCTTGATACGTGAGTTGTATTGTAGGATAATTGTAACTGTATCACATGTCTTCAACCGGGTTGGATCTAACACATTTACTTAAAAGAATCATAAATCTATAAGCTATTATATCATTTTATTAAACGTGTAGTAAACGAGTAAGACAATTTACCTATTTATTTAAAATGTGAAATTTAAAATTTTGAAAATATGAATATATGTTTTGAGAATAAGAGCACTGCTTTACTTCTATGCCATCAAGATAAATTAAATTTAATTAAAATAAAATGTTTACAATCGATATTTTTGATAATTTTTATTCTGAAAATATAACTTATTGAATTAAAGCGGAGTTTGTTTTAATAAGTTGAATTGATTAATAAATTATTTTCAAAAATATATTGAACTTAAATAAAATATTTACAATAAACATAAAATATGTTGCAAATAATTGTCAAATAAACGAAATATATATGTATATTATTTGAGGTTTGTGATATCAAGAAATCAACAAAAATAAACGATTCTTGAATTTGAATATTGTATAAATTATCGAAATATGTTTTTGTAAAGTATATAGTTGATCAATTCAAATAGAAAATATATTTCTTAATAGATGATAGAATTATATATGTAGATAAGAAAATTTGATTGTAATTAAAAAAACATAATTAAAATTGTAATTGCTCATAGGCTTAAATGTAAATAAAAGAAGAAAGAAATCCTGATAACAAATGAAAGCCTAAAGTATTGTTATCAAACCCAAACCCGCATCACTTTTTGTTCTCTTCTTCATGTCCTAAATCCCTAAAATCATAACCCAAAATAAAAGACACATGCACGCTTTAGGAGAATGGCGAGCATCAGGCGCGATGCAAGGAGGTCATGGCTGAGTTGATATGGACAACCAAGTATGGGGCTAGTGACGACAAGGAGCAGCACGAAGGCACGCAACATGTTGATGGCGTCGAACTAGTAGTGCGCATGACTAAACATTGGAGTGGTGAGTTCAGGTAGAGCAATGGCAATTGACAACGTGCTTCTGGCTTGTAATGGTGGTGCATTGGACTGTCAAGGAGGGTGGTTGGGGCAGTGGTTTGTGGTGGAGAGAATGGTGATGGTGAATGGTTTAAAGCGACGAAATGGAATAGCATCGTTTTGGGTGAGTTATCTTAACTCACTTCTATGTCGTTTCTTCGTTTTTTCCTTTACATGCTTGTTTTTTATTTTGTTCGAAAATTTAATTGGAAATTGGATGAATTTGGCTGAAATAACATTGTTTAAATATATTTTCAACCGCATATGAATATCCTTTTTAGATAATGGTTGTGAATCCTTGTTTGTTTGGTATAATTTGGTTTGGAATTGTATGTATGATGTTTGTGAGTTCATTGCCTTGATTTGTTAATGGTCAAACAGTGCATTTGAAATTGGTTAGAAGTGGAACCTTTTAATTTAAATGACCGGGGAACTATATATATGAAATTTTTTGGTTGAATTATATTTTAAATGAATGATTTTGAAATTTGATTATCTAAAAAGAATTTTATAAAAGAGTAGACATGTGTGTCCATGTGTGTGTGTAACAGCCCGGCTTTCTAAGTCGTATAAATAAGTAAGTTTTATTAATATAAAAGTGTTTGAATTCGATTTGTGGTAATTGATAATTTGAAGGTAAATTTTGAGATAATCAAATTCTATTTAACAAGAGGTTTTGTTGTAATAAATTGAATTAATTAATAAATTCTATTTGAGCGATGTATTGAAATCGAATAAATTGTTTTAATTCAATATAAAGTATCTGAAGTGTAAATAATTTTAAATATATTGAAGTGGCTGGAAAACAAATTTATTTTGTAAAGAATGAAGGATTATATTAAATAAAAATGGACGGACATCGAATTGAATAAAATTGCCCAATTATTGAAATGCAATCTGTAAAATGAGAGGTGAATCAATTTATATTAGATTGAAATCTCTTAAAATATTAAAATTTAAATGCATTGGAAATTAGCTAAATTAAAATTAAATTGAAAACGAGCTAAAATAAGCTAAACCCAAAGTCCATTCCCTTTTCTCCTATTCTCTGGAAAATCTTATTGCTTCCTAACTAAGCCTGAACCCTTTTATCATATTTAGACCTAAATCCAAAATCAAATGAAGAGGAATTGCGACTTAATCCTTAAAAAGGTTAAACGAATGATCGATTGAACATGACCTGCAAAAATGGGCAAAGCGAGATGGAGCGACATCCGCAAGTGAAGGGGAGGAGGTGCACGAACTTCAGGGAGTCGCGGTTGATTCTGGCGATTCGTGATTTGGGGAGACAGAAGCATCGCGACTTGACTACCTAGATGAGTAACTGGGGATGTCAAGCAAAGGATAGGGACGAGTGACTGCCTGAGGGTGCCGTAACCTGATGTTTTACGACGTTATGCCGGGGTTTTCATTGATTGAGTCTCGACGTGGTGAAGGTGCGACCTGGGCTTGGCGGTTTCGGAGAGGGCGAACTAATGGGTGGCGGGAACGATGGACAAATTCAGCAATTGCAAGTGTGGACCTGTGTAGTGCGCGCGATGTGGAGGAAGCAGTGAATGGTTGCTGGCAATGTAAGAGAGAGAGGTGCATGCTATTCTTTGGGGTTGCTGCTCGTGACTAGGATTGGAGGCAGCAAAAGTTTTGCTAGGATTTTGTTAAGTTAATCTCACTCACAACTATGTCTATTTCTTTTAATTTGATGCATATTCCTCCATATAATTGTTTGATTGGATAAATTGTTGGTTATTGAATGGAATTGGATGTTTCTTGATGACTGATGTTTGATGTTGCTTGAATTGGATTAAATAGTGTTATGAACTACGATTATTTGTTGTTGCGATGATTATAGTTAGATAGTTATTTTTGTTGAGTAGTAATTTGATGATTGCAAAAGGATGTTTGAAATTGTTTAGAAAAGATATAAATATATTAAAAGATGTAAATTTGAAATAAATAAATTATTTTGGAGATAATTAGTGGATTCTAGAATGATTTCTTATTTAATAGACGATTTAAATAAATGTGAAAGAGGAATGATTTTGAAAAGATATAAGTGTAATGATTTGAAGATCGTGTGAATTAAAATTTATTTGGTAAATGATGAGTTTTAGAAATTCTCGAAGGGTTGAATTATTTGTTTATCATTGATTATAAAAATATTGAAGGATGTTTATAAAATGGAAGTTGAAGTTATAATTTCAAAAATAATGAATGATCTGAATTTAATAGATGGAAGATTATAAAAATGTTACTTTATAGTAATTGCAAGATGATTGCAATTTATTTTATTTAATTGAACGAAAATTTTCATTTACAAGAATTTAATAAGAAGTGAATTTTGGATGTAATATTGTTATTATTATCGATGGATTAATAGCTTAAAAAGAAGTATTTGAAATACATAAGGATTTTAAATTGTGATTTTGAAGTTGTAGATTTGGAGTTGCAAATATTTTTGGATTGAGTGTATTTTTCAGATTTGAGATTTTAAAGATAAATGGAAAGCATAAATTCCTTTATAGAATTACTATATTATTAAAAAGGAAATTTGAAGTGAAATTATTTTGAGATTTTAAAATTTATTGACGGTTTTGAATAAAGGTTTCTTGGAAACCAAATAAATTATCTTGAAATATGGATTTTGAATTAGATGAAGGAATCGGTTAGTATTATTTTAAAAGAGAAGGAAATAAATAAAAAAGATGCTTTGCGGCTAAATTTAAATGAAGTATTTTTATGAAAAGAGGGAACAAAAATGAAGAGAAATATATTGAAATAAAAATCTTCATCTCGTTAAATATCAATTAAATAATAATTGATGTGTGTATGGATGATTGTTGATTGTCTGTTACGAACGAGATGAAATTATAATTACCCTGTTGAATTATAAAATGATAAAATTGAAGAATAATAAATATAAAAGCGATTTAAGTGAGGGTGATTTAATAAGCGAAGCAGAAATATGTTTAATGTTGAGTAATTGACGGTGTTGTGTATATAATTATATTTCACCGGCGTTATGGGACATCCATGTAGGGTGTATTTATTTACTCAATACAAGTATAATGCCGAGTAATTCATCGAGGACCCAGTATTTTATATTTGGATGTCGGTGGATTATTCTATATTATATATCCTTATTGACCGATATTACTTGGATTTCTGACCTGACGTGTGACGTGAATTATATTATTACTTATTTTATTTTAAAATGAGAATATGATTATATTCGCTTTTGAGTGGAATGAGAAGCATGAACTCCCTTACGAGGATGTGATAGCCAGAAGTTTTTGTTAGCCCCATCTTAGCTTGACCAACCATGGGTTCGCTCCTTGATGCGGTTGCGGTGACATGGCCCCCTCGTCGCATGGTCATTCTCTGCTACGTGGGCCAATGGAACAAGTTCAGAACGAGACAAGGAGGTTGATGGGGGCGAGGAGGAAGGAGGAGAGGAGACAAGGAAGCAACATGCAACAATTGTATAGCTAAAGACCGGTGATGACGCTCATAAAAATATTTACAAGTAGAGTCTTCCTTTGCACCTGAGAAGCATCAAGTCTCAGGTGTAGACTCGACTTCTGACATTAGCAATAATATAGCATATATAATAGTAGTAGAGGTAATGAAAATAAAAATTAAGAATAAAATAAATTAATCCAATATTGTTAAATAAATATGAATGAATTGATGTTTGATGCATGATTTGTGCGATGTGTGATGTGTGATGTGTAAATGTGTGCGATGTGTGTGATGTGTGATGTGTGCGATGGATGTTTGATGTATGTTGTGTGATGTGTATGATATTGTATTGATGTTTGATGGATGTTTTGATGTTTGATGTGTTATGGATGTTGTACGATGTGTTTTGGATATTTAATTATTCCTTAAATGATTGTTTCTCATTATGCTGTGTATATTATTCCTTGAGATATCGTTTATATTCAATCTAGACATGGTCTTACCTGTTTATTATTTATATAATATTCAGGTCAGTCCGATACATTTCTGGTTCAAGGACGATGTGACCAAATTGGCTTATTGGGCTAAGTTGAAGGATAGAATATTGGTTGTATTGCATATTATAACATGGTCTCGTGTATGTATATAATGTTGGATTAGATGTACTGGATTTATCTTGTATATAATTAAGATTTAGTGGGAATTTGACTTATTTTTGAATCCCACTCATATTTATGCGATGTATTATATTTATCGTTGCGTTGATGACTATGTGTTCTCTGTTATTATTTATATTATGTATTGTTCTATCCTCGGGCATCACACGTGTTTATTGCTTGTACCGAGACTATTTACGTCGAGGTGAGTGATTTTTATATTATGAGACGTATTCGGTGTTGGTCCATGGGAATATTCATGTGTGCTTCACCCACGTCACCTCATTCTTCGTGTTACTCGACGGCATTATTCACTAATACTCTTGGGTAATATGGGTATAGAGGTGGGATGTGACATGTTGGTATCAGAGTGGGTTTAAAACAATGTAGAGTATAAGAGACACAAGTCCTGACCTGAGGTGAGACTTAGTGTCTATGTCCCCATGGGTGTGAGGTAGATTATTGTTTATAATTAATTGATGGCAGGAGTATACGATGATTATGGGGGTAATCATCCGGGGACGTGGTTGCACTTTTCCTACTATATGATATATTTTCTACCTTTTATTGACTGTAAATCTCAATATGATATATAGATGAATAGATGGAGGTTAAAGAGTTAGAAGTGGTTGGTCTGACTAGTAGTGTCCGTATTGATGGTGAATATTAGAACTCTATGTGGCTCTGAAATGAGAATGAAGTTATTTGGTTAGAGAAGCTGAAAAAGACTCTAATTTGAATCTTATATTGAATATTTCACGATTTTAAATTATGATGAGACAACGTGAGATGAGTGAAAGGATCCAGTAGCGATCAGAGTAGCGCACCGGAAGTATATGGATTACTTTTTGCTAATATTTTGATTATTTGGCCGTTTTGATTGGATGATTGATGTTTTGATTGCTATGTATGGTTGTATTGATTTATGATGTTTAGTTTGAAGGATTCAACTTAAGCATGGTATTCGTTAGAAACTATCACTCGAGTTAGAATTCCATATGAGTTTAAATGATTTGAACCCAACGGTGTCTTTAGTTGCAAAGTTACCGCAAAAGATGATGTGAATTATTTTCATATAAAATAAAACAGTATCTATTTTTGTATAAAATTAAAATGTGATTGAAATAAAACGAAGACAAAAGCTTGCTTATTTATTTTATGAATGGTTGATTGATAATGATTGAGATTTTATAAGTTGAGTATTTTTAATTATATTGGTATATATTATCTATAAACCTTTTTACATAAGCAAGCATATGTTGATTAAAATCTATTAAGGAATTGTATATATATATGGTTTGGAGAGATGTTTTATTAAAAGTCAGTGAATGTTTTTTATAAAAGATTAGGTTGTTCTGAAAGTAAATATTTAAAGCATTTATGAAGCTGACTTTGTGTTAATTTGTACGTTGAGTGTTTAAGAATTCTTGTCGATGTGTTTGGTCAACGTTATCGATAAGGATTCCTAAATACTAGGATGAGAATTATGGAAACAAGATTTTGAAGGGAGATGAATTATTTTGAAGAGAGGAATGTGACTTGAGTTATATTATAAATGAAATAATATTTTTAAAAAATATTAATTATTTTGAAGAGATTAAAGTGGTATAAAGGGTATTTTGAAGTGAGAAAAATGTTCTAATAAATGAAGGATTATTACTTGGAAAAAAATATTTAATTGGAGAAAAAATGTAATTAATATTTTGAAAAAGTTTTTTTACAAAGAAATTGATACAGAAAAAAAATACTTGAGTTGAGATTTGAAAAGAATATAAATGAAGGTTTTGGAAAAATAAATAAAATATTTTCATAAGAAAAATATTCTTTTGAGACGGTGATTTAGCAAAATTGAGATATGGATATTATATAATACTTTGAAGTATTAGAAATCGTTTTAGGTATGTATATAAAGAAAGATGTGTATATGATAGTGAGACAGCCAATTGTTTTGGAAAGTAATAAATTTATTTCTCTATATTTAGACGTTTGATGTGATTTTTGGAGCCATCAAGTATTAGTGGATAGCGCAGTCGATGTCGAGACAATATTGATCACATAATCAACACTGCAGCACATTAGCGAAGTAAACCACTAGAAATTTATGGTGTGGCTTTGTCACTATATTAATAAATTATATTGAATTCAAAATTAGTATAGTTGTGATATTTTACGATTGAATGTCTACCATATTATATGTTGTTTGTGATTTGGATGCGCGTTGTGAAGGTATTTAGAATGTGATGCATTGAAGAAGAAAAATGGTGAATGAAGTGTGTGTATGTGTATATATATATATATGTATGTATGTATGTATGTATAATTAGGTTTTGATGATAATGATAATGATAATATAATGAAGTTGGTTTATAATGAAATAAAATAAATACCATGAAGTGAAAATGAATTCTTGGATTGAAATTGAATATGGTATAGATGTTTGAAAATTACTTTTGAAATGAAAACTGGTTAAAAAATGTGTTTGGAAGCAGAAGATATTTTTGAAAGTAAAATTTTAATTAAAAGAGTATATTACAAAGATATTTTTGAAAGTAAAATTTTAATTAAAAGAGTATATTACAATCCTTTTGAAAATATATTTTAAAAGAAAGTGATTATGGATGGCTTTGGAAATATGGTATTAAATATTTTGTCAAAATTTTAGAAAGATTCGATGAAAATTTTGAAAAGTTATTTTCAAAGTATTATGAAGTTTTGAAATAATAGTAATATTAGAAATGAGGAAAACAAAACATGGTTCTTACTAATATGATCGTAACTTATGATGGAGTGATCTAATTTTGTTGATTCTTCTTTTGTTAATTAGAAAATTGCACAAGTAACAACTTTGATGTTCATCATTTTTCGAAATTTTGAAGTTTGTGAAGGGTTACACATGAGTTAATGGATGTAGTGTTCGCTGTCCCATAGTGTAATGGCTTAAACTGAGCTAAACTCTTTTGCTCCTAACTTTTGAACTGTTTGTCCGATTTTGATGAGTTTGCTTATTCTAGAAAAATTAAAACCTAAGCTACAACTTTTGTTTGAAGTGTTACGCGAAATTTTGATGTTTTAAGGCCGAAAATGCAGTTTTATATGGTAGGCCTGTGTATTTCATGTATTTCTAAAATTTGATACTTCTAGAAAAACTCTCGTAATTTTAGTTATACTTAAAAAAATTGTGATCCGTAAGTTATTGTGGAAAGCTAACACACTATATAATAATTCACTCTTTGATGCCACCATCTAATTTTCTGTTTTAGACCATTAAAAGTTTGTCTCAAGTGGCTTAAACCAAGGCATCAAGCTGTTATTATATGTTAATTGAATTCATACTTATTCTACCTCTTTCTATATATGACTAATGTTTATATTAAGATAAGAATAGGTGTTCAAGAGGCTAGTTGGACTTGTGAGTAACGATGGCTTGCTTATGCAAACTTAATAGCTAAGTAATTTGCTTTAAAATTCTATATAAATGTACGTTTTTAAGGTGTTCGAATATATGATGTGATAGTATATTGTTTCTCCATGTTTCGGGATGGCCCATGCTGGGATGCCTCTTCGGAGATATATATTTTGTAATTACATTATGTTTTGATTTTTTAGAATGCTCTCCGTACAAATGAGACTGCTAAAATTTTCTGGAAAATCTGACACTTAGAAAAATATTCACAAAATTAGTCGTATGCGAAGAACAGAAAGTCGTTATTTGAATCTATTTAAAATCATAGTATATATAAGAGGAGTTGGAGTGTGTGAACCACATTGAGGAGGGAGTAGTTGAGTGTGGCAGAAGAGCATTGATTATGATGAAAGTCAAGGTATGAGTTGTGTGTGTTGAATTACCCATAAGAAATTGCAAGGACGTAATTTTCATAAGGGGAGAGTCTGTAACAACCCGGCTTTCTAAACTGTATAAATAAGTAAACTTTATTACTATAAAAGTGTTTGAATTCGATTTATGCTAATTAATAATTTGAAAATAAATTTTGAGCTAATCAAATTCTATTTAATAAGAGGTTTTGTTGTAATAAATTGAATTAATTAATAAATTCTATTTGAGCGACATATTGAAATCAAATAAATTATTTTAATTGAATATAAAGCATTTGAAGTGTAAATAATTTTAAATATGTTGAAATAGTTGGAAAACAAATTTATTTTGTAAAGAACGAAGGATTATTAAATAAAAATAGGCAGACATCGAATTGAATAAAATTGTTCAATTATTGAAATGCAATCCATAAAATGAGAGATGAATCAATTTATATTAGATTGAAATCTACTAGAAGATTTAATTTAAATTTAAATGCATTGGAAATTAGCTAAATTTAAAATTAAATTGAAAATGGTCTAAAATAAGCTAAGCCAAAGTCCATTCCTTTTCTCCCATTCTCTGGAAAATTCTCCTTGCTTCCTGGCTAAGCCTGTACCCTTTTATCATGTTTAGCCCTAAGTCAAAATTAAATGAAGAGGAATCATGACTTAATCCTTAAAAAAATTAATGAACAATCGATCACGCACGACCTGGAGAAATGGGCAACACAAGATGGAGCGACGTCGGCGTGTGAAGGAGAGGAGGTGCACGAACTTCAGGGAGTCGCGACCGGTTCTGGCGATTCGTGATTTGGGGGGGGGGGGGGTAGAAGCATCGCGACGTGATTGCCGCGACGAGTAACTGGCGACGTCAGGCAAAGAAAGGGGACAAGCGACTAGCTGAGGATGCCACAACGTGATGCTAGGCTTTTCATTGGTTGAGCCTCGACGTAGTGAAGCTGCGATCTGGGCTTGGCGATGTTGGAAAGGGCAAACTAATGGGTGGCTGGAACGATGGGAAAGTTTAGCAATTGCAAGTGCAGGCCTGTGCTCTGCATGCGATGTGGAGGATGCAATGAATGGTTGCTGGCGATGTAAGAGAGAGAGGTGCATGCTATTCTCTGGAGTTGCTGCTTGCGATTAGGATTGGAGGCAGCAATTTCTTTACTGGGATTTCGATGAGTTAATCTCAATCACAACTATCTCTATTTCTTTTAATTTGATGCGTATTCCCCTATATAATTGTTTGATTTGTTTGATTGAATGGATTGTTGATTATTGGATGGAATTGTATGTTTATTGATGATTGATGTTTGATGTTGCTTGAATTGAATTAAATAGTGTTGTGAACTACGATTATTTGTTGTTGCGATGATTATAGTTAGATGGTTGTTTTTGTTGAGTAGTAATTTGATGATTGCAAATTATTGAATGATATTTGAAATTATTTAGAAAAGATGTAAATAAAATTAAAAGATGTAAATTTGAAATAGATAAATTATTTTGGAGATAATTAGTGGATTCTAGAATGATTTCTTATTTAATAGAAGATGTATAAATAAATTTGAGAGAGGAATGATTTTGAAAATATATAAGCGTAATTATTTTGAAGACCGTGAATTAAAATTTATTTGGTAAATGATGAGTTTTAGAAATTCCCGAAGGGTTGAATTATTTGTTTATCGTTGATTATAAAAATATTTGAAGGATGTTTATAAAATAGAAGGTGAAGTTATACTTTAAAAAATGATGAATCATTTGAATTTAGCAGATGGAAGTTTATAAAAATGATACTTTGTAGTTATTGCAAGATGATTGCAATTTATTTTATTTAATTGAATGTAAATTTTCATTTAAGAGGATTTAATAAGAAATGATCTTTTGGATGTAATATTATTATTATTATTGATGGATTAATAGCTTAAAAGGAAGTATTTGAAATAAATAAGGATACTAAATTATGATTTTGAAGTTATAGATTTGGAGTTGCAAATATTTTTGGATTGAGTATATTTTTCAGATTTGAGATTTTAAAGATAATTGGAAAGTGTAAATTCCTTTTTAAGAATTGCTATTTTATTAAAAAGGAAATTTGAAGTGAAAGCATTTGGAAGTTTTCAAATTTATTGACTGGTTTGAATAAAGGATCCTTGAAAACCAAATAAATTATTCAAATATGGATTTTGAATTAGATAGAGGGAACCAATAAGTATTATTTTAAACGAGAGGGAAATAAATAAAAGAGACGTTTTGCAACTAAATTTAAATGAAGTATTTTTATGAAAAGAGGGAATAAAAATGAAGAGGAGTATATTGAAATAAAAATCTTCATCTCGCTAAATATCAATTAAATAATAAATTGATGTGTGTGGATAATTGTTGATTATTTGTTACAAATGAGATGAAATTATAATTACCTATTTTGCTAAATAAATATGAATGAATTGATATTTGATGCGTGTTGTATGCTATGTATGACGTGTGAAGTGTAGATGTGTGCAAAATGTGATGCATGATGTGTAGATGTGTATGTGTGTGATATGTGATGTGTGATGTGTGATGTGTGCGATGGATGTTTGATGTATGTTGTGTGATGTGTGTGATAGTGCATTGATGTTTGATGGATGTTTTGAGGGTATAGAGGTTGGGTGTTACAGTGTATGTGTGTGAGTGTGATTTTTTGTGAGGGAATTGGCTTTAGAAATGGAAATGATGGTATTCGATTTGTAAGATGTCTTATGAATAAATATTTTATATATCTATTATTATAAAAATATATTTGAAAAGGATCTTTATAAAAGGATTTAAGATTTATATTCCAAGAGTGATAGGATTACTTTTGGAAATAAAAAAGATACAAAGTTTTATTAAATAATATTTTTGAATAATAAAAAGTTTCTATATGACTTATTTATTTTATGAAAAAAATTAATGAAAATTTATATTATATTTTGTAATTATAATTTTTAGAGGTAATTTATTTTTCATTTGATTATCTTCCAATAAATAAAAGAAAAATGATTTGAATATATCTTTGTAAATATTGTAAATGTGTATGAATTGAATCATATTGAAAAAGGGAAGTTTGAAATTTAACTATATAAGTGAATTGTTTAAATCAATGTTGTATTGGTAAATATTTGGAAGACGAGAAATTTAGTTTTATAAATTTTCTACATGGGTGATATAAAAGGATTTAAAAGTAAACAAGGCTTTTATAAACTTAAATTTTCGAGAATTGAATTGATTTTTGAAAATATTTTTGATTGAAAATGATATAATTTATATTCAATATTTGAAAGGTATTCTTGATATTACCATACTCCTTTATTAGTGTTTTGTTGTATTCAAGATGAACTTTTGATAATGTGAAATTATTTTAAAAGGATTTATATGTTTTGAAATGCAAAGGAAGATTGAAAGCTTGAATTATTGGAAATTAATAAGAGGTTTAAACAATGAAGTTCTGTAATTTCGAATTAAACCTCTTAAATTTAGTACTATACTTGAAATTGTATTGAATATTTTGGAAATGAGTATTATATAGTAAACCCCTTCTAGATCAATAAATGGTTGAATCATATTGGATGTGTGAACTTCTATATGATGAGAATTTTGAATGAAAGAAGTTATAAAAGCAATGGTATGGGACGATCTGTAATATTTCTTTGGTTATTCTTTTGACTCATTGTATATGATATGATTTTATATTGAGTGTACTGAATATTTGATCAAGTTAATAACCCCTAGTGACTTTGGGTTGAACAACAATTAGGAGGGTTTACGTCGTAACGAGATCATAGAAAATACAATGAATTAATCAAACGAGCTGAGATACCAAATATGCTAAATCCATCCTGCTAGGACCGAATGACATTGTGGCCCATTTGTCATAGGTCCAATGACCTGCTGTACCGGTGCAACAAATGAGGATGATAAATACGATATGATTGATGGATAGTGAGGATTGCTAGTGAGAACCGAAGAGGTATTTAGTGCAGCAAATAGGTCGTGTTATGGCACCCATAATTCTAGTCGAGGGGTACATAGATGAAAATAGCTATGTACCTTTGCTCGATCAATGCCTGGAAGAGTGTATTATACTTAACGAGTTATTTAATTTAAACCAAGATCAATTCATGATAACTAGATGATTAATAAATGTGACTCTTGATAATTGCGATTAGGAGTGAATCATAATTGAGTAGATTTGCGATTGTAATATAGATAAAACTGATATGTTATGACATCATATATTATTAGATGGGGATTGAGGTTATTATTGAGTGTGGATGACATTCATTTGGTATGTTATGAAACCCGTTCAGGATATCATTATCTGTTATGATTATGTGTACCATTATAATGACCTTACATTTAAACTAAGCATAGTCAGACCCGTTTATTATTTCTATAATACTCGAGTCAGTTTGAGACTTATAAGTACAGAGACATTAGCCTTTCTTAGGTGTTGGGCTTTTGAGGAGATTGGTAGAGTTTGGGGTATGCCCTAGGGGCAATTATGTAATTTGTTATATATATCTAACTCGATAATCAATCTTGTTTGAAATAAAAGGTGTTTTCTTTCTATTATATACTTGATATAATGTGTTACATTAATTAATTAATCCAATCAAATGTATATTTAATAGAAAATCCATAAATGGCATGTTTTGCGATAATAGTTACAAAGTGTTGTAATCATGGGTAATTTATCACAAAGAAATTAAACATACCATTATAAATATTTCTAGTCATATTGTTGGATCCGGGCCAGCCCGCGGCGGAAGGTTTGGGTGAACTTCAATTCTTTTTTTATCATATTGGATTTTTATTGGGCCTACGAAGTCCAGTGTATTTAGAATATTTTTAAATATTATTTGAATAAAATCTTTTACTATATTTTAGTTCATAAATTATACATTTTTATTTAATTTATGTTTTGATACACATATACATGTATCACACACACACACATACATACAATACATACATACATACATACATACATACATACATACATATATATATATATGTTTGCGCCAAAAATGGTCACAAACCCCAAGTATTGTGAAACCACCAGTGTATGAATATAAATCAGCAATATTCAAACACAAATATCAAATCTAAGTAAACAACAAACAGCAATCCAGGAATAATGAACAGTGACACACGATTTATAGTGGTTCGGCTATCTCCGGCCTACGTCCACTCCAAGGTTTTTATGGTTTTATTGCTTGATGTTTGAAGATTACAATTTCCTACTGCGTAGTACAACAGACTTTATGATTATAATCTGAATCTAAGGCAGCAATGGTGATCTGGAGTAAATCTGGCAGAGTCTGGGCGCTCTTTAGTTCTCCAAATTATCCGACCCCTTTTCTGAATGACTAGGGGCTCTATTTATAGGTGTAGGAGGCTGATATTTCGCCTAAATTGAAGGGAGACCAGTTCTGGTACGTGAGGGGGCCCACATGCCCGCTTTCTGGAAATCCGGGCCCACTTTGGGATCGATTCGAAGCAATGTTCGAATCGGTCAAGAAATTGTCCAATCGAGTTGAAATTTGGTGTGAACATTCTTCAACATGTGCTCAAGCTACTGTGAAAATTTCATAGCATTTGGACTTGTAGATCTCGAGTTATGATCGATTCAAGGTCGCTTTTCTGGTTGCAGTGCTCCGTTCGAATCGATTACGTTCGAATCGATTGCTTCGAATCGATCCAAGCATGCGCTCCTGTGATGACGTGGAGCGCCTCCTTCGTATCGATCCGACTTCTATGCCGAGTTGACTAGGTCGACTCCATGATTTTAGCCGCTTCCTCTTGGTTTCGAGGTAATGGATTCGAAGCCATGCTTCTTCGAATCGATCGAATGGATGTTCGTTCGAATCGATCAAAGAAAGTATTGATCAATTCGAAGTTGTTTCCACAGGGTCGATTCGAAGTACTACAGCCGGATGGATTCGAAGCAGGGTCGCTAGATGGATTCGAAGGACTATCACCCGAGGGATACGAAGTGGAGTAGCTTCATGGATTCGAAGGAACTCAACTTGATGGATACGAACCAGATGTGTGTGAGGTCTCTGCTATTCTGATTGATGCGGAGGCGATGGATTCGAACATAGCTACTGCCGATGGATATGAAGACGTTGGTGCGAAGTCCATGGATTCGAACCGAGGCGTGATGATGGATACGAAGATAAGGCCACTTCCTCCAATTTGCATCGATCATATCTTGATCACACGAACTCGGATTAACCTGAAATTTGAAATGTAGCCTTCACTAGCATTGATCAACATCCCCAATCGATTCCATCCCGATCGGAGCCCGGTCAGATTTTGACGTCATCCATTGCAGCCTTGTTTCCAATCGAACTCCAATCCTGATATCCATCATTTCTTGCCAACTTGTTGATATTCCGGCCTTTACCAAAAGGTGGGATAACATTTGCCCCCCAAAACATGCCTTATGATAATAAGGCGTGTTTTGAATAATTCCATATCCGATATCCAAAGTTCATAGCCAATTCCATGCCCAAACTCGAAGACTGGGTTATTAGTCCATCCTTATCCAACAACCGAATCCAAGACCTATCCGGGTCGATATCCAAATCCGTAACCTCTCTGGGCTCTTGCCAAGCGCAATCCACACCTGACGACCGTGGTCCAGTGTCCCTGGACGTTGAGCTAACCTCTCCGGGTTCTTGCCAAGCGCAATCCACACCTGACGACCGTGGTCCAGTGTCCCTGGACGTTGAGCTAACCTCTCCGGGTTCTTTCCAAGCACAATCCACACCTGACGACCGTGGTCCAGTGTCCCTGGACGTTAGTAATGACGTGGCTTATGTCCTAAGCCGAATCCTGATCGCTTCGGACCCTTGTTGAGCATAGTCCATACTCAGCGACCTGAAATAATAATCGATAATAGGGGGCCTAAGTCCTAGGCCGAATTCTGGTCACTCCGGACCCTTGCCGAGCATAGTCCATACTCGACGACCTGAATGAGCCAATCTACCACGTTCGGGCAAAAAGACTCACCCCTTGCCAGGCGTAATCCACACCCGGCGACCGTTTATCAAAAACCAAAAAGGATCCAATCAGAAATCCAATCCAAAATCCAAATCAAATCGGAAAACCGGAAATCCATATCAAAAATCGAAATCATCATCCAAAACGGAGAACAATCATCCGAATGAATGCCGAAACCAGAAAAACAAGCAAAATCAAGAGTTCAATCCAAACTCCAAAAACCAAATTAGAAAACCAAGTGTCCAATCAAAAACAAAAAACAAATTTCGCAAACCATGGCTTTGCGGTTTATCATCATTCAGAGCATGCCTAGGGGCTATCTCCGTCCCCATACATGTGTAAATGACTCAGTTGCTCGCCAATGGTTTGTTACTTATTTCATATTATCCTGGTCAATGGATGACCAATCGACCATCATTCCTGGGCCTCGCACCATCATGGCTCGAGGTAGGCGGTGGTTGCTCCTGCTCCACCGCTGCATTCCGTACTCCAACATACTGCCTCAACTGTCCATTCCTCACATGCTCCTCAATTATGTCCTTTAAATGCCTGCAGCTGTTGGTATCATGCCCGTCCAGATAGTGGAAGACACAGTGCCTTCCTGATGCCCTTTCCCGTTCAGATGGTTCTCTTCTAGCCGGCCTTCGGTAAGGAAGGCGATTCCGAGTTTCCAAGTAAATCCGCTCCAGCGTCTCATTCAATTCTGTGTATGTGGAAAACTTTGGATCCTTCCATCGCTTCCTAGCTTTTTCAGAATTTTCGTCCAGCTTCCTTTTTCCTTTATCTTTATCCGAGCTTCCGTCGGATGGTCCTCCACCCCCGGTCACATTCACCTCTTTTAACTTTAAATCAGTACATGTGTCTTCCTGCCGAAGGAACCTTTCAGCTTCATGGAAGAATTCCTCGAGATCCAGTGGCGGGTCTCGTACTAAAGATACCTTGAAATCTGAATCCTCTCTGACTCCCGACACTGCCACCATCAAAACCATCGATGGATCCGGCCGATCCACCGAAGAAACCGCCGCATTAAATCGAGTTAAAAATGCCTAAGCGATTCATCCGTTCTTTGCTTTACCGATGTTAGCGTCATCACGTTCTTAGGTCTTTTGATATGAACCCGAAACTGTCCCAAAAACCTGTCCACCAATTCCCTTCAATTCCTGATAGATCCTTCCTCCAGCTGCCTAAACCACATTGCCTCTAGGTCTGTCAAGTATAAAGGGAAACATCTGGCCATTACTTCGTCCGATGCCCCCAGCACTTCCATGTGTCTAGTGTATCTCATCAAATGATCAGTTGGATCGGCCTTGCCATTATATACTTCCATGCTAGGTAACTTGAACTTAGGTGGATTCTGAGCTATCCTGATTTCCCGAGCGAATGGACTCCTGTTCACTCCTTCCAAATCCCGATTGGTCAAACCTCCACGCATAGTCTTCCTAATGATTTCCACTAATCCAGCGTTGCCTGTTAGGGGTTGCCCCCCATGCTCCCGAGGGAACTCCGGCACATATTCTTCATGTGGCTCATTAGCCGCAACGTTGGCTCTAGCCTGCTGAACCCCTTCCAAAGGTCCTTCTGCATTGGATCCTGCGGGCCTGCCCCTAAGCCCTTGTTGATTGCCCTCCGGTTCTATATTCTGTCCTGCATTGGGTTCCGCAACCCTAGTTCCTTGTTCCGCATTTGCAGTTGCTATAGTTGGTCCAAGGTTTTGTGTTCCTGCAGCTCTCATCTGCTCGTAGAAAGTCTGCATCATATTCTGTTGACTCTTCAACAACCTCTCATGCAACGAATTTGCCATAGCTTCCATTTCGTCTTTGGTAATGTAAATCAAAGCTTGTCCTTCTCCAGCTCCGGAGGATGCCTCTTGACTTCCTCCCTGTTGGCTTCTCTCAGCTCTTTGCCTTGTTTGTCGAGTCATTGTTGAGTCAATCTGAATCCTTCAAACTTTCAAATCTAAACTTTGAATCTGGTGTAGCGGGTGCTAGTTCTTCTCAGTGAAAGCACCAAAGTGTTTGTGCCAAAAATGGTCACAAACCCCAAGTATTGTGAAAGCACCAGTGTATGAATATAAATCAGCAATATTCAAACACAAATATCAAATCTAAGTAAACAACAAACAGCAATCCAGGAATAATGAACAGTGACACACGATTTATAGTGGTTCGGCTATCTCCGGCCTACGTCCACTCCAAGGTTTTTATGGTTTTATTGCTTGATGTTTGAAGATTACAATTTCCTACTGCGTAGTACAACAGACTTTATGATTATAATCTGAATCTAAGGCAGCAATGGTGATCTGGAGTAAATCTGGCAGAGTCTGGGCGCTCTTTAGTTCTCCAAATTATCCGACCCCTTTTCTGAATGACCAGGGGCTCTATTTATAGGTGTAGGAGGCTGATATTTCGCCTAAATTGAAGGGAGACCAGTTCTGGTACGTGAGGGGGCCCACATGCCCGCTTTTTGAAAATCCGGGCCCACTTTGGGATCGATTCGAAGCAACGTTCGAATCGATCAAGAAATTGTCCAATCGAGTTGAAATTTGGTGTGAACAGTCTTCAACATGTGCTCAAGCTACTGTGAAAATTTCATAGCATTTGGACTTGTAGATCTCGAGTTATGATCGATTCAAGGTCGCTTTTCTGGTTGCAGTGCTCCGTTCGAATCGATTACGTTCGAATCGATTGCTTCGAATCGATCCAAGCGTGCGCTCCTGTGATGACGTGGAGCGCCTCCTTCATATCGATCCGACTTCTATGCCGAGTTGACTGGGTCGACTCCATGATTTTAGTCGCTTCCTCTTGGTTTCGAGGTAATGGATTCGAAGCCATGCTTCTTCGAATCGATCGAATGGATGTTCGTTCGAATCGATCAAAGAAAGTATTGATCGATTCGAAGTTGTTTCCACAGGGTCGATTCGAAGTACTACAGCCGGATGGATTCGAAGCAGGGCCACTAGATGGATTCGAAGGACTTCCACCCGAGGGATACGAAGTGGAGTAGCTTCATGGATTCGAAGGAACTCAACTTGATGGATACGAACCAGATGTGTGTGAGGTCTCTGCTATTCTGATTGATGCGGAGGCGATGGATTCGAACATAGCTACTGCCGATGGATACGAAGACGTTGGTGCGAAGTCCATGGATTCGAACCGAGGCGTGATGATGGATACGAAGATAAGGCCACTTCCTCCAATTTTCATCGATCATATCTTGATCACACGAACTCGGATTAACCTGAAATTTGAAATGTAGCCTTCACTAGCATTGATCAACATCCCCAATCGATTCCGTCCCGATCGGAGCCCGGTCAGATTTTGACGTCATCCATTGCAGCCTTGTTTCCAATCGAACTCCAATCCTGATATCCATCATTTCTTGCCAACTTGTTGATATTCCGGCCTTGACCAAAAGGTGGGATAACAATATATATATGCGTGTGTGTAAAATATCAATCCGTGCAAGGTATAACATGCTCGTGCATAGATGTTTGGATTTACATTACAATGGACAAATTAGCTCATCCAATATACGGGTGTGTGTGTGTGTGTGTGTGTGTGTATGCACGTGTGTGTGTACATATGTACTATTATTTGTGTATGTATATATATAAGGTTTTGTTTAAATAATTTTATATAAGTATATAAGTTTGTTATATATATGTGTGCGTGTGTAATCATATGAAAAAAAATATTAATATTATATATACATATTATGTAATAGATTTATATAAATAAATTATTTATAAATATCAAATAACTTTTTATTTAAACTGTGAGCAACACATATGTATACATATGGAAAAAAATTAAAATATATCTTTAATTTAAATATTTTTTTGAAAATGTATTTGAATATATACACACACAGAAATATATTCATAACAAAATATACGAATAATATTAGTAAAATAAAAAAATATTTTTGATAATATGAAATATTAGGTCTTACGCATAGCCTAGCAAATAATTTATTATTTTTTAATTTTAAAATACATTTTAGTTAAATAATCATTTGAAAATTAATAAAATATTGATAAACATTAATTTCCAAAATTTATTTCAAATTTTAAATTTTTAGTAAATCGTAAATAATATTTTTGAAGTTTGAAATTTTTTCCATATTTTTCTCGGTTTAAATTAATTTTATATTAATACATTTAATTTTGGTTGTTTTAAATAAATTATTTTTTATTTTTTGGTCGATAGCTTATCTAGTGCTTATATAATTTTATAAAATTTAAAAAAAATTATAACATATTTAAATTAATATAATTTATTTATGAAGTAAACTGATTTAAATATTATTAAATAATAATAAAATATTTATAAAAATAATTTTCACCGTCGAAAATTAATTTTACCATAATACATTATATATCAAAATTATATAACGTTATAACCAATTATAACCTATATATATGTATATGTAATTAAATAGTATATATTAATTCAATAAAATATAAAATTATATTATTTTATATATGGCTACACTGACCTGATATATATATATATATATATGATAAAAAAACTATTTTTTTAGAATATAAATATATACATGCAAAAAACCAAACTACTTTGTGACAACATTACTTGCATATTAGATTCGTCACATAACTAACAATGTAATATATATAATACATAATAAAACATTATGCTAAAAATTGTTAACTAAAATCTGATAAAATCATACCTTAATCCCAAAGCTTTGAAGTGCACCTTGAAAATATATTTTCTCCCCTTTGAAACTCTTTCTGATTTAGTAAATTGCTAGTCCTTGAACCGTTGACCTTCAACTATCAAATAACAGTCGATTTGATTTGATTTGCACTTAAGTAGGGAGATGAAAGAGAAGAATTCGGTCAGTAATAGATCAATTGGAGGTATTCAAAAGTCCTCAAGAGGTTGAGGATAGAGATGTTTATATTGAGGAGAATTAAGAATATTTTAGGATCAGGATCCTACATCATCTCTTACCAATCTCTTCCATCTCAACCCTCCATCTCAAAGTCTATCTTGCACCATCTTATGGCCACATTAACCACTTATTATGGCTAAATTTTCTAGCCCCCTTCATAGGCTTTTAAACCCATTTAGAGCCCTAATAAAATATTATACAATTAAATCCAATTTAATCGCTTATCGATATCGTATATCAATTGATATATTTATAACTTTATCAACATATCTGATAATATTTATTCATCATATCATAATTAAATTCATCGTTTCAGTTGTATGACTCATCGGGTGTAAATTTGATCAGCGATTAATATCCGATTATTCGAATATTAGCATCACTAGTGACTTAGTAGGTGGTGTGACATTTTGACTAAATTTATCGCTTACTTGTTTTGGTAAAATCCAATTTTACTTTAATTAAGTGTTACCTAGTTGTGACTTTTATTTATACCAGTTGTAATGACCCTAAATTTTTGATTGATCAAATAAAACAATTAGAAAGCCGATGCAGGCTAAATAAGAGAAATAAATTAATGGGAAAACGATATGAGGGCCCAAGCCCAAATTATTGTGGGACAATAAACATTACTCTTTCCTATGCATTCATTTCACGTTACTCAAAATAAAAACTAAAAGCCAGAGAAAAACTTTAATGGTGGCTTAAAGAGAGAAATAGAGAGGAAGATAAGGGAAACATAAGCAAAAATGAGGATTAAGACTTAATGATCTAGATGAGTAATACTTAACCTGTCTATACCGATCTCCCTCGGTTTAGACTTGTATGTTTTTAAGTATGATAGGGTTCATATAGATTTTTTTAACAAATATAAGGATTTAATAAATGTTTTGGGAAAGGATCGATAAACATGCGATGTTTAGACATTTTTCTGCTACTTTAATGATTTTGAAAGTTAATGGGAATTTTATATCATGTTCTAATCATGGTTTTAGAGATAGGTTTTAGTTTGAGAAGTTTCTTAATCTTATATGATATTATACAATTTATTAAAGCTGCATAACTAGAAAATAAGTGAGGAAAATACCCTTAAAAGTCCGATTAAAGACTAAATATGTTAGAACAACTTTTCACAAATTTTTTGGGAATTTAGTAGAATATTCTATAAAGAAATAAACTAAAAAGGGCTAAGTACTACATTGGGGCAAGTGGGGAACCGCGGGGCGCGTGAAAATAAACTTATAGGGAAAATATATTAATGTTGCTGGGAAAAAGAGAAACCAGATCCAAATCGTTGGCTAAAAGGAAAGAAAAAGGACATTGCAAATAACAAAAAGTAAAATAGGGATGAATAAGATAACAACATGTGTACAGACGTTGTCAGACAAGTCTGACTTTGTCTTGTTTAGAGCTGAGGCGGCGGCCTAACTAGTTCTAAGGGAACTGCGCATATGGGGGAAATGGTAGAGATTTGCCGAAGGGGCCTAAGAGCTTTCAAGGGAAAGCAAGTACGCACTGAAAAAAATATAGAAAACATTACTCATCACAATTTGAAAGGATTCACTAGTAAAGAGCGAACTGCACATCTAGCTTAGGGCAGGGAAGTACTGCGCTAAGGAAAGGTGAGAACGAAACTGAATGAAAAGGTAATTCGGTAGGATTCGGGGCGGGTCCAGGGATAGTAAAGGAGAAAACTCCTACACTAGAGGTAAGGATGGAAGGGCTATCGACGCCGGGGTGGGGATGCTCACTTGAATGCACACCTTGGGAAGGTGAGGAGAGGCATTCAACTTCCAAATACTACAGTGAGTGATTCTGAGCAGTTTCAAATTAAACAAATATTGAAGGACAGCGGATGGCTGTCACACAGTAGTCCAGAGTCTAAGTAAATAAATGGGGACTGTGGGTGATTGTTTCACAGTGGTCCAGAACTTAAGTTAAGAAATATAGGAGGACTACATGTGGTTGTTTCTTTGTGGTCCAGGGCGTAGCTAATAAATAGTTGAATACTGTGGATGGCTAGGACTACGCAATTTGAACTAATGATTAAATCTAAAAGAACACCGTAGGAGGCTGAGTCTATGCAGTCTAAATCTAGAGAACGAATTGGAAAAATAGTACTACCGATGGGGTTAATTTCAGGCAGTGTCAGTTAAAAGACAAACCTAAATGGATAGTCAAGTTAGGACTGCGCCGTGGGCGCAGTAGTAGACAGAAATAATAGATTAAAGAATAATCTAAAATGAGAACTAAGTGAGGACTGTGCCGAGGTCGCAGCAGCAATTGTTACCGCATAAGAATGTATAAGGTGCATTAGTAAATAAGAAATACTTGCACAGTAACTATGGTTGTTTCACTTATGATGTGTGAATAGTGAGGGGAAAATCCATCATGTGCAGTACAGTTTGGTCTCACTATATGATTCTTTTGGGTTAAGTATTATTCACACCAGACTTTATGTCTGACCAATGTTTTTATTATTGTTTTCCCCATAAACTCACGAATGCTCATTTGAGTGGGTTGAGTTTATAAGATTAGACAGGTTTGAAATAAGGGCTGTAGTAGCAGATTGGAGATAAAGCTAGAGGCTTGGCAGCTAAAAAAGACTTTTTAATTTCCGATGTAATAAGCAGTGTGGGTCGCATCTTATGTGGACCCGACTTTCAATATGTTATGATCTACGATTTAATTGTGACTGCAGTATGTGTAAAGAATGTTAAAGAAAAAAACTATCATGTAATGAAAGTATTTAGCTGCTCCGTTTACTTATCTGTGTTAAATAATATACTCAACTCATTTAGGTCGCTGGAAGATAATTCCAGTGATGACTGCAGCATCAATGATGTTCAACTTTGAGTCCCAAAGTGGGGACATTACACCGATTCTCTTCGTCAAAACTATATCGCTTTGAACTTATGGAATTGGTAATGGTCAAAAATTCTGATATTGTCCATATTAAACTCTATAGTTCAAACACAAAGTCCTTAGTTTAATAATAACAATTATTATTAACCGAAATGCTTTGGCTAGAGACTTTCACTTTGAGTTGACTTGAGTTAACCGTGATACTGACCTTATACAAACGAGGAGACGAATTCTCTCTTAAATAGTGCTTCACTTCCAATACTTCTACTCGACCCAACTATAGTTACTTGATGGATACCACTCTATGGTTTGACTATAATCAAAGCAGAGCTTTCATATTGAAGGTTGACAGTATTCTCAAGTCGAGAGAACCATGTAAATCACTCGCATTGATATTTTCAGTTTGCCTTTGGTTATATTAACCAACAAAAAACTATCGAGTGAGTCGTTCTATAGTTATACAATAACTATCAGTACGTACCCCTAGATGCCCCCAGAAGTTATGAGTAATACACTGCCTAACATTTAGAGAGCGTTATGTACTCTAGCCTCAACAAATACATCGATATCCAGTCTCGATGCATCTTGACTAGGAAAATTTAAAATGGTATATTTGTTTTCATTGTAATAAATTACTCATGGTTACAAAACTTTGTGACTACTATCACAAGACATACCATTTATGGATTTTGTATTAAATATACTTTTAAACAAATTAAATAACTAATATAACACATTATATCAAGTATATATAATAGAAAGAAAACACATTTTATTTCGAACAAAATTGATGTTATGGCCGCCCTTTCAACCCTCAAAAGTTGACACTAATACATCCATGGCATTCGCATGCCGAGCATCCAAGTGTCGAAAAGATAGATTGTTAGGGTTAAAAGAAAGAAAAGACAAAACAGAATCTCATATCATTACTAATAATATATAATATACAAATGATATTTACAAAAGAAAAGATTTTATGCATACAATAATCAGAGTAATACTAACCTATCATTAGCCTGGATAGTTCTAATAGCGTGTCCTCACAAATGCTAATAAATAATACACAGTAAATGCAGCGGAAATAAAGATACGTAAATACGTCTTGAAGGCATTCAACTCGACTTTTGAAGGTCCAAAGCATCCATAACTAAATATGGAAATATGCTCAGGCTGACCCGAGCATCATAATAAAATAACATCCGGATCAGTCTGGTAAACCAACGTGGGAAACACAAATCAAACGGATTTTAGTATTATAAAATCTTTCAAAAATAAAGGTATCTCGTACCCACGCCGCACATAAACATGGACGGGTTTTTACCTTACGATAACCAAACCATTTTAATAAGAAATCCAATGATATTTGTTGCACCGCCTTTTGGCCAAGGAGTATATCATGGATTTGGCAAAATAGATTTCATGATTATCAAGGGAGGAAACACAGAGAGATGATTATTAGGCTCAAAGATCAAGCACAGACAATGGTATGAAGCAACGATCAGGCGAGACCAAGGGATAGACTCTTCAGAATATTCTAAGTGTGAATTAGTGCCTCCCTTAGATAAGGGATCAGTGCCTATCCCGTTTCCTGGGGGATCAATATCTATCCTTAATTTTTGTCCCAAACCGGGTCAGATCGTTATGGAGTGGCAAGGAAGGCCCCATACATTTCAAATTTCAAGTCGTTTGGAATTCAGATGCTTAAGTTATGGGCAAATTACTTCCCTTAGGCAAGGGATCAGATCGTAATTCCTTCACCTAGGAAATGGATTAGATCGTATCAGTGCAATAACTCAACTCAATGACGATTGATCAATATCTCACAAACGCGAAGTCAACTATGCGTGATACTTTGGAAACTAGAAGTGAAGAAGTAAGGGGACCCACACAAGGGATTGTTGGGCCCCACGATGCATGGAAGAGGGATCGACCCCTATCCCTCTTAGGGTGAGCGATCGGCCTGAATTTTTTTAGGTCGGGTCGCCTTGGCCTCAAGATTCTAAATTCAGATTTTAAGCGATATATTTCGACGGCTTCCCCTATAAATACAACAGGCTTGGTTCATTGTAGGAGATCTTTTTTCTAGCTCTCTTCATCTTCTACCTAGGCAGTACTCCGCCGTTTTTACTTTTGATTTTCATGGATTGTAACTGTAAACAACACTATAAATCAATAAAAGGAAATTTTTTGTTGTGGACGTGGCCGAAGTTAGCTGAACCACTATAAACCCTCTTGTTCATTTACTTTCTTATTGTTTTAATTTGATTTCTTCATATTTATTTCTCTATTGTATTCTGTTTGTAATTGGATATTGGATCTTTGGTGCTTTCACATATTGTTTGGCTGTTGGTGGCTATTTTTATCGCCAACATTTTAGTACTTTCACCGAGAACACTTGCACCCGCTGATTTGAAAAAGATTTGGAACTTGGATTTGGAATAATGGTTAGGCAATCTTCAAAGAGAGTGCTAATATAAAGGAGTCATCATGAAGGAAGTCAAGAGGCATCCTCAAGAGCTAGAGCTAATCAGACCTCCGCCTACATCACTAGGGAGGAGATGGAAACAATGGTGAATGCTATGTAGGAACAGATGATGAAGAGGCAAAAGGAAATGATGCAAAATTTCCTCAAGCAGGTTGGACAGGCTAGAGCAGCAGGAGCTGTTGGAGTGCAAAACTAAGGATTTGGAGCTAATGGTAATTTGGATCAAGGAGTTGGAGCAGCAGAAGCTGTGGGAGATCAGAACCGGGATCATAGAAATGAAGCAAATAGGTAGGAGAATGGAGTGCAGCAATCGGGGGCAATCCTCGGCTAATAGGGAGGGGTCGGCGTCGATCCCTCCAAAAGAGTCGGTATTGATCCCGAAGGGTTTGGGGGTATGCCCCAGGGTCCAATCGATTAGGAGGTTGGTGGGCCTAAGGTCAATCTTGTGGAGTTTGGTTCAAATTGGAATTTGGATGCTTGTCTAGAAGAGTATAATTCGAGATACCCTCGTGGAGTCGGGGGGAGGGCAGACTGGAATGGATGCTAGAATGACTGGAGATTGGAATCTAGGACTTGGAGCGAAAACTAGTAGGCTTGGACATGGATTAGAGCGACTGGGGGCAAACCCCGGCCAATGATGGTGGATCGACACTAATCCCTTCGCAGGGATCGGCATCGCTCCCCAAGGAACTAGGGGCACGACTTTAGTTGGCTTTGTAAGGAATCTGACAATGGTGATAGAATAGGAGCATCCATCGTTCGCCACAAATTAGAGCGAGCTCGGCTTAAAGGCATAGATCGTCATCTCTTGATCGAGATGGCATGAACTAAAATAATAAACTCCATAATAAAACAGCTAAGTCACTTACACATGTACAGGATGGACGTCGGTCCCTAGGCATTCTCTGAGATGGCAACGAACTGCTATAATAAATGGATCTTAATACACTTAAATTTATGTTAATGCGATGAACAAAATAGGTCATGGTTATTGTCCCGATCGAAGAAACGGGGCAATAACCACAAGGTGCGAGTCCCTTCACCGGAGAGCGATAGGATGGACTCGTGTATGGATTAAGCATGTTGAATATGCTAGTATATGATTTTTGTTTGATGATAATAAACATATATATATTGATTTAAATGTATTTATTAATTGTACTATTTTATTTTTCACATAATTAAATAAATATTTGTTGAATATAAATAACATAGAATTTAAATTCAAATAGATATTTTAAGGTATTTGTTGCCACTTCACGGTCTGATCTATGACATCCAACTAATGATAATCTTGAGTCAAAGGGAAATTCGGATCCAGATTACACCGGTAATCCAGTTGATAGAAAAATTACTAGTGGAACGTGTTTTATGTTGAGACATCCATTAGTTGCATCACATTTTCAAAGAAAATATATGCATATTTTTCATTTCAAATGATTTTCAATTAGCAGACATTTTTTTATAAAACCCTTTCCAGAAAATAGTTTTTGTTGACTTCGTTTCAGATTAGTCATTTTAGAAAATTTGATTTTATAATTAATTTTGGATTTGATCTTAAATTACTACATTAACTGATCTGACTCCCTAGTGATTATCAAAAGATAAATAGTGACTGAAATATAAATGATGAGTGTTGATATTAATCATATATTATGACTTGAGACAGTATATTTAGTAAATTTCCTTAAAAATTTAAACAAGATCTATAATAACATTTGTTGGTAAAAATTCCATGACCATCTCTATTTCTATCATATTTCTAACGACCATCACTCATCAAAATCCAATATAGTATGTCAAAATGTGGTATTTTAAATGGGAAATAATTCGTTTTTATTTTATTTCATTTTTAGAAATAAAAACATCCAAAGTATTCACTCTCATTTAAAAGTCCTCATGGTTATGCATGGGTGAATTACTTGGAATATTTGTTTATGTGCTTTCATGCTCATTTAAAAGTCCTCACGGTTATGCAGGTATGAAACACATATCAAAATTGGTTATTAAATAGATGAGTTGATTCTAATCCCATTTAAAAGTCCTCCCGGTTATGTGTGGTTAGAAGATACTTGAAATTCATTTTTTTTGGAATACTACTAATCTCATTTAAAACTCCTAACGGTTATGCATGGTTAGTAGATATTCAAATTTCTGTTATAAATATACCGCAAATAGACAAAACTATATGGTTTTACATCATCCCTATCATTCTAAAGTGGAATATGCGCATAACAGAGTATTTACGATTTTTGTTTGATTTTTTATTGAAATATATTATTTATACTCGATTGGGTATTGATGTTGTATTAACATCTATCACTTTATCTCTATTTTTCTAACACTATTACTCTTTTGCTGATGACAAAAGGGGGAGAGAAAAGTTAAGATTTTGGCAAATAAAGGTCAAATATTTTATTTTTATTTGCATATTCTCATTTAGGTTCATTTGCATATTTTTATTTATTTTTCATGCATATATGAAGGAGGAGCTTTGTTGTAGAGAGGGAGCATTCAAATAGGGGGAGCAAATGGGTTCATCAATGACAAAATACATTTAATAAATTCAAAATCTTAAATATATGTTTGTTATCATCAAAAGGGGGAGATTGTTGAATATGCTAGTATAAGATTTTTGTTTGATGATAATAAACATATATATATATATATTCATTTAAATGTATTTGTTAATTGTACTATTTTATTTTTCACATAATTATATAAATATTTGTTGAATAAAATAAATAACACAGAATTTAAATTCAAATAGATATTTTATTCAAACAAATATTTTATTACAATTTTTGAATAGTACAAAATTTGAGCTCTCGCTATATATACAAAATTTCAATTACAATACAATTTCAAATCACAACACAATTTTTCACTATTGTCATTTACATTTGCACCTCACTACATATCACTCGTTCACCCATATTTGTTCTTCAACTATATTCCAATTTGTATCCAACATCTGAATTATCTGCAAAATAAACACAGACGTAGTAAAATTGAAAAAGAAATATTTTTGCAGTGTAAAATAAAATGTGTGTTTGAAAAATGTTATATGCCTCAGTTATTTGGGTTGTTCATCATCATTTTCGTTTTGAATTCATCAAACACAAACAACCTGTGACATGCACAGTGTATCACTGTACATGCCACAACGCCGTGCACACCGATATACACTTGATAAAACTGCAGGGATAGGTGAGCACAAGGTCAAACCCGAGCCGGTTGGATTCAACTCAGGTGCATGCAAAACAACATACAACACTTCAAATATACACATGGTCAAACCGGATTTCAAGAGGTGACAACAGGTGCATGCAAAACAACATACAACACTTGAAATATATTCATTGTCAAATCAGATTTCAAGAGGTGACAACAGAGCATGCAAGTGTGGCCTCAACAGTTCATTACACATGAAGAACTGCTCCAAACAGAATGTACACAAAGGCACGATAATTATACACATATATACATACATATATATGTATGTATATACATGTTTGTATGTGCACAGTTATCATCAAAATGAAATGATCAAAGTGGAACAGTCAGTACATACAACATGCCACCATATATAACATACAAATGAATGCAACTCTGAGGAAACAAGAAATGCAAGTATGAGAAGGCAGTAACTTGAAATGCCTCAAACAAGTTCAGAGGTATATACAAGACTCAAGTCCAAAACCATATTCCAAAATACAAATGCAGGTTCAAAAATAAGGGATGCAAACAGTCTTGGATAAAGTGGCATGAACAGGAGCAAGTTCAAAGTTCAGGTGAACCATATAAGGCATATGCTCAGACTCAAGTGAAAACAAAGCCACAGCTTCATCAAATCAGAGAAGACAATAAGAATAGAGGCATAAACAATGAAGACTTCATTTGGAAACAGACCACTTCAAATGGAAAACTTGAACTAAATGACTCAAGTGGAACAAGTTCAGTTACAACACAAACCAGAGCTCAATGCAACACAGACCAGAGGCACACATGCATACAACACAAAACAAACAATTGTGGATGGTAGCCCAAACGTGAATATGAAACCAAGTTTAAAGCAGGTTACATATTGCAATGCAGACTACAAGACAAAAATACCAACTAGACTCAAATCAATATGTATGCAAAGTCACACAATTCACCAGACAAGTGGAGCATCAAGCAGAACAAGGCATCACAAGCATACATATATACATGCGCAAACACACATGTATACATGTATTTATATGTAGTGACAATATGGGATGCAGTAAAGCAGTAAAAAAAATGGAATATGTATACATAAGCATATGGACATGTACTCGAAGCAACCAGACTACAATGCACCCGATTAACAAAACAGCTTCAACACAAAATGTACACATGACAACAGTGAAAGGAGACCAAAATAATAGTGCAGTCTAGACTCAAATCAACATGTAATGCATAAGCATTGGTGAACCAGATCAACATTTCAACCCATCACAAAGACCAGAACAATGATAAGCATACAAGACACATAACGCACATATATACATGCACGAATACACATGTATACACATATGCAATATGGAATGAAGACAGTGAAAACAAGTCAGAGTTTATCAAGTCAAATTTTATCTCAAGTCCAAAATATCACAAATTCAAATGACATAGAAAATCAAGTCATGGTTCAAAGAGAAATGTTATGCAGCAGTTCAAACAAAATAATGTCGCAGGGGATTTCAGATGGACACGTCATCAAAGAATGGAACGAAGTCAAGTTTATCTCAACACTAAAGTCATAGCAGAAAACTACAATCACAATTTTCAAATAGCCGAAATCAAAGGAATAAATAATGGAACCGACTCAAAGAAAATTCAAGCAACATACAAATTGAAATAGTCAGAACACATCACAAGCAACCAATCAAAATCGTATGGCCGAGCATAGCAACGTGATGAAATCAAATGAAATATACGAACGCATATTTAGGGGATTTAATCCTTATAAAAACCCAATCATCACTGGCAAATCAAATCATTCGAGTTCAAACAAATCAACAAGTAAAATAAAGCATAAATCACATACCAATTTCGTATTATTCGAACTTGAATCAATTGGAGCGACCGAAAGCATATCACAGCTAGAAGTCGATTGACAAAGCAACAGAATGCAAATTCATCAACTCAATCGATTAATTTTTAGTCGGCGACTTCAATTCACAAAGCCCTAATTTATAAAGAGGAATGAAGCAGCCATTGGACTCTTGAAGTAAATAACAAAGTCGGTCGAAGTATTGATGTTGCCTCGTTTCATATTGGAGCCGAAGAATTATTAAAGGAGACATTTTTTTCTTATGATATAAAGTGGCCGGCCTTTATAATTTTTAATTGGTCTTAAATTTTATATAGGGTTTTATGTTTGTTTTTATTTTGTATTTTTTCTTTTAAACTTTTGTAAAAGTCTGGTCGTGTGACTAGGGGACGAACTACTGTGGTGTAGTTCGAGAATTCGCAACTCAGTGGCTGAGTTGTGGCAGGGTTTTGAGCGTAGAGTTAGGTTAGTCGATAGCGGGTGTCGCAAGTTTACATGTGTAAGCGTCTGACTACTTAATTTCTAGTAGAAACCTTAGGGGCAGCACATAGGTAGGGTTTTGCCGAAGCTGGGTAAATCTGTGTCGTTCTATTTCTGCTTTTATTATTCTATTATTATCTGCGCTGCAATTATTTTATATATTTCTACATTAATTTTTATTATTATAAGTATCACCCTATTCACCCCCCTCTAGGGTGAAATCGATCATATAAGTGGTATCGGAGCTAGGAACAAAAACCAATTTTTGTTTTAAAATTTTGATTTTTCAAAAACGAATTTTTATTTTAAAATTTTGATTTTTTAAAATGGCTTCTTTTATTGCTTTTGCTGAGGGACAGTCCATAGTTAGACCACCCATGTTCAATGGTGAATATGCTTACTGGAAAAATAGAATGAAAATTTTTCTGAAAACCATTGATGCTTGGAATATTGTTGAGACATGGTATAGGACACCAACTATAATGGTAGATAATTAGGAAATTGAAAAACCTATGGATCAATGGATAGATCTAGAAAATAAATTACGAAATGTCAATGCTAAAGCTATGAATTCTATTATTTGTTCATTAGATCAAATTGAATTTAATCGTCTCACATTGTCTAACTGCACAGGAAATTTGGCACACACTTGAAGTGACTCACGAAGGAACATCTCAAGTCAAAGAATCTCGCCTTGCCATGCTTAGTAGCGAATACGAGAACTTCATAATAGCCAAGGATGAGAATGTCAAAGAGATGTATGGACGACTTTCTAATCTCGTATACAAACCAAAAGCTCTCGGAAAACCATACACAGAATTGCAAATAGTCCGAAAAATCCTCAGAGTCCTTCCACAAAATTTTGAAGCAATAGTCACTACCATTCAAGAATCAAAAGATTTGAAACAAATTAAAGTCGAAGAACTTATCGGAAATCTCACCACTTAGGAGATAGAAATGAAATTCAAGGAAGAACGTGAAGGAGGTGATGCTCGAAAGAAATCAATAGCTCTCAAAAGAATGACTGAAAGTGAAGATGATGATGGTGTAGCAGAACTGGCGCTGATAATAAAGAATTCAAAAGGTGGAATCACAAATACAGAAATCTAGCTCTAAATCAACAATTGAAAAGCAGAATAGTCAAAGTTCTAGACAACCCAGAAGAGCAAGAGATCATTTGTCACAAGTGCAATAAACCTGGTCACATCAAGCCTAATTGTCCTTAGAATCGAATCAGCCAAGGAAAGAAATCGAAAAGGAGAAGTTTTGCAGCCACTTGGAATAAAAGTGATGATGATAATAAAAGCAGTAGCAGTGAGAGTGAAAAAGGAGATCTGTGTCTTCGAGGTGATACAACTGACAACGATGATGACGAGCCAAGCGAGGTATCGAAACTGACTCACTCACTATTACTTATATATTTTCACGAAGTAAATGGTTGTTTTGAACGACTTAGGGAGAAGTACGCTAAACTTGAATCATCAAAGGATAGTTTGATAGAATTAAATAAACAGCTTCATCAATTGGTTATAAACTATCAAAACAAAAGCCCTAAGTGTAATAAGTGTCCATTGTTTGAAGAAGAAATAAAAATATCAGAAATTAAAGTTAAATCACTTGAAAATGAAATTCTAATTTTGAAAGAAAGTGAAAATACTAGAAGAGAAAATTTTATAAAAAGTACGCTCAATTATTAAATGAAAATGAATCACTCAAAACACAAGTCCAACAATTGTCTACAACGCTAGGAAAATTCTCTAGAGGTGAAAAATCACTAAATATGCTAATAGGGAAACAAATAGTCAATATTGTTAGACAATGACTTGGGTATACTCAATCTGAACGTGTTGGTAGCAAAATTAATCAAGTCAATTCCAAGTGCACAATTTGTGGAAAAACTGGACACAATCACAACAATTGCTGGTATAGACCCAAACACGTGAAAACCATTCCAATTTTGGGTTCCCAAAGGCACGAATGTAAAATTCCTTAAAGTCAAACAAATCTGGGTGCCGAAAGGAACAAATATAGAATGTTTTGGGTCTACACAAACATATTTTTTAAAACCTTTTGCCACTAACAATCATGGACCTATAAAAACAAATAGGTCACAAAAATCTTTTCTCGTGTAGGTGTGGTGGCAGGCTAAGGAACAACAAAAGTGTTACCTGGATTTTGGCTATTCCAGGCACACGATGGGCGTCAAATCTAAGTTCCTCAGCCTAGTACAAAGGTGGCAGAATCACAATGAGTAACAACGAAAAATTATCGTGAAGGTAAAATAGGTAACGATACATTTATCTTGAACGATATATTAACTATGAAAATCTGCATCATATATGTGATATGGAAATAAATGTTGATTTTGACTAATTATGTTTTCATCTTTAAACTAGTCCATATAACTTTGTTTGGACTAACGATATTACAAGTTTAGGAAGTAAGAAATGTTGTTTTGTATTGATTGATGATTACTCAAGATACTCGTGGATATATTTGTTTATTCTAGAACTGTCATTATGTTTATTGTTTGTTTATTTGCACAGTTTCAATTCAAATCCAAATGAATCTCATATTAAAAGCTATAAAAAGATTTTAAGGTATTTGTTGCCACTTCACGGTCTGGTCTATGACATCCAACTAATGATAATCGTGAGTTAAAGGGAAATTCAGATCCAGATTACACCGGTAATCTAGTTGATAGAAAAATTACTATGGAACGTGTTTTATGTTGAGACATCCATTAGTTGCATCACATTTTCAAAGAAAATATATGCATATTT
Organism: Allium fistulosum; assembly: GCA_030737815.1. Lineage (NCBI taxonomy): Eukaryota > Viridiplantae > Streptophyta > Magnoliopsida > Asparagales > Amaryllidaceae > Allium > Allium fistulosum. The sequence goes on along the minus strand of CM060906.1, from coordinate 1,130,265,350 downwards.
TTCATTTCAAATGATTTCCAATTAGCAGACATTTTTTTTATAAAACCCCTTCCAAAAAATAGTTTTTGTTGACTTCGTTTCAGATTAGTGATTTTAGAAATTTTGATTTTATAATTAATTTTGGATTTGATCTTAAATGACTACATTAACTGATCTGACTCCCTGGTGATTATCAAAAGATAAATAGTGACTGAAATATAAATGATGAGTGTTGATATTAATCATATATTATGACTTGAGACAGTATATTTAGTAAATTTCCTTAAAAATTTAAACAAGATCTATAATAACATTTGTTGGTAAAAATTCCATGACCATCTCTATTTCTATCATATTTCTAACGACCATCACTCATCAAAATCCAATATAGTATGTCAAAATGTGGTATTTTAAACGGGAAATAATTCGTTTTTATTTAATTTCATTTTTAGAAATAAAAACATTCAAAGTATTCACTCTCATTTAAAAGTCCTCACGGTCATGCATGGGTGAATTACTTGGAATATTTGTTTATGTGCTTTCATGCTCATTTAAAAGTCCTCACGGTTATGCAGGTATGAAACACATATCAAAATTGGTTATTAAATAGATGAGTTGATTCTAATCCCATTTAAAAGGCCTCCTGGTTATGTGTGGTTAGAAGATACTTGAAATTCATTTTTTTTGGAATACTACTAATCTCATTTAAAAGTCCTAACGGTTATGCATGGTTAGTAGATATTCAAATTTCTGTTATAAATATACCGCAAATAGACAAAACTATATGGTTTTACATCATCCCTATCATTCTAAAGTGGAATATGCGCATAACAGAGTATTTACGATTTTTGTTTGATTTTTTATTGAAATTTATTATTTATACTCAATTGGGTATTGATGTTGTATTAACATCTATCACTTTATCTCTATTTTTCTAACACTATTACTCTTTTGCTGATGACAAAAGGGGGAGAGAAAAGTTAAGATTTTGGCAAATAAAGGTCAAATATTTTATTTTTATTTGCATATTTTTATTTATTTTCATGCATATATGAAGGGGGAGCTTTGTTGTGGAGAGGGAGCATTCAAATAGGGGGAGCAAATGGGTTCATCAATGACAAAATACATTTAATAAATTCAAAATCTTAAATATATGTTTGTTATCATCAAAAGGGGGAGATTGTTGAATATGCTAGTATATGATTTTTTTATGATAATAAACATATATATATATATTCATTTAAATGTATTTGTTAATTGTACTATTTTATTTTTCACATAATTAAATAAATATTTGTTGAATAAAATAAATAACACAGAATTTAAATTCAAATAGATATTTTATTCAAACAAATATTATATTACAATTTTTGAATAGTACAAAATTTGAGCTCTCACTATATATACAAAATTTCAATTACAATACAATTTCAAATCACAACACAATTTTTCACTATTGTCATTTACATTTGCACCTCACTACATATCACTCGTTCACCCATATTTGTTCTTCAACTATATTCCAATTTGTATCCAACATCTGAATTATCTGCAAAATAAACACAGACGTAGTAAAATTGAAAAAGAAATATTTTTGCAGTGTAAAATAAAATGTGTGTTTGAAAAATGTTATATGCCTCGGTTATTTGGGTTGTTCATCATCATTTTCGTTTTGAATTCATCAAACACAAACAACCTATGACATGCACAGTGTATCACTGTACATGCCACAACGCCGTGCACACCGATATACACTTGATAAAACTGCAGGGATAGGTGAGCATAAGGTCAAACCCGAGCCGGTTGGATTCAACTTAGGTGCATGCAAAACAACATACAACACTTCAAATATACACATGGTCAAACCGGATTTCAAGAGGTGACAACAGGTGCATGCAAAACAACATACAACACTTGAAATATATTCATTGTCAAATCAGATTTCAAGAGGTGACAACAGAGCATGCAAGTGTGGCCTCAACAGTTCAGTACACATGAAGAACTGCTCCAAACAGAATGTACACAAAGGCACGATAATTATACACATATATACATACATATATATGTATGTATATACATGTTTGTATGTGCACAGTTATCATCAAAATGAAATGATCAAAGTGGAACAGTCAGTACATACAACATGCCACCATACATAACATACAAATGAATGCAACTCTAAGGAAACAAGAAATGCAAGTATGAGAAGGCAGTAACTTGAAATGCCTCAAACATGTTCAGAGGTATATACAAGACTCAAGTCCAAAACCATATTCCAAAATACAAATGCAGGTTCAAAAATAAGGGATGCAAACAGTCTTGGATAAAGTGGCATGAACAGGAGCAAGTTCAAAGTTCAGGTGAACCATATAAGGCATATGCTCAGACTCAAGTGAAAACAAAGCCATACTTCATCAAATCAGAGAAGACAATAAGAATAGAGGCATAAACAATGAAGACTTCATTTGGAAACAGACCACTTCAAATGGCAAACTTGAACTAAATGACTCAAGTGGAACAAGTTCAGTTACAACACAAACCAGAGCTCAATGCAACACAGACCAGAGGCACACATGCATACAACACAAAACAAACAATTGTGGATGGTAGCCCAAACGTGAATATGAAACCAAGTTTAAAGCAGGTTACATATTGCAATGCAGACTACAAGACAAAAATACCAACTAGACTCAAATCAATATGTATGCAAAGTCACACAATTCACCAGACAAGTGGAGCATCAAGCAGAACAAGGCATCACAAGCATACATATATACATGCGCAAACACACATGTATACATGTATTTATATGTAGTGACAATATGGGATGCAGTAAAGCAGTAAACAAAATGGAATATGTATACATAAGCATATGGACATGTACTCGAAGCAACCAGACTACAATGCACCCGATTAACAAAACAGCTTCAACACAAAATGTACACATGACAACAGTGAAAGGAGACCAAAATAATAGTGCAGTCTAGACTCAAATCAACATGTAATGCATAAGCATTGGTGAACCAGATCAACATTTTAACCCATCACAAAGACCAGAACAATGATAAGCATACAAGACACATAACGCACATATATACATGCACGAATACACATGTATACACATATGCAATATGGAATGAAGACAGTGAAAACAAGTCAGAGTTTATCAAGTCAAATTTTATCTCAAGTCCAGAATATCACAAATTCAAATGACATAGAAAATCAAGTCACGGTTCAAAGAGAAATGTTATGCAGCAGTTCAAACAAAATAATGTTGCAGGGGATTTTAGATGAACACGTCATCAAAGAATGGAACGAAGTCAAGTTTATCTCAACGCTAAAGTCTTTGCAGAAAACTACAGTCACAATTTTCAAATAGCCGAAATCAAAGGAATAAATAATGGAACCGATTCAAAGAAAATTCAAGCAACATACAAATTGAAATAGTCAGAACACATCACAAGGAACCAATCAAAATCGTATGGCCGAGCATAGCAACGTGATGAAATCAAATGAAATATACGAGCATATATTTAGGGGATTTAATCCCTATAAAAATCCAATCATCACTGGAAAATCAAATCATTCGAGTTCAAACAAATCAACAAGTGAAATAAAGCATAAATAGCATACCAATTTCGTATCATTCGAACTTGAATCAATTGGAGCGACCGAAAGCATATCGCAGCTAGAAGTCGATTGACAACGCAACGCAACGCAAATTCCTCAACTCAATCGATCAATTTTTAATCGGCGACTTCAATTCACGAAGCCCTAATTTATGAAAAGGAATGAAGCAGCCATTGGACTCACGAAGTAAATAACAAAGTCGGCCGAAGTATTGATGTTACCTCGATTCATATTGGAGCCGAAGAATTATTAAAGGAAGACATTTTTTTCTTGTGATATAAAGTGGGCGACCTTTATAATTTTTAATTGGGCTTAGATTTTATATAGGGTTTTATGTTTGTTTTTATTTTATATTTTTTCTTTTAAACTTTTGTAAACTTCTAGTCGTCCGACTAGGGGACGAACTACAGTGGTGTAGTTCGAGAATTCGCAACTCGATGGCTGAGTTGTGGCAGGGTTTTGAGCATAGAGTTAGGTTAGTCGATACTGGGTATCACAAGTTTACGTGTGTAAGCTTCTGACTACTTAATTTCTAGTAGAAACCTTGGGGGCAACACGTAGGTAGGTTTTTGCCGAAGCTGGGTAAATCTGCGTTATTCTATTTCTGCTTTTATTATTCTGTTATTATCTGTGCTGCAATTATTTTATATATTTCCGCATTAATTTTTTTTATTATAAGTATCACCCTATTCACCCCCCCTCTAGGGTGAAATCGATCCTATAAAGCCATCGACCGGAGAGTCAAGGCTAGAGAAAGAAGTCAGTATGGAATTGATCGCTTTATGTCTCTAGCCGGAGAGTCATGGACCGGAGTGCAAGAAGTGAGTCGCTTTGCCAGAGGGGACATGATCGATTCACTTATCAATGTTCCCTCTTTCGCCGGAGAGCGACTGGATGGGGTCCGATAAAAGCCCAAAGAGGCTATGATTAGCCTAAGAAGGCCAGGAAATCACTTAATGTTCAGAGACACTAAACCTAAGTGCAAGAAGTAACGCCGCTTCGTCGAAGAGCGACAGGATCGACTTCCTAGTCATTGTTCCCCCTTCACCGGAGAGTGACTGGATGGGGTCCAAAAAGAGTCCGAAGAGGCTACGATCAATCCAAGAGGATCATGATATTGTTATATGCCCCAAAAGTGCCGGAGTGTAGGGGGTGAGTTGCTTCGACAGAGAGCGATAGGATCAGCTTACTCATCGTTAAGTTTGGATTGAGCATAGCAAGGGTCTGGAGAGACCATCCATTGGTCCGAAAAGACCATGAGCTCGGATAACGATCCAAAGAGATCTGGAATGGCTTACCGACTTTTAGGATTTCGAACGGTTATGGATTTGGATAATGACCTGGAGAGGTCGCAAACTTGGATATTGACCCAGAGAGGTCACATACTTGGATATTGGCTCAGAGAGGCCACGGGTTTGGCTAACGATCCGGAAAGATCGGCGACTTGGGATGATGATCCGGCGAGATCAAGGCTTTGTACTTGGCGAACGGTCCAACGAGGTCATGGATTTGGTTAATGACTTTGGATGAATGTGGACTCAACTAAGGATTTGGAATGGATTAGAAATTGGCTATCGACTCGAAACAGTCACAGATTTCATTAACGGATTCCTGGATGGACATAGAATAGCTCATGGCAGTTTGGCTTGGCAATGGATCAGATTCTCGATTGGAAAACATCGCTATCAATGGATTCTGGACTTTGGACTTATGGTGATTCAAAACACACCCTCCTACCGCAAGGCTTGTTTTGGGGGGCAAATGTTATACCGCCTTTTGGCCAAGGCAGTATATCTTGGATTTGGCCAAACAGATTCTTGATTATTAAGGGAGGAAGCCCGGAGAGATGATTATTAGGCTCAGAGATCAAGCATAGACAATGATATGAAGCAATGATTAAGCGAAACCAAGAGATAGACTCTTCAGAATCGGATCAGTGCCTCCCCTAGACAGGGGATCAGTGCCTATATCTTCCCCTAGGGGATCGGTACATGTCCCTAATTTTTGTCCCAAACTAGATGAGATCGGTATGGAGTGACAAAGAAGGCCCTATGAGGCTACATTTCAAATTTCAAGTCGTTTGGAGTTCGTATGCTCAAGTTATGGGAAAATTACTTCCCCTAGGCAAGAGATCGGGTCGTAATTCCTTCACCTAGGAAAGGGATCGGATCGTATCAAGGGATCGAATCATATCAGCCTAACAATTCAACTCAACGATGATCGAAGTCAATATCTCACAAACATGAAGTCAACTATGTGCGAAACTTTGGAAAAATGAAGTGGAGAAGTAGGGGGACCCACACAAGGGATCGCTAGGCCCCACCATGTATGGAAGAGGGATCAGCCTCTATCCCTCTTAGGGGTGAAAGATTGGCTTGAATTCTTTTGGGTCTGGTCACCTTGGCCTGGAGATTCTAGATCCAGGTTTTGAGTAGGATATTTCGACGGCTTTCCCTATAAATACAGCAGGCATGGTTCATTGCAGTGGATCTTCTCGCTCTCTTCATCTTCTACCTAGGCTATACTCCACTATTTTTACTCTTGATTTTCATGCATTGTAACTATAAATAGCAGTATAAATCAATAAAATATAAATTTTTAGAGTGGATGTAGGCCGGAGTCAGTCGAACCACTATACACCCTCTTATTCATTCACTTTCTTACTGTTTTAATTTGATTTCTTCATATTTATTTCTCTACTGTATTCTGTTTGTAATTGGATATTGGATTTTTGGTGCTTTCACATACTGTTTGGGTGTTAGTAGCCATTTTTGTCACCAACAATATTATAATAATATATAGATTTAGCTGGAATGCTTGCATCTCACATTCCAACATATTTAGGCATAACTAGGTATGTAAGGCGCTTATTGGAGAATTGATTTCATATAATAACAAGGCTACTGGAGTACCGTCTGCCATAGTATGCTCTAGAAAAATGTACCGAGGGCCGCATATGGACCCCCTGCCAATACAAGACCGACCTACCCCTTACTGGATAGTACCAAATATGTCACTACCCTGGTTGTCGACCAACAACCATACTGAATCACTAGCATACATAAATGGGTCAATATCGAATCTAGATTAGGTAATGACCATACCCTAATGGTAGCAAACTACATAACCCTGCTGCATATCACATGTTTTAGTCATTACCGGGTGTGAGGCTTAAGGCTATGTTTTACCTTTTTAGCAAATCCCACTTGGAATGCTAACACTGACCTCTGGGCAACAATGCAATGCCAACATTCATCTATACAAGTTATTTTGGGACCAAAAAAACCAAAGACACTACTTCTACTATATCCTTAAGATTAGTAGCAAGTAGCTCTTGAACTTCAAAGAACTCCATCTTCGATCATCTTCAAGATGTCTTCAATTCGAATGCTTATGCCTGTTCAAAGTGGTTTTTGGATAATATATCTGATCCCGGTCTCTCCGAACTGACAACGATAATTTTAAAAACCGGTCAACATTTAATAGTCGATTATTTAACTAACAAATAAACAAACAGTTCAACTAAAGATTTAATTCCATATGGAAACCAACCATGGTTAAGCACATAAGCAACCACTAAGCCTCCTTAATTAATCCTTTCATTAACTAAAATCTCCTTTCAAATATTTATATTAAAATACCTTTTTCAAATGATATATTCACAAACCCTCTCTACTCTTTCAATACTTGAAAAATATCGATATACTTATCTCGACTGTATAAGTATACTAACAAAACCTTTTAGTTTAATACATAGAAAGCTTTCCCATATACTTATCTCAACTGTATTTGTATATTCACAAAATCTACACTTTCAATACTTAGAAAAATATACCCATATACTTATCTCAATGGTATAAGTATATTCACAAATCTTAGGAAAGATTTCATTCCCAAAACCATACTTAATTGGGTTATAACAAAATGTCATTTAAAACATTGGTAACAATAAACCCAAAACACTTCTGGTGTAAGTAACATATCGTATAGAAAATAGATAAAATATACTTAACACTACTTCATGGTTTCAAATAGTACCATCCCTCGATTAACAATGAAATCGGATAAGTTAGAAAACTATCCTTGTCTTTATATATATCCTTAATTCTTAAGATACATACGAGTTTCCATACCTCGGAATTTGGTGATAAATATGAAATGAATACTTTCCATACCACCGTAATTTAAATTAATCATTTATGGAAATCAAATCTCATTTTTTATATAAAACTCCTTTTTATAAATCTCTTATATTTTTATAAAACTCTTTTTATAAATCACTTTTTTTTCAAAACTCATTTCTATTTATAAACCCTTTATTAAACACCTTTTATAAAATATTATTTATAAATTTCTTTATAAAATATCATTTATAAATCTCCTTTATAAAACTTCATTTATAAACTTCCTTTAATACTTAACACAAATCTTAGTTTTCAAAATAAAATCAAATACATTTCATAAAACGATCATTTCATATATCAATGTAAATCCACAAATGTGATTTATTTTCAAATTTATCAAAATGATATTAATTTGCTGTTTATAAGAACCCATATAAAAATATGTTCTTTTTATTTAAAAAATATCATTTATAAATCTATCTTTTTTATTCAACATTTTATATAAAATGTTTCACCAATATTTATTCTAAAATATTTCTATATTCTTTTAAAACATAATCACTTTATCTTAATTGTTAAATCCCCTTTTTATTTTCCTTTATAATAAACATTTATTATTATAATAACTTTCCAGTAAAATAAATACTTCCAAATTTACTTTTAAACATTTCCATATAGAAAAGATTAACAAAAAGGTTGAAATAAAATAAAGTAGTTCAAAAACCATTTCTAAATAAAATTCCGTAGAATATTCCCAAAATAACTTTTAAATCATCATCCGAATCAAAACCATTTTCAAATTAAAACGACAAACAATAATATTTTAAAATACTAAAATGAGTCCCAGAGCTACCATAGCACTTAACCGATACCACTATTCCCTTTATTATTAAAAAGGTTCCACTTTTATATCTATATCACACCCAATATGACCAAACTACTAAGCTTCTAGCACTCAACAGTTAACAATCAATGGTTAACACATCAGTTTTCAATATTAGTTAATCCACATATTTATTAACTCCAAAAATCATCATTTTACTTTGCAAGCATAGAACGGGGATTTATTTTGCTCAATAGAGGTCTAAAATAATCTGTTTAATTTAATTATAGTATAGCGGTGTTTTATTCTGCCAAATAGATATCACAACTGAAGTATAATTAATTTAACCACATTATTATTCAAATCAACTTGATTATATTCAATCGCCATTATTTTATCACAAATTTATACTTCATTAAAACTATCGACTATTTATACCACAATGTAGTACTCGCCAATATGAGTCTAATGCAAAAATTCGTGAGTTAATCGGATTTAAAATGAGCATGATATGGTTTTTTAATTTCAACACACATAGTTTATATAAAATTTAAACAAATAAATTAAAATATAATCTCACCAACTCAAGGTCCAACCCACTTCACCATCACTGGATCCGTATCTCCAACTTCCCCAATTCCACTTCGAACTCCTCATGTACATGAAACATGCACGCGACACCACCCACAACACAACCATCGGATGAACCTAGGCTACTAGTGAACTCCACTTCGCGTACTCATCATGCTACCACCCTCGCCACCTACTCCGGCTATCCAAATCTAATTCTGACCCCTCCACATAATTCAAATTCACGTGTCCAGGCACGTACATCACCCATTATCGCCGCCTCAACCACTTGCAATCACCAATTCCTACACTATTCGATTCGCCATCCACCCACATGCCTCTTGCCACCACCATGACCCACTCGATGCATCCCATCGGCCGCCAGTGGTCGAAACTCGAACTTAAAAATAAACAGCCACTAAACCTTAGTTTTAGCTTGCCTTGACAACTCCGACCACTGGAGAATCTACGACCACCACCCACAATTCCATCATGACCGAAGCTACCTCCCAACATCGCCATTTCTCCCCTCAATTACCAAACAGTTGGAATTTTAAAAATGATTGAAAAACGATCATCTGCCTCTCCACATCGATTCCACCACTAAAAATTACAATACCACCTCTAAAAATCTCAACTCGACGATACGATACCAACCATATCCTCCATTCACCATTTCAAGATCGCCGAATTTCCATCATTTTTCAACATCCGCTGTGTTCAGGCAATTCCTGCCACCACGTTCAACGAAACTTCGAGCGATTATTTTTAAATATATTAAAGATGAAATCAAACAACTTTGTAGTTGATCACTTTAGTCGATTTTGATTGGTTTGAGAGATTTTCAATTTTAAAGTGGAGTGGAGGTTTGTTTTCATATTCAACAAGAAGAAAAAGAAAAAAGGGGGAGAAGAAAATGAAGAGAAGATTGTGTTTACAATCAAACCAACTCATAACTTCAAACCTAAGTATACCAGAATCAAAAATTCAAGCTACCCATTAAATCAAAAGCAAATCACAATTAAGGCATGTTGAAAATTTTGAATTTGATTTGATTTGAAGAAGTTTTAAAAAGAAAGCTTTACGATACCACGCTAAATACAGACCGCGAATGACAAAAATAAAAATATGATCGCGCACAATAATGTGACATGATCACAAAACAATAATTGAATACACTGGTTATTTTATTCTCTTTTATTTTCAAAAGTACCAATGTTTGCCATAAAATACGTCAAACGATAATTTAAATATTTTTCAAAAATTATGGAAAAATCCTATAAATTCATTTAAAAATATTAAATTAAAAACAAGTCGTTTTATCAAAAATTGATTTTCTTATAATTTATTAAATTATAATCAAATTTGAATATTTAAATATTTCCATTCGAATCGTTAAAAATTCCGGATTGTTACAATTGATTACCGAGTTAGATATATGTAACAAATTACATAATTGCCCCTAGGACTTATCCTAACTCTGTTAGTCCCCCACTTGCACTAGGGTTAATTATGGAATCTTATTCCAACTTCTCCAATGGGTTTCCTCAACACCAATAGGGTTTGTCCCTTAGTGAACGGGTATGCTATTATGTTTTAATTATCTACTCTGTCATTCAACTCTCCCCAATGCTTATAAACTATTTTATCAAGTGGAATAATCAAGAGTACGCCTTTCAATATCTAGTGAGTTCTAAGTTCTGTTATGAACTATATCGTGACATCGTTATCATATAACAATGGTATGGATTCTCAACATTTGGAATCACTCTCAACTCAGTTAAATTTTTTTGCATTTATATTTATATACATTGCTTTTATTGTGGCACTATTCAAGATGATGTGCTTAGCATTTTTAATTGAATCAACATAGTCTTTTCATTAAGAACATTTCCAACTTGTAGATTCTTAACTTGAATTTATTATTGATAGATTATACTCAATACCACTTATGAAGTTTGAGTCTGAACACTCCTTTATAAGGAGTTTGTTGTTTCTGTAAACAATTCTTTAGTATTTCGTAAATACACGAGAACACTCCAAACTACCATTTAGTGATATCAATTTTGGATTTTATATTTGTTTCATGTATCAAATACATAAATAAATCACGATAACATAGACAAAATAACATGTATGATAATTCATATTGCCAATGCATAAAGAATCTATCTTACAAGTTTCATATTAATCATTCTAATAAGGTTTCCTTGCATATCATTTTGGGACATTCTTAATATCTTTTATACTTACTATAAAAGACATCATTTACAAATCCAACACCGAGTATTAAAACAACTAAAAGCTGATTTTAACATGAGTGCATCGTTAACAATTAGCAACATGTTATGTACTTATGGTTTAAAAATATATGTGTACCTTTTAACTTTCTTTCTTATGAGCACACGCTTCCTCTGCATTTTGATTGGCAATCAAGCTATTTGATATTTCTATTAAAACATTTTTTCAATTTTGATGCTTGTCGAATTACACTTTCGCATCTATTCTTGGATCATATCCAGAAACTCACAAACTCAATGTCGCTTTCACCGACTTCGATACACTTTACTTATTATATGCACATAGACTGGTCTAAATCTATATTCAGAACTGTCTGTTTCAACACATATATACCAAAACACAAAGCCATTAGGTGATAGTTTTGTAAGTAAAATTCAAACCAACTTGAGCACATCGAATGGTGAATCGGTTACGTTAATTTCAACGAATGAAATTCATGGTATTATTCTTATTACTACGGTTCACTATATTCCGACTGCGTTTGCCTTCCTCTTAAAGACACATTTGCGACCAATGGATCATATCCTTTTGGGTACAACTATCAAAATCATATTTTGATATTGTACTTGGAATCTATTTCGGATTAGCGCATCGTACCATATTATAGAGTCGATATTCTTAATGATTTTATTAAACAACCGATGATTATTTATTCTTGAGATTGATAAGAAACTCATAATTTCTCTTTAACGTGCAAGAATACTCATTAGATATTCTAATGTGATGTGTTCATTCAGGTTTGGTTAATTTCATTTCATGCCTTGTAATCGGTTTTATCCTTGGATTGTATCCAAATTAATTTTTACCAATAATTTTTTAAAGAAATTCCTTCACTACGAAGTTGGTATTTCTTAAAAATAACATTTGTTTCTTAGTGCAACAGAATGAGCATTCAAAAACATTTTATGAATTGCCTTATATAAAACTAATTTTTCCTTTGTTCACAATATATTTATGTTCATGACATAACTTAGTTATCTAATGACTATCGATCCTAAAATTCTCTTGAGATAATTCATACAAGATCCCTTATGTACAATTTTTAAATGTAGATTTTCAACTCGCACAACCCGCCACCTCCTGGCCTAGGATATATAGGGGTTTCTTAAAAACCCTTATCTGATATGGTTTTGTAAACTATTCTTTATATGATATTAATTTTAACCCTATGTACTACTTTTAAGTACACACCTTATAGAATGAATTTTAAATCAACTTCATTAATCATTAATCATGCTTTGTCCAACAAAGTTCAATTACTCCTTATCAATATATCATTATGTATTATAGGAATGAGTGACCTTTGAGGTTGAATCTTTATTCATATTAGGTACATGCGGAACTTTTTCCAATATACTCACTTATTCGATTAAATTAAATCATTTCTGCCACATGTTATATTATTTACTCCTGTTTTATATTCTACGAGCGTAATATAGACTTATACACGTATATCAAATATACATGTCCATTTCTGTGATAAGTTATCAGCGAATATGACGAAGTACGGGAACCGTTTTGGTATTTATAGACTTATAATTACGTACATCTATATGTATCAAATCTGGTGAGTACATCAACTCTTCTGATACTCCGACTAAATGGGTGCTTAGCCCTTAATTATTTGAGATATAATTAACTAGTATCACATGATTCATAATTATATAATAATAACTATTTCTCAAAACTATGGCTTAGTCTATAATTCCAAAATAATTGTAAATAATTTTAGATACTTCAGTATTTTCCAATGCATAACTTTGTTGTGAAAACAAATACCACATTATAGTTTTATTTCATAACTAATATTTATAACATTCCTATTAAAATATAACCATGTCCACTTTTCAGCCGACACAAAAAATACTCATTATTACATAAATAATGTGCGGTATGTTTTACGAAAACAATTTCCATAGTTTGATGCAATCAATAAGTTCTATATGGCATTCTCCCTCTATTTCTGCCATTACTATAATAGCATACTGAATTTGGAGGCCATCATTGACTTAATATAGATTATTCATTTCATATACTACAATTAGATTACAACGAAGAGTTATTTGATAAAATATCTTGAACTCAAAGAAATAAATCTCATAGAAAAACAATTTTCTACATGAAAATACATTTCCGAATAGAAATCATATTTCTTATTCCAATGTTAAGTATCAGTTGTTATTATTACAGTTCTCATTTTTTATGTTTCTTTATATAGCAAAAGTGACTATTCACTCTCTTCATCCTAACTGTACCTAAAATCACATCTGCTCTTGTACACATGTTTTTCTTTCTAAATGGTCAAACCATTCAAAAGAGTATCATTATTACAACATCATAATGAATTCTTTACAAATATACATTCGAACATCCTTAATATTTAAGGACATCAAATATGTTGTTCCGTAAACAGATCAAAAATGACATATCAGCGATCAAGTCCTTAGATCTATATCATAGTTTTGGTCTTGTGTTACATTTAACATAATGTGATCTTTATCATAATTAATCAAATTGAATAATCGATCTCATAGTACGGTTTGTATATTAGTTTTGAATAAACTAGCTTCATCGATGTATCATACATTACAAACTATGACCATTCCTTATATAAAACTTATATGTGATAGTATATGGATCAAATATCCACAGTCTTGTATTTCTTTTAGAGTTCGAAACTCATAGAATGAAATACACGGTCCCAACAAAATAAACACATAAAAAATCAAATTACGATTGTGTTATGTAGTTGTAAAGTTTGATGCTTGCATGGGTATAGAAGACATTAACATGCAAGAAGTATTTAATAGTAAGTGTGTGTATGTGTGTATGTGTCTATATATATATTTTCTATTTGTCACTTTAATTCAGTTCATTTTGTATATCTTAATTGATAAATGTTTTATCAATCGTTTTAAATGCACAAATTTATCAATGTATATTATTATAACATTATATACCATATGCTTTTACAATATTAGAAAGGTTAAATATTATCATTTCATTTTTATAATAAGACTCCCACTAGTCTTTTATGTTTCACTAAACCCTAAGTCGAAACATAGAAGGCTTTCAACTTCACTAGTGGATATTGGGACTTGTCCATCTTGGAATTTCGACATTTAGTTTTCTCAACAAGTTATAGCTCCACGGATGATAGATAACCCTTATTGGTTGTATCATTTACAACACCTAACCCTTTGTTTCTTGTCCTAATTTCACTTTGACCTTGAGTTTGCTTAACAAATCGAAACAAAATTATTCGCTCGTACCAACCATATCAAGAAGGCCTAAGTATAGTATATGTACATTGAATTTGTTCAACAAATACATATAGTTATCTCGTCTCATTTATTCAATATATTAATAATATTACACATAACATCCCTAGCTTGAGTTTGCTCAACAACTAAGGAGTATGCAAGTAATATACACACACACATATATGGTAGAGGACAACATTATATTGAAGATTTATAATCTTTAATATATTATATTGAGTGATATCGACTTATGGAATAATGTATTTCTTTTGAAATACCCTGGTGATTCAAGTATCAGACACATTAGAAATCATGGTATACATACATTTATGTACATATCTATTCCTTAAGCTATTTAGGGTTTCTTAATGTTCCATTTTAGTTTATACATTCATATTATATAAGTTTTATTTTCATATTAATTTAATTAATTTTATATTAATACAACATTTATATTTAATATTTTATTATATACTATAACCTTTATAATATAACACATGTATCATATACATGTGTATATTATTCAATTAACTAACCTTTTAATTAACTAATTTAATTTTATTAATTTCAAATTTTATTTGATGTGCATACATGTATACTTATGTCATTTCAAACATTTTAAAATAACATAACATATATCATAATATATATAATACATGTATTTATTTCTTAATTAACTTATTTAATTAATTTATTTTATTAATATTATTAATAAATTTTAAATTTTAAAATTAATTTGTATTATTTTTCAAACATTTTTAAAAACTTTATTATATTATAACTTTTTTATATATGCACATCTTATTTTAAATTTAACATTTAAATTCAAATCTTATACCTTTAAATTTTCAAACAATTTTGAAAATTAGCCCAAGGCCCAATTCAAATTGGGCTCTTCTATTAGGAGCAACCATTTGGGCTCACTTCACCTTTTAGGTCAGGATGATAACCAGGTAGGACAGGGTATTTGATTACCCAATTTTAATCCTAAACATTATCATTCTAGATACCGTTCTAAGTGGACCGTGAGCTTAATTAGTTGACCATAACATGAATAATTTAAATCACATGGATTATTTGACTCTAATACCATTGTTGGACCTAGGCCAACCCGGCGCAAAAGTTACGAGTAAATTTCAATTTTTTTATACCCCATTGGATCTTTATTGAGCCTATAAAGTCTGATTTATTTAGAATATTTCTAAATATTATTTAAATAAATCTTTTATTTTATTTAAATTTATAAATTATATAGTTTTATTAAATTTATTTTTTGATATATATATATATATATATATATATTGAAAATGGGTTCTTTGTTAATAACGAAAAGAACAACAAAGATTCCACCTCCTTAAAAGACCTTGCAAGAGTAGCAAGTAAAAAGAGAATGGCAACCTTTATGCATTTTCACATCATACTAATACAACAACATACACACCACCAACATATTAACCTACCCAACCCAATAACATCGAACAAAAAACCCTATCTCAAAATCCTAGGTTAAATAAAGCGTCGCACCTCATATCCTGTCAAAAGAAATGTTCCATCTTTGAAGTGAATCCATGTCTTCCTGTTCAAGCTCCATAAGTCTCCTATGAAATTGAGCATGCATGTCTAACTCAATAGGTTTGTCATGCTGCTCGACAGTAAAATTCTTTCCTTCAAAGATTCTCCTATTTCTTGCTAGCCATTTGTGATGAAGAATGATTAAGGAAGCCATAAAAACAAGATCTTGGTTTACACCTTTTCGATCGAAGCGGTTGGCGATGAACTCCAATTGATCAATTAAAGTCAATTCGGATTCTAGTAGCAGTGGAAGTCGAGTTTGAGCTCATCTAAAAATAGATGTGAATGTGTTTCATTTTCATCATTGCATAACGCTCATCTTATTGAGTTTAGAATTGCCCACGAAATTAATTTGTCTTTTGTAGGAAGTCAAAGCATACAAGCTTTGTAGGCAATGAAATTAATTTTTTTAGTAGTAGTTTGATGCCAGATTAATTTTCCCCATCTGACTGTAGGAGCTGTTAATCTAATTCTGTTCCACACTATTTAAAAGTGAAATGAATTTGAGTCTGTTATTTTCCAGTAATCCTTACTATGTGAATATACTGTAGTTTGAGTAACTGCATAAGCCAATTCCCTTATAGCTGAAAATCTGTCAAGATAAAAAGTACCTCCATCTATAATACTGCTAACTTTTAGATTAGCTGCTGAGCATAGGCTAACTCTATGCCAACCTAAAAAGTCAACTATGGATTTGTTGTTCAAGCAAGGGTCGAACTACAAAGAAGTTGAATCCCCAATGACATTTATTTTGTGCATTAAGTAATTGTAGAATCTCTTGCTTTCAGTATGTATTCATAGTGCAAGAATAATTGTTGTTGACTGCCATAACCCAGAATTGTTGATTTTGCAAGTATTTATTTGTCATCCATGCACTCTTTTGTAAGTAAAGTCTATAGTAATTTCAATAATGTTGTTTAACGAAGATCTTTAAATAATCTTAGCCCAATGCCACCCTCTACTTTTGGTCTGCACAATGATTCCCAAGCAATTTTTTGATTTCTGCCAGCCCAAAAACATTTGCACACATTTTCTCAATTTTATGTAATACTAAACTTGGTAGATGATAGATGAGCAACCAATACAACATAATTAGTGTAATAGTACTTTGGATTACTTTAGCTCTTCCTGCAGTAGAGAGTAAGTCACTATCCCATCTCTCAAATTTAACATACACATTATTCAACAGTGATGTGTAATGTGATGCATGTATATAATCATATGGAACACCTAAGTATTTAACTGGTAAATTGTCTAACTCCATCCCCAAAATAGATTGTAACTGAGCTTTATTGGGAACTTCTCTACTAAAGTACACCTTTGATTTAACCTGACTTATGTGCAACCCAACAGTACATGAAAGTTGGTTGTATATGTTAATCATAGAAACAGAATTTAAGACCGTGGCCCTTAAAAATATCATCACATCATCATAAGTGAGTAATAACTGGTTGAGTCAGTGTAATGGGCTGAAGTTGATTTAGTATAAAAGCATCCTCCATCATAAGTGAGAAATATTCAATGGAAACATAGAATAAATAGGGAGAGGGAGGGTCACCTTGATGTAATTCACTATTAGATATAATAAATCCCTAGGGAATACCATCTACCATAATGGAAAAAGTAGGGGTACTTATGCATTCTGTAACGACCCGCCAATTTATCACTTTGGTAAATTGTGTTTATTTATAAATTTATGCAAATAAAAGATTGATAATTCAAATAAAAGTGTTTTAAGCGATAATAAGTAATATTAATATTATTTTGAATAAATATTTAAATTTTCCTTGAAATTTATATCGATAAGATAGCATTGTATTTAAATAAAGATTTATGAATTTAAATTAAGATTTAATGATTTAATAATTATTTTAATTATTCAAATAATTATTTTAAATGATGATAATTCATTTTGAAAAGTTATAAAGTGGTAATAAATTATTTATAATAGTTTTATAAAAACATATATTTGATTTGAAAATATACGAAAAAATCGATAACACCTTATCGGTATAATAACAATTATTGTAGCTAATTGTTAATAATAATTTGTTTGGTTTTATAATTCAAATAGGATCATTTTAATTAGTTTAAAATAATAAGAAATTTATTTTTGGATTTTGTTTACAAATATATGTACGTTGATAAATAAGTTAAAATATGGCTGATAATCGGTTCCCTAGATTTCAACGATTTAACAAACAAAAGTTGTTCAAAGACGTTCGAAGTGTTATGCACCTACATGTACATACATATATATATATATATATGTCACATGCACATGATAACATGTGCATGTATACATAAATACATACATATATATATATATATATATTACAAAAATGATTTAATAATTCCTAAAGCTTAACCTTTAAGTAACCATAAAGCAAACATCACTTCATTGTACCACACCATCACCTCACATCACCATCACATGGCTTTGGGAGGGAGCCGTGCGTGTAGAGGCTAGGGGATGTGGGCTAGGGGCATTTAGGTAATTATGCATTTGAATATTTATTTCAAGATTTTTTTTCTATAAATACCACTCCTCTTCTCTCAAATTCATAATACCATCCCACTTCTTCTTCCTCTTCTTTTCAAGTTTTCTAAGAGCCTCTTTAATGGCTTCTTATTCATAGAAAAATATTTTAGAAAAGTTAAGAAAAAAATATCAATTAAAAGAGGAAAAGGTATATAATAGCTTAGAAAAAAGCGTAAGTCAAAACAAAAAAAAGCGCATCGCGTAAGTGCAGTTCGCGAATTCGCGCCATAAAAGTTAAACGAGTGTAAAAGTTGGAATATAGCTCGGAATTGCTCGAGATAAGAATTTTCCAGAACTATATATTATATCCATAGTTTTCCAATAAAGAAAGAAAATCGAGATTTCGATAAGTAGATTTTGAAATATGAGTAAAACAAGTTTTTTGAAAAATCGTGGTTTTACAGTTCGGAATCGTGCCATAAAAGTTAAACGAGTGTAAAAGTTGGAATATAGCTCGGAATTCTTCGAGATAAGAATTTTCCCGAACTATATATTATATCCATAGTTTTCCAGCAAAGAAAGAAAATCGAGATTTCGATAAGTAGATTTTGAAATATGAGTAAAACAAGTTTTTTGAAAAATCGTGGTTTTACAGTTCGGAATCCAAAATAGGATTTCTTTGAAAATAATATTTTATAATTTTTTAAAAATGTGGAATAAATCTTTTAAAATGTTTTAAAAGTGATTTGAGTTATAAAAATGATTTCAAATGATAGAAAAGTCATTTTGATTAATATAGCTTAAAAAGCACTTTCCGCAACACTTCTCTATAACTTATTTAAATCTTTTATAAATGTTTTCAAATGGATAGCTAAGTGTTTTAATAATGATTTGGAGGTTTTTATAATTTATTTCAAAGAGTTTAAATATACAATTTAAAGAAAAGCCATTACAAGTGGTTTAATCTTGGCTCTAAAAGCCGACGAGTAGACTGGATTTTCTATCCGTGAGATCCGAATGTGAGGTGCTTAAACTAAGGGGATGTTCAGGAGCAACCAGTGCCCTGGCTCACCTGGCCTCTTCCCTGGGCAAGGGATAGATAAGGTCGAAATGTTGGAAACGAGTTAAATATAAAAAGTTTAATTTTCCAAATTTAAATTAAATACAACTTTGATTTTTTGGGGATAATCTTCTTATACTTACTATTATATCCCGAAGAAGGAACTCGTACTATTCACGGAATTTAAAAGGTGATTTCATCGTTATTCTGCCTATAGTGTTTGTTGAATTCGGGAATTGATATTGAGTATAATTAGATGATTTCTATAGATTCTACTCACTTAATATTTACTGATTTTCGATTAACATCCTAAATAACATGGTTTTAACTCAATCAAAATTATGAGTTTTGAATTAAGAAATCATTATTATGATTTAAATGAAATGATTTGGAAATGTTTTCCTAAGTGAAAAATGAAATGATTTCAAATTATTCAAATAAAAAAAGAGGGATTTTAAGTAATCAAAGGATGTACAAGAGAGGTTTAACAATTTCGCATATACCAAAAGGAATGTTAACAAAATATATATCTCTCCAAAAGAGATTTTGATAAAAAGAACTTAATCAAATAAAAATGATTCCCTATTCAGTGAATCTCTTTTTATCGATGATTGGTTCGAAGGAACCGTGGTCGAATCTAGGGTAATTCCTATCCAAAAACCACTTCGAACCGATGTATGCATTTGAAAAATGAAGACTTGATAAAGAAATGAAGGATGAAGACTGAGGATTTTCGGGGTGAAAGGGCTGCTTGTTGAAATTCTGGTTAGCTCCCAAATAATAAAGTAGCAGTGGCCCCTTCATTTCTAAAACTCTTTGGGTTATAAGGACTTCTCGCTACTAATCCTAGGGTTCATTCCCGATAGGATGTGGTAGGAGGGTGCCTTCGGTTTCGTTCAGTCCCAAAATGAACTTATATGGACGGATGTATGACATTGCATTCTTGAGATTTCATTGTTGACTTTTATAAACATACATCTGTTTAGTGGCGGAGAAGGCAACATCTCTTAGATTAACATCCTTCTCTGAGACGTATGAGCTCGAAGGTTGTATGTTTATGGAAGTCAATAGTGATCGTTGGAATGGTGATGTGGAATTCAAAGTGAAATGTGAAAAGTAAAAGGTAGTCATTACCTCAAGCCTCACTCCCAGAAATGGCCGAAACAGGGTAGATGTGGCAAAGCTATGTGGTTCGCAGCCATTAGGATATGATCATCCCCTTCTAGATATGTTTCTGCCCACTATGATGTTCGGGTTTAAATTATTGTGGATGTATATTGTTAGGGCCCTCAATAGGTCGATAACGACCGGGGTGATGATGTATTCGGTATTATCTAGTGAGAAATGTAGGATGGTCTTGTGTTGGTAGAGGGCAGATGTTCTGTGCCTTGTTACATTCCTCTAGAGATGTATTGTCGGAAGGTAGTCCTTCACCTGGTCATTTGTATGGAAATCTATTTTCCAATAAGTGCCTGCCATTTTGTTTGTAGAACCCACGTTTGTGGCTAGTATGCTGGAATTTAATCAATGTAATAATTTCGACTAAGATTAATAAGTTTACTTGCAAACGTTTTCAAAGAGTGTCATTAAAAATAATATCAAATGATTTTACATAGAAAATGTTTTGGTTATCATAAGGTAAAAACCCGTTTCGTGTTTCTGTGCGGCGTGGTCTTATAAGATGCCTTTTTGTTTTCGAAATGCGTATTTTGAGTTCTCACACCAGTCACATGACTGACCCATAGTTTATTTTATTTTTCTTAAACTTTGGGTGCCCTAATTTTCCCAGGCAGCCTAGTAGTCAGGTTTAATTTAGAAGAAATCTGAATGGAGCTCAAAGAATGGAATTAGAAGATTTTTTTGAAGATTTTATCAATTTCCACCACACTCTTGTATTATAGTATTCCGCATTTGTAAGGATAGGAATTTATAACTGTCCATGTTTAACTCTGATAAATGTATTTTAAATCTCCGCTATAAAGTTTATATAGAAATAACATATGTGAGATTATGTTCTGTCTTTATTTTTCTTTCTTACCCTTGAGAATCCGCTTCTCCGGCACTTGGATTTACGTTAGTGAATACTGAGGATGTATTAGTGTCAATTTTAGAGAGTCGAAGAAGCGGGTCCTCATACATTCATAGATGAGATTTATTAGTTAAAGAGGAAATCCCATACTGAATAACATGTAATACACAAATTTTCTGTTCACCATATCATACGCTTTCTAAAGCTCGATTTTAATACACATTTTAGCACTTCCTTTTTGTTGAAATCTCTAAAACGTGCATGAGCTAGCAAAATGTATTGTCCAATATTTCTATTTGGCACAAATGCGAACTAATTTTCTCTAATAAGAAAAGGCAGAAAATGTTTGATTCTAGAGCAAATAATTTTGGATATAATTTTATATAGCACATTTGCACTTGAAATAGGACGATAATCAGTAATTGACCATGGCTTATCTTTTTTACGAATCGGGGTGGTGAAATTGTGATTCATGCCAAGAGCATGCTTTCCTATCTGAAAAATAGCTGTAACTACAACATACAACTTGTTTTGCAACTCATTCCAATGCAGCTTAGAAAATTTTGAAGTAAAATCATCTAGGCTTAGACTTTTAGAATCTTCAATAGAGAAAACTATTTTTTTTCAATTCGGATAAGGAGACAACAACAGATAAGTATCTTATACCTTCTTTATTAATTAGTTTCCTTGGTTGAACTGGAGGGAATGAACTGCCTATATGACCATTAAACATGTTATGGTAGAATTCAATTGCTATCTCAGTAACATGCTTTTGGTCATATAAGAACCGCCCCTCTGAATCTAATAATGCATGAATTTTATTTTTATGTTTTCTCATAGAAATCTTTATATATAAAAAAATTGAGTTGGCATCCCTGCTCCATTGCCAAGCAATTTTACTCTGTTGTTTATTGAATTCATGCTGAGTTTTCATATTTTCTTTGACTTGAATATGCAATTGAAGTAACTTGTTATATGTTGGAAATAATGAATGAGAAAGAGGCATTTATTGAAGAAAGAGAAATGCAATTATTATGCATTGGGAAGTGTGACTATGAATAGTCCCACATCTTAAAATATAATAAACATTTGGTGTTTATATACTAAGATGTGGACACTATTATAGTTACAATGAGACAAGAAAGACTTGAAAGCTTAGCCATCTTAGCGGGTGGTGCAACGCACCACCCCGCACGCGCGCGCGCGCGCCCGTGCCCGAGCCCGTGCCCGAGCCTGTGCCCGAGCCCGAACCCGAACCCGCACCCGCATCCGCGGCATGGGCGAATGGGCGTTTGAGGCGTATTAGAGGCACTTAGCACTTTGCAATTGGCGGTTGGCTTGGCTTGGTTAGTTGTTCCGATCAGAGCAGTTTTGTTTTTGTCCGTTCAAAATATAACGGCTATAAAACGGTCGCGTCTGTTGGTAAAGGGTCGCAACCTTTCCAACAGTCACATTCGTTTCAAGCATCTTCCCGAGCCTATAAATAGGCAGACGGAAAACGAAGTTACAACTGACTTTTTCCTGTCAATCTTCTTCCCCAACAACTCTGTTCTTTTACTGTATTCTCTTTGGTTCGCCGTCGCTCCGCCTGCAAGCACCGCACCGCGGAGTTCGTCCGTTTCATCCTGGGAAATCAAATTGCTCATATCCTTTGGTGCATATAGGGAGCAATATTGTTTCAAGGAAACAGCCACCGCTGCACTCGGACAAACATATTGGTAATCTATTTACTGATTATATTCTAATATTTAATTCTGTTGCAACAGATTAGCAACGCATCTGCTATAGATTAGCAATGCTTTTGCAACACAGATTTGCAACGCTTTTATAGCACTATTTTGAAACGCTTTTGTACTGTTACTAATATCAGATTTGTAACACCTCTGTAACGTTTCAATAACAATCTTGAAACAATATTGATTGTTGGCTATCTTTGTAGACGGCGATGTCTGAAAATAGCAACAACAATAACTCAGCGCCAACACAAACGGTGACCAACACCCTGCCTGCGCCAGTGGTTCCAACGATGGCACTATCTCATGGAGAAAGGCCAGAAAAGTTCAATGGGGCAGATTTCAAACGTTGGCAGCAAAAGATGTTGTTTTATTTAACAACATTGGGTCTTGCAAAGTATCTTGCCGAAGATGTTCCTAAAGTGGAAGAACTGGAAACTGATGCCACTAAAGTGGAGGCCGTGAATATTTGGAAAAGTGCACATTTCATGTGCAAGAATTACATTTTAAATGGACTCGATAACAGCCTTTACAATGTATATTGTACTGCTCAAACTTCCAAAGAATTATGGACGGCATTGGACAAGAAGTATAAAACCGAAGATGCGGGTATGAAGAAGTTCATCGCAGGAAAGTTTCTGGACTTTAAAATGGTAGATGCGAAGACCGTAATTAGTCAGATTCAAGAACTTCAAGTCATCATTCACGCATTGCATGATGAACGAATGATCCTAAGTGAATCATTTCAAGTTGCCGCAGCAATAGAAAAGCTTCCTCCTTCGTGGAAAGACTTCAAAAACTACCTTAAGCATAAGCGTAAGGAGATGACAATGGAAGAACTTATAGTTCGATTAAGGATCGAGGAAGACAACAGAAACTCCGAGAAGAAGACTTCGAACACCATGGTTGCCAAGGCAAATGTAGTCGAGTCAGAGAAACCCAACAAGAGGAAACGTGAACATAACCCAAAGAATTCAAAGAAATTCCAGGGTTCATGCCATAACTGCGGAAAGAAAGGCCACAAAGCAGCCGAATGTCGCGCACCTAAGAAGAAGAAATCAGAAGCAAACTTGGCTGAAATCTCAGACGGTGTTTCTGATATGGATTTATGTGCAGTAATATCGGAATGCAATCTTGTTGGTAACTCAAAGGAATGGTTTGTAGACACCGGAGCCACTCGTCACATATGTGCTAATAAGTGGATGTTTACAACCTACAAAACCGCTACTGATGATGAACAACTATTCATGGGCAATTCATCCTCATCAAAGGTTGAAGGCAAGGGAAAAGTTGTACTAAAATTGGCTTCTGGAAAAGAACTCACTTTGAGTGACGTTCTCCACGTTCCAGAAATCCGCAAGAACCTAATTTCAGGGTCGTTGCTTAGCAAGCATGGCTTCAAACTAACCTTTGTGGCTGATAAATTTGTATTATCAAAGAATGGAGTGTATGTGGGAAGAGGTTATGTGTGTGATGGTTTATTTAAAGCAAATGTAACCACTATTGTACCAAACAATGATATGAATAAAACTGAATCTTCTGTTTATTTGGTTGACTCTTCTAACTTATGGCATTCTAGATTAGGTCATGTAAATTTTGATTCATTACGGAAATTGATCAATCTAGAATTTATACCAAAATGTAAAATAGACTCCAATTATAAATGTCAAATTTTTACAGAAACAAAATTGACAAGAACCTCGTTTCACCATGTTGAACAAGAAACTGAACCTCTAGATCTAATACACACAGATGTATGCGACTTAAAAATGTGTCAAACTAGAGGTGGAAAAAGGTATTTTATTACCTTTATTGATGATTGTAAAAGGTACTGTTATGTGTATCTCCTTAGAAGCAAGGACGAGGCATTCGACATGTTTAAACAGTATAAAGCAGAAGTTGAGAACCAACTCAACAAGAAAATAAAAGCTTTACGAAGTGATAGAGGAGGAGAATATGAATTCCCCTTCGAGGAGTTTTGCGCTGAACATGGTATTATACACCAAACTACGACTCCATATTCACCTCAATCCAACGGCATAGCCGAAAGGAAAAATAGAACTCTAAAAGAAATGATGAATGCCCTACTGATCAGTTCTGGCTTGCCAGATAACTTCTGGGGAGAAGCTATTCTTTCTGCAAATCACATTTTAAATAAGATATCACGAAAGAAGACGTCTAAAACTCCCCATGAACTATGGAAAAATAGACCACCCTCCTACAAATATTTAAAAGTGTGGGGGTGTCTTGCGAAAGTGGAGGTACCTAAACCAAAGAAAGTCAAAATAGGACCAAAAACAGTTGATTGTGTATTCATTGGATATGCACATAATAGTGCTGCTTATCGTTTCTTGGTACACAAATCCGAAATTGATGATATCCACACAAATGCCATCATTGAGTCGAGAAATGCTAGATTTTTCGAACATATATATCCTTTAAAACAAGATATTGAAACTTATGCTCAAAAGAGACCAAGGGAAACCGAAGTCCCTAACTCACTTGAGGATACTGAACAAAGCATTGACAATATTCAACAAACTGATATTGATCAACAAGTAGAGGAAGAACCAAGGAGAAGCAAAAGATCAAGGATCTCAAAAACTTTTGGACCAGATTTCTTTACATTTATGTTAGAAGACGATCCATTAACATACAAACAAGCTATGTCCTCTGCAGAGGCCGCTTATTGGAAGGAGGCCGTTTACAATGAGATTGAATCCATCATGTCTAACCATACATGGGAATTAGTCGATTTACCAAAGGGATGTAAGACCTTAGGTAATAAATGGATATTTAAGAAAAAATTGAAACCTGATGGTTCAATAGACAAGTATAAAGCTCGACTTGTGGTTCAAGGATTCAGACAAAAACAAGACTTGGACTATTTTGACACTTATTCTCCTGTAACTAGGATAACGTCAATTAGAATGCTAATAGCAATTGCATCCACACTTGATTTAGAAATACATCAAATGGATGTAAAGACAGCATTTTTGAATGGTGAACTAGAAGAAGAAATATACATGAAACAACCTGAAGGTTTCCTAAAATCAGGGAATGAAAGTAAGGTTTGTAGATTACGAAAATCATTGTACGGGCTTAAACAAGCGCCTAAACAATGACATGAAAAATTTGATGAAAATATGATATCGAATGGATTTCATATAAATGAATGTGACAAATGTGTCTATTCTAAACATACGAATATGGGATATGTCATTATATGCCTATATGTAGATGATTTACTAATATTTGGTAGTAACAAGGAGATAATAAAATCTACAAAAGATATGCTCTCCGCCAGATTTGACATGAAAGATCTAGGAATTGCTGATGTAATACTTGGTGTAAAAATACATAAATTGACCAAGGATATGTGTTGTCCCAATCACACTATATTGGAAAAATACATGAAAAATTTAAACAACACAACATAATATCAGCAAAATCACCCGTTGATATGAACCAAAATTGGGTTAAAAATACCGGTGATAGTATTTATCAACTTGAGTATTCTCGCATACTAGGCAGCATTATGTACGTAATGAACTGCACTAGACCTGATATAGCATATGCTGTGAGTAAACTCAGTAGATATACGAGTAATCCAGGAAAGAATCATTGGAAAGCAATAATTCGAGTACTAGGATACCTAAGGTATACACAAGGTCATGGACTACACTATGGTAGGTACCCATCTGTAATAGAAGGGTATTGTGATGAAAACTGGATAACTGGATAATCATATACAAAATCCACCAGTGGATATGTGTTTACCTTAGCAAATGGGGCAATATCTTGGAGATCTTCTAAACAAACTTGTATAGCAAGATCTACCATGGAATCAGAATTCATTGCCTTAGACAAAGCCGCAGAAGAAGCAGATTGGCTTCGAGGTTTCTTAGACGGTATTCCTAATTGGGAAAAACCTGTACCTCCAATAAGCATACATTGCGACAGCCAATCAGCTATTGGAAGGGCCAATAGTAAGCTTTACAATGGCAAGTCTAGACATATACGTCGAAGACATAAAACAGTAAGACAGCTTCTCTCCAATGGGGTTATCACAATTGAATATGTAAGATCAAATGATAACATTACGGATCCACTAACAAAAGGTTTACCTAAAGAGAAGGCTAATATCTTATCGATGGGAATGGGGTTACGGCCCATAAACTAAAAGGTTTCTTTAAATGGAAACCCCACCTAGTTGACTGGAGATCCCAAGATCTAGGTTCAAAGGGACAACTAAGTTTAAATAAACTTGCTGGCACTGGTATATATTCAAACCATTCCTAAGATAAGTCAGTGCATTACTCGTCGGAAAATAGGATAAGTTTTTTGAAACTTTTAATGATGTCTATACTTGGTAATATAAAAGGACCAAAGTGGGGTAATATGAATTACTCTTCATAGAATCACCTACGTGAGTGTGAAGGCGCCGCTTCAAGGAGAATTATAAGGCCAAATTCTCTAAGCACTCATGAGACCAGGCAGGTGTTCATGGCAAAAACGAACACAAACAGAGAACAAAGGAATATAAGAAACATTTATTGTGTGCTATCTATTTTAGAATTACACAAATGGCTTACAGTTCAAGGACAATCTTAATCCACTGATTCGCCAATAATTTAAATAGGTAACCACTAGGAAAGTTCAAGGCCTATGTGCTACTTTTACCGATACGATAAATTGTTTCGTGAAATTAAGAACAAGTACTCATTCATGTGGGGGATTGTTGGAAATAATGAATGAGAAAGAGGCATTTATTGAAGAAAGAGAAATGCAATTATTATGCATTGGGAAGCGTGACTATGAATAGTCCCACATCTTAAAATATAATAAACATTTGGTGTTTATATACTAAGATGTGGACACTATTATAGTTACAATGAGACAAGAAAGACTTGAAAGCTTAGCCATCTTAGCGGGTGGTGCAACGCACCACCCCGCACGCGCGCACCCGCGCCCGTGCCCGAGCCCGAGCCCGAACCCGAACCCGCACCCGCATCCGCGGCGTGGGAGAATGGGCGTTTGAGGCGTATTAGAGGCGTATTAGAGGCACTTAGCACTTTGCAATTGGCGGTTGGCTTGGCTTGGTTGGTTGTTCCGATCAGAGCAGTTTTATTTTTGTCCGTTCAAAATATAACGGCTATAAAACGATCGCGTCTGTTGGTAAAGGGTCGCAACCTTTCCAACAGTCACATCCGTTTCAAGCATCTTCCCGAGCCTATAAATAGGCAGACGGAAAACGAAGTTAACAACTGACTTTTTCCTGTCAATCTTCTTCCCCAACAACTCTGTTCTTTTACTGTATTCTCTTTGGTTCGCCGTCGCTCCGCCTGCAAGCACCGCACCGCGGAGTTCGTCCGTTTCATCCTGGGAAATCAAATTGCTCATATCCTTTGGTGCATATAGGGAGCAATATTGTTTCAAGGAAACAGCCACCGCTGCACTCGGACAAACATATTGGTAATCTATTTACTGATTATATTCTAATATTTAATTCTGTTGCAACAGATTAGCAACGCATCTGCTACAGATTAGCAACGCTTTTGCAATACAGATTTGCAACGCTTTTATAGCACTATTTTGAAACGCTTGTACTGTTACTAATATCAGATTTGTAACACCTCTGTAACGTTTCAATAACATTATACTATTCCATAGCCTCTGGATTTTCATCAAGCTGTAGGAAGGCTTTATTCTTCTTCTAACGGTTGCAATGGATTGGCCTTGAGTCTAGTTTTATTCCAGATTTTAAGCTTAGGCTTGATTGTTTGCAAAATATTGATGAACTTGTGTGTGTCAGTACCCCATGTTAAAGCTCCAAGTCCATCCTGCATACAGTCTTTGTACCCTTCTATTTGATACCATGAATTCACGTATTTAGATGGTTTTTCTTTCTATTGGTGCTGTTGAGTAGTGATTTGCAAAAACCGTAGGGTGTGATCATTGAATTGATTAGGCAAGGCAATAGTAACCAAATTTGGAAATTTGGTTAATAATTCATAACTGACAAGAACCTTGTTAATATTGGTTGCCATCCCTCTTTACCTCCATGTGTGTTTGCAACCCTGTAAGACTGTTTCAACAAGACCATATTTTATCATATAATTTTAAAATTATTGATATAGGAGAAAGGGATTGGTAGACTCCCCCCTTTATCCTTTGGACTTGAAGTGTTATTGAAATCTCCCACAATCCACGACAATTCTATAATAAAAGCTTTTATACACAAGTATTCCCAAAGTGTTGCTCTTTCTCCAAATTGCTTGCATAAACAAAAGTGACAATCATCTGTAACCCTCCTCTATTTGTCAAATGTGTTGTAATATGTTGTT
Organism: Allium fistulosum; assembly: GCA_030737815.1. NCBI lineage: Eukaryota > Viridiplantae > Streptophyta > Magnoliopsida > Asparagales > Amaryllidaceae > Allium > Allium fistulosum. Next base: position 1,130,235,437 of record CM060906.1, on the reverse strand, counting down.
CACTATTATGTATATTTCCACAGTCCACACGGCAGAGTCAACAAGAAAAAGAATCCGACCTTTACTCCCTTGATCATTATTATGAAAACATTCCCATTGTCTTGATAGAAAAGATTGAAACTTGAAAATAGCAGAAGTGACTAACTTATTTTCCAACAAACTCATAGTAGAGAGTTTGTGGACATTCAAAAGTTTGAATACATGATGCATTTTAGAATCTTTATTCATTCCTCTGACATTCCAGGACATAGTATTAATTTACCAACTTTAGAGCTCCGAGTTTGTCTTTTAGGTGGAGTTGTAAGTTTTGGAATACTTCTGAAACTTTGAATTATATATAAGATTTACCATAACCATGTGGGATACATTCTTTTTTCCTACTGTTTTTGGGTTTTCTTGAATATGTGATGCTACATTATCAACAAATTGCTGAGTTGTGTCAAACACATCTTCTGCACAGTCAGTTTTAGTATTGGATTCACTTGCAATCTTCAATTATCACCTCGTCTTTATTACAACCATCAATTGTAGACTACTATTCATTTCCCGTGTTTGCGGGTGAATGTGAAACTACTAGGTGTTGCTGTTGAGCACGATTATCTATTGAAGAAGAAGGGTGCTTTTCGGCCAAACGGTTAAATCTATTCGAAGTGGAAATAGAGGAGACTCACAGTTGAATTAACATTTTGCTTTTGTTTGCCTTTTTGTGTTGTCAAATCCTTTTCTTGTACTGCAAGTTATATTGTCATTTATCTCTGTTGTTGAAGTGGACCATGAATTAAAATCTGAAACTTTTGGTTGCAATGTTTTGTTTCGGTTTCATAGGGCAATGCTCTGAGTTATGGCCATATAATTTGCCAGTTAAGCATGATTTTGGCCTATGTTCATATGCTACTTGAATGAATTCCCTTTGATTACTTGATCTCATTACTTGAACTTTATTTTGGGTAGTTAAACTCTGCATTAACTTCAACCGGTATGCGAGCAAAGTTAAGTCGTAATTCTTTAGAAGTTGTATTGTCCATTCTAATTGGCTTACCTAATGCACTCACAACTCTACTTATCCCTTCCTTTGTCCAATAAGCAAGATTAAGATCAACCAGTCTAACCCATATGGGAATAGTAGTAAAACAATATCTGGAATATTTCAAGTCTTCTGTCCATTTTTTCAAAATGATTATCTTTGAATTAAAAGTATATAGACCACCCTTAATGATGTTACCAAAATCAATAGTAGATGACAACCTTATCATAATAAACCCATTCGGCTTATAATAAAATTTGAAACCTGAAACTAGATTTAAAACTTTTTGAACAAACTGCTTAAAATGTTCATATGGTGTGTGTATGTTTCTATTTATTAAATTTTGTTTAAATAATCTTGTATAAGTATATAAGTGTGTGTGTATATATACATATGTTTGTAATCATATGAATAAAATATTAATATTATGGGGCTTTGCATGAAAGGTCCCTATTTCTGATGGTGTTACAAAAAAAGTCCCTGTAGAAATAAGTATGTAAATTTAGTCCCTGTTTTTTCTAATCAGAAAACGCAAGTTAGCTTGCGCTTTTTTAAATTTCAAAATCAAAAAGCGCAAACCAGCTTGTGTTTTCCTGATATAAAGCGCAAGTTACCTTGCGCTTTTCAAAAATTTCAAAATTTTCAAAATTTTCAAAAAAAATTCAAAATTACAAAGCGCAAGTTACCTTACGCTTTTCAAAAATTTCAAAATTAGAAAGCGCAAACCAGCATGCACTTTCCTGAAAGAAAGTGCAAGTTAACTTGCGTTTTTCAAAATTTTCAAATTTTAGAAAATTTCGAAAAATATTTCAAAATTAGAAAAGTGCAAATTGTCTTTCATTTTCTGTCAGAAAAGTGCAAGACGCTTTGCGTTTTTTTTATTTTTGAAAAACAGGGACCAAATTTACAAATTCATTTCTGTAGGGACTTTTTGTATAACAACATTAAAAACAGGGACATGTGACTCTTATCTTGATATTATACGTACATATTATGTAAAAGACTTATATAAATAAATTATTTATAAATATTAAATAATTTTTTTATTTAAACTATGAGAAAATACATATATATACATATAGAAATTTTTTTGATATATTTTTTTTTAATTTAGATACATATATACACACACACAAATGTATTCATAACAAAATATGCATATGCATATACACATATGTGTGTGTGTGTTTATATTAATAAAACAAAAAAAATATTTTTGATAAATATGAAATACCAAGTCTTATGCACTTGTTAGCAAATAATTTTTTTACCAAAGCTAACGGGGTTGAATGGTCCCCTACCACTTTATTGAAGAAACAAAGAAATACAAAGAAGGGAAGGCAAAGCCTACCAAAAAGATGAAAGAAAAATAACAAAAGATGCCCACATAGGATTACAACCAACACATAAATATCGATAATACATTTTCCTAATTAAAGAGATCGGTAGGGTATGCATGGAATTAGAGACCCCTTTGAATATCCTATAATTTCTTTCTTCCCATAGAAGAAAGATTGATTTTTTCATCACTTTAAGGAGTAGTCTTCCTCTGCCTGATCTCCATCTCGTCCCCTTAAAGATATTGAACCGCTCCAAATCCAAAATACTATAAGGGTTGTGCAAGTTAAGGCGCCTCAATATTCCATTCCATATAAAAAAGGAGAAGAAGTAGGAAAAGAAAAGATGACCAGTATTTTCACCTTGAACACCACAAAGAACACATTTCGAAGTTAACAGGATTCCGTTTTGAATCAGTTTGTCCTGAGTGTGCAAAGCATTTCATAGAATTCTCCAAAGCAACACATTTTCCTTACAAAGTGAATCAACAATCCAAATTCTAGAGAACCAAGGAAAGACATGCATGTAGGAAAATTTGGAGATACTCTTGTAGACAGAAGAGATTTTATGACTTTTTCCACACCATAGAGAATTTTTAGGCTTAATGTTATAGCTGACATCTTGCAATATAGACCAGGTAGTTCTTACCTAGTACGAGCTTGAATAGGGCATCAAAACCTTGTCATCATTTAGATAAGAGCTAACCTTTGCCTTTTCCAGGATATTAGTCATAGATATAAGATTGGAGTTAATTATATCAGCAAGAATTACCCCTTTAACCGCCATGGGTCATGCCAGAAAGAAATGGCATGAGGTTGTTTCAAACTGAGCTGAAATAATGGTAGGAACACATGTCTAAGTTTTAATAAATTTCTCCATGTCCAGTTACAATCAGGTGGGATAGACGTACTCCAAACTCTTGACCAAGTAGCCCAAAGGTTGCCATCATGACTAAGTGGTTTATTAATATGAGTTGAAGCTGCAGTCGTATTCCACAATTTTAAATTCATCACTCCTAATCTCTCTTTGTCATAAGGAATAGAGATGGATTTGAAGGATACAGGAAGTAGTTTCTTTGAGAATGGATTACTATGCCATAAAAAATGATTTAATGCATAATTGACCATTGAAATAAATTTTTTTGGCTTCACATAAATTCTAGCATAATATAAACACATTAAAGAGGCAATGGACTTGACCACTACAAGTCTACCAGCAACAGACGGTTTAGAAACCGGCCATGAAGTTAATTTGGATGTGATTTTCTCAAATAGTGGCAGACGATGAATGATTCTAATTCTGGAAGGTAACAGGGGGGCTCCTAAGTAGATATCATTAGGAGGAAGAGAAGAAAAAGAAGACATCTTGATTAAACTTTCCTTATCAATTTTAGAAATCCCAGCTATCAAATTTTTTGATTTACCTCTACTTATTGATAGGCCACTCATCTCTTTAAAACTGTCAAGAAGAGCTAAAGAGTTCTTAATTGATTCGACGTTAGGTTTCGTGAACAAAATGACAACGTCAGCAAACATCAATGTAGAAATATGAGGCAGTTTACACATATGATGAGTGTCAATAGATCTAAAGTGCATAGCTTTGAGAAACATCATAGTATGAAGCTCCATGAAATATATAAAGAGATAGGGTGAGATAGGATCACCTTGTCTAATTCCTTGCGTTCCATTAAAGTACCCAAAAGTAGCACCATTCAAACTTAAAGAATACTTGGCAGTAGAAATACAAGTGTACACCCAAGCAAGGGATGGAGGGGGAAAATTCATGAGATGGAAAATATTGATGATAGCCTTCCACTGAATAGTGTCAAAAGCCTTTTGAATATCAAGTTTCAACAAACATCTTAGAGATATTTAGTCTAGAATATTCTTTCATTAACTCTTGAGTAAGCAATATGTTGTCAAAAATATTTCTCGAAGGCAAAAATGTAGTCCGATTTTAAGATATAATAGGAAACAAGGATATTTCCATTCTAAAGGCCATTATTTTGGAAATACATTTGTAAATAACATTACAACAAGCAATTGGCCTAAATTCAAAGACAGAAGAAGGTTGTTGGATTTTAGGTATCATGGCTAATTTGGTAGAACTTATACCAAAAAGCATTTTGTTCTTTAAGAAGAAATTTCTCACCGCCTTAATAACATCCATGCCAATTATATCTTAAGTAGCCTTGAAAAAAATGAGCATTATAACCATCAGGACTTGGGGAACTTGAAGAGTTCATATTGAAAATTTTAAATTTTAAATAATTTATTTTTATTATTATTAATTTTAAAATACATTTTAGTTAATATTCATTTTAAAATTAATAAAATATTAATAAATAATTAATTTCAAAACTTTATTTCAAATTTTAGATTTTTAGTAAATCCTAAATGATATTTTGAAGTTTGAATTTTTTTTCATAGTTTTCTCAATTTAAATTAATTTTATATTACTATATTTTGTTTTAGCCATTTAAACAATTAATTTTAAAAATTAAAAAATAATTTTATATTTTTTCATCATTCGCCAGAGCTTATTTGGTGCTAATATAATTTTATAAAATTTAAAAATATTTTTCATAACATATTTGAATTAATACAATTAATTTATGAAATAAATTGATTTAAATATTATCGATAATAATAAACTATCTATAAAAATTATTTTTTACCGTCAAAAATTAATTTTTACCATAATACATTGTATATAAAATTATATGACTGATTTTAACCATAATATTTGTTATAACTAATTATAACCTATATACATATAACTAAATAATATATATTAGTTCAATAAAATATAAAATTATATCATTTTATATATGGTTGTATGGACCTGATACATATAAGATATAAAAATCTAATTTTTTTAAAAACATAAATATATACATGCATATAACCAAACTGCTTTATGACAATATTACTTGTATATCAGAACCGTCACCTAACTAACAATATAATATATATACATATATAATAATAAATTATACTGAAAATTATGAACTAAAATTGGATAAAATCATACTTTAATCCCAAAGCCTTGAAGAATGCCTTGAAAATATAATTTCTCCCCTTTGACGCTCTTTCCCATTCAGCAAATTGCTAGTCCTTGAACCGTTGACCTTCAGCTATCAAAAAACAGTCGATTTGATTTGATTTGTACTTGAGAATTTAGGGAGATGGATGAGAGTAATTCGGCTAGAAATAGATCGGGTTGGAGGCTTCCAAAAGTTCTCAAAAGTTTGAGGATAGAGATGCTTATATATAGGAGATTAAGAGATATTTTAGGATCAAGATCCTACATCATCTTTTACCCACTCTCTTCCATCTCAAAATCTATGTTGCACCATCTTATGGCCACATTAACCCCTCATTATGGCTGAATTTTCTAGCCCCTTTCATGGGCTTTTAAACCTATTTAGAGCCCAAATAAAATATTATACAATTAAATCCAATTTAATCACTTATCGATATCGTATATCGATTAATATATTTATAACTATTATAAGTATATTTAATAATATTTATTCATCAAATCATAATCAAATTTTACAATTATATTTCATAAATATTAATTAATTTATAACAATTATAAATTAATTAAATCGTTTGGTCAAAGGAGAATTCATTGTTTCAGTCGTGTGAGTCGTCGGGTGTAAATTCAATCAACGATTAATATCGAACTATTTGAATATCAATATTCATATGTCACTTTGCAGATGGTATAACATTTTGGCCAAATTTATCGCTTAGTTGGTTTCGGTAAAATCCAATTTTACTTAAGCTAAGCATTACCCGGTTGTGATTTTTATTTACACCAATTCTTTTCGTCAAAACTATATCACTTTGAACTTATGGAATTTGGTAATGATCAAAATTTCCAATATCGTCCATATTCAACTCTATAGTCCAAATACAAAGTCATTGGTTCAATAATAATAGTAATTATTAACTGAAATGCTCTGGTTACAGACTTTGACTTTGAGTTGACTTGAGTTGATCGTGATACTAACCTCATATAATTGAAGAGTTGAATAATCTCTTAAATGGTACTTCACTTCCAATACTTCCACTCGTCCTAACTATAGTCACTCGATGGACATCATGCCATGATTTAACTATAATTGAAGCAAAGCTTTCATATTGAAGATTGATATTATCCATAAGTCAAAAGAACTGTGTAAATCAGCACATCAATAGTTTCTATTTGACCTTAGTTATATTAACCAACAGAAAACTATCGAGTGAGTCGCTGAATAGTTATCCAATAACTATCGGTATGTAACCCCTAGCTACCCCCCAGCAGTCATGAGTAGTACACCGCCCAACATTTGAATAGCGTTATGTACTCTAGTCTCATTGAATACATCGATATCCACTCTCGATGCATCTTGATTAGGAACATTTAAAATGGTATATTTGTTTCCATTGTGATAAATTACTCACGGTTACAACACTTTGTAACTACTATAATAAGACATACCATTTATGGATTTTCTATTAAATATACTTTTAATTTAATTAATTAATTAATATAACACATTATATCAGGTATATAATACAAAGAAAACAATTTTTATTTCGAACAAGATTGATACCATGTTAGATATATATAACAAATTACATAATCGCCCCTAGGGCATTCCCCTAACTTTGTCACATATATCGAGACTGAATATCAATGTATCCACTGAGACTAAGTACGCAATGCTCTCTAAATGTCGGATAGTGTATTACTCGTGGCTGTTGGGGGCACCGATGGGTTACTACTAATAGTTGTTGGAGAACTATGGAATGACTCACTCGATGGTTTTTTGTTAGTTAATATAACTAAGGTCAAACAGAAAATATCGATGTGACAAAATTACATGGTTCTCTTGACTTGAGAATACTGTTAATCTTCAATATGGAAGCTTTTCTTTGAATATAGTTAAGTTATGGCAGATGTCCATCGAACGACTATAGTTGGGTCGAGTGGAAGCATTGGAAGTGAAACACTATTCAAGAGAGGATCTGTCTTCCCGGTTATATGAGGTTAGTATCACGGTCAACTGAAGTCAACTCAAAATCAAAGTCTTTGACCGGAGCAATTTGGTTAGTAATAATAATTATTATTGAACCAAAGACTTTGTGTTTGAACTATAAAGTTGAATATGGACGACATTGGAATTTTAACCATTACTTAATTCCATAAGTCAAAAGTGATATAGTTTTGACAAGAGAATTGCTAAAAGTAATTATTACTACCATGTAACGCATAATAAAGTAAAATTGGATTTTATGCCTAGTAAGCGATAAATTTGGACATAATGTCATACCACCTGCTAAGTAACGTGTGACGTTAATCTTCAACACCCACTTACTTTCTACCCTTCCCAAAATATTTATGAAAATATTTCACAAAATTTCAGCTTAGGTTCAAACAATTTAAATGGCACAGCTTATTTATGAAACCTTTTCATAAATTCATTTTAATTTATCAACCTCTATAATACTCTTCTACATTCTAAGAGTATATATTAAACATCTGATTTTAATTCCATTCACCTATAACTATTTGGATGTAGACCAAAAATCATTTAGGTCTCAAAACTAAGTGGACCAATTCAACCTCTTTACCTAATCGGTCTAGTAAGTAGCTAAGAAGAGTAGGATGTTGGTATCCAAACTCCATCTTAGATTACTTTTTCTTAGACACCTCTAACGTAAAGACGTTTATTAGCTGGCAGAATGACATCAAATAAATTTTCACTTCTTAGTTGTTAAAATCAAAAGACACGTTTTAATGAAACCAAGTTTATTAATCCTCCTTACTAAGTTTAAAACTTCATTCATTAATCCACTCTTTAATCAAACCTTATTATTTTGAAACCTTAGGAACCAAAATACCCAGGTTTTATTTCAAAAACTTTTTGAAATGATGCTTTATTGTTAACCCTTAGAAAATATACATGTAGGCCGTGTAACTCCAAAACGATATCAAGGAGCTGGTTACAACCAAATAGTATCATATACCCTTTACCAAGAAGGGTAATACTTAAGAGAAGTGTTTACCATCCGAACACATCTCCTGCCCATTTTAAGTCACTTTTGAGTCACTCGAACTAGTTAATCATAAAAAATACTTCTTCTTTCAAATCCCTTTTTGAAAAAATATTATGTATATATATTTCCAACTAAATAGTTTTTATCAAAATATTTATCATCCACTTACTTTAGATTCATTCAGATTCGAACTCGTTTCACTCGTACAGTAACAAAGAGAATAATTTACTAAGTGCCCCATCACATCTACCTAAGCAAACATCCAATAATCACTTAGAAGATTATTTTGATCATTACAAAACAGATCGAGACTCATTCCCTAAACCGTCCAAAGAAAAAATCTTACTCTCAAATTTCCTTTTAAAATATTTAGACTTTAAAGTATTTTTAAGTAAAATTATTACTACTTTTCCAAGAATCGTTTAAAAACTTTATCAAAGCCATCGGGATTTAAATCCTCTGAAAATCCATCTTATTTTCAAAATATATTTATAATCCTGATTTATAAATCAAAATTTATAAAATCATCTGAATGTTTCTTTTAATGAACACCTTTTATTAAAATCGAATTTTAACCCAACAGTATCATCAAACACCTTATAGTCAAATTGTGAAACTTAATTCACAAGGTGTTTGACTCAATTTTCCCACAAATCCTATCTACCCAACCTATACTTAAAAGGAAAAACTACTAATAGATTAGAAAATAGTCAGTGCTAAAAAATAGACGAGCATGACTAATCAAATACTATATGATAATGGTTAAATATTATCAACTCTTAACAACAACCAAAACATAGATTTCTATATATTTATTTTGAAATTTTTTCCTTTATATATATGAATATAGTACTAGGTAAAATTATTTCATTTACCAATTTTAGAACAATATTGTTTCGATTGGACTTGTTCAAGTGTTTAGGAAATCCCTATCGACAACGTTGGCCAGATGCATCGACCAGAATTCTTAAGTCACTCAACAGATTAAACCATACAATATAAAACAATTTTATACACTAACAAATACATGCTCTTATATATAATATACTCTCAAACTCATCCTAGGGTCCCACTTACCCTATTCAAATGAGTCAACCCCACCAAAGCCTAGGTGTTTGCTCAACCTAAGCTTTGATACCAATTGTAACGACTTGCCTTTTCGACCCTCAAAAGTCGACATTAATACTTCCATGGTATTCACGTGTCGAGCAATCAAGTGTTGGAAAGATGGACCATTGGGGAAAGAAGAGAAAAAAGAAGACAAGAAGAAACTAAATAACACAGAATCTCACAATACAACAGAACAATATATATTAACCAACATAAAATTTTACGTAGTCATTTCCAAAGTGATACATCAGAGTCATAATAGCAAAATGTGACGCCCCAAAGGGCACGAAAAGAACAAAGGCACGATGATTCAGGGATTCGTAACATTTGTATTACACTTTGATGTACCGTAATATGTGTTTCTGTTCTATGTTTATCATATTTTGTTCTGAACTCAGCTCTGATACCAAGCAACTTCCAAATCATAAATATAATATGTGGTATGAGTTATTATCATTTTACTTGGTTTAGATCTTTCAAAACGCTTATAAACATTGCACGATAGCGATAGAAAACTACATTTTAAGCCTAGCAAATGCCAAAATCTTACAATTTACTTCACATGAAAGTTGTTCCTTAAGTTTATATCATTCCAGGAAGAGTAAAATCATTGCATTTGGATATAAAATTCTACCCTGTGACGGTTGTAATTGCATGTCCCAACTTTGCTAATACAAAATATATATGACACAGTGGAAATAAGATAAATAACTAGCTATCGATTAAGCCACCTGCTCCAAGCTCCTCCAAAATGCATCTGTGGAAACCTGAACTACTTGTCTGCTCATACAAATTTAAGCACCCAAGAGTTTTAGGGAAAGAAAATAAAATTTCGGGTCAGAATTAGGTATGCTGTGAGTAAAGCATAAGTTTTAACTTTATAAAAACCTTTAAAACCAAGGGTGTCTCATAAGACTGCGTTGCACATAAACACAGACAGATTTTTACCTTACGAAAACCAAAATATTTCTATATAAAATTGAGTGATATTATAATAATGTGTATGGGTTTAAAAATACCAATAATCAAGTAGCTATGATGTGTGTACATGACAGTAATAATATGTATACAATCAAAAACCGAAGGCGGTTATTGGAGAATAGATTTCCAACAACGGCAAGGTCAGGTACTACCTTTCAAAAATCTATACACCTATAGATAATATGTACAGTAAGATCAAAATCCTTTCGACCACTGCCAACAAAGGACCGGCCTACCCCTGAACTAGGTAGTACCGAATATGGTCAATCCTTGGCTGTGATCAATAACCAAAAATAGGCTCCGAAGCATACATAGAGATATCGACACTGGATCTTGGGATAATCATACCCTAATGGGTGCGACCCACATAGCCCTGCTGCATCTACCATGTTTTAATCATTACCGGAATGTGAAGTTTGAGAGGTTATGCTCTTAACATTTACCAATCTAACTTGGAATTCTAACACTATCCTCCAGGTAGAACTGCAATTCCAGCATTCATCTATACAAGTTTGTTCTAGGTCTGAATGAAACCAATGGCACTTCAAGGAGCACTATCTTCAATCATCTTCAAGATGTCTTCCATTTGACCGTATATGTTAGCTCAAAGTGGTTTTAAGATAAAGTATCTGATCTCGGTCTCTCTGAACTAACAATGATGATTTCTGATTGACTCCATCCCAGTTCTTTTGGAAGTATACAACAAGTATTCGAGTCCTCACCGGGGAACTCGCATATAAAATCATACTTCCTAAGTCAAAACTGGTCAAGATTTGATAGTCGGTTATTTACTATCAAATAGACAAACAACAAATTCAAGGATTTAATTATCTATAGCGATCACTAATCCTTATTTAAATAAATCTTCATTTGTTAAATCCTATTTTAGAGTACTTATTAAAATATTCATTTACCTATCCCACCGGCATAAGTATATTCACAAAACATTTGTAAAAGATTTCTTATTTTAAAATCATATTTAAAAGGATCAAAACAAGTGTTATTTAAAATAGAGATAAGGATAACCCCAAACACTATTCCTTCAGTGTTAAGAATCGAATAATGTCCACACCACCATAATTAAGAAGGTCGGTTAAGGGAAAACCCCATCTCAAATTCTTTTATAAATTTATTCATTAAATCCTTTTAATAAATCTCTTTCATTTATGAAATCTCCTTTACTTAATTTCTAATCCATATAAAATACTTTATAAATCTCCAAAACCATTTATAAAACTTATTTTATAAATATTCAAACCATTTATAAAACTTCCTTTATAAATATTCAAAACCATCTTTTCGTAAAGTTTCCTTATTTAAAACCAAACTCCTTTAGTAAATCTTAATCCATAAAATTCCTTTGATAAAATTAATTATTTAAGACATCTTTAACTAAACAAGATATTATTTAAAACATTCTTCATTTAGTTATTTTTAAACCACATTAACAAGATAATGATTTAAACAATCATTTAAAAAGTATTAAATTAACTTCAAATAATTTAATAAAATAATTGTTTAATTGTCCTTTAAATATCATATTTAAAATGATAATAAACTTTAAACCATTTCAAAGAGAATAAAATAAAATATTTGACTTCACAAAATCAGAGAGAGGTTTAGTGACCACAATGGTTCATTTAATTGAGTTTAACTTATCAAGTTATAACATAGGTATTATCATAACAAGCAGATATGAAAAAGAGAATCAACCGGTAACAAACAATCAACATATAGGTAAGTGGCTAAGTTACCATAATAGCAGATGGGGATTTGTTCTGCTAAACACATATCACTAGTTTTCATATTCAATTGGAGTTACTTAAGGGTAATTGACAAAGAAAACCCTTGGATAAAAATATTCTTTAAAAGAAAATTTCTTTAAAACAAAACCAATCTTTAGAAATTAAGCGATTAAAACTTTCAAACTTTATTTAATAATTAAATAGCATTTAAACCTTTATTCAAAAATAATTAAACCTTTAATTAATAACTAAACAATAATTAGCTTTTAAATAAATAATCAACCCCTAATTAACCTTTAATTACTTATTAAATAATAATTTAAAATTTTAAATAATAATTAAATACTAATTATTGTTATTATATAATTAAAAAATCCATAATTAAACTTAAATAATAAATTAAACCTTTATTTAAATCATAATTAATTTTTAATTAAATCTTAACTTAAATCTAACTTGATTAATAATTAATCAGTACTTAAACCTTTTTAAAATAAATAAATAATTAATACTTGAACTTTATTAAATAATAATTAATCCTTAAATAACTGATAGTAATTAACCTTTTAATAATTAACTTCCTTGATTAACATTTAAGTACTAATTACCTTTATTAACAAATGATTAAGTACTAATTATTGTACTTAATTAATTAATTTAATAATCATTCAATAAATAAATAAATAAATATTTAATTTTAAATACTTATAATAAGTTTTCCAAACACTTTTCAAAGCGATACTTAAGATTTTACAAATTTTAAATTTGCAAAAGTGTTCGTTTTACGAACTGCGCTTATAGCGACTATCATTATTGGACTTGAAATTTTCAAAACTTGTTTTATATATCAAATGACTTTGAAAAACATTATCTTTTATATTTTAATTAGTTTATAACTTTGAACAAAGGTTTGGAAAACCAAAGTAAAGGCAAAACCTTTATAATTTTTCTATAAAACCCTTAAGCGGAAACATATTTAAACTAAGGATTTCTATGACGCACTATAACACAAATTAAGTGCTAACTTATTTTTAACCTACTACATCATAAGCAAGATCATAAACATTAATACATGCCATAATCACCATACACAAACAAAGATCACAACTTACAAATTAAACTTGGTTTTAAACTTCCATTTTCAAGACTATATAACATTCCATCCAAGCACATAAATAATCATTCAAGTCACCATCTTTCTTAACTAAACAAGCATCATATTTAACAATCAAGACAACAAAAATATGAGTTATAAAAACTTAGTTAGATGAGCAAACTTTACTCATTAAAAAGCTAACCAAAACTAACCGAACTTACTAACTTTTGCTTATGACCAAGACCTTTACCTTTTCTTTACAAAAATGAGTTTTTGAAGGCCTTAAGGCAAAGCAGTGGTTCAACCATGATAAGATATGGCTTAGCCATGGCTTGAATGGGGATGATGAGGGCTTGTTTTGAAAAGATGGAGTTGTAGAAGCAGAGGGAAGGGCTTTAAACAAGGTTTTAGAATTTTAAAGTGCTAAAGTTAAGGTTTTTTTTAACTTTGGAATTTTCTAAGTGTTAGCACCAAAATTGGTCACTAACCTCGTTCAGAAAGATCGTGTAGAGATATAAGTGATGAAAGCAAATTAAACAGAGAAGACAATCCTAATTCAAGTGCAGAAAGTAAGAACACCAAATTTATAGTGGTTCGGCGTAATTGCCTACGTCCACTTTGCTCAACTTTATTGATTTCCTTTATGGTTGATTACAAATACAATTCGTGAATCAAATGCTTGAATGAAGTTGTTTGAGTAGAGAAGATGAGTCTTGAAAATGGCAGAGTCTCCCCGTATTTTCTCTCCAAAAAAAAGGATCCATTTCACTGTGACCCTGCCCCTCTATTTATAGGCAAATATGGGCTGGACTTCCCAAGTGGGCTGGATAGCCGAACGGTCAAGCCTCAAGACAGTGGTCGCTGCATGCCGACCCTGGTATGCCGAACGTTCTGATGCCGAGCAGCCCTTCCCATGCCGAACGATGCTTTCCATGCCGAACGGTCCTTGTGAAGTTGTGCATACTGAATGCCTTCTGAATGTCGAGCGTTCTCGTTGCCAAGTTATCCTATCGCCGAGTTCTACTGATGTCGAGTACCTTGCGATGCTGAATACTCCTGTTGCCGAGTACTACGCCGAGTACCTCTGGGTGCCGAGTGCCAGGGGACGCCGAGCGCTCTTGCAGCCGGGTGCCAGTTGATGCCGAACACCACTTGACGCCGAGTACCTTGTGATGCCGAGTACTCCTGATGCCGAACACCACTTGACGCTGAGTACTTTGGGATGCCGAGTACTCCTGTTGCCGAGTACTACGTCGAGTACTCCTGGATGTCAAGTGCTTCGCCGAACACTCCTGGATGCCGGTCACTCTCTGATGCCGAGTTCCACTGGATGCCGAACGCTAGCGCCGAGCACTGGTTGTCGCCGAACACTAACTGACGCCGAGCACTACGGATGCCGAACGCTATGGATGCCGAGTCCCACTGGATGCCGCGCGCTTCGCCGAGTCCTCCTGGATGCCGAACAGTCCTTCATGCCGAGTAGTGGCCAATGCCGAGCACTCAGTTGCCTGGTCAAATCTCCAGGAAACACTTGCCCCCCAAAGTGTATCGCGTGGCCGAACGTGGTACGCTTTGAACCGTGCAACCTTTTCGTCACGTCTTAAACCCTTGGCTAACCTCGAACGAAGACGCCCCTTTTGTGGGATCGATGTGTGCCGGACGTGTTCCAAATGCCGAACGAGACATGCGCGTTCGAACGGTGCTTCCTTGCCGAGCGATGCTTCAGTGCCGAACCGTTATGCGCCGAACGCTATGACCTTGACCGGTTCTACCGGTCATGGCCTTTTCGACTTCTACCTCCCTCTATATAACCAGGCGCCCTTCCACCATTTCCCCTTTACGCTTTCTCTTCTGCTATTCCCAGAGATTTGCAATTCTTGCCACTCTATCAGATATAAAGTCTAGTTGATCCTTCCTCAACCTCGATCGTCGAACTAGGTATCATTCTCTCGACGATTACATTACTTCAACTTTAGGTTCACTAGTAGAAGTGGTTCGCACGTTCGGAGTCGCCGAACGGTGCATGGTAGTTAGACCTAGCTCCTCTGTGCTGATCAAGATTGGAAGAAAAAAGGAGATGGGGTGTCGAACGGCGTAACCTTCGCCGGGCGATCTTGTCTCTGTTGTTCGTCGTAAATGGAGGGAGAGCAGGGCGGAGTTATGGTCGAGGGCGGAGCACTGCCTTAGCCAAATGAACTAATGCCGAACAGTTACATACCTGCCGAACAATATAACTGCCGAACAATATAAATACCTAGGCCGAACAATATACGTGCCGAACATTATATTCGCCGAACATCAAAAATGCCGAACAATATAAATACCTAGGCCGAACAATATACGTGCCGAACATTATATTCGCCGAACATCAAAAATGCCGAACAATATAAATACCTAGGCCGAACAATATACGTGCCGAACATTATATTCGCCGAACATCAAAAATGCCGAACAATATAAATACCTAGGCCGAACAATATACGTGCCGAACCATACTTAGGATGAACAATACAATTGTCGCACAATAACTCAAGCCGAACAACATTCAAATGCCGAACAAACATATATATGCCGAACAATCTCAATGCCGAACACTTGACAATGACTCAACCGAACCAAGATGCACACCGAACTCTTCTCGGGACGAACAATGTAACCGCCGAACGACATTTAAATGCCGAACGATATAAATGTCAAATTAGACTTAAGCCGGATACTTCATAAATTACATGTTTTCTGAATCTTGAACTGTAGTCACCTCAAGGCAAGCTTTTTGAGACGGTCAGCGATGACGGTCTTCGAAGGCGATGATTCGAAGCTAATTATTATATCTTAAAAACCTTCTTATTGTCTGTACACAATTGCTTGCACTAGTTCACACACCACGTGGGGGGAAAACTCGTGTTGCTAATTCTAACGCTCAACGTTTTTCAAGTATAGCTTTCTCAAGCATTTAGCCAGGTTCATTATTTATTCGGGATGTCAAGAAAATCTAGTTCTGCCACCATATCTGACAGGCCTGGGCCGTCAGCAAAGCAAGGAGCCGCAGATGCTTCCAACCCGTCAATCTCTCCCGCTCATAATCTGGCGCCCGATGCTCTGGAGTCAACCATCTTACTGGACAATCCGGTCGATTCTCAAGCCTCGAGGATCAATGAGGCCGCTCTGCGACGGATATGTTCCATTCACGGAATTCCCTTTACTGACGTGTTAGTTCCTTCGAGACACGACCGTCCTCATTTGCCCCCAGTCGGGTACACGGCCTGCAACAAGTTCATGTGCTGGATGGGCAGCGTGCCTCCGTTTAACCTATTTCTCCGGGATGTGCTGCAGTATATAGACATCGCTCCGTCGCAGCTGCACCCGAATGGTCATGCGTTCCTATATGGGACTTACTTACTCTTCATGGCTGTCTTCTCCAGACCTCCAACCCCCGGTGATATTCGATACATTTACATGTTCAAGAGACGGAAAGATAGCCCTTCCTTCATTTTCCTCAAGCCGTATCACAAGTGCCAGATCTTGACAGGGGCCTGTAGCAAGTTCGCCCTATACAAACAGGAATGGTTCTATGTGCGATGCCCGTCTGGTTTTGCTAGGAGATGGGTTGAAGGCAGTAAGTCTCTCTGCTGAACCGTTACTCGTACTTAATGGGAGTCACGTTTTTCTTAACTCTTCATTTCCTCTTTTCAGGTATTAACCCGCGTCCGGAAGGCCGAGGATATTCTGATGCTGTCGACGCGATTAGAGCTCTTCCGGCCGAGGATCGAGATATTCGAGCTATCATTTCAAATGAATCGCTGTCGGGGTTCGGCTTGCTAGCTCCTGATCGTCGGGTCAGCCTTCCAGAAGGTGTTACAATTCCCAAACCTCCATCTGGTAAAGGGAAAAAACTTGCCAGCCCGTCGTCGCGTCGCGCTCCCGACGCGCACGAAGAAGGCGAGCGTAGAGAGGATGATGCACCCGACACTCAGGGCGAGAACGTGGGTCCTGCTTGGAATCCGGCAATCGAAGTTCAGGACATTGAGACGTCATCCTCCCCTTCGAAGGGAAAGAAAAAGCTGAAATATACGGTTCAGAAAGAGAAAGTTGGCGACACCTCAAAATCTACGCCTATCCCTCCTGAAAAAGAGGCTTCTTCGCAGCGTCTGGAGAGTTCTCTGAGGGGTCTCTCGAACCTCTCTATTCCCGAAGACATACTTAATTACGGGTTCGATGATCCTGAAGCTCTCAAATTCTCCTCGCCCTCTAGAGGCAATGTAGGAGTTCAACTCCCGGCTCACAGAGACAATACTCCGATTAGCAAAGACAAACGAACGGGTCCGTCGGGGGGAACACTTAGGACACACACGCACATGCGCATTCCATAACATACTTCAAGTCTTTTTAATTCGTGAATTCTCCTTAATTCGTTGTTATCTTCCTTCTTTGCAGGTGATATGGGCCGCTCCCACGGACTTGATCGCCTTCAGGGGTCTTCAATATTTCATCACTCCGGACGGGATTCCGGTTCAGGCAGACGTCGGGACCGAGGTGATTACGAAGATAGGGACAATCGCCCTCGCGAGTCATCTCACCGCAAGAAAGCGCACTATCAATCTTCTCAGTCCCGTGATCTTCCTCCTACTGCTGAGCCGGATAAAGAGAAGTCTTTGCAGAAGGGTTATCAGTCTGATGCTGCTCGAGAACAACATTCCAGTTCATCGAGTACGAGGCAAGTTCGAGAGCCGCGTAAAAGAACGGAATTCTCTAAGCCTCCTCCTCCTGCTCCTGCCGTGGACCCGACTGTTGCAGAAAAGATGGTCGACCTTAAGGCCAAGTTTCCGAAAATTTGTTTTGACGGTTTGAAATTCCTCCCGGCCATCCATCACATTCCTGGGCACGTGAAGCAAAGTGCCATTGCATGCAACAATGACGTCTATGTTCAACATGACGCATTCGTGCACTTGGTGGAGAAGATATCAGAAGTATCTGTTGAGCGTCAACACGAGATTGACCGTCTGACTCTGGAGGCTGACAGCGATAAGAAAATCATCAAACTCCAAGACGAAGAACTCGCCTCTTATAAGTTAAAGCTAGAAGCCGCTGAACAAGGTGCAAAAGATACTGCCGAGGCAGTTACTCGCTTAGAGGTGGCTCATAAAAAGGAGCTTGACGAAGCAGTTCAGCGCAGCGGCGCCCTTGCCCTAGAAAAAGACTCTGTCCAAAAAGAAAGGGACGCGCTCGCTACTCAAGTCAAAGAGCTGAAAGAACAACTCTCCAAGGAGAAAGAAGACAAAATAGCCGCTCAGGAAGAATCACAGCGGTATTGTGATGAGATTGTGGCTACCCGGCTCCTGAAGGCAAAGCTCGACGGTGAACTTGCCGGGGTCGAGAAAATGAAGGATGAGGCCCGTGAGGAGGGCAAAAGAATGGCTGAGGAGGAGCTTGATTCTCGCCTGGAGGCGGCCGCAGAGACCGGCAGGGAAGAAGTCAAAAGTATGTTTGACCCGTTGATCGCCGAGTACGGAGCCCGCGTCCTTATGCACCGCGACCTAACATTCTTGGGCGACGGCTACCATGAATCTCTGGCCGAGGCGTGGGAAACTCTGATAAAGATCAAGAAGGTTGAATCAGGCTCCGAAGAAATCGACGAGGATGCACTGGTGAAGGAGTTCCTGAGGGGGAATGAGCCATCGGATTTATCCGTAGCATTGGCTCTCTATGGCAAAGGCTCTTCCCCTTCGAAAGAGAAGAATAACGAGGCTGGCCCGTCAGAGGCCGACACTACTACTCCTCACATCGCCGCTCCTTATGCAGCTCAATCGGTTGGTCGGTCGACGCTTGATCCATTCGAGCAGCATGCCAGCTACGACCCCGAAGATCCCGGGCTCGGCGTTCATGTGCTGTCACCTATCCTGGAGGGTGAAACCCCGCGCGCCACCGACAGCCAACCTGATCCTGGTAGGAGATTCTTCTTTCTCTAGAAGTCGAAGTGATCCGTCATTTTTTAGCAGTGGTTATTCGTTCTAATGCCCACTTCTTATATTTCTCACAGGTTGTTCTGACACTGAGCTAACTCCGAGGAGCGATGACGCCAAGGAGGAAGCGGGGAAAACAAGCGACGTTGCTCACGCAGGGGTAACTCCCGGCCCAGACGCTCAAGTGATCGGGGCGCTTGACGATGACAAACTTGATACCTCGTCTCCTGCCGAAGGAAGCGACGAAGTTAAAATCACTGGCGCCTCTGAACATACTTCAGAGATGAGCATGAAGGATCGTCTTGCCGACGAGGAGAAGAGAAAGGTCAAAGTCAAAGTTGAATCTGAAGTCCTGGAACTTACTGACCCGCGGAATAGACCTTTGAAAATCATTCTCCCGGGCAGGTCCAAACCATTAGATGTTCCGTCTCCTACTCCTGACTCCGTCTCTCTAGCAAGCAAAAAGTCCAAGAAGAAACGTGAGGGAGAGGAGTCGTCGGAAACACCGAAGGCAGACAAGAAGAAGAAGTCGAAGAAATGATCGATGCACTTGTTCAACAAGTTTTTGCTTAAGTTTGTAACAGTTTCTATCTTTCATAACTTGTAGTTTGTATAGGCCCGAATTTTGTAGGAGTGATCTTGTATCCCTATTTTGGACTTATCGAATAAAATTTTAGTTTCTTCTTGTTTGAATGATTCTCTTGTCTTTATTTGGTTTGCTGACACTGTGCTCCGGGGACTTGGAGACTTGAGACTGTTCATACTCTAGTCTGCGCTCTGGGGACTTAGAGTACTCCGCTCCGCACTCTGGGGACTCGGAGATTGGAAATCGTTTATACTCTAGTTCGCGCTCTGGGGACTTAGAGTACTCCGCTCCGCACTCTGGGGATTCGGAGACTGGAAATCGTTTATACTCTAGTTCGCGCTCTGGGGACTTAGAGTACTCCGCTCCGCACTCTGGGGACTCGGAGATTGGAAGTCGTTTATACTCTAGTCCGCGCTCTGGGGACTTAGAGTACTCCGCTCCGCACTCTGGGGATTTGGAGATTGGAAATCGTTTATACTCTAGTCCGTGCTCTGGGGACTTAGAGTACTCCGCTCCGCACTCTGGGGACTCGGAGATTGGAAGTCGTTTATACTCTAGTCCGTGCTCTGGGGACTTAGAGTACTCCGCTCCGCACTCTGGGGATTCGGAGATTGGAAGTCGTTTATACTCTAGTCCACGCTCTGGGGACTTAGAGTACTCCGCTCCGCACTCTGGGGATTCGGAGATTGGAAGTCGTTTATACTCTAGTCCGCGCTCTGGGGACTTAGAGTACTCCGCTCCGCACTCTGGGGACTCGGAGATTGGAAGTCGTTTATACTCTAGTCCGCGCTCTGGGGACTTAGAGTACTCCGCTCCGCACTCTGGGGATTCGGAGATTGGAAATCGTTTATACTCTAGTCCGCGCTCTGGGGACTTAGAGTACTCCGCTCCGCACTCTGGGGATTCGGAGATTTGAAATCGTTTATACTCTAGTCCGCGCTCTGGGGACTTAGAGTACTCCGCTCCGCACTCTGGGGATTCGGAGATTTGAAATCGTTTATACTCTAGTCCGCGCTCTGGGGACTTAGAGTACTCCGCTCCGCACTCTGGGGATTCGGAGATTTGAAATCGTTTATACTCTAGTCCGCGCTCTGGGGACTTAGAGTACTCCGCGCCGCACTCTGGTGATTCGGAGATTTGAAATCGTTTGTACTCTAGTCCGCGCTCTGGGGACTTAGAGTACTCCGCTCCGCACTCTGGGGATTCGGAGATTTGAAATCGTTTATACTCTAGTCCGCGCTCTGGGGACTTAGAGTACTCCGCTCCGCACTCTGGGGATTCGGAGATTGGAAACCGTTTATACTCTAGTCCGCGCTCTGGGGACTTAGAGTACTCCGCTCCGCAGTTTGGGGATTCGGAGATTTGAAATCGTTTGTACGAGTCTGCATGTTGTGAATGATAGCGTAATTTATCATCCAATTAAGAGATATGGAAACTTCATAGAAAATATGGCTTCAAGCCTTTATTAACGAAAATCAACTAAATTGCTCGATTACAACTTCAAAAGGAAACTAAGTCATTATTGAATGGAAGCATGCAGAAAACAATAGTGCCTATAACAAGAAAGGGAAACATGCTAAATGTAATAGTGCCGCAAATGTTCACTGTTCCATGCTCGGGGGAGTGTCGCGCCATCAACGGTCGCTAGCTTGAATGTTCCTTCTCCAAGCTTCCGTTCGATGGCGTATGGACCTTCCCAGCTGGGATTCATGCGTGATGGCACTGGGAAGACTCGTTTCAGAACGAGATCGCCCACATCGAAGATTCTTGGGCGGACTCTGCCATCGTAGTAGCGCTTGACTCGATGTCTGTGCGCCGCCGCCCTTAACTCAGCTTCTTCACGCTTTTCGTCGATGCAGTCCAGTGATTCCAGCAAGAGGTTTTGGTTCGTCTTGGGGTCATAGTATGTCACTCGGTGCGATGGAACTTCAAGTTCCATGGGTATTACGGCTTCAGAGCCGTATGCCAAGGCGAACGGAGTGTGGCCGGTCGCGGACTTGTGGGTAGTTCTATATGCCCATAATGCTGTCGGGAGTTCATCTACCCACTTGCCTCCAACCTTCTCCAGACGCTTCTTTAGTATGGACTTGATTATTTTGTTAACGGCCTCGACTTGTCCGTTAGCTTTTGGGTGTGCAACGGCATCGAACTTTTTCTCGATGCCGTACTTTAAACAGAACTCTTTGAACTCTCTACTTTCGAATTGCATTCCGTTGTCTGTAATGATGGTGCGTGGAAGACCAAAGCGGCATATAATGTTTCGTACAACAAAGTTAATGACTTTCTTAGAGGTGATAGTGGCCAAAGGTTCTGCCTCAGCCCATTTCGTGAAATAGTCGATTGCAACTATCGCGTATTTCGCACCACCTTTGGATAGAGGCAAAGAGCCGATTATGTCGATTCCCCAGATCGCGAATGTCCAAGGGCTGATCATTTGTGTGAGTTCCGTTGACGGAGCCCTCGGGATTTTTGCATATCTTTGACACTTGTCGCATTTTCTTGCGTAGTCCGCGGCATCCCGGTTTACGGTGGGCCAGTAATACCCATAGCGGAGGATCTTCTTTGCTAGCGTTTGCCCCCCAGTATGGTCGCCGCATTCCCCTTCGTGGACTTCCCGCAAGACTCGCTTCGTTTCATCATGAGCGATGCATCGTAACAATGGGATTGAGAATCCTTTCCGGTACATGGATCCATCCTGCATTACGTACCGCGCAGCCTTTCGAAGGACCTGTCGTCTTTCGCTTCTTCTTTCTGGTAAAGCCCCGGTTGTCAGGTACAGTTTGAATGGGGTTATCCACGAGTCCTTCTCGATCTCTGTTTCCAACACAAGATCGATTTTCATCTCGTCTGCACTCGGGGCATGCAAGACTTCCACGGGATACAATCCCATTTGTTGAACATCGTCGGTACTTGCGAACTTAGCCAACAAGTCGGCTTCTTTGTTTTGTTCTCGCGGGATATGTGAAATGTCATAACGCTCAAGATTTAATAGTAGTTCCTGGACCTGAACGAGGTACGGAGCAAGCTTTCGTCCTTTTGCTTGGTAGTCTCCTCGTACTTGGTAAACCACTAACTGCGAGTCACAAAAGATTTCGATCGATTTGATTCCGAGTTCTTTGATAAGCTTCAAGCCAGCGATCAATGCTTCATATTCAGCTTCGTTGTTCGTAGCCGGAAAATCGAGCTTCAGGGCATAACAGATTGATCGGTTTTCCGGAGTTATAAGAACTACGCCCGCGCCGGAGCAACGGTCGTTTGATGCACCGTCAGTGTATAATTTCCATCGAATGGGGGGAATGATGTCGTGATCGTCCGGTTCGATGGGTATGGTAAATTCAGCGATGAAGTCTGCTAACGCTTGCCCTCGGATAGCTCTCCGTGGTAAGTACGCGATATCGAATTGGCTCAACTCGATGTTCCATTTTAGCAATCTTCCAGAAGTTTCCGGTCGTTGAAGTACCTGCCTCAGGGGTTGATCGGTATAAACGCCGATTGAATGCGCTTGAAAGTACGGGCGTAGCTTGCGTGATGCAATCACCAAGCAATAAGCCAATTTCTCAATTTTAGGGTAATTCTTCTCTGCCCCCGTTAAACGCTTGCTAACATAATATACCGGCTTCTGGACTCGATCTTCCTCACGGACCAAAGCTGCGCTTATCGCATGAGGGGATATAGCCAAGTAAACGTACAGCATCTCATGGTCAACTGGTTTAGATAGCATTGGTGGGCTCTCCAGATGCTTTACCAAGTTCTGGAAAGCTTCCTCGCAGCAAGACGTCCATTCAAAATTCCTCTTTCCTTTCTTTATTATGTCGAAGAATGGGATGCACTTGTCAGTTGCCTTGGATATAAATCGACTTAGCGCAGCCACTTTTCCGTTCAAGCTCTGTACCTGCTTTATAGTCCTGGGCGCTTGTACATCTCGAATGGCTTGGATCTTTTCTGGGTTGGCTTCGATTCCCCTAGCGTTGACGATGAATCCTAAAAACTTCCCTGACGCAACGCCGAAAGAACACTTCAGCGGGTTGATCTTCATTCCATAGGACCTGAGTATGTTAAACATTTCAGCTAAGTCTTGAATGTGGTCGTTTGACTGCCGTGATTTCACGAGCATGTCATCCACATAGACTTCCATGGTTTTGCCCAGCTGGTCCTTGAACATTCGATTCACCAGACGTTGGTAAGTTGCTCCAGCATTCTTTAATCCAAAGGGCATCACTACATAGCAATACAGCCCGACATTTGTAACGAAGCTGGTGTGTTCTTGGTCCGGAATATGCATTGGGATTTGGTTGTATCCCGAGTACGCATCCATGAATGACAATAATTCGTGTCCTGCTGTGGAATCGACCAACTGATCGATCCTAGGCAACGGGAAACTGTCCTTAGGGCATGCTTTGTTCAAGTCGGAATAATCTACGCAAGTCCTCCATTTCCCATTTGCCTTCTTTACTAGCACGGGGTTGGAGACCCACTCCGGGTAGAGGGCGTCGCGGACGAACCCATTTGCTTTGAGTTTGTCCACCTCCTCTCCAAGAGCGGCGGATCTCTCTGGATCCATTCCTCTCCTCTTTTGCTTGACTGGGACGTATTTCGGGTCTACGTTCAACATATGACTTGTGATGGCGGGAGAAATCCCACACATATCAGAATGTGTCCAGGCAAAAACATCAAGGTTTGCCCGGAGGAAGTCGCTAAGGTCTTCTGTCATTGCGGGGCCTAACTGTGATCCGATCTTCAGTATTCGTGAAGGGTCGTCACGGCTAACTGAAATGTCAATTGTTAATTCAGCCGGTGCCGCCTTCTCTTCCCTGGGTTTCCCATCGTCGTCTCTCGGATCTATATCTCCGTAGATCCGAGAGCTATGCCCGAGCCAGGGCTCGGGCACTACTTGTCAATTATTCGTATTGGGGATGCGGACGGGATTGTCCGCAACCTTTCCTTTCTCCCTCCGGTGGGCTTCTCGGAGCTCGGCCACATAACAAGAACGACCAGCTGCTTGGTCACCGTGATCAATGCCTACTCCTTTGTCAGTCGGAAACTTCTAAGTCAAGCACCACGGGGCTAGTGCCGCCCTGAATTCAGCCAGGGCCGGCCGGCCCAAGAAAACATTATACGGAGAGTCCACATCCAAAACTACAAAGGGTAGAATTCGTACCCTCCGACGTTCGCCTTGTCCCAGTTCAACTGGTAACTCGACATATCCTACTGCATCAGTCGCAGCGCCGTTAAAGCCGTGGATACGAGCTTTGGATGGTTTCAAGTCTTTTGTCTCTAGCTTCATCTGATCATAGGCCTTCTTGAAGATGATGTTGACTGAACTTCCACAATCAATCAAAATTCTTTTCACATATGCTGGTCCGATGGTTGCAGATATGACCATGGGATCGATGGTCGGAGCCTCCACCTGATCAGCGTCTCTGTTTCTGAACACAATATCGTCTGTCATCACGCGCTGCTGCTTAGCAGGGGCCCCGTCCTCTACGTTCGAACAGCACTCGAAATCTGCATGCTTCAAGGAGCTCGCATATCGTTCCATCTCTTGCCAGTTCTTATCTGCGGGATGAGGTCCGCCGATAATCGTATTTATAACCAGTCTTCCAACAGTCCGGGCAGGTTCCTCTGGATGACGTGGAACCGGTGCACGACCTGGGTCGGACGTTCCCTGTCCTCCTTCCTGTGGGTCCTTTACAAATTCTTGCAACTTCTTTTGTCTAATCAA
Organism: Allium fistulosum; assembly: GCA_030737815.1. Taxonomy (NCBI): domain Eukaryota; kingdom Viridiplantae; phylum Streptophyta; class Magnoliopsida; order Asparagales; family Amaryllidaceae; genus Allium; species Allium fistulosum. Next base: position 1,130,209,822 of record CM060906.1, on the reverse strand, counting down.
TTTCTCGATAGCGTCATGCAGGTGTCTGCATTCTTCCGTGTTGTGTCCATAGGTTTCATGGAAGCGGCAATATTTCCCAGTCCGCTTCTGTTCTTCAGTTGATTCCTTCGGACGTGGTTTTCTGTATTGAAAAGTATTGCATGTGGATAGGTAAATGTTCTCAAGCGGGGCGTTTAGCGGAGTGTACTCGCTGTAGCTTGGAATTCTCGACTTCCACTTTCCCGCTTCTTTCCTCTTTCCTTGACTCCTTCCTCCGGACTCTTTGGGCTGCACAGGCTTATTCTGGACATTGACTTGGACCTTTCCTGAATTGTCTCCAGATTGCTTCACAGCAATGTTGCTCTTAATTAACTCTTGGGCAGGTCCCGGTGCCTTGTCTCGTCGTACCCACCTAGCTTCCTCTCTTCTTATGAACTGGTGTGCCTTGGAGTAGAAACGCTCTAGCGTAGTCGGAGGTTTTCCTGCCAGCCAATCTCCGAATTCAGAATCCGGATCTACACCTCTCATCACAGCCATTAGAATTGCATGGTCGTTGGGATTACTGACTTCAGTTGCCGCAACGTGGAATCTTTGTAAGTACTCCTTCAGCGACTCTCCGGGATTTTGGATTACACTTGACAGAGACATCACGTCCTTCGGGCGTGTAGTGTGTATCCTGAATTGCTCAATAAACTTCTTTGCCAACTCCTCGAAATTTGATACGGATCGCGGAGGAAGTCGGGTGAACCACATAGTAGCGATCCCAGATAGAGTAATCGGAAAGCACCTACACTTGGTGGCATCATTTGCTCTGGCTGAATCCATCATCCATTCATACCTCATTACATGTTGTCTGGGGTCAGTCTTTCCTTCGTATGCAGGAATGGTTGGCATGCTAAACTTCTTGGGGTAGGACGCTTGCAGCACAACATCCGTGAACGGAGTATGACTTCTTGACACTCCCCAATCGTCATTTGATAAGCCCTGATTTTCTTTCATCAGTTGCCTGATCATGGCTGTCAGATCGGGTGTCTGTATGGAAGCTGGGAGGTTGGAGTCAGTTCTACGTGCCTGTCCATGCTGATGCCTCCTTTCCTGGCGATCTGCCAATCGTGCGTCATGAGGTTCAACATTGTTAACATCTTGATGATCTGGAGCTCCCTCCTCCACCTGTACTCCGGTTCGGAAGTTTCCAGTTCTGGCTTGGTCGCGGTCTCCTGCTGTTCGAACAGCAGCATCTGCCCTTGCAGTTTCAGTCTTACGGCGTCTGCGCCTGGGTGGCTCATCAGAAGAAGTTGAGCTGTCAGAAGAGGAATAAGCAGCTGGATTGCCCCCAGCATTCTGTTGCTGCTGTTGAGTGAGTTGTGCCATCAGGTTGGCATTAGCCTGCATCTGTTCTCCCAGTTGTCTCCTGCTTTCCCTAAGTTCTCTCATCAAGTCGTTGAACTCCACTCTGGTGACAACTGGAGTCTGTTCTTGAGCGGCAATCCCTGCACTCGGGATTGCTGGTTGATTGCTAGGTCCTGCTTGTTGCACGCTAGTAGTCTCTCGGGCATCCGCATTAAGAGAAGCTGACCTGGTACGTGGTCTTGCCATTGTAGAGTTATTGGTATGAACTCTGAGTAGGATCAGCGGATGTTCTATCAGTAAGTCGGATCTTCTTTGGGGGATTTGCTCAATCCAGTAGCTTCAAAGCAGATCCTTGAGGTCTGAGAATTCGATTCTCAGTGAAAGCACCAAAGTGTTAGCACCAAAATTGGTCACTAACCTCGTTCAGAAAGATTGTGTAGAGATATAAGTGATGAAAGCAAATTAAACAGAGAAGACAATCCTAATTCAAGTGCAGAAAGTAAGAACACCAAATTTATAGTGGTTCGGCGTAATTGCCTACGTCCACTTTGCTCAACTTTATTGATTTCCTTTATGGTTGATTACAAATACAATTCGTGAATCAAATGCTTGAATGAAGTTGTTTGAGTAGAGAAGATGAGTCTTGAAAATGGCAGAGTCTCCCCGTATTTTCTCTCCAAAAAAAAGGATCCATTTCACTGTGACCCTGCCCCTCTATTTATAGGCAAATATGGGTTGGACTTCCCAAGTGGGCTGGATAGCCGAACGGTCAAGCCTCAGTACAGTGGTCGCTGCATGCCGACCCTGGTATGCCGAACGTTCTGATGCCGAGCAGCCCTTCCCATGCCGAACGATGCTTTCCATGCCGAACGGTCCTTGTGAAGTTGTGCATACTGAATGCCTTCTGAATGTCGAGCGTTCTCGTTGCCAAGTTATCCTATCGCCGAGTTCTACTGATGTCGAGTACCTTGCGATGCCGAATACTCCTGTTGCCGAGTACTACGCCGAGTACCTCTGGGTGCCGAGTGCCAGGGGACGCCGAGCGCTCTTGCAGCCGGGTGCCAGTTGATGCCGAACACCACTTGACGCCGAGTACCTTGTGATGCCGAGTACTCCTGATGCCGAACACCACTTGACGCTGAGTACTTTGGGATGCCGAGTACTCCTGTTGCCGAGTACTACGCCGAGTACTCCTGGATGTCAAGTGCTTCGCCGAACACTCCTGGATGCCGGTCACTCTCTGATGCCGAGTTCCACTGGATGCCGAACGCTAGCGCCGAGCACTGGTTGTCGCCGAACACTAACTGACGCCGAGCACTACGGATGCCGAACGCTATGGATGCCGAGTCCCACTGGATGTCGCGCGCTTCGCCGAGTCCTCCTGGATGCCGAACAGTCCTTCATGCCGAGTAGTGGCCAATGCCGAGCACTCAGTTGCCTGGTCAAATCTCCAGGAAACACTTTGGAAGCCTTGAGAGAGTTAAGGAAGAAGGTGGGTTTTGGAAAAGAAGAAATAAAATGAAAATGAGAATGGAAAAATATAAGAATTTTCTTTTTTATAAAGTGCATTAAACAAATTACCAAAACACCCCTAAGATACATTACCCTTCACCAAAGCATGCCACATCACCAAACATGTCTCCTTCCCCTTAGAATTTTCGAAAATTATGGCTCATCCACCACATTTTGCAATATCACCATGTTCCAACATGTTTAAACATGTTTTAGTACTAATGTACTTATGTTTACTTATGATGTAGCACTTACTTTTTTTACTTAATTATATTTTAAACCTTATATACCTGTTTCCTGGTGATTTGACCAGGCAACTAGTACTCGGCATCCATCCTGTGGAACTCGGCATCAGGGAGTGTTCGGCATCTAGGAGTACTCGGCGTGGTACTCGGCATCTAGTGGAACTCGGCTTCAGGGAGCGTTCGGCATCTAGGAGTACTCGACATCCAGTGGAACTCGGCATCAGGGAATGTTCGGCATCTAGGAGTACTCGGCGTAGTACTCGGCATCCAGTGGAACTCGGCATCAGGGAATGTTCGGCATCTAGGAGTACTCGGTGTAGTACTCGGCATCCAGTGGAACTCGGCATCCAATAGCACTCGGCGTCAAAGAGTACTCGGCATCCAAGAGTACTCGGCATTAGAGGACGTTCGGCGTATATGATTACTCGACATGACAGGATCGTTCGGCCAAAGGTATCGTTCGGCCAGAATGCATCGTTCGGCCAGAGAGCGTTGCTCGGTCAAGCACTTCGGACAGAGGCACGTTCGACTTCGACTAACAACTACTCTGCACTTCCCACACATCAAACATACCGTTCGGCATAGGAAGGATTGTTCGGCGTCATTCTGTTCGGCCTACCTGGTTCGGCATACAGCGACTATTATAATTGGGCTAGAGTGTTCGGCTACCGAGCCCACCTGGGAAGTCCAGCCCATCTTTGTCTATAAATAGAGGGGCAGGGTCACAGTGAAAAGGGATCTTTTTGGGAGAACACTGAGGAGGCTCTGCCATTTTTCAAACTCATTTTCTCTACTTAACAACTTCATTCAAGCATTTGATCTACGAACTGTATTTGTAATCAATCATTAAGAAGATCAATAAAGTTTAATCTCAAAGTGGACGTAGGCAATTACGCTGAACCACTATAAATTTGGTGTTCTTACTTTCTGCATTTAAATGAGCAGTGTCCTCTCTGTTTAATTTACCTTCATCACTTATTTCTCTACATAATCTTTCTCTACGAGGTTAGTGACCAATTTTGGTGCTAACACTTTGGTGCTTTCACCGAGAATTGAATTCTCAGACCTTAAGGATCTGCTTTGAAGCTACTGGATTGAACAAATCCCCCAAAGAAGATCCGACTCATTGATAGGACATCCGTTGATTCTACTCATAGTTCATACCAATAACTCTACAATGGCAAGACCACGTACCAAGTCAGCTTCTCATAATGCGGATGCCCATGAGACTGCCAGCGTGCAACAAGCAGGACCTAACAATCAGCCAGCAATTCCGGGTATAGGAATTACCGCCCAGGACCAAACTCCAGTTGTCACCAGAATAGAGTTCAACGACTTGATGAGAGAACTCAGGGAAAGCAGGAGACAACTAGGAGAGCAGATGCAAGCTAACGCCAACCTGATGGCACAACTCACTCAACAGCAGCAGCAGAATGCTGGGGGCAATCCCGCTCCCTATTCCTCATCCGACAGCTCAACTTCTTCTGATGAACCTCCCAGGCACAGACGCCGTAAGACTGAAGCTGCACGGACGGGTGCTGCTGCCCAAACAGCTGGAAACCGCGACCAAGTCGGAGCTGGAAACCTAGGAACTGGAGTACAGGTGAAAGCTGGAGGCCCAGACCATCAAAACGCTAATGATGTCGAACCTCAAGATGCACGATTGGCAGATCGCCAGGAGAGGAGGCATCAACATGGACAGTCACGTAGAACGGACTCTAACCTCCCACCTTCCATACAGACACCAGACCTGACAGCCATGGTCAGGCAATTGATGAAAGAAAATCAGGGCTTGTCGAATGACGATTGGGGAGTATCAAGGGGTCGCACTCCGTTCACAGATGTTGTGTTACAGGCGGCGTACCCCAGAAAGTTTAGTATGCCAACTATCCCTGCGTACGAGGGAAAGACTGACCCAGACAACATGTCATGAAGTACGAATGGATGATGGATTCAGCTAGAGCAAATGATGCCACCAAGTGTAGATGCTTTCCAATTACTCTATCTGGGATCGCTACTATGTGGTTTACCCGACTTCCTCCGCGGTCTGTATCCAATTTCGAGGAGTTGGAAAAGAAGTTTATTGAGTAGTTCAGGATACACACTACTCGTCCAAAGGACGTAATGTCTCTGTCAAGTGTAATCCAAAGTCCCGGGGAGTCATTGAAGGAATATTTACAAAGATTCCATGTTGCGGCAACTGAAGTCAGTAATCCCAATGATCATGCAATTCTAATGGCTGTAATGAGAGGTGTGGATCCGGAGTATGAATTTGGAGACTGGTTGGCAGGGAAACCTCCGACCACACTAGAGCGTTTCTACTCAAAGGCACACCAGTTCATAAGGAGAGAGGAAGCCAGGTGGGTAAGACGAGATAAGGCACCAGGACCTGTCCAAGAGTCTATGAAAAGCAACGTTGCTGTGAAGCAGTCCGGAGACAACTCGGGAAAGGTCCAAGTCAATGTCCAGAACAAGCCTGGGCAGTCTAAGGAGTCCGGAGGAAGAAATCAAGGGAAGAAGAGAGAAGCGAGGAAGTGGAAATCGAGAATTCCAAGCTACAACGAGTATACTCCGCTGAATGCGCCTCTTGAGAACATTTACCTATCTACCTGCAATACTTTTCAGTACAGAAAGCCACGTCCAAAAGAATCAACTGAGGAGCAGAAGCGAACTGGGAAATATTATCGCTTCCATGAGACTTATGGGCACAATACGGAAGAGTGCAGACACCTGCACGACGCTATCGAGAAGTTGATTAGGCAAAAGAAGTTGCAAGAATTTGTGAAGGATCCACAGGAAGGAGGACAGGGAACGTCCAACCCAGGTCGCGCACCGGCCCCGCGTCACCCCGAGGAGCCTGCCCGAACCGTGGGTAGACTAGTCATAAATACTATTATCGGCGGACCTCACCCCGCGGATAAGAATTGGCAAGAGATGGAGCGGTATGCAAGCTCCCTGAAGCATGCAGATTTTGAGTGCTGTTCAAACGTGGAGGATGGGACTCCTGCCAAGCAGCAGCGCGTAATGACAGACGACATAGTGTTCAGAAACAGGGATGCTGATCAAGTAGAGGCTCCAACCATCGACCCAATGGTCATATCTGCGACGATCGGATCGGCATATGTGAAGAGAATTCTGATTGATTGCGGAAGTTCTATCAACATCATCTTCAAGAAGGCTTATGACCAAATGAAAATGGAAACAAAGGACTTAAAACCGTCCAAGGCTCGTATCCACGGCTTTAACGGCGCTGCGACCGATGCAGTGGGGTATGTCGAGTTACCAGTTGAACAGGGACAAGGCGAGCGTCGGAGGGTGCGAATTCTACCCTTCGTAGTTTTGGATGTGGATTCTCCATATAATGTTTTCTTGGGCCGGCCAGCCCTGGCTGAGTTTAGGGCAGCATTGGCCCCGTGGTGTTTAACTTTGAAGTTCCCAACTGACAAAGGAGTAGGTATTGTTCATGGCGACCAAGCAGCTGGTCGTTCCTATTATGTGGCTGAGCTCCGGGAGGCCCACCGGAGGGAGAAAGGAAAGGTTGCGGACAATCCCGTCCGCATCCATAATACGGATAATTGACAAGTAGTGCCCGAGCCTTGGCTCGGGCATAACTCTCGGATCTTCAGAGACATAGATCCGAGAGACGACGATGAGAAACCCAGGGAAGAAAAGGCGGCGCCGGCTGAACTAACGGTTGACATTTTAGTCAGCCAAAGCGACCCTTCGCGAATACTGAAGATCGGATCACAGCTTGGCCCCGCAATGACTGAAGACCTTAGTGACTTCCTCCGGGCGAATCTTGATGTTTTCGCCTGGACGCATTCTGATATGTGTGGGATTTCTCCCACCATCACGAGTCATATGTTGAACATAGACCCGAAATACGTCCCAGTTAAACAAAAGAGGAGAGGAATGGACCCGGAGAGATCCGCTGCTCTCAGAGAGGAGGTGGACAAACTCAAAGCCAATGGGTTCGTCCGCGACGCCCTCTATCCTGAATGGGTATCGAACCCCGTACTGGTGAAAAAGGCAAATGGGAAATGGAGAACTTGCGTAGACTATTCCGATTTGAACAAAGCGTGCCCCAAGGACAGTTTCCCGTTACCAAGGATCGATCAGTTGGTCGACTCCACCGCAGGACATGAGCTGTTATCATTCATGGATGCATACTCGGGGTACAACCAAATCCCGATACATATTCCGGACCAAGAACACACCAGCTTCGTTACAGATGTCGGGCTATATTGCTATGTAGTAATGCCCTTCGGACTAAAGAATGCAGGAGCGACTTATCAGCATTTGGTGAATCGAATGTTCAAGGACCAGCTTTGTGACGACCCGGAATTTTTGAGCATTTGAAATAGGAATATTTAATTAATTTTAAATATTCAAAAGATAATTATTAACTTTAATTTCAAATATCATTATTTATTTGACAAGTAATTGTTGAATTTAAATTATCGAAATTGGTAAATTATTGAATCTGGAGCTTTAAGCCTGTTAAAAATAATTTGAAGACTTATAAAATTTATATAGATAATACTGAAGTTGATAGAAGTATTGAAATCAGCTTTAAAAATGGTTTGTTATGTTTTGAAATTTTATATCGTTTAAAATGAATTTTTAAAATAGCCTTCCGAGGCACAGTCTCGGAATTTGACGAAACCAGTCTCATTGGATCCGTAATATTGTATTATTATCGAATTTTAATTTTCGTAGCATTTGAAGTCGGTGCGTGAGCGTACGATATATAAATGCGCTGAAAATTTAATTGAAATTCAAATATAAATAATAAGTTATATTGACCAGTTAAAAAGAATTTCACATCAGATCTTTTCCCTTCATTTCGAATGTCACTGTAGATGGCCTAATTGAACACGTTACCCTCCTTTCAAAGACATCACATACTCTGTCTTTCTTTAGAAGCTAAAAACAATAATTCGATGCTTCCAGTATAAACCCGAGCTACTCCATCTACTTAAAAGTTCACACAAATATTCCAGAACGAACAAATAAGTAAAAAGGGAACGAAGCTTCCCAGTTAAAATTATTCTCCCCTTTATATTTACAAGCGAAATCAAATTTCAAAATCAAAGCTTCTCAAATCGCGAGCGCCTGACGCCTGCTGGCGATCGAACTCCAGCGCGATGAGTAGGTTAAGCTCGACTTCAATCGAGGAGACAGCTCGTGTGAGCTCGCGAGTGCGTGATAGCAAGATTGTCAGTGATAGAGCAGAAGTAAGTGGTGGCTCGTACGATTCAAACCGCGTCGCCACGGTGATGGGTAGTTCGGATCGCGTGGGCTCGTCTTCGCGATAGTGTTTGTGGGTATTAGCGGCGGCGGCGACGTGATGCGAGTTTCGAGTAGGGTATCGCAATCGAGGGGCGTGGGCACGGTGGCAGCAGATGAGGTTGACGATGAAGTCGAATTGCGAAGCTTGGTAGAGCCGTGGTTCCAGTCACGATTTTGAGGGTCGAGAGTTCGAGCACTGTGGGTTCGTCGAGCTGGTTTGGGGTGCGATGCTGGGGCAGCGGTGGTCGGTAGTCGAGACAGTAAGGTACTGTCTATTCTGCTTTTCTATTAAAGCTTAATTATTATTATTATTTTTCTTGCTTCAGGTAGAAATATTAAAAATCAAAATTTCAGTAAAATGAATCTTTGTCATTTGTAAGAAATCAGAATATTATGTATACGGTGATATGTATATAAGATTATGTTGATATAAGAGCTATATGAAAATTGAATTTTCTTAAGAAATCCTATATAGAATACTTATCAGCGGTTCAAAGAAATTGTTAAATATATGTAGTTTCAAGAGTAAAACAAAAATATATACATACACTTCTAGTTTTTCTAATTTATTTTGAAACAAATATTTAGGCAATTAACTTGGTTAACCGGGTTATTTAATTTTAGGAAATTAGTTTGAAACCAATTTACTAGTTAAACTAATTTATCAAAGGGAAATTAGTTCAAACTGAAATTATTAGTTTAAAATAAAAATCATTGGTTGACTAAATTTATAAAATGGAAATAAATTGTTCAATTTATTTCAAGGTATTAATAAATTGTATAATGTTTATAAAAGGTCAAATCCGAAACGGGACAAATCGGGATTGGATCAGAGTGCATATTAGAAATCAGGCCGGTGTGGATCGGATTATAAATCTTTGGTAAAGGTGAGTTAATCTCACTCAGCTGAATTTTTAATTTAAATTTAAATGGTTAAATTTAAATAATTGATTGGATGATTGCATTGATTGATGTGCTATATATATAGTAGTATATGGCAATATACACATATTGGCATATGTGTATATTGGAGTTGTTGATATTCCCGCAATATATAGCGGATGAGACCCTATGCGCCGCATAATAGCGGATGATATTTTATTAAACCCATATACCGCGATATTCCACCTCGAAGTGGAATTGGTATTGTGCTAACGTCTGTGGATGCAGGGAAACAGGTTGGAGGGATCCAACTGGATTCCTCAAAATTATCTAGACTGTTTTATATTCTGTGTTATGAATATTGATATCCTGTGATGATTTTATTGATGATTGAAATATTGGATGGTATGATTGGATTGAATATAGAAAAAAAAGGGAGTTATCAAAATATATTGAACTGGATTTTGAAAGAAATAAAAGAGTAAATTTTAAGAAATAATTCAAGTGAATTGTAATAAAGGAATTTTGAATTAACATGAGAATAATAAACTTTAAAACTAAAGTGACATTATTGGAAGAATAAAGAAATTATTTTTAAAGTTTAAGGATTAAATTTAATAAAAGGATAAGAAGGAATTTTGGAAGTTTAAAATTGATATTTTCAGTTAAAAGGGTTTTAACTCAAAAATTAAGGAATAAAATCTAAGAGTAAATGTAATTTGAAATAAATGAAGTAAATAAGAAATTATTTCGAAGTAAAGCAAATTTGAAATCAATTGTAAATTGATTTAAGTATTTGGAATTGAAATTTTGAAGAAGGGAGATTTTGGGATTTATAAACTGGGTTTATAAAGTAAAATAAAATATCAGTGGATATTTGAGAATATAAATTCAAGGTGGGAATTTATAAAGGAATATGAATTGGTTTAAAAATAAATGTTGATTTATTTTTAAAAGATGGAAATGAGAAGTGTATTTCTCTGGATAGCCAAGTACGTTTTCAAAGCAATTTTTAATATAAGTTAAAAGTTCTAATTGTGTTTTTAAAAGCATGTTATAGAAAATTGATTATTTCTAAATGTTAATTTCCTAAGTAAGTATGTTTTGGAAAAATCTATTCTTTTTAAATGTTTAAACTTTAAAGTAAGATTTTCAAAATCTATTATTGTAGTAATTATATAAAAGTGATTTGCTATTATGTTTTAAAAGGAGAAATTTAGTTTATATTTATAAAGTGGTTTATTTTAAAGTATATATTTTTAATAAAGTATTAAAGTAGTTTTATTTCAATGTTATAAAAATATATTTAAAATAAAGTGTTTTTAAGTTATTTTAAAATTAAAAGTATTTTGTACTTGGTGATTCAGTGGAAATAATTATTTGGGAAATGTATTCCGTGAGCGGAAACTGTTTGAATTTGTTTCCAAATGAGCTTTGAAAATTTGGAAATATATCTTGGAAAGATATTTGGCAAATAAATAATGTGGGAAATTATTTATGGTGTGATGGTTGCTTGTGGATGTTAATTGATAGTTAAATAACCGACTATCAATATTGGCCAAATGCGCTGATCGTTTCGAAGAGACCGGGATCGAGTTTCCGTATACCGGGATTCTAGGTCTGGAGACTCGAATACCACTTCGATCCGGTTTGTACGTTTCGTGTAACGTGTTCGGAGTCGAAGATGGAGCAGTGAAGTGCAAGGGCTAGTCGCTACTAATCCTGAGGATATTTCCAAAATGGATGTAGTAGGAATAGTGCCTTCGGTTCCGTTCGAACCCGGGACGGACTTGTATGGACGAATGCTTTCGTGACATCGTCAGGTGGACGATGGGAATTCTAAGGGATATGTTCTGAAAAAGGTATCGTTTAGCCTCAAGCCTCATCAACCGGGAATGACTGAAAATCAGGGGTTATGCAGCAAGGCTTCGTGGGTAGCCCCCACTTGATAGTAAGGTCATCCCTGTCTAGATGTCCCTTTTATTTCGGCTTAGTGTTGCGGTTGCTGATCCCAACCGTGGGGTGATTTTATTTGGAATTATCCAGTAAGGGATGATTCCGGCCTTGTGTTGCAGGGGAGCGGGCGTACTCCTCGGTACTGTGATCTAGGCCACGTACTGTGTCAGGTGGTACCCCAGTGCCTAGTCATTCGTTGGAAATCCATTCTCCCTACGTGCCTTGTACGAGTTTTGTTTGTATACCTAGTATGCTGGAATTTAATCATGTAACAATTTCAGCTATTTTAATAAGTATTTGTGAATAGACACTATTATAATATCAGAGGATTTTATAAAAAGTGTTTTAGCTATCGTAAGGTAAAAACCCGACATGTTTATTTGTGGCGTGGTCTTACGAGATGCTTTTGTTTCAAAGGATTTTGAAACTTTAATAATCAATTGAGTGTGATTTTCTCACGCTGGTATTCCAGACTGACGCGGGTATTGTTTTATATGATGCTCGGGTCAGACCGAGATAAACAGGTTTAGGATATGATGCTGTGGAGCTCAAGAGACGAGCTGGATGACGATACGTACTCCCGTACTTGTTATTATTTTTCCGCTGTGTATTCAGTTGTATGTTATGGATGTTGATGTACTCTGATGATGTATTCTGATGATGTATTATATAAACAGATATAGTTTTTGATTTGTGTAAAGATCTGTTGATATATATTATATTTTATTCCGCTGCGATGGTTAGATTCTGATGTTGTTTTTCTATTTTCTTCTTCTACCTCTTCTTCTTAACTAAAATGGTTTGATTTTCCGGGTCTGGAAAGCCTGGGTCGCTACAAGCTTGGTAGGACGATGGAAGTCTATGTGGATGACATGCTCGTGAAGTCACGACAGTCAAACGACCACATTCGAGACTTGGATGAAATGTTCGACATACTCAGGTATTACGGGATGAAGATCAACCCTCTAAAGTGTTCCTTCGGCGTCGCGTCGGGGAAGTTTTTGGGATTCATCGTCAATGCTAGGGGAATTGAAGCTAACCCCGAAAAGATCCAAGCTATTCGAGATGTGCAAGTACCGAGGACTATAAAATAGGTACAGAGCTTGAATGGAAAAGTAGCTGCGCTAAGTCGATTCATATCCAGGGCAACTGACAAGTGCATCCCTTTCTTTGATATAATAAAGAAAGGGAAAAGGAATTTCGAATGGACGTCTAGTTGTGAGGAAGCATTCCGGGATCTGGTGAGGCATCTGGAGAGTCCAGCAGTGCTGTCAAAACCAGTAGACCACGAGATGTTGTACGTATACTTGGCTGTATCCCCACATGCGATAAGTGCGGCTTTAGTTCGCGAGGAGGACCGAATCCAAAAGCCGGTGTATTATGTTAGCAAACGTTTAACGGGGGCAGAAAGAAATTATCCTAAAATCGAGAAATTGGCCTATTGCTTGGTGATTGCATCACGTAAGCTACGCCCATATTTTCAAGCACACCCAATCAGTGTTTATACCGATCAACCCCTGCGGCAGGTACTCCAACGACCAGAAACTTCTGGAAGATTGCTAAAATGGAACATCGAGTTGAGCCAGTTCGATATCGCCTACTTGCCACAGAGAGCCATACAAGGGCAAGCATTAGCAGATTTTATCGCTGAGTTTACCATGCCCACAGAACCAGATAATCATGACGCCATTCCCCCCGTTCGATGGAAATTATACACTGATGGGGCATCCAACGACCGTTGCTCCGGCGCGGGTGTAGTTCTTATAACTCCGGAAAACCGATCAATCTGTTATGCTTTGAAGCTTGATTTCCCAGCTACGAATAACGAAGCAGAATATGAAGCATTGATTGCTGGCTTGAAGCTCATCGGAGAACTCGGGATCAAATCAGTTGAGATCTTTTGTGACTCACAGTTGGTGGTTTACCAAGTGCGGGGAGATTACCAAGCCAAGGGATAGAAGCTTGCTCCGTACCTTGTTCAGGTCCAAGAACTACTGTCGAATCTCGAGCATTATGACATTTCGCATGTCCCGCGCGAACAGAATAAAGAAGCCGACTTGTTGGCTAAGTTTGCAAGCACAGGCGATGCACAGCAAATGGGATTGTATCCCGTTGAGGCCTTGCACGCCCCGAGCATAGACGAGATGAAAGTTGATTGTATATTGGAAACGGAAATCGAGAAGGAATCGTGGATAACCCCATTCAAACTGTACCTGACAACCGGGACTTTACCAGAAAAAAGGAGCGAAAGACGGCAGGTCCTTCGAAAGGCTGCGCGATACGTGATGCAAGATGGATTAATGTATCGAAAAGGTTTCTCAGTCCCATTATTACGATGCATCGCTCATGATGAAACAAAGCGGGTCTTAAGAGAGGTTCACGAAAGGGAATGTGGCGACCATACTGGGGGGCAAACGCTAGCAATGAAGGTCCTCCGCTACGGATATTACTGGCCGACCGTAAATCGGGACGCTGCGGACTACGCAAGAAAATGTGACAAGTGTCAAAGATATGCGAAAATCCCGAGGACTTCAACAACGGAACTCACACAAATGGTTAGTCCCTGGCCATTTGCAATCTGGGGAATCGACATAATCGGCTCTTTGCCTATATCCAAAGGTGGTGCAAAATACGCGATAGTTGCAGTCGACTATTTCACAAAATGGGCTGAGGCAGAGCCTTTGGCCACAATCACCTCTAAGAAGGTCATTAACTTCGTTGTACGAAACATTATATGCCGCTTTGGCCTTCCTCGCACCATCATTACAGACAACGGGACGCAATTTGAAAGCACAGAGTTCAAAGAGTTCTGTTTAAAATATGGCATCGAGAAGAAGTTCGCCGCCGTCGCACACCCAAAAGCTAACGGACAAGTCGAGGCCGTTAACAAAGTAATCAAGTCCATACTAAAGAAGCGTCTGGAGAAGGTTGGAGGCAGGTGGGTAGATGAACTCCCAACAGCACTATGGGCTTATAGAACTACCCACAAGTCCGCGACCGACCACACTCCATTCGCCTTGGCATACTGCTCGGAAGTCGTTATACCCGTAGAACTTGAAGTTCCATCACACCGAGTGACGTACTATGATCCCAAGACGAACCAAGACCTCTTGTTGGAATCACTGGACTGCATCGATGAAAAGCATGAAGAGGCCGAATTAAGGGCGGCAGCACATAGACACCGAGTCAAGCGTTACTACGACGGCAGAGTCCGCCCAAGAACTTTTGATGTAGGTGATCTCGTTCTGAAATGAGTTTTCACTACTACAAAACAGGCCATTTGCATCGGTTGTTTACCCCCCTTTTGCATCAGTTCAACAACCGATGCATATGCAACCGATGCAACAGGCTTAACACTTTTGCATCAGTTCTGAAACCGATGCAAAAAGATCCTTTTTGCATCGGTTGTTACCAACAACTGATGCAAAATATCATGGTTGGTTGCTTGGACACAGCCCCCATGTTGCATCGGTTTTTTATAACAACCGATGCAACTAATCCCTCTATTGCATCAGCTATTTATACCTGATGCAAAAAAGCCATTCTCAGAAACCATTATTATAGTACTCAAATAGACTATACATATATTATTGATTATAACAAACAATTATTGTATGCAATATTACAATCATTTAAAATTAAATTTGATGGCAAATACATAATCAGATTTAATAATTCTACAAAAGAATGAAAAACATAAATAAATTCCACAGTACATAATCAGACAGTCGGTTCTAAAAAATAAATGCAGCGTGTTATATGTAGACACACAAAAATACATATATACAGAGAAGAAAATGTATCGTTGATAGTGGATAAATTAAGCAAAAGATGGTCTTCAAATGCTACTGATATTGTTGCACTTCATTGTTACTGATACAACTGACACCGTTGCACATTTCAAATCAACTACTGCAGTCAAAATTTGCCACTACCTCACTATCATACCACTGCTCTTCCCAAATTCCACTGACCATTGCTACAACTTGCTCAACCATTCCATATCACACCACTTCCTTGAACCACCACAGTTCCACTTAAACAAGTTTTTGGCTACTGCAACAATTCACCAGTCTTCAACTCCCCTGCCTACTGCCACATTCTCCCTAGTACAACTATATATTAAAACTGCACTTAAGGGTATTAAAAAATAGAATAAAAACAGAAAGCGTGTAGATAAACATCTACAATATAGGAAATAGCACAGATAATCACATTTTGCGCCTTCCAAATAACAAATAAAGACCCACGCGACTCTCTTCTCACTGACTTACATATATAGGAATTTCCCGTATATTTTTAAATTCATTAGTGTGTAAGTAATAACTGTATGGTTGCTACTGTTTTTATTGTTTAATTATATGTGTGTATATACATATATTTATTTATCTATGGTTTGACGTTTTAAACTTATTCAAGCCCACTACAACATCCTACCTGCATCCCTGACCATACTGGTGGTAAGAATTGTAAATTAACTTGTATAACTGTGTTGTATAATATTTTTATGAAGTACAAAGAAAATAACACCCTGTAATCCAAGGAAAAGTGACAAATTGATGATACAATTCATTATATCTTAAACATGATGAAGACCTATCAGCAAAAACTCAATCGAAAGTTGTATCACATTAGCCGCTCAATTTTCTAATAATATATCGCGGGTTTTGAACTTTAATTTTCATTATCCTAGGAGATTAAGTTAAGAAGGTTCAACCATATGCTGTTGACAGGGCCATCTCGATTTGTTTAGCATAGTACATATATTTCCATAAAATTCACATAAAACATCATACCAAACTTTGGTATCAGATTCAGAGTAGAGTATCAATATAAGCATTGATGTCGGGCAAAGGAAGCATTAGTTGATGCAATATAACGCAATCAGACCACACGAATTGCAAAGGAACAAGGAATGTTTGGTTGATCAGAAACCATCAAGAAGCAATAATAAATATGTCAGCCTTACCCAAAGTGTAGAGTGATGGATCAGTAGCCTTCTGGTCTGCATCACGTTCTCCAACTTACCATCCTCCATCTTCCTCACAAAGTCTGATTTCTTTTTGCAGCATATGCTCAACCATCAAAACTTCCAACTCATAATTCTGCCCACGAAGCATTTAAGCATATGCTCAACCATCAAAATCTAACAATCTTGCAATTTTGAATCTACAAGCCTTCCCTCTGCATACTACACTTCTGCAAACCACAACCTTCAACCAACTTTAAGCAACTACACACCCTTTGCATTCACTTCACCACTCCTCTAACCACCTCACTGCCTACCTCCTCCATACAACACTACAATATCCAGCACTACCATTAAATACTACTGCCACCATAACATAAATATATCTGAACAAGTTACTTTAAAAATTCACATACCTTTCTAAGTGGAACCAAAATGAGAAGTCCGAAGAAACTTGTAACAAAAAGAAATGCAGTCATCCAACCAATTGTAGGCTCTTTATAACTCCCTTCTTGATTTCGTTCTGTGCTCGCTCCTCCAGTCAGATCATATGTCTTCTTATTCAACCCCAATAAATATGACCCAAATCCCTCTACATTCCCATAAACAACATTAATAAATCTCCAAAAAATAATCATAGCGACAGCATTGAAAATTACCCTGGAGTTGTGAGGACATCATAGCACTCATTTTCAGTAGTTTTTGTGCAAATTCATATGTAATTAGAATTAGATATTAAATATATAGTTTCCAAGATGGAATTATCCTCGACATCTCTTTTGTATAGTGTATATCTTTAATCACATATTGTATCACTCAAAGATAATATTAGAAACTGTCATAATCAAGAAAACAGAAAATAAAATAAAAAGGTATTTCTTAATACATTTATATATAAATATAATTATATTATATCAATGTGAAAATAAAAAGGAAACTTAGTGGTGTCTATGGTGAGGCAAGCGCTTATGTTAGGGGCAGTTTTTGCGCTTTTGGTTGTGGCGGAAGGGAGGAAAATGACAGTTTGGTCCTTTGGGGTGTTTGGGTTTGTGATTGGAGTTTGTGGATTATCGGCTATTTTTTTACCGAAAACAAAAGGAAGCAGAGCAACTGACACGATTAAAGAGGAAGAGAAAAACCAGATTATCGTATATGAACAAATCACCAATCCAATATGCTCAAGACATAGTAAAGCTAAAAATAATGAAAACAACAGTACCTTTTCCTGATTCGGTATTCAACCATGCCATTTTGAATCGGTTGTGGTCGTTATACACATGTTGCATTTGTACTAGTGCCTAATATCACGACTGCAATAACATCGTTATTGTTGTACCCTTTGCTTATCAATTTCTTCCTTTGTTATGCCGTGTATTCTCTTACTCTATCGTACCCATCATAGCTGCACCTATTATAACATTAAAAACAACGTATTTTAATTTTATATGGTTAAAGATAATTGTACAGAAGTTTAAATTTGTACCTTAAAATGAGGCCAGTCCATCCACGGTACCCAGCCTCGATCAAAGTTTTAACAGTGGCATCCCTTAAATATTCCTTTCTCGATGAAATGATGAAAATCTTCAATCCTCGGCCTCTAACTGCATGAAACAAATCACGAATTGGTTGGACTGCAGAAGCTTTCGATTCGAACATCCAATTCTCGATTGATGTTCTGTTTTCTTCAACGCCGCTGAATCCCAATGCAGACCTGCAGTATCATGCATGTATGTTTATGTTTCATATATAAGAACTTTTCTTTGTACAAATAGTTAGTGAGTAAGCTTGCCTTTTAAAGTTTTACGAAATATAAATAACCATGGTAAGTGAAAATCATTTGGTATATATGCTAATAAACTAAAATGTATGTAAAACATCGTAGAAGAACAAAATAAAATTCATGTTTTAAAAATGAATGAATGAATATTCTGTACTTAACAAAAGTGAGTATAAACAACCCAGGTTTTATGCATGCACTTCATTTAATTATTTGTAAATATAGATTAAAAATGACGAAATAAACATTTTGTTTACATTTTTTGAATTGGGTATATTTTGCACGTCTCAAAAACATGAATACATATGTAACTTTGGATTTATTGCTATAAATGGAAAACTAGCTATAATACACTACGATGATTGTACTGCTCAAGTGAAAGCTATTGGACAACTTGCTGAGAGTACTACAATTTTCTAGACATTGGTTTAAGTAAAGTCATTTTTCCACAGATGATAATTTTTATCTACGTAATTTTATTCAACTAATATGCTAATTGCACACTTCATGAATAAACATAGTTCTTATTGGCCAAGGCTGTATTTTATTTTGGGTTTATAAATGAAGTAGTTAGCTCACTATGGTGTCTAATAATATTTAATTGTATGAAGTAGCAAACACTTATTGATGTCACAGGTTTGAGCCTTGCTATAATGGTACTTTTTATAAATGTATTATTGAGTTTAAGTCAAAAGTCTTATTTTAAATTGATAAAGAACAGTGAGTTTATTCTGGTGTAATGTTCTACCAAGAACTTACTTAGTAATATATATGATTTTTTTGTATGGAAGAGCGGTTCACCTAAGAGGAGAGGACTCGTATTTTATTAATTTTAAATCAAAGTCCATGCATCAGTTTGCTAGGAATTAGTTATTACAATTGGAGATGATCATCACTATGATGATAAACTAAGAGTAAAGGTAAAGAGAACAAAAATTAAAGTTACAATTTTACTGACCACATTTGCCAAAAATAACCTACAGGTGAACTACAATTCAGGATACTGCTATTGAGAGGTCGAGTGCAAAGAGCGCTGAAGTTGCAATTCATGATATGCTATAGTATGGACAGGGGCTGCAGCTTACTAATATGACATGCTAAGTGCCAAAACAAGGCATGAAATAAAGGCAGCAGATACAGATAGAAAGTGCGATGGTGGGCAGAAACTATAGTCTACTTTCTAGAATTTAGATATGAAAAATGAATCAGAGTTAATATTAGAAAAGGAAAACTTGCTGTCAAATTTGTAAATAACTATAAAAGAGGAAATCATAACTAAATCATCTACAGTCCATTGCATAGCTAAGTTTTGTCAAGTAATAGCACCAGAACTGTGGAAGAAGAAAAAAGGAAACGAAAATCCATAATTGGAATGAGTAATGCTTCAGTATTTTCCAAAAGTTAATATAAATTATGAGATGAAACTACAAATGCTATGCACTTTAAGCGTTAATCTTAAAAACAGTACAATTCATACATATTTAAAATAATTATCTGTTAAGCATATGTTTATTTATTCAAAACAGTCAATAAATTTAAAACTAAGCAGATGGATGAGAGAATAAATGAGGATGATGGGACATTATAGTTGGTAGGACCCATCAATAACGATATACTACATGATATAAAATAACATCAAACTAATAATTACCCAATATTGATTCTCTTGAAATAGGCGAAATTAGAGAGAAAAGTATCATCGACATCGAAGACCCAGGCATCCTTCCCATCTCTTCCAAGCACAAGCGTATTAGTCAAGAACATCGAAGCCTCATCAGCCGCACTTTGCACAACTTTAAGTATTAAAGTTTTTATTAAGCAGGTCCAAGCTTCTCGCAAACCTGTTATATAAAATTAATTAGTAAGAGGAGTTAACAAATTTAAACAATCAATCCGTTATAAATAATCCAACCAAAGCAGCAACTCGAGAAACCCAAGCGCAGCATCACCGCAATCCCCGATCGAACCCACGTACAAACCACGGCAACCCAATCTCGTCCAAACTGCAATCACCAACATCTCAAACCCAATAACCAAGTCTTCCTTGCCAAGTTGCCGTGAACCACCTCGTAAACCCAAATCGCCCAAAGCGACTACCATCGTGGAATCGCTCTCGAATACGATCAATTTTAGGGTTTTTTTTAAGCAGGCGAATTATTTGGGGAAAAGAATGGAAGCGGCCAAAAAAAAGGGAAGGCGGGATGTAACACGTGAGTAATAAATAACCTAAATAATATTGCATCGCCTTTGCTAGGGAACCAATGCAAAAATTATTAATTTGGACGAAGTTGCATCGGTTGACTTTTAAAACCGATGCGAATAAAACTATTTGCATCGACGTATTTGCATCGGTTGTTGGTGACAACTGATGCAAATTTGATTTTTTATTACCTATTGCTTTCCACGTACCAATTGCATCGGTTATTCAGACAGAACTGATGCAAATAGTTCTATTTGCATCAGTTTTTACTTCAACCGATTCAAATGAGGCGATGCAAATGGCCTGTTTTGCAGTAGTGTTTCCCGGTACCATCGCGTATGAATCCCAACTGGGAAGGTCCGTACGTCATTGAATGGAAGCTTGGAGAAGGAACATTCAAGCTAGCGACCGTTGATGGCACGACACTCCCCCGAGCATGGAACAGTGAGCATTTGCGGCATTATTACATTTAGCGTGTTTTCCTTTCTTGTTTTAGGCACTGTTATTTCCTATGTGTTTTCGTTCAGTCGCAACTTAGTTTCTTTTTAACTATGTAATCAAGCAGTTTAGTTGTTTTTCATTAATAAAGGCTTGAAGCCGTATTTTCCACAAATCACTAATGTTTCTATATCTCATGATCGGATGACGAATTACATTATCCTATACGATGTACGGACTCGTATAAACGATCTCAAATCTCCGAATCCCCAGAGCGAGGATCGGAGTACTCTAAGTCCCCGGAGCGCGGACTAGAGTATAAACGATTTCAAATCTCTGAATCCCCAGAGCGCGGATCGGAGTACTCTAAGTCCCCGGAGCGCGGACTAGAGTATAAACGATCTCAAATCTCCGAATCCCCAGAGCGAGGATCAGAGTACTCTAAGTTCCCGGAGCGCGGACTAGAGTATAAACGATTTCAAATCTCCGAATCCCCAAAGCGCGGATCGAAGTACTCTAAGTCCCCGGAGCGCGGACTAGAGTATAAAGGATCTCAAATCTCTGAATCCCCAGAGCGAGGATTGGAGTACTCTAAGTCCCCGGAGCGCGGACTAGAGTATAAACGATTTCAAATCTCCGAATCCCCAGAGCGCGGATCGGAGTACTCTAAGTCCCCGAAGCGCGGACTAGAGTATAAACGATTTCAAATCTTCGAATCCCCAGAGCACGGATCGGAGTACTCTAAGTCCCTGGAGCACGGACTAGAGTATAAACGATTTCAAATCTCTGAATCCCCAGAGCGAGGATCGGAGTACTCTAAGTTCCCGGAGCTCGGACTAGAGTATAAACGATTTCAAATCTCCGAATCCCCAGAGCGCGGATCGGAGTACTCTAAGTCCGCGGAGCGCGGACTAGAGTATAAATGATTTCAAATCTCCGAATCCACTGAATGCAGATCAACTTACTCTAAATCCCCAGAGCACCGATTCAGAAAAGAGTCCAAGTACTCAAGAAATGTGGAACAAGAAGTACGCTACGTCTGGAAATGTTTGAACAACACGAGAGTAGACTGGGAGATAATGCAACTCGTAAAAACTGGAGTCATGACTACAGTTAGTCAGCAAACCGAAGAAAAGCAAAAGAATCATTCAAACGAAAAAGAAACTAAACTTCATTCAGTAGTTCAAAATGGGGTTACACAGTTACTCCTACAAAACTCAGAGTTCAGAACCTATCTATACAAGCTGCAAGCCACAAAAAATAAAAGCAACTACAAGACTTAAGCAAGAAGCTCGTTGAACGAGTGTATCGATTACTTCTTCGGTTTCTTCTTCTTATCTTCCTTTGTTTTTTCCGACGACTCCTCTCCCTCACGCTTTTTCTTGGATTTCTTGCTTGCTAAAGAAGCGGAGTCAGGAGTAGGAGACGGAACATCCAGTGGTTTGGACCTGCCCGAGAGAATGATTTTCAAAGGTCTGTTCCGAGGGTCGGTGAGTTCCAGTATTTCGGGTTCAACTTTGACCTCGACCTTTTTCTTCTCCTCTGCGGCGAGGCGGTCCTTCATGCTCATCTTTGAAGTATGCTCAGAGGCGCCAGTAATTTCAATTTCATCACTCCCTTCGGCAGGAGATGAGGCGTCAAGCTTATCGTCATCTAGCTCCCCGATCACTTGAGCATTGGGACCAGGAATTACTCCCGCATGGACAACGTCACTTGGTTTCTCCGCCTCCTCCTTGGCGTCATCACTCCTTGGAGTTGGCTCGGGGTCAGAACAGCCTGCACGAAAACATAAAGAATGAACATTAAAACGAATAACCATTGATGGAAAATGACAGATCTTTCAACTTCTAGAGAAGAAGAATTTCCCACCAGGTTCCGGTTGGCTATCGGTTGCGCGAGGGGTTTCACCCTCCAGGATAGGGGATAGCACATGAGCGCCGAGCCCGGGGTCTTCAGGGTCATAACCGGCATGCTGCTCGATGGATCAAGTGTCGGCCGACCGGCCGGTTGAGCAACGGGAGGAGCAGCAATATGAGGAGCATTAGTCTCGGCCCCAGATGGGCCAGCTTCGTCATTTTTCTCTTTTGAAAGGGGAGAGCCTTTGCTATAAAGCGCCAAAGCTGCGGATAGATCCGCTGGCTCATTCCCCCTAAGAAACTCCTTCACCAAGGCATCCTCATCGACCTCTTTAGAGCCCGACTCGATTCTCCTAATCTTTACCAAGGTTTCCCAGGCCTCAGCCAGGGATTCGAGATAGCCCTCGCCCAAGAATGTTAAGTCACGATGCATAAGGACGCGGGCTCCATACTCAGCAATTAACGGGTCAAACATGCATTTGACCTCTTCCCTGCCGGCTTCTGCGGCCGTCTCGAGGCGAGAGTCAATCTCTTCCACAGCTTCTCTTTTGCCCTCCTCACGGGCTTCGTCCTTCATTTTCTCGACCCCAGCAAGTTCGTCATCATGCTTTGTTTTCAGAAGCCGAGTAGCAACGATTTCATCACAATATCGTTGTGATTCTTCTTGAGCAGCTACTTTGTCCTCTTTCTCCTTGGAGAATAACTCTTTCAGCTCCCTGACTTGTATGACGAGCGCGTCCCTTTCTTTTTGGACAGAGTATTTTTCTAGAGCGAGGGCACCGCTGCGCTGGACTGCTTCATCAAGCTCTTTCTTGTGAGCCATCTCTAAACGAGTAACTGCTTCAGCAGTATCTTTTGCGCTTTGCTCGGCGGCTTCCAGCTTTGACTTGTACGAAGCGAGCTCTTCGTCTTGGTGCTTGATGATGTTCTTGTCGCAGCCGGCCTCCAATTTCAGGCGATCAATCTCATATTGACGCTTAACGGACACCTCCGAGATCTTTTCAACCAAGTGTACAAACGCGTCATGTTGAACATAGACGTCGTTATTGTAGGCAATGGCACTCTGCTTCACGTGCCCAGGAATATGGTGAATAGCCGGGAGGAACTTTAGACCGTCAAAGCAAATTTTTGGGAACTTGGCCTTAAGATTGACCATCTTTTCCGCTACAGTCGGGTCAACCGCGGGAGTAGGGGGAGAAGGCTTTGGAAGTTCTGCTCTTTTTCGTTGCTCCCGAATTTGCCTTGTGCTCGATGAACCGGAGTGTTGTTCTCGAGGAGCATCAGGTTGGTAACCCTTCTGTGAAGACTTCTCTCTATCCGGCTCAGTTGGAGGAAGAGGATCACGGGACTGTGAAGATTGAGAATATGCCTTCTTACGGTGAGACGACTCGCGGGGACGATTGTCTCTATCTTCATAATCATCTCTGTCCCTGCGTCTGCCTGAACCTGAGTCCCGTCCGGAATGATGAAATATGGAAGAGCCATGAAGGCGATCGAATCTGTGAGAGTGCCCCATGTCACTTGCAAAGAATGGAGATAACAAAGAGTTAAGAAAAATTCGGGAAATAAGAAAAAACTTGAAGTGTATGATGGAATGCGTATGTGCGTGTGTGTCCTAGTGTTCCCCCTTACGGACCAGTTCTTTTATCTTTACTAATCGGAGTATTGTCTCCTTGGACTGGGAGTTGAACTCCCGCATTGCCTCTAGCGGGCGAAGAAAACTTGAGGGCTTCAGGATCGTCAAACCCGTAATTAAGTATATCGTCGGGGATAGAAAGATTCGACAAACCCCTTAGAGAACTCTCCAGGTGCTGTGAGGAAGCCTCTTTCTCTGGCGGGATAGGCATATCTTTTGAAGTGTCACCAACTTTCTCCTTCCGAATATTGTATTTTAACCTCTTCTTTCCCTTCGAAGGAGAGGATGATGTTTCAATATCATGGACTTCGACCGCCGGATTCCAAGCGGGACCCACATTCTCGCCTTGGGTCTCAGGAGCTTCGTCCTCTTTACGCTCACCTTCTTCGTGCGTATCGGGAGTGCGGCGTGATGACGATCCGGCCTGTTTTTTCCTTTACCGGATGCTGGCTTGGGAATGGAGACGCCCTCCGGGAGGCTAATCCGACGACCTGGGGCTAGCAATCCGAACCTTGACAATGATTCATTTGAAATGATGGTTCGGATGTCTCGTTCCTCTATAGGAAGAGCTCTAATGGCCTCAACGGCCTCAGAATATCCTCGACCCTCCGGACGCGGGTTGATACCTAAAAAGATGAAACGAGGAGTTAGACAAAGCATGACTCCAATTAAAGGCGGATGATGACTCAGCAAAGAGACTTACTGCCTTCAACCCATCTCCTCGCAAAATCGGGAGGGCAACGCACGTAGAACCATTCCTGTTTGTACAGGGCGAATTTACTGCATGCTCCTGTCAAGATTTGGCATTTGTGGTACGGCTCGAGGAACATGAAGGAAGGGCTATCTTTCCGTTTTTTGATCATATAGATGTATCTGATGTCGCCAGAGGTTGGAGGTCTAGAAAAGACGGCCATGAAGAGTAGATAGGTCCCGTATAGAAACGCGTGACCGTTCGGATGCAGCTGCGACGGAGCAATGTCGATGTACTGCAACACGTCCCGGAGGAATAAATTAAACGGAGGCACGCTGCCCATCCAACACATGAACTTGTTGCATGTGATATATCCGATTGGAGGCAAGTGAGGACGATCGTGTTGCGAAGGGACTAACACATCGGCAAACGGAATCCCGTGAATGGAGCATATCCGTCGAAGTGCGGCTTCATTGATCTTCGAAGCTTGTGAATCGATCGGATTGTCTAAAAGAATTGTTGCCTCCAAGGCATCGGGTGCTAAATTATGGGCAGGGGAAGTCGACGGATTTGAAATATCAGCAGCTCCTTTCCTTGATGACGGCCCAGGCCTGTCAGAAATGGTGGCGGAGCTAGACTTCATAGACATCCCCAATAAATAATGAATCTGTTTAAGTGCCTGCGAAAGCTATACTTGAAAAACGTTGAACGTTAGAGTTAACAACACGAATATTCCCTCCACATGATGTGTGAACTAGTGCAAGCAATCGTGTACAAGCAATAAGAATCTAGAGATTTCAAAGATATAAAAATGAGTTTCGAATCGTCGCCTTCAAAGACCGTCATCGCTGACCGTCTCGAAAAGCCCGCCTTGTGGTGATTACAGTTTCAAATTAGGAAAACGAATGTTAATCTAAGTTCAGATTTATGTCTACTAAAGCTAGGGAGTTAATGATCCGGGTCAGTTTCATGTGATAGTGTGCTTAGGTCCAAGTCCTTCTTTTGCTATATGAATAGGCAAGGTTAATGAGTGTTCGGCCTAGTTCCTGTTCGGCTAAAGGTATTGTTCGGCATGTTCGGCTAAGTTTGTCCGGCCAGAACAGGTTTCAGCATTCACTAACGTTCGGCATTCATGTGGTTCGGCATCTGTGTTGTTCGGCGTTTGTATTGGTCGGCATTTATGGTGTTCGGCATTTATGTTGTTCGGCATTTATGTTGTTCGGCATTTATGTTGTTCGGCATTTATACTGTTCGGCACCCAAGGTGGTTCGGCATTTATGACTATTTGGAAAGGCATCATTCGGCCTAAATCTTGTTCGGCCAGGATAACATTCGACATCCTATTTGGCTCATACTCCCTCCACGTCCTTCCATTGCACTGCCCGGCATATGACGAATCATGCCGAGCCAAGGTTACGCCGAGCGCCAAGGCTCGACACACCGTCCTCTACAGCGACCTCATTCCCCCTTTTCTTCCTCCATCCACACCAAACCACAAAGACGAATCGTTCGGTGAGTCACACTGAACCATCCTGTTTAG
The DNA here is from genome assembly GCA_030737815.1 of Allium fistulosum. Taxonomy (NCBI): domain Eukaryota; kingdom Viridiplantae; phylum Streptophyta; class Magnoliopsida; order Asparagales; family Amaryllidaceae; genus Allium; species Allium fistulosum. Next base: position 1,130,183,499 of record CM060906.1, on the reverse strand, counting down.
CATTCTAACCAACTCCTACCTTCCTCCACATCATCTGGCCCTAAAAATTCCACGCAACATCTACAATTTACAGACTCGAGCTTCATGTTGGAACCCCTTTGTGGATTTAGTTAGAGGGATTGTTACCTAGTTAGGAGATCACGACTTGGAGAAATTTGGAGTTGAGGCCGCGGTTTTGATTAGCGCCGAATAGGTTAGGAAGAGTTATTAAGTCCTTGAAGATTGTTGACAGGCGAGTTTCTCGAAAACAAGATAGGAAAAGTGAGCGTGAAAAGAGAAGGAGGAAGAAGGTATCGACTTTTATAGGACAGAAGGAGAAGTCGAAAAGGCCATATCCGGTGGAACCGGTCAAGGTCATATCGTTCGGCATCGGCGCACAATGGTTCGGCACTGAAGTATCGTTCGGCAAGGAAGCATCGTTCGGTAACGAATGTCTCGTCCGGCATTTGGAACACGCTCGGCACACACCTGAATCGCTGGAATTTACAAAAGGGGAATCTCCGTTCGAGGTTAGCCAAGGGATTGAGACGTGACGAAAGGATTCAAAGCGTACCACGTTCGGCCACGCGATACACTTTGGGGGGTAAGTGTTTCCTGGTGATTTGACCAGGCAACTAGTACTCGGCATCCATCCTATGGAACTCGGCATCAGGGAGTGTTCGGCATCTAGGAGTACTCGGCGTGGTACTCAGCATCCAGTGGAACTCGGCTTCAGGGAGCGTTCGGCATCTAGGAGTACTCGGCATCCAGTGGAACTCGGCATCAGGGAATGTTCGGCATCTAGGAGTACTCGGCGTAGTACTCGGCATCCAGTGGAACTCGGCATCAGGGAATGTTCGACATCTAGGAGTACTCGGCATCCAGTGGAACTCGGCATCCAATAGCACTCGGCGTCGAAGAGTACTCGGTATCCAAGAGTACTCGGCATTAGAGGACGTTCGGCGTATATGATTACTCGACATGACAGGATCGTTCGGCCAAAGGTATCATTCGGCCAGAATGCATCGTTCGGCCAGAGAGCGTTGCTCGGTCAAGCACTTCGGACTGAGGCACGTTCGGCTTCGACTAACAACTACTCTACACTTCCCACACATCAAACATACCGTTTGGCATAGGAAGGATTGTTCGGCGTCATTCTGTTCGGCCTACCTGGTTCGGCATACAGCGACCATTATAATTGGGCTAGAGTGTTCGGCTACCGAGCCCACCTGGGAAGTCCAGCCCATCTTTGTCTATAAATAGAGGGGCAGGGTCACAGTGAAAAGGGATCTTTTTGGGAGAACACTGAGGAGACTCTGCCATTTTTCAAACTCATTTTCTCTACTTAACAACTTCATTCAAGCATTTGATCTACGAACTATATTTGTAATCAATCATTAAGAAGATCAATAAAGTTTAATCTCAAAGTGGACGTAGGCAATTACGCTGAACCACTATAAATTTGGTGTTCTTACTTTCTGCATTTAAATGAGCATTGTCCTCTCTGTTTAATTTACCTTCATCACTTATTTCTCTACATAATTTTTCTCTATGAGGTTAGTGACCAATTTTGGTGCTAACAATACCTAAGTATAGATACATATGTGTGTATATATACTAATACAAACACACACACACACACACACACATATATATCCTAACTTATTTATAAATATGTATATTTATAGTAAAGAGCTCACAATGTTTTCGATAACTTTTAGCTGACGAAAAGTCGAAAATTCAAAAAATGAACTTCAGTCACATTTTTTATTTTTCTTCGACCTATATATTTTTGTAAACGAATTTGGAAAAATATTTCACCATCATAATTTACTATTTAAAAGAGTTTTATTTTAATTATTAAACCTATTATTTGAATATTTTAAATTAATTAAATATTCACCAATCAACACGGTGAAATTCTGGGTCATTACATAGGGTGAAGAATATAAATATTGTAACATAGCTGGAATGGTTACATTTGTTACATTCAACGGCATATTAGAGTACAATCAAATCCGATAAGAAACGTTCGCATAATGGATTTTCCATGCAGATCTCTCCGCTTGGAGCCAGATCCAATCTCCTACACAAGGGTCAGAAGAGCATCGTATATCTCTACATAAAATATACCGTTTAGACAAGCACCATTGTCCCAGTGGTTAAGTGATTCGACTTTGGTGCGAGAGGTCACAAGTTCGAAACTTGCGTAGCGTGATTCGAACATTTATTGCCACATGATTTGTGGATTGTTGTCCCAGTGACATGTTGTATCTAAGTACCATTTAAAAAAAACACCGTTTAGGTAAACACAAGCGGCCCAACGTCCGAACATAAACATGGACAACGTGAACAAAATATCATCAACTCCTACCGGCCAACAACCGATAAGTATCTCTAGATATGGAGTTGATAACACCCTGACATGGGTCAGCCAAACCCTAGGTTGTGCATCCTCCTCTGTTTTTAGCCATTTTCGATGTCGAGTTACGTTTGACATCTTTCACATGAGACTTTATCACTCGAACTGAACACGAATTCTTAATTGGATTCCAACGTCTTGAACAGATTTCAAAATGCCACATGGATTCCAGCATCTCAAACATATCCACTTCTAAGAGATAGAACATATATCTCAATCTTGAAGTGGTTTTCGGTAAGTAAAACACTTATCGATCTTGTTCTCTTCAAAGACTAAATCAATGAACTTGGTCATTCAATGATAATGAGAGCGATTGCATATGAAAACCAAGTCTTGTATACTTATCACGTTTCCTATATTTTCATCTTACATTATCCCTCGATCAAGAGTAAAGCCGGTAGGTTAGAGCTCTATTGCGTATATCCCTATACGAACATCAGTCTTAATTCCTACAGATAAACACGCCTACTTCATCGGCTTTTAGTGCTAAGTATATAACTAAATGCTTTCCAAAAACAAGTAAACATATAAAGCACAATCAAGTCACACAAAGCATGATCAAGTCACATAAGTGACTTCTAATCCCTTTTTTGTTTAATTAATCTTTTATCAATTAAAACCTCTTTTATTAGTAAAAATTCTTTTATCTAATAAAACTTCATTTATGAATTTCTACTATTCATCCGTGCTTTTTCAATACTTCAAAAAGTATTCATATACTTATCTCAAATGGTATTAGTATATTCACAAATCTTTAGCAAGATATCTTACTTTATATCTTTACTTTTTCTATCTTTTTCCAAAAGATTCAATACTTATAATTCCTTTAAAATATTCATTTTAAAGATCTACGTACTTGATATCCCGGAATTTTGGGAAATATTTATTTAATAATCTTTGTTAATAAGCATTTAAATTGGTTTAATAATCTTCTTTAATAAATATTTATATGGTAAATTTTATCTTTTAAAAGTTAATAAAATTATTTCTATTTATAATGTATATATATTTGTATATATTGTAAATAGAAAAGTTTTGGTTTGCATATAATAAAAAAATAAAATCATATTTTCAAATTCTAATATATTTGGGTAATTTGGAATTTATGATTAAATTTAATATAAAGCTTTTCAAAGATTATTTAAATAGTTAACTATATAGTTTTAAAATACTTAAGGTAAATGTTTAATTGTTTAAAATACATTTTTAAGCTTAAGTTTAAATTTAAATAAGATTAGAAAAAGGTTTGTTTTATTTCTTTTTAAATATTGCTTGATAATATGATAATATCTTTTATAAATTATTTAAATTTGACCAAATTGATATTTTCAAACAATATTAATAATGTATTGTTTTATATATAAATATTAATAGATTTTAAAGAAATAGAATTGTTATTATCAAATTGAATGCGTACTTATATATGTATATATAAAAGTTGATTTTAAATTGATTTTTCTTTGATTTGAATTTGAATTTGGATTTAATTTTGGAATTCAAAGGATAGATATTTTGAAATATTTGGTTTTAAAAATGTTTATTTAAGCTTTTGTTTATATATATGATTGGCTTTATAATATTTTCTTTAAAGTAATTCATATATGTATTTAAATAAGGATTTATAAATTAAGTAAAAGCTTTTTATTTACATTTAAATTAAATAAGTATTAATTACTTAAAGGACAAGTGTAATAAAATTAAGACACATTAATAACAAGTGTTAATTGATTAACAACTATATATGACAAATGTTAAGTGTTTTAACAAGTGGCATTTTTTAGATTTAATTTTCTTTTATTTTTATTAAAACCATATTTTCAGCCTATATAAACATGTTTTCTTCTCTTCATTCTTTTTTCTATTTCTCTTTTCAAAAACAAGAAAACTCAAACCAAATTCTCAAAACAAATCTAAAAATCAAAAGAACTTCTCAAACCAGAAGTAATTCAAATCACAAACCTGTAAACATTTTTCAAAATAAAAATCAAAACCTGAAACCCATTTGCAAGATGGAAACCAAAGCCTGCATTTTTCTTCAACCTGAGATTTAATCAAGCAGTCCATCTCTGTTCCAAATCTGAGTCATCTTCAACAAGTTTTCAAGAATCAAGAAGCATTTTCAACATTCAAGTTTTTAAGATCAGAAAAGCATTTATTTTTCAACACTCAAGTTTAAAAGCTGTTTCAAAAAGGAGAGGCCTTGTTCATCATCTTTTTACTGTGAGTAACACTTTTTCTTAAAAGCTTAAGTATAAATCTGGTTGCATGTTAATATCTAGAAATAAATATGTTTGTGTGTGTATACATAAGTGTATTTCTGTGTATGTGTATGAATGAATGGATGTATACATGGTTGTTGTATCTGTGACTTAACTGTTCTTAGTTCCAAAGCTAAGATTCCAAACAGAATTCATTTTCTCTCGATTCTAGTTTCTGTTAGGATTTAGGATTTAAAACAAAATTGTTTGTTTAATTATAGAGTAGGTTTAAAATTTTATTTAAGTTAAATAAATTTGAAATCTTACTGGAAACCAAAAACAACAGTGTAAGCTTAAGATAAGTGAAAATTCAAACGCTTTAATTTATTGTTTCAGGCATCTAATCTGAAGCATTAACCAAAAACTTGATTTTTAAAACTAAATCACAATTTTTAGTTTTGGGATGTGTGAGCAGTTTGAGTTTGATCAAAATTGGGTTTCTGGTGGTTTCTGGTGATCTACTTGCTCGAGAAGGTCGGGGTTCTTTCTGGAGGTAGAAGGATGGTCGAAGACTTTGGGAAAATTGTCAGGATGGTAATCAAGGGACGGTGGTGGCGGCGGTTATCGATTTAAGTTTGTAACCCTAGTTTTTACTAGGTTGGCTATGTCGATTGGCACGATTCCTCTAGATGATCGAGTTCAACACAACTCAGGGAGATGATAGCATGGTGGTTGTCGAAGTCGTGGCCGGAATTGCTGGTGCTCTGGTGGTCGAAGATCGGAGATTTAGTTTGTTCCAGGTTTTGGTCTGTTGTTCCAGATTTGGATTAGTAAGGTCGAATTCGATTTTGAGTTTGTAGCGAGGTTCTGATGATCGGAATAGGGTTAGAGGGTGATCGCCGATGTGAGGAGATCGTCGTAGATGATCGGAGTTGGCTGCGTTGATGGTGCATGTGCACGGTGCAACTTTTGTTCCTGGTGAAGTTTGGTTTGAGTAGGGGATGGGTACTCGAGTTTTTCTCGGGTAGTTCGTGTGAGTTGCTCGAAGCAATGAGGGTTTCGACTCGAAGTCATGTGGGTTTGGTCTCGGGTCATTTGTGTTGTTTCAGGTTTTAAAACCTGACAGTGTTTTTTTTTAAATTTTAAAATGACTTTAAAATTTGAAAACAGGATTTTAAACAAAATTTAAAATCAAATTTTTAGGTATGGATTCAAATTTAAACATGAATCCCAGTTTTGAAATAAATAAGTTTTTATTAAATCTAAAATGTTTAAACAACTTTAAATGTTTAAAGTATATTTTAAAATGATTTGAATTTAAATGAAATTTGGTTTTAAAACTCTTATAAATTTCTTTTTTAAATGATAAAGGTTTCTTTAACATTTGATTTAAAAGGTTTTTAAATTTGTTTAAATTTTGTTAAAGTTTAATTTGTAATTATTTGAGATCTTTAATTTGAAATGAAATTTAAAGGAAAATTTAAAAGCAAAAAGTTTCAAATTCATTTGGAAATGATAATTAAGTCATTTATAAGAAATGATTTATCTTAAAGATAATTAAGAATTAATGATTTGAGATTCATTAAATTAATAAGATAATTATAGGGTAATTTATTAATTTAATAAATTAATGATTTAGTGTTAAATAAATAAGTAATTAAGGGTTGTAAGTTGATTTATTTAAAGGCTAATTAATTTGAAATCAAGGATCATTAATTAGATGAGATTAGATAAGATTAGATTATTAATTAATGGTTAGAAATTAATTAATCAAGTAAGTAAAGATTAATTAAGTTACAATTAATAATTTATTAATTAAGTAATTAGAGATTAATTAATTGGTAATTAAGAATTAATTAATTTGTAATTAATAATGGTTGATTAAAGTTTAATTACTTAAGGAAAGTAATTAAAGAATTGTTAATAGTTAATGAGAGATCATTAACTAGGGATTATTAAATAATTAATTAATGTAATTAATTTTATTAATTAATTAGATTAATTAATTAAGGATAACCATTTATGGAATTGGTTAAGTATAATTACTTAATGAAAGTAAATTAAAGGAATTAATTACTAAATGTAATTAATTAAATAAATGTGATTAGTTTAAATAAATTAATTAATTAGTTTAATTAATTTAAGATAATCACTTGATGATTTGATAAGTATAATTACTTAGTGAAGTAATTAGTGAATAATTACTGGTTGAGATTAATTGAAGAAAGGAAGTAATTATGGATTAATTAATTAGTGTAATTAATTAATGTAAGTAAGTAATTAAGGGTAGTTAATTACTAGATGAGATTAATCAAGGGTGATTAATGAATAATTAATTAAAGATTAATTATTAAATGCAATTAAATTAAATAGAGTAATTAATTAAGAAGTAATTAAGGGATCATTAATTAATGTAATTAATGAAGTAATTAAGATGGGATTAATTAAGAATAATTAATCAATGAAGTAATTATAGAATAATTAATTAATGTAATTAATTAAGGATTAATGTAATTAATTATAGTTAATTAATTAAAGGTTAATTACTGTAATGATTAAGAATAATTAATTAAGGATTAATTACTTAAAGTAATTAAAGGATAATTAATCGAGGGTGATTAATTAAGATGGTTAATTAGAGGATGATTAATTAATTGATTTGTAATTAATTAATGGTTAAGTAAGCAGGATTGATGGAGATGAAATAATTAATTTAATTCATTTTAAATTAATTATAGATGGTGATTAATAAATCATTGCTTATGGATGTTGAATGTTATTGAATGCTTTGCATTGTTTGATATCTCTGATATGAGATATGCGCTGATCTGTGATATGGATGCTTTGGTTGACTTGTGATGATAATGTGAATTATCTATTTGTGATGATAATGTGAATTATCTATTTGTGATGATAATGTGGATTATCTATTGTGAATATGTGAATTATCTATATGTGTAAATATAGATAATAGAATTGAATTGTTTTAACTTTAAAACAACTTGGCCTTTAAGATACGTTTGGATTTCGGTGAGACAGGGATCGGGTTTCCAAATTTGGATATCCGAAAACACATCGATCCAAGTTAAACGATAGGTTGTGACATCTCAAAGTGAAGATCGAGATGGAGAATTTAAGTGCAAGGGTTATGGTCGTTACCTCTGAGGGTGATTCCAAAATGAGTGTAACGAGATAATGCCTTCGGTTTCGTTCGAACCCGGAACGAACTTGTATGGATCGAATGCTTTCATAACATCGTCAGGTGGACGATGAGCATTCTAAGATAGATGTGTTCTATTAAAAGGTAATCGTAGCCTCAAGCCTCATCAACCGGGAATGGCTAAAACAGGGGAGGTGCAGCAAGGTTAAGTGGGTCGCGCCCATGTAGGACAAGATTTCCCCTGTCTAGAGGTCCCTTCTTATTATTTCGGCTGTGTGGGCAGTTGATTGCAACAACTGCTGGGGTTGTCTTGTTTGGAATTATCTAATAAGGGATGGTTCCGGCTTTGTGTTGCAGGGGATTGGGAGTGATCCTCGGTACGTTGATCTAGGCCACGTACTATGATGGGCGGTACCCCAGTAGCCCTGCCATTGTATGGAATCCAAACTCAAATAAGTGATCTCGGACTTGATTGTATAACCCACTTTGTGGCTAGTATGCAGGAATTTAATCATGTAACAATTTCAGCTATGTGAATATTTATTTGAGAATCCTAGACCCTATTATAATATAATTGGATTTCCTATCAATGTTTTGGTTATCATAAGGTAAAAACTTTTCCGTGTTTATGTGCGGGAAGTCTTACGAGATACCTTTTGTTTCCAAAGGTTTTTGAAGTTAAGCAACTTTAACCTGTTACTCACACCAGACCCATGTCTGACACGGAGTTTATTTTCTGTTTTCTTAAACTCTTGGGTACTCAAATTTTTACGAGTAGCCAAGGGATTCAGGTTAGCTTTGACGAATTCTGGAGGAGATATGGAGCAGGAGGCTTCAGCATTCATAGATATATAGTTTTCCGCTGTGTTGGTATCTCTGTGTTGTATTTGAGTTGTAATGACTAGTCAAATGTAATTTTTGTATCCTAGTTTTAAAATAAATAAATTTTTATAAAATTTAAATGTTTTAACAACTTTAAATGTTAAAGTATATTTTTAAAAATGATTTGAATTTAAATGATTTGGTTTTAAATTCCTATATAAATTTCTTTTATAAAGATATAGTGACGACCCGCCATTCGTTCCACAGAATGACACATCATTAATAAGAAAGAAAGGGATAGAAAAGAGAAAAGATAGAGAAGAAAGAAAGAACAACATCAGAATCTCAATAGCGGAACGAATAAATTATATTAATCACATAAAATAGTACATAGTATACAACATCTATCGGAGTTACACAGATAATACATCACATACAAACAGTTATAAACACCTGTCTAGTTATTACAACTCAAAATACAACTCAAACAAACGACTCAGAGATCAACACAGCGGAACCACTTATATATCTACAAAGGCTGAAGCCTCCTGCTCCATTGCTCCTACAGTATTCGTCAAAGCTAACCTGAATCCCTTGGCTACTCGTAAAAATTTGAGTACCCAAGAGTTTAAGAAAAACAAAATAAACTCCGGGTCAGACATGGGTCTGGTGTGAGTAACAGGTTAAAGTTGCTTAACTTTGAAAATCCTTTGGAAACAAAAGGTATCACGTAAGACTCCCCACAAATAAACATGGGTAAGTTTTTACCTTACGCTAACCAAAACATTTGATAGGAAATCCAGTGATATTATAATACTGTCTAGGGTTTTCAAATAAAATACAGAAATAGCTGGAATGCTTACATCTCACGTTCCAACATAGTTGGGCACAACTAAAACGTACGACACTTATTGAAGATTTGAAAGTAGTTTGGGTTTAATTACCTTGTGTAATTAATATGAAGGATAATTACTTAGTGAAAGTAATTAATAATTAATTACTTAGAATAATTAATTTAAGAATTTATTAATAATGTTATTGAAGATAATTAAGTGATGTAATTAATTAAGGATAGTTAATTACTAAATGTGGTTAATCAAGGGTGATTAATAAATGTGATTAATTAAAGATTAATTACTTAATGTAATTAATTTAAATAGAATAATTAATAATTAAAGAAGTAATTAGGGATAATTAATTAATATAATTAATGATGTAATTAAGGATTGATTAATTAAAATTAATTAATCAATGATAAGTGATTATGAAATAATTAATTAATGTAATTAATTAAGGATTAATGTAATTAACTATAATTAATTAATTAATGAAGTAATTAAATGTTAATTACTGTATTTGGTTAAGAATAATTAATTTGTGTAATTAATTAAGGATAATTACTTAATGTAATAAGAGTATAATTAATCAAGGATGATTAATTAAGATGGAAATTTGATGGTGATTAATTAATTGATTTGTAATTAATTAATAGTTGTATAAGCAGGATTTATAGAATGAAAGTAATTAATTTAATTTATTTTAAATTAATTAGAGATGCAAGTAATTAATTTAATTCATTTTAAATTAATTATAGATGGTGATTTATAAATCATTGCTTATGGATGTTGAATGATATTGATTTGCCTTGAATGGTTCGAGATCTCAGATATGAGATAAGTGATGTTGTGTGATTGTAATGACCCATCTCTCAGTCCACAGAAAGACGCATCATTTTTAAGAAAGAAAGGGATAGAAAAGATAAAAGATAGGAAAGAAAGAACTAAACAATATCAGAATCTCACAGCGGAACGAATAAAATATATTATATCACATAGTATATTACATAGTATCATATACATTAGAGATACACAGCTTATACATCACAAATTAGACAGTTATAAACACCTGTCTATCATACAACACAAGACATCACAGAGATACAACACAGCGGAAATACAGATATCTAAACGCTGAAGCCTCCTGCTCCAAATCTCCTCCATAGATTCGTCAAAGCTAACCTAAATCCCTTGGCTACTCATACAATTTTGAGTACCCAAGAGTTTAAGAAAACAGAAGTAAACTCCGGGTCAGACATGGGTCTAGTGTGAGTAAACGGTTAAAGTTGTTTAACTTTGAAAATCATTTGGAAAGAAAGGTATCTCGTAAGACTTCCCACACATAAACATGGAAAAGTTTTTACCTTACAATAACCAAAACATTTGATAGGAAATCCAGTTATATTACAATAGTGTCTAGGGTTTTCAAATAAATATTCACATAGCTAAAATTGTTACATGATTAAATTCCAGCATACTAGCCATAAAGTGGGTTATACAATCAAAACCGTAAAGGGCTCGTAGGAATAATGGATTCCATACAATGGCAGGGCTACTGGGGTACCGCCCGTCACAGTATGTGGCCTAGATCAACGTACCGAGGATCCCTCCCGACCCCCTGCAACACAAAGCCGGAGCTACCCCTTACTGGATAGTCCGAATAAGACAACCCCGTGATTGTAGCTAGCAACCGCCCACACAGCCGAATAAAAGGGACTCTAGACAGGGGAAAATCTTATCCTACTTGGGTGCTACCCACTTAACCTTGCGTGCACCTCCCCTGTTTTAGCCATTCCTGGTTGATGAGGCTTGAGGCTACGATTACCTTTATAGAACACATCTATCTTAGAATGCTTATCGTCCACCTGACGATGTTCTGAAAGCATTCAATCCATACAAGTTCGTTCCGGGTTCGAACGAATCCGAAGGCATTATCTCGTTACACTCATTTTGTAATCACCCTCAGAGTTAACGACAATAACCCTTGCACTCTGAAATTCCATCTCAATCTTCACTTTGAGATGTCACGACCTATCGTTTAACTTGGATCGATGTGGTTTTCGGATAATCAAATTTGATACCCGATCCCGGTCTCATCGAAATCCAAACGTTTCTTAAAGGCCAAGTTGTTTTAAAGTTAAACAATTTAATTCAATACAATTCAATACTTTGAATTCACACAGCATTAACACAGATAAATATCACACATTTATCACAGCCATATCCAATATCATAGATTATCATACAATAGATATCAATCAATCCAGACAATCTACTTAAACAATCATCCACAAGCAAGAATTATTAATCCATATTATAATTAACTTAAATTAACTTAAATTAAATTAATTACTTAACAATTAATCACCTAATCCTGCTTAACCAATCATTGATTAATTACAAACCATTTAATTAATTAATCACTCCTTAATTACCTTATCAATCAATCAATTAATCTCTAATCACAGATTAATTATTCTTTAACAATTAATTAATAGACCTTAATTATTAATTAATATCCCTTAATAAAAAATTAATCAATCCTTAATTACCAATTGATTTATCCTTAATTACCATTTGATTAATCCATAATTACCATTTTATTTATCCTTAATTAACAGTTTATTAATCCTTAATTACTAATTAATAAATTCTTAATTATTAATTAATTAACCTCTAATTACTTAATTAATTAATCTTTAATAATTTGTTAATTAAATTAATTAATTACTCTTAATTAATTACTTAATTAATCCTTTATTATTAATTAATTAAATTAATTAATTTTACTTAAATTTCTTAATTAACTTAATTAATCTCAAATCAAATAAAACCTTAATTAGCTTTTAAGGTAAACCATTACCTTAATAAATGACATAATTATCATTACATTATAAAACATTTTATCTTTATAATTAACTTCCTTAATTAAATCATTTAATTAAGTTTTGAAATAAAATATCATTTAACTTGATAAATTAAAGTTAACAAAACATAACTTCCTTTAAATGCTTTAAACATTATCAGAAATAGTTTTAAAACTAATTTCAATTTATATTTAAAAACTTGCTTTTATAAAAACCTTTAAAATTTCATTTCTAACTTAAGTTTTAAAATAATTTTAAAAAAAACCTGGAACCATGATTCACCCACGGTTCTACTCGATTTTTTACTTTAATACATTTACACATGCTCCAGATAGTTAAGAAAAGAATAATTACAAAGATTAATTACACGGTTTAAAAACCTGGCTCTGATACCAACTGTAACAACCTGGAATTTTCGATCCGGAAGATTCCAGATAGTTAGGGAAAAGAAGAAAAGAGGTAGAAGAAGAAGAAGAAACAGAAGCACCAAAAACACAGATTCTTACATTCGCAGCGAAAAAATATAATATCAAATTTAACAGTAAGGCTCGAAGTTGTTTCGTGAGTGACTCGAAGCGTGAGTGGTACGCGAGTGACACGGAGTAGGGTTTTGCTATGTGTTTTGGTCGAGGGTGTTTGCGAGGTGATGGCGTTGGCTATGGTGGATCAGAGTGGATCGCGAGGCAGGGGATAGCGGCATGGCGATGTGGTGGTGCTCTAGGATGAGTGTCGTGAGTTCAAGTCATCTCGATCGTCGGCGGCGAGTTGATTTCTTCGATTTTGTTTTGTTCCAGTTTTTCGATCGAGAGGCTCGATTGTATTCTGATGGAGGTATTGACGATTTGGGTGGTCAGGGCATTCGGTGAGATAGTCGTCGACTTGGGGAGGCTAGCGGCGTTGATCGGAGGTGGCCGGAGCTTCTGTGCACGTGCACGTTTGTGTTGCTGTTGTTAGTAGTGGGTTTGTGTTTTGGAGAAGAAGAGGAGCAACTCGGGTGTTACTTTATCGTAATGCTCGGGTCAGACCAAGTATTACAGATTTCCAGGTAAGGACGTTCTGGAGCTCAGGAGGCGAGTTGGATGGCAGCAACATATGGAGTGTATTCCACTGTGATATATTGTAGTTGTTTGGGACATGTTAATTGTATATGTCCAGTGATTTGTGTATATGTTGTAACTCTGATGTATTAAAGTGTAATTTGACAAATACAGCTTCCTTTGTATAACTGTTATTATTTGATATTATATTTTTCCGCTGCGAATGTGAGAATCTGTGTTTTGGTGCTTCTGTTTCTTCTTCTTCTTCTACCTCTTTTCTTCTTTTCCCTAACTATTTGGAATCTTCGGGATCGAAAATTCCGGGTCGTTACAGTTTAATTAATTTATAATCCTTAATTATTTATTAATTAAATAAATTAATGACTCTTTAATTACCTCATTAATTAATCTCAATTTATAAATTAATTTATCTTAATTACTAAATTAATTATTCCTTAATTATCAATTAATTAATCTCCAATTAATTAATTATGACCTTTAATTATAAATTAATTAACCCTTAATCATTAATTTGTAATTAAGGGTTATTAATTTGGTAATTAGAGATTATTAATTAATGATTAGAGATTAATTAATTAAGCAATTAAGTTGTAATTCAGCATTAATTAATTAATTAATTAGAGATTAATCAATTGGTAATTAAGGATTGATTAACTGGTAATTAAGAATTAATTAATTTGTAATTAAGTTTATTTAATTAATAATTAAGGTTTATTAATTAATAATTAAGGATTAATTAATTAAGTAATTAAGGATTAATAAATTGATTTATAAGGTAATTAAGGAATGATTAATTAATTAAATGGTTTGTAATTAATTAATTGATGATTGATTAAGCAAGGATAGGTAATTCATTCTTAAGTAATTAATGTAATTTAAGTTAATTAAATTAATTATAATATGGATTAATAATTTCTGTTGTGGATGATTGTTTGAGTAGAATGTCTGGATTGATTGATATCAATTGGATGATAATCTGTGATATTCTATGATGAGATATTGGATATATCTGTGATAAATTTGTGATATTTATCTGTGTTAAATGCTGTGTGAATTCAATATTAAATTAAATTAAATTGCTTAAACCTTAAACAATTTGACCTTAAAAGATACGTTTGGATTTCGGTGAGACCGGGATCGGATTTCCAAATTTGGATATCTGAAAACCACATCGATCCAAGTTAAACGATAGGTCCTGAATCTCAAGTGAAGATCGAGATGGAGTTTCAGAGTGCAAGGGTTATTGTCGTTAACTTTGAGGGTGATTCCAAAATGAGTGTAACGAGATAATGCCTTCGGTTTCATTCGAACCCGGAACGAACTTGTATGGATTGAATGCTTTCAGAACATCATCAGTCTAATTGATGTGTTCTGATAAGGTAATCGTAGCATCAAGCCTCATCAACCGGGAATGGCTAAAACAGGGGAGGTGCAGCAAGGTTAAGTGGGTAGCACCCAAGTAGGACAAGATTTCCCCTGTCTAGAGGTCCCTTCTTATTATTTCGGCCGTGTGGGCAGTTGATTGCAACAACTGCTGGGGTTGTCTTGTTCGGGATTATCCAGTAAGGGATGGTTCCGGCTTTGTGTTGCAGGGGATTGGGAGTGATCCTCGGTACGTTGATCCAGGCCACGTACTGTGATGGGCGGTACCCCAGTAGCCCTGCCATTGTATGGAATCCAAACTCCAATAAGTGATCTCGGACTTAGATTGTATAACCCACTTTGTGGCTAGTATGCTGGAATTTAATCATGTAACAATTTCAGTTATGTGAATATTTATTTGAGAATCCTAGACCCTATTATAATATAACTGGATTTCCTATCAATGTTTTGGTTATCGTAAGGTAAAAACTTTTCCGTGTTTATGTGAGGGAAGTCTTACGAGATACCTTTTGTTTCCAAAGGTTTTTCAAGTTAAGCAACTTTAACCTGTTACTCACACCAGACCCATGTCTGACCCGGAGTTTATTTTCTGTTTTCTTAAACTCTTGGGTACTCAAATTTTTACGAGTAGCCAAGGGATTCAGGTTTTCTTTGACGAATTCTGAAGGAGGTATGGAGCAGGAGGCTTCAGCGTTTGTAGATATATAGTTTCCGCTGTGTTGGTATCTCTGTGTTGTATTTGAGTTGTATTGTCTAGATAGATGTTTATAACTGTCTAGTATGTGATGTATAAGCTGTATAACTCTGATGGATGTTGTACATTATGTAATAGCTTATGTGATTAATATAATTTATTCGTTCTGCTGTGAGATTCTGATGTTGTTTAGTTCTTTCTTCTCTATCTTTTCTCTTTTCTATCCCTTTCTTTCTTAATGATGATACGTCTTTCTGTGGAGAGAAAGGCGGGTCGTCACAGTTTAATTACTTTTTTAATTAATTATTAATCATATTTAATAATTAATCTTTAATTAATCTTTATTCATTAATCAACCTTGACAAATCACATTCTGTAATTAACTATTTCCAGATTAAAGACAGGTTTAAAACTAATTTAAAAGTAAGCCATTAGAGATTAATTAAATCAGAATCTCCTTCAGAATCTCAAATGTTATAATCAGGTTTAAAACTGATTTAAAAGTAAGCCATTAGAGATTATGTAAGCATTTGATTAAGAAAATCACATTTAGTAAGACAAATATTTACATTGGGTCGTTTAATCCTCGGTATGGTGATCTAGGCCACGTACGAAGGATCACTCCCAATCCCCTGCAACACAAGGCTGGAACCATCCCTTACTGGATAGTCCCGAACAAGACAACCCGCAGTTGCTGCGCAATTCCAACTGCCCACTAAGCCGAATATAAAGGGACCTCTAGACGGGAAAATCTCGTCCTACTTGAGCGCGATTCACTTATCCTTGCTGCACCACCCCTGTTTTAGCCATTCCCGGTTGATGAGGCTTGAGGCTACGATTACCTTTATAGAACACATCACTTAGAATGTTCATTGTCCACCTGACGATGTTCTGAAAGCATTCAATCCATACAAGTTCATTCCGGGTTCGAACGAAACCGAAGGCACTATCTCGTTACACTCATTTTGGAATCACCCTCAGAGTTAACGACGATAACCCTTGCACTCTGAAACTCCATCTCGATCTTCACTTTGAGATTTCACGACCTATAGTTTAACTTGGATCGATGTGGTTTTCGGATATCCAAATTTGGAAACCCGATCCCGGTCTCATCGAAATCCAAAATGCCATCTTTTAAAGCCAAGTTGTTTTAAATTAAAACAATTCAATTTATTATCTATATTCACACAAATAGATAATTCACATAGATAATCCACATTATCATCACAATTCAACCAAAGCACCCAATATCACAAATAAGCACATATCTCATATCAGAGATATCAAACAATGCAAGGCATTCAATATCATTCAACCATCCATAAGCAAAGATTAATTAATAAATTAATTATAAGGATAATTAATTAATGAAGTAATTAGAGAATCATTAATTAATATAATTAATGAAATTAATCAAGGTGGATAAATAAAAGTGATTAATTAAAGTATAATTAATTAATGTAATTAATTAAGGATCAATGTAATTAATTATAGTTAATTAATTAATGAAAGTAATTAATTAAGGATCATTAATTAATGTAATTAATTAATAATTAATTAATGAGAATAATTAAGGGTTAATTAATGACTAAGGAATAATTAATTTGTGTAATTAATTAAAGGCTAATTACTTAATGTAATTAAAGAACAATTAATCAAGGATGATTAATTAAGATGATAATCCAAGGATGGTTAATTAATTAATTTGTAATTAATTAATGTTAAGTAAGCAGGATTTATAGTAATGAAGTAATTAATTTAATTTATTTTGAATTAATTAGAGATAGTGTGTTTAATTTAATTAATTTCTCTTTAATTACTTCATTAGTTTAATTAATCATTAATTATCCAAGACCTTAATTAACTTTAAGATAAAACATTAATCTTTATTAATTTCTTAATTAACACATAAATTATAGAAGAAAATTTGATTTATGTTTAAAATCTTAAAAACTTGCTTTTTATAAAAAACTTTAAACCTGTTATAATCATTTACTTCGGGTCCCTGTAACAACCCGTCTTTCACTCCGTAGAAAGACGGATCATTAGTAAGAAAGAAAGGGATAGAAAAGAGAAAGATAGAGAAGAAAGAACTCAACAATATCAGAATCTCACAGCGGAACGAATAAATTATATTAATCACATAAGATATTACATAGTATACAACAATTCATCTCAAATCACAAAGCAGCACATATCTCATATCAGAGATATCAAACAATGCAAAGCATTCAATAACATTCAACATCTATAAGCAATGATTTATTAATCACCATCTATAATTAATTTAAAATAAATTAAATTAATTACTTAATTACTATAAATCATGCTTACTTAACCATTAATTAATTACAAACCAATTAATTAATCATTCTCTAATTATCCATCTTAATTAATCATCCTTGATTAATTATCCTTTAATTGCATTAAGTAATTAACCCTTTAATTAATTTCACAAATTAATTATCCTTAACCATTTACAGTAATTAACCTTTAATTACTCTCATTAATTAATTAACCATAATTAATTACATTAATCCTTAATTAATTATATTAATTAATTATTCTATAATCACTTATATTGATTAATTATCCTTTAATTAATCAGCCCTTAATTACTTCATTAATTATATTAATTAATGATCCTCTAATTATTTTTATTAATTAATCACTCTTCTTAATTAATTACATTTAATATTCACAAGCATCAAGATTTAAAAACTGGTTTAAGCTTTTTTTAAAAGAGTGGTTTACTCACCTTGTATCCTGGAACAGAGAACTTTGGACAGTGTTTTTGAAATCTGGAAAATGCTTGAAATTGAAACTGATGTTGATTTGAACTGATCTTATTTAGGTTATGATGTAAAAACAAACTTTGTAAAAAAATAACAAAATATAAGTTTTAAAAATATTTTCAGGAGGAATCTGATGTAGTTTTAGCAAAATGGGAGAATTACAGTAGAATTTAAATTATATCAAAAATTTGACTTCAACAATTTATTGTTTCATGATTATAATCTGATCCGTTATCAAAAACTAGGATTTAAAAAAAATAAAATCTTGATTTTTAAGCATTTAATTCAAGAGGAATCGTGTGTTGACTGTGATTTGGGTTTCGAGCATTTTCTGGTGATCGACGTAACTTGGGTGGTCGGGGTCTCTGTTGAAGTTAGCCTGGAGGTAGGCGATGTCGGCAAAAATGGTCGGAGATATTCTCGTTCCCCGTGGTGGCCGGACGAGGTGGAAGTAGGGTTTAACCCTGGATTTGGTCGAGGTTGGAAATCAGGTGACCGCGCCGTCGACAGTGCATCGGAGGGGACCGGTCATGGAGGAAACGGAGCATGGGGTCGTGGCGAATCTATGGTCGGAGTATCGTGACTTCAGGTGGTCGGAGTCGTCGGGATGTGGTGGTTTTGTGGGTGTCGGTTTTGTTCTAGTGGGTTCATTCGAACTCATTTCGCTTTCGTGATCGATCGAGGAACCTGGGTAGTATGATGGTTAGGGAAGGTTGTGGGTGACTTGTCGGCGGTGGTTTGGGTGATCAGAACTTCGCCAATGATCGGTGCAGGTGCATGATGTATCCGTGGTATCAGTGTGTTTTCGAGAGGAAGAAGAGGTGATCTCGGGTGGGACTCGGGGAAGTGGAGTGTTTGTCTCGAGTTTGTTTTCGAGTTGGTCGCGAGTGTTTCCAGCAATATTTTTAAAGTTTAAAAACATAACAAAGTTTTAAATTTAAAGTAAATCAAGATTTGACTATTTCTTAAGAACAAATTTCTTTATATAATAAATGCTTTTAAATATTGGTTTAATAAGGTTATATGATTTATTTAGTTAAATTCTTAAGTTATTTTTAAACTTAAATGAAATATGTAATTAAGTAGTTTATTAAAAGATAAAATATTTTAAATTTATGTGTTAATCATAATTAGGTAATTAATAAAGAAAAGGTTTATCTTAAAGTTAATTAAGGTCTTGGAAATTAAGGAGTAATTAAATTAATGAAGTAATTAAAGAGAAATTAATTAATTAATGATTAAGGATTAATTAATCAATAATTAAGGTTTATAAATTAATTAATTAATTAGAGATTAATTAATTGGTAATTAGAGATTAATTAATGTAAGTAATTAAGGATTAATTTGTTAAGGGTTAATTAATTTAATTAGTAATTAGAGGATAATTAATTAATAATTAGAGTTAATTAATTAAGGATAATTAACTAATGGGATAATTACTTAATGAAAGTAATTATGGATAATTAAATTAGGTAGATAATTAAAGAATGATTAATTAATGGTTGTAATTAATTAATGTTGGGTAAGCAGGATTTAAAGGTAATTAATTTAATTTATTTGGAGATTATGTTTAATTAATTAGGAATTGTACATCTAATTAATCTTGCTTATGGATGATTGAATAATATTGAATGCCTTGGATTATTTGATATCTGATATGTGATTGTGATGCTCTGTGATATGAGATGCTTTGGATGAATTGTGATAATGTAAGTTATCTATCTGTTATAGAATTGCTATGTGAATATGATATCCTAAATTTAAATTAAATTGTTTAACTTAAACATCTTGGTTTAAAGAGGATGACATTTGATTCGAAGAGACCGGGATCGGATATCTGCGATATCCGAAACCACTTCGATTAGTAATCTATAATTCTTTATAGATTTGATTTGTAAATCAAATAGGCTGGAATGGAATAAATTAAGTAAACTAGACCATTGAAACTAAGTAACGATACTTAGATATTATTTTGTAAAATAATTGTTTGACTATAATAAGATAAGAACTCGTAGTGAGGTACGAGTTACCCTGGTTTTCAAGGAAGTTTTACAACCTTAGTATTGCAACTTAAAGGGTTTACTCATGCTGGTTTCCAGCCTGACTCGGGTGTTACTTTATTGTAATGCTCGGGTCAGACCGAGTATTACAGATTTTCCGGTTAGGACGTTCTAGAGCTCAGGTGGCGAGCTGGATGGCAGGAACGTATGGAGTATTCCACTGTGTATTATTGTTGTTGTCTGGGACAAGTTGATTATAACTATCCAGTGTATTGTGTGTGGTTGTAACTCTGATGTATTGAATGTAAATTAGCAGATACAGCTTTCCTTTGTATAAATGCTATTAATTGATATTATATTTTGATCCGAATAGGTGATAAGCAGTTTTTAATCATGTTTTAAAAAGTTTTAAAATACAAAGTTTTGAAATTTTAAATGAAATTTGTTTGAAATCTTTTCTTAAATAAATTCTTTCCGTTATAAATGTTTTCCTAAACCTTTAATTAAGGAAATTATATGTTTGTTCAATTTAAGTTTGTTAAATTAAACTTTAAGATATTTTAAACTTAATTATTTTTATAAATATAATTAAGTGATAATTAAAGGTTAAATGTTTTTAAATAATATGATTAAGTAATTAATAAAGATGATGATTTATCTTAAAGGTAATTAAGATTTTGATAATTAAATGAAGTAATTAAAGTGTTATTAATTATATTAACCAACTGTAACGACCCGAAATTTTCGATCCCGAAAATTCTAGATAGTTAGGAAAAGAAGAAAAGAGATAGAAGAAGAAACAGGAAACAATCACAGAATCTCACATTCGCAGCGGATCAAAATATAATAACATTTATACAAAGAAAAGCTGTACTTGTCAAATTACATTTTAATACATCAGAGTTACAATCAAAGGTATTCAATACAATTTAATCATCCATAAGCAAGATTAATTAATCACATAATTTATAATTAATTTAATTTAACTCATTAATTAATTAACCCTTAATTACTTACATTAATTAATTAACCTTTAATTACTTCTATTAATTTATTAACCCTTAATTAATTAATTAAAGAGAAAAGATAGGAAAGAAAGAACTAAACAATATCAGATTCTCACAGTGGAACGAATAAAATATATTAATCACATAGTTATTACATAATATACATTATCTATCAGAGTTGCATAGCTTCAACATCACAAATTAGACAATTATAAAGGCATGTCTATCAATACAACTCAAGATACAACTCAGAGACACTAACACAGCGGAACCACAAATATCTATATACGTTGAAGCCTCCTGCTCTCCATAGATTCCTCAAAGCTAACCTGAATCCCTTGCGAAGCTTCGACAGCGACGCCGTCTTCACATTTCCGACCTCGACCAAAAACCCACTCGAAACCCTACTCTGATGATCTACCGCCGCCACGGTGGACTAAAAAGCCACCTACCATTTTTGCCGTGACCATCGACCTCCCAGCCACCTCCAGTAATGGCCTCGACCACCCAGACTTCGCCGATCATCAAAAAAGCCCCAAAACTCAATTTAAATTAATTACTTAAAAATAAATCACCTAACCCTGCTTAATTAATCATTAATTAATTACAACCCATTTGAATTAATTAATCATTCTTTAATTACTTTATAAATCAATTAATTAATCTTTAATTACAGATTTATTATCCTTTAATTATTAATTAATAAACCTTAATTATTAATTAATAAAACCTAATTACAAATTAATTAGTCCTTAATTACCAGTTAATCAATCCTTAATTAGGATTAATTAATTTATAATTAAGGGTTATAAGTTAATTAATTAGAGATTAATTAATTTGTAATTAAGGATTGTTAATTAAGTAATTAGAGATTATTTATTTAATGATTAGAGATTAATTAATTAAGTAATTAAGTTATAATTAAGAATTAATTAATCAAGTAATTAGAGATTAATCAATTTATTCTAATTTCCTTTAAATCCTGCTTACTTAATATTAATTAATTATAAACCAATTAATTAATCATCCTTTAATTATCCATCTTAATTAATCATCCTTGATTAATTACTTTCAGTAATTAACCATTCTTTAATTACTTACATTAATTAAATTAACTACTTGATTAATTACATTAATTGATCCTTTAATTAATTACACTGAGTAATTAACCCTTAATTACTTCCACTAAGTAATTATCCTTAATTACCTTCCATCAAGTAATTTCCCTTTAATTAATTACATCCAGTAATTACCCATAAATTACTTACACTATGTAATTACACTTCATTAATTACATTAAGTAATTATACTTAACCCATCATCAAGTGATTATCTTAAATTAATTAACTAATTAATTAACTTAAAACAACCACATTAACTTAATTAATTACATTGAGTAATTAATTACATTGAGTAATTAATTCCTTTAATTACTTCATTAAGTAATTACCCTTAATAATCCTTTTAATATTAAGTAATTAGCCTCTGTTTATTATTAAGTAATTAAGTAAAACAATCCATATCAATTCACCAACATCTCGCATTAATTAATTAATTGTTTAATTAAGGGGGGATAATACATTCATTTAATCCTTCCAGTAAATTAAATTAATTATAATATGGATTAATAATTCTTGCTTATGGATGATTGTTAGAGTAGAATGTCTAGATTGATTGATATCTATTGGATGATAATTTGTGATATTATGTGATGTGATATTGGATATATCTATGATAAGTATGTGTTATTTATCTGTGAAGTAATTGTTCTGTGAATACAAATGTTCTAAGTTAAATGTTTAACTTTAAAACAACTTGGCCTTTAAGATACGTTTGGATTTCGATGAGACCGGGATCGGGTATTAGTTTTGATTATCCGAAAAACCACATCGATCCAAGTTAAACGATAGGTCGTGATATCTCAAGTGAAGATCGAGATGGAGTTTTCAAAGTGAAAGGGTTATTGTCGTTAACTCTGAGGGTGATTCCAAAATGAGTGTAACGAGATAATGCCTTCGGTTTCGTTCGAACCCGGTACGAACTTGTATGGATGAATGCTATCAGAACATCGTCAATGAAGGACGATGAGCATTCTAAGATAGATGTGTTCTATAAAGGTAATCGTATCCTCAAGCCTCATCAACCAGGAATGGCTAAAACAGGGGAGGTGCAGCAAGGCTAAGTGGGTCGCGCTCAAGTAGGACGAGATTTCCCCCTGTCTAGAGGTCCCTTTTTATTCGGCTGTGTGGTGGTTGTTTGGCCGCAACCACGGGGTTGTCTTATTCGGACTATCCAGTAAAGGGTACCTCCGGCCTTGTGTTGCAGGGGGTCGGGAGGGATCCTCGGTATGGTGATCTAGGCCCCGTACTGTGATGGACGGTACCCCAGTAGCCCTGCCATTGTATGGAATTCAAACTCCAATAAGTGATCGCGGACTTGATTGTATAACCCACTTTGTGGCTAGTATGCTGGAATTTAATCATGTAACAATTTCAGCTATGTGTATTTATTTGAAAATCCTAGACCCTATTATAATATAACCAGATTTCCTATCAAATGTTTTGGTTATCGTAAGGTAAAAACTTTTCCATGTTTATGTGTGGGAAGTCTTACGAGATACCTTTTCTTTCCAAATGATTTTCAAAGTTAAACAACTTTAACCCGTTTACTCACACCAGACCCATATCTGACCCATAGTTTATTTTCTGTTTTATTAAACTCTTGGGTACTCAAATTTTTACGAGTAGCCAAGGGATTCAGGTTTGGCTTTGACGAGTTTCTGGAGGAGATATGGAGCAGGAGGCTTCAGCGTATGTAGATATATAGTGGTTCCGCTGTGTTAATCTCTGTGTTGTATCTTGTGTTGTATGATAGACAGGTTTTATAACTGTCTAATGTATTGTGTTGTATAAGCTATGTAACTCTATTATGTAAAGACTATGTAATAGTTTTGTGATATATTATATTTTGTTCCGTTTCCGCTGTGAGATTGTGATATTGTTTAGTTCTTTCTCTATCTTTTCTCTTTTCCATCCCTTTCTTTCTTACTCATGATGCGTCTTTCTGTGGAGTGAAAGACAGGTTGTGACAGTTGTAATAATTAATTAATTAATTACTCTTTAATTACTTTATTAATTTAATTAATCTTAAATTATTAAAACCTTAATTAATTCTTAAGACAAACAATACAAAACTATCATAAAATTATCTTATATAAATTACTTAGATATTATTAAGTAATTAAGTAAAACCAAACGTTAAAGAAAACAACTATCTGTTCACACATATAGTATCACCATAAATTACTTACACTATGAATTGATACCAACTGTCACGACTCGCCATTCATTCCACAGAAAGACGCATCATTATTAAGAAAGAAAGGGATAGAAAAAAGAAAAGATAGGAAAGAAAGAACTAAACAATATCAGAATCTCACAGCGGAATGAATAAATTATATTATATCACATAAGATATTACATAGTATCATCATACATCAGAGTTATACAGCTTATACATCACAAACTAGACGGTTATAAACACTTGTCTAGTCATTACAACACAAGTACATCACAGAAATACAGATACAACACTAGCACAGAGGAACCACTATATATCTACACGCTGAAGCCTCCTGCTCCAAATCTCCTCCAGAATTCATCAAAGCTAACCTGAATCCCTTGGCTACTCATAAAATTTTGAGTACCCAAGAGTTTAATAAAACAGAAAATAAACTCTGGGTGAGACATGGGTCTGGTGTGAGTAAACGGTTTAAAGCTATTTAACTTTGAAAATCATTTGAAAACAACGGTATCTCGTAAGACTTCCCACACATAAACACGGAAAAGTTTTTACCTTACGATAACCAAAACATTTGATAAGAAATCCAGTGATATTATAATAGTGTCTAGGGTTTTCAAGTAAAATAGAAAATAGCTGGAATGCTTACATCTCACGTTCCAACATAGTTGGGCACAATCAAAACGTACGACACTTATTGGAAATTGGATTCCATACAATGGCAGGGCTACTGGGGTACCGCCCGTCATAGTACGTGGCCTAGATCAACGTACCGAGGATCCCTCCCGGCCCCCTGCAACACAAAGCCGGAGCTACCCCTTACTGGATAGTCCGAATAAGACAACCTGTGGTTGTAGCTAGCAACCGCCCACACAGCCGAATAAAAAGGAACTCTAGACAGAGGAAAATCTTATCCTACTTGGGTGCTACCCACTTAGCCTTGCATGCACCTCCCCTGTTTTAGCCATTCCCGGTTGATGAGGCTTGAGGCTACGATTACCTTTAAAGAACACATCTTGGAATGCTCATCGTTCTCCATTGATGATGGTCTGATAGCATTCAATCCATACAAGTTCGTTCCGGGTTCGAACGAAACCGAAGGCATTATCTCGTTACACTCATTTTGGAATCACCCTCAGAGTTAACGACAATAACCCTTGCACTTTATAACTTCATCTCGATCTTTACATGAGATTTCATGACCTAATGTTTAACTTGGATCGATGTGGTTTTCGGATAATCAAAACTGATATCTGATCCCGGTCTCATCGAAATCCAAACGTATCTTAAAGGTCAAGTTCTTTAAGGTTTAAACAATTCAATTCAATTCAATACTTGAATTCACACAACATTCATCATAGATAATATCACACATTTATCACAGATATATCCAATATCACATCACATAATATCACAGAATATCATCCAATAGATATCAACCAATCCAGACATTCTACACAAACAATCATCTACAAGCAAGAATTATTAATCCATATTATAATTATGAATTGATATGGATTGTTTTACCAAATCCATATTATAATTAAGTAAATTTCGGGTAATTACTTAATTTTAAAGTAAATTCAAAAGTAATATGTTTTCAAATGCTTTTGAATTTATTTTTAAATTCCATTTCAAATTAAGATTCAAAATAAATACAAATTTAATTTTAACAAAATTTACAACAATTTAAAAACCTTTTTAAATCACATGTTAAGAAACACTTATCTTATAAAAGAAATTTAAAAGAGTTTTAAACCAAGTGTATTTTAAAATGATTTGAATTTTAAATGAATTTGGTTTAAAACTCTTTTAAATTTCTTTTATAAGATAAGTGTTTCTTAACATGTGATTTAAAAAGGTTTTTAAATTGTTGTAAATTTTGTTAAAATTAAATTTGTATTTATTTTGAATCTTAATTTGAAATGGAATTCAAAAATAAATTCAATTAATTTGAAGTGAAATTGAAGTTGAATAAGTTTGAAACTCAAATGGGAGTTGATTTGAATTTGGATAGGAATTGAAGTTAATTTAAATTGATTCAATTCAAATTCAGTTTGAACTTATTTAATTCAAATCTCAACTTAAAACCATTTTGAATTTCATAAATTCGAGTTAATTTCTTAAATGTTGATTTAATCCTTTAAATCATTCCAACCTTTATTTTTAAATTAACAACTTAAATTTTTTATTTTTTTTAAAATTGGTAAATTTGTTATTTTCATAACAATTATAATAAGGGGATTTTAGGCTCAAGGAAAAAGTTGTAGAAAAATTTAGTTTTAAAGACAAGAAGTTTGCATTTTAGGATAAAGGACACTTTTAGTGTAAATCACAGAATGGTAGTTGTAACTATCATTTTCTGTTTACACTCAAAAGTGTCATTCATACTAAAAAGCAAACTTGCTGTCTCTAAGACTAAATTTTTTCGCAACTTCTTCCCTGTGCCTATTTTCCTGTTATAATAAATATGTTGTTTTTAAATATAGATAAATAAATTTTAAATAGAATTATTATTTACAAATTGAATTTGTGATTGTTTAAATATATGTATATATATATATATGTGTGTGAGTTTGATCAGAAATTGGATTTTGGGTTGTCTCTGGTGATCTCAGTGATCTGGGAAGTTGTGGTCTTCACCAGAGGTAGAGGGACGATCAAATACTTTGGGAAAAATGCCAGGGAGATGGTTAAAGCTCTGTGGAGGCGGTGGATGATCAGAGAAGTCTGTAGCCCTAGTTTTTAGGTTTGATTGGAAATGTTGCCATCACGACCCCTCTGATGGATCGAGTTCCACCATACTCTGAGAATTGGTAGCAGGGGCATGGGCGAAGGCGTGGCCGGTAGTTCAGACGTTCCGGTGGTCAGAGATGCGAGCACGAGAGTGTTCCAGGTTTTGGTCTTTGTTCCAGGATTGGGCTCGATTGCTCGAAATCGATTTTGAGATTTGATTAGTGGTCTAATGGTCAGGATCAGGTGCGAGGATGATCGCCAATGTGAGAAGGTCATCGTGGATGGCTGGAGTTGGTCGGAGCTACCGTACATGTGCACGGTGCACTTTTGGATTCCGGTGAAGCTTGGGTTTGAAGAGAAAAGTGGTACGGGATCGGATTTGCTACATTACAGCATGATAGAGGGTTCTCGCATCGTGTTTAGTGGCGAGCAGGAGACTCTTACCCCTACATGTCCTTGAGAGGTATTATAAGGCCTTGATGGGTTGGTTGTGAGTCGAGAGGCTGGCCGTAAAAGCAAATTCGAGGTACCACTGTATGCCACGGCGGAGTGAGCCACTGTCGATGGTTGAAAAGCCTAGACTATTACAGTTGGGACGTAATCTGGAAATTTTTGATTTGTGGAGAGATTGTTACATACTTTTACTGGATTGTATATTTGTTACAGACTTTTAAAAAACCTGGCTTTAAAAGCTTGTCGTTACAAACAGACACACAAGAAAATAAGATTAATTACAGAGGCATTTGAGTTATGCCGTGACGACAGTGTAACTCGATGTCGCTGCGATCTATTGTGGACCATAGCGGAAATCGTGTGGAGGTGAGTGTCAACGGTCTACGTTTGATTTTGCCGGGATGGCAACGTAACATCGGTAGACTGCGATCTATGGTCGAGTGGAGTGGTGAAGTTTCATTTATCGACAGCGAAATTCGAGGGCGCTGATGCCTACAGTTACATGGGTTTTTGCTGTGATAGCAACGTAAAGCCCGGGTGTAGCTGCGATTTGTAGCGGGTTCCATGGTGTAATCGAGGGGCGCGGAGTGCCTACAGTTATCTATGGTTTTGCCGGGATGGCAACGTAATCATCGGGTTAACTGCGACCATGGAGGGGGTGATGATTTCCAAAGCATTCTCATCAAAGATGTTTCCTCTATTTTCAAAATGTTTATATATTTTCAATAAAATTATTTTCCAAGTATTTTCACTGGGTGTTGAAAACGGGTACCAAGTACTTATAGATTTTCAGTCCTACGCCTGATCAACGTATGACCGAATTTCTGTAAGAACGAGGATGAACTGGTTGAGACATCGAGTTATAAAAGTATTTTTATAAAACTATTTTAGTAAAATTATATAAATTTTTAAAGTGTTTTAAAGATAATCAAAGAATGATTTATCTGATTTTAAGTATTGAATAAATTCTGGCTTCGTTCCTTTTCGAGGACGAAAAGATTCTAAGGGGGGAGGAATGTGATAACCCGGATTTTTTGAACATCTGTTAATTGGTAATTAACTGATTTTCTATTGGAGATACTAATTTTATTTGGTTGAACAAATAAAAACTTGATAATTAGAATATACCTGGATATGTATTTGAATCATAATAAACGCTGAATTGTAAACATGTGAATAAATATTTATTTGATAATATTTGTTTAATGGTCTTCTTTTATAAATATTTATTTGGCAAAATTTATCTTTTCAAAGCTAATATAATAATATATATATATATATATATATAGAATCAACTTTAAACAAATCTTTGAAAATTTTATGCATACATACATATATATATATATATGTAAGGTTGGTTTGTAAATATGTATATTGTAAATGGTTAGCTATGGTTAAAATCCAATATTAATTTTCAAAGCTATTAAAGGCAAAATCTATATTTTTACAACAACAAAGGTAATTTATATGTCCATTTATTTGTTAAGGTATTAAAGCTTAAGTTTAAAATGGAATTTAATAAGATTCATACTTTCTTTAATATATGTATAAGATATATATATAAAGTATTAAACATATAAAAACATAACACATAAATTAAACATACAAATATAAATACATAGGTAATTTAGAATTTTTTTTATAAATATTTAGACATGTGTAAACACTTAGTTCTTGCATCTAAACATTTGTAAACCAAATAATCCATATACTAACACTTATAACTTATTTGTGCCATGCAATTTACAAATGGCATAAGTTTTTCTTAAATTGAAACAAATGATATTGTGTGGAAAAAAAGGGGGACTAGATTCATATTTTCTTTCTCTCATCTCTATTTTCAAATCTGAAAACCTAAACAAAGTAGCTCTGAAAGAAGAAAAAAATTTAAATTAAACAACAACAAATACCTAAAAAGCAAAACCAGAGAAGATAGAAATCAAAACAAATCAAGACTGGAAACAGATCTGAGGAAGTTTAATTAAAACTGGAATCAAGCTAAGAAAAAATTCAACTCATATGCATCATGCAAGATCAACTCGGCAGGGATGCAAATTCAACTTAACAATTCAAGGAAATTCAAGGAATCAACTCAATAGGATCATCTCAACCAAATACCAGTTTTAATCATCTCGGTCTTCTCTGTTTACAATTTACAAGTGAGTAAACATTTTATGCTATGATATATGAGAAAATTTGTGAAGTAAAGTTATAATTATGTTGTATGAATGAAAATATGTTGTTTATATATATACATATATGAATATGTATATGTATCTGTGCATGCTAAAGTAAATAAAAAAGCTTATCTCCGTTGAAGTAACAGACTAACCAATTTCAATCTAAAATCAAATTCTCTTGCTCAAATCCCTTTCAGGCTTTGATTTATGAAAAGAAAATGTTAGTAAGAATGTAATTTCATTTTAAAAATTATTTCAAGTGGAATAATTTGGTAAATATTTTGGAAAATGTTATTTTCAGTAAAATCTATTTTAACAGAGAAATCAACCATTTTAATTTTGAGATTTGATTACATAACCAGGTTCACATTGGTGAATGATGAATTTAGGTAGAAAGATCTCAATTTTTAGGCTAGTATATGGTGAGAATTATTGAGATGATCGGAAATGCTATTTACGTCGATTCCCGACGTTAGGCGAAGGGATGGTCATCGAAATTTGAGCTGCAGGTAGCTGGATGTATGGCGATCGATGGAAAAATAGTCGGAAACCTTATAATCACTCGTGATGGCCGGGGAAAGATGATCTAGGGTTTTTTTCGCCTATTGGGTTCGTCAGAGTTCTCGATCGTTTTCTCCGTCGTGGTGTTTCGGGTTTGATCGCAGGATGGGGGTTTGGTGCGTGGGCCTATGGCGAAGTGATGGTCGGAATGACGATGAAGCTGGTGGCCAGAGGTGGTGGCTCGTTGAAGTTTTTGGATGATGGTTCATTTTGGTTTGGGTTTACTCTGACTCGATCTTGTTTTCGAGTTCGAATTCAAGAACTGATTGTCGTATTCAGGTAGAGAAGTTTGGGTTGTCTTGTGGCGAAGGTGTCAATGATCGGAGCGACGACTAGAGACGTGTGCATGTGCACCGAGTTGTCATGTATCTGTGTTGCTGAACTCAGGTAAGGACTTGGGGAAGATGCATTGTGGTTCGAGTTGGGTTTCGAGATTTTTGCGTGTGTGTTGGTTTCCAGGTTTAAGTTAAAATTTATAAAAAAATGGAGATACTCGGGTCTGGACTCGAGTGTATACTGGGTTGGACCCGAAGTAAATGAGTATAACAGTTTAAAGTTTTATAAAAACAAGTTTTAAAGATTTTAAAACATAAATCAAATTTTCTTTATAATTTATGTGTTTAAATACTTGGTTTTTAAGAAAAGTGGTATGTTTTGTTTAGCTTAAAATTTATTAAGTTAAGTTCTTAAGTTATTTTTAAACTTAAGGAAATATAAAATTAAGTAGTTTATTATAAGGTAAAGTGTTTTAAATTTATGTGTTAATCATAATTAAGAAATTGATACAGGTAAATGGGTTATCTTATAGTTAATTAAGATTTTTGGATAATTAATGATTAATTAAATTAATAAAGTAATTGAAGAAAAACTATTTAATTAATGATTAAGGATAATCACTAAAAGAAAATGATTAAGATAATTACTTAATGTAATTTATAAAGTATAATTACTTAGTAAAGAGATTATTGGAGAATTACTGAATGTGATTTATTAAGGTTAATTAATTTATAAAAGATTACTTGTTAAATGTAATTAATTAAAAGAATAGTTAATTACTAGAAGTGATTTGAGGATCATTAATGAATGTCATTAATTAATTAAAGATTAATTAATGTGAATGGTTAAGGCTAATTAATCTAAGTGATTAATTAAAAGACAATTATTAAATGTAATTATAAGATAATTAATCAAGTTGGATTAATTAAGATGGATCATTAATTAGGTTATAATTAATTAATGTTAAGTAAGCATGGTTAAGGTAATCCAAGTGATTAAAGTTGGTAATTAATTTAATTGGAGGTAAATTAAATTAATTAGGAATTATATATCTAACAAATCTTACTTATGTACGGTTGAATGACATTGGATGACTTGGATTTGATGATGTCTCCGATGAGCGATTGAGATGTGCTGTGATATGATTGGGTAGAACTGTGATAATGTGGGCTATCTATCTAAGATAAATTGATGAATGATATGATATCCTAAAAATGAATTGTTTTGTTTTAAAACTTAACAACTTGGATTAGAAACGATATTGAATTTGAAGAGATAGGATTTGGGTTTCAGTAAATACCCGAAACCACTTCGAATAGTAATCTAAAATTCCTCATAAATTGGATATGTGAGATTAAATCATGCTGGAATGAAATAAGTTAAGTAACCTAGACATTCAATCCGGAGAACTATTGTGTGTGATAAATGATTGACTATTATAAGTAAGGACTCGAAAAAGGTACGAGTTACCCTGGTTTGCAAATAAATTTTATAACTTAGTATTTCATATCATATGGGTTTACTCACGCTGGTTTCCAGCCTGACCCGGTGTTACTTTGATGTAATGCTCGGGTCAGACCGAGTATTACAGATTTCCAGGTAAGGACGTTCTGGAGCCCAGGAGGCAAGCTGGATGGCAGGAACGTATGAAGTTTTCCGCTGTGTATATTATTGTTGTTATTTGGGACAGTTTAATTTTAACTGTCCAGCCTTTGTGAATGTTGTAACTCTGATGTAAATAAATGTAAATTGACATATACAGTTTTCTTTTGTATAACTGTTATTATTTGATATTATATTTTGATCCGCTGCGAATGTGAGAATCTGCGTTTTGTTTTCTGTTTCTTCTTCTACCTCTTTTCTTCTTTTCCTAACTATCTGGAATTTTCGGAATTGAAAATTTTGGGTCGTTACATTCGCAGCGATTTGTGTTATGCTATCAGATTAATTACAAACAGACACAGGAACCGTGCACGTTAATTTTATATTGCTCTGGGAAACCAAAGAACAGGCAAGCTTGTGTTTTGTTTAAAAATTCAAACTTCTTAATTCATTTACACCCGGAATTTTCGATACCGAAAATTCCAGATAGTTAAGAAAAGAAGAAAAGAGGTAGAAGAAGAAAATAGGAAACAAAACACAGAATCTCACATTCGCAGCGGATCAAATATAATATCAAATAATAGCAGTTATACAAGGAAAACTATATCAGCTAATTTACATCAATACATCAGGGTTACAACATTTACACAAAACACTGGACAAATAAAATCAACATGTCCCAGATAAACTACAATATATCACAGCGGAATACACTCCATACGTTCCTGCCATCCAGCTCGCCACCTGAGCTCTAGAACGTCCTCACCTGAAAATCGGTAATACTCGGTCTGACCCGAGCATTACAATAAAGTAACTCCCGAATCAGGCTGGAAACCAACATGAGTAAACCCTTTTAACTTGAAACACTAAGGTTGTAAAACTTCCTTGAAAAACAGGGTAACTCGTTCATCACTACGAGTTCTATCTCACTATAGCCAAACATTTATTTCACAAATTCATTGATATTTTAAAACAATATCTACCGTTACTTAGTTTCAATGGTCTAGTTTACTTAATTTATTCCATTCCAGCCTATTTGATTTTCAAATCAAATCTATAAAGAATTATAGATTACTAATCGAAGTGGTTCCGGATATCGCTGTAACGACCCGCCTTTCATTCCACAGAAAGACGCATCATTATTAAGAAAGAAAGGGATAGAAAAGAGAAAAGATAGGAAAGAAAGAACTAAACAATATCAGAATCTCACAGCGGAATGAATAAAATATATTATATCACATAGTTATTACATAATAGACAACATCTATCAGAGTTACACAGCTTATACAACACATACTGGACAGTTACAAAGGTCTGTCTATCAATACAACTCAAGGTACAACTCAGAGACACTAATACAACGGAACCACATATATCTATATACGCTGAAGCCTCCTGCTCAAAATCTCCTCCATAGATTCGTCAAAGCTAACCTGAATCCCTTGGCTACTCGTAAAAATTTGAGTACCCAAGAGTTTAATAAAACAAAAAATAAACTCCGGGTCAGACATGGGTCTGGTGTGAGTAAACGGGTTAAAGCTGTTTAACTTTGAAAATCATTTGGAAAGAAAGGTATCTCGTAAGACTTCCCACACATAAACATGGAAAAGTTTTTACCTTACGATAACCAAAACATTTATAGGAAATCCGGTTATATTATAATAGGGTCTAGGGTTTTCAAGTAAAATAGAAAATAGCTGGAATGCTTACATCTCACGTTCCAACATAGTTGGGCACAATCAAAACGTACGGCACTTATTTGAGATTGGATTCCATACAATGGCAGGGCTACTGGGGTACCACCCATCACAGTACGTGGCCTAGATCACCGTACCGAGGATCCACCCTAAATACCCTGCAACACAAGGCCGGAACTACCCCTTACTGGATAATCCCGAACAAGACAACCCCGCAGTTGGCGCGACCAACCGCACACTAAGTCGAAATAAAAAGGAACCTCTAGACAGGGGAAAATCTCATCCTACTTGGGAGCTACCCACTTAGCCTTGCCGCATGTAACAACCCGCATATTTATCGATTTTATATTTAAATATTTTATTGTTAGTCGGATGTTAGTCCGAAAAGCTACTTTTTGCATACGGTCAAATTAGGACTCGAGACCACCCCCATTGAGTTCAAAATGACGTTTGCGATCTTTTTGAGTGTAAACTTCGATATGTTTGGAGATAGTGAAATTTTCGTTACTTTTTGTGTTGGGCTTTTGGTTTGGGCTGCACCTCTTCTAACTCAGCCCAACCCCTTCCTTCTCTTCATCACTTCATCAACTTTGAAGCTTTAGCAAAAATGGTGGAGGGAATAGGAAATTAAAATTCCAAGCTCAAGTTCTTTAGCAAATTCAACATCTAACTCCAAATTCAAAGTGAAGACATTGATTCATGCATGTGGTTGATCTTTGCTTTGCCCCGAGCTTCATCTTCATCAAATTCCATGAAAAGGTGAGATTTTTGATCTCACATCTTGCCTATATCTATCTTGGACTGTTGGGAATGATCCTCTATTGCATTTGTATGAATATCTGCATTTGGTTTGGATTGGATTGGCGAAAAACTCCAAAATTTAGTGATTTTGGTGAAAAACTGCTACTAGGTCGTTCTGGCCATTTTTAGCTCGTTCTGGCCCTTAAGTCGTAGGTCGTTGCAGACCTATAATCTCCAGGCAAAATGTTAAGTCGTTCACAAGCTAAAGGCATAAGTCGTTCACGAGTTAAAGGCATAAGTCGTTCACGAGTTAAAGGCTTAAGTCGTTTGCAGTTAGCTCGTTCGCCTCGAGTTAAGTCGTAGGTCGTTTGGCCTTAAGTCGTTTGCAGTTAGCTCGCTCGCCCTGGCTTAAGTCGTAGGTCGTCCTCGACCTAACTTCACTAGGTCGTTCCTGCCTTAGCTCGTAGCTCGTATTCAAGGCTTAGGTCGTTAAGTCGTTCGTTCCACTAAGTCGTTCAAGGCTTAGGTCGTAAGACCTTAGGTCGTGCACTTTTAGGTCGCGAACAACCTTATGTCGCGAACCTCTTTAGGTCGTATGACCCTAATTTTCTTAGGTCGTTGGACCTTTTTAACTCGTTAGGTCGTAGCCCTTAAACTGTTAAGTCGTGTACTTTCTTAGGTCGCGCATCCCACTTAGGTCGCTTGACCTTAAGTCGTAGGTCGTCTCCGACCTAACATTCCCACTGCTATTTCACTAGGTCGCTTGACCTTAAGTCGTAGGTCGCTTGACTTTGTTAAGTCGTAGGTCGCTCGACTTTGTTAAGTCGCAGGACTTTGTTAAGTCGTAGGTCGTCTCCGACCTTATCCTTAGTCTTGTTAGGTCGCGTGAACTCTTAGGTCGTATGACCTACTTTTCCTTAGGTCGAACCCCGTATTACTCTGCGTAGGCAATCTTATCTGAAAAGCGTTCAACATAACTCCTTACTTTGATGGTTTTGGGAATTGATTTCTTTGAACTTTACTCACGTCTTCGAACGTGAATTTTTATGATTGATTGTTTCTACAATCACTTCTATGATTTGTCACTTCAAAATATAAAGGTTTCCTATACTAGTATTAAATATCAAAACTCTTTCATTAAAACGATTTCAACTCGATTTTCAATATCAAACTCATTTATAAGACTGTTTTCCAATTTATTAGTATATACAAACCTTTACCTCATTCGTATGAGAAAATATAATTAAACGGCTTAGCAAAACAAGTGGTATGAAACGCTTGCGTTTACTTCGTCGGTTAATTGATGGACTTGTTCGATTGAAACTCTTGTGACAATTTCCTAGTGCAGATCTACAATCTGTTCGTAAATATTTGAGTTAAGCAAGTGGTTATGGGACATGAAGCTAAACTCTTATATTTACTAGCTTAGTGTAATCGACACTTCCTTTTGATCACGATGATCATTCTTGGGATTTAGACTAGCGTTTGTGCGATGTCTCTTTGTTTGCGAGGTTAGACTAGACACCATTTGTGTGATTTCGATTCACACATATCCCTTTATCTTCAAGGTTAGTCTATGCCTCATTGGTGTGATTTCGATTCACACATATTGAAACTCTTTATGATCGATGACGATCATTTTATGGTTTAGGCTCATGGTTCGTACCTATTTAGGTGCGTCGATGCTTACTTCTCGCATGGGTCGTATCTATTTAGGTGCGTCGATGTTTATTTCTCGCATGGGTCGTATCTATTTAGGTGCGTCGATGTTTATTTCTCGCATGGGTCGTACCTATTTAGGTGCGTCGATGTTTATTTACTTCGTGGAGCAATCGGCTCAATAAGTCGGGGCATGGGGCGTATCTATTTAGGTGCGTCGATGTTCATCTAAGCATGGGTCGTATCTTTCTAGGTGCGTCAATGTTCGACTTTTCATGGGGTGTATCTTTTTAGGTGCATCGATGTTAGACTTTTCATGGGGTGTATCTTTTTAGGTGCATCGATGTTAGACTTTTCATGGGGTGTATCCTTCTAGGTGCATCGATGTTAGACATTACATGGGGCGTATCTTTCTAGTTGCGTCGATGTTTATTTATGCATGGGGCGTATCTTTCTAGGTGCGTCAATGCTAGAGCATGGGTCGTATCTTTCTAGGTGCGTCGATGTTCGACTTTGCATGGGGTGCATCTTTCTAGGTGTATCAATGCTAGACATTACATGGGGCGTATCTTTCTAGTTGCGTCGATGTTCAGTTTATGGGATTGGTCATCCTCTTTTCTTGAGATTTCTGGATTTTATGTTTCTCCAGCTTTTACCATTGACATTGATGAGTATGTCATTTTATTGTGGTTTGGTGAATTAAATTAAGAATATGACATTCTTTTAATCTTTGAGAAAATTCTTGTGATATTGATTAATCTCTTGTTGATTTTCATTTTCGTACTTGTAGTAGTATGCTTTTATGGATATCTTATATGTTTATGCCATATCTCTTGTTCTATATCACTTTATCTGATAATTATAGCTAGACTGATCCGTTTATTATTTTCTTCTTAAATAATACTCGGGTCAGACTGAGATTTTACAGGTGCTTCCTCATGACTTCTTATCTGGAGCCATCTTCTGACTTTTGGCTAACTACTCTAGTTTAGTAGTTTTTGTTTGTATACATTTGAGATTAGACTCCTTGATGTATACATATTCTATTATCTTGCACTTGTATCTATTCACTTGTGTTATTGTGGATCTTATTTGACCACCACTCTGATGTACACTTTCATGTGTTATATTCATATCTCTTTCCGCCTTTGTGATATGAATTGTCTGTGACTGATTTGTGTTACGTTTATTTCTATATTTGTTTCCGAAGATCATATACAGCCACTGTGTGATAGCTTTGTGTTTGTATCGGTATGTCGGATTTCCTCCTTAAAAGATATGCATTCTATTCTATCTGACATATCGGTGCTCGCGCAAAGAAGTTACACGGATGGTCGCTCCTCAACAGCCTTATCCTCCGTGCTAATTGACAGCACTACACTGTAGTGTTCTTGGTTAGCGTGGGTATAAAGGTGGGGCGTCACACCGCACCTCCCCTGTTTTAGCCATTCCCGGTTGATGAGGCTTGAGGCTACGATTACCTTTTTAAGA
This sequence comes from Allium fistulosum, assembly GCA_030737815.1. Classification (NCBI taxonomy): domain Eukaryota; kingdom Viridiplantae; phylum Streptophyta; class Magnoliopsida; order Asparagales; family Amaryllidaceae; genus Allium; species Allium fistulosum. The sequence continues at coordinate 1,130,145,582 of CM060906.1, read as the reverse complement.
ACACATATCTTAGAATGCTCATCGCCATCCAATGACGATGTTCTGAAAGCATTCATCCATACAAGTCCGTTCCGGGTTCGAACGAAACCGAAGGCACTATCTCGCTACACTCATTTTGGAATCACCCTCAGAGTTAATGACAATAGCCCTTGCACTCTGAATCTTTATCTCGATCTTCACTTGAGATTTCATGACCTATCGCTTAATTTGGATCGATGTGGTTTTTGGATATCCAATTCGGAAATCCGATCCCGGTCTCACCGAAATCCAAACGCCGTCTTAAAGTCCAATTTGTTTAAAGGTTTAAAAAATTCAATTTATATTCAGAATAACATAATCACATAGGTAGATGATTCACATTATATAGATAGATAATCCATATTATCACTATTCAACCAAAGCATCTCATATCACATAGTAGCACAATCACATATTAGAGGTATCACATAATCCAAATCATCCAATATAACTCAATCATCCATAAGCAAGATTAATTAGTCACACCATTTTTAATTAATTTAAATAATTAAATTAATTACTTCAATCACTTTTAAATCCTACTTACTTAACATTAATTAATTACAACCCAATTAATTAATCATCCTTTAATTATCCATCTTAATTAATCATCCTTAATTAATTATTTTTTAATTACATTAAGTAATTAGCCTTTAATTAATTACATAAATTAATTATCCTTTAACCATTCACATTAATTAACCTTTAATTTCTCCTATTAATTGATTAATATCATAATTAATTACATTAATTAATTATTCTTAATTAATTACATTAATTAATCAACTTATAATCACTTACCTTTAATTAATTAAACCTTTAATTAATTAATTTCACTAAGTAATTACTCCTTAATTACTTCTATTAATAATCCTCAAATCACTTTTTATTAAGTAATTACCCTCAAATTACCTTTATTAATTACCCATTAATTACTTCATTAAGTAATTATCTCTTTATTAATCATCTTCATTAATTAATTACATTCAGTAATTAACAATCTCTTAGTTACTTTCATAAAGTAATTGTTCTTTAAATTAATTACCTTTAGTAATTACCCCTTTGATTATTAACATTAATTAATTACACCAATTAATTTTATTAAGTGATTAACTTTTGATTAATTTCACTAATTAATCATCTTAAATTAATCACAACTTAAATAATTTAAAGTTAATTTCTTTATCTTTATTTAACACTTAATTACATCATTAAACATCCATTTGAAAATTTTTTGAAATAAATTTATAATTGAAAGTATAAAATTTTCTTTAAAACACAACAATTTAAACATTAAATTTTAACTATTAAAAATCTTTGAAACTTGTTCAAACTTGTTTAAACTTTGATTTTCTTTGCTTTAAAAACTGTTACAAGTTCTCTTTTAAAACCAGAACATGTTTTTACTTTTAAATTTTAGTAACCTAGCTCGAAATAATCCCAAACCCGAGCCCTACCCTCAAACTCCCCGAGCTCTTCTCCGTGTCACTCGCGTACCACTCACGCTTCGAGTCACACACGAAACAACTTCGAGCCTTGCTCGAGTCGCTCCTCTTCTTCTCCAAAACACAAACCCACTGCAAACTCAACAGCAAGAAGATCAAAGCCTGTGTTGTTCTCTGGTTTTTTTCAAGGTGAGTAAACATTTTAACTTAAAAATAGTTTTAAAAATCTATTATTATGGAAAATTTTCGGAATCTACACAAGTTTTGAAACAAACCATGATTCTACTCGAGAATCACGTGCATGGTTCCTATGTGTCTATTTGTTTGCGAGGTTGTTTGCCTCGGGTCGAAGCTCGGGAAAAGTGAAGATGGGCTCGGGTTAGTTTTCGAGTTCGCGTGAGGGATGGTATCGTATCTGTTTTTTTAAATTTTAAACTAAGTTTTTTAAAAATGGAAGAAGATGAAGAAACTCGAGTCAGGACTCGAGCAATTGTAGGGTTGAACCCAAAGCAGAAGTTTGAAAACATGTTTTAAAAGTTTTTGAAAAAGCTAGTTTTGAAAATTTGAATAAATTTAGTTTAAAACTTTTCTTAAATAAATTTCTTTTCCTTATATAAATGTTTTCTTTAACATTTGAATAAGAAGTTATATGTTTTGTCTAACTTAAATTTGTTAGATAAATTTTTAAGTTATTTTAAGACTTAATTTATAAATGTAATTAAGTGTAAATTAAAAGGATAAATGTTTTGAAAATAATAATGTGATTAGGTAATTAATAAAGGTAACGATTTATCTTAAATTTAACTTAAGATTAATTAAATTAATAAAGTAATTAAAGAGTAATTAATTGGTTAAATTAATTAATGAATAAGGATTAATTAATTTGTAATTAATTTGTTTGTAATTAAGGGTTTAGTTAATTAATTAGAGATTAATTAATTGATAATTAGGAATTAATTAATTAAGTAATTAAGATTAATTAATTTATAATTAGAGGTTAATTAATTAAGTAATTAAAGATTAATTAAGTTGTAATTAAGCATTAATTAATTGAATAATTAGAGATTAATTAACTGGTAATTAAGGATTAATTAATTTGTAATTAAGTTTTATTAATTAATAATTAAGGTTAATTAATTAATAAATTAAAGAATAGTTAATCTGTAATTAAAGATTAATTAATTGGTTTATAAGGTAATTAAGGAATGATTAATAAATTAAATGGGTTGTAATTAATTAATGATTGATTTAGCAGGATTTGGTGATAAATTATTAAGTAATTAATTTAATTTGAGTTAATTAAATTAATTATATTAATAAGTCTTGCTTGTGGATGATTGTTTGAGTAGAATGTCTGGATTGATTGATATCCTATTGAATGATAATCTATGTTATTCTGTGATGTGATATTGGATATATCTGTGATAAATGGGTGATATTTATCTGTGTTAATGCTGTGTGAATTCAAGTATTGAATTGAATTGAATTGTTTAACTTTAAAACAACTTGGACTTTAAGATACGTTTGGATTTCGATGAGACCGGGATCGGATATCAGTTTTGATTATCCGAAAACCACATCGATCCAAGTTAAACGTTAGGTCGTGAAATCTCAAGTGAAGATCGAGATGAAGTTTTAAAAGTGCAAGGGTTATTGTTGTTAACTCTGAGGGTGATTCCAAAATGAGTGTAACGAGATAATGCCTTCGGTTTCGTTCGAACCCGGAACGAACTTGTATGGATTGAATGCTATCAGACCATCGTCAATGGAGGACGATGAGCATTCCAAGATGTGTTCTTTAAAGGTAAACGTAGCCTCAAGCCTCATCAATCGGGAATGGCTAAAGCAGGGGAGGTGCACACAAGGCTAAGTGGGTAGCACCCAAGTAGGATAATATTTTCCCCTGTCTAGAGTTCCTTTTTATTCGGCCGTGTGGGCGGTTGCTAGCTACAACCGCGGGGTTGTCTTATTCGGACTATCTAGTAAGGGGTAGCTCCGGCTTTGTGTTGCAGGGGGTCGGGAGGGATCCTCGGTACGTTGATCTAGGCCATGTACTGTGACGGGCGGTACCCCAGTAGCCCTGCCATTGTATGGAATCCAATTTCCAATAAGTGTCGTACGTTTTGATTGTGCCCAACTATGTTGGAACATGAGATGTAAGCATTCTAGCTATTTTCTATTTTACTTGAAAACCCTAGACACTATTATAATATCACTGGATTTCCTATCAAATATTTGGTTAACGTAAGGTAAAAACTTTCCCATGTTTATGTGTGGGAAGTCTTACGTGATACCCTTGTTTCCAAATGGTTTTCAAAGTTAAACAACTTTAACCCGTTTACTCACATCAGACCCATGTCTGACCCAAGTTTTTATTTTCTATTTTATTAAACTCTTGGGTACTCAAATTTTATGAGTAGCCAAGGGATTCAGGTTAACTTTGACGAATCTATGGAGGTGATTTGGAGCAGGAGGCTTCAGCGTATATAGATATATGTGGTTCCGCTGTGTTAGTATCTCTGAGTTGTATCTTGAGTTGTATTGATAGACATGCATTTATAACTGTCTAGTATGTGATGTATAAGCTGTGTATCTTTGATATATATGATACTATGTAATACTTATGTGATATAATATAATTTATTCGTTCCGCTGTTAGATTCTGATGTTGTTTCGTTCTTTCTTCTCTATCTTTTCTCTTTTCTATCCCTTTCTTTCTTAATAATGATGCGTCTTTCTGTGGAGAGAAAGGCGGGTCGTTTCAGTTGGTATCAGTAATTAATTATATTTATTAATTAGATTAATTAATTAAGGATAATCGTTTATGGAATTGGTTAATTATAATTACTTAATGAAAGTAAATTAAAGGAATTAATTACTAAATGTAATTAATTAAATAAATGTGATTAGTTTAAGTTAATTAATTAATTAGTTTAATTAATTTAAGATAATCACTTGATGTTTTGATAAGTATAATTACTTAATGAAATTAATAAAGTATAATTACTTAGTGAAGTAATTAGTGAATAATTACTGGTTGAGATTAATTGGAGAATAGAAGTAATTAAGGATTAATTATTTGGTATAATTAATTAATGTAAGTAAGTAATTAAGGGTAGATAATTACTGGATGACATTAATCAAGGGTGATTAATGAATAATTAATTAAAGATTAATTATTAAATGTAATTAATTTAAATAGAGTAATTAATTAAGAAGTAATTAGAGGATCATTAATTAATGTAATTAATGATAGTAATGAAGGTTAATTAATAAGATTAATTAAGAATAATTAATCAATGAAGTGATTATAGAAATTAATTAATGTAATTAATTAAGGGTTAATGTAATTAATTATAGTTAATTAATTAATGAAGTAATTAAAGGATAATTATTGTAAATGGTTAAGTATAATTAATTTGTGTAATTAATTAAAAGGTTAATTACTTAATGTAATTAAAGAATAATTAATCAAGGTTGATTAATTAAGATGAATAATTGAAGTATAATTAAAATAATTGGTTTGTAATTAATTAATGGTTAAGTAAGCAAGGTTTATAGTGATGGAAGTAATTAATTTAATTTATTTTAAATTAATTAGACATAATGTGATTGATTAATCTTTGCTTATAAATGATTGAATAAGGTTGGATGCCTTGGATTGTTTGATATCTCTGATATGAGATTTGTGCTTATTTATGATTCGAGATGCTTTGGTTGAATTGTGATCATATAGATTATCTATCCGTGAATATGTGATTTATCTATCTGTGTGAATATAGATAATAGAATTGAATTGTTTTAACTTTAAAACAACTTGGCCTTAAAAGATACATTTGGATTTCGGTGAGACCGGGATCAGGTTTCCAAATTTGGATATCCGAAAACCACATCGATCCAAGTTAAACGATAGGTCGTGACATCTCAAAGTGAAGATCGAGATGGAGATTTAAAGTGCAAGGGTTATTGTTGTTAACTCTGAGGGTGATTCCAAAATGAGTGTAACGAGATAATGCCTTCGGTTTCGTTTGAACCCGGAACGAACTTGTATGGATTGAATGCTTTCAGAACATTGTCAGGTGGACGATGAGAATTCTAAGATAGATGTGTTCTATAAAGGTAATCTTAGCCTCAAGCCTCATCAACCGGGAATGGCTAAAACAGGGGAGGTGCAGCAAGGTTAAGTGGGTCGCGCTCAAGTAGGACAAGATTTTCCCCTGTCTAGAGGTTCCTTTTTATTCGGCTTAGTGGGCAGTTGGCGACGGCCATCTGCGGGGTTGTCTTGTTCGAGACTATCCAGTAAGGGATGGTTCCGGCCTTGTGTTGCAGGGGATCGGGAGGGATCCTCGGTACGGTGATCTAGGCCCCGTACTGTGATGGGCGGTACCCTAGTAGCCCTGCCATTGTATGGAATCTAATCTCCAATAAGCGCCGTACGTTTTGATTGTGCCCAACTATGTTGGAACGTGAGATGTAAGCATTCCAGCTATTTCTGTATTTTACTAGAAAACCCTAGACCCTATTATAATATCACTGGATTTTCTATCAAATGTTTTGGTTATCGTAAGGTAAAAACTTTTTCGTATTTATGTGTGGGAAGTCTTACGAGATACCTTTCTTTTCAAATGATTTTCAAAGTTAAGCAACTTTAACCCGTTTACTCACACCAGACCCATGTCTGACCCGGAGTTTATTTTATGTTTTATTAAACTCTTGGGTACTCAAATTTTTACGAGTAGCGAATGGATTCAGGTTAGCTTTGATGAATTCTGGAGGAGATTTGGAGCAGGAGGCTTCAACGTGTAGATATAATGTTTCCGCTGTGTCTGTATCTCTGTGATGTATTTGAGTTGTATAATAGACAGACTTTTATAACTGTCTAATGTATTGTGATGTATAAGCTATGTAACTTTGATAGATGCTGTATATTATGTAATAACTATGTGATTAATATATTTTATTCGTTCCGCTGTGAGAATATGGTATTGTTTAGTTCTTTCTTTTCTATCTTTTCTCTTTTCTATCCCTTTCTTTCTTAATAATGATACATCTTTCTGTGGACTGAGAGACGGGTCATTACAGTATATTATCTATATTCACACAGATAGATAAATTCACATTATCACAAATAGATAATCCATTTAGATTGTTTTAACTTTAAAACAACTTGACCTTAAAAGACGGTGTTTTGGATTTCGATGAGACCGGGATCGGGTATCAGATTTGATTATCCGAAAACCACATCGATCCAAGTTAAACGATAGGTCGTGGAATCTCAAAGTGAAGATCAAGATGGAGATTTAGAATGCAATGGTTATTGTCGTTAACTCTGAGGGTGATTCCAAAATGAGTGTAACGAGATAATGCCTTCGGTTTCGTTCGAACCCGGAACGAACTTGTATGGATTAAATGCTTTCAGAACATCGTTAAGTGGACGATGAGCATTCTAAGATAGATGTGTTTTATAAAGGTAATCGTAGCCTCAAGCCTCATCAACTGGGAATGGCTAAAACAGGGGAGGTGCAGCAAGGCTAAGTGGGTAGCACCCAAGTAGGATGAGATTTTCCCCTGTCTAGAGGTTCCTTTTTATTCGACTGTGTGGGCAGTTGATTGCAACAACTGCTGGGGTTGTCTTGTTCGGGATTATCCAGTAAGGGATGGTTCCGCCTTGTGTTGCAGGGGATCGGGTTTGCTACAGTACAACATGATAGGGGGTTCTCGCTTTGTGTTTGGTGGCGAGCAGGAGACTCTTACCCCTACATGTCCCTAGAGGTAGTATAAGGCCTTGAGGGGTTGGTTGCGAGTCGAGAGGCTGGCCGTAAAAGCAAATTCGAGGTACCACCGTGTGCCACGGTGGGTCTAGGATGGTTGCAAAGCCTACCGGTCGCCACTGCCTCGGGTCGTTACAGTGGTATCAGAGAGCTAGGTTAAGTGAATACCTAGGCTTTGGAGTGAATTCTTTCTTGAGTGAGCGTACTTGTAATATATATATATATATATATATATATATATATATATTCCTATCTATTTGTTGGGTTATCTGTTCGGGTCACCCACATGAGTTCTAGAAGTAGTAGGGTAGTGGTGTGTGTAGCATGACTACCACTTTGGAAGAGGCCCTATTGTTGAGGTTGGAAGAGTATTTGTTGAGGCTGTAGACCCAATACCGCCTCGAGTGAGCTTTGCATCATGGTGTAAGGATTTCACCAATCTTTGAAGGAAACCTATTAAGGTTTAGAGTCCATCATTAAAGTGTAAGTTTGATCGCGCTCGTGTGAGCGGATTTTTGAGAGTTTGGATTTGTCGGTTAAGCCAAAGCGAGTGATGGTATTTTGGCAACTTCAGGAAGAAGCAACTGTGTGGTGAGACGCAGTGACTATAGATGTTTCCAAAGATGTTTCTTTTGGAGCAAGTTTAAGGAAGTGTGTCTGCATCGGTGTTGAGACTGAGTTTCAGCAGGATGTTGTGTTTGGTTTGAGGCCCGAGTTTCTTGAGGAGATGTCTGCCCATCTCAAGGCTCTGTGTGGGATTGGATGTTAGGGCTTTGAGGATCAAAGAGCTCATGGATAAGAAGTCTTTGGCATCTGTGGCAGCAGTGCAGTTGGGAGGCTTTTGTGTGCTAGCAAGAAGGTCATCTGGCTTAGCAGTTTCCTAGAGGTGGAATTCAGAAGCAGCAGAGTTGACCATCAGCTTCTTCTGATTAGCAAGGTGTTCTTGAGGGATTTGACCCTATTTTGAATGGATTGGTCAAGGATAAGCTGTTCTAATTTGTAAAGAGAGAACAATATCTTTGGAGCTGAACTGGATAGGATCGCAAAAGTGACTTGCGATAGTTTGAGTGATTCTCTTGGATAATCTTTTGCATGGGATTGAGACATCTCAAGAGGAGGTAAGAGTTATCGGAGTTGTTAGAGATTTTTTCGGATATCTCGAGGAAGTCAAGGTTTGCCAGCATCGAGAGTTGGATAAGGTGACCATTAGAAATAAGTTTCCTTTGCCGTAGTGATGATCTTTTTGGTCAGTTTCTTGGAGCTTCTGTGTTTCTTCTTTGGATTTAGTTTCAAGTTTACTCCAGCTTGTTTTATGGATCTGTTGAACCATGTTTTCCGGGATGTGTCGGACTAGTTTGTGCTTGTGTTCATTGACGGCATTTTCGTCTAATCCAGATCAGAGTTGTGCAGCGAAAGCGAGGTGGCAGCTGTTCTAGAGTGGAAGCAACCGAAAGTTGCAATGTTTTGGATTAGAGGGTTTCTACATAAAGTTTTTCAGGATCTGAAGGCCAAATTTGCGAGTGCACCTGTTTTGTCTTTTCCGGATAGGAGAAGTAAGTCTGAAGTCTTCTGATGTTTGTGAAGCAGAGCTTGTGTTTTGGATTATTCACCTTGAAGGACAATCTTGTTGGGTAGGATCCGGAGATTGGTTTGTTTTTGGACCAGTTTTGTTTCGAGAGTCATCTGCGTAGGATGAGCTGATCAAGGAAGGATGAGGGCAGCCTCGGATCATCAAAAAAATTATGCGGACAAGAGACGAAGACAATTGGAATTTGAGATCGGAGATTTAGTCTTTGTCAAAGTTTCCCCGATTAAAGGAGCGATCAGATTTGGAAAGACGGGAAAACTTGCCCCAAGGTATATTGGTCCATTCCGAGTGCTTAATAGGATTGGTGTTGTAGCCTACATGATTGAATTGCCGGTCCGGATGGCTAGAATTCACAATGTTTTCACATATCTCATCTGAGGAAATACGTGCATGATTCATCACTGGTTGTAGAACTAGCAGTTCAGGAGATTTTGGAAGTTGAGCAGACTTGATTGTGGTCGGATATCCTGTTCAGATTGTAGATCTAGATGAGTAGGAGCTCTGGAGTGTAGTGTAGCTGGTTAGATGTCAGTAGTGCGAGTATCCCAGTGATTTGTACCTGGGAAACTCTGGATAGTTTTAGGAAGCTTATCCGGATCTGTGTCCGGATAGCTAGAGTTGTTTAAATGATTTGTTTGTTTGGATGAAATTGTTTGTTTGGTTGATAGTATATGGTTGATAGGTATGCTTAGATTGTTTGAAATAAAAAGTTTTGGATTATCTTTTGTTTTAAATTTCAGGGACGAAATTCTTTTAAGGGGGGAGGAATGTGATATCCCGGAATTTCAAACAATTTAAAATGTGATAATCTTCTTTATAAATTATTTAAATTTGGTAAAATTTTTATTTTCAAACAATAATAATAATGTGTTGTTTTCATATATAGATATAAATAGACTTTAAATAGCATTATTATTTTCAAATTTAAAACGTGTTTGTTTAAATGTATATATATATTTGAATTGATTTTAAATTGGATTTTAAATTGGATTTGAATGTGTATTTGATTTAAATTTGGATTTAAAGGATATATATCTTAAAAATATTTTGGATTTAAAAATATATATATAAGATTTTTATTAGTATATGATTTTTTATTATTATTTTCTTTAAAAAGATTTTATTTATATAAATTAAGAAATGTACTTATTAATTAGGAAATTAATTACAAAAGCTTTTAAATCATTTTAAAAATAAATGGAAATGAAAAATTACATGTGTTAACTTATTAATCTCCTTAATAACATGTGTAAGATAATTAAGTATGGTAAATGACAAGTGTCATCTTTTTATTTTCATTTTCTTTAATTTTTAATAAATCAAAATTTAATCTATATAAACATCTATCTTTTTTCTTCACTTCTTTTTCCTATCTTCTCATTTTCAAAAGTAAGAAAACTCATATATAAAACCTATAAAGCAAATCAAATATCAAACCAAAAACATAAAAACCTATAATCATTCCTCAAAACAAATCAAAACCCTATAACAAATTCTCAAAGCATTTTTCAAAGCCTGTAATATTTTAACTTCAACCTGGAACATCAAGCAATCTTCCCAACAACAATTGGCTTCAAAGTTTAAAAGGATTTCCAGTTCAAATTCCCAAGTTTCAAAGCATTTTCTTCTGATTCAAGCTTTCTGGGATCAAAACATTTCAAGTTTTCAAAATTCGAAACTGTTTCAAAAAGCTCTAACTAGTGAGTAAACTAAAACATAAAACACCTTTAGATTTGATGCATGTGATAAATGTTTGAAGTGAACTCATAAAGTATGTTTGAAAATATGTATGCATGTTTATTTCTAATCTGAATATATGTATATATGAATGATTGAAACCTAGGTACATGTGTGATTCATCTATGTATATCTCTGTTTTTCAAGGTACAGAGTTTAAATTTGATAAAAATTTCAAATCTTTTTATCTGTTCACTGTTAAGTTTAGGATTTCAAGAAAGATAGTTTAGTTTAATCATAATCTAGGATTTAAAAATAGATTCAAGTATTTTAATTTTGAATATCCTCTGAAATCAAGAAATACAGTGGCAATTCTAATATCATGTTAAAAATCAAATTATGTAATTGGCTGATTCAATTATAAAAATTGAATCCTGTGTAGTTAATGCCCCGCTATTACCCCGCTATATCTCATAGCGGATTTCTACCGCTACGATTTTTCCATATAACCCCAAAATATAGCCTTTCCGCTTTAAGCCCCGCTATTTCTGCTATATCCCGTTATTCCCGCTATATTCTGCTATTTCCACTATATCTTCTTTAATAAAATGAATTGAAAAACTGCATTTATACATTATAAAAATTATGAAACTAGTTTATTTGATTTAATTTTTAATATATTTTTAGAAATGAAAATACTCTAATATTCTACTAAATTCAATTATGTTATATAACAGTTTTATGTTTATTTAAAGTATATTCACACATGTTTTTATTTAAAATTGTTTATGTATTAATTATAATTCAATTGAATGATATTTTTTCATTTAATTACCATTTATATATTTGAAAAAACATTAAGTACGAGTTTTATATGCTATTTTAGAGCCGTCCGCTATATCCCGCTATATCCTCGCTGTATCCCCGCCATGACTTTTTGCACCTCCACCGCTTTGAATCCACCGAGCGCTTTAACTGCACAGATTGAATCGTCTCACGAAAACATGATTTTTAAAAAGAAAATCATAATTTTTAATATTGTATCGAGAGTGCAGTTCATTGATGACCAGGAATTGGTTTTTGAGTGTTTTCTGGTGATCGGCAGCGACTGGGTGGTCTGGGTTTTTGTCAAAACTAGGGTGATGATTGGGGTGATTGGCACAAATGGTGGAAGTGGCGACTGTTCGCCGTGGCAGCGGCGGTAGGTCGAACTAGGACTTAACCCTAGTTTTTGTCATGATCGAGTTTTGGTGTACTGCATCGCCTCTGGTTGATCGAGTGGTGTCAGACTTTGGGAAATGGTGGCGTGGAAGGTCGGTAGGGTGTGGCAGGAGTTGCTCGACCTTTGGTGGTCGGAATAGCTTGGACGAGGAGTTTTTAGGCTTGGGTTTTTGGGTCCAGGTCTGCTAGATTAGCTCGACCTTGTTCGAAGGCTTGTGATTGTGTTTTGATGGTCGGGATGGGTTGCATAAACGATGGTCGATGTGCTGGAGGGCTCATTGGAGGGCGGAGGCGGTTCTGACGCCGGTGCATATGCACGGTGAAGTTTGTGTCAGTGGGTTATGTTGTGGTTTGGGCAGGGGCATTTGCTCGAAGAAGTGCTCGGGAGATTGAGAGATGGACTCAGGTTTGGTCTCGTGATCGTGAGTGGTTTTGTTTCAGATTTTAGCTTTAAAATTTTAACAAAGTTTTAAAAAAAATAGAAGGAAGAAGAAACTCGGGGCTTGACTCAAGTGATCTTCGGGTTTGACCCGAAGCAAGGTTCAATAGATTTAAAAAGGTTTTTTTAAAAAAAAAATAAGGTTTTTGAAATTTAAAAATAAATTTAGTTTAAGTTTTCTTATATAAATTACTTTATATATAATAATTGTTTTCTTTAACATTTGATTAAGAAGTTTTGAAATATGTTTAATTTAAATTTTGTTAAGTAAAATTTAAAGTTATTTAAAACTTAAGTTAGAAATGAAATTTTAAAGGTTTTTATAAAAGCAAGTTTTTAAATTTAAATTGAAGCTAGTTTTAAATCATTACTTGATAATGTTTTAAGTATTTAAAGGAAATTACGATTTGGTAACTTTAATTTATCAAGTTAAATGTTTATTTTATTTCAAAACTCAATTAAATGATTTAATTAAGGAAGTTAATTATAAAGATAAAAATGTTTTATTAATTAAAAGATTGTAATTAAAGATTAATTAATTAGTTTATAAGGTAACTAAGGAATGATTTATTAATTAAAAGATTGTAATTAATTAATGATTGATTAAGCAAAGTTAGGTGATTAATTCTTAAGTAATTAATTTAAGTTAATTATAATATGGATTAATAATTCTTGCTTATGGATGATTGTTTAAGTAGATTGTTTGGATTGATTGATATCTATTGCATGATAATCTATGATATTGGATATGGCTGTGATAAATGTGTGATATTTATCAGTGTTAATACTGTGTGAATTCAAAGTATTGAATTGTATTGAATTAAATTGTTTAACTTTAAAACAACTTGGCCTTTAAGATACGTTTGGATTTCGATAAGACCGGGATCGGGTATCAGTTTTGATTATCCGAAAACCACATCGATCCAAGTTAAACGATAGGTCGTGACATCTCAAAGTGAAGATCGAGATGAAGTTTTAGAGTGCAAGGGTTATTGTTGTTAACTCTGAGGGTGATTCCAAAATGAGTGTAACGAGATAATGCCTTCGGTTTCGTTCGAACCCGGAATGGACTTGTATGGATGAATGCTTTCAGAACATCGTCATTGGAGGACGATGAGCATTCCAAGTTATGTTTTTTAAAAAGGTAATCGTAGCCTCAAGCCTCATCAACCGGGAATGGCTAAAACATGGGAGGTGCACACAAGGTTAAGTGGGTAGCACCCAAGTAGGATAAGATTTTCCCCTGTCTAGAGTCCTTTTTATTCGGCTGTGTGGGCGGTTGCAAGCTACAACCGCGGGGTTGTCTTATTCGGACTATCCAGTAAGGGGTAGCTCCGGCTTTGTGTTGCAAGGGGTCGGGAGGGATCCTCGGTACGTTGATCTAGGCCACGTACTGTGACGGGCGGTACCCCAGTTGCCCTGCCATTATATGGAATCCAATCTCCAATAAGTGCCTGTACGGTTTTGATTGTGCCCAACTATGTTGGAACGTGAGATGTAAGCATTCCAGCTATTTCTGTATTTTATATTGAAAACCCTTGACACTATTATAATATAACCGGATTTTCTATCAAATGTTTTGGTTATCGTAAGGGAAAAACTTGTCCGTATTTATTCGTGGAGAGTCTTACGAGATACCTTTTATTTTCAAAGGTTTTTCAAGTTAAGCAACTTTAACCGTTTACTCACACCGGACCCATGTCTGACCCGGAGTTTATTCTGTTTTTCTTAACTCTTGGGTACTCAAATTTTTACGAGTAGCCAAGGGATTCAGGTTAGCTTTGACGAATCTATGGAGGAGATTTGGAGCAGGAGGCTTCAGCGTTTAGATATCTGTATTTCCGCTATGTTGTATCTCTGTGATGTTTTGAGTTGAATGAAAGACATGTGTTTATAACTGTCTAATTTCTGATGTATAAGCTGTGTATCCCTGATGTATATGATACTATGTAATATCTTATGTGATTAATATAATTTATTCGTTCCGCTGTGAGATTCTGATGTTGTTTCGTTCTTTCATTCCTATCTTTTCTCTTTTCTATACCTTTCTTTCTTAAAAATGATGCGTCTTTCTGTGGACTGAGAGACGGGTCATTACAGTCCAGTGCTACGACCACCATCAAATCGCCGTTCCTCCCCTCGGTCGCCACGAACACCCAGATCAACGAACGTCACGGCCAACGAATTCGAACCAATTCGAGCGCCTGGAATTAAAACTCGATCGAAGAAAACCACTCCGCGCCGCCACATACGACCACCAGAATACGCACCGCCTCGTCCATAGTAGCATCACGCCACCACGCTACGATCCCACCCCTCGCGATCGAGTCCGATTCAACCTCGATGTCGCAAATGTCTCGACTATCTCCTCGACCAAAACTAGACTTCGAACCCTAGTTCGACGTCGCCCTACCTCCTCGTTGATATAAAAATCAAGCGATCATTTTTCCAATGATCATCATCACGCCAGCTTCCACCAGGAATGATCACGACTCACCAATCTTCGCCAATCAACAGGAATTGACGAAATTGCATTTCCCGTTCATCTCGAGATATCTCACCAAAAATCCCGAGTCTCTCTCGCAAAACACACGAGCATTAACACAGATAAATATCACCCATTTATCACAGATATATCTAATATCATTCAATCATCCATAAGCAAGATTGATCATCCATACCATTCCTAATTAATTTAATTAACCACCATTGAATTAAAATAATTACTTTAATTACTCCTAAATCCTGCTTACTTAACATTAATTAATTATAAACCAATTAATTAATCAATCCCTAATTATCCACCTTAATTAATCACCTTTGATTAATTATCCTTTAATTACATTAAGTAATTAGCCTTTAATTAATTATAGAAATTAATTATCCTTAACCATTTATATTGATTAATCTTTAATTAATCACTTTAATTAGTCTTTAATTAATCTTATTAATTAATTTTATCAACTTCTAATCATTTCCTTAATTAATTAACCCTATAATTAATTAATTAACTTCACTAAGTAATTACTCCTTAATTACTTCCATTAATTAACCACTAATTACTTTCAATTAAGTAATTATTTAATCAACTTCATTAATTACCCATTAATTAATCATATTAATTAATTAATCACATTCATTAATTAATCACATTCATTAATTAATCCATTCATTAATTAATCATATTCATTAATTAAATAACCTTAATCAAATTCAAAGTTTATCCTTAATTAATTACATTAATTAATTAACTTAATTTAATTACATTAATTAATTAATAAGATTAATTACTTATCTCATATATCTGATGTGTGATTGTGATGCTCTGTGATATGAGATGCTTTGGATGAATTGTGATAATATAAGTTGTCTATCTATGATAAAATTACCATGTGAATATGATATCCCGAATATAAATTGAATTGTTTAAACTTAAACAACCTGGTTTAAAGATGGTATTGGATTCGAAGAGACCGGGGTCGGGTATCAGCAAATACCCGAAACCACTTTGATTAGTAATCTATAATTCTTTATAGATTTGACTTGTAAATCGAATAGGCTGGAATGGAATAAATTGAGTAATCTGGACCATTGGAACTAAGTAACGGTACTTAGATATTATTTTGTGAAATAATTGTTTGACTATAATAAGATAAGAACTCGTAGTAAGGTACGAGTTACCCTGGCTTTTCAAGGAAGTTTTACAACCTTAGTATTGCAATTTAAATCGGTTTACTCACGCTGGTTTCTAGCCTGACTCGGGTGTTACTTTATTGTAATACTCGGGTCAGACCGAGTATTACAGATTTCCAGGTAAGGACATTCTGGAGCTCAGAAGACAAGCTGGATGACAGGAACGTATGGAGTGTATTCCGCTGTGATACATTGTTATTTGGACATGTTGATTGTATCTGTCTAGTGTTTGTGTATATGTTGTAACTCTTATGTATTAAAGTGTAATTTGACAAGTACAGTTTCCTTTGTATAACTGTTATTATTTGATATTATATTTTGATCCGCTGCGAATGTGAGAATCTGTTTTTGGTGTTTCTGTTTCTTCTTCTTCTATCTATTTTCTTATTTTCCTAACTATTTGGAATTTTCGGGATCGAAAATTCCGGGTCGTTACAGTTGGTATCAGAGCCTGTGTGTCTGTTTGTTCTACTCGAGAATCACGTGCACGGTTCGTGACAGTTAAATGTTCTTTGGTTTATGCTTATGTTTTAACTTACAAGCTTGTGTTTTGTTTAAAAATCTGTTGTTGCAGTTGGTATCAGATCCCGTCTTCACTTTTCCCGAACTTGTATGGATTGAATGCTATCAGACCATCGTCAATGGAGGACGGTGAGCATTCCAAGATGTGTTCTTTTAAGGTAATCGTAGCCTCAAGCCTCATCAACCGGGAATGGCTAAAACAGGGGAGGTGCAGCAAGGCTAAGTGGGTAGCACCCAAGTAGGATGAGATTTTCCTCTGTCTAGATGTTCCTTTTTATTTCGGCTTAGTGTGCGGTTGGTCGCGCCAACTACGGGGTTGTCTTGTTTGGGACTATCCAGTAAGGGATGGTTCCGGCCTTGTGTTGCAGGGGGTCGGGAGGGATCCTCGGTACGGTGATCTAGGCCCCCAAACTGTGACAAGCGGTACCCCAGTAGCCCTTCCATTGTATGGAATCCAATCTCCAATAAGTGTCGTACATTTTGATTGTGCCCAACTATGTTGGAACGTGAGATGTAAGCATTCTAGCTATTTTCTATTTTACTTGAAAACCCTAGACACTATTATAATATAACTGGATTTCCTAACAAATGTTTTGGTTATCGTAAGGTAAAAACTTTTCCATGTTTATGTGCGGGAAGTCTTACGAGATACCTTTTGTTTTCAAAGGTTTTTCAAAGTTAAGCAACTTTAACCTGTTACTCACACTAGACCCATGTCTGACCCGGAGTTTATTTCTGTTTTTCTTAAACTCTTGGGTACTCAAATTTTTACGAGTAGCCAAGGGATTCAGGTTAGCTTTGACGAATTGTGGAGGAGCAATGGAGCAAGAGGCTTCAGCGTTATAGATATATATAGTGTTCCGCTATATTGGTATCTCTGTGTAGTTTCTCTGTATTGTATTGAGTTGTAATAACTAGACAGGTGTTTATAACTGTCTAGTATGTGATGTATAATCTGTGTAACTCTGATATGTATTGTATACTATGTAATACTTATGTGATTAATAAAATTTATTCGTTCCGCTGTTTAGATTCTGTTGTTGTTTCTTTCTTTCTTCTCTTCTTTCCTCTTTTCTATCCCTTTCTTTCTTATTAATGATGCATCATTCTGTGGAATGAATGGCGGGTCGTTATAGTGGTATCAGAGCATAGGTTGAGATAATACCTAGGCTCTGGAGTGGTGTCTATCTTGAGAGCGCGTATTTGTAATTTTTATAATTATATATATATATATATCTATATATATCTATTCTACCTATTTGTTGGGTTACCTGTTCGGGTTTTCCAATGTGAGTTCTAGAGGTGGGGATGTAGTGGTGTGTGTAACACGACTACTACCTATGATAGGAGTCTGAGTGTTGAGGTTGGTAGTGTATCTGACGAGACTGTAGACCTAATACTGTCTCGAGTAAGCTTTGCTGTGGTGTAAGGATTTCACCAATCTCTGAAGGAAACTTGTTAAGGTTCAGAGTCCATCTTTGAAGTGCAAGTTTGGATGAGTAGAGTTTGGATCTGCTGGTTAAGCAGAAGCGAGTGATGGTATCTTGGCAACTTCAGGAAGTGTGTCTGCATCAGTGATGAGGCTGAGTTCAGTAGGGTGCTGTGTTTGGTTTTGAAGTTCGAGGAGCTTATGGATAAGGAAGTCTTTAGCATCTGTGCCAGTAGTGCAGCCCAGAATGTTCTATGTGCCAGTAGGAAGATCTTTTGGCTTAGCATTTTCCTAGAGGTGGAGTTCAGAAGCTGCAGAGTGGATCCATTTCTTCGATGGATTGGTTAGTTAAGCATGAGCTATTCTGATTGGTTAAGAGAGAACAGTTTCTTTGGAATTAGGCTGGGTTGATCGCAAAAGTGACTTGCGATAGTTGAGTGTTCTCTTGAGTTATTGGAGATTTTTCCGGATGTCTTCAGGGAAGTCAGAGGTTTGCCTTAGAATCTAGAGATTGAGTTTTCGTATCAACTAGGATTCCAGGAGTTTCCTCTTTATGGATTTGTTGAACTATATTTCTGAGATGTGTTGTCTAGTCTGTGCTCGTGTTCATCGACGGATTTTTTCTCATCTACTCTAGATCAGAGTTGTGCAGCGGAAGCCAGTTTGGCGAGTGCACCTGTTTTGTCTTTTCCGGATAGGAGAAGTAAGTTTGTAGTCTTCTGATGTTTGTGGATAAGAGACGGAGGAATTTGGATTTCGAAGTCGGAGATTTGATTTTGGATAAGTTTTCTCCGATCAAAGGAACAATAAGATTGGGTAAGATTGGGAAGCTAGCTCCAAGGTATTTTGGATCTTTCTGTGTTTTTGTAAGGATAAGTGCTTTGGTCTACAGGGTTGAATTGCCAGTTTGGATAACTGGGATTCAATCTGTTTCACGTATCTCTGAGGGAGTACGTGTGAGATCCATCTCTGGTTGTGGAACCAACAGTTCAGGAAGATTTGGTAGTTGAGTCGGACTTGAGTGTGGTCTGATATTATGTTCAGTTTTGTAGATCTAGATGAGTAGGAGCTCTGTAGCTTAGTAGTATTGATTGTTTGGCTTCAGTGGAGCGAGTATTCCAGTGTTTATACCTGGAAAACTCTATATAGTGTTAGGAAGATCTATCCTGATTTTGTCTGGATAGTAAGATTGTTTGATTGAGTGAATTGGTTGCTATGGTTGTTAGCATATGATTGATAATATATGCTTGTGGTTTAAAATTAAATCTTTGATGGGTTATTAAATTACCTTTGCTTTTAAATTTCGGGGACGAAATTATTTTAAGGGGGAGGAATGTGATATCCTGGAATTTTGGGCAATATTTATTTAATAATCTTTGTTAATAAGCATTTAAATTGGTTTAATAATCTTCTTTAATAAATATTTATTTGGTAAATTTTATCTTTTAAAAGTTAATAAAATGATTTCTATTTATAATGTATATATATTTGTATATATTGTAAATAGAAAAGTTTTGGTTTGCATCTAATAAACAAATAAAATCATATTTTCAAATTCTAATATATTTTGGTAATTTGGAATTTATGATTAAATTTAATATAAAGCTTTTCAAAGATTATTTAAATAGTTAACTATATAGTTTTAAAATACTTAAGGTAAATGTTTAATTGTTTAAAATATATTTTTAAGCTTAAGTTTAAATTTAAATAAGATTAGAAAAGGTTTGTTTTATTCTTTTTAAATATTGCTTGAATATCTTTTATAAATTATTTAAATTTGACCAAATTGATATTTTCAAACAATATTAATAATATATTGTTTTATATATAAATATTAATAGATTTTAAAGAAATAGAATTGTTATTATCAAATTGAATGTGTACTTATATATGTATATATATAAGTTGATTTTAAATTGATTTTTCTTTGATTTGAATTTGAATTTGGATTTAATTTTGGAATTCAAAGGATAGATATTTGAAATATTTGGTTTTAAAAATGTTTGTTTAAGCTTTTGTTTATATATATGATTGGCTTTATAATATTTTCTTTAAAGTAATTCATATATGTATTTAAATAAGGATTTATAAATTAAGTAAAAGCTTTTTGTTTACATTTAAATTAAATAAGTATTAATTACTTAAAGAACAAGTGTAATAAAATTAAGACACATTAATAACAAGTGTTAATTGATTAACAACTCTATATGACAAATGTTAAGTCTTTTAACAAGTGGCATTTTTAGATTTAATTTTCTTTTATTTTTATTAAAACCATATTTTCAGCCTATATAAACATGTTTTCTTCTCTTCATTCTTTTTTCTATTTCTCTTTTCAAAAACAAGAAAACTCAAACCAAATTCTCAAAACAAATCTGAAAATCAAAAGAACTTCTCAAACCAGAAGTAATTCAAATCACAAACCTGTAAACATTTTTCAAAATAAAAATCAAAACCTGAAACCCATTTGCAAGAGGAAAACCAAAGCCTGCATTTTTCTACAACCTGAGATTTAATCAAGCAGTCCATCTCTGTTCCAAATCTGAGTCATCTTCAACAAGTTTTCAAGAATCAAGAAGCATTTTCAATATTCAAGTTTTTAAGATTAGAAAAGCATTTATTTTTCAACACTCAAGTTTAAAAGCTGTTTCAAAAAGGAGAGGCTCTGTTAATCATCTTTTTACTGTGAGTAACACTTTTTCTAAAAAGCTTAAGTATAAATCTGGTTGCATGTTAATATCTGGAAATAAATATGCTTGTGTGTATATATATAAGTGTATTTCTGTGTATATGTATGAATGTATGGATGTATACATGGTTGTTGTACCTGTGACTTAACTATTCTTAGTTCCAAGGCTAAGATTCCAAACAGAATTCATTTTCTCTCGATTCTAATTTCTGTTAGGATTTAGGATTTAAAACAAAATTGTTTGTTTAATTATAGAGTAGGTTTAAAATTTTATTTAAGTTAAATAAATTTGAAATCTTACTGGAAACCAAAAACAACAGTGTAAGCTTAAGATAAGTGAAAATTCAAACACTTTAATTTATTGTTTCAGGCATCTAATCTGAAGCATTAACCAAAAACTTGATTTTTAAAACTAAAATCACAATTTTTAGTTTTGGGATGTGTGAGCAGTTTGAGTTTGATCAGAAATTGGGTTTATGGTGGTTTCTAGTGATCTACTTGCTCGGGAAGGTCGGGGTTCTTTCTAGAGGTAGAAGGATGGTCGGAGACTTTGGGAAAATTGTCAGGAAGGTAATCAAGGGACGGTGGTAGCGGCGGTGATCGATTTAAGTTTGTAACCCTAGTTTTTACTAGGTTGGGTATTTCGATTAGCACGATTCCTTGGGATGATCGAGTTCAACAGAACCCAGGGAGATGATAGCATGGTGGTTGTCAAAGTCGTGGCTGGAATTGCTGGTGCTCTTGTGGTCGGAGATCGGAGATTTAGTTTGTTCCAGGTTTTGGTCTATTATTCCAGGTTTGGGTTAGTAAGCTCGAATTCGATTTCGAGTTTGTAGCGAGGTTCTGATGATCGGAATAGGGTTAGAGGGTGATCGTTGATGTGAGGAGATCGTCGTAGATGATCAGAGTTGGCTACGTTGATGGTGCATGTGCATGGTGCAACTTTTGTTCCTGGTAAAGTTTGATTTGAGCAGGGGATGGGTACTCGAGTTTTTCTCGGGTAGTTCGCATGAGTTGCTCGAAGCAATGAGGGTTTCGACTCAAAGTCATGTGGGTTTGGTCTCGGGTCATTAGTGATGTTTCAGGTTTTAAAACCTGACAGTGTTTTTTTAAATTTTAAAATGACTTTAAAATTTGAAAACAGGATTTTAAACAAAATTTAAAATCAAATTTTTAGGTATGGATTCAAATTTAAACTTGAATCCCAGTTTTGAAATAAATAAGTTTTTATTAAATTTAAAATGTTTAAACAACTTTAAATGTTTAAAGTATATTTTAAAATGATTTGAATTTAAATGAAATTTGGTTTTAAAACTCTTATAAATTTCTTTTTTAAATGATAAAGGTTTCTTTAACATTTGATTTAAAAGGTTTTTAAATTTGTTTAAATTTTGTTAAAGTTTAATTTGTAATTATTTGAGATCTTTAATTTGAAATGAAATTTAAAGGAAAATTTAAAAGAAAAAAGTTTCAAATGCATTTGGAAATGATAATTAAGTCATTTATAAGAAATGATTTATCTTAAAGATAATTAAGAATTAAATATTTGAGATTCATTAAATTAATAAGATAATTAAGGGGTAATTTATTAATTTAATAAATTAATGATTTAGTGTTAAATAAATAAGTAATTAAGGATTGTAAATTGATTTATTTAAAGGTTAATTAATTTGAAATCAAGGATCATTAATAGATGAGATTAGATAAGATTAGATTATTAATTAATGGTTAGAAATTAATTAATCAAGTAATTAAAGATTAATTAAGTTACAATTAAGAATTTATTAATTAAGTAATTAGAGATTAATTAATTGGTAATTAAGAATTAATTAATTTGTAATTAATAATGGTTGATTAAAGTTTATATACTTAAGGAAAGTAATTAAAGAATTGTTAATAGTTAATGAGAGATTATTAACTAGGGATTATTAAATAATTAATTAATGTAATTTATTAATTAAGGATAATCATTTATGGAATTGGTTAAGTATAATTACTTAATGAAAGTAAATTAAAGGAATTAATTACTAAATGTAATTAATTAAATAAATGTGATTAGTTTAAGTAAATTAATTAATTAGTTTAATTAATTTAAGATAATCACTTGATGATTTGATAAGTATAATTACTTAGTGAAGTAATTAGTGAATAATTACTGGTTGAGATTAATTGAAGAAAGGAAGTAATCATGGATTAATTAATTAGTGTAATTAATTAATGTAAGTAAGTAATTAAGGGTAGTTAATTACTGGATGAGATTAATCATGGGTGATTAATGAATAATTAATTAAAGATTAATTATTAAATGCAATTAAATTAAATAGAGTAATTAATTAAGAAGTAACTAAGGGATCATTAATTAATGTAATTAATGAAGTAATTAAGATGGGATTAATTAAGAATAATTAATCAATGAAGTAATTATAGAATAATTAGTTAATGTAATTAATTAAGGATTAATGTAATTAATTATAGTTAATTAACTAAAGGTTAATTACTGTAATGATTAAGAATAATTAATTAAGGATTAATTGCTTAAAGTAATTAAAGGATAATTAATCGAGGGTTATTAATTAAGATGGTTAATTAGAGGATGATTAATTAATTGATTTGTAATTAATTAATGGTTAACTAAGCAGGATTGATGGAGATGAAATAATTAATTTAATTCATTTTAAATTAATTATAGATGATGATTAATAAATCATTGCTTATGGATGTTGAATGTTATTGAATGCTTTGCATTGTTTGATATCTCTGATATGAGATATGTGCCGATCTGTGATACAGATGCTTTGGTTGACTTGTGATGATAATGTGAATTATCTATTTGTGATGATAATGTGAATTATCTATTTGTGATGATAATGTGGATTATCTATTCTGAATATGTGAATTATCTATCTGTGTAAATATAGATAATAGAATTGAATTGTTTTAACTTTAAAACAACTTGGCCTTTAAGATACGTTTGGATTTCGGTGAGACTGAGATCGGGTTTCCAAATTTTGATATCCGAAAACCACATCGATCCAAGTTAAATGATAGGTCGTGACATCTCAAAGTGAAGATCGAGATGGAGAATTTATGTGCAAGGGTTATGGTCGTTAACTATGAGGGTGATTCCAAAATGAGTGTAACGAGATAATGCCTTCGGTTTCGTTCGAACCCGGAATGAACTTGTATGGATTGAATGCTTTTAGAACATCGTCAGGTGCACGATGAGCATTCTAAGATAGATGTGTTCTATTAAAAGGTAATAGTAGCCTCAAGCCTCATCAACCGGAATGGCTAAAACAGGGGAGGTGCAGCAAGGTTAAGTGGGTCGCGCCCAAGTAGGACAAGATTTCCCCTGTCTAGAGGTCCCTTCTTATTATTTCGGCTGTGTAGGCAGTTGGCGATGGCCATCTGCTGGGTTGTCTTGTTCGGGACTATCCAGTAAAGGATGGTTCTGGCCTTGTGTTGCAGGGGATTGGGAGTGATCCTCGTTACGGTGATCTAGGCCCCGTACTGTGATGGGCGGTACCCCAGTAGCCCAGCCATTGTATGGAATCCAATCTCCAATAAGTGTCGTACGTGTTGATTGTGCCAAACTATGTTGGAACGTGAGATGTAACCATTCCAGCTATTTCTATATTTTATATTGAAAACCCTAGACACTATTATAATATAACTGGATTTCCTAACAAATGTTTTGGTTATCGTAAGGTAAAAACTTTTTCGTATTTATGTGCGGGAAGTCTTACGAGATACCTTTTGTTTTCAAAGGTTTTTTCAAAGTTAAGCAACTTTAACCTGTTACTCACACCAGACCCATGTCTGACCCGGAGTTTATTTCTGTTTTTCTTAAACTCTTGGGTACTCAAATTTTTACGAGTAGCCAAGGGATTCAGGTTAGCTTTGACGAATTGTGGAGGAGCAATGGAGCAGGAGGCTTCAGCGTTATAGATATATATAGTGTTCCGCTGTGTTGGTATCTCTGTGTAGTTTCTCTGTATTGTATTGAGTTGTAATAACTAGACAGGTGTTTATAACTGTCTAGTATGTGATGTATAATCTATGTAACTCTGATAGGTATTGTATACTATGTAATACTTATGTGATTAATATAATTTATTCGTTCCTCTATTTAGATTCTGTTGTTTCTTTCTTTCTTCTCTTCTTTCCTCTTTTCTATCCCTTTCTTTCTTCAAGATGATACGACTTTCTGGTCGATGAAAGTCGGGTCGTCACATTCATAGATCTATTCAAGAGGTTTAAGACTCATGTTACTTAAACAATATTGCTCCAACCCACAACCATTTTGGTTATGCTTATCTTCAAAACATTCTTTTAAAGATTTATTTACATTCATAAGTATAATAAAAAGGGTTAAAGAAAAAAGTAATTAACACATTGTCACAACAAATCCAAAACCATTTCATACTTATATCATCTTTAAAACATTCTTTTAAAGATCTAAGATAATATTTGGTTAAGTTCGATAGTCGACTAATCGATTATCTAGTTAAAACAATTGCTTATACAAATCAATGTTCATATACTTAACTCGTTTTCAACATTTCAACTCAACTATTCTTCATCCAAGAGTGAAGCCAGGTAAGTTAGAGCACTGGTTGCATTAAAGCCTTACTTAGATACTTCATTCTTGAATCTCACAAATAGACAAGCATACCCGTCGACTTTTAATGTTAAGTATAGTATTAATGATTTCCATAAACAAGTAACAAACAACATAATTAACCCGTTTTCGACATTCTCAACTTAACAATTCCTCCTTCAAGAGGGAAGCCCGATAGGTTAGAGCTTTATTGCTTCATCCCTACTTGAATCAGTCTTATCTCCCAAAAATAGATAAGCTACTTCATCGGCTTTTATCGTAAAGCAAAGTTAATTAAGTTTCAAATAAGCAAGTAAAAAACAAGACTAACATGTTTTCGACAAGCCAACTTAACTATTCCTCATTCAAGAAGGAAGCTCGGTAGGTTAAAGCTCTATTGCTCCATCCCTACTCGATGTCAATCTTAACTCTCATTAATAGAGAAGTCTACTTCGTCGGCTTTTAGTGTTAAACCTCTTCTTTAGTTTTTCAAAATTTATATATAATTATTAAAAATATATTTTAAACTTCAAAAATAAAATACTTCAAAATGTGTTTGAAAATGTCTCTAAAACTTAAAATAGATGGCAATGTTGACCAAGCCCCTGGCCAGAGGGGTTCTCCTTCAACAAGGAGCATGAAAAATGTAGTTCACCAATCATTGAAGTATACCAAATGATGCAGACCTATGCAATATGGAATATAAGAGGAGCACATTCCCTAACTAAGTTAGATCAAGTTAAGTATCTCATCAACCAACACAAAATTTCACTATTTCCTATTATGGAAACAAAACTGAATGAAACCCTAACTATTAAAGCTGCTAGGCACACTAATCCTACTTGGACCCTTAACCATAATCTGAACCAGGTTTCTTATGGTCGTATCATGATAATTCATGACCCATCTGTTTTGACTCTCTCCTCTGTCCTATGTACTGATCAAGTAATGCACTTCCAAGCCAAGCTGAATGATTCCCCTTCTTCCTTCTACCTTTCTATTATTTATGCTCACGATTCTTTGAACTCAAGGCAACCTCTTCTTGATCTACTTCCAGCCTTCAGGTAAAATTCCCATCCCTGGCTTGTCTTTGGGGATTTCAACTATTGTCTTGCCTTACATGACAAAATTGGTGGCACCCCCTTCTCCCAAAGGACATTTTCCCTCTTAATAAAGCTATCGAGGACTCTAGTTTGCTTCCTACTCCCACTTCTGGTGCTAAGTTCTCTTGGAACAACAGGAGTCGAACTGGAGTCAGAACCTTCACCAACATAGATCACTCTTTTGCTAACCTCCAAGCCTTGTCCTCTTGGCCAACAATGTCTTCCTTTATCCCCCAGCCAGTCTTATCTGATCACTCACCTATTATTTTCTCCTCGGGTCAAAAGTTGTTAAAAGAAGAAAAAAGCTTCAAATTTTATAATGCTTGGGTCCTTGAACCTGAGTATACTGGTATAATAAATAAAGCATGGTCTGAAATTTTTTATGGAAACCCTATGTTTATTTTTGCAGGAAATTAAGAGCAACAAAATACGCTTTAAGAGATTGGGCTAGGAACAAGTTTGGTGATGGGACCTTGAAATCAACATTGCTAAGGAAAAACCTCAAAGAAGCTCAAGATTTAATGATGTTAAATCCTACTGATGTAGCAGCTGCCGAATCTGAGAGAAATTACTTTGAGGAGTTAAATGAAGCTTTGAGAACTGAGGGGAATATGAAGAGGCAGCAACTAAGGCAAAAATGGGTTACTGAGGGGGACAACAATACTGCATATTTCCATGCTACCATTAAGGTCAAACATGCAAAGGAGCATATCTCTACCATTTATGATGAGTTTGGGATCCTGCATTCTAACCCAACTGAAGTTGACAAGGCTCTACTTAACTACTATAAAAATATGTTTGGAAACAATGATGATTTCATCCCACAAATTGATGAGCTATCCCACTTGCAATTACCAGAAGTGCAGCCTAAGGAAGCTGACAATCTTGTCATTAAGGTAACAGATCAGGAAATTAAAGAAACTCTATTTTCCATGAATAGGAAATCAAGTGGAGGTCCGGACGGTTTCAATGTTCAATTCTTTATCCACGGTTGGGATATAATCAAGAAAGAGTTTTTAAAAGCAGTTCATAATTTTTTCGCCAAATTCAAACTGCTAAAGGAAGTGAATGCAACTAATCTGGTTCTTATTCCTAAAGCCCAGCCCTCCTCTTCTATTTCATCCTTTAGGCCAATTTCTTGTTGTAATGTTATATATAAGTGTATATCAAAAATCTTAGCTTCTAGCCTTGTTGTAGTACTTAGTAGACTAATATCTAGGAATCAGTCTGCCTTTCTTCCAAAGAGAAATATCCTAGACAACATAATGATTTCCCATGAATTATTAAAAGGGCATGGTCGTGCACAGGCTACCCAAAATGCCATGTTAAAACTGGACTTAATGAAGGCATATGATAGCATACACTAGTCTTCAATTGTGAGAATTATGGCTCTGATGAGATTTCCTAAAGTTTTTGTGGCTTGGATATATAGCTGTATCTCAACCCCCACCTTCTTAATAAAATACAATGGCTTCACATCTGGTTGTTTCAAAAGTAAACAGGGGATCAGGCAGGGTGATCCTATCTCATCATATATATTTATACTTGTTATGGAAGTTTTAACCACCATGTTGACAAAGAGATATGTACAAAAGGAAATATTGTTTCATTCAAAATGTAAGTCCCCTCATATTTCATCCCTCCTTTTTGCTAATGATATCATGATATTTACCAAGCCTGATCAGAGATCCCTTGAGAATATAATAGCAACGCTTCACAAAGTCTACCTTATGACTGGCCTGAAGCTGAATGCAAATAAATCACAAATTCTCACATCAGGTATAACTGTTGAAGCAGCTAATCATTTAATTGCCATTACAGGATTGCAAACTATGGATAATAACATGAATTACCTAGGGCTTCCTCTTTGCTCCTCAAGAATTACAACTGTTAACTGCCTGCCTCTGTACTTTAAAATTTGTAGCTTAATGACCTACTGGGCAAATAGATTTCTTTCACAAGTTGGAAGACTTGTGCTTATCAAATTAGTTATTTCATCTATGATGGTGTATTGGTCTAGAGTGTATATTCTTCCCATTAAGCTGTTGAAAATGGTTAGAAATGCAATGTTGAGATTTTTCTGGACTGGCTTAATTCATTCTAAGAAAATCATCATGTGCTCTTTTGCCAAAATGGATTTGCCAAAAAAGAAAGGTGGCCTTGGAATATTTAATTTGCAAACATGGAATATAGCAGCCTTTAGTGCTCACTTTAATGCCTTGCTGAGTGGTGCTGATTGCTTATGGGTTGAATGGAACAAAAAATATATTCTGTGTAGTAGGAACTTCTGGACTATGTCTGTTCCCCAGAATTGCAGCTAGACATGGAGGAAGTTGCTGGACTTAAGAACTACCTACTCTCCATTTATAAAATTTGTTCTCTCACATTCCAGTACAATCAATTTCTGGAATGAACCATGGATGGCTAAAGGCTTATTGCTTGGGAACATATTTACTCCTCATCAGATTGCTCGGCCTGGAATAAGTAGGGCTGCTCATGTTATAGATCACTTGAATGATGGTAAGTTATTACTGCCATACACCAGTAATCAGGAAATCGGGGTTGTTTGGAATAAATATCAGGGTAATTACTACCCTACAACTCCTACTGACAAATTGCTTTGGAATAAAAAGCCACACTCATCTCTGATACTTATGATCTTCTTGCTAATGTGAGTGACAGCCCTAAAATAGTTTGGCATAAGGTTATATGGTCAAGATACTCTCCTGCCAGGGACACCTTACTAATGTGGAAAGTCATCATGAATGCCTTGTTGACCAAGAGTAAAATGTTATATTATGGTATGGTAGTTGATCCCCTTTGTGTCTTCTGTAAGTTGCATACTGAAACAGTGGCTCATTTATATTTCAAGTGCTCTGACTTGATGAGTTTATGGGGCAGATTGGTGAGAAGAATGAATAGAGATCATGTTCATGGTCCGTCTTCAGTTGAGTGGGATATGATAAGCAAATCAACTAAGTGGAGGAAGCATGACAGAACTGTTTTTTTCTTCTCCTTTAAGAAATATTTGAATTTGGTATGGGAAGAAAGAAATTTAAGATGTTTTGAAAATAAAAGTAGGAGTATGGACCAGCTTTGGGCAATCCTTAAGCATGTTATCATCTATGGTATGAAGGGGGTAGTCTTTATGATATCAGTAGTCTGCTGACTGAAATATGTTTTTAGCTTCTGACCATGTTTTTGTTCCTCTTTTTTCTTTTTCCTGTCTTGTATCCTTTGTGTGTTCTTCTTAGTAGCTAGCCTTTATGTGGTCTTAAGTGTATTTTTAATGGTGATTATGAGCATGTGCATAATCATTCTTTCTTTTTTTGTTCTCAATAAACTGGTAGGGGACCAGTCAACCCCGCTTGCCTTGCAAAAAAATGTCTCTAAAAATATTAGAGAGAAATACCAAATTTAAGTATCATTTTTAAACACTTAAAACCATAAGCAACTTACTACGCATTTATAAATGAGGTTAAAAGTCCTTGTTAAAGAACACATTGAGAAGTACGATCTTTGTGACTAGTTTTGGCCACTTTAACAAATGATTTAAGACTTGAAATTTTTATAGTAAGTACTACTCTTATGGTACTTAAAACCATGGAAAGAAACCCCTAAGAATATCTTTTCATTTATTTATAAAAATTCTCAAAAACAAGAGATTCGAAAGTGCACTTATAACGACTATTCCCACATCAAACACTTTCAAACTTACTTCAATTTAACACACAAGTTAAACAACCATTTAAACATCAATTCAAGGCCACGCCACATGTTTAAGAGGGTAATAGAAGTGATGTTATACAATATAAAGTTATTATTGTCTTTCAAAAGTAAGTGGGGTCCAAAGTTTGTAACTTTACTAAGTTAATATCACTTTAACCATTATACTTTGCACACAACATATATACACAATATATGCTTATTAGATAGTGAGATAACTCACATAGGTCCATTCCAAACCTAAACACAAAGCCATAAGAACAAAGAACCACCCCTCACCATCACCAAACTCCTAAAGGTCTAACCTTTAACACTTCCAAATCAAGGCAACACCTCCTCCTCTTTCTCCTATGCTCACGGCCCCCTTGGATCCTCCTCTTCCTCTCACCTTCTCCTACTTATAACTTGATAATCATGCTTTCCATGATGTTTTAAGCCTAAATCCAAAGTTTAAAAGAGATTGGGGATGATTTGATTATGACTTGAAAAGTTAGAGAATAATTAGCAGACTAGTGCTTAAGCACTTCCACCATTTTTAATTCTCATACTTCATTTCAAGCTTTGTGAATTAGTGATTTATACCTAAGTGTAGGATCCTCCTTATATAGGCTTAGGAATGAGATGTTGAATGACAAAAAACCCCTCAGAAAGGACCTAACGTTAATAACAAACATCACTTCTCCTTTATCATTTGCATACTTAAGCATTTCCATTTATGCTCATTTCCTAAATATCTTTGATGACGTCACCCATAACATCATCCAAAATGTTTATTTCCACAAATGGCAAAAAGTTTTTATTTCATTTTATTAATTTCCTAAGAAAAAAAGTGTATGTAAAAAAGTCTGACAACTTCAGACGGTTAAAAGCTGTTTATCGATAAAACGATTTTTAGTCACATTATCGATATTTTTTCAAATTATTTATTATTGTAAAAAAAAATTCAAAACAAGTTTACCATCATTACTTATGATTTAAAAGGGGGATAATTTTTTATTAAATCATTTAAATAACATTTAATTCAAGATTCGAATATTTAAATAATTCAGATATTTAAATATGAAGTGTTCGAAATTCTGGGTCGTTACATGATATAACCGATAAGGAGTTATCCATCGTCTATGGGAGTATGATTTTTTGAGCTTTCTTCAAGGTCAGAATCCCAACGTATATGAGTCCTAACCCCACTAGTGAAGTTGAAAGACTTCTATGTTTCATCTTAAGGTTTGGAGAAACATAAAAGACTAGTGGGAGCCTTATTAAGATAATCTACTTCGATAAATTTGTTTATTAAATATAATTGATAAAATGTTTATCAATTAAAATATACAAAGGAACCGAGTTAACCATTGACAAAGAAATATTAAATATAGCTACCAATAAATTTTTGCATGTTGACCCGTGCAAGTGCCTAATTATACAACCACTAAATACATTCATAACTTGCTCACTTATGAGTTTACTTGCCCAAGATAGTGTGTTTTCTTCAATGTGTTTCTAACTCTAAGGGAAATACAAGAATATGGATATTTGATCTATATACGATCACGAATAAATGTTATATGGTGAATGATTACGATTCATAATGTACGAAACCTCAATGAAATTAGTTCATTGAAATAAGAAAATAAACTATAGCATGAGATCGTGTATTCAATATAACTGATTCCAATAATTGTCTTATTGTGTTAAATATAACATTGGACCAAAAGCTGCAAAATAGATCTAAGAACTCGATCGCAAAAATGTCAATTTGATTGGTTTACATAAAGTGCAATTTATTTGACATCCTTAAAAGTTAAGGATGACCAAATGCACCTTTGTAAAGAATTATTTACGAAGTTGTAGTAAGAGTTTCCTTTGAATGGTTCGACCATTTAGAAAGCAAATCAATGTATAAGAGTGGATGTAACCTAAGGCACGATTGGGATGAACAGAGTGAATGGTAATTTCTACTTCATAAAGAAATTCGGATAGAAGAATTGTAAAACTTAACATTGGAATGAAAGATATGATTCCTATTCCAAAGTACTTTCACATAAAAAATTGTTTTCTATGTATTTATTTCTTTGAATTTAGGATACTTGATCAAAAATTCTCGATTGTAAACCAGTTACAATAAATTAAATAAATAGCCTATATTAAGTGGTTGAGTAGAACTTTGTATTTCATAATCTTTTATAGTAATAGCGGAAATAGTGGAAGCATACCATATAACACTTATTGGTCGCATCAACTTACGAAAACTGTTTTTGTAAAATGTACTAAACATTATTTATGAAATAATAATTATTTTTTAGTGTTGACCGAAAAATAGACAGTTTTATTTCAATATGAGTATAATGAATATTCATCATAAAAAAATTATAGTACTGCTATTTGTGATGCATTAGAATATACAAAAATATTTAAATTGATTTTTAATTATTTTGGAATTATGGACTAAGCCATAGTTTTGAGAATAATTTTTGATTATATGATTATAAATGATATGGTACGAGTAAATTATATCTCAAACAATTAAGGGCAAAGCACTCATTCAATGGGAGCATCATAAGAGTTGATGAACTCTCAGATTGGTATACGAAGATGTATGCAATCACAAGTCTGTTAATACCAAAATAGTTCCACATACTTTATTATATTCACTAATGAGTTATCACCAACATGGACATGTGTATTTGATACACATGCAGTATGTTTATGATAAGTTCATAGACTATAAAGCAGAAGTAAATGAAATTACACGCAACAGAAAACAAAATGGTTTGATTTGATTGAATATGTAGGTATATTGGAAAGAGATCCAAACATACTTAAAATGAATAGATATTCAATCTCAAAAGTCACTCCTCCCTATGAAACATAATGAGGTATCGATAACGAGTAATCAAACTTTGTTGGAAAAAATATGATTAATTGTGAGTGAACTTGAGTTAACTTCTTTCAATATGGTCATGTACTTAAGAGCAGTACACAATGTTAAAATTAATTTCATCTAAGGAATAATTTACAAAATCATACGAGATAAAGGTTCACAAGAAATCCTAAGATATCCTAGGCTAATGAGTTAGCGGGTTGTGTGAGTCGAAAGACTGCATGTAATAATTGTACATGAGGGATCTTATATGAATCACCCTAAAGAAAGTTTGGGAACTATTGTCATTGGATGATCTATTTATGTTTTAAACATAAGTATAGTAAATAAAAAACCAAATTATTTTTAAATATAAGGCAATTCATAAAATGTTTATGCATACCCATTTTGTTGAACTGAGAAACAATTATTGTTTCAAGAAATACCAACTTCATAGCGAAGGAATTTCTTTCAGAAATTTTTGGTAGTAAAATGGATTTGGATACTATCTAAGGATAAACTGATTACAAGGGATGAAATGAAATTAACCAAACCTAAAATGAGAACAACGCATTAAAATAAGTATTCTTGCACATTGAAGAGAAACTATGAGTTTCTTATCAATGTTAAGAATAGATAATCCTTAGTTGTCAATCAAACCATTAAGAGTATTGACTCTATGATATGGTATGACGCACAAATCTGTAATGGAATCCAAGTATGTTATCAAAATATGATTTTGATACCTACACCCAAAGATATAATACATCGACAGCGAATGTGTCTTCAAGAGCAAGACTGATGTAGTTGGAATATAATAAACAACATTGATAAGAATAACATCGTAAATTTCAATTGTTGAAATTAGCCGTTAATAGATTCGTTATTCAACGTGCTCAAGTTGATTTCGATTTTTACTCATAAATTTTTTGCTTGGTATTCGGTACATATGCGTTGAAATGGAAAATATTAAATAATGATTTAAAATAGATTATTCGCATATAGAAACCAAAATGTCTCGAAGTCAGTTGGAGCGTATTGAGTTTGTGGGTTTTTCAGATATGATCCAAGAAATGATACAAAAGTATCATTCTATAAGCATCGGAATAAATAAGTATTTTGATAGAAACATCGAATGGATTGATTTTCAATCAAAATGTAAAGGAACCATGTGTCCATAAGAAGGAACCATTAAAAGGTACATAGATATTTCTAGATTATATGTAAACAACATACTATTGATTGTTAACGATGTACTTATGTTAAAATCAGTAATTTTTTGTTGTTTAATACTTGATATTTAATTTGTTAATTATATCTTTTATATTATACATAAAGGATTTTGGGAATGACCCAAAACGATATGCAAAGACACTTTATTAAATTGTTTAATATGGAATATGTAAGATGAATTCTTTATGCATTGGCAATAGGAATTATCATACATATTGTGTTGTCTACAATGTCGTAATTTTCTTATGTTTTGATGCATGAGGAACATATTAAATACAAATTAAGATCACTAAATGGTAGTTTAGAGTATTCTTGAATATTTACAAAATACTAGAGAATCGTTTACAGAAATAATGATCTATTAATAAATGAGTGTACGGACTAGAATTTCATAAGTGATGTAGGGTATAATATGTTAATATTAAATCCATGTTCAAACCTTAGTTAAGGGGCCTTAAGTTGGAAATGTTCCAAACAGGAAGTTATGGCTAATTCAACGAGAAGGCTAAGTACATCGCCTTGAATAGTGCCACGACAAATGCAATGTATAAATATAAATGCATAAATTTAAAACCGAGCTGGGGGTGATTTCAAATATTAAGAATACTACATATTGTTGTATGATAACAATGTAATGATAAGAGCCTACTAGAATTCAAGAAACATACTCTAAATAGTTCCACATGATAAAAGAAGTTTATCAGCATCAGAGAGAGTTGACTAATAGAGCGGATAATTAAACCAACATAGCAGATCCATTCACGAAGGGTCTAACTTGATTAGTTTTTGTCAAACTAATGGAATGGATGGGATAGAGATTCCATAATTGACCCTAATGCTAGTGGGAAATTTATAGAGTTAGGGGGTATGCCCAAGGGGAAATTGTATAATTTATTACATATATCTGATAGAGTTAGGGGCATGCCCTAGGAATAATCATATAATTGTTGCATATATCTAACTCGATAATCAATCTTATTTGAAATAAAAAGTGTTTTCTTTCTATTATATACTTGATAGAATGTGTTATATATTAATTAATTAACTTAATTAAAAGTATATATAATACAAAATCCCTAAATGGTATGTTTTATGATACTAGTTACAATGCATTGTCACCATGAGTGATTTATCACAATAAAATAAACATATTGTTTTAAATATTCATAGTCAAGATGTATCGAGACTGGATATCGATACATTATTTAGGACTAGAGTATATAACGCTCTCTAAATATTTGGTAGTGTATTACTCATGGTTGTTGGGAGCATCAAGGGGTTACGTACTGATAGTTATTGGATAACTATGAAATGACTCACTCGATAGTTTTCTGTAGGTTAATATAACTAAGGTCAAATATAAAATATCGATGTGATAAAATTACATAGTTCTCTTGACTTGAGAATACCGTTGATCTTCAATGTGGAAGCTCCACTTTGATTTTATTTAAATCATGGCATAACATACATTGAACGTCTATATTTGGGTGACTGGAAGCATTGAAAGTGAAATACTATTCAAGAGAGGATTTGTCTCCTCTGTTATATAAGGTTAGTATCACGGTCAATTGAAGTCAACTTAAAGTCAAAGTCTTCGACCAGAGCATTTCGGTTAATAATAATTGTTATTATTAAACCAAGGACTTTGTGTTTGGACTATAGAATTGAGTATGGATGATACTGGAATTTTGACCATAACCAAGTTGCATAAGTCTAAAGCGATATAGTTTTGACGAAAAGAATTGGTGTAAATAATTATCATAATCGGTAACGCTTTACAAAGTTAAATTGGATTTTACCAAAACCAAATAATGACAGCTTTAGCTAAAATGTCACACCACCTGCTAAGTGACGTGTGAACGATAATATTCGAGTAGTTTGATATTAATTACTGATTGAATTTACACCTAATCGATTATATAAGGTTAGTATCATGGTTAACTAAAGTCAACTCAAAGTCTCTGGCCAAAGTAGTTCGGCATAATAATTGTTATTATTGAACCAAGGACTTTGTGTCTGGACTATAAAGTTGAATATGGACGTTATTGGAATTTTGACCATTATCAAATTCCTTAAGTCCAAAGTGATAGTTTTAACGAAGAGAATCGGTGGAAACAATTGCCACTACTAGGTAATGGTTAACAAAGTAAAATTGGATTTTACCGATGCTAAGTAATCAATGAATTTGGCCATAATGTTACACCACCTGCTAAGTGACATATGAATGTTGATACTCAAACTGTTCGATATTAATCGCTGACCGAATTTACACCTAAAAGGCACACAACTGAAATGTTGAATTCTCCTAAATGCCATCCGATTTAATGATTTATAATTATTATAAATTAAATAAATTAATCAATATTTATAAATTATTAATTATAATTTTTATTTTATTGAAAAATACGAAATATTGTGCATATAATAGTTATATAAACAGTGAACAATATATGATGTCGATGCGCATTTATAATGGACATATATGCAATGAATATTGTTTGAGCTTGAAGTGATTTTGAGACCTAAAAGGGGCTGGTTATATTTGGATAGGATAAGCAAGGGTAAGCCGACCATATTGATGGTTAATGTGGGTTAGAATTTGAATTAAAAAAAGAGAGAAGAATCAGTGTGAGTAAAACAAGGATCTAGATCCTTGTTTTACTCCTTAGGATCTTCTTATTTGATTATCTCTAACTCACACATTTCATAGACTTTTGGGAGCCTCCTTATCTTTCCTTTGCTGGCCGAAATCAACCTCCCCCTCTCCTTAAATTTTCAAGCATCTTATATACAAATCAAATACAATCATCAGCGGTATAGCTGTTCGGAAGCTAGCAACTTCTGGATAGAATTGGATTCAAGGAGTTCAATTCATTATTTCAAGGTGTGAATTCTAGTCTTTGGTAAAAGGTGCATTGATTATCTATTAACATATATAAATGCTTATTTAATTATTGTATAACATGCTAGTTAGTTAGAAATTATTAACAAATCAATATATTGATGTATTGTCACATATTGGTGGTTGTATATATGTGTGCATATGTATAATAATAATAAAATTTGTACATGTATGTTTACAAGTGCTCACAACCAAACCTGAAAAAAAAATTGAATATCAAATAATATTAAAATTGATTTTAATTTAATTAAAATCTAAATTAAAAGAATAACATAACATAATGTATGTTTTTAATCTTATATATGTTCATTTATATGCATAATGTTTTCGACAATAAAAAAAATTAATTTTGTACACGCACATATTATATTTATTAAAGTAATTAATTATTTAATTTAATTTTTTTTAGAAAGCTAAGCCGGCTTTATAGTGGACCGTGCCACTATGAATATAATAAGGAACAGGTGTTCTATACATGTATAGAACAGCTCAATCTGATTTTATAGTAGCTAGGCCACTTAATACATAAACAAATGAAAAATGGGAGCTAGACACAGAGTCTAGTCAGCTCAAAAGGACATAAATCCCCCCTATCATTACTGATATCAACATCAGTCCCTGAACCTATAACATGCTAAACAACAGGAAAGTACGTAACCAAATATGGATCATACGACCTCGAAAGAGCAGAGCAGAGATAAATACGATCCCATGTAGGATCTAAGAAATGCCACCAATTATATGCTCCATCAATACCAATGGTCGTTAGAGATGGCCCCTCACCCTCAACATGATACACCAGCCTCCTAGACTCATCTTCACCACCTAAGAACATGTGATAACTATCCTTCTATGGGTCATACCTCATTTCCGACTCCCCATGTACCAATGATTTCTCATCTGGTTCCCGGTAAAAAATGTCATCAACAGAGTTAGTATTAGAGTCAGCAAGTGATTCCAACACTGTCTCCATAGTGGGAATAACTCAGGATCAGAGACAGATGATGTTCTAACTTTGGGGACCCATTTCA
This sequence comes from Allium fistulosum, assembly GCA_030737815.1. Lineage (NCBI taxonomy): Eukaryota > Viridiplantae > Streptophyta > Magnoliopsida > Asparagales > Amaryllidaceae > Allium > Allium fistulosum. The sequence continues at coordinate 1,130,107,638 of CM060906.1, read as the reverse complement.
TTTTAGGGAGAAGGACTCTGTCGGTAGGTGGAAGAGGAGCAGGCCTAGAACATTTCTCCACAGAATGACCAAATGACCGACAATTAGTACATATTTCGGGCTTCTAGCTGTAATTTACTTTTATTTCCACTTCACGACCTTCCATGTATAATTTAAAATTGAGTATACAAATAAAATACATATACATGTGTGTGTTTATAAATAACATAAAATTTTAGCACAAAATTTAGTATAAAATACTGTTCATTTTGTTTTCAGAAAAAAATTCAATTTTTTTAAATTTGTTTAAACATACCCATACGGTTTTTAAAATTAAATAATAAACGATTATTATTAAAAACATATATAAAACCAAAAAAAAATCTGAGGCGAGAGCAATGTTGCAATATATATTATTAGTAATATTTGAATATATATATATATGTGTGTGTGTGTTTATGTATGTATGTATGTATCATATATAAATTATTTTAAATAGAAAAAGTATTTTTCCTCACGGATTACATATAGTATTTTAAATTATAAGATGATATTTGAAATAATTTTATAAATTAACTGGATACACACACACACACATATAAATGTATTTTATAAGTATTTTATATACGTTTATTTAAAATTAGTATTTCATAATATACATACTCATATATAACTATATTTATGCACATGCATATATTTATATTAATTTGATGCTCACATGCACAAATATATATACATATACATATACATATATATGTATGTATGTATATTTAGACAGTACATTTGTATGCAGAGAGACTAACATGTTTGTTGTTGTGTAAATCTCATCATCTATACACAAGCATTTTAAACCACGTACACCCTATTATGTTGCACGTGCACGTGCACGTACACAAATATGTGTATGTGATACACACACAAATATATATATATATATAATACAAACTAAATTAAATATAACTTTATTTATGAATTAAATAAAATATTGATTTTATTTAAAAGGAAAATTTAGAAAAGTTGTAAATAAATTTAGACGTATTAGGTCTAATAAAGATCCAAATGGAACAATTTTTTTGAAATTTACCCATCTACCCCTCTGTGTGTTGGCCTAGTTCCAACAGAGATGATTTATAAACTATATTGTATGTCAGTAGTCTATCATGTAAATTTTCTTTTGATGTCTCACGTATGTATATTTGTGTTGAGGTTGAGTTGTATATGGCAGTTGACTTGTACCAACATATGCAACGATCCGAAATTTCAAATACTTCGTATTTAAATATTTGAACTTGTTATTGAAATTTGTTTACAAAAATAAATACTTTGAAGAAATATCTATAATGTGACCAAAAATCATTTTATCGATAAACGGTTTTTTATTCGGTATGAAATGTTCGAACTCTTTTGTACATGTATTAATAACATATGAAGACATCGAACTAAGAGAGACATTTTGCTTCATAAAAAATCAAATTAAAGGCTAAGTGCTTCTAGGAGGGGACAAGTGAGGATGATTTAAAGGGGGATTAAGGAGGACTTTCTCAAAGGTATGGTGTACGTATGAGGTGGAAAGGTAGTCACATTGGGGGGAGCCTTCCTTGGCGGCTAAAGGCGGTGAGGGGGAGGGTAAGCTAATCCTTAAATGCCTATATAAGTGCACCCATGGTTCATATAACAACATAAATTCCTGAACACAAATCAACTTAAACTCTCTTCGGACTCTAGTATAAGGCATATAACAACATAGTAACACCTTTTAGCAACTCAAACTTGGATGATTAGAGCATAGAAGCCTTAAAGGATTTAGGCTGTGGGCATTGGGAGGGCATTTTAGCCTAGGCCGTGAGCTAGTGGTGAGGTGGGAAGGATTTTTGGGTGATATCAAGGTTAAGGTAGGAATTAGAAGCATGTGCTTGGGTGTGTACTTGTTGAAGGGTGAGAAAACTCACCATTTGATGTGTACGAAGTGTATATAATGCTTACTTATATTATAGGATTAGCTTGAGTATATATTATTGTATTATCTCTTGTGATTACTGCTTTGGAAAGCAAATAGCACATGTAATTGATGTATTTGGACTTGTATGACTTGTTACATAGCCTTGTTGTAAAGTACGTAGGGCTAGGTTGGACTTTGATTTGAATCAGACAAATGGTGTTATAGCGACCAGTCACTATAAAAGCACTTAGAAATTGCATTGTGTTCGGCAATTTTTATAGAATTTTATAGAGAGATCTTAGGGTTTCTCGCCATGGTTGCGATGTATATTGAGTATATTATCTGCTACAACAAAATTGGATTTTAAAACGACTGTTAGCATATCGAAAAATGGCAAAAGTTTCATCTATATAAAACTGTCCCGGTTTATACCCTATTACAGCACTCAAAGATTGCATTGTTTAGCCGCTTTAGTAATTCAAAATCTTTTTTACAGCATTCTGGAAATGCTATTGTTTCTATTTTGAATTTAATTGTTTAAAACCACTTCTAACTTAAGTATTTCTCTTCAATCCTTTTACAAGTCTTTTATAACTTATATTAGAGTATTTTAAAAATGGTTTGAAATTTAAATATATTTTTAGTAATTAGTTATGAATTATTAAAGTAGAAGGTTTGTTTTAAATAAAAGAGAACATGCTTTTTACATATTTTAAATAAATTATAAAGTAGTTATTTTTAAGTAATAGTTTAAATAAATGTTTAAACCATAATTATAATTATTTTAATGTATATTTAATTATATATAGCTTTCAAAAAATTAGTTGATTATTTTTAATATAGTAAAAGGCTTATGTAATATAAATATCTTTTAAATTGTTTTAAGTATTTTTAAGTATTTATATATTTTAGTTTTAGAAAAATTAATTTAAGTAATTTATAAAAGAGTAAAAGGAGTTTTGGATTATAACATTTATACTATAATAAATGGATTCATAAAGTTAATTAAAAGTATATTACCTTGTTTACTAAAGTGTAGACATACTTAGATCTTTAAAATAAATAATTTTAAAGATAATGACAAGTATGAATTTGTTTTGGGTTTGTTGTGACAATGTGTTAGTAACATTTGTCTTTAACCATTTTTTATTATACTTTTGAATATAATTAGATCTTTAAAGAATGTTTTAAAGATAATTGTAAATGGAATGGTCTGGGTTTATAGTAAACAATGTTTAAGCAACATTTGTTTTTAGCCCTTTTTCATTATAATTAGTAATACAATTAGATCTATAAAACAACTTTTTAAAGATAATTATAAGTGAAATGGTTTTGGGTTTGTAGTAATAATGTTTTTAATGACAATTATTTTTAACCCATTTAGTTATACTTTTGGTAATATGAAATCTTGTTTAAGATTTGTGAATATTCTGATACGATTTATATTTCCAAGTATTGAAAAAGGTAGAAATAAATAGTGAAATAGTATTATACATGTATACATCTTTTGTAAAAGTTTTTACAAATGTATATACAAGTATTTACAAAAAAGTTATAATTATTAAAAGGATTAATTAAATAAGAAGGGGATTAAGAGTCGTTTATGTGACTTAATCGTGCTTTGTGTGTTTACATGTTTATGGAAAGTATTTAATCGTGTACTTAGCACTAAAAGCCGAAAAAATAGATTCATTCTATCTGTAAGAGTAAAGACCGATGTTCGAGTAGGGTTTAGAAGCAACGGTGCTCTGGCCTACCAGCTTCACTCTTGACCGAAGGAGTGTATAAGTTGAGAAAGTCAAGAACATGATAAGTATATGAGATCTAGTTTTCATATGCGATCATTTATATTTTGTACTTGATAGCGATTAGTTGACTATCAAAATTGACTATGTAAGCATCACATTTTGATACGACTTGAGATTCCTGGAGGAGAACTCATTTGTATGAATCGTCTCTTGCTTTAAGAATGTATATATACGAGTTCCCCAGGAGTGGACTTCTTTATATAGTTCGTTTATTTCTTAGAGAACCAAAATTGAGTTAATCAGAAATTCGTCGATTTAGTTTTAAAGAGACCAGGATTAGATAAGTAAATTACTTATCGAAAACTACTTCACAACTGATATATGAATTCTCTATTTGGAAGCGGTTATGAAGTGAAAAGTTATATAGTTGAACTATCTATCCTAAGACTAAGTCCAAGGGATAGGTCAGCGTTAATATTTAAAAAGGTGTTATTGTGTTGAAATGTCTATCTTGAGGTTGATTCCTAGAGAGAGGACAGAGTTAGCATTTGGGACGACTTATATTGGGGTCCACGGAGAGATTCGTAAGTTGTTCGGAATGTTGGAATCTAGATAGAGATTCAAGATATGTTTGAGTGATGAAGACTTGTGTGTTGAGATGATGAACATGACTTCACCATCGGAAATGGCTAAAGATGAAGAAGGCCGCAAAAATCGAGGGTGTAGCTAACGCAAAGGGGTATATCAACTAGATATCTAGAGATGCTTTTGATATGTTGGACGGTGGGAGTTGATACTTTTCTTCATATGTTCAGGCGTGGGCCGGTTGTGCTTACCTTATGGTTTATTTTATCTAGAGATAAACGATGCTTGGAAGATAGTTTCTAATCTTTGTGCAGGAGGTCGAATTCGGCTTGACCAATGAGACCTCCATGAAAATCCATTATGCTTATGTACCTTAGCGGTTTTAGTTGTACTTCTAATATTGCTATGTTGTGGGATGCCAGCAGCATAACTATTTTCTGACTTATATTCTACACCCGAAACATTATTTATTATATCATCTTATGTACTTATTAGATGGGTAGTTCTTTTGAGGGGATAACCGTTACAGTGATTCAAACGGTCTCAATAGTGCGGTTATATGTTGGACACATATTCTTTGGGTTTCTCACACTAGACTTATGTTTGACTCACGGTCTAGGAAAGATGGGTTTTCGTTGATGTTCTTTAGAGTCGAGGAGACAATCTTGATGCTTTCATCTACCGTAGTATTCTTATTTCTGTTGCATTACTATTATGCATATATCAGCATTTGTGAGGACAGACTATTATAACTGTCCAGGCTGATGATAGTGCTTAGGATTGTAACTCTGAAATGCTATATATCTTAGAGTGGCAGTTTGTATTGTCTTTGATATTATATGTTATGTTCCGCATTGATATTCTAATGTTGTATTCTCTTCTTTCTTGTTCCTTTTCTTTCTATTTTACCCTAATAATTTGACTTTTCGACACTTGAGTGCTCGGCACATGAATACCGTAGATGTATTAGTGTCGACGTTTAGGGGTTCAAAAGGCGAATCGTTACATTTGGTATTGGAGATGAAAGGTTAAGAGAGAATCTTGGCTTTGGTTGGGTATGACCTATTAGAGATAGGGTAAGCGGCACTCTAGAATGAATTGGGTGCAGTGCATGTGTGTGTGTGTGTGTGTAAGCATATTTGTTTTCGTTGTATATTATTTATATATATAAATAGATAAGTTGATATTGTAGTCTAATTTGTGTAGGGATTAACAATTCTCATATGTTATCCCTCGTTGATTAACTTAGTCATACTTGGTCAGTTTATGAGCATTAACTATTGTTTTTTGATAGTTGATTTATGCTCGGCTAGTATATGAGAAATTTACCTTTTTACTACATGGGTTGGATAGATAGTACTTGTGGGTGTATTGAAACGAACACCTTGTGAATTTAGTTTCAGAGTTTGACTGTAAGGCGTTCGGTGATAATGTTGGGTTAAAAGTTAAATTTAGCAAATGTTGTTTACTATAGTCTAAGGAAAGCTAATGTATTTTATAAATACACATCTGAAAAAATATTTTATATAAGAAAGTGACTTTATATAAATATGATTTATAAATATAGTTTATAAACAAAGCGGATTTAAACTGATATTTTGAGAACGTAAATCTCGGTGTCTTTGAAATTGGTTTTCCAAGATTTTGGAAAATAATAATAGTATTATTTGAAATATTTGTGAATACCAATATTTTGAAAAGAATTTTTAGATTTGTTCGAGTTTGAGGTTACTTTTGGAATCGAGGAATCAGTTACGAAATCAAGTATTTTTATGTTATCTAGTTCGAGTGGCTCGAAAGTACCTAAAAATGGAAAAGGGATGTGTTTGGTTGGCAAGCACTTCTCATGGGCATTACCCTTCTTAGTAAGGGAATATATGGTACAACTTGGTAGGACCCCTTTCCATGGTATCACTTTTCTGTTACTTGATCTATATGTATATTTTCTTTTTATTTTAAAGTAAATAAGTGGGTAACTGGTTTATGAAATTAAGATCATGATAATTAGTACTACTGATGAAGTATTTGATACTGTTTTGAAAATGATTTTGGTTTAATCCTGAAAGTATGATTTGATATACAAAAGATATTGGTATATATTATTGTAACGACCCATATTTTTGACCATTTAAAAATATTTAATTTAATTTAATTATCAAATAAAGATGGCTAGGAACAAAATTTATATTGTTATTAATGAAAATATATTGAATGGAAGTGATAATCTAAATTGAATCTATAAATGACAAAATTACAATAAGAGAAAAGTTTTAATTAGTATTTAAAATTGATACACACAATATCCAATTGTATTAAATTAATAACTAAAGTATGAACAATAAATGTTATTTAAATAGAGAAATTGAATAAATGTGCAATAAGATAAAAGATGATAATAAATTTCAATATAACCTTTTGATATTGATTGTAAGGAATTAATAATAGAATTCGAATTAACAAATGTTTATTCTTAAATACGAGATTGATTGGTTGTTAATAAAAGAAGAACATAAGTCGAATGAATAAATTTTCTGATATTAGGAATATCTGAATACGTAAAATTTGAAAGCTATACGGGATTTTCACGCTAATTTCTGAATTTGATAAAAATATGTATATTCACCATTTCAAATTTATGATAAAAATATATGTATATATACTTAGAAAAGCTCCATTATGGAAAATTTCAAACTTATGATGACAAAAATATATATAAGTATGTATATAGGTATATATGTGAAAATGTAAATATATATATACATACATACATACATACATGTATAAACTTCATAATGGAAAATTTCAAACTTATGACTATACATATATGGGTATATGTTTATAAAACTAGTGTATATGTAAATATGTAAGTACATAAATATATATGGTAAAATCAGTGTATATGTAAGTCTATATATATATATGTATATATACACATATAGTATATATATTCACATATGAAGCTTCATTATGACAACTTCAAAGTCAAGCACATAATATTTCAAATCAAGCATATAAAACTCAAATCAACCACTAAATATCAACTCATACCATAAAATAACATCAGCCCACACAAGAAATCTAATCAGTAAAAGGTTGAAAAAAATATATCAAAGGTGAAATGTGAAGCCTGTACAAATCTTAGCCACTATATTGCCTCACTATCTCCCTTCATTTTTCTATATATGTAGAGCCATGTCCAGTTTACTTGTCATACCAATGGAAATAAATATCACTTCCATTAAACAAAGTAAAGACTTGCCATTAAAACAAGAATGGATTAAGTGTTTAAGATTTTGGAGGGAAGGACTTAAGCAAGCAGTAGTTGTTCATCCATTATTAACTGTGAGTAAAACATTTTTGGTTTACTGGATACCATACGCATACGCAACTGTGATTTGAGAAAATCTGTGATCTATGACAATGTTAGGTGATGGTATGTTAATATGTATGTGTATGTGTGTATACAACAAGGTCAGTTCCATTCTACAACCCAAAAGCCCTGTAACGTCTTCTCTGTGCATGTTCTTTTATAAAACAGTAAGGGCTTTAACTTTGAAAATCAATAACTCAATATCTATGTAGTTTTAATCATTGATTCCAAAAGGGAAGTTATGTGTTTTAAAGTACAGAACATTTTAAAATTTGTTTCAATAGATTTCGTAAAGCATAGAGAGAGAGAGAACTACTTATAACCGTGAGTGGATCAAATTTGGACGAAAATCAACTATTGTAATTTAACAAATGAGTTATGCAGATGTGATCGCGATTGGAAATATGATTTTTTAGGGTTGTTTGAGAATTTATAGTGGCGCGTAGTGGTAGAAATCTTAAGATGAATGGAATTGGGCATTTGGTCAAATTTTGGCGACGCAATCGATTTCAAGGCGTGGGGTTCGGCGTGGAGGATGTGGTGGGGATGGAGCATCCCCAAAAAATAGTACGGTGGTTCCTGAATGGGTGTGTAGGCTAGTCGAGGAGATTTTGGGTTTAGGTTAAGTTAGGGTTTGGTTTCGGGTTTGGAGCAATTGGCGATGATGGAAGGAAGGATAGGCTTGCGCTCCAGGGGGAATCTGAAGAGGAGGTGATAGCGAAGCTTTGGGCGAGATCTGGTGATGGATGGTGGAGGAAGGTGGCAAGGCGAGGCTGTTAAGTGGTGCAATGTCATTCCAGTTTTTTTTTCGGGTTTGAGTTCGAATTTCGAACCAGGGTTTGGCTGAGGGCTCCAGGTGGTGGAATGAGTCACGACGGTCAAAGGCGATGTGGGAAAGGGGTCAGAGGCAAGGTTCGGTTGCCGGAGTATGCGTGCACTTGTACACATTCGTGCACATCTCTGGGTTTCAAATGGAAGAGGGAGGAAGGGAACCGGGAAGGATAAGAGAAGGATAAAGGGGATGGGCTTGGATTCTATTGGGCCGGGTGAATGTGGGTTGGGTTGGGAAATAAAGTAAGTAAAATTTTTATATTTAAAAATCTATTAAAGAAAAATCTATTTCTCTTTCATCTTGAATCCAATCGATGCACAGATTCTTGCATCGTGTCCCTATCGCCTAGTACTTCCATCTGAATAAATATGGTCAAGTTTTATGTAATGTAAAAAATTACCGATTTAATCGATTCAAGTGAATATATAAGTTATGTTTTATTTAATTTATTATACTTAAATTATTAATTGACTATTAAATGTATTGTCTAATCTTAAATTTACTAATAATAAATCATTTTATAAATTTCTCGATTAACTAGTAATTTGGACTTAAAAATATAGTTTTGATGCGGACAAATTGAAACCAGATCGACTCTGATTTGTAAATTAATTTAATTGTAAATTGTTGATTGAAGTCGACAATCTATGTTTTGACTGATATTGTTCTTAGATATTGCTTTCAATTATCTACTGTCTATGCCATTTAGTAGCCAAACAAATTAAAGAAGTTAGAATAAAATGTTGACACATTTTATTTGAAAGTAAATCGACTTGTACTGACCACTATTCCGATTTCGGAAAATGTGATGATTACAAGCAAATTAATTTCGATGGACTGGTCGTGATAAAGTGAGCATATGGAATGAATTTCCATATGTGAATATTGACACCTTGATTGTGAAATTGTTATTTAAATGACTTGGCCTTTTAAAATTATTGTTTGGATTCGAAGAGACCGAGATCGGATATGAGCATTATCCGAAAACCACTTCGATCAAATAACCACTATGAAACTTTACGATTTTGATTATAGTGCCCAGTATGCTAGAATTTAATTAATGTAACAATTTCGGCTATTTTAATAAGTATTTGTACCTAAACACTATTATAATATCACCGGATTTCTATAAAAGTATTTTGGCTATCGTAAGGTAAAAACCCGTCGTGTTTATGTGTGACGTGGTCTTACGAGATACCTTTGTTTTCAAAGGATTTTAAAAATGTAATAATTCAAATTAAGTGTGTTTTCTTACGTTGGTTTTCCAAACTGACTCGCGTGTTATTTTATTATAATGCTTGGATCAGACCGGGTATTACAAATTCAGGTTAGAGTGCTTTGGAGCTCAGGAGACGAGCTGGAGGATTTCAGACGTATATCACGTACTTGATTATATTCCGCTGTGTGCAAACTGTATAGTCAGCACTGGTGAGGACAAGTTATAATAACTGTCCATATTGATATATTGATTGTTGTACTCTGATGATTGTATATATATATATATATTGACAGTTACAGTTTCTTTGTATACAGATCTGTTGTTATATTATATTTTGTTCCGCTGTGATTGTAAGATTCTGTGTTGTTGTTTCTGTTTCTTCTTCTATTTTTTCTTCTTAACCCCTAATGATCTAGTAATTCTGGCACTCGATTGCTCGGCATTATATAGAGTGGACGTATTTATGTCGATTTTCAAGGGTCGAAAATCCCGGGCCGTTACAGTTGGTATCAAAGCTGAAGGTTAAGCGAGAACCTTGTCTTTGGTGGGGATTACTCATTAGAGATAGGGTCAGTAGTACCCTAGAATGAGTCTGAGCGTATATACGTATAAGAGAGAGCGCGTTTGTTAGTAATATAAAAATATTTTGATATTAATAAATGAAATGATTTTAACTTGGATTTTATATAGAATATAAAAGAATGAATTCTATAAACTGATAAAATCAATCGTGATTGTTGATGATGATTGGATATTATCTCTTTGTTGATTGATTGTTCGATTAATATGGATGTGCATATTATCGCTTATTGATTGATGAGTCGTGCTCGACCAGTTTATGAGCATCGACTATTGGCTGTTGATTTGAGCATTTGTCTATGGTTGGACAATTTTGGTTTTTGAAAAATATTTAACCAATTGAGAAACTGCAAGTTTAACATAGATTTTGAAGTGAATATATATTTGAATTTCCCCCTGTATCATTTTAAAGAGTAATGGATACCATTTGAAAGTGATATATGAAATATGGCTTATCTAGACATGGTTAATAAATAAACAAAAAGTTATTCAAATTGAAAATTTGAGAGTTTGGTTTATGGGATTTTTGAAATTGGTTTTAAGATTTTGAAAATATATAATAGAATAATTTGAAATTATTTTTCGAATAGAACTGTTATAAATGATTTCAAAGTGATTTCAAAAAGGGATTTTCAAAAGATTTAAAAGAAATGAAGTCCGAAACTCACTTATGCCACTGGAAAATAAATTTCGGTGATGACTGCAGCATCATCGACATTTATTTTCGAGTTTCAAAGTGGGGGAGGCCACTTTAGTAGCATTGCTACTCGATTGTTTATGAAACTGATTTGATTCAAATCCTTGAAGCATGATTTGATATTCGAAAGAAATATGTACATATTTATTTCAAACAATTTGAAAAAAAATCCAGTGTCCAGTTCTCGAATTTTGGATTGAATTATATTATGAAGACAGGTATCCTATGCATTAGGATTGATTTATCGATTGATTATGCATCTCGTGGAGATGATTGATTGTTGATTTCCAATTTTTGAATTGGAATTTGATTTTTTCAACTATTTTGAACAGTTGAACACTTCCAAATTGATATTTAAATTTTACAGTTTAGTATTTTGAAAAAGCATATACGAGTTTAGTTTATAACTCTTTAACTAATAATAATAATAATATTAATAATAATTTAAACAAGTTTTAAAACGTTAAATATTTTGTTAAGCAAAATGAATAAGACTATTTTGTATTATTTAAGTATGAATTTTTTTGGAATGTTTTAAATAAAATTTTGTTTTAAGAAATGCCTGAATAATGTAGAGATTGAAAAAAAAAGAAAAAAACTTATTTATTTTACAAGTTTATTTTAAAAGTAATTTTGATTTATAAACTCTTATTTATTTAAAAATGATTTTAGGAAGAAAATTTGGATTTATATACATATGACTCTACGAAATATGAAATTGAAATAAAATTTTGAAACTATTGATATGAAATTATGAAATTTTGAATTTGAATGATATTCGATTTAAGGAAAATGATTGTTGAAATCATGTATGAATTTGAAGCTGGACCAATATTAGAAAGTAATTGATTTCGAGAACCTTAAACTATATAAAAATATTGATTTGGAAGTTTTCAAACTTATATAAAAATGATTTGTACACGTCTAGAGTTAATTCGAAAACTATTGATTTGAAAGGTACTCGATCTTGAAAGTGATACTTATATATAACGGAATTCATATAAGTATGATTTTGAAGTGATGATTTGAAAAGGTACTATGTATAGTATGATATACATTTTGAAATTGTAGATATGGGAAGTACCTTCTGCTTGATTATCTGCTTTGTGGCCACATTATGGATACATTCTATTGATTCTTTGATTTGATCCCAGATGGACTTGGGAGGATCCAGAAATGGGTCCTAATCGATATTGGTTGTCCGGACATAATACTCATGAGTTTCCTTTGACTCGGCTGCATAGTGAAATTCGCAGGGCTGTGAAGGCTTACAGTTACAGATGTTACCTGGGGGAACCGGGCGAAACCATTGTGTAACTACGATCTATGTTCATTTTCGGCATAATCCACTTGGGTAGAGCAATTGCCCTGAGGTACGGATGTTTCCTGGGGGAACCAGGTGAAATCATTATGTATCTGTGGTCCACATGGCGTAATTCGAGGGGGCAGATGATTGCCTTGAGTCTATGGGTTATAGCGACGTAACCACCAGTGTTACTATTAAATAGACTACGATCCATGTGATTGTTTTGCATAGCGTAATTCGTAGAGCAGTGATTGCTCACAGGTATGGATGTTAACTGGGGGACCCAGGTGAAACCATTGTGTATCTGCAATCTATGGTTATTTTGAATGTCATGGCGTAAGACGTGGGGCAGTGACTACCTAAAGTCACCAGAGGCCACGTCGCTCTGTCCTCTTGACTTAGCGAGAGAGCGACCTTAGGGACTGCGTTCCATGACAATCCCGTTCATTTGATTTCAGTGATTGGATTGTACTTTCCATATCTGTTTTTAATAGTTTTTCAAGTATTTTCACTGGGTGTTGAAACAGGTCTACTAAGTACTTATATATTTCTAGTCTTACGCTTGATCAACGTATTACTAGATTCGGTAAAAACGAGGATAAAATTGTTGAAGCATTGAGTTATCAAAAGTATTTTCCATATAAAAGTATTTTGTTATAAAAGAATTCTTAACAAAGAAAATTTTCAAACATTTAAGCATTTTTTTATAAAATAATTTTCTATCCTTTTGTTTATCTTTCTGTTCTCTTATTCCGCTCTTTTCGAGGATGAAAAGTTTTGAATCGGGGAGTTGTAACGACCTGTATTTTTGACCATTTAAAAATATTTAATTTAATTTAATTATCGAATAAAGATGGTTAGAAACATAAATTTATATTGTTATTAATGAAAATATATCGAATGGAAGTGATAATCTAAATTGAATCTGTAAATGAAAAAATTGCAATAAGAGAAAAGTTTTAATTAGTATCTGAATTGAAACAAACAATATCCAATTGTATTAAATTAATAACTAAAGTATGAACAATAAAAGTCATTTAAATAGTGAAATTGAATAAATGTGGAATAAGATAAAAGATGATAACAAATTTCAATATAACCTTTTGATATTGATTGTAAGGAATTAATAATAGAATTCGAATTAACAAATGTTTTTTCTTACATACGAGATTGATTGGTTGTTAATAAAAGAAGAACATAAGTTGAATGAATAAATTTTTTGATAATGGGAATATCTGAATATGTAAATTTTGAAAGCTATATGGGATTTTCATGCTAATTTTTGAATTTGATAAAAATATGAATATATATAGCTTCACCATTTCAAATTTATGATAAAAATATATGTATATATACTTAGAAAAGCTCCATTATGGAAAATTTCAAACTTATGATGACAAAAATATATATAAGTATGTATATACGGATATATGTGAAAATGTAAATATATATATATATACACATACATGTATAAACTTCATAACGGGAAATTTCAAACTTATGACTATACATATATGGGTATATGTTTATAAAACTAGTGTTTATGTAAATATGTAAATATATATGGTAAAATTAGTGTATATGTAAGTCTATATATATATATGTATATATACACATATAGGTATATATATTCACATATGAAGCTTCATTATGACAACTTCAAAGTCAAGCACACAATATTTCAAATCAAGCATATAAAAACTCAAATCAACCACTAAATATCAAATCATACCATAAAATCACATCAGCCCACACAAGAAATCAAATCAGTAAAAGGTTGAAAAAAAATGTGAAAGGTGAAATGTGACGCCTGTACAAATATTAGCCACCATATTGCCTCACTGTCTCCCTTCCTTTTTCTATATATGTAGAGCCATGTCCTGTTTACTTGTCATACCAATGGAAAAAAATATCACTGCAATTAAACAAAGTAAAGACTTGCCATTAAAACAAGAATGGATTAAGTGTTCAAGAGTTTGGAGGGAAGGACTTAAGCAAGCAGCAGTTGTTCATCCATTATTAACTGTGAGTAAAACATTTTTGGTTTACTGGATACCATACACATATGCAACTATGATTTGAGAAAATCTGTTATCTATGACAATGTTAGGTGATGGTATGTTAATATGTATGTATATGAATGTATACAACAAGGTCAGTTCCATTCTACAACCCAAAAGCCTTATAACATCTTCTATGTGCATGTTCTTTTATAAAACAGTAAGAGCTTTAACTTTGAAAATCAATAACTCGATATCTATGTAGTTTTAATCATTGATTCCAAAAGGAAAGTTATATGTTTTAAAGTATAGAACATTTTAAAATTTGTTTCAATAGATTCCGTAAAGCATAGAGAGAGAGAACTACTTATAACCGTGAGTGGATAAACTTTGGACGAAAATCAACTATTGTAATTTAACAAATGAGTTATACAGATGTGATCATTATTGGAAAATACAATTTTTAAGGGTTGTTTGAGAATTTATAGTGACGCGTAGTGGGAGAAATCTTTTTTTTTTGGCAAAGCCAGCAGGGTTAAAAGGACCCCTACCTTATATTTATACCATGCAAATTGTACAAGTATAAATAAGAACTACAGAGATAAACAAGAAAGAAGAGACAAAGACAGATAGTAGAAAATGAACATAACAACCAAAAATAACCACAACCAACTAGAGGTAGCCACCAAGGAGCCAGCAAAAGACTCAAAGAAGGATCCACGGTAGCCAACCACAGTCATCAACACTGAGCAGAATGACTCGGAGCAACCCACTAAAGACACCAAGGAAGACTCGAAGCAGCTCCACAAGACCAAGGCAAACAACCAAAATTTACCAGCACTGCAAGAACCTCAAGATACCCTAAAGTGTTTAGCAATAGCAAGGAACAAAATGTGTTTAGGGGTAGAAGAACCATAAAACACCCTATTGTTTCTTTCCATCCAAACAAAATACACAAATTTCGTAAGAAGCCTTAATAGTAAAACACTTTTACTAAACTTCCATCTAGTAGCTTTAAAAATATTATACCATTCAATAGATGAGTGCGCACTAGGATTGTGCAAGTTAAGAGACCTCAAAACTCTTTTCCAGATGAAAAAAGAGTACTGACAGAAAGGTGACGAATACTCTCATCCTCATTGCAACACAAAAGACAGGTAGCAGACATAACCAGATTCCTATCCCTAAGCTTATCAAGAGTATGAATACCATTCCTTATCACCTTCCAAAGCATGATATTTTCTTTAGGGATAGAACTGCACTTTCAAATTCTAGAATGCCAAGGGAAGCAGGCCAGAGGACTAGGCTTGGTAATATACTTATAAACAGTAGCAATAGAATGATTCTTCCCAGCCCATAAATCATGAACATTATCCTTAAAGTAAACATTGTTCTGAATATTAGCCCACACTTGTCTGATAGCATAGGAGCTAGAGTAAGGAATATTAATGTAACCATCAGACCAGAAGGAGCTAACCTTAGCATTATCATTGATCCCAGTCTGGACCCTCAAATTAAAATTGAGCACATTAGCAAGAATGCAGCCTTGAGCAGACTAAGGATCAAACCAAAAGGATGTATCAACATCTTTAATACATTTCTGAAAGATGGGAAGAAACACAGCCCTGCTTCTAAGAATATTTCTCCAAACCCAACTACAATCCATAGGGATATCCATAGTCCAAAAATGCATCTTCTTGATTAAATTAATCCTAGTCCAAGAGGCCCAGAGATTATTCACATTATTCATCAATTTATCAATTCTAGTAGAAATAGTTGCCTTATTCCATTCCTTGATGTCCAAAATGCCAAGACCACCAGTATTGAAAGGACAGCAAACAGAATTGAAGACAATGGGGATCAACTTCTTAGAAGGTGGCACGATTGATTTCTCCCACTTCCCACCTTCTTAGAAGGTGGGAGAAATCTTGAGATGAACGGAATTGGGCATTTGGCCAAATTTCAGCGACACGATTGATTTCAAAGCGTGGGGTTCGGCATGGAGGAGGTGTAGGGGATGGAGCATCCACAAAAAATAGTGTGGTGGTTCCAGGATGGTTGTGTAGGCAAGTTGAGGAGATTTTAGGGTTTAGGTTTAGTTTGGGTTTGGAGCAATTGGCGATGATGGAAGGAAGGGATAGGCTTGCGCTCCAGGGGAATCGGAAGAGGAGGTGATAGCGAAGCTTTGGGCGAGATCTGGTGATGGTTGGTGGAGGAAGGTGGCGAGGCGAGGTAGTTAAGTGGTGCAATGACATTCCAGTTTTTTTTCTGGGTTTGAGTTTGAATTTCGAACCAGGGTTTGGCTGAGGGCTCCAGGTGGTGGAATGAGCCACGGCGGTTGAAGGCAATGTGGGAAAGGGGTCGGAGGCAAGGTTCGGTTGTCAGAGTATGCATGCACATGTACACATTCGTGCACGTCTCTGGGTTTCAAATGGAAGAGGGAGGAAGGGAACCTGGAAGGAGAGGAGAAGGATAAAGGGGATGGGCTTGGATTCTATTGGGCCGGGTGAACGTGGGCTGGGTTGGGAAATAAAGTAAATAAAAAAATTTATATTTAAAAATATATTTCTCTTTCATCTTGAATCCAATCGATGCGCAGATTCTTGCATCGTGTCCCTATCGCCTAGTACTTCCATTTGAATAAATATGGTCAAGTTTCCTGCAATGTAAAAAATTTGCCAATTTAATCGATTCAAGTGAATATATAAGTAATGTCTTATTTAATTTATTATATTTAAATTATCAATTGACTATTAAATGTATTGTCTAATCTTAAATTTACTAATAATAAATCATTTTATAAATTTCTCCATTAACTAGTAATTTGGACTTAAAAATATAGTTTTGACGCAGATAAATTGAAACCAGATTGGCACTAATTTGTAAATTAATTTAATTGCAAATTGTTGATTGAAGTCGACGATCTATGTTTTGACTAATATTGTTCTTAGATATTGCTTTCAATTATCTACTATATGTGTCATTTAGTAGCCAAACAAATTAAAGAAGTTAGAATAAAATGTTGCACGTTTTATTTGAAAGTAAATTGACTTGTACTGATCACTATTCCGATTTTGGAAAATGTGATGATTACAAGCAAATTAATTTCGATGGACTGGTCATGATAATGTGAACATATGGAATGAATTTCGATATGTGAATATTGATACCCTGATTGTGAAATTGTTATTTAAACGACTTAGCCTTTTAAAATTTATCGTTTGGATCTGAAGAGACCGGGATCAGATATCAGCATTATCCGAAAGCCACTTCGATCAAATAACCACTACGAATCTTTATGATTTTTATTGTAGAGCCCAGTATGCTGGAATTTAATTAATGTAACAATTTCGACTATTTTAATAATTATTTGTACCTAGACACTATTATAATATCATCGGATTTCTATAAAAGTGTTTTGGTTATCGTAAGGTAAAAACTCGTCGTGTTGATGTGTGACATGGTCTTACGAGATACCTTTGTTTTCAAAGGATTTTAAAAATGTAATAATTCAAATTGAGTGTGTTTTCTCACGCTGGTTTTCCAAACTGAATCGGGTGTTATTTTATTATAATGCTTGGGTCAGGTCGAGTATTATAGATTCAGGTTAGAGTGCTTTGGAGCTCAGGAGACGAGCTGGAGGATTTCAGACGTATATCACGTACTTGATTATATTCCACTGTGTGTGTAGACTATATAGTCAGCACTGGTGAGGACAAGTTATAATAACTATCCATATTGATATATTAATTGTTGTCGATTTTCGAGGGTCGAAAATCTCGGGCCGTTACAATTATTATGTCAAATGATTTGAGATAAAAACCCGATGTTTAGTTCTAAAGTTTTATTTAAAGAAGTTTGATATAAAAATATATAGTAGTTTAATAAGGGATAGTTTTGTGTAATACAGATTTTGATACGAGTTTTCGATAGAAAAGTTTTGCATGTATGTTATGTAGGGTGTCCAAGTGGTAGTGGCATAACCCAAATAATTATGAATCCTTTTATTGTTTTCCCTTTTAAGTAAGTGTATCTAATAAATAAGTGAAACTTTGATAAATTATTCTGTTGACACGTGTATCATATCCATTAGGGCAGTGCGACATGTTCACCATGTTATGATGTGTTCGTTCGGTAGTGTTCATTTATTAGAATGAGACAGATTTTCCGTTGATTTTGGATGGCCTGAAATTTTCGGATTATTACAGAACTTGACGCTATGTGTTTTTGGAAATATAAAGATAAGTTTAAATAACTTTTTATTAATAAGGTAGTGAGTTAGAACCTGTTTTAAATTTGTTAAACATTTATGTTAAGCAATCATTCGACGTTATTAGGCCAACTAATAAATGACTTTACCTTAAGGTTGTCTTAGGAAAGTAGACTCTAGGCGTACGTTTGGATACCAGTGTCCCGCTCTTTCTAGCTACTTGCCTAACCCGATGACTAAAAAAGTCTAAAATGTTGACTCGGTTATAGGACCCAGATTTATTTTGGGCCTTCTTTTGGAACTTTTTTAGAAAGTAAAATGAATTTGATGTTTTTATATACTCTTAGGATGTAGTAAGTACGAGTAATAATATGAAGTTAGTTTTTATTAAATATTTTATAAATAAATTTTTGTCTTTATAAAAGGTTTTTAAACCTAAGTGATGTTCTTATGAAATATTTCATATATGATTTTAGTATTGAATGAAATATTATTTGGATAAATGAATGTGATTTAAAAAATAATTAGTATAGTTAAGAAACCAGTATGATAAAATATCTAAGTTGTACGTAGACCATTTTATTTGCATGACTGTTCTTAATCTAGTATTCAAGTACAAGATTTCTAGATGATTCACATCTGTCCAAATAAGGATTTTTCACTCCATTCTCGATAGCGAATATTTGAAATAGATTCTTGATATGATCCCGAGGTTTCATATCATAGTATATGGTTATGTAAGGGAAACAGAAGTTTCTAATTAAGGCACCTAACCAGAGTCCATGCCCGGGGGTTCAAGTGATCTATACTTGTTGGGAAGTGAAATTTATGTGATTGGGCAAGTGATCGGATTTGATATTGCATGCAAATGATCCACCTGCATCATACGAGCTTAATTTATATATGTATATTATTTTATATTTGCTTATGAAGAGCTTGGGAATGACTCTTTGATTTGTTCTGAGTAAGCTTGAATAATTGTCTAAGTATTAACCTGGGGTTGTTGAGCGTAAAGAACGCTTAGTAGATTGTTTATCATTCTTGTGCGATGAGGGAGTTTCTGAACTAGAGCAATCATTGTGCTTTTGTTTGCAATAAATTTTGAATACCGTTAAGTATTTTTGTGAGCTTGTTTCTTTTGTATGTTAATTGTGTTGGAATTTCGAGGACGAAATGTTTTAAGTGAGGGAGAATGTAATGACTCAGAATTTCGAACACTTCATATTTAAATATCTAAATTCTTTAAATATTTGAATCTTGAATTTAATATGATTAAATTAATTTAATAGCCTTGTTAACCCTTTTAAATTAATAACTAATGATAAAAAACCTATTTTTGAAATCCGTTTACAAAAATAGATACTTTGAAGATATATCGATAATGTGACCAAAAATCGTTTTATCGATAAACAGCTTTTTATTCGATATAAGTTTTTCAAACTCTTTTGTACATGTCATAATAATATATAAAGACATTAATAACTAATAGAGACATTTTGTTTCATAAAAAATCAAATTAAAGACTAAGTGCTTCTAGAAGGAGACAAGAAGGAGTGATTTAAGCACGACTTTCTCAAAGGTATGTTGTGTGTATGAGGTGGAAAGATGGTCATACGAAAGGGTGCCTTCATTTCCTAGATGGAGGAGGTGAGGGAGAGGGTATGTAATTAGTAATTACTTGTAATTGATGTAATTGATGTATTTGGACTTGATGTAATTGATGTATTTGGACTTGTATGACTTTCTATGACTTGTTGCATAGCAAATTACATATGTAAAGCAAATTACATATGTAATTGATGTATTTGGACTTGTATGACTTTCTATGACTTGTTGCATAGCCTTATCATGAAGCACATAGGATTAGGTTGGATTTTGATCTGAATCAGATTTGAATTGAAATGGCGTTATAGCGACTAGTTGCTATAGAAGTACTTAGTAATTACTTTGTGTTTGGCAATTTCTATAGAATTTTGTAGAGAGGTCCTTAGGGGTTTCTCGCAATAGTTTTGATGTATATTGAGTATATTAATTGCTATAAAAAAATTAGACTTTAAAAAGATTGTTCACATATCGAAAAATGGAAAAACTTTCATCTACATAAAACTGCCTCAGTTTATACCCTGTTACAATACCCAAAGCTAGCACTTTTGACCACTGTAGTAACTCAAAACCTTTCTTTACAACATTCTGGAAATGTTATGGTTTTTGTTTTGAACTTTAATTGTTTAAAAATGTCTTCTAATTTTAGTATTTCTCTTCAATCTTTTTATAAGTCTTTTCTGACTTATATTAGAGTATTTTCAAAGTGGTTTGGAATTTAATATTTTTAATAATTAATTATGAATTATAAAGTAGAAGGTTTGTTTTAAATAAAAGAAAACATGCTTTTTGAATATTTTAAATAAAGTATAAAATAGTTATTTTTAAGTAATATTTTAAATAAATGTTTAAATCATAATTATAATTATTTTAAACTATATTTTAAAGTATATTTTAATTATAAATAGTTTTTAGAGAATTAGTTAATTATTTTTAATAAATTAAAAAGCTTATGTTACATAAATATCTTTTAAATTGTTTTTAGTATTTTTAAAGTATTCATATATTTAACTTTTGTAAAATTAAAGTTAAGTAATTTATAAAAGGACAAAAGAGGTTTTGGATTATAACACTTATGTTATAATAAATGGATTTGTAAAGTTAATTACAAATATATTACCTTGTTTAATAAAGTATAGATATATTTAGATCTTTAAAATGAATGTTTTTAAAGATAATGACAAGTATGAATCGGTTTTGGGTTTGTTTTTACAATGTGTTAATAACATTTGTCTTTAACCCTTTTTATTGAAATTATGAGTATAATTAGATCTTTAAAAGAATGTTTTGAAGATAAGTATAAATGAAATGATTTTGGGTTTATAGAATAATGTTTAAGCAGCATTTCTTTTAACCCTTTTTGATTATGCATAGTAATACAATTAGGTCTTTAGAGGAGTGTTCTAAAGACAAATATTTGGCCATTTATTTAACCCTTTCACTTTAAAGTCAACTCAAAGGAAAAGTCTTTGGCCACTGTAGTTTGGATGACACTCATTTGGTATGTTATGAACCTCGTTCCGATATCACTATCTGCTATAATTATGTGTACCACCGTGATGAACTTATATTTAATGCTAGGCATAGTCTGACCCATTTATTATTTCTGTAATAGTTGGATTAGTCCGAGACTTTACAGGTACAGGGACATTAACCTTTCTTGGATGTTGGGCTTTTAAGGAGATGATTCTAGACTATTGTATCTTAATAGTCTATTATGTTAATTTTTGATGTCTCTTATGTGTATATTTGTGATGAGGTTGAGTTGGATATGGCATTTGACTTGTATCGATGTGTATATTTTGTAGTAGGTAAGATACTTCATTTTATAGACCTACTTTATGATATATATATATATATGTTGTAATATTATATTTTTTGCTATGTTCCATGACTCTATGTTGTCTGATTATATGCGTATTGTTTTGTCCTTGTAAACCCACGTGTTATTACTTTGTGATAATACTGAGTACATATATTTGTACATTATATGGGGTAAGAATACATATCGGTGTTAGCCCAAGGGAATATTCACATTTGGTTACTCCTAGCAAGCCTTATTCCAATTACTAGATAATATACTATGTAATACACTTTGGTAGCATGTGTATAGAGGTGAGGTGTTACATTTATTTAAGTAGAACACTCATTTTGATGTGCCAAGGGTTTGAATCCAATACTTTTAAACCTTGATTTAGTGCATCTTTGTATCACTCCATAAATTAATAAATAATTAATTAAAGAATTATTTATGAGAATAAAGATTTAAGTGGTTAAGTTATGTGATTAACCAATGTAATATGATATGTATTTAGGTGTACATCTACTTATCGAGATTATTATTTAATAAAGTTTAGTTAAGAAGAATTAAATGAATGAAGGGTGAAGGGAAGTGGTGGGTCAGCAACCCATAATGGGGGAATTATGGATTTTCAAATCCTTTCACTAGTCCAATTACATTCTTCACTTACATAAAAACAAAAACTTAGAGCACTTTAATAGTGGTTACTGCATAATCAAGTAAAAAAGGAAAAGAAGATAAAAGTTAAGGGAAATAGAGACATCATTAACTACGAAATCTAGGTGAGTAATATAATCTCTAATCTTATTTTCTTCTCTAAATTGCTTATGGCTGAATTAATAATGAATGTTTCTCTTGTAACCCGTTTGATCAAAAAATTTAATACGATGTTAGGAACATATTATAGGGATGAGTTTTAATTTATAGAATTTTCCTACAAGTAAATAAACTGATATGAATTAATCAATTGTTGTATATTATGGAAATTGGGTTAAAATAGGGAGTTTGAGAAATTGTACGAAAGAAATCACATGTACATGTTTTCTATGATTTTCTAGAAATAAAATAAGTGACATTTGAAAGTAAATGAGCTTGCCCAAAAGAATAATTCAGGTGTCGAAAGGCAAATAGTTGGTGTTGAGAGGGTATTTAACTAAATAAAGTATTAATAATTAGTTAAGAGACCAGATTCACATTTTGTGCTACGCATGTCAGGAAAGTACATTGTTATGGTAACCTAGAACTAAGTCAAACGAAATTGATGTTGACACATGTAAAGTCGGTATCAAACGTGTAGAGAATGGTTCTCAATGTGTACTAAGAGGTAGTACCGAAGGCATTGGAGCTGAACTAGAAGTAAAATAAACTATCACCCTAAGTACAAAGTCTCAAGTAAGAAGGCTAAGAATTTTGAGTATGAGGCTAAGTTTATTAAATCAAAGGTATTAATAGAAGGCCAAAAGGAGACACGCCAAAAGGAGGAACTATGGGTTGAGGAGGTGATTTTTGAAATTTAAAGGTTTAAATACCAAAAGTTACTAAAGCTAAACTAAAACTTGCTTCCTCGGACGAGACTAAGGGTAGTGATTGCCGAGGGTAGTGTAACAACCCACCCCAAAACAGACCTAAATCCAGCCAAACAAAAGTCTGTCAAAACTTAGGCCCATCTCAAGGCAAGTTGTTAAGTTGATAAAATTAAAACAGCACACAGTACGATATCTATCTATACTTTCAGAATCTCATAGTGGAATGGATAAAATATAATATCAGAAATATGTACCCATTTCATAAAGAAAACCATTTTAGAAACATAACATGTTAAATATTAAAACATGTTTACATAAAGCCTCTATAGTACAATATTCAAAATAACATAATTGTTTAAACTGGGTAATTAAAAATATTTAAAAAGCATAAATAGATAGATAACTGCCATAAGTCTTCATCTCTATCCTAATCTCCTAAATCAGCATTGTCTGATCTAACCTGTGTGTTGTAATAAGGAGTAGGTCAAAACAACAAATGTCTAGTGAAATGAAAATCTCATCTTTACTATAATTGTACTTGGGCAATATTATTTAGATAAGAAATATGACTTACGTTTTAAAACTATACTTTGCTAATAACTTTAATTGTAAGCCTAAAGGCCTTTCCAGTCCAATTCCAAAACTTCAACACAACTAACATCAATGATGCAAGAGAAAGCACCCAAACCAATAAATACTCTTTATTGGACATTAGGCAAACTCTAACCATTTAATACCTATAAAATAGGCAGGCCCCCATCACTTAATACCTAACCCATTTCAAAATTTTAATGCAACTATCGTTAACGATGCGAGAGCAAGAACTTCCAAACCACTTAATACCTCTTTCCCAGGAACTTAGGCAGACTTTGATCATTTAAGACCTATAAATAGGCAGGTCCCCTTCATTTAAGATCTAACCTAAAGCGGGTCCTTGCATGGTTCTCACTAACTGGCATCGTAAGAAATCTCATGAGGTCACTTAACACTTCTCCTAAGAAAGAGGCGAACCCTACCATAGCCACTTAATACCTCTAACCCGAAGTGGACCCTTCCTAAAGATTTCTCCTATTGTATCAATAGTGTAACTTATGACGCGTAACCCAACTATGACATCTCAGATTAATCCGACTATTCGTAGGTACTAGTAGCTAGATTAGCTGGATAGATTTACCCTATAGAATTGGGACTAACCTCACATCCACTAGGATTATTTATTATAAATGATGTCCCACATCAGTCCGCAAAGCCACACCACCGGTAGCCAGATTTTACTAGGTAGACTTCCATGTAACTTTAGACTGACCTTGTATCCCTATAACTTAGTCATACTTTATATGTATACTAATTATATACATATATCATCCTACACGATTAATAATTGAGGCAATATAACATAACCCTTTATTACGCCTCTAATTAGGGATTAATTCCCTAATTTACGTTAACTATCTTCCTAAGAAATTAATAGTATTTACTACCATATTAATTCTAATCAATACGTTCAATATGCTATAATTATTACGTTATTATTAGCTTTGATAATCAATACATTAATATTATACACACACACATGAGATTCTAATTTCCAGTCATACGCAAAGAAAATGCTTATTAATTTAAATGTCAAACCCATACAAGCCCCAAACTCCAAACAAAAAATAACTAATATCCTTAGCCAACACTTGACTTGTAAACAAAAAGAAATAATACCAAACTTATCTCATATTAATACAATAGAATTAAATTCTCTACTCAAGAAACAAACTTTAAAATTTAAACCTTTTTATATTCTATTCAACTTATCAATTACCACCTTGGAGTGAAAGAGGGATTCATACTTATTTGAATTTATAGAAATAGGCGGTGCAAACTACAAATAATCAAAAATCATACTTTGCACACCATTTCTAACTTTACTTATTTTTAGACTCCTTTAACACTATAAGAGAAATTAAAAGAGATGAAGTGAGATAGATTATAAATTGCTTAAATCTCAACATAGATTTGATTCTATTATATTTATACAAATCAATTGAAATTCCAACATATTCAATGATTGACATTTATTTAAGGAAATTCTGGGGGATTTAGATGTTATGTTTTCATTTACCAAAATTTCCCAATGCATACATCAAATCCAAATAAATACCATTCAATTACAAAAATACGAAAAACTTGATATTTCCACTCACAGAGAATTGTTTGCTTTCTAACTGGATTTGATTCCATCATGCCTAAATTCCTTTTAAATCCCACCACTTTTGGAATATACAACAAAGTGAGTTGTATCTAAAAATTAGATTTAGAATCAGAGATTAGAGAGGAATAGAATCATAAATCAAAAGAATTAAACATCTAAGCCTCTTACCTGAAAACCCTAAATGATTCTGGAATATAAAAAAGAAGATGGGTTTTGATTTATATTGCTCCTAATTCTCTGTTAGATCTTCCCCATTTTGAATATACAACAAATAGATTAGATTTTAGAAATTAGACGATAGGGAGAAGAATAATTAATTTAAAGTAGAGATTAGAAATTAGGATTACTTACTAGAAAGTTTACTGTTTTTGAAATCATAAGGGGAGAGATTCTGACAGAGCTTCATCGTTGCTACAGAATTTTATGAAGGAAAACTGGGAGGGGGGTATTTATAAAGGTGAGAAGGACTGACAATTGCTGGATTTAAAATAAAAAAATCTAGGCCGTATAGGCCTAGGATTTCCATCACCCTGAAGCCTTCACCAGTCGATTGCTGATGGTCAATCGTTGCCCAAGGGCGGTCGATCGATCCTCTATAACGGCCGTATGTTCTCATTTCCATTTTTATTGATTGCCTCATCTAATTTTTTTAGTTACTCAATTAATTCTTACATTAACTAGGTTAGATCAAACGTTAAGTGTCCCTTAACGTTGCAGAATTTAAAATTCAAATATTTAAATTTTAAATATTAACTCGTTTGAATTATTTTAAATTTGAAAACTTCAAACATTCATAATCTACGTTTAAACTTTGGATTCATCATATTATATATGAAAATTGATCGGAAAATCACCACAGACGCAATGTTGCAACTTCCATGACCAAATTCCAACATTTACAATTTTTTTGTCTTTAATCATATTTTAATCATTAAATTTCTTATTAAATTTTATGGGTGTTACAAGTAGTGTACATTTCAGCTAGATGTTGGAACCAAAACTAATTGACTTCCAAAATATAATCTATGTTAGGCTTAAGATAGCCGAAACTAGTATTATGAACATCGTTGATAATGTAGTAATGTAACTTAATGAATAACTAAGTGAAAAGCCTAATGTATGATTGGTTAGGTAGGTGAGTTTTGTTTGATAGATGACGTAAGGCCTGAGGTGGTGGTTAAGTATCCGAAGGTGTCGGAGTAAGGCCTTAGTGGCATCTAGAATTGAAAATGGGCGTGTAAGGCCTTGGCGGCAACCGAAAACGTGAACGTAGGTGTAAGGCATGAAGTGGCAACAGAAATACGAAAGCGCTAGTGTAAGGCTTAAAGTGGCAATTGTAATAAAAAATGTGGAATAAGACCTATGGTGGCATCTGAGACATGAAAGCAATTGGTGAAAGGCTTATTTTGCCAATCAAAGATTAGGTAGAAGACGTAAGGCCTGCAGTGGCAATTAAATACTGGAAACGAGGTAGGTGTAAGGCCTGAAGTTGCAACTTAAATATGAAAGCGTAGGTGTAAGGCTTAAAGTGGCAACCAAAATATGAAAGCGTAGGTGTAAAGTCGGGTGTGATGACCAAACATGTAAGCGAAGTAGGAATAAGGCCTGGAGTGGCAGCCGAAATCAATAGTGAAGTTGTAGAATTACGTGAAGGCATTAGGACTTAATGGTAGTTAAATAATATGATTTGAACCTTCCATCTATCATTGATAACATAAGACCTCCATGGTGACCTAAGATAGCATGGTTCTGGTTTTTGTTAGGAAGATGAATGACCATCAATGGAAGATGCAATGAAATGGCTATCTAGCCTGATTAAGACAACCATGACATTATTTTCATACCAAGTTGTTTAAAATGAATGCTATGACATAGTGAGGGGAAATCCACTCTTCCTTTAGTGGCATGGTCTCACAATCTTTTTTCTTCAGAGTAATATATTGCTCATACCGGACTTTAAGTCTGACCCGTGCTTTTATTATTGTTTTTCCTATAAAATCACAGGCACTCGTTCGAGTATGTTTGATTTACGGGTTTTAGATAGGATGTTTTTGGACGGACGAATAACGGGGCCGAAGATGAAGCATGAGGCTTATGGATATTACCTATTATTTTGATTCCACTATACTAAGTGTTTATGTCAGCATCTTTATATGTTGAGCATAACACTATTAGCTGTGATTTGTTATATTTTTGACCCTTTCGTGGGTATGAAGTTGAGAACTAAATTGTTAAACTTTATTTGTAATGATTTGTTTCTTACTTTTAGTTAATATCTACTCTTTTTACATAAGGTTGTTTAATATAACTGATCTCATCTCTGTCGTTCATTACAACAGAAAAGGCTTTCTACGGCATTTCAAAAAAGTTAAACTTTCCGTGGCATTTTTGAAGAATTATGTGCAACAACATATTGGTATAAGTTTATATCCTATAATAGCACTTATGTAATGTTGTGAAAAGTAATCCTATTGTTACATTGTGTCCTTTGCCATGCTAGACTTTTTGCAGCATTTTTGCCTATGTCATATTAAAATTTGAAAGTGTTTTAAACTGTTGTAAAAACTTTTCACAAGGTTTTGAAAAGCATTGTGTAATGAAATGTTCTAACCAAAATGAACTTGCTCACCTTAGCAGATTTGAGTCCCCAAATAGAATGACGACGTTTGAGATTGGCAGCTTTTGAACCCAAACCTCTTCATAAAAACATGTTGGGGGTGCACATTTTGGAACTCTCTGAAATAACGATTCAAGAGGAATATTTCCACTAGTCACTACCTGAAGTGATTTTGTTCAGCACTTACAATTAGTATTGCATATCAAATTATGAGAATAGCATCAAAGAGAAAATCAAATTAAGCCTAGTTGTAAACCTATGCTTGATTCCTCCTTAACAATAGATGGCCAATCAATTGACTATATTTCTTCTTAAGAAAAATTAAAGCTCATCTGCAATATTTCTAAATTTGAAATACCCTATGCAATAAACAATCTCACATTTCCAATAGGACTTAATACATAAATACTAACATCTCTTATACAACACCGAGGTCTACAAAATTCCACATGTAAAAGAGTGGTCCTGGTCTTGCCGGGTCAACTGAGGCATAATGGAAGACATGGAGGAAACTCCCAACCTAGTTCCATTGTCAAGCAATGAAAGATAGCTAATATGATACATATTGGTCATGCATGCGAGTCTATTATTCTAATATTTTTGGTTAAGAAATTTTCAAAAATGAATGCAACAACTTGACTTGTCCTATGTAGGATATAATACATGTGTTGAAATTTGATAACAATATTATAAGAGGATAAAGCTGAATTTGATGTATTGACTTAGGTGGAACTAGGTGACTCAGGTCTACTATCTTGGATTATGGTTCCAGACTTTTTTTCTTCTGGAAAGCACAACATTAAGTAACTCAATGAGTTTATTACAATAAACCGATAAAGGGTGAGACTTAAACATAATGGACCCCCTTACTTTCCAAAGTATCTAACAAGATAAGATGAAAACATAAATATTACACAAAAATTCTATATCAAAAAGAAATCAAACATGGAACATATTAAAATACCAAGTGCTAGATATTCATGATGCCCTAAGCACATAACACATTGTATTCATGTATTGTCTATTAGAGACCAAAATTATCACACAAGTGACAACCATTGACAAGTTTTAAAATAGCTTACCATATAAAATTTGATAGGATACGCAAAAGAAACATAAATAATAGTTGATATACTAACCAGAATAACAAGTATATATACTAGTTCCTACTCGTAAACTGATTGAACTCAGTAGGTAGAGACATTGAACAACACCCACGACAAAATTACAGAACGGACTTCTCGACAAAATCTTTTACGATCCTAACGACTTAAGGATCCATCCCACATTATTGTATGGACAACATTATCGTATTAATTATTTGAATATGGATCATTTTACGAGAAAAAATATATAACATGACTACAACAACTCATTTTAGGATAACCAAGTTAAGTAGAAAATTAATGTTAACGCAGAACAACGGATATGAGTAGTAAACTAGAAACTTAAGATATTTTTTTTCATACATTTAATTTTGACTTCTGCACCCAAGTTGAAATGAAAGGCCAATCTATTTCTTTTCCAAAACCACACGTAGAGAAAATGTTCAATTGGCAATTCAATATATTTATCATGTTTGCCATATTCATGAAAGTTTGCTAGTAATATGAAGACAACTATTATTCTTATACCATATATGCAACGACTTGGAATTTAACCACATTGATTTGCGAATATTTAATTAATTTTAAATATTCAAATAATGGTTTTATATTTAAAATAAAACTCTTTTAAATGATAACTAGTAATGGTTAAATAGTTCTCAAAATTAGTTTACAAAAATAATCAGTTTGAGGAAAAATCGGAAATGTGACCGGAAATCGATTTTCGAATTTTTTGACTTTTCGCCGTCTAAAAAAATTATCGAAAACGTTGTGAACATTTTAGCTAACGTATATGAATGCATATTATAATAATTTAAATATGTTAAGTTAATAATATGATAGAAATTCATTTGCTTAATTTAATATAAACATGATGTGACATTTTCCTAAGGATTTATAAATAAAAGTCATAATTCATCACATCACCTAAAACACTAAGTACAAATGGTATTAATGCACGTTCGCTCAAGCGGTGAAGGAGGGGACAAGAGTCCTTAAGAATGGTACAAGGTGGAAGGGGACTTGATGAGGTGGCAAGAAACTAGTGGAGAGTAAGGTACCTAAGGGGTTTTTGTTAATTTTGATTTTGCAATTTGTGTAAAAGAAATTTCATAATCCTTTTCCCATTCTTATTTCATTATTTCAAAAACTTTTCCTTCTTCCTTAACCTCTTGAACTCTTCCATGGCTTCCATGAATTATAAAGTTTAAAAATGTTAGCTTTTATCATTTTAAAAATTCTTAAACCTTGTTCAAAACATTTCCTTTTTTCCTAAACCCCCTTCTCAAAACAAGTCAAGGACCCCTCTACACATCATGGCTGAACCACCTCCCTCTATGGTCGAACCAAACTTCATTTCCCTTGGTCAAAAATCAAATCTTCTGCAAAGAGAATTCAAGATCTAGGTCGTATTCAAGTTTTAGTGAAAGTTCAGTTTGAGTTAGTAAGCTTTTGATGAGTAAAGCTTGCCCTTTTATATAAAGTTTTTAACTTTAAATTATTGTCTATATTTGATTGCAAAAGTATGTTGGTTGTTTGGGTAAATGATGTTGATTTGGATATACATATGTATGCTTGTATGTGATGTTGGATTTGACTTGAAACTTAAGTCTAAATGTTATGTATGGTTAAAAATATGGTCTTGCTTATCGGTTGTTAATAATAGATGTTATGATCTTCTGTATGTGATGTATATGTTAAAGGAAGTTTGCATATAGACTTGTATTAGCGACTTAGATATATCCCTTGCTTTTAAAATGTATTTTTACTTAAGTGTTTATTTAAAAAGTTTACAAAGTTTTAAAAACTTTGCTTTTTAGTTTCAAAACGTTTTCTAAAGTTAGAAAGTGGGTTTAATTAAAAGAGTAAAGTTTTAAAGCTATCCAGGAACTCTTTTTGCAATTAAAAGTTGTTTTAATCTACCTTGCCAAAAAAAAGTTGTTTTAATCTTAAGTATATTTTTGAAAGTGTTTTCAAACATATTATAAGTAATAAAAAGAAATCATATTTATTTATTTAATGATTATTTATTAATCAATTAAGTAAGGTAGTTAGTACTTAATCACTAGTTAACAAAGGTAATTAGTGCTTAAGTGTAATTCAAGTAAGTTAATTATAATTAGTTAATTAATTACAAGATAAAATTTTAATTAATAATTTATTTAAGGATTAATTATTATTTAATTATTAATAAAGGGTTAATTATCATTTAGAAAGAGTTTAAATATTTACTTAATTACTAATTAAGTTAAATTTAATTAAGATTTAATTATTATTAAATGAAGGTTTAACGTATTATTTAATTAGTAATTAAAGATTAAAGTATAATTTTATTATAAATTGAGGTTCAAATATTATTTAATTATTAATTGAGATTAATTAATATTTAATTACTAATTTAAAAGGATAATTATTATTTAGTTATTTCTTTAAAGTTAATTATGGTTTGATGATTAATTAAATGTTCAATCATTATTAAATAAAGAGTTTAATTGCTATGTAATTACTGAATAAAGGTTTTTGGTTTTGAATCACTTATTTCCGAAGGTCGATTTGTTTAAGAAAATTTTTTTTAAAAAGAATGTATTAAATCTAATGAATTTCATTTTCGATTACCTTTAAGTAACCTTATTGAATATGAAACCCAATGACATCTGTTTAGCAAAATAAAACACCGTTATGCTAATTAAGTTATATCGGACATCTGTGTGGTAGAATAAATCATAGTTCTATCATAATTCACCAAATAGATTATGCCTGATATATATTTAAGCAGAATAAAAACTCAGTTCTGCTATTAGGTAACTTGGATATTTACTCATATGTTGATTGGTTATTGTTGGTTGACCCCTTTTACATATCTGCTTATTATGTAAATACCCATGTTATAACTTCGAAAGTTAAACTTAATTAAAATGTGAACCATTATGGCCGCTAAGCCTAACTTGTGATGTCAAATATCTAAATTTATCATTTTTGAAAATGGTTTAAAGTTATTATCATTTTAAATATGATATTTAAAAGATAATTGTTATCCCAACTTTTGGCAAAGCCGAGATACCCAAAGATTAATTGAAAAGCAATGATTATTAGTCATGAACATCGATTGTGTATCGCAGGTTCACCATGGATATCGATGAATTTTGTCTGAGTCCGGGTCGGGCTACAATTGATAAGACACGTCGATCAAAGCCGTGGGAACCAACGTTCCAAATTTCGAGACAATCCGAGTTCATATGCTCGAGTTATCGCCAATGGAAGATGGATGAAATAGGCTAGGGTCGAATCCATGAGGAAAGGCTGATTCGAATCGGTCAGAGGGGCATTGCGTCGAATCCATGAAGAGCACACTTGCTTCGGCTCCATCTATCAGGCATTTGTTCGTATCCATCAGGAGCAACCATGCTTCGAATCCATCTGCACGTGCCTTAAGCTTCGAATCCATTGGAGCATTCCCCACCTTCGACTCCATCGAGCAAGTCCTCATATGCCTAAGTTCGAATCCATCCTCACATACTCCAGTTCGAATCCATCAAAGGAAGGATCCTTCGAATCCATATAGGTGGAGGAGCTCCGACTCCATTACATTCGAATCCCCAGACTGAGACAACTTCGAATCGGTCCACAGCAACATGTCTAGATCGATTCGAACGAGCACCAGTTTTATCGATTCGAAGGAAGAGAACCTTCGAATCCAACATCTCGAATCCACCAAGTAAACGCGACTAAAACCACGGATTTGACCTAGAAAACTCGGAGAAAAAGGGGGATTGACCCGAAGCACGCGCGCCACGTCATCGTCTTCACGTGCAGAAGCATGGATTCGAACCATATCGATTCGAACGAATCCATAGGGCGAAGAACATCAACTTGAATCGATCATAACTTGAGATCTACAAGTCCAAATACTATGAAATTTTCACAGAAGCTTGAGCCCATGTTGAAGAATGTCCACACCAAATTTCAGCTCGATTGGATGATTTCTCGATCGATTCGAACATAGCTTCGAATCGATCCCAAAGTGGGCCCGGATCTCCAGATTTCGGCCGTGCGGGCCCCCTCACATGCCAGAACTGGTCTCCCCTCAATTTAGGCGAAATATCAGCCTCCTACACCTATAAATAGAGCCCCTGGTCATTCAGAAAAGAGGTCGGACAATTTCAAGAGCTAAAGAGTGCCCAGACTCTGCCAGATTTACTCCAGATCACCACTGCTGCCTTAGATTCAGACTTAACTCATAAAATCAGTTGTAATACAACATACAAAATTGTAATCTTCAAGCATTGAGTAGTAAAATCATAAAAACCTTGAAGTGGACGTAGGCCGGAGATAGCCGAAGCACTATAAATCGTGTGTCACTATTCATTATTTCTTGATTGCTGCTTGTTACTTGCTTAGATCTGTGATTTGTGTGTGAATATTGTTGATCTGTATTCATACGCTGGTGCTTTCACTACACTTGGGGTTTGTGACCATTTTTGGCGCAAACACTTTGGTGCTTTCACTGAGAAGAACTAGCACCCGCTACACCAGATTCAAAGTTTAGATTTGGAATTTTAAGGATTCAGATCTGACTCTACAATGACTCGACAAACTAGACAAAGAACTGAGAGGAGCCAACAGGCAGGAAGTCAAGAGGCATCCTCTGGCGCTGGAGAAGGACAAGCTTTGATCTACATTACTAGAGATGAGATGGAGGCTATGAATAACCTAATGCAGGAAAGAATGATGAAAAGCCAACAAGAGATGCTGCAGAATTTCTTCGAGCAGATGAGAGCTGCAGGGACACAGAACCTTGGACCAGCTACAGCGGCTGTGAATGTGGAACAAGGAGCTAGGGCTATGGAACCCAACGGAGGACAGAATACAGAACCAGAAGGCAATCAACAAGGGCTTGGGGGCAGGCCCGCAAGATCCGACGCAGAAGGACCTTTGGAAGGAGCTCAACCGGCTAGGGCCAACACAAATGCTAACGAGCCACCCGAAGAGTACGTACTTGAATTCCCTACAAGACTCGGAGGGCAAGACAGAGACATGACAAGGGGGCAGCCCCTAGATGGAGATGAAAGAATGATTGGCCTAGTGAGACGACTCATGAGAGGGGGATTGTCAGGCGGAGGATTGGAAGAGGTTAGTCGAAGTCCGTTCGCTCCAAATATCCGAAATGCAAGGAATCCTCCAAAGTTCAAACTACCGATGCTGGATCCATATGACGAAAAGTCAGACCCGACCATGCATATCACCAGATATATCAGACACATGGAAGTGCTGGGAGCATCCGAGGAAGTAATGGCACGATGTTTCCCCTTATTCTTATCAGATTTGGCTGCGCTTTGGTTTAGACAGCTAGAGACAGGATCAATCAGGACATGGGGCGAGCTTGTGGATTGTTTCATGAAGCAGTTTAGGGTTCACATAACACGACCCAAGAGCATGATGACTTTGGCATCAATAAAGCAAAGGATCGAAGAGTCCATAAAAGATTTTCTGTTACGATTTAATGCAACGGTGGCTTCTGTAGATCGCCCGGACCCATCGATGATTTTGATGGCGGCAGTGGCAGGAGTTGGAGAAGGCACCGAATTCAAAGACTCTTTGACTAAAGATCCACCGCAAGATCTTTGAGAGTTTTTCCATGAAGCTGAAAAATTCATTCGATTAGAGGAATCACGAGCCGAGAGGCAGGAAATAAATGTTGCACAAGGCGAAGGAAACGCCAGGGAACAGTCCAGGGCGGACAAAGGAAAGAGAAAGCAGGATGACGCACATGATGGTCCTGATAAACGAAAGAAATTCCGAGAGCCCAGATTCAGGCAATACACAGACTTGGTGGCAGGACTGGAACGAATTTACACCGAAACTCGGGGGCAACTCCCGTATCGAAAACCACCCAGGAGAGATCCCACGGAGCGGGAATGCAGGACTGGAAAATACTGCCTATTCCATGAGCTGGATGGGCACACTACCGATGAATGCCGCCACCTGAAGGATGAGGTGGAAGAACATGCCAGGAGTGGTAGATTGCCACAGTATGTCAGAGAACGTACAACGGCGGTTAGGCCCGAACAACTACCGCCTCAACCTAACAGGAATGATCCTGGATCGGGATCACGACTTGTCATCAACTGATTGTGATGGCAAGGGCCAAGTTCAAGATTTGGACTCTGGTCAATTAGTTTTCTTAGATTTGATTTCCAAAATAAAACGGCTATCCCACTTACTCATGTACGGGAACCAGAGAGATCCCTAGGCATGCTCTAAGATGGAAATAGACCGCTCCGCCCGGAGAGGCATTGTCTTGTTTTTCCTGGTGTTTGAGATTGAACATCTAGGATTTGAATTTAATAAAGAAACAATTATTAAAATAAACCTTTTAACCGGAGAGTTAAAGGATGAACATTAAATATCAATATAAACATGATCGCTTTATGACCTTACCCGGAGAGGCGGGGTCCGGAGTGCAAGAAGTGAGTCGCTTCGCCAGAGAGCGACAGAATTGACTCACTTAAACGTTGTTTCCTCTTCACCGAAGAGTGACAGGATGGGATCCAGCAAGAGCCCGGAGAGGCTATGATCGGCCTAAAGATTTAGGTCATGACATCGCTTAATGTTCAAAAACACTGAACCGGAGTGCAGGGGGTGTAGCCGCTTCGCCGAAGAGAGACAGGATCGGCTCACTCATCGTTGTTTCCCATTCACCGGAGAGTGACAGGATGGGATCCAGTAAGAGCCCAAAGAGGCTACGATCGGTCCAGGATGACCAAGACATCGCTATACGCCCTAGCTGGGGCCAGAGTGCAAGGGATAGAAAGCAACGCCGGAGTGCAATAGGATCTTTCTATTCAATCGCTAAATCTAGAATGGGTTTGACAAGGGTCCGGAGTTACCATCAATAGTACGAAGAGACCGTAGAATTTCATTCTTAACTTCCACTGGAAAAAATTGATAACAATTCGGCTTCGAACAGCCATGGACTTGATTGAAAATGCTATAAGCTATGAGTAAAACATGAACTCACTGCATTTAACTTGAGACTGATCAAAAAATGCCTTTTACCAAAAGGCATGTTTTGGGAGGCAAAATGTTATCCCAACTTTTGGCAAAGCCGAGATACCCAAAGATTAACTGAAAAGCAATGATTATTAGTCATGAACATCGATTGTGTATCGCAGGTTCACCATGGATATCAATGAATTTTGTCTGAGTCTGGATCGGGCTACAATTGATAAGACACGTCGATCAAAGCCGTGGGAACCAACGTTCCAAATTTCGAGACAATCCGAGTTCATATGCTCGAGTTATCGCCAATGGAAGATGGATGAAATAGGCTAGGGTCGAATCCATGAGGAAAGGCTGATTCGAATCGGTCAGAGGGGCATTGCGTCGAATCCATGAAGAGCACACTTGCTTCGGCTCCATCTATTAGGCATTGGTTCGTATCCATCAGGAGCAACCATGCTTCGAATCCATCCGCGCGTGCCTTAAGCTTCGAATCCATTGGAGCATTCCCCACCTTCGACTCCATCGAGCAAGTCCTCATATGCCTAAGTTCGAATCCATCCTCGCATACTCCAGTTCGAATCCATCGAAGGAAGGATCCTTCGAATCCATACAGGTGGAGGAGCTCCGACTCCATTACATTCGAATCCCCAGACTGAGACAACTTCGAATCGGTCCACAGCAACATGTCTAGATCGATTCGAACGAGCACCAGTTTTATCGATTCGAAGGAAGAGAACCTTCGAATCCAACATCTCGAATCCACCAAGTAAACGCGACTAAAACCACGGATTTGACCCAGAAAACTCGGAGAAAAAGGGGGATTGACCCGGAGCACGCGTGCCACGTCATCGTCTTCACGTGCAGAAGCATGGATTCGA
Source organism: Allium fistulosum (assembly GCA_030737815.1). NCBI lineage: Eukaryota > Viridiplantae > Streptophyta > Magnoliopsida > Asparagales > Amaryllidaceae > Allium > Allium fistulosum. Next base: position 1,130,070,439 of record CM060906.1, on the reverse strand, counting down.
CCCTATGGATTCGAACCATATCGATTCGAACGAATCCATAGGGCGAAGAACGTCAACTTGAATCGATCATAACTTGAGATCTACAAGTCCAAATGCTATGAAATTTTCACAGAAGCTTGAGCCCATGTTGAAGAATGTCCACACCAAATTTCAGCTCGATTGGATGATTTCTCGATCGATTCGAACATAGTTTCGAATCGATCCCAAAGTGGGCCCGGATCTCCAGATTTCGGCCGTGCGGGCCCCCTCACATGCCAGAACTGGTCTCCCCTCAATTTAGGCGAAATATCAGCCTCCTACACCTATAAATAGAGCCCCTGGTCATTCAGAAAAGAGGTCGGACAATTTCAAGAGCTAAAGAGTGCTCAGACTCTGCCAGATTTACTCCAGATCACCACTGCTGCCTTAGATTCAGACTTAACTCATAAAATCCGTTGTAATACAACATACGAAATTGTAATCTTCAAGCATCGAGCAATAAAATCATAAAAACCTTGAAGTGGACGTAGGACGGAGATAGCCGAACCACTAAAATCGTGTGTCACTATTCATTATTTCTTGATTGCTGCTTGTTACTTGCTTAGATCTGTGATTTGTGTGTGAATATTGTTGATCTGTATTCATACGCTGGTGCTTTCACTACACTTGGGGTTTGTGACCATTTTTGGCGCAAACAATAATTAAGAAACTATTTTATTTAAAATGTTTGAACCTAATTTAATACTTTTGAAATGATGGTTTAAAATCATTATTTTGTTAATGTGGTTTAAAGATAATGAAATGAAGGAATGTTTAAATAATAACTTGTTTATTTAAAGGTCTTTTAAATAATTGATTGTTTATCAAAGGAACTATATTGATTAAAGTCATTAAAGAAGTTTGTTTTACATAAGGAATGTTTATAAAAGAAGTTTTATAAATTGAAAGACGATCTTGAAATTTGAAAAGAAATTTTATAAATGATTTTGGATATGTATAAAAGAAATTTTATTTGGTGAAATAAATTATTATTTTAAAAATTATAAAGTTATTTTCATAAGTTGATTATTTTAAACGATATTTGCAGCTGTCAAGTAATAGTGGATGGTAGGATCGATCGAGAGACAATGTTAATTATACAATCAACACTACAGCCAAACGACGAGCCATGTTAATAATATACATGGCAAGGCAACATTGTTATATATTTAAAATACTGGGAATTTGATGATATAGATTGTGTGTATGACACGTTGTATGATTTCATATGACTTGAATGGATGTTATAAACATGTTTGTAACAAAGTGCACTAAGAGACAAAATGTGTATAGATAACCTTTCAATTTAAAATAATTTTTGAAACGAATATGAAATTCATATATCTTGAGCAAAGTATAGATTTTTGAAAAGTTATTTATGTGAACAACCAATATTTGGATAAGGAAATTTTCTAAGGAAAAATGATAATATGATAAATATATTAATAGAGGTATATAGGTGCTTTCATAATAGAGGTATATAGGTGCTTTCATAAACAAGAAAAAGTAGCTTGGTGAATCTGATGTTTTGTGATTAAAAAGAATTCTTTAAAGAAATTAGGTATTACAGTATCTACAATTATTAATATAAGTTTTTCATTAAAGTGATGAATAAATGTGATTTATGTGAAATGAGTTTTAGAAATATAAAAATTTTGGTAAAACCTAAGAAAGTGAAGAATGTGAATTATGTATAAAGAGGCTAAAAAGAGATTTCAAGGGAGAAAGTGTTTATATTAATTATAGCATACATTGGTAAATAGAATAAATAATAACAAAAGAGGTGTATATTCAATTTGTAAAAAAGTTTATTTTTGAATTTAAAGGAATATATGAGAGTTGTTATTAAATTTATTTGAAATAAAGTTTTGTATGATGATATAGTTTAAGTTAAAAAGAAGAAACCCACTTTTGTTTAATATGCACGACTTTTTATTAAAAGGTTAGGTTTTTGTAATTTTGGATTTCTTGGAAAGTGGATTTGAAAGCAAATAACTTTAGTGTAGGATACTTTTACCTAATTTTGATGTTTTCAAAAAGAAAATTGAATTGGTAGAAATCAAAATTTTGGGCAGAAATTTTTATGGGTTGTGTTAAAACAACCATAACTCTTGGTCCACGATCAAATTTCAGTGAAATTTTTTAGTTTGAAAGATATTATTTTGAAGAATTTTTTGTTGAATGCTTTTGACTTTTTGATATTTTGAAGCTTACAAGTGTTAAAAATATGTTTTATGCAGAAGTATATCTTTGTTAAAATTTCCTGAGTTGAAATCTTAATGTGTTTTGATCTTAAATTTGAAATTATTTTTAATGATTTTGAGTACTCTAGACAGTTATGGGAGTAAGCAACAACTTTTATTCTAAATGTTTTGCAAAATTTTGAAGTTTATAGTATTAAACTTAAGGATTAAAGAAAATGGCCTATTTTGATAAAGATATAAAAGTTTTTGGATTTGAAAATTTTGAGTGGCATAAATATTTTTAAGGTCCTTTGTATTTTATATATTTATATTAGAAGAGATTTAGTAAAGAAGAAGAATTATGGATTATCTTACATACTAATTTTTTAGAAGTAATAAGTAAGCTTTATGTTTTAACATCTTAAAGTATTTTACATCTTATTAAGGTGTTTGTTTAAAGATGGGTGTAATGTGTCTATAAATGATGTGGTAAGAACTAATTTTTGAAATATATAATGAGATAGGTTTTAAGTAAAAGACTATATTTGCTATTATGTGTATCATGTGCTGTGAATTTTCAAAATACACTTTGAACTATAGTGACTACTCCAAAGTTTTTCGAACATTTCTATATCTGAAGCGTATTTTTGTTACCTGAGTGTTTTGTATCTTCCTAAATGAGTTGTTCAACTCATAGCCCATGATTGTAGACGATGGGTAATGATGATAATCCATCATCTGTGGGAAGCCATCGTAAGGGTCAAATAGTCTATTGTGGTACTGTGGATCTTGATGTATTGATGAGAAGGAACCTTAGATGGTTGAAGGCCTACTTCTTTATGCGGGTGGTTGGTTATTCGATACGATGGGTGCTATAGGCCTAATAGAGGCTAGAACCCAATTGTCGAATATTTTAGAGTGCTGGTTGTGTCACTCTATTTAATAATTGACGGGCTGATGTAGATCACTCTACGTGCTAACCCGTGAAAGTAAATAAAGAGCTTTGTGTGATATGTTTGTGATTGGTTTTAATTGGTTGTTATTTTTTTATGATTGTATGTTTTGTTTTTGTGTTTAAATTGTAGGTGGGTGCAGTAAAGGTAGAAATTTATTAGCTCGTTATGGATTTTCTCCAAAGTGAAATTGCATGGACATAATTTTCTTAAAGGGAGGAGTCTATAGCGACCCGATGTTAAGTAGCAATTAAGTAAAATTAATAATAGAGTTTTTGATAATCAAATTGGCTTCAAATAGTGAAATGTGTTTAATTTGGAATTAAATTATTAGGAATTTGAGATGATTTGGAAGAATGAATATGTTTGAAATTTAAATAATAGAGTAATTTGGGAATTCTTAATAATAAAATATTAAGTTGAAATTGAGAAAGCGTGAACTAGATTGGAGAGTTTAATTTTAGGAATTTACTTGATAAAAATGGTTACTAAAAGAATTATTTTGATGATAATTATTTTGAAGTGATAACTATTCGAAAATGGTGATTTTAGGATTTTTAAATTAAAATTGACATTTAAAAACTTGAAATGATTTTTAAAATAAATCAAAAGTGGTTTAATAATTTAGTAAAGTTAAATAATGAAGAATAAAAGTGTTTTGGAATTTATTATAGTCAAGAATGAATTTTTATTTAATTAGGTTATAGTTATGGAGTAACTGATTGTGAAATATATTTTTTATTAAAATAGGCCTAACGTTACAATTGTGGAGTATTGACTTTGAAATATGATTATTATACACATTGTTGGGAAAACACTATTATTAAGTAAATATGGTTTTAATTGAGATTTGGAGTTATTTTGATAGGGTAGAATAATGGTTTCTATGAGGGAGAATGAACAAATAAATTGTTAATGAATTGTTTTGTAGCCCATGAAGCCTAAACCCCAAACCCTAAACCAAAATGATGAGCCAGCCTATTTCCTTCTCCGTTTTTTCTTCAAAATTCTAAATTTTTGTTCAATGCATTTCAAATATATAGCTTGGTTCCAATTTTCTTTGTTTTGCAAACTAAATAGAAATCTACCTTCTTCTTTAAAAATTCATATCAAATAAAATAAAATCCAAAAAATTATGAAATTCAAATATTTCATAACACATAGTAACATCTCTAGAAGCAATCAAAGTGGAAATTTGCTCAAGTTTGGAGGCAAATGCCGCAAGTAGTGAATGGAAAATACAACCTTTTCGTGGGTATTGTGCACTATGTTGTAAGTACTAGGCATTAGAGGGTGAATGGGGATTCAGTCAATCGTAGGTGAGACTACCTGGCCAAAGTTCATAGTTTAAGCGTTCGTCCTTGCCTTGAGTTCATTCACATCACAAGCAAAGCTATCCAATGCTAGTTAAACCGTTTATCATGTTGAGCCATATGTCATTACTCGACCCTGTGATGGGACATACAACACTAGTCCAGTATGTAACGACTTGCAAATTTATCACTTAAATAAATTATATTTATTTTTAAAATATTTAGATATGGGTTTAAAAGTAAGAAATAATTATGTTTTAAGTGGTAAATAATAATACTTATTTTTTTGGGAAAAATATTTGCGGACAAATTACCGAGGTAAAATATTGATAATTTGTAAATATCGTTCTAGGTAAAATGTCGATAAAACAACCGAAAATCGTTTTATCAATAAAACTGCTTTTAAACAATAAGAATCATGCACGATTCTGGATACATACACTAATATATATATATATATTCAAACAAGATTATGAAATAAAATAATTTATTTTTGGAAAATAAATGTATTTATGACATCGACCGTTGATATCATCAGTTTTATATATTTCTTCGAAAATTCAAGTTAAGTTTAATTATTAAATAAATAGGTTTTTATTTAAAAATAAACCTATTATAGTTATTTAATAATGATGGTAAAATCATTTTTAAAATTTGTTTACCAAAATTGATAGTTCGTAGAAAAATAAAAAATGTGATCGAAGAACGTTTTTCGGAATTCTAACTTTTCGACACTGGAAAGTTGTCAGGAACGTTGTTTGCCTTTATGCACTATATGTACACATATATAGTAGATAATTAACCATAATATACACTAAATAATATATTATCTTATGTTAATTATGTTTAGGAAATGATGTGCCAAGTCATGGTTTTAAAAATAGTAACATATATATACATATACACTTATACGAAATACATACCTATCTCTTGTTAATTCTTTGGTACCATCATCATCATCCAAGCATGAACATAGGGGATGTGACAAGAGAGAGGGGATATGACTTTAGAGGGAGGGAGCATGGTGATGTGACCTAACATATCATGACATGTTATATTATTTTATGCAAAGGGTAGTTTAGACATTTACCGATTTTCTTGTCTATAAATACACACCCATACACCAAATCTCCTTTACATCTTCATTTTTCTTTTTTCTAAGATACATTTCATGTTTCATGGCTTCTTATGTTAGTTTTAAGGTTTTTTTAAATCAAAAGTTTTGAATTGTTTTAAAGATGCAAACTTGTTTTAAAACTCTTTCTTCTCCATTTCCTCCCTCCCCCCACTTTATTCGGCCATAACTTCCTCTATTTTACACCAAATTAAGATTTTCTTTTTCTCAAATCATATAAAATTTTAGTAGCTACAACTTTATTTTTACCACTTTTTATAATTTCAAGCTTAGGTTTGTCAAAATCTCATTTCTTTGCAGTGTACTTTTAACCTCAGAAATTCAGGTCCGAAAATAGCTCTCCTTCTTTTGACAATATCTACCTCAAACGGAATCTGATTTGAGTGATTCTTTTTTTAGTTTGTTTGTAGAGAAAATAATTTTCTACAACTTTTCTTTTGATCACCTTTTCAAAATTCAAGAATAATATATCCAAAAATCACGAGGAAAATGGTATATTTTTGGGATGACTTTTGTGCATTTAAGGCATTTCAGGTTTCAAAGATTTTCGGTGACTAAAACTATCTCATTTTTAAAAAGAACTAACTTTATTTTCATAGATTATATGTTATAGAAATCCATAGTTCATGTTGTTAAAATATCATGCTATGATAATGATATACGCTTGCGGTTTATGGTTAGCATAGTTTGGATGTTAAATATTGTGTTTGTATGTTAAGCATCGTGTTTAGATGTTTAAAGTGACATGTTTGGTTGTAAGAATGTGATGTTGGTGTACGGTATGTTGATGGTATGGTTGTGATTAAAACTAGTTGTATGTTGTGTAAGAATTACAAAGTTTACACCTTTGTATGTTGCGATGGACATGAGATCCGATTTGGAATCAAAACTATGTTTTTTAGTTTTAAATTTTGCAAATGGTTTCAAAGTTTTTATCTTTATTTTTAAGTTTCAAAAACTTTCAAAATTAGTTTTCCAAACTTGTAATAGCAAGGAATAAGCGAAGTATTTCACTTAAAGTAAGTTTAAGCGAACTACGCTCATAGCAATAGTCGCTATGGACGAAGTTCGACTAAATTGTCGATTTTTGTTTTAAAATGTTTTCTTTTGGAATGTTTTGCAAAAGTTTTTCGAACTTGATTAGTAACATAAAAAGAGAAGTTTAGATAATTTAATAATTTATTTATTTAATAAATTAACTACAGGTAATTAGTAATTAAGTAAGTGATTAAGGTTTAAGTAACACTTAAGGAAGGTTAATGATTAATTAGTGATTAATAAAGTTTTTAATTAGTGATTTACGAAGTTAAGAAGTAATTAAATGGTTAATTATTATTTAATTAAGTTAATTAGTTGATTAATTATTATTTAATTAAGTGAGTATTTAATTAATCTTTATTAATTAGGGTTTAACTAATAATGAATTGTTTAAACCTTAACTAAGATACATTAGGAAGTTAATTAGGACTTAACCAAGTTCACTAAGTTAATTAAAGTTTAATTATGAATTAGTCTTGATTTAATTGAGATATAATTAGGATTTAAGCTAATTGAATATAATTTAATCTTTTCAAAGCTATTTTTAAACTTAGTCGGTTATGTTTTAAATCAATTTCCTTTTTAAGGTTAATTGATTTCAAATCAAAGGATCTCTCGTCTGGACCATTAAGTAGCCAAATGAATTAAAGTAGTGATTATAAAACGTTGACACCTTTTATGAAAAGTAAGTTGACTCGTGTTTAGCATAAATGTTGAATATCGGTAACGTGATAAACACAAGGAAGTTAATTTGAATAAGTGGGTCATGGTAACTTAAGCATATAGAATATGCTTCTATATGTATATTTTTCACCGATAATGGATGTATCTATATTTGTAACCTGGACATCTACCTATGATTGATTGTATGTTATGTGCGAATCCCTTACATGATATAACTTGGATAAGTAAACCCAAATTTATGGTCCATTGTAGTCATTAAGCCTCTGTTTGGTTTTGAAAAGTTAATATTTCATTTTCTTTTAAAATGGTCTTCAAGGTTATTCTATTTTGAACAAGATATTTAAAGAATTATTTGAAAATTGTTTTGAATATTATATAAAGGAGTTTATGAATAATTTTGGGGTATTCATAAAAGGAGTTTTAGAAATAGTTTGAATGTTTATAAAAAGATTTTATAAATGAGTTTGGATGTCTATAAATGGAAGCTTTATACAAGGTTTGAAAGTTTATAAAGAAGTTTATATAACCGACTTTGAATATTTATAAAGAGTCTCATAAATGAGTATGAAGGTTGATAAATGTTTTGTAAATGGGTTTGGGTTAAAGAAAAAAGGATTTCATGGGTAAGGGAAATTTATAAAAGGATTTATTGAAGGTAATTACAACAGGAATTCGAGGTTTGGGTTTCTTGAGGTTGACCTTTTAAAAAATAGCGGTATAGAACATCTGTTCCATACTTAACATTGAAGGAATGGTGCTTAGAGTTATCATTTTCTCCAATTTAAATAATGTAGTTAAATCCGTTTAAGAGATTTGAAAATGGGAAATCTTATAAATGTTTTGTGAATATACTTATGTAAAGGAGATAAGTATATAAATGTTGATAAATGTTTAGGAAAGGAGATTTATAAATGAAAATGGTTTTGATGCATATTGATTGCTTTGGGTAATTATATCTCTAGATTTTGTTGTTGTTATTTGATAGTTACATAACCAACTATCAAATTTTGCCTAATTTGACTTAGGAAGTATGAATGTAAAATTCGAGTTTCCGATAAGGAATCGAATACTAACTTCCAAAAGAACCGGGAAAGAGTCAACCAAAAATTATCGGTTGTTGGTACGGAGAGACCAGAATCAGATTTATATATCTACAAATCACTCCAAACCAACATGTACATTCGAGTGGAAGACATCTTGATGATGATTGAAGATGGTGCTCTTTGAAGTGCAAGGGCTACTACTACTAATCCTGAGGGTAATTCCAAAATGGATGTAGTAGAGTTAGTGCCTTCGGTTTCGGTCAGACCCAGAACGAACTTGTATGGATGAATGTTGGCATTGCATTAACGCCTGGAGGGCATTGTTAGTATTCCAAGATGGATTGCTATTTAGAAAGGTAAAATGTAGCCTCAAGCCTCATCAACCGGGAATGACTTAAACATAGGATATGTAGCAGGGCTATGTAGGTCGCACCTATTAGGGTATATCATTACCCTTTTAGATATATACACAATCATCAATGAATTCGTGTACGTGGGAGCTCTCGGTTAAAGGTTGCAAAGCAATCGGGATGATGATATATTCGGTACTATGCAGTAAGGGGTAGGCCGGTTCTGTGTTGCCAGGGGTCATTAGGTACGACCTCGGTACATTTTTCTAGAGGTGTACTGTGGCGGGCGGTACTCCAGTAGCCCAATCATTAGTTGGAATCCATTCTCCAATGCGTGCCTTACGTTTTCGATTGTAGGGAATGTGAGATGCAAGCATTTTAGCTATTTTATCTATTTACTTTACACCTAGACACTATGATAATACCACTGGATTTTGATATAAAATGTTTTGGTTATCGTAAGATAAAAATTCTTCCGTTTTTATGTGCGGTGTGGTCTTACGAGATACCCTTTGTTTGAAAAGTTTTAAAATGTAGAAATCAGTTTGGTTGTTACTTGTTACCGAGTTTTACTCACGCTGGTTTAGCAGACTGACTCGGGCGTTATTCCATGTATGCTCGGGTCAGACCGAGCATGTTTTCCCAGGTTTAGCTGGATACTTTGGAGTTGGAGAGGACCTGGATGGTCAAGATGTATTCATGTATATTTTTCTTCCATTGTATTATAGACTATGTATGTTTGTCAATGTAAGGACATGTTTTTATAACTGTCCAAATTTAGGATAAGTCTAGTGTACTTTGATGTTCTATATATGAATAAAAATGTTTCCTTTCTGTAAAGATCATGATTGTATTATATATTATTCGCTGCGTTGTGAGATTCTGTGTTGTTTTAGTTTTCTCTATCTTCTATCTTCTTCTTTCACCCTATAAGATCGATATTTCCGGCACTTGAATGTTCGGCATGTAATATCGTAGACGTATTAATGTCAATTTCTAAGGGTCAAAAATCCGGTTCATTACACAATAGCTCTATTGGTGTTATGACCATTGAAGTTGCCAACTTCTTTGCACTAAGGATTTGCATGGTGTGTGTTGGAACTGGGCTAACACGCGGCGGGTTAAATGAGTGAATTTTAATTTTGTTACCATTTCAGATCTTATTGGGCATATGATGTTTGGATTAATTTACATGCAACCTAATTTTTTTTAAATAAAATCGTTATTTTATTTAATTGATAAATATAAAGATTTTATTTGTTCATATAAGTGATATATAATTTGTACATGTATATCAAATACACATATACGTGTACGTGCACTATATAATGTGTATATGGTTTAACATGTCCGTATATAAGTGCTGGGATTTACACCAAGATGATCACGTTAGTACCTTCATGTATGTGTTTGCTGTCTAATATTATTTTAAAATTAATGTTATTTAAAGTATACTTACGCAAGTACATTTAATGCACACACACATACAAAAATATACACACACACACACAAATATACACACACGCCCTATAATAATTATGTATAAATATAATATCAATTCAAAATACAATATCAAATTAGCCAAAGAAATATTCAAAATTTATAATCGTTTCTAAATTCAAACTAGTGACTTATTTGAAATTTAAATTTAGATTTAAATATTTACATATTTAAATATTAATATATATCTATACAACATAAAATATATTAATTTTTTGCAAAAATGAATATAACATTTTCATATATATTTTTTTTTAAATTTTATAAATACTATTTATAAATATAAAATTATATATTTTAAATATAAGACAAAATCCATTTTTTTATTTTCGGCTTAAAAGTTTGTTTGATAGAATCGGATTTTCTTTAAATTCCATGTAGTTTTTAAAAGTTGTTTTTTTTATATTTTAAAATTCATTTCCGTACGGAAATGTTATTAATTTTTTTTATTTGGAATATTACCTATATCGTATATAAAATATTTATATCAATATTTTTTTATAAAATTATATATATATATATATAATTAAAACTTATGTATATATATTGTTTTTGGCTTTAATATTGATGTAAATATATATATGTATGTATGTATGTATATTCATGATATATTGACTTGATGGTAGGAAGATAAATAAAATTCATGATTGCAAAATTTAATCTACCTACAGACAATGTTATAAATTCACATGTAAATGAATTGATAAATGATTATATGTACCTACTACTACCCTGATAAAGCACCTTGAATGTTGAATTAAACTCTGTATGTAGATCAGATCTATGCGCCTCCAGAATATGCGAACAACTAGAAGTAATCGTCACACCTTAAGCTAGATTTATTTGATTTAATTTGTTTGGAAAGGTGGAGGGGATACCCTAAAAATTTCAGCTAGAATAATGGTAGTCGGGGCTCATAAAAATTAGTGCAAATGAAGGGTAGGTGATGTTTAGATAGGCAATAGAAAGGAGGGAAAAGTGGAGACCTAAATCCTCTTCCTTTAGCCAAATTCAAAATCACATTTTGCATTTAAAGTCTCCCCACTTCCTTCGACCATATGGCCGATCAAATCAAATGGCTAGATGGACCCTTAAAACTTCCAAACCCAATTAGTATTAATATAGTTCAACTCTAATTTAAACATTTATCGATATCGTATATTGATACGTACATATATAATTTTTATATAAGTACTTTATTTAATAATTATTTATTTAAATCAAATAAAATTTTAATAATTAATTTTTCATAAATATTAATTTTTTAATTAAATCGTGTGGTATTTCTGGGTATTCAACATTTCAGTTGTGCGACTCATAGGTGTAAATTAAGTCAGTGATTAATATCGAGTAATCTAAATATTAATGTTCATACATCACCTTAGCTAGTGGTGTAACACTATTGAGGAATTCATCACTTACAGATCTTTTTGGTAAAATCCAATTTCACATTTTCTTAAGTGGTACCTTTTAGCAACGTAACCCTTGGTGCCCCCAACACCCATGAGTAATAAACTGTCCAACCTTTGAAGAGTGTTATGTACTTGGTCTTAATAGATATATTGATATCCAGTCTCAATATACCTTGACTAGAATATTAAAAATGATATGTTTGTTTTCATTATGATAAATTTCTCATGATTACAACATATTGTAATTACTATCACAAACATATCATTTATGGATTTTTTATTAAATATACTTAAATTAAATAAATAATTAATCAATATAAAACATTATATTGGGTATATAATAGAAATAAAAACGCCTTTTATTCCGAACAAAATTTTATTATAGAGTTAACAATTTACAATAAATTATAAAATTTCTCTTAGGGCATACCCCTAACTTTATCAATCTTCCACTTGTACTTGGAGCCTATTATGAAATCTCAATCCCATCCCTTCGATATTTTGCTGAGAATCACTACGCCATAGATGGCCTACTGCAACGAAATTACAAGGTGTTGCTAGCTATAATGTAACGATAGGTATGCTGATTTTTGTCTATTACAACACTCGCTTCAAGGTGTTAGCATAGGTATCAACAAGATGTTGCAGTAGCTATAGATGTATTCAAATTAAAAAATTAATAAAATTAGCAATCCGCGTGAATACGATCCAACGGTCTACATTTAATCTGGTTGTTAAAATGGATCACCACTGCAATTTGCCCCAAAATTTTGTTTTACCACCTGAACTAGTTTAGAGTAGATCCCCTTTTCTCGTATGTGATAATGGCTGCTCCTATCTTGTTCCTCTTTTGCTCTGAAATTAGGGCTTTGGCCTCGTGTTCGCTCCTATGAGATTAGCTAGGGCTTCGGCCTTGTCTTCGCTCCTGTGAGATTAGCTAGGGCTTCGGCCTTGTGCGATTAGGGCTTCGGCTAATATCGAAGGACCCGATTGATTGTCGATCGATTACAATTGCTGTTCTTCTGATTTGCTTTGGCAATCGATCGTCTCCTTGCTTCGAATACAGCTCCTTCGATTTTGCTTGAGTTCAACTGTGTATTCGGGTATGTAATTTGTTGCTTTTACTTTACTGTATTGCTTGCTTGAACTCGATACTATCTGCCGATGATGTTAATGTGTTTATATAGGGTTCGAACCCCTAGATTTACGTTCGTATATATCTGTTGGCATCGGTCATTTAATTGATTGTTCATCGTGACTTTGCCTTTGACATTTAACTAGACTTCGACAACTTGATTTGAATTGGTTGAACTTGCTACTGTTCGTGGTTGACTTTGGCTATGTCTGTTCATCCTGTAGCTTGAACTTGTAATATATCTTCTGGTTGACATCCTGTAGCTTGAACTTGTAATATATTTCACTTGAGTTTTTGTAGTCAAGTTGCTTCACCATACTGTTTCCATTGGTGCCACACACACACTTGTGTACCTTTCTCTTTGTGCTTCACTTGTTCACTGAAACTGTTGTATCACTTATGTTTTCCATTATCATGTATATATATATATATGCATTCATGTATGTATATATGTGTTTGTTGTTGCACTTGAACATGTATATATGTTGCACTGGGTTTGTTTTTTATTTGATGTTGAGGCCTTCTCTTGTATTTAGTTGCCTTCAAGTCATATAAGTTTCTTTCCCTTGTGCCAGTCTTGCTTTGTTTTGGTCTTGGCCATTCACTTGTTAAGGCTGCTTGTTTCATTGATGCATGTTTTTGTATTCACCACTTTGCATTGGTCATTGTATATCTATGCACTGGTCCTTTGAGCCTGTTTGCACTGCCTATATATATACATGCTGTTTCACACATGTATATATGTATGGTTGCTTTCATATGGTAGCTGGACTTGCTCGAGTTCATATTTCTTATATTATCTGACTTCGGCCATTTTTGAAATTGCTGCAGCTCATTCACTTGACACTTCTGTTGGTCTGTATTTTTGAATATGGTTGGAGTTTTGGTTTAATTGTGAGTTTGAGTTCTTTTGTTGAGCTCTGTCCACTGTTGTTTTATGTCTGGCATACAAGTCTGGTATAGTTTGCTCTGACCAATTCATTGAGCATGCTGTTTATTTCTGTAGCATGCTTCTGTTTCATTTTTGTTCTTGTGCATTGTCAACTGCTTGGACCAAATTGTCACCCAAATAACTGAGGCAAATAATATTTTCAAAATTACATTTTATTTTATACTGCAAAAATATTTCCTTTTCAATTTTACTGCGTCAGTGTGTATTTTTGCAGATTGCTCAGATGTTGGATTCAATCTGAAATGGAGTTGAAGACAGGTTTCAAAGAAGGCTCGATCTTCCGAAATCTGAAATGGACTGCGGTGCCCCGGACCCCCGCCGGCGCTGCGCCCGGACCCGCTTCTCGGCTCGCCTTCGGCTCGGCACTCGGCTCGCCTTCGGCTCGGCACTCAGCTCGTCATATATTTGTCAGTGTCGGTGTCTGTATAAATTGAAACTGCATATGTAATGAGTGAACTGAGTGATGTAGTGAGGAATATCTGTATATGTGAATATCAGTGTTATTTATCATTGAATTGTAAAATAGTGGAGTCGGGAATTTGTACTATTTTAAATGTTGAAATAAAATATTTATTTAAATAAATTACTGTTTGAATATCAAATTCTGTGCAATAGCATTTTATTAAATAAATATTTATTTCTATTAAAAAATCAAATATGCTCTACATTGTGGGCCCCACAAATTCAGAAAATTAATATCTATAGCAACATTTTTGAATGTTGCTACATGCACCTATGGATGTTGCTATAGACCCAAATAGGATTCTATTGCAATAATATTTCTTATGTTGCCTTAGATAGTCAAAATGTTGCCTTTGAGGTCTGCGGCAACGCGGCAAAATGCAACACCGAGAAAGTGTTGCCTTTGCCCTTTTTTAGCCTTCAACAACATTTTTTGGCACATCCTGCATCACTTCTTTGGTGTTGCAGTATGCAATCTATGGCGTAGTGAATTGAACGAGCCAGGCCTTTCATGTGTGGATTTGCTATGTTGTCATTTATACCTACTTTGTCAATCAACTCTTTCCGACGTTGATAAACTGCTTTTATTATGTGAAACTTTTTAAAGTATGTTTCTCGACTTTTAGTGAGCTCTAGGTTCTTTTGTGATCTGTATTATGACATTGTTATCATATTACAATGACATACAATTCTTAATACTTGGAATCACCCCTAGGTTAATTATAAATTTGTGCATTTATATTTATAAATACATGTTTTACTTTGGCGCTATTCAAGACGACGTACTTACCTTTTATTGACTTAGACACAACCTTTATATTTAGAATCTTTCCAATTTAAAGCTCTTTAATTAAGGTTTGAACATGAATTTAATTTTATGTATTATACTTGATATTACTTATAAAGTTCGAGTTTGAGTAGTTCTTCATAAGAAGCTCATTATTTTTACAAACAATCTCTAGTAATCCACAAATAATCGAGAATACTTATAACACCCCGTGGTTTTACATAATTAAATAATTAAATTAAAAAAGGTAAATCATAATTTTATTCAAATGAGGCAAAATAGTAAATTTTTACAGGAGTTTGAATTAGGCATCGGGACCTATCCCATTACATCTAGAATGTCGTTTACAGACAGAAAGAATATATAACTTACCAAATTTGGTTTAATGAGCTAGAAATTGAAAGAAGTCAAACCCAATGACATTTTCGTAATATATTAAATATGATAATTTAGGCTAAATGTTATTATTTTTTGTTTATAATAGATCATTAACCATGTTTCTTTTGCTTTACAAATCTTGCCTCCACTTATAAAACCATAATCCCTAAATCGGTTCCAAATCAAATCCAAATAAAACACACACACACACACATATATATATAATCGATCACCACGAAGAGAGCTACACGAATAATTTAAGCTATCGAGAGGTTTGACATTTTCAAGGTAGGGAATTTTTAGAGAGTGAAGGAGGAGGAGGATTCACCTAAGATTGCAGAAGATGAACGACTAATCGATAAGTGGGATTTATCCTATTTGTGTATTGTAACGACCCGAGAATTTTAACGATTTGAATAATGTAATTAATTAAAATTTTCATGAAAATAAATAATTAAAATTTAGCAATGAAAACTTGATATTTGAAATACGTCTATTTTAACATAGCAATTGGCAGATTTTTATCGAAAAATATGAAAGTTAGTTCTGTTGTGTAATTTTCAATTTTGAATTTAAAATCGGTTAAATTTGACGGTAATAAAATATTTTTGAAACCTGAATATTTTAATATAATAAAAATGTAGACTATTTTCTAAGTGAGACACTGTATTTCGTTTCGCCAAATTTGGACTGCTATAGCTTCGTTTATCTTATTTTCGGCATTTTAGCAGCAAAATTCGAGTTTTGACAGGTAGGTCATATCACTCATATCTGTGTATCATTCTATTCATCTTGTCGAGCTGATCTCTGTGGTATATTCATTTGTGTATTTCAGTATCCGGTACGTGGAAAAATCAGCGAAACGATTAGCCGTATCGGTACCAGTTAGAGCCTTTTGGGTTCTGTGTCTTTTCATTTGTCTTAGTTGAAAACCCAACGGCCATTAACTTTTAATATTTTCAGAATTCAACCTTTGATTTTGCTATTCTCATCGTTTAGTTTATATTTTCTGGTTCATTGATTTCTTTCTTTCTACTGCTTTCATTTATTCATTCTGCCTTGAAAATATAATAATAATAAATATAATATAATACTACATATATTATTGTTTGTTGAACCTGCTCCTTTTGCTAACTATATTCTCGTCCCTTCATTCTTTAACCCGATCGCCTCCTTTTATATATAAAAAGAAAAAAAGGAATTTATATAAAAGCTTAAATATATTTGTGCTTGTTCATTATGTTTTCTTATGAATGAATGAATTGTTCATCTCATATATTTTTGCAACTCACCCACACTCAACCCAGTTTCCTTCCATGCTCAACCATCAAAACCCTCACTCCCATCCCACAACGTCGTCCAACCCTTCCTCCCACCTCTCTGTGCCCACCTTACTCCGCCCTTGGACATAGCCCGCCTCCCCAGCACGTGCAGCCTCTCCTTGAACCCGATCCACCAACCACCGTTTCCTTGAAGCTATATATATATATTCACCTTTCTGTTTGCCTACACCTCACCAACGCCCTTCCCACTTCCATAGCAGCTGCCGCATTCCTTAACCACAGCCACTAAGCCTTCTCAACCTGATAGTCGTGCTTATTTAAAATAAAAATAAAAATAAAAAGATATATGCTTGTGATCTGAGAAGAAGCACCCCTTACTCTTTTACTTGAACGTGCTTCTCCCTTCTTCTATTGCCATCGACCATCGCCTACCATCAGCCGCCTACGAGCAACACCTGGTCGATCTCCAACAACCGAGCTCCAGCGAAGCCATAGCTACTCCAGCCTCTCCACTAACACGACAGCCCACGCCATCCCATCCATCACGACGTCCAGCCCCTAACAGTCACCGAGTCTTCCCCGTGTCCAGCTCCAACCGAGCACACAACCTTGCGGCCACCTCTGCTTTGCACGTGCAACAAGCTTTCCCTCCTCTTCTTAATTATAAAGGGAAAAGGTTATATATATATATATATAATTGTTGCATATGTGTTATATATAAGCTTATATATGTTTCATATATGCTGCCTATATATAATTTTCGGTTGAAAGTCATATATGTCACACACATACACACAGATATATATATATATATATATATATATTTGTTCCTTTGATCTAAGTCTATATCTATAAGTTCACTTATATATATTTTAAATTTTGAATCCAGTAGCTTAGTTTTGCTTTTGTGCTTGTCGTAGCTCTTTGCGTGTCATGTTTGTATCCGTGTGCGTATCCGTGTCCATTGCTTCTCAATCTCGTTGTTTTCTCTAGCCTCGAAAGGTAAGCAATCATTCACGATTAACATTCTTATATTTAGTAAATTGAATTCACATGAAATGATGTTTGAAATATGTTGTTAAATTTGAATTTATTAGAAATTAAATCGTTTAAATATGATATGATATTAATTGCGTTTGTTCACCTATTATAATTGACATTATTGACACCAATAACCTGTTAGTATGTGTATATCATATTTAATTTAACAATTTTGATCATATTTTCCATTGATATGCTATGTTATTTTATGCTATCATTTTATTTGTTCTCACTCTGCAAGTTCAAGTTCCCTGTTAGTTTAGAAAATCCCTATGGGTTGAAATGATACTTACCAGAACGATATTATAGATTAGGAAAAATTGTTATAGGTTGAAATGATAAACCCAAGCGATTTTATTGATTTTGAAATTTTGGGATTGCGGGTTGAAATGATATATATCCGTAAATATTAAATTATTGCGGATTAAAATGATAAATATCCATATCATTTGACCATAGGATAGAAAATTATATACGGACACCGTTGGTTTATTTTTGAAAATGATTTCCAAGGTTTTGAAAGGAAAATATATGTGTTTTGATTTTAAAAATATAATATAAAGATTTTATTTTCATATATGTATAAAATTTATATTTTTAAATTATATGTTTGGAAATTTTAAATTTATAAATTAAGTTTTCAAAAATGTAAATTTAAGAATTTACTTATAATTTTATTATTTTTAAATATATATAAAAATAGATTTGAAATAGATTTAATAATAATAAGATTTAATTTAATAATAATTGCTATAATAAAATTTATTAAGAATTTAATCTATCTAATAATATACGAGTATAAAAGCACGTCTAGGTGGACCTACATCTAATCACAATGTGCATATGTGAACTCATCAATGCACATTGTAGCATTTTTCAAAGCATGTACAAAGTTTTGTTTACAGATATAGTAAACGTTTCCTTAATGAATATGTACCCCAATTTATAATTAATTAAATATATTATATTAATTTATTGGCGGTTGGAAATAGGAAGAATTATGGATATAAAAACTGTAACGACCCAGAATTTCTGTCATTTGAAATTCGTATATTTAATTGATTTTAAATATTCACAAGTAAATTTTATAAGCTGAATAACTTATATTTGAAATATCAGGATTTAATTGGATAATTAAATGGTTAATTTAATTATTTGAAATTGTGTAAATAATTGAAAATTGAATTTAATGTGAATAAAAATGATTTGTAAAGTTGTAATAAATCATATTTGAATTAGAATGATGTTAGAGAACTTTTAAAATTGATTTAAAAGTTAAATTACAAAAATTGAATATTTTAATATTTAATTGACGAGTGAAAATAGTCATTTTTCTAACAGTCTCGGATTTTGACGAAACCAGTTTCATTGGATCCATAATGTTATATTATGGTAAGATTTCAAATTTCGTGTGAGTCGGATTTATGGTTCGTCCGGGGCAAGCTAAAACGCGTAGAAATTCGTTTAAGTAAAATTTAAATTTAAATAGTCAATTCGAAAACCTATCTTCTAAATCCGATCGAATTGGCTCCCGATATATATTCCATTGTGTTCGGAATAGGGGTAAAACATTATAAACGCCAGTCGGTACGCTTCGTTTCGAGTTCGAAAAATTTCGGGTGAATAGTGTCGCGAGAATTTTTATATAAAAGGACCTCAACATCTTTGATTTTCACAAAACCCTAGAGTATTAGGGCAAGCCACCACTTTCATTTCTATGGCCGATAATTCTCGTTTCTTTCTTCCTTTTTCTCTCTCGATCCATCCACAATTACCAGAAACTGTCAACAACAAACTTGTCAAGCTCGTCGAGTTCTACAATGTGAACGGTTATGATCGATTTTTATTGAGCCGATCGACGGCAAATCAAGTTCAAATGGCACGTGTTCAAGCACGTTTTCCGAAGCAACCATGCGACTGGACCTGCCGTGCTTGTGGCCGATGGTGGCACTCGCGACAAGCTTCGAAACGGTGGTCTTCGGTCGACCTCAATATTTATTCGGAATAAAACACTACAACTGCTATTGGAAGCAATGTGAGTACAACTCACTCTTTCTGACTCACTAATATTTTTATGTAAGTGAGAATAAATATTATTTATGATGATTGATGATTGTTTGGATGATATATGATATATTGTATATGTATTGATTGGTATTTGGATATATACTTGCCTATTGGAGCAGATGAGACCCTATATGTTCTCGTGTATGAGCGGATGACCCTTTGTACGCATGTCTGCCTCAAAGCAGACATGGTACACATATTCTCATATGTATATTTGTTGCAGGTGATAGGTTGGAGGGATCCAACTGGATTCCTCACCAGTATTGGTTTATTTACATATATTGTGATATATGCAGTTATCATGTGATATATGATGTTTGGATGCCGTGATTGATGTATTTAGTGTTGTTGCAACATTGGGCCTATTTTGGAAATTTAAAAATGTTAAAGTGATGTTTTCAAATTAAAAAGGATTTTCAAGTGATATTGAAAATAGATGTTTTATTGATTTTTGAATTGTAAAGGAATTGAATTTATTTTTAATAAATAAAAGTTATAATTTTTATGTTATAAAAATTATGATTTTTGTGAAATGTACCAAAATGTGATTTTTGGAATATGAAATGAACTATTTTATAAATATGGTTTAAATTGAGATTTTGGACTTATTATAAATGGTTTATATAGAAGATTTATAAAATTGAATTTTTATAAATCAAAGTAAAGGAATTATTAAGGAATTTTGTAAATGATAAAATGGAGTTATAAATGAATTTTATAAGTGAATATTTGGCAAGTGATTTAAATAAATAAAAGATTATTTAAAAGGGCCTAGTGATTGTATATGGTGCTAAATATTTGTTTGTTTGCTTTGATAGTTAAATAACCGACTATCAAATTTGGCCATTTTAGTTCCTCGACTTGATGTGGGAATTATTTAGTCGTACACTTAGTACGTAGCCTACTGTGTAGGCTTAGTTATCGTTTGTGTTGAGGATATTGATTCGTTAGTGTGGAGTATTACTCCAATCTATCGAGCTTCCTTCTTGGCCCGAAGGATAGCAAGTTGAAAGTTGGAGACGTAATAAGTCTATGAGACTTAGTTTCTGTGTGAGGTTGAGAAACGCTTTTGCGTTGTTGGTGCGAAGAGACCAGGATCAGATTTATCTGAAAACCATTTCGGACCAATGTATATGTGACGATTGTGCAGGTTTCTTATGATGATATTGATATTCCGGATTTTCATAGTGGGGGACTGCTTGTTGATCGTTTGGAGTTAAAATCCCAATATACATCCAGTAGCAGTGGTCTCTTCATTATGAAATATCCAATGCAAGGACTATTCGCTACTAATCCTAGGGATTTCCCGACAGGATGTGGTAGGAAAGTGCCTTCGGTTTGTCCTGTTCCTGGACAACTTGTATGAATGTTTGTCTGACATTGCATTTCTGAAGATTACGTACATTGGTTTTTACAAATGTATATCTGTTTGGTGGTGGAGAAGGCAACTTCTCTTAGCTTAACACCCTTCCTTGAGACGTATGAGCTCAAGGGTTTTATTTTTGTAGAAGGCAATTAGTAGTCAACAGAAATGGCCGTGTGGCATCATAGTGATGTGATTGTGATTTGTGAAAGGTAATCATTACCTTAGGCCTCATCAACCGGAAATGACTGAAACAGGGTTAGATGCAGCATGGCTAAGTGGGTCGCTCCCAAGTAGGATATGATCATCCTCTTCTAGATATATCTTTACATGCTATGACGTCGTGTATCTGATTATTGTGGTTTGTATGCTATGAGGGCCCTCGGTAAAGGTTGGTAACGACCGGAGGATGATATATTCGGTACCATCTAGTTATAGAGGTGGGCCGGTCTTGTGTTGGTAGAGGATCCTTTGTGATGGTCCTCGGTACATTCCTCTGGAGATGTACTACCGGAAGGTAGTCCATTCACCTGGTCATTTGTATGGAAATCCAAACCCCACTACGAGCTGCGATATTGTTTGTAAAGGTGTAATGAATAGCCTCGAAATGCTATATGGGTAACCCTTTCAACTATGATTAATATTATTTGTATACTAGACACTAGTATAATATCAGATGATTTGATATGAAATGTTTTAGTTATCGTAAGGTAAAAACATGTCCGTGTTTATGTGTGGACGTGTCTTATGAGATACTTTTGTTTTGATAAAGGAAAAGTTTGGTAATCTAATAAATTCAGTTGAGTGTGTTTCTCATGCTGGTTTACCAGATTGATCCGGGCGTTCTTCCCTTTTAATGCTCGAGTCAGACCGAGTATATTTACAGATTCAGATTTGGTGCTTTTGGAGCTTCAGCAGGCGAGCCGGAGATCTTCATTTTCATATACACGTACCTGTTTTGCTTGATTATCCGTTGTGTTTAGTTGTTGTATATTGTCGGCATTTGTGAGGACAGGTTATTATAACTGTCCAGGCTGATGATTATTGATTGATTATTGACTCTGATTTATGTATGTATATATATAGTTAATTTTGTAAAGATCATTGATATGATATTATATGTTTTCCGCTGCGATGTGAGATTCTGTATTGTTCTGTTTTGTTCTATCTTCTCTCTTTCTTCTCTTCTCTTCTTCTCTCTTCTTTTCTTTCTCCTGACCTTCCGTCAGTCTGTGCTTTTTGGGTCGGACATGTGTGGTTTATTGTCGATTCAAAGAGCATCGGATTTGCGGTTCATCACAAAAAAATCCATAAAATTACTGTCACGCAGTTAGCAAAAATTAATACTGATGCTAAAAGCATTTTCATTATTTTTACATAAGACAATTTCTTTCTATACGTTATCTCAATTTAATATGTCCTTCGGCTAGACCCTACATAATTGAATCACGGACTTGACCAAACGTGGGATGAATAATTAGAGGATAAGATGCGACCTTACCCCAGTCACAAACCCCAACCCATTATATGCTATATGGTCAATTTGTTGGCAAACATGATGTTTTTATCTAGCACATAAACACATATTCAACATTATCAATGTCATTACAAAGCTGCCTAGTTGGAAAGCGATGTTTAATAAATGCAAAAAATTTCACCGGACATGTGTTAAAGGTCGAAACCAATCGTTGTTGTGTTTTCCGCTTATTTTTCTACTTAGAGCAACATAGGTCCTGCAAACATTATTACGTGTTAAATATAAAAAGAAAAAAGATGACAAAAATGTACAGATCTAAGTATCAGTGGTGGATATGGAGGAGTAGGAAAATACGAGGTTTAGATCCCACAGTTTGTTATCTCGGACCATTTAGATTTCTCATCATGGTACGTTAATCACATCATAATTCTCATATTCTAAACTAACTATTAGCATATCGATCGAGTCAATGGGTAGTCATTCACCTTGCATTTAATTTATCCTTCATAAAGTAACGGTTATAAAAAGTTTTCCATTTTACCTCTGTAACACCGATGTCACTTCCTTTGTCATCTGAATGCTCGCTTCCTGCATATATATCATCAATACCGAACTCAATTCCAACATCATTGCTAACATCAACATACAGAAAAAATTTATAATTCTAAATAATATGAATACATCAACGGACTGAGCATAAAAATATCTTCTACTGAATTCATTTTACAGAAAAATGGAGTGAAAAAGTGAATATGAGATGTTTTTTTGGGTTTATCGGTGAAAATGACGATTATAAAGGGGTAAGATGAAATTTTTGCTTTGCACCGAATAAAGGCTGAATTTATTGAATATGACAGTGATATTCGATATTATCACTGTCACTCCATTTCGTAGTATATTTGTTTTAATTTGCTTTACATATTATAGTCAATCATCAATGCATTTCCATATATAAAACATTAAAGAGTATGGTATGACTGAAAGTATAGGGGCATAAGTTATTTGTTATGTCAAATAAATGAACATGGTTACGAAAATTTATGTCCTGTTAATGCCTAAAGCTTATCCATGTTTTCTACTGCATTCACGTTGAAACAATAACAAAGTACAACCATAATTAAATATAGATTTGCTAGAAAATTAAAGAAGTGGCTACAAAGGTATGGCTCATACCAAACAATTCTCTGAATGGAAGAATCAAGGGAAAGAAATGCACATCTCAAAACTGATATGTGAACAGCAACCAGACTCTTGCATCGTACACAATAAGAACATACGGACTTTTAACATTGATTATAGATGCCAACCATTAATGAATATTTAACATTTAACTTAGAATTACTATAGGATGTGAAATATCAATTTAATGGGTAAGGGTAAACCATATCTTGGGATGAAGTTATCTCTCTTGTAGAAAATATAAAGTACCACAATTTAATTAGTCCCACGTGCAAAAATATAATAATTCTTATTGAATATAAGATAAGAGGTTAAAGGGTAAATTGTTCTAATAACGTCTAGCAATGGTGAGATGGTGCCTTAAAATTTAATTTAGCCCATGAGCAATTTGATGCAAATTACAATTGCTTGAATAATTTTGACTATTGCAACTACACTGTAAATTCATAGCCCGTCCAACTAAGGGTCCAAATATTGCCATGCTTACATTGATATAAATGTAAAGGGTATTTTGGGAAACTCAAAAAGACACGGTTGAATTCTATTTATGGAATTCTCATTATTAGTAGTAAAGATATATATATATATATATAATATGTTAAGATATTTATTTAAATTTGATATTAATATTTTAAAATAGATTTTGTAATAACTTTAATAAATAGAGGTCGGAAAGATAAATTAAAGTTGACATGACATCCAAATTGGTTAATAATTGAATTTAAATAAGAATTGTTTTGTAATTTAATTTAAATAAGAGTTAGTTTGAAACTTGTTGATTTTGAGATTTTAAAGATATCGAATTTATAACTTGATAACTTGATTTTGATTAAAAGTGATTTAAATGGATGTTTTCAAATTTAAAATAAATTGAAATTGAATATTTAGTTTTGATTTAAATGTGTAATTTGAGATTTTATTTAAATATTTCTAAAAAAATGATTAAGTGAATTATTTCAAATTAAATATAATTGAAGTGAGATATTTAATTTTGATTTAAATTTGAAATTTTAGATTTTATTTAAATGTTGTTAACAATGATTAAGTGAATAATTTCAAATTTAAATAAAATTAAAGTTAAATTTTGAAATATAAATGAAATGTATCAAATTAAGTTATTATGAATTGTTTGAATATTTAAACTTTGAAACCTATTGAAATGGAAGTGGTTTAAATTTGAAGTTCAAACCTTGATTTGAAACAGATATAATTAAAATGGTTTAATGAGAATTTGAATTGATTTGTGAAAATGGAGGAAACAATTCCAATTTGAAACTATTTCGATATAAACTATTTTTAATATATATATATATATGTATATACTATTTCAATATGTAAACTATTTTAATTTACAAACTATTTTAATATAAACTATTTTAATCTATATCCTATTTTGAATATATAAACTATTTTAATTTATAGCTATTTCAATATATATAAACTATTCCCAATATTTAAACTGTTTAGGTTGGGACTGTTATGATTTCGAAAGTGATATGATTTCGAAAGTGATATGATTTCGAAAGTGAATATGGTTTCGAAAATGACATGATTTTGAAATGATTATGATGTTGATATAAAGTATGAACTGTTTGAAGTATAAAATGACCACGGTGTGAAATAAGCGTTTGATTGTTAAAGAAACCAGGATCGGATATTGTCATACTCTCTGCCAATACCAAAAACCACTTTAACAACTGTGTATGTGCTGGAGATTTCAGAACGAAGTAGGATGGTTTGGCGACGTCTATATGAAGTATGAACGCAGCCCTGACTCCCGCTAGTCAGCTTGATGTGACTAAAACAGAAGCCATGCCAGGCCAAGTGAGGTCACACCTCCAATCGAGCATGCTTCTTCGATACCATTCTATTACTTTGTGATTTGATTGGGTGCACCTTTGATTATGGGAGTGTGTCTCGATATGGGCGGTAGTATCTGTTATGCGTTACCACTAGTCTGGATTCGTGAAACGTTAGTATCCTACCCTGGGCATTGCCTCGCGTGCCTTGTCACATGCCTTATCGTACCCACTACGAGTTTTGTTTATGTCGTAGCTATGGAGGGCTCCCTGATAGCCCACCGGTTTGGTGGAGTTTACAGTACTGTATAGACTACGACATTTATATAAAAATGTGGAAGGGGGATATGGGTAACGCCTTAACGCTATTAATAGTTTACTTTACTATAGACTTTATCTATGTAGGATATTGTACTTTGTATGTAGATAGTTTAACGGATCCTTAAAGGATGGAATCCCGAACTTCCATTAAGTTATTGCATTTCACTTGGACATTTCACTTGAGTTGATTTACTTGCATAAGAATGTTAATCCTGACTCGAGTGTTTTGTGTTTTTGCTTTATGCTCAGGTCAGACTGAGTGTCACAACATTTGAGACTCACCTTTGGAGCTTGGAGCTTTGCTTGAAGATTTATCTTTTATCTGTTCAACTTTCCAGTTTTCTCTGTTATTTCCAGTTGTTGATGTTCAGACTTGTTATTTTCTTTGTATTAGTGTCTTCTGTGTACTTAGGATTTTCTATTGTATTTTATTTTAGACTCTGATGTTCTGTAGTAGCTTCATGAACTACTATTTATCTATTTCGTTGCTTATTGTTGTATAACTCTGTGTCCGTGATTGATTTTATTTACTGTATATGCTAAGCTTTGCCAAATATAAATTAACAATCTGTTGTTTTGAGCAATTCAAGTCCGACATGTGTGGATGATTGTCGATTTGAATGGTTCGAAATAGCCGGTCGTTACAATGGTATCAGAGCTCTGGTTGAGGCAAAACTTAGCATATCGAGTAAAAACTCATTAGAGATAGGGTAGTGATACCCTAGAATGAGTAGAATCAATAATAGAATCATCTTCTTTCGAGCCTGAAATTCTTTGTTAGGATTCACTTTGATTAAGATTTCTTTTGAATTTTGAAACCTTCCCTTTTGTTCTGAAATCCATTCTTGTCCTTCCCGGTTCGTGTTCTTCTTGATACTAGAGCATCCTATAGCTCTATTTCTGTTGATCTCTGTAATAAATTTAAGCATATCTTGCAATCTCAATTGGCAACTTCATCCTTGTGTGTGACTTATCCCATCGGCGGTCCCGCCAATCTTAGTATGATTTGTAAAGGGGTGGAACTCCTTTACAACAGGCGTCGATTAACCAGAGATTTCTATGTCCTCGGTTCTGATGCTGTCATTTCTTGCATGGCCCGAATCGTTTCTTTAGTAGACAACCAGGGTGATTCTCTTGCGATCGAATGTCGATTGCCTCTGGATTATGCAGGCATTTTTATCTTTCGCTTGATTCTCAGCCTAGTGATCTTGACTCCACCCGATAGTCAGGGATTATCCTGATGTTTTGGTGAACTCACTTTTCTATCTCCTAAGTGGGAACTTGAATTCCACATCGATCTTATTCCTGGACCTTGATCTTGCTACCAGTTTCCACTAGCTTTGGATAGCTGAGGAGAGCATTGCCAAGACAGCTTTCCGAATGGAGAATGGTTTCTATGAATGGTTAGTCATGCCCTTTGGATTAACCAATGCTCCTGCCTTCTTCATCGATCTCATGAATCGCGTTTTCCACGATGTTCTCAACAAATTCGTCCTGGTTTTCATTGATGAGGTTCTCGTCTTTCTAAGTCTCGGTCGACCCGGTTTAAGGTCCCGCGATTAATATATGTCAATCCATCTTTCTCTTTTGTAATTTAATTATTTTATCTTCCTTTCGAGACCATCCCCTTAGTTGGAATTCTCTTTGATTAGGGTCCCTCTAAATTTGAATCTCTATCCTTGTTCTAAAATCCATTCTTGAATCATCCTATGAGATATCGTATTTGTATTGATATAAAAATGTTTTATATTGTGTTGTTTGAGTTGTTAAGTTTGAATTTTGGGTTTCGATCGATTTGTCTGGCCAACGCTATCGATAGGAATTCCAAAACACTTGAACAGAGCAAACTGACATAATATTGTTTTCGAAATTGGTATATGAAATGATTTTTGTATGATTATATTATATATATAAAGTATAATTTTCTAGAATTAGATAGTTAAATGAATTGGTTGTTAGAAATGATAATACTAGATCATCATTTATTGTTTTGTCAACATTTCTAAACTATTAACTATTGCTGTATGTTATAAGGAGATGAAATTTTATAAGCATGGTCTATGAATCTGATTTGCAAATGAAATGAATTTGAATTAAGGATTTGAGAATTAAATTTACGGCACTTTTCAAAGTTCGGTTTTAAAGTTTTATAAAAAAAGATTATTTGAAAGTATTTTCGAATGAAAATTGTTTCCAAAAAAATTTAAAAGACGTAAGTTGGTACTCTCCTCTTTTGTTGCTGGAAATTAGTTTCGGTTATGACTGCAGCATCATTGACATTCATTTTTGAGTTTCAAAGTGGGGAGACCACTTAGTAGCTTGGCTACACTTTTGTTTTGGAAAATGGATTTGATTTGAATTTCTTAAGTATGATTCGATGACTATATATATATATATATATATATATATTTCAAAATGGTTTGAAGTGAACCGAAAATCAAACTCTTAAGTTTATGTTAAGTGATTGTTTTGAATTATTTAAATGAGGCAAAATTTTGAATAGTTGGAGTGTCTAAAATAAGAAATGGAATTCGAAACAACTTGAAACAGTTGAACTAGGATAATACTCAGTTGCATTCTAAAACATATATAACTTGCCTGAAATATTCAAAAAGTTTAAATGTTAATGTGAACATGTAATTGAATAATATACGATATAAAATGTAAGTAATAAGATGTACAAAATGAATTTTTGTTAAGGGAAATTATAAATAAAAATTGATTGTTATAATAAATGTTTATACACTTAATTATGATATAAGAAATGTTAAGTGAAATAGATTGTATAATAAATAGAGAATGCTATTTAAGTAAATAAATACGAACTTCAGAATAGTTGAATTTGAATTATAAGTAGAATTAACTTAAGTGAAATCAAATGGATTAAATAAATAAGTTGAATAAAATAAATTTTCTTTTGAAAGAAAATTTTTGTAACAAATGTTAATAAATTGAACACAAATCAATTTGAATAAAAATACCTTGAATTGAAATCAACAAAATGTGAATACAATGAATATTTACTGATTGAATAAAATAGATTAAAACCAAATCTGTTGAATATTAATCAATTTACAAATAAATGAAATTTATATGGTTTTTAATTAATTGTTATATCTGGTACTATGTATTTCGAATCTATCTTTCCTTTCTGTTGCTTCTATTCTCCTATCTCGTTTCTTTTCGGGGACGAAAAGTTTTGAGTGGGGAGAGTAACGATCCGAGAATTTTAACGATTGGAATAACGTAATTAATTTAAATTTTCATGAAAATAAATAATTAAATTTAGCAATGAAAATTTGATATTTGAAATACGCCTATTTTAACATAGCAATTGGCAGATTTTTATCGGAAAATATGAAAGTTAGTTATGTTGTTTAATTTTCAATTTTGAATTTAAAATCAGTTAAATTTGATGGTAATAAAATACTTTTGAAACCTGAATATTTTTATATAATAAAAATGTAGACTATTTTCTAAGTGAGACCTCATATTTCGTTTCGCTAAATTTGGACTGCTATAGCTCCATTTATCTTATTTTCGGCGTTTTAACAGTAGTTTTGGTAGCGAAATTCAAGTTTTGATAGGTGGGTCGTATCACTCATATCTATGTACCATTCTGTTCATCTCGTCATGCTGACCTCAATGGTATATTCATTTGTGTATTTCGGCTTCCGGTACATGGAAAAATCTGCGAAACGATTAGCCGTATCGGTATCCGTTTGAGCCTTTTGGGTTCTGTGTCTTTTCATTTGTCCCAGTTGAAAACCCAACAGCCATTAACTTTTAATATTTTTAGAATTCAACCTTTGATTGTTGCTATTTTCATCGTTTAATTTATATTTTCTGGTTCATGGATTTCTTTCTTTCTACTACTTTCATTTATTCATTCTACCTTGAAAAAATATAATAATAATAAATATATAATATGATAGTACATATATTATTGTTTGTTGAACCTGCTCCTTTTGCTAACTATCTACTCGTCCCTTCATTCTTTAACCTGATCACCTCCTTTTATATATAAAAAGAAAAAAAGGAATTCATATAAAGGCTTAAATATATTTGTGCTTGTTCATTATATTTGCTTACAAATGAATGAACTGTTCATCTCCTATATTTTTGCAACTCACCCACACTCAACCCAGTTTCCTCCCAAGCTCGACCATCAAAACCCTCACTCCCATCCCACAACGTCGTCCAACCCTTCCTCCCACCACTTCGTGCCCACCTTACTCTGCCCTTGGACGTAGCCCGCCTCCCCGGCACGTGCAACCTCTCCTCGAACCCGATCCACCAACCACCGTTTCCTTGAAGCTATATATATATTCACCTTTATGTTTGCCTGCACCTCACCAACGCCCTTTCCACTTCCATAGCAGCCGCCGCATTCCCTAACCACAGCCACCAAGCCTTTCCAACCTGACAGCCATGCTTATTTTTAAAATAAAAATAAAAATAAAATAAAAAGATATATGCTTATGATCTAAAAGAAGCACGCCCTTACTCTTTTGCCTGAACGTGCTTGTCCCTTCTTCTATTGCCATTGACCATCGCCTACCGTCAGCCGCCTACGAGCAACACCTAGTCGATCTCCAACAATCGAGCTCCAGCAAAGCCATAGCTACTCCAGCCTCTCCACTAACACGACAGCCCACGCTATCCCATCCATCACGACCTCCAGCCCGTGACAGTCACCGAGTCTTCCCCGCGTCTAGCTCCAACCGAGCACACAGCCACCTCTGCTTTGCACGTGCATCAAGCCTTCCCTCCTTTTCTTAATTATAAAAGGAAAAGGTTATATGTATAATTGTTGCATAAATGTTGTATATAAGCTTATATATATGTTGCATGTATATAATTTTCGGTTGAAAGTCATATATGTCACATATAAATATTTGTTCCTTTGATCTAAGTCTATATATAAGCTCACCTATATATATTTTAAATTTTGAATCTAGTCGTTTAGTTTTGCTTTTGTGCTTGTCGCGGCTCTTTGTGTGTCGTGACTGTATCCGTGTGCGTGTCGTGTCCATTGCTTCTCAATCCCGTTGTTTTCTCAAGCCTCGAAAGGTGAGCAACCACCGACGGTTAACATTCTTATATTTAGTAAATTTAATGCACATGTAATGACGATTGAAATATGTTGTTAAATTTGAATTTGTTAGAAATTAAATCGTTTAAATATGATATGATATTAATTGCATTTGTTCACCTATTATAATTGACATTATTGACACCAATAACCTGTTAGTATGTGTATATCATATTTAATTTGACAATTTTGATCATATTTGCTATTGATATGCTATGTTATTTTATGCTATTATTTTATTTGTTCTCACTCTGCAAGTTCCTCTTTAGTTTGGAAAATCCTTATGGGTTGAAATGATACATACCCGAACGATATTATGGATTAGGAAAAATCGTTATGGGTTGAAATGATAAACCTAATCGATTTTATTGATTTTGAAATTTTAGGATTGCGGGTTGAAATGATATATACCTGTAAATATTAAATTATAGCGGATTGAAATGATAAATATCTGTATCACTTAACCATAGGATAGAAAATTATATACGGACACCGTTGGTTTATTTTTGAAAATGATTTCCAAGGGTTTGAAAGGAAAATATATGTGTTTTGATTTTAAAATTTTAATATAAAGATTTTATTTTAATATATGTGTAAAATTAGATTTTTAAATTATATGTTTGGAAATTTAAATTTATAAGTTAAGTTTTGAAAAATGTAAATTTAAGATTTTACTTATAATTTTATTATTTTTAAATATATATATAAATAGATTTAAAATAGATTTAATAATAATAAAATTTAATTTAATAATAATTAATATAATAAAATTTATGAAGAATTTAGTTTATCTAATAATATATGTATACACATATAATATGCTAAGATATTTACTTAAATTTGATATTAATATTTTAAAATAGATTTTGTAATAACTTTAATTAAGAGAGGTCGGAAAGATAAATTAAAGTTGACATGACATCTAAATTGGTTAATAATTGAATTTAAATAAGAATTGATTTGTAATTTAATTTAAATAAGCGTTGATTTGAAACTTGATGATTTTGAGATTTTAAAGATATGGAATTTATAACTTGATAACTTGATTTTGATTAAAGGGAGTTAAATGAATGTTTTCAAATTTAAACTAAATTGAAATTGAATATTTAGTTTTGATTTAAATGTGTAATTTGAGATTTTATTTAAATATTTCTAAAAAAATGATTAAGTGAATTATTTCAAATTAAATATAATTGAAGTTAGATATTTAACTTTGATTTAAATTTGTAAATTGAGATTTTTATTTATATGTTGTTAAAAATGATTAAGTGAATAATTTCAAATTTAAATAAAATTAAAGTTGTAATATAAATGGAATGTATCAAATTGTGTTATTATGAATTGTTTGAATATTTAAACTTTGAAACCTATTGAAATGGAAGTGGTTTAAATTTGAAGTTCAAACCTGGATTTGAAACCGATATAAATTAAAATGGTTTAATGAGAATTTGAATTGATTTGTGAAAGTGGAGGAAACAATTCTAATTTGAAACTATTTCGATATAAACTATTTTTAATATATATACTATTTCAATCTATAACTATTTTAATTTACAAACTATTTAATATAAACTATTTTAATCTATAATCTATTTTGAATATATAAACTATTTTAATTTATAACTATTTCAATATATATAAACTATTCTTAATATTTAAACTGTTTAAGTTGGGACTGTTATGATTTCGAAAGTGATATGATTTCGAAAATTATATGATTTTGAAATGATTATGATGTTGATATAAAGTATGAACTGTCTGAAATATAAAATGACCACGGTGTGAAATAAGCGTTTGGTTGTTAAAGAGTCTAGGATCAGATTTTGTCATACTCTCTGCCAATACCGAAAACCACTTTAACAACTGTGTACGTGGTGGAGATTCCAGAATGAAGTAGGATGGTTTGGTGATGTCTATATGAGGTATGAACGCAGCACTGACTTCCGCGAGTCATCTTAATGTGACTAAAACAGGAGCCACGCTGGGCCAAGTGAGGTTGCACCTCCGATCGAGCATGCTTCTTCAATGTCATTCTATTACTTTGTGATTTGATTGGGTGCACCTTTGATTATGGGAGTGTGTCTCGAGGTGGGCGGTAGTAACTGCAATGCTTTACCACCAGTCTGGATCGCAAAACGGTAGTATCCTACCCTGGGAATCGCCTCGCGTGTCTTGTCACATGCCTTATCACACCCACTATGAGTTTTGTTTGTGTCGTACCTATGGAGTGCTCCTGATAGCCCACCGGTTTGGTGGAGTTTACAGTACTGTTTAAATATGGCATTTATATAAAAATTTGTTAAGGGAGATATGGTTAACGCCTTAACGCTATTTTAATAGTTTACGTTACTATAGACTTTATCTATGTAGCATATTGTACTATGTATGTAGGTAGTTTAACGGATCCTTAAAGGATGGAATCTTAAACTTCCTTTAAGTTATTGCATTTCACTTGGACATTTTACTTGAGTTGATTTACTTGCATAAGAATGTTAATCCTGACTCAAGTGTTTTGTGTTTTTGCTTTATGCTCGGGTCAGACTGAGTGTCACAGCATTTGAGACTCACCTTTGGAGCTTGGAGCTTTGCTTGAAGATCTATCTTTTATCTGTTCAACTTTCCAGTATTTCTGTTATTTCTAGTTGTTGATGTTCAGACTTGTTATTTGCTTTGTATTAGTGACTACTATGTACTTGAGATTTTCTATTGTATTTTATATCAAACTCTGATGTTCTGTAGTAGTTTCATGAACTACTATTTATCTATTCCGTTGCTTATTGTTGTATAACTCTGTGTCCGTGATTGATTTTATTTACTGTATATGCTAAGTTTTGCCAAATATAAATTAACAATCTGTTATTTTGAGCAATTCAAGTCCGACATGTGTGGATGATTGTCGATTTGAATGGTTCGAAATAGCCGGTCATTACAATGGTATCAAAGCTCTGGTTGAGGCAAAACTTAGCATATGGAGTAAAAACTCATTAGAGATAGGGTAGTGATACCCTAGAATGAGTAGAATCAATTATAGAATCATCTTCTTTCGAGCTTGAAATTATTTGTTAGGATTCATTTTGATTTGGATTTCTTTTGAATTTTGATACCTTCCCTTTTGTTCTGAAATCCATTCTTATCCTTCCCGGTTCGTGTTCTTCTTGATACTGGAGCATCCCATAGCTCTATTTCTGTTGATCTCTGTAATAAATTTAAGCATATCTTGCAATCTCAATTGGCAACTTCATCCTTGTGTGTGACTTATCCCATCGGCGGTCCCACCAATCTCAGTATGATTTGTAAAGGGGTGAAACTCCTTTACAACAGGCGTCGATTAACTAGAGATTTCTATGTCCTCGGTTCTGATGCAGTCATTTCTTGCATGGCCCAAATCATTTCTTTAGTAGATAACTAGGGTTATTCTCTTGTGATCGAATGTCGATTGCCTCTGGATTATGCAAGCAGTTTTATCTTTCGCTTGATTCTCAGCCTAGTGATCTTGACTCCACCCGATAGTCAGGGATTATCCTGATGTTTTGGTGAACTCACTTCTCTATCTCCTAAGTGGGAACTTGAATTCCACATCGATCTTATTCCTGGACCTCGATCTTGCTACCAGTTTCCACCAGCTTTGGTTAGCTAAGGAGAGCATTCCCAAGACAACTTTCCGAATGGAGAATGGTTTCTATGAATGGTTAGTCCTTCCCTTTGGATTAACCAATGCTCCTGCCTACTTCGTCGATCTCATGAATCGCGTTTTCCACGAAGTTCTCAACAAATTCGTCCTGGTTTTCCTTGATGATGTTCTCGTCTTTCTAAGTCTCGGTCGACCCGGCTTAAGGTCCCACGATTAATATATGTCAATCCATCTTTCTCTTTTGTAATTTAATTATTTTATCTTCCTTTCGAGACCATCCCCTTAGTTGGAATTCTCTTTGATTAGGGTCCCTCTAAATTTGAATCTCTATCCTTGTTCTAAAATCCATTCTTGAATCATCCTATGAGATATCGTATTTGTATTGATATAAAAATGTTTTATATTGTGTTGTTTGAGTTGTTAAGTTTGAATTTTGGGTTTCGATCGATTCGTCTGGCCAACGCTATCGATAGGAATTCCAAAACACTTGAACAGAGCAAACTGACACAATATTGTTTTCGAAATTGGTATATGAAATGATTTTTGTACGATTATATTATATATATATATATAAAGTATAATTTTCTAGAATTAGATAGTTAAATGAATTGGTTGTTAGAAATGATAATACTAGATCATCATTTATTGTTTTGTCAACATTTCTAAACCATTAACTATTGTTGTATGTTATAAGTAGATGAAATTTTATAAGCATGGTCTATGAATCTGATTTGCAAATGAAATGAATTTGAATTAAGGATTTGAAAATTAAATTTACGGCACTTTTCAAAGTTCGGTTTTAAAGTTTTATAAAAAAAGATTATTTGAAAGTATTTTCGAATGAAAATTGTTTCCAAAAAAATTTAAAAGATGTAAGTTGGTTCTCTCCTCTTTTGTTGCTGGAAAATAGTTTCGGTGATGACTGCAGCATCATCGACATTTATTTTTGAGTTTCAAAGTGGGGAGACCACTTAGTAGCTTTGCTACACTTTTGTTTTGGAAAATGGATTTGATTTGAATTTCTTAAGTATGATTTGATGACTATATATATATATATATATTTCAAAATGGTTTGAAGTGAAACCGGAAATCAAACTCTTAAGTTTATGTTAAGTGATAGTTTTGAATTATTGAAATGAGGCAAAATTTTGAATAATTGGAGTGTCTAAAATAAGAAATGGAATTCGAAATAACTTGAAACAGTTGAACTAGGATAAAATTAATTTTGATAATACTCAATTGCATTCTAAAACATATATAACTTTCCTGAAATATTCAAAAAGTTTAAATGTTAATGCGAACATGTAATTGAATAATGTACGATATAAAATGTAAGTAATAAGATTTACAAAATGAATTTTTGTTAAGGGAAATTATAAATAAAAATTGATTGTTATAATAAATGTTTATACACTTAATTATGATATAAGAAATGTTAAGTGAAATAAATTGTATAATAAATAGAGAATGCTATTTAAGTAAATAAATACGAACTTAAGAATAGTTGAATTTGAATCATAAGAATTAACTTAAGTGAAATCAAATGGATTAAATAAATAAGTTAAATAAAATAAATTTTCTTTTGAAAGAAAATTTTTGTAACAAATGTTAATAAATTGAACACAAATCAATTTGAATAAAAATACCCTTAATTGAAATCAACAAAATGTGAATACAATTAATATTTATTGATTGAATAAAATGGATTAAAACCAAATTTGTTGAATATTAATCAATTTACAAATAAATGAAATTTATATGGTTTTGAATTAATTGTTATATCTGGTACTATGTATTTCGAATCTATCTTTCCTTTCTGTTGCTTCTATTCTCCTATCTCGTTTCTTTTCGAGGACGAAAAGTTTTGAGTGGGGAGAGTGTAATGACCCGAGAATTTTAACGATTTGAATGATGTAATTAATTGAAATTTTCATGAAAATAAATAATTAAATTTAGCAATGAAAATTTGATATTTAAAATACGCCTATTTTAACATAGCAATTGGCATATTTTTATCGAAAAATATGAAAGTTAGTTATGTTGTGTAATTTTCAATTTTGAATTTAAAATCAGTTAAATTTGATGGTAATAAAATACTTTTGAAACCTGAATATTTTTATATAATAAAAATATTCACTATTTTCTAAGTGAGTCCTCATATTTCATTTCGCTAAATTTGGACTGCTATAGCTCCATTTATCTTATTTTCGGCGTTTTAGCAGTAGTTTTGGCAGCGAAATTCAAGTTTTGATAAATGGGTCGTATCACTCATATCTATGTACCATTCTATTCATCTCGTCGTGCTGACCTCGACGGTTTATTCATTTGTGTATTTCGACATCCGGTACACGGCAAAATCTGCGAAACGATTAGCCGTATCGGTATCCGTTTGAGCCTTTTGGGTTCTGTGTCTTTCCATTTGTCCCAGTTGAAAACCCAACAACCATTAACTTTTAATATTTTTAGAATTCAACCTTTGATTATTGCTATTTTCATCGTTTAATTTATATTTTCTGGTTCATTGATTTCTTTCTTTCTGCTGCTTTCATTTATTCATTCTACCTTGAAAAAATATAATAATAATAAATATATAATATGATAGTACATATACTATTATTTGTTGAACCTGCTCCTTTTGCTAACTATCTACTCGTCCCTTCATTCTTTAACCCGATCACCTCCTTTTATATATAAAAAGAAAAAGGAATTCATATAAAAGCTTAAATATATTTGTGCGTGTTCATTATATTTGCTTACGAATAAATGAACTGTTCATCTCCTATATTTTTGCAACTCACCCATACTCAACCCAGTTTCCTCCCAAGCTCGACTATCAAAACCCTCATGCCCATCCCACAACGTCGTCCAACCCTTCCTCCCACCACTTCGTGCCCACCTTACTCTGCCCTTGGACGTAGCCCGCCTACCCGGCACGTGCAACCTCTCCTCGAACCTGATCCACCAACCACCGTTTCCTTGAAGCTATATATATATATATTCACCTTTATTTTTGCATGCACCTCACCAACGCTTGTCCCACTTCCATAGCAGTCGCCGCATTCCCTAACCACAACCACCAAGCCTTTTCAACCTGACAGCCGTGCTTATTTTTAAAATAAAAATAAAAATAAAATATATATGCTTGTGATCTGAGAAGAAGCACACACTTACTCTTTTGCCTGAACGTGCTTGTCCCTTCTTCTATTGCCATCGACCATCGCCTACCGTCAGCCGCCTACGAGCAACACTTGGTCGATCTCCAACAACCGAGCTCCAGCAAAGCCATAGCTACTCCGGCCTCTCCACTAACACGACAGCCCACGCCATCCCATCCATCATGACCTCCAGCCCCTGATAGTCACCGAGTCTTCCCCGCGTCCAGCTCCAACCGAGCACACAACCACCTCTGCTTTGCACGTGCAACAAGCCTTCCCTCCTCTTTTTAATTATAAAAGGAAAAGGTTATTTGTATAATTGTTGCATATATGTTGTATATAAGCTTTATATATGTTGCATATATGCTGCATATATATAATTTTCGGTTGAAAGTCATATATGTCACATAAAAATATTTGTTCCTTTGATCTAAGTCTATATATAAGTTCACCTATATATATTTTAAATTTTGAATCCAATCGTTTAGTTTTGCTTTTGTGCTTGTCGTAGCTCTTTGTGTGTTGTGTCTGTATCCGTGTGTGTGTCGTGTCCTTTGCTTCTCAATCCCATTGTTTTCTCTAGCCTCGAAAGGTGAGCAACCACCGACGGTTAACATTCTTATATTTAGTAAATTTAATGCACATGTAATGATGATTGAAATATGTTGTTAAATTTGAATTTGTTAGAAATTAAATCGTTTAAATATGATATGATATTAATTGCATTTGTTCACCTATTATAATTGACATTATTAACACCAATAACCTGTTAGTATGTGTATATCATATTTAATTTGACAATTTTGATCATATTTGTTATTGATATGCTATGTTATTTTATGCTATTATTTTATTTGTTCTCACTCTGCAAGTTCCTCTTTAGTTTGGAAAATCCTTATGGGTTGAAATGATACATACCCGAACGATATTATGGATTAGGAAAAATCGTTATGGGTTGAAATGATAAACCTAATCGATTTTATTGATTTTGAAATTTTAGGATTGCGGGTTGAAATGATATATACCTGTAAATATTAAATTATAGCGGATTGAAATGATAAATATCTGTATCACTTAACCATAGGATAGAAAATTATATACGGACACCGTTGGTTTATTTTTGAAAATGATTTCCAAGGGTTTGAAAGGAAAATATATGTGTTTTGATTTTAAAATTTTAATATAAAGATTTTATTTTAATATATGTGTAAAATTAGATTTTTAAATTATATGTTTGGAAATTTAAATTTATAAGTTAAGTTTTGAAAAATGTAAATTTAAGATTTTACATATAATTTTATTATTTTTAAATATATATATAAATAGATTTAAAATAGATTTAATAATAATAAAATTTAATTTAATAATAATTAATATAATAAAATTTATGAAGAATTTAGTTTATCTAATAATATATGTATACACATATAATATGCTAAGATATTTACTTAAATTTGATATTAATATTTTAAAATAGGTTTTGTACTAACTTTAATTAATAGAGGTCGGAAAGATAAATTAAAGTTGACATGACATCTAAATTGGTTAATAATTGAATTTAAATAAGAATTGATTTGTAATTTAATTTAAATAAGCGTTGATTTGAAACTTGTTGATTTTGAGATTTTAAAGATATGGAATTTATAACTTGATAACTTGATTTTGATTAAAGGTGATTTAAATGAATGTTTTCAAATTTAAAATAAATTGAAATTGAATATTTAGTTTTGATTTGAATGTGTAATTTGAGATTTTAATTAAATATTTCTAAAAAAATGATTAAGTGAATTATTTCAAATTAGATATAATTGAAGTTAGATATTTAATTTTGATTTAAATTTGTAAATTGATATTTTTATTTATATGTTGTTAAAAATGATTAAGTGAATAATTTCAAATTTAAATAAAATTAAAGTTAAATTTTGTAATATAAATGGAATGTATCAAATTGTGTTATTATGAATTGTTTGAATATTTAAACTTTGAAACCTATTGAAATGGAAGCGGTTTAAATTTGAAGTTCAAACATGGATTTGAAACCGATATAAATTAAAATGGTTTAATGAGAATTTGAATTGATTTGTGAAAGTGGAGGAAACAATTCTAATTTGAAACTATTTCGATATAAACTATTTTTAATATATATACTATTTCAATCTATAACTATTTTAATTTACAAACTATTTAATATAAACTATTTCCTTCTGTTCTTCCCTTACCTTCTCTTGTACCTCCTTCTGTCCTACCCATTCCTCCCTTGTCTCATCACTTTTCCGTCCCACTCTCAGCTACTCCTCCCATTCTTCCACCACCTAATCCTGACCCTCCTCCTCAAGCTGAGCTGTCAACTCTTCCTCCTTGCTTGTCTCCCTCTGAACTCCAAAGCTCCTTACCTCCTGTAATCCCTTCTTCCTCTGCTCTTGACTCTTTGCCTTGGACTTCTCTCAAATCCAAGCCTCGAAATGCGGGCTCTTACATCCCTCAGGAAATACCACTTCAGTTCTCTGGTGATGTGCTCATGCCAACAAGTGAAATAATCAAGGCCGGTACTAATGTATGGAAGGACTGCCTTGTGGGGTTTTTCCTAGATAAACCTTTACCTTATGCTTCTGTAGTGTATCATCTGAAGAAAGTATGGAAACTGAAAGGTGAAGTAAATGTTAAATCTGATGGCTTTCTTTTTCTCTTCAGTTTTTCTTCTACTGTTGACAAACTTAGGATTTCTGAGGCAGATCCTATCATAATGAGAAACAAACTTTTTATCTTAAAGCCATGGGATGTTACAGTAGGTAATAGTTGTGGAACAATATGATCTGTCCCTGTTTGGATCAAATTATATAATATTCCTCTTTATGCCTGGTCACATTACGGTATAAATTGGTTGGCATCAAGGGTAGGGAAGTTTCTGTGCATGGATCAGTCTACCGAGAGGTTGGAAAGGATTACATATGCAAAATGTCTTATAGAAGTTAAACCAGACAAAAAACTAGTTAATAATTTTCTAGTAAAGCTGATGGATGGTAGTGACCAACTAGTAACAGTTGATTACTTATGGAAACCGAAAGTGTGTGTTTTTTGTAGGGAGTTTGGACATTCTGATATTAACTGCTTATTTGCATCAAAAGTTTCTGAGGTCACTAATCATGATGAAATAGTTGCTCCAAGTGTTAATGAGTCAGGTAAAGACAAACAAGAGGTGTTGAGCAAGACTAGAAATCAGAAACAGGTTTGGAAAAAAGTAACATATAATAAAAAAAGAACAAAGAAATCAGTTTTATTGAAGTTAGTGAAAACCAAAGCGAGTTAGTAGGCACTGAAACTTTTCAGTGTGCTAATGTTAATGAAGGGGGTGGTTCCAAGGACAGAGTAGAAAAAGATAAACAAAATCCAGTTTCCCATCTTGGTTCAGATAAAAGTATGGTGAATAGTTTTCAAGTGCTTGCAGATGACCATAATGGGGTATCTAAGGAAGCAGTTCTGGAAGACAAGGAAAAAGCAATAGAAGTTGACATAGGCATTGAGGAGGGAGAGTTTCTCGAAGTAGGTATGGTAATTACCACAGATTGCCTCCAAGTTGCTGATAGTGGTAAAACACAAGACAAAACTTCTGTGCATGGTGTATCTCCTGTGCGTGTGCACAACATCTCTGGATCCAACAAACAAGAATCTACGCTATTTCAACCTGATAATGATCAAATTCAAATGATGGAAACAAATGATACAAATATGCAAGGTTCTCTTTCTTCAGAAACAAACATCATCAGCTCTTATGCTAATAACATTTTTGATCTTGCCTGCTCCATGCAAAATGTCCCTTCAGCATCTTCCTCAAAACTCACTCTTCAATCCTCAACTTCTCCAATTTCAGTTCCCCAAAACTCTCTAATCCTGTCTTCTAATCCTTCTTCGGCTTCTGCTCAGTTTCCATATATTAATAATTCTATTATTCCAGGATGGTATGACAAAGGAAAACAATTGTGTGATGATTCAGTCCATGGTAATAATGATAGTAATAAAAGAGCAACATCTAAGAAATTGGCTAATTTCAAATCTAGTCCTGCAGATTCTCATTCTCCTGCAACTAGGAGCAGAAAAAACACTATCCACCAATCACTCTAGTTTTATGATGATACAAAATATAGGAGTATGGAAAATTAGGAGTGCTCATTGTCACTTGAAACTTGATGAAGTTAAAAATCTCATTCTCTCTCATAATCTTAAATTAATAGCTATTCTTGAAACAAAACTCAACCTCTCTTTATCCAATAGGGCTGCTAATTACATTAACCCTAATTGGAATCATCTTCATAATCTTTCTGATTTTGAATATGGTAGGATTTTAATACTTTTTGATCCTACTGCTTTATCCATAACCTCTATTCTATCTTCTAGGCAATACATTCACACTAAAATCATCTGTCAGCAAACTAAAACTTCATTCTACATAACTTTTATTTATGCGGATAACTCTACTGCTTCAAGACAAAATCTCTTTGACTTCTTGCCTTTTCTTAGGCAAGAATCACATCCTTGGCTGGTCATGGGTGACTTTAATAGCTGCCTTCAACTTGATGATAAGTATGGTGGCCAGCCCTTATTCCCTAAGCATATCCTTCCTTTAAACATTGCTATCTCTGACTCTGATCTCCTCAAAATTCAAACTTCTGGAGCTAGATTCTCCTGGAATAATAGAAGTAGGAGTGGAGTCAGAACTTTCTCCACTATTGATCATGCTTTCTGTAATTTAAAATCTCTCTCTGTTTGGCGGCTTTGGCCTAACCTCTCTGTCAATCTACTTCACCCAATCCTCTCTGATCACTCCCCTTTGATTCTTTCAAATGGTCCCTCTATGAAAAAGGAAAAAAGAAGTTTCAAATTTTTTAATGATTGGACTCACTCCCCTGATTTCAAACCAATTGTTGGTAAAGCATGGTCCTCTCACTGTTATGGTAACCCTATGTTTATTCTTTGCAGGAAGCTCAAACTTGTTAAAAATCATTTGAGAACTTGGGCAGCTGAAATGTATGGTGATGGTACTAAGCAATCAACTTTATTGAAGATTAGGTATAAACAAGCTCAAGAATTTATGATGAATAACCCTCAAGACCCTGTTGCTGCTGAGGAGGAAGGAAGGCTATACACTCTTCTTAACAAAGCCCTTGATATTGAAAGTGGGATGAAACAACAGCAGCTACACTGTAAGTGGTTTCAATTTGGTGATCGTAACACTGAGTTTTTTCATTCTTCTATCAAAATTAAGCAAGCTAAAGAAAATATTCGCACGATACGTTCTCACGATGGTACTCTTGTCTCCACTCCTGAGCAAATTGATGCTACCTTTCTTAGTTATTTTGAAGAATTACTTGGTAACTCCTCTAACTTTAGTCCGGACCTTGATATGTTGAACGATATTCCCCTTCCTACTATTTCCAGTTTGCAGCCTTCATTGCTTGTTGATCAGGTATCTAATGAGGGAATAAAGCATACTCTTTTTGCCATGAATAGAAAATCGAGTGGTGGTCCTGATGGTTTTAATGTTCTTTTCTTTATTACTTGCTGGGACATTGTTCAATATGATTTCTGCAAGGCTATTCACAATTTTTTTAATAAATGCTCTCTTCTATCTGAAGTCAACTCTACTAACAATGTATTAATTCCAAAATGTCTGGATGCTTGCTCTGTATCTTCTTACAGACCTATTTCTTGTTGTAATGTGGTGTACAAATGTATTTCCAAAATTATTGCCACTAGATTAATGCAAGTCCTCCCTCAAATTATATCGCAGAACCAAGTAGCCTTCCTACCTAACAGAAGTATTTTTGACAACATTCTACTTGCCCAAGACCTTCTTTGTGGGTATGCGAGATCTAATGCAACTCCATCTGCAATGTTAAAGCTTGACATCACTAAAGCATATGACTCGATACACTGGTCCTCTATAGTTCGGATTATGGCATTAATGAAATTTCCTAAGCCTTTTGTTGGATGGGTATATGAATGTATTTCAACTCTTAGCTTCTCAATTGTTCTGAATGGTCGTCCTGTTGGTTATTTCAAGAGCAGGCAAGGAATTAGGCAGGGTGATCCTATCTCATCATATTTATTTCTATTAGTGATGGAAGTCCTCACCAGATATATGAAAACCAAGTACTCTTCTAGTCTGATCAGATACCACCCTAAGTGTAAGCTTACAAATGTTACAACTCTTATGTTTGCTGATGATATTATGATATTCACTAAGCCACATCTACCTTCGATTCAGTGTGTTATTAGAACTTTGTCTGATTTCTACAATATGACTGGTTTGCTGCTTAATTGTTCTAAATCTAGTATTTCTTTTGCTGGAATCTCCTCCCAACTATCCTTGTCTCTGCTCCAAATTTCTGGGCTTCATCTTATGGACTCTAATATGACATATCTTGGCCTCCCTCTTTTAACCTCTAGATTGAAGCTATCTGATTGCCTTCCTCTGTATACCAAAATTGTTTCATTACTAAACAGGTGGGCAAACAGATACTTATCTCAGGCAGGAAGGCTTGTTCTTATCAAATTGGTTGCCTTTTCGATGGTTGTTTATTGGTCTAAAGCTTTTATCTTGCC
This sequence comes from Allium fistulosum, assembly GCA_030737815.1. Lineage (NCBI taxonomy): Eukaryota > Viridiplantae > Streptophyta > Magnoliopsida > Asparagales > Amaryllidaceae > Allium > Allium fistulosum. The sequence goes on along the minus strand of CM060906.1, from coordinate 1,130,026,085 downwards.
TGCTAAACTTTTGTATCTGATTAGAGGTGCAATGATTAGGTTTTTTTGGACTGATTCCATTAATAATAGAAAGCCTCTGCCTTGCTCTTTCAGTCTTTTTGAAAAAGATAGAAATTCTGGAGGGCTGGGAGTTATAAACTTCATGAAATGGAATATTGCTGCTTTCAGTACTCATCTAAATTCAATAATTTCCAGGAAGAACTGTGGGTGGGTTAAATGGGTTTGGGCCCATAGAATAGGTAGGATTAGCTTCTGGAGTCTGCCTATACCACAAACTTGTAGTTGGACTTGGAGAAAATTGCTTGGCTTGCGTGACACCTTACTTCCCCTGATTGTTCATAGGATGGCTAACTCATCTGAAGTTAAGTTTTGGTTTGATCCGTGGGTAGCCAATGGTGTGATATTGCATAAACTTTTCAGCTATCAATAAGTTGATCAGTCCGGAATTCCCAAAACTGCTAAGGCAGTTGATTATATTAGTCAAGGAAAGTTACTGCTACCATACTCCTCTAATCAATATATCAGGTCTGTTTGGAATGAAATACAAAGTAAAATCTACCCTACTGTTGAGGTTGATGCTGTTCATGGGAGTGCCAAACCCCACTCTGTCTCTCATGTGTACAATCAACTCAATCATTCTAATAGTACTCAAGCTTTTAAATGGAGTAAAATCATATGGTCATCTGATTCTGTGCCAAAAGATAATTTCATGCTTTGGAAGGTTTTTCAAAATGCATTGTTAACTAAAAGTAAGATGATGGAAATGGGTCTTGATGTTGGTATTTCCTGTGTTTTCTGTTCTAACCTGCCTAAGACCACGCATCACTTGTTTTTTGAATGTAGCTCTAATCTAATTCTTTTTAGAAAAATGATGCAGCTTGCTGGTAGTAAATTACTGTCCAATCTATGGCCTATTGATTTAGACATGATATACAAAGCTACTGGGTGGAGAACTTTGAAAGCAAGATGTATTACTATTTGCCTCAAGAAGTACATGATTATTATATGGACTGAAAGAAATATGATCTGTTTTGGAAAAAAGAGGAGGGATGGGGAAGCTTTATGGAAAATCTTAAAGCATGAAATCTATGTTGCTATGATGAATCTGCCTTCTTTACCTGCTGCTTTGAGTGAAGCTTGGAGGTAGCTGGTGGTCTGCTTCTTGTTATGTCTGTTTTCTCCTTTCATTTCTTGCTTTGTTTTCTGAGTGTGCCTGTTTCTCTAGTTCATCCTTGTGTGTTTTTCTTTCTTGCTTGTTTTTTGTGAGCAATCTTTGTATTTTATTGTTTTGTTGCAATAAAATCAGGTAGGGGCCCTGATAACCCCGCTAGCCTTTGCTAAAAAAAAATTTATAACTATTTCAATATATATAAACTATTCTTAATATTTAAACTGTTTAAGTTGGGACTGTTATGATTTCGAAAGTGATATGATTTCGAAAGTGAATATGATTTCGAAAATGATATGATTTTGAAATGATTATGATGTTGATATAAAGTATGAACTGTTTGAAATATAAAATGACCACGGTGTGAAATAAGCGTTTGGTTGTTAGAGAGACCGAGATCGGATTTTGTCATACTCTCTACCAATACCGAAAACCACTTTAACAACTGTGTACATGGTGGAGATTCCAAAACGAAGTAGGATGGTTTGGTGACGTCTGTATGAGGTATGAACGCAGCCCTGACTCCCACGAGTCAGCTTGATGTGACTAAAACAGGAGCCACGCCGGGCCAAGTGAGGTCGCACCTCCGATCGAGCATGCTTCTTCGATGTCATTCTATTACTTTGTGATTTGATTGGGTGCACCTTTGATTATGGGAGTGTGTCTCGAGGTGGACGGTAGCAGCTACTATGCGTTACCACTAGTCCGGATCCGCAAAACGGTAGTATCCTACCCTGGGTATTGCCTCGCGTGTCTTGTCACATGCCTTATCGCACCCACTATGAGTTTTGTTTGTGTCGTACCTATGTAGTGCTCCTGATAGCCCACCGGTTTGGTGGAGTTTACAGTACTGTTTAACTACGACATTTATATAAAAATTTGTTAAGTGGGATATGGTTAACACCTTAACGCTATTTTAATAGTTTACGTTACTATAGACTTTATCTATGTAGCATATTGTACTATGTATGTAGATAGTTTAACGGATCCTTAAAGGATGGAATCTTAAACTTCCTTTAAGTTATTGCATTTCACTTGGACATTTTACTTGAGTTGATTTACTTGCATAAGAATGTTAATCCTAACTCAAGTGTTTTGTGTCTTTGCTTTATGCTCGGGTCAGACTGAGTGTCACAGCATTTGAGACTCACCTTTGGAGCTTGGAGCTTTGCTTGAAGATCTATCTTTTATCTGTTCAGCTTTCCAGTATTTCTGTTATTTCCAGTTGTTGATGTTCAGACTTGTTATTTGCTTTGTATTAGTTACTTCTATGTACTTGAGATTTTCTATTGTATTTTATTTCAAACTCTGATGTTCTGTAGTAGTTTCATGAACTACTATTTATCTATTCCGCTGCTTATTGTTGTATAACTCTGTGTCTATGATTGATTTTATTTACTGTATATTCTAAGTTTTGCCAAATATAAATTAACAATCTGTTGTTTTGAGCAATTCAAGTCTAACATGTGTGGATGATTGTCGATTTAAGTGGTTCGAAATAGCCGATCGTTACATGTATGTATTGACAATACATAGTAATTCACCCATTTTGATCTTAACCGAATTATAAATGATGTTATCAATAGTTAAAGATTGAATTTTTTAAATATAAACATGATTAGAGAACAGTACGCCATGACCAGGTGGTTAAAATCTAATTTTTTATCAATTGTAATTCGCAAAAGTTTATCTCACTCTAATTAAAAACTGTGAAATATAAAAGTGTTCCAAACTAGACATATCATATAATAAAACTGTAGTTCTCGATGACACAAATCCACTGTTAGTGTATGTTCATCAACTGGGTGCATGGATTGATTAGAAAACGCATTGAAAGTTCAATGAGCAAGGACCATTTGTTTCGATCCAATGGTAAAACAACAACGATACGACAATCAAGGAACTTTGATATGTAGAGGAGATTGTGTAGGTTCTCTCGCTTATTCCTAATCATCCATCAAGCCACCAATCGCCATCGATCTAATGAGATATGTGGCGGAGGTGAAATTGGTTGGCAGCAGGTTGGGCGACGACATAGGAGGCAAAAAAGGGAACAACACTGTGATTTTAGTGGTGCCCACCGATTGATGAATGGAGCTCCATGGCAGCAGCGCTGGCGAATTAAAGTGGCGTCCGGCTGTCGTTATCGAGGTACAGGTTGGACAAAATACTATGGCAAACAGGAAAAATAATAACAATAATTAAGTTATTAAATTAAATAATTACCATAATGCCCATATACTTCAAATGCTAATAACTCTGGCATATGATCTTTGTTTTATGCACGGCTCACTGCATCGAGATCGTAGCGAGAAGAGGAACATTTTGATATATTGTTTACCGTATTTTGAGATACTTCAGAAAATTATCATAGTTGGACATGTTCATTATACGGTTTTGCGTTTATGGGTTGGGGCCTGATCTAGTAATTTCGTAATCGGTGGGACAGTGATGAGTTTTGGGCTTGATACCAATATCGTCGCAAACCGTTAGCCAAATGACTGGCATTGACTTGACCTCAACACACGATAGTCCTAGTAGCCGAGTTGTCAACATACGATAGTCCGAAAAGCCGAGTCCTTAATATACATAATCCGAGGAGCTGAGCCCTCAATATTCTATAGTCCAAGGAGTTGAGTCCTCAATATACGATAGTCCGGAAAGCTGAATCCTCAATATATGATAATCCGGAGAGCGGAGTTCTCAGTTTTCGATTTGACGTCACACGTTTAGAAGAGCCGAGTCCTTAGTATACAATTCGACAATAGCGGATTGAGACTTTAGGGTAAACCGTGGGCTTGCGTTAGGTATGGGTTAAATTTTAATGATTCCCTGTAGTATTATATTATGTTTATCGACATGTTGGGTGTATGTAACAAAGGTTAAGGAATGATTTTGATCATAAGTGTTGTTTTACTAGCTTGTTAGTATGTTTGACTCACCAGACGTATGTCTGACCTCTTTAAGACTTTCATTCTTTTTTAGATATATCCTGATAGGTCGATAGAGATGACTTGTGATGACTTGAAGGCGTGATTGTACGATGGAGATGCACATTTATTTATTAGCTATCTACTAATTTATTTCATTTATTCCCCGGTAATATAGTATGTCCGTTATCAGTAAAGATGCTGTAGGTAGATTTATTTGATACTGTTGTTTTATTTATCTGGGATTGTATTATTGATTACTACTGTTGTATGGTCCGTATTACGTACACGGGTAGGGTAATAAACGTACTGCAATTAGTTTTATAAGTTGGAAAATTTGAAGTTTTTCGTTCATTATTTCTTATGTTTCATTTTGTTACTTAGCGCCAAGTGTATGTTGAGAGTATTTTTTCATCTCTGTGGTTTATCGTGATTTCAGTAAAGGAATGTGATGTCTTGTAAATATTCTTTTTTATATGTTTAGATGTAGTTAGTGTTGACTCTTCACGTTTTTGAATTTTGTTATGTGTTTACTATCTTTCCAATGGAATTTTGTAGTAGCCTTGTGATAGTGTTACATGAGGGCTATTTGTAGGCTGTATATGTATTGACATTTAAATTGAGAACATTTCATCGAATTTGGAAAATTTATAGATTTAACTATAGTCATGAACGTAGTTTGTTCTTTGATAGTAGCATACGTTGTATATTAGTTTCATTGTTATTTAACTTATTTAAGTACTTCTACAATTCATTTCCATAAAGCGAGATTGTGCATGTTTGCAACAAATATTTATAGCAACATATGGGATTTTTGTTTGGCATGTGTTGGGAAATCACAGCGTCATAGTTTATTAATTTGTGAGTTGACTTCTAAATAGGCTACAGTCATGTTTGGAGTGGTTTTAAGCAGACATCCAGATAAATCTGTTCATCTCATGTTTCTATAAGAATGTTTGGAAATTAAAATCGAGTAGTTCCAATTTAACTGGACAAAGTAGATATATTACCTGGCAACAATACCCAAGACTGAGCATATGCTACAAGTGTTGGCTGAAAGCATTTCTTCCCTTTTTATCATGGATGACCTGGAAATGTTGTACATAACTTGCGTATAAGAAATTAAAAAAATCAAGTTGTATAAGCAAAATAACAATATTAAAATCAGACAGGTTCTGAAGCTAATATTTAATGCAACATATATTAGTTGTCGTGATAAGGTTCGACAATATATCACGTTGTCCCATCGCATCTAAATCCCCTTTCACTCAAAAATTCGAACATATATGTCAAATTTTGTTGATAGACAACACGATATTATGCAAAGAATGACCCACGCAATAACCAAATTGCATGAATAAAAGTGAAATTTCTTTGAAGTCGCTTTGAGTTATTACATTGAACAATAACTTAGGAGCACGGACTTTGGACCAATAAATCGATTAATAACATGATTGAGCTAAGTAGAAATAAGGATCTCCCCTTGTTACCGGATTTAATTCAAAAAAAACCATTCCTAAAAACAGGTTGTAAATTAAAGGTGGAATCCAGTGCACGAGGCTCCTTCGGCCTCTGAAAATATCGATAATGTACGTAACATTTTCCTCGCATTGCGAAGAGGTTGTTTCCGGACTCGAACCTGGACGTTCAGATCACCATGCAGGTGATCTAACTGTTGCGCTAAGACTCCACTTCAAAAACAGGTTTTAAATTAACTCCTAAAAATTATTTTTGGCAAAAATATTTTTCCACTTTTTTCAAAAATCAAATTTGCACTTAAACGAAAGTTAATATAACCAAAATTAAGCTTTTTTTTTGGAAAAGTGATATTATTTGCAATTTCCATCGTAAATATTTGCAGTTCAAGAAACTACAAATATTTAAGGTTTACAATGCCAACATTTGCATTTTGACTGAAATTAAGAACATGTGTATGTATTAAGCCTGCTAAAAAAAGAACATGTGTGTATTTTTAAATCTGCTTTTTGGGAAGAAAAGACTGTTTGTTTAGAAATTTAAAGAGGGTGTTTGACAAAGTTTCCATTGAGCTAAACTATGGTTTATATTGCAAATAGTAGGAAAATTTGTAGCATCTCATAACTACTCGGTTCATGTGTAATCGTCACAGATTTAAGACCCAATTTTCAGCTGATAGTTTTGGACATTAGTGCAAGTGTAACCATTTATTATTTCAACTGTCTAAGTCAATTTAGAAACTATTTGAATTATGAGGATAGCATCAAGAGAAAAAACCATGTAGGACATACTTGGTTAGGTACATAAATATTGTTAAAAATAGGAAGACACACACACACTTGCAAGCACATGCATGTACACATACACACACAAGTCAAATATAGCAAGTAATCAACATGTGGTCAAATACATGTACATTAGAGATAAAAATGGAAATGTTGAGCATAAGTTTATACGTTCTTGCCTAAACTGAAAATACTAACTCGATTAAACTACCCATAACTTCATAATATTGGATAAGGGGAAATTTTATACGTATTTACAAACCTCAAACTGAGTTTTGCCATATAAATCACAAAAATGGAAATAATTTTTTTACCTTAATGTAAATCATAAGACTAAAAATAAACAACTACAATTAAAAGGATTAGTAATGAGAATAACAACAAATTGAACACGTGCAAATATCCATCCAATGTTCTAAAATAAAGATGTCGTTATAAATTTAAAGGTGAAACCCAGTGCACGAGACTTCTGTTAAATTTTGGTGATACAAAATCACAAATAGAATGAAACAAATATGCAAAAGGGAAAGTAATCACGTTTGTTCATTATGGAAATGCATTAATAATTGGATTGCATTTGAATGAGATGAAAAGTAAATTTATGTATGCGCACGTTATAGAATAATATATATGCAAAAGATATACATATTATTTCTTTCTTCGTAATCGCATTGCTTTGGGATTATTTTCTTCCATCTTTGGAACGAGTGAATTACTTGCTATGTTTGCTTGATTTGTTACCATTGTAATTTGCCTCCATTATCTTCTTACCATATTTTCGTAATTTGATTGATGACTCACATGAATTTATATTGGCTATATATTGAGGATAGACTTCATTGTAAACCCATCCTGGTATTCAGCCAGTGATCTCCAGATAGAGTGTCTTTTTTTTTTGTTATCCCTAATTGGGGCTTTGGTATGTAAACTCTTATCTTGTAATCTCTTGTAATTCTCTCAAGTGTAATAAAATCTCTCTTCTTTGGACTGGACGTACACTATCTAGATGATAGTGGAACCAGTATAAATATTGTGTATCTTTTTTTTTTATATAGTTATTTACTATTTATTTGGAGTATAGAATAATTGCTGCTAGATTAAGTGATGTTCAAATTGGCAAATCTAGATCATGTTTATTGTTTTTCCGCATTTGTGCAATTTCCGCACAACAGCTTCCGCACGATAGCGGGCTCTGTAGAGGTCAATAATATATGCAGTCTTTTCCTCGCATGCAAAGAGAATGTTTTCGGACTCGAACCTAGGCGCTCAGATTACCATGCGGGTGAACTAACTGTTGCGCCAAGACTCCACCTCGTCATTATAAATTTAAATATTAAAAATATTTATTTCCACAAACTTAAATATTTAAAAATCTGGATTATTTAACAAAACTAAATAATGAAATTAGAATTATAAGTTCAAATATTGATTTTATTAACACATCATTATTGGTAAATGCTGAAATATTGAAAGGAGAAAGTCGATAATTTATGAAGATTAACATTCAAAAATAGACCAGTGCAAATATCCGGCCATTGTCAAATATTTGTCTCTAATTAGAACATCCAGAACTTTAACTCTTTAAATACCCATCTTACACACTTCCCTAAACATAATACAATCAAAATCATCTAAATATAACCAGCTTAGTGAAATATAAATCATGTATGATAGAAATAATCATTTTATTAACGGCAAAAACTCAAACAATATTGGAAAAAATCCCTTCAGATGATCAGTCTAAGAGAATAAAAAAAACCCAACGCATCGGAAAACGACTGGATCGTGATTGTAGTGAGACGAAACAAACAGAGATAAACACCAGAACAAACAGTCACAGATCTATGCAATGTAGAAAAATAAATAACACCAGTATTTACAGTGGTTCCACTACCGCGAAGCAGTGTACGTCCACTTGGGGAGAGGAGATTTTATTAATCACCGAAAGATTAGAGTTACAAGATTGATTCACTTTTGGAGGCTATACATAAGAAGAATTAACAATACATACAAAATTCTGAAGAGTTTCAGCTCTCTAGGATGACTGTCATTGTTGTCAAGAAGCTCCACTATTTATAGAGTGAAGAAATGAGAAGAGGCGACTGCTATATAGCAGCCCTGAGGTTTGGTTCGGCACATCTGGTTTGGCAAAGCCCAATTCCCGAACCAAATATCTGGAGCGGCACTACTTGGTTCGGCATGCATCTGGTCCGGCACAATTTGGTTCGGCAAACAATACTCAAGAACTTGACCGGCATGGTCCAATACCGAACCAAATATTTGGTTCGGCCTTAACTTGGTTCGGCATCACTTGGACCGGCAATCCACATCAACGCTGCTGGTTCGGTACAAGCCCATAGATCTGGAGCGGCAATCATTGGCTCGGTCATGCTTCAGCACCGAACGAAATATCTGAAGCGGCAAGTCTGGACCAGCATCCCATCACCACCGGACGAGATATTTGGAGCGGCAACCCCTAATCACCACCGGATCAAATCTTTGGTCCTACATCTTCCATCACCGAACGAGACTTCCACTTGCCTTCACTGCCGATTGAAGATCTACCACCGGACCAAAATTCTGGTCCGGTATTCCACCGAACGAGGTCACCTTCTCACCGAACGAACTCCACCAGACAAAATCTTTGGTCCGACATTTCCTCCACTGAACCAGACTTCTGGTTTAGCCTCCAAGCTTCTCCGCAATACCATGGCTTCAAGGACTCCTACTTCTACCTTAGCATTCTCTTCTCCGATGAAATTGGTACCACATCTAACAATCTCCACCTTGATACCAAATTTCATACAAGCCTTCCAATTCCATCTACACCACTATGCTCCAAGCAATAGATACTTACCCAATGAGCTTCGGCATCACTCATTACACTCTGTCAACGAACTCCGGCAAGGCCACCGCCCGTCAACAAAGTGTTCAAAATACTCAATCCGTGTAGAATCGATCAATCTCCACCATGAAAACAAACGTCTTCATGAACCAGATCAACTCTCCCCCCATGCCACCCTGTGGCACCTAGCATTTCATTAAGCGAATCAAGTATGAAAAATGCTCGAACTTAGCAGCAGGCAATGACTTGGTAGACATGTCTGCTGCATTGTTGCCTGCTGCATTCTCTTTTGTGTGAACTTTCTGAAGACGAACCGCTCCTCTTCACTCATCAAGACAAGGAACGACTCTCTCACCTCAATATGCTTCGTCCTCAAGCTGAATGCTAGATTTTCACTAAGTGAATTGCACTCTGACTGTCATAGTACACATCCACGCCATCATATACGAAGCCCAAATCACACAACAATCGCCTCAAATAAAGCGCATCTTTAGTTGCTTCAACCGCAGCTATGAGCTCTACCTTTGTAGTGGACAAAGCCACAATCGCCTGCAACCTCGCTCTCCAATTGATTGCTGTCCCACCAAAAGTGAACACATATCCGGAGGTTGACTTCCTTCGATCTCTATCACCGGCATAGTCGGAATCACAAAATCCAACCAAGCTGAAATCTCTTCCTCTGCCGCCAAAGACAAGTCAATGGTTTGAAGTTCCTCTAAGGTATTTGAAGATACACTTCACTGTTTCCCAATGCGTCTTTCCTGGATTTTCCATGAACCTACTCACCAATCAAACCGCATGTGCAATGTCAGGCATAGTGCAGACCATGGCATACATCAAGCTGCCAACTACACTTGCATATGGGACCTTCATCATATAAGCCTTGTCCTTTTTCGAGATCGGAGAGCCTTTACTAGAAAGCTGTATGTGCAAAGGCATGGGTGTGCCGATTGCCTTTGCCCCTTCCATGCTAAACCGAGCAAGCACCTTTCGAATGTACTCCTTTTGAGTGAGGCTCAAAAGTCCTAGATTTCTATCCATTTGGATTTCCATAGTCAAAATTTTCTTTGCTTCTCCAAGGTCCTTCATTTCGAATTCCGCTTTTAGCTTTCGCTTTAAACTATTGATTTCAACCTTATCCTTAGAAGCAATCAACGTATCATCCACGTACAAGAGTAGGTACACCCATCTACCATTATTTAAATGCTTGAAGTACACACAAGCGTCTTTGATGCTACGATCAAAACCAAGTGAAAGCATAAAAGAATTAAATCTCTCGTACCATTGTCTAGGCGACTGCTTAAGTCCATATAAAGACTTCTTCAATTTGCAAACCAAATTTTCTTTCCCATCTACAACAAATCCATCTGGTTGCTTCATGTAGATGGTCTCATCCAAGTCCCCGTGCAAGAAAGCGGTTTTCATGTCCAGTTGCTCCAGCTTCAAGTCATGAACTGCGACGATAGCGAGAAAAATGCGGATAGACGTATGCCTCGCTACTGGAGAGAATATCTCATCATACTTCAATCTCTTTCTTTGTGACAACCTTTTAGCAACTAGTTTAGCCTTGTATCTCCCATCATCCTTCACCTTAAACACCCACTTGCAATCTATGGCTCGGCTTCCTTGAGGAGGTGATACCAAATCCCAAGTCTTGTTTTTTTTTTCAACGACTCTTACTCCTCTTCCATAGCGCACATCCACTTCGAACTGTCACATGACTTCAAAGCTTCATCAAGGTCAAGCGACTCCTCATGAACCACATGTAGGGCATAGTCAAACTGATCATCAAAGCTAAGGTTTGCAAACTGCCAATCAACATACCTTTCGAGCGACCTAATAGTCCTACGACTGACCCGGGTAGGTACTGCTTTGCCTAAACTCCTTTCAGCTCCACCTTGAACTGAACTTCCTCTAGATTCATGCACATCACCAGCACTAATAGAAGGTACCTGTGGAGTATCATGTGATGTTTCATCAACTGCGTTTTCCTTGACAACATCAACAACAACTCTACATTTTGGCTGGAACACGGGAACTTCTTCCATTTCCTTAGGCCTATTAGAATCTTATGATGTGGTAGGTAGCTTCTCCTTCGGATTGAACATAGCAGACTCATCAAAAGTAAAATGTTTGGAATAAACAATCTTCCGATCAACAAGGTTCCAAATTCGATACATTTGATACCATCGGTGTATCCTATTAGTATGCCCTTGTATGCTCTAGCCTCCAACTTGTCATCACATGTATGGTGAACGTACACAGGACAACCAAAAATTTGGAAGTAACCAAAATACACTGCTTTACCTCTCCACTTCTCCTCTGGAATCTTCTCATCTATGGCTGAGCATGAAATTCGATTTATGATATGCACTGCAGTTGATAATGCCTCAACCCAAAAGCCTCTAGACATGCCCGACGTCAATCTCAAGCAACGAGCCTTCTCCAGTAGAGTCATGTTCATCCTTTCTGCAACCCCACTGGATTGGGGATAACCGGGTGTAGTGAAATGTCTCTGAATGTCATGCTGTCTACAGAAATCGAGGAACTCCTTAAAGACATTTTCACCGCCATTATTAGATCTTGGCACCTTCAACCTAGAACCAGATTGGTTCTCAACAAACGCTTTTTTCCAGCCTTTGAACTTCTCAAAACTCTCTGATTTGGCCTTCATCACATAAACGCATACTTTTCGAGAAAAGTCATCAATGAAAGAGATAAAATACTTTGCTCCTCCAAGAGATAGAGTAGCAACTGGTCCCAAAACATCTGTATGCACGTACTCAAGTACTCGCCTCGATCTATGGAGTCCAACTCCAAAAGATACTTTAGTTTGCTTGCCTAACACACACTCCTGGCAAAAGTCCATCTTGTCGAAACTTTCTCCTTTGATCATCTTCCGTCTTCGAAGAAACTCTAAGCCCTTCTCTGAAATATGACCCAACCTGAGATGCCAAAGCCTTGTGGCATCCAAAGCACGAGAACCGTCTACTCCAACACACAACTCTCCAAGAACCGTGGTTCCTTTCAACAAATACAAATATCGGAACACATCTCCTTTCATAAGAACTAGTGCACCTCTCGAAACCTTCAGACTATCCTTCGCGATAGTTACCTTGCATCCCAAAGATGCCAATTATCCTAAGGAAATTAAGGGCTTCCGAAGACCTGAAACATACCGGACACTTGTCAAAGTGCGTATCACTCCGTTAAACATCCTGATCCTCACTTTACCTTCACTCATTGCTCTATAGCTAGCATCATTACCCACAGATAGCAGATTTCTGTTTTTCCTTTGTGATTTTGATTCCAATTTGATGGCATCATTTTATTCTTTAAGCTCACATGATGAGGAAAGTGTTATTTCTCTCATTCATGTAGTTTGAGAATTTTCCGGTATTTTTGAGTTTGTCTTAGGATTATCACCTAAGCAATATTTTGAGCGGTGTTAAGGTCTTTTTAGCTCGACCTTGCCACCGATTTTCATTTGCTACGAGTTGCGGGAGTTAGCATTCCATTTACCGCATTCCGCACTCGTTATGAAACTTATGAATGACTTATTATGTCATTCAGGTTGTGTAGCTTATTTCATCCATTTTCTGAATCGAGTATTCTACAATCTCAATTACTCCATTCTTGTATATATTAATTTTGGATGAAATAGCAATTTAAAATTTTGCAAATCTTTTTCATAAGATTTATTTATAAGTACAATTTGATTTTTGCTCTTAAACGAGCAAAGAATATTCTTAAAAGTTTTTAAGAAACATGTTTATCATATAGAAGATGATTTAGTGATTGTATTGCCCATTGAGTGCTTTAAGAATTCTGGTCGATGCGCTTGATCAACGTTATCGATAGGAATTTCCTAAACACTTTGATGAGACAATTTGACACAATAAATTGACTTATAAAAAGTAAAAATGTAAATTTTTCTAGAAAGATTATTACATAAAGATAAATGTAATTTTGAAAGTTTTAGCTTTTCGGGAAAGAAGATTATTTAAAAGAAATTCTTTCTTTCCGATACTCTTATCCTTGTGATTCCCGAAGGGAACTAAGATTTTCTCTTTTGTACCAATGCTAATCGTATTGGTTTGGATGTCGTTCCCTTGCAAAAGAGAACGTGCTATCATTTATGTTTCTAAATCATTAAAGCCGATCGAGACTAAATATGTCACTCATGATCTAGCGCTCGCGGCTATTGTTTTCACTTTTAGAGTTTGGCATCATTATTTTGGGGAAGAAATTTGTTCTCCACTCCGATCATAAATCTTTTAAATGTTTATTTTCTCAAAAGGAACATAATTTGCGTCAACAGTGTTGGCTCGAGTTCCTTGCATCTTATGATCTTGATATTCTTTATACTCCGGGAAATGGTGATCGTGTTGCCGATGCCCTTAGCCGAAAGCAACAAGTAGTTGTTTCTATGATGATATCCGGATGGAATGATCTCGAGACTTTATCCACTTGTGAGATTCGAGATCGTGAATCCAATTTATGTTCGTCTCTTGTTTTGTGTAGCCTGGAGGCTCATCCTTCTTTTGGAATATACTTCTTTAGCTAAACTCTATGTCAAGCTAAATTTCATGGAATTCTTACTTTTATTGTTAGCAATCGTGATCCATTATTTTACTAGTGGATTTTGGTAAGGTCTTCAAAAGCTTTAGGAACAAAGCTTAAAATTTTAGCATCGCTTATCATCTTTGTCCGATGGACAAACCGAGCGTGTGAATCAACTCTTGAAGATCTCTTTCGTTCTTGTGTTCTCGATTTTTGTGGAAGTTGGGAAGATCATATTTCTCTTGTTGAGTTTTCTTCCTATAATAGCTTCCAATCTTGAATTGGTATGGTATCTTTCGAGCCACTCTACGGAAGGCCATGCCGATTCTCTTTGTGTTGGCTTGAAGCCGGTGAGAAGCTGGTTTCAGGTCCAGATCTTATGGTGTTCGGTTCATTGAACGTACCGTTTTTGTACTACGTCGGTGTTCCGAATTATTTGAGTTTCCGTTCATTGGACGTACCGTTATTGTACTACGTCGATGTTCGGAGTTATTCGTGTTTCCAGTTTCTCGGGCATATTGTTATTGTACTACGCCGTTGCCCCGACTCAATTTTCTGTTATTCATGACGTTTTCCACGTCTTTCAACTACGGAAATGCCTTTGGGATTTCGATTTTTATTCTTGAGCTCGGTGTTATTGTGGAAATTTAAGTTTCGCCTAATTGACTTATGAGCAACATTCTATTCGCATCATTGCTTCGGAGGTTGAGCGCCTTCGAAATAAAGATGTTTTTCTTATGAAAGTTCAATAGTTCTCAAATCCTAAGGATTTCTCTTGGGAATCCAGAGAATTCATCGAGCGAACACGTTCGGACTAACTCTTTCGTGCTCTTTATGATGAACTTCTTATTTCAAACTTTCTTTTGTGATGATATGCTTTTGTGGTTGTTTCTTTTTAGTTATTTCATAAGATTGCGAGGACGCAATTTCTTTAAGGAGGGGAGTCTGTAACAACCTGCATATTTATCGATTTTTATATTTAAATATTTTATTTAAATATAGCGTCGTTAGTCAGATTGAAGTCCGAAAAGCTACTTTTTGCAAACAGTCGAATTGGGACTCGAGACCACTTCCATTGAGTCCAAAATGGTGTTTGCGACCTTTTTGAGTATAAACATTGATATGTTTGGAGTTAGTAGAATTTTGCTACTTTTTCACTTTGGACTTTGGGTTTGGTTCAGCCCATTTGTCCAATTCTGGTTTCATTAACTCAAGCTCCACTCCCTCTGCTCTTCATTACTTCACTTTCATTTCCTAACACTTAAGCTTCATCAAAAATGGAGAGTGGAATGGGAAATTAAAACTCCAAGCCCTAGTTCATTTGCAAATCCTTCTTCTAGCTCCAAATTCAAAAAGAAACTATTGGTAAGCATCCTCTTCATCTTCTCCAACTCATTCTCCTTTCAATTTCAGAAATTCCCTAAACCTAATTTAGGAAATGTTTCTCTTTTAAGCTTAGATTCAAGCTTGTTGGGTTGGAATTGAAGAGTGATTGTTCTTGCCATTGCTCTATAGCTTCTTCTTCATTAATTTTGTGAAAAGGTGAGATTTTTATCTCACATCTATGTCTATATTTATCTTTGAGTGTTAGGCATGAATTCCTAACTCTCATTCATGTGCATTTGCTTTGATTCGGATTGGTTTTGTGAATATTTCAATTTTTGGTGTTTCGAAGTTAAATCCTTAAAAATCATTGCTATGGTGTTTGATCATGTTTTTAGTGTGCATCGAAGAGCCTATAGGGCTGGGTTGTCGATTGATGGAAATCCTTAGCGCCCGTTGCTCGCCCGATTGCAATTTGGAAGAGTTTGATCTTCATATAGATAGGCTGGGAAGTGCTGGAAACAGGGTCCGGTCGACCGAACTCAGTGAGTCAGTCGACCGACCTGCTACCAAAACACTTCCCAGACTCTGGTTCGGTTGACCGACCTACTGGTCCGGTCGACCGACCAGCATCCCATGGATTTTCCTGGTCTGAGTTCGGTCGACCGAACTCAGTGAGTCAGTCGACCGACCTGCTCCTATTTTGCCTATTATGTCTATTTTTGCCTGTTTTGCTTGATTTCCAAATTTTATCGATTCGTGTTGATTCCTATTTGTTGTTATCGTCTATTATTGACGTTGATGACTTCTTCTTCGGGATTTTTTTGAGAATATCTATTTTGATGGATTTGATATCGATTTCTTTGGATTTGATTCACGTCTTCGTATGTGAGTTTTTATCATTGATTGTTTCTACAATCGTTTTTGTGATTTGTCACTTTAAAAATATAAAGGTTTTCTATACTAGTAGTAAATATTCAAACTCTTTCACAAAGACGATTTCAACTCTAATTTCAATACAAAGCTCTTTTATAAAACTGTTTTCTAATCTATTAGTATATACAAACCTTTACCTCATTCGTATGAGAAAATATAATTAAACGGCTTAGCAAAACAAGTGGTATGAAACACTTGTGTTTACTTCGTCGGTTAATTTTTGGATTTGTTCGATTGAAACTCTTGTGACAATTTTCGAGTGGAAATCTACAATTTGTTCGTAAATATTTAAGTTAAGCTAGTGGTTATGGGACATGAAGCTAAACTCATATATTTACTAGCTTAGTGTAATTCACACTTTTTATTGATCGAGGATGACCATTTTGTGATTTAGACTAGCAAGGTGCGATGTCTCTTTGTCCATATGGAGGATTGTACCTCATTTTATTGAGCTTCGTCTCATTTCTTTGTGGGCTAGCGACCCATGTACTTTTAATGCGTTTCGATTCATTGGACGTACCGTTTGTACTGCGACGATGTTCCGAATTGTTTTGTGTTTCGATTCATTGGATGTACCGTTTGTACTACATCGATGTCTCGGCTTTTCAATTCATTGGACGTACCGTTTGTACTGCGTCGATGTTCCGAATTGTTTTGTGTTTCGATTCATTGGATGTACCGTTTGTACTGCATCGATGTCTCGGCTTTTCGATTCATAGGACGTACCGTTTGTACTGCGTCGATGTTCCGAATTGTTTTATGTTTCGATTCATTGGATGTACCGTTTGTACTACATCAATGTCTCGGCTTTTCGATTCATTGGACGTACCGTTTGTACTGCGTCGATGTTCCGAATTATTTTGTGTTTTGATTCATTGGATGTACCGTTTGTACTACATCGATGTCTCGGCTTTTCGATTCATTGGACGTACCGTTTGTACTGCGTCAATGTTCCGAATTGTTTTGTGTTTCGATTCATTGATACACATGTTGGTGAGTTTTCATGCTCCCGCTTGGGATTGGCCATCCTTTTCTTGTGATTTCTGGATTTCTAATTATTGATTTCTGGGATTTATGTTTCACCACCTTTTTCAGTTGGCATTGATATGTATGTCATTTATTGTGGCTTGGTGAATTAAATTAAGAATATGACATTCTTTTAATCTTTGAGAAGATTCTTGTGATATTGATTAATCTCTGGATTGATTTTCGATTAGATACTTATCACAATATGGCTTTATGGTTATCATACGTTTTTGTCATATCTCTTATTCTATATCACTTTATCTGATATTTATAGCTAGACTGATGCGTTTATTATTTTCTTCTTAAATAATACTCGGGTCAGACTGAGATTTTACAGGTGCTTCCTCATGACTTCTTATCTGGGACTATCATCTGACTTTTGGCTAACTACTTTAGCATTGTAGTTTTTGGATTGTATACATTCGATATAGACTCCTTGATGTATACATATTCTATTGTCTTGCACTTGTATCTATTCTTTTGTGTTATGGTGGATCTTATTTGACCACTACTCTGATGTACACTTTCATGTGTTATATTCATATCTATTTCCGCCTTTGTGATATGAATTGTCTGTGACTGATTTGTGTTATGTTTATTTCTATATTTGTTTCCGAAGTTCATATAGCCACTGTGTAGTAGCTTTGAGTTTGTATCGGTATGTCGGATTTCCTCTAAGTTATATTTTTATCTGGCATATCGGTACTCGCACAAAGCAATTATACAAATGGTCGCTCCTCAACAGCCTTATTCTCCATGCTAGTCGACGGCATTACCTCGTAGTGTCCTTGTCTAGCGTGGGTATAGAGGTGGGGCGTCACACCATGGTATCAGAGCCAAACTTTGGAACAATGTAGAATAATCTAGCAAGGATCATTGTCCTAAGTCTTTCTTAGGAATCGTGCCATAGGATTTAATTCGAGTCATTGAACCCATTCTATCCTATTTCTTTTTATGATACCTTGTTTTATCAATCAAGTTTGTTTGATATTCATTCTGAGATTAATCTTTTTCTCTTTTCTTTCTTTCTTAAAGAAAAGAAATGGTTAGACCTGGCCGTCCCAGCGTCGGTCAATCTAGTGCTACTCCTTCGGAGGGAGTATTTATGTCTGCCCAACAGCTTCTAGATCTTGTTAAGAATGCTCAAGCTATCGGACCCATTCCAGAGCCTACTCATCCTAGATACGGTTTTGCACGCTTGTGTAGAGATTATACCGATTTGGGTGGAAGGCCATTCCGGGGATCCGAGAGTGTCATTGAAATCCAAGCTTGGCTTAGATCATGCGACCGCATCTTTTCTCGCATGAATCTTGTTGATCTCCACCGAGTCCAAGTGGCTTCTAGCATGCTCCAAGAAAGAGCATTAGATTGGTATGAGCTTTTGATTTCTGAAATTATCGAAGCGGATCTTACTTGGGAGCAATTCCGGGAAAGGTTCGAATTGAAGTTTGTGCCGGAGGCTGAAAAGGTAACTTTGGCCCGGCGTTTTATCGACCTTGTTCAAGGTGAATCTTCTGTGACGGACTACGTCGCATCTTTCGAATCTCTTTCTAAATACAGGGTTGAATACATTAATACCCCATTGAAGAAAATTCAGAGATTTTTTTATGGCTTGAACAAGAATCTCAAGAAGCCATTACTTCTAAAATTGGAAGTTTCTTTCGATCAGCTTATTGATATCGCTCTTCGTCTCGAAGAGGCCGATAAAGAGTGTGATGTTGAAGTTGTGGGTGCTAAACAAAACTTCAACAACAACATGAAAAGGCCTATTAAGTTCAAAGGCCCCAATCCCAATCCCAATAAGAAAGGGAAGCAAGAATCATCGGTAGCAAAGACTCCTACCTCTAGTCGTGGATAATGCTACAATTGTGGTCTTACGGACCACTATGCAAATGAGTGTTCGAAACCCCTCTTTTGTCGTTATTGCAAAAGTTCGGGTCATCTTTTATCTTCATGTCCTAAGCTTCCAAGCAAGGGAGAAGGAAAGTTGCAAGCCCCTAGCAACTCTTCTCTTAGTCAAGGTATCCATTCTATCCTTGATGACATTTATTTTGTGATTATCTTATTCGAGTTCTTTTTGATATGGGTTTCATCTCATTATTTTTATATCAAAAGAACTTGTGATTCTTTTTCTTTAAACATTTCTAGGATTGATGACTTCTTTGAGGATTGCGAATCCGGATTGGTGGATCCGCAACACTCAATTTTCTTTTTATTGATGTCGAAATTATTTTATGTGATTTTTCTTTCCAAGCCGATTTTTACTTATACTTCGGAATTGACTTTTGTAAGGATTGGCTTAATTATTATGAAGTCATATCCTTTGTTCCGTGTGGACTATTCATCTTCGACATTTTCAGTCTGTTAAGCAGATCTCTGTTTTTCCTTTGTGATTTTGATTCCAATTTGATGGCATCATTTTATTCTTTAAGCTCACATGATGAGGAAAGTGTTATTTCTCTCATTCATGTAGTTTGAGAATTTTCCGGTATTTTTGAGTTTGTCTTAGGATTATCACCTAAGCAATATTTTGAGCGGTGTTAAGGTCTTTTTAGCTCGACCTTGCCACCGATTTTCATTTGCTACGAGTTGCGGGAGTTAGCATTCCATTTACTGCATTCCGCACTCGTTATGAAACTTATGAATGACTTATTATGTCATTCAGGTTGTGTAGCTTATTTCATCCATTTTCTGAATCGAGTATTCTACAATCTCAATTACTCCATTCTTGTATATATTAATTTTGGATGAAAATAGCAATTTAAAATTTTGCAAATCTTTTTCATAAGATTTATTTATAAGTACAATTTGATTTTTGCTCTTAAACGAGCAAAGAATATTCTTAAAAGTTTTTAAGAAACATGTTTATCATATAGAAGATGATTTAGTGATTGTATTGCCCATTGAGTGCTTTAAGAATTCTGGTCGATGCGCTTGATCAACGTTATCGATAGGAATTTCCTAAACACTTTGATGAGACAATTTGACACAATAAATTGACTTATAAAAAGTAAAAATGTAAATTTTTCTAGAAAGATTATTACATAAAGATAAATGTAATTTTGAAAGTTTTAGCTTTTCGGGAAAGAAGATTATTTAAAAGAAATTCTTTCTTTCCGATACTCTTATCCTTGTGATTCCCGAAGGGAACTAAGATTTTCTCTTTTGTACCAATGCTAATCGTATTGGTTTGGATGTCGTTCCCTTGCAAAAGAGAACGTGCTATCATTTATGTTTCTAAATCATTAAAGCCGATCGAGACTAGATATGTCACTCATGATCTAGCGCTCGCGGCTATTGTTTTCACTTTTAGAGTTTGGCATCATTATTTTGGGGAAGAAATTTGTTCTCCACTTCGATCATAAATCTTTGAAATGTTTATTTCCTCAAAAGGAACATAATTTGCGTCAACAGTGTTGGCTCGAGTTCCTTGCATCTTATGATCTTAATATTCTTTATACTCCGGGAAATGGTGATCGTGTTGCCGATGCCCTTAGCCGAAAGTAACAAGTAGTTGTTTCTATGATGATATCCGGATGGAATGATCTCGAGACTTTATCCACTTGTGAGATTCGAGATCGTGAATCCAATTTATGTTCGTCTCTTGTTTTGTGTAGCCTGGAGGCTCATCCTTCTTTTGGAATATACTTCTTTAGCTAAACTCTATGTCAAGCTAAATTTCATGGAATTCTTACTTTTATTGTTAGCAATCGTGATCCATTATTTTACTAGTGGATTTTGGTAAGGTCTTCAAAAGCTTTAGGAACAAAGCTTAAAATTTTAGCATCGCTTATCATCTTTGTCCGATGGACAAACCGAGCGTGTGAATCAACTCTTGAAGATCTCTTTCGTTCTTGTGTTCTCGATTTTTGTGGAAGTTGGGAAGATCATATTTCTCTTGTTGAGTTTTCTTCCTATAATAGCTTCCAATCTTGAATTGGTATGGTATCTTTCGAGCCACTCTACGGAAGGCCATGCCGATTCTCTTTGTGTTGGCTTGAAGCCGGTGAGAAGCTGGTTTCAGGTCCAGATCTTATGGTGTTCGGTTCATTGAACGTACCGTTTTTGTACTACGTCGGTGTTCCGAATTATTTGAGTTTCCGTTCATTGGACGTACCGTTATTGTACTACGTCGATGTTCGGAGTTATTCGTGTTTTCAGTTTCTCGGGCATATTGTTATTGTACTACGCTGTTGCCCCGGCTCAATTTTTTGTTATTCACGACGTTTTCCAAGTCTTTCAACTACGGAAATGCCTTTGGGATTTCGATTTTTATTCTTGAGCTCGGTGTTATTGTGGAAATTTAAGTTTCGCCTATTTGACTTATGAGCAACATTCTATTCGCATCATTGCTTCGGAGGTTGAGCGCCTTCAAAATAAAGATGTTTTTCTTGTGAAAGTTCAATAGTTTTCATATCCTAAGGATTTCTCTTGGGAATCCAGAGAATTCATCGAGCGAACACGTTCGGACTAACTCTTTCGTGCTCTTTATGATGAACTTCTTATTTCAAACTTTCTTTTGTGATGATATTCTTTTGTGGTTGTTACTTTTTAGTTATTTCATAAGATTGCGAGGACGCAATTTCTTTAAGGAGGGGAGTCTGTAACAACCTGCATATTTATCGATTTTTATATTTAAATATAGCGCCGTTAGTCGGATCTAAGTCCGAAAAGCTACTTTTTGCAAACAGTCGAATTGGGACTCGAGACCACTTCCATTGAGTCCAAAATGGTGTTTGCGACCTTTTTGAGTATAAACATTGATATGTTTGGAGTTAGTAGAATTTTGCTAATTTTTCACTTTGGACTTTGGGTTTGGTTCAGCCCATTTGTCCAATTCTGGTTTCATTAACTCAAGCTCCACTCCCTCTGCTCTTCATTACTTCACTTTCATTTCCTAACACTTAAGATTCATCAAAAATGGAGAGTGGAATGGGAAATTAAAACTCCAAGCCCTAGTTCATTTGCAAATCCTTCTTCTAGCTCCAAATTCAAAGAGAAACTATTGGTAAGCATCCTCTTCATCTTCTTCAACTCATTCTCCTTTCAATTTCAGAAATTCCCTAAACCTAATTTAGAAAATGTTTCTCTTTTAAGCTTAGATTCAAGCTTGTTGGGTTGGAATTGAAGAGTGATTGTTCTTGCCATTGCTTTATAGCTTCTTCTTCATTGATTTTGTGAAAAGGTGAGATTTTTATCTCACATCTATGTCTATATTTATCTTTGAGTGTTAGGCATGAATTCCTAACTCTCATTCATGTGCATTTGCTTTGATTCGGATTGGTTTTGTGAATATTTCAATTTTTGGTGTTTCGAAGTTAAATCCTTAAAAATCATTGCTATGGTGTTTGATCATGTTTTTAGTGTGCATCGAAGAGCCTATAGGGCTGGGTTGTCGATTGATGGAAATCCTTAGCGCCCGTTGCTCGCCCGATTGCAATTTGGAAGAGTTTGATCTTCATATAGATAGGCTGGGAAGTGCTGGAAACAGGGTCCGGTCGACCGAACTCAGTGAGTCAGTCGACCGACCTGCTACCAAAACACTTCCCAGACTCTGGTTCGGTTGACCGACCTACTGGTCCGGTCGACCGACCAACATCCCGCGGATTTTCCTGGTCTGAGTTCGGTCGACCGAACTCAGTGAGTCAGTCGACCGACCTGCTCCTATTTTGCCTATTATGTCTATTTTTGCCTGTTTTGCTTGATTTCCAAATTTTATCGATTCGTGTTGATTCCCATTTGTTGTTATCGTCTATTATTGACGTTGATGACTTCTTCTTCGGGATTTTTTTGAGAATATCTATTTTGATGGATTTGGTATCGATTTCTTTGGATTTGATTCACGTCTTCGTATGTGAGTTTTTATCATTGATTGTTTCTACAATCGTTTTTGTGATTTGTCACTTTAAAAATATAAAGGTTTTCTATACTAGTAGTAAATATTCAAACTCTTTCACAAAGACGATTTCAACTCTAATTTCAATACAAAGCTCTTTTATAAAACTGTTTTTTTATCTATTAGTATATACAAACCTTTACCTCATTCGTATGAGAAAATATAATTAAACGGCTTAGCAAAACAAGTGGTATGAAACGCTTGCGTTTACTTCGTCGGTTAATTTTTGGACTTGTTCGATTGAAACCCTTGTGACAATTTTCGAGTGGAAATCTACAATTTGTTCGTAAATATTTAAGTTAAGCTAGTGGTTATGGGACATGAAGCTAAACTCATATATTTACTAGCTTAGTGTAATTCACACTTTTTATTGATCGATGATGATCATTTTGTGATTTAGACTAGCAAGGTGCGATGTCTCTTTGTCCATATGGAGGATTGTACCTCATTTTATTGAGCTTCGTCTCATTTCTTTGTGGGCTAGCGACCCATGTACTTTTAATGTGTTTCGATTCATTGGACGTACCGTTTGTACTGCGTCGATGTTCCGAATTGTTTTGTGTTTCGATTCATTGGATGTACCATTTGTACTACATCGATGTCTCGGCTTTTCGATTCATTGGACGTACTGTTTGTACTGCGTCGATGTTCCGAATTGTTTTGTGTTTCGATTCATTGGATGTACCGTTTGTACTACATCGATGTCTCGGCTTTTCGATTCATTGGACGTACCGTTTGTACTGCGTCGATGATCCGAATTGTTTTGTGTTTCGATTCATTGGATGTACCGTTTGTACTACATCGATGTCTCGGCTTTTCGATTCATTGGACGTACCGTTTGTACTGCGTCGATGTTCCGAATTGTTTTGTGTTTCGATTCATTGGATGTACCGTTTGTACTACATCGATGTCTCGGCTTTTCGATTCATTGGACGTACCGTTTGTACTGCGTCAATGTTCCGAATTGTTTTGTGTTTCGATTCATCGATACACGTGTTAGTGAGTTTTCATGCTCCCGCTTGGGATTGGCCATCCTTTTCTTGTGATTTCTGGATTTCTAATTATTGATTTCTGGGATTTATGTTTCACCACCTTTTTCAGTTGGCATTGATTTGTATGTCATTTATTGTGGCTTGGTGAATTAAATTAAGAATATGACATTCTTTTAATCTTTGAGAAGATTCTTGTGATATTGATTAATCTCTGGATTGATTTTCGATTAGATACTTATCACAGTATGGCTTTATGGTTATCATACGTTTTTGTCATATCTCTTATTCTATATCATTTTATCTGATATTTATAGCTAGACTGATGCGTTTATTATTTTCTTCTTAAATAATACTCGGGTCAGACTGAGATTTTACAGGTGCTTCCTCATGACTTCTTATCTTGGACTATCATCTGACTTTTGGCTAACTAGTTTAGCATTGTAGTTTTTGGATTGTATACATTCGATATAGACTCCTTGATGTATACATATTCTATTGTCTTGCACTTGTATCTATTCTTTTGTGTTATGGTGGATCTTATTTGACCACTACTCTGATGTACACTTTCATGTGTTATATTCATATCTATTTCCGCCTTTGTGATATGAATTGTCTATGACTGATTTGTGTTATGTTTATTTCTATATTTGTTTCCAAAGTCCATATAGCCACTGTGTAGTAGCTTTGAGTTTGTATCGGTATGTCGGATTTCCTCTAAGTTATATTTTTATCTGGCATATCGGTACTCGCACAAAGCAAGTATACAGATGGTCGCTCCTCAACAGCCTTATTCTCTGTGCTAGTCGACGGCATTACCCCGTAGTGTCCTTGTCTAGCGTGGGTATAGAGGTGGGGCGTCACAGATACAGACTTCTCCACCGCAAATGATGAAGATCCGTCTTCTTCCTTCTTCTTCAAATCTGGACAATCTTTTTTCCAATGACCAGGTTTCTTGCAGATAAAACACTTCCCGTCCTTAGACTTTCCTCTCTTGCCATCACTGGGCTTCCTAGACTTGGAATGCCCTCTAGAGTGCAAATTCTTCTTATCGTCTCTCTCTTTCAACAAATAGGCCGTGACTACTACTTCCACCTCTACTTCCTTCACTTATCTCCTTCATCCGATCTCTCAAGCCCTAAGATAGAAAGCCTGACTTTACATCTTCCACTGTTAATGTGTCTCTAACGAAGATAAGGTTGTTAGCAAAACCTGTGTAACGCTCTGGAAGAGAAAACAAAAGAATCGTTACCATTTGCTCATCATCCATCTTCAAGTCAACAGTCTTCATCTTCATCACGAGAACATCAAAGAAATTAAGATGTTCCTTTACTGAAGTACCCTTTCTCATCCGCATGGTGGAAAATGTCTTCAGCAATATCAGACGGTTAGTCAGAGATTTCTTCAAGTAGAGATTTTCTAGCTTGGTCCAAATGCCCCCTAGCAGTGGTTTCACTGCTAATCTATGAGATAACATTCTCTCTCATAGCTAGTTGTAAAGTAGTAAATGCCCATTTCTCCATCTCCTTCCTTTCCGCGACTGAGATGTCAGCCGTCAACTCCTCCGGGGCAAACAGTACTGGATGGACTTCATTCCTCATTAGAACAGCCTTCATCCTCCATTGCCACTTCTCGAAGTCTTTATCACCATTCCATTTCTCAATTGCCAACTGTGATCCTGACGCGATATACATCCCTCTAGTATAGGGTCTTGTAACAACTGGAGTCACTTCATCTCCTGCCACAACGTCTAACACTCCTCAATCAACCTTGCATCTCTGATACTAGACTGTTGGAGAAAATCCCTTCAGATGATCAGTCTAAGAGAATAAAAAACCCAACGCAGCGGAAAACAACCAGATCATGATTGTTGTGAGACGAAACAAACAGAAATAAACACCAAAACAGACAGTCACAAATCTATGCAATGCAGAAAAATAAATAACACCAGTATTTATAGTGGTTCCTCTACCGCGAGGCAGTGTACGTCCACTTGGGGAGAGAAGATTTTATTAATCATTGAAAGATTAGAGTTACAAGATTGATTCACTTTTGGAGGCTATACATAAGAAGAATTAACAATACAGACAAAATTCTGCAGAGTTTCAGCTCTCTAGGATGGCTGCCATTGTTGTTCAGAAGCTCCATTATTTATAAAGTGAAGAAATGAGGAGGGGTGGCTGCTATATAGCAGCCTTGAGGTTTGGTTCGGCACATCTGGTCCGGCAAAGCCCAATTCCCGAACCAAACATCTGGAGCGGCACTACTTGGTTCGGCATGCATCTGGTTCGGCACAATTTGGTTTGGCAAACAATACTCAAGAACTGGACCGGCATGGTCCAATACCGAACCAAATATTTGGTCCGGCCTTAACTTGGTTCGGCATCACTTGGATCGGCAGTCCACATCAACGCTACTGGTTCGGTATAAGCCCATAGATCTGGAGCGGCAATAATTGGTTCGGTCATGCTTCAACACCAAACGAAATATCTGGAGCGGCAAGTCTGGACCGGCATCCCATCACTATCGGACGAGATATTTGGAGCGGCAAGCCCTAATCACCACCGGATCAAATCTTTGGTCCGGCATCTCCCATCACTTAACGAGACTTCATCTTGCCTTCACTGTCGATTGAAGCACTACCACCGGATCAAAATTCTGGTCCGGTCTTCCACCGAACGAGGTCACCGTCTCACCGAACGAACTCCACCAGACCAAATCTTTGGTCTGGCATTTCCTCCACTGAACCAGACTTATGGTTCGGCCTCCAAGCTTCACCGCAACACCATGGCTTCAAGGACTCCTACTTCTACCTCGACATTCTCTTCTCCGATGAAATTGATATCACATTTAACAAACAAGATGTAGTTTATGTATCACCCAGGAGTGAGGTCCATATTCTTTATGTCAATTAACGTTAAATATAAAAATAATTTTTGGAAATCGAATGTTCAAAGCTTAGACACCATTATACATAATAAACTTGTATATCACCTTGTGCACTACTATGTGATTCTCTTATGCATTAATTTGTCTACCATTGTAAACATAATTAAGTAGCATTAGCTTATTAGGATTTAATGAAAGTACCAAATAGTACTTATCGAAGCAATAAACATGAAAATTAAATATAGAAGTAAATGGGATGTAAGGTTTAAAACTGGGTATGGATGCAGTCAATCTTACCTCAGGTAAGACTAATACTTAATAAAATGGCATGTAAGGTTTTCTATATGTCCTACTAATAGTGGTTCCATGCGCTTTCATAGTACAAATAAAATAAAGAATATCTCCATTTTGTTTAACTTAGTTCCTTGATTAATTTGTCCTTTCTGCTAAAAATAGCGGTCATGAATAACTATGAAGCAAAACATATCTAACACATAACATACCATATTCAACTATATATTTTAGCTTTACTCTGTTACCTACTTAATTCTCTACGTTGTCATCACCCCTTGCTTACCTCACTCCTTTCTCCGTAAAGATTAAACTATTCATCTTCATACTAAGTAGTGAAATACAAACCAACAAATTAATCAAAATAGAAACAATTGGTTGTGTATCAACTAATTGATATGGTGTCCTATTAGTATGTGTACATCAATAATATAGAAATGTTCATGGTTGTAAATAATTTTAAATGTGTGTATGAATAGATGTTAAAAATTAAACATAAAATGATCTTCTACATAAAATTATATCATTTGCCTGTCGTAATTAGAAATATGACTTTGTTGTTCCTACTAAATTTATTAATGTCAATTCATCTAATTTTTTCAAATAAAAAAGCTTTTGGTTTCTATGAGTTATACTATGAAAGAGCATTGGAAGTTTTCCTCCTCTTAGTTCACAGAACATTCTTGATTGATAATTAGAATTTTAACTGTCAACATTAATTTAAAATTACCACCCATTGTAAAGGGTATTTAAAGTGATATAACGAATAACAATTAATGTGAATACTTTAAACGCTCAGCAATTTCAATCCTGAATTTGTGTAAAAGTTCTGAAAAAGCCATGATTACTAATTTAACTTGAAGCCTATTGCTTAAATTGAAGGCTAATCTGATTTTGATATTTATAACTTCACTCCTTTTAGATTAAACAACCGAACACATGGTGTGTGCGCGCGCGCACGCACGTTAGCATATAAATATAAAGCACATGTACATTTGGATGAAAGAATATGTTGATAGCAAACCTGAGTACTATGCATCACAAGTGCTTTGATACGCCGATGGATAATAAGAAGAGGACAAGAGTACCTTCAATTTTAATGAAATTGAGAAAATCATTTTTTTTTTCATAACAATACGTAACTGGAAGATGGTGCATCAATAGTCAGTAATAAGTTATAATTTATGAATGCAAGAAATGCAATGATAGTTCTCATCAAAGTGCAAAAAAACAATGTCATCAATGCATTAATGTCAGAAAATGAAAAACCATTACTGTAGGAAAAAATTGCAATAAAATCGAATAAAAGGGAGGATTTATACTTGGGATAACCTTCGAATTCACAAAAAAACTATGAAGGGAACTGATAATAAATTAACTACATTGAAATACAGAGCAATACACAAACAGTAGAGTATGTCTAATATGGAAACTTTGGGTACATTATTAACAGCTATGGATTAAACATAGTAGGAAAAAGGGCTTACCAAAACTGTTGACTAATATATGTCTAATTACACTACAAATTAAATAACCAGCAAACTATATTCATCAATTATTATTATACACGATAGCCATGAATTTTATGAAATACAGATAATTTTTTGGTTTTCAATCAATATATTTCAGTAATGTACTTAGTAGTGATAAAAGGGTGCTTGCTGTGCCCATCTTTTCTTGGCCTGGTTTTGACCATGTTTGCAGCAAGTAAAGCTTGAAGTTATAACAATGGAAGGTTGTTGTTTGGAGTTCTTGAACACTAAAGACAGGAGTGGTTTTGTATAGTTGCAGCAATGTGTATTAGTAAGAATGAGAGAATATATGGGAGTGGTTATGATTACATGTAAGAAAATAATGTAACAGATTTATCAAAGTAGAAATGATAAATTCTTATTAGTTTTTCTCCACATGTTCTTACAAATGGATTGCTTCTACTATTTATATACACCCATGAGCCCAACCACAATTCATTACATAACTCATTCAAACTCTGACTTGAACAAACAATTAACTCAAACTCACAAATTCAACACAGCCTTTGATCACACTTGTATTCACGTGCATATACAAACTAACAACTTCTGGATTCAACTGAAGGGTCACCCGTCTTTCTGGAGTCAAGCAGGTTCCTATGGTAACTTGAGTCAGTCAGCACCTCTCCTGGATCACCGCCGATGGTTGTGGAAGCAATCTGCACCCAAGTGTTTGATAAAATGCCTCTGTCTTCTCTTGTATCCAAAGTGTCTGCGAATTTGTCTCCTCCTTCTTGTTGATCACCATGCAAGTGAGTTGGATGAATCTGAGGCCTAACATTCCCTTCCTATTCAAAATTTGACCTTGTCTCAAGGTCAAAAGTTGGAAATCTCTTCATCAAATCCCAATAATCTTCCCAAGTCGATTCCTCTTAAGTTCTTTGTCTCCACTTAACCGGCACTTAAGTGATTGCCTTGTAATTCTTTGGAATTATTCTCCTGTCCAGAATAGCCTCTGGCTCGTCAATGATCTCCTCCATAAATGTGGAATTATCTTGTTGAATAATAACCCGCTGCCTATTCTTCTTTTTAGCTATGAAATATGGAAAACCGGGTGAATTCGAGGACCGGGGGTAACTCTAATTTGTAAGCCACTTTCCCAATCTTTTGTATGGTCTTATATGGTCCATAATACTTCGGGGATAACTTAGTGGCCTTCAAATTACTCATAGTGATATGTCTATATGGTTGCAACTTAAGATATACCCAATCCTCTTCATTGTATTGCCTTTCTGTTCTTCTTGCATCACTATGTTTCTTCATCCTTTCTTGTGTGTGACGCAAACTGTCTTTTAACAATTGTATTACAATGTCTCTAGAAAATAATTCTTTCTCCACTTGAGGTACCCTAGCAATTTTTGGCACATAAGATATCAGGGTAGGAGGTGGTATTCCATAGACTGCCTGGTATGGTGTTATGTTTATGAAACTTTGCCAACGGGTGTTATACCAGTATTCAGTCATGGTGAGCCAGTTTGACCACTCCTATGGCTTGTGACACACACAACAGTGCAAGTATCCTTCCAATATCTGCTTAACAGTCTTAGTTTGTCCATCTGACTATGGGTGGTAGGCTGAACTCATTTTTAGGATACATCCTTGTAATTTCATCAGTTCTTGCCAAAAGTTGCTGGTAAAAATAGCGTCTCTATCACTTACTATACTATGTGGCATGCCATGCAATTTAAACACTCCATCAAAAAATATTTTAGCAATATCCTTGGCTGTGTAAGGTTGCTGTAGGGGAAAAAAGTGTGAGTACTTATATAGCCGGTCTACCACTATATATTGTTGTAAATTTGTGACTTTTAGGTGGCCCTATTATAAAATCCATTGATATATCACACCATATCTTGTCTGGTATGGATAGTGGTTGTAGCAGACCAGGAACCAATATATTTTCGTGCTTGTTCCTCTGACAAACATCACATTTCCTTATGTACTTCTCAATATCTGACCTCATACCCTTCCAAAAAAAAATTGTTTAAGCTTGTGCCTTGTTTTCTTGATTCCAGCATGCCCACCTAATGGTGATGAATGATACTCGTGAAGTATAATTTGTTTTATTTCTCCGCAATTGGGGACTAGCATTATTATCTTTCTGTAATACAACAAGTTATTTACCATTATATATTTTGATGTATTAAATTTGCCATCTTCCTATTTTTTCTTCATTTCTTTTATATATGTTGATTGTTCCATGTATCTTTTAAGCTCTTGTATCCAACTACCTTTGAATGTGGTCACTGCTTGACATTGTATTGTGTAGTCACCATGTTCCTTTGGCAATCTTGAAAGTGCATCAGCTACAATATTATCTTTTCCCCTCCTATACTCAACCTTGTAATCAAAACCATGCAACTTTGCTTACCATTTTCCTTGTATTCCAGTTGTGAGTCTTTGAGATAGCAGGTGTCTAAGACTTTGATGGTCAGTTTTAATAATAAATCTTCTTCCTATGAGGTATTGGGTTCATTTCTTTGTAACAAGTGGTAGTGCTAACAACTCCTTCTCATATGTGGATAACAACAGATTTTTTCCATTCAAGGCTTGACTAAGATAAGCAATGGGTCTCCCATCGTGGGTGAGCACAACACCTATTCCCACTCCACTGGCATCACACTCAATAACAAACTCCTTATTAGAATCAGGCATGCATAATATGGGTGGTTTCATCTGACAATGCTTAAGTTTTTGTATGCTTCAGTTGCTTGTTCATTCTAGAAAAATGCATGTTTCTTCAATAAATTGGTGAGAGGCTTGGCTATTAACCCATAGTGCTTGATAAACTTTCTGTAATAACCAGTAAAGCCAATAAACTATAACATCTCCCACTTGGAGGCCCAAAACTAACGTTTATGGATGTTGCAGTCATCCATAGTTATTAATCCTCGGTGACTAAATACAGTAATGTTAGATACATTGATATAACATAAACACATGGATATGGAAAAAAAATTAAAATCATAAACAACTTCCACATTCTATTTCAAATCATTTCAACATTCATTACATAATCCCATATTCGAGAACCACGTTCTGAGAAAATATAATTATTACAACATACGCCAAGAACGACATATGAAGATGCCCCCTTGGATGATCAGAGTATATAACTAGGCAATTAAACAACTTTGCTTTTACAACAAAACACAACGGAATCAAATTAGAAAAGAACTCTAAATAGCTATCATGCCTCATGCACGTCTCCGGAAGCTTATTCGTCTAATGAGCTACCTGAAAACCTCAACTCTCAAACAAGTCAAAGTTAATTGAGCACCTGAGAGTTTAAGGGGATAACATAAACATCGAGTCAGACATAAAGCCTGGTATAAATAATAATCTACCATCTCAAACCATTTAGATATTTAGTGAGACCACGCTGCTTAGCGGAACGGGTTTTCCCCTCACTAGTATCTTATCCAAAACTTTATAAAAACCATATACTGTGCTCCTGCATCCACAATGGTTAAAACATAACAATTCAAAATATTATGATGATATGCAAACAAGTAAATCAATTCTAGATTACCCATCCCCATTCATTTTGACTATCTGTCTCGGTTCTAGTTTCTAGGATCAGTATTAACCTAATAGTTTTCATGGACTGACTAATAACCTGCTTAATGTTTATGGACTCCCTGTCCGGTTTCATAGTTTTTATGGGATCACTAAAAACTATTGGCCCTTGCCAATAACTTCCTTATTCATGGGTTCTCCCTGAACCTATTGGTATCTCCAATAACTTCCCTCTTATCCTAGTTTTCATGGGTTGACTAGGAACCTATTGACTTCTGTCAATAACTTAATCCAGATATAGTTTTTCATGGGTTCACTACAAACTTTTTAGCCCATGCCAATAACTCTTTCTAATAATAGTTTTCATGGATTTACTGTGAACCTATTGGCACATACCAATAACGTTTTCTAAACATAGTTTTCATGGATTTACTATTAACCTATCCATCTGACAACTTCTTTAATCAGTATTTGGACATTCTATATTCTGGTCTACCTGACCTCCTGAATGCAAATCTACTTATACAGAAGTTAACTCAATTTATATTCACTACTGGTTCAACCTAGCTGGTTATTCTGCTCTTTCTCCTCATAATACAGTTATGGGTCCATTTTTAAGTGAATATGTATATTAGAAGAAGCAAGCATAATAACATAACAACAACAACATTGGTGGTTTAATACCCTTGAAAGTATTATCATATGAAACATGGTTAATTCCTTTAACCTATTACTTTATCAAGGAAAGCTTCTTCAAAAACTGCATACTTAAAAGTCATTTTAAAACTCCTTGATTTATGCAATGGGTTTTCCTTTAAAAATGAGATGGGGTTCATTGTTTTGAAAAATAAGGCTTTCGAAACCTTTAGGTAGTGTTTGGTTTAAAAATAAATTTTGTGTTTTTGGTTTTCAATATGTATGTCAAATATGAGAAGAATGAAGGGACGACGAAAAGGATGAAAGAAAGACGGATGAGAGGACGAAGGGGATAGAGGCACGACGGAAGAATTGATTGTTTCACGTGCTTGTGTTATTTTCCAAAACACGGAAAATAAAAAAGTTGTTTTCTATTTTGTATGTTAACTTCGCTTTCTAAATTGATCGTTTTCGGCAATATATACACGTCATGTGCAATTTTGTATGGACGAAAACCCAAAATTAAAAATAACAAACCAAACAATACCTTAACTTTTACTTTCGAAACCATAGGATAACCTCCTTCGAAAGCATTCAAATCTTATTTTCAAAACAATAGTATATGCCTTTCGAAACACTTTAAATCATCTTTTTCGAAACCCTCAAAACATATCTTTTGAAGGTATTAAAGTATTACTTATTAACTCTTAGAAGCATAGCTTCATAACCATTGAAAGTACCACTTTCGAAACCTTTTGAAAGTATCCCTTTCGAAACCATTGGGTTTATCCTAAAAATATCTTTTGGATCAAAGTGAATATAAAAGAAAGTACCATTTTCGAAACCATTAACCTTTTAATAAAAATGATTGGGGAAAAAATGATGGTTTCGGAACCGTCCTTTCGAAAGCACTTATCATTTAAGCAAAAAATTTAAAGGTTAGCTTCGAAACCCCTTTTGAAGCCATTGCCTTCTAAACCATTAACCCTTTTGAAAACTTTAGGAAGCGACATAATATAACAAACAAAAGCTACCTTTCGTAAGCATTGATGACTTCAATACATTCGAAATGCATAGGGTCGGCAGCAGGGTTTCGATTGGGTTGAAACTACCCTTTCGAAAGCATTAATTTAAAAACACAAGGCAATTCTTTCGAAAACTTCACTTTAAACAAAAGGCGGCAACATATTTGAAAGCAACTTCTTCAATTGCTGCATTAAAGAGGTTTCGACCTCTTCGAAAGCATTCTTTTGAAAAAAAGGCAAGCGCATATCTTTTGAGAGTAAAACAAAGGTTTCGACCCCTTCTAAAGCATTAGTTTGGACACCATGTCTTCCTCCTTTCTCCAATCCACTACGTACCAACATATTGATACCTTATATATTGGTTTCGGCTTGGTTGGTTTCGACTTGATTGTGGCATGTTTGCAACCAAATTGGTCACAAACACCTAAGAATAAGTTTGTGTAGTGAAATAAATGAAAAAATTAAATGAAAAATGAGGAGTAACACTATATATTGCGAGAAAAGAATAGCATAAAGTAAAAACAACAGATTTATAGTGGTTCAGCATTGATTGCCTACGTCCACTCTGAATGCTTTCTTTATTGCTTTTTCAATCAATTGCTTACAGTTGCAATTCACAAGGAACAACTTGAGTACAGGTTAAAGCAGAAGAAAATGATTACAAAAATGGCAGAGTCTTCACTTCGTAGCCGAAAAGAGATCCCCAGAAATGGCCCCCCCCCGCCTATATTTATAGATGAAGGCAGCCTGACATCTCAAAGCCTGGACTCCCCCTTGGTCACTTGGGCCCATCATAAGGAAAGCTCGGCCCGACATACTATGCCAAACCAAACTATCATGCCGATCCAATTTCATGTATGCTGACCCGACACCATGTGTGCCGACCTGAAACCATGTGTGCCGACCCAATGCTATGCCAAACGCTTTGTCTCCAGGCCCTACACCGACCCAATATCTGGAAATACCTCAATATGCCGACCCAATACTATTTCATGAACTAGGCCGACCCGATACAATCCACAAACTATGTCGACCCTGGTCATTTTATATACTTTGCCGACCAGAGCTTCGCCATATCCTTTGCCGACCCGAGCCCCACTACATCCTTTGCCGACCCGAACGATGCTATGCACTATGCCGACCCGAGCTATTTTATATGCTCTGTCGATCCAACCACCATTATACCGACCCCTCCAGTTTTCACTGAATTTGCCTAATCATCCACTCTGGTTTCCAACCCAACCAAACTAAATTTCCAGACTTCGACATCCAGTGCTATCCATTCGTCGATTTTATTTAACCTGGGCTAGATATGGCTGTTCAAACATTATACTCTAGTCATATAGATGTCGTTTCATGGCCATTTTTACCATCAATAGTCAATTATGACCTCTGTAATTACCTTTGTGTAGCTGGGCTAGGGTACCGGGTAACACTTGCCCCCTAAAGTACGTCTCGTGAATAACATGACATGCTTTGAATCGGAGAAAAATCCAGGTTCCTGGAGGCAAGCTTATTCAAGTCTTTGGTCAATCATTGTTCTTTATCAATCTTCGACGAAGTCTTGTCATATTCGAATGCACAAATCTAATCATATGAAGTCTTTAGGTTTTCTCAGTCTAATCTCTTAAAGATTGAATTCACAAAATCTTCTCCATATGGTGAATACCCGATATTCAAGCATATCTTCCTTTCCCCTTCATTGTTTGCAATATATATAATTATTTTATCATTTTTTTTTCTTTTCTCTCTCTTCTTTTTTTTCTTTTTTAAAGAGGGATCGACATTTGGCATGCCGATCCCTCGATGGATCCACATGGGCTGGGTTCGGTATACACAATGGCTGACCCCTTCTTACATTGTGACCGGGTCTCTCGGAAGAGACTGGTTCACATTCCTACCTCCCCTCTCATATAAAAACCCATATCCACTTTTTTCTTTTACTTCCATCTCTCCAAGCCTTTATCTTCTTCCTTAGCGTCCTCAAGTTTCCTTCAACCGAACCCCTCATTTTCACTGAAATCCTCCTTCCTACAAACCCATATTCTACAACTTTCAACCTTAAAGCCAAACATGGACTTGAGCTATGCCTCATAGTCGCTCCTCGTTGTCCTTCGATCCATAAATCCTAACATTCGCCATCCAATTTGAACACACATAGGTATGAATCATCCCTTAATTTCGGGCTGTATCCTTTGAGTTTAGGCATTTATGTGTCGTTTGGGTGCATAAGTAGATGAGTTTCAATGAGAGGTGGAGAGGAAGAAGGATCACGAGGAAAAAAATGGAGTTGAAGGAGAAGAGAATGGGTTCAGACGAGCTGGAGTTAGCTGGAGAGGGTTCGGTGAAGACAATGTATAAGATGGGGTCGGTAGGATTAGGGATTGGCATAGGTTAGAATAAAAGAAAGGGATCGGTGTATGCTAGGGACTGGAGAAAAAGGGATCGGTATTCTTCTATAGGCATAGGATTTGGAGAAAAAAGAGGGGTCGGCATTTTACTTTGAGTAGGGCTCTGTGTATTCCAGGGAAGGAGGGATCGGTTAAGGTTGGAGAAAGGGATCGACATGAATTGTTGGGGTCGGTGTTGACTAACTCAAACCATCCTAACTTGCATTATTCAAACATATGACTGCATATTTCCTTGCCTAAGCATATAGTGACTAACAACACGACTAGCATATATGAATCAATGGACTTATACTTGAACTAACAAATTCCTAATCCACTCAACACGAGTTAAGTATAAAACTGGCCCAACATATTCAAACAACGAACTTCATAATCCTGAACGTCAACACTCGATCCTAAAGCTTTTGTCGCTAATCACCTTTCACGTTGTCCGAGACCGTCAACGATGACGGTCTCTTCGGACGAAACTTCTAAGCTTCGACATTTTACTTTCGCTTTTCTGATTTTAAACTGTTCACACTCGTTTCACATTTCATTGCACTAGTTCACACACAACATGGGGTGATTGGTTATTATTTATAATATTGATTGTCTATTGAGTATAGCTGACACAGATATCGAGTTATACAAAGCGTTCTCCTGCGATGTCTTCTATATCAAATATGAAATCAAGCTCTGCTACTTTGTTTGACAAGCTTGTACCAAGCCATCAAAGAGATGAAGTAGAGATATCTGGTCCGTAGGCAGACCTTTTTTTCGATATCTCGACTCTTTCTGCAAAGGTTATAGGCCCAGCTCCCAATGTTGTGGAAGATGCCATAGTCTTGAATAATCCGGCTGATTCACAGGCTTCAAAAATTTGTGAAGCTGCTCTTTGTCGATTGTGCTCTATCCATGGAATTTCTTTTGAAGATGTCCTGGTTCCAACAAGGCAAGATAGGCCTTATTTGCCCCCAAATAGATATACCGCATGCAATAAGTTCATGTGCTGGGCCGGGTGTGTGCCACCTTTCAACTCCTTTATTCGTGAAGTGCTGAAGTATATGGGAATCACTCCCACTCAACTACACCCCAACTGCTATACCTTTATCCATGGCACTTTCCTTCTTTTCATGAATTTCCTATTCCGTCCGCTAACTCCCGAGGACATCTGGTATATTTATAACTTCAAAAAACGAACCGATAGTCCTTCGTACGTCTTCCTCGAGCCCATGCCCAAATGTCAAGTCTTAATGGGTGCATGTAATAAGCTCTCCCTATTCAAGCAAGAATGGTTCTACGTGGGATGTCCTCCCGGCTTCGCGAGAAGTTGGTTGGAAGGATGTAAGTATCATCTCCGCCTTTGCCCTTAATTCAAGAACTCAAATCACATCTTCTTTCTTAATCATACGAATTCTTTCAACTCTTTCAGGCGCTCGCTCTTGGCCCGAAGGCGTTAGATATTCCAGGGCAGTTGCGGCTATCCATGCTACTCCGGTGGAGGACAGAGAGATCAAACTCCTCATCACTAATGAACTGCTCTCGCTATTTGGGCTATTAGAAGACGGTCGCAAAATCGATCTCCCAAGGAGTAGAATGATTCCGAAGGTTATCGCCGAGAAAAGGAGAGAAATGAATGACCTCGTGGTGCCCCATGCCGAAGGAATTGAAGAAGGGACCGAAGAAGGGGAGATAAAGGAAGTAGAAGACGCATGGCCAAAAAACAAAGATGCAGGCCTTGGACAAGCGCTGGCAGCCGATGCGCCGCATATAAGCCAATCGCAACCTCTCCCGAAAAAGGGAAAAAGTCTGGCGTATAGGATTAAGAAGAAGAAAACTGGGGAGACCCCAAAATTTGTCATATCTCCCATCGAAAAGGGTTCATCTTCTCAAAAAATGGAAAGCACGTTGAAGGGACTTTCTAACATCTCTATTCCGGACGATTTGTTGAATTATGACTTCACCACCCTTGGCGTTGAAAGGCTTAACTCTCCCGTAAGAAGCGGCGAAGGCAGGCAGCCTTCCAACCAAGGAGAAGGAACGCCTATGAGTGAATCAAACATTACTGGTCCGTCGGGGGGATACACTAGGACACACACAAGCACTTGCACTTAACTCTTGACATAACAACTACTAATATGTTCTTGCTTGATTCTTTTACAGGTGAAATGTCTTATTGGCATGCTTTCGATCGCCTTCGTGGCTCTTCCATCTTCCATCGTTCGAGTCGGGATTTTGAGTCTGGAAGACGTCGAGATAATGATGAAGGACGGGAAAAAGGTTATCATTCCCGAAAATCATCTTCATCATCCAGAAGGAAGCCCCAAGCACACGCTTCACGTCAGAGCGACCGAACTAACCCTTCTGCATGCAGTGGAGATACGTCCGTGCACCGAGGCTCTCAACATGATGCTCCTCGTGACCAACATTTCGGATCATCAAGCACTAGGCAGTCTCGTGAGCATCGTAAACAAACGCTGGTCACATCTGAACAAATTCCCTCGGTTCCTTCCTACGATCCGACCACGGCGAAGAAACTAGCTGAGCTTAAAGCTACCTTTCCAAAGATTTGTTTTGATGGGCTCAAATTCCTC
Organism: Allium fistulosum; assembly: GCA_030737815.1. Classification (NCBI taxonomy): domain Eukaryota; kingdom Viridiplantae; phylum Streptophyta; class Magnoliopsida; order Asparagales; family Amaryllidaceae; genus Allium; species Allium fistulosum. The sequence continues at coordinate 1,129,987,272 of CM060906.1, read as the reverse complement.
CTAGCTATACACCCTATCCTTGGAACCGCCAAAGAGAGCTTACTAGCGTGTGTGAACAATATGTATGTACAACATGAAACGTTCATTCATTTAGTCGAAAAGGTCTTCGAGGTTTCTATTGAATGTCAACATGAAATCGATCGCCTTAAGCTGGAGGCCATCCACGATAAAGACATTATTAAATATCAAGATGCTGAGTTGCTTGCATTCAAAGCTCAACTTGATGAGGCGAAGAAGAATGCAAAGGGGACGGCAGAAGCAGTTAATCGCCTAGAGGCTTCTCATAAGAAAGAACTGAATGATGCACTCCAACGTAGCGGCACCTTGGCTTTGGAAAAGGTCTCCTTACAAAAGGAGAAAGATATTTTAGCTCGTCGCATGGAGGAGTTAGAAAAAATTCTATCCAAGGAGAGGGAAGAGAAAGTCGAGGCGCAAGAGGAATCACAAAGGTATTGTGAGGAAATCGTCGAAACAAGAAAACTAAAATCGACGCTCTATGAGCAACTCTCCCAAATTGAAGCATTGAAAGAAACCGCTCGCGAAGAGGGCAAGAGATCAGCGCTTGCGGAAGCCGACTCCCAAATTGAGGTAGCGACTGAGTTCGGTAGGGAGGGAATCAAGTGCTTATTTGATCCACTCATCGCCGAGTTCAATGCCCAAGTCCTCCTTCACCGCGACTTGACTTTTCTAGGCTAGGGCTATCTTGAGTCGCTTGCCGAAGCTTGGGAGGTCATCACAAGGATCAAGAAAGAGGAGTTGGGAGTGGCAGAGCTTGATGAGGGGGTACTTGTGCAAGAAGTGCTCTGAGGAAATTGACCTTATGATTTAGCTGCCGCTAAATTCCAATTTGGCAAGACCTCTGCACCGTTCCAATAGAAAGAAGATGTGCAGGGTCTCTTGGAACTGAACCCAAGGGTCCTCCTCCTCATATACAGCTGCCTAGGATGTCATCTTCTCATCCCGCGATGGAGCACGTTGGTTATTATCTAGATAAACCCGGACTTACCCCACATATGTTGTCTCCTATCATCGAAGGGAGTACTCCGATGACTACCGAGAGTCAACCAGATGTTGGTACCACATCGACCGCTTTTTAATCTAAAAATTTGTTGTTCTCGATAAATAACGGTTGTAGTCTAACATTTGCTTTTTATGAAACTCTATAGGTCATCTTGGTCCCGAGTCAACTCCTAGGAGCGATGTCGCCACGGAGCAGGAAGAACAAGCTGTCGGGGCTCCGACCGCCGTAGATATCCTAGGGCCCGATGCTCAGGTAATTGGTGCACTTGATGAGTATGAACTTGAAGACCCATCACCTACGGAGGAGCATGATGATGTTATAGTTACGGGTGCTTCCGAGCATACTGCTGAGTTCATCCTGAAGGAGCGGATTGAAAAAGAGGAGAAATCAAAGCTTAAAATTAAGGGTGAACCCGATTTGGCGGCGGTTGATGATCCTCTCCATAGGCCTTTACAATTCATCCCTCCCGGTGGGTCCACTACTATTGTGGTTCCTCCTCCTTCCTCAAGTATTTCTACCCAAGGCGGCAAAGGGTCTTGAAAAAGACATTCGACCGAATTGACCCCCGAAAAGCCGAAGAAGGAGAGGAAGTCAAAGAAATAGTCGGGGTCTTGTAATATTTTGCTTAGTCCAAATAAGTTAGACTTGTGTTGTTGTTTTTCCCTCTTTCTTTTTCTTTTTGATAGCACATGTACGGGTGTGGATCCCGACCTCTTGAATGGTTTGTAAAGAATTCTTGGGATTGTAAATAAAATTTTATTCCTTAGTCAATCGTCAAGTGAATTATTATTTCATAGACTAACTTCTCCCGTTCCAAGTGCTTGTGATAATTTTTCCAAGTTTCGTTGATAATTCATTATCTTAATCTCAGAGCTCCTCTACAGATTCCATTTTAAGTTACAAACAATTCCAAGCCGGAATCGTAACCAACGGTTGCATTCCACCGCTAATAGTTTGAGCATCTTCCGTCAATCTCAGATCGGAGTTCATGGGATAGTGAACGGTTGACAGCTCTCTTGTTTATTTTTCGGTTTGGATACTTAGAACTTTTTAGTCTGCTTCATGGACTTAGAACATTTTTATGTAAGTTACACTCTAGTCAGCACTCCGGGAACTTGAAGGTTTTTTTAAGTCGTTTATACTCTAGTTCGCTCCGGGGACTCAGAGTACTCTAATCCGCATTTTGGGGACTTAGAGATTTTTCCAAGTCGTTTATACTCTAGTCCGCGCTCCGAGGACTCAGAGTACTCTAATCCTCACTCTGGGGACTTAGCGATTTTTCTAAGTCGTTTGTACTCTAGTCTGCTCTCCGGGGACTCAGAGTATTCTAATCCGCACTCTAGGGACTTAGAGATTTTTCCAAGTCATTTACACTCTAGTCCGCGCTCCGGGGACTTAAAGTACTCTAATCCTCACTTTGGGGACTTAGAGATTTTTTCAAGTCATTTATACTCTAATCCACGCTCCGGGGACTTAGAGTACTCTAATCCGCACTCTGGGGACTTAGAGATTTTTCCAAGTCGTTTGTACTCTAGTCCGCGCTCCGAGGACTCAGAGTACTCTAATCTGCACTTTGGGGACATAGAGATTTTTCCAAGTCGTTTATACTTTAGTCCGCGCTCCGGGGACTTGGAGTACTCTAATCCGCACTCTGGGGACTTAGAGATTTTTTTCAAGTCGTTTATACTCTAGTCCGCGCTCCGGGGACTCAGAGTACTCTAATCCGCACTTTAGAGACTTGGAGATTTTTTTCAAGTCGTTTATACTCTAGTTCGTGCTACGGGGACTCAGAGTACTAATCCGCACTCTGGGGACTTAGAGATTATTTTTCATTACACATCTGTTCATACATTGCATACATCGATATCAATCAGTTTCAACACATATTTAACATAACATGCATAACAATAATTTATGCAAAGGGAGCTTCAAGATTTTATTCATCACAAAAATAACGACAAAATAACTTGCCTTATTACACATTAAAAAATCAAATACCAAAGCAAATATTGAAAACAAATTCTACTGAAATATGAAAGAAATAATCTAGGTGAAATAGCGTCGTAAATGCTCGCTATACCACGCTCTTGGAAGCGTTACGCCATCAATGGTCGCTAGCTTGAAAGTTCCTTCTCCAAGCCTCTGCTCAATGACATATGGCCCTTCCCATGTCAGGTTCATGTGCGACGAGACTGGAAAGACTCGTTTTAGGACAAGGTTGTCCACTTTGAAAGTTCTCGGTTGGACTTTAGTATTATAGTACCGGGCGACCCGGTGTCGATGTGCAGCCGCTCTCAAATCGGCTTCCTCACGCTTTTCATCAATAAAGTCCAATGACTCCAATAATAGATTTTGGTTTGTTCTGGGATCGTAGTATGTTACCCGATGAGAGGGGACTTCGAGTTCTACAGGAATGACTACTTTGGCTCCGTAAGCCAGGGCGAATGGGGTGTGACCAGTCGTAGACTTTTGAGTGGTCCTATAGGCCCAGAGTGCCATAGGAAGTTCGTCTACCCACTTGCCTTTAGCCTTTTCCAAACGCTTTTTCAAGATGGACTTTATAATGTTGTTACAACTTCAACCTATCCATTCGCCTGAGGGTGAGCGACTGCTGCAAACCTTTTCTCAATACGATACCTCTGACAAAACTCCTTGAACTCAGCACTATCAAATTGAGTTCCATTATCAGTTACGATAGTTCGCGGAAGACCGAAACGACATACAATGTTTCGAACAACAAAGTTATTGACCTTCTTGGTTGTGAGTGTAGCTAACGGCTCTGCTTCGGCCTATTTGGTGAAATAGTCAACCGCAACAATCGCATATTTCGCACCACCCTTAGAAATCGGCAAAGAGCCTATGATATCAATTCCCCATACTGCAAACGGCCACGAATTAACCATTTGCATGATTTCTATCGGCGATGCTCTTGGGACCTTTACATATATCTGGCATTTGTCACATCATCTCACATGATCTGCGGCGTCCCGGTTCACGGTTGGCCAGTAGTACCCATAACAGAGAACCTTTTTAACTAACATCTACCCCCAGTGTAGTCGCCACACTCTCCTTCATGGACTTTTTTCAAGACCCATTTTATCTTGTCATGGGCGGTACATCTGAGTAAGGGCACAGAGAATCCCTTTTGATACATGATTCCGTCTTGCATAATATACTGTGATGCATTACGAAGGACTTGTCGCTTTTCATTCCTTTTCTCAGGCAAGACTCCACACAAAAAGAACTCTTTAAATAGGGACATCCATGACTCCTTCTCAGGCTCCATTTTCGGTACATGATCAACTTCCATCGCATTTAAACTCAAGGTATGTAGGGTCTCGACCGAAACCAAGCCCATCTGTTGTGCGTCGCCTATGCTTGCAAACTTTGCCAACGAGTCAGCTTCCCCATTCTGCTCACGCGGGATATGTGAAATGTCATATTATTCAATATTTGCCAACAACTCCCAAACTCGGGTAAGATACGGGGCAAGCCATTGTCCCTTTGCCTGGTAGTCCCCCCTAACTTGGTACACCACTAGCTGCGAGTCGCAAAAGATTTCGATAAATTTTACCCCGAGTTCTCTAGCAAGCTTAAGTCTAGCAATTAATGCCTCATACTCGGCTTCATTGTTCGTAGCAGGGAAATCAAGCTTCAGGGCATAGCAAATTGACCGATTCTCAGGGGTTACAAGTACGACGCCTGTGCCGAAACAATGATCATTGGATGCTCCATCGGTATATAGCTTCCATCGTACAATAGGGATTGCACTACTCTCCAGGGGCTCATCCTGCATGGTAACTCCATTATGAAGTCGGCCAGTACTTGTCCCTGGATAGCCCTTCGGGGCAGATATGTGATGTCGAACTGACTGAGCTTGATGTTCCACTTAAGTAACCTCCCGGACGTCTCGGGTCATTGTAAGACCTATCGTAGAGGCTGATCGGTGTAGACGTTGATTGGATGTGCTTGGAAATACCGGCGAAGTTTGTGCGATGCAATACCAAAGCAGTATGCCAATTTCTCTATCTTCAGGTTATACTCACGAATTAGTGCAGCACTAATGGCATGTGGCGATACAGTTAGGTAGATATATAGCTCCTCATGATCTACAGGCTTCGAAAAAAATAGGGGGTCTCTCCAGATAATTCACCAAAGCTTGGAACGTGCCTTCACAATCATGCGTTCACTCGAAATTCCTCTTCCCCTTCCTTATCAAATCGAAGAAAGGAATGCATTTATCGGTCGCTCTGGAAATGAAACAACTCAGGGCAGCGACCTTCCCGTTCAGGCTCTGCACTTGCTTAATAGTTCTAGGTGCTTGTATACCTCGAATGGCTTGAATCTTCTTTAGATTCACTTCGATTCCTCGTGCATTGACAATAAAGTCCAGGAACTTCCCTGAGGCCTGTGCAGTTAATGCCCCGTTATTATCTTGCTATAACCTTGCTATATCCCATAGCGAATTTCTACCGCTACGATTTTTTCATATAGCCTCAAATATAGCCTTTCCACTTTAAGCCCCGCTATTTCCGCTATATCCCGTTATTCCCGCTATATTTCGCTATTTCCGCTATATCTTCTTTAAAAGAAATGAATTTTGAAAATGACATTTATATATTATAAAAATTATGAAATTAATTTATTTAATTGAATTTTTAATATATTTTCAGAAATGAAAATACTCTAATATTCTACTAAATTCAATTATGTTATATAACACTTTTATATTTATTTATAGTATATTCGCACATGTTTTTATTTAAAATTATTTATGTATTAATTATAATTCAATTAAATGTTAATTTTTTATTTAATAACCATTTATATAGTTGTAAAAATATTAAGTACGCGTTTTATATGTTATTTTAATGTCACCGCTATATCCGGCTATATCCTCGCTGTATCCCCGCTATGACTTTTTGCACCTCCCCCGCATTGAATCTACCGAGCTCTTTAACTGCACAGCCCGAGGCAACACCGAATAAGCACTTCAAAGGGTTGATTTTCATGTTATACAAACGGAGGATATTGAACATCTTTGATAAGTCTCGAATGTGGTCATTTGATTGTCGTGACTTTACGAGCATATCATCCACATAGACGTCCATTGTCCTCCCAATCTGATCTTTGAACATGCGATTAACCAAACACTGATAGGTGGATCCTGTGTTCTTTAATCCAAACGGAATTACTACATAACAATATATTCCAACATCCACGACAAAACTGGTATTCTCCTGATCTGGGATGTGCATCGGGATCTGGTTGTACCCCAAGTATGCATCCATAAATGACAACAATTCATGCCATGCAGTCGAATAAACTAGCCGATCAATTCTAGGTAGGGAAAACTATCCTTAAGGGATGCCTTATTCAAGTCCGAATAGTCAATACACGTTCTCCACTTCCCATTTGCCTTCTTCACCAGCACTGGGTTAGATATCCATTCAGGATAGAGGGCGTTGTGAATAAACTCGTTGGCTTTAAGTTTATCCACCTCCTCTTTAAGAGCCATGGACCTCTCCGGATCCATACCTCGTCTCTTCTACTTCAAAGGGACATACTTCGGATCAATATTCAACACGTGGCTCGCGATAGCACGCAAGATCCCACACATGTCTGAATGAGTCCAAGCAAATACATCCAGATTCGCTCGGAGGAAATCGGTAAGTTCTCTCTTCATTGAAGGGCTGAGTTGTGATCAATCTTCAACACCCGTGATGGGTCATCGCGGTTGACTGAGATATCAATCGTCAATTCAGCCAGCGCTGCCTTAGCCTCCTTGGGTTCCTCCTCATCATCCTTTGGATCTATATCTCTATAGAATCGACTATGGTGCCCAAGCCAAGGCTTAGGCGCTATTTGTTAACCTTCCATGACTTGGATGCGGACAAACTTATCCACACTGTAACACCTCGCATTTTTAGATAATTAAATAATCAAATAATTATAAACAGTGAAAATGAGCGTTTTTGGAATTGTCAGAATATGGCCTCGAAACTTATATCATTGTGTTCGTGGCGATTTTCTGATTAATTTACATATATAATATGCCTCGAACGGACCTCGCATGAAAAAGTTATTGACGTTCGAAGCTCCGTATCGAAAAATAATTAAACGTGTAAATGTGCGTAAATATATCTGTTTAAAAACATATGTGCGTATAAGTTCCAGAAATAATGCGCGTTTGAATTTTAAAATAGACGCACGTTATAAAGGAAATTAATTGACATCAACAATTAGAGGTAATTAATTAACATTAGTAGGCAATGTTAATCAATTCAGCAATTAAAGGAAATTAATTTACATTAATTAGCAACGTTTGAATTTCAAAATAAACATGTGTTATAAAGGGAATTAAATTTGCAATTGATGAAAATTAATTAGAATGAATAGGCGATGGTTAAAATTTAACGTTTAATAATTTATAACGTTTAAAAATAGAGGAAATAAATTAATACATAAAAAACAAAAAGGCTAGACACGTCAAAACTGACACGTTTTGCTTGTTTTTAATGGCTAGATTTCAATCGCTTTAAACGAACGGACGACGTTGCTTTGGCTCTCTATAAATAAATGTGTAGGGCTAGCCTTCAAACCCATATTTTTCTGAATGGGCGTGGAAGCCCTGTCACTTTTCTTTCTCCTCCAATTCTTCATAAATCAAATATATTAGATTTAGGTTTTTTCAATTTGGAGGTAGAAACTGTAGATCTAGAGAAGAGATGTCCAAATTAAGCCATCCGTATGAGGTGAGTTTTCAGATATGGTTTTCTAGTTTATCTGTTTATTTTTCTTCAATTAGATCCAGATTTATAAATCCATACAAATTCCGGTTTGTTGATCCAAATAAGATTGCAAAAGGGAAGGCTATGGATAATAGAACTGGATTAAAAATCAGATCTGCAATTTGGAGTGTTTTCTTTTTAGGTGAGTGGATTTAAATTATATATCTTTTATGTTAATGATATATAATATCGTTAGATTCCCGTTAAATATTTTAATTTAGCATTTGAACTAATTTCGGTAATTAGTTCTACTAGTTAGTTATGTTGAAACTGTAAATTTTATAAGAGAAGTGTACTTATATTTAAATGTTATTTATATGGAAAAAGAAAGGAATCCAATTAAATATAAGTAATATTAGGCTTAAAAATTATAGAGAAAGGCATAAGTCTAAAAGTGATAAATTTACAGTAAATTATGTTAAAATGGGAGAAATGAATTAAAAAGGGGAAAAATCTAATAACTTGATTTGGAAGTTAGTGATAGATTAGTTGGTTGGTTTAGAAAAGGGAATACATTTCCATAGTTTAATATTATAAGAATAACGATAAACGTAATTGCAAGAATAAAATCAAGAAAAATGGAATTAGCACAAAATAGAGACATTATTGTATTTTGCATTACCCAACAATTAAAGAAAAAATAAAAGAAATATCTTGCAGTTACGAGTTATTGTTTATAGCATTATTTATTATTAAAATATGGAAATGGATTTTTAGTACAGTTTTTGTAACCAACCAAATAGAATAGAACTACTTTCTAGAATAAAAAAGAATAACGTGAAGCGTTAAAGAAATTAAAGAAGAGGAAATAATCAAGTTAATTATTTGACAAGATTAGAAACAATAAACAGAAAATGTGACTAGATCTGCATTTATTGCGCAAATAGTAGAGTACAAAGTAAGGCAGTTATTATAATAAGTAATTTGTGACAGTTGGACATAGTTCCAAGTTAAGACTGTTATATAATGTAAGAGAACTAAAGAAAATTTAGTATCATAATAAAAGAAGACAAACTAGAATAGAAAAGAGACACTTGCAATTACATTTATAACATGTAGGTTATAAAAGAAAGAAAAGAGTATAAAAGTGACAAATGCAAGTATAATTGTAACACGTAGGTTATAATTAAAAAAAAAGAAATAGAAGAGGCTTAGTTTATCAAACTTAGATCTTGGATTAAGTTAATAAGCAAAAACAATAGTAGTGGCCCGTACCGGCAGCATTCCCTTTCAGGTCTAGGACTGATGGTCTCACACATGGGTGGGGATGGGCATGCTGATTAGGGTAAATAAGTAGCCAACAAAATAAGAAAAGAAAAATAAACGCATAATAAAAGATTAGACGTAGGGTCTGATAAAATGGTAAGGTGCATTTGGAGCAGCCCGAAGAGAATCTGGATAAAGAGCCTAACGAAGCAGTTCATCGTAGATTTTTAGTACAGAAAGAGCACGTCCAACGTAGTTATTTTGGACTAGAATGGGGTACGAGACTTCAACGGAACGTGTAGATACTCTAGGATGGCCCTCTGGGGTAGGCCTAACGAAGCTGCACCCCCGGAGGCAGGTTTGTAGGTGTTCCATCAAGAGAGTATACCTTGACTGCTTTTGCATTGCAGGCCTAATGAAGCAGACCTTTGTAGGCAGTCAAAAGGCTGGTGATGGAGTAGGATATTCATATGACACCGCACTCTAGTTTGCGAGTAGGTTACAGTGGGCGGGACCCATAAGGATAGTCGCATGGTGGTATCAGCCATCATCAGTCAGAGCAAGTTTGGGAAAGACTAGAGTTAAACCAACATGCCAATGATTCTTTCACTATCAAGACACTGGATGAGGGGCACAGCCAATTGGATGTTTAGATTGTTTGCAGTAGAGCACAACCACTTAGCTCTTGAAAGGTCTTTCGATTAGTTGAGGGGGGCTACGTGGGACCATAGCCACGATGAAAAAAGAGACAGACCTAGTAGAATATCTGTATTGTAGGCCTAATGAAGCGGACCTTTATAGATATAGAAAATCCCCGACCGAGTTCCGTACAAGGTAGACCTTGTTGGCGGAATTTAGGGAACAGAGAGAACAATTTCGTTGAGTCCTCAAGGTACTGGGTGGTACATTATGGATTTCCGAGCACTAGTATAAGCTAGTGCTGATGCAGTTTCACGTTTTCATAGTAGACGATGGAACATCTGTATTGTAGGCCTCACGAAGCTGTCCTTTATAGATGTAGTTACAATACGCTCTAGTAGCGAGATGATGGAGTCCTTTTCAAGGAGGATACGGAAGATACTATAGATAGTACCTAGGACCGATGCAGTCTTTGGGCATGTAGCTACATATATATATATATATATATATATTGGTTATTAGGTCTTAATCTACTAGGGAGTAGATGGGTATGATTCACGCACGGAGGCGAGAGTATTATAAACCCAATAAACCTAATATAACAGAAAATGGACATAGAACAGTATATGTAGAATTATGCTTAGAAGTGTTTAATTTATCCATTCACCAGAACTTTAGTTCTGACTCCCTCCTCATATCATCCCACAGGTTAGATAGAAGGCAGAGATTTTCCAGCTTTGTGACACTTGTTTAGAAAGTGTTATTACCTTGGTGAGTATTTACTTACTATTATATTTTAGTCAGTTCCGCTGTGAGATATTTATTTGAGCTCTGATATATTTACCTTTTCCTATTTGCAGGATACCAGATACCTAACTCAGGCTTCAGTGGGCTTGGATTTTAGCATTTTCGCGAAAAATCCGGACCCATTGGAATTCGGGTTGTTACACACACCCTTTTCCTTCTCTTTCCGCCGAGCCTCTCTTACTCAGCCACATAACATGCACGACCAGTTGCCTGATCGCCATGCACAACACCCACTCCATTATAAGTTGGGAATTTCAAAGTCAGACACCCGGGGTAAGGGCCACTCGAAATTCAGCCATTACCGGACGACCTAGAAAGACATTGTACGGTGAATCAACATCCAGGACAATGAACGGTAGGATCCGCACCCTCCTACGTTCACCTTCTCCCAACTCAACCAGTAACTCGACATAACCTATCGCCTCAGTGGCCACTCCATTGAAACTGTGTATACATGCTCTAGATGGTTTCAAATCCTTAGCCTCCATCCTCATTTGATCATAAGCTTTCTTAAAGATGATGTTCACAGAACTGCCACAATCAATCAGAATTCTTCTCACCAGAGCGGGGCCAATCATGGTAGAGATAACCATTGGATCAATAGTATGGGCCTCTACTTTATCAGCGTCTCTGCTTCTGAACACTATATCATCCGTCATTGTACGCTGTTGCTTAGCCGAAGTTCCATCTTCCATATTCGAGCAACATTCAAAGTCCACATGTTTCATTGAACTAGCATAATGCTCCATTTCCTGCCAACTCCTGTCCCCAGAATGCGGTCCACCAACTATTGTGTTTATCACCAGCCTCCCACCAGTCTGAGCGGGTTCCTCGGGCCAACGCGGAGCTTGTCCTCGATTGGGATCAGATGTTCCCTGTCCGCCATCCTATGGATTCTTGACAGACTGCTGCAACTTTTTCTGGCGAATCAATTTCTCAATGGCATCGTGAAGATGCCTACATTCATCAATATTATGCCCGTAGCATTCATGAAACCGATAGTACTTCCCGGTCTGCTTTTGTTCCTCAGTCGATTCTTTCAGACGCGGCTTCCTATATTGGAAAGTGTTATAGGTCGATAGATATATATTCTCCAGAGATGCATTTAGAGGTGTATAGTCGTTATAAGTAGGAATTCATTGCTTCCACTTTCTGGGCTCCCTCTTCCAATCATAATTTCCTTCTCCGCCCCTTTTCTGTTGACCCGGCTTGTTTTGAACGTTGACCTAAACCTTTCCAGAGCTCTTGCCAGATTTCTTTACTGCAATGTTGCTTTGAACTGCTTCCCTACTTGGTCCTGTAGCATTGCTTCTTATGGACAATCTGGCCTCCTCCTTTCTCATGAATTGGTTTGCCTTTGAGTAGAAACATTCCAGCATGGCCAATGGTTTTCCATCTAGCCCGTCACCGAACTCGAATTCAGGGTCAACCCTCCTCGTTACAGCCATAAATATGGCGTAATCATTTGGATTACTAACCTCAGTAGCAGAGACATGAAATCTCTACAGGTAATCCTTCAGCGATTCCCCTAGAGCTTGGATTACACTGGATAGTGACATCACGTCTTTGGGGGCGAGTAGCATGAATCCGGAACTGCTCCACTAATCTCGTAGCCAGCTCGTCAAATCTCGAAATTGATCGTGGGGTTAACCTTGTGAACCACATTGTAGCAATCCCAAATAGAGTTATAGGGAACCATCTACATTTAGCTGCATCATTCGCCCTGGCCGAGTCCATCAACCATTTGTACCTCATAATATGTTGTCGAGGGTCAGTCTTCCTTCGTAAGCGGGCATTGTAGGCATGTTAAACTTCCTGGGATATTCGGCCTGTAAAATGTTGTCGGTGAACGGAGTATGACTCCTAGAGACTCCTCAATCATCGTTAGTCAATCCCTGGTTCTCCCTCATCAACTGCCTGACCATTGCGGACAAGTGCGGAGTCTAAATAGGGGGTGCCAGGTCAAGCTCCATCCTGGGTAAATGTTCTGGCCGGTGTCACCAGGGCATCTCATGCCTTCTTGGCCTATTGTCCTCCAGATGCGTGTCCTGAGGATTCACTTCATTGTCATTCTGGGGAGGTAATTGATTGGCATTCAAGCATGCTCCACTGCCTAAGTTCTCGATTCTAGGGCGAGCATGACCCCCCCAGGTGTAGTCGAGGAGCCATCCTCATGGTTGAGGGATCGGTACCGATCCCTAGGGAGGGTTCGGCACCGACCCGATTTTGTAGCCCGTGGTGGTCTGCCCCATGCTGCTCCATCACTCCAGCTCGTGTTGTTTCAATTCTACGGTGCCTTCTCTTATGGTGCTCGTCTGATAAGATTGAGCTATCTAATGCCGAGTACGAAGCGAGACCTCCTCCCGTGCTTTGGTGTTGTTGTTGAGCAATCTAGTTCATCAGGTTGGCATTAGCCAGGATTTGCTCATTTAGCTACTTACGGCTCTCAATCAGCTCCATTATCAAGTCATTAAATTCTGCTCTAGTAACAGAATCGACAGGGTTGTGAGCTGCAGCAGGCTCCACATTCACATTAGCAGGTTGGTTGCTTGAACCCCCTTGTTGGACACTAGCAGTTTCGTTGGCATCAACATTATGGGAAGTAGATCTGGTGCGCTTCACCGTCTTGAATTCCTTTTCTTAGATCTTGAACAATCTAAATAGTATATGCAATCTTCTAAAAGTGAACCTGGATCTCCTTTGAGGGATTTCCTCAAACCAGTAGCAACAAAGGTGATCCTGAAATCCTAAGAATCAGTTTCTCAGTGAAAGCACCAAAATGTTTGCAACCAAATTGGTCACAAACACCCGAGAATAAGTTTGATTAGTGAAATAAATGTAGAAATTAAATGAAAAATGAGGAGTAACACTATATATTGCGAGAAAAGAATAGAAAAAGGTAAAAACAACATGATTTATAGTTATTCAGTGTTGATTGAATACGTCCACTCTAAATGCTTTCTTTATTGCTTTTTCAATCAATTGATTACAGTAGCAATTCACAAGAAACAACTTGAGTACAGGTTAAAGCAATGGAAAATGATTACAAAAATGGCAGAGACTTCACTTCGTAGCCTAAAAGAGATCCCCGGAAATGGCCCCCTGCCCTTGTATTTATAGATGAAGGCAGCCTGACATCTCAAAGCCTAGACTCCCCCTGGTCACTTGGGCCCATCATAAGGAAAGCTCGGCCCGACATACAATGCCAAACCAAACTATCATGCCGATCCAATATCATGTATGCCGACCCGACACCATGTGTGCCGACCTGAAACCATGTGTGCCGACCCAATGCTATGCCAAACGCTTTTTCTCCAGGCCCTACACCGACCTAATATCTGGGAACACCTCAATATGCCGACCCAGTACTATTTCATGAACTAGGCTGACCCAATACAATCCATAAACTATGCCGATCCCAGTCATTTTATACTTTGATGACCCAAGCTTCACCATATCCATTGCCGACTCGAGCCCCACTACATCTTTTTCCGACCCGAACGATGCTATGCACTATGCCAACCCGAGCTATTTCATGTGCTCTACCGATCCAATCACTAGTATACCGACTCCTCCAGGTTTCACAAAATTTGCCTAATCATCCACTCTGGTTTCCAACCCAACCAAACTAAATTTCCAGACTTTGACATCTAGTGCTATCCGTTCATCGATTTTATTTAACCTGGGCTGAATATGGTTGTTCAAACATTACACACTGGTCATATAGATGTCATCTTGTGGCCATTTTTACCATCAATAGTCAATTCTGACCTCTGTAATTACCTTTGTATAGCCGGGCTAGGGTACCGGGTAACAAGGCAGAAGCATAGGGTCGAAAGGTTGCTTCTGAAAGAGGCGGAACATAATTTCTGGGTAAATACTGTTTTAATGTCCTTTTAAGTAATTGCTTTTTAACTAACTAGCCTATTTGTAAAAATTTAATTGGTTGCCATAACTTTTTAAATTCTTTCTCAAAATAAAATTGCCGCATAATTTCATATCTAAACGAAAATTAAATTAACAAATAAGCCCTTTCATTAAGCAAAACAATTAAATCATTAAGTCCTTCATTTAAAATAATTTAATTTCCATAGTAAATTACTTAGGAAAAATCCCCAAAAATCATAGAAATTCAATATGTTATCTAACATAGATAAATTTCAGACCTAAATTCTTCATAATATAGCCGAAATTTTCCTTTGAAAATTCATAATAAATTTTCTATAGCTTGGAAAATTATAAAAATTAAAACCCATCTCCAAAATAATGTTTTACATAACATATAAATTCCTTGTGGCATTCAAAATTCAATATAAATGATTTTAACCTTAAAACCGTGTAAAACAATTAACAAATAAACTTGTTTATATATAACATATCATAAAATCCAAGCATATCATCATCAAAAATCATCATAATGGATTTAAAATTAAACCCGAAAATCAAATGATCATAAAAACAAAAATATAGATGGTTTTGATTATTATTCACCTTGATTAGGCTAACGAATTTGAGATTTGATGGTTGATTAATTCCCCTGCTTTTAGATGAATTTCTCCTCTTTTCTTCATAATGTAATGGCCAATTTGCTCTTTCTTTTCGCTTACATTTTAGAGTTTGAAAAACGAACGTGAATGGTAAAGGAAACGAGATTTTAAGGTAATGGAATTATGGTGTGCAATTTCTAATATGCCCTTGCGTTAATTAGTTAACATATAAAACCATTCATAAGTCCATTTATTTAATTAAGCTCGGCCTCTAAACAAATTTTCAAATCTCAATCCCCTTATCACTCTAATATTTACATTATTCTATTTAATTTATATAATTAAATCTCCTAAATAATGTTATTAAAAATTAGGGGTGTTACATAAACCATCTTAAAATTTATTATTATGTGATTATGGCCAATCTTTTATTGCTTTTATCTTCTATGGATCCACTGCAATCCCTTCCTTTGATATGGTATGCCCTAAGTAAGTAATCTGTTCTTTAGCAAATGAGCACTTCGATTATTTAATCACCAGATGGTTGTGTTTTAATACTGCAAAGTCAACTTTATATGGTGTATATGCTCAGACCATGTCTAGCTATAAATTAGGATGTCATCAAAAAATACTAAGAGAAATTTTTTTAAAGTAAGGTTTAAATATATCATTCATCAAGGCTTGAAAGGTTGAGGGCGCATTAGAAAGCCCAAAAGGCATGACAAGAAATTCGTGATGCCCCTCATGAGTTTTAAAAGCAATTTTATGTATGTTATTAGGGTGCATTCTTACTTGATGATATCCAAATTTTAAGTCAAGTTTAGCAAAGAAATTTGAACCATATAATTCATCTAACAAATCATCAATGAGAGGAATAGGAAACTTATCTTTGAGAGTTTGATGGTTGAGTGCTCTATAGTCGACACACATGCTCCATGTTCTATCTTTTTTTCTTACCATGACCATTGGTGATGAATATTCACTGGTACTTGGCTGTATGATACCTGCCTCTAGCATCTCTTTAATAAGTTTTTCTAATTCATTCTTGATGTGGTATGAATGCCTATACGCTCTCAAACAGACAGGTTTGGCTTCAGATATAAGTGGAATTTTGTGTTCATATTTTCCGGTTGGAGGTAGGGCAGTTGTAGAGGTATTGACTGTAGGGTATTGTGAGAGAATATGGTGTATATCAGGGTGTATGTCTTGTTTACTTTCGATTGACCCCACTTGAATCTCTTTTGAACAAAGTAGTAGCAATAGTTCTCCTTTTGTACTTACCTTAGCAATGCTTTTCCATCAACCATCTTATTACTATCTTTAATTCCTTGCCAAATATGTTCTTTTCCAAGATAATGAAACTTCAGCTGGAGTTTAGCAAAGTTAAATGATACTTCACCCATCTCTTTCATCCATTGTGCACCAAGCACTAATTGACAACCTCCAGTGGTATTAATATTAAATCTATTGTCATCTGACACCCTTGGCACTTGAAAGATACCCCTTTGCACACTCCATTTCCTTGTATCTTATCACCATTAGCCACTTGAACAACATAAGTTTGAGTTTCTTGTACTGGCAGCCCTAGTTTGTTGGCCACTTCCGAATTAATGAAACTGTGAGTGGACCCCAAATCAACAAGAACATTAATAGGATGTCCATTAAGATAGCCTTGCACTATGATGGTATATAAAGGTTGTATACTACACATTGCATTGATGGTAATGGTATAGGCCTTTTCTTTTTGCTTACTTCCTGAATTCAACTCCTCCTGCGAATATGATTCTTCTTGTGGCTTGTCACCATCATCTGATTCTTGGTTTATATATGAATCTTGTAGTGATATTACTCCCTCCAAAATATAAACTTGTTTATTTTTGCATGTGTTTCCTTGATGCCATTTCTCATTACATCCAAAGCACAAGTTCTTTCTTCTTCTTTCAATGATTTCTTGTTGTGTAAGACCTTCGTTCTTGGCTGCATATTCTATTTTAGGCTTTGCCATAGCTGTTGATTTATTATAAGTGCTTTGTGTGTAGTTCTTTGATTGTTTGTTGCCCTTATTATTTTTCTTGCAATTTCTTTTGCATTCAAATTCCTTGGCTAAACTAACCGCCTCCATGAAAATAGGGTTAAGTGATATAACATCATACCTGATTTCTTCCTTCAGCCTGTCAATGAACTTCTAAAGTGGGAACTGATCAGGAAGAGCTTCATATAAACCTTGTAGCTGCTCAAAAATTTTGAGATAATGCCTAACAGTGGTGGTGTGTTTAAAGTTAGATATAGCTCCATAGGGCCTTTGTAATTCCTCTGATGCAAACCTTATCTATAGTTCCTCTTTAAAAATCACCCACTAGTCATAGTTCTTGACCTTCTTGACCAACCATACCAAAGATGTGCTTCCCCCTAAAGATGAAATGAACAAGTGGGTACCCATTCATTTTCAAATCTGTTGTGATAAGAAAAAAGTTGCTCCACTTGGCATAGCCATTCTATCACTCCACTATCTCTATCATAAGTAGGGAATTCTTATTTAATAATTGTGTTTTGCAAAAGTTTAGGAGTAGGATTTCTTGTTGCTATGTCATTGTGGTGGTTCTGTCCATTTCTTGCGAAGTTAAGGTTGGAGATGGTATTTCTTGTAAGGCTAATTCTTGATGTAGTTTCTGGTGGTGTCTTTGAGGTGGTGGAACATATGGGGATACTGCTGTGTTTTGTTCTCAAAACTGATATTGAGGGCTAGCCACTCCATTCTTGTTTCCAGTTTCCCTTTGATTTTTGATATCCCTTAATTATATGGATATAGCAGTGAGAACCTCATTGATGCTATCAATCTTAATGTTAAGGGTTTGAGTGGTTTCTTGAAGATTGAGATTAGATTCTTGCAGCTCCTTGATAGCCAAAGCATTCTTTAAAATGATCTGCTCTTTCCTAGTCTTTTCAAGATTTTTCTCATGGGCATCATCCTCTTCATCAGTTGGGTTCTCCTCATCGTCACTTCTGGTTGATCATTTGATTTTACCGGCTCTGATACCAAAATGTTGTGCCCATCTTTTCTTGGCTTGGTTTTGACCATGTTTGCAGCAAGTAAAGCTTGAAGTTATGACAATGGAAGGTTGTTGTTTGGAGTTCTTGAAGACTGAAGATAGGAGTGGTTTTGTATAGTTGCAGCAATGTGTATTAGTAAGGAATGAGTGAATGTATGGGAGTGGTTATGATTGCTTGTAAGAAAATAATGTAATAGATTTATCAAAATAGAAATGATAAATTCTTATTAGATTTTCTCAACATGTTCTTACAAATGGATTTCTTCTACTATTTGTATACACCCAAGACCCCAACCACAATCCATTACATGACTCATTCAAACTCTGATTTGATTAAATAATTAACTCAAACTCACAAATTCAACACAGCCTTTGATCACACTTGTATTCACGTGCACATGCGCATACAATCTAACAACTTCTGGACTCAACTGAAGGGTCACCTGTCTTTCTGGAGTCAAGCAGGTTCTTGTGGTAACTTGAGTCAGTCAGCACCTTCCTTGGATCACCGTCGATGATTGTAGAAGCAATCTGCATCCAAGAGTTTGATAAAATGCTTATGTCTTCCCTTGTATCCAAAGTGTTTGCAAATTTGTCTCCTACTTCTTGCTGATCACCATGCAACCGAGTTAGATGAGTCTGAGGCCTAATAATGCTAATAATGAAAGGATATCATATTCTGCCATAGTGTAGAACAAAATGGACCGAGAACAATGGCATAGGAAATATTCTCTTTTAGAACAACGACTCTTTCAGTTGCAAGTAGTGATGATCTTAATTTTTTGAAACCTCATATTTGCATTACGAAAACATCATTGGATAAAAATCAAAATAAATAGTGATATAGAGGATAATATCTCAAACAAATCTCAATGCATATGAACCGTGGAAGAAAGGGTTTTACGAGTAGAATCCAAAGAGGATCACATGCGACAATTTGGGAGTAGCGGTATTTTGGTTAAGGCTGGGAAGATGGACCAATGGGATGAAACTGTAAAATAAAATTGAAAATCTATAATAATTTGGGGGCGACGGTAGGAAGTTAAGATTGGGAAGAAAGGATGGACGCGTGAAATCTATTGCTTAATAAGAAAACAGAACGGAAGAATTTTGATGCTCCCTCCTTTTCTCCTTTTAAAATAATATATATTTACCACTTTACCATTCAAATACCTACTTTTTTTAAAGACCTACAATTATTTACAAATTTTTGATGATTCTCTTCCAAAATTTTATATTAAATTTTACACATTTAAATCAATTATATAATCTAAAGTTTAAATTAATTGATAAACTTAGTCAAGTAATATTTATCAATAAATCCTAAAAGATGCAAGTTTCAATACGTATACTATAGGTGCATCAACAAATTGGTAAAAAAATCATTTGGATGCAAATATATATAAATAACATAACATAAATTATATGCATTAATGAGAATAAATTTTTTATTTTATAATCTATTTACCGAGTGATTTTATCATACATAGCAATGTAAAATTTATTAACTTGAAATACCTAAATTTTATATTTTTTACAATTACATAGAAACTCGTCTCAATTATCTCTTAATATTTATCGTTCAAGTCCATATATTTAACCAATTATGTAATCTTAAATTTAAGTTATTTAAATAAATATGATTAACTAATATAAATTTATTAATCCATCTAATAGATCTTAAATATACGGGAATGTCAATATGTGAGAAAAATAATAAAATTATTTATTTATTTAAATATAAAGATATTTAAGTTATATAACATAAAACATATACACAAATAATAATAACTTTTTTAATTTCTAATTTGTTTATCTCAAAAAACTTATCGTACATTACATAACATAATTTCATTTTTAACAACCTTTAATAGATAGATTTATAATTCATGACATTATAATGTGAACGCACATATTACACATATAAAAATGGGATTATATAAGCTTTCCCACTTTCAACATTTTATTAAACCATACCCAACTCATAACTCAACTAAATGCTACGTAATATTATTTTGCAATTATCAAAGTTGTAAGCTCGACCCTTCTACAGCAACATGAAATCTATTGCTCATATAGATAAACTAACCATAACACGCTCTTCTCAATTACAAATGTGTAAAAAAAACTCTTTTCAATTTTCTCGAACTTTTTGCATTCAACTTCTCATCTTTAATTAGTTATGTTGATCGTTAATTCAATTTATTTAAATAAATTTAATTATTTAATGTTCATTAATCCATTTATAAATCCTTTGAAAAAATGGCATTCAATATATAGACAACAATCATATTAACAAAAATGGTAATGTTATTTATTCACTTATACATATGAAAATATATGTCACATAACATAAATTATTTACATATACAGTATTAACAATTTTAGTTTATAAATTTTTTTGAGTTGGGACATTAAATTTTATCGAGATATGTAGTTAGCAAGGATTAAACCCTAAATCTTATATCCGAGCATTGCATGCCATTTTAATTTTGATTAATATATCATAGTAAATTTATCATATATTCCAATTATATTTTTAACAATAACTAAAATATAAATACTATTTTTAACAACATTACCGTGTGCAACACAAAAGTTACACACTAGTGAGAAAAGGAAAGTATGAATTTCAAATAAACATGAATTCTAATTTGCTGCCATATATAGTTGTATTGTTCCTTATTTCCAATTTAAATAATAGAATGAGTTTTAGAAAGGGTAGAGTATGGTAGATAGCTTTGTGACTTGTTTTATATTTTACCTCAAAACGATCCACCGTTTGCGAGGTCTACGATATCCGCATCATTGTATGCATGAATCGAGGCATCGTGGATGGAAGGTTATTACATTTAGTATCAGAGCTTAGGTTAGATGATTTCTACTTAATTATTGTGTACAATAGAGCGTATTTGTAATTTTATTATTTATATTGTATTATGGGAAATTTTAGCCCACGTCCTTCTATTTGAAAGTAATTAGGCCAACATCTCTCCCATTTACAACTTATAAACTACATCCCGCTTTTTAAATAATTAAAAAATTAATACCTACATTGTCCTATCCGTTTTCATTTTGCACAAAATATTTTCCAAATTCTCGACATCATTACACTGTTAATCGAAAAAAACAAAAACTCTCTATCGAATAACAAACACCTTGGTTCAGAAGAAAAACAATCTTTAAATCGAAGTAGATTCACTAAATAATGGAAAATATCTACAAATTTATGGAAAACGATCTTCAATGTTCGAAGGTGGCAACCAACGAGAACTATTGTCAAGAACATGCATCGGTCCAAAAGGAAATTCCTGAAAATAAAGAACAAAAGGTAATGCAAACTAAAATTTTGCTATATATATTGATTACGGTATACACACACACATACATACATACATACATACATACATACATACATACATATATATATATAAGTGAAACTTATGTTAAATAGTTGACATGTATGATTTTGGTTCACGGTAGATTGAAATAGATTTTCCAAAAAAGAGTACAATGAAATGAAAAATGAAGAATGACGAATATTTTCCATAAGTTATTACTATTAGTAATTGTTTGAAATATTTGCATATGTAGTTTTGCTTGAAATATTTAAAGAATAGCAAATACTTACCTGCAAATATATGCAAATGTTAGTACTAAAACTATGACATGTATGATTTTGATTCATGATAGATTGAAATAGATTATGTAAAAAGAGTATAACGAAATGAAAAATAAAGAATGGCAAATATGTACCAGGCAAATATTTTCCATAAGTTATTACTATCAGTAATTGCTTGAAATATTTGCGTATGTAGTATTGCTTGAAATATTTAAAGAGTAGAGAAAATTTGCCTACAAATATTTGCAAATGTTAGTACTGAAACTATGGCATGTATGATTTTGGTTCATGATAGATTGAATTAGATTCTGCGAAAAGAGTACAATGAAATGAAAAATGAAGAATGGCAAATATGCACCTGGCAAATATTTTCCATAAGTTATTACTATATGTAATTGCTTAAAATATTTGCATATGTAGTTCTTCTTGAAATATTTAAATAATAGCAAAATTTTACCTTTAAATATTTGCAAATGTTTGTACTAAAACTGTGACTTGTATGATTCTGCTTCATGATAAATTGGATTAGATTCTGCAAAAAGAGTACAATGAAATGAAAAATAACCAATATTTATTAGGTAAATATTTTGCCATAAATTATTATTATCGGTAATTGCTTGAAATATTTTCATATGCAGTTTTGCTTGAAATATTTAAAAATAGCAAATATCTATCTTCAAATATTTACAAATGTTAGTACTAAAATTGTGACATATATGATTTTTATTCATGATAAATTGAAATAGATTCTGCAAAAAGAGTACAATGAAATGAAAATTGAAGCATGACAAATATTTACATAGCAAATTTTTACTATAAGTTATTACTATCAGTGTTTATACCAAAATATGGCACAAACACCCAAGAGATCTAGGTAGAGAATTAAATGAAAATGAAATAAAATTGATCCATACAGAGTTTATACTGGTTCAGTCAACTAATGCCAACGTCCACTTAGTATTTCTATTGATTATGTTGATGTTTAAAGCTGTTGTTCTTATGGATCGGTATGGATCCTCGGGATTACAAAAGAATTGCAAGACTTAGTAAACTAGCCAAAAAGATCCCTTAAAATAATGCCCCAACCTCCTATTATAGCTATAGGTCACCGACATTTGCTCCTCCACGATCTCTGCCACGTTCCCTATGTCCTAGTAACAGTTAAGCTCAAGAAAATGTGGCCATGTCAGCAAGTATGACGGATCGGTACTGATCCATAAGATCATCTTATGGATCTCTTCCATTGCCTTGTATTGATGCGTATCATTGTTAGCTTCATGTTTTCCATCTTAACTACTCTTCTAGGGCTTGTTTCTAGGTTGATAAGTTGAATCGGTGGAGGAATGGAGTTTCTGACTTTAAGTGCTTGAGTCGTTCGGTATCAATTTGCATGCGATCGATCCCTTGGAATAGGTTGCTGCCAACAATGCTTAGGAATAGAGAGAAACTGAGGCATTATATATGAAGTTTTATGGATCAGTACAGATCCATAGGGATGGATCGGCTGATCCATCACTTTTATGATTTTGTTGTTGAATTCCAATGCTGGCTTTGCTTTAAATTTGTGGCTTTGGTTGTACATGGTTTCTAGACTTTGTGGTTATCTCTCTTGTAACGACCGGCTGTTTCGAACCATTCAAATCAAAAATATCCACTCCTGTCAGACTTGATTTGCTCAAAACAACAGATTGTTAATTTATATTTGGCAAACTTAGCATATACAGTAAATGAATCAATCACAGAATCATAGACACAGAGTAATAAAACAATAAGCAGCGGAATAGGTAAATGGTAGTTCATGAAGCTACTACAGAGCATTAGAGTGTAAACTAGATACAACAGAAATCTCAATATACAAAGTAGTCTCAATTACTACAGCAACCGATAAGTTTGAACATAAACAACTTGAAACAACTGAAAGCTGAATAGATATGGGACAGATCTTCGAGCAAAGCACCATACTCCAAAGGTGAGTCTCAAATGCTGTGACACTCGGTCTGACCCAAGCATAAAGCAAAATACAATACACTCGAGTCAGGATTAACATTTTATACTAGTAAATCAACTCAAGTGAAATGTCAAGTGAAATACAAAATAAGTTAAAGGATGTTTGGGATTCCCATCCTCTAAGGATCCGTTAAACTATCTACATACATAGTACAATACGCTACATATTAATGTCTAAAGTAAAGTAAACTATTAAAATAGCGTTAAGGCGTTACCCATATCCCCCCTTAACACATTTTTATATAATGTCGTAGTATATACAGTACTGTAAACTCCACCAAACCGGTAGGCTATCAGGGAGCACTCCATAGGTACGACACAAACCAAACTCGTAGAAGGCGCGATAAGGCATGTGACAAGGCACGCGAGGCAATGCCTAGGGTAGGATTCTACCGTTTTCCGGATTCAGACTGGTGGTAATGCATAACAGCTACTACCGCCCACCTTGAGACACACTCCCAAATCAAAGGTGCACCCAATCAAATCACAAAGTAATAGAATGGTATCAAAGAAGCATGCTCAATCGGAGGTGCGACCTCATTTGGCGTGGCGTGGCTCCTATTTTAGTCACATCAAGCTGACTTGCGGGAGTAAGGGCTGCGTTCATACCTCATATAGACGTCGCCAAACCATCCTACTTCGTTCTGGATTCTCCACCACGTACACAGTTGTTAAAGTGGTTTTCGGTATTGGCAGAGAGTATGACAATATCCGATCCCGGTCTCTTTAACAACCAAACACTTATTTAACACCGTGGTCATTTATGTTGTAAACGGTTCATATCAAAATATCATATTCATTTCAAAATCATATTCACTTTCAAAATCATATCACTTGCAAAAATCATAACTACAAAATAGTTTAAACCATCATATCAAATATTCGCATTTAAATCCATTAAATCTAAATCATGACAGTTCGAACTTAAATAGTTTAAATATTGAAATAGTTTATATATATTGAAATAGTTATAAATTAAAAATAGTTATATTTAAAAATAGGTTATAGAATAAAATAGTTTATATATTAAAAATAGTATATATATTAAAAATAATTTATATCGAAAATAATTTCAAATTAGAATTGTTTCTTCCAATTTCACAAATCAATTCAAATCAACTTTAGTTCCAAAATTCAATTTAAATCGATCTCAGTTCAACAATTCTAATTAAAATGGTTAAAGGTTCGATTCAAATTCTCATTAAAACCATTTTATTTTATATCGATTTCAAATCCAAGTTTGAACTACAAATTTAAACCACTTCCAATTCAGTAGGTTTCAAAGTTTAAATATTCAAACACTTATACTAGCTCAATTTGATAAATTTCATTTATATTTCAAAAT
Organism: Allium fistulosum; assembly: GCA_030737815.1. NCBI lineage: Eukaryota > Viridiplantae > Streptophyta > Magnoliopsida > Asparagales > Amaryllidaceae > Allium > Allium fistulosum. The sequence continues at coordinate 1,129,962,297 of CM060906.1, read as the reverse complement.
TCAACTTTAATTTTATTTAAATTCCAAAATATTCACTTAATCATTTTAATAACATTTAAATAAAATCTCAAATTACAAATTTAAATCAATATTAAATATTCAATTCCAATTTTATTTAAATTTGAAATACCCATTTAATCACCTTTAATCAAAATCCAATTATCAAGTTATAAAAATCATATCTTTAAAATCTCAAAATTAATAAGTTTCAAATCAATTTTTACTTAAATACAATTCTTAAACATATAAAATTTCAAATCAATTTCAATTTATCTTTCCAACCATACTTTATCAAAGTTATCACAAAATATATTTTTAAAATATTAATATAATTTTATATAAATACTTAAACATATTATATATATACTAATTAAATTAAATCTTATTATTAAATTTATTTTATATTAAACCTTATTTTATATATTTAAAAATAATAAAATTATAAGTAAAATCTTAAAATTTATATTTTCAAAACTAACTTATAAATTTAAAATTTCCAACATCTAATTTTAAAAATATAAATTTTACTCATATATGAAAATAAAATCTTTATATTATATTTAAAAATCAATATTTAATAAAACCCATCCATTTCCTTTCAAAACTTTGAAAATCATTTTTCAAAAATAGATCAATGATATCCGTATATAGTTTTCTATCCTATGGTCAAGTGATACAGATATTTATCATTTCAATCTGCAATTATTTTAAATTTACGGGTATATATCATTTCAACCCGCAATCCCAAAATTTCACAATCAATGAAAATCGCTTGGGTTTATTATTTCAACCCATAACCATTTTCTCCTAATCTATAAGATCGTTCGGGTATGTACCATTTCAACCCATAGGGAATTCCTAGACTAACAGGGGACTTCCAGTGTGAGAACAATAGAATAATATAAAATGACATACATACCAATAACAGGAATATATCATAATTAACTAATTAAATATAATATATATAACAGGTTATGGTGTCATATGTCAATTTACATAGGTAAACAATAGAAGATAATGGCATATCGTATTTAACAATTAAATAACTAACAATTCAAATTTAACAACATATTTCAATCGTCATTTCATGTGAATTAAATTTACTAAATATAAGAATGTTAATCGTGAGTGATTGCTCACCTTTCGAGGCTAGAGAACAACGGAAATGAGAAGCAACGGACACAGATAGGCACACGGATACAGACACAACATGGGACATGACAAGTCAAAGATCTACGATAAGCACAAATGCATATTTAGCTTGAGGATTCGATGGAAACAAATATATATACATATATGTGATATATATATATACACACATTTGATTTTATAAACATTGAAGGAACAAGCATATATATGCAACATATATAGACTAGCAATATATATATATAACCTTCCTGCCACCATATATATACATCATATATATTACTTCTGCCGACAAAACATATATATATATATAACATGTATGTGCAACATACATACTAACAATATATGTATACGGCAATTGGTCTATGCAACATATACAGATGACAAAATATCTCACTATGCAACATATATATATATATAACCAGCTTTCAAATATATATATATTGATTTTTATTTTTTTTAAACAAGAAGAGGAAAAGCAAGATCAAAACAGTAAAAAAAATCAATATATACATATATATACACTGACATATATATATTTTTACTTGGACATGCATATATATACTGACAGTGGAAAGCAAAGCGATAACCAAGTGGACCGAGATGGACTGTGGAGTAGAGAACATGGCGGCAAGGCTACCAGGGTTGTGCTTGCGTTGATGGTGGTGTCTGGCGACCGGAGAAACAAGGGCGGAGGGGAGGTCACGGCATGCAGGGGAGCAAGGTTCGGCTGTGATTTTGTTGCTTGGTCGGAGAGGGGGAGAAAGGCAGTGAAGGCGACTACTATGGGAGAGAGATGGCGTGGAGTTGCTGACTGTATGGGATGGAGCTGTACGGGTCACATGGGAAGAGGATGGGGCTGCTGAACATAAAGGAATCCAAGGCATGGGTGAGCATGTTCTCTGATAAAAGGAATGCAAATAAGCTATAGTCATTTGTTTTCTATTACAAAGAGGAGTGAAGGCTGATGGGTGATGGAGTGGGCTGGAGCATGGTAGAGACGGAGAGGGAATGACGTGGAGGAGGGAAGTCTGGTATTAGGCTATTGGTGGTTTTGGTTCAAGGATGCTGCATGCTGCCAAGACTGACTTGGCAGCAGACGACAGGTTTGGGCGATCTGGATAGACTTAGATGTTGGAAACGGGAAGGCCACATGGAAGCACTATAGGAAAAGGAAGATGAGCAAGCTTTTAACCAAATATAAATTAAAACGGAGAATGAACAGGCGGACGTGAGCAAGCTTTTATACTATTTTTTTCTCGAACCAGAAACAAATAGAAAAGAGGGAGGAAGATAACCAGCCTAAATATCAAATAGTGGGAAATAAAAAGGCACGTACGTTGAATTTCAGAACTAATAACGAATGGCTATTGGTTTTACCAGTAACAAACGAAAGGACACAAAAGCCCAAAAGGCTCAAATGGGTACCGTTACGGCTAACCATTTCGCAGATTTCGCCATGTACCGGATGCTGAAATGCACAAATGAATATACTGTGGAGATTAGCACGACGAGATGAACAGAATGGTATACAGATATCAGCAATACGACCAAACTATCGAAACTCGATATTCGCTGCCAAAATGCTGCCAAACTGCCGAAAATAAGATAAACGGAGCTATAACAGTCCAAATTTGGTGAAACGAAGTACGACATCTCACTCAGAAAGTGATTTACAATTTTATTATATAAAAATATCGAGATTTCAAAAATATTTAATTTTCATCAAATTTTCTGATTTAAAAATTTTAAATTTTAAATTTCACAACCAAACAAACTTACATATTTTCTGATGAAAATCTGATACTTGCTACATTTAAATAGATGTATTCCAAATATCAAATTTTCATTGAAAATTTTTATTATATATTTTCAAGAAAAATTTAGTTAATTACGCTATTAAAATCGCTAAAATTCCCGGGTTGTTACATCTCTGGACTTCTTGCCTTGATAACATTCAAGTCTGACTCTGCTAAGTCGCCCAAATACTGCCTAGTCAAAAAACTTGATAACACTTGCCCCTTAAAGTACATCGTGTTTCCACCATGATGTGCTTTGAATTGAGATAGTTTATGATTGCCATAGTGGACCCCAACCCATGCTTCAAACAGTTGTTATCCTTCCCTCGGACCATTTCAGTGAAGTGTTGTGTCTCCGGTTGTTCGTTGCGATGCTTTGCCAGTACCCGACACCATAAAAATGGAGTGTGCTTTTATAATTCATCACTCCAGATATAGTAGCTTTGGGTAGATTTGTTTCTTGGATTCCACAGGTTTGAGTAAGTTGCCTTTCGATTCTGGCTACCATGAGTTGAGTTTGCACATGCACACACACTTAAACTATCTGTCATGCTTAAGTTCCATGTGTATGCCTGTTCTTATGAAATTATATGCACGTATGCATATATACATGCGCATTCCTTTCTTTATATTTTTTGGTTCAGTACCGATCCATAGGGATGGATCCGTACCGATCCAATACATGGAAATAGGCGAGATAGTCGCCTATTTTGTTGGTTCGGGGTTATATAACCCGATCCATCACCTAGCTTCTTCAATTTCTTGCTATCGAACTCCTAAGCTTCAGCTGCTATTAAACATCTTTGTAGCCAAATTAGAGCTTACAACGCCGTTGCTTGTCCTTTGCCACTTCCGTTGGTCATTTCAACTTCGACCTCCAAGTTCGACCGCCTTATTCCTTGCTACAGTTGAACCCGAAACATCATGTCAAGCTCGATCTAGCACTTAAACCCAAACCAATACTTGAATCAATATCTCCTTTGATCTCCAAAGCTTCTAGGTAGGTGTTGATGTTGGTGGCGAGCTTGGTTGAGCTTCACGTTGATGGCTACCATTGGATTTTGGGGATAAAGTGGAAAAGGGTGAAAATCCATCTAAGGGTATGGATTGGTACTGATCCAACCCTTGGTGGATCTTGGGCCTCAAACTCACTTGAGGTCTATGCAATATTAACTAACATCCAAGTTTTGCCAGATGCTATCTCCGGAGTTCCAAGGTGTTTTCAATGCATGGCCAATGACATGAAGCATGTTGGGATGGTCAGTGATGATGGTCACTTCGGATAATATCCAGATTTTCAAATGAATAGTTGCACAATATCAACATTGACATTGCACGACACTGCACAACACTGTAATCTACATAACAATGCACCGGGCTTTCACTGTAGCATAAGGCATAACTTTTAATTTTTCTAATATTACTTATATGCTGATTTTTGATAGTTGTGGGTCATAGACATTCCGAGTGTCTCTCTACTCTAGCCGTAGACCTATTGACTTCTAGATATATCGAATCAGATGCTAAGTCGTATTCGACCATAGCTCCTTCTGCATGACACACTCTAGCACCATTTATACCCCAGCCTACACAGTAATGAGCTGAACAAGCTCCCTAAAAGGTTCCTCTCGAGCCTATATAAGGTCCTGAAGCTGACGCTGCTCCGGATACCCTTGACGATGTTGAAATATTGGATGATCCCACAGACTCAGTCTTTTCAAAAATCAAAGAAGGATCACTTAGAAGGATTTGTAAACAACATGGCATTCCAGTTGAAGACGTGTTGGTTCCTACATGCCACCAACGGGCACATCACCCTCCAAATGGGCATGCAACCGATATATATATTTGGCAGGTTACATCCCACCATTCAATCAATTTATCCAGAGGATTCCACATTTTATGAGGTTGGCTCAAGCTTAACTGCATCCAAATAGATACGCCTTTCTATACAGTATGTTCATTATCTTTGCTCATCATATGAATAGCGTTCCAAGTGATGGGGAGATTCGATACCTTTATAGTTTCAAGCATCGCAGGTGAAATCCTTTCCTCACATTTTTGGAACTGTCCAAAGGGTGTGGAATAACTGGCACCTGGAATAAGCTGACTTACTTTAAAGATGAATTTTTCTTTGTACATTATCCATACGGATTCGCACAGCGGTGGTTGTCCAGGCATAAGCATCATTTTCGTTTCTGCATTTGCAATCACTTCATAGTTTTGTTTGTTTAAATTGTCTTCCTTTGTTCTTTCAGATGTGCCAAGTAGGCCCAGTAGTGCAGCTCTAGCATAGGCTCTCTGGTTGCTTCATGCAGTCCCAAAGCAGATAGGGAGGTGAAAACATTGCTCATCGATGAGAATCACTAAGCTTATAACTTGTTGGAAGCAGGTCGTAGCGTTGGTCAGATCTTGGCAGCCTCAAATAGTGACGAGGATGACTCCCCGTTCGAGAATAACGGCGAGGACCCACTGGGGCCCCCAGTCCCAAATCCAGCAGCTAGAGCCGAAGAAGTATAGGAGCACGTTGAAGAAGGCCGGCGGAGCTGGCCACAGTCACGTTGATATTGGTCATGAGTCCCCTAATAATAACGGCGGTGACGACCGGAGTTTCCTTTTGAAGCAGCGCCCCAAGATAAGGATCCTTCCTGTGCGGTATATGATGCAACCTCCACCAGCTACAATGGTGGAAGAGACACCCGTCCAGCCTTTGGAGGACCCTTATGAAAATTTCAAGCCAATTTCGGATGATATTAGTTCTTTCGGTCTAGATGACATGAGCCTCGGAGGTCTCGACTCCTTTATTCGTCTATAGAGTGAATTTCCAAGCACTTGTGCGGGGGAGATCACTCTTGTTAGCAAAGTTCAAGCCCATGGTCTTTCGTGGGGACACCAGGACACACACATACGCACTACAATTTGCTTATTACACATTGTGTCTTATCATGTTAAAGCTGACTCTTTTCGGTTTCACTTGCAGATTCAATGGAGCATAGCGGTATGTTTGATTTCCTTGAGGACCAGATGGTTTATCATAAGGGATGTGATTCGTGAATACGATCCCATGGCACCGACCACGGTTCAGACACCAGCATCCACTCAACTCGGGATCAGAGTAGCCAAGATAGGGGTTATCATTCTCATGATTCATCTTCATTGCAAAGATTCAGGTCACCTTTTCTAAGGAGCTGGGACAAATATTTTGAACAACCCGATGAAACTTCGCTCGAGGATGTCTCTCATATCCCTACTTTGGCTCCTCACTCCATAAGGAAAACAGTGCCTTCTCATATCCCCCAGCAATTTGAGCCATCATCGAAGCATGGTGCCACTGACTCCTCTCTCCACCATAGGGCTAATAAGAAGGCTATTAAGCCTCCAGCTGTAACAACGAAGCAACAAATCGCATTAAACCCTTTGATGGCTGAATTGACACACCGCTTTTCGAAGATATGCTTTGAAGGCATTCAGTTCATGCCTAATCTAAAGGAGATCCCGCCAGAGGTTAAAGGCCAGACCGTGGCTTATGTTGGCAATTATTATGACAAGTATTCCATATGGAAGAGATTAGCCAAGCATATTTATGAGTATGTCGAGAAAGTGAGAATCGAAGCTTAGGGGTTTGAGCTTGTGGCTAACCAAGACAAGAAGACGATCGCTCATCTTAACACAAAAGTTGCCGATTTAAAGAAGGCATGGGCAGAGGTTGAACAGAAAGTCAAAGACTTGACTAAAGTGATCGAACAAGAGAGAAGAGATCATTTGAGCCCAATCAAATCCGCTTATCATAGGAACCACATTCTACCAATCGAGAAAGGACTCCTAGCAAAAGAAGTAGCAAAATTGAAGGCGCAACATGAAAGCATGAAAGAGCACTTGAGAAGGAGAAAAGGAGAAAGATGATGCTCTTATGCAAGCTCATAACTATTATGAGGAGTTGCTAAATGCACATAAGGAAAGGGATGATGCGTAGGCTTGTGCTAAAAATGTAGATGAATCGATCGTGGCCATAGAGAAGCGGATCATGGACAGATTTGAGCCACTCATCATTAACTGTAATGCCAACGTAATCTAGTTCAGAGATTTAGAGTGACTTGGAAAGGATTATCCTAGAGCTCTTGCTTTAGCATGAGAGCAGATCGTGCAAGAAGAACAGTAGGCTTTGGAAGGAGGTGAGGTGAACCTAGCGGAACTGGAGTGTGAGATTCTGAGTCCAGAAGAGATTGAGATGCTAAGAGCATGTAAGCTTATCTTGCATCCAGAGTTGGTTATCATGGTCCAGAAAGATAAAGGAGAAGGCTCCGGGACTACACCTTAAGATCCCACTAAAGTTCTCACTTCTGGGATTTCGATTACCTCTATCACTCTGTCCGACCCTCTGTACAATCCAGATGCAAAACAAATACAGAAGACAAGCGTGTTGTCTCCAATTCTGGAAGGGAACTCAAATGGCACTCCTGCCCATATAGATCTGTGAGAAATGCGGATTATGGATCTTAAGGCTAGAATTAACACTAGAGAGGGGGTGAATAGTGTTTTAAGGAATTACTAATTTTTTTTGAGTTTATATTAATTTTAACACAAATGTATGCAATATTCAAACACAGATATGATCACATAATCAAATACAGATGCAGATATAAAGTAAAAGCAATAAAGGAAAGAACACACCGGATTTTATACTGGTTCAGAGTTACCCTACATCCAGTCCCGCAACACAAGTATGGATTTCCTTTCAAAATCAATTCTTACAATTACACCCTCGATTTCAAGGCCACGAGGTACACCGCTCCAGATTCACAATCCTTTGGGTAGAGATACTTGATTTTACGGGCAACAAGTTCACCCGATTGATTTTCCAAGCTACAATCACACCTTTTCTCGATCGATTGATTACAAAGAAATCTATAACTCTGAATAGCACTGGGATCTTATTGAGATAGTGATAGAGAATCAAACCAGAGATGATCTAGTTAGATTAAATGGTGATTTCGACAGAGTAATGGTAAAAATGTATATAAAGAAATGTGGAAGAAGAAGAGAAGTGAAATCTGAGAAAATATGAATATAAATTCATTTAAAACATCCCTCATTTATAGTAGAACAACAGCCATGTCCATTCGTGAAAGGATACGATGAATAAACACTTCTTTTGAAATTCAAACTTTTGAAATCAACTGTCACCTTGTCGACAAGGGGTACTTGGGGTTGTCGACAGGCCTAAGTTATTTTTGGTAATTTGTTTTTCTTTGTAAATAATTTCTATCTTGTATTAAAACTATTTTAAACTTTATAAATATACTTAACTATAGTTAAAATACATAAATAAGTATAGAGAATAATATTTTGGTATATATAAAATTTTACTATAATTTTATATTTAAATCTAAGTATAAATATTAAAAGTTAAATATATTATAATTAAAGATAGTTTTAAAACCAAGGATAATTTGATATTTGAAAATATAGATTATTTTGAGGCTAAAAGTATTTTAAAACTAGGATAGATGTTTTTGATTTAAAAAAGAAGATTTTGAAATCATTTTGAAAACAAGATATAATTTGGTAAAACATTTGAATAAAAGTTAGTGGATACAAAACAATGTTCCACAAGATTTTTCATAGGTTCCATCCTACTTAGGGTTCCATCCCTTTAACGGGCTCGAAGTGGATTCCATTCCACGAATAAAATGGATTTTAAGATGTCAGTGCTTTTCTAGGAGTTTTAACAAAATTCCTAACTAAATTACATATCTAGAACTCTTGATAATCTTGATACTCATGAGTCTTGAATCTTGATATCTTCAATCTTGAATTCATTAGTTCTTGAATCTCTATACTGTACAGTCTTCATTCTTTGGTACCTGCATATACATCCTGCATATACACATATATCTAAACCATACTGTTAGTATTTATATTTTATAATCTTATTCTAAGGTTGTTGTCATCAAAACCAACTTCTCAGGGACTAACAATCTCCCCCTTTTTGATGATGACAACCTTTGTTTATAAAATATCACTTCTATCCTAATAACTCCCCTAAAACTCACTTCTATCCTAATAACCCCCCCCTAAAACTAATAACTCCCCCTTAATCTATGCCTAACTATCCTATTTTATACTTATCCCCCTTTGTCATCAACAAAAACTAACTCCAAACTATATAACTCCCCCTTATTCTTGTACTAGAGTACCCGCATTAATAAAATATATAATGGAGTATATAATAGATAGATTAAGAGATAATTATACTGATAGACATGATAACTAATCAAAGGTCATATAAATATCATTGTGTATTTATACATATTATGTTTTGCACACCAATTATCAATCCACACCAAACCAAATCAAATCAATCCAAGCAATCAATTCAAATTAAACAAAACAATCAAATCAAACATTACGAGGAACTTCCACCCATCCTTCTTCTCCAAATATAGGGTCTGCTTTAATGGCATCCCAATTTTCATTTTCATTGGTGAGAGAGACTGGAGGATGTGCTTCATTATCATCTTTGTATAGGGAGGAAATCATCCATCGAATCGCATCGAAATGCTTTTCTTGTTCCTTGATCATCTGCATTTGACTCAACTCTAAGTGTCGCTGATTACGAAGAATGAAAGAAAGAATATTCTTGAAAGAATTAAGGGTTTCTTCAAGATTCTCGGTCAAACTATGAATTGGATCGGCCATATTTGGGTTTATGAGAGGGAATATAGATTGAGTAGATAAGAAATGATTTTGAGTGATGAATTCGGGTAGAAATTTGTATTTATAGGTGTAGAAATTCATTTGAAATGAATAGACAAATTCCAAATTTAAAATGAAAAGTCATTTCTGACCAGTACTTGTCGATAGGGTTTCTGGGGGTTGTCGACATGGGTCAGTTAATTTTGATGACTCATTTTGATTTTGTGAATAATTGTTTATATATATATATTTATATAATATACTAACATTTATTCTGGAGATAAGATAAGCTAGATAACAGAAAAGTAATTCAATTTCATTTCATAATAGAACGATACAATGATTAAACATTAAGAACTATAAGAACATTCAAATCAAAACAAACTAAAACCAATACAACATGACATGAAAAGGTAGAACTAGTTAGAGGATGACGAAGATGAAGATAATCCAAGCTTCTTGCTAACTTTGGAGAAAAACTTGTTCATCTTGGATGGCATTTTATCCAATCTCTTACTAACGGATCGTTTAAGAATTCGTTGATTCTCTACAATGGTCTTTTGATTTTTGAGTAAGGTTTTGTTGGTTGGATTAGATGGATAGTCAATACTTTCCAAGGATGTTTCACCTTCTTCTTCTTCTTCTTCTATTTCCATTTCATCCCCTTCTTCTTCTTCCTCCTCCTCTTCCATCTCTTCATGAGCCAAATGCTCTTCCTTTTCGGCAAGAGTCTCCTATGGTTGAAAAACATATGGAATTTTCATAAGAGAAATGTTTGAGTGATTAAAAACTTTTCTTGAAACAAATTCTTCTCCTTTGAAATTCAGTCCAAAATAATTAAAAATCCGAGTGAGATAGATTCCATGATACAAAGTGTTTTCACCCACTTCAAAAATTTTGGGACGAAGTTCATCCAAAATAACTTGCGCCCAATTAATATCATAATTTCAAAAAATAGCAAAAAGTGCTTTGCAAACTTTTGAAGTTGGATTGTTAAAACTCCCCGATCTTGGGGTCAAAGTATGTTGTAAAAGAAGATTAACAATTCTAGCTTTTGGTCGAAAGTTTCGATTTAAGAATTCAAAGTTATCATTTCCTTCGAAAATGTGATGAAATGTCTCACGATCATTTTCATCGATATTAAAACTAGAAAGATCCATTCCCGTGCTCTTGCAATTGAGAATGGTACCCAAAACATCACAATTTAAAATGATTCTAGTGCCTTTGACACTACTCCAAATTTCATCATCATTTCCATTATAAAATCCACGGTTGAGATTTGCATAGAAAATTTTAACAAGATTTGGATAACAAACAAAGTCATTTTGTGAAGCATCAACAAGACTAAGAACTTGGTTGTTTGCAAAAAGAGAATCGATTTCATAAGTAGAGAAATCTTGAAATAAAGCAAACCTTCCGGGATGGACTTTTCCATAGTTAACATAGTTGATATATGCTTTTATAGCCTCCGGATTATTGAAAAGTTGCTCTTTTATATTTCTGGAAAATCTCATTATGGAAGGGTTGCTTAAAGAAGCCATTAGAGTAGAGAGTAGAAAGCTTGATATTTTGAAATAAGGGTTTGAATTTGAAAATGAAAGTGAAAAGTTGTGATAAGAGATAGTAAATAAATAGATTCTCAAGAGACAGGTTCTCTGGTCAAAAGGTGACTTTTCAAAGACTTGAATGAAGTGAAAAGATGGAGGGAAATTCAAACATTTGAATTCAAATTTGAATTTCAAATTTCTGTACCCTTGTCGACAACGTGGGAGGGGCCTTGTCGACAGGTGTCTCTGAATTTTTATGTTTTATTTCTCTTAATTATTCTAATATATATATATTTATTATTTTTAATGTCTATATAATATCTGGAATATTACTAGAATTATAATATATTCCATAAAATATTATGATACTATTTAAAAATAAAAATAATAATAAAATAATAGTAAAAATATAATAAAATAATAATAAAATTTTAAAATTCAAACGACACACCAATTCAAAATCAACCAATCAATCATCCAATCCTAAGCATGAAATTTCAACCAATGTATTGTAAACGTGTACCTTTTTCTCAGTCCGTTTCTCTGAATTCGTTGGAGTCGTGAATTGCCGTGAAACACATATTTGAATTATCTGTCTTCTGATCATCATCGCTTGAGGATGAGTCTGAGTCATCTAGAGTAGCGGTAAATGCACGTTTTCGTTTCTTTGAGGAATCATTGTTTATAGGAAGATTTTGCTTATCTAGATGCGGACAGTCTCTTTTGATATGGCCTGGTTCATCACAGTTGAAACATTTGATATAGTTTGGCACTATATTCTGATTACCAGAGTTCTTATAGTTGTTTCTCTTGAGATTATTCATCTTTCTGTATTTCAGGAATTTCCGAAAGTTCTTGGTCATAAAATCTATCTCTTCATCATTATCGCTGTTTGAGTCTGATCCATCGGTCAATGCATTGAATGCAATTGATTTCTTTTCAGATGCTTTGCTTTCTCTTCTCCCAATCATTTGGACTTCAAACGATATTAGATTTCCAATTAATTCTTCTATCTTTAAGGTACTGATGTCATTTGCCTCTTCGATCGCAAGTGTCTTTTGATCCCATTCTGGAGTAAGAGAATTTAAGATTTTTCTAACTTGATCTTCTTTCGAAAATACCTTTCCCAAAGATATTAGAGAATGCACAATATCCTGAAATCTACTATACATATCTGGAATAGACTCATTAGAATTCATTTTAAATAATTGAAACTGATTTGTGAGCATGGAAATTTTGGTCTGTTTAACTTTGCTTGTTCCTTCGTGAGTAACTTGCAAAGTTTTCCAGATTTCATATGCAGACTTACAAACTGATACTCTATTAAATTCATTCCTATCAAGTGAACAAAACAAAATATTCATAGCCTTAGAGTTATTTTGTGCTACGGTCTTTTGCTCAGTAGACCACTGTGCAAAATCAGTTGTGGGTTCAAAATATTCAGTCTGTGTGATATTCCAAGTGTCTAGTCCTATAGATTGTAAATATATTTTCATCCTACATGCCCAATACGCATAGTTACTGCCATTAAAAAGTGGTGGTCTGACAGTAGACTGACATTCTACAAATGAACTAGTGACAGAAGTAATAGAACCAGTGTTGGTAGTAGTAACAGTACCAGTGTTGGTAGCTATTTTGAAGTTTTTCAAAATTCAGATTATGAAACTTTGAAAACCTTGCTCCGATACCAAATGTGAGAAATGCGGATTATGGATCTTAAGGCTAGAATTAACACTAGAGGGGGGTGAATAGTGTTTTAAGGAATTACTAATTCTTTTTGAGTTTATATTAATTTGAACACAAATGTATGCAATATTCAGACACAGATACGATCACAGAATCAAATACAGATGCAGATATAAAGTAAAAGCAATAAAGGAAAGAACACACCAGATTTTATACTGGTTTGGAGTTACCCTACATCCATTCCCGCAACACAAGTACGGATTTCCTTTCAAACTCAATTCTTACAATTACACCCTCGATTTTAAGGCCACGAGGTACACCGCTCCAGATTCACAATCCCCTGGGTAGAGATACTTGATTTTACGGGCAACAAGTTCACCCGATTGATTTTCCAAGCTACAATCACACCTTTTCTCGCTCGACTGATTACAAAGAAATCTATAACTCTGAATAGCACTAGGATCTTGTTGAGATAGTGATAGAGAATCAAACCAGAGATGATCTAGTTAGATTCAATGGTGATTTCGGCAGAGTAATGGTAAAAATGTATATAAAGAAATGTGAAAGAAGAAGAGAAGTGAAATCAGAGAAAATATGAATATAAATTTGTTTAAAACATCCCCTATTTATAGTAGAACAACGCCATGTCCATTCGTGTAAGGATACGACGAATAGACACTTCTTTTGAAATTCAAACTTTTGAAATCAACTGTCATCTTGTCGACAAGGGGTACTTAGGGTTGTCGACAGGCCTAAGTTATTTTTGGTAATTTGTTTTTCTTTGTAAATAATTTCTATCTTGTATTAAAACTATTTTAAACTTTATAAATATACTTAACTATAGTTAAAATACATAAATAATATAGAGAATAATATTTTGGTATATATAAAATTTTACTATAATTTTATATTTAAATCTAAGTATAAATATTAAAAGTTAAATATATTAAATATATTGTAATTAAAGATAGTTTAAAACCAAGGATAATTTGATATTTGAAAATATAGATTATTTTGAGGCTAAAAGTATTTTAAAACTAGGATAAATGTTTTTGATTTAAAAAAGAAGATTTTGAAATCATTTTGAAAACAAGATATAATTTTGTAAAACATTTGAATAAAAGTTAGTGGATACAAAACAATGTTCCACTAGATTTTTCGTAGGTTCCATCCTTTTAACGGGCTCGAAGTGGATTCCATTCCACGAATAAAATGGATTTTAAGATGTCAGTGCTTTTCTAGGAGTTTTAACAAAATTCCTAACTAAATTACATATCTTGAAATCTTGAACTCTTGATAATTTTGATACTCATGAGTCTTGAATCTTGATATCTTCGATCTTGAATTCATTAGTTCTTGAATCTCTATACTGTACAGTCTACATTCTTTGGTACCTGCATATACATCCTGCATATACATATATATCTAAACCATACTGTTAGTATTTATATTTTATAATCTTATTCTAAGGTTGTTGTCATCAAAACCAACTTCTCAGGGACTAACAAGATCTTCCATCCGACGAAGGTATCTCATTGACCTCACCTTTGTTTGAGAAGATCCACATATCACCAGCCAATGTCGCTAATCTCTCCTTTCATCTTTCTCAAATTTTAGGCCAGCTCGTAATCAATAGCCCTCTAAAGGAAGGCTCCCGATCGGGGCAGCAAGCAACAATGATTGAATCAATGGTCGTAACTATTTCTGGGACGACACCAAGCATTCTAATTGGTGATACTCCTGGCCCGGGTGCGGAAATAATTCATGCTTTGGAAGAGGAGATGACTAGTGACCTCCCTGGAGCCCAAGTTGAGGTGGACGTTGTTACAACTGGGACTTTTGATCTTTCGTTAGGGCCCAACATGCAAGATTTGCTTCAGACCCAAGACCAGCTCGCTGAAGAGATTAAGTAAGAGCTAGTTGACTTCTTCCATCCTCCTTTATTTATTGCTTTGCCGGGTGAGACCATTTCTGCTCCGATCACTCTACCCATGCCCAGAAGTACTCAAAGTGCGCATGTCGCTTCATTGCATAAAACTTCTTCAAAAGGGAAAGGAAGTAGGGGAAGAGGAAGGAAGAAGCCTGACGACCCTAGTGGCCCATCCTCTGGAGATGAGAAGAAGTCGAAGAAGCCGAAGAAGCAAAAGAATAAGAAATGAACGTTTGCTTGCTTTTATGTATAGAAGTAGGAACTTGCCTTTTGTTTCAGGCTGGCTTTGTGCGGGTTCGACCTCTATTTTTTTATTTTTAGTTCCATGTTAATAAAACTTGTATCATTTTTCAAGCTTTATTTCAATGTGAATAATAAAGAATTTTTGTTTTATTCAAGTCTTGTGTGAATTTTTTTGAGTTCTGAGAAATGTGTTTGTTATTACATTGGTGTGTTCACGCACCATTCGTCATCATCTTTTTTAGACTAAGTCATTAGTCTGTCTCATGTTTTGCTGACTTAGTCTCCTCTGATTGGATATGAGAATCGATATTTTGTTGTTTTGGTGAGTGAAAAGAGATCATTGGGGTTCTTAACTCTAGATGCCTGCATGTGATAATATCTGCTTCTGGAACCTAACTCTGGATACCTTTATACCTGCATTATGCACTCATGTGTGCTATGGTTTACAGCTTTATAGTTAAACAGAGACAGAGTCATAGATTTAGGAAGTCATTTCATTTTATAAACATAGGAAATGACAAATTCTTCTTAGTTACATCAAACTTGACTAGATATTCACAAATTCAGATTTCAAGTGAAATAGTGTCGCAAGTGTTCGCTATTCCATGCTTGGGGAATTAAACCTCGTCGACGGTTGCCAGCTTGAACTTTCCATCTCTAAGCTTGTGCTCAATTGAGTATGGACCTTCCCAACTCGGGCCCATATTCATGGGACCTAGGAAGATTCGTTTGAGAACAAGATCGCCAATTTCAAAGGTCTGGTTCCTGACCTTGGTGTTGTAATATTGGGCGACCCATTCTCGGTGTGCGGCGGCTCTCAGGTCATCTTCATCATGCTTTTTATCGACCTTGTTGAGAGACTCTAACAGGAGTTCCTCGTTTGTTCTAGGATTTTAATGAGTCACTCGATGATGGTACTTCGATTTCAACTGGAATCATAGCTTTTGATCCGTAGGCTAGGCGAATGAAGAAAGGCTGGTTGTGGACTTTGGGTTGTTCTGTAAGCCCAAAGTGCTAATGGTAATTCATCAACCCACTTGCCTTAGCTTTCTCCAACCTTTTTTGAGAACGGACTTGATAATTTTATCCACGACTTTTATTAGTCTATTCACTTGCGGGTGTGCTACCGCTGCATATCTCTTCTCGATGCGATGCCAGCAGTAGAAATCTTTGAACTCGACTCTGTCGAATTGGGTTTCGTTGTTAGAGATGATCGTTTGTAGGATCCCAAAGTGACAAATGATATTTTAACTACAAAGTTGATCAATTTCTTAGTCGTGATCATGACCAACGGTTCTGTTTTGGCCCACTTCGTAAAAAATCAACAATAACGATATCATACTTCACGCCACCTTTAAATATTGGCAGCACACTAATGATACCAATTCATCAAATAGCAAACCAAGGACTGACCATCTGTGTAATCTCTGCTGGCGGGGCCTTAGGAATCTTTGCGAACCTTTGGCACTTGTCACATTTTCTGATGCAGTCAGTTGCATCTTGGTTGATAGTCAGCCATAAGTACCCATAATGAAGAATCTTTTTCACTAAGGCTTGCCGTCCTATGTAATCACCATAAGCCCCTTATGCACTTCCCTGAAGACTCGCTTGGTTTCATCATTAGCGACACACCGAAGCAGAAGGACTAAGAACCCCTTCCTATACAACATTCCATTTTGAATAGTGTATCTTGAAGCTTGGCGAAGGAGCCGTCGCCGCTCATTCTTTCTATCGGGAAGGGTTCCCCTTTACAACTAATTATCGATTGGAGTCATCCATAACTCCTTTTCAAACTTAGCCTCTAAGATCCAATCGACATGCATTTGGTCAATGCTCGAAGCTGAAAATACTTCCACCGGGACTAGACCCATGCATCTCCTAAACTAGCCAACTTGGCCAGTGAATCGGGTTTCACATTCTCCTCTCTAGGAATATGCATTATAGTGTAATACTCAATATCATAAAGCAACTCGAGGGCCCTGTTCAGATAAGGAGCTAGTCTTGCTCCTTTTCCCTGGAACTCTTTTCTAACTTGGCACACCATTAGTTGTGAGTCGCAAAAGATGTGTAAAGTTTTAACTTCCAATTCCTTCGTAATTTTAAGCCCTGCAATTAAAGCTTCATACTCTGCCTCGTTGTTTGTAGCTAGAAAATTGAGTTTCAAGGCATAAAAAGTCAAGCATTCTTCTGGGGTTATCAACACAACCCCTGCCCCAGAACAACGCTCATTGTATGCACCATTGGTGTTCATCCTCCACTTATAATTCTACTTTCCACTACTCCGAAATATCATCTCGTGTAGCATACTCGACTATGAAGTCTGTCAATGCTTGGCCTTGGATTTCCCTCCGGGGATGATATGTAATGTCATATTGGCTCAATTCAATGTTCCATTTCAACAGCCTCCCAGAAGTCTCAGGTCATTGCAAGACCTATCTCAAAGGCTGGTTGGTAAGAACCTTGATCGAGTGAGCTTGGAAGTACGGGTGGAGTTTACTCGAAGCGATCAACGAGCAGTACGCCAGCTTTTTCATCTTTAGATAATTCCCCTCTGCCCCCATCAATCGCTTGCTAATATAATACATCAGCCTCTAGATTTGGGACTCCTCGCGCATAAGTGCGGCGCTCAAAGCATGCACCGATACTGCCAAATAAATAAACAAGTCCTTGTCTTCCAACAGCTTGGATAGGATGGAAGGCCTTTCCAAGTGATCCACCATTGCTTAGAAAGCATCTATACACTCCTATGTCCAAGCAAAATTCCTCTTTCCTTTCTTGATGACATTGAAGAAAGGGATACACTTATCGGTGGCTCTCGAGATGAAATGACTCAACATGGTGATCTTCCCATTCCAACTCTGAACTTCCTTAATCGACTTTGGGGGTTTTACGTCGCTCAATGCTTGAATCTTCTTTGATTTACCTTCCACTCCTCTCAAGTTCACTATGAAACCCAAGAATTTCCCGTAGCAACCACAAATGAACACTTTAGCGGATTGAGCTTCATACCATACTTGCGAAGCGCAACGAACATCTCTGCCAAATCATCAATATGGCTCATCGATCGTCGTGACTTCACAAGCATATCATCCATGTAGACTTCCATTAAGCTCCCAATTTGTTCTTTAAACATTGAATTCACTACTCCTGTAAGTCGCTCTGGTATTTTTCAAACCGAAAGGCATGACAAGATAACAATATAGTCCCAGGTCAGTTATAAAGAAGGTGTACTCTTGATTTGGAACGTGCATTGGAATCTGGTTGTAACTAGAGTAGGCATTCATGAATGATAGCAGTTCATGTCCAATGGTTGAATCTACTAGTTAATCAATTTTCAAAAGCGAGAAGCTGTCTTTTGGATAGGCCTTATTCAAGTTGGAATAGTCAACACACATTCTCTACTTCCCATTGGACTTCTTCACCAGTACTAAATTGGATACCCATTCTGAGTACAGAGCATTATAAATGAATTCATTGTTCCTTAGCTTATCCACCTCTTCTTTAAGTGCAGCAAATCTCTTCGGACCCAGGTTGCGGCATTTCTATTTCACGAGAATGCATTTGGGATTCGAATTCAATGCGTGGTACGCTATCCTCGGTGATATTCCACAATATCGAAATATGACCAGGCAAACACATCGAGCTTCATTCGAAGAAAGCCAGTCAATTCTTTCATCATCTTTGTGCCGAGTTGAGATCCGATCTTCAGGACCCATGTAGGATCATCCTAGCTAACCAGAATATTGATAGTCAATTCTGCAGGAGCCACCCTTGCATCCTCTGGCCCTTCTCTCGGATCCATATCCTTATGGAATTGATTGTTCTACCCAAGCCAGGGCTCAAGCAGTGGTTGCTATGTATCCAAAGATTTGATGCAAAAAGTCTTCTCCACATCCTTTTCCTTCTCGCATCACCTTGCCTCTTTCAACTCTAAGGCGTAACATTCATGTCCAAGCATCTAGTCTCCCTGCACAACCCCTACTCCATTCTCCATCGAGAATTTCAACATTAGGCACCATGAAGGCAATGACTGCCTGAAAATTAGCCAGGGCTGGTCGGCCTGAAAATGCATTATAAGCAGAAAAAATATCTAAAAACAATGAAGGTCACAACTCGCACTCTCTTACGGTTACCTTCTCCTAATACCACCGGTAAGTCTATACATACAATGGGCTCCGTCGTCGTGCCATTAAATCTTGGATATGAGATCTACATGGTTTCAGATATTTGCCATCCAACATCATCTGATCATAAGCTTTCTTAAATAGAATATTAACCGAACTCCACAGTCAACCGACACCTTTCTTACAATTGCCGACCCAATCATGGTCGATATCACCAAAGGATCCAATGTTAGGGCTTCAAATCCATCGACATCCTTGTTTCGAAACACAATGACATAAGTCATTGTCATGATTTTTTTCTTTGGAGCTCCATCTTCGATGGTAAAAAACTCTTAGTATTAGCATGTTTTAAAGCATTAGCATATCTCTCCATTTCTTTCCAGATCTTCTCTATTGGATGTGGTTCTCTATGAATGGTATTAATGATTAATCTCTTCTCAAGCCGCCTGGGCTCATCATCGCCAATCCTGGCTTATCCCCATTAGAATGATGGTTCTTGGGGTTTAGAACTCCCTTGCCTGCCATTCTGTAGGGCTTTCATAGAAAAATGCAATTTCCTTTTCCATATCAAGTCTTCATTCACATCTCGTAAGTGCCTGCACTAGTTTATGTTGTGATCATGTGTCTCATGAAATCTGCAATACATCATAGATTTCTTTTCCTTCATAATTGACTCCCTTGGAACTAGTTTCATGTACTGTTCGGTACCTTGGGTTGCAATGTAGATGTTCTCGATTGAGTTATTTAGATCGGTGTAGTTATCATATTCGAAAACCTAGGGCATTTCCTACTGTCTAACTTTCAATCTTTGGCTCCACTTCCATTCTTCCTCCGACTACCACTCCGGTTTTCAACATTCACGTTGACATTTCCAGAACTCTCTTCAGACTATTTCACAACAACATTACTTTGGAAAACTTCAACTAGCTACCTGGCACTAGCCTTTTTGGAAATTACACTTCCCTCTACTAAATGCAACAATTGGTTTGCTTTCCTCTAAATCAAATCCATCGTTGATGGGGGTTTCATCTTCAGCCATCTTCCAAAATCAGTATTAGGATGAACCCCACTTATCAATGCCATCAAAATGATGTCTTCCTAGGTAGTAGTTACTTCGATCACAGTCGTGTGTAACCTATTCATAAAATCCGTTAATGACTCTTGCATCTCTTGGAAGAGATTTGACAATAACATCACATCCATGAGACGAGTAGTGTGTAAATGAAATTGCTTGATAAACTTTCATGCTAACTGGTCAAAATATGATATGGATCTTGGCGGAAGTCGGGCGAACCACATCGTTGCAACCCCTTCATAGAAAATTAGGAAACAACGACATATGACAGCGTCAGTTGCTCTGGCAGAACACATATGCCAGTCATATTTCATCAAGAGCTGCCTCAGATCTGTCTTTCCATTATATAGTGGCATCGTTGGCATCACAAATCTTCCGGGATACTCTTCACGTAGTATTTCCTAAGTGAACGGGTTCTGACTAAGGGAAGTGCCCCATTCATCATTGCTTCGATGTTGACTCTTGCTTACTAACTTCCTTACTATCTCAGCTAGATATTCTGGTTCCATGGTTTCTACGAAGTGATCGACGTCTATCACGACTGTTTGGCTAGGCAAACGCTCTCAGGCAGATTCACGATACATGGATTCTTCTAACTCTGGGGGAACCGTTCGTCCAGCAGTTCCCATCATATGGTTCCTACGCGGTGGATCAATAGTAGCCGCTTGATATCCAGTATTCAGATCATTCATAACATGACCAAAAGTAAGTCTGACATTCCCTCCGACTTGCTGATTTGCCATCCTAAGGGTAGATGGTTCAATACTGATTCTCGGGCTTCGGTCATGGCCTACACACGGCCTCTGTTTCGATGCACCAGCCTCTTCCTTGACTATTTTCCGCTTCCTTTGTCTATACCTCTAGCTCGATAAGGAGGAACTTGTTAGTCCATGAGATGATGGTTTTGATGACAACAACCTTAGAATAAGATTATAAAATATAAATACTAACATTATAGTTTAGATATATATGTATATGCAGGATTTAACCATGTAGGTACAAAGAATGAAGACTGTACAATATAGAGATTCAAGATATCAAGATTAAAGACTCATGAGTACCAAGATTATCAAGAGTTCAAGATTTCAAGATAAGTATTGAGTCTAGAATTATGTTAAAACTTCACAATAGCACTAAAATCTTCACTCCATTTTTCTTTTGGGATGGAACCCATTTCTACCTTTTTAGTGGCTTACAAACCCACGACAAGTAGCTTACAAACCTACAACAAGTGGCTTACAAACCCACGAACATCCTGGTTTTGTACAAGTTCTCGAGTCCTGACATGATGAGATATTCTGTAGGAAGAAGCTTGCAAAACTACTTCAAAATGTTTTTTCAAAACAACTTCGGAATGATTTTCAAAATTGTTTTTCAAAATGTTTTAGCCTTAAAAGTTATCTTTTCAAATGATTTTTCAAAAAGATGTTTTAGCCTTAAATATTCTTGTTTTTAAACTTTGTCTGTTTTAAACTATCTTTTAATATAATATATTTATACTTAGATTTAAATATAAAATTATATATATAGTGTTCTCTATATTTATCTATATATCTTATCTATAGTCAAGTATATTTATAAAGTTTAAAATAGTTTTAATATAAGATAAAGGTTATTTTCAAAGAAAATCAAACTATCAAAAATTGCTTTGGGATGTCGACATGCCTATGGTGACCATGTCGACATGGTGACAGTTGAGTTCAAAATTTAAATTTCAAAAGAAGCGTCTATTCGTCATAACCTTTCACGAATGGACATGACTGTTGTTCTTCTATAAATAGGGGTTAGTTTCAACGAATTTTTAATCATTTTTTTTGTTTTTCACTTCTCTTCTTCCACATTTTCTTAATCAAAATCCTATCATTACTCTACCGAAATCAACATTGAATCTAACTAGATTATCTCTGGTTTGATTCTCTATCACTATATCAACAAGATCTAAGTGCTATTCAGAGTTATAGGCTTCTTTGTAATCTATCTAGCGAGAAAAGGTGTGATTGTTGCCTTGGAAATCAATCAAGCGAGAAAAGGTGTTATTGTAGCCTTGGAAATCAATTGGGTGAACTTGTTGCCCCGGAAATCAAGTATCTCTACCCAGAGGATTGTGATTCTGGAGGGTGTACCTCGTAGCCTTGAAACCGAGGGTTGTAATTGTTGAATTGCTTTTGAAAGGAAATCTGTACTTAGTTGTGCGGGACTGGATGTAGGGTAACCCCGAACCAGTATAAAATCCGGTGTGTTCTTTCCTTTACTTCATTTACTTTATTTCTACATCTGTGTTTGTTTCTGTGGTCATATCTGTGTTTGAATATTGCATACATCTATGTTCAAATTAACATAAACTCAAAAAGAGTTAGTAATTTCTTATAAACACTATTCACCCCCCTCTAGTGTTATTCCTAGCCTTAAGATCCGTAATTCGCATTCCTCACATTTGGTATCAGAGCAAGGTTTTCAAAA
Organism: Allium fistulosum; assembly: GCA_030737815.1. Taxonomy (NCBI): domain Eukaryota; kingdom Viridiplantae; phylum Streptophyta; class Magnoliopsida; order Asparagales; family Amaryllidaceae; genus Allium; species Allium fistulosum. Next base: position 1,129,939,591 of record CM060906.1, on the reverse strand, counting down.
GTTTCATAATCTGATTTTTGAAAAAGTTTTTTTTAAAATGGCTATGTTTAAGAAATATTGTTAATGCATGTTTAGAAATATTCAGATCATCATTGTCTCTTGAGTCTGCATATAATCAACATTCAAATACAAGTTGTCTACTAAGATTATTTGATGTACAGGAATCATGCTTTATGGGAATTGAGAAATCAATCCAGAACAAACAAACTGTGGAGATCAAAAAGAACAAATGGATACTTGATAGTGGATGTTCTAGACACATGACTGGGAATCCAGATATGCTGAATGATATAATATACAAAGACGGAGGACTGGTTAACTTTGGAGACAATTCAAAAGGTTATGTGATCGGCATCGACAAAGTCGGTAACTCTGAAACTCCTATTATTACTAATGTTTTGCTAGTTAAAAATCTGAAACACAATCTGCTAAGTATAAGTCAACTATGCGATAAAGGATATAAAATTAAATTTGAAAAGATAAGTGTCACATTAAAGATCATAATTCAACCATAATATTTGAGGGAATTAGGAAAAAGAATATTTATATTCTTAGTATGAAAATTTCAAATGATAATTTGTGTCTTTTGGCAAATGCAAGTGACTCTTGGATTTGGCATAAGAGATTTGAGCATTTGAATTTCAAACTCTTATCTAGACTGTCAAAACATGATCTAGTAAGAGGTCTCCCTAAAATGAATTTTAAAGTAGATAGTATATGTGATGCATGTCAACTAGGAAAACTTAGAAAAAGTTCATTTAAATTAAAAGATTTGATTTCAACTTCAAAACCTCTTGAATTACTTCATCTTGATTTATTTGGTCCATCTCAAATTCAGTCATTAAATCACAGTAAATATGTTTTTGTAATTGTAGATGATTATTCTAGATTTACATGGACAATATTTTTGAAACATAAAAGTGATACTTTTGAATGTTTTAAGAATTTTTCAAAAAGGGTTCAAAATCAATTTTCTCAAAAAAAATTATAACCATCCGTAGTGATCACGGTGGTGAATTTGAAAATGAAAAGTTTGAAGAATTCTGCAATAAAAAGGGAATAATTCATAATTTTTCATTTCCAAGAACTCCACAACAAAACAGAGTAGTGGAACGTAAAAATAGGATGATTCAAGAGTGTGCGAGAACTATGCTTTCTGATAGTAATTTACCAAAGTATTTTTGGGCAGAAGCAGTTACTACCGCCTGTTATATTTTAAATAGAATTTTAATTAGACCTTTAACTGATAAGACATCTTATGAACTTATTTTCTCAAAGAAACCTAAGGTATCTTATTTTAGAATTTTTGGAAGTAAATGTTTTATTTTAAATACAAAAGATAACTTAGATAAATTTGATCCTAAATCCGACAAAGGTATCTTTATCGATACTTTAATAGAAGTAAAGCATACAGAGTATTTAATTTAAGAACTAATACCATCGAAGAAACAATGCATGTTTCATTTGATGAAAATTTCAAATTTTTTGAAGAAATAAATGATGAAGAGGATTAATCATTCAAAACCAAGAGTCAACTGAAACTAATAATGAATTAAATCATCCTAATAAAAGGATTAAACTTTTAAAAGATTACCCTATAGAAAATATACTTGGAGATATGCAATCTGTTGTTAAAACTAGAAACCAACTAAGTCAAATGAGTAATGTAGCTTTTATATCAACTATTGAACCCAAAAAACCAAAAGAAGCATCATATAATGATTCATGGATTTTGGCTATGCAAGAAGAATTAAACCAATTCACTAGAAATGATGTTTGGGAACTTGTTCCTAGACCTGAAAATAAAACAATAATTGGAACTAAATGGGTTTATAAAAATAAAATGAATGAACAAGGAGAGGTTGTTAGAAATAAAGCTCGGTTAGTCGCTCAAGGTTATTGTCAAGAAGAAGGAATAGATTTTGATGAAACCTTTGCCCCCGTAGCAAGATTAGAAGCTATTAGGATTCTACTTGCTTTCGCAAATCATAATAATTTCAAATTATTTCAAATGGATGTTAAAAGTGCATTATTAAATGGCTTTGTAAAAGAAGAAGTATTTGTTAAACAACCACCACTTTTTGAAAATGATAAATTTCCAAATCATGTTTACAAACTTAAGAAAGCTCTATATGGTCTAAAGCAAGCTCCTAGAGCCTGGTATGATAGACTAAGATCTTACTTGTTACAATAAAATTTTGAAATAGGTAAATTAGATAATACTCTTTTTATTAAAAGAAATAAAAATGATATTCAACTAGTACAAGTCTACGTAGATGATATCATTTTTGGATCAACAAATTTTGAAATGAATAAAGAATTTTCTGAAATAATGACAAAAGAGTTTGAGATGAGTCATATGGGTGAATTAAACTTCTTTTTAGGATTACAAATAAAACAATTAGATAATGGTATCTTTATTAGTCAAGAAAAATATGCTAAAGACCTAGTTAGTAAATTTGGTTTGACTACTGCGAGTGGAAAACCCACTCCCATTGAAACTAATGAGTACCTTAGTAAAGAAGATCTCTCGAAAGATGTAGATCAAAAATTATATAGAGGAATGATTGGATCACTACTCTATATCACTGCGAGTAGACCTGATATCATGCATAGTGTCTGTCTCTGTGCAAGGTATCAATCACAACCTAAAGAAACTCACTTAAAAGCTGTAAAACGTATTATAAGATATGTTAAACACACCTTTGATTATGGCTTATTTTATCCTAAAAATGATTCGTTTAATTTAATATCTTACTGTGATGCTGATTATGCTGGTTGTAAATCAGACCGAAAAAGTACAAGTGGAACTTGTCACTTTTTAGGGCATTCTCTGATTTCCTGGTTTAGTAAAAGACAAAACACAGTTTCTCTATCAACAACTGAAGCAGAGTATATTTCTGCTGCTTTGGCTTGTTCTCAAGTAATATATATGCAACAAACTTTAAAAGATTTTGGTTTAAATATCTCAAAATCACCAATTTATTGTGATAATACTAGTGCAAAAAATTTATCTAAAAATACTACTCAACATGCTCGAACTAAACATATTGATATCAGACACCATTTTCTCAGAGATAATATAAGTAGAGAAGTAATTACTCTCGACTATATCAATTCTGAAAATCCAATTGCTGATATCTTAACAAAACCCTTAAATGAATCTACATTTACTAAATTAAGAAGAGAATTAGGTATTTGTTCATTAACTGAAATATAAAATATAAATAACTAAGAATAATTAAAAATTAATTCAAAATAAATTAAATAGGCAAAAATTCAAGAACCATGTCGACATCCCCCCTAGACCCATGTCGACATATAACGTTTTTAATTTTTAAATATTTTTTCCCACCAAAATTCAAATAAGTGGTTATAAATTTCTCCTATTTCGAAATTTTCTTCATTCTCTCTGTTCTCTTTCTGTTCTTTCTTCTGAGATCAGTTTGTCAATGGCCTCCTCTTCCAAATCAAACTTAAAATCAACTTTTGTTCCCATCGCCTACTTCTGGTCCGCGTCAACAATCAACGCTCGCTCGTGTAACGAAAATAGAGGATTCTCTGAAAGATACTCTTCAGTTAATGACTGAAACCCAAGTGATGCAACTTCGAATGGCCAAAAAACAAGAGAGGCAAGGCTATATCCTTAGGAATTTGCAAAAATTTCTTATGGATAATCTTGCTAACCCAATCATGATTGACAATGACTCTTCTGGAGATCATGGTCAAGAGGAAAGTGAAGAAGAACCAATGGAAGAAGAGATTGCGGAAGATAACGACAAAGTCGTTTGCGTTGGCGAAGTGTGCTTTGACAAAGATAGAAATCTTGTCGAACAACGTGGAAATTTCTGTTTCCACTATCCAAATTGTTCGGTTCATAGATCTCCTATGTTCAAAGACTCACATTAGTTTCTTCTCTTTCTATTTGTTGTTTGTTGTTACGATCTCTATGAAAAATGTAAATATAAACAAATATATAATTAATAAATAATGTGTGTTCTTATATATGTTCTATTAAAATTATTATTATAGATTCTTAGTTAGGAGAGTTCGTTAGTTAGGACTAAGTTTAAGGTTTACAATTAAGTATTGATGATAACACTATCATCATATAGGATATTAGACGGGGAGTTATACAGTTAGTTTGTTTTTGTTGATGACAAAGGGGGAGAAATATAAAATAGGGTAGTTAGGTATAGATTAAGGGGGAGTTATTAGATTTAGGGGGAATAAATAGGATAGAAGTAATATTTTATAAACAAAGGTTGTCATCATCAAAAAGGGGGAGATTGTTAGTCCATGAGATGATGGTTTTGATGACAACAACCTTAGAATAAGATTATAAAATATAAATACTAACATTATAGTTTAGATATATATGTATATGCAGGATTTAACCATGCAGGTACAAAGAATGAAGACTGTACAGTATAAAGATTCAAGATATCAAGATTAAAGACTCATGAGTATCAAGATTATCAAGAGTTCAAGATTTCAAGATAAGTATTGAGTCTAGAATTATGTTAAAACTTCACAATAACAGTGAAATCTTCACTCCATTTTTCTTTTGGGATGGAACCCATTTCTACCTTTTTAGTGGCTTACAAACCCACGACAAGTAGCTTACAAACCTACGACAAGTGGCTTACAAACCCACGAACATCCTGGTTTTGTACAAGTTCTCGAGTCCAGGCATGATGAGATATTCTGCAGAAAGAAGCTTGCAAAACTACTTCAAAATGTTTTTTCAAAACCACTTCGGAATGATTTTCAAAATGTTTTAGCCTTAAAAATTATCTTTTCAAATGATTTTTCAAAAAGATGTTTTAGCCTTAAATATTCTTGTTTTTAAACTTCGTCTGTTTTAAACTATCTTTTAATATAATATATTTATACTTAGATTTAAATATAAAATTATAGTAAAATTATATATATAGTGTTCTCTATATTTATCTATATATCTTATCTATAGTCAAGTATATTTATAAAGTTTAAAATAGTTTTAATATAAGATAAAGGTTATTTTCAAAGAAAATCAAACTATCAAAAATTGCTTTGGGATGTCGACATGCCTATGGTGACCATGTTGACATGGTGACAGTTGAGTTCAAAATTTAAATTTCAAAAGAAGTGTCTATTCGTCATAACCTTTCACGAATGGACATGACTGTTGTTCTTCTATAAATAGGGGTTAGTTTCAACGAATTTTTAATCAGTTTTTCTGGTTTTTCACTTCTCTTCTTCTTCCACATTTTCTTAATCAAAATCCTATCATTACTCTACCGAAATCAACATTGAATCTAACTAGATTATCTCTGGTTTGATTCTCTATCACTATCTCAACAAGATCTAAGTGCTATTCAGAGTTATAGGCTTCTTTGTAATCTATCTAGCGAGAAAAGGTGTGATTGTAGCCTTGGAAATCAATCAAGCGAGAAAAGGTGTGATTGTAGCCTTGGAAATCAATTGGGTGAACTTGTTGCCTCGGAAATCAAGTATCTCTACCCAGAGGATTGTGATTTTGGAGGGTGTACCTCGTAGCCTTGAAAGTGAGGGTTGTAATTGTTGAATTTCTTTTGAAAGGAAATCCGTACTTAGTTGTGCGGGACTGGATGTAGGGTAACCCCGAACCAGTATAAATCCGGTGTGTTCTTTCCTTTACTGCATTTACTTTATTTCTGCATCTGTGTTTGTTTCTGTGATCATATCTATGTCTGAATATTGCACACATCTATGTTCAAATTAACATAAACTCAAAAAGATTTAGTAATTTCTTATAAACACTATTCACCCCCCTATAAAGTTATTCCTAGCCTTAAGATCCGTAATCCACATTCCTTACAGAACTATCAGATTCAGAATCGAAAGGTGCTACATCCCTCCTGCTTCTACGACAATTTCTGTGTTAACTCATTCAATAATTTAAAGCTCTCCTACATCTACTGATTCGTCTTGTTGCAACTTTCCTACAACCTACCTTCCATTTGTTTCATCATGCAATCTATCTTGACTCTAGTTATCACATTAGTTGGGTTATAGGCCTCGACAACGCATGGTAGTGCAACTTCCTCCTGGATTCGAATGTTAATGTTCTCAACATTATCTACAGCTTTGGAAGTGGTAGAACGGTCTCATCGTGGGGCCATAGTTGAAAGCAACTTGCGAAGATTTCAGAAACCTGAGTAGTTTGAAATATCCAAAACAAAGAAAAATTGTTTAGACAATCCAATAGTAGATGATGGATCCAAACGTCCCGTGAATAAATGTTCTCAATGAAAGCATTAAATTTTTTATACCAAAATATGGCACAAACACCCAAGAGATTTAGGTAAGGAATAAAATGAAGAATATCAAATGAAAATGAAATAAAAACGATGCACAAAGAGTTTATAGTGGTTTGACCAACTGATGCATATATCCTCTTAGTATTTATACTGGTTATATCGCTGTTTACGACTGTTGTTTCTATGGAATAACATGGATCCTCGGGATTACAAGAGAATTCCAAGAATGTAGTAAAAAACTTAAAAGGATCCCTTAAAATGATGCCCCAACCACTTTTTATAGCCGTAGGTTGTTGAGATTTGCTCTTCCATGATCTCCACCACATTCCCAACATCTTAGTAGTTGTTAAGCTCGAGAAAAAGTGGCCATGTCAACAAGTATGATGGATCGGTACTGATGCATAAGATCGCCTTATGGACCTCTTCCATCGCCTTATATTTATGCGAGTCGTTGTTAGCTTCATGTTTTCCATGTTGTTTACTCTTCTAGGGGCTTGTTTCTGGGTCAATAAGTTGGATCGGTGGAGGAATGGAGTTTCTGACTTTAAGTGCTTGAGTCATTCGGTAGTAAGTTGCATGCAATCGATCCATTGGAGTTTGGAATAGGTTGTTACCAACAACACTTGGGAATAGAGAGAAATTAGGGCATTTTAGATGAAGTTTTATGGATCGGTACTGATCCATAGGGATGGATCGGCACCGATCCATCACTTTGATGGATTTTTTGTTGAATTTCAATGGTAGCTTTGCTTTCACCTTCTGGCTTTGGTTGTACTTGGTTTCTAGACCTTGCGGCTATCTCTCCAGGATTCCTACCTTGATAACTTTCAAATCTGACTCAGCTAAGTTCGCCCAAATACTGCCTGGTCAAAAAGTTGGATAACCATAGGTAATTGCTTGAAATAGTTGCATACATAGTTTTGCTTGAAATATTTGAAATATTTAAAGAATAGAAAATATTTACTTGCAAATACTTGCAAATGTTTGTACTAAAACTGTCAAATATTACACTTATAAAGTTTTTAATGATGGTACATTCTAATGTAGTATACAATTAACTGATGAAGTGAGTGTAGCAAATATTTGCTTAAAAAATTTATTTTACAAATATCTGTATGTATTACAAAAATGTTTTACACAAATATTAAGAGTATCAAATACTTACCATATATAGCTCAAATTGATTAAAGATTGAAATTAGTGGAAATTTCCCTTGAAATTATAGTACATAATTAGATGATCAAAAGCTAATGACAAATATTTGCCACATAATTTATGACGGTAATTTTGTGCATTTTTTCTTTACTACAAATATTAAAAATATCAAATATTTGTCAACCAAAGTTTAAATTTTTGGTAGATTGAAATTTTAGTATATATACATTTACATGAAAAGTGTACAATATGAAATATTTGCAATAAATAAGAGCATGACAAATATTTTCCACGCCAATATTTACTAATTATACATATGTGACACTAATTTGATAATTTTAAAACCTTTACTGGTACAACAACGAAGATGCAAAGCCACGACAAAAAAACACTACCATTCAAAGTCAACAAATTTGCAAATTTACCTAAATCTTCTCACAAACCCGAATCGCCTCAAAACACTAAATCCTAAAAATCTGAATCTCCAACAACTTCAACATCTAAGTCTTCATAATAGCATCAAAAGAAGATGTAGAATCAAAAGAAGATGTGGAATTAGAAGAAGATGTTCCTCTTTGACCCTTGAAGAGAAAACAACCAACAACAAGAATAAGCACTAAAAAATCACCTGCAAAGAAACAGAAAATAGAAGTTCCAAAAGATAATTTAGAAAGCTATAAAAGTAGCTTTAAGTCTTTCCATGAATTAGTACAAAATTTAGTAAAAGAAAAGTGTAACAACCTGCCTTTTCAATCATCAAAAGTCGACACTAATACATCCACAGTATTCATGTGCTGAATATCCAAGTGCCGGAGAGAAATTGTCGGGATGAAAAAAATAAAAGATAGAACATTATCTTACAGCGTGACGAGTAATCTATAATATACCAATAATCTTTTCAAAAGAAAATTGTAGTATACTTATCCATCAATCAGAGTGAAACTATCATCAGTCAGAACAGTTAAATAGCTTGTCCTTACAAATGCTGATAAATACAACACATTAACTACAGCGGAAATAAAGATATGTAAATACATCTTGGAGGCATCCAGCTTGTCTTTTGAAACTCCAAAGCATCCATCTCTAAATCATGAAATATGATCAGGCAGACCCGAGCATTATAAGAAAATAATGCCGGGATCAGTTTGGTAAAACAGCATGAGAAACACAATCAAATGGATTTTTAATATTATAAAATCATTTAAAATAAAGGTATCTCGTAAGACCACGCCGCACATAAACATGGACGAGTTTTACCTTACGTTAACCAAACCATCTTTTAGAAAATCTTTTGATATTATAATAATGTCAGCTTTAAAATAAATATTAATTGTAGTAGAAATGCTTACATCAATTACATTCCAGCATAATAGGTATACAACTAACTCTGTAAAGGCACACATTGAGATTGGATCCCAATACGACAAGGTAAGGGACTACCTTCCTTACAGTACACCTCTAGACAAAATGTACCGAGGTTGCAAACCTTGCAACTCTGCCAACATATAGCCAATTGCCCCTTTAACATGGCATACCAAATTACATCATCCCTCGAGCACTGAGGCTGCAAACGTTGCCCCTCGATCGCCCCTCACGCACATTCCAAATTCGAATATCCTGACCTAGATCTGAGGAATAATGCTCCTAATGGTAGCGAACTACATAGCTCCACCACATCTATCCTGTTTTAGCCATTACCGAGTCATGAGGCTTGTGAGGTCACGTTTTTACCTTTTCCTCCTAGCAATTCCCACTTAGAATGCTAATATTGCCCTCCCAGCAACAATGATATAAACAAACCGAGAGCACTACTTCTACTACATCTATTTTGGAATAACCCTTGGGATTAGTAGCAAGTTTCCCTTGCACTTCAAAGAACTCCGTCTTCGATTCCATTATCTTGAACCAATCTCGAACCTCATCTAAAGCATAGAATGCGCATATGGGTTTGGAGTGGTTATGGTTTCGAGTCATCTCATATAAGTACATTCCCCCACTTACTGGTCGCTCCAAAACAAATCGTTATATTTTAGTAAACCTCAACTCCGTTTCTTTTGGAAATAATTAGACAATATATAAGAGCTGAGATCACCTTCTAACCATTTAAGAGGACGGATTTCCTTATCATTTGTCCTAGGAGGACAAAACGAGATTTATATGCATAGTATAGGCTCATCATAGATAACCGTACCATATAACCTTCATGTTTCTCCTAGATATTTCCAGAGTTATGTTTTGGCCAAGATTTGATAGTCAGTTATTTAACTATCAAATAACCAATCAAACATAGATTTAATTTCCCATGGAAACCACTAAGCCTCTTTAATTAATCCTTTCATTAATTATCTTCATAAATACTTGACTTAATATATCTTTACAAAAAGAAATATTCACACACCCTTTATACCCCTTTCAATACTTGGAAAAATATCCATATACTTATCTCACTGATATAAGTATATTCACAAAATACTACACTTTCAATACTTAGAAAATATACCCATATACTTATCTCAACGGTATAAGGATATTAACAAAATATAAGGAGGATTCCTCTTTTCCAAATTCATATATAGACAGGGCAAAACAAATATCATATAAAACATTGCTTACTCTAAACCCAAACCACTTTTCCTTTGGTATTAAGTATGGAAATAATTCTTCCATACCACCATAATTAAGAAGCATTATTTATCAAAATCAAATCTCATTCCTTTTATAAAATTCCTTTTTTATAAACCCATTTCATATTTACAAATCCTTTTATAAATCTCCAAATTAATTTATAAAACTTCTTTTATAAATCTCTAAAATTATTTATTAAGCCTCTTTTTTAAATCTCCACTAAAAATCTATTTATAAAACTCCTTTCTATTTAAAAAATTCTTTTATAAAAATCCTTTATAAAATCCTTTATGCATTTTTATAAATCTTATATATTTAACATAATCTTCGTTACCACTTATAGATCCATTCTCTTATATATAAATTACTATTTATAAACCTCTTTTTTATTTATAAAATACCATTTGTAAATCTCTCTTATAAAATATCATTTATTAAGTAAAATTCCTTTTATAAAACAATTCATTATTTATAAACACCTTTATTAAATTAATTAGTTACCTTTAAACATCATAAATAATTAATTAATTAATTTTCAAAAATTATTAATAGAATAATTAATTAACTTTAAAATGTCATTAATAAAATAATTAATTAACTTTAAAACATCATTAATAAAATAATTAATTTACTTTAAACCATCATTAATAAAATAATTGATTAATTTTAAAACATTGTTAATAAAATTATTAATTAACTTTAAACCATCATTAATAACATAATTAGTTAACTTAATTTTAAAACATCATTAGTAATTATATTACACTTAACCTCAAATTGTTATAAAATTTATGTTAATTTAAATCCATAACTTTTCAAAATTCGAAAAGAGACTTAGCGACCACTATGGTACTTAAATAAGCTATCATTTATTTTCATATCTCAAAGGGTTTAACTTTTAACTATATCAATATTATATTCAATATGGCCAAGCTACCAAGCTTCTGGTACTCAACAATTAACAATCAATAGTTTACGCATCATTTATCCAATATTAATTAATCCACATATTAGAAAAAATTATCATCTTACTTTACAAGCACAGAACGGGGATTTATTCTGCTTTATAGATGTCCAAAATAATCTATTCAATTTAGCAGAACGGTGTTTTATTCTGCCAAATAGATGTCCAAAATAATCTATTCAATTTAATTATAGCAGAGCAGTGTTTTATTCTTTCAAATAGATAACACAAACGAAGTATAATTATATTAAGTACATTACTATTTAAATCAATGTAATTATATTTAGTCACCATTATTCTATCATTAATTTATGCTTAATATTATCAACTATTTATACCGAAGTGTTGTACTCGTCAATACGAGTCTAATGCAAAAATTCACGGGTTAATCGTATTTGAAATGAGTGACATATTGCTTTTTAAATTTACATAATTTAGTTTATATACAATTAAAACAAATAAATGAAAACAAGTTCTCAGGAAAGCAAAACCTAACCCGCTTTATTACCCAAAACCATAACCGCATTGAACAACATCCTTCTCCTAAAATTACAAATTTGAGCCTTCATCTTTCTCCCCAAATAAGTTTCGAAATCCTCCTTTGCATATAAACATGCACGCCGTGCATTGACATGACCAATCCCACCACCAATCATCGATCGAAGACCACCAATGCACTCCACATCGCGACCTCATCACGTGCCACCCTTCGATCCACCTTTCATCGCCTGCATCGAAATCCACACATGCTCCTTTAAAATTGAAATTGCATTCTAGGAAATGAAAAAAAATGCATCTTGAATAACTACACGTTGCCAACGCTTCGTCCACCTAGGTTCCATGCCGCCTCCATCCACGCAATCGCAACCCAACCTCGCACCTTTGACAAACACCTCGGCCAGCTTTCCTCGTCACACCGTTGCAGCCACTGGGCCAAAATCAAACCCAAAAACCTGAGTTTAAACTCTAATCGAGCCTGCCGCCGCCGCCATGGTCTACCGGACCACTTCAGATCGCCACCGCGACTCCGCCTAAATCCAAGGCTCCCCTAGCTCCAATCATTCCCCCTTTGACCACCAGTCGTCAAAAACCAAATTTGAATTAAAAATGTTCAAAAATCACCCACGGCCAACTCCGGCCACCTAAAATCACAAAAAACACCTCTAAAGATCTCGCTTGCAGAGACGAACATGACCATACCCTCAATTCTCCAATTCGTGTTCGTCGAAAAATGACCAATACTCAACTACCACTGTTTTCGAGTAATTTCCACCACCATGCTCGATGAAACTTCAAATGACTATTTTTAGAAAATACTAAATAGGATAACGAACAACTTTCATGTTTGGGGTTTTGGTTGAAAGTGAATGGAGTAGGAGGAAATGATTTTTGAAGTGGAGAGGGTGGAGTTGTTTACCATTTATTGGAAATGGAAAAATGAGAAGAGAAGAAAGAGAGAGGGAGATTGAAATGAAGTGAAGTGTTAGAGATGATATGCACCTTTATAATCAAAACCATCGCATTACTTAAAACTCAAGCAAACCAAAAATTTTCAAGCAACCTCACTCCAAAATAAAATCGCACTTAATGGCTTGATTTGAAAATTTTGAATTTGATTTTATTTGAAAAAGTTTTGAAAAGCAAATTTTGCAGTACTCCACTGCAAAATATTTCGTTCACATACAAACCACGAACAACAGAACTAAAAATATGATCACGAACAACCATGCAATACGATTACAAAACAAAAATAAAATACATTGGTTAACTAATTCTGTGCCATTTCAAAAATACCAACATTTACCGCAAAATGCACCATATGAATATTTAATTATTTTTCAAATTAAAAATTATGGAAAAATCCTATAAATTCATTAAAAATATACATCAATAAAATCAAGTCATTTTTTATTACCAATTGATTTTTTATTATTTAAAAACCACTAATCGAATATTTAAAATTAATTAAATATTCCTAAAATCAAAGCGATAAAATTCTGGGTCGTTACATTCTTCCCACTTAAAAGAATTTCATCCCCGAAATTTCATTACTATCAAACCCAAAAAGCCTAAGCCCACATAAATACTAAACATTTTCATAAGCCCGTACAATGTGTATAAATCATCCGTACTTAATATCTGATTTGATCACTTACCCGAATACATTAACTTTTCTTCCGAACTAGTATCGCTCACCCGACTTCCCTAGTGCGGACTCCGATCAGGCTTCTTGATCGAAAAGCTATGTTCTCCTTACATAGCCATATACTATGATAGAAAACATCGGTAACATATCAGGAACCCTCATCAAGTGTTTGCCGTCAAGAATCGAGTGATAAATCCTTATTCGGATCGGTGTGAATTACCCTAAAGTCATGTATTCGAATCTTGGATCAAGAATCGTGCAAAGAAATGATCTATGTACAACTTACATACTTATTCTTATTGGTTCTTACTTATACCAATTTCTATTTACCTCCAATATCATTTATGAAAATATTTCATAAAAACTTAACCAAAGTTTTAACTTGTATAATACCCTACTATATCTTGAGAGTATATATCCAATATCAAATTTATTTTACTTAACCAAGATGTTCAATAAATTAAATATGATTGAAACTTACTATCTTCTCAAATTTATAAGTTACAAAAACTTTAAATTTTCTTATAATTTCTCAAAATCACTTAGCTTCAATTTCTATATCAATTTGGAAGTTTCAGCTGTCCAAAATCATTGAAAATTCCATTTCATTTAAAAAAATGAAAATTACCAAACAAATTATCAAAATGAGATGCACAAACCAAATTATCCCAATGCATATGATACATGCATCCATAAATGACTTAATAGAAAACTTGAGAACTAAACATCAGGTTTTGTTTCAAATCATTTTGAAATAAAAATAATATAATATACATATCTCCTTTTGTATAGTCTTACTTTGGGAATTTAAAACAAAATTTGTTTTAGCAAAACAACGATGATGCAAAATTATTATGGTAACAATACCTCACTTAGAAACTCGAAAATGAGCATCGATGATGCTGCAGTCATCACCGGAATTGTTTTCAATGATAGAAGTGAGTTCAGCGCTTTCTATCTCCTTTAAGAATCATTTTAAAATATTTCTATTCATTAATACTTTTAAATAATACTATTATTATTATTTTCCAAAACTTTGAAAAGCAATTTTCAAAAATTCAAAAACACCGGAATTTAAGTTTTCAAAATCTCAATTTATATACTTTTTATTTATAAAATGTACTTATAAACATATTTATTAAATTTTACTTTCTTATATAAAATCAATCCAAATTTGGTTACCTTTAAATATCATACATTTTTTCAAAACTATAATAAACAACTTTTACTAAAATTAAAATTTAACCCAACTTTATTCACCAAACGTCCCATAGTCAAACTGTGAAACTTAATTCACAAAATGTTCGTTTCAATAGTTCCCACAATTACTATCTACCCCACCCATGCAGTGAAAAGGTAAAACTACCTCATAAATTGGCTGAGCAAAACTAATCAAATAATAAACGATAATAATTGAATATTATCATTTCCTACCAAACAGACATACCGTAGATCTGTATAAATTTACGATAGTAATTGAATATTATCATTTCCTACCAAACAGACAAACCATAGATCTGTATAAATTTCTGAAAATTATTCCTTTATTAATAAAATATAATTCTAGATAAAATTATTTCATTTAACGATTTTAAATAATATTGTGTCAGTTGTCTTATTCAAGTGTTTAAAAACCTCTATCGATAAGGTTGATCAAGCGCATCGACTAGAATTCATAAGCCACTCAACAAACCACTCAATACAGTATAAAACAACTTTATAACACTAACAAATACATGCTCTTATATATAATACACTCGAACTCATTTTAGGATGTTACTAACCATCACTAAGAGTTATTTATTCTGGGGTATTGCTAATTTTATCTCTAATGAGTTTACCCCACCAATGCCTAGGTGTTTGCTCAACCTAAGCTCTGATACCACTTGTAATGACCTGCCTTTTCAAATCTTAAAAGTCGACATTAATACATCCACGGTATTTACGTGCTGAGCATCTAAGTGCCAGAAAGACAGATTATTGGGATGAAATAAAATAAAAGATAGAACGTAACGAGTAGTCTATAACATACCAATGATCTTTATAAAAGAAAACTATAATATGCTTATCCATCAATCGGAGTAATACAAACCTATCATCAGTCGGGACCGTTATAACATTTATCCTTACAAATGCTGATAAATAAAAAGCATCAACTACAATGGAAATAAAGATACGTAAATACGTCTTGGATGCATCCAGCTCATCTTCTGAAGCTCGAAAGCATCCATCTCTAAATCTGGAAATATGATCAGGCAGACCTGACCATTATAAGAAAATAACGTCAGGATAAGTCTGGTAAACCAGCATGAGAAACACAATCAAATGGATTTTTTATATTATAAAACCTTTCAAAATAAAGGTATCTTGTAAGACCACGCCGCACATAAATACAGACGGGTTTTTACCTTATGATAACTAAACCATTTTATAGAAAATCTTCTGATATTATAATAATGTCTTGGGTTTAAAATAAATATTAATCATAGTCGAAATGGTTACATTAATTATATTCTTGCATAATAGGTATACAACTAAGTCCGTAAAGGCATGTATTAGAGATTGGATTCCAACATTACAAGGTAAAGGACTACCTTCCATACAGTACACCTCTAGATAAAATGTACCGAGGCTACAAACCTAGCGCCTCTACCAACACAGAGTTGGCTGCCCCTATAACATGGCATACCGGATTACATCATCCCTCAGGCACCAAGGCTGCAAACATTGCCCTCCGATCCGCCCATGCGCACGTGCAAACAAAATAAACCAACTTTTGCTAAATGGACACTACATGAAGTTACTCCAAGAAAAATGAAGTACTTCCTTGACAAAAAGGTAAATCTACTAACAATACCCAAAGATGCTGTTATAAAAAGTGAATGGTAAATGTTAGGCAGACAAATATTTGTCTGCCTCATACTTGCCAGGCAAATACAAATATTTGACAGTTTTATAATTAGATTTCAAAATAATTTTGAAACAAATATCTCAACCAGTATTTTAATTATGAAAAAAGCAAATTTTTTCTAATTTGCTGACAAAACAAGAAAAACCAAAGAAAGAAAAACGAGATAAAATCTACCAAATCTATACCAGCTAATGAAAAAGCTTCAGTTGGCGATCAAAAATATGAAAAAATTAACAAACAACTAAAAGGTATAAAATTGAAAATGAATAAGATGAAAAAGGAAAATGTTGCTCTAAAAAAAGAAAACAAGCTGCTGAAAA
The DNA here is from genome assembly GCA_030737815.1 of Allium fistulosum. Taxonomy (NCBI): domain Eukaryota; kingdom Viridiplantae; phylum Streptophyta; class Magnoliopsida; order Asparagales; family Amaryllidaceae; genus Allium; species Allium fistulosum. The sequence goes on along the minus strand of CM060906.1, from coordinate 1,129,923,186 downwards.
AAGAAAATGATGATTTGAAAAAAAGAAAGGAAAAAGAAGAAGATGATAAAGTTGATGAAGATGATATTGATGATGAAGATGATAATGGTCAAATTAATTATGGTGAAACAATAGATGCTGATACTGTTAATGATGATGAAGAAAATGACATTGCTAGTGATGTTGATGATGAAGAAGGTAAAGATAATGATGATCATAATAAGGAAGACGAAGATGAAGACAAAGATGGTGATGATGCTGATAGAGATAAAGATGCTAGTGTTGATAAAGAGGGTGATGGTAATGGTATCGATAAAGGCGTAGATGGCAATGGTGATGATGAAGGTAAAGATGCTAAAGGTGATGGTACTGATAAAGGAAAAGATGACAATGGTGATAATGAAGGCAAAGATGGCAATGGTGATGATGAAGGTAAAAATGGTAAAGGAGATGGTGTTGAGAAAGATAGAAAAAACTGATGATGATGATGATAATGATGGTGATGGTCTAGATGAAACTAAAGTTGAAAGTGATTATGACAAAGATGGTAATGGCGATGGCGATGGTAAGGAAAGTACAGATGCTGATATTGATAGTATAAAGGAAAGAAAAGGTGATGGTGATGAAAGTAAAAATGATGATGGTGCTAATCACTAATATCCTTTTAAAACGTTATCTTTCGCAAATTAAAACCTGCAACCAAACTGGTTAAAACAAAAACAGCAATATCATGTCTGCATACAAATCAGGTAATAAATGGACTATCTGTCCGAAAACTATAGTTTTGTTTGGCTAACCACTAACCTTTGGCTGACTCGGGCCTACCAGACAAAAAAAAATCTAACTTCTGTTAGATACTCTTCTGGATGGTCTGTCCCTAACTTACTCTTCGTAGGGTCAACTGATCATAATGGTTTTGCGGGCTCACCAATAACCTATCTCTACTGTGTATTTTCCTTTCTATATGTAATATCATTTTAGTCTTACCTGTGACAAAGCCTTACACACTGGAATTTTGGACTTATATTAGCTGGGGCTACTAGCTAAAGTATAGGGCACGACCCCATACCAGTCTCATCTGATATTCTAATATCTGAGTCATTTTACTTAGGGTCATCTACCCTTAAAAATTTCCTTGAAAACATTTCTTTCAAATTGATTTAACCCTTTAAATCATACATAAACAAGGAAAATATACTCTATGCTTTACTCAAATCACTTTTCCATGTTATATATACTTTACACAAAACATTGTTGATGAAAGCATCCAAAACCTTTGAAAGTACCCCATTCGAAACCATTGAAAATCCCCCCTTCGAAACCATTGAAAGTATCCCTTTCGATACAAGTAAACTGCTTTACTTTATAACCTAGGCCTAAAGCCAAAGCATACCTTTCAGAACCATTTACTTTAAACCTTTCGAAAACACTGAAATCATTCCTTTCGAAAGCTTTATAAAGCCTTAGACATCCTCTTTTCAAAACACTTTAAACATGCCTTTCGAAACCATTGGAAACCTTCCATTTAAAACCTTTCGAAAACATTGGGGAACCACCCTTTTAAAACCTTAATCTTAAACCTTTCGAAAGCATTTGGGTTCAAGTAAAACATGTGAAACAACCTTTCGAAACCATTTAAAACCATTCCTTTCGAATACATTTAGGTTTAACTTTCAATAGCACAAAGGGTCGTAAAACAACCAAGTCGAAAGCACTCTTTCGAAAGTAATTCCTAAGTAAAAGAAGTGGACGGTGTCGAAACCAATCCCTTTGAAAGCATTGGAGAAGCAGCTCATGTTTTAAAACAAAGAAACCATTTCAAAATCATTGCTTTGAAAGGTAAGATGCATCAACTAGAGGTTTCGGCCCCTTTGAAAGCTACTTTATAAAACAAAGGCGCAACCTCTTTCGAAACCATTTTTTAAATCCATTTGACCAAGTCGAAAGCTATCTAAGTCGAAAGCAAGCAGGCGCATTTCCTTTTAAAAGCAAAGCAAGGCTTCGACCCCTTCGGAACCCCCTGTTTCGACTATATATCTTTTGCCTATGTCCAATTTACTACGTACCAAGTCTTTGATACCATGCACATTGGTTTCGATGGAGATGAAGGCGGAAGTACCTAGTCGAAAGGTGTTGCCGAAAGTGGCGAAACAATAAAAACATGGTAAAACTAATTTTTAACTTTAAAAAGTAATTCCTTTTCAACTAACCTGCTTTGTTTGTCAACATATGATTGGTTGCTAATTTCTTTCCCAAATTCTTTTCTAAAAGTACTGCCAAATTTCAGAGATAAACAATTTAAAATATTTACAATGTGCCCCTTCTCCTTTTATAAATATATAAAAAAATTAAATCCCATACCTTAAATAATTTATATACTTATTAAAACACTTAGGAAAATTCTACAAAAATTCCTAAAATCACTTTTAATATGTTTTCTAACATATATTAATTTCTGACCCAAAAACTATACAAATTAGCTGTAAATAATTTTAAACGCAATTAACCATTTTCCTCACTAGAAAATTAATAACAAATCCACATTAGTTCAGAAAATTATGAAATTCGAAACCCATCTCTAAAATATCATTGCTGACCTTATATAAAAATCACAAGGCATTTAGATGTCATTTAATAGGGTTTTTGCATTAAAACTTATCATAAAATCCATACGAGATGGCATAAATCATTAACAAGCATATATATCCATTTTAACAATCAAAACATGGCAATATACTTTGCTAAATTATTCGGATCTGATCTGGAAACCAAAAACACCAAAAATATGAGATGTAACTAATTATTCACCTTTTGCTTTGTTGTTAAGGAGTTGAGATTTGAGAATGGATATGATTAATCTTCCTCTTGATCTTTAGCTTTTCTTCTTCTAGCTTTGTCTAATGGTGACCGGCCTCTAGTATTTGATTTTTGTTTTGAACGTGAAAAATTGAACGTGAGTGAGGGTTTAGGGTCGAAGGGTATGACTTATTCCTACTCTATTTCATTTTTGTTTCCCTTTGGTTCATTTATTTCCTTAGGCATGGCTCCCCTTAGATATACAAATCTCAATCTCTTAACATTTCATTATTTCATTTAATTTAACTAATTAAATGTCCTCATTAATGTTAACCAAAATTAGGGTCGTTACAGACTCCCCTCAAAGAATTTCTTCCTCGAAATTACGATAAGGTACACAACAAATCAATCATAAAGCTAAAACATACCATAAAAAAATCAGGATAAGCATCTCTAATCCTGCCCTCAGTCTTCCAAGTACAGTCTCTCTCATCGTTGCTCCACTGGACCTTAACTAATCCGACTGTCCTATTCCTTAGCATCTTCTCATCTCTCACGACTATACGAACTGGCTTCCTAACTATAGTCAAATTTGGTTCCACTACTAAGTCCTCTAACACAGTCGCTGCTATAGTAGTCTCTGGATCTCGAACACACTTTCTCAGATGAGAAACATGAAAAACATCGTGGACTCCTGCCAAACTGTTTGGTAACTCTACTCTATATGCGAGTTTCCAGATCCTCTCTACAATAGGAAATAGTCCAACAAATCTCAGTGCTAATTTCCCTGATCTTCCAAATCTAATTACACCTTTCATCAGTGAAACCTTGACGAAAACATGATCTCCTACTGAGAACTCTAAGTCTTTCTGTCTTTTATCAGCATAACTCTTCTGCCTCGACCGAGCTTCCTTCATTCTAGCTCAAATTAACTCAATCTTCTCTGCAGCTTCTCTAACTAAATCCGTACCAAGAACCAACCTTTCTCCGGTCTCTAACCAACAAACTGGAGATTTGCATGGCTTCCATACAGAGCTTCAAACGGTGCCATCCCTATACTAGCTTGATAACTGTTGTTATATGAAAACTCGACTAAGTGTAGACGGTCTTCCCTTGATCTTCCAAAATCTAGCACACAAGCTCTTAACAAATCTTCAAAGAATTTGTTAACTCTTTCCGTTTGCCCATTGGTCTTTGGATGGTAAGCGGTACTCATCTTGAGCTTGGTACCTAAAATCTCTTGTAGACTCTTCCAGAACTCGCAAGTGAACAAGGAATCTCTATCACTTACTATACTACTAGGAATTCCATGAAGTCTAACTACATTCTTCATAAATAACTTAGCCAAAACAAGTGCCATCCTAGTTGAGCCATATGCTTTCATTTCCTCTATTAGATCTTAGCAACCCGTCTATGAAATCCATTGAGATAGAATCCCATTTCCATACTGGGACATCTAAAGGCTGAAGTAACCCACTTGGTTTCTGATGTTCGGCTTTCACCTATTGACAGTTCACCCATAAGCCTACATCTCTCTTCATACCTTCCTAGAAGAAACTCCTCTTCATGTCCTAATACATCTTAGTTCCTCCTGGATGAATAATGAACTTCGAACGATGACATTCTTCAAGAACTTCCTTCCTAATGCTTCCTATATTCGGAACACATAGCCTTCCTTTCTTCCTCAACCACCCATTATGGTCAAGACTAAAATATTTCAAGTCATCACTCTCTGTCCCATCCCTTAACTTTCTGATCCGTTCAACTAGTAATGGATCCTCCCTCTGCTTAGAAGGAATCTTTTCGATCATCATTGGTCGAACTTCTAAACATGACAACACAACAGTTTCCCTACTGGATCTAGCTTCAGATCTCCATTGTACTCTACATGTCGTCAAAGCTTCCAAATCTTTCCACTCAGCTATCATCGCCAACAGTGCATTCTGATGTTTTTTGCTAAGTGCATCTATAACCTTATTTCCCTTTCCCTATGTGTACTCAATATTAAAGTCATAAGCGGCTAAAAACTCTAACCACCTCTGCTGTCTCATATTCAACTCCTTCTGAGAGAATAAATACTTCAGCAACTTATGATCCATATACAGTTCAAATCTTTCTTCAAAAAGGTAATGTCTCCGCACCTTCATTTCAAAAAATTACCATAGCTAATTACAAATCATGAGTCGGGTACCTAACCTTATGCGGTCTAAGCTGTCGAGAAGAATAGGTAATCAGTTTACCCCTTTGCATTAACACAGCTCCTAGCCCTGTTTCACATGCATCCGTATACACTACTAAGTCATAATTCCCTTCTTGAACAACTATTACAGTTGCATTAGTGAATAAGTGTTTCAGCTTCTGGAATGCCTCCTCACACTTATTGGTCCAAACAAACTTCACATCCTTTCACATTAGCTTGGTCATCGGTGCTGCTATCGATGAAAAATCCTTTATGAATCTTCGATAATATCTAGCTAATCCAAGAAAACTCTATCTCAGTCACTGTCTCGAGTCTCTACCAATTATTCACCGCTTCAATCTTAGTCGAATCTATGGACAACCCTTTCTCTGAAACTACATGACCAAGAAACTTCACATCCTTCTTCCATAAATGACACTTCAAAATTTTCGCCTTCAGTTGATGCTGCCTCAACGTCTCAAGCACCACTCCAAGACGAACTTCATGCTCACTTTCATCCATAGAGTATATCAATATATCATCTATGATTACCAACACGAAACTATCAAAGTGCTCTCGAAAAACTCGGTTCATCAAATCTACAAAGAATGCCGGCACATTAGTTAGTCCGAACGGCATTACTAACCATGCGTACGATCCATATCTCGTCCTAAACGCCATCAAAGGAATAATATCTTCTGCCACTCTACGCTTATGGAACCCTGTCGCTAAATCCAACTGGGAAAATACCATGGCCCACTCAACTGGTCGAACAAATCGTCAATTCTAGGCAACAGATATAGATTCTTTTTCGTCTTCTCATTTAACTTACGATAATCGATACATAACCTCAACGATCCATCCAGCTTCTTAGCAAATACAGCGGCTGCTTCCCAAAGCAAACTTCTTGGTCTGATAAAATTCTTACTTTCCAAATCCACCAACTGCACCTTTAACTCCCTCATCTCGGTAGGTGTAATCCTGCTTGGCAGCCTACTCACTGGTTCTGCTCCTGGTACCAAATCTATTTGAAACTCAATGGCTCGTTTCGGTGGCAAACCCACACAGGTTCAAAAACATTTATGAATTCTCTAACAATGAAAACTCGATTCAACTCATCTTCTACCTCTTCAATACCCAACAAAGCATTAACCTCAAAACTAGGGTTTTCTACGGAGTATACTACCAGGTCACTACAATCAGGGTGTCTAAGCGATATTTCCCTATCATGGAAAAATATCCTAGCATCGTATTTACTTAACCAATCCATACACAAAATAATTCTGAACCTTATGAAATCAAACACATGTAAACTACAAAAAAGGTATGACCTAACAATTCAAACTCTAGGTGGTCACATCTCATCCTAAGAGTCACATAACCTCCTATCGAATTTGCAACTCTTAAGGAAGTAACTAAGTATAAGCATTCTAGGTTAAGCTTATCTACCAAACTATGAGATATAAAAGAATGTGATGCACCGGTATCAAATAGAACGCTAATTGACATACCATGAATCATAAGCGTACTTCCCAACACAGCCTTTCCCTTTTCCTCTGCTGTTGGCCTCGAGGTAGCTGGCTCCAATGCAAACACTTTGCCCTTTCCATCCTTAGCTGGCTCTTTGAACTGGTTCTTGTAACATCAAATTTGATCACAGTTGAAGCATCTAATATTCTTCTTTCCGATCACTTTCTTTCCATCTCCTGAGCGACATTAATTCGCGAAATGCCCTTTCTTATCACATTTGTAGCAAACAACCCCCGCTTTTCCCTTCTTAGCAGCTCCACCCTTCTGAGCTCCCTTCTTATGAAAAAACTTTCTTTTCTGACTCTACCCCACTTGGACTTCCTTTTCCTTACTCCTTTCTAGAAAAGCAAGCATCTCCTTATGCCTCAAATCCATTTCCACTACAACATCACATGGATACATAATATGCGGTAATATGGCCTTAGCAAACTCAGGCTTCAACCCCCTTATGAAGTTCTCGTTCCTCTTAATCACATTATCCACCGTAGCATAGCCATACCTCGTTAGCTCCTCAAACCTCGTCGCATACTCAAGTACCATCATGTCTCCCTGCTCCAACTCAGCAAACTTCCTAAGCAGAGTAGACTTTTCAATCTTCGACATAAACCTTTCCTAAAACTCGTTTTGAACTAAGCCCATGTCATTGTCTCCTCATTAACTCCGATCGTAACACTATTCCACCAATACAACGCTGCTCCTTGTAATTGTCACGAAGCAAGCCTTCTCTTCTGCTCATCATTAAGCCCTAAATCAGTGAAAACCCTCTTACAATGAAGTAGCCGGTTCCCTACTTCAATTGCGTCTTCAGTACTAATAGACGACTTTCCTTCTAAGGCATAATCTCTACTCAAAACAGCATAGTTATTCACCACTAGAGCTTCCTAATTTTCTCCTCCAACTACTCCAAAAGCAACTCCTGCTTGCATCATGTTTACGAAGAACTGATACATCGCTCCTATATCAACTTGCGGGACTCTAGCACCCACATTTCTAGCTTGTGCCTGATCTTGGTTCCTCCTGGTATTTGGTCTGGCATTTCCATTAGTTGTGGTGTTTCCCCTACCAAGGTTATTTCTCCTACTTCTAACTTCCATATCTGCATTCGAGTCTTCGTAAGATACAGAAGAATGGCCTAAGAGAGATAGGAGAATAGAGATATAGTGTATACTTATATATAGCAAATACAAGTACGTTACTACAGTGTTATCCCATACCCCAATCTTTTCTCTAATTCCTTAGGATTATTTTTTAAAATCATTTTAGTTTAAAGTTTTTTCATAAACCTATGCTTTGATACCAATTTGTAACATCTCCTATCTTAAGGCCCAAAGCTAAGCGCTACAGATGCTGCAAACATCTGTAGCATTAACTTCCGGTGACATAATTCAGTAATGCTAATGGTATCCATAATATCAAAAGCACATGAATACGAAACAAAATCACAGATTCAAAAACAATTTTTTTGATTACATTTCACAAAACATGTTTCATGTCCAATTACATAATCCCAATCATTTCCCAGGTTCAGATCAATTATAATTATTACATAAATACGCCAAAAACGACATATGAAGATGCCTCTTGGATGACCAGAGTATTATATAGACAAAAACTGTCTTAATACATCACATCGGAATAAAACAAAACAACAACTCCTAGATAGCTAACATCAGCCTCCTGCTCATCTCCGGAAGCTTTACTCATCCACCTACTAAAACTTGTAAACCTTAACTCTCAACCTACTCAAATCAATTTTGAGCACCCGAGAGTTTAAGGGGGAAAACATAAACTTCGATTCAGACATTAAGCCTGGTGTGAATAATACTATAAATCTCGGTTATCTGACATTAAGTGAGACCACGCCTCTTAGCGGAACAAGTTTCCCCTCACTAATATCCTTTTAAAACATTATCTTTTGCAAATCAAAACCTGCAACCAAACTGGTTAAAACAATAACAACAATATCATGTATGCATACAAATCAGGTAATAAATGGACTATTTGTCCGAATGTTTGGCTAACTACTAACCTTTGGCTGACTCGGGCCTACCAGAAAAAATAAACAAATAATCTAATTTCTGTTAGATACTCTTCTGGACGATCTGTCCCTAACTTACTTCTCCCAGGGTCAACTGATCATAATGGTTTTGCGGGCTCACCATTAACCTATCTCTACTCTTTATATTCCTTTCTATATGTAATATCAATTTAGTCTTACTCTGACAAAGCCGTACATACTGGAATTTTGGACTTACATTAGCTAGGGTCTACTAGCTAAGGTATAGGGCGCGACCTCATACCAGCCCCATCTGGTATTCTAATATCTGAGTCATTTTACTTAGGGTCATCTACCCTTAAAATTTTACTTGAAAACATTTCTTTCAAATTGATTTAACCCTTTAATTCATACTTAAAACAAGGAAAATATACTCTGTGATTTACTCAAATCACTTTGCCATGTTATATATACTTTACACAAAACATTGTTGATGAAAGCATCCAAAACCTTTGAAAGTATCCTTTTCGAAACTATTGAAAGTCTTCCCTTCGAAACCATTGAAAGTACCCCTTCCGATACAAGTAAACTACTTTACTTTATAACCTAGGCCGAAGGCCAAAACATACCTTTCGAAACCATTTACTTTAAAACTTTCGAAAACATTGAAATTATCCCTTTCGAAAGCTTTATAAAGCCTTAGACATCCTCTTTTCAAAATACTTTAAATATGCCTTTCGAAACCATTGGAATCCTTCCATTTAAAACCTTTCGAAAACATTGGGGAACCACCCATTCGAAACCTTAATCTTAAACCTTTCGAAAGTATTAAGTCCTTTACATAAATCAAACCTTTTGAAAGCATTTGGTATCAAGTAAAACATGTGGAACAACCTTTCAAAAACATTTAAAACCATTCCTTTCGGAACCATTTGGGTTTAACTTTCAATAGCACAAAGGGTCGTAAAACAACCAAGTCGAATACACTCTTTCGAAAGCAATTCCTAAGTAAAAGAAGTGGACGGTGTCGAAACCAATCCCTTTGAAAGCATTGGAGAAGCGGCTTAGGTTTTAAATCAAAGAAACCCTTTTGAAACCATTGCTTCGAAAGGTAAGATGCAGCAGTTAGGGGTTTCGACCCCTTCAAAAGATTCTTTATAAAACAAAAGCGCAACCTCTTTAGAAACCATTCTTTAAAACCATTTGACCAAGTTGAAAGCTATCTAAGTCGGAAGCATTCTTTTCGAAAGCAAAGCAGGCGCATTTCCTTTTAAAAGCAAAGCAAGGCTTCGACCCCTTTGGAACCCCCTGTTTCGACTATATACCTTTCGCCTATATCCAATTTACTGGATACCAACTCTTTGATTCCATGCACATTGGTTTTGATGGAGACAAAGGCGAAAGTACCTAGTCGAAAAGTGTTGGTGAAAATGGCGAAACAATAAAACATGGTAAAACTGATTTTTAACTTTAAAAAGTAATTTCTTTTCAACTAACCTTCTTTGTTTGTCAACATATGACTGGTTGCTAATTTCTTTTCCAAATTCTTTTCTAAAAGCACTGCCAAATTTCAGAGATAAAAAATTTAAAATATTTACAAAATGCCCCTTCTCCTTTTATAAATATATAAAACATTTAAGTCTCATACCTTAAATAATTTTATATACTTACTAAAAAAATTAGGAAAATTCTACAAAAATTCCCATAAATCACTTTTAATATGTTTTCTAACATATATTAATTTCTGACTCAAAAATAATATAAATTAGCCGTAATTAATTTTAGACCCAATTAATCATTTTCCTCACTTGAAAATTAATAACAAATCCACATTAATTCATAAAATTATGAAATTTGAAACCCATCTCTAAAATATCATTTCTGACCTTATATAAAAATTCCAAGGCATTTGGATGTCATTTAATAGGGTTTTCTCATTAAAACTTATCATAAAATCCATATGAGAAGGCATAAATCATCAACAAACATATATCCATTTTAACAATAAAAAATGGCAATATACTTTGCAAAAATATTTGGATCTGATCTAGAAACCAAAAATATCAAAAATATGAGATGTAACCAATTATTTACCTTTTGTTTTGTTGTTAAGGAGTTGAGATTTGAGAATGGATTTGATTAATATTCCTCTTGGTCTTTATCTTTTCTTCTTCTAGCTTTGTCTAATGGTGGCCGGCCTCGAGTATTTGATTTTTGTTTTGAACGTGAAAATGAACGTGAGTGAGGGTTTAGGGTCTAAGGGTATGACTTATTCCTACTTTGCCCCCTATCTATTTCATTTTAGTTTCCCTTTGGTTCATTTGTTTCCTTAGGCACGGCTACCTCTTGATATACAAATCTCAATCCCTTAACCATTTCATTATTTAATTTAATTTAACTAATTAAATATCCTAAATAATGTTAACGAAAATTAGGTTCATTACACAAAAGGAGTAAAACAAGAACGAAAAAAAGATCCAGATTTCCAGTATTCAACTCGGAAGACAAAGGAAACGTTGAAAAAAAGGTGAAGAATCTCCTTAACTTGAAAATATATCAGACTAAAGCACAGAATCGGATCACGATAGGTTTGAAAGAAAAGAAAAGGCAAAGATATTGGTTCAAAAAAGCAATCTTGCACGAAATGGCTTACAAATGAATAGAATCGTGAGCTTATTGTTTTTTACAAAGCAGATGAAAATATGTAATTTACTTTATTAAAACATAAAATGCAAATATACAAACAAACATATATAATTTATGTATACTAGCAAATATTGACTATGTGCCTAGAAAATATTTACCATACAAATATTTGCCAGTCAATTGTTTACTAGGAATATATATGCCAAACAAATATTTAAATAAATAATATTCATATACCAAGTGCCAATTTCAGACACAACCCATAATTAAAGTTCATATATTATATTCTAACCTTCATACTATCATACAAACTAATATACTTTACCAATTATTAAAACATGGAAGTTGCGTACTATAACCCAGACAAAGCATTGAAATAAGTGGAGTCAATATTTTCAACATCACAGATTCATTGACTCAACGATATATAAATCAATATAGTATTATTAACTAAAAAAATAATATATAAAATCTAATTTCTATGCAAGTTACACGCTGGTAAATAGAGATAAAATTAAAGACAAATTACAATGACATCATATACTAAAAATACTACGCAACGGTATGAAATGCTTAAAATTGCAAATAAGTATCACTTGAAAATTTGAAAGATAATTGATCTGTAATCACAAGTATTAATAATTCAAGACTACAAACCAACATATGAATCATTGGTACTCAAAATGATAGAAGAAGGAGTAATGAATTGAAAAAAATATCGATACCACTACTCATTAAAATCATTATATGCTGTTGGTGTTCAATGAAGTTGACAGAACCTGAACACACTATGATTCCAAAAGACCAAGAAGGAAAAGCTTCGACTGCCTACACAAACAACAAACAAAAATAGTGGTAAATTTTAAATATATTAGTAACTACTTGCCTAGCAGATATTTGCCAGTCAAATATTTGCCTAGTGAGAAATATTTATACACTTAATTAGCTTGATTATTTTTTGCAAAGAGAGAATAATGGATGTTCTGAAGTCAACTTATGCAAAAAGGGGAAAAACCATCAGAATTTCAAGACAAACCAGTGAACTTTGTGAATTGTCCACATGAAAAATACTATTTGTAGTATAAAATTTTATTTTATATAAGTAAACTAATAATACTAAAAAAAAACCTTTTTTAAACTGATGCAAAATTGATTGTGCAGTTTTTGTTATGTGATGTATGAAAGACCTATCCAATGACATACAAATAGAAGGAAAGGTAGATTTACATGAAGATGAAGAGATGCAAAAACTAAGAGCCCACATTCTATATGAGATCGTCACAGACAATAATCATGGTTGGAAATCAGAACCCGACACTGTCAAATGTATTAAAAATTAAATAGCTACTGTCAATTTAGGTTAAATGATCACATTTTATCTAATTTGACTGAATGTATCAAAACCTGGATGATAAATGATGGATGCTAGATATGTAATCTTACTTGTACATATTGAATGTTTAAAAAACACCTTTGGATTATTGTTAGAAACTTTTATCATAATGTAATGTAAAGTAGTTAATGTCTGAACATTAATGTCCTATATAGAAAATGAGGTTGGTGTAATGTATAAATTTGATGTTTAACTCAACTATATTAGATTGAATGATACATACTTTTAACATGATGTAAAGTACAGTATTTTATATCTGAAATTTAATGTACTATATTCAATGGAAATTTGTTATTCTCATATAGTATAACATTGTATAATCTCTACACTAAACTCAAATACCTGGCAAACATTTGCCGGGCAAATATTTATCGGGCAATAATTGCACAAGCAGTAGAAGTAATAACATAAATATTATTATATTAGTTAACCAAGGTTATAGAGAACACCATAGAATAATCAACTACATACTTTAATCGAATATCAAAGAAAATAATATAATTGAGATATATTGTTTAACCAAACAAACCACCGAATGAAAAAGCTAAACAAATACACAACTTAATTAGGTAGGTATGGATACAAAAGCCAACCGAATAACAATTGAATGCCAAACCTAATCGAGTACGTAAGGATGTAAAAGCCAATCGAATACCAAACCTAATCGGTTATGGGCTCGGTTATATAATTAATTATGGGCTCATTTAAGGGCTCGCTCATGGGCTTAGTTATGGGCACTCATGGGCTCGTTTATGGACTCATTCATGGGCTCGGTCATGGGCTCGGTTAGGGACTCAGTTATGGGTTCGATCATGAGCTCGGTCATGGGTACGTAACCGAGATATATTGTTTAACCAAGCATACCATTAAATGTAAAAGCCAACCGAATGCCAACCTAATCGGGTATATATGAAAATCAATAGATACCCAAGATAAGTTTAACCGAGCATATAATAGAATGCAAAAACTAACCAAATGCCAAACCTAGTTGGGTACGTATGGAAACAAAAGCCAACCGAATGCCAAAATTAATTGGGCACATACGGATGCAAAAACCAACCGAATGCCAAATCTAATCGAGTATATATAAAAATCAATATATACCCAAGATACATAGTTTAACCGAGAATACAATGGAATGAAAAAACTAACTGAAAGCCAAACCTAATCACATATATATATATATATGTAAGCAAAAGCCAGCTGAATGCTAAACATAATCTGGTACGTATGGATGCAAAAGCTAACCAAATGCCAAACCTAATTGGGTACGTATGGATGCAAAAGCCAACCGAATAGCAAATTTAATCGGGTACATATGAAAACCAATCTATACCCAAGGTAAATTATATAACTGAGCATACCATAGAAGCCAATAGAATGCCAAACATAATCGGGTATGTAAGGAAGCAAAATCCAACAGAATGCCAAACATAATTGGGTATATTGGATGCAAAAACAAACCAAATGCCAAACCCGATTGGATAGGTATGAAAACTAATCTATACCCAAGATAAATTGTTTAACCGAGCATACCATGTAATGCAAAAGCCAACTAAATACCAAACCTAATCGGGTACATATGGATGCAAAAGCCAATCGAATGCTAAATATAATCGAGTACGTATGGAAGCAAAAGCTAGCTAAATGCCAAACCTAATTGATTACGTATGGATGTAAAATCAAACTAAATTCCAAACCTAACCTGGTACATATAGAAACTCTTTTTAAATATAATCATTTATTCTGTAAAGACTCGGAATTTTATCGTTTTGATTGTGAATATTTAATTAATATTATATATTTAAATAATTAATTTAGTAAGCATATTTAAACTCTTTTTAAATAAAATAATAATGGTGAACTTGACATAGGAAGAAAATTACAAAAATAAATAGTTCGAATAAATATCGATACTGTGATCGAAAAATCATTTTATCTATAAACGGTCTCGAAACGCATGAAATTATCATTCCGGGGTCCTGTCTTAGATTTTGACGAAACTAGTGCCATTAGAACCAGAATAATAAGGCGATGTGCGCAGATGAGTTTCGTGGCGACCGGACGTGTTGTATGACCATACGAGCTCAAAATGCGCAATGATTTAAAAAGAGAAATTAAAATAATAATATATATTTATTATAAGTAACCCTCTCTCCCTTTTCTCTCTCTTTCGCTTATCTTCTTTCTTTTTTTCCTCTCCCATAAAACAAAGTATAGCCGCTTAGCAAATTAATTTTTCTTGAGCTGTGGTTAACGAAATCGAACGGCGTAGGATTCACTGAATTCATAGTGGAGAGAGATTCAAATCCATATAGTCATTGTTGGGTATAGTTGTGTTTAGTCGAGCTTGACTATTAGAGGTCATGGCTAGGGTTAGATATGTTCAGAGATTGGAGAGGCGTGGGGGCAAAACAGAGATAACCATCGGGTTGCTCTTGTCGAGGAGCACCGTTCCCCAAATTTTAGGCAAGATGACATTTTTCCTATGGCGGACGAGGGGTTGAGTCACGATTCACATGGTGGCTTCGAGCTCGCTGTGGTCGGGTCCGTGGCAAAGCTTGTGTGGAGTGGAGTTTGTCGACGAAGTCCGTTCGTCGATTCATCGACTGGAGAGGGGAAAATTGGCATGCATACATGATTGGGGATGGGTGTGCACTATTTTCATGCACAGGAGAGTGATTAAAGAAGGGGAAAGAAGGATTCAGAGGTGATAATTTGATTCATTTAGTTAATAAGTCATTCAAATTAATTTAAAATAAGTCACAAATCTTAGAAAATCAATATCTTGTGCATACAAGGTTTAATCGAGACGAGGTCTTTTGCCTTGCGCTCGTAGGAGCGTCATCTATGCACTTTACTTGATTTTGTCAAGTTTGGAGTATGTGGAATACTTAGCTAAAATTGAACGATGGTCGATTTTAGACTATTCGAGAACGCGTAAGCGTTAGTTGGAATTTTGGTGAATTAAGTCACCTTTGGATGAACACTATATGATATATAGTAAATATAAATTATTGTTTGCATGCTTAAATGACTTATTGGTTTGGTTTTTTTGAATTCCCAATTTGTAAAATGGATGACATATAACATAAAATACAGGTAATACAAGGAATTTTGTAAAGGGATCCAGATTCCTCGCCAATGTTGATGTTAATTTCATTTATGTACTTATGTTATAAATTGTCGAATGTCAAAGCTTAGTAGTTTGACCTTATTTGATGTGACTTTGATATTTTGCAAAAGTTGAACTATTTTAGTGTGGAT
Source organism: Allium fistulosum (assembly GCA_030737815.1). Taxonomy (NCBI): domain Eukaryota; kingdom Viridiplantae; phylum Streptophyta; class Magnoliopsida; order Asparagales; family Amaryllidaceae; genus Allium; species Allium fistulosum. The sequence continues at coordinate 1,129,907,400 of CM060906.1, read as the reverse complement.
CACTGAAAGCACTTGTTTAGTGCTGTGTAACCCTAGCCTTTGAACTGAAAGCACTTGATTCGGAGAATGATTTTTAAATGTGATTTTTGGAATTTTCTATGATATTTTATTTAGAAATAGTTTTTGAACTTCTATATTTTACTCCAACCATTTTGGAAATGCTTTGAAAGTATTTTGAGAAGTAATTATTTTACAGAAAAGTTAATATAATGTTTATTATGAAGGAAAAAAAGGATTTTTATCTGTTGTATAATTTAGTGATTTTGTTTTTAAAAGAAGATATAAATATTTTTGAATAAATATTTATGAAACGCTTTATATAAAATGTTGTATGGAAAGATAGATTTATAAATGATATTTTATAAATAAAAGTATAGATTTATAAATGATATTTTATAAAAAGGGAAATGATATCATTTTGATAAATTGGAATAATAAATCACATTTGTGAATCTATAATGATATATGCAATGATCATTTTATGAAAAGTATATAAGATATAAACTGCAGAGATTTATAAAAGAGTTTGATAAACATAAAAGAGATCTATAAAAAGGATTTCATAAATAGAAATAAGTTTTATAAAGTATATTTATAAAAGGGGTTTTATAAATAGAAAGAAGATTTATAAAAGAGTTTGTAAATATAAAGGAGTTTTATAAATAGAAAGGAGTTTTACAAAGCAGATTCATAAAAGGAGTTTTATTAATAGAAAGGAGATTTATAAAAGAGTGTGTAAATATAAAGGAGATTTATAAAAAGGAGTTTTATAAGAAGAATGAAATTTGATTTCTATAAATGATTATTTTAAATTATGGTGGTATGGAAAGTATTCTTTACATACATAGCCCCAAATTCTGAGGTATGAAAACTCGTCTCTATTTGTGAGAATTAGGAATGTATGTCGAGGCAAGGATAATTTTCTAACTTGTCCGACTTCATTGTTAATCGATGGATAATACAGTTTGAAATCGAAAAGTAGTGGTAAGTATATTTTGTCTAATTTCTATACGACCCTATTACCTACACCAAAAATGTTTTGGCTTATTGTTGTCAACGTTTCTAAATGACATTTATTTTGATCCAAATAAATATGGTTTTGGAAGCGAAATCTTTCTTATGATTATGTGAATAAACTTATACCGTCGAGATAAGTATATGAATATTTTTCAAGTATTGAAAACAGTAGAGACAATTTGTGAATATATTGTAACAACCCTGGTTTGGAGATTACCTTTCAATATTGAATTATAATGATAATCATAATTTAATATTATAAATTAAATTAAAATTGGATAAATTAAATTGTTTATTTGGAATAAATAATGAATTTTGGAATTGAAAATGAGAAAATGAAATTCCAAGTTTTATTTTATTTTGTTGGAGTGATAATAAATGGAATATGGGCTTTAAAAAAATGAAAATGATTTTTATTTAGAGAAAATGCAATAATTGAATTAATTATTGCCCATTTGCTTCTTTTAATAATTTTTAAAAGAAGCATGTAATTTTTAAAGCTAGTTTATTTAAATAAAAAGGTGGAAATTGGTTTATAAATTTGTTTTGGCTATAAATTAAGCTTGGGAATGGTTAGTTAAATTTTTCTAAGCAAGAAAAATATTTTTGTTGAATATTAGAAGTTAAAAATCTAGACTTTTACATTTATTTGGTGAAAATTGTGTATTATTGTAAAATAAAGGATTTTAATAATAAAAATGTTAAAAAAATACAAATTAATCTTTTTATATGATAGAAAATGTTTTATTTTATATGTAAATAAGTTTTCATATTTTTCTTATGTGTAAATATGAAGAAAATGGATTTTGTTTGTATATATGTGATATATGCACATATATTGTTAAATGTTGAATTAATTTCTTAGGCCAACTTATTTTCTTTTGATTATTAAACCCATTTGGCCTATTATTCCTTAACCTGGTACGAAAGTGAGAAAATGAATTAGCCGTACGTTCATTTTTTTCTCAACTCCTTCTTCCTCCTTCAGCCTAAAACCAAAACATAATAAACCACTCCTCCAAAAATTAAAAAACCAAGCCATTTATTCATAAAATTCAAGCAAATTAAAGTCTTTTTCACTCTAGAGTAATAAATCTAAGGTAATCTAACTCCAAATCACTTAGTTTCATCAAAATATCTGATTTGTGAAAAGATTTCTTATTTACAGTGATTTTTGCTTTGCAGGTACTGTATTTGTTTCCTACAGGTTCTTAGAGGCTTCAATCCAGCAAAAAGCTTCCGTCTTTCAACTCAAATCCAAGTCTATCCATTGCAACATCAAGGTGAGTTCCTGAAACCCACAAATGCTAGCCGAGCAAAGCTTAAATCGCTCAAAAATGTGAAATCTGTTTGCTGTATAAAATTTTCTATAGTTGATTTTGTTTGTTTATAATCTGGTTTTTGTTGCTACTTTGAACCCTTATATCTTGTGATTCGGCAACGAAATGCTGCCCTATTTCTTGCATTTGGTAGCTTGCATGTTGAAATTTATTTCTGTAAAATTTGGTTGAAAAATATTGTCATTTGAGTGTTCAAAATTTTGCTGCAAAATCAACAAAACTCATATTTTTGCTTGTAGAAATTGTGTTTTCTGAGTTGCTGCAAACATGGCCTGAGTCCATGTTTGAGATAGCATAACTCTTTCATTTCTTACTGAAATTGCGTGATTTTTTTTGTTTGAAAGATAAAGTTTTGTACTATAATCATACCAAATTTCAAGTGATTTCGACCTATATAGCTTATGGGAATATGCTGCCGAACTTTGATTCGGAGCATGTTTTTGCCCAGATTTTTACAGTGGAAACACTGTCTGGGTTCAACTTTGAGACATCATAACTTTCTCATACTTTATCCAAATTGCATGATTCTTTTTTTTGAAAGATAAAGTTTTCTACTATGTGCATACCAATTTTGAGCTCAATCTGATGCCATTCGGTCCTCTTTTTTATGCCTGAAAGTTGAACCCAGAATGGATTTTCCGGCTCGGGCACATTCTTGTTGAACTGTTACAAACATGGTCTGAGTCCATGTTTGAGACAACGTAACTTTTACATTTTCTGTCAGAATTCATTGATTCTTTTTTTTTTGAAATATGAAGTTTTCTACTTTGTGCACATCAATTTTTAGTTTAATCAAAGGTCGTTTGGCCACCTGTTTTATGTCCTAAAGTTGAACCCAGAGAAGATTTTAGATCTGGGTATTATTTTGCCTATGCGTTTTTATGTTCTTTTTCCGTCCGACTTTTGAATTTTACTTCATGTTTTTGTGATATTTATGAAATGTTTTGAGGGCTATGTTGCTTATCAATAGGCTAGCCAAGTTTTGATGAATTTGAAATTCAAATTTGAATTGAATTTGAATCGAATTTGAATTGAATTTGAATCGAATTTGATTTGAATTTGAATGACAGTTTTGAGTGATTTCTTTGATTTCGAGCACAGATTTTTCCAAACAATTTTGAAATAATTTTTAAAATAAATTGGCATCTAAAATAATTATTATGTAATATTTTTAAATTATTTTAAGCTATAAAATCTATTTATTCTCTATAATAAGGGAATTTTCAGATATCGTCTTCAAAATTGATTTCGGAAAATGGTTTTAAAAGCTTATTTTCTCAAATAAATTATTTTATATATAAAATACATGTTTTTGCACTATTCGAGCGAATGAGAAGGAGAATTAAACGGTTTGGTAAAACACGTGGTATGGGTCACATGTGTTTATCTTATCGGTTAATTCCTGACTTGTCCGTTTGATCGTTTTGACCTTCGGTCGAGTTTACCGATGAGATGAAGTAAACTTTTTACTGCTTTGAGTGTGAAATTTACTGGCGGTTAGTAAACCGTATAGTGCGAACGTATGGTATGGGACACACGTTAACACTATTCGGGTTCCTATTCAAGAGTTTGTGACAAATTTGCCATTGCGGCGTGCCAGTACTGGACCTTCGGGTCATTGCCATTGCGGCGTATTTGTCTTCGAGACGTTTTGCCTTCGGGCGAGGTACCTATTTGAGATAATAGTACTTGGCAAGGCTTCGGCCACATGCACGTGCAAACACTTTTGAGATGGTTTCTTTGACTATTTTCCCTAGTGTATCGCCCTTTTTGGAATTGGTCCTTTGAACCATTCAATATATCTTTGTGGCGATTACCTTTTGGGAATTTGAACTCTTAGAAGTTCTATTTTTGAGATTTGAATTGCCTACACTGGCGTTATATGAGATTTGCCTTTTGGCGTTTACTTGAGATTTTATTCTCCTCTTTGGAGATATATTTGCCTTATGGCATGTTTGAGATGGGATCTCTTTATGCATGTTTTAAGTTTGCCAAGATGGCGGGTTTAGGTTTTCCTCTAAACCATATTTAATGTTTTATGAATGCCGATGATATGAGGCTCGCTACTTTTAGCGTTTATTTTATCTCTTTTGAGATTATATGTTTGTGTTGTGATATCATATTATCACTTGATGTAATCATACTCTTTAATTGTCCCTTCTTACTTGAGAATATAATCACATTATCCTTATGCTCATATTATCGCTTATCCTCATAAACTGATTTGTTTAGCTAGACTGACCCGTGTATTTTTTACTCGGGTCAGACCGAGGTGTTTCAAGTGAGGTACATTTGGACTAAGCCTATTCTGCTTCCGCAATGGACTCTATTTCTGATATCTCTTTTTGTTATAGCTTTTTGTGTAGTCCTTTTTGGGTTGCTACTCCGATATGTATATTCTTTTAACTCGCTTGTATATCATGGTTGCTATACCACTTGACATGTATCATTTTGTATACTCTATGATTTATCTGTATATGTATATATATGTGATGATCTACGGTTCTGTGATGTGTTTTGCATTCAAGTTGTTGTATTTTGTTCTGATAGATCCTATAGCCACCTATGGCTTTTGTATTAAGTATTTATTGGATATGTCGATCCACTTGTGATGTAGCGGAAATAACACTTGACGACGAATTGAAGTATTCATGTCAATCAAATCGATAAACAATTCGATGAAGTAATATGAATCGATGAATTAAAGATACCCAAATGCCAAATCCGTTGATCTCGCGGGATACCGGACTTTAGCTATCTTCGACACGTTGATCGCGCACGATGCCGTGAGAGAAGATCTATGATTCTTCGTACGTTGATCTAGCGCACTAGATTCCGTGAATCGGCTTCAACAATCGTTGATTCGAGCGCACTCGAATATCCGCAGGTCGAGATAGGAGATAACACTCAACTACCAATTTTAATGGTGGCACAAGAGCACACAAAAGAAATTTTATTCAAATTGACTAACTATTACAATTGACATCACCCGCCTATTTATAGGCTTACAACTCAACACTACTCAACACTTGACAACACATAGGTCGGGAACGACCTAACACTTGCGACCTAAAAACAAACAAATACAATACAACACATTACATCACAACACATTACAAGGCCTTCATGACCTAAAATTAACAACAACGACCTAAACAAAACACTCAGCGACCTAAAAACAGCACACACGACCTTCTCTGGAGCGACCTAACTTCAGCGACTTAAGTAATTTGCTTGCGAAATGGAGCGACATACGAAGGCGGAGTGACATTCGCGACTTACTAAAATTGGAGCTCGCGACGTACTCTTCTCGCGACTTACGCATTTGTGACCTACGACATAGGAATCGCGACACTGGAGTTTCGTGACTTAGAGATAGGTCGTTCGCGACCTATCTTGGAATTTGCTCGTTCGTGATTTAAGGAATGCAGCGACCTAGGCTGGAAACCAACGCAACCTTCTGAAGCTTCGCGCACGTGACTCAGGGCTTCGCTCGATTCTCGGAGGAGGGGCGACTCGCTGGAATTAAGTCGCTGGCGACTTAAGGCGTACGACCTATCAGGCTTTCGCGAATCAGAGCTTCGCAATTCAGGTATGTTTCGCGATTTAGGGGATCTTCTTGTTTGCGACTTATGTTTCGTGATTCTGGATTTGCCCGCTGCATCATCCTCCCCTTGTTGAAAAGAATTCGTCCCGAATTCACACTTTCTTCTTCTTCGAGACACTGTCTTCCATTCATTATCTGGTCCGGTGCGGTTCTGGTGATAACCATTCTTGAGATTGATCTTGTCTTGACCCTTTGAAGATGCGGCTCGCCATAAGGAACACATGGCATAAATCAGACGTGGCATTAGGCAGGCGGCATAAGGAAGTGATCTGAGAGAGATGACATCATGATGTTTGTGCCAATAGGACGGTGTGATATAGAACCAAAACGTGACAAAAATGCGAGACGATATAAGGAAGTTTAAAATCGCGAAGCGACTTAGGAAGTTACGACTGAAAAAGTGTGATGACTCATGCCCGGAATCTTGTTTCTCCTTATTTCGTTTAGATGAATCATTATTTAGAATCTTTCCTTGATGTGTTGCAACAATTTTCCCTGATTGAAATGAATTCCCACTCGCTTCTTCTTTGACACACTTATTTTCATGAAATGGTTCCAAGCAGTTGACGTTGATAACATCAGTAGTGCGGACATGATCAGATAACTCCCACTGACAATCATTTTCTTCCTCTTGTCTTTTCAACTCTTCTTGTTCTTTCAGATTCACAAGATCATACGATTCCTGCAGTAAAATAGCATCTGGTACTAGTTCAGTTTGATGCTGAATGTCCTGTAGTGATGCTAAATCTTCGGTTAATTCCTCAGGATATTCGTCTTCAGATTCATCGAATTCTGATCCAACTTCCTCAAAAACATCAAGATCTTTACTCGTTCCTTGCTCGGTCAACACAAACAATTCATTATTACTTTTCACCTTTTCGACAAACCCTTCCAAAAATACAATACTAGTTTCTTCAGACAGTTCCTCAGAAATCTCATCCTCCCACTCTTCAAAGACTTCAACCTCCTCAGCTGTCTCAAAATCAGAACTTTCTCCAGATTCAATCAACATTGATAATTCATCACTATCTTCCATTTCATGGATGAACTTTTTCAAAGATAATAAACTATCAGATTCTGCCTTCTCTTCTGTTTCACTCTCACTTTGTTCGGGCTTCTCGGAGATTATGGAATTAACACTTAGCGGGCTCTTGTCCATAAGCTCAGATGTTAAACAAGAATCCTCCATCATCAAGTTATTTCCCTCAACTCCGAACACAATTTCTTCTTCCATACTATCGACATCCATCTTGGGCGGTGAAGAATAATCAACTTCTACATCCACATACTTTGACTCAATTTCTTCATCATCATCAAATTTCGGCGGTTGATAAAAGTCAAATTCAGCAGTCCTCCTCAACAAGTTACATCCTTCATCTCCTGACAAAACTCCTTCATCGTTGTTAAATTTCGGTGGTAATTCTTCGAACGATTCTGTAGGACCGACCTCTTCAAACTCTTCTAACATTGGTTTAACCTCCTCAGGAGTTTTAAGCTCTTTACTTGCCTCATACCTAACCAATGATTCAGCACTACCTTCCGCTTCTTCAACACTCTCGCTGAAAGATAACGGATTAGTCGGTTCCTCTTCCCTTTCCGGTTCGCTTTCAGTAGAATCATCCACATCCTCGTTTTCACATTCTTCAACAAATAAGGCTTTCATCTTGGCCTCCATACATTCATTACTTCTAAGGCCAGACTCCTGATAATGATAGCGCTTAATTCAGTCATCAACATTTGTCTTCGTGATTTCAGTACAACTGGTTTGTTGACTCTCTTAGAAACATTTATACAACAATTAACGCCTTTATTCTGATTGCTGGGATTTGTAACCACACCCTTTCCTCGACTCCCTTGACTCAACTTCTGCAACTGTTGGTTCACACGAGTTTGATAATTGTAGAGTAAGAAATTTACCTTCATCATCCTTTTCATCTTATCCCACGTGACAACTTTGGATTTCCTCATTCTCTCTCTGGTTGATTTAGTTTGTTGCCACCAATCCATAGCTCTTCCTTTCAATCTGGTAGCAACTAACTTAACTTGACGATCCTCAGACACGTTGTTGAGTTTAAAAATCTTTTCAACCGTTGATAACCAATCCAAGAATTCCTCTGCTTGTAGACCACCTCGGAATTCTGGAATCTCCATATCCTTCCTTGATTCCCGTGTATGACCATTCTCTTCAACATTCCTATATCGATTTTGTCCTTGACCTGGATATCGAAAGTGAACATTATCACCACAACTATCTTCTTCAAAATTAGATGAGCTTCGATGTCGATTCTGAACATTGACTCTTCTATGACCATGCACGTCCTCTCTACTTCTTCTTTCCTCTACTCGACACCTTTCATAATCACAATATGGTTCATGTTCGTAACCACGATAAGTTCTTCTTTCTTCATCCTGATAATCACGATTGTCTCGAACTCCACGATCTTGATTTATCGACAAAGATGATTCTCTTCTTTCTCTATCATAACGTGGCGACACTCTCCTTTGATTTCGATTCATGTCAGACTTCATTCTCTCCACTCTCTCGAAACCCTTACTGAACCTTTCATCGATGCGTTGTTCCATTTGTTCAGCATCTTCTCTCCCATACAAATTTGCAACATTATGATAATGGTTAACACTTCTCGGAGGCATGATCAAATCTTCAATAGATCCAAACACAAACTTCACTTTGATCCAAAAATTCTCGAATCAAACTTCTCACTTGTTTGAAATCTTACGAACACCCCAAATAAACAAACAACTTAATTCGAACTCCAAAACTTCAAATCTCAAAATTGACGCCCAACGAACTTGGATAAGTTCGTCTCCTAGCTCACGACTTGAAAAAATCTCTCACAAACTTGAACAAGCTTGCTTCTAGCTTCAACACTTGAACTCGCGGCCTTGACTTAGAATAATGAACTTCAACACTTCAACTTGGCTCGGCTCTAACTCTCGGCCTTGAACAACAAATGAACAAACAATGCACGGTCTTAACTTCAAACTCTTCAATAGGAATTGGCTCCAAGACTCGGCTTAGCTATGATTGGCTAAGTCCAGCTCCGATACCAAATGACACAGTGGAAATAACACTTGACGACGAATTGAAGTATTCGTGTCAATCAAATCGATAAACAATTCGATGAAGTAATATGAATCGGTGAATTAAAGATACCCAAATGCCAAATCCGTTGATCTCGTGGGATACCGGACTTTAGCTATCTTCGACACGTTGATCGCGCACGATGCCGTGAGAGAAGATCTACGTTTCTTCGTACGTTGATCTAGCGCACTAGATTCCGTGAATCGGCTTCAACAATCATTGATTCGAGCGCACTCGAATATCCGAAGGTGGAAATAGGAGATAACACTCAACTACCAATTTTAATGGTGGCACAAGAGCACACAAAAGAAATTTTATTCAAATTGACTAACTATTACAATTGACACCACCCGCCTATTTATAGGATTACAACTCAACACTTGACAACACATAGGTCGGGAACGACCTAACACTTGCGACCTAAAAACAAACAAATACAATACAACACATTACATCACAACACATTACAAGGCCTTCACGACCTAAAATTAACAACAAGGACCTAAACAAAACACTTAGCGACCTAAAGAACAGCACACGCGACCTTCTCTGGAGCGACCTAACTTCAGCGACTTAAGTAATTTGCTTGCGACTTAAAATGGAGCGACATACGAAGGCGGAGTGACATTCGTGACTTACTGGAATTGGAGCTCGCGACCTACTCTTCTCGCGACTTACGCATTTGCGACCTACGACATAGGAATCACGACACTGGAGTTTCACGACTTAGAGATAGGTCGTTCGCGACCTAACTTGGAATTTGCTCGTTCGTGATTTAAGAAATGCAGCTACCTAGGCTAGAAACCAACGCGACCTTCTGAAGCTTCGCGCGTGTGACTTAGGGCTTCGCTCGATTCTCGAAGGAGGGGCGACTCACTGGAATTATGTCGCTGGCGACTTAAGGCGTACGACCTATCAGGCTTTCGCGAATCAGAGCTTCGCAATTCAGCTATGTTTCACGATTTAGGGGATCTTCTTGTTTGCGACTTATGTTTCGTGATTCTGGATTTGCGCGCTGCATCAACTTGAGAAAAAAATGGCATTTGTCAACGTATTCAATAGATATTTAAGACAAGGCTATAGATGGTCGCTCCTATCCAGCCCTATTCTCTGCATTAGCAGACGGTATTACCCGATAATACTCTTTGTTACTATGGGTCTTGGGGTAGGGCGTCACAGCTTGGTATCAGAGCTATGTTCAGAACAAAATATGATAAACAAAGAATAGAAACACATATTATGGTACATCAAAAGTGTAATACAAATGTTACGAATCCCTGAATCATCGTGCCTTTATTCTTTTCGTTCCTTTGGGGTAGATAGAATTTTGGGAACACGTCTAGGAATGCATTTTAATAGTATTCCATATTTGAATTAATGGTATCTACCATGTGAATAATCTTTATCTTATCTTAACTTTCAGCTAATGGCTGGAAGAGGCAGAGGACGACGCTGGGATGCTGGGCAATCCAGTGACTCGCATCCGAACGGCGTTTATATGTCTGCCGATCAGTATATGGAGTTATTTAGGAGCACTCAGCCTCCAACTCCTACTCTAGCTTCTCCTCCATGCAAGTCTGTCTTTGCACGCTTGTGCAGTGATTTCTCTCATCTTGGAGGAAAGCCGTTCAAAGGCTCCGAGTCCGTTCTTGAGATCCAAGCTTGGATTCGTATGTGCGAGCGCATCTTATCTCGCATGGATCTATCTGACCATGATAGAGTTCTTGTTGCATCTAGCCTATTGCAAGAGCATGCCCTTGATTGGTACGAGCTTCTTATAGCTGAGCTCGATGAGTCTACTCTTTCTTGGACTCAGTTTCGGGAACGATTCGAGCTTAAATTCGTTCCTGAATCTGAGAAAGCTTTATTGGCCCGTCGCTTCCTCGAGTTGAAGCAAGGGAAGTCCTCCATCTCTGAGTATGTTTCATCATTTGAGGCCTTATCTAAGTATGGTCTTGAATACATTAGCACCTCTTATAAGAAGAATCTGAAGTTTGTCTCTAGTCTTAAGAAGTATTTGAAGAAGTCTTTGATGCTCCAGCTCAAGCTTTCTTTCGAGGAGTTGGTTGACTCGGCGCTTCATCTCGAAGCCGTCGAGAAGAAGTGTGATAGTGGTGATGAGGCTGAGGTTCGCAAGAACCCCAATAAGAAGAAGTTCCTATTTCATAAGCCAAAGTTTTTCCCCTCCAAGAAGAAGAAGCCCGTTGGATCTAGTCCTAGTTCCAAGCCTAGTGGAGCACCTCCTACTCGGAATGGGTTTTTCAATTGTGGTTCTCCTGACTATATGATTCGAGATTGTCCTAAGCCTCTCTTCTGCCGCTATTCCAAGAAGGAAGGCCATCGTATTTTCACTTGTCCTATTGCTCCGAATAATTCTAAATCTGGCAAGATGAATGTAGTGGATGCTTCTGGAGGTTCTTCTCAGCGAAGAGGTACTTCTCCTTCTATTCTTGAAGGTTCATTGTTGTTCCATAATCGTTCTATTCGAGTCCTTTTCGATACGGGTGCGTCACATTCATTCGTATCGAAGAAGCTCGTCGATGATTTGTCTTTGGATGTTTCTTATATGGTTACTTCATTGAGGATTGCGAGTTCTATCGGGGGATCTGCATCCCTTAGCTTGCTTTGTGATGATGTTGAGATTTTTTTATGTGGATTTTCTTTTCATGCGAATCTGCACGTTATTTCTTATTTGGGATTTGATATGATTTTGGGTATGGACTGGCTAGTGCGATACGATGCCAGGATTATTTGTTCAGAGAGAATTTTATATCTTCGACATCCAGATTCGTTTACTCATCTATCTCTTGTTCTTTGTAATGTTGATAATTCTAAAGCATCTTTATTTTCTCTCGACTCACGAGATGATGATGTTATATCTCATATTCCTATTGTTTGTGATTTCTCTTATGTATTTGAGCCTGTTTTGGGTTTGCCACCCAAGCGGGAGATTGAGTTCCACATTGATCTCATTCTAGGGGTGCAGCCAGTTAGTTGTCCTCCCATGAGGATGTCTACAAAGGAAAATGAGGAACTCAAGAAGCAGCTTTTAGAGCTTAAGTCCAAGAAGTTGATTCAGTCTAGTTTTTCACCGTGGGGTGCCGCGGTCGTCTTCGTGAAGAAGTCCGATGGAACTCTTAGGCTTTGCATCGACTATCGCAAGCTTAACGAGTTGACCATCAAGAATAGGTATCCATTACCTAGGATCGACGATATGTTTGATTAATTGAGTGGCGCTAAGGTCTTCTCTCAACACTACCTTGCCACTGGTTTTCATCAGCTCCGAGTCACGAAAGATAGCATACATCTTACAGCTTTCCGCACTCGATATGGATCTTACGAGTGGCTCGTTATGCCATTCGGTTTGACAAATGCTCCTGCTTCTTTATCGATCTTATGAATTGAGTATTTCGGGAATATCTCGATAAGTTCGTCCTTGTGTTCATCGACGACACTCTCGTTTATTCGAAGTCTGAAGCCAAGCATTCTAATCACTTGAGAATTGTCTTGAGTACTCTACGTCACCATCGGCTTAAAGCCAAATTCTCCAAGTGTCATTTCTGGGAGAATAAGGTTAAGTTCTTAGGCCACGTTGTTTCTTCCGATGGCATTTCGGTCGATCCTTCGAAGATCGAATCCATCTAGAATTGGAAGAGGCCCGAGAATGTTCATGAGATTCGTAGCTTCCTTGGATTGGTGGGTTATTACCGCCGGTTCGTTAAGGATTTCTCTCGTATTGTGCTTCCTCTCACTAGCCTTACTCGAAAAGGCATTCGATTTATTTGGTCCGACAAGTGTGAAGCTTCTTTTCAGCAGTTGAAGGAGCTTCTCACTAATGCTCATATTCTAGTGGTTCCCGAAGGGAATCAAAATCTTGTTGTCTACATCGATGCTAGTAGGTGTGGCCTCGGTTCCGTGCTTATGCAAAAGGATCGGGTAGTTGCTTATGCTTCTAGGCAATTGCATTCGAATGAAGTCCGTTATGCCACTCATGACCTCGAGTTAGCCGCCATCATCTTCGCCTTGAAGATTTGGCGACATTATCAATTAGGCGAGCCTTTATTCTCTATACTGATCACAAGTCCTTGAAGTATCTGTTCACTCAAAAGGAGCTCAATATGAGGCAACAACGTTGGCACGAGTTCCTTGCCTCATATGACTTCGACATCCAGTATACTCCTGGTAAGGGTAATCGTGTTGCTGATGCGCTTAGTCACAAACATTCGGCTGTTATTTCTATGATGCTGGCCGAGTGGGATGTTCTTGAGACCTTATCTCTTTGTGTTATTCGTGATCGAGCTCCATCTTCTGATTCTCCTATTTTATTATTCAGTTTGGAAGCTCGACCCAGTTTATTGGATCGTATTGCCGATGCTCAGCGGCATGATCCCGATCTTGTGCACCTTATTCAGATTTGTGAGTCTGAGTCCCGTGATGTGGAGTTGCAGGATTTCAGTATTGATTCTCATGGGTGTCTTCGCAAGAAGAACCATCTTGTTGTGCCTTCTGATTCTGTACTTAGGCGTGACATTCTCGATGACTGTCATCATTCTAAGTATACCATTCATCCTGGCAGTAGTAAGATGTATGTCGATATGCATTGCCTTTATTATTGTAGGCATGAAGCGCGATGTGGCGAGTTATGTGAGTAATTGCATGACTTGTCAACGTATCAAAGCCGAACATCAATGCCCTTCTGGTCTCCTTCAGTCTCTAAAGATTCCATTGTGGAAATGGGATCAGATTTCGATGGATTTCATTGACGGCCTACCTCGTTCGAGATCGGGCGATTCTAGTATTTGGGTTATTGTTGATCGCCTCACCAAATCAGCTCATTTCATTCCTATTAAGTCTAATAGGGGTGCTTCTCATTTAGCCAAGTTATATATCAAGGAAATCGTGAGACTTCATGGAGTTCCTAGTTTGATTGTGTGTGACCGTGATCCGCTTTTCACGAGTCATTTCTGGCAGAGTCTTCAGCAAGCTTTGGGAACAAAGCTTAATTTCAGCACAGCATATCATCCACAGTCTGATGGACAGGCTGAATGGGTGAATCGTATTCTCGAGGATCTTCTTCGTGCTTGCATTCTAGATTTCGGTGGTAGTTGGGAGGATCACCTACCTCTTGTGGAATTCTCCTACAACAATAGTTTTTCAGTCCAGTATCGGTATGGCTCCTTTTGCAGCCTTATACGAAAGGCCATGTCGATCACCTTCTTGTTGGTTGGAATCTGGTGAGAAGATTATTCTTGGCCTAGATTCTATTCATGATTCTTCTGAGAAGATTGATCTTATTCGTCAGAGAATGAAAGAGGCACAGAGCCGCCAGAAATCCTACGCGGACAACCGTAGGAAGCCTCTCGAGTTCTCGGTTGGTGATCTCATCTTTATTCGTGTTTCTCCTCTGAAAGGGGTTATGCGCTTCAGTACGACTGGGAAACTGGCTGCTCGCTTTATATGACCATTTCCTATTACTGAACGTATTGGCCCCATGGCTTATAGAGTTTCACTTCCAGCTCATCTATCTGGCATTCATGACGTGTTTCACGTCTCCCAGCTTCAGAAGTGTCTTCGAGAGTCGGATTCTGTTATCGATTCTCCTGATTTGCAAGAGCTTGAGATCTCACCAGACCTATCTGTTGTGCAGCAGCCTATTCGCGTACTTGCTTTGGAGGTGAAACGCCTTCGAAACAAGGACGTGTCGCTCGTTAAAGTTCAATGGTCCGCTAATCCCAATGACTGCACTTGGGAAACCAGAGAGTTTATCAAGCGATCCTATCCCAATTTTCTATCTTCGCATAGCGATGGTGAGAATGTTTCTTTATCTCAAGCTTATTTTCTTTTCTTTTTGAGTGATGAAATTAAATAGTTGAACACAAATTCTTCTCTAGGAATTGCGAGGATGCAATTTTGTTAAGAGGGGAGTCTGTAACAACCCTGGTTTGGAGATTACCTTTCAACATTGAATTATAATGATAATTATAATTTAATATTGTAAATTAAATTAAAATTGGAAAATTAAATTGTTTATTTGGAATAAACAATGAATTTTGGAATTGAAAATGAGAAAATGAAATTCCAAGCTTTATTTTATTTTGTTGGAGTGATAATAAATGGAATATGGGCTTTAAAAAAATGAAAATGATTTTAATTTAGAGAAAATGCAATAATTATATTAATTATTGCCTATTTGCTTCTTTTAATAATTTTTAAAAGAAGCATGTAATTTTTAAAGCTGATTTATTTAAATAAAACGGTGGAAATTGGTTTATAAATATGTTTTGGCTATAAATTAAGCTTGGGAATGGTTAGTTATATTTTTCTAAGCAAGAAAAATATTTTTGTTGAATTTTAGACGTTAAAAATGTAGACTTTTACATTTATTTGGTGAAAATTGTGTATTATTGTAAAATAAAGAATTTTAATAATAAAAATATTTAAAAAATACAAATTAATCTTTTGATATGATAGAAAATATTTCATTTTATATGTAAACAAGTTTTCATATTTTTCTTATGTGTAAATATGGAGAAAATGCATTTTGTTGTATATATGTGATATATGCACATATATTGTTAAATGTTGAATTAATTTCTTAGGCCAACTTATTGTTTTTATATTATTAAACCCATTTGGCCCATTATCCCTTAACCTAGTAAGAAAGTGAGAAAAATAACTAGCTGTACATTCATTTTTTTTCTCAACTCCTTCGTCCTTCGGCCTAAAACCAAAACACAGTAAACCACTCCTCCAAAAATTAAAAAACCAAGCCATTTCTTCATAAAATTCAAGAAAATTAAAGTCTTTTTCACTCTGGAGTAATAAATCTAAGGTAATCCAACTCCAAATCACTTAGTTTCATCAAAATCTCTGATTTGTGAAAAGATTTCTTATTTACAGTGATTTTTGCTTTGCATGTACTGTATTTGTTTCCTACAGGTTCTTAGAGGCTTCAATCTAGCAAAAAGCTTCCGTCTTTCAACTCAAATCCAAGTCCATCCATTGCAACAGCAAGGTGAGTTCCAAAAACTCACAAATGCTAGCTGAGCTAAGCTTAAATAGCTCAAAAATGTGAAATCTGCTTGCTGTATAAAATTTTCTATAGTTGATTTTGTTTGTTTATAATCTGGTTTCTGTTGCTACTTTAAACCCTTATATCTTGTGATTCCGGCAACGAAATGCTGCCCAATTTCTTGCATTTGGTAGCTTGCATGTTGAAATTTATTTCTGTAAAATTTGGTTGAAAAATATTGTCATTTGAGTGTTCAAAACTTTGCTGCAAAATCAACATAACTCAGATTTTTGCCTATAGAAATTGTGTTTTTTGAGTTGCTGCAAACATGGCTTGAGTCCATGTTTGAGATAGCATAACTCTTTCATTTCTTACTGAAATTGCATGATCATTTTTTGTTCGAAAGATAAAGTTTTGTACTATAAGCATACCAAATTTCAAGTGATTTCGACCTATATAGCTTATAGAAATATGCTACCGAACTTTGATTCGGAGCATGTTTTTGCCCAGATTTTTACAGTGGAAACACTGTCTGGGTTCAACTTTGAGACATCATAACTTTCACATACTTTAACCAAATTACATGATTATTTTTTTTAAAGATAAAGTTTTTGACTATGTGCATAACAATTTTGAGCTCAATCCGATACCGTTTGGTTCTCTGTTTTATGCCTGAAAGTTGAACTCAGAATGGATTTTCAGGCCTGGGCACATTCTTGTTGAACTGTTACAAACATGGTCTGAGTCCATGTTTGAGGCAGCGTAACTTTTTCATTTTCTGTCGTAATTCATTGATTCTTTTTTTTTCAAAGATAAAGTTTTCTACTTTGTGAACACCAATTTTTAATTCAATCAAAGGTCGATTGGCCACCTGTTTTATGTCTGAAAGTTGAACCCAGAGAAGATTTCAGACCTGGGAATTATTTTGCCTAAGCGTTTTTATGTTCTTTTTCCGTCCGACTTTTGACTTTTACTTCATGTTTTTGTGATATTTCTGAAATGTATTAAGGGTTATGTTGCCTATCAATAGGCTAGCCAAGTTTTGATGAATTTGAAATTCAAATTTGAATTGAATTTGAATCGAATTTGAATGACGGTTTTGAGTGATTTCTTTGATTTCGAGCATAGATTTTTCCAAACAATTTTGAAATAATTTTTAAAATAAATTGGCATTTAAAATAATTATTATGTAATATTTTTAAATCATTTTAAGCTATAAAATCTATTTATTCTCTATAATAAGGGAATTTTCAAATATCGTCTTCAAAATTGATTTCGGAAAATGGTTTTAAAAGCTTAGGCCCCGTTTGGCTTGTCGTTTTTAGTTTTGTGTTTTCGTCTATATAAAAACGCGTCCGTTGTATGTATAGTTGAAAAACAAACAATTTTGAAAAATGAAATTAACATATAAAATAGAAAGCAAGTTTATTTTATTTTTCGTGTTTCGAGAGATAACAAAAGCACGGAGAATAATCAAACTCTTTCGTTGTCCGTTGGTCGTCCCAACGGCTAAGAATTATAAATCTTCTTCTCTTATTTCTTGCTATCTCTTAGTGCAAATTGAAAACACAAAACTCAAAATACAAAATAAAACCAAACGGGCCCTTATTTTCTCAAATAAATTATTTTATATATACAATACACGTTTTTGCACTATTCGAGCGAATGAGAAGGAGAATTAAACGGTTTGGTAAAACACGTAGTATGGGACACATGCGTTTATCTTATCGGTTAATTCCTGACTTGTCTGTTTGATCGTTTTGACCTTCGAGTCGAGTTTATCGATGAGATGAGGTAAACTTTTTACTGCTTTGAGTGTGAAATTTACTGGCGGTTAGTAAACCGTTTAGTGTGAACATGTGGTATGGGACACATGTTAACACTATTCGGGTTACTATTCGAGAGTTTGTGACACATTTGCCATTGCGGCGTGCCAGTACTGGACCTTTGGGTCATTGCCATTGCGACGTTTGCCATTGCTGCGTATTTGTCTTCGAGACGTTTTGCCTTCGGGCGAGGTACCTATTTGAGATAACAGTACTTGGAAAGGCTTCGGCCACGTGCACATGCAAACACTTTTGAGATGGTTTCTTTGACTATTTTCCCTAGTGTATCACCCTTTTCGGAATTGGTCCTTTGAACCATTCAATATATCTTTGTGGCGATTACCTTTTGGGAATTTAAACTCTTAGAAGTTCTATTTTTGAGATTTGAATTGCCTACACTGGCGTTATATGAGATTTGCCTTTTGGCGTTTACTTGAGATTTTATTCTCCTCTTTGGAGATATATTTGCCTTATGGCATGTTTGAGATGGGATCTCTTTATGCATGTTTTAAGTTTGCCAAGATGGCGGGTTTAGGTTTTCCTCTAAACCATATTTGATGTTTTATGAATTCCGATGATATGAGGCTCGCTACTTTTAGCATTTTATGGGTTATTTTATCTCTTTCGAGATTATATGTTTGTGTAGTGATACCATATTATCACTTGATGTAATCATACTCTTTAATTGTCCCTTCTTACTTGAGAATATTATCACATTATCCTTATGCTCATATTATCGCTTATCCTCGTAAACTGATTTGTTTAGCTAGTCTGACCCGTGTATTTTATACTCGGGTCAGACCGAGGTGTTTCAGGTTAGGTACATTTGGACTTAGCCTATTCTTCTTCCCAATGGACTCTATTTCTGCTAGTTTTTTTTGTTATAGCTTTTTGTGTAGTCCTTTTTGGGTTGCTACTCCGACATGTATATTCTTTTGACTCGCTTGTATATTGTGGTTGCTATACCATTTGACATGTATCATTTTGTATACTCTGTGATATATCTGTATATGTATGTGTGTGTATATATATGTGTGTGTGTGTGTGATGATCTACTGTTCTATGATGTGTTTTGCATTCAAGTTGTTGTATTTTGTTCTAATAGATCCTATAGCCACCATGGTTTAGGCATATTCTATGATAGTATTACCCAGTAATACTCTTTGTTATTGTGGGTCTCGGGGTGGGGCGTCACATATATCCTTATAAAAGTATTTTAATGCAATTATTTACAAAGTGGTTTTAATTAATGAAAGCATTAATTAAAGAAGCTTAGTGGTTGTTATACAACCAGCTTCGGAACAAGCCAAAATTCCAACCTAGAAAAGGCCCATCAAAACTTAGACTCATTCTAAAGCTGGCTGTTGATTGGTAAAAATAACAAAATAGAGCTATCTATCTATTCTTTCAGAAATCACAGCGAAAGAAAAAAATATAATGATAGTAATAGTACCCATTTATTTCAGATCATTTCAAATGTCACAATACATTACATAGTGTCAACCGTTACGACATTTTGTTCAAAAATACCTGTCATGGGTATAGTAGAAAATAACACAAAAAGATAGATAGTAACTGCCATAAGCTTCGCTCTTGCCATCTTCAAGCATCATCAACTTCTTCTCTAACCTATATTGTAGTGAAGAAGGAGTCAGAACAACAAGGCCTGGTGAATAAAAATCTCGAGCCTTACTATTTCAGTACTTGGGAAGTATAATTTAAATAAGAATACGTCTTACGTATATAAAATCATTTAATACTTCATATAAGGAAAGGATGTGGGTCCTCAAACTACCGCTTAATACATTTCATTCTCAAAGCAGGTTTCCTAATCCTGTAACCCAAAACCAATGTCATAAATGTCAAATCAATGAAAGAGATAAAACCCAAGCTACTTAATAATTTTTGTTGGAAAATAGGCAGACTCTGACCATTTAAGACCTCAATTGAGGCAGACCCCATCATTTAATACCTATTCCCAAGGCGGAATCCTCAATGATAACTATCTGGCTGACATCGCATGGAACCTCTTGAGCCACTTAATACTTCTTTATGGAAATGCGAACCCTCAATCACCCACTAATACCTTATGTCGAAGCGAATCCCTATTGAGATACCACCTATCGTGCCTAATGACTAACCCCTTGGTCATTTACTAATTCATTTAGGGTAAAGAGGCGAGCCCTCAAACAACCACTTAATACCTCAAGGCCTCGAAGCAGGCCCTTCGTATTATGACGCATACACATAAGAACATTGCACATTAGTTCGACTAATCATAGGATGGTGGCCAGATTAGCTGGGCAGATTTACCCTATAGAATTTGGGACTAACTTAGCATCATTACAAATACTTATCATAGGAGATGTCTCACATCAGCCCCATAGTCACACTGCTGGTAGCCAGACTAACTGGGTAGACTTCTGTGTGCCTTTTGACTGACCTTGCATTCTTATGACTTAGCCATAATTTAAATACTCTCTATATATAATACGCATCTCACCGTTCCATAATTAAGGCCTTATAAGAAATCTTCCTTATTACGCCTTAAAATATCAATTACTTTCCTATGAGGGATTTAACGATAATTATAACTTAGTTAACCACGTAATTATACATTATAATTATAGGTTTATTATGCTAATTAATATATAAATAAATACACACTTATTATTCTATGTGTGCGAAGATTACACCCTTGCTAACGTTAAATGTCAATTGCTTTTTAACCATAATAATACAAGTCTTTCCTTTTTTTTCCATTTTACCAATAATGTCCAAATTCTGATATTCATAACAAGGGATTCTAATATCCATAATAATGATTCAATACTCATATCCAAAATTGCAATAAAAAGATTGTATATAGAATCTAAATCCAACTTATCTCATATTAAAACAATGAAATAAACAAAAAATAGAAACTTGCAATTTAATCAATTCTACGCTCTATTCAACTTATTTTATATGAATTTAGACAAGGGAAATTCTACTAAATTTTATAGGAATAGCGGTGTAAATTACGTATAAAGATTCAAGCTTTACGCACTATTTCTCAATTAAATCCCTTCATCAGATCTGGAGAAAAGGAATAAGAAGTGGAATAGAAGATAGAATACGTAAACTGCAAAAATCCACAAAACTCCATTATTTTAACATAAAACAATTAAGATTCCAATCCTAAGAATTGACATTTCGCTTAATTTTGGGGATTTTTAATATGATGCTTTTGTAATCCAAAACTTCCCAAGGCATATATCAAATCCGACTATACTATTCAACTACTAAAATAGAAAAACTAAGATTTCCACTCACAGTTGGTCCTTAACTTTGCTTCTCTTTGGAATTGCAACACCTACTATAATCTCCTTTGGATCTCTTCTTTTAAGTATATATATATATATATATATACAACAAGGGATTTGTGTGTGTATATTAGATTCAGAAAAGTTGGAGGAGAAGAGGTTTAAAAGTTAAATAACAAACAAATATAGGCATATAGGATTTCTTACTTGAAACCCTAATGGATTTTTCTGAATTTAAAAATAGATAAACTGATAGGGCTTCACTGATGTTCCTAAATATTTGTGAATGAAAGTGGAAAGTGTAGGGTTCTATTTATAGTGGCTGAAACGCACCAGAACCGTAGGATGAAACTAGATCAAAAACGGATAAATCTGGAGCGTTTAACATTGAAAAACCCTAGCTGCCACTGTATAGTAGTGGTCGACCACCTCGATCGACCGCTACGGGTCGACCTGTTAGGTCGCACTAGTCGACCGCTCCTCCTATTTCAAGAGCGTTTGATTTTTTCGTTGCTTGTTTATTTTATTTCCTAATTAATTTTTAACGTTAATTGTTAACTTTAACGTTTATTTAACCTCCAAGTCTTGTCGTTGTTAATTTTTGAAATTCAAAATTTAAATTTAATTACTCATTTGAATTTGAATTTGAATTCAAATTAAACTAATTTAAATATGAAAACTCCAAATGCTCATAACTTCTTCATTTGAGCTCCATTTTTAGCATATTATATATGGAAACAGACAAAATTTCGCCACGAATGCAATGGAATAACTTTCGTGGCAAATTCCAACTTTTATAACTTTTCATTTTTATCCTACCATATTTAATTAAATGTCACTTAATTTACTTATTTAATTGGGGTTGATTTTATGGGGTGTTACATTATCCCCCTTAAAAAGGATTTCGTCCCAAAATCTTTCAAGGGGCGAACAACGTAACACGCAGTAACATTTATATTCCAGAACCAAGTTATCTACACAATCATCTACTCTACCAAAGTGTAATGTGATCATGTACTACAGACATATCATAAATGAGCTCAATCCTAGCATGGGCACGTGATCGTGCTATGCAAATATGTATACAAATACCTAAACATGCATAAAACTTCTATACGAGGTAAAGTAATAGTGTAAAATTGTGGCAACCATCTCCTACCATCCAATCTAGCAACCACAATGCAATCAAAATCCTAATTTTGAAGAGAAAGTTTACTATAGAAAGGCTTAGGATGAGAAGTCCTCATGCCTTCCACCGATTTTCCCCCCATTATATTCGGACCAATATAATTTCTTTATTATGTAGCTTCTTAGTTCTGTGCTCTACAATGCATGTGGTGGTACAGACGCTATTGGCTCCGTCTTAAAATTCCCTAATTGATTAGGCTCCATCACCATTGTTATGCTATGGAGGTATTTCCTCAAATGCAAAACGTGAAAAATGTCATGGATTCCAGCTAACCTACAAGTTTTCTTATTTTCCCCAATATTGGGAAAGGCCTAATAAATCTTAGTGCCAACTTTTCCAACTATCCAAATCTTATGACCTTTACATACTGTGTAATCAACTCTAAAATTTCATTGTCTCGCAATCTACATCTGGTCGGAGTGAAATTTGTCGGTGGTTTTCACCCATAATTTGGCGATTTGTATGGCCTCCCAAATATTGCTCCAAGGGTGCCATATCAATCATCTATTGGTGACTACTACTATACGCGAATTCTACTAAGGTAAGTGCTACTCCTGATGTCCTCCAAAGTCCAAGATGCAAGATCTCAACAAATCTTCCAAGTTCACATCCATTACTTCAGTTTGTCCATCGGTCTTTATTTATTAAGTGATGCTCGGATTTAACGAAGTTCCTAAAGTTAGTTACTAAAGCTACGAGCAAACTCCTCCAAAATTTGCTAGTAAACTAAGGTTCTCTATCACTAACGATGCTAACCACAACTCCATGAGGCTGTGTTGGAGATGATGCAGATTTATTGCTTCTATTGGGAAAATTCTGTCACCTTCTTCTTTATCCTTGTTCAATAGGAAATTCTATTCACATTCCTATAAATTTTATCTTTTCCTTTAATGGTGACAGTCTGTGAGCTAAATTTTATTTCTTCCAAAATTCTAATGTTTTGGGATTGAAATATTTATTTATTTTAGGCTGCTAACCTAATTTACTCATTAACTTCCAGTCTTACCTATGGTTTATTGCAAGTTAAGTGTCCCCATAAAATTTCCTTATTTACTTTGCTTCTCAACATAAAAATAAAATAGGGATATATCTTATACCACATCATATACTTTTTCAATAACTAAGGGAGATAACTAGCGACTACAACCCAAGAACTCTAAAAGAAAATTTTACTGGATGTTGCCATTGATTATCAAGTGGTATAAATGGTGTTGAGCTCCTAACATTCTCTACTAAATTAAGGTGGGTATTTCTTAATATGTCATCCCATTATTATCCATTTTCCTTAATTTTCCTTTTCAATCTCTAATAAATATGGTTCATCCATTGCTTTAATTAATATTTCCACAGTAGTTGAAATTGGACCATTCCTAATTAATCCTTCTCTAATCCATTTAACCTTCTTTAGATTTCCAAAATCCATTCATCTCAAACTTATTTCTTCCATAAATGCCATAACAAGTTTCCTTAATCAGTCCCCATTTGATTCCTTTTTCCTCTCATTAATTACAAATTTATTACCCGTTAAATTTGTAATTAATATCCATAAATCCTAATTTGTTAATTGCTAATTAATATGCATATAGTCATAATTTATACTATATATATATATATATTCTTATTTCTAGTCGTTAAGCATAGTTATACTTGTATACTAATTCTAAACTAGAATGCTTATTTTCACATTTTTAGTCTATTAGAGCTATCTTTAAAAAAAGGACCACCATTACAATCTCCCATAAATTAACCACAAATGAGATTTTCGCTTTGTTTGAATTTATAAATAAATTTTTTTCTATTGAAAGAGACAACGTAAATAAATGGAAAGGATATCCATATCTCACACATCTCTTTCCCTTCTTGGTACATCCTTTATTAATTCAACAATGCTCTTTTATATATACTTTGGAATATGGTAATTTATGGAAATTACATGAAAATTGCTCTAAATAAATTAAAACATAGAAATTTACATTCTAGGCTATCTAGGGCAATGTAATTCACAACCCAATTATAGATTTGGAATATCTTTACACTTTACCTTCTTCTTCGAATAGAGGTTTAGGGCTGATTTCAAATTTCTAGATTAGGTTGTACACTCTATTCCTATTTTATTCATATCCTAAAAATTTTAGTCTGTCCTACCTTGGTTGTGATCCCTATCTACTCAATAAAAACTATTCTTTATAAAACCAAAATTTTAGCAATCATACAAAATAGTTTTAAATAAATTATTTTTGAACAAATAAACTTATTTCACTAAATCCAAAATCAGCATTTATTACCCCATTTCTTGTATAACTTTAAATATTTTTCAAACATGAAATACTAAACTCAAAATCTTCATCTTTGAAAATATAGACTTAGAAACTTTTACCAAGAATTCAAAATTTCTTAGTTTCAAATAGGAGAAAAATAATTTCTCTTTTTAAAACTTTCTTCATCAAAGATTTATCATTTTAAAAGTTAGACTTTAGTTCATATCATTCAAAGATTTCTTGATTTTCAAAAAGGAACTATGGAAAACTATCCTTTTTAATGTCTTACTATAATAAAGATTTACTCGCTTTGAAATAGGGTCGTTAAAACAAAAAATTCAAAACTCAATTATCATTCTAAAATAATAAATTAGACCTTTATTATTCCAAAGAGTTTTCTAGTTATACGAATTATCATTTTCAAAATAACAGTTATATCTAAAATATAGATAAATATCTATTGCCTTATTACCCAAAATATGCTGTTATTTGATCAAATACTTTTTGTGATTTTGTTTAAAACTCTTAAAATCCCTTGCAATCCCTTTCTTATCAATTCCAATAATATTTTTATTCAAACAAGTTCTGAATTTGAATTAAGATAAATGCATGCATAAAATTCTAATCTTTACACAATCGCTTTTCCAAAAATACCCAACTCATTTATTAATTCAAATATGTTCAATTGTCAAAGGTACCTTTTATAATTTTAAATGACGGAAAAATAGAGTAGACAAAGATAACTCCTATCTTAGTCCTATTACTCCTCTTCTATATCATTTATTACTGGATTAAAATTCTCAATTCTATTACTACCTAAACTCAGCTATCATTCTATGCATTCCTTACACTGGAATATTCCTTCTATCTACCTTATCGGACATTTTTAACCTTCTATTATTTCTATCCTAGGATAATCAAGTTCCTTTTCCATTTGTACACCCTTTTAAAAGAAATTTAAGGAAAAGAACGTCCAATTTTATAAGGTAGGAAAAATCATGCATTTCACAAAAGAAAAATATTTGGATCAAAAACTTTTGGCTCAATAAATTTAAACTAAAAACTTTAAGAATGCAAAATTATTTCAAATTAGAACTTTCTAACTCAATTATTTATAAATTATAGATCTTAAATTTAAAAATAATAGCTTTTAAATTCATATAGTAGAAGAAATCATAAAAAATAGAAGAATCCAAAACCCTATGAATCCAAAAGTTGAACTTTTAATTTAACAAATTTTAAGTTGAGAAGTTAACAACTGAAAACCTTCTCTTTTTATAAAAAAAATTCACCATTGTCTTTCAAAAACTTCCAACTTATAATACATAAGATCTTCACTTAAAAATCTTGTGAAAAAGCTCATTCAAAACTTTCAAGGAGTTTTCAAAAACCTTTTTACCACTTTCTTTCTCAAGGAGTAGGACTTTAAAATTTGGCTTTGATTGTTGTTCCCTTTGAACTCTCTACTTAATCATCTTAAAAATTTAGTTATCTCCTTGTGGTGATTAATGTACACCATCTTATAGAAGCTTGTTTCACTACTATATCCCTTAATTTCGTATGTTTATGAATACTATGCCTTATAACATCTAACTATTACCTAACATTTATATTTACTACTCTCGTAAATGTCACTTTGTCTGTATTAAATAATAATTATATTAACGGACGTTTCCTAATGAAATTTATTTGCCTATTCAACGTTCCCATTTAAATTCTTCCTTATCTTCCCATAATTATCTTAATGGTCTCATTAACCTATTTAATTTCTGGTAACACCTCACTTACTGCTCATTCATTACCTATTATATTTTGAAGTTACTATCTTTCATTCAATGATTTCTATCCCTATTCTTCAATATGCTTATAGGGTCCACAATGAAAGGAAGTCTAGATCCAATAAAGAAGAATATATTCAACTCTATTTATTTTTCCAACTCATAGATGCTTCGTCCACCCTTTCGGAATATGGTAGTAACTACTTGTATAGTTGGAATTTATAAAGTCGAGCGTAAATTCAAAATAAGTGTGTGTGTGTGTGGATATAGAAAGGTTTTTGAAAAGATTTTACAAAAATAAAAAATATGCCACTTATATGTATGTTTTTCCTTGTTGATCCGGTAACCTAAACTTTGATACCAAATGTAACAAACCGATCTGGAACAGGCCTAAATTTCGACCTTGAAAAGGCCCATTGAAACTTAGACCTATTTTAAAGCTGGCTGTTAGTTGGTAAAAATAACAAAATAGAGATATCTATTTGTTCTTTCAGAACTCACAGCGGAAATAATAAAATATAATAATAGTAATAGTACCTATTTCTTTCAAATCATTTCAAATGTCACCAACCCGTCTTTCCAGCACTTGATGCTAGGCATGTGAATACCATGGATGTATTAGTGTCAACTTTTGAGGGTCGAAAAAGTCGGTCGTTACATATTTGATCACATCGAATCATTTTATTTACTTTTGCATGTTACTTTACTTACTTCTGTTTTTTATTCTATGAACTTATTATAGGCACACTACATGTTCATCAAATACTCATCTTTGTTTCTATGATAATTCGTTGGTGAATTTAATAAAGTATGTGGATCCGTTTTGGTATCATTATACTTACGATTTCATACATCCACATGTATCAATCTGAAGAGCTCACCAACTCTTATGTCACTCCTACTGAATGAGTGTTTCTCCCTAATCATTTGGGATACAATTTACTAGTACCATATGATTCATAATCATATGATTGAAGAATTATTTCTCAAAACCATGGCTTGGTCCATAACTCCAAAATAATTATAAAATTTTGGATACTTTGGTGTTTTCTAATGCATCTCTTTTGTTATGAAAACAAATACCACTATTATAGTTTTATTTTATAATGAATATTCAAAATATTCTTATTGAAACATAACTATGTCTATTTTTAGTCAATACTAAATAGTTATTATTTTGTAAATAATTTTTTGTATGTTTACGAAAACAATTTTGTAACTTGATGCAATTGCTAAGAATTGTTGTATGGTATGCTCTTACTATTTGCACCATTACTATAACAACGTATGAAGTATGATGTTCCATTCAATCACTGAATATGGACTATTTATTTCATTTACTATAATCAGTTTATAGTCCGGAGTTTTTAGATCAAATATCTTAAACACAAAGAGATAAATCTCAAAGAAAACAAATTGCTATGTGAAAATACATTTTGAAAAAAAAAATCATATTTCTCATTCTATACCAAGTATCTATTATTAATTTACAATTCTCATTTTTGATGTCTCTTCCGAAGCGACCATTCACCCACTTCTATTATTAATTTACATCCACTTTCATTCGCTTTCCTTTCCAAATGGCTGAACCATTCAAAAGAAACCCTTACTCCAAGATCGTAGTGAATTCTTTACAAAAATGCATCGGGTTATCCTTAACGTTTAAAAATATCTAATAAGTTGCACTTTGCGTTAACTTGTCAAATCGACATTCCGGTAATCGAGTTCTTTGGTTCATCTTGTAGCTCTTAGTCTAGCATTACATTTAACACAACAAGATCCCCATTGTATTCGAACGTATTGAATACACGATCTTGCATTATGGTTTACTTGCTCATTTCGAATGAATTAATTTCATCGAGGTTTCAAATATTACGAATTATGACTGTTCACCATATAACACTTATATATGATTGAATATGGATCAGATATTTATATTCTTGTATTATTTTAGAGTTTGAAACTCATAGACGATAACACATAGTTTCAACCAAATAAACACATAAATGACCAAGTTACGAACGTATTTAGTAGTTGTGTAATTAGGGGCTTGCATAGACCTTAAATTGACAACATTCAAAAATTTATTGATAAGTATATTTTATACTTCTATTTATCAATATTAATTTA
This sequence comes from Allium fistulosum, assembly GCA_030737815.1. Lineage (NCBI taxonomy): Eukaryota > Viridiplantae > Streptophyta > Magnoliopsida > Asparagales > Amaryllidaceae > Allium > Allium fistulosum. Next base: position 1,129,878,835 of record CM060906.1, on the reverse strand, counting down.
GTTCATTTGCATATTTTAATTGATAAACATCTTATCAATTATATCAATTGCACAAATTTATCAAAGTAGATTGGTTTAATTTATACAATATATATATATATATATATATTCTTACAATATTGGATAGGTTAAAAGTTTTCATTTCATTTATCTAATAAATCCTCACTATACTTTTATCTTTCTCAAAACTCGAAGACTAAATATAGAGATCTTTTGACTTCTCTAGTGGGTGTTAGGACTCGTTTGTCATAGGATTCTAACATTGAGTTTGCTCAACAAATTATAAGCCCAAAAATGATGGATAACACTATGTCGGTTGTATCATATACAACTTCTAACCCATGGTCTTTATCCTAATCTAGTTTCGACCTTGAGTTTGCCTAACAAATCAAAATAGATTATTCACTCGAACCTACCATTTTGCGACAGCCTAAGTATAGTACATATGCCTTGTGTTCGCTTAGCAAATACATATAGCTACTTACTTCATCTAGTCTATGTATTAATAATACTACACATCCCTAGCTTGAGTTTGCCCAATAACTGGAGAGTATGCAATTAGTATAATAATATATAAATGGTAGACGACAACATTTATATTAAAGATTCACAATCTTTAACATACATTTAATTGAGTGATATCGACTTATGGAATAATATATTTCTTATGAAATACCCTCATGATTCAAGTGTTAGACATATCTGAAATCACGGTATACGTACTATACTTATGCATCTATTCCTTGAATCTACTTAGGATTTCTTATTATTCTGTAACAACTCGCACCTTAATGGGCCTAAATTTCGACAAAAATCGAAACCCAAGTCCACCAAAACACAGATCATTGGATTTTGTACAGGCAAATAAGCATGAGCATTATCAGTGATTGATAGAAATCTAAACTCACGGCGGAAACAATAATAGGATAAGAATACCGACTAAGACTACTACCTAGGAATTAATGGTATTCCTTGGATAGCAGATTGTCACATCAGCATCGAGCATGAGAGAAAGAAGACTCTCCAACAACAAAGCACATCCAGCACCAGTGACATGTTCCGCTAAATTCTATCCCGTGGGTTGTAATGAGGAGGGGGCCGGGACAACGTCATGGTGACTGGAAAAATATAAACCGTCCATAACATAAATTTATACCGATAGGTTTCCATTTAATTATTATGTCCATCAAGGTTGGCAATTCTAATCTAACCTTACATTGCACACATGATTACTTGCTTACCCCTTCCCAAGGTACAAAATACTAATAAAGCCATATCAACCACCCAATACTTCCAAACCCATTAGCCACTTAATACTTTTAAATATGAAGCGGGCTACTGTAATACTTTTAAAAGAGAAATAGGTAGACTTTGTCATTTAAAACCTTAATTGATGTAGACCCTGTCATTTAAGACCCATTCCTAAGGTGGTTTCCTATCAATATTGTCAATGGTCAGTGGATTAATGTAACAACCTGCATATTTTACGATTGTATATTTAAATGTTTTATTTAAATATAGCATCGTTAGTCGGATTTAAGTCCGAAAATGTCACTATTTCGTAAAAGAACGGTCGAATTAGTGAAAAGACAATGTGGATCGTGCAATTTGGAAGTGTCTACTTAAAAAACAGGCAAACAGATATTCAGACGTCTGAAATTGCTCGAGTCAAAGTAGAAAGGAAATAGGCTAAAATTTCCATTTTCAGACGTCTGAAATTTCCAATTCAGACGTCTGAATATTGTATTAGACAACATCTGTTTTTCCAGATTCAGACGTCTGAATTGGAAATTTCAAACGTCTGAATGTAGGCTGAAATTGAGATTCAACAATTTGGACTCGAGACCACTTCCATTGAGTCCAAAATGGTGTTTGCGACCTTTTTGAGTATAAACATCGATATGTTTTGAGTTGGGTAAAATTTTGAGATTTTGAATTAGGGCTTTGGGTTTGGGTTTCAGCCCATCAACCTACTAATAACCTAACCCTTCATCCAACTCCTCTTCACTCACTCTATTATTTCCTAACACTCAAGCTAAAAGAAAAATGGGGGAAGAGAAAAGAAATTAGAAATTCCTAAGCTCTAATTCTCTTAGGAATTATCAACTTCAAGCTAGAAATCAAAGAAAAGCTTAGGTAAGCATCCTCTTCATCTTCTCCATCTCAATCCCCCTTCAATTTTCAGAAATTCCTATAACCTAACTTAGGAAAAACTTCACCTTTGATATTAGATTGAAGATTCTAGAGGTGGTGTTGAAGAGAGATCAACCTATTGCTTGTTCTAGAGCTTATAATTTGTGTTTGGGTTTAAAAGGTGAGTTTTTGGAACTCACATCTATGTCTATATCTTTGATAGTTGTTGGGTATGAATTCCTAACATCTATTTCTTCTCCATTTGCCTTTGAATTGAATTGGTTTGATGAATATTCCAATTTTTGGTGTTTTGAAATCAAAGTCTATGAAAATCCTTATATGGATGTCTGGACATGTTGGTCGGAGTGCATTGGTGAGTCTTTAAGGTTGGGTAGTCGTTTGGCGTAAACCCCTAGCGATCGTCACACATCCGATTGTTTCCGATATGATTTGGCCATCATTGGCCTAGGCATAATATTGCCCGGAGCATCAGGTTCAGACGTCTGAATCTGTTTGTCTCGGCCCAATTTTCCTAATTTGTGTGGGTTTCTAATTTTAATCGATTTTAGTTGATCCGAATAGTTGTTATCACTTACTATCGACTTTGATGACTTCTTTCTTTGGATTTTTGGGAATATCCATTTTGATGGATTTGATATCGATTTCTATGGTTTTGATTCACGTCTTCGGATGTGAATCTTTGGTGATTGATTGTTTCTACAATCATTTTTGTGATTTGTCACTTTTAAATACAAAGGTTTCTATACTAGTAGTAAATGCTCAAACTCTTCCATCAAAACGATTTTGACACTATTTTAAATATAAAGCTCCCTTTTAAAACCATATTCTAATCTATTAGTATATATAAACCTTTACCTCATTCGTATGAGAAATCTAATTAAACGGCTTAGTAAAACAAGTGGTATGAAACGCTTGCGTTTACTTCGTCGGTTAATTCTTGGACTTGTTCGATTGAACTCTTGTGACAATTTTCGAGTGGAAATCTACAATCTGTTCGTAAATATTTAAGTTAAGCCAGTGGTTATGGGACATGAAGCTAAACTCATCTATTTACTAGCTTAGTGTGATTCACACTTTTTATTGATCGATGATGATCATTTTATGATTTAGACTAGCGATGTGCGATGTCTATTTGTTTGTGTGGGGACTAAAAACCCCATTTGTGGAGCTTCGGCTCAAATTTGGTAGGGTAGCGACCCGTGGTCTTCGGGCCGTTTGTGGAGCTTCGGCTCAAAATTGATGGTTAGCGACCATGGAATAGCGTTCCGTTTGTGATACACGTGTTGGTGAGTTTTCATGCTCCCATTTGTGATAGGCCTCCCCCTTTGTGATTTCTGGATTTCCAATTGATGATTTCTAGAATTTGTGTTTCACCAATTTTCGTGGGTTGCATTGATAAGCTCTATCAATATTTGTGTCTGGTGAAGAAATTTAAAGAATATGACATTCTTTTGGTGTTGGAGAATATTTGAGATATTGTATGATTTTTGTTGTTATTTGATATATACTTGTCATGGTATGGCATTTTTGTTATCATACGCTTTTGGTCATCTCTCTTATCCTATATCATTTTATCTAATATTTATAGCTAGACTGATCTGTTTATTATTTTCTTCTTAAATAATACTCGGGTCAGACCGAGGTATTTCAGGTGATCCTGCTTGATTTCTTATCAGGGTCCTTCACCTGACTTTTGGCTAACTACTTTAGTACAGTAGTTTTTGTTAATATACATTTTGAGATAGAGACTCCTTATTGTATACTTATTCTTTTGTCTAGCACTTTTATCTATTCTTTTGTGATTTCAGTGGATCTAGTTTGACCATTATTTTGATGTACACTTTTATGTGATATATTCATATCTGTTTCCGCCTTTGTGATATGGATATCTGTGACTGATTTGTGTTATGTTTATTTCTATATTTGTTTTCCGAAGGCCACTTAGCCACTGTGTGGTAGCTTTGAGTTTGTATCGGTATGTCGGATTTCCACTTGAAATGAAATACGTATTATATTATATGACATATCGGTATTCGCACAAAGCAATTACACAGATGGTCGCTCCTCAACAGCATTATTCTTCGTGCTAGTCGACAACACTACCCAGTAGTGTTCTTGGCTAGCGTGAGTCTTGAGGTGGGGCGTCACAACTTGGTATCAAAGCCAAACTTCGAAACAATGTAGAATAATCTAGCAAGGATCATTGTCCTATGTTTTTCTTAGGAATCGTGCCATAGAATTTAATTCGAGTCTTCGTACCGTTCTATCCTATTTCTTTTTATGATGCCTTGTTTTATCAATCAAGTTTGTTTGATATTCATTATGTGAATAACCTTTTTCCTCTTTTCTTCTTTTTTAAAGAAGAGAAATGGTTAGACCAGGCCGTCCCAACGCCGGTCAATCCAGTGCTACTCCTCAGGACGGAGTATTTATGTCTGCTCAGCAACTTCTAGATCTTGTGAAAAATTCTCAAGCTATCGGACCCATTCTAGAGCCTACACATCCTAAATCCGGGTTTGCACGCTTGTGTAGTGATTACACCAATTTAGGTGGAAGGCCATTTAAAGGTTCCGAAAGTGTTATAGAAGTCCAAGCTTGGCTTAGAACATGCGATCGCATCTTTTCTCACATGAATCTTATTGATCTCCATCGAGTCCAAGTGGCTTCTAGTATGCTCCAAGAAAGAGCATTAAACTGGTATGAGCTTCTGATCTCCGAAATTATTGAAGCAGATCTTACTTGGGAGCAATTCCGAGAAAGATTCGAGTTAAAATTTGTGCCAGAGGCTGAAAAAGTATCTCTAGCTCGATGCTTCATTGACCTTGTTCAAGGTGAATCTTCTGTGACGGATTACGTCGCTTCTTTCGAATCTCTATCTAAATATGGGGTCGTGTATATTAATACCCCATTGAAGAAAATTCAGAGATTTGTCCATGGGTTGAATAAGAATCTCAGAAAGCCATTACTTTTGAAATTAGAAGTTTCTTTCGATCAGCTTGTTGATATCGCTCTTCGACTCGAAGAGGCCGACAAAGAAAGTGATGTTGAAGTCAAACAAAACATCAATAAGAAGAGGCCTTTTAAATTCAAGCCTAATCCCAACAAGAAAGGGAAGCAAGCAACTTCGGTAGCAAATACTCCTACCTCCCGTCGTGGAGAATGTTACAATTGTGGTTCTAAGGACCATTATGCAAACAAGTGCCCGAAGCCCCTTTCTTGCCGGTATTACAAGAGTTCGGGTCATACTATATATTTGTGTCCCAAACTTCAAAGCAAAAAGGAAGGAAAGCTAAATGTTGTGCAAGCCCCTACTAACACTTCTCGTGGTCAAGGTATTTCTCATTCTATCCTTGATGGCATTATTATATTTCGTGATTTTCCTATTCGAGTTCTTTTTGATACGGGTGCATCTCACTCTTTTATATCAAAAGAACTTGTTGATTCTTTGTCTTTGAATGTTATTGGCTTGATGACTTCATTAAGGATTGCGAATCTGGTTGGTGGATCTGCAACACTCAGTTTACTTTGTAAAGATGTCGAAATTATTTTATGTGATTATGCTTTCCGAGCCGATTTGCACGTTATGCGTTACCTTGGTTTCAAAATGATTTTAGGAATGGATTGGCTTAACCATTATAAAGCCCATATCCTATGTCCTGAGCGGACTATATATCTTCGACATCCTCAATCTGTTAAGTAGATTTCTCTTGTTCTTAAAGATTCAGATTCCAATTCGAAAGCATCCTTGTATTCTCTAAATCCTCATGATGACGATAATGATGATGAGGAAGATGTTATTTCTCTCATTCATATTGTTTGTGAATTTCCCGACATATTTGAGCCCATTTTAGGATTACCACCTAAGCGAGCAATCAAGTTCAGAATTAATCTAATCCCTGGAGCTTAACCTATTTCTCATCCTCCTTATCGTATGTCCAATAAGGAAAATGAGGAGATGCGTAATCAATTATCCGAATTGGAAGGAAAATAGTTTATTTATTCCATTTCCTCTCCATGGGGAGCTTCGTCCATTTTTGTGAAGAAATCCAATGGTACACTTAGGCTTTGTGTTGACTACCGCAAGCTTAATGATCTCACCATCAAGAATAAATATCCTTTACCTCGAATTGATGATTTATTCGATCAACTTAGTGGTGCTAGAGTCTTTTCACAGTTAGACTTAGCAACCGGATTTCATCAACTTCGTATTGCAGAGGATAGCATTCCTTTGACGTCGTTCCGTACTCGTTATGGAGCTTATGAATGGCTTGTTATGCCATTTGGTTTGACGAATGCTCCAGCTTATTTCATTGACCTTATGAATCGAGTTTTCAAAGACTTCCTCGATCGATTTGTTCTCATTTTTATAGATGATATTCTTGTTTATTCTAAAACCGAGGAAGAGCATGAAAAACATCTTCGGATTGTGTTGGAAACTCTTAGGAGCAACCAATTGAAAGCAAAATTTTCTAAATGCCATTTTTGGCAATCTCGTGTGAAATTTTTGGGATATATTATTTCTGAATCCGGAATTTTCGTGGATCCTTCAAAGATTGAAGCGATTCAAAATTGGAAGAGACCGGAGAGTGTGACGGAAATTCGTAGCTTTCTCGGATTGGCGGGTTATTACCGTCGTTTCATAAAAGACTTTTCTAAAATTTTCGTACCTCTTACTAGTTTGACAAAGAAGGGAGTTAAATACATTTGGTCGGACAAATGTGAAGCTTCATTTCATAAATTAAAAGAACTCCTTTCCAATGCTCCTATTCTTATGATTCCCGAGGGAAACCAAGATTTTATTGTTTATACCGATGCTAGTCGTGTTGGTTTGGGTGCCGTTCTCATGCAAGGGGAACGTGTTATCGCTTATGCTTCTAGGCAATTAAAGCCTGCCGAGACAAGATATGCTACTCATGATTTAGAGCTCGCAGCTATTGTTTTCGCTCTTAGAATTTGGCGTCATTATCTTTTGGGAGAGAAATTTGTTCTCTATACCGATCATAAATCTTTGAAGTATTTATTTTCTAAAAAGGAACTTAATTTGCGTTAACAACGTTGGCTCGAATTCCTTGCATCTTATGATCTCGATATTCTTTATACTCCCGGAAAGGGAAATCGTGTTGCCGATGCCCTTAGCCGAAAGCATCAAGCGGTTGTTTCCATGATGATATCCGAATGGAATGATCTCGCGACTTTATCCACTTGTGAGATTCGAGATCGTGAATCCAATTCATATTCATCTCTTGTTTTATGTAGCTTTGAGGCTCATCCTTCTCTTTTAGACCGCATTCTTGAAGCTCAAATGCATGATCCCGAATTGGTTCTCCTTAGCCAAAGTTGTAGGGATAAAATTGATATTGAAGGTTTAAAAGACTTTGATATTGATGCTCGTGGCGGCATTCAAAAATTTGGTAGACTTATTGTGCCAAGTATTATTGATCTTTGAAAAGACATTTTAGAAGATTCTCATCGTTCTAAATTTACCATTCATCCCGGTAGTAGTAAAATGTACGCGGACATGAAGCGACTTTATTATTGGGATGGAATGAAATCTGATATTGCTAACTTTGTTAAGCGTTGCATGACTTGCCAACTCGTTAAGGCCGAGCATCAAAGGCCTGGTGGGTTATTGCAACCATTGGAAATTCCAATATGGAAGTGGGATCAAATTTCCATGGACTTTATTGACGGTCTTCCCCGTTCTCGTTCGGGTCATGATAGCATATGGGTGATAGTAGATAGACTTACAAAATCCAACCATTTTCTTCCCGTTCGGTCCAATCGGACCGTACCTATTTTGGCTAAACTCTATGTCAAGGAAATTGTTAAATTGCATGGAGTTCCTACTTCTATTGTTAGCGATCGTGATCCATTGTTTACTAGTGGATTTTGGAAGGGTCTTCAAAAAGCTTTGGGAACGAAGCTTACTTTTAGCACCGCTTATCATCCTCAGTCCGATGGACAAACCGAGCGTGTGAATCAAACTCTTGAAGATCTTCTTCGTGCATGTGTTCTTGATTTTGGTGGAAGTTGGGAAGATCATATTTCTCTTGTTGAGTTTTCCTACAATAATAGCTTCCAATCTAGTATTGGTATGGCACCTTTCGAGGCACTTTACAGAAGGCCATGCCGATCTCCTTCTTGTTGGCTTGAAGCCGGTGAGAAGCTGGTTTTAGGTCCAGATTTTGTTCGTGATGCCACAGAAAAGATTGACCTTATTCGTCATAGGATGAAAGAAGCTCAAAGTAGACAAAAATCCTATGCCGATAACCGAAGAAGGAAACTAGAATTTTCTGTGGGAGATTTGGTGTTCATTCGTGTTTCACCTATGAAGGGTGTTGTGCGTTTCAGTCGATCGGGAAAATTAGCACCTCGATATATTGGGCCATTTCCCATGACTGAACGCATTGGTTCCGTGGCTTATCGCCTTTTGTTACCAGCTCAATTTTCTGCTATTCATGACGTATTCCACGTCTCTCAACTACGGAAATGCCTTCGAGATTCCGATTCTATTCTTGAGCCCGGTGTTATTGAAGAAATTGAAGTTTCGCCTAATTTGACTTATGAGCAACATCCTATTTGTATCATTGCTTCGGAGGTTAAACGCCTTCGAAATAAAGATGTTCCCCTTCTGAAAGTTCAATGGTCCACATATCCTAAGGATTGCTCTTGGGAATCCAGAGAATTCATCGAGCGAACACATCCGGACTTAATCTCTCGTGCTCCTTAAGGTGAACTTCTCATTTAAAAATTTCTTCTTTTTTGTGTTGTTATGCCTTTGTATGGTTGTTACTTTTTATTTCTTTTTCTTAAGTATTGCGAGGACACAATTTCTTTAAGAAGGGGAGTCTGTAACAACCCGCATATTTTACGATTGTATATTTAAATGTTTTATTTAAATATAGCATCGTTAGTCGGATTTAAGTCCGAAAATGTCACTATTTCGTAAAAGAACAGTTGAATTAGTGAAAAGACAATGTGGATCGCGCAATTTGGAAGGGTCTACTTAAAAAAACAGGCAAATAGATATTCAGAGGTCTGAAATGACTAATTCAGACGTCTGAAGTTGCTCGAGTCAAACCAGAAAGGAAATAAACTAAAATTGCCATTTTCAGATGTTTGAAATTTCCAATTCAGACGTCTGAATATTGTACTAGACAACATCTGTTTTTCCAGATTCAGACGTCTGAATTAGAAATTTCAAACGTCTGAATGTAGGCTGAAATTGAGATTCAACAATTTGGACTCGAGACCACTTCCATTGAGTCCAAAATGGTGTTTGCGACCTTTTTGAGTATAAACATCGATATGTTTTGAGTTGGGTAAAATTTTGAGATTTTGAATTAGGGCTTTGGGTTTGGGTTTCAGCCCATCAACCTTCTAATAACCTAACCCTTCATCCAACTCCTCTTCACTCACTCTATTATTTCCTAACACTCAAGCTAAAAGAAAAATGGGGGAAGAGAAAAGAAACTAGAAATTCCTAAGCTCTAATTCTCTTAGGAATTATCAACTTCAAGCTAGAAATCAAAGAAAAGCTTAGGTAAGCATCCTCTTCATCTTCTCCATCTCAATCCCTCTTCAATTTTCAGAAATTCCTATAACCTAACTTAGGAAAAACTTCACCTTTGATATTAGATTGAAGATTCTAGAGGTGGTGTTGAAGAGAGATCAACCTATTGCTTGTTCTGGAGCTTATAATTTGTGTTTGGGTTTAAAAGGTGAGTTTTTGGAACTCACATCTATGTCTATATCTTTGATAGTTGTTGGGTATGAATTCCTAACATCTATTTCTTCTCCATTTGCCTTTGAATTGAATTGGTTTGATGAATATTCCAATTTTTGGTGTTTTGAAATCAAAGTCTATGAAAATCCTTATATGGATGTCTGGACATGTTGGTCGGAGTGCATTGGTGAGTCTTTAAGGTTGGGTAGTCGTTTGGCGTAAACCCCTAGCGATCGTCACACATCCGATATGATTTGGCCATCATTGGCCTAGACATAATATTGCCTGGAACATCAGGTTCAGACGCCTGAAATATCAAATTCAGACGTCTGAATCTGTTTGTCTCGGCCCAATTTGCCTAATTTGTGTGGGTTTCCAATTTTAATCGATTTTAGTTGATCCGGATAGTTGTTATCACTTACTATCAACTTTGATGACTTCTTTCTTTGGATTTTTGGGAATATCCATTTTGATGGATTTGATATCGATTTATATGGTTTTGATTCACATCTTCGGATGTGAATCTTTGGTGATTGATTGTTTCTACAATCATTTTTGTGATTTGTCACTTTTAAATACAAAGGTTTCTATACTAGTAGTAAATGCTCAAACTCTTCCATCAAAACGATTTCGACACTATTTTAAATATAAAGCTCTCTTTTAAAACCGTATTCTAATCTATTAGTATATATAAACATTTACCTCATTCGTATGAGAAATCTAATTAAACGGCTTAGTAAAACAAATGGTATGAAACGCTTGCGTTTACTTCGTCGGTTAATTCTTGGACTTGTTCGATTGAACTCTTGTGACAATTTTCGAGTGGAAATCTACAATCTGTTCGTAAATATTTAAGTTAAGCCAGTGGTTATGGGACATGAAGCTAAACTCATCTATTTACTAGCTTAGTGTGATTCACACTTTTTATTGATCGATGATGATCATTTTGTGATTTAGACTAGCGATGTGCGATGTCTATTTATTTGTGTGGGGACTAAAAACCCCGTTTGTGGAGCTTCAGCTCAAATTTAGCGGGGTAGCGACCCATGGTCTTCGGGCCGTTTGTGGAGCTTCGGCTCAAAATTGATGGTTAGCGACCATGGAATAGCGTTCCGTTTGTGTTACACGTGTTGGTGAGTTTTCATGCTCCCGTTTGTGATAGGCCTCCCCCCTTTGTGATTTCTGGATTTCCAATTGATGATTTCTAGAATTTGTGTTTCACCAATTTTCGTGGGTTGCATTGATAAGCTCTATCAATATTTGTGTCTGGTGAAGAAATTTAAAGAATATGACATTCTTTTGGTGTTTGAGAATATTTGAGATATTGTATGATTTTTGTTGTTATTTGATATATACTTGTCATGGTATGACATTTTTGTTATCATATGCTTTTGGTCATATCTCTTATCCTATATCATTTTATCTGATATTTATAGCTAGACTGATCCGTTTATTATTTTCTTCTTAAATAATACTCGGGTCAGACCGAGGTATTTCAGGTGCTCCTGCTTGATTTCTTATCAGGGTCCTTCGCCTGACTTTTAGCTAACTACTTTAGTACAATAGTTTTTGTTAATATACATTTTGAGATAGAGACTCCTTGTTGTATACTTATTATTTTGTCTAGCACTTGTATTTATTCTTTTGTGATTGCAGTGGATCTAGTTTGACCACTATTTTGATGTACACTTTTATGTGATATATTCATATCTGTTTCCGCCTTTGTGATATGGATATCTGTGACTGATTTGTGTTATGTTTATTTCTATATTTGTTTTCCGAAGGCCACTTAGCCACTGTGTGGTAGCTTTGAGTTTGTATCGGTATGTCGGATTTCCACTTGAAATGAAATACGTATTATATTATATGACATATCGGTACTCGCACAAAGCAATTACACAGATGGTCGCTCCTCAACAGCCTTATTCTTCGTGCTAGTCGACAGCACTACCCAGTAGTGTTCTTGGCTAGCATGAGTCTTAAGGTGGGGCGTCACAGCTAACCACTATTTAAGGCTTCTGACATTCAATGTCCAATTATTACAGCATTTATTGTCGATAAAATCGTAATCATGTGATAAACAGTACCCAAGCCACTTAATACCTTTTCATTGGGAAATAGACAAACTTTGGTTATTTAAGACCTATCCCAAAGGCGTGCTCCTAAATGGCATTATTACGGCTTTAGCAATGGTAAGAGATTGTACCCAAGCCACTTAATACTTTCCAGTGGAAAATAGGCAGACCCTGTCATTTACGACCTACTTCCAAAAGTGTGCTCCTCATTGCTACTATCTAGCTGTCATTTCTTGGAAATCTCATTGGGTTACTTAATAATTATTTTATAGGAAAGAGGAGGACTTCATAGTCACTTAAGACCCCAAACCTGAAGTGAACCCTTCCCGAGATATCCACTCTCAATCTTTAATTATAAATATGGCATCTCATTAGGTTACTTATTTCGGTAGGGAGCGCAATTTCAGCTACTTAAGACCCCAACACTGAAGCAAACCCCTTTTAGAGACATCCTTATTTATTTATTTAATTGGAATCTCACTAGGTTACTTAATACTTCCATTTATGAGAGAGGCGGACCCTTCGGCCACTTAAAACCTCAAACCGGAAGTGAACCCCTATGGAGATATCCCTTACCGCTCCTAATTCCAAATTTGGACCATTTAATACTTTTCAATAAGAAAGCAAACCCAATCTCTCACGTCGTCACGAGTCGTTGGATTAGTGATATCTCACATCAGTAGTAAGTACACCCGACTGCTGGTAGCCTCAAAGTGAAGGGCAGCCTTCCGTCGAATGACTCTACTAACCTTGCATCACTAATCCACCAAGTCCAATTACCTGTCCTAAGTCTTTATTTATATTATCTTAGGTAGAAATTGGACCTAGCTTACTAATTTCCTTTTTATTTAAGGTAATAAGATTTACCTTAAATATTTATCTACCCATAAATCCCTGTTTAATGCTCACAAATGTCAATTTTCCCATAAAATCATAACGGACATTTCCTAAGACATTTATATATGATTACTAATTTCAAATTAGCAACCTTTTATATCTATTCCATTTTTACCAGCCTCATTAATCCATTTACCCTATTAATTTATTGCAACTCCCATGTTTTTTATTATTTATTAGAGTTATAACCTTTTAAATTCTTTTCTTATTAGTTAATTATCCTAATGTGAATATTACGTGCAAGCAACGTTATTAGGTTTTTATTTAATTATTGTAAGCGCAATGACTACATACAATATTTACTTTTATCAAATATGTTCTAGTTATATACCTTTACTAGAATATACTTTTCCATGTTAAATTATTGGAATCATATCTAAAAAGATTATTCGTTATAATTTCCATAAATTAGTCCAAAACAAAAGATTTAACTTTAAAATATAAAAGGATTGCATCATAAATTACAAGGAATAATAAGTTCTTTTTATTATGAGATAGACAGTGTAAACTACAATGAATTTATACTTTACACATCTCTTTCTATTTGTATCTATTCCTTGTTAGATCAAATGTTGTATCTTTCTAAAAGGGAAAGAAATCAAACTAATTTACAAATATTAAACAAATCTAAATTTCAACAATGCCAAATATAGAAAAGTTTAGGTAGTGTTTGGTTCAATTTTGTGTTTTCGGTTTTCAATATGTATGTCAATTATGAAAAGAATGGAGGTACGACGAAAGGATGAAAGAAAGACGGATGGGAGGACGAAGGGAATAGAGGGACGACGGAAGAATGGATAGTTTTACGTGCTTGTGTTTTTTCCCAAAAAAATAAAAATAAAAAAAAGTTGTTTTCTATTTTGTATGTTAATTTCGTTTTCTAAATTAGTCGTTTTCGGCAATATACATGCGTCGTGTGTATTTTTGTGTGAACGATAGCCTAAAACTAAAAATAACAATCCAAACACTACCTTACATTCTAATAGGATTAGGGTAATAATCCAAATTTATAACATTAGTATACAACCTATTTCAGATCTGGAATAAATTTCACTTAAATCATTGTTCTAAATTCATACATTTGGGACTGATTTCCAAATCAGGTTATATACAATGCTAAATCAATTCATAAACAAGAATATGTAGGCGATATTTATTGCATTCTAATCGTATTCAATCCATTGCCTACAACTTATGTACAATTATCCAATTAGGCATAAAAATCAAATAAACACCAATGGGATAATTTTCATATTATAACAATTTATAAAAATCCTCACTCGCCTTTTAAAAGCGATCCAAATCTCCAGATCTGAAGTAGAACCTTTGATTCATCTCCAAATCCTTTTTAATCCAAGAGATATGTATAAAAGGGTATATACATACATTAGAATTACATGTCTGAGAAGGGAGGGTTAGGTCTGAATTTATAGGCGCTAGAATCAACTAAAACCGTTCGATCGAAGTATATTAAATCTGGCCCGTTGCGGCCTAGGTTTACTGGAGCTGCCAGGTCAATATTGGTTGACCGCCCTTAGGTGACCGGTCGACCGTTAGGGATTGAGCGTCCCCAATGATGGGTCGATCTATGGGCCCAGTTAATTAATATAAAATGTTAGTTATTTCTTATTTAATTACTTTTGTTTCGAATTCATTTTTCATCCGTAACTTCTTCGTTTAGACTCCTTATCGTAAAACTCTAACTATGAAAGTTGCTTAGAATTTCACCACGAACGCAACGGTGCAAGTTTCATGGCCAAATTCCATGGTTTGCACGAATTCCATCTTCAAAGCCTAATGAATTTACTAACTAATTAAATAACTAACGCCAAATTACGGGGCGTTACATGTTTCGCCTTTTATTATACATTTATATTATATAAGTTTAATTATTGTATAACATTTTATAATTTAATTAACTTATACAGTAGTCTTATGTATAATCTTATATTAATTTTATCAATCAAATCTTAATTAATTAACTAATTAACATTTGAATTAATTCTACTTTATTCAATTAAGTATTTAAATTAAATATGTATACTATGACATTTATAGTTATACACATATAACTTAATATATATGTGTTATATTATTTATTAATTAACATTTAATTAAGTTATTTAATTAAACAATTTTAATTAATTATAATTTATTTTGAAAATTATATATACATACATCACCTTAAACATTTCAAGATAATGTAACATATATCAATATATATATATATATAATATTTATTCAATTAATTAATTACTTAATTTATTAATTCAGTTAATAACATATAACTTTCGAAATTTAATTAACTAATTTTCAAAATATTTTTGTAATTTACTTCATAACATATATAAAATCTTCGCTTATTTTAATTTTAACCTTGTAAATTTAAAATTTTATTTTAATTTTAAAATAAACTTTGAAAATAAGCCTAAGTCCCAAATTCAAATTGGACCTTTTTTATTAGGGATAACCTTTGAGCTTACTTCACCTTTTGAGCCATGCCGGTAATCAGGTATGGTAGGGTACTTGATTACCCAAATCCAGCCTGGACACTACTTTTTTAGACATCCTACTAAATGAGTAGGCTTAATAAGTTGGTCGTACAACTGCTAATTTTGACTACATGGGCTATTGTGCTGTGATACCATTGTTTGAACTAGGCCAACATGCAGTAGGTTAAATGTGTGAATTTTAGTTTTTTTAACAATTTTAAATCTTATTGGGCATATGAAGTCTAAATTAATTTAGATCCAATCTAAATAAATTTAAATAAAATCGTTATTTTATTTAATTGATTAATATTGAAAAATTATTTGTTTATATAAGTGATATGTAATGTGTACAAGTGTATCAAATACACATATATGTGTATGTGCACATATAACATGTAATGTGTACAAGGTTTAACATGCTCATATAAAAGCGCTGAGATTTACACCACAACAGGAGAATTAGCCCTTTTATATATGTGTTTGCTGTTAAATATTATTTTAAAATTAATATATTTCAAAGTGTACTTACATATACCATATATATACATAAATATACAAATACACACGCACACACGCACAATACACTAAAATAATAATGTATAAATATAAAACCAATTCAAAATACAATATTAAATTAGCCAAAGAAATATTCAAAAATTATAAACAGTTCTAATTCAATCTAACGTCTTATTTGAAATTTAAATATAGTTTAAATATTTATATATTTAAAAAAAATATGAAACAAAATATAATAATTTTTTTCAAAAATGAATATATTCTATTCATATACAATTTTCAAAATTTTATAAAATATTATTTATAGATATAAAATTATATTTTTAAATATAAGATAAAAGTCAAATTTTTTTGACCTGAAGATTTTTTGTCAATTTTTTTTTTAATATTCCATGCAATTTTAGAAATTGTTTTTTTTTTAAATTCCATTCCATATAATATGTTATTGAATTTTTATTTCAAGTGTTATTTATATCATATATAAAATATACACCCATTGTTTTATTTATATAAATTAATATATAATTAAACCTTAGATATATAAATAAATTTATTTATATATATATATATATTGCTTTTGGTTTTAACATATATATTTAAAAAAATTCAAAAGCACACGTAAAAGAAATTTACTAAAAATTATACATATATTTGTAATGAATATAAAACCATTTTAAAATTATTTTAAAATATTATAACTTTGAAAAATATTATTTTTTTATTACATGAGGGTATAAATAAAAGATGTGCATAATTATAATTTTTATTTTATTATATAGCACATACAAATATATATATGTACACATGCATTTGATAACAAGCAGATATATAAATTCATGATATTGTAAATTCTAACCTACATATATACAATAATATAAATTCAACGTATAAAGGAATAAATAAATAAATAAATAATGTTACCTGATTGCAGCCTTCATAAAGCACCTTGAATGTTGAATCTGACCCCGTACATAGAGTAGATCTAAGTGCCTCTACAATTTGCAACTGACTAGAAGTAATCACCACACCTTAATCCAGGTTTACTTGATTTGATTTGTTTGAAAAGGAGGAGTGATAGAGATAGGGGTATGCCCCAGGAACCATTATGTAATTTGTTACATATATCTAACTCTGTAACCAATCTAACCTTACTACTAGGGACCGCTTATAATAAGGAAAATTAGATTTTACCCAAAGACGTGTATACGGTAAATTCAGTCGAAATGTTATACCGATGGCTAAGGTGACATGTGAACGTTAATATTTGAATTGTTCAATATTAATCAATGACTAAATTAACACCTTTGTGTTACACAATCGAAATGATGAATGTTTGAATGGACCACACAATTTAATTAATTTCTAATCATTGAAAATTAATCAAATTAATTAATATTTATGAAATATTAATTATTGAATTCTATTTAATATATGTGAATGTCTTTAGTATTTAAAAGGTGCATGTATAAAAGTTATAACTACATATATCGGTATACGATATCGACAACATACTTCAATTCGATTTAAATAAGAATAAATACTAAAAGTAGTTAAGTTAAATTAAATTAATTAATATTTGTGAAATATTAATTATTATAATTTTATTTGATTTGTTTGAATATTATTAGTATTTATAAAGTGTGTGTATAAAACTAATAAACACGTGTATCGGTATACGATATCAATAGAAAATTTAAATTAGATTTAAATAAGAATGATACTAATTAGTTTCTAGAATTGTTTGGGGCCCAAATAGCCTAATGGTCATCCATGCTTTGAGGAATTAGAAGAGTCTTTGATTTTGAAATGAAGAGGCAAATCTTAACTAAAGGAAAGTGAGTTATCATAGCTTTAATGTGATATTTATTTTCCACCTTTAATTCATTCCCTCTGTTATTTTGCAATTCATTCCAAATCTAACTAGGGTTGAAAATTTCATAGAGGCAAGGGTTTCAAAATACCTAAACTGAATTCAAACCAAACTAAATTAAAACGGTTGTTATCACTTGATTGTTGAATGATATAGGGAGCGTTTCATTGGATCTAGGAACCAATTCTACATTCAAGGTGTTTCTCTAGGCTACATCAGAATGGTAATTTTCTATTTTATTTATATATGAATTATCACTTATATGCTTTTAATCCTTTACCTCTTCCATCTCTCTTACCTATATAAATTTTGGATTATGATTTGGATATCAAATTTCTTCTTTTTGAGTCAGTTGTATTGTCGTCATGTTGATATGTTTTAACATCCCCATTTATTCTATTTTTTATTCATGTGTTATCAATGATAATAATTGTGGATTCATTACTGCTCTTGTATGTTTGTTCATATTGTGTATATATTTCAGATCTGAATCCTATTATCACAAATTTATATATGCTTAAGTCGAATAATTCTTTTATTTCAGAAGTCATTATTTGAATAAAATTTTGAAACAACTTAATTAGTGGATTTGGTTTCATGTTATAAAGGTTTAGAATTGAATACATTTGTTATAAGTTGTTTTGAAACAATATTGATTATTATTTACGTGAAAAATAAATGTATTTAAAATTCATATGTTGTTTTTATAAAAAAGGCAAACATTAAATCTTTTGATTCGTTTCTTAAATTAACAATTGGACCTATGTCAAGTTATTTGTTGAAAGAATGGCTTTTAAATTACAAACTAATTATACATAATTTTAATACTATTTTGTTTTCAAAGCATTGATTTATTTTTATTTTTTATGTGTATATATCATATACATACATGCGTACATATATGTGTGTGTGTGTGTATGCGTGTATGTATGTATGTTTTAACACTAGATTTATAAAAGTGGACTTTTACGTAAAGTATTTTAGTAAGTTTTAAACTATCTTTTAATCAAAACCAATTTCAAATTTCTTACTTTAACTTTAATACATGTTATTTAAACATAGTCTATTTAATATACATATGTATATGTGTGTATGTATCTTAGTTAAACAAAATGGACAACAAAGACATATATAAAGGGAAATATGTTTGTTACGCTTTACATCCCAACACTTAAATAACGTTCACATTAATATTGCACATTTTTCATATGTCGTACTTTTACTTTTACATATGGGTGCATTTGATGCTCTCATTTAACATACAACTTAAAATTAAATTTAGACCAATTTTAATTAAAAGAAATATAAAAAATATTTTATTCAAAATTTTAGATTAGATCTAAAAATAATTTATGCTTCATTGGCTTAACTAAGATTAAAATGGATAAAAGATTTGAAATATAATCGTTTGTCCCGCTTCCAACTGGCCCAGTTCCAACATTGATATTAAAGCCAAATAGTCTATGTGATTTAATTGGTCATGTTAGGGCTAACCAATTAATCTTATTTGCTTAGTCAAGTGTCTAGGCTAGGTTTGGGTAATCAAGTACCCTGCCCTAATTGGTAACTAGCTTAACCTGAAAGGTGAAATGCGTCCAAAGTTATCCGTAGTAGAAAAGGCCCAATTTGAATTTGGGCCTTAGCCTAAGTAAATTTTTAAAAGATACTTTGAATTTAAAAGTTAAATTTAAAATATGGAATATAATTTATAAATGCTATAAAATGCATTTTCAAAATTATTTTGAAATAAACTAGTATTTTAAAAATTATTTGAAATTTAACTACTTGGATTAATTAAATAAATAATTAATTAAAAAGTTAACTAATAAAATTAAAACATATATTTGTTGATATATGTGTATATACAACTAAAATGTTAAAGTATAACATATGTGTATATATATTTATCTTAAAACTTTAAGGTAAATTAAAATAATTTTCAATTTATTAAAATATTTAATTAAAAATTATTTTAGTTAAACAAAATATTTATTTGATAAATAAAATAATTAAATATTAACTAATAAAATTAGATGTACATATATAATGATATATGCATGTAAAACTATAAGCATTATAATTAATATTCATCTTAAATTGTTTAGGATGAATAAAATAAAAAAATTAATTTTAGAATTATTTAAGTAATTAGTTTATCAAATTGAAAAATTATAATTAATTAAATATGATTTAAATAATAATATATATAAGAATATTATATAAGTTGATTAAATTATAAAATGTATACATAAATTAAACTTGTATAATATGATTGTATAACGTTAATGGAATCGGAAAAAAAATCCAAATCAGATTTAAGGAATAAATACATATGTACTGTACGTATATCGTGATTTTAGATGCAAACAGTTGAATCATGGGGGTATTTCCAAAGTGATACAATATTCCCTAAATCAATACCACTTAGATAAATATATTAAATATTATGAATCTATAATATAAAAGTTGTCCTCTATAATATATATATATATATATATTAGTTACATACCGATATTCCTCAAACTAAGTGTTAGTCCCTGAGGAGTTGGTTTTGATGACAACAACCTTAGAATAGATTATGAAATATAAATACTAACATTACAAGTTTAGATATATATATATGTATATGCAGGATCTAACCATGTAGGTATCAAGAATGAAGACTTTACAGTATAGAGATTCAAGATATAGAGATAGAAGACTCATGAGTATCAAGAATTTCAAGAGTTCAAGCTTCCAAGATAAGTTATATAGTTAGGAATATTGTTAAAACTCATAAAAAGGCACTGACATCTTAAAATCTATTTTATTCGTGGAATGGAATCCACTTCGTGCTCGTTAAAGGGATGGAACCCTAAGTAGGATGGAACCTACGAAAATCTAGTGGGACATTGTTTTGTATCCACTAATTTTATTTCAAAATGATTTTACAAAATTATCTTGTTTTTAAAATGATTTCAAAACTTTCTTTTTAAAAGATTCAAAACTCTCTATCCTGATTTTAAATAATTTTAGCCTCAAAAACATCTTTAATTTCAAAGTCAAATTACTCCTGATTTTAAACTATCTTTTCAAATAATATATTTAACTTTTAAATATTTATACTTAGATTTAAATATAAAATTATAGTTAAATTATGTATATATTGTTCTTTATATTTACTTATGTATTTCAACTATAGTTAAGTATATTTATAAAGTTTAAAATAATTTTAATATAAGATAGAGGTTGTTTTCAAAGAAAATCAAAACACCAAAAATTCCTTTGGGATGTCAACATGCCCAAGTACCCCATGTCGACATAGTGTCAGTTGGTTTCAAAATTCAAATTTCAAAAGAAGTGTCTATTCGCCATAACTCTTCATGAATGGTCATGGCCGTTGCTCTTCTATAAATAGGGGTCAGTTTCAATGAATTTTTAATCACTTTTTTCTGGTTTTCACTCCTCTTCTTCTTCCACATTTCTTAATACAAAATCATACCATTACTCTGCCGAAATCAACATCGAATCATACTCGATTACTTCTAGTGTGATTCACCATCACTATCTCGACAAGATCCAAGTGCTAATCTGAGTTATAGACTTTTTGTAATCAATCGAACGATAGAAGGTGTGATTGAAGCCCTAGAAATCAATTGGGTGAACTTGTTGCCCCGGATATCAAGTATCTCTACCCAGAGGATTGTGATTCTGGAGGGTGTATCTCGTAGCCGTGAAATCGAGGGTTGTAATTGTTGAATTGAGTTTGAAAGGAAATCCGTACTTGTGTTGCGGGACTGGATGTAGGGTAACTCCGAACCAGTATAAAATCCGGTGTGTTCTTTCCTTTACTGCTTTTACTTTATATTTGCATCTGTGTTTGATTCTGTGTTCATGTCTGTGTTTGATTAGTGTATACATTGTTAACAAAGTAAGATAAACTCAAAAAGATTAACAAATTTCTTAAAACACTATTCACCCCCTCTAGTGTTTATTCTAGCCTAAGATCCTTAATCCGCATTTCTCACATTTGGTATCAGAGCTTTGTTTTCAAAAGTTTCATTATCTGAATTTTGAAAATTTTCAAAATGGCTACTAACACTAGTACTGCTATTTCCACCAACACTAGTTCATTTGTAGAAGGTCAGTCTACTGCCAGACCACCACTTTTTAATGGCAGTAACTATGCATATTGGGCATGTAGGATGAAAATATATTTACAATCTGTAGGATTAGATACTTGGAATATCACACAAACTGAATATTCTAAACCCACAACTAATTTTGCACAGTGGACCACTGAGCAAAAGACTGTTGCACAAAATAATTCTAAAGCAATGAATATTCTGTTTTGTTCACTTGAAAGAAATGAATTTAATAGAGTGTCAGTTTGTAAGTCTGCATATGAAATCTGGAATACTTTGCAAGTAACTCATGAAGGAACAAGCAAAGTTAAACAGACCAAAATTTCCATGCTCACAAATCAGTTTCAATTATTTAAAATGAATACTAATGAGTCTATTTCAAATATGTATAGTCGATTTCAAGATATTGTGCATTCTTTAATATCTTTGGGAAAAGAATTTTCGGAAGAAGATCAAGTCAGAAAAATATTAAATTCTCTCACTCCAAAATGGGATCAAAAGACACTTGCAATTGAAGAGGCAAATGACATCAGTACTTTAAAGATAGAAGAATTGATTGGAAATCTAATGTCGTTTGAAGTTCAAATGATCGGGAGAAGAGAAAGCAAAGCATCTGAAAAGAAATCAATGGCATTCAATGCATTAATTGACGGATCAGACTCAAACAGTGATAATGATGAAGAGATAGCATTATGACCAGGAATTTTCGGAAATTCCTGAAATACAAAAAATTGAATAGTTCCAAGAGAAACAACTTTAAGAATTCCGGTAATCAGACTACAGTACCAAACTATATCAAATGCTTCAATTGTGACGAACCAGGTCATATCAAAAGAGACTGTCCGCATCCAGATAAGCAAAACTCTCCTACAAACAATGATTCTGCAAAGAAATGGAAACGTGCATTTACTGCTACTCTAGATGACTCAGACTCGTCCTCAAGTGATGATGATCAGAAGATGGATAATTCGACTTTCTGTTTCACCGTAGTTCACGACTCCGACGAATTCAGAGAAACGGTCTCAGAAAAAGGTACACGTTTACAATACAATTGGTTGAAATTGCTTGCATAGAATTAGTTGCTTGATTGTTTGATTGATTGATTTTGAATTGATATGTTGTTTGAATTTTAAAATTTATTTTCTATTTTTTTTTTGACATATTCTGAAATATATTATAAATACAATAATATTTCAGAAATATAGACATTAATAATAATATTTATATATATGTATATTAGATAACTTAAGAAAAATCATGTCATAAAAATTCAAAGCCACATGTCGACATGGCCCCTACCATGATGTCGACATGCCTACCTGAATTTGAATTTCAAATTTTGAATTCAAATGTTTGAATTTCCCTCCACCTTTTCACTTCATTTACTTCTCTGAAAAGATACCTTTTGACCAGAGAATATGTCCTTTGAAAGTCTATTTATTCACTATCTTTTATCATATCTTTTCACTTTCATTTTCAAATTCAAACTCTTTCTTCATATCTTCAAGCTCTCTACTCTCTACCCTAATGGCTTATTCAAGCAACCCCTCAACCATGAGAATTTCCAGAAAAATCAAAGAGCAATTATTCAATGATCCGGAGGCAATTAAAGCATACATCAATTATGCTAATTATGCCAAAGTCCATCCCAGAAAATTTGCTATTTTTCAAGATTTTTCTTCTTATGAAATTGATTCTCTTTTTGCAAACAATGGTGTTTTAAGTTTTATTGACTCTTCTCAAAATGATTTTGTTTGCTATCCTAATCTTGTCAAAATCTTCTATGCTAATTTAAACCGTGGTTTTTATATTGGAAATGAGAATGAAATTTGGAGTAATGTCAAAGGCACTCAAATTGTTTTGAATTGTGACCTTTTGGGTACCATTCTCAATTGCAAATGCACGGGAATGGATCTTTCTAGTTTTCAAATCGATGAACATGATCGTGAGACATTTCATCATATTTTTGAAGGAGATGAAAACTTTGAATTTAAGAATCGAAACTTTCGTCCTAAAGCAAGAATTGTCAATCTTCTCTTACAGCATACTTTGACCCCAAGATCGGGAAATTTTAACAATCCTACTTCAAAAGTGTGCAAAGCACTTTTTACTATTTTTGGAAATTATGATATCAATTGGGCGCAAGTTATTTTGGATGAACTTCGTCCTAAAAATTTTGAAATGGGAGAAAACACTTTATATCATGGAATTTACCTTACTAGGATTTTCAACTATTTTGGAGTAAATTTCAAAGGAGAAGAATTTATTTCAAGAAAAGTTTTTAATATCTCAAACATTTCTCTCATGAAAATCCCATATGTTTTTCAATCTTATGAAACCCTTACCGAAAAGGAAGAGCGTTTGGCTCATGAGGAAATGGAAGAAGAGGAAGAGGAAGAAAGAGAAGAAGGGGATGAAATGGAAATTGAAGAAGAAGAAGAAGGTGAAACCTCTTTGGAAAGCATTGGATATCCTTCCAATCCTACCAACAAAACCCTTCTCAAAAACCAAAAGATAATTATGGAGAATCAACGGATTTTAAAACGATCCGTTAGTAAGAAGTTGGATAACATTTCTTCGAAGATGAACAAGTTCTTTTCAAAAGTCAGCAAGAAACTTGGACTATCTTCATCATCTTCATCTTCTAACTAGTTTTATCTTTTAGTATCTTATTGTATCTGTCTTAATTTTTTTTCGAATGTTCATGTAGTTCATTATGCTTAATCTTTGTATTATCGTAATGAAATGAAATTTCCTTTCTGTTATCTATCTTATCTTATCTCTAGAATAACTGTTAGTATATTATATAAATACATATACACAATTATTCACAAAATCAAAGTTGTCATAAAATTTTCACTAACCCATGTCGACATACCCCCCTAGACCATGTCGACATGTACTGGTCAGAAATGACAATTCATTTTGAATTTGAAATTTGAATAACTACCATATGTCTATTCATTTCAAACGAATTTCTACACCTATATATACCCTTTTCTTCCAGAAATCTTCACTGAAATTTATTTCTCATTATCTATATCCTTCATTTCTTTCTCTAATTCAATTATGGCCAATCCTATTCACAATCTATTTGAAAATCTTGAAGAAACGCTCAATTCATTCAAGAATATTCTCTCTTTTATTCTACGAAACCAGCGTCACTTAGAGTTGAGTCAAATGCAGATGATCAAGGAGCAAGAAAGGCACTTCGATGCAATACGATGGATGATCTCCTCTCTACACAAGGATGATAATGAAGCACATCCTCCTGTCTCTCTCACCAATGACAATGAGAATTGGGATGCAATTAAAGCAGACCCTATATTTGGAGAAGATGGATGGGTGGATGTTCCTCGAAACGTTTAATCTTCTTTCTTTGTTTGATTTGTTTGAATTAATTTGTTTGATTTGGTTTGAATTGATACTTTGCGTGGATTGATTTTATTTGGTTTGAAGTTTGGTGTGTGAAACATATATATATATACACTGAAATGAATATAGTCTTTAATTAAGTTATTATGCTTATAAGTATCATTATTTCTTAATCTATATATTATATATTCCGTTGTATAGTTTATCAATGCAGGTACTGAAGTCCAAGAATAAGGGGGAGTAAGTTTTTTGTTGATGACAAAGGGGGAGAAGTATAAAATAGGGTAGTTAGGCATAGATTAAGGGGGAGTTGTTAGTTTTAGGGGGAGTTATTAGGATAGAAGGAATATTTTATAAACAAAGGTTGTCATCATCAAAAGGGGGGAGATTGTTAGTCCCTGAGGAGTTGGTTTTGATGACAACAACCTTAGAATAGATTATAAAATATAAATACTAACATTACAAGTTTAGATATATATGTATATGCAGGATCTAACCATGCAGGTATCAAGAATGAAGACTGTACAGTATAGAGATTCAAGATATAGAGATAGAAGACTCATGAGTATCAAGAATTTCAAGAGTTCAAGCTTCCAAGATAAGTTATATAGTTAGGAATATTGTTAAAACTCATAAAAAGGCACTGACATCTTAAAATCTATTTTATTCGTGGAATGGAATCCACTTCGTGCTCGTTAAAGGGATGGAACCCTAAGTAGGATGGAACCTACGAAAATCTAGTGGGACATTGTTTTGTATCCACTAATTTTATTTCAAAATGATTTTACAAAATTATCTTGTTTTCAAAATGATTTCAAAACTTTCTTTTTAAAAGATTCAAAACTCTCTATCCTGATTTTAAATAATTTTAGCCTAAAAAACATCTTTAATTTCAAAGTCAAATTACTCCTGATTTTAAACTATCTTTTCAAATAATATATTTAACTTTTAAATATTTATACTTAGATTTAAATATAAAATTACAGTTAAATTATGTATATATTGTTCTTTATATTTACTTATGTATTTCAACTATAGTTAAGTATATTTATAAAGTTTAAAATAATTTTAATATAAGATAGAGGTTGCTTTCAAAGAAAATCAAAACACCAAAAATTCCTTTGGGATGTCGACATGCCCAAGTACCCCATGTCGACATAGTGTCAGTTGGTTTCAAAATTCAAATTTCAAAAGAAGTGTCTGTTCGCCATAACTCTTCATGAATGGTCATGGTTGTTGCTCTTCTATAAGTAGGGGTCAGTTTCAATGAATTTTTAATCACTTTTTCTGGTTTTCACTCCTCTTCTTCTTCCACATTTCTTAATACAAATTCATACCATTACTCTGCCGAAATCAACATCGAATCATACTCGATTACTTCTAGTGTGATTCTCCATCACTATCTCGACAAGATCCAAGTGCTAATCTGAGTTATAGACTTTTTGTAATCAATCGAGCGAGAGAAGGTGTGATTGTAGCCCTGGAAATCAATTGGGTGAACTTGTTGCCCCGGAAATCAAGTATCTCTACCCATAGGATTGTGATTCTGGAGGGTGTATCTCGTAGCCGTGAAATCGAGGGTTGTAATTGTTGAATTGAGTTTGAAAGCAAATCTGTACTTGTGTTGCGTGACTGGATGTAGGGTAACTCCGAACCAGTATAAAATCCGGTGTGTTCTTTCCTTTACTACTTTTACTTTATATTTGCATATGTGTTTGATTCTGTGTTCATATCTGTGTTTGATTAGTGTATACATTGTTAACAAAGTAAGATAAACTCAAAAAGATTAACAAATTTCTTAAAACACTATTCACCCCCCTCGTGTTAATTCTAGCCTTAAGATCCTTAATCTGCATTTCTCACGCTAAGGATGTTATGTGTAGTACTTTTAATATATTGAATAGACGAGGTAAGATATATGTATGTATGTATTGATATGCCTCAAGGTATATACATTTATACTTAGACCGTCGTGAAATGGTAGATACGAGTGAATAATCTCTTTTGATTTGGTGATGTTACTCAAGGTCGAAATGAGAATAGGACAAGGACCACAATTAGGAGTTGTATATGATGAAACAGATAAGGAGTTATCCATCACATATGAGCCTATGATTTATTGATATTCCTCAAGGTTAGAATCCCAAAACATGCGACTATTAACACCCATTAGAGAAATCAAAAGATTTCTATGTTTTCTTTTATGGTTTTGATAAACATAGAAATCTAGTGGGAGCCTTAATAGAAAAATGAATTGGTAACATTTAACCTTTCTAATATTGTAAGAACATGTGCTATATAAAATTAAAACAATCCACATCGATAAATTTGTACAACTAATAAAATTGATAAAATGTTTATTAGTTAAGATTTACAAATGAACTAAATTAAGAAATATAAGATAAACTTACCTTTAAATCCTTTGGCATGTTGTCAAGTCTCATGCAAGAGCCAATTTGTATAACCATTAAAACAATCATGTCTTGGTCACTTAATTGTTTATTTATACAAGACTATGAACCGTCTTCTATGAGTTTTATGCTCTAAAACAATATAAGATTATAGATGTTTGGTCCATATTCAATCACATATAAATGTCATATGACAAACGGTTATTATTTCATAATGTATAATATTTCAATGAAATTAGTTCATTGGAAATTAGCAAATAAAACATAATGTGAAATCGTGTGTTCAATATGATTGATTGTAATAAGGATTTCCTTTTGAACGATTCGACCATGTAGAAAAGGGAAGTGAATGTACAAGAGTGGATGGGACTTAGGCGCAATTGGGATGAAGAGAGTGAATTGTCAACTCTGCTTCATGAAGTGATATCAAAAATGTGAATTGTATAAAATAATTTTTTTTTAAAATGGATTCATATATTAACACAAGAAAATATAGTACTGGCATATATACAATGCAACAAATACATAAACACTACCCTTACAATCACAAACACATATGTCCGCCAATACTTCCCAAACTAGCCCAATTACTCAAGTCGAAAACATGAAAAACTACAAACCTAAAACCTAAACATCTGCCGCTATATCCTGGATCAAAGACTAATTGCATTGCAGCATCAAATATTTGTGTTTCATCTCTTGCTCCCAATAGAGGGTGACTGCTCGTTGTCCATCACTGAAGATTTTCAAATCGACAAAGCGTGATGTAACGACCGAGATTTTCAATCCTAAAAAATCAACACTAATACGTCCACTGTATTGCATGTTGAGCAATCAAATGCTGGAAAAACCAATTGTTATGGAAAAAGAAAGAAGGAAGAAGATAAGAAGAAAACTAAACAACGCAGAATCTCTCAGCAGAATGAATAATCAATATATACATCAAATCTTTACACCAAACAAATGTAATATATGTATATACAAGACATCAATCAGAGTATACTATCCTATTTCAGCCTGGACAATTATAACAGCATGTCCTCACAATTGCTGATAAATACAACAATGAATACAGCGGAAAATAACCATTTACATGAATACGTCTCTGGGCTTCCAACTCATCTCCTGAAGCTCCAAGCATCCAATTAAATCTGTAATATGCTCGGTCTGACCCAAGCATTACAATAAAATAACACCCGAGTCAGTCTGGAAAACCAGCGTGAGAAAACACACCCAACTTGATTTTGAAGTTATAGAATACCTTTTGGCAAGAGTATCTCGTAAGATCACGCCGCACATAAACACAGACATGTTTTTACCTTACAATAACCAAAACCATTTCATATGAAATTCTCTAATATTCTAATAGGGTCCAGATACAAATACTTATTAATCTTAGCCGAAATTGTTACATTAATTAAATTTCAGCATAATAGGTATACAACTAAAACCGTAAAGGCTTGTATTGAAGAATGGATTTCATACAATGACTGGGCTACTGCCCGTCATGGTGCATCTCTAGATAAAATAACACCGAGGACCTCATCTGGATCCCCTGTCAACACAGGACCAGCCTACCTCTTACTGGATAGTACCGAATATGATCACCCCTCCGTTAATTGGCCCCGAAGCATACAAATGGGAGATAATAGCGACTCTATATAGGGATGATCATTCCCTACTTGGGATGACCTACTTAGCCCTGCTGCATCTCCCATGTTTTAGTCGTTCCCGGTTGATGGGGCCTTTTTATCATTAAGTTCATTGAGTCTTTTAATTTCATTTCTAGACATTGTTTTTCTACTGTAATTATTTCATTAAACATTTTTAACATATCTATTTCTAATAAACTATCTTGTGCTATTTTCTAAGCAATTTATATCCTTTATACGTATTATTTAAAACATTCGTTATTTCTTCACCAGAATTCTATACATAGTCATCATTTTCCATGAAGCACATGTTGGCATTTTCAGTTTTTGGCTCACTATCACTTGGTGATGTGTTTGAATCATCCAATGTCACCTTCTAAGCTCGCTTCCTCTTCTTGTTGAATAATGTCAATATCCATAGATTACATTGATTTCTTTAGTTTGGAGCAATCTCATTTTAGTTGACTGGTTTTACCAGATTTGAAACACTCAACTACATTTTCATTTTCGGTATAGTTGTCACTCTTTCGAAATTCCTTCATTTTCCTGTATTTCAAGAATTTCTTGAACTCTTAGTCATGAAAACGATTTCCTCCTCCGCGTCATCTTCTGATTCATGGTTATTGTTCATAGTAGTGAATGCCAATGATTTGTTTTCATTTTCTTGATATCCCTTTCTATCTTGCAATTGTACTTTATAAAACATATGGTTTCATACTAGTTCCTTTACTTTCATGATACTAACATCATGGGCTTCTTCGATGGCCAAATTCTTTTGATCTTATTCGCTAGTGAGTGAATTTAAAATCTTTTTGACTTAATCCTCTTCAGAAATAGTCTTTCCTGATGATACTAGTATATGGAAAATTATCTTGAAATCTAGAATACATGTCGAATATAAATTCATTTTGTTTCATTTTAAAACGATTAAATTAGTTAGTTAACATGGGTATTTTAGTCTACTTAACTTTACTAGTGCCTTCATGAGTGACTTGTAAAGTTCTCCAAATTTCATATGCATTTTCACAAGTAGCACTCTACTGACCTCATTTCTATCTAAGGCACAGAATAAGATATTAGTACATTTGAATTATTAAGTGCTTGTGTCTTTTGATTATTAGTCCATTGTACATAGTCTATTTGGGGCTCAGTGTACTCGTTTTTGTAATATTCCAAATATCTAAACCATTTGCTTGTAAAAAACTTTCATTCTACAAGACCAGTATGCATAAATCCTACCATTAAAAGTGAAGCTCCAATAGTGGATTGTCCTTCTTCAAAAGTGGTTAAGAGTGCATTACTAATGTTGATGATCGTTTAACTTTTTCAAAATCCAGGTAATGAATTTTTGAAAACTATGTGCTTTGATACCGAATGAAAGAGTTACCTTAACATGGAATATCCTAACATGGTTATGTGGAATGGAACTTAAGGCTATTATTTCACTAGAGGGGTGAATAGTGTTTATCAATTATTTAAAAGTTAACTTGTGAAATTAAAGTTTATTAACCTCATTCAATAATCAAATTACAAACAAAGTAGATAATCACAGAGAATATATAAAGTAAAGTAAAAGTAAAAGCGGTAAAGTAAATGTCACGAGGAAATTTTGTACTGGTTCAGAGTCCCAATCCTACATCCAATCGTTTACGACCCATATAACATTTCCACTAGGACAACTTGTGTTCCATAGGTGGTAGGACCTTTACAATCTTACAATTCCATGGGTGGTAAGGTACCCATGACCTTTTGACTTTCCTCAAACGGCAAGAACACCTTCCTCTTTATAATCAATAGTAGACTAAGACAAGTAGTTGTATCTTCATACAGATTCTTACAGGTTTAGTACAATGATTCTACAGACATCTGATACCAATTTAACTTTGAAATCTTTGAGGAATATGATTAGATGGTAGAGAGAGAATGATTGAGAATTCAAGTACAAACTCTCTTATGTTGTGTGGTTTGAAAATCCTTAAAGAATTGGAGTGAAACAGTATGGGTTCGCAAAGAGAGTGGAAGAATATTTTGTAACATCTATCTCCGAATTTGAAACAAAATAAATATATTAAATTAGAATTTGGGAATTTAATTGGACATTTTATTCAATTTAATTCAATAAATTGAATTTTATCTGATAATAAAAGGAGAAAATTAATTTAAAATTCAAATTCAAATTTTGAAATCCAAAAGTTGTTTAAAAATTTTATTTTGGCAAAATAGGTAATATTTGTGAAATTTTGACATTTTTTTTGAAATTAAAACAATTGTTTTACAATTGTAAAAATTGTAAAGTAATATTTTTTAAAAATAAAGATCATTATAAAAAAAAAGCTTAGATTAAAATTCCTCGAGTGGAATTTTAGTCAGTGGTTGAAAATGATCGAGTATTAAAGTGGTTAAGGGTTCGAATTGATTCAGAAAATAGAATTTGAAGTTCCCCTTTCTTCTTCTTGGACCGCATGACCACAACCCACATGTCTCATCTTGATCCCATTTCTTTTACTGCCTTCACCCCTAATAAAGCCCGTAACTAATTCCAGTTCTCTTCAACCCTAATTTTCTTCATGATATGAAAAAAATGCAGCGTGGCAGGCGATAAGGGATGTCGAAGCCCTAGCGACCCGGAAATTCAAACACTTTGTCTTTGAATATCGAAACATTCTAAAATATAATTAAGGTTATAATTATGATTTTATAACCTTGTTAAGACATCATTTAATAAATAAATAATGATATGAAACTTGTTTTTCAAATTTGTTTGCAAAAATATATTCTTCGAAGAAAAATCGATAATGTAACCGAAAATCGGTCTATCGCTAAACAACGTTTTGAGCTATATAAGTTGTTCAAGCTCTTGTGCACTTATCTAATGATCAAATGAACACATTAGCGACTAATTAACAAACTTCTCTTCATAAAAAAAATGGAAGGTTCTAAAAGCTTTCAAATGGATAAGAGATATTATCATGTAAGGGATGTAATGGTATTTTGCTAAAGGAAGTGATGAGGGGTGAGCCTTCCATGACATGAGAGGGTAGGGAGGGGGGTAAAAACAAGCCATTTGAAGCCTATATAAGGAGGGGCATACCATTGATAATAAATCTCAAGTTCGCAAAGAAAAACCAAGCTTTTTTCCATGTCTTCTTCTTCTCTTGTGTTTTAAAGCAAATATTTGCAAAACTCATCCAAATCAATTCAATTTTGGAGTGGAACCTGAGAATAACATTACAACAACTCCTAGCTAGTTTGTTTTGGAAGAAGCAAAGCCACATTCACCCTACATCAAGAGGCCATGAGCAATAAGAGGGTGGGGATGGACTTGGGTGCTTGGATCTTGGTTGGAAGGAAGGAAGGAAAGGTAGTTGCAAGGGTGGGGATGGACTTGGGTGCTTGGATCTTGGTTATTTGTTGGGTTAAAGGTGAGCTAACCCGCTACTTTGATTGAAAATATAACGTAGGTTGTTTATATATTGTTGGGTTTGGTTTTGGTTGTATATATGTTGTTTAAATTAATATTGACATTTGTTGAAAACATTAGTTTTGATTCTTGCTTTGAAAGCAAATGGCATATGTAATCCATATGAACGAACTTGAACATACTTGAACGGACATGTATAAAATGTGGAATGACCTTAAAACAAAGCATATAGGTTATGGTTGAACTTTGGGTTACATTGAACTCGGATTTGAAGTGCACTTATAGCGATAGTCGCTGTGGATGCACTTAGGAATTGCCTTGTTTTCGGCTATTTCTATGGAACTTTATAGAGAGATTTTTAGGGCTTTATCGCTATATTTATTATTTTTTATATGTATGCTTGCTTCCATAAAATGCTTTCACAGTAAAAAGTTAAGTAACTTTTCTAAAAGTGGCCAAAACTTCACTTGTGCAAAACTGCCTCATTTAGCCTTGATTTTTGGACTTTAAAGGTTTGAAAAGATATTTAAATTTAAGTATTTTATTTCATTCTTTTTACAAGTGTTTACTAACTCGTATTAGAGTAATTCAACAATGGTTTGAGATATTTATGAATCTTTAAGAATTAGTTGTGAATTTTTAAAGAAAATATTTTACTTTAAAATATAAGGAAAACATGTTTTTCCAAGTTTTAAAAGATTGTATAAACTTGTTCTTTTTAAGTGATATTTTGAATAAATGTCTAAAAACCTATTATAAGTATTTTAAATTATTTTAAATGTATTTTTAAGTATATATAGTTTTAGAAGATTAGTTGATTATTTTATTAAACTACAAAATTCTTATGTAATATTATCTTTTAAAGTGTTTTATTAAATATCTATTTTTATAAATAAAATTACTATACATATGTATATCGTTTCTAAAGGGTCTTAAAAGTAAAACCAAAGGTTCAAAGGGGGTTAATAATTGTTTAATAGCCAAATGGTTAATTGTTTAATTACTTATTTGAAAGACAATTAACTATGCTTAACACTAAAGCCAACGAAGTAGGCTTGCCTATTTGTGAGAGTTAAGATTGATGTTCGAGTAGGGATATGAGCAATAGAGCTCTAACCTATCAGCTTCCCTCTTAACTGAGGAATAGTTAAGTCGAGAATATCGAAAACGTGTTAATCATGTTGATTTCTTACTTGTTTATGGAAATCATTGATACTATACTTAATACTAAAAGCCGACAAGGTAAACTTATTTATTAGTGAGATTCAAGAATGAAGTGTCTAAGCAAGACTTTGATGCTACCAGTGCTCTAACTTACTTGGCTGCGCTCTTGGATGAGGAATAGTTAAGTTGGAATGTCGGAAATGAGTTAAGTATACGAATGTTGATTTGTATAAGCAATTGTTTTTTATTAGATAGTCGATTATCGAAATTGATATAATATTGACTTAAGAAGTATCAAAAGGCTTCGCGATTTCATAATAATGAGAACCCCAAGGGGCATTGGTACAAAATGTCTCTAGCTTTCACTTACTTCTTAAAGAACCGAAATTGAGTTAACCGAAAATTTATCGAATTGGTTTAGAAGAGACTGGGATCGGTAAGTGTTTTACTTATCGAATACCACTTCAAAACTAGTATACGAGTTCTATGTTTTGGGAGCGGTTGTGAAGTGAAATGTTATAGAGTTGAACTGTCTATCCTAAGGTTAAGTCCAAGGAAGAGGTTAGCGTTAACATTTCAAATGATGCTATCGTGTGGGACTGTCTATCTTGAGGAGTATTTCAAGAGAGAGGACAGTGTTAGCATTCGTCGGAGGACTTATGCAAGAATCTATGTGGACATTCAAGATCTGTTCGAGATGCACAAATCCATGTAGCGATTAGTAGTCTATTCGAGATGATGTAATCCATTTGAGGATTCGTGTTCTGTTCGAGTGATGAAGATTCGTTGGATTTAGCTAGAATGGCGAACGTAACCTTGACATCGGGAATGGCTAACCATAGAGTGGGGTGCACAATCTTGGATTTAGCTAACCTTTGAGGGTATATCAACTCCATTATCTAGAAATGCTTATAGATGATGTTAGCGGGAGTTGTTGGTACCTAGTTCCACATAGTTCATATTATGTTTTGGCGATGGGCCAGTTGTGTTTACCTTATGGTATATTTTATCTAGAGATATACGACGCTCGGAAGGTAGTTTTGGTCCTTGTCATGGAGATCCGCTTTAGTTTACAGGAAGCATGCCACGAAAAAATCCAATATGCGAACGTACTTTAGCAATTTTGATTGTAACCTCTAATATGCTATTGAATGTAACCAATGTAACCATTTCCTCTATTTTATATGATTTATAATCTATACTCTAGACATTACCTATCATATCACTATATTAAACTTAATGAATGGTTGGTCATTTAAGGGAAAAACTGTTACGGGAATCCGTACGGTCTCAATAGTTACTGTTGCATGTTACATATTCCTTGAGTTTCTCAAGCTAGTTTACCAGACTGATTCGAGTGTTATTTTTTTATAATGCTCGGGTGAGCCCCATGTATATTTCTAGATTTAGCTATGGATGCTTGGAGCTTATGAAGAAGAGCTGGATGATTATCTACCATAGTATTCTTATTTCTGCTGCATTACTGTATTGTATATATTAGCATATGGGAGGAAAAGTTGTTATAATTGTTCAGGCTATTTACAGTACTTAGGTTTTGTAACTCTGAAATTTCTTTATTCATGGTAATCCTTTGTACTGTTCTTTTGATGTTATATATTATTGTTTCTGCTAATGAGATTCTGATGTTGTGTTATTCTCTTCCTTATTCTATTTTTTTTGTTTTATTTACCCTAAGAATTCGTCTTTCCAGCACTTGAGTGCTCGGCACATGAATACCGTGGATGTATTAGTGTCGATATTTGGGGATTGAAAAGTTGGGTTGTTACCGGTATCATATAAAATTTTATTAATTAATATTCTAAAAATATTAATTTATACAATTTAGTTATAAAACACACTTAGATATTTAAATCCAATTTAAATATTCTACCGACATCGTATATTGGTACGCACATTTATAACTATTATGTACGCATCTTTTTAAATAATAATGATATTCAAATAAATCAAATAAAATTTAATAATTAATATTTCATAAATATTAATTAATCTGATTATTTTACAATATTTATAAATTAATTAAATCAAGTTGTTTTGTTGGAGTATTCATCATTACGGTTGTGCAACTCATGGGTATAAATTTAGTCAACGACTAATACTAAACGATTCAAATATTAACGTTCATACATCACCTTAAGTAGTGGTGTGGCATTTTGGCTGAATTTATCGCTTACACATCTTTTTGTGAAAATCCAATTTTACTTATTATAAGCAGTTCATAGTAGTAACTGTTCTTTATACCAATTCTCGTCGTCAACACTATATCAAATTAGGGCTTATGGAATTTTGCTTTGGTCAAAATCCCAACATCGCCCACATTCATCTTGAATATTCCAAACAAAAAGTCCTTGGTTCAATAACAATAATTATTATTAAGCGTACTGCTCTAACTAGAAATTTTGACTTTAAGTTGACTACAGTTGACCGTGATATTATCCTTATTAATTAAGAAGACGAATTCCTTGTTGAATAGTTTTTCACTATT
The DNA here is from genome assembly GCA_030737815.1 of Allium fistulosum. Lineage (NCBI taxonomy): Eukaryota > Viridiplantae > Streptophyta > Magnoliopsida > Asparagales > Amaryllidaceae > Allium > Allium fistulosum. The sequence goes on along the minus strand of CM060906.1, from coordinate 1,129,842,452 downwards.
AATGCTTCAACTTAAACCCAATTATAGTCATTAGATGGATCTCATGCCACAATTTAAATACAGTCAAAGTGGAGTGTCCACATTGAAATCCAACGGTATTCTCAAGTCGAGAGAACTGTGTAATATCGTGGCTTCGAGATTCTTTGTTTGATCTTGGTTATATTAACCAATAGAAAACTCTCGAGTTAGCCATTCCATAGTTATCCAAAAACTATTAGTACGTAACCCCTTGGTGCCCTGGTAGCCATCATACTACCGCGCCTAATATTTGGAGAGCATTATGACCTCTACTCTTAAAGGATGTATCAATATCTCATCTCGAAACATCTTGGCCAGGAGTTTTTAAAACAATATGTCGTTTTAATGTGATAAATTTCTCATGATTACAACACATTATAATTATTATCACATAACATATATTTTAAGGATTTTATTTTTAATATACTTTAAATTGTTTACTTAATTAATTATATCACAATATAATATGTATATAATAGAAAGAAAACAACTTTTTCTTTAAACAAGATTGGTCATCGAGTTAGATATATGTAACAAATTACATAATTTCCCCTAAGAAATATCCCTAGCTCTATCGATCTCCTACTTGCACTTAAGGTAAATTATGGAATCTTATTCTAACTCCTTCGATTGGTTTTCTCAAAAATTAATCGGGCCAGTCCTTTAGTGAACAGGTATGTTATATTGTTTTAATTATCTACTCTATCAATAAACTTATGACGCCCCACTCCGAGACCCACATTAGCAAAGAGTATTACTAAGTAACACCGTATGCTAATACGGAGAATAGAGCTGGATAGGAGCGACCATCTATAACCTTGTCTTAATTATCTATTGAATACGCCGACAATTGCCACTTCTTACTTAAATGGATCGACATATCCTATAAATACTTAATACAAAGCCATAGGTGGCTGAAGGATCTATCAGAATAAAATATAACGACTCAAATGTAATACACATCACAGAATAGTAGATCATCACATACATTTACACATATACAGGTACATTACAGAGTTTACAAAATGATACATGTCAAGTGGTAAAGCAAACCACAATATACAGGCGAGTCAAGAGAATACATATCAGAGTTACAGTCAAAAAGGACTACACAAAAAGCTATAACAAAAAGGAGCTAGCGGAATAGTCCATGCGGAAGAAAAATAGGCTAAGTCCAATGTACCTAACCTGAAACATCTCGGTCTGACCGGAGTATAAAATACACGGGTCAGTTTAGCTAAAAAAATCAGTTAGATATACTAAAAGATAATGAACATACAAAGTCATAAAGTACCACAAATATCTCCAAAAGAGATAACCAAATCATCTAACATAAGATGAATCATAACAAGCCTCATATCATAGGCAACTCAAATAAACCAAGGATATCATATCCCAAAACAAGCCAAGCAGGCAAATAACAAATACCAATAAAGGTAACACAAGTTTCCACAAGGTAATCACTATATATCGTGTGGTTGAAAGAACCTACACCAAAGGGCGATACACTAGGGAAATATAATTGTTAAAGAAACAAAAGATGCTCGAGCTCAGTACTGTATAACAAGGATCCATACGCCCGAAGGCAACGAACCGTAGTGGCGAAGGTCCGGAGACCCAGTACTGGACACCACTAACTGGCATAATGTGTCGCTGCTCTCAGAAAGGAACCCGAAAAATGTTAACGTGAGTCCCATACCATACGTTCGCACTAAACGGTCTACTAACCGTTAGTCAATTTACACTCAAAGCAGTACAAAGTTCACCTCATCTCATCGGTAAACCAGACCCAAAGGTCAAAACGGTCAAACGAATAGATTAGGAATTAACTGAAAAGATAAACCCACGTGTTCATAGCACGCGTTTTATTTAATCATTTAATTCTCCTCCCTCTTCGCTCGAAGTGCAAAATTGTGTGCGTTTTATATTGAAATTAGAAATTGGAGAAACGAGTTTTTAATACAATTTAAAAAGATCATTTTATAAAAACCCGTGTACTAAATCTAATAAAGGATCATCAAAGTCAACTAAAGTGAAACAACTAATTGGAGAAAGAAGAATCGATCAAAAATTGGAATCCCACACAAAGTAGGCAAATTGGGCCGAGACAAGCAGATTCAGACGTCTGAATTGTATATTTCAGACGTCTAAAACTGGAGCTCAGGCAATACTTTGCCTAGGCCAATGATGGCCAAATCCTATCGGAAGCAATCGGATAAGTGATGATGGCTTGGGGTTTACGCCAAACGACTACCCAACCCTAAAGGCTCATCAATACACTCTGACCAACATGCCCAAACATCCATAAGGATTTTTCATAGATTTTGACTTCAAACGCCAAAAATTGGAATATTCATTAAACCAATTCAATTCAAAAGCAAATGGACAAGGAATATATGTTAGGAATTGCTACCTAACACTATCAAAGATATAGACGTAGATGTGAGTTCAAAAACTCACCTTTTAACCCAAAAACTCAAGAGAGAAGCTATAGAGCAAGGCAAGAACAATCATTCCTCAATTATAACCCAAGGAGCTTCAATCTAAGCTCAAGAACAAATATTTCCTAAGTTAGGGTTTAGGAAATTTCAGAAATCGAAGAGGAATTGAGATGGAGAAGGAGAAGAGGATGCTTACCTAAGCTTCTCCTTGATTTTGGAGCAAGAATTTGAATTTGCAATTGAATCCAGGGCTTGGAATTTCTATTTCCCATTCTCTTCCCCCATTTTCAGCTGAGCTTGAGTTTTAGGAAATGAAATGAGTGAATGGAGAGGAAAGGGGGCTGAGTTAGGGTGAGTTGGGTGAAACCCAAACCCAAAAGCCCACTTAGAAAAAATAGCCAAATTCCACCTACTCCAAACATATCGATGTTTATACTCAAAAAAGTCGCAAACACCATTTTGAACTCAATAGAAGTGGTCTCGAGTCCAAATTGTTGATTCTCAAATTCACTCTTCATTCAGACATCTGAAATGAACGATTCAGACGTCTGAATCTGGAAAAACAGAAGTTGTCTAGAACAATATTCAGACGTCTGAATCGTCCATTTCAGACGTCTGAAAATGGCAATTAGCCTATTTCCTTTCTGGTTTGACTCGAACAATTTCAGACGTCTGTATGCTTCATTTCAAACGTCTGAATCCCTGTAAGACAGTTTTTACTTATTTTTTTTCAAATAGACACCTCCGTAACTCGATCCACAAAGACTTTTCACTATTTCGACTGTTCCGTTATGAATAGTGACTTTTTCGGACTAAAATCCGACAAACGATGCTATATTTAAATAAAAAATTTAAATATACCATCGTAAAATATGCGGGTCGTTACAAATCTCCCCTCCTTAACAAAATTGCGTCCGCGCAATTCCTAGAGAAGAATTTGTAACAACTACATACTTACATCACCCAAAAATGAAAGAAAAATAAGCTTGAGATACAGAGATATTCTCACCATTGCTAAGAAAAGATAGAAAACCCGGGTAGGATCGCTCGATAAACTCTCTGGTTTCCCAAGTACAGTCATTGGGATTAGCGGACCATTGAACTTTAATGAGCGGCACGTCCTTGTTTCGAAGGCGTCTCACCTCCGAGGCAAGTACGCGAATATGCTGCTGTACAATAGATAAGTCTGGTGAGACCTCAAGCCCTTGCAAATCAGGAGAGTCGATAACAGAATCCGATTCTCGAAGACACTTTCGAAGCTGAGAGACGTGAAACACGTTGTGAACACCGGATAGATGAGCTGGAAGTGAAACTCTATAAGCCACAGGGCCAATACGTTCAGTAATAGGAAATGGTCCTACAAAGCGAGGAGCCAATTTCCCTGTCATACTGAAGCGCATAACCCCTTTCAAAGGAGAAACACGAATAAAGACAAGATCACCAACCGAGAACTCGAGAGGCTTCCTATGGTTATCCGCGTAGGATTTCTGGCGGCTTTGTGCCTCTTTCATTATCTGACGAATAAGATCAATCTTCTCAGAAGAATCATGAACAAAATCTGGGCCAAGAATAAGCTTCTCCCCAGATTCCAACCAACAAGAAGGTGATCTGTAACGAACGCGATTTTTCATCGCTCGAAAATCGACATCAATACGTCCACTATATCAACTGCCGAGCAATCGAATGCCGGAAAACCGAATTGTTATGAAGAAAAAGAAGAGGTAGAAGAAGACAGAAGAAAAAGAGAGAAGAAACAACAGAAAACACAGAAACAAAAACAATATCAGAATCTCACATCCGCAGCGAAACAACATATAATAGATAAATGAATAATCTTTAATCAAAAGAACTATATCAGTTTATACATTACATTACATCATATCATCAGAGTCAATATATCAATGGACAGTTATATAAACTTGTCCTCATACAGAATACACAGCGGAATAAATAATATCAGATACAAATACTACGTCTCGCCATCCAGCTCGCCACAGAGCTCCAAAGCATCTCCTGAATCCAGAATGACCTGATAACCTAACTCTAGACTGCCCGTGTGGAAATTGGTGGGCACCCAGAGTTTAGGAAGGAAACAATAAACTGCGAGTCAGTCATGGTGACTGGTGTGAGATCGTAAAACAGTTATTTTTACAAAGAAAATAAAATTTATTCGTAATACTTTTTGGAAAATGAAACTACCATAAGACCTCCCGCCACACACACAATGCAAACGCAGAATTGGAGGAGATTTCTTCTTATGATAGTCAAACATGCTTACTACGCAAATCATTGGATTATTATTATTATTAATGTCTAGTGTTGAAAACATTTCAAAAGTATAATTTAAATCTTAGCCAGCATAGGCATTTCACACTATGCCTACTATAGCTACCATCTAAACAGTGGGGCGCCACCATAAGTAAATGGCAGGTTCTACAACTAATACCGTACAAGGTGCGTATTGGAGTTTGGATTTCCAACAAATGGTCAGGCCAAGGAACTTCCCATTGCCACATAGGTACGCCTCTGGAAAGACGACCCGAGAACCTAACCGGATCTCTGCCAACACAAGGCCGGGTTACCCCTAACTGGGTAACTACTGACACGAATATGTCATCCCCCGATCGTAACCGATCTATATCCAAGGATCCTCGATTTCCAACAACCACAAAGTAATAAATTTTGCAGCAACAACATAGGTTAAATATCTGGGCTCCATACCATGATACCACCTCTATCCAGAAGGAATGACATACACTAAAGGGGCGCTACCCCCTAATAACCTTGCTACATCCTTCCTATTTTGACCATTTACGGGGTGTGAGGTCCGACGAAGTCTCGTCCACAAAGCTACGCTTTGGTACAAAGCCATGCTTTGGGTCAAACAAATGATCAAAGTAATGATCACAAAGATAAATGATCAAACAAATGATCATATCACAAATGATCAAACAATGATCATTACACAGCAACACTCAGCATGCCACGTTACCAAATTGGGAATATATCACTAGTAACCATCAACTACATAACCTCTGAGCTCGTACGTCTCAGAGAAGGGTGTTAAGCTAAGAGAATAAATTCTCCGCCACCAACAGATATGTATTTGATAGAAACCAGCTTTATATCTCAATTTGTAACGTCAGACACACAACCATACAAGTCTGTTCCGGGATCGAACAGAACCGAAGGCACTTCAAAAGAAGCCCTTGCAATCCAGATAATTTCTAATCACGTCCGGACTTCCCGTCACTAAGGGTGATAAAATCTCTATATCGGAGATCATCCGATGCAGAGTAACTCGACGGTAATCCTTCCATTTTCAAAAATATCTGGTCTTCAACACCGGTCATCAAATGCGATCCATTATGACGTATCACATATTCGGAATGGGTTATACGACCCAAAGGTCCTTTCCCGGCTAACCCGAATAGTGAGCGCAATATTTTGAAAATAAGTGTGGCATTCAAATTCAAGCAAATCACAACAAATACCCATTCAAGGTAATTATTGATAGTCGGTTATTTAACTATCACTAGGTCTGCACAGCATCATCAGATTCCAAATAATTCTCCAAATTATTTATTTTCCAAAAATATCTTTACAAGATATATAATTTCCACACTTCAAAAATAAATCAACGTTTATTTTTTTTAAAACAATTTCCCTTTTCGGTTATAAATTCCATAGTGGATTTATATTTCAAAATATCTACTGATATACGATTTTCAATCGATTTCAATATTCACTTTCAATTTATCTTTACAAAGATCAAATCTCAAAAATGTTTCACTTCATATTGGAAAAACATTTCCATACTTATATTTAATAATAAGCAATTCACAAAACCATTTGTTTTCAACATTTTAAAAATATCGAATATACTTAAATCACAATCAAGTATATATTTCATTCTTTAAGGAAAACGTTCTCTTAAACACATTTATTTGAGTCAAAACGAATGTTGCGTAAAACATCGTTACGACGACCCAAAATCACTGGTATAGGGATTCGAAATTAAGTTAGATATATAAATCCCAATACTATATAAAACATTTCCTTTCGAAAATCATTTACTATAACAACAGTGTTATAGTCCACCATTTCCTTATTTCTCGAAACGTCTATTTCAACAATGAATGTTGAAATCTATGTATTACTTAACTCGTTTTAAAACATCTTTTAAAACAATTACTTCATTTCGTAATATCACTTCTCCAAAACATATCCATTTTATTTAATAATATATTCACTGTCCAAAATCATGAACATACTTTATTTACCGAATTAAATGTTTCTACACATTTATTAAAAGGTTATCCATTGTCTAAAATCGTGGATATAATTCCTTTAATTAACTTCTATAATTCACTTATCAAAATAAGTGATTTCGGATTTATAAACAACGTTTATAAATCACATTTTTATTCTATAACAATTTCAACTTAAACAAAATCATTTTATTAGCAAATTCTATTCGTATCCCATTTAAGTGCCAAAATCTAATTTATAAGTAAATTACTTATAAATCTTTAATTTTACAACATCTATTCATTTTATAACTTCACATTATAAATCTATTAATTTCATTCACTTATGAAATCCATTTATACTTCCTTTTAACACTTATAAAAACTCGTTTTACAATCCTAATATTTTAATTTATAAATATCAATTTTATAAATCTTTTATATAAATCGTTTATAATTATTCAAAAATCCCAATTTAAACCATTTTATAAATCAATCAACTATTTATTTCAAAATTAACACTTTGGTTATATTTCACAAAAATCATAATTTTTATAACTTTAAATTTTAACGTTTATTTATTCAAGATGAATCAATTCAAAATTTTAATAAAACGTATAATCTCAAAAATCACTTTAAAAATCCCTTAAAAAAATCAAAATCGTTATTTTTCAAACTTCAAAAATGGATCCGATGATGCAACAGCACCAAATAATCAATCACGGTATCCAAACATCATATATCGATATGACAACAGAATATATAACAATATCTGTAAATAAATCAATACGGTTGAGGAATCCTGTTGGATCCCTCCAACCTGTTTCCCTGCATCCACAGACGTTAGCACAATACCAATTCCACTTCGAGGTGGAATATCACGGTATATGGGATTTATAAAATATTATCCGCTATTATGCGGCGCAATAGGGTCTCATCCGCTATATAATGCGGGAAATCAATCAACTCCAATATATACATATTGCTATATATACTACTATATATAGTATCACATCCAAAACAGCAATCAATCAATAACTGCAATTCCAATTTTCAATTTGAGTGAGAAGATCTCACCTTTTATTACGCGTGCTATCCATTTTCCACTACGGCTTGATTTCACGATTTTATAGACCTTGTATAAACAATTGATGATTTAATAAATATTTGAAATCAATTGAACAATAAATTTTCCGTTTAATAATTTAACTAACTAACCAATTTTGATTTTAAACTAATTTCTCCTTTAACAAAATATTTTCTAGTTACCAAAATAATTACATAAGTTAATTAATTAGTAATCTGTATTTTATATTTTATTTTATTTTTCATATAACAACGGCAGTTTATCTTCCCGTATACATATTAAATCGAACAGAATTTATACTTCTGAAATCTTGTCTGAATATATATATATATATATATATATATATATATATATATGTTTTCTGTAAATAACATAAATAGCAATTTTATTACTGTAACTTTTCTGCATGTATATTTCTTCTTTTCTTTTCTTTTTCTAATCTACAGTATAAATTAAATTAAATTAAAAACGAACAAGACAAAATTGCCACCTAACTGCAGGTCGAAATACCAGCCTTGCCTTCATCGATCGAAGCCCTTATTGACTTGCTTGCGAATATCGGTAACTTGATGCCGACGATGCTTTTACAGCCTCCCATCAACTTGCGTGCTCGAACTCACCCAGATCGCAGACTTGAAACGCGAGCCCTTCAACATTGTTGCCACGCGACCAACTGCCCAGAGCCACCAACAGATACTGGGTTCGAGCTTCTCGCGGCCACGAATCGCCGCCCTGAATTTCAATAAACGACGCTTCCCCAGCAGCTCTCCAATCTCATCGCGGCTCTCCCTCATTGATCGTGAATTGGCCATGAAACTGCTCCATGCTCGCCCAGTCGCGATTCGCGATTTTACATTTACAATATTATTATTTTTCGATTTGGGGAAATAACGGACGTTCGTGGTTTTAAAAAATTTCAGTTGCCATTGAATTTTGTTTTGAACGAGAGTGTTTCGTTTATTTTTTTATTTTCTTTGAATGAAGGGCTTCGGCTATTATAAATTGAAGGTTGCGTGATTTCTGGCTGAAACAAAGGAGGGGGATGGGTTGCGTGAATTAAGGGAAATAGGTCGTGTTTTGCATTACCTAGTTACAGTGATATGAGTTAAGGCCAAAGTACTGATGTTGACCAAATTTAAATTTTAAATTTAAATTGAATTCGATTTAAATTTCAACGCGTTTACTTACCGTGTGCTCATATAACAACTCCGAAAAATACGAAAATTGAAATCCGATAATAATTCAATATTACGGATCCAACGGAGCTGGTTTCGTCGAATTTCGAGAGTGTGCCTCGGAAGGCTATTTTTAAATTCAATTTGAATGGTATAATTTTAAAACTGAACAAACCACTTTCAATTTAAATTCTGAAGCTTCTATTACCTTCAGTATTATCAATATAGATTTTACAATCCTTTGAAATATTTTTAGTCAGCTTAAAATTGAAGATTCAAATTATTATTCAACTTCCAATAGATTAAATTTTATAATTTAATCACCAAATTCATTCTGATAATTTGAAATTCAAGTCAAACCATCATTCAAATATTTAAAATTAATTAAATATTTCATTTTCAAATGTTCAAAAATTCTGGGTCGTTACATGATCGACATGGCCTTCCGTATAAGGCTTCGAAAGGAGCCATACCGATACTAGACTGAAAACTATTGTTGTAGGAGAACTCTACAAGGGGTAGATGATCCTCCCAACTACCTTCGAAATCAAGAATACAAATACGGATGATATCTTCCAAGATACGATTCACTTGTTCAGTCTGTCCATCAGACTGTGGATGATAAACTGTGCTGAAATTAAGCTTTGTTCCCAAAGCTTGTTGAAGACTCTGCCAGAAATGACTGGTGAATAAAGGATCACGGTCACTCACAATCGAACTAGGAACACCGTGAAGTCTCATGATTTCCTTGATATATAACTTAGCCAAAAGAGAAGCAGTCCTATTAGATTTAATAGGAATAAAATGAGCTGATTTAGTGAGGCGATCAATAGTAACCCAAATGCTAGAATGGCTCGATCTCGTACGAGGTAGGCCATGAATGAAATCCATCGAAATCTGATCCCATTTCCACAATGGAATCTCTAGAGGCCGAAGGAGACCATAAGGGCACTGATGTTCGGCTTTAATACGTTGACAAGTCATGCAATTACTCACATAACTCGCTACATTGCGCTTCATGCCTTCCCAATAATAAAGGCGATGCATATCGGCATACATCTTACTACTGCCAGGATGAATGGAATACTTAGAACGATGACAGTCGTCAAGAATGTCATGCCTAAGTGTAGAATCAGAAGGCATAACAAGACGGTTCTTCTTGCGAAGACACCCATGAAAAGCAATGCTGAAATCCCGCAACGCCTCATCATGGGATTCAGTCTCACAAAGCTGAATAAGATGCACAAGATCTGGATCACGCCATTGAGCTTTGGCAATACGATCCAATAGAGAGGGTCGAGCTTCCAAACTGAATAATACTATCAGAGAATCAGAGGATGGAGCTCGATCACGAATATCACAAAAAGATAGAGTCTCAAGAATATCCCATTCGGCAAGCATCATAGAAACAAAAGCCGAATGTCTGCGACTAAGCGCATCAGCAACATGATTACCCTTACCAGGGGTATATAGGATATCAAAGTCATAGGAGGCAAGAAACTCGAGCCAACGTTGTTGCCTCATATTGAGTTCCTTCTGAGTGAACAAATACTTCAAGGATTTATGATCGGTATAGAAAATGAAGCGCTCGCCTAATAAATAGTGTCGCCAAATCTTCAAGGTGAAGACAATGGCGGCTAACTCAAGATCATGAGTGGCATAGCGAACTTCATTCGGACGCAATTGCCTAGAAGCATAAGCAACTACCCGATCCTTCTGCATAAGCATGGCACCAAGACCACTACCACAAGCATCGGTGTAGACAACAAGATCATGATTCCCCTCAAGAACCACAAGAATATGAGCATTAGTGAGAAGTTCCTTTAATGTCTGAAAGGAAGCTTCACACTTATCGGACCAAATATAACGAACGCCTTTCCGAGTAAGGCTGGTGAGAGGAAGCACAACACAGTAAAAATCCTTAATGAACCGACGATAATAACCCGTCAATCCAAGGAAACTACAAATCTCATGAACATTCTCAGGCCTCTTCCAATTCTGGATAGCTTCGATCTTTGAGGGATCGACAGAAATGCTGTCGGAAGATACAACATGGCCTAATAACTTAACCTTATTCTCCCAAAAATGGCACTTAGAGAATTTGGCTTTAAGCTGATGGTGACAAAGAGTACTCAAGACAATTCTCAAGTGATTAGCATGCTCGGCTTCAGACTTAGAATAAACAAGAATGTCGTCAATGAACAAAAGGACAAACTTATCGAGATATTCCCGGAATACTCGATTCATAAGATCAACAAAGAAAGCAGGAGCGTTCGTCAAACCGAACGGCATAACGAGCCACTCGAAAGAACCATATCGAGTGCGGAAAGCTGTAAGAGGTATGCTATCTTCCGCGACTCGGAGCTGGTGAAAACCTGTGGCAAGGTCGAGCTGAGAGAAGACCTTAGCGCCACTCAATAGATCGAACATATCATCGATCCTTGGCAAAGGATACCTATTCCCGATGGTCAACTCGTTAAGCTTGCGATAGTCGATGCAGAGCCTAAGAGTTCCATCGGACTTCTTCACGAAGACAACCGCGGCACCCCACGGTTAAAAACTGGACCGAATCAACTGTTTGGACTCAAGCTCTGAAAGTTGCTACTTGAGTTCCTCATTTTATTTTGTAGACATCCTCGTGGGAGGATGGCCAACTGGCTGCACACCTGGAATGAGATCAATGCAGAACTCAATCGCTCGCTTGGGTGGCAAACCTAAAACCGGCTCAAAAACATCAGAGAAGTCACAAACAATAGGAATACGAGATATATCATCATCATCTCATGAGTCAAGAGAATATAAAGCCATTTCGGAATTATCCACATTCCGAAGAACAAGTGACAGCTGAGTAGACGAATCCGGGTGTCGAAGATATAAAATTCTTTCAGAACAAATAATCCTGGCATCGTATCTCACTAGCCAGTCCATACCCAAAATCATATCAAATCCCAAATAAGAAATAACGTGCAGATTCACACGAAAAGAAAAGCCACATAAAACAATCTCAACATCATCACAAAGCATGCTAAGGGTTGTGGATCCCCCAATATGATTCGCAATCCTCAACGAAGTAACCATACAAGAAACATCCAAAGACAAATCATCGATGAGCTTTTTCTGTACGAAAGAATGCGAAGCACCCGTATCGAAAAGAACTCGAATACTATGGTCATGAAATAAAATAGAGCCTTCCAAAATAGATGGAGATATACCTCTGGGCTGAGAAGAACCTCCAGAAGCCTTAGCAACATAAAGCTTGCCAGACTTGGCACTAGCAGGAGTAGTAGGGCAGGAGGAAACACGGTGACCTTCCTTCTTACAATAATGGCAGAAGAGAGGCTTAGGACAAGCTCGAATCATATGATCAGGAGAACCACAATTGAAACATTTCCGAATGGAAGGTGTCCTAGCAGATTGAGAGTTAGAACCAGATTCAATAGGCTTTTTCTTCTTGGAAGGGAGAAATCCCTTCTTATGAAATGGAAACTTCTTCTTATTAGGGTTCTTGTGAACCTCAATATCATCACCACTATCACACTCCTTCTCGATGGCCTCGAGATGAAGTACCGAATCAACCAACTCCTCAAAAGAAAGCTTAAGCTGGAGCATTAAAGACTTCTTAAGATATTTCTTAAGACCAGAGACAAACTTCATATTCTTCTTATAAGAAGTGCTAATGAATTCAAGACCATACTTAGATAAGGCCTCGAATGATGCAACATATTCAGAAATGGAGGACTTCCCTTGCTTCAACTCAAGGAAGTGACGAACTAATAAAACTTTCTCAGATTCAGGAACGAATTTGAGTTCGAATCATTCCCGAAACTGAGTCCAAGAAAGAAAAAACTCATCAAGTTCGGCTATAAGAAGCTCGTACCAATCAAGGGCATGCTCTTGCAATAAGCTAGAAATTACAAGAACTCGATCGTGGTCAGAAAGATCCATACGAGAAAAGATACGCTTGCATGTGCGAATCCAAGCTTGGACCTCAAGAACGGACTCGGAGCCTTTGAATGGCTTTCCTCCAAGATGAGAAAAATCACTGCACAGGCGTGCGAAGGCAGACTTGCGTGGAGGAGATGCACGAATAGGAGCTGGAGGCTGAGTGCTCCTAAACAACTCCAAAAACCAATCGGCAGACATGTAAACGCCGTCCGGATGCGAGCCGCTGGATTGCCCAGCATCCGAGCGTCGTCCTCTGCCTCTTCCGGCCATTAGCTGAAAGTTAAGATAAGAAAAGGATTATTCATAAGGTAGATATCATTAATTCGAATATGGAATACTACGGAATAAAATGCATTCCCAGACGAATTCCCAAAACTCTATCTACCCCAAAGGCACGGAAAGAAATAAGGCACGATGATTCAAAAATTTGTAACATTCGTACTACCCTTTGATGTACCGTAATATGTGTCTCTGTTCTATGTTTATCATATTTTATTCTGAACTCAGCTCTGATACCAAGCTGTGACGCCCCACTCCGAGACCCACATTAGCAAAGAGTATTACTAAGTAACACCGTCTGATAATACGGAGAATAGAGCTGGATAGGAGCGACCATCTATAACCTTGTCTTAATTATCTATTGAATACGCCGACAATTGCCACTACTTCCTTAAATGGATCGACATATCCAATAAATACTTAATACAAAGCCATAGGTGGCTGAAGGATCTATCAGAATAAAATATAACGACTCAAATGTAATACACATCACAGAACAGTAGATCATCACATACATTTACACATATACAGATACATTACAGAGTTTACAAAATGATACATGTCAAGTGGTAAAACAAACCACAATATACAGGCGAGTCAAAAGAATACATATCAGATATACAGTCAAAAAGGACTACACAAAAAGCTATAACAAAAAGGAGCTAGCGGAATAGTCCATGCGGAAGAAAAATAGGCTAAGTCCAATGTACCTAACCTGAAACATCTCGGTCTGACCCGAGTATAAAATACACGGGTCAGTCTAGCTAAACAAATCAGTTAGATATACTAAATGATAATGAACATACAAAGTCATAAAGTACCACAAATATCTCCAAAAGGGATAACCAAATCATCTAACAAAAGATGAATCATAACAAGCCTCATATCATAGGCAACTCAAATAAACCAAGGATATCATATCCCAAAACAAGCCAAGCAGGCAAATAACAAATACCAATAAAGGTAACAAAAGTTTCCACAAGGTAATCACTATATATTGTGTGGTTCAAAGAACCTACACCGAAGGGCGATACACTAGGGAAATATAATTGTCAAAGAAACAAAAGATGCTCGAGCTCAGTATTGTATAACAAGGATCCACACACCCGAAGGCAACGAACCGTAGTGGCGAAGGTCCGGAGACCCAGTACTGGACACCATTAACTGGCAGAATGTGTCGCAACTCTCAGAGGAACCCGAAAAATGTTAACGTGAGTCCCATACCACACGTTCGTACTAAACGGTTTACTAACCGTTAGTCAATTTCACACTCAAAGCAGTACAAATTTCACCTCATCTCATCGGTAAACCAGACCCAAAGGTCAAAACGGCCAAACGAATAGATTAGGAATTAACTGAAAAGATAAACCCACGTGTTCATAGCACGCGTTTTATTTAATCATTTAATTCTCCTCCCTCTTCGCTCGAAGTGCAAAATTGTGTGCGTTTTATATAGAAATTATAAATTGGAGAAACGAGTTTTTAATACAATTTAAAAAGATCATTTTATAAAAACCCGTGTACTAAATCTAATAAAGAATCATCAAAGTCAACTAAAGTGAAACAACTAATTGGAGAAAGAAGAATCGATCAAAAATTGGAATCCCACACAAAGTAGGCAAATTGGGCTGAGACAAGCAGATTCAGACGTCTGAATTGTATATTTTAGACATCTGAATTGTATATTTTAGACGTCTGAATTGTATATTTCAAACGTCTGAAACTGGAGCTCAGGCAATACTTTGCCTAGGCCAATGATGGCCAAATCATATCGGAAGCAATCGGATGAGTGATGATGGCTTGGGTTTTACGCCAAACGACTACCCAACCCTAAAGGCTCACCAATACACTCCGACCAACATGCCCAAACATCCATATGGATTTTTCATAGATTTTGACTTCAAACGCCAAAAATTGGAATATTCATTAAACCAATTCAATTCAAAAGAAAATGGACAAAGAATATATGTTAAGAATTGCTACATAACACTATCAAAGATATTGACGTAGATGTGAGTTCAAAAACTCACCTTTTAACCCTAAAACTCAAGAGAGAAGCTATAGAGCAAGGCAAGAACAATCACTCCTCAATTATAACCCAAGGAGCTTCAATCTAAGCTCAAGAACAAATATTTCCTAAGTTAGGGTTTAGGAAATTTCAGAAATCAAAGAGGAATTGAGATGGAGAAGGAGAAGAGGATGCTTACCTAAGCTTCTCCTTGATTTTGGAGCAAGAATTTGAATTTGCAATTGAATCTAGGGCTTGGAATTTCTATTTCCCATTCTCTTCCCCCATTTTTAGTTGAGCTTGAGTTTTAGGAAATGAAATGAGTGAATGGAGAGGAGAGGGGGCTGAGTTAGGGTGAGTTGGGTGAAACCCAAACCCAAAAGCCCACTTAGAAAAAATAGCCAAATTCCACCTACTCCAAACATATCGATGTTTATACTCAAAAAAGTCACAAACACCATTTTGAACTCAATAGAAGTGGTCTCGAGTCCAAATTGTTGATTCTCAAATTCACTCTTCATTCAGACATCTGAAATGAACGATTCAGACGTCTGAATCTGGAAAAACAGAAGTTGTCTAGAACAATATTCAGGCGTTTGAATCGTCCATTTCAGACGTCTGAAAATGGCAATTTTAGCCTATTTCCTTTCTGGTTTGACTCAAACAATTTCAGACGTCTGAATGCTTCATTTCAGACGTCTGATCCATGTAAGACAGTTTTTACTTATTTTTTTCAAATAGACACCTCTGTAACTCAATCCACAAAGACTTTTCACTATTTCGACTGTTCCTTTACGAATAGTGACTTTTTCGGACTAAAATCCGACTAACGATGCTATATTTAAATAAAACATTTAAATATACCATCGTAAAATATGCGGGTTGTTACAAAACTATTCGACATTGATAAACTATCTTTATAATGTGGAATTTTTTGGAGTATGTCTTTCGACTTCTAGTGATCTCTATATTCTTTTACGAACTATATCATAACATTTTTATCGTATAACAATGTTATGGTATTCTTAACATTTGGAATTACCCCTAGCTTAGTTATAATTTTGTGCATTTATTTATACTTCTTTTATTGCAGTGCTTATTCAAAGTGATATACTTAACCTCTAGTTGAATCAACCAGTACTTACTGTTTAGAACCGTTCCAACTTAAAGTTAGTAACTTAAGATTGAACATGAACTGAGGATTGACATATCATACTCGATATCACTTTTGAAATTCGATTCCGCACACTCCTTCATAAGGAGTTAATTGTTTCTCTAAACAATTCTCTTGTATTTCAAAATACCGAAGAGCACTCTAAACTATCATGTAGTGATCTTAATTATGATTTGATGCTGGCTTTATGTATCAAATACATAAGTGAAATGCAATATTGTAGAAAATATAGCATGTACGATAATTCCTATTGTTAATGCATAAGGAATCCATCTTACATTCTCCATATTAAATAATTTAATATGGTGTTTGTGTATATCTTTTAGGAAATTCCCAACTTCCTTTTATACTGATTATAAAAGATGACTTTTGAAATCCTATACCAAGAATATAACATCCATACTGAAATGATTTTAACACGGATACATCATTAACTATCATAAGTTTGTTGTTTACTTATAGTTTTAGAAATGTTTTAGCACCTATTAATATTGTTTCTTACAGGCACACGCTTCCACTTCATTTTGACTTAAATTCAAACTTTTTTCTCTGTCAAAATACTTGCTTCTCTGATGTTTATCGAATAATACTTTCGTATCATTTATTGGATCATATCCAACAGCACACAAACTCAGAATTGCTCCCACTAACTTCGAGACACTTTGGTTATTAAGCGCAAACAAAATATTCAAAATCGTTATTTAGAATTTCTGTTTCAACATACACCAAAACTCAAAATCATATCGAGCGATAACTGTGTGAGTAAAATCTAAATTAATTTAAATACGTCGAACGACTAATCTATTACGTTAATTTAAATAAACTAAAATTTATGATGTTATTCCATAAATGTCACTTAAAATATTCCAACCGCATCAGTCTTCCTCTCGGAGACAGTTATGCAACTAGTGGATCATATAACATTGGATATAACTATCAAAAACATATTTTGATAAAATACATAGAATCCATTTCATATTTGTGCATCTTGCCATATGGTGGAGCCAATACTGTTATAGCTTATTAACAACTGAGGAAATTATTTTCTTGACATCGATAAGAAAATCATAGTTTCTTTTTATATGTAAGAGTTCTAACTAGACATTCAAATTAGTTGTGTCCATTTAGGTTTGGTCAATGTCATTTCATTCTTTGTAACCAGTTTTATCATTGGGTTGTATTCAAATCCATTTTACTACAAATAGTTTCTAAAAGAGTTACTTTCATCATAAAGTTGATGTTTCTTGAAACAAAAATTGTTTCTTAGTGTAATGAAATAGGTACCCATAAACATTTTATGAATTTCCTAGATATATTGTATAAAACTAATTTGATTTTTAAGTTTACACAACTCGTGTTCATAACATAAAATGATTAATCAGTATTGATCAGTCCTAAATTCATTTGGGATGGTCCACGCAAGATCCCCAATGAATATTACATGGAGTCACTTGATTCACACAATCTATCAACTCCTTGACATAGGATATGTAGGGTTCTTATGAATGTTCATCTCGCATGATCTCGTAAACTATTCTTTAGATGAAACTAACTTTTAACTTTATGTACTTTTAAGTACATGAACTTACAGAAAGAGGTTAACTCAACTTCACTTGTTATCAATCATACTTTGTCCAATAAAGTCTAATTACTCCTTGACAATATACCATTATGAAATATAGGGAGGAGTCAATTTTAAGATTAGATCATATTCGTTTTTAGGTACTTTTGAAACCATTTTTCTATATAATTACCTATTCGATCAAAATGAATTTTCATATTTTCTTTGCATGTTCCGTTTTTTTACTCCATTTTATATTCAATGAACTTACCATAAATAGATTCTTGTGCATCAAATACATATGTTCAATCAAAGTTAATTAATCCATGAATTAAACGAAGCATGTGGAACCGTTTTTGGTATCATTAGACTTTTTAACTGCATAAATCCTTATGTATCATTCTGAAGAGTTCACTGACTTTTATGTCACTACCACTAACTGAGTGTTTTGTCCTTAATTCCAAAATAACCGTAACAAATTATAGGTACTTCAATGTTATTTAGCTAATGCAATAAATATCGTTATTCTAAAAGATTTATTTTATTATGAATATTCAAAACATTCATAACAAAATAAAATTATATTCACTTTTAGTCAATGTTGAAATTAATTATTATTTCATAAATAATACCTCGTATATTTACAAAAATAATTTTTCATATGTTGATGCATCCCTGATAAGTATTATATGGCATAGTCCCACTATTTTTGCCATTACTATAATAGCATATGAAATATGAAGCTTTATTCAACTACTTATTATGGGCTATTTATTTCTTTTACTGTAACTAGTTTATAGTCCAGAGTTTTCGATCAAATATCTTAAATTATAGACTCAACTTTTATAGAAAATAATTTTCTAAATGGAAAACACAACTGGAGTAAAAAAATTAAATTTCTTTTTCCATACTAAATATCCACTAGTATTTTATACAGTTCTTGTTTCTGATATCACTTCACGATGCAGAGGTGACAATTTATTATTATCCCAACTACACTTATGTTACATTCACTCTTATACATTTGCTTTCCTTATCTAAATGGTCAAACCATTCAAAGGGAAAACCTTATTGCAATCAATCATATTGAATAAACGATTTCACATTTTTCTTTATTTGTATATATTTTCAATGAACTTATTTCACTAAAATTTCATACATTACGAATTGCAGTCATTCATCATATAACATTTATATGTGATCGAATACAAATCAAATATCTACATTCTTATATTGCTTAAGGTTTCAAAACTCATGGAAACAGTACAAACTCTTAGGAAGATAAACGCTTAAGCGACCAAGTTACAACTGTGTTTAGTAGTGTGTAGTTAGGCTCTTACATAGGTCTTAGAAGCAACAACATGCTAAAGGATTTAAAGTGAGTATATTTTATACTTCTTTATTAACCTTTAGTTTCATTCATACATATATCTTAATTGATAAATAGTTTATCAATTTTATTAGTTGTAATTGATGTAGATTATTCTAACTTTATATAGCAAATGTTTTTGCAATATTAGAAAGGTTAAATGGTACCATTTTATTTTCCTAATAAGGCTCCTATTAGATTTTTATGTTTCACAAAACCCTAAGAAAAACATAGAAACTTTCAGTTTACCTTGTGGACATTAGGACTCGCTTGCCATGAGATTCTGACTTTGAGTTTGCTCAACAAATCATAGGCCCGTAAGTGATGGATAACACGTTGTCGGTTGTGTTATATAAAACTCCTAACATATAGTATTTTTCCTAATCTTAATCTCGGCCTTGAGTTTACTCAACAAATCGAAAGTCATCATTCACTTATACCCACTATTTCATGATG
The DNA here is from genome assembly GCA_030737815.1 of Allium fistulosum. Lineage (NCBI taxonomy): Eukaryota > Viridiplantae > Streptophyta > Magnoliopsida > Asparagales > Amaryllidaceae > Allium > Allium fistulosum. Next base: position 1,129,822,689 of record CM060906.1, on the reverse strand, counting down.
GTTTTAGTATAGATGTACGTTACTTGAGTTTTCTCAATAAATACATACATGTATCTTACCACATCTATCAGTGTATTAATAATACTAAATATAACAGCTCTAGCTTAGTTTGCTTAATGACAAGAAAGTATGCAAGTAATTTGTTAACATATAAATGGTAGAAGACAACTTTTATATTATAGATTCATAATCTTTAATATATTTATTTGAGCGATGTCGATTTAAGGAATAATGTATTTCTTTTGAAATACCCTCGCGATTCAAGTTTCAAACACATCTAAAATCACGATATAGGTAATTTACGTATGTATTTATATCTTAAACCTGATTTGGATTTCTTATAATTCTACTCTGTTTAATTAAATCATATTTAATTTAAGTTTAATTTAAATAGTTAAATCATATTTAATTTATTTATTTATTTAAATTTTTAATTAATTTAATTTAAATTTATACTATTGAATTTTAAATTATTTATAATGAAAATAGACTATAACATTTATAGTAGTTATATACATGTATTGTAACGACCCGTATTTTTACGGATCGAAACATCGAAGAAAATTTCGTCGAAAAAGTTTTAATGAAGATTGGCGAAATTTCTAAGTCCTAAGTTGTCCACGACTTAGTGTAAGTCGTAAGTCGTATACGACTTAGGGGATATGGTTTAGGACGACCTATAGAACCTGACCGAGTTAGACAGTTCGAGTTAGCAACCTATGATAGTTAGGTCGGAGTATACGACTTAGGTAGGGTAGCGACTTAAAACGTAGACGACTTAAGAAAGCCAGCGACTTATAGAATATAGCGACTTAGTATCTTGGAGCGACCTATAGGTTAGCGACCTAAGAAGGTTAGCGTGTTAGCGACCTAAGAGTTAGGCGACTTAAGGAGTTAGGACATAACCCAGTTAGGTCGCGTGAGTAGTTTTGTAGTATGGTTTGTTAGGTCGCAGGAGATAGCTTAAGTGTTAGGTCGCGTGATTTCTAAGTCGTAAGTCGCGCACTTGTTAAGTCGTAGGTTGCGCGAGTTGTTAGGTCGCTTCTTTGGGTCATTGGCGCGCATGCTATAGGTCGTGACCGACTTAGGAGATAACCGTTAAGTCGTAAGTCGTATCTTTGATAAGTCGAGAGCTGCTAAACTTTAAGTCGTAGGCAGGTGATTCTGTTAGGTCGAATAGGCGCGCGCACGTGTTAGGTCGAAGGAGAGTTAAGTCGTAGTCCTTAGGTCGGCGGGGTCTTAGGTCGTAAGTCGGAGACGACTTATGGAGATAGCCAAGTTACGACTTAGTGAATTTTCAGCTATAAATAGGAAGGGTTTTTATCACTTTTTGGGATCCGGATTTCGAAGCGACGAAGTGCTGCCATTTTGAGAGCTCGACTTCTATACTTCTTCACTTCTTTTCTCCACTATAATCTAGTGCTTCCATCCATCCAAATCGAAGATCAAGATTGAAGATTCAAGAGCTTGGATTGAAGATCTTCATCCTTTGAAGTGAGATTTCTTCGTTTGAAGCGGATTCGTGATAGATCAAGCTTGATCCTTCGCTGTCCAGATCTGAAGCGTGTTAATTTGGGTTTGTTTTGGTGATTTGGTGAGTGGTGATTATCTCTCACATGGATCCAAAGGAGTATATCGGATTGTTGGCTTGATTTGGTGTTAAGATAGTGATTTTCATGCATTTTCTTCATCCTAAGTGTAGATCCATATAGATCCATTGTTCATGATGATTTGACAAATATTTTACTACATGTTAATCTATGCAAGTTCATTCATCAAGATTATAGAGACATTGTTCATGTTTTCATGCTTATTTGACTTTCAACTCTTTAATTACGAAATTGCCATTATAGTTATAATTGTCTACTTAGATCATATTTGAATGCTTGATTGCTTGGATTAATGTTTGATTTGGTTGATTGCTATGAATTAGATGATTGATGATTTGATTTAGTTCGAGGATGATTCAAAAGCTAAGAGAAAGGCTCTTGAACGGGAAAAGCTGCTTGTGACATTTGTAGCGGATGATGAAGCTCTTATGCATAGATTTGATGATGTTGTTAAGATGAGACTTTGCGAGGATGTGATGAAGCGAAGTATGATATGAGATAATCTTGGTCTAATCCAGACAGGATCATTCCAAGCACGTTGGTAACTCGGTGATATGATTCGAGTTAAGGGTAATGGATGCTTAAGAGGCGCTTGAGCCAGTATGGAAATAGTCGTCGAGGAGGATGACTAGGAGGCTTGGATAGCATCGTTGTTGAAGGTTCTAGCATGCTCTAAGCAAGAGTACGTTTGGGCAGATTCGATAGTCCCAACGACTAACTGTTGATGGTCGAGTACTCTGGGCAGATTCGATAGTCCTAGGCATGGGCTGCGACGACGTGCGGGAGTTATGTCTAGAACCGGGGTTTCCATTAGCCCTTGATGGACGGCTGAAAGAATGTGCCGGTCATTCGATTAACGGTGATATCGAAGCAATGATAACAGTGATAGCCAGAGTCATGGATGTTTGGTTGTATCGTCATTCGGTCTCAAGAGCAGTGTTTTCTGGGTACTTATCTGATCTTGGTTTAGGCCTTGGGGGTTTGTGCTTGGAAAACATCGCCCTTGACTCGAGTGATAATCTCTTTACTTTACATTGTATGCTCTGCTATGTTTGCTTTTGCTTAGTGTGTGTCTGGGGGGCTATCACTGTAGAATGAGGTTGGAGTGGGAGGGTTGTATTCCTATTCTTTTTCCTTTATGCTCTTTTGGTATGTTGTTAGTTAATTTACCGCTCACTAAGACTGTTGTCTGACTCAAGGCTTTATGTTTTAATTCTTATTGCCTTGGGCTGTTCGTCCATTTTGGGATGGGCAGACTACGTAGCAGGTGACAGGTGCTATTCTCTTCTCACGATGCTGATATCGAAGACGATCTAGAGGGTTGCATATTATCTTCTTATATGTACTGGATGTTCCGCTGTTTTGTATTCTCTGAGTGATATGTAGTGAGGCTTGATGTATTGACTATTTGGATGCTTGTATTCAACTATTATGGAGTTTTATATGATGGCATTTTATTCTGTAAAGCTTCACTATACATATGTTCTATTGTATTTTGTCCATGCACTATGAGTAATACGATATATTTTGTTGTTTTAATTTACCCTGACAATCGTCCATGGTCGCCTGGCAAACTTTACAGCGCATTTTCTCTAGATTCAGTGCAGGGGTCATGGGCGGTCGTCACATTTGGTATCAGAGCATTGGTTAATCGATTTTACCCAACGCTCGCTGACGTAACTACGTATGAGAGACGTAATGTAATTTGATGAATGAATACTATATATAATATAGTAGTTTAGTTGAGTTTGAGTCTTATATGCAGTTGTTTCTCTAGATGTTCTGATCATTCCTTTTTATAGATATTGAGAATGAGTCGAAGAGGGAGACCAGCTGCTAGGGAAGGCCGTGCTACTGAGGGGACTATTGATTATGCAGCTATGTTCGAAGCTATGATGACTTCGATCATGAGAAGGATACCAGTTCCGGGGGCAGCAGTAGATGTTGGAGTTCAAGTCCAAACTCCAAAACCAGTGGATTTTGCTAAGTTGTGCAAGGACTATACTGCTCTTGGAGGGAAGGTTTTCTTGGGAACAGAATCAACCATTGAGGTCCAGAGATGGATAGATGCTTGTAGAAGGATTTTTGGAGATTTGGGAATTGAGGATGCGACTAAGAGGAAGTTGGCATCGAGACAGCTTCAAGGGAGAGCCTCTGATTGGTGGAACTCTATTACCATCAATACTCCGGAGGAAGAGATTACTTGGGAGCAATTCCAAGTCAGATTTGAGGCTAAGTTCATTTCTACAGCTCAGAAGTCTGTTCTGTTCAAGAAGTTTGTAGAGCTCAAGCAAGGTGGAAGATCTGTACTTGAGTATGTTTCTGAGTTCGAAGCTTTGTCCAAGTATGCCCGGTCATATATTGAATCCGCTTATCAGAAGAACGAGAAGTTTGTGACAGGCTTGGACAGTTATCTTGGGAGGCAGTTGGTGGATCATCTGGATGATTCATTTGAGAAGCTTGTGGAGAAAGCTCTCAGGCATGAGAGTCTGTTTCCTAAGGAAGGATCTGTTGTTGCTGTGACCAGGGAAGAGTCTAAACCCCAGCAGGGTGGAAACAAGAAGAGGTAGCAGCAGCAGCAGAAGGGTAAGGATGGCCAGAAGAAACCGAAAGGCGAGGTGACCTGCTACAACTGTCAGCAGAAGGGCCATTTCTCAAAGGATTGTAAGAATCCGAAGGCACCGATGAAGTGTCACAACTGTGACAAGCCGGGGCATTTCAGAAAGAATTGTCCAGAACCGAGGAGGGACAAGTAGATTGTGCAAGCTTATGCTTTGGGAGCTGTTCCATCGTCTTCGAAAGCTCCTACCGCTGAAGAGAAGGGAAAGAGTGTGGTGGTTCAAGGTACTCTTTTCCTATGTGGTGTTCCAGTTAGAGTTCTGTTTGATACTGGAGCATCGCATTCGTTTGTTTGTAGTGAACTCGTAGGCCGGTTAGGTTTGGAACCGAATATTGTTGATAGGCCATTGGTTGTGACTAATCCAGTTGGGGGTTCATCTTGTTTGTGTATGTTATGTCGTGGTCTGATTGTGTCGAGTCATGGTTGCTTTGTGATTGTTTTGTTCTGAACTTTGCGGGGTTCGGAATTATTTTGGGTATGGACTGGCTTAGGAAGTATGCGGCAAAGGTTGATTGCGAAAGGTTGGAAGTGACAGTCGAGAATGTGGAGGGGCGAAAGATTGAGATACGATGTAAGCATGAAGAAGGCGTCTTCATGAGCTTCATGTATTCGCTAGTTGTTCCACGGGATGGACTGTCATCAGTGCCGATCGCTAATGGATTCGAGGATGTCTTTGACGAAGTCAAAGGGTTGCCCCCGCATAGAGAGATCGAGTTTCGTATAGATCTAGTTGAAGGAGCCAGACCTGTTGTGATGCCTCTTAGGCGGATGGCGCCTAGGGAACAGCAAGAGTTGATGGTGCAAGTTGATGATCTTTTGCAGAAAGGATTCATTCGGCGTAGTGTGTCCGAGTGGGGTGCACCAGTTGTGTTTGCAACGAAGGCAGATGGGTCGCTGAGGTTGTGTGTGGATTATCGTGAGCTGAATAAGGTGACAAAGAAGAACAAGTATCCATTGCCGAGAATAGATGACTTGTTTGATCAGCTTCACGAGGCTAAGGTGTTTTCTCAGATGGATTTGGCAACGGGATTTCACCAGTTGAGAGTGGCTAAGGATATTGTGCCGAAGACTGCTTTTAGGACACCATCGGGTTTCTTTGAGTGGCTGGTAATGCCGTTTGGGTTGACTAACGCGCCAGCATATTTTGTGGATCTTGTGAATAGAGTGTTCAGAGATCAGTTGAACAAGTTCGTACTTGTGTTCGTGGATGATATTCTGATTTATTCCAGAACTGAAGAAGAGCACAAGACGCACTTGCGTATTGTTTTGGAAATCTTGCGGAAACATCAGCTGAAGGCTAAGTTTTCGAAGTGTCACTTCTGGAAGAGTGAAGTGAGGTTCTTAGGCCATGTGATTTCTGGAAGTGGAATAGCGGTTGATCCCGCTAAGGTGGCAGCAATCCAGGATTGGGTTAGACCTAAGAATGCATCTGAGGTGAGAAGTTTTCTTGGATTAGCAGGATATTATCGACGGTTTATCAAAGACTTCTCCAAGATAGCTGCACCGTTAACAGGATTGACGAAGAAGAACCAAGTGTTCAGTTGGGATGCTAAGCGTGAGCAAGCTTTCGGAATCCTGAAAGAGAGATTGACGAGTACTCCTGTTCCGACTATTCCTAGTGGGAATAATGAGATGGTGGTTTACACTTACGCATGTGGTACTGGACTTGGAGCAGTGCTGATGCAGAGAGATAAAGTTGTTGCGTATGCCAGTCGACAACTGAAGCCGCATGAAAGGAATTACCCGACTCATGATTTGGAGTTAGCGGCAATTGTTTTTGCTCTGAAGATGTGGAGACATTATCTATTGGGAGTTCGATTTGAGTTGTTTACGGATCATAAGTCGTTGAAGTATCTTTTCTCCCAAAAGGATTTGAATCTTCGGCAGCAACGTTGGCTAGAGTTTTTGGCATCATATGATTTTGGTATAGCTTATACTCCGGGAAAAGGTAACGCGGTGGCAGATGCGTTAAGTCGAAGACATGCAGGATTGGGAGCCATGTTTTCAGAATGGAAGAATCTCGAGTATTTAGCTGGATTTGACTTCAGGCCTAGATGCGAATTAGAACCTGAGATGTTGGCAAACTTATCGATAAGACCTTCTCTTGTGGAAAGGATTGGCGAGAGCCAAAAGCGAGACGATAAGCTTGTCAAGATTATCTGTGATTTGGAATCTGGATTAGAACCAGAAAAGGATAAAGGATTCGAGGTCGATCGAGAGGGTTGGCTTCGGAAGAAAGGACGACTAGTTGTTCCCGATATAGATGAATTGAGGAGTGAAGTTCTGAAGGAAAGTCATCACTCGAAGTTGACAATTCATCCAGGTGGAAATAAGATGTATCGGGATATGAAGAGAACCTACTACTGGAAGGGCATGAAGAAGGATGTTGGAAATTTTATTTCCAAGTGTATGAACTGCCAGTTGGTAAAAGCCGAACAGAAGAAGCCTAGTGGATTGCTTCAGCCCTTAGAAGTTCCTGCATGGAAGTGGGAGAAAGTATCGATGGATTTTATTGATGGGCTACCCAGAACCAGAACGGGAAATGAAGGGATTTGGGTCATTGTGGATCGTCTGACCAAGAGTGCGAGATTCATTCCTGTTCGATCGATTAGGACGGCATCAAAGTTGGCTGAGTTGTATGTTAAGTGGATAGTTCGATTCCATGGTATTCCGAAGAGTATAGTGAGCGATCGAGACCCATTTTTCACTAGTGGATTTTGGAAGAGCTTCCAGGAAGTTTTGGGAACCGAGTTGTGTTTGAGTACAGCTTATCACCCTCAAACAGATGGTCAGACCGAGAGAGTCAACCGAGTTTTGGAAGATCTCCTCAGAGCTTGTGTTTTGGATTTCGGAGGATCATGGGAAGATCACCTTCATTTGGTGGAGTTTGCGTACAACAACAGTTACCAGTCAAGCATTGGTATGGCACCGTATGAGGCATTGTATGGAAGACCGTGTAACTCTCCGACATGTTGGTTGGAAACTGGAGAAAAGCTGATACTTGGGCCAGAGATGATTCGACAGACTTCGGATTGTATAGAGATCATTCGGCAATGAATGAAGGTAGCCCAAGACCGTCAGAAGAGTTATGCCGATAAGCGTCGTAAGGATTTGGAATTCGGCATTGATGATATGGTTTTTGTGAAGATTTCTCCACTGAAGAATGTTATTCGATTTGGGAAGAAAGGAAAATTGACTCCAAGATTTGTTGGACCATTCCCGATTATCGAGCGAATTGGAAAGCTCGCCTATAGATTGGAGTTACCAGAGAAGATGTCGGGTGTGCACAATGTTTTTCACGTATCATATCTACGGAAGTATGTGCACGACTCAAATACAGTGATTTCTGCTGATAGCTGTGAAGATTTCGAAATTGATCTAGTTGATAGAAGGCCTCGTAAGCCGCTTCGTGTTGTGGATACCGACACGAAACAGCTTAGGAGGAAGGTGGTTAAGTTGCTCAAGATACAATGGAGTGACGATGATAACGACTGTACATGGGAGGTGGAAGAGAGGATGAAAGCAGCTCATCCTGAACTCTTCAAGGTATGGCCCTAAGGTGTCGTGTCATCTCACGATATTGTAACTTGTTCTAGTTTTAGAATTCTGCATGCTAAGCTAGAATTGGATGCATGGTTTGCTGATTGTTATGGATGGTAGGCGTGCAGAATAGTCCTTGATTGCTTTGTTTGTTTGGAATTTCGGGGGCGAAATTCCTAAGGGGGAGAGAAGGTAACGACCCGTATTTTTACGGATCGAAACATCGAAGAAAATTTCGTCAAAAAAGTTTTCATGAAGACTGGCGAAATTTCTAAGTCCTAAGTCGTCCACGACTTAGTGTAAGTCGTATACGACTTAGGGGATATGGTTTAGGACGACCTATAGAACCTGACCGAGTTAGACAGTTCGAGTTAGCGACCTATGATAGTTAGGTCGGAGTATACGTCTTAGGTAGGGTAGCGACTTAAAACGTAGACGACTTAAGAAAGCCAGCGACTTATAGAATATAGCGACTTAGTATCTTGGAGCGACCTATAGGTTAGCGACCTAAGAAGGTTAGCGTGTTAGTGACCTAAGAGTTAGGCGACTTAAGGAGTTAGGACATAACCCAGTTAGGTCGCGTGAGTAGTTTTGTAGTATGGTTTGTTAGGTCGCAGGAGATAGCTTAAGTGTTAGGTCGCGTGATTTCTAAGTCATAAGTCGCGCACTTGTTAAGTCGTAGGTTGCGCGAGTTGTTAGGTCGCTTCTCAGTTGGGTCATTGGCGCGCATGCTATAGGTCGTGACCGACTTAGGAGATAACCGTTAAGTCGTAAGTCGTATCTTTGATAAGTCGAGAGCTGCTAAACTTTAAGTCGTAGGCAGGTGATTCTGTTAGGTCGAATAGGCGCGCGCACGTGTTAGGTCGAAGGAGAGTTAAGTCGTAGTCCTTAGGTCGGAGGGGTCTTAGGTCGTAAGTCGGAGATGACTTATGGAGATAGCCGAGTTACGACTTAGTGAATTTTCAGCTACAAATAGGAAGGGTTTTTCTCACTTTTTGGGATCCGGATTTCGAAGCGACGAAGTGCTGCCATTTTGAGAGCTCGACTTCTATACTTCTTCACTTCTTTTCTCCACTCTAATCTAGTGCTTCCATCCATCCAAATCGAAGATCAAGATTGAAGATTCAAGAGCTTGGATTGAAGATCTTCATCCTTTGAAGTGAGATTTCTTCGTTTGAAGCGGATTCGTGATAGATCAAGCTTGATCCTTCGCTGTCCAGATCTGAAGCGTGTTAATTTGGGTTTGTTTTGGTGATTTGGTGAGTGGTGATTATCTCTCACACGGATCCAAAGGAGTATATCGGATTGTTGGCTTGATTTGGTGTTAAGATAGTGATTTTCATGCATTTTCTTCATCCTAAGTGTAGATCCATATAGATCCATTGTTCATGATGATTTGACAACCATTTTAATACATGTTAATCTATGCAAGTTCATTCATCAAGATTATAGAGACATTGTTCATGTTTTCATGCTTATTTGACTTTCGACTCTTTAATTACGAAATTGCCATTATAGTTATAATTGTCTACTTAGATCATATTTGAATGCTTGATTGCTTGGGTTAATGTTTGATTTGGTTGATTGCTATGAATTAGATGATTTATGATTTGATTTAGTTCGAGGATGATTCAAAAGCTAAGAGAAAGGCTCTTGAACGGGAAAAGCTGCTTGTGACATTTGTAGCGGATGATGAAGCTCTTATGCATAGATTTGATGATGTTGTTGAGATGAGACTTTGCGAGGATGTGATGAAGCGAAGTATGATATGAGATAATCTTGGTCTAATCCAGACAGGATCATTCCAAGCACGTTGGTAACTCGGTGATATGATTCGAGTTAAGGGTAATGGATGCTTAAGAGGCGCTTGAGCCAGTATGGAAATAGTCGTCGAGGAGGATGACTAGGAGCTTGGATAGCATCGTTGTTGAAGGTTCTAGCATGCTCTAAGCAAGAGTACGTTTGGGCAGATTCGATAGTCCCAACGACTAACTGTTGATGGTCGAGTACTCTGGGCAGATTCGATAGTCCTAGGCACGGGCTGCGATGACGTGCGGGAGTTATGTCTAGAACCGGGGTTTCCATTAGCCCTTGACGGACGGCTGAAAGAATGTGCCGGTCATTCAATTAACGGTGATATCGAAGCAATGATAACAGTGATAGCCAGAGTCATGGATGTTTGGTTGTATCGTCATTCGGTCTCAAGAGCAGTGTTTTCTGGGTACTTATCTGATCTTGGTTTAGGCCTTGGGGGTTTGTGCTTGGAAAACATCGCCCTTGACTCGAGTGATAATCTCTTTACTTTACATTGTATGCTCTGCTATGTTTGCTTTTGCTTAGTGTGTGTCTGGGGGGCTATCAATGTAGAATGAGGTTGGAGTGGGAGGGTTGTATTCCTATTCTTTTTCCTTTATGCTCTTTTGGTATGTTGTTAGTTAATTTACCGCTCACTAAGACTGTTGTCTGACTCAAGGCTTTATGTTTTAATTCTTATTGCCTTGGGCTGTTCGTCCATTTTGGGACGGGCAGACTAGGTAGCAGGTGACAGGTGCTATTCTCTTCTCACGATGCTGATATCGAAGACGAGCTAGAGGGTTGCATATTATCATCTTATATGTACTGGATGTTCCGCTGTTTTGTATTCTCTGAGTGATATGTAGTGAGGCTTGATGTATTGACTATTTGGATGCTTGTATTCAACTATTATGGAGTTTTATATGATGGCATTTTATTCTGTAAAGCTTCACTATACATATGTTCTATTGTATTTTGTCCATGCGCTGTGAGTAATACGATATATTTTGTTGTTTTAATTTACCCTGACAATCGTCCATGGTCGCCTGGCACACTTTACAGCGCATTTTCTCTAGATTCAGTGCAGGGGTCATGGGCGGTCGTCACATTTATATAATTTACTAATTAAATTTTAATTAAATTAGTTGATTAAAATAATTCTTTAAATAAAAATAGCATTAATTAAATTCAAAATTTTATCCTCTTTTACCTTAGACATTTTAAGATACACACGTACACACATGTCATTATATATATATGTTAACTTAATGAATTAAATTTTAATTAATTAATTAATCCAATTAATTAAATAATTAAGATAAATTATTTGAAATTAATATACTAAATTTTCAAAATCAATTTTGAAAAGTTTATAACGTATCGCATTTTAAACATAACTTATATATTTAAAATATATTTTTTCAAATTTTTAAAACATATTTTGAGAAATTATCCTAATGCCAAAATCAGTTTGAGCCTTTATGTTGGGGATAAACTATGGGCACACTTAATCCTTTGGGTCGGGCCAGTGGTCAGGTAGGGCAGAGTACTTGATGCCCCAAAATCAGTACTTCGACACTACCTTTCCAGACACCTTACCAAATGAGTACGTTTTAATCAGTTAGTCCTAACATTGCAAATTTAGACTGATAGACTTTTTGACTCTGATACCTCTGTTGGAACTAAGCGGGTTAAATGAGTGATTTTCAAAAGAAAAGTCCATTTTGATCTTTCATAAGTCAATAAAAACTAAATGGTTATACATTCAATCAAAGAAAGGTTTTAAATAAAATCTTATTTTATTTAAATTGTTAAAATGGAGCTTTAAATTTAATTTGAATGTAGTTGTATTACAATGAATATATCTAACACATTCATATATGTAAAGTGTAAGTGCAACATATAAGCAATGTGTATGTATGTAATACTAACATGAAAAAATAATATAGAGAATGAAACCTTTTATTTCTCCCTCTTACCTTATACAATTACTTAAGGGAAGAAATAGCTTTACATAGAGAGAGAGAGGGAGAGAAAATCCTTTCATTTCTCTCTCTATAATTAGATTGATTGATTTATTAAATGACATTTATGACTAAATTTACATATTCCTTTGTTATCTAAGGGTTTGATTAATAAAACATATGTGTGTGTGTGTAATGAAGGAAGGGTTTTAATTTTTTTAATAGTTTTACACAAAATTCTATGTAAAAAATTAAAGTTAAAATAGGATACACATTCGTTTGTTTATTTGAAAACAATGTTTTGATATATAAAACAACATGTATATTTGAAAATTGCAATTTAATATATACATATATTAATCTAAAGTTGAAAATTTTAATCCAACTTTCAATTTAAGAAAGGAATTAATTCAATTAATATTTTGCATGAAAATCCACTTGTGTGTTTTAAATTGAAATAACTTTGCGCTTGTATAAACAATAACTAGACAAAATTATTCAAACAATAATTATGTAATATATATTTTCATTTTAAAAGTAAGTTCAAGTAATTAAATTTGATTCAATTAAAATTATTTTCAATCAAAAATTAAACGAAAGCTAATAAAAATTATTTTCAAGGAAAATAATTTTTATAACCGTGTAACATGCATATATTTAATTAAACGGAAACTAAAAAATGATTCCAAAAAACAATTAAGTTAGATCGGATAATTTAGGCACACATAAATTTGTTATAAATGATCCAATAGAAAACTATATGATCAATATGAATAAATAATCATATAATGAAGGTTCTAAACTATATTAACATATTTGTCATATAATTAATTGAGGAATAGAAAATGGGTGGATCCAAATTATAATGACTAACTGAGATATAAAAAAGGGATTTGAAATTATGTTATAATATGAATATAAAACATTTGATGCACAATATCAAAGGGATTCAAAGCATATGAACATGGTTAATATATGAATGAATAGAATTGAAAATCACCTTAGGATGTGGCCAAAAAGTAGCACCTAGAACGATGAATAATAGCTCCTAGATTTTTAAACCAATCTCCAGATTTTGCTGGAATAAAAGATAAAAACCACCTTTGGTTTTTTATTTTAATGTGATTTTAGTTTGATTTTCTGTAATATATCAAGAGATCACAAATATTGGAAGCAGATCCTTTAATTATTGAGGGGAAAGCGTTAATCATCAGCCAATGGTCCCCATGTAACGACCCTAGATTTTAATTTAATTTAAATTGATAATTAAATGAATTTTTGAATAAAAAATTGTAAAATTAATTATAAATGGAAGCGAGTTACCCCGAATCCAAATAAATTTGGTATAAATCATTTAAATTTAAAAATATTGTAAATATTGTATATATGTGAATATATGTATTTGAGCATATATGAGTAAATTTGAGATTATAAATAATATATATGTATATACATTTGATTTGTAAATGAATGGTTTAATAATAAATGCTAATAACTAAAACAACTTTTCTTTTAACAAAGTAAAATAAGAAACAAGTTAACCAAATAAAACAAGTAGCGGTAAACCAATATGAAGACATAAGAAAACCAAACTCTTTCAATTAGCAATGTAAACAAATGAAGGACCAGGAAAATAAAGTATGCAAGCCTCAATATAAAAATAAAACAAATCAATGAAACAAGATTTAGTACTTATAAAAAATATAAAGCATGGAACACGGCATGCTATAGATGTACAAAGCAACATGCTTCATTTAATGCTTGCATTTAATGTTGTTACTCTCCAGCATGGGTTTATTCATCTTGTACTTGTTTTAGTAAGCCTCAGTTTACACACAACCTTTTTATATATACCTTCAATCCCCCTCTATTTTAAAGTTCGTTCAACAATCTTAGCAGAGAACATAAATTTAAAACAAAGAAAAACATAAGTGTCATTTATTCACAAACTCAAATCCATTCAAAAAAAAAATATTTTCACCTTGCAGATTCAAGTCTTTGTCATTCCTGGAAATTTAGGTGAGTAACAACTCAAAAAGAAACTTAAGTATAACTGTTTATTGCTGTTAATCTGAGGTTCGAAGTCACTTTAACATGCATATATATATATAGTTTCCTCTGTGTATAAATATTTGGAAGTGGAATGTCTGTCATGTTGAAATCACCTCTGTCTCTAGTTTCAGAGCACCAAACATATTCAAAACCCAAATCTTTCATCATGTAATCATTGTTAGACTTTGATCTCAAAATGAAACTTGTATGTTTAGGGATGAACTATGATTTAAAAATAGATTTCAGAAGAAGAAGTATACACAGTTGGAAAACAAATGATATTTACAGTAAACATACAATATTTTGATAAATTTGATTGTTGAAAAAAAATCAAGTTTATAATCTGAATCTATACTTTAATTCATGATTTTTAAAACAAAGATGAAGATTTTTAATGGAGTGTTTCAAGAGTAGTTTGAAATTTTGTTCAATGTGCATTTTTCTAAATTCCTGGAAATCGAATCATTTATAAATTCTAAAATTTGTACTAAAGCATCCTTGAACGTCTAGGATGTTGGGAAAAATGCTAAAAGAATTTTCTATTTTGTAAATTGATGAGTCGAGAATGATTTAGGGTTTAAGAACCCATTCTCGTTCGTGTCAGAAAAGATGGTGCTGCGCCATAAATAGGCGAACGGACTTCGAGCCTCCGGTGGGGATAGGAGCATCTGGTCAAGGCGAAGCTTCAGCCGAGTTTTCGCGGCCTCTGATGGCCAGAAGAGGTGGAGCGGGTTCGATTTCTGGTGGTGAGCTGATGGGTTCATACGAACGTGATACCTCGATTTTGTTTGCGAGCTTCATTTGTGTTTCTTTGTATTTGGGTAGCGAGAGTTGGTCGAAGTTGACCGGAGGTGGATGTAGTCACGATGCACGTGCACCGTGCACTTGTGTTCTTAATGAAGATTTGGGTAGCTGGGAAGGGTCTCACGTTTTACACGAGTGGTTCGAGTATTTTACCCGAAGCAGGGGGAGTTAGACTCGAAGCAAATTGCTTCTGGCTCGGGTCGAAACTTAAACAGGTTTAAACCTGTTTTCTGTTTTGAACTTTAAAACCTGATTTCAAATTTATAAACAAAGCTTAGGTTTTAAATCAAAGTTTTAATTGATAAATTCAAGTTGTCTGGAAACTTAGGTGTGAATAAACCAAGTTTTAAATTTTAAATTGTTTAATGACTTGAGATGTTAAGGTCAATTAGTATTCATTTTAAATCTTGGAATTTAAAATGAAGTTAAAAGTAAATTTAAGAATAAATATTTCCACATATTAATAAGAGATAAAATCATTAAATAAGAATGAGATTTGTCTTATGGGATGAAAATTTAATAATTAATTAATTATTAAATTAATTAAAATGGATAATTTATTTATTTAATTGATTAATGATCTGAATCAATTAAATATTAATTAATGATTAAAGTTAATTAATCAAGTGATTAAGCAATGAGTAATTCAAGAATAATGTGATAAATCAATTAAGGTAATTAATTTGAGATTAATTATTGTAGTTAAAGGTTAATTAACTAATGAAAATGATTAAAGATAATTACTTAATTAAAAGAAATTGATTAATGGTTAGAGTTAATTAAGTAACAATGGATAATTACTTATTATGATTAACTAAGGATAATTAATCAAAAGGAGATAAATTAAAGATTAATTGATAAATATGATTTATTAAGAATAATTTAATTAATTAAGGTGATTAATTAATTTATATCAAAAGATTGGCAATCAATTCATCAGGATTAGATAACCAATTCATAGGTGATTAGTTTAATTGGAAATAAATTGAATTAATTAGGATTAAACAATTAATTAATCCTGCCTATAAATGATTATTGAATGCTTGACTTTACTTATGAATGATTGTATTGTATGAGATGCCTTGAATTGATTATCCTATCTGATCTATGATATTTTGTTTTGTGGATTGTGCTGCGTATAACGTATTCATTTATGTACATTTGTATATTATCTGTGAATCTGTGTATGAGCGATAAGCGTTATAGTATATCGCTTATCAACTATATTTCTGTGTTTTAATCTGTGATGATTGAATGATGTTGCAATACTGTGTAAAACCCCTGAACTACACCATACACATACAAATATGGATTTCACGTGGAAATCGGTTGAGTCACAGATGATTTAAATTTAATGTTTTTGAAATTGAAATTTTAATTTCAATTGATTTTGAAAATGGATTTGGGTTAAATGTTAAAGCTTTTGAAAAAGTGTTTTCACAGATAAAAGCTATTTTGAATAACTTAGTAAAATTTCCAATTTAAATAATTTTATTTGAATTTGAATTCAAAATAAGGAATTGAATTCCATGTTGAGATTTATGATTGGAAATTACGGTTAAAAATGTTATAAATGTGTTTATATGAAATTAAACCATTTTAAAGGTATAATTTTGAGAATTTGGATTTAACCCAAGAACTTTAACTCGTATAAATGAATCAGATTTTCCGAAATGAAAACTGTTTGTTTTCAAATGATAAAAGCTTTCAGATAAGAAATGAAATTCTAGTTTAAGTTAAAGGAATTTTAAGATTGAATTGAAAAATGGTTTTCCAAGTTATGAATGAATTCTTTTTGAAAGCTATAAATTGAATCTGTTTGTTTTTAACAGATTTAAAATGGTGGTTTATTTAAACCATTTGAAATGGAAATTAATTTGGTAAATCTGTGAATGAATCTTTTGTTTAAAAGATTAAAGTGTGGAAATTTATTTAAACCGTTGAAGGTTGTTAAAATGAATCTTTTTGTTTAAAGATTTGAAAATGGTAATTTATTAAACCATTTGAAAATAAAGATTTTGGGTAATAAGTTGTGACTTAATTGAAATCCCAATATCCATATGTTTTTAAAATATTACGCTCACTATTCGGGTTAGCTGGGAAAAGACCTTTGTGTCACATAACTCATTCCGAATAAGTGATACGTCGTATATGGATAACATTTGAAGACCGGTGTTGAAGACCGGGTGTTTGCGAAAACGATAGGATAACCTATCGATTGTATCTGCACTGGGTAGCTCCTGGTATAGAGATCCCCTAAGTGATGGGAAATCCGATCGGGATTGTGAATACCCGGATTTGCAAGGGCTTCTTTGGAAGTGCCTTCGGTTCTGTTCGAACCCGGAACAGACTTGTATGGTTACATGTCTGACATTACAATTTGAGATATAAAGCAGATTACTTTCAAATACATTTCTGTTTGGTGGCGGAGAATTTATTCTCTTAGCTTAACACCCTTCTCTGAGACGTACGAGCTCAGAGGTTATGTAGTTGAAGGTTATCAGCGATATACTCCCAATTTGGTAATGTGACATGCTGAGTGTTGATGTGTGATGATCATTGTTTGATCATTTGTGATATGATCATTTGTTTGATCATTTATCTTTGTGATCATTACTTTGGTCATCTGTTGACCCAAAGCATGGCTTTGTGCCAAAGCGTAGCTTTGTGGACGAGACTTCGTCGAACCTCACACCCCGGAATGGTCAAAACAGGAAAGATGTAGCAAGGTTATTGGGGGTAGCGCCCCTTAGGGTATGTACATCTCCTTCTGGATAGAAGTGGTATCATGGTATGGAGCCCAGATACTTAACTTATGTGGATGTCGCAAATATATATATATATATATATATATATATCTTACTTTGTGATTTGTTGCTGGGGCCCCGGATAAAGGTTGGTTACAACCGGGGGATGACATACTCGTGTCAGTAGTTACCCAGTTAGGGTTAACCCGGCCTTGTGTTGGCAGAGATCCGGTTAGGTTCTCTGGACGTCCTTCCAAAGGCGTTTCCATGTGGCAATGGGAAGTTCCTTGGCCTGACCATTTGTTGGAAATCCAATTCCCAATACAAAACCCTGTACGGTTTTAGTTGTAGAACCTGCCATTTACTTATGGTGGCGCCCCACTGTTTAGATGGTAGCTATAGTAGGCATAGTTCAAAATGTCTATGCTGGCTAAGATTAATATTCTATTTTCAAAATGTTTTCTACACTATGCAATAGTAATAATATCAAAGAAATTTCCTCGTACCAAGCATATTTAACTGTCATAAGAAGAAATCTCCTCTAATTCTGCGTTTGCATTGTGTGTGTGGTGGGAGATCTTATGGTAGTTTCATTTTCCAAAAGCATTGCGAATTGACTTTAAAAATTCTCTTGATGTTCGAATTTAAAAAGATAAACTGTTTTTGTTGCTCACACCAGTCCCACGACTGATCCGGAGTTTATATTTTCTTTCCTAAACTCTGGGTGCTCAAAAATTTTCTACACGAGCAGTCTGGAGTTGGGTTTTTCAGATAGTCAGAATTAGTAGATTTTCTGGAGCTAGTTCAGTCTTTGGATATGGACTACACTTGCTTATCTTTGTGCATCGTTATTGGGAGTTCGAGCTACTTCTGAATGGGTGCTTTGGAGATGGAGATTATCCGCTGCTGGTGTTATCGTTTTCTTTTCCGCTGCTATTTCTTGTATCAGATCTCTGATGTATATTTATATTCATTGTATCACTCTGTTGTATCGGATATTGTATCAATGTTGTATATCAATGTATTATTCTTTTTCTTCCGCTGTGTTATTTACTTAACTGTGTTATAAGCTCCGGCGACTCGGATTTGAACGGTCGAATCTATGGCATTCGAGTACGATGTAAAGTATGGATGTCGATAATCAAGCGCGAGATAACCGGTTCGTTACATTTGGTATCAGAGCTAAGGTAAAACTTTAGCTCAGGAGTATAACACATTAGGTAGCTCGTTAGAGATAGGGTGAAGTATCCCTAGAATGAGTGTATCCCTAAGATATCCGCCTGAATGTCTCATTAAATTCTCTTGCTATCCACTGATAGTGAGTATGAGTGCAAGAAGAGGACGAGATAGGGGACAGGGGAATACGACTATAAATGGTCAATACCCTGCGACAGTGGAAACAACTTTCTTATCAATCTCCTTTGATCCGTTTCCAAATTCTTTCATTGCTTCGTACCAGCTACAAGAAGAAGTTTCGGTGTGATGATGGCTCTACGAATCGTTGTAGAAAATCCTTACTTAGTATTTTCATCGTTTTCTTACCAGCTTTTCGTTTTTAAACTTTAATGAATTTGGAATTGGAAATTTGAAACAGGAAATTCAAAATAAATTGGAAATTTAGAATTAATTGAAAATTGAAAATTGTTGATATTCTACTTTGATGAGCCAAATACAAAATGGATATACAGTTTGATCTGGAAAGATATTTCTCTATCTTTGATCTATCTGTGTTATTTTTCGTGCCTGTAAATTTCGAGGACGAAATTCTTTTAAGGGGGGAAGTTTGTAACGACCCTAGATTTTAATTTAATTTAAATTGATAATTAGATGAATTTTGAATAAAAAATTGTAAAATTAATTATAAATGGAAGCGAGTTTCCCCGAATCCAAATAAATTTGGTATAAATCATTTCAATTTAAAAATATTGTAAATATTGTATATATGTGAATATATATGTATTTGAGCATATATGAGTAAATTTGAGATTATAAATAATATATATGTATATACATTTGATTTGAATTGTAAATGAATGGTTTAATAATAAATGCTAATAACTAAAACAACTTTTCTTTTAACAAAGTAAAATAAGAAACAAGTTAACCAAATAAAACAAGTAGCGGTAAACCAATATGAAGACATAAGAAAACCAAACTCTTTCAATTAGCAATGTAAACAAATGAAGGACCAGGAAAATAAAGTATGCAAGCCTCAATATAAAAATAAAACAAATCAATGAAACAAGATTTAGTACTTATAAAAAATATAAAGCATGGAACACGGCATGCTATAGATGTACAAAGCAACATGCTTCATTTAATGCTTGCATTTAATGTTGTTACTCTCCAGCATGGGTTTATTCATCTTGTACTTGTTTTAGTAAGCCTCAGTTTACACACAACCTTTTTATATATACCTTCAATCCCCCTCTGTTTTAAAGTTCGTTCAACAATCTTAGCAGAGAACATAAATTTAAAACAAAGAAAAACATAAGTGTCATTTATTCACAAACTCAAATCCATTCAAAAAAAAAAGATTTTCACCTTGCAGATTCAAGTCTTTGTCATTCCTGGAAATTTAGGTGAGTAACAACTCAAAAAGAAACTTAAGTATAACTGTTTATTGCTGTTAATCTGATGTTCGAAGTCACTTTAACATGCATATATATATAGTTTCCTCTATGTATAAATATTTGGAAGTGGAATGTCTGTCATGTTGAAATCACCTCTATCTCTGGTTTCAGAGCACCAAACATATTCAAAACCCAAATCTTTCATCATGTAATCATTGTTAGACTTTGATCTCAAAATGAAACTTGTATGTTTAGGGATGAACTATGATTTAAAAATAGATTTCAGAAGAAGAAGTATACACAGTTGGAAAACAAATGATATTTACAGTAAACATACAATATTTTGATAAATTCGATTGTTGAAAAAAAATCAAGTTTATAATCTGAATCTATACTTTAATTCATGATTTTTAAAACAAAGATGAAGATTTTTAATGGAGTGTTTCAAGAGTAGTTTGAAATTTTGTTCAATGTGCATTTTTCTAAATTCCTGGAAATCGAATCATTTATAAATTCTGAAATTTGTACTAAAGCATCCTTGAACATCTAGGATGTTGGGAAAAATGCTAAAAGAATTTTCTATTTCGTAAATTGATGAGTCGAGAACGAGTTAGGGTTTAAGAACCCATTCTCATTCATGTCAGAAAAGATGGTGCTGCGCCATAAATAGGCGATCGGACTTCGAGCCTCCGGTGGGGATAGGAGCATCTGGTCAAGGCGAAGCTTCAGCCGAGTTTTCGCGGCCTCTGATGGCCAGAGGAGGTGGTGTGGGTTCGATTTCTGGTGGTGAGCTGATGGGTTCATACGAACGTGATACCTCGATTTTGTTTGCGAGCTTCATTTGTGTTTCTTTGTATTTGGGTAGCGAGAGTTGGTCGAAGTTGACCGGAGGTGGATGTAGTCACGGTGCACGTGCACCATGCACTTGTGTTCTTAATGAAGATTTGGGTAGCTGGGAAGGGTCTCACGTTTTACACGAGTGGTTCGAGTATTTTACCCGAAGCAGGGGGAGTTAGACTCGAAGCAAATTGCTTCTGGCTCGGGTCAAAACTTAAACAGGTTTAAACCTGTTTTCTGTTTTGAACTTTAAAACCTGATTTCAAATTTATAAACAAAGCTTAGGTTTTAAATCAAAGTTTTAATTGATAAATTCAAGTTGTCTGGAAACTTAGGTGTGAATAAACCAAGTTTTAAATTTTAAATTGTTTAATGACTTGAGATGTTAAGATCAATTAGTATTCATTTTAAATCTTGGAATTTAAAATGAAGTTAAAAGTAAATTTAAGAATAAATATTTCCATATATTAATTAGAGATAAAATCATTAAATAAGAATGAGATTTGTCTTATGGGATGAAAATTTAATAATTAATTAATTATTAAATTAATTAAAATGGATAATTTATTTATTTAATTGATTAATGATCTGAATCAATTAAATATTAATTAATGATTAAAGTTAATTAATCAAGTGATTAAGCAATGAGTAATTCAAGAATAATGTGATAAATCAATTAAGGTAATTAATTTGAGATTAATTATTGTAGTTAAAGGTTAATTAACTAATGAAAATGATTAAAGATAATTACTTAATTAAAAGAAATTGATTAATGGTTAGAGTTAATTAAGTAACAATGGATAATTACTTATTATGATTAACTAAGGATAATTAATCAAAAGGAGATAAATTAAAGATTAATTGATAAATATGATTTATAAAGAATAATTTAATTAATTAAGGTGATTAATTAATTTATATCAAAAGATTGGCAATCAATTCATCAGGATTAGATAACCAATTCATAGGTGATTAGTTTAATTGGAAATAAATTGAATTAATTAGGATTAAACAATTAATTAATCCTGCCTATAAATGATTATTGAATGCTTGACTTTACTTATGAATGATTGTATTGTATGAGATGCCTTGAATTGATTATCCTATCTGATCTATGATATTTTGTTTTGTGGATTGTGCTGTGTATAACGTATTCATTTATGTACATTTGTATATTATCTGTGAATCTGTGTATAAGCGATATGCATTATAGTTATATCGCTTATCAACTATATTTCTGTGTTTTAATCTGTGATGATTGAATGATGTTGCACTACTGTGTAAAACCCCTAACTACACCATACACACACAAATATGGATTTCACGTGGAAATCGGTTATGTCACAGATGATTTAAATTTAATGTTTTTGAAATTGAAATTTTAATTTCAATTGGTTTTGAAAATGGATTTGGGTTAAATGTTAAAGCTTTTGAAAAAGTGTTTTCACAGATAAAAGCTATTTTGAATAACTTGGTAAAATTTCCAATTTAAATAATTTAATTTGAATTTGAATTCAAAATAAGGAATTGAATTCCATGTTGAGATTTATGATTGGAAATTACGGTTAAAAATGTTATAAATGTATTTATATGAAATTAAACCATTTTAAAGGTATAATTTTGAGAATTTGGATTTACCCCAAGACTTTAACTCGTATAAATGAATCAGATTTTCCGAAATGAAAACTGTTTGTTTTCAAATGATAAAAGATTTCAGATAAGAAATGAAATTCCAATTAAAGGAATTTTAAGATTGAATTGAAAAATGGTTTTCCAAGTTATGAATGAATTCTTTTTGAAAGCTATAAATTGAATCTGTTTGTTTTTAACAGATTTAAAATGGTGGTTTATTTAAACCATTTGAAATGGAAATTAATTTGGAAAATCTGTGAATGAAACTTTTGTTTAAAAGATTAAAGTGTGGAAATTGTTTAAACCGTTGAAGGTTGTTAAAATGAATCTTTTTGTTTAAAGATTTGAAAATGGTAATTTGTTAAACCATTTGAAAATAATGATTTTGGGTAATAAGTTGTGACTTAATTGAAATCTCAATATCCATATGTTTTTAAAATATTACGCTCACTATTCGGGTTAGCCAGGAAAAGACCTTTGTGTCACATAACCCATTCCGAATAAGTGATACGTCGTATATGGATAGCATTTGAAGACCGGTGTTGAAGACCGGGTGTTTGCGAAAACGATAGGATAACCTATCGATTGTCTCTGCACTGGGTAGCTCCTGGTATAGAGATCCCCTAAGTGATGGGAAATCCGATCGGGATTGTGAATACCCGGATTTGCAAGGGCTTCTTTGGAAGTGCCTTCAGTTCTGTTCGAACCAGGAACAGACTTGTATGGTTACATGTCTGACATTACATTTTGAGATATAAAGTAGATTTCTTTCAAATACATTTCTGTTTGGTGGCAGAGAATTTATTCTCTTAGCTTAACACCCTTCTCTGAGACGTACGAGCTTAGAGGTTATGTAGTTGAAGGTTATCAGCGATATACTCCCAATTTGGTAATGTGACATGCTGAGTGTTGCTGTGTGATGATC
This sequence comes from Allium fistulosum, assembly GCA_030737815.1. Lineage (NCBI taxonomy): Eukaryota > Viridiplantae > Streptophyta > Magnoliopsida > Asparagales > Amaryllidaceae > Allium > Allium fistulosum. Next base: position 1,129,799,591 of record CM060906.1, on the reverse strand, counting down.
ATTGTTTGATCATTTGTGATATGATCATTTGTTTGATCATTTATCTTTGTGATTATTACTTTGATCATCTGTTGACTCAAAGCATGGCTTTGTGCCAAAGCGTAGCTTTGTGGACGAGACTTCGTCGAACCTCACACCCTGGAATGGTCAAAACAGGAAAGATGCAGCAAGGTTATTGGGGGTAGCGCCCTTAGGGTATGTACATCTCCTTCTGGATAGAAGTGGTATCATGGTATGGAGCCCAGATACTTAACTTATGTGGATGTCGCAAATATATATATATATATATATATATATATATATATATATCTTACTTTGTGATTTGTTGCTAGGGCCCCGGATAAAGGTTGGTTACAACCGGGGGATGGCATACTCGTGTCAGTAGTTACCCAGTTAGGGGTAACCCGGCCTTGTGTTGGCAAAGATCCGGTTAGGTTCTCAGGACGTCCTTCCAGAGGCGTTTCCATGTGGCAATGGGAAGTTCCTTGGCCTGACCATTTGTTGGAAATCCAATTCCCAATACAAAACCCTGTACGGTTTTAGTTGTAGAACCTGCCATTTACTTATGGTGGCGCCCCACTGTTTAGATGGTAGCTATAGTAGGCATAGTTCAAAATGTCTATGCTGGCTAAGATTAATATTCTATTTTCGAAATGTTTTCAACACTATGCACTAGTAATAATATCAAAGAAATTTCCTCGTACCAAGCATATTTAACTATCATAAGAAGAAATCTCCTCCAATTCTGCGTTTGCATTGTGTGTGTGGTGGGAGGTCTTATGGTAGTTTCATTTTCCAAAAGCATTGCTAATTGACTTTAAAAATTCCCTTGATGTTCGTTTTTAAAAAGATAAACTGTTTTTGTTGCTCACACCAGTCCCACGACTGATCCGGAGTTTATTGTTTCTTTCCTAAACTCTGGGTGCTCAAAAATTTTCTACACGAGTAGTCTGGAGTTGGGTTTTTCAAATAGTCAGAATTAGTAGATTTTCTGGAGCTAGTTCAGTCTTTGGATATGGGCTGCACTTGCTTATCTTTGTGCATCGTTATTGGGAGTTCGAGCTACTTCTGAATGGGTGCTTTGGAGATGGAGATTATCCGCTGTTGGTGTTATCGTTTTCTTTTCCGCTGTTATTTCTTGTATGAGATCTCTGATGTATATTGATATTCATTGTATCACTCTGTTGTATCGGTTATTGTATCAATGTTGTATATCAATGTATTATTCTTTTTCTTCCGCTGTGTTATTTACTTAACTGTGTTATAAGCTCCGGCGACTCGGATTTGAACGGTCGAATCTATGGCATTAGAGTACGATGTAAAGTATGGATGTCGATTTTCGAGTGTGAAAAATACGGTTCGTTACAGTCCCCATCTGTCAACCTTGGCCGGGATCAAATTCTTTCTATTTTAGTCTGGGTTCATTTGTCTAGCATCCCTTTCGTTTTCCAATCCTTAGTAGGTATAAATTGGATTTCTAATCATATTGAAAATTTGATCTGCTTTGATGTCTCTACGGAGAGACACGATCGTCTTATGTTTGCAAAAGCCCTTATTGAAGTTACTCCCTCTAAGAAACTTCCTACCAGAACCCATTCTCCTTGGTGAAAATCGGACTGTCCATGTCTCTGCCAATTACCAATGCAAGCCATCAATCTACGATAACTGCCACTCCTTCGGTCATCCTTGCTCATCTTGTCCTCTATCCGACTCCTCGCTTAGTGAGCCCCAAGAAAATCCCTCTCCCAAAGCCCGCATCTTTTAGATGGAAGCGTAAAGCCCTTTGATCCTCCCCCTACATCTATTGGCATGCCTACATCGTTCGTCACCCCTGAAGCCTTCATTTACTAATAAGCTAGTATTGAATCTAGAAAGATTTGAAGTATAAAGGTGAAAATGGATTCTTAAAATTAGAAAATCTTTCAATGAATTCATAGATCGTTGATTTGAATGATAAAATAACGTTTCTAGAGAATATTATTCTCAACGTAATAAGGATATTAATAAAATGAAAACTGATGTTAACAAGTTTAACAAAGGGAAAGATAATTTAGAATTTACTTTCTATATATAGGACCCCAAATAATAAACATAGACTTTGGGACACCCCTTAACCAAAATAAAAAAAATGGTACTCAAACTACTAGTTTATTAAGGCTTCCAAGTTCAAACTAAAATCTAGAACATTAAATTAAAACCTCCAAATAAATTCATTAATATATGGGTCCCTAGAAGGTTAGATAATAGTAATAAGGAGAAATATATTGATGATTTTGTTGATAAAGTTCATTTGTCAAATGATTATATTTTTAAAGGGTATTCAAACTCTTCGTGGGTTTGGCTTCCTAAAATTTAACCCCCATGGACCCAAAATAAAATAAGATACCAGTATACATATTTTATATTTTTCAAGTACTAAATAATGCAATAAAGGAGGAGAAATTAATACTTGACAGTGGATATTCAAATGCATATGAATGGAAATCCATATAAACCGAGAAAATTATATACAGTGATGGTGGAACCATGAACTAATACAAAAGGATATTGGCACTTACAACGTTTGTAACCCTAAAACTCTTCTTATTTTTAATGTTATATTTTATATTGATTTTGATTCCCTTGGTGCTTGTTGGTTAGATATACAGAACTCTATATACAAATTTTATACATATTGTCCAGTCATGCTTAAACAATACTTTTTTGCCCATATTTGTTAACGACAAAAAGAAAGAAAATGTATAAATATACTAGGCAAATTGGTATGAAGAATGCATAGAGTCAAGGAAATTAAATATAAAAATATTAAATTTTATCTCTTAAATATTTATATGGTTTTCTTCATCAAATCAGGTGAGATTGCTAGAACCATAGGTATGATTTTGATGACCACAACCATATAAATATTGCTACTAAGATTTTTTCAGTTGTACAATATTTAAGATACATTATGGAAACATTATACAGAGATAAACTAGAACTTAGTGAAAGCAATTTATATATTAAGATTAATTAGAGCAAATGGAAGAGAAAAATAGACTCAAGATGGATAGAACACCAGTGCTTCAACGATAAAGATATTTGGAAAGTTCGGTGAGTCGGTTTGAGTCTTAGAATTTTGTTAAAGGCTCCATGCAAATATCCTTGAAAATTTTCTTTCATTTAACTCTATTTTAACTCCTAATATCTTCATATAAACATACAATTTGAGAATTATAAGTGGAAGACTCTATTTGGATTTTAGGTGAAAAATATCAAAATCACATTAGATATGTCGACATATACTTAACCATATGTCAACATACTAAATCACAAGATATGTTGACATACTTTCAACCATATGTCGACATAGTAGCTGTTGGATAAACTTTCATATTTAAATAAATGGAAAAGTCTCTTGATCCTTTCACCAATGGTCATACCTTTTCATCTTCTATATAAAGGTTTCGGAAAATGAGATTTCAACAACAATTCTCCCGTTTTCTCTTAATCTTTTATTTCTACACTTTATCAAGAAAGTTCCATTAGGTATTCTTCCACACTCTTTGCCAATCCACACTCTTTCATTCCAATTCTTTAAGGATTGTAAATCACACAATATCGAAGAGTTTATACTTTAATTTTCAATCATTCTCTCTCTCATCTCATCCTATTCCCTAAAGATTTCAAATTTATGTTGCTATTGGAGGTCTATAAGATCATTGTACCGAATCTGCAAGAATCTGTATTGAAGATACAACTAGTTGCCTTAGTTTACTACTGATTGTAAAGAGGATTGCATTCTTACCACCCGAGGGATGTCAACGGTTCCGGTCTATCTTGGAATTGCATGATTGCAAATGTGTTCTTGCCACCCATGGAAAGCAAAATGTTATATGGAAGTTTCGTTTGAGGATTACAGGACTAGATGTGGGATTGGAAATCCGAAGCAGTATAAGTATTCCTGGTGTCATTTACTGTACTGCTTTTACTTTTACTTTACCTTATCTTTACTTTGTGATTGTATGCTTTGTTTGTAATTTGATTATTGATCCAAGTAGATAAACTATAATTTCATAAGTTAACTTTTTAAATAGTTGATAAACACTATTCACCCCCACTGCTTTAATAATAGCCTTAAAATCCATTCCGCATAAGTGTGTTTGGATATCCCATGTCAAGGGAACACTCTCATTTATTAAGTTAATTAATCTCATTAATTGATTTTATTCAATGACCTCATTGAATATATCTCATATATTCATAACATGATATGATAATATGATGATATATAAACATGTGTGTAACTATATATAGACATATATGTATTGGGATTATACTATTGTATATATATATATATATTACGTATGCATATGACAATTTCATATGAATATCGAGAATATAAATGCCTAAGTATGTATGTGTGTGTGTGAGTGAGTGAGTGAGTGAGAGAGTGTGTATGTTTCAATATTCTATAATATATGTATATTGTTTGTATATAGATATGTATAATACCATATATATATAGTTAAGACATTTATATTGCCATATAAATTAAATTTAGATAGATGGTAATCAAAGAACAATCAATGAAAAAAATTTAAATTTATTTCTTTGGCTAAGAAAATTTCTAATTAGTATCTAAAAGAAAAGAGGAAGTCTCTCCACCTTCCTCTCTTATAAACTCCTAATTAAGATTGGATTCAAATCATATATTGTAATTTATATATACCATGTTTAGTTGTAGCCTTAAATAAGAGAACAAGAGATTTGATATTATAAAAATTGTGACTTGCGTAAAATGATCAAAAAAGTGTATATACATATACACACACATACATAAAAAAGATAAATAGATTTGACATACTATTACATAAATATGGGTTTAATTTTTAAATATAAATAAAATAACATTTATATATATATATATATGTATGTATATAATACAAACAAACTTTTATGTAACTATAAATTAAGTTTGCGTGTATATATATAATCCAAGATAATTAATAAAATAAAATAATTTTTTTATTTTGAGTAAATAGACAACAAAATATCATAACTTAAAACGAATTCAAGACATCAATATTTAGGTCCACATTAACATACATGCTTGATTTCAGCCAAAGTACATGATTATTATAGTTATGTATACATATAATTAAATCATTCGATAATATATAAAACACATTTGAAAAGGTTAATTCATGAATACATAAAATAAATTAAATAGATCAAAGTTTCATGTTTGGTTTTCCCTTTTTGAATTTACCGATAAACAACGCATGTATAATAAATCAACCTTTAATAAAATATGATGGCTGTTAATTATAGATTCGATCTTTCATGACACATCAATTTGTGAATCAACTCCTAGACTCCATGTATCAACACCCAATCTTTCTAAAATCGAACGGACTACTTTTTTATATTTTATTTAATGTTATTTTGGTGAAATGTTTTGACGATGAGAAGGTATGGCATGGCAGTGGCGGCCATGAGAAGAGAGGAGAGGAAGAAGGAATCGCTAAAAAATTGAATTAATGATGGAGGTTCTTTTTGTAAAGAGAATTAAAACCTTTCCTGTTCCTCTCTTTTAAAACCATCCTTATTAATTACACTTAGATCTAAATCAATTATCCAGATCATGATTCTCCTTCCAAAGCCGACCATAATTGGCTTCCTAATGGGCCAAAAAATCGCAAGCCCATTATGTAATTAATTATATTTAAAAGCTTGTTTAAATATATACCGATATCATATATCAATAATGTTGGAACTAGATCAGTCTACAATGGGGAGTTGGGTGAATTTCAAATTTTTCCCTAATAGGATCTTAGAGTGCCTTTGAAGTGTAGAGGTTGTACTAGATCTAATCTTGTTAGTTTAAACAAAATCATATTTAATATAATTATCTTGATTTAATTAATTAATGTATGTATGTATGTTAATTAATTTACATTTATATGTTTTGAGTATATAGATATATACTTATGTATGTGTATAAGTGTAATATGAAACATGTAACATAGCAGTGTGTATATGGTTAATGTTTACATAAGTAGATACTCGGATTTATATCCACTACGTAAACAATGTCATATATATGTATGTGTGCGTGTGTTAATTGTCTCAAAACATTGTTTAATATATTTATAAAATATATAAATAAAAATATGAAATATGAAATTATTTATATATAATAAAATATTTGATCTAATTTTGGCTAGGTCAATGAATTTAAAATTTAAAATTTGTATTTAAAATATATAATTAAGACTTAGTAAAACATTTGAAAATTCAAAACAAGGTCTTAAAGATATCAGTTAAAATATCTTAAAATAAATTTAAATATGCTTATTTATATAAAATTAATTATTGCAACTAGAGATAAATTTATATAAATATTTTATTAATTAATATTTATTTTATTTATTCATTAAAAATACACAAGACTATTTTCATATGCATAAACAATATATATATATATATATATTATAAAATAAATATTTAAAAAAAAAATATATGTAAAATATTATTAGGCCAGTAAGAATTTTTTTAATTTGAAAGTTAATTTAATAAATATGTGTGTAGATATATATTATAACATTAAAGATATGTATTATACTAAATATATATTTACATAGATACATATATAACTGAACAACGAGTATTGCAAGCAAATTAGATTATTTTTTGGATAAATCCTCATAATAACCAAGTACCTATGCATGTTCCTATGCATGCATATGAAGACGGTGCACACTCTTATGATTCTACCACCAAAAATCCCCTCCTAATTAGGCCTGTCAATGGGCAGGGTTCGGTCCGGGTATTATAAAACCCGGACCCGAGTTCAATTACAATAATTAAAACCTGAGCCTGGCCCGAACCCGCAGGGTATTTTAACCCAATATCCGAGCCCGGCCCGTCGGGCTTTTTAAGCCCGCTGGGTAATAACTAAATACCTAACTCAGAATATTTATGTTAAAATCATATTTTAAAACTACAACTTTGGTAAAATTTGTATACAAACAATGTTAACATATAAATTGGACGGTGATGTAGTCAAGCTCATAACAAAAGTATGCAAAAACATCTACATTTAAACAAACAAAATGGTAAATAAATAACATACGTACTCATGTTTTGATACGACGAAAAACTAATAGTCGGGTCGGGCCAACCGGGTCGGGTTTTGATAAAACCGTACCCGACCCAGATCGGGCCTGAAGCGGGCTTGGGTAGTAAAAGGCAAAACCCGTACCCGCATAAACAGGGCGGGTTCGGGCCGGGCCCGGGCCGAAGCCCGTACCATTGACAGGCCTACTCCTAATTCCTCTCTCCATATTTACGCATTCAATAATCTGCCAATTAATTCCAATTCTCACATTTCAACTTCAAATTCTATCCATACTCTACAACTTCTGATCAAGTCTCAAATTCTGTTGAAATCACTACCCAATCCCCTTATTCTCACATTCCTCCACCTCTTGGGTGGATTTCACCACCTTTAAATCCAGTTGACTCAAGCTCCACAACAATTATTCACTAAAAACTTATTTCACCACATAGTATCAATGCTAACAAAAACAAGATCAGCAACAAATAGAAAAACAAAAAATTTCCCCAAGATCTTGACAAGGGATTAATTATTGATTATGATGAGACAGTTCCTTAGTCTAACTCAACCTCCAGTTCTGATGTCAAAAGAACTAGGAATAACACTCATCCTCTCTCCCTATAGTTTAATTAATGTTACAAAATTTTGGAAGTTGGAATATAAGAGGAGCTCACAAGGAGAATAAACTTCTTCAAGCTAGGAAACTCATCATTGATAATAAACTTGGTATTTTAGCACTACTTGAAACAAAATTGAATCAGCCTTTAACTCTCAAAGTTGTCAACCTCATTGATCCCACATGGAATTTGCATCATAATTCAGAAAAATTTCCTTATGGTAGAATATGGTCCTCTCTGACCTTACCATCTTCACTTTCGATCCTATCATAACCCACAAACAATTCATTCATTTCCTTGCCATTTATATTCCCAACTCTTCCTCTATTTTTATCACCTTTATCTATGCTAACAATCACACTGCCCCTAGGCAGAACCTCCTTGACTATCTTCCTCATCTTAGGCAGAAGTTTCATCCATGGTTTATCATGGGTGATTTTAACTATATGTTGTGTGCTTCTGCCAAAAGTAGTGGTAATCCCCTTAGTCTAATGACATTGCCCCTTTAAATGAAGCTATCTACTTATCCTAATTGCATGGACATTCTTTTATTGGTCCTTATTACTTTGGAATAACAAAAGGAGGACTGGGTTAGAACTATGAGTCGCATTGACCTCACACTCATCAAATCATCTGCTATTGATAAATGTCCTAACCTTGTTTCTCATGTCCTCCCCCTTTTGGTTTTTGACCACTCTCTATTATTTTTGTCCTTTGGGAACAATTCCATTAAAGGTAAAAAGAAGTTTTAAATTTTTTGATTCTTGGATCCTTGATATAGAGTTTTTATCTATTGTTAAAAATGCATGGTCTACTTATTTTTACGGTTACAAAATGTATATATATTTCAGTAGAAGCTTAGGGTGACAAGAGATGCTCTATGAAGTTCGGCTAAAGAAAAATTTAGGGATAGTGATGGTTTCAAAGAATTTGAAAATTCAGCTGGAGTAGGTGCAACTCAACTTGCTTGAATCTCCTAACAGTGTTCCTTTATCTGCGCAGGAGCATGACCTTTCCTTGCAACTTGCTGAGGCCTTATCCATTGAGCTGCAAATGAAAAAACAAAAGCTAAGGAAAGAATGGGAAACTCAAGGTGATAGAAACACTAAAAAAATTCATAATTTTCTTAAATTCAAATTGGCTAGGAGCAACATATGCCAAATTGCTGATGAGTTTGGCATGCAGCATGATGCTCCTAGCTCCATTGATAGTGCCTTTATAGGCTTTTATTCTAGGTTAGTTTGTACCCCTGATTGCTCATAATTCTAACATCAATGACTTCCTTTCCACAAAATTTCATATGCTAAGTAATCAAGATATTAATGTTCTCTCTTCCAAAGTATCAAATGAGGAGATCAAAGTTGCTGTTTTTGGGATGAATAAATCATCTTGTGGGGGACCAGATGGATTCACTACCACTTTTTATACTCACTGTTGGTCATAATTGAGTCTAACCTTCTCAAAACTGTTCACAATTTTTTCAATCGCAGTAAATGTTAAGTTCTATCAATGCAAGCAAGCTGGCCCTTATTCCAAATCAAAACAATCTTCTTCAAGTTTTAGCGTACAGACCTATAGCCCACTGTAACATTATTTATAAATGTATATCCAAGGTTATATCTACCAAGCTTAAGCATGTTCTTCCAAGCCTTATTTCTAACAACCAGGCAGCTTTTCTTCCTAACAAAAGCATATTAGACAATGTGCTTCTCACCCATGAGTTAATGAATGGATACAACAGAAGCTATATATCTCCCAAAGCTATGTTGAAGCTGGACATCAAGAGAGCATATGGCTCCATTCAATGGGAAGCAATTGTTGCAGTCATGGCTAGAATGGGTTTCCCATGTCATTTTCTAAGTTGGATCTACTCTTGTATTTCCACTGTTTCATTCTCCTTAAGTTATAATGGTAAGAATGTAGGGTTTTTCAAAGGAACTCAAGGTATAAGGCAGGGTAACCTGATATCATCTTATTTATTCATAATTGTTATGGAACTATTTTACTCAGCTATTCAACATATGTTGCAAACAAGGAGTTTGTGCTACACCCCAAGTGCAAGAACCCATTTATTTCTTCCCTACTATTGTGGATGATGTTATTTTATTCACTAAACCAACTGAAGCTTCCTTAAACTTTATAACCAAGGTGTTAAACTCCTTCCATAGTATCATTGGTCTAAAATAAATTATGAAAAAGCTTACATCTCCATTGCTAGCCTCCTTGAGATATAGCGTAATGTACTGCATGACATGTTTTCTTTGCCTTTGTTATCCAATGGTGTAACATGTTTAGGTATATCTCTATCTACCAGAAGAATTGGATACTATGCTTGCCTTGCCTCTATTTGAAAAAATCACAAGAACCATGATAGCTGGATTAATGAGTTTTTGACACAAGCAGGTAGATTGATTATTATAAAATCCATAATTCAATCTATGACAGTCTACTGGAGTAGATCCTTTACTTCCTAAAAAACTTATAGACCTAGTAAGGCAAGCAATGAATCATTTCTTATGGACAAGGAACATGCATTCTAGAAAATTAGTTCCCTTAACTTTCAACAAGCTTAAAAAACCTTTCTGCCTTAGAGGGTGGGGTACTAAGAGTATCATAATTGGAACTGGCTGCCTTTTCTAAGCACTTTGATAATTTTCTAAACAACAAACCTAGTCTATGGGTTAAATGGGCAAGAAGGTATCACCTTGGTAATAAGAATTTTTGGGTCATGGACATGTCACCTTTGTATGGATGGGTGTGGAGATCTATTCTTCAGTTAATAGACACCCTCCTGCCTCATGCGCAACTAAAAGTTTCCTCCTCTAGTTCAGCTTAATAATGCCTATGCTTTGCTTGTGTTCTGGAATATACTTCGGATTATGATGGGCTCCAATCTGGCAACCCGCATCCAATTTCTTTCTTTCATTCTTTTTGTCTTTTGGGCCTAACTTGTATTTAGCCCAATACTTGTTTTCTGCATTATAAATACAGATGTAATATGAGATGTAAAGGCAATTAAGCAGAAGATAATAATAATATTTCGAATTATCTTTTATGGTATCAGAGCCACCATTGCCAAACAGCAGATTTTTCTTTTTGAGAAATTGATTTGTTGTGGGGCTCCCCTCAGAATATTATCATCATAGGGGAGGCTACCTTCTTAAGATCATTGTAGTGATCGTGTTCATTAGTTCTTACTTCCCACTGTGCCATCCTAGAGGCAGATCAGATTCAAGATCCTCACTTCTACCTCTGGTTGCACTTTTCCGACTCAGCCATCTAAAGGTACATTAGTTCCTGTACTCATATTACTGTTTTTCGATAAAACAGTAATACATATAGCAGTTTACTTCCCTGCACCTTCTTCTCTATCAGTTTTGGGACATTGCTTGGCTACCAGAATCTGTTTCTTGATCAAGAAATCAGATTCTCCAAATTCTTGATCCACCATGGCCCTCGAAGAAGAGGATGTTACTTCAGCAAACACTGGCAACAGATCCAAGGATAATCAAAAATCTGAATCTGTCTTGATCAGACCTAAGAATCAAGCAATAAACACACCATTATATGAAGACAATTATATCACATGGAAATATCAAGTAGAAATTGCTTTGAGGGGGTATGATCTACAAGATTATGTCAAAGGAACCAAGGTGATTCCATCAGTTAACATCACCGACGATAAAGGCAATACAGTTAGCAATCCAGAATATATTTTATATCAGAAACAAGATAACTTGCTCGCATCTTGGCTCCTATCTTCTATCAGTCAAACCCTATTGTCACAACTTGTAGGATGTTACACGGCATATGAAATATGGTCATCCATTGAAAGAATTTTCAACTCCCAGTCAACAGCAAGAATCATGCACTATAGAAGAGAATTACAAAATACAAGAAAGACTGATATGAGCATGAGAGAATACCTTGCCAAAATCAAGAATCTGTGTGACAGATTAAAGGCAGTTGGCCATAATGTTTCAAACAGTGAACAGATTCTCATTATTACCAATGGCCTTGATCAAGAGTATGAATCTCTGGTGACTTTCATTGCCACACAACCAACCCTACCTGATCTTGACTATGTCTACTCAGCCCTTCTTGCACATGAAGGTAGAGTAGAGCAGAGAAGACTTATGCAAGAAGATTATTCAGCAAATTATGTTTCAACCACAAAGAACAAAAGTCAGAAAAATAGTCAGAACAACCAGAATCCAAGAGGAGGTTACAGTCAAAGGGTAGAGGTAGAGGAAGGTTTTCAAACAACAATAGAGTCAAATGCCAGATTTGTGAGAAATTTGGTCACATGGCAAATAAGTGCTACTTCAGATTCAAAGAGGATTACAACCCATCACAACAGACACAATCAAGCAGGCAACCAACAGTAAATATGGCACAAACCAATCATCAATCAAGAAATAATTCAGATAACTCAACAGATGATGCTGCCAAGACTGATGACATCAACACAGAGGATTGGTTTCCAGACTCAGGAGCTACAAATCATATTACCAACAACTTACAAAATATCAATTTGGGGAACAAAAGCTATAATGGTAAGAATTTAGTTTCTATGGGTAATGGTGAAACTACAAATATATCACATATGGGTACATGCACTATACAAGGTATTAGGCTGCTCTATCTTAATAACTTATTAAGAGTGCCAAGTATCAAAAAGAATTTAATAAGTGTCTCACAATTTGCTAAAGAAAATCATGTATATTTTGAGTTTCACCCTAAACTCTGTCTAGTCAAAGATATGCTAAGAAAAGACATATTATTACAGGGTAAACTGGAACAGGGTCTGTACAAGTTCAGCCATATGAGAACAAAGAATATCTGTAATAATGCTGTTTGGTGTAATAATGCTAGTTTGAATCATAATAAGTGTGACAGTGTATTTCATATGTGGCATTGCACATTGGGACATCCTAGCTATGATGTAGTAAAACAAGTATTGAATGAAAATAAAATTTCTTTCTCACCTTTGCACAATTTATCAATATGCACACACTGTCAAATTGGTAAAAGTCACAAATTACCTTTTCAATATTCTGAAACTATCTATGAAAAGCCACTTGAGCTTGTGGCAGCTGACTTGTGGGGACCATCACCACATAACTCAACAAAGGGGTACAGGTATTATCTATCACTTGTTGTTGCACATACTAGGTATACATGGATATATTTTTTAAAGGCAAAATCAGATACATGCAGTGCTATGAAACATTTCATCACTTGTGCTGAAAAACAACATAATAACAGTGTGAAGATTGTACAAACAGATGGTAGGGGCGAATTCAAACCCCTAAAGGAGTTTTTCAGTACAAAAGGGATTGTGCATAGGACTACATGCACCCATACATCTGAACAAAATGGTTTGGTTGAGAGAAAACATAGGCACATTGTGGAGACAGGATTAACACTTTTGTATCAAGCAAGTCTACCAATGAGATACTGGAGAGAGGCATTTGCCACAGCAGTATATCTCATTAATAGAATGCCAACCAAAGTGTTAAACCATGTGTGTCCTTTTGAGAAACTATTTGGTGTTAAACCAAATTATGAATATTTGAGAACTTTTGGGTGCTTGTGTTTTCCCTGCCTCAGACCATACAATAAACATAAATTAAGCCTAAGGTCTAGTCAATGCACCTTTTTAGGATATGCACATAATCAAAAAGGGTACATATGTCTAGACAATCAAGGCAGAGTTTATATTTCAAGGCATGTTGTTTTTAATGAAAATGTTTTTCCTTTTGCAGAAAAGGAAAAGCACATGCAAGGAACTGATGTAAACAAAGCAAGCACTAATCACATATCGGACTTGTCAGAATGGATAAGTGCAGAAGTTCAATCAGACAGAGAACCAACAAGGAATGAGCTTAATGATCATTCTGAGCAAATAATAACAAGCAGACCTCAACATGATGAACAACAAGAATCAAACACACAGCAAGATCATATCAGCAGAGAATTAACAAATGAAACTTTTGATGAGCATACTGAGGTTCATTGTGAACCACAGCCAACTACTATTCAACATCACATGATTACTAGATCAAAGAGTGGGATTTTTAAACCCAAAGTATTAAACACTCAACTCAATGAGGTGGAACCAACATCATATGAACAGGCAGTAAAAGACAGAAGATGGAGAAAAGCCATGGATGAAGAGTATAATGCTCTAGTTAAAAATAAAACATGGACACTTGTTGATTTACCAAGGCACAAAAATGTTGTAGGAAGTAAATGGACATACAAAATCAAAAGAGATGTTGATGGTAAGATCACTAAATACAAGGCTAGACTTGTGGAAAAAGGTTATACCCAGCAGTTTGGATTTGACTTCAATGAAACCTTTTCTCCAGTCATTAAGCCAGCAACAGTTAGGATAATTCTAACCATTGCTTTGCATAAAAACTGGAGAATAAGGCAATTAGATGTGCATAATGCCTTTTTAAATGGAGAATTAATGGAGGAAGTGTATATGCAGCAGCCAAAAGGTTACAGTTGTGAAGCAAGTATCAATCAAGTATGCAAATTACATAAAGCAATTTATGGTTTAAAACAAGCTTCAAGGGCTTGGTATGATAAATTAAAGAGCATCTTAGTTAAACTGGGATTCACTGCCACTAAGTCAGACAGTTCTTTTATACAAGAAAAGAAGGGGAAAACAGTATCTACATTTTAGTTTATGTTGATGATATACTCATCACAGGAGACAATCAGCATGAGATCGAACTAGTCATGAAATACTTGGATAAGGAATTTGCAATAAAAGACATGGGTGAAGCAAATTACTTTCTTGGCATACATATTCAAAGGAATGCAGACTCAAGCATCATTTTATCGCAAAAACAATACATATTAGACATACTTGTCAGGTCAAACATGGATAAAGCTAAGCCACTACCTACTCCCATGACAAGTAATCTCAAGTTATCTAAAGAAAGGGGTGAACCTATTGAGAACATCAAACAGTACAGGAGTATTGTTGGGGCACTTCAATATGCTACTATTACTAGACCGGATATCTGTTTTAGTGTAAATAAAGTTTGTCAATACATGCAAGCTCCTACAAGTGAACATTGGTGTGTTGTGAAGCGTATTCTACGATACTTAAAAGGGACAGTCAACCATGGATAAAGCTCATATCAAGCAAAAACTTATACTTACAAGCTTACAGTGATTCTGACTGGGCAAATGTTCTGGATGATAGAAGATCTATCACCGGATATTGCGTTTACCTTGGTAGCAATCCCATCTCGTGGTGCACAAAAAAGAAAGCCACCATCTCCAGATCGAGCACCGATGCCGAGTACAGGGCCATTGCCAGCACCACGGCGGAGATTATTTGGACTGGAACTTTACTTCAGGAATTAGGGTTCATGCTAAATCGAAAGCCACCGATCTCGGTTGACAACTTGAGTGCTATTTCTCTGTCTATGAACCCTATCCAGCACTCGAGAACGAAGCACTTGGAAGTGGATCTCCACTTTGTTCGCGAACGAACAAGAAGTGGGAAACTCCAGATTCAACACATTCCTTCCTTTTATCAGCATGCTGATGTATTGACTAAGGCTATTTCGACTAAGAACTTTGATCGATTTAGGGATGAGCTCAGAGTTTTCTCCACCGCCATGAAAGACGAAGAGAAATTGGAACCCTAGTTTTATTTGAGGGGGCGTAATAATGCCTATGCTTTGCTTGTGTTCTGGAATATACTTCGGATTATGATGGGCTCCAATCTGGCAACCCGCATCCAATTTCTTTCTTTTCATTCTTTTTGTCTTTTGGGCCTGACTTGTATTTAGCCCAATACTTGTTTTCTGCATTATAAATACAGATGTAATATGAGATGTAAAGGCAATTAAGCATAAGATACTAATAATATTTCTAATTTGCAGCTAAGTTCTGATATGTGCCTTAGGCCAGAAAAGGTCTAGATAATGAGCCGTCTTATGAAAAAAATGCCAATCTAGTATTCCTTTGAATGTAAAATCTTATGATTATTTAGCTAATGGCTTCATCTCTCTTCCATATACAAGTAATGTTAGGGTTCAGGAAGTTTGGCAGTTAATTCACAACACTAAAGTGCCAGAGAGGGATGATGAGTATGTCTGGTCCAACAAGCAAAAACCACATGCAGTTTCTATTATTTACAATGCAGTAACTGGTTATGGACCTGTTGCAAACTTTCGTGGCATGGAAGAATTTGGAATAGGTTTAGTTCAGAGAAATCAAATTTTCTATTGTAGAAGGTGCTAAAGAATGGCTTCATGACTATGTCTAACCTGCAAGATAGAGGGTTTAACGTGGAGAACAAACGTGTTTTTGTTATAGCCAGGTGGAGGATAATTTGCACGTTATGCCAACTGCACTGCTACTTACTCCCTGTGGTGCAAAGTGCTAAGCAAAGTTAATCTCCTAGTTCTATTGAGGGATAACCTTGCTGAATGGAACATGCTCTTCAAAGAAACCAGGTGGAGAAACAATGAATCTTTAATGTTGCTGCTAGTTTTGAAAATTTTTGTTGCTGCAATTTGGCATGAGAAGAATGCTAAGTTTTTGAGCTTATGTGTATGACTGAAGTGGTGCTATGCAACATAGTATTTAATAACATCAGGAATGGAGCAAGTTTGCATGGATTATTAAGTGATGAGGTAGCTACTGAAGTGTGGGACTAATTATTTTTGGTTGTGTGTGTTTAATTTTCTTTTCACCTTTCTTGTCTCTTTTTCTTAGTTTTGCTCTATATTTTTTCCTATGGGGTTAGGCATGTTTAATCCCATTTTTATGCGTGTTCAATAAATCTGGAAAGGGTCCAGTCAACCTTGCTAGTTTGTCTAAAAAAATATAACATGGTAAAAATAAATTTCAACCAAAAATGATTTTTCATATTTTATCAAACGAAATTTAATTTAAATAATTTATTATATTTATATGTATTTTTAAATATGATTTAAATTTAATTTTACGTTTCAAATCACTACATAATTTTTTAAAAATTATTAAAATTATTTATAATTATTATAAAATTATAATATATATATATATGCTTGAATTATGATATTTACATTCACTTTTTATTTCTAAATTTATATTAAAGAAATTGTTTATGTAAAAATTGTTGTTTAATGAGATCTAATGCATTTATGACTAAGAGGAGATATTAATAGATATATAAAATTGTTATAAATGTAAATAGATAACATATATTTTGAATATAGAATTTACCTAAAGAAACTGATGCATTATGCTCACAACTTAATTTATCGGTCTCGTAGATCTCCTAGATCTGCATTACTATTGCTAGCAATCAATGTGTCACCACTAAATATAGTTGTAGTTCCTTGTATTTATGATATATGGGGCAACCATTATTGGATTGGGGAGAAGATATGTTCGGCCATGACAAGGAAGATAGAACCAAAAGGGTTGGCAAAAGCATTATCCAAAACAATGAGATTTGGCCTTGCAATTATAGGGTAATTTAGAGATCTAGTCTTCCACAAACATCTCCTATTAATTCAAAATTAGAACCACAGCATTCTTCCTCTTTCACCACTTCTTTGTCCAGCCTTTATTAGCCTCATAATGAACCAATTAAGTGCTCTGGCCCATTGGTAATAATTCTATTTAAATCAAATTTAAATTTACATCGATATCTTATATCGATAATCACATATATAACTTTTGTATATGCACCCAGTTAGTTCCTAACGGGACATAATATCTCTTAAGGATACTTCATTTACTAACTACACTCCATATAAGAATTACAATAAAAATTAATATTTCATAAATATTAATTTATTTAATTAATTTATAACTATTATAAACCAGTTAAATTGGTGGTCTTTGGAGATTGAATAAATTTGGTTGTGCGACTCATAGGTGTGAACTCAGATGGTGATTAATATTTGAACAATTCAAATACTAACATTCATAGGCCACCTTAGATAGTTGTGTGATAATTTGACAAAAATTCATTGCTTATAAATCTCATCGGTAAATACAATTTTATAGTTTAAGTAGTACCTTTTAGCAATGATTATTAACACGAATTCTCTTCGTCAACACTATATCACTTTGGGACCTATATAATTCGGTTCTGGTCAAAATCCCAATATCATCCACATTCAAGTTGATTAGTCCATAAACAAAGTCCTTGGTTCAATAATTACATTTATCATTAAACATACTATTATGGCCAAAGATTATGACTTTGAGTTGACGATAGTTGACCATGATACTAACGTTATACGATTGAGGAGACAAATTCTCTACTAAATAATGTTTTACTTCAAATGTTTTAACTTAGAGCCAACTATAGTCGCTCAATGGTCGTTATGCCATGATTTTTCTATTTGACCTAGTATTTATTAACCAACAAGAAACTCTCAGATGAGTCATTCCATGGTTAACTGATAACTATGAGTACGTAACCCCTTGATGCCCCCAGCAACCATGAGTAATACACTGCCCAATGTTTGAAGAGCGTAACATACTCTGGTCTCAACGGATGTATCAATATCCTTTTTCGAAACATCTTTACCAAGAAAATTTAAAATAATATGTTATTTAATATTGTGATAATTTTCTCGTGATTACAACTCCTTGTAATTATTATCACATAACATATCACTTAAGGTACTTAAATTAAGTACTTTATTAATATATCACAATATTACAAGTATATAATAGAAAGTAAACACCTTTACTTAAACAAGATTGGTTGTATAGTTAGATACATGTCACAGATTACATAATTGCCTCTAGAGGATACTCCTAACTCTCTCAAACATGCGCAAATATAACTTTTATATACATACAGAATAATTACTAATAACACACCCACATCAATTACTTTAATACTTAATATTTCTTAGATATTAATTAACTTAATTAATTTATAACACTATATAAACTAATAAAATCATGTGATTTTTCAACAATTCACAAATGCAGTTGTGAGATCGAAGTTGTGAATACAATCAATGAGTAATATCGAACAATTCAAATATTAGTATTCACACATCACCTTAGCTAGTGGTGTGATAGTTCAGTTGAATTCAATGCTTAATATTTTTTCAGTAAAATCATATTTTTCATTATCTTAAGTAGTACCAACAGCGACAATAATTTACACATATTCTCTTTGTCAACACTATATCACTTTAGAACATATGGAATTTAGAACCAGTCAAAATTTTAATATTATCCACATTCAACTTGATTAGTCCATAAATAAAGTTCTTGGTTCAATAATAAAATTTGTTATTAACTGTTCTACTATGGCAATAGATTTTGACTTTGACTTGACTACAGTTGACCGTGACACTAACCACATACAATCGAGGAGACAAATTCTCTATTAAATAGTGCTTCATTCCTAATGCTTCAATTTAGGTCCAACTGTATTCATTTAATGGATGTCATGCCATGATCTAACTATAATCAAAGTGGAGTATCTACATTGAAGTTCTGTAGTACTTTAAGTCTGTTATGTAGCATCGTCATACCGAGATTCCTTGTTTGACCTAGTTGTTATCAACCAATATGAAACTCTCGGATGAGTTATTCCATAGTTATCCAACAATGTGAGTACACAACCTCTTGGTGCTCCCATAAGCCATGAGTAATACACTCCCAATATTTAGAGTCGTTACATACTCTGGTCTTAATGGATGTATTGATATCCATTCTCGAAACATCTCGAACATGAATATTTAAAACAAAATGTTATTTTATTTTGTGATTAATTACACATGATTGCAACTATTTGTAACTACAATCACATAACATTTTATTTAAAGATTTTCTTATTAATACACTTTAAGTCAATTACTTAATTATTTGTATCATAATATAACATAGTATATAACAGAAATCAAATGCCTTTATTACGAACAAGATTGACTACAAAGTTAGATATATGTAACAAATTACACAGTTTCCCCTAGGTCATATTACCGACTCTTTCATATTATTTATGATGGTACTATTGCATAATGAATTAAAAATAATTTTTTTGAAATTTGCCTATTTTACGTTGATGTTGGATGCACCTGATCGAACAATGAGCGCTGCTCATCTAGTGGCTATCCACTCGCAAGTTGTTGCCCTAAACTACAAGATACACATTTACGAATAATGATGATGATATAATAATGAGACTTATCATTCGTTACTCTTTTTTTTTATAACTACTACGTAATATGCGTGAAATTGCATATATTTAAACCTAAAACCAACAGTCTTACATCTCAAGTCTGTTTGCTTGTTCGTGTCGATCCATTATGATAACACTAAATCGCTCATTAGTTTGAGATTCGCTGTCTAAAGTTAGATCTTCGATGATGGAATCGGGTCAGTCTACGATGGGTAAAATAGGCAGTTTTCAAAAAAATCCTATTTTGGATCAAATTTGTCCTTTGAAGTCTAAAGGATTGTATTAGATCCAATCAAATTAATTTTATTCACCTTTTTCCCATCCTCATTCATTTATACACATTCAATTGATCTACATTCAATTATCCATATTCACCTATTACTTAGTATTTTTTTTTTCAATACCAATATCTCTTAGGGACCATTTCATAAAATTTCATGTTTAACAACATTCCATTCTATATTAATTTCATTTATGAATCATTTCATAAAATTTTACTTAAGTTTTATAGATATTTTATACAACTCTTCTCATGTTTATTACCACTTCACAACTTAATTCATTATTCGTTTTAAATCAAATCAAATTTTATTTAACTCAATTCCATTGTTCAATTTCAATATTTCAACCATATTCCAAAACCATATCGAACTCACTAATTTATTTAATTAGCTCATTTCATTAATTTATTTCAATCTCATCAAATTTATTTCAAAAATCATTGCTTTTAGCCTAACTTAGGTCAAATTTTCAAAATTCACTTTATTTAACTTAATTTAAGTTAAATTTCATTCCATTGTTCCATTTCAAATTTTTTACTTTTCTTGCATTCACATTCAACAATTTAAAACATTGCTTTAACTTGCTAATTTTTAAATTTTATAAGTCATAAAACTTATTTTCTCATATTTTCAACAAAACATTTAAATGAAAATCCTAGAGTTTAAACACCTTGTTCTTAAGTATTTCAAATTATTTTTTGAAACCATATATACACACGCAATCCCTTGGTATACCAAATCATTCTTTTGGATTATCAAAATCAAATCTGGTTTTACCAAAACAAAACTCCATGGTACCAATTCCTCCCTTGGAAAACTGAAAATGAACACCGATGATGCTTCAATCATCACCGAAAGTATTTTCCAGCGATCGAAGTGAGTTCAGTGCTTTTATTCCTTTTAAACCCCTTTAAATATTTCTATTCAAAATTATTTTGCAAATAATATTATTATTATTTTCCAAAACTTTGAAAAACCATTTCCAAAATTAACGGGATTTAAATTCCCAAATTTCCAGCTTTTAAACTCTTTTTACTTTACAAATCATATTTATAATATACTTTTGAAATTTCATTTCCTTTGAACTTATAAATCACATTCATACATCATATATTTATGTAGTTCCATTTTTTCTTCTTTTTTTGTTATATAAATCATTTTTTTTGTTGCTAATCTTTGTTTGCATTATCATAATGATAACTTTTATTAGAGCGCAATAACAGACAACAAATGATAATAATCAACATTATTGTTCTTTAACAACCAGGCATACCATAAATACCATAATAATTTTTGAAAAATATTCCTTTATATATAAAAATAATCCAGGTAAAATTATTTCATTTACCCGATTTCAAAACAATACCATGTCGAACTGCTCTGTTTAAGTGTTTAGAGATCCCTATCAATGACATTAATTACTTGTATTGACCAAAATCCATAAGCCACTCAACAAATCAACCAACACAATATAAAACATTTTTACATCACTAACAAATACGTTCTCATACACACACATACACACATTCAAACTCACTCTAGGGTGCTACTAACCCTATCTCTAATGAGTTACCCTACCAAAGCCAAGGTTCTCGCTTACCCTTCAGCTCCGATACCAAACATAACGAACTGAGCTTTTCGACCCTCGAAAATCGACACTAATACGTCCATTGTATCACATGCCGAGTAATCAAATGTCGAAAAACCCGATTGTTAGGGAAAATAAGAAGGAAGAAGATAAGAAGAAATCTAAACAACACAGAATGTCACAGCGGAACGAATAATCTATAACATGCCATAAATCTTTACACAAAAATGAAACTGTGATATATGTATATACAGACATCAATCAGAGTATACTAACCTATTTTAGCCTGGACAGTTATAACAGCCTGTCCTCACAATTGCTGATAAACACAACAATGAATACAGTGGATAATAACTATCTACGTGAATACGTCTCTGGGCCTCCAACTCGTCTCCTGAAGCTCCAAGTATCCAAACAAATCTGTAATATACTCGGTCTGAACCGAGCATTATAATAAAATAACACCCGAGTCAGTCTGGAAAACCAGCGTGAGAAAACACACCCAACTAGATTTAAAGTTATATAAAATCTTTAAAAAACAAAGGTATCTCGTAAGACCACGCCGCACATAAACACGAACGGGTTTTTACCTTACGATAACCAAAACCTTTATTATAGAAAATCCATTTATATTATAATAAAGTCTAGGGTCAGAGTAAAATATGAATATAGCTGAAATGCTTGCATCTCACATTCCAACATATTTGATATACAACTAAAATCATAAGGCTCGTATTGGAGAATGGAATCCATACTATGACAAGGTAAGGGACTACCTTCTGAAGGTACATCTCTTGATAAATGCACCGGGGTCTGACAAGAATATCTTCTACCCCCGCCACACAGGACTGGCCTACCATTACCGGATATGATCATCCCTTCGTTAATGGGCCCAAAGCATACAATGAGAGATAATAACCGATATAGATTTCGAATGACCATACCCTACTTAGGAGCTACCCAACTTGGCCCTGCTGCATGCCCGATTTTTGTCATTCCCGGTTGATGAGGCCGGAGGCTACGATTACCTTTCAAGAACCTTTACACTTAGAATGCTCATTGCCCTCCAATGACAATGTGATGATAGCATTCATCCATACAAGTTTGTTCTGGGTCTGAACGAAACCGAAGGCACTATTCCTACTACATCCATTTTGGAATCACCCTCAGGATTAGTAGCGATTAGCCCTTGTACTTCACATCTCTATCTTAGATTCCTTGCTCTTCACGATGCCTTCACTTCGAAACGCATTTGTTGGATCGAAGTGGTTTTCAGATAACATATCCAATCTAGGTCTCTTCGAAACAACGTTCGACAATTTCTGGTAAACTCAAACCCGGTTCTTTAGAAAATAAATAGTCAAAGATAAGATCGGAGATCACCTCCTAACCATTAGTGGATGGATTTCCTTATCATTATCCTAGAAGAACGAAATGAGATTTATACGCACAGTACAGCATCATCGGAGATGACTGTGCCATATAACTCATGTGTTTCTTCTAGATATTTCCAAAGTTACGTTTTTGGGTCCAATCTCGATAGTCGGTTATTTATTTAACTATCGAATAACAAACATTTAATCAGAAATATATTTCATAAGGAAAACCAACATTGGTTAAGCATCTACGCGACCACTAGCTTCGTTTTATAAACCTTTTACGAATAAAAACCACTTGTAAATTTCTTGTATAGAAATACTTTTACAGGATATATCCACTGATTCCTATATTTTCAATACTTTAGAAAAATATCTATATACCTATATCAAACGTATAAGTATAGTTACAAGACTGAGAAAGATTCGCTTTTCATTTTTACTCTCAAATCACTTATAAACTTCCTTACAATTCTCTAAACCATTTATAAATCATTTTATAAACATCCCAAAACCATTTATAATTCCTTTAAAAAAATTCAATCCTTTATAAGCTTCTTATACATTTCAAAATTATTTATAAACCCTTAAGAATCCATAGACCATTTATAAAAACTTCTTTTATAAATTTATAAACCTGTTTCTAAAATTCGTTTATAAATATCTAATTATTTATAAACTCTTTCTCCTTGCAAATAACCTTTCCTTAAGTCTTCAATCCATTTTATAAATAATTAAATTCATTTATTATTAATTCTAATTCTATTTATAGTCTCGAAAACATTTATAAATAATTAAATTCATTTACTTCAAAACATTATACATAATAATAATTATTAATAATGAAAATTATAAATAAATGGAAATCATTAACTTTAAATATCTTAAAATAATAATTATTCCTTCTAAAATATTGTTTAAAAATAATAATAATTAATCTTTACCATTTTATAAATAATAATAATTTATTTTAAAACCTTATTAATAATCCTTATTATTAATTTTAAAACCATAATTTTCCTTAAATTATAATCCTTTAGTTTATTAACCCTTTTATAAATTCTTAAAACATATTAACTATAAACAAATAACTTTTAAACAAGATTACCATAATTAAATAACTTTAAAATAATATTAATATAATTATATAACTTTAAAATAACATAAATATAATTAAATAACTTTATAAACAATATTAATATAATTAAATAACTTTAAAAACAATATTTATATAATTAATTAAATTAAAAAAACAATATTTATATATTTAATTAGATAATCTTTAAACAAAATATCTTTGAAATCCAATTTCGAATTTAAAAATCGTTTTCTTATTTCAAAAACCAATTCCGACTAAATCGGCAATTTATAGTATTTTTAAAATACTAATTCGAGGCCAATATCCACCCAACACTTAACGAATATAGATATTGATTATCTTATCGCTACTGGATTTTACTTTCAAACATATAAGGATGTTATAACCATGGCATCCACAATCATATTTATTATCCAATAATCCATATAAAGGAAATATCGCTGAAACAATATAATTCAATAATAGCGAGGAATCACATTGGATCCCTCCAACCTGTTTTTCCCCTGCATCCCAAATGTTATACAATCATAAAATATAAATCAACCTCTTCGAGACGGGATTCGTATACAAAGGGTCATTCGCTCTTACACGGGAACGTAATAGGGGGGTCTCATCCACTTCAATAGGCGGGAATATATCTAAACCAACTAATAAATATAACAATTTATCCAAACAATCATTCAACAATTTTAAACAACTATATATCATACTAGTGATCCAAAAAGGTGAGTTTAACTCACCTTGATTGTAATAGCTGCCGAATCGTTTCGTTTTAAATTAAAACTGAACGAACGACCAATTTTGATCCAAAATTTCAACTAGCTCCGAATTCGTCCAATCCAATTCAATGGCCTAGCCTTTGTTGATACGATCGCAACGCGACTTGTCGCGTTCGATTTGGACCTCGTATGAGCACGATATGGATTAAAGAACTTTTCAATAAATTAAACCATAATTAACATTAATTTAAAATGTTTAAATTAAATTATACCCCTTCCCTCTTCAACATCCCGTTCACGAAATCGACCCACTCAGGCCGCCTTCAAATCCTTCGCGCTACCACCCTAGATTACTGGACCATGTCGCCGCCTCACCAGAGTTCGCCCAGGCATCCTTCTCCCCTCCGTTGCCCATGCGAACTAACCCTCATCACGAAATCAGATTCGTGATCAACATCCCAGGCACGAACAGAACCCAACATCCATTCAATTGTCGCTGCCTCCATGTGACGCCGTTCGCCACCGTGCCGCCATAGGAGATCGCCAGGACCTCACCGAGACTACCCATGCCAGTGCCGACTCCCTTGCTCCGCCAAGCAAGCCAAAACTGAACACAAACACTGTACACGTCGCGCCCCTAGCTTCCCCCACACGCCTCCGTTCGGTGATATGCCACCGTGGATTGGTTACCCTAATCAGGCTGCATGTTTGCTCTGTTGACCACTTCGAGCATCTCGGCCCCTAACATCGAGAACGATCGTGGGCCGTTGGATTTTGAGCTCTGTTTTAAATTTGAGAGGAACGAACGTTTCTCTAGTATAAGAACGCGATTTAAATAGGAGAGGGGGAAATGATGATTTGCACAGGGAGGGTATGGTGATAGGGTTGGGTCAATGGCTGTATAGTCAAAATCATGGCTGTGTAGTCAAATATATATATATATATGTGTGTGTGTGTGTGTATATGTATATGTATATGGTATATGTATGTATGTATGTATGTATGTATATATATATATATTATTTAAAATTAAAAATATCTAGCTATATGATTTCGAGCCCCAATCGAGACGTGCTGTCTGGCGTTTTATATGTTATACCCCTATTCCGAACGCAATGGAGCTTGTTTCGGGACCTAATTTGATCGTATGCACAAGATAGCTTTTTTGAACCCAATCATTATATTAAATTCTCAATATTAATTTCAACGCGTTTCTATCTGGTACGACCAAACGATACGTCTGATCGCAACGAAATTTGACGACGTATTATAATACACTGTTACGGATCAAATGAAACTGGTTTTGTCAAAATTCGAGACAGTGCCCTGGAAAGCTATTTTCACTCCTTAATTAAAACGAGTTATTTTCAAAATCGATTAAATCACTTTTAAATCCCATTTAAAAGTTTTATTACCTTCATTCTCATTAATAGAAATTAAGTAAGCCTTTAAATCTTTTTTATCTAGCTTAAAACACAATATTCAATTATTTAAACGATTTTCAATTATTAAATTCAATAATTAAATTATCCAATAAATCACTATTTTTGAAATTTAAGTTATTTAATCTATAAATTAACTTTTCAATGTTAAAAATCAATTAAATACTCTAATTTCAAATAACTAAAATTCTGGGTCGTTACATCTTATTCGCGACATGCGCTTTATTGGTTTCCAAATATTTTCAATTTGCACAACTATGAGTTGCACAAAAATTATTTCACTATATGCGCAACTTATAGTTGCCTAAGTACGTTAGCAGTTACAACACTGATGATGTGGACACTGACTGGGCTAAAACCAGTCATGTTTGGTAATAAGTTTTCAAACTAGCTCTGATCACGAAATAGTTTCGACAATTAGCCCACTTTGAAAATTTGTCCTAAATAATTTAATAAATTAAAAAATATTTATTTATAACTAACCTTAAATAATTTAAGATATATATATATATATACACACACACACACACAACTATAACGTTTATACACATAGACACATGCACATGTATCAATATATATGTTTATTTTAACTAATTAACCGTTAATTAATTATTTAATTAATATAATTAATTAAATTACTAAATCATAGGAAAATATTAATTTATTTTCAAAAAAAAATTGAAAAATTAAAGCTTTTATATAATTCATTTTATATTTTAAATTTAACTTTAAGGTCAAAATATATTTTAAAATTTTCAAACTAAAATTTGAAAATAAATTCAAGGCCCAAATCAGTTTAGGCCTTTTCAATTAGGCCAACCTTTTAGACTTACTTCACCATTGGGCCAGGGCCCTAGGCCAATAACCAAGAAGAGGAGAATACTTGATTATCCAACTACAAGCCTAGACGCTACTACTCTAGAAGCTTAAGCACTACTACTCTAGACACTCAATAAAAGGCGGCCTTTATTAATTGGCCATAAAGTTGCTAATTTGGACCAAGCAGACCATTGGATCTCCATTACCATTGATGGTACAAGGCCGGTCTACAGCTGGTGAAATAGGTAGATTTAAAAAAATAACTCCTATTTTGGATAATATTGGGCTTCTGAAGTCTAAAGGATTGTATTAGATATAATCTAATTAATTTAAATAAAATTACATCATATTTAATTTTTTTTGACTTATTTAATTGTAACGTCCCAGATTTTCGCGTTCGAAAATCGACATCCATACTTTACATCGTACTCGAATGTCGTAGATTCGAGCGTTCAAATCCGAGTCGCCGGAGCTTATAACACAGTTAAGTAAATATCACAGCGGAATAAAAAGAATATAGATATACAACATCTGATACAATATCCAGATACAATGAATATCTATATACATCAGAGATATGATACAATAAATTGCAGCGGAAAGAAAAAATAGATAACATCAGCAGCGGATAATCTTCATCTCCAAAGCACGATCCAGAAATAGCTCGAACTCCCAATAACGAGGCACAAAGATAAGCAAGTGCAGTCTGATCCAAAGACTGAACCAACTCCAGAAAATCTACTAAACCTGAATATCTGAAAACCCCAACTCTAGACTGCTCGTGTAGGAAATTATGAGCACCCAGAGTTTAGGAAAGGAACAATAAACTCCGGATCAGTCATGGGACTGGTGTGAGCAACAAAACAGTTTATCTTTAAAACAAATAGCAAGAGAATTTAAAGTCAATTCGAAATGCTTTTGGAAAATGAAACTACCATAAGACCTCCCGCCACACACACAATGCAAACGCAGAATTGGAGGAGATTTCTTCTTATGATAGTCAAAGATGCTTACTACGCAAAATCAAATCATTTGATATTATTACTAGTGCATAGTGCAGAAAACATTTCGAAAGTAGAATATAAATCTTAGCCAGCATAGACATTTCGCACTTATGCCTACTATAGCTACCATGTTCAATAGCAGGTTACCACCACATTCCATGGCAGGTAATACAACTAAAACCGTACAAAGTTCGTATTTGGAAGATGGATTTCCAACAAATGGTCAGGCTAAGGAACTTCCTATTCCACGAAAGAAACGCCTCTGGCGGGACGTTTCGAGAACCAACTGTTCTCTGCCAAACAAGGCCGGCAACCCCTTTTCCCAAGGGATAAAAGAAACCTCAGATATGCCACCCCCGGTCCTTTGGGACCTTTAACCGAGGTACCTCTAATCCAACATCACACGTCATAAATAAAGTGTGTCCACATGAGTAAGTATCTGGGCTCCATACCATGATACTACCCTTTTCCAGAAGGAATGGTCATACCCTAGGGGAGCTACCCCTGAAAACCTTGCCGCACGATTCCTGTTTCGACCATTACCGGGTTGTGAGGCTCGACGAAGTCTCGTCCACAAAGCTATGCCTTTTTCAAAAAGCCACGCTTTGGGTCAACAGATGATCAACCTATGATCACAAAGATAAATGATCAAACAAAAGATCATATCACAAATGATCAAACATTGATCATCACACAGCAACACTCAGCATGCCACATTACCAAATTGGGATATATCGCTGATAAATTTCAACTACATAACCTCTGAGCTCGTACGTCTCAGAGAAGGGTGTTAAGCTAAGAGAATAAATTCTCCGCCACCAACAGAAATGTATTTGAAAGAAATCGGCTTTATATCTCAAAGTGTAATGTCAGACATGTATCCATATAAGTCTGTTCCGGGTTCGAACAGAACCGAAGGCACTTCTCACGAAGCCCTTGCACATCCGGATAATTTCCAATCACGTCCGGACTTCCCGTCACAAAAGAGTGATATAAATCTCTATACCGGAGCAACTCAGTGCAGAGACATTCGACAGGTTGTCCTTTCATTTTCGAAAAATATCCGGTCTTCATCACCGGTCTTCAAATGCCATCCATATACGACGTATCACTATTCGGAATGGGTTATACGACCCAAAGGTCCTTTCCCGGCTAACCCGAATAGTGAGCGCAATTAAAAAGCATATGGATATGGGATTTCAATTAAGTCACAACTTATTACCCAAAAATCTTTCTTCAAATGGTTTAAACAAGTTACCATTTTAATCTTTTTAAACAAAAAGATTCAATTCACAAAGTTCAACTGAATTTCACAGATTCATTTACAGATTTTCCAAATCGATTTCCATTTCAGTTTAATTAATTCGTTAAATCTTTAAATCAAAGATTTAACTAATAGCTTTCAAAACAATTCCATTTCAAATGGTTTAAACAAACATCATTTTTAAATCTGTTAAGATAACAGATTTAATTCATAGCTTTCAAAAAGAATTCATTCATAACTTGGAAAATCATTTTTCAATTTAATCTTGAAATTCCTTTACCTAAATTGGAATTTCATTTTTTTTTATCTGAAAGCTTTTATTCTTTGAAAACAAACAGTTTTCATTTTGGAAATCTGATTCATTTATACGAGTTAAAATCCTTGGTTTAAATTCAAATTCCCAACTTATACTTTTAAAATGGTTTAATTCATACAAACACATTTATATCATCTTTAATCCCTAGTTTCAGATTATAGGATTCAATTTCAAACTTGAATTCAAATTTAAATCAAATATATTTAAAATTTTCAAAACTCGATTATGTTATCCAAAATAACTTTTATCTTTGAAAACTCATTTCAAAAGCTTTTCACTTTAAACCGAAATTTCTAATTTCAAAATCAATTGAAATTTAAAATTTCAATTTCAAAACATCAAATTTAAATTATATGTGACTTAACCGATTTCCACGTGAAATCCATATTGTGTGTGTAAAGGTGTGGTCCAGGGGTTTTACACACAATAGTGCAACACGATGAATCATCACAGATCAAAATACAGGATATAGTTGATAAGCGATATAAACTATAACGCTTATCGTTCACATACAGATCACAGATAATAAATTTCAGATCACAACATAAATTAGGGTACATCATAAAGCATCATATATTAGGGATATCAAACAATCAAGTCATCTAATAGAATCCAAACATCCATAAGTAAGATCAATTAAATTGTCCGATTAATTCAAATTAGATTAATTACTTATGAATTAATTACTAATCCTGGTTAATTAATTGTTAATAAATTATAAACCATTTTTGATTAATTATTCTTTAATCATTTATTAATTAACTTTTTAAAAATGAATTAATTAACCTTTAATTATTAAATAATTAACTTTTAATTAATTAATTCTCCATTTAATTAATTATCATTCCTTAATCACCTTCATTAATTAATTAACCTTTAATTAATTATTCTCAAATTTATTACCTTAATTAATAAATCATATTAATTATTTAAACCAATTACATAATTAATCAACCCCTTAATCATTCAATTATTCTTAAATTAATCATCTCTGTAATTAATTTTCATTAACAATCCTTAATTTCTAATAAATTAAATTGCTTAATTATTAGTTTACCAATTTATTAATTACAAATCTATAAATCCCTAATTAATTACAATTACAAATTAATTAACCAAATCTTTACTTATCTTTATAAATAAATCATTATTAACACATTAATTTATTCAAGAAATTAAGGTTAATCAAATTATAAATCTATCTTAATTAAAGTTTTTAAATCCAATTTTAAACTTTAAAATTCACATGTTAAGAAATACTTTTACATTAAAACTTATTCAAACATTTAAAGTTGTAAAACTTTATTTAATTCAAAATCTTGAATTCAAATTTAGATTTAAATCCAGATTAAACTTTGATTTGTAAATTTACATTCAATCTTTTAAAATTTGAAAACTGGACAGGTTAAAACCTGTAACCAATATCCTACCCGAGTCAGTCCCTTTCTTGCCTCGGGTCAACACACATCGATTTCGAGTAAACACTCAAGATCAACTCGCGTTCAACCTCGTTCCACAAAATACCAGTTTACTTCTTCCTCCCAACCCAACATCTTCCCAGATACACGAGTGCACAGGTGCACGTGTACAACTACTGGAACCACCCACCACCTCCGACGAACCATCCAACACATCCAACCTCATCGCGACAACCATCGCTAATCGCCAAAACACCTTCCCTAGCCTCGAATCGAAATCGAGCAATACGCTCCAGACTTCACCAAGAACACCCACCAGAAAATCTCTTGTCCCCCAACCTCTGGCCGTCAGAGGCTACAAAAATTCGACCGAAGCTTCGCCACCCACTCACGCCTCTTCTCCCCCATACGCGATCACTTCCGGTGCGCCATCGCCACCGTACGAACCCCTTCAACATCAACACCACAACTGAGCCCCAAAACCCTAGTTCAACGTCATACGGTCACTCCGACCATCGAGAAATTCCATGGCCAATTTTCCCGAGTTCCCCCATCTTCCAGCCTTCTCCAGAGATGAGCTCGACCACCAACCCCCAACCGTTCGTCAGAAAGTGACGAAAATGCCAAAACAAAGCTTCCTAGGAATTCTCGACGAATGTAAATCTAAAAATCATAATCTTGCTACCTAAATTCATCATTCGCCATGCCGAATCCTATTCTAAAATCAATAATCGAAATAAGCATGATCGGTTTTTACTCATTTCCAGTCATCTCTGTATTCTTTTATTTTTTTAAATATATACTAAATATAAAATCTTGGAACTTCTTTTTAAAATTTATATTATCCTTTTACAATCCTTTTTCGTCTAAAGATCTTCGTCTAAAACTAATTCGTTTGGAAGATAAAATTCATATATGTGTTTAGAGCATGTTACTTAACAGGGAAGGTATACCTGTTTACATAATCTCATGTATACCAGACAAGTCAGATATATAAACAGGCATTCAACACTAACATTCATGCAATAATTTACTCCACATTACTGCGAGATCCTTTCATATAAATCAAAGTTAAAACCGGGTTAAACTTTTTAAATAGTTGCTTACTCACAGCATCAATAAGCAGACAAAGTAGAGCATGTAAAGGTAAGAGTTTACTCACAACATCAATAAGAAATCAAAACAGAGTAAGCTCTAAAAATAGGAGTTGCTCACTGTATTTCCAGAATGAAAGAACAGAGTTTGAAAATTTGCAAGTTGAAAGCTCTCCTTTTCTTTGTTTTAAATCTGTTGAAGCTTTGGTTTTGCTTTGATGTTTATTTTATTTTTCTTTGCTCAGTTTGAAAACAAACGAATGGAATGAAGTGGTGATGTTGTTTTTCTTTATACAAGGTGATATTATCTTGTACAACAGGTAAGGCTGAAGTTTGAAAGCATTAAATGCAAGCATGTAATGACCATGCTGTTTGATACTTAAAGCATAGGCTGTTTTATTTTATTTTTTTTGTTTCACACTTATTTCGGCTGAAGTGATTTATACTTTGTTGCCTTGTTTTCTTGTTTGTATTTACAAGTTAATTCACACTTGTTTACTTCTAGGTCTTCATATCTATGTTTGAATATATATGTTCTTCTTGTTTTTTTCAAAAACTTGTGCATATCATTTTTCGCTGAGAAGATGGTTGTGGTGGCTTGCATTACTTATATTTGTTTTCTATTTTATTTTAGTCTACACACTTTATTTATTTTGTACAAAGATATGTTATTATCTTTGCTTTTCTTATACTTTGTTTTACTATAGATACTTATCATTTATCCTTGCATATTTGACTAAAATTTTATCTTTGTTTACTTATGTATTTATATTTATTGTTTGTTTTGTTTATGTTTGATAGTTTGCATATATTTTGTAGATTCTTATTTTAATATGTTGTATAAATTTAACTATATGTTACCTTATATTTTATAATTTATCTTATTATATATATATATCATCTATTTGAATTTGTCAAATTTATTTTCCATTTCCAGTTTAAATATTTATCGTTATCTTACTTTAATTTTTATTATCTTATATTAAATTTATAAATTCAAATTATTATTAACCATTTATTGTAACCCTTATTACTATCATTCATTATCAAACCATTTATTTACAAAATTTAAATCCAAATCAATTCTACATACATATATATTCCCACATATATATAATAATTACTTTATTTATAAAAATAAATGATTTATACAGAATTTATTCAAGACTCGGGGAAACTCGCTCAAATTTTCTAATTAAATTTACAAATTTTTATCCAAAAATTTATCTAATTACTCAATTTAATTCAAAAATTCATTAAATTATTAATTTAAATAAATTTAAATTTCGGGGTCGTTACAAACTTCCCCCCTTAAAAGAATTTCGTCCTCGAAATTCGCAGGCACGAAAACAGCACAGAGATAGACAGATGCGATCTCCTATAATTCCTCGAACTTAAGATATGAATTACAAACTCAAGTCGGAATATCACAAAATACATACCGATTGTTCCTCTTCGGACTTTGGTTTTCAAAAGAAGTTTCAATAGAATTTCAAAATTTCGGTTTCAAACGAAATCGTTTTAATTGATACAATTCAATTTAGCCTTCATATTTTATTAGTCAATTTAATTCAATTTAAAACTTCCAATTTCAAATTCATTAAGGTTTAAATCCAAAAGGCTGATAAGAAGTCGATGAAGATACGAAATAAGAATCTCCTACAACGGTTCGTAGAGCCATCATCACACCGAAACTTCTTCTTGTAGCTGATACGAAGCAATCAAAAGAATTGAAAAGACGAATCAAAGAAAATTGATAGAGAAAGTTTGTTTCCACTATTACAGGGTATTGACCATTTATAGTCGTATTCCCTTGTTCCCTATCTCGTCTTCTTCTAGCACTCATATCTACTATCAGTGGATAGTAAGAGAATTTACTGAGACGTTCAGACAGATATCTTAGAGATTACTCATTCTAGAGTTTACTTCACTCTATCTCTAATGAGCTACTTAACATGTTATACTCCTGAGCTAAAGTTCAACCTTAGCTCTGATACCAAATGTAACGTCCCAGATTTTCGCGTTCGAAAATCGACATCCATACTTTACATCGTACTCGAATGTCGTAGATTCGAGCGTTCAAATCCGAGTCGCCGGAGCTTATAACACAGTTAAGTAAATATCACAGCGGAATAAAAAGAATATAGATATACAACATCTGATACAATATCCAGATACAATGAATATCTATATACATCAGAGATATGATACAATAAATTGCAGCGGAAAGAAAAAATAGATAACATCAGCAGCGGATAATCTTCATCTCCAAAGCACGATCCAGAAATAGCTCGAACTCCCAATAACGAGGCACAAAGATAAGCAAGTGCAGTCTGATCCAAAGACTGAACCAACTCCAGAAAATCTACTAAACCTGAATATCTGAAAACCCCAACTCTAGACTGCTCGTGTAGGAAATTATGAGCACCCAGAGTTTAGGAAAGGAACAATAAACTCCGGATCAGTCATGGGACTGGTGTGAGCAACAAAACAGTTTATCTTTAAAACAAATAGCAAGAGAATTTAAAGTCAATTCGAAATGCTTTTGGAAAATGAAACTACCATAAGACCTCCCGCCACACACACAATGCAAACGCAGAATTGGAGGAGATTTCTTCTTATGATAGTCAAAGATGCTTACTACGCAAAATCAAATCATTTGATATTATTACTAGTGCATAGTGCAGAAAACATTTCGAAAGTAGAATATAAATCTTAGCCAGCATAGACATTTCGCACTTATGCCTACTATAGCTACCATGTTCAATAGCAGGTTACCACCACATTCCATGGCAGGTAATACAACTAAAACCGTACAAAGTTCGTATTTGGAAGATGGATTTCCAACAAATGGTCAGGCTAAGGAACTTCCTATTCCACGAAAGAAACGCCTCTGGCGGGACGTTTCGAGAACCAACTGTTCTCTGCCAAACAAGGCCGGCAACCCCTTTTCCCAAGGGATAAAAGAAACCTCAGATATGCCACCCCCGGTCCTTTGGGACCTTTAACCGAGGTACCTCTAATCCAACATCACACGTCATAAATAAAGTGTGTCCACATGAGTAAGTATCTGGGCTCCATACCATGATACTACCCTTTTCCAGAAGGAATGGTCATACCCTAGGGGAGCTACCCCTGAAAACCTTGCCGCACGATTCCTGTTTCGACCATTACCGGGTTGTGAGGCTCGACGAAGTCTCGTCCACAAAGCTATGCCTTTTTCAAAAAGCCACGCTTTGGGTCAACAGATGATCAACCTATGATCACAAAGATAAATGATCAAACAAAAGATCATATCACAAATGATCAAACATTGATCATCACACAGCAACACTCAGCATGCCACATTACCAAATTGGGATATATCGCTGATAAATTTCAACTACATAACCTCTGAGCTCGTACGTCTCAGAGAAGGGTGTTAAGCTAAGAGAATAAATTCTCCGCCACCAACAGAAATGTATTTGAAAGAAATCGGCTTTATATCTCAAAGTGTAATGTCAAACATGTATCCATATAAGTCTGTTCCGGGTTCGAACAGAACCGAAGGCACTTCTCACGAAGCCCTTGCACATCCGGATAATTTCCAATCACGTCCGGACTTCCCGTCACAAAAGAGTGATATAAATCTCTATACCGGAGCAACTCAGTGCAGAGACATTCGACAGGTTGTCCTTTCATTTTCGAAAAATATCCGGTCTTCATCACCGGTCTTCAAATGCCATCCATATACGACGTATCACTATTCGGAATGGGTTATACGACCCAAAGGTCCTTTCCCGGCTAACCCGAATAGTGAGCGCAATTAAAAAGCATATGGATATGGGATTTCAATTAAGTCACAACTTATTACCCAAAAATCTTTCTTCAAATGGTTTAAACAAGTTACCATTTTAATCTTTTTAAACAAAAAGATTCAATTCACAAAGTTCAACTGAATTTCACAGATTCATTTACATATTTTCCAAATCGATTTCCATTTCAGTTTAATTAATTCGTTAAATCTTTAAATCAAAGATTTAACTAATAGCTTTCAAAACAATTCCATTTCAAATGGTTTAAACAAACATCATTTTTAAATCTGTTAAGATAACAGATTTAATTCATAGCTTTCAAAAAGAATTCATTCATAACTTGGAAAATCATTTTTCAATTTAATCTTGAAATTCCTTTACCTAAATTGGAATTTCATTTTTTTTTTATCTGAAAGCTTTTATTCTTTGAAAACAAACAGTTTTCATTTTGGAAATCTGATTCATTTATACGAGTTAAAATCCTTGGTTTAAATTCAAATTCCCAACTTATACTTTTAAAATGGTTTAATTCATACAAACACATTTATATCATCTTTAATCCCTAGTTTCAGATTATAGGATTCAATTTCAAACTTGAATTCAAATTTAAATCAAATATATTTAAAATTTTCAAAACTCGATTAAGTTATCCAAAATAACTTTTATCTTTGAAAACTCATTTCAAAAGCTTTTCACTTTAAACCGAAATTTCTAATTTCAAAATCAATTGAAATTTAAAATTTCAATTTCAAAACATCAAATTTAAATTATCTGTGACTTAACCGATTTCCACGTGAAATCCATATTGTGTGTGTAAAGGTGTGGTCCAGGGGTTTTACACACAATAGTGCAACACGATGAATCATCACAGATCAAAATACAGGATATAGTTGATAAGCGATATAAACTATAACGCTTATCGTTCACATACAGATCACAGATAATAAATTTCAGATCACAACATAAATCAGGGTACATCATAAAGCATCATATATTAGGGATATCAAACAATCAAGTCATCTAATAGAATCCAAACATCCATAAGTAAGATCAATTAAATTGTCCGATTAATTCAAATTAGATTAATTACTTATGAATTAATTACTAATCCTGGTTAATTAATTGTTAATAAATTATAAACCATTTTTGATTAATTATTCTTTAATCATTTATTAATTAACTTTTTAAAAATGAATTAATTAACCTTTAATTATTAAATAATTAACTTTTAATTAATTAATTCTCCATTTAATTAATTATCATTCCTTAATCACCTTCATTAATTAATTAACCTTTAATTAATTATTCTCAAATTTATTACCTTAATTAATAAATCATATTAATTATTTAAACCAATTACATAATTAATCAACCCCTTAATCATTCAATTATTCTTAAATTAATCATCTCTGTAATTAATTTTCATTAACAATCCTTAATTTCTAATAAATTAAATTGCTTAATTATTAGTTTACCAATTTATTAATTACAAATCTATAAATCCCTAATTAATTACAATTACAAATTAATTAACCAAATCTTTACTTATCTTTATAAATAAATCATTATTAACACATTAATTTATTCAAGAAATTAAGGTTAATCAAATTATAAATCTATCTTAATTAAAGTTTTTAAATCCAATTTTAAACTTTAAAATTCACATGTTAAGAAATACTTTTACATTAAAACTTATTCAAACATTTAAAGTTGTAAAACTTTATTTAATTCAAAATCTTGAATTCAAATTTAGATTTAAATCCAGATTAAACTTTGATTTATAAATTTACATTCAACCTTTTAAAATTTGAAAACTGGACAGGTTAAAACCTGTAACCAATATCCTACCCGAGTCAGTCCCTTTCTTGCCTCGGGTCAACACACATCGATTTCGAGTAAACACTCAAGATCAACTCGCGTTCAACCTCGTTCCACAAAATACCAGTTTACTTCTTCCTTCCAACCCAACATCTTCCCAGATACACGAGTGCACAGGTGCACGTGTACAACTACTGGAACCACCCACCACCTCCGACGAACCATCCAACACATCCAACCTCATCGCGACAACCATCGCTAGTCGCCAAAACACCTTCCCTAGCCTCGAATCGAAATCGAGCAATACGCTCCAGACTTCACCAAGAACACCCACCAGAAAATCTCTTGTCCCCCAACCTCTGGCCATCAAAGGCTACAAAAATTCGACCGAAGCTTCGCCACCCACTCACGCCTCTTCTCCCCCATACGCGATCACTTCCGGTGCGCCATCGCCACCGTACGAACCCCTTCAACATCAACACCACAACTGAGCCCCAAAACCCTAGTTCAACGTCATACGGTCACTCCGACCATCGAGAAATTCCATGGCCAATTTTCCCGAGTTCCCCCATCTTCCAGCCTTCTCCAGAGATGAGCTCGACCACCAACCCCCAACCGTTCGTCAGAAAGTGACGAAAATGCCAAAACAAAGCTTCCTAGGAATTCTCGACGAATGTAAATCTAAAAATCATAATCTTGCTACCTAAATTCATCATTCGCCATGTCGAATCCTATTCTAAAATCAATAATCGAAATAAGCATGATCAGTTTTTACTCATTTCCAGTCATCTCTGTATTCTTTTATTTTTTTAAATATATACTAAATATAAAATCTTGGAACTTCTTTTTAAAATTTATATTATCCTTTTACAATCCTTTTTCGTCTAAAGATCTTCGTCTAAAACTAATTTGTTTGGAAGATAAAATTCATATATGTGTTTAGAGCATGTTACTTAACAGGGAAGGTATACCTGTTTACATAATCTCATGTATACCAGACAAGTCAGATATATAAACAGGCATTCAACACTAACATTCATGCAATAATTTACTCCACATTACTGCGAGATCCTTTCATATAAATCAAAGTTAAAACCGGGTTAAACTTTTTAAATAGTTGCTTACTCACAGCATCAATAAGCAGACAAAGTAGAGCATGTAAAGGTAAGAGTTTACTCACAACATCAATAAGAAATCAAAACAGAGTAAGCTCTAAAAATAGGAGTTGCTCACTGTATTTCCAGAATGAAAGAACAGAGTTTGAAAATTTGCAAGTTGAAAGCTCTCCTTTTCTTTGTTTTAAATCTGTTGAAGCTTTGGTTTTGCTTTGATGTTTATTTTATTTTTCTTTGCTCAGTTTGAAAACAAACGAATGGAATGAAGTGGTGATGTTGTTTTTCTTTATACAAGGTGATATTATCTTGTACAACAGGTAAGGCTGAAGTTTGAAAGCATTAAATGCAAGCATGTAATGACCATGTTGTTTGATACTTAAAGCATAGGCTGTTTTATTTTATTTTTTTTGTTTCACACTTATTTCGGCTGAAGTGATTTATACTTTGTTGCCTTGTTTTCTTGTTTGTATTTACAAGTTAATTCACACTTGTTTACTTCCAGGTCTTCATATCTATGTTTGAATATATATGTTCTTCTTGTTTTTTTCAAAAACTTGTGCATATCATTTTCCGCTGAGAAGATGGTTGTGGTGGCTTGCATTACTTATATTTGTTTTCTATTTTATTTTAGTCTACACACTTTATTTATTTTGTACAAAGATATGTTATTATCTTTGCTTTTCTTATACTTTGTTTTACTATAGATACTTATCATTTATCCTTGCATATTTGACTAAATTTTATCTTTGTTTACTTATGTATTTATATTTATTGTTTGTTTTGTTTATGTTTGATAGTTTGCATATATTTTGTAGATTCTTATTTTAATATGTTGTATAAATTTAACTATATGTTACCTTATATTTTATAATTTATCTTATTATATATATATATCATCTATTTGAATTTGTCAAATTTATTTTCCATTTCCAGTTTAAATATTTATCGTTATCTTACTTTAATTTTTATTATCTTATATTAAATTTATAAATTCAAATTATTATTAACCATTTATTGTAACCCTTATTACTATCATTCATTATCAAACCATTTATTTACAAAATTTAAATCCAAATCAATTCTACATACATATATATTCCCACATATATATAATAATTACTTTATTTATAAAAATAAATGATTTATACAGAATTTATTCAAGACTCGGGGAAACTCGCTCAAATTTTCTAATTAAATTTACAAATTTTTATCCAAAAATTTATCTAATTACTCAATTTAATTCAAAAATTCATTAAATTATTAATTTAAATAAATTTAAATTTCGGGGTCGTTACATTATTATTTTTAATAAACTAATAATTAATATAATAAATGGGTATATCATTATATATTCATATGTGTATAATGTGCAAGTGCTACATAATAATATATAGATGGGTATTCTCTACTTATATATATGTTGGGATTTGCATCTCTAACCTATACATTTGCCATTTATTTATGTGATGATTGTCTTAATATAATATTTAATATATTTTAAAATAAATAAATTTAATTAAAATTGTAAATTATTTATGTAAAAGAAAAAATAAGATATCTAATCAAAGTTTGACTATGTTGTTAAATTTTAAATTCAAATCTTATAATTGAAATATATAGTTAAGACATGGTAAAACATTTTAAATTCAGATTTAGATCCAAAGATTATTAACTAAGGTATCTTTATTAAATTTAAATATATAATAATTTATAAAATAAATAACTTTTGATAATAATTTTATTAATACACACACGGATATATATACACACACAAACATACATATATACATATACACTAAACAATTCAACATGTAAAAGGAATTTGAAGATGTATACATATATCATAAAATAAATTTTAAAATTCATAAAGTGTAAATGTTATGTAGCTAGAATTTTTTTTATCCAAAATCGAATTTATTAATTGGTTATAAGTATATATAATTATTTAGTGATAAATAATTATTTAGTAATAAATAATGTATTAAATAAATATATATATATATAATAATTATATATAAAAATATTTTAGCAATTTTTTTTAAATTGTCAAATGTATTTTAAATCCCATTACTATATACATATTGTTTAATAATATTAAAAGTAAACATTGTATTAAATAATTATCAGTAAATATATAATATATTATAAAAATGTTTTTGGCCAAAAAAATTAAAACTTTTTTTACTACCAAAACATATTCGACAATTTAATACACACACGGATATATATATATATATATATTAAAATTGGATTAAAGTATTTTAGGTTCAAAATAGTAAATATTCAGTTAAAAATAATAAAAAAAATATTCAAATATTTTTAAACACATTATATACATATATAAAAAGATATATGGCTAATGATTAATTCACGTTTATATTATTTTAAAATTTAGAATTTTTAAAACAATAGTTTTGTGTAGATTAATTATTTAAGATTTTTTAATGCATTGATATTTATTGGAGACAATTATCACACACCTAAAATCATTGTGATGGAATTAATGTAAATTAGAAGAATATCTTACAAGAAATTGCCTTAGAACTACACCTTGATCATTTGGCCTCTTGGATTCTGATTTAGCACCACTGTTGCTAGAAATCAATGCCTCACCATTAGATCTTGTTGTATTTAATTGAAAGGATGTAGTTGAGTTAGAAAAAAGTAGGTATGGGTGAGGGTAAGTGCGCCAAGAATAGGAAGAGAGGAGCCAAAAAGTAAAATACAAAATGGAGGCTAGGGCTTGAATTTATAGTGCAAGTTAGAGAGATATATCTGCTTGCTTCTCACTTACAAATTCAAATTCCAAGACCTCTCTTCCTCCTCGTCTTAGGCCGACCATAGACTCAAGTCCAATATGGATAAAATCCCAATAAAACCCCTTAGTACTTTATTTAAGTTAAATTCAGCTTAATTCCTTATCAACATCATATATCAATACGCATATGTATAACTTTTATATACTCACCCAATAAATTACTAAAAGCACCACAAATAATTCTAAAGGTCATTCTATATTACTAAACACAATCTAATACATAATTACAATAATAATTAATATTTCGATGAAATATTAATTAATTTATAACTATTATTAACCGGTTAAATCAATTTGTGTTTCGAAGACTGATTAGATTTCGTTATACGAATCGTATGTATGAATTTAACCAGCGATTAATATTTTAATAACTCAAGTACTAACGTTCACATGTCATCTTAGCTAGTAGTGTGGCAATTTTACTTAATTCATCGTTTACAAATATCTTCGGTAAAATCCAATTTTACAAATTTAAACGATACCTTTATTATTTATACCAATTCTACTCGTTAATAATATATAACTTTAGGATTTATGGAATTTGCTTTTGGTCAAAATTCTAATATCATCCACATTTAACTTGGTTAGTCCATAAACAAAGTCTTAGTTTAATTATAACGTTTATTATTAACTATACTAATTTGACCAAAGATTTATCTTTGAGTTGACTAAAGTTAACTATAATACTAACTCCATAAAACTGAGGAGACAAATTCTCTATTGAATAGTGTTTTACTTCCAATGCTTTAACTCTGACTCAACTATATTCACTCTATGGTCTCTGTATCGTGATTTAACTATAATTAAAATTTAGTATCCACATTGAAGTTCAACAGATTCTCAAGTCGATAAATTTGCATGATGTCATCACTCGAAATTTTCTACCTGACCTAGTTATTGTTAACCAACTGGAAACTCTAGGATGAGTCATTCTATAGTTATCTAATGACTACCAGTATGTAACCACTTGATGCCCCCAGTTGAGTAATGAACTATCCAACATTTAGAGATGATTACGTACTCTAGGCTCAATGGATGTGTCGATATCCTTTCTCGAAACATCTTGTCCAGGAATATTTGGAATAATATATATTATTTAGTATTATGGTAATTTTCTCATGATTACAACTCTTTGTAATTATTATAACTTAACATATCATTTAAGGATTTTTATATTAAATTATTTAATTAATATATCATAATATAACAAGTGTGTATATAAAAAAACAAACATCTTTTATTTTGAATGAGATTTTATTATAGAGTTAATAATTTACAATAAATAATTCAATTACTCCTACGGTATACACCCAACTCTCTCATTATGATATTGGATAAAAACATGAAGCACCTACATTAGTTCCAAAAAATTTCATAGTGGATATCACATCGTTCTGAGAAAAAATGCTTGAAATTTCATTGGATTCAGACTTCATACAGAGGAGCTACACCACTTTGTAGATTGGTTAACACTGCCTAGATTTCCCTAAGTCTACTTTGGATCATCCCTAGCTAAACCCCAAGTATCACTATTGTTTTCCCTAGATCTTGCCCGAGTTTTCCTCAAAGTCTCATCTTTCGCTACCAATCCATCATGGATCAGTACACGTCCAGACTTAGCCCAACTTTCGAGTCGTCAGTGCTTTCTGGAGTTTTATCATCGAACTTCTGTAGCCCTCTATTCATCTGATCACATCCATGCTAATTTTTCATTAATCAGAACTGATCCATGTGTATCAATCGATCGATCGATACACTTAGCTAAAATGCATCTAACTTTGCATACTGGATCGGTATTGATCCATATGGCCTAGTTAGCAAATTATGAGTAAGTCTATAGATTATGGAGAATATCTTTTACACACCTTCGACCTATGATTGTAGTTCCTAATTGCAGAAATTTCACAAACAACGAGCATTAATTTAATATAAAGGAGCAATCAAATACAAGCAAACATGCATTCATATCCAAATAAATAAGTATACGGTACAAGCAACTGTGCTTCAAATAAACATTAATATCCTATCTAGTGTTCAAGTTAAGCATAAGTGTTCATATGTATATTTTCTAAGTCCTAACAACTAAGTTATACTACATTACACATTTATATGTTCTAATAATACATATAGAGTTTCAGGTGATACTTAATCATGTATATAAGGTGTTGAAGCGATATCTACTTATGTCCTAACATATAATTCATTTGGGGTGTGAATCTAACAATATTCCTAAGGCAAATTTGTATAAATGTGCATAAACACAAATATGGAACGTAATGCCATTTGAAATGGTTTTCTATTCATCATGGTAAATGTTATCCAAACACATGTCATGTCATAGGGAATCTAAAAATGAACGCAACATAAGAAACCGTATTCAAGTTAGACTTCATATACAAAAGATATGGCTAATATAAGTTTCAAGGGCTTATAAACAATTTTACTCTTTATGTAAATATAAATACCTTGCTACAATTAAGAGCCAACGGTTTCAAAACCTTTTCTTTTCTTCTCCCATATTATTTCACGGTGTTTCCTTATAGCTCACGGCATCCCCTAACGTGCACGCCAACTCATTTAAGCCCTCCGCCAAACCCATACCGCCTGCCCCGATTAACTTCAGCACCACCGCTGACAGCTTCTGTCCAATCAACTCCCCTTTGCATGCAAAACCATTGTGCAAGACACACCAAAATATGCTTGAAAGAGTAAGTGGTATGCTCTAGGGGCAATTATGTAATTTTTTATATATATCTAACTCTGCAATCAATCTTGTTCATAATAAAGTAGTTTGTTTTCTTTTATATACTTTGTTATATTGTGATATAATTAATTAAGTAATTAATTTAAAGTATGTTAAAAATAAAACCTTAATAAAATGTTGCTTGATTATTGTTGTAAATAGTTGCAATCGTGAGTAATCAATCATGATATAGAGTAACGGTCTATTTTAAATATTCCTGGCCCAGATGTTTCAAGAAAGGATATTGATTTATCCATTGAGACTAGAGTGCTTAAT
The DNA here is from genome assembly GCA_030737815.1 of Allium fistulosum. Lineage (NCBI taxonomy): Eukaryota > Viridiplantae > Streptophyta > Magnoliopsida > Asparagales > Amaryllidaceae > Allium > Allium fistulosum. Next base: position 1,129,754,707 of record CM060906.1, on the reverse strand, counting down.
ATTCTCCAAATGTTGGGTAATGTGTCACTCATGGCTGTCAGGGGTGCCAAGGGGTTACGTACTCATATTTATTAGATAACTATGGATTGACACGTTCAAGGGTTTCCTGTTGGTTGATAACAGCTAGGCCAAACATTAAACCTCAACGTGACAATGTTAAACAGTCCCTCGACTTGAGAATACTAGGGAATTTTAACGTGGATACTCAACTTTGATTATAGTTAAATCATGATATGTTATCCATTAAACGACTGTAGTTGGGTCCAAATTGAAGCATTAGGAGCGAAGCACTATTCGATAAAGAATTCTTCTCCTCGATTGCATGAGGTTAGTATCAAGTCAATTATAATCAACTCAAATCAAAGTCTTTGGCTATACTAAAACAATTAAAATAAATGTTATTATTGAATCAAGGACTTTGTTTGTGGACCGATCAAGTTGAATGTGGATAATGTTGGAGTTTTAACCAATGTCCGACTCTTTACATCCTAATGTGATATGGTGCTGGTGAAGAGAACGTGTGTAAATTATTATCACTATTGGTACCGTTAAGATAACATAAAATATGATTCTTCCAAAAACGATCGAAGAATTCGGTGAAACTATCATACTATTAACAAAGGCGATGTTTCAAAGTTAATATTTGATTATTCAATATTAATCACCGACTAAATTAACACTTTTGAGTCTCTCGCCATCTTCATTAATTTTCTAGAAAACCACATGATTTAATTTGTTTAAAATGTTATAAATTAATTAAATAAACTAATATTTAATAAATATTAAATATTATTTGATGTTTGAGGTGTTATCAGTAATTATTTGAATGTGTGTATAAAAAATTATATATGCACGTATCGATATATATATATAATGGGCTTTAAATAAATTTAATTACTTAACAAGCTTTGAGAAATGTTAGTCCGTATAGAAGCATATGTGTGGCCAGCCATACAAGGAGAAGGAAAGGTTTGGATACGATCGAACCTTAATTAGGAGTTAATAGAAAGGTTTGAAAAGCGAGGAATATGGAAAGTCTTTATTCTCTTATAAAATACTAAAACATCCTCATTCTTTCTTTCCAAAATTTTCTTTTCTCATTTCTCCTTTTATGGCCACCACTTTCTGATCTCTTCCCCTAGGTCAAATTATTTTTCCCAATGAAACATCAAATAAAAAAACAATGTATTTCATTCATTTTTAGCAAGATCAGTGGTGTCAAGGAGTCTAGGAGTCGATTTACAAATCAAGGCATCGGGAAGGGCTAGATTTGCAAAGTTAACTTTATATTTTTTTTAAATGTTCACACCTAACCAAAATTAATGTGTGTAACATATATTTAAATTGCCATTGTATATTATTGATGTTTGATTTGTTACATATGTTGTTTATAAATAACAATTTAAAAAAAAAAGAACAATGAAATTTCATCTATGTCTTATGTATTTGTGAATAAACCACTTTTAAATGTTTTATGCAATGTTGATCATTTATTTTGACTATAATCAAACATGTATATTGATGTGAATCTAAATTTGATGTCTTAATTCTTATGTTTACATCATGGTATTTTGTTATCCACTCAATCAAACAAATGAATTTGAAATTTATTATGTTAATTATTTTAGATTATTATTTATACACACACATGTACATTATATATATAAAACCTTAATTTATAATTATATGGAAATTTGTTTATATCACATACATATATATATATATATATATTGTTTTGTATATAAAGTCAAATTAATCACATGTGTATATAATGGTATGTTGATCTATTTATCTTTTCATATATACATACATATATGTGTGCGCATATTTGTGTACACTTATTAATCATTTTATGCAAGTTACAGTTATGTAATATCAAATATTTTATCACTTATTTTAGGCTATGAATAAGTAAGGAATGTACAAGTCATGATATATTATTTGGATCTAAATTTAGTTAGGTTTTTGCTAGCGAGGAAGGTGGAAAGCCTTAGTCAGAGAGATGATCTTGAAATTTGTTTCATCGATTGTTCTTTGATTACCATTTATGTACATTTAATTTATATGGCAATATGTACGTATGTATGTATCACTACACCAGAAAAGACCTTTAGTAGCGTTGAAAAAACGCTGCCAAAACTTTTAGTAGCATTTTAAAGAACGCTACTGCAGGTCGCGCAACTAAAAGTATGATTTTTTTTGGTTGCGTTTTAATAAACGCTACAAAATGTTTCTGTATAACTGCGTTTTTTATAAGCTACTAAAGGTTTTCTGCAGCGTTTATAAAACCCTACCAAAACTAACATTTTTAGTTGCGTTTGTACTTGGATCATTCTTTGGTTTTCTGCAGCTTTATTTTGTGCAACTAAAAACTTTTCGTTGCATTGATTTTATGCCACTACAAATTCAAGTGGTATTTTACATTTGTTTCTGTAGCATTTTTAAAACACTACTAAAATGTATTGATTATTTTGTAGCATATTTTAAATGCTACTATATACTGTTAATGGCTTATATTATTTCCAACGACCAGTTATATAATAGTCATATTAAAATCAGGAACAATCATATAATTACCATATTCAAACCAACAATCAATCAATCATATAATCATCATATTCAAATAATTGAGAACACGTTAATCACATAAGTATAATATCCATAACCATTTAGATAATAGTTATTTGACAAAACTAGAAAATTCACATACTACAAGCATTCACAAACAAGTTTACACAACCATTACTAACAAATATCATAATAAATATAACAATTGAAGTCATGTCCATTGTTGTTGATGGTCTTCACTCCAGAAAAGCTAATTACCTGTAAACAAGGTTGATAATCGACAATAAGAATTTGCCATGAATTATCAAGTAATATTCAAACAATATTAATTGATTATTATTCAAACAAGCACATAAAAAATCAAGTCATCAAGTTCACAACATTTCATATCTCATGTCATGATATTAGTTATGTAACTTCTGTTGTTTACTTGGACATGAATTAAAGAATTGGGATGACCGTTTTATATAAAAAATTGAACGGGCAACATTCATTTCAGTCCACCTAATAGGAATGTAAGTATGCTTCTTTTACCACCAAAGGTTTTAACATGAATTATTATTAGATATATGTTTTGAATCCTAACTTTTAATTTGTTGCTAGATGTATAATTTAAGTGTAATTAATTATAGGCTATAATTGACAAGTTATTTAATTTTACCAGCATGTAATTAATTGATTTTGAATTGACTAATTAATCCTAGCTCATTTGGCATTGTTTAAGTTACCCAGTTTTAATATGATCAACGAACCTTCATGTTGGCTACCATTTCTCAATACCCCTATGTAACTATTGTTACTGGTTGAAGAACTATCGACCTTTGTTGCAAATTAAAAGGGTACTTTAACAAACAATGTAACTGCAAATTTTGTTGTTCTGTAAAAAAGGCAACTTTGCAACTTCAAAATTTCCCATCTCTCTCCCTTTTGAGTTTTGAATTTATTTACCTTAAACCATTTTCTTAACCATAAACTATATATACCCTCGATATAATTAGCAATTTGTATCAGTTATCACTTTAATTCACATTTTGCTAATTTTGATTTTTTTAAGGGCGGATTATATAGAATCCTTGAACATGATCAACAATTATAGGTGATTTTGCATGGGAACAATTACATAACCAAAAAGATAGATGATTCAGTAGTTGAATCGGTTAATAAATAGATAGAATAGGGAAATATAGAAATACCGCCATTACAAATACTTAGAACTTGATTCCCCAATGACATATATCGTTTTATTTGATTTCAAATTATAAGTCGTTTAGTTTGATTTCATGAACTAAAATTAGTTGTCACTATCCAAATAGACTTGTATTTGGGTTTGAACTTCATGATTAATATACATCTTCATAAGTAGAATTGAATCAATTAATTACCTTAGTTCTTAGGGGTCTAGTAAGACAGACATAATCTGACATCCTCAAACAAGTTTGTCTTCGGGATCTTCAAAATTGTCTTCAGGCTATAAAAACAAGTTTGCTGCAATCAAATGCACAAGTCTATGCATCTCATGTACATGCACAGTCCAATAAGTTTCCCCCAGTCATGCTATGCTTCAGCTATTGTTCAGCCTACTCATGCTCATGATCCAGTCTAGGTAGACCAATCTTTTACTGAAACACAATTGATATGGTGTTGCATGTGCCTCGACCTCAAAAACTATTCCTAAAGCTCCTATTATAGGTTATGCATATGCACAGTCGGTATATCATCGTGATCAAACACACATTTTTCCCCATTTGCAAGATGGTGCTTAGTTGTTGTGCATGTTCAAGATGATGTAACTATCCAAGCATAAGAACAAGATCCTATGGCTAAGGTGAATGCTAACGCTGATTTGACCCATGAGGCAATTCATCTTACAGTTCAACATAATCACGATGGTGATCAACCAACTTCATCTGCTCATGCTCGGGTTTTAACTGTATATTCCCCTGGTCCGGTGCAATCCGATGAATTGATTTGTGCATCGGTACTGGCTGTTCAATTTACGCTAGTATCTTAATAACTAAAACAGAAATCTAATACCCATACAACAAACGTAACAATTTTGTACATTTTTGTTCCAAGAAAATATCTATGAAAAGAAGAATTCAACAATACTTCAGTTAGATAGTAAAGTGTCTTTGAGTGAAGCCATTTATCAAACTCATGAAAGGACAAAGCAGAAGCTAAGACTAAATTTGGAAAACATTACTTTATAATTAGATCATTTAGATGCATATTCCCAAAATCAAAATATTATTTTATTTCAATTAGCTATTAATTCTGTATTCCTAAACCATGTAACTTTATTTACTAAACATGCATTTATCATATTAAGATAAAAATAATGTTGGTTATCTGAACTTACTCGAAACACTTACCTGGAGACTCTAGATGTGTTAATTATTAGGACTTACGTGTAACTCCTTTTACTTGGCTTCTCCCTATCAAAAAATTTATTTAATGACACAAAACAGGGGTACTAGTATAATTGCTATAAGGTATGAGCAATCAATGTTACCTCTTTTGTACAAATTATCTGCACGTATTGGTTTATACTACAATATAAATATATAATTTATTTCGGTATTAAACAACTGTTCTCAATGGTATTACACAATTTTGAATAACAAAGTTAAATAGCACATAATTTCCAGCATAACTTAATATATTGATAAAGGCATACAAGGATATAATAAGTAGAAGTCAAACAGTAAGTAGCTAATCATTAAATCAGCTTTGAATGAACTACAGTTGATAAAGTTGTGACGCCCCACCTCTATGCTCATAATAACAAAGAGTATTAAAAGAAATACTGTCTATTATTACGAAGAATAAGGCTGGATAGGAGCGACCATCCGTAGTTGACCTTACACTAATATTGGTTATCTCGATAGGAGTGGTATATACTTTTTATTTTTCACATATCATTTATTTACTCCCATCGACACACCCAATTATCAGTATAAAACAAACTACGATAGTTCATAATAGTTTAGGACATTAGATATAACAATAACACAGATAATATAAATGTGGAACACAGATAAGAACAAAAGTCTCATATATATATAACTGATGTCAGTTAATACATAGTTGACACAATACATATGATACAACTACAACTGTCGACTCTAGAAGTTATATATACAAGTACATTATCGACTAATATACATGAATACATATCGTTCTATACAATGACACGACTACTACAAAATGACACTGACAACTTCAGAAGGTGTGAAAAGTCTTCATATCCTGAACAGCAACTCAAAGAGGAAAATCTACAACCTAAAATAACTCGGGTCTGACCCGAGTATTACATTCAAAAGAAAATAATACACGGGTCAGTCTAATTCAAACTCAGTTATTAGTGCACATGAGCAATAATAATCAAATATCCAATAGACGACAGTCACAGAAATCTCGTATATCCAACTCTCGATACGAGAATTGGATAACGGCAAATATAACACTAAATAGTGTTAAACGATAAGTCAATAATCCAAATCAGAATGCAACTCCAAAACATTGAAATTCACCAACGAAACAATTCAACAAATCGAAACATCAATTTAAAACTGTCAAATCTGATAGGGCTGCAATACACGCACGCGTGTACTGCCTCGCCACTATCGCAGGAGATACACAAAAGATAAATGAACTAGAACAAAATGGCATCAACTCACTCAGAAGGGAGTCAAGTGCAATAGAAATGCATAGTGGCATGCACAAATGACTCGTACTAGTGAGTCAAGTACAAGTCAAGGCAGTGTACAATATTGAAACTGCAATTTCCCAAAAATGAAGCAAGAAAACTCAATATGCAGAGAAACTACCATTTCCAAAATAAAGCAAGAACTAATGTTCGTGAACCTGAAGGCAACAGATACAAGTCACCAGTAACAACTATATGAACAGAGTAGTATGAAGGTGAGGGCACCATAGATGTGGCACCACAGCACACAACATTTAGAGGTCAATGCCATGCGTTTTTTTTTTCAAAACGAACTAGAACAAAATGGCATCAACACAATCAAAAGTAAAAAGCTCCAACTAAGATTAAAATGGTCCATCAATGAACAAGGTGTACATGAACAACATCCCACACGACTCAATCAGTATGCAATAAAATTGCAATGTACAACTCAACCTTCAAATCAAAACATATAAGTTCAATGCAGACAATGTCTACAACACAAATGCAATACCAACACAACGGTTCGAGACTGCATACGTGGCTCAATGCAAATAAGTCACATATACAAGGTACAAGCCATGTAGCAGCAGTGACAACACAAGATTAGAATATACAAGTAGACCAGATGAAGACTGCCTATATCAGACCATCGAGAAACACTACAGTGAAGACTACATAGTCAGTGTAACTAAATGCAACTGCAAATGAATAATGCAATGTAACTGTTTCTAGCATATGACCAAATGTAAATGCACTATGGACTTGGTAGTACCCAGGTAACACTGTCTCGAAGTAATTAGTCTCAACCACGCTGGGCAGTACCATCAGAAATGAATGCTTCATAAATGCATACCAGACTTGTGTGACAACAATTATTAATCCAACAAAGTCAAGTGGATAACCAATGCAACACTCAGGTCAGTGAATACATATGCAGTGCCACCATAAACAGGCATAACTACAACTACACAGTGCAAAAAAAAAATGAGTATATGGGTGCAGATATGCTAGGATTCTTATGAAACCGAAATAACAAAGTACCAGAGTAGGCAAATTCCATAGGTAATTCGAACAACCAAAGTCAAAGAGAAAGTCACGAAATCAAACTCAACGGTCACAAAAATATCATGGCCGAAAGTAAGCAAGTCAATAGAGACTCATTGCAACTAAAACCACTGAATTATCAAACTCAAAGACCTGGTAATACCAAAACACCAATCAACATGGTTCCCAAAAAACAATCCCGAAATGAGGTTACTAATAAATCGAATGGTTCATAAACAAGTAAATGCCGATGTCTCAATAGTTCAACACTGGCTGAATTCAATACACAATTGCTCGAAACAACCAAAAGGCATCACGGCAACTCATCAAGACACGGTAGATAACTGAGCCAGAAAAACATCGACTTTCAAACGATAAAAATCTCAACATACGAAAATGAGCCCGATAGGAAAATCACAGGCGTTCGAAAATGATCGAACGTTAATCTAAAATTGAACCAAGTCAGAAATCACAAACAGAAGACATGAATCAGATGTGAGTGGCAAACCACTCACCTTTTCGACGTCCAAGCTAACTGTTTCGAACTCGACTAGTTGGGAGCGCCCGCAAGCAAAATTTGAAGAAGCAATCGAAGCAAATGGGGAACGACCAGCCATCGATCAGCTCTCCATTTTCCAAAGCCCTAATTCGCTTCAAGAGACGAGCGAAAACGAACGAAGATTGAGCAGCACCGCCATTTTCGTTTCCTCATACTTTTAGGTTTAGGGTTGTTGAAATGAAAGAAAGGGGGACGGGTTTGCCCTACAAATCATCACGGCGACAAATAGAATATGGGCCGAGGTAAAAATTTCTTTGTTTAAAACCCACCAAAGTTCAACAATTTATCAACGAATTTTAGCCCAAACTTTTATTAAAGAATTATACAAATATGAAAAGTTTTCAATCGATTCAAAATTGCAATAGCTATTAACAACCGGTTTAATCGTCATTTGACGATATGAAAATAATTGTGGAATCTCGGGTTGTTACAAAAGTACTATAATTGTTTAATGTAGTTGATAAAAAGAGTTGATAGAGTACTATAACGGTACAAAGCAGTTGATAAATAGAGTTTAAATGAACAACAGCTGTATCAACTTGTTGCAAAACAATGATCTATTACTAGCTTTAGAAAGAAGCTAAAATGAGTCAAGTCAGAAGCATGGGCGGAGGATACTTTGAGTTCGCGAAGGAAAACAGTGAACTAATTCAAATTACGTTGTACATGCATGTAATAATTGAATAGATGAATTTAGTAAACTAATTCACTTGCTTGACAAAAATTTCTTGAACTGAGAACTGCCACCAGTAGCTTCCTCCATTTACTCCTTTCAGAAGTGATTCTTTGTTTGATAAAAGGATTCAAATTATCTTCCATTTTGTTGAGGCCAATGACTTATTAACCTGAATATAGTTTCAAACACTGAAATTCCACAGTTGGCCCCTCTAAAACAGAAATAAGGTGACAATAAATATAATGGTATAACAGATTATTGGACAAATAATAATTACAACATGCATAATCACCCAGGTTTAAACATTATTCTTATTTTTCCAAACAGTGTGATGTAATGTCAGAATCCAAAACTAAAGTGTACCATACAAAATCGACTAGATACCAAGTAATCTCATCTTCCAATAGTTATTTCTATGATACTGTTAAAAATCAGGATGTTCAAAATCAATACAGAAATGATTCATATTAAATACAAGGAAACTTATAAAAAAAACTAAACAAATATTGGTATATAGGAACTGTGATTATCTTAAACTTATAAATTATCTCAAACTTAAACTTTATCAACTTAGTGAATTTATATAAATTATTTAAAACTTATAAATTTTTCATAAACTCAATTAATTTATTATTGTTGTTGCAAACTTAGTTAATTTATTATTATTAATATAAAATTAGTTAATTTTTATAAACTTATTTAATTTTTATAAAAATTAGCTAACTTAATTAATTTTTATAAACTTAGTTTTTATTAATTTTGTTGTTGTTATTATTATTAATTAATTAAAAAAACATAGTTGAATTAGTTAATTTATTATTATTATTGTAAACTTAGTTAATTTTTATCAAATTATATTTTATTATTATCATTATGCTATTATTACAAACTTAGTTAATTTTTTATCAAATTTAATTTTTTTTATTATAATAAACTTGTTAATTTTTATATTTAATTTTTATAAAACTTAGTTAATTTACTCAAACCATTGATGATGATGATTATTATTATTATTATTAACTTATAAACTATCTCAATTGCTAAAACTTAAAATATCATAACTTGTATTTAATTAACTTAAACTTATAAATTATCTCAAATTTAAACTTTATTAACTTAGTTAACTTTTATAAATTATCTCAAACTTATATATTTTCCATAAACTTAGTTAATTTATTATTATTATTGTAAACTTAGTTAATTTATTTTTATTAATATAAATTTAGTTAATTTTCATAAACTTATTTAATTTTCATATACTTATACAGATTAACGGTATAGTCTTCCCATATTTTGATCAAACCAGTTTCGTCTATTTATTCTTGAGGGTTAATGGTAGATAAAATCTGGAAGAAGAAAAAAGGAATGGGGGGAAATTTTGTTGACTTGCATTGCACCCACCAAAATTTCGACCAAAGCTATAGCTTGCATTGCAACTTGGAATTTCCTATTAAGATAAACATAATTTTCTTTATAGTCACATATAAATATGGCAGTCTTGCGGGCACAAATTTCTCGGGCTCTCCGTCTTTTGCTAGTGAGACCTGGAAACACATGCAGTCAGTGAAACAGTTTTCTGACTCTCATGGTGGATCTTCAGGATGGGATGGCTCTACCTTTTTCATTCTGAAAGCTTGGTCTTCGATTAGAACCCAAGAACCGATTCGCCCTGCTTTTTCCTTCATCTGGGACTCTCGTATTTCACCTAAAGTCTCCACTTTGATGTGGCGTATTCTCTATGATGGATTGCCTCTTGACGAGAACCTCCAATCTATCGGTATTCCTTTCGTTTCTCGATGCAGATGTTGCGGCATCGGGGACTCCGAATCCAGGAACCATTTGTTCTTTAGTGGTTATTCTGCCAGATGTTGCTGGAATTACTTTGGAAACCTTCTTGGCATTGGTCGGTCGGCAAACTCGCCCTCAGATCTCCGTAACTCATGGTGGTCTGGGAACGCTGGTAAGACTCTTTGTACTATCGTTTTCCGCTTGATTCCATGCCTCATCTGCTGGCACCTCTGGTGCGCGCGGAATAAGGCAACCTTCGAGAACACTCGAATGGACCCCCCCCCCCTCTATTATTCGGCGTGTGAGGAACGACGTATATCTCGCTTTCCGTGGTAGACCTTTTAAGGGCCGTTTGAGTTCCCGAGCGGAGCGTCTTGTTGGTCTACTCTCTATCTCGTGTGATTTGTCTCAAGCTCGGATGGGAATAGGCTGATCTCTGTTTCCGACCGTTGCCGGCTCATGTCGCTCTGTCCCCCCTCCTCCCTCCTTTTGGTATTTAATGTGTTTGTTAGTTTCACAGTTACAGGTTTCTTTGGCTATCTTTTGGCCGGGGTCGTGAACTAGTTGACTAGTATCAGGGACCGGGTCCCTTTTTCTGCTAGTTCTTTGATGGCTATCTCCTGCTCTATGTCTTGTTCGGGTGATCTTTCTTTTGATTTTTGCTGGTGATTGGTCGGTGGTCACGTTTAGGCTGCTCAGGTTGGCTCCGTCTCCTACCACGGTATTCGATTCATTTGGCTGGGAGTTTTGTCTTCATCGCTTCTGGCTCTCTATCTTGAAGTGGGCAACCCCTGGTCCTCCTTTTATTGCGCCTTGCTGGTAGCTCTCTTTTTGGGTTGGTTTGGTGGTCTGGCCTTATCCTCTTGGACTAGGCGGGTTTGTGTTTGGTGGTCTGGCCTTATCCTCTTGGTCAAGGCGGGTTTGTGATTGGTGGTGATCTGGTTTTTCCTTCTTCTGCTGCTTCTTCGTGTGGTGTTGTTGTTCTCTCCTTTTGTTTCTGATTCTGTTGCCTTAGCTTTGCTTGTCCGCTGTTTGTTAGCGGTTTTGGTGTTGTACAGTCCTTCTGTTTTCTTTGTTTCTTGTTTTCCTGTAAGCCATCGGAGAAAGGTGTTTTTTCTCCAGTTAGTTATATATTCTTTTATTAAAAAAAAACATATAAATATCATAAGGTTTAAGTAAATGGTAAGTGAATTGAACAACATACTTGAACAGACGATATTTTGAAATCAAAGAATCATGCATTGGCTGCATGCCCTCATCTGCTATATAATTCATCTGATTACGCAAAATAAACAATTTCCGAGAGATGTACCGAAAAATCACGTAAAAAGACAGTGAATAATCCAGAAAAAGCAACACCTGAAACATATCGAATGTATAAACGAAAAAATATTAGTACCACACAAAAAGAAAAGCTCTTTTCATAAAAAGCACTCTGAAATTACAAGCATAATTACAGTACCCTATTTCGTTGAATAGTTTATAAAGTATATATACATGTGTTACGTGATCAATCCACGCTGTGTGTATGAAAGAAAAACGTCTGGAAATTTCAAGAATGAGCAGTTTAGAAGTAGAAACATCAACTGGGAAGTTAAAAAAATAGAAAGGGAGTATATAAAGAGATGATGAAAAACTGACAGAGAAATAAGGGAGAGCAGCTTTGTAACTAACAAGAGTCAAGTAAAGGAAGGAAGCCAATGCAGCAGTTTTATGGTGTTCAAGCAAAGACAGACGGTCATACGTGATGCACTAGCCATGTGATATGAGCATAAATGACACTACCGAAGCCGTTTGAAACAGTATTCCCGTTACATATACTCCGAATAATATCCACAACGAGCATATCTCAAATTTCATGCAAGAGTACCTGAACAACTATACATAACAGAAATATTACAACCCATAAAACGATTACGACAAAATAACTAATTTCTTATTAGTTACCAAAATGAGAATGACAGTGGTAACTGCAAAGTTTTGATCGGAGGAACCGAAGCTAACATAACATCCACTGCAATTTTCTCACCAATATTACATGCAACCATGGCATAAATGGTCACCAATTAGCAACATTTAAACCAATTTGCATTTAGCCAGAAAAAGAAGAAGCAATTATTCGTATATTACTGAGAGAAAGATACAAATATATTACCTGAAAATTGCGATTCCTCCAAGTATTAAGAGTCCATGAAAAAGAAGAGAAGAGCCAAAGGAAGGAAGACAAAAGCTAAATAAAAAGATGGTAAATTTTGATACGATTCATCTACTGACACCATATCATTCACCATTGTTGAACTAGAATGATTATGGTTTAATGAACTTTCCATTTTATCTTATGGAAAGAGAGAGCCCTCTCTTTTAGCATATATGAGCGGAATAGGTTTCAGTTTCTTACAAGAATATATTATGTTAGTAAAGGTCAATGCTTATTGATATGCTTTTTTGCAAAGGGTAGCTTAGTCTCACGAGAATAGGATTTGTGTACGTTGAGATTAATAGTTAATTAGGTGTAAATGGGTGGTATGTGTTTTGGAATTCGAGATTGCATGAAAAAGGAAAAGGTTGTGCATTTGATGGACAAATTTACTGATTTTTCTTCCAACCAAATATCCTGTTATAAATCCGTTTATATTATATTGCACAAATATCCATACATGTATAAATATCGACACATGACATAGGAATGACTTTAAAGTATCAAATTTTGTAGCTCCAACGGAGCAACAATTTTCCATGCGGTACGTAGGAAGTTGAGTTGGTAAACTGATCTTAACCAAATACATTTAACAGTAAACAACTCCATGATATAAGATGTGATTGCAATAGATCCTTTATTAATCATCTACTTTGTTGACTTAGTTAACTTTGACCCTTGGGGAACGCTTATCCACAGCGGAGTTTAATTTGTACTGCAATTGGAGCAGACTCAAAGTATTTCCTTTGCCCAGTTGTTACTGCTGCTGCTTGCTTGCTGCTGCTTGATTTAGTTGCAGTTGTTCGTCTGACTCTCGTTTTCCTTTGTTTTTTTACATTAATACCATTGTCTGATCCTATCATTTTCATTTTGGATGACCTATACTTTACTGAATCGTTTCCCTTCGTTTGTTCCGCTGTGTAGTGGCTGAAGGACTGCAGTAAATAAATGAATAGATCATAAACATTTTTGTGCCAATTCACATAATAATCTATTACAGAATAAGGATATAAAAAGAAAAACTAACACCTTGCTGTCGGTAGATTGCCATATTGCTTTGACATTCAAATTACTCATGCTTAGTTTCTATTACAATCAAATATGTCATTTCAAAAGTCAAATCTATATAAGACATAATATTGATCGATGTTGTATTTAAACTTTAAAGAAACTATGTCATTTATAATGAGTGTGTGTCATCGGACCAAATATCTCCAAATCTCCAGTGAACACTAGTGAAAGGACAAAAGAACTATTTAAAAACAAAATTTGAAGTTCGGTGCAATTCAGTGATAGAAAATTTGCTTAACACTATTTTTTTTTACATAAGGTGATGTGTAAATAAAATGTATGAGCGTTTTTATACTGATAGAGGCTTGTAATTCATACCATTATGAAATAAACACTCGTAAGCATGTAACTCTTAATAAGCATTACTGTCCGATTATAAATGAATATTGTAAAAGTAATCAGCAATGCCTTCTTACTGTAAATAAAAATAGAATTGCAAACGAGATTGAAATCAGTGAGAAGCTCTTTATTACCAATGCTTTCTGCTTTGGGGACACTCTACAACATATGACTGAAGCACATTAAACGACTAGATTCAAATACTATGTTTCAGATCATAATCTAGAGCATAGGTTAGAATTTTCCATCAATAATCAAAGCAAATGCTGCATCTGGATTTTCTCCAAATTGATCATCTGAGAAGCATTATTAATTTGCAGCATAATGGTTTCTTTCATTGTCTGGTCAGTCGTCAAATTTAAAACAAGTCCCTGCTAGGAATTCAGTTCCCTTAACGATAAAAATAGTAATCTAGACATGTATTGAAATGTAAGAAAACATATAACCTTCCTAGCATCGTTCTCAAAGAAATCTGCATTTGTTATCAATATACAAAATTGTTTCATGCCTAGCCGTAGCAAACTACATGCAAATCTACAAAGCAACAACAACAATAAAATCGAAAGGCTTGTTTATAACTTTTAAAATATTGAGAGTTATAATAACTGTCAATGTAGGATGATACAGATTAGTATTGAAGATTGTCTTGTACAAGTTGAAACCACAAACAATAATTAAGTGATACATCCAGCTTTAAATGTCATGCAAAATAACAAATCAACGGTACTTTGAAACATAACCTCGGATGTACCACTTTGTCCAATTGAGGTGGAAGCTGAATTATTGTATGTATGTATGTACTGGTCCAGGGACACAATGGTAACTTTGATCCTCTTTTGACAAAGATGGAAATATAAAATGATTCTTGAAGGAGAAAATCGGTAAGATGGGAAAACAAATGAATGGCCTCTATAATACTATGATCATATCAAAGATCCAAACAATGAACGGAGTTATTTTTCTTGAAATAAATGTGCATTTTTTCTCTTGTTTTGGTTTACTTATATTTGATTTTTAGTTAAAATATAAAGTGTTAACATGTTTCAACTAGATTTTAGTACGGCTTATGTACCTTAGATGTTCAAGTAGAATATCTGTTTCTTAAGAGAAAAAATAGAAAAACTTAATGACAATAATATGCACTTCCTGTTACCAGTTTTTACTAATTTTACCTTAGTGAATTTATATTCATGGTGACTGGTTATTGTAAGCGTAGTATATTTCATGTTGTAAGAAGTTTATTCAAGTTTATAATAATATACTAAGATCTAATTTTATACATAACAAAATGCCCTCAGATCTCATATTCAAGTATCATCGTAGCTCATAACAATAAGTGTTCATGACATCACAGGTTAACATGCCTATAAAATCATTTTTGCTTACATATACATACACACGCACGCGCATACACCCACAAACACGCACGTGCATATAATAGTATGGCGTTTCTATCCTCTTTCGTTTGATGCATTTGAATATTGTAGCATATATGCGATATATGTGCTTGATAGTCATGTAACAGGTTGAAAATGAACAACAAAAAGCCAGTGCAAATTTTGGGTTTATCCACCATCGGGCATCCATAATATAAATAATCAAAAGAAAATAAAAAAAACTAACTCAAATACCAACATAGCCACAACTTTAAATTTTCAAAAATAATTAAACTAGCTCATATGAAGTAATAAACCAACATATAGCATAAATGATGAAAAAACACCTGGGTATGGTAGTTTCACTAAAAGTAGTTGTAGAGAATTATCCTGTAAACACCACAAAGCGTATTTGAGTCGAAGTCAAAGAGAAATAAACCAAATATATCTTACCCTCTAGTCTACAAAATGAAGATATACAAGCAATAACTGATTTCAAACCTACTGCTAGTTGTATATTTACAGAAATATAGGAAAAGTTCTATGTGAATAAATAAAAATGGTGGTTGAATTTTTGGCACATGGCTTACTACTTAAGAAATAATTGTCAACTAAATTTTCTTCATTTTGCAACTCTTGATTAAGCAAGGAAAAAAAACAAAATGCTTATTTTGTGTGTGTATATAATATACATGGAAGCAGCTATTGGGACACAAAATAAAACACAAGATCTGACGCAATAAATCTTAGTTAACCACTAACCGTGTTAGTTTTATCATACAATTAGAAAAGAAATCGTTTCAATTTACTCAAAAAGTATTATTGTCTATCCAACCACGCCAATGCTCTATTGTTGCAAATATAACATTTTATATTGTGAAGAAAATGAAATGATTAAAGCAAGTTTAAAAACAACATTTTTAAAAGTGTCACTAATAAACAACTATCCACACATACAGTTTTCAAATAAGATTAGTATTGTTGATTCAAAAATTAAATTAGTTCACCAGATTAGTTCACCGCTTCTTTCCCCATATCCCATATCAACTAAGAGAACAAAATGTCACTTAAAAATGCACATAAGTGAACATTATCCACCAATGAATTTAAAACTCTAAAGGGCAAAAATAGAACTATTTTATCAACACGCAAACATGTTTCTTTCTAATATGAAAGTCAGATGTTGTAATGTTGAGTTACGTTAAATTAATATGATGAGACCTAATTTTATCACAATGCCTTCAGCAAACCAAATTAGAAATTTTGTTTTTGATAGATTCAGTACTGGTTGGCAATTGATACTAGTAATATGTTAAACAGGTCTACTAATTAACATTTAGGATATCTAAAGTAATTTTATACTTTTAAAGTTACAGATCTAATAGTAAATAATTTTCAACTATGTAGATACATCAGCCATTTTATTCTCCTGCATACAACGATGGTTATGATTTCTATCATTTTTTAAAAATGTGGCTTGGCATGACTAACCGAATATATCATTTAGTTAGATAGTACAATTTATCATGTGCTAAAATTATGTTGAAAAATCAAGTACCAAAGAGAGTGCAGCGATGATCCCTCAGAATGCAAAGCATGGAAATAACCATTGAGAGCATGAATAGATGCAGAGTACATAGTTTGGCCAAGGGAAGGACACTTTCCAGCAGCACTGCTCATCTAATCATTAAAGCAAATAGAGTTATAAAATGACAATTGTTACGACAAAAAAAGTATTAAATAAGTAAATAATATTATGAGAGCAAAAGATGATCTAATTACCACCACAAAATGACCTTTGTCTCTTTTTACCATATAAGGTGGTAGAAGTCGAGTCAGATTTAAGGTTCCCAGTGCAATTATATTAAAAGTAACATTCTGATTAAATACTCAATACTTGCATATCTTCTTTGGTCTCTTCCAAAGCCCTTCTCTCAGTGATGAAATTATTTTAAAATTACTACACAAACTCTATTGACAGAATGAACAAATTGTGCTTTTAAAATATATTTATTTTTTTGAAATTTTGCCGATGCATAGGTTTGCTCAAAAGCAGCAACGTGCACCAATAATCCACACTTGACCTATCAACCAACAACTTTGCTTGCTGCACTACTTCTTTAAGAAGTTCTTGACCAAAGGCTAAATCCAAAGGCAATATCTCAACTCTGTTGGATGAATATTTAGCTATTTCAAAGTATAAAAACAGGTAAGAATATGAGCATATAAAATACAAATATCTAATTGGACTCAACTTGTTAGTCTCAGAGATATTACCAATGAGTTCGGATTTAACTCATTTGAGCTCTTCCACAGTACGTGCACAAAGTATCACCTTCGCCCCTAAATTCATCAATTGTCCTGCAAGCATCTCACCTGAAATTATATACGGCGTACTTCTGTGTAATTAGGGCTCTTATAGTAACATCAAACATAGTACGGAAAATAAATACCTCTGCCCAATTAGGGTTTTGATGATTACCTTGATTTTTGATTTAGGGCTTGTGAACAAATCTAAAGGAAATGAAAGGAGCAGATTGAAGGAAGAGTGGATGGACGAAGTGGACGGGAGCAGATTGGAAGAGAAGTAGTGCAAAATGGAGTAAATGTGACAGTAGAAGCGAGAAGTGTTTTTTCAAATGAGGGCAGGGGTAACAATGGATTAGGGAAGGAGATGGAAAAACGTGATACGTTTTTTTAGTATTTGACGGGAAGCCGGCAAAATTTGGCAGCGTTGAATAAAACATAGACACATAAAAAAGAAATAGTAAAAATGATATTAGTTGCATTCACACAACAAATGCTACCAATAAGTGCAACTATAAGTAGGTTTTCTTGTAGTGTATGTATGTATATGTGTGTGTGTTACTATTAATATATGTAAATAAAACATATGCATATATTATAGTATATTTAAATAAATATATATATATATATATATATGTATGTATACTTAGGCGTTTATATTCCCGATATGCGTATGAATTCACTATATGCATGTGTAAGTATAATATACGTGTATACATTAGATATAAATCCAAATATCTATATGTATGTATATAGTTGTACAGATGCTTATATATCTCCATTCAATCATGTCATGTTATGAATAGACACACACACACACCTGTTAAATATCTAGGTGAGCATTTATCTTTGACTACATTAATGCAGCTCAATGTGTCCCGTTGATGCAAAAAATTACATTGAAATTAGATAGCTTGGACATCAATATTTAATCTACAACTAGTAGAGCTCAATTAAGGTATTTCATCCCTATTGTGTTATATTGGCTTCTTATTTACCATCTATCTACTTCCATCATTAATAAAATAGAGGCATTGTGTGCTAAATTTTTTTAGAGTGGCAAGGTACACAGAATAGTTTGGCATATTTTGTGCAGACCTAAAAAAGAGGGGGTTTGGCCTACGACAACTTTCAGATCTGCGAACGACTGCCATACTTAAATTAACATGGAATCTAATGACCAAACAAAGCTTATGGATTGAGTGGATCAAAAATAAATACTTAACACAATCAAATTTCTAGTCTACTCAAATCAATAACAATTTTTCAATGAATATAAAGCATATGTTACAACATAGAGATACAGTAAGCAAAGTGTTCAATAGGGTGATTGTTGACGGCAACATAATGTCTTTATGGTTTGATCCATGGATAAACCATAAATCGCTTGTAGATATTTTGGATTCGCATAGAGCGGTAGTTTTAATCCAGTTGATAGAAAAGTATCACATATAGTTCAGAACCATCAACTTAATCCAGATTTACCACCAGAAACCAGGGAAATTAAACACCATATATTGTCTATTTTAGATTATACAAGTAAACAAGCAGATTATTAGGCGATAAATGATACAGACCGATTCATATTTTTAGATGTTTGGAATGAGATCCGTATAAAAAATCCGACTGTTGACTGGTATCCTATCATATGAAATAAATTAAGTGCAAAAATGTCATTATGTGCATATAAAGCAATAATTAAGTGCTTACCTATAGTAGACCAATTGTTAAATTAGGACTTGCACAGCTCGATAGTCAATGCTCACTGTGCCGTCAAGAGGCAGAATCACACAATCATTTATTCTTCCATTGTAATTTCAACAAGTATATTTTGATTTATATCAAGCTGAAACTGGGCGTTTCCACAGCAACTACTGGCGACTTGAAGGATGAAATTCGACTTTTCATACATACTTTCAAGCATAACAACATCAAACATCGATTTGCTTTAGTGGCTCTGGCTACTGCTATATACCGCATACGGTCGGAGTGAAATAGAATAATTTTTTAATTCAAGGATTTGGGTCAACTTCGGCGAGCTAAATTAGTGGAAAGGATGTGATTTATCAGGTGGTGCGAATGACTAATCATCACCATTACATTGATGAGGAAATTGAAATTATAAATCGATGGGGCGTTGAGCTATTTGACTATGGATGACGGTGATTAAGGTTTAAGAGCTTTGTATTCGTCAATGGGCTGTTCGGGTGGGATTTTGATTTATAAGCGGTGTGTTCTTGTTATAGGCTTGTGGAGTGCGGCATAGTGTGTTTTTTGTACTGTACTATATCTCGTTGGATGGTTGCAATCTTTTTCCTTACTACTATGGTTAGGTATTTTTTAAGGAGAAAAAAACCAATTACGTTCTTTATACGTCACTAAATAAAGAACACATTTTTAAATACACATATATATATATATATATCTGTGTGTGTACGTATGTATGTATGTATGTATCTGTTTGTGTTTATGTGTGCATGTATGCCTTCATGTCATGTTATGCTTATATATCATTTCCTTTACTGATTTCTTTCCATAATTTTTTTAAAGAATATTTCCCTTTTAATTAACCACATTAATTAGTTCCTCAACTAATTAATTACCATAATTTCCTCAATTTTATTTTATTCACTTAACTCGTATTAATTTATTCTATATTTGAAAAATCCCGATAATCTCAAAATATCCCTAAAATTCCAAATCTTTATTTTTTTGCGATGTACAAATTTTTTATGGAGAAATAATTATTTTTCATGTTTTAAATAATTAAAGCTGAAATTACATCATTATATAACTTAAAAAATTTGAGGAAAATTCATACTAAATCGAAAAAATTTAAAACTAAAAATCCATATCCAAATCAATCTTATAAACAATGCATTCAAATTTGCATCATTAGTAGCTATTGTTTTAATTTTGAAAATCCTCTTTAGCTTCGAAACTTCATGTATAAACTTATAGAAGCATTTAAATGATCATATATATAACCCATGTTTTTGTCATTATAAAACATCTTATTTTCATTCGAATCAAAAAATGAAAATATAACAAAAAAATGATGGTAATATTATTTACCTTGGTTTTCCTAAGGATGGAGATATATATGTCCTAAGCTTCTTCTTCAAGCTTTGAGATTCTTCTTTTTTAGTGTATAAATTAAAATGAGATTTTTCTTCTTTCTTTCTTTTTCTTTAAGTGGTGAAGATGAATGAAACATAAGAGAGTAGGGAAGGTCATGGGATCCTTAAGTGGGTTGCGTCTTGGGTTTTCCCCTTTATACCCCAACTCTAAGTTTAAAACTTTATTCATTTTCCATTTAGTAAAAGATCATCACTCTTTATCCTTTTAATTTAAAATTTATAATTTTGATGCTTCTCGATACCTATTTGATCTCTTCATGTTATTATTTAATTGTTAATAAATAAAAATTGAATTACCCATACTAGTGTGTATTACAAAAACATTGATGTTATATAAAACCACCCTTGCACTTGACAATCAACTTTAAAAAGATGGACACTATAAAAAATGCTAAATTAAAGTAGCATTATATGAATATAATCCTATATTTATTTTTACAATCTGAAAAATTTTAAATTAAACAAATAACATACATATATAATGTTAAATTCAATTTTACAGTCAAAAATGCTAAATGGGACAAACATTATATGAATATAATGTTATACCCATTGTTATAGTTCAAATAATACTATATTAAACTAGCTTGATAAGTATATAATATTATAATCATTTTGACAGTCAAATAATGCTAGTTCTATTTAGCATTTTTGGTTGCCAATAAACAATAAAGCCACTAACACTAACCATTGTTATCACCACAACTACCACCATCAATGTCGAAACTCCACCAAGTAACACTGCAACATCACCACCAATCACTTTCATTAATTCTTTATCCAAAAACATTCTCCCTAAACAAAATTGAAACCTAGCCCTTTAACCACCACTGATATGTCTTCTTCGAGCAACCACCATCACCTTGTCACTTCCTAACCCCTCCACCAATCGTATCCATCACCGTCGCAACTGACTCAGCCTTGTCTTCTTCGTTGTACGGTTGGACCCGAAGGATGTTTTAAATTGTCACCAAAACTGAAACCTCGTGTCACTAAATCCAAAAAATCCTCATGTTTGTCCTTGGCCTATTCCCATTATTCAAAACTCAAAATTTTATATTTTCAACTTCTAAATTTTCAAAATTCATATTTTCAAATCAAGGATCACTAGCTCAAGTCGTAAGCGGTAAGGGTGTAACATCCCTCATTCCAAAACCCAAAGATGTAATTCTAACGTGCTGCATTTACCTTGGTAAAATCCTTAGGCGCACTAAAAAACCTTCTTACAATAGCTCTGAATAATAAACTTCTAATGAGAAGTGCTGTTCTTGATGAATATTGGCTTTATAAAATAAAAAATTAATAAATAATACTCTACATAATGATAAAATTTAGGAGAGGGCTCCTAATTATTTCTCAGGCCGCCTTTCCCTCGTTTTACCTTGCAAATCCCTCTTTCACTAATCATGTTTATTATAAATGAAATTTATGAATAGTTCAATTCCTAATTCCTTTAGAGTAGTGCAAATCCCTCTTCATTCCATCATATTTCTCGTCGATCGTAGTCTGCTCTCACCATCGTCTTGCCTTAGGGTTTCTTATCACCTTGTTGCTTCCCAATGCAATAGTTATCATTTCCTTTGTTGCTACCCCGTTAAGGTAAACCTACTTTGTAATTTTTGTTTACCACCGACTTTATGTTATTCTTGTTAAAAAGATTATATTGGATGTAGGATATGTGTAAGCAGTTCTGAGAACTAATAGTTGATCCCTTCATGCATTACATGGTTACTAATATATGGATTGATGAAGCACATACAACTCACTATGAGTACTTCTATTGTTTTTTAGATGTAGCTTTGTTTAAGTGATTAAAATACCATATGAATGTATATATATATATATATATATCATGACCACATCAGCATATGCTTATTTTTTAAAATCAATTATTGGACTTCATCATCCAAACTTCTATGAATGCAACATAAGGTGATAAAATGTAGGGAAACTCATAAGAAAATCCATAAGGTGAGCTACATTAATGCGACATGAACCTGACATGCAAAGGTCTTCATCCCTATACTTACTAATAAATTGTCGAAAAATAAATAAGATGGAACACCTACATTGAATGTAATGCTTATCAATCACAATAAATCTTTTTTTTAAACAACTAAATAAGTATGGTGTAATGATGGGTCTTTCTTACACCTAAAGACGACACTTAATACATCATCGGTACTCGTGTGTCGATCATTTAACTGTCTGAACGACAGGTCATTTGGGTTTAAAGAAATAAAAGACATAATAAAATCTCACATCATGAGGAAAAATATATAATATACATAAATCTTTACAAAAAATCAACTTTACTATATACACAACATCAGAGTACACTAACCTATTATCAACTTGGAAAGCTATAACATCATGTCCTTACAATTGCTGATAAATATAGGTACAAATCGAGAATAACAAAACAGTAGAAAAATATAAGATACGTGAATACGTCTCGGAAAATCCAGCTCGTCGCCTGAAAGCTCCAAAGTATCCAGCTAAATCTAGAAAATATGCTCGGGCTGACCTGAGCATTATAAGAAAATAATGCCTGGATCAGTCTGGTAAACCAGCGTGATAAAGCTCAATAAAATCATATTGATTTCTACATTTAAAAACTTTTTTCAAAATAAAAAGTATCTCGTAAGACCTCGCCGCATATAAACACGGGTGGATTTTTACTTTATAAAAACCAAAACATTTTTATTGTAAAATCCAGTGATATTATAATAATGTATATGGGTTTAAAATACCAATAATCAAGTAGATGTGATGTGTGTACGTCACAAAAATAATAGGTATACAATCAAAAACCAAAGGTGTTTATTGAAGAATGGATTCCAACAAATGGCAAGGTAAGGGACTACCTTTCGAAAAACAGTACACCTCTAAATAAAATATATTATGGGTCATAGTTACCTATACAACCCTACTACACAGGACCGGCCTACCCCTAATTGGATAGTACCGAATATGTCATGACCCCGGTTGTTCTCAACCTTTATAAAAAGCTCTCATGCACAACCAAATCCATAATATGATAATATAGAAAGGTGATGACCCACATAGCCCTGCTGCATCTACCATGTTTTAGCCATTTCTGGGGTGTGAGGCTCGTGAGGTAACGATTTATCTTCCTTTAGCAATTCCCACTTGGAATGCTAACACTGCCCTCTAGCAGAAATGCAATGCCAGCATTCATCCATACAAGTTTGTTCTAGGTCTGAATGAAACCGAAGGCACTGCTTTTACTACATCCATTTTGAAATCACCTACAGGATTAGTAGCAAGTAGCCCTTGTACTTCAAAGAACTCCATTTCGAAACATCGTCAAGATGTCTACCATTCGAATGTTCATATTGGTTCGAAGTGGTTTTCGGATAACATATCCGATCCCGATCTCTCCGAACCCACAATCGATAATTTCTATTTGACTCTTTCCTGGTTCTTTTAGAAGTAAGCAGACTATACCAGAGTTCCAAAGGGATCTCTAATATATCCTTTAAAGCTAGAGATGTTTCACTCAAATGAGTTCTCACGAGGGAACTCAAATCGTATGAACACGCAAAGCTTTTATTTACTTCCTAAGTCAAAACTGGCCAAGTTTTAATAGTCAGTTATTTTACTATCAAATAAACATACAACAACAATTTGGAGATTTATTTACCCATGGCAAACATTAAGCCTCAAAATAAATCTTTCGTTTTTTTAAATTTCTTTCTAAAATATTTACCATAATATTCATATACTTATCTTTCTGGTGCAACTATATTCACAAAACATTGTGAAAGATTTCTTATTTCAAAGTCATATTAAAGGATCAAAACAAAAGTTATTTAAAAAGAAACGGAGATAAGGATAAACCCGAACACTATTTCCTCGGTGTTAAGCATGGAACAAACGTCCACACCATCAAAATTAAGAAGGTCAATTTTGGGAAATCCGATCTCAATTTTGTTATAAATTTCTTTAATAGATCCTTTTAATAAATCTCTTTCATTTATGAAAATCTCCTTTACTAAAATTCCAAATCTATTTATAAAACTCTTAATAAATCTCCAAGTTTATTTATAAAACTCTTTTACAAATATCCAAAACCATTTATAAAAATCTTTTACAAATATTCAAAATCATTTGTAAAACTTCTTTTATAAATATCCAAAACCATTTATAAAACTCTTTTACAAATATCCAAAGTCATTTATAAAACTCTTTTAGAAATATCCAAAATCATTTATAGAACTCTTTTACAAATATCCAAAATCATTTAATATATACTTTCATATCAAAATTCTTCATAACATTTCTTAAAACATCTATGGTACTTTTTAAAATATAATTTATAATTACAAAATTATTTATTTCCTTTCTAAACATTTTTTTCCAAAATATTATTTATTACTTTTCCCCAAAATACTCACTTCTTCCAAATATTACTTAGCTTACTCCAAAGTATGATTTTATTTTCAAAATGCCATTTAAAAAACATCCCAAAATTTTATAATTCTTTCCTTAAATAGCGGTTTTACATTTTTCCAAAACATTAATGTTAATTCAAAATATTTCTCAAAATATTATTTTCTGAACATGGGTTTTACTATTACTCGAAATATTTTCTTCTCTTTACAACATTTTATTCTTTCAAAACATTATATCAAAATGCATCGTCCTAATGCTTAGAAATCCATATCAATACGTTGGTCAGGTTCATTGAGTAGAATTCTTAAAACACTTAAAGGACAAACTAAGACAAAATCAACTACAAAATTTCTTTTAATGTCCACATACATATGCTTTAATAAACCCGCTTTACGAAAATGATTGCTTGCTATATTAAAACATTTTCTAATATCAAATATACATACATACATACTTCAACCCAAGAGATTTAAATTTAAATTTTCTTGCTTGTATTAAAACATTTACTAATAATCTCTATAAATACAATCAAATAATAAATCACTTATAGCAATCCAAACATCACTCATCAACATCCATGCACACCTCAAGCATGCACCCAATTAAATTTTGATTACATCATAACTTTAATTATATATATTTATATGCAGAAATATATCATTCTTTTATAAAAATAGTTTTCTTTATCCCATGCGGTAACTTCGAGAATGAAAATCACCGTTGGTATCTTATACCAAGACTTGAGTGGGTTTCTAACTTTGAGTTATAATTCCTACCCAATACCATGCTCAAGACCGATACCAATAATTCTTTCCAATTATCAATACAACAAAGCAACAATCAATCAAAATAATCGCATAATGAAATCCAAACATCAATCAACCAGTCAAAACAACCAAAATAACTAATGCGCTTAGTAGAAAGCAACCTTGACCACAACTGGATTATGCTACACCATTCAAAACCACACAGATGTCTAATATTCATCACCAATGCCAACATTACAAGTCCAACCAACTACTTCTATCTTCACAACCTCCAATAATTTCTTTGTATTTCATAAAGAGACAAATACTTAGAAGATAGAAGAGATAAATGCTATAGTAAGAAAATACAAATACGTCCTCAGATGATTACCCCACTACTCATCGTATACTCCTATTATCCCTTACTATAGAGTAGCTACCCAACACACCCAAGGGGACAAGGACTCTAAGTCTCATCTAAGGCAAAAACTCGTATCTCCCATAATTAGTAATGTTCTGAACCTGCTTTGATAATAACTGTAACATTTCACCTTTATGCCCATACCACCAAAGAGTATTACCGAGTATTACATTCTGATAATACATATAATAGGCAGTACTGGACTGCAGCATGTATTCCCTTGGCTAATGTAACAGCCCTAATTTTAGTTTAACATTATTTAGATATTTAATTGGATAGATTGAATAGAATAATATAAATAGTTAAGGAGAAATAGAATTTACTATTAATAAAGGTCGAGCCATTACTAATGAACTAAGCAAGAATGTTTAAAGATTTATCATATAAGATAATATATGAGAGGAGCAAAATAGGCAGATCCAACTTTTACTCCTTAAAGCCTCTCCCCCTCATATTCATTCTTATTTTCTGTAACATTAAAATAATCATAAAGAACTTAAGGAGCTGGCCATAACCTAAGGAGATCAAAGAAGATTCAAGAGCAAAGTTTAGGAAAACTAAAGCACTAAGCAAATCCCAACACCAATATTGGTTTTAAGGTGAATAATGTATGAACCATCTTTTATTTTGTCCTTGAATTCGGCTATGGATAATATCTGAAAAGTTTTGTTGTTGCCAAGTTATGGTTGTTTAATCATTGTTTGGATAGAATAATGATTTATGAAAAAAAATTAGCAAAGCTAAGCGGGGTTGACTGGTCCCCTACTAGTTTATTACAAGCACAATAAGATAAATTTTCACCATAACAAGCTACGGCACAAAGAAAAGGAAAAAGAAAATGCCAAAACAAGGAAAAGTAACAAAAGGGCATCAAGGCCACAAATCAGTACCACATCCCTGTTATAGATCTCCCATAACTATAAGAGCTGAATCTCACACCAACCCTGATAGTATTTACCAATTCATTCCACATCTCAATTTCATTTTTATTCTTTCCATTGAAGATTCTATCATTTCTTTCTCTCCATATCACCCGTATGAACTTTTTGAGTACAAGAGCAACATCAACATGCTCGTGTCATTCTTCCATCTGGTTGCCCTATATATGTTGCACCATTCAATATTGTTGATTCTAAACATGCTGCCATGGCCAAGGATTATCATAATTTTCTACCACAAGCAATGCACAACCTTGCAGTTGAAAAACAGGTGAAGATTTGTCTCATGTTCACCGTGGCAGAAACAACATGTTGCATCAATAGCCATACCAAGATTGATCAGTATGTCCTTGAAATTCAGAGCATTCCTTAACACCTTCCATAATAGTAAGTTGTCATTTTCTTTACAGTACCGATCCCATACCCTCTTTTTCCAGTCAAATCGGGGCATATCAGGTCCATGGTTCAAACAATCGTAAACTTTGGAAATGGAGTGTTCCACAAGATCAGCGGACCACAAAACCTTATCAACAGAAACTGCAGGATAATGTTGCTTACTGATCTCATGCCATAGCTGCCGAATGTGCTGGTTACTAGAATAAGGCATGATGATAGTACCATCATAAATGTAATCCTTTGCTTTGGCATCACATGGTATTCCAGTTTGGATTCTTTGATTGTATGACAATATTTTACTTAGAACAAGGCCGCTCTTGGCCCAAGGATCATTCCAAAAGCTGACAGTTCCATCAGGAGAGGCTATGTGTTTTAGGAAAGGAAGTAGCATGGGCCTTAGGTTCAGAATGGATCTCCAAGTCCAGCTGCACCCATGGGGGATTTCCATGCACCAAAAAGATTTATTGCGAAGGTTATACTTCTTTGTCCAAGTAACCCATATATTGTTTTTTGAGTTTAGTAAGTTGTCCAGATAAGCGATGAAGGCAGCCATATTCCAATTTCTGATATTAATGATGCCAAGGCCTCCCAGATTCTTCTTAGTTTCAACTTTGCTGAAGCTAATAGGCTTGAGACTGGTAGAATGGATACATCCATTCCATAGGAAATTACACATTGCCTTTCTGATCATATGGATGAGCTTCTTGGGGAGGATGAAAGTTCTACTCCAGTATGTTGTGTATGAGAATATGACAGATTTAATGAGTGCTAGTCTTCTAGCTTGAGAGAGGTATCTGCTAGCCCATCCATTCATGGATCTAGTAACCTTTTCATATAGATGCATGCACTGGTTTGTGGTGATTTTGGAGGAGGTCATGGGAACTCCAAGGTAAGATAATGATTCTGGAGCATGAGGAAGGTGGGAGAGGTGCATTAGAGAGAGGGATGTTAAGGCAGAAACTCCTGCAATATGTATGGAGGACTTGTCATAATAAATGGCGAGCCCACTGAATTTGTGAAATGCATTGAGAACTTCCATGATGCTGTTGATAGATTGAGTAGTAGGTTTGGTGAAAATAATTAGATCATCAGCAAACATAAGTGCAGAGATTAATGGATCTTTACATTTGGGGTGGGTGAGAATCTTATTGCAGGCAATCTCTTTGTTTATCATAGTTGTTAGAACTTCCATGACAAGGATGAAAATGTAAGAAGACATTGGGCAGCCTTGTCTGATTCCTTGCCTACACTTGAAATAACCAATTGTCTTTCCATTGTAATTCAAGGAGAAGTGTAATGAAGAGATGCAGGTGTATATCCAAGAGGCAAAATGTGGAGGGAAGTTCATATTGGCAAGCAGTTTGGAGATAGTGGACCACTGAACTGTGTCATATGCTCTCCTTATATCTCCTTATGAAATTATTTATGAAATTATTTAAGTGGGTTTTAAGGTAAAATTTAAGTTTTTAATCTCCAATAGCTTTGATTTTATGGTACATTGAGTAAAACATTATTTTGAAGATGGGTTTTTAATTTCATAATTTTCCAAATTAAATTGAATATTTTATGAATTTCCTAAGGTGGAAATTGGGTAATTCGAGTTTTAATTAATTTAAATAATTAAATGATGATTTTCTACCCGAAATTTTAATATGGTGAAGAATAAAAGGTTGTTGAATTTTTGGAATTTTTAGGGATTTTTTCCCAAGTGGTTTCGAATTAATATGAATTTATTTTGCTAGACAAGCAATTAAAGCTATAATAAATTAAGGGTATTAATTAATTAAGTTCATAATTGTTTTGGAACCTGAAAATTTTACGCGGTAGTAAAACTGAAAAGAAAATGCAAAGTTTTGTTGAAACCAATCATATTTTGACAAATAATTGGATTTGGTAAAATGAAATTGCTTTTAGTAGTAAGAAATCAATTTTACTATAATTTACGATAATGCCACGCTGCCTTTGATGTCGTTGTGCCTAATAAAGCGTCGCATCCATGGGTGTCGATGAAGACGAGAAGGGAAGCACATGATAACTACTTAGTTAGTTATGAAATGTTTCCAACCTCGTTGATCAATCAAGACGGCAACCCATTGAAGATGACAAAGCATTCTTGTGATTCTTTTAAATGTCTAAAGCTTATCGTCGCATACATTAGCGTCGTAAGTCATCGCCGCACCTTGGTGCCGCATGTATTTGCCGCCACGTTTTACATGTTTTAGGAGCCGAAGTCCATTAAGGTCGGCGCTCCACTTTTATTATTGGCGTTAACAATGCAAGGGCGTTAGTACTGCCGTCTTACCCTAAAACTATTTTATAAAGACGATGAGGTCCTTGTCGTTGCTATCAAGGTCGGCAAGGCTTCTTTTACATTGTTTTGGCAATGATGCAATGTGATAATGATTGCCATGATTTATAGTGTCAACTTTGTCCAATAGGCGGATAGCCTATAAGGTATGAAAATCGATAGTATCACTTTCGACAAAGAGTTTTACACTTAAAAGATTTTAAGTTTAAGTTTTTGGTTTCTGACCTTAGATGGAGGTCAAAAATATCTTAGTACATCGTGAGTTATTCTATTAAAGACAGAGAGCCTTAATCCTTCTTGTCGACAATAATATTGACATCGACATTGATCTATATTAAACTATTTAATGGCGGCGAGCTATATGTTTTATGATTTTGACTTTAAACCTTAGGGATATCAATGCATAAAATTGAGATGTCATAAGTTTGAGGG
The DNA here is from genome assembly GCA_030737815.1 of Allium fistulosum. Classification (NCBI taxonomy): domain Eukaryota; kingdom Viridiplantae; phylum Streptophyta; class Magnoliopsida; order Asparagales; family Amaryllidaceae; genus Allium; species Allium fistulosum. The sequence goes on along the minus strand of CM060906.1, from coordinate 1,129,724,291 downwards.
GTAAATAACCTAATTGGGAACACCAATAGATATAGGTTAAACATGTTTGTAACATGAAAAAGTGAAAAATGATGGATTCATAGTTATCCTAGGAAACTATAGGATGGGAGATGGATAGTCCACATCATGATGGAGATGGATAGTCTCTATGAGTTAAAATAAGAGTTTTAATAGTAAAAATAAAATTTTAGAGAAAAATTATCTTTCGTTTTGATGCAAAATAATTTTTAGAACATATTAATGTGTTGTGTGATTTTATAAGAGTGAAAACAATTAATATATATGTAAGTATATTAGTGTATAATAGAATTTGTGTGTTAATTTCTTTTTAGGCTAAGTTAATTAATTTTGGGCTTAGCCCATTTTGCAACTTAATCGGAAAAGAGAAAATGTTTCTCTCATCTCCTGTACGTTCACCAAAAGCTCCTAACCAGCCCTATTCTCCGCATTAGCAGATAGTATTACTCAGTAATACTCTTTGTTAATGTGGGTATCGGGGTGGGGCTTCACAGCTTGGGGAATGAAGGGTTCATAGTTAACTTAGGAAAACTACGGGATGCTTGATGGATAGTCCAGATCAATTGTAAATGAATAGAATGTGTGTGATGGATAATCCACATATTTAATAGCTAAACCATGTGTGATGGATAGTCAATATGGTAAGGGATGGGTAATCCAAGTGATAATAACATGAGAGATGGATAGTCCACATAATTTAAATAGCTAAATCATATGTGATGGATAGTCCATATGGTAAGGGATGGGTAATCTAAGTGATAATAACATGTGGGATGGATAGTCCATATATGTAATGACCCACCTTTTTGACCATCGAAATTCAACATCGAATACCACCACTTTGTTCAAATGTCGAGCATCCAATTGACAGAAGGGCAGATTGTTAGGATAAATAAAAAGAAAAGAACAAAGAATAGAGAATAGAGGAAATTAGAATCTCATAGCGAAATCGACAATATAGAATATAACAAGGACAATAAAAACTGTCCCTCCAAAAATACAGGGTATATCAGAGTTAAAAATAACCTTATCAGCTCGACGGCTATAAAATCCTGACCTTACAATTGCTGATATGGATACTATATAACACAGCGGAAAATAAAATACTACGATAGGTGAATCTCCAGCTCTCCTTCAAGATCTCCATAACACCAAAGACAACCTGGGGAAATACTCGGTCTGACCCGAGCATTATAATAAAATAACACTCGAATCAGTTTGGAAATACCAGCGTGAGATAAGTCAAATAATGGGGAACATACAAAAGTTTTGTGAGACCACGCCGCTAACGTGGAACAGGTTTTTACCTCATAAGAATAACATCCATACAGGCCAGAGCAGAAATAAACATCAGGAAACAAATCCAAACAAGAATGGACATAAATAATATTAAAACCAGACTTGAAAGAATGAAAAATACCCAAGTAAAATCCAAACTGGACAGAATGGATAAAACAAAGAAACTCCTTAAACACTAGGAAGAGTGGTTGACTCTTCTCGTGATAGTTTAAAGATAAACAAATTCAAGGATTCGAATCAAATAAGAAAAGGAAAATTTCCAACAAATGACTAGGAAGGTGCACCCCCTTGAAGTATACCTCTAGTAATATACTTCTGAGAAGCTCATATACTCCATGACACTTCTTGAGACCCTCCAAGCTAGACCCCACCAAACCTTACCGAGAATCTGAATATTTTTACATCTAGGTCTTAATCGTTTTTAAGGTAACAGTACACCAAATCTAAATGAGATGTGAAAATACTCTAATGGGAGAAATCCGACATAGCCTGGCCCCCTTTTGCGCTTTTGGTTTAGTCATTTCCGACAAAGGATAACAAAGCTCAAAGAGTAGCAAATCGTTTTTAAGGTGACGATACACCATGAAGAAAGCTGAACCCGATAACTAATAAATCAACTATTGGGGATAATTAAAATGATCATATATGGAAATTAAATATCATATATTTACCACTACTCGTTGATTCTAGACAAGTGCTATCTCTCGGTTGAAAACAAAGCCAGATAAGTTGAGATAGTGTTACCTCTAGGCATCTCCTTGACGACATTTTTAACCTTTGAGATAGAAATGAGTCCAAGTCTCAACGTCTAGCGTTAAAATTATAACTAGATCCTTTCTATATAAGCGATATCGATCACGGAACTACTTTTCCATAACCGAAATCGAACTTTAACTTTTAAAAACTGAACTTGTGCTTGATTCGCATATTCCAGTATTGGTAAAACATTCTTTTAGAAATACTCTTTCAAAACGTTCTTTTATAAGAAAAAATTTATAATACTGAGTGTATTAAAACAAGAGTCAAAAACAAATGTTGTTAGAACATTGTTTCTATAAACCCCAAAACAATTTACACATAGCTTCATTTATAAATGATTCCTTTCAAAAGATTTTTCTCATTTATAAACCATTATTTATAAATTTAAACCAATATTTATTATCCCAAAAGATAATAAAGCAATTTAAGTATCTTTATAAATTCAAAATAATATTAATTATCTAGAAGGATAACTAATCAACTTTGATAATCTCTTTATGTTAAAAAAATCCATTATCTTTAATAAAATAGTTAATTACTACCATACACTTTTATATTATGAGAAATTAACTTTAAAATCTTTATTAAATCAGTTTATTAACTTTAAAACACTAATCAGTTAATTAACTTATATACTTTTATTATATTAGTTAATTTACTTTAATCACTTTACTAAATCAATTAATTAACTTTAAATATCATTAATTAAAAGATTTATTAAATTCAAATAACCATTAATTAAAATGAATAATTAATCTCAATCATCATTAATTAAAATGATTAACTAAATTTCAAAAGGTCATTAGTTTTAAAAAATTAATGTAATTTAAAATAATCATTAATTAAAATGATTAAATACATTAAAATATCATAAATTAGGATGATTAATTAAAATGATTATTAATTTCAAATATCATTAATTAAAATGATTGTTAATTTCAAATATCCTTAATAAAATGATTATTAATTTCAAATATCATTAATAAAAATGATTATTTAAACTCCATTTCAATAACTAAAATAATTGATTAAATTCAAATAATCATTAATTAAATGATTAATTAAAACTAATCTCATTTAAATCAAAGATAAACCAATTTTAAACATCATTTATTAAATTAGTTAATTAAATTCAAAATCATTAGTTAAAACGATCAATTACTTTAAATTATCATTAATCAAAATGACTAATTAATTTTTAACATTCTGTTTAGCGAAAACGCAAGCTCAAGTTCAAAAACATACGATAGGGTTTCGGGGATGAAAATTAGTAAATGACGGTATAACGAAATCGCTATAGTGACACTTAACAAATTAAATGGAATATCAAGATTTATTTCAATTAATCATCAATATAAGAGCATAAGGATGTAAATAAACAATTATTGGCGCAAAATCCCTCAGGGTCTCTCTACAAATTTTCCCTGTAAAACAACGATTATGAATAATATATATTACATATGGGTAATGATCAAATTAATATGTCATCCATTTTCCAAACGGAAATTCAATCAAACAATCAATCAAACAATCTAGCTAACGTCCAAGCAATCAATAATCGTTTATAACATCTTAGATATAATAGTAAAATTGAATGTGAGTTAAACTCACATTGATTTTCGTTTTCGCCGAAGTGTTCTGTTTTGGACTAAAACCGAACGGACATTCAATTTTCTCCAAAAATTTCACTAGCTCCAAATCCAACCAATTCCAATCCGTAGCCATCACCGCTTTGATTCCAACACAAAAAACGACATTTGAACCCGACCTCATACACAAAAGTTATAGATTTTACAAGTTATCGCTTAATTTAAATTAATAAATAACTAATCAGTTTCACTAATTACCCTACCTAATCAAATCCCCTCTCTAATCCATCTTCCCTCTTCAAACGCCTATACATACATACCCAAACCCATCATGTACATGCACACTCAACCACCGCTGATGACCAACAAAACGCAAATCCGTCTCCTCCGACAAGTCAGGCTTCGCAATCTCCACTACGCCGACCCAACAACCCCCCTTCGTACGCCCCAGGTGAACTGCGACCTGCTATGGTCGAATGTGACAAAGGAGAGTCGTGATTTCCAAACGACGACTGCACCACGACATGACCCGCACTCCTCGACAAGATAAGAACATTGCAAACCTTGAATCGCACTAACGTCGCCTCCATCTTGAGGAAAAGTGAACCCTAGGCCACGCTGAAAACATGGATCTCCCCAACTCTCGACCGCAACCTACACGATGGTCATGGATTGAAGATCTCGAGCCAATGAACCTAACAGAACGAAAGACATGATTTTTCGTTGAGAAACAATTTTTATTTTTATTTTTGAAGTGGGTAAATCTCTTTATTTTTGTTACAGGAAACATTTATATATAGAAGAGGAGGTATGGTTAAAAACATGGGGGTAAGGCATGAACAGTGGTGGGGTGGTATAGGTATGGTGTTTAAATATGGGTTGGTTTTAAAATGATTTGACTTTCTATTATTTTATTTGAAAATATTCGACATTATATACCTAAAAATCTCAAACTCCAAACGAGACATGCCGCCTGCATTCTATGTATTATACCCAAATTGTGAACATAATGGAACTAGCCTTGAGACTTAATTCGATCATATACAAAAGATAGCTTTTCAAACCCAATTATATTATAAATTTCCAAAATTAGTTTCTACGCTTTTCGATCTCGCATGACCAAATGATACATCTGACCGCTATGAAATTTGATGATGTACTATAATTCATTATTATGGATCAAATAAAACTGGTTTCGTCACAATCCGAGATAGTGCCCCGGAATGATAATTTCATAGATTTAAATATCGTTTTGTATTTCTGATCCAATTATAGATATTTATCCGATCTATTTATATTTGTAAGTAAATTTATAAATTGAATTCATTGATATTATTTATTAGTTAAAATGAGCTTAATAATATTATTAAATCCATTTAATTAACATTCAATTACACAATTCAAATATTTAATCATTCCCAACATTTGAATTATAAGTTATTAAATTCCACAATCCAATTATTTAAATTTAAAACTAATTAAACATTTGAAATCAAATGACCAGAATTTTGGGTTATTACAATATAATTTCGTTAATGAAACCATGGGTGATGGGTAGTCAACATGGGAGAAGATGTGTAATCCAAAGAATTAATGTATGTGAGATGGGTAGTTCACATAAGTATGAGACAGATAAGAAAACTTAGATGGGTAGTCTAATTACTTGGGATAGATAATCCAGTGTATATTTCATGTTTGCATATCAGTATATCATTATGTTATAACCATTGTGGATGCAGGAGCATAGTATATGGTTGAGATATTATGGTAAGACACTAGTGAGGGGAAAACCCGTTCCGCTCAGCGGCGTGGTCTCACTAGATATCTACTTGATTCGAGATGGTAGGTTATTATTCACACCAGACTATTGTCTGATCCGAACGTTTTATTTTTTCCCCTTAAACTCTCGGGTACTCATTTGAGTAGGTCGGAAGTAGGGATTTTCAGGTTTCCAATTAGAAGAATAAGCTTCCGGAGACGTGCAGGAGGCAATCTAGCTATTCAGGAGTACCTATCTAATCCGTTGTGTTGTTTGGTTTTGTTTGTATGGATGTAATGGCAAGTTATATAATTGCTAAGTGTTAGATTCTAATCAACGAACGGGGCATCTTCATATGTCCCTCGTGGAGTATTTTGTAACAGTTATATGTTCTCTAAACATGGGATCACAAATGGGATTATGTAATGAATATGAAAATATATTTTGAAATGGAATGTAAAAGTTATTTCTGAATTGTGTTTGAAAAATTTTCATATTCATGTGCTCCTGATTATTGATATGCTTAACATATCTGCATTTTGTCGTCGGGAATTAATAATTATGGATGACTGCAACATCTGTAACTATTTAGTTTTGGGCCTCGGAATGGGGAATGTTATAAGTTGGTATCGGAGCATAGGTTTATGATTAAAAGAATTTTAAACCTAAACAGTTTATGAAAACATAATCCTAATGAACCAAAGAATAAGATTTGGGTATGGGATAACGTTATAGTAACATACTTGTATTTGTTATATATAAGTATGCGTTCTATCTCTGTTCTCCCCTATCTCTTATACCATTCTTCTGTATCTTACTAAGACTCGTATGCAGATTTATGAGAAAGACAGATATGGAAGCAGGAAACGAAAGAGTGAATCTAGGTGGCGGAAGCACCACAACTAATGGAAATGCTTGGCCCAATACCAGAAGGAATGATAGGCAAATAATAATCCAAATGCAAATTCTAATATAGGTGTTGCGACCCCACTGGTAGATATGGGGACTATGTATCAGTTCTTCGTCAATCTAATGCAAGCTGGAGCAGTTGCAAAGGTAGTTGAAAGAAATGTTGCTAATGCGGGAGGAGCTAATCCCGTGGTGCTAGTTGGTAATAACTATGACAAGCATAGCCGAGATTACACTAGTCTGGTAGGAAGCCTTTTCTGGGGACTAAGGATGTAATTGAAGTAGAGAAATGACTGCTACATTGCAAAAGGATTTTTGCTGATTTGGGTTTGAATTATGAGCAGAAAAGGGGACTGGCTTCATGACAGTTCCAAGAAGCTGCTTTGTTCTGGTGAAACAGGGTGACCATAGGGGAACCAGAGGAGGAATTAACTTGGGCAGAATTTTGAAGGAGATTCAAGGAAAGGTTTTTGTCTGAAGTAGCCAAGTCAGCCTTGCTTAGGAAGTTTATGGAGTTGGAGCAGGGGGAATGTAAGTGTTGTAATATTCTGCTAAGTTTGATGAGCTATCCAAATATAGGTATGCCATTATTGACACTGTTGTCAAAAGAAACGAGAAGTTTATCTAGGGGTTGAGACCGGAGATTGCCAGGGCAACTATGCTACATCTCTAGAATCCATCGAATGTAGTAGTGGAGATGGCAATCAAGAACGAGGAGATGCTTTCTACTTTCAGAAAGAAGAAGCCAGTTGGAACCTAGAGTTATCAAAATAAGAAGAGGAAGTTCTTTAAGGGATAGGGAACTCAGAAGGGTGGAGCTGCTAAGAAAAGGAAGGCATATATCATTGTTATAAGTGTGATAAGAAGGGGCACTATGAAAATGGATGTCGATTAGGTGATGGAAAAATGGTTGTGGGTAAGCAAAATGTGAAGTGCTTTAACTGCGACCAGGTGGGGCATTATAAGAATAAATGTCCAGAAGCAGCCAAGGCAAACAAAGGAAAGGTGTTTGCTTTGGAGCAATCTACATTAAGACCAAAAGCAGCTGAGAAGGGAAAGTCTGTGATGGAAGGTACACTTTTGATTTATAGCATACCAGTTAGGGTACTATTTGATACCGGTGCATCGCATTCATTTATATCTCAATGTTTGGTAAATAAGTTATGTTTAGAACCGTTATACCTCATTGCTTCCTTAAAGATAGCTAATCTAATAGGAAGGTACGCAACTCTTGGAATGTGACTAACTAGAATTTGAGTTGCTAGGTTATACTTTTGCATGCAGTTTGTATGTATTTGATTTTGTGGGTTTTGGGATTATTTTGGATATGGATTGGTTGAGCAAATTTGATGCTAGGATATTTTTCCGAGATAGGAAAATATCAGTTAGATACCCCGATAGTAGTGATTCAATTATATACTCGGTGGTTAACTTGAGTGTGGATATTTGTACTTCGTTGGGAGCAATGGAAGTAGAAGATGGAGTAAATCAGGTTTTGGTTACAAGGGAATTTACAAATGTTTTTGAGCTGGTTACAAGAGTACCATCGAAATGAGCTATTGAGTTTCGAATAGATATTATGCCTGGAGCTGAACCCTTAAGTAGAACACCTAGAAAAATGGCACCTACCATGATGAAGGAGCTAAAGTGCAACTAGTGGACTTAGAAGGAAAGATTTTTATTAAACCAAGCAGTCTGCCTTGGGAAGCGGCTGCTTCATTCGTGAAGGGGATAGTAGTCCAAGTGGTAATAACATGTGAGATGGATAGTCTACATAATTTTGTTAATGAAACCATGGGTGATGGGTAGTCAACATGGATGGGGATGAGTAATCCAAAGAATTAATATATGTGAGATGGGTAATCCATATAAGTTTGAGGCAGATAGTCAAAGAAAACATAGATGGGTAGTCTAATAATTTGGGATGGGTAATCCAGTGTATATTACATGTTTGCATATCAGTATAATATTATGTTATAACCATTGTGGAAGCAGGAGCATAGTATATGGTTGAGATGTTATGGTAAGGTACTAGTGAGGGGAAAATCTGTTTCGCTCAGGGGTGTGGTCTCACTGGATATCTATTTGCTTTGAGATGGTAGGTTATTATTCACACCAGATTGTTGTCTGATCGAAGTTTTTGTTTTTTCCCTTTAAACTCTCGGGTACTCATTTATGTAGGTCGGAAGTAAAGGTTTTTAGGTTTCCACTTAGACGAATAAGTTTCTGGAGATGTGCAAGAGGCAATCTATATTAATCTGCTGTGCTGTTAGTTTTGTCTATATGGATGTAATGGAAAGTTATATAATTACCAAGTGTTTGACTCTGATCAACCAAGGGGGCATCTTCATATGTCGCTCTTGGAGTATTTTGCAATATTTATATTTTCTCTGAATGTGGGATCGCAAATGGGATTATGTAATGAATGTGAAAATATATTTTGAAATGGAATGTAAAAGTTATTTTTTAATTGTTTTTGAAATTTTTTCATATTCATGTGCTCCTGATAATTGATATGGTTAACATATTCGCATTTTATCACCAAGAGTTAATAACTATGGATAACTACAGTATCAGTAGCGGTTAGTTTTCTGCCTCAGAATAGGGGATGTTATAGCTAACATCGGTACATATTTCAAAATCCTACACTACTCATAGATACGTTCTCGGTATCACCATAAAGCAATAAACACGTGTGTTTTTAGGATAGAACAATACATAATATAAAACAAGTAACAAAGATTGCATAGTCATAAAAACACAATCATAATATATAATAGATAAAATACACAAGTCCAATTGCATCTAAAAAAGAGACAAATACTCACTATCTTTAAAATATATATAGTATATGTCCAATAAATCCCAACATCAACTGTACATACATTGGGCTACACTAATACATATACAATATCTAGTTTAACTAACTAAACAGCCTCCATATCATGTGCATCAACCATAAATTGGTCGCTTTGTCCCTAAATCTGAAATGTCACGGACTGATCTGAGTATTATATAAAAAACACACGGGTCAAACTATGTCTAGAATGTCGATGTAAATGTATAATATAAATTGGCATGGTATAAAAAAGTGTTTCTCAAGGCGACATATGAACATACCTAGTGTATCGACTTTATCCAAAACCATGCACATATAATATCACCCACAGTAACGCATAATCAATCATTACATTATAAGGCATAGGAATAAAATGGGTGAAACATCATCCAAACAACCAAACTACTATGTTGATACAACATACAATAATGTATATCTCGACCATCGGCCCTAATGAGAGATGTGAACTCTCAACTTCATGGCCCTAAGATACATACATACATATGTATATGTATATGTATATGTATATGTATATGTATATAATCAATAGGATATGTAGACTCATAATATAACATATGGATACAACATGACACACAATGATCTATCTCGAGCAACAGTTCTAATAAGAGGAAATACTCCTAACTGAATGGTCCTAAGAGATACCAACATAAGGCATCAATAGATTTCTTAGCCAAAGACTAAGAGAGAATGATAGACAAGCACGCAACAAGTCTCCAATATCATATAGAAAGACGAGTATGCAGCTGGTCTTGGGTTAGGCTACTTCGTATGACAGACAAGCACACAAAAAATTCCAATGTCATATAATCATCATCTCCAATGAGGTGGTAATATCAAATATCTCATCAGATGTGGATCTACCTTAGTCATCCAGAGAGGAGACTGACATATCGTAGCACTGCTCTTGGAAACGCTAATTACTGCAACCCATTTCATATAGTCTCTTAGTTACTTCTAGAATTGCAACACCTACATCCATCTGCATGTCATCAACACGCTACAAGTCCACAGTGTGCATTTGTCACGACTCCTTCTTGCCCTTGGTAACATATTATTGGCCTTTAATGACATGCACGCAATGGCTCTAATGAGAGCAAGAACTCTCTGCCTTGACCTCATTAAACTGACATCACGAATTCGGGGCACGACCCCGCGATTAGATCGTTTGGATGGATACTAGCCTAACAGGGGATTTGTAATCATGCTCTAGCATAATGGCGTAAACCTTATAATATAGATTCCCAACAAATACTCTTGATTTGATGAGATCTAATGAGAGTATCATCTAGTACTCTCGACTCCATGAGTCCTAATGAGAGCGACAACTAGTACTCTCGACTCTACGAGTCCTAATGAGAGCATCTCAAAATAATATATCATCGATTACTAGCCCTAAGAGTAAATAATAATACTCAACTAATTAGTCCATAGAGAATGAATCAGTAAACTCCTCACCTGACTCCAGCTTGTAACCCATGGAGAGGAATAGACCTCTTGACTGCTAAGCTCTAAGAGAGTCACCTTTAGATTACATCAGAAATCCCTAACCCTAAATTACCAACGAAAATGTCATTTACATACAAAACGTAACCGAAAAAATATCAGCTCCTGTTTCCCATGCCAACTGGTGCTACTTGCTCATTTACTCAATGCTTGCAAACTACATTCGTTCCACATAGTAATATTCTATGAAAAATTTCAAAGGACAACTAGAGAAATATTACTAAACGTCCTATACCAGATGATACTATAACTTTATTTATTTAGTATTCTTGTCACATGGAAAATAAAATGAACAAAGCACACAATCCCTTTGGAAAAGAGATTTTATTTTATAGAAAAATATATTAAAGATTTCAAAAGTCTTTATGTCCTTTTTTCTTAAAGTTAAACACCATTTTCCTAATTTATTTAAAAATAATAAATAAAGATTTTAAACCTTATAATACATTTCCAAATCTCTTTCCCATATTTAAAAATCATGGAAATCTCTCTTATAATCCAATATTATTTATAAAAATCGTCTTATTAGTTTCCATAATTAATTATGATTTTTGAATAAATTTATCAACTTCAAAACTACCTTTAAATTTATTTTTAAACCATAGAATATATTTCAAAAATCTCTTTATTATATTCAAAAATCATAGAAAACATTTTTAAAGTCAAATAATATTTACTAGAAATCATTTCATAATTTTCATGAATTAAATAGGAATTTTAAATGATCATTCAAAGCCCAATATCAATTTCTATTAAATTTTAAATTATAATAATTGATTAATATCTAATGTAAATAAACGAATTTCCGCAAAAAAATGTATATTTTGGAAATTGTCTTTTTCCTACTTCCAATTCATATTTTAATTATATTTTTGAATAAACTTGTATATACACACATACATGTGTATATGTATTATATTTTAAACAAAACATTCGTGGCTTGGCCAGGAGCTAAATTATTCCAAGGCTTAACACATGTCGACTGCCCCCATGGCGACCGGTCGCCATGACCAATGGGCAGCTGATATTGTGACCTAGAGCTATTTAACTGTTGACACATTCGTTTCTTCGTTGTTGCTTCTCCAATTAATTCTTGCCTTAAGCTAGTGCACTACTTTGCAACCCAACAATACATCAATTTATGTTCATAACTAGCATAAAAAAAACATGGATCTAAGGAAGTAGAAGTGATCTAAGGTTACTATATGCGGTTTATTCTTACTGGGAGAAACACAGAGACATTTCAATCAATGCAGCAAACGATGCAATCAATATTTCGACATAGATCTACAAGTGGAAATCACTCGCCATAACATTACCCAAAGTACTCTTCTAGCACATCATAACTCCTCCAAACTTATCTTTATCATTCACTGCAAATAGCATTGCCCCCAAACTTGAGAAAAAATCCATTTTGATTTCTTCTAGAGGTGAAGCTATGTGTTGAGAAGAATATATTTGAATTCATGATTTTTTTGATTTTATTTTATTTGATATTAATTTTTAAAGAAGGTGGGGTTTGATTTAGTTCGAAAAACAAAGAAAATGGGAAACAAACTATGATTTTGGAATGCTTTGAACGAAAATTCTATAGCTTTGAACGAAAATTCTATAGCTTTGAAGAAAAACATAAAAGGAAATAAGCTGGCTCCTCATTTTGGGTTGGATTTTGGCTTTCATGGGCTATAAAACAATTCATTTAAATTTTGTTTCTTCATTCTCCCTTACAAAACCATTATTTTACCTTATCAAAATAGCTTCAAATCTCAAGTAAAAGCCATATTTACTCGATAATAGTGTCTTCCCAACATTGCATATAAAAATCTTATCTCATAATTAATTATCTCAAAATCATACTTAGGCCCATTTTAATAGAAATTATTCATTAACATAAATAATTAACTAAAAATTCATTCTTTTCTATAATTTATTCAAAAGTTCTTTTATTTATCATTATTAGAATTCATTAAATCATTAAACCAATTTTGATTTATTCTAAAAATTATTTCAAGTTTATAAGTGTCAATTTTAATTCAAAAATACCCAAAATTGATTTTTTGAATATTTATTACTTTAAAATAATTATCATCAAAATAATTCATTTAATAATCGTTCTTATCAAAAATATTCCTAAAATTAAACTCCCTAACCCAATTCACCCTTTCTCAAATCTTAACGTAATATGTTATTATTATGAATTCCTAAATTACTCCACTATTTCAATTCCAAACAAATTTCATTCTTCCAATCTATCTCAAATTCCCAATATTTATAATTTAATCCTAAATTATTCACATCTACTATTAATGCCCATTAACTTATTTAAAACTCTATTGTTCATTTTATTTAACTACTTCTCAACATTGGGTTGTTCCATTTGGCTTATATCTTACGAGAGACATGCCGGTCAGCTTAGATCGCCCTCAATCATTAGAAGTTGGTCTCCTACCTCGGTTCGACATCGTCGTTCCCCCTCACCATAACATAGTCGTAGAGCCCATCACCATCTAAAGGTCATTGCCATTCGTGGAATGCGAGTCGGCCTTAAAGAAGAAATGGCAGCCTATGTTGACAAATGCATAAAATCCATGCCTGGAATACTGAAGGTGAGGGCTTGTTGGATAATGAAAATGGGGAACCTTTCTCCGAAGTAGTCATAGGAACTTACATGCACCAGAGATATGCATTGCCTTCCATTGACAAATATGATGGGAGCACAGACCTGTCTAACCACATCATGACTTTCAATTCTATCTCCTACGCTGACCAACTTTCTGACAACGCCAAAAAAAATTGTTCCCTTCTGTCCTCACTGGACCAGCTTCTCGCTCGTTCCTCCACCTCAAAGATAAACTCCTACCTATGCCTAGACTTCAAGGCTTGCTTCCTTGCATCAAGAACCAAAATCATGATGGCGAGCAAGCTGGGAAATATCCGGCAAGGCCTTGATGAGTCTTATCTTTCATGCATGGATAGCTTCAATGAAGAGTCACCCTATATGGGAGGTGTAGATAAGAATAGCTTGGTGATTGCCCTATGTTCTGGGGTGAGGTACCGATCCAGAAGGTGGAAGGAACTACAAAAATAACTAGCTTCCTCCTTGTCTGATTTCCTCCAAAGAGCATATGGAATAATGAGGGTGGAAGAGGCTAATCTCTACAATGGTGATGAGGAGAGTAGGTGAGGCAATTAGAGTAGAACTCGGGAAGGCAAAAACCATCGAAGGAATGGTCTGTAGGAAAATAGAAAGAATCATCCAGAAGATGGTTCAGGTTTCAAATCCAGGTACATAAATTAATCACGACATGGAAATAATTTATCTTACCACGCGAGATCGCATGCCATTTCAATAACCTCGTCTTTTTAGGTTTAGGTGGAGGGAGGTATCTTAGGGTAATGAGAAGTAACATGAATTTCATCAGCTCAAAGGCCACCCTACCAATGAGTGCTGATATCTAAAGGATGAAATAGAGATGTTGATCTATGAAGGAATATTGGTGTAGTACATAAGATGGCAAGTAAAGCAACAGAACGCTTGGCCAAATCCACCTACCCAACCCCAGTGGGTAGACAACAAGAATGTGGTTGCAATCAACGTAAAATAATATCAATTTGTGGTAGCCCAAATGTGGCTGGGAGCAGTCGAGGAGCATAGGCCCGATGTAGGAGAGAGCGTGCCTCCAATAGTCAAGTATACTCGGTCGACCTTCGAGCCCTGAAGGCTCCTAGGGTTGAGGAAGAAGCATGTGACATTACCTTCATAGCAAAATACAAATAGGAGTTCCCTAATCATGACCCCATGGCCATATCGGTTGACATCGCTGGTACAATGGTCCTGGGTCCTCGTTGATTGGGGCAGCTCTGTCGATTTTTTGTTCAAAGAAGTTTTTGATAAAATGAAGCTTCCTGCCTCTAACATCACTTCGTGTGCACTGCCCATTTACAGGTTCGAGGAAGTTGGCATAATATCCCTAGGGATAACTTTACATATAGTCACCTTCGACCAAGACTCCCTTACAGCCAAGATAAAAGTAAATTTTATTATAGTGGATAGCCCGTCCGCTTATAATATCTTGATAGGTAGGCCGGCACTGGCAGATTTGGATGCAATCATAACCTATCAACGGCTCAATATGAAGTTCCCATTCAAAGGAGGGATGGGATGTGTTTGAAGTAACCAACGGCTACCAAAGACTGCTATGACATATCACTCCGGCAAGTAAAAAGGGAGCCCTCATGCTGCAACAAGAGTTAGCAATGCTCTATGGCAGTACGCCTGAGAGAACGCGAGCACCCCCCAATGCTCCTGTTTATGTCGGGATCACCCTTAAAGTTAAAGTGCCAACAACCATTGCCGCCCCTAAGAGAACATAGGAGCCACTAAATCCTCCCCTTCATATCAAGGGCACTGAAGACAACAGAGTAGTTAGGGACCAACTTTCCCTAACCATCTCCTACAAAACAAAGGAGCTCATCAAAATATGGAATGAGCAGGTTCAACCCCACTGGTAGGAGGGGACAATAAACACCACAACTCCCCTCTCAATGTCGATGGACTCATCTATGAGAGCCCGGGGTAGCCATAGCTTTCAAGTTCGAGCATGGACGTCCATCACGACCGAGGAAGACATAGAGCGCATGATACATGCAGTGGACCGGTGTGGTATGGAGATAAACATAAAGGAAAATAATACTGATCTACTCGACCATGGCATGGGAGACTCAAACCTCGATGATAGGATGACAACTCCGTCTGAAGCAATATCAATTGACAACGATAACCCCAACAAGGCTGTTCAAATAGGCATAGAACTAACCCTGAAGATAAAGGGTGAGCTAATGGGTTTCCTAAAGAAAAGAAAAGATGTTTTTCCTAGGGACACACTGACATGACTGACATAGATCCTTCAATCATCTACTATTCCTCAACATCGATTTGAAAGCTCATTCGATCTGGCAAAAGAGAAGGCCGCTTGTAAAAATCGCCTTTTCAACCCCCGAATGTCGATACTAAATACATCTACAGTATTCATGTGCCGAGCACCCAAGAGCCAGAAAGATAGAAAGTTAGGATAAACTAAAAGAAAAGGAGGTAGAACGAGAAATAAGAGCACAATATTAGAATCTCACATGCGGAACGATAATACATAATATCTCAAAAGTGTAGTACAAAAAGTTACTCCAATGTACATGAATATCAGAGTTACAAAGTGACAAAGTACTATCAGCCTAGACAGTTATAACTACCTATCCTCATAATGCTGAACATATACATACATAATAGTGGACGGAAATGAAAATCAATAGGTAGATAGATAGGTGGAAGCATCCAACTCATCTCCATAAGCTTGAGGCATTCAACTAAAACCTACATGTAGGATCGTTTTCACCCTAGAGGGGGGTAAATAGGGTGATACTAACAATAATAAAAATTAATGCGGAAATAAAAACAATAACAGAAAGTAATGCAGAAGAGATCGCACACGAATTTACCCAGCTTCGGCAAAACCCTCCTACATGCTGCCCCCAAGGTTTCTACTAGAAATTAAGTAGTCAGACGCTTGCACACGTAAACTTGCGACACCCACTAATGACTAACCTAACTCTACGCTCAAAACCCTACCGCAACTAAGCCACTGAGTTGCGAATTCTCGAACTACACCACCGTAGTTCGTAACCTAGTCACACGACTAGAAAGTTACACAGTTAAAAACAGAAAACTACAAAATAAAACAAAACAACTAAACAAAACAAAACCCTATTATAAAAATTAGGCCAAAAATAAAGGCCGGCCCACTAGAAATCAAATGAAGTTGCTCTTCCCTTTTTACTCTGAGAAATCTTCGATCGTTCCCTTTATCCTTAGTAACTTCGGCCGTTTTCTTCAAAAAGGAACTAGGGTTTTTTAAAGATTGATGCGCCGCTTGAAATTGATTGAAAGACATGATGATTTTTCCCTTGAATTGCTTTGTCAATCTCTTTGGCTTTGATTGCTTACGGTAGCTCCAATTCAGTCGAGCACGAATGATAAGAATGGTATGCAATTTTATCCCCCTTTTGATTTTGATTACACTCGACTTCGATTCGAGTTTCATGATTTTATTCAGTGCTTGCTCTTTGATTTTCTTAAACTCGAATCCCTTTATTTTCGATGATGTTGTGTGATTAAATAGGGATAAAATCCCTAAATATAGGGTCGTATATTTCTATTTGAATTCTTTCGTGAATTTTGTTCGGCCATTGATTTTTGCTTGAACGATATGATATTTTAACTGCTAATATATTGGGTTGTTATGATATGCTAACTTGTTCCATCTCGTACGTATACTCCATGAATTTGAATTTTGGTTCTGTCCTTTTCTTCTTTGATTTTGGCATTTGAATATTTGAGATAATATATTGGGTTGACATGATTTTTGACTTTGACTTGTTAATTCAATCAGTGTTATCACCTGGCTTTGACTTGATGAAACAATTCTGACTTTCATCGAACTGCACTAATTTGTTTGAACTACTAAATGTGTGATCATTTCTTTTGTAAACTCCTGCTTCATTGAGTTCATGTCTGAATGCTTTGTTGCACTTTGATTTTGTTGCTCCTGGTCTCTGTTGCAATTGAGTCTGGTTCATGTTTGAAGCTTCATGTATACATTTGTGCACTTGTATGGTCTTGATGTCTTTACTATGATTATTGCTGTTGCATTTCATTTATGTGTACATTTGCATTCATGTGAATCTTCATGTTGTATGTTGTAAGGCTGGTGTGTGTCTGCATTGTAGCCTGGTCTTGTTTCATGTCACATTGGTGGTTCCGCTTGAGTCAGTCCTTATTGCATTTTGAGTATGGTCTGAATCTTTTTGTATATGCACTTACTAATCAAGTGCTTTGAATTTATGTTCTATGAACTGTACTATTCTTGTTATGTGTTATATGTTATGTTCTTGTTATCCATGTTGGTTTGTACACTTGCATTGCTTTGAGCCCCTGTGCATTGAAGTCACTGGCTTGTACATTTTGTTGAGCCTTGTTGTGTTCTCGAGTCTGCGTTGTCATGTGGTCTGTGCCTTTGTGTACATTCTGTCTGGAGCTTTTGTTTCACTGGAAGGCCTGATTTGTATGTGGTCATTACTGCTTATATTTGGTTTGGTCTGAAGTGAACTCTGTTTGGTTGGACCTATATCGGTTCGAGTTCTACCGTGCATTTTGGTTGCCTGGTTAGTCTTGCATTTGTCTTGTGTTCATGACTTCATAACATTGCAGTTGCATGTGTGGTTGTGTCCTCTTGGAGTCTGGTATACTTGTGATTCTGGCCTCTATTTCATGTGCACTTGGTTCTTGCA
Source organism: Allium fistulosum (assembly GCA_030737815.1). NCBI lineage: Eukaryota > Viridiplantae > Streptophyta > Magnoliopsida > Asparagales > Amaryllidaceae > Allium > Allium fistulosum. Next base: position 1,129,706,254 of record CM060906.1, on the reverse strand, counting down.
TATGGTATCATGTGCATGTTTGATTGTCGAGTTATAGTGCCTTGGCTCTATTTACTTGTTAGACTTGCATTGATATGTCTAGACTGGTCGTTTGCTTTGTACTTGAAGTCTTGATTGAGGCTTCACTTCCATGCTCTGTTGTCACCTCGTGAAATCTGGTTTGACCATGTGTATATTTGAAGTGTTGTATGTTGTTTTGCGTGCACCTGAGTTGAATCCAGCCTAGGTTCGGGTTTGATCTTATGCTCACCTGTCCCTATAGTTTTAACACGCAAGTGTATATCGGTGTGCACGACCTTGTGGCATGTACAGTGATACACTGTGCATGTCACAAGTTGTTCGTGTATGATGATTTAAAGAATATGATGACCAACAACCCAAATAACCGAGGCAGACAATATTTTCAAACACACACTTCATTGTACACTGCAAAAATATTTCTTTTTCAATTTTACTGCGTCGGTTTTTATTTTGCAGATAGCTCGGATGCGGGATACAAGCTGGAATAGAGTTGAAGATCAAATACGAGTGATGAGTGAATGTAGGGAGATGAAAATGTATGTAAAAATTTTATAGTGAAAATTGTGTTGTAATTTGAAATTGTATTGTAATTGAAAATGTATAAATTTAGTGAGAACTCAAATTTGTACTATTTGAGTTTGTAATAAAATATTTGTTTAATTTTGAATTCTGAGTTATTTATTTTATTCAACAAATATTTATTTAATTATATGAAAAATAAAATAGTATAATAATAAATACATTTAAACGAATATATATATGTTTATTATCATCAAACAAAAATCATAGGCTATTGTATTCTACACTACATTCCTCAATTTACTTAAAAGAGCACACGAGGAATTTTGGGAAAAGAAATACCATGTGTTAAACACAAGTATGGTATGAGAAACTCAAAAATGCATATTAATACATAACAATACTTCCGAGACCAACCGAATCACCAGATTGGTTCCCCTCGAAAGGACCCAACTCAATTGATATTTACATTAGGTGATATTATAGATAACGTCTAAGGTGTGTAATATAAATATGAAAATAGCTGTGATGTTTACACTAGTCACACAACAACATATTAGAGTGCATTTAAAACTGCTAAGGAGCGTTCGTATATGAATTTTCCACGGAGACCTCCTCAGTAAACTCGTAAGCAAACTGAGACCAATCTCCATAACAAGGATTAGAAACTACCTTCCGAACTTCGTATATCTCTTGATGAAATATATCATAAGGTATACACAACCAGCCCATGCCCTAACACATGAACCAAGCATCAATCAACTCCCACTAGCAACATCTATAAGCATACTCTAGATAATGTAGTTGATGTGCCCCGTTAGCTAAACTCGAAGTTGTGTATCCTACTATATCTTTAGCAATTTTTTCGATGTCGAGGCTACGTTCAACATCTTTCACAAGAATCTTCATTACTCGAACATAATCCACTTCAATGGCTCCTTCCAAAATTGACCCGTATAGAGTTTTGAAGTGGTTTTGGTAACTAAAACATTTACTGATCTTAGACTCTTCAAAATCAATCGATGAATTTCTGATTAACTCAAACCCAGCTCTTCTAGAAGTATCCGAAAACTAGAGGCGTTTCATACTAGTGCTCCTTCCCGGGGGTTCTCATTGGTATAAATCTGCAAAGCCTTTATAGACTTTTGAAGTTAAGTTTGGCCAAGACCGGCAGTCAACTAATTGACTATCGAGTTTAAAGTGCTTGATTATAGAAATCTAGGTTCATATACTTAACATGTTTTCGACATTCCAGCTTAACTATTCCTCGGTCAAGAAGGAAGTCGGTAAGTTTGAGCACTATTGCTCGATCCTTGCTCAAACATCAATCTTGACTCTCATAAGTAGATAACCTAGCTCAACTGTTGGTGTTAAGCATAGTAATACTAACATTCTGTAAACAATCAAACTAAGGTTATTTTACAAGTGTTACTTTTCATCCCTTCTTCTAACACAATATTCTTTTGAAATTACTTGTATAAATAAGTTTGAAATCCTTTTAAAATGATATATATGTATGTATGTCTGTGTATGTATATGTATATGTATATGTATGTATTTATGTATGTGTATGTATGCATAATAATTTAATCTAATAAGGAAATAGGCTATAAAATAAGTTAAGGAAGGAAAGTAAACAAAAAGTTCTTACTTTAACAAAAGATTAAAAATAGATTTATAGACTTATATATGAATAAAATACCTTTAAAATACTTATAAATATCGCTTTTAAAATAGTTACTTAATATTAGTTTGAAAACATTTTACTCCTTTAGCGAAATACACAAGTTTTATGTATATAAAATAAGAATAACCTTTACTTTAAATCATTAAAATAATTATTTAAAAACATATTTAAACTTCAACTTCTTTTAAAATACTTATATATCTTTTATAAAACTCCGTTGAAAAGATTTCACAAAAATATCTAAGTAATAACATTTTAAACTTTCCCAAAAACTTGTTTTTCCAAAGTGCATTCATAGTGACTATCGTTATATGGACCATGGTTTTACTAACTTTTTTTTATAAACAAAATAACTTTATAACTCAAATACTTACTACTTTTTATACTACTATAAATATAGAAAGCAACTCATTTGAAAATATCCATAAAATAGAGTTAAAAAAAGATTGAAGAGAAGGGATTCGAAGTGCGTTTATAGCGACTATCGCTATATGGACAATTCCATATTCAATTCAATATTCAATGCCATTCAATCACATAAACCAAGGCCTTCCAAAGCACAACAAATACACAAATAATATATTATTCAAAGCATACACATATGGGTTTATAACTTTACATAGTTAGGGAATATTATTATTATTAATAAAGAGCAAAAATCATTAAGTTTCATTCAAGGAGTGAGATAACTCACTTTTCAACCAATTCAAGCTGGCTCTTTTCAACCTCGTCCTAGCAACAACACAAAAACCTCCTACCTTCAACCCACAAACACACAAACAAGGATAGAATAAGCTTTAATATAGCATGAACAAGAAGAGAGAAGGCCTAGAGTGCATGACCAAGCTTTGAAACTCCCAAATAGGGTACGACCTCAATGCTAATCGAGAGAATAGCTCCAAATTTCTTAGTTCCAAGATGATGTAGTGATTTGCAATGTTATGTAACAATGATAGCAAGAGTTTGGAGGAGTATAAGAGGTGCTTTGATTCAAGAATATTATAAAGAGATAAGAGTGATTTGCAACTTTGGATTTGTGAATTAGTAAAGAAATGAAGGGTGCTAAGGGTGTGCTTTTATAATATCATACTTCAAAAAAGTATCCTCCTTAATTCCATCCTTTATGTACTTCTTCTGCAAGTATTTAGGTTAATTAATTTCTCTTAGTAAGATGGAAGATTTACATACTTGTTAATGTGTTCATATGTTTAGTGCACAAGTCCAAAGAATATACATAACTTTTATTGAATAAAAAGTTGATTTTAAACAATACATTTTTCGGTCACGTTTTCAATATATTTAAAATATTTATCTTTGTAAACACATTTCAAAAATAAGTTTTCTATCATTAGTTATTAACTAAAAAAATTTAACAAGGTTATAAAATCATATTTTTAATACTTTACCATTTTCTAAAAGTTGAGATATTCGAAGATGAAGTGTTCGAAATTACAGGTCATTACATTCTCCCTCTCTTAAGACATTTCGTCCCTGAAATCCAAACAAAATAACACAAAGAGAATAGAAGATGCGGTGTATATATCTGCTCAAACTACATATAAATCAAGCTACAAGATAAGTGATTCCACCTCATATGATGAGTACACAACAAAGGATAAGATGCAAGGGAAACTACTAAATAAGGAACAACTCAGGATAAGAGTCTCTACTACTCTCCTCTGTCTCCCAAGTACAATCTTGAACATCCTCACTCCACTGCACCATGACCAATTCCACAACCTTGGTCCCTAATCTCTTCGTATCATGATCAATAATACGAATAGGCTATCTCACAATGGTCAAGTCTGGCTCAACCTCCAAATCCTCCTGCTTTGATGGCTAGATAATCAAAGTAGGATAATGTACATATTTACGTAGATGGGATATGTGGAAAACATCATGTACACTCGACAATCTAGTTCGTAACTCAAGTCAATAAGCAAGAGTGCCTATCCTGTCAAGTATCAGGAAAGGTCCAATAAAAAGAGGGGCTAGCTTTCCTCCCTTCCCAAATGACACAACACCTCTCATCGGAGAAACTTTAATAAATACAAAGTCCTCAACTGAGAACTCCAAGTCTCGAGTCTCACATCAACATAGCTTTTCTACCTACTCTGAGCTACCTTCAAGTGCTTCCTAATCTCTGCTACCTTATTTGTGGCCCCATAGATCATATCTATTCCAAGCACTAAGCGATCTCCGGGCTCTACCCAACACGAAGGGGGCTAACAGGGCCTTCCATACAATGCCTCGAAAGGTGCCATTCCAATACTCGCATGAAAACTATTGTTATAAGAAAACTCAATAAGTGGCACATGATCCTCCCATAAACCTCCAAAGTGCAAGCATAAAGCAAATCCTCCAAAACCCAATTCACTCTCACAGTCTGCCTATCTGTCTGAGGATGATAAGCTGTGCTCAAACTAAGTTACATCCCAAGCGCATCATGCAAATCCTTCCAGAACTGACTTGTGAAGATCAGATCTCGAGCACTCACAATATCACATGGAATGTCATGAAGCCTAACAATCTCTCAAACATATACCTGGGCCAAACTAGATGCAGCCCTTGTTGCCTTCACTGGTAATAAGTATGCACTCCATGTTAATTCTATCAACAATAACCTAGATGCCTTCATTACCTCTCCTTGACCTAGGCAAACCAACAATAAAATCCATAGAGATCTGCTCCCACTTCCACTTCGAAATCTCAAGTGGCTGAAGCAAACCGACCGTCATCTGGCGACTACCCTTAACCTGTTGGTAGTTGGAACATCTATGAACAAATATAGAAATATCTCTCTCCATACCTTACCACCAAAAGATGTGTCTCATATCCTGATACATCTTAGTAACACCTGGATGTATCGTCAATCTAGAATAATGACTCTCCATAAGAACCTCATGTCTAATACCATCAACATTCGGAACACACAATCGATCGTTCACCCTCAAAATGCCATGGTCATCTACCACATATCCTGGGTACTTCTACGAAGCAACATTCTCCCTTAGTGCTTTAGTTAGCCAAGCAAGATGAACATCCCTTTGTTGATTACTCTTTACGTGATTGACCAGAGTTGGAAAAACCACCACATTAGCCATAACAGCATACTTCCAACTCAACGCATCTTCTACAACATTAGCTTACCCCAGCGTATATAAAATCTCAAGATCATATGCAGCAAGAACCTCTAGCCAACGTTGTTATCTTAAGTACAAGTCCTTCTGAGTGAAAAGATATTTCAAAGATTTATGGTCCGAATAAAGCTCAAACTTCTCACTTAATAAATGATGCCTCCACATCCTTAATGCAAAGACCACTGCTAATAGTTTTAAGTCAAGCGTTGCATATCTAGTCTCGTGCCACTTCGGCTGTCTACTAGCATAAGTAACAACTTTTCCATGCTGCATTAACACAACACCTAATCCCGTTCAATAAGCATTTGTGTAAATAGTAAGACCTTTACCTCCATCCGGAATAGTCAAAATAGGGGCGCTAGTCAATTTCTTCTTCAGCTCTCTTAATGCAAGCTCACATTCCTTCGTCCAAACAAATTTGACGTCTTTCTTTGTCAAATTCATAAGTGGTGAAGCAATCTTAGAGAAATCCTCAATGAATCTTCGATAATAACCTACCAAACCCAAGAAGCTTCGAATTTATGTTATGCTTTCAGGCTTCTTCCAATCCTGAACAGCCATAACCTTTGCTGAATTAACAGAAATAACATCCCTAGAAATTACATGCCCCAAAAACCTTACCTCCGACCACCAGAAATGACATTTCAAGAACTTAGCCTTAAGAACATATTCTCTTAATGTCTCCAATACAATCCTTAAATGACGAGAAGGCTTCTTCTTGGTCTTAGAATAAACTAAGATATCATCAATGATAACAAGAACGAATTTATTCAACGCATCACAAAAGATATGATTTATCAAATTAACGAACTAAGCAGGACCATTAGTTAAGCCGAACATCATAACCAACTACTCATAAAACCAATCAGATCTAGCTGTCAAGGGCACACTTTCCCCTGCCACTCTCAATTGAATAAAACTGGTGGTAAGATCAAGCTGAGAGAATACACGAGCTCCATGAGGCTGATCAAACAAGTCATCAATTCTGGGCGAAGGATACTTGTTTTGAATAGTCCACTTATTGAGCTCGCGGTAATCGACACAAAGTCTTAAGGAACTATCTGCCCTAGTGGCATATACTAGGGCACTCCCCAACTTGAATGGAAAGGTCGGATAAGACCTTTCCGTAACAAGTCACTAGTCTAGTCAGCTAGTTCAACTTTCTCCTTTTGAGATAGCCTACACACAGGCAAAACAATAGGTTTAGCATTAGGAACTAGATCAATACGAAACTCAATTTCACGATGAGGAAGTTAACTAGAAACCTCCTTGAATACGTCAAAAAATTCTTGAATGACAGGAATCAACTTCAAGTCTCCTTCTGCCACATCGAGAGAATATAGAAAACTACTCATAAGAGAATTAAGCTTTTCCCAAGATAATATAAGACCTTCTATTCCCTTCTTCAGAGCTACAGTCCGCTTCTCATAATACAATATGGCATGATAACGAGACAACCAATCAATCCCCAATAAAACATCAAAACCACGAAAACCAAGAACAAACATATCGCATGGAAAGAATTGATCAAAACAAGCAATCGGAACTCCTTCACATACCATATGAAGATTTGTCGAGCCCCCTACTGGGTTCGACGCACAAGTAGAATCATGAGCCACAACTGGTTCCGGACCAAGTTTATTAACAAGACTATAAGAGATAAAGCTATGAGAAGAACCAAAATCAAATAAGACATGAATAGGAATGCCAAAAATAGATAGAATACCTTCCAGGACCAGCTTCCCCTTAGCTACTACTGAAGTGGAAAGTGCAGAAGAAATAGCAAAGACCCTGGGCTGCTCCCTTTTCTTGAGCATGGGACAATTTCTAGCAAAATGACTAACCTAATGGTAATTGTAACACCCCTGCGGAGCAAACTGAGGTGACTTCACTATCGGTGCCTTAACCATCAGACCTCCTCCACCTGACCAACACTCTTTAGGATAATGACCCACCTTCCCAGATTTGTTGCACACAATCTTGGATTGTTTCTGTTGAAATTTGCGCTTCTTATCCTTAGTTGGTGTAGAAGTAATAGGCTTCAATGCAAAAACAATAAGCTTTGGTGCCAAGCTCTTAACCTCAAAGATATATTCACCAAATCTCCAAAAGACCCTATAAGATGATTGCTCATATCCCGTTGAAACTCGGGACACATGCCTACCACAAAAATTGCATTCTTCTTCAAAGGTGTATCTATCAGGCCCAAAATGAGACAATGCCTTAAACTTGTTCTCATAATCTACAACAGTCATAGTGCCTTACTTTAAATCCAAGAAACTCCTAAACAATAAGGTCTTCCCGCCTCCGGTACAAACTTCCTCTCAAACACCTCTCTAAACTAGGAGCAAGAGAAATCATTCTATAGGACATCTACTGTAACAGAACTCCACCAATCCATTGCCGCATCAAAAATATGACGAGAAGCCAAGCGATGCTTCATAGCATAACCCAACTCCAAATCCACACAATCTCAACCATGTTTGCACCTCAACAATTGATTCAATCTCACTGAACCTCTGAACACCAAGCCTCTTGAATTCCCTACAAAGCGAAGCAAAGTTCATTGGGGGTTGAACTTACACTACTACCTCAACCACATTCACCCTAGGTTCGGCTATAGGAGCAACATTTCTCGGAGCTCCAGTTCCACTACTGGTGACGGTACTATCTCTACCACCATGACCTCTACCTCCCCTAGCATTGGTAGCATGAGTACTTATAGTTTGCTACCCGAATTTATTGCAAAACACCTTTATAGTACTTCAAGTTAGAGTTATTTCAACGAAAGATTACTAAGATAGGATAAGAAAGGATCACTAAGAAAGGAATAATTTTGAAGAAAAAATTATTTAAAGAAAAAATTTCTAAGAGAGAGATATTTTTAAGAAGACATTTAAAATTTCTAGTTTTGAAATAACAAAAACGCTCTCATATATGTAATACACTCGACTAATTCTAGGGCATTACTAACCCAATTTCCAATAGCCATACCCAACCAAAGCCAAGGTGTTTGCTAACCATGAGCTTTGATATCATAATGTAACAATCGCCTTTTCGACCCCCAAATGTTGACACTAACTACATCCACAGTATTTGTGTGCCAAGCACCCAAGTGTCGGAAAGATAGAAAGCTAGGGTAAAATAAAAGAAAACGAAACAGAACAAGAAAGAAGAACACAATATCAGAATCTCACATGCAGAATGATAATATATAATATCTCAAAAGTTTAGTACAAAGAGTTACTCCAACATACATGAACATTAGAGTTACAAAGTGACCAAGTATTACTACCAGCCTAGATAGTTATAACGCCTGTCCTCATAATGTTGAATACATACATACATATTAGTTGACGGAAATGAAAATAGGTAGATAGATAGGTGGAAGCATCCAGGTCGTCTCCATAAGATTGAGGCATCCAATAAAACCTATTTTCCTCAATCTACTCAAAAGAGCACACAAAGAATTTTGGGAAAAGAAATATCACGTGTCAGACATAAGTCTGGTATAAGAAACTCGTAAATGCATATAAAAACGTAACAGTACTTCTGAAACCAACCGAATCACTGTATTAGTTTCCCCTTGAAAGCTTCCATCTCAGTTGCTATTTATATTAAGTGATATTATAGATAACGTCTAAGGTGTGTAATATAAATATGAAAATAGTTATGATGCTTACATTGGTCATACCATAATATATTAGAGTACATTTAGAACTGCTAAGGTGCGTTTGTATATGGATTTTCCATGGAGACCTCCCTAGTAAAACCTGTAAGCAAAATGAGTCCAATCTCCATGATAAGGATCAGAAACTACCATCCGAGATTTGTATTTATCTAGTTAAAATATACCATAAGGTAAACACAACTAGCCCACGCCCTAACATGTGAACCAAGTATCAATCAATTCCAACTAGCAACATCTATAAGCATACTCTAGATAATGGAGATAATGTGCCCCTTATTTGGGTTAGCTAAACCTGGATTTGTGCATCCTACTCTATCTTTAGCCATTTTTCCTATGTCGAGGCTTCGTTCGGCATCTTACATAAGAATCTTCATTACTAGAACATAATCTACTTCAACGGCCCCTTCCAAACTGATCCGTATAGTAGTTTGAAGTGGTATTCGGTAAGTAAAAGACTTACTGATCCCAAACTCTTCAAAACCAATCGATGAATTTCTGGTTGACTCAATTCTAGTTTTTTTTAGAAGTAACTAAAAGCTAGAGGCGTTCTGTACCAATGCTCATCCCTAGTGGTTCTCGTTAGTATAAATCCACGAAGCCTTTCGTATACTTTCTAAGTTAAATTTGGTCAAGACCGGTAGTCGACTAATCGACTGTCAAGTCTTAAGCACTTACTTATAGAAATCAAGGTTGTATACTTAACACATTTCTGATATTCCAGCTTAACTATTCCTCGATCAAGAAGGAAATCGATAAGTTTGAGCGCTATTGCTTGATCACTACTCGAACATCAGTCTTGACTCTCATAAATAAAGAAATCTACCTCGCTCGGCTTTTAGTATTAAACATAGTAATACTAACATTCCATAAACAATCAAACTAACACTACAACAAAAAATGTTATTTACAACTCTTAAAAAAAGTTGTAGTCGGTAATTTACAACATTTTCCGAAAGGTTGTCTTAGCCACAGTTGTAATAAGGTCTAAGTCTATTACAACTTGTCAAAATTATTGTGATAAAACGTTGTAATAAATTTATTAAAAAGTTTTTGAACTGTTGTAATTTGTTTGCATACACCCAAATACCCTTTTTACAACTCTTAGTCTATGTTGTAATAGTTACAACTATATCTATTTTTAGATGTTGCAAAATACATTTTACAACTTTTTTTAGATTTGTAGAATATTTTATACAACATTTTTTAGATGTTGCAAAATATAACTGTTTAAAAAAAAAAAATACAACGTTTCAACTGTTTTCAACTTCTAGTTTACCTAAAATACTATTATTATAGAATTGATTTTTTTTAAAACTCAAATACATTGATTTCATCGATTCAAGTACATAAAATTCTTAGATTCAAATACATAGAATTCATAAATTCAAACAATAACACTTTACATACAATACAAAATTCACTTTACATATCATATTATAACAATGATACCAAAATTCTCAACTATATCACCTTCATCGCTAACAAAACAATCTTACATAGACCGACAACATAGTTTACAGGCATTCCCAAATAAAACACATGCCTAATATAGCATGCAAAGCATAGTGACCTTCAACAATTCATTAGCCGACAACTCGATCTCCCCTTCAACCAAACTGACCTCGTACACAAAGCAGCCCCAACCACACCAGGAACGCAGACTTAGTCCACCCCAACACACCTGCTAAAATACAAATTTTGGTGATTATAAATTATTTATCTATAGAGTAATCAATTCCATTATACTCACAATTAAGTAAAGATGGGAATTGATTCTCACAATGGTCGGACTCGAGTTCACAAATTTGTATTTGACTAACCATGACTATGATCTTATTGATTTATATTTCAGATCAAATTTCTTAAAATTGCTGTAAACTGATGCTAAATCATAACTGAACCCTAGATTGATTAAGAGGTTTCAGTCCTTGCTCTATCTTTTATTCTGCATTTTTAGTCTTTGCTACAACAATAAAAATAAATCCAGGCCATCAATGGAGATCATATATCTACAGATTGATTATTGAAATTTAACTTAAATATCATAATTATGGAAAAGCAAAATATCAAATTAAGAAACTCAAAGATAAAACAAAATTAAAAAAAAAACATTTGAGTTTAAAGCTACTGCCTTTAATGAGGGAAAGATGCACATGGCGATGTAGTTGTTTAGAAACAATGTCATTGTCACACAACTCATATCAACTCAATACATAAAAACATACCTTATAATAAAAGTAGATGCTTACTGAAAAATGTTGCATTATCAAAGGTCTAGATTTAGACTCAAATTATTTATCAACTGCCAATCAATTGATCCACAAAAAGACAATTGGTCACAAATCAAAGATAGCAAGGTAGATAAACAATCATAAGTGCAAACAGAAATTACCGGTTTCTCCATTAGTTACAAGGCTCCAGTTTACAACTCGAGGTTCCACAGTGCTAAACAGTTAAAGAAAAAATATGCCATTTGACGGTGTTTGTCCTGGTGAAAAGTGTAAAGTTATAACTTGAACATCATATAAAATAAACCGCCATTCTTACTTTGATGCAGAGTTTTACTCTTAAGAGCAGCACTCGTGTTTAAATAACAATACAAATAAAAGCAAGTAAGAGTTATTGACAACCTAACCTGGAACAACATGATAATTCGAATATGGAATAAAGTTATTTCTATTAACATTGTAGTGAAATTAAAAACTATTGATCACGCATTCAAAGTTGGATTCACGATAAAGGAACAGTGGTAATATTTTTTGCTTAGTTTGAAATATGTAATAATCTAATGAATATTGTATATTTTTTCCTCTTTCAGTTTCGTAAACATGTATAATAATCATCAAACATACTTAAGCGGGAAAAAAACTTCTTTTTGCATCTTTGCTATGTTTATCTAAAACTTGATTTTGGCAGAACGAAGAAACAAGAGAGGAAGTGATTTCTGAAGACCAACAAATGATAAAGCATACTCAATTTCACTATACCAGTTTGAGCAGCTTCACAAAAAAATGAAAAGGCATTAACAAGTGGGGAAGGGATTTCTGAAGGACATACTCTGTATTTTATTTTAGCAGTTCGTACCCTAGTTTCACCATACCAGTTTGAGCAATTTTCCAACATCAAATGTCATCAGTCGTTCGATTTGAAAAGGGCTAGCGGTGCAGGTGGGATGGTGACACACTCGGTTTTGGATCTAAAGGCTTCTGGTTTGAGGCATGGGACCGCAGATGTGTTGATGGTCCGGGCGGGTGATGGTGGCAGCATCAGATCCGAGATGGATGGGTGCGGATGGTTGTCGGGGCTTCAGATCTGTTAATGGATTAAGCAGAAAACAGTGCATCAGACCCTCTGTTTTAAGAAAGGTGAAGATTTTGTTTTGAATTAGATTTGCATTAGATGAACGGTTTGCATTAGATGAACGGTGTGGCTGTAGCCTGTAAGAACAAAAAAGGTGGTGAAATTTTGGCTCCAATCCAAATAGTTAGGGCTTGGTGCTAAAATTTTGAATTTTGGAGCCAAAATAAAACATGTATATATTGAACAGGAGAGTTACGAAGGATAATATTTAAATGTCCATAGAAGTAATAGTTTGTATTATACACAAGTTACACTATATTTTATTACTTTGTATTATACAAATGAAAATATTTTAAATGTATATAGAAGTAATACTTTGTAAGTTGTAATACTTTGTGTGTTTTTTTTAAATACCAAGCATAATGTTAATTTTACCTGTTAAATACTAAATAGTAAATATGACTTCTTAATTATTAGATACTGAATATTAATTATTAAATTTAATTATTATGTATATATTATTAATCATTAATAGTATCATTAATTATTAAATATTAGGAAAATTATTATTAAAGGTTAACTAATAATTATTTAATAAAAAATATTAATTATTAAAAATAAATTATTAAATATTAAGCATTACATGTAATTATTACTTCTTAATCATAGTTGATTTTTAATTATCAAATGTTAATTACTATATATATTATTAAATAATAATTATTAATAGTAACTATCAATTATTATATATTTAGTAATAATTTATTAAAAGTAAATTATTAATTATATATATACGCATGTGTGCTCTCTTCTATTTTAGAGGATCGCGCATTTTTCTCAAAAAGTAAATGATTAATTATTCAATAGTAATAATTCAATAGTAATTATTAATTGTTAAATATATTTATTGCAATATTTCAGAAAAGTTGTTAAAATCTAAGAGTAAGACAACTTAATGAAAAACTTCTTATAAATCAATATTTACAACGTTTCATGGGAAAACTTTGTTAAAGGGAACTATTACTTATTAATTATTAAAGATTACTTATTACTTATTAATTAGTAATTATTTAATAGTAATTCTTACTTATCTAATAGTAATTATTAAATATTTAATAGTAATCGTTAATTATTTTATACTAATTATTAATTATTTAATAATAATAATTAATTATTAATTATCATTCATTGTTTCTTATTTATTAGTTATTGATAATTACTTACTACTTCTTAATTATAATTAAATATTTATCATTAATTATTTTATATTAATTATACAATAGTAATTATCTAATATGAATTATTAATTATTCATTATTAATTACTAATGATATTTATTAATTATTAAATGTAATTAATAAATATTTAAGTCCTTGTAAACTACCATTTATAAACTATTAATTATAAACTACCATTTATAAATTATTTAAGTGAGTGTTAAATATTTTTTATTAACTATAAATTATTAATTATTATAATATTTTAAGCAATACTAAACATATTCAAAAAAATTACACTAAACCTGTGTGTAAACTAATTTTAAAAAAGTTGTAGTTAATTAATATCTAGTTGTATAAAATAACGTTTTTAAAACCTTTTGAAAATGTTGTTAAATGAGTAACATGACAATGTTTACAAAAATTATTGTAAAAAATAGTTTATTACAACGTTTTTGGAGGAAAGGTTGTAAAAAGTCATATTTTACAACATTTTCTATCAAAACGTTGTAAAAATACTTTAACTTTTAAAATAGTTACTTAATATTAGTGTGAAAACTTTTTACCACTTTAACAAAATACACAAGTTTTGTGTATATAAAATAAGAATAACCTTTACTTTAAATCTTTAAAATAATTATTTAAAAATATATTTAAACTTCAAGTTTTTTTAAAATACTTATATATCTTTTATAAAACTCCTTTGAAGAGATTTCACAAAATAATCTAAATAATAACATTTTAAACTTTCTCAAGAACTTGTTTTTCCAAAGTGCATCCATAGCGACTATCGCTGTATGGACCATGGCATTACTAACTTTGTTTTATAAATAAAATAACTTTGTAGCTCAAGTACTTACTACTTTTTATACTACTATAAGTATAGAAAACAACTCATTTGAAAATATCCATAAAATGGAGTTAGAAAAATAAGATAGAAGAGAAGGGATTCGAAGTGCGTTTATAGCAACATCGCTATATGGACAATTCCATATTCAATTCAATATTCAATGTCATTCAATCACATAAACCAAGGCACAACAAATACACCAATAATATGCTATTCAAAGCACACACTTACGGGTTTATAACTTTACTTAGTTAGGGAATATTATTATTATTATAAATATCGAGCAAAAATCGTTAAGTTTATGGTTTCATTGAAGGAGTGAGATAACTCACTTTTCAACCAATTCAAGATATCTCTTTTTAACCTGGTCCTAGCAACAACACAATAACCTCCTCCTTTAACCCATAAACACACGAATAAGGATAGTATAACCTTTAATATAGCAAGAACAAGAGGAGAGAGGGCCTAGAGTGCGTGGCCAAGCTTTGAAACACCCAAATAGGGTACAACCTCAATGCTAATCAAGAGAATGGCTCCAAATTTCTTTGTTAAAAGATGATGTAGTGATTTTCAATGCCAAGTAATGATGATAGCAAGAGTTTGGAGGAGTATAAGCTTGATTAGAGATGCTTTGATTAAATAATATTGTAAAGAGATATGAGCGAAAGATTTGTAACTTTGGATTTGTGAATTAGTAAGAATGAAGGAAGCTACGGGTGTGCTTTTATAGACTTGTAAATGGATGGCAAATGACCATGGATACCCTCCCCTATATATGCCTTAAAGGACCTCCACCCCATACCTCCACCCCTTTACACCATACTTTGAAAAAGTCTCCTCCTTAATTCTCTCCTTTATGTACTTCTTCTAGAAGTATTTAGGTTAGTTAATTTCTCTTAGTAAGAAGAAAGATTTAAATACTTGTTAATTTGTTCATACGTTTATTACACGGGTCCAAAGAATTTAAATAACTTTTATTGAATAAAAAGTTGATTTTTAAAAAACTTCTTTTGGTCACATTTCCAATATTTTTCCAAAGTATATAATTCTGTAAAAGCATTACAAAAATAATTTTTTATCATTAGTTATTAATTAAAAAGTGTTTAATGAGGTTATAAAATCATGTTTTTAATACTTAACCATTTTTAAAAAGTTGAGATATTCGAAGATGAAGTGTTCGAAATTACGGATCATTACACCGCTTAATTTATTAAATCTTAATTTCTTTCATTCATTAATTATACCTTAATTAATTAATTCTTAATTACAAATTAATTAACCATAATTATTAATTTAATTAACCTTTAATATTAAGTAATTAATTAGGTAATTATTCTTTAAGTAATTATATTAATTAATTACTTAATTAATTAAAAGATAAACCATTTTATCTTTATTAATTACTTTAATTATCATTTAAACCTTGTTTAGTAAATCATCATTGTCACATTAGCTAATTTAAGATCTTAAAGTTAGATTAATGTTTAGAAAACACTTTATTTTTCATAATTGTTTACTTAATTACAATAATTAAGTTTATTTAAAATAAACATTTAAAATTAAGGTTATATATGTTTTAAACACTTTAACTTAATTAAATTAAAAATAAGTAATTTTTAAAACTTTAATTAATCTCAAACTTAAACAACATTATTTTTAAAGAATAAGTTAAAAACTTGTTTAATCTTAAATTTATTTTTAAAATTTTAAAACTGTTTTAAACTGCCCCGAGATCTCCTCGAGTGTCACCGGACATGGGGGGATTGAAGCGTCAGACATCGGTGAAGTTTTAGGCACATTTGCGTGACCTCTGATGGTTGGAGGAGGGAGTACGAGATGATCTTGGTGGCTCAGTTTTGTTCCAGGATTGGGTCATGTAGCCAAATCGTGGGTTCGTCGTCGATTCATGTTGCTAGGAGGTTTGAAGGGTCGAGTAGATGATCGTCGACTAGTCGATGGATGTAGCATCGACCAGAGGTGATCGAAGCAGTTGTGTACGTGCACACGGCCTTGGTTTGTGTCAGAAGACAAGAGTTTGGGAAGAAAGGTTTAACTCGGAGTCGACCTCGGGGAGTTTGCATGCTGGCTCGAGTTTGAGTTTGTGCATTTCCAAGTATGTACCGGATATAAAAGAACTTAAACAAAATCTAAGTTTTAAAAAGAAAGGTACGGGTTAGTTTGGGGGAAAACTCGAAGCAAAAGGCTTTTTGACTCGGGTAACACTCGGGGAGATCTCGGGGCAGTTTAAAACAGTTTTAAAATTTTAAAAATAAATTTAAGATTAAACAAGTTTTTAACTTATTCTTTAAAAATAATGTTGTTTAAGTTTGAGATTAATTAAAGTTTTAAAAATTACTTATTTTTAATTTAATTAAGTTAAAGTGTTTAAAACATATGTAACCTTAATTTTAAATGTTTATTTTAAATAAACTTAATTATTGTAATTAAGTAAACAATTATGAAAAATGAAGTGTTTTCTAAACATTAATCTAACTTTAAGATCTTAAATTAACTAATGTGACAACGATGATTTACTAAACAAGGTTTAAATGATAATTAAAGTAATTAATAAAGATAAAATGGTTTATCTTTTAATTAATTAAGTAATTAATGATTTGTTAATATAATTACTTAAAGGATAATTACCTAATTAATTACTTAATATTAAAGGTTGATTAAATTAATAATTATGGTTAATTAATTTGTAATTAAGAATTAATTAATTAAGGAATAATTAATTAATGAAATAAATTAAGATATGTAACGACCCTGAATTTTAAACATTTGAAATTGAAATATTTAATTGATTTTAAATATCTGGAAGATGTTTAATTTGAAATTCGAGATATCAGAATGAATTTGGCAATTGAATTATTGAATTTAATTATTGAAACTGGATAAAATTTTGAATCTGGAGTTTTGAGCTTGTTAAAAATATTTTAAAGGCTTAGAAAATTCATATTGATTATACTGAAGATAATGGAACTTTCAGAATTGGATTTAGAACTGTTTTGTTCAGTTTTGAAATTTTTCGTTCAAATCGATATTTAAAAATAGTCTTCCGGGGCACAGTCTCGGAATTTAACGAAACTAGTTTCATTAGATCCATAATATTGTCCTATTATCGGATCTCAATTTTCGTAGTAATCGGAGTTGTCGTTTAATCGTGGCAGCTCAAAACGCATCGAAATTATTTTAATCGATTTAATTTAAAATTGATCGTTTATTTCCGTAACTCGCGCATATGACCGAATTAGCTTCTGAAACACGTTCCATTGTGCTCGGAATGCGGGTAATACCTTAGAAATGCCTGTCGGCATGCGTTGTTTGAAGATCGTTTGAGAAAGTTGTCTGAGTTAAATAATAATATAATTGGGTTATACGTATATATATATATATATATATATATATATATATATGTTTAAGGGGCCGAAACCCTAAATTCTTGCAACAGCCGACACTCTACTATTCATTGGCCGAAACCCTTCGATTTTCATCTTAAATTTTCGATCAATCCACGCAATAATTTTGGAAACTTCCAACTGGAAGAACGAAGAGCTTGTAGAGAGCTTCAGATCCAACGGTCAAGATCGATGGAAGCGGAGTAGATTCACTAGAATCTGGCCATGAAGGCCGCACGTACATGCGCGGTTTTGAAGATGTAGGGGTAGCCGAGCTCGTTCGTTTTTGGGCCATGGGTGGAGTTAGCTTCGGCGCTCGAGATGGTGGCCTTGGATCGACCTACCTGTGAGCATGGGTGGTCGCGATTTTGATTTGAAGGGGACGGCAATGGGTTCGGTTTGAACCTGTAACGCGCGAGAAGGAAGATGAAGCTTCGGCCTTGATTTTGGTATCACGTGGCTGTAATTTGTTTTGGTAAATATTATAAAAAGGAAATTTGTTTTAAAATTTGTTTCAAACTTTATAATTCTATAACTTGTGCGTACGTTATCAGATTTCGACGAAACTGGTGACGCCGGAATCGCAGCGACGAGCGCTACGTAGTGAAGCAGATCTGGGAACGATTAAACATTGTGAAAATTTTAGATTAAATCGAAAGCGCTCGATTTAATTTGAAATTGGAACGCTCAGCGTTTTAAACTCAAGGTGAGATCTTCTCACTCAAATTAAATTGGTATTGCAGTTATTGATTGACTGTTTGGATGTGTTAGTATATATAGTAGTGTGTGTGTATATATATATATATATATTTGGAGTTGTTGATTTCCCGCATTATATAGCGGATGAGACCCTATGCGCCGCATAATAGCGGATGATATTTTATAAAACCCATATACCACGATATTCCACCTCGAAGTGGAATGGGTATTTAATTGTTGTGCTAACATCTGTGGATGCAAGGAAACAGGTTGGAGGGATCCAACTGGATTCCTCAAATTGTATGAATTTGTTTCATATGTTGTATGAATTTGTTTCATATGTTGTGTGATGAATTATTGATAATCTGTGAATGATTATATTTGTGATTGAAATTGTTAAAGGCTATAATTTAGCCGAATATATTTTTGGTATCGTAGGATACCAGAAATAGATAAAATTGGATTTTTAAAATTCAAGTTAGAAGATTTATAGTAAAAAATTATTTTTGAGAATTGGATAAATTTAAAAGAAGTTTGAAAAAGATAAAGTTTTATTTTTGAATCATATTGAATAAAATTCCAAATATGGGAAAAAGGCTTAATAAGTGGATTTCGAGTAATATTATTTATAAGTTGAAGAATTTATTTAAAATTTGGATTTTTAAATAGATTGGAAGAGATAAAAGAATTTGTTTTCTTTAAAAGGAATTTATTTTAAAAAGGGAAATAAATCTGGAAATCCATTTGAAAGTTGATTTGGAGTTGAAAGTGAATATTTGAGAAATCGATTTGAAAATCGTATAAAAGTGTGAATATTTGGGAATGTAAATTCAAAATGGAATTTATAAAGGAAAAGGAAAGTTTGTTTTAAAAATAAACACTGATTTATTTTTAAAGTGTGGAAATAAATTTACAGATTTGGAATGTAAATTTGAGATAAATCGATAAGGTTTTATTTAATTGGGTTAAATGGACCATTTTGAAATGGAAGTGTATTTTCCTTGAAAAGCCGAGTATATTTCCAAAGTAGTTTTAAATTATAAATGAAGGAATTCTGAAATTGGATTTTAAGGAATATTTTGGAGATAGAGTATTTGAACTCAGCGGATTTCCAATGGAAATGAATAAATATGTGGAAATATATCCCGTGTAGGGAAATTGATTTGAAATTTGTTTTCAAAAGTTTGAAAGGTGAAAAGTGATTTGAAATTTGTTTCAAATGGTTGAAGTGTTGAAAATTATATCTTGAGAATATAATTTTGAAAATAAATAATTTGGGAAATTATTTGGAATCTGATGATTGTTGTGAATGTTGTTGATAGTTAAATAACCGACTATCAATGTTTGCCTTAGAAATGGCACTTGAATTTGTTTTTAAAACAAGCGCTCATTATTCGGTTTAGCCGGGAGAGGACTTTGTGTCATATAACCCATTCCAAATAGTGATACGACGTGAATGGATAACATTTGAAGACCAGTGTTGAAGACCGGGTGTTTGCGAGAACGATAGGATAACCTATTGATTGTCTCTGCACCGAGTAGCTACGGTATAGAGATTCCCTATGTGATGGGAAGTCCGATCGGGATTGTGGATACCCGGATTGCAAGGGCTTCTTTGGAAGTGCCTTCGGTTCTGTTCGAA
Organism: Allium fistulosum; assembly: GCA_030737815.1. Classification (NCBI taxonomy): domain Eukaryota; kingdom Viridiplantae; phylum Streptophyta; class Magnoliopsida; order Asparagales; family Amaryllidaceae; genus Allium; species Allium fistulosum. The sequence continues at coordinate 1,129,686,087 of CM060906.1, read as the reverse complement.
CCCAGAACAGACTTGTATGGTTGAATGTCTGACATTACACTTTGAGATATAAACCTGATTTCTTTCAAATACATATATGTTGGTGGCGGAGAATTTATTCTCTTAGCTTAACACCCTTCTCTGAGACGTACGAGCTCAGAGGTTATGTAGTTGAAGGTTATCAGTGATATACTCCCAAGTTGGTAGTGTGGCATGCTGAGTGTTGCTGTGTGTTGCTGATCATTTGTTAATCATTTGTGATCAAAGCATGGCTTTCGTGTAAAGCGTAGCTTTGTGGACGAGACCTCATCGGACCTCACACCCCGGAAATTGTCAAAACAGGAAAATGCGGCAAGGTTATGAGGGTCGCTCCCTTTAGGGTATGTCATTTCCTTCTGGAAAAAGGTGGTATCATGGTATGGAGCCCAGATGTTATACCTGTGTGGTGGCATCAATCTTATTTACTGTGTGATTGTTGCTTTGTGATCGAGGCCTCGGATAAAGGTCGGTAACGACCGGGGATGGCATACTTTTGTGTGGAGTTATCAAGTTACAACTTCATTGCACCTCGAAGCGTGTGGTAACTCAGCCTTGTGTTGGCAGAGAGCCAGGTTGGTTCTCGGGACGTCCCGCCAGAGGCGTACCCATGTGGCAGTAGGAAGTTCCTTAGCCTGACCATTTGTTGGAAAATCCAAAGAAACAATACGAACCCAGTACGGTTTTAGTTGTATAACCTGCTATGAAATGTGGCGGTAACCTGCTATTGAACATAGTAGCTATAGTAGGTATACAATAATGGTTGTATGCTGGCTAAGATTAACATTGTATTTTCGAAATGTTTCACACTATGCACTAGTGATAATATCAAAAGAGATTTTTCTCGTAGTAAGCATGTTTGACTATCATAAGGAGAAATCTCCTCCAATTCTGCGTTTGCATTGTGTGTGTGGCGGGAGGCCTTATGGTAGTTTCATTTTCCAAAAGCATTGCGGATTTCTTTTTATTTTCTTTGTGAAAATAACTGTTTTAAGATCTCACACCAGTCCCACGACTGACCTGGAGTTTATTGTTTCCTTTCTAAACTCTGGGTGCCCATAATTTTCCACACGGGCAGCCTAGAGTCAGGTTATCAGGTCATTCTGGAATTTAGAAGTTACTGTGGAGATCTGGAGGCGAGCTGGATGGAGAGACGTATCATTTATATTATGTATTATCCGCTGTGTATTCTGTATGTGGACAAGTTTATATAACTGTCCAGTGATGTGTATTGTTGTAAACTCTGATGATGTATTGTATAAACTGATATAGTTCTTTGTTTAAAGATTATTCATTTGCCTATTATATATTGTTCCGCCGCGAATGTGAGATTCTGTTGTTGTTTCTGTTTCTTTTCTTCTGTCTTCTTCTACCTCTTCTTTTTAACCCTAATGATTCGGTTTTCCGGCATTCGATTGTGGGGCAGTTGATACAGTGGACGTATTAATGTCGACTTTCGAGTGGCGAAAGATCGTATCGTTACATGTGGTATCAGAGCAATTGGTTAAGCGACAACCCTGGCTCTGTTAGGTGTTACTCATTAGAGATAGAGTCAATAATACTCTAGAATGAGTGTGAGTGTAATAATAGATATGAGAGCGTACTTGTTAGTGAATATAAAACTGTTTTTATACTGTGTTGACTTATCGGTTGAGTGTTTATGAATTCTGGTCGGTACGGGAAGTACAACCGTATCGATAGGGGTTTCTAAACTCTTAAACAAGATAAACCGACATAGTATTGTTTTAAAAAGGGGTAAATGAAATAATTTTACCCAAAACCATATTTTGGTATAAAAGAAATGATTTTATGAAATTATTATATATATTTGGATGTTTGGTTGTTAATATTGTAATTAAATAAGAACATAAAACTTGAAGTGGTTATAACCAAATAGAATTCTATAAGTATGACTTATCCAAGAAGTATAACTAAAATTTGATTTAAACCCAAAATTTAAATTCCGGAAATTTTGAAAGGTGTTTTAAATGAATCTAAACAAAAAGGTTTGGAAATTTAAATCTTGGGAATGTTTGAAAATGTTTTCCAAAGTGTTTGAAGGCAATAATGGAGTATTATTTTGGAAAATATTTTGAATGGGAAAATTGTTTTGAAATGAATTTGTGGAAGTAAAGAAGCACTGAACTCACTTCAGTCGCTGGAAAATAATCCTGATGATGATGGACACATCATTAGAATTCATTTTCGAGTTTCTAAGTGATGAATTGCTACCAGGGTGGTTTGGTATGATTATTGGTTTGAACTTGTTTGATAAACAAGTATGTTTTAGAAATTTCGAAAGGGAATTTTTTTGTTGGTAAAACCAAGTATTGTGGGATCCGGAGATTTGATTTGATATACCAAGTGGGTATGTGTTGTTTATGATTTCAAATTGGTTTTGAAATAAATCCGGGCAATGGAATTCTGGAAATTCTATTTAAATAATGTGAAAGGTTAAGATGAATCAATTATTGTGCTTATAAGATGAAAATGACTCCAACAAGCAATATACGCTTTTAAATAAATAAGTTGTTGAACTTATGAATAGAGAAATGCATTGTGAAAAAATAAAAAATAAAAATGGTGAGTATTTTATGGGAAATCTAAATTTAAATCCCAATATGAAATGTGGATGGACTTAGGTTGATAAATAAGTGTTGAAGCTTATATATTGAGAAGTAAAATTTAATTGAGTTTGGGTTGAATTGAAATCAAAATTTTCAGTTATGTTATAAATAATATTGAATGGAATCTAAATCCTTACTTAAATTTGTAAGGAAGTGATATGAATTTAAGTTGGTTAAATTTGAATTAAATTGGAAAATAATTGCATTGAAAGAAAATTTAAATTTAGTTGAAATGATATTGAATGTAGTAGATGCTTACTCAACTAAATTAAATGGAAATTGTATTGGGATGAATAAATTTTTGGTAACCTGTTAAAAATTTGAAAAGCAAAATAAAATCCAGTTCTGATTTAGAATAATTAGAGCGGTCATGTTATTAGTAAATTCAGAAATGAATTGTGAAGGTGAATTAAAATTTAAATGGATTGGAATTTGATTGGATGAGAATCTGAATGGATAATGAAATAAAATGCAAGTGAAAGGATTTTAATTAATTATTCTGATGAAGTAAAAAATTGATTGGGTTGTGAATATTTCCGAATGGAATAAAATTAGTATAAACTTAAGCTGGAATTAATTTTAAATGGTTATGAGCTTAAGTGATGGTTACTTGTATGGATAACGTTAGAATTTGCTTAAGAAATTAGTCATTGTCGAGAACGAAAGAAATGAATTAAAAGAAGAAAATGAAGTTGGTTTTTGAGCCAATTGGAATGGATTGAAATCTTATTAATTGAATTTGTATATAAATGCAAGTGGGTCATTAAAGAAATACAAATATATCAAATTTCAAATAAAAGTTTGATTATGAATCAATTCGAAATTGGGTAGAGGTTAAATAAATTGATTTTTGAGATCAATTGAATTATACATGAGTTGTTTTGCTTAAAAATGAATTGTTTATGGTAAATATGAATTGTATATAGAAAACTTGAATGTAAATCATTCGAGTGAAATGAAATGGAGTTTAAATTTGTAAAAGAAATTTAAAATGATGTTGAAACCTTGTGATAACCTTTAAAATATGGTTTACATATGAAATTATGCAAATTTGTTGTGTAAATTATGAAATTGATATGTCTAGCTAAGATAAATGTATGGAAGGTTGTTAAAAAATTTCATATTATTAGAAACTGATGTGCTTGTTTGAGTAAGTACAGGTGCGGAAGGCAATCGATTTAGTTGGAGCGCGTGAATGCAAAATATATTAGCTGCTTACTTTTAAAATGCTAATCTAAGGTACGCCTACGCAATAAAAATAGGAAATATAAACTGTTTTTGGTTTTTCCGACCGTGTGGGTCGATGTATACATATTTATATCTATTGTGATATTGTAAAAGGCTCTCCGTACAAAGGAGACTCTGCCAAAATTTTCTGAAAATTTTGGGAGTTAGAAAATTTTTGAAAATTTGAAAAAAAAAATCGTTAACGGATAGTCGATTTTCAAATTGTAATGAAAATTGTTAGCGATTGAACTAGAAAAATGTAAACCATTGTTTGGTCGAAGTTAAAAGACTTTGAAAATGTGAATATTGAATTTTCACTAAGTGGGTTTGTATAAATAAATATGATAATGAGTTGGAGCATTCTTCTTAACTTGTAATTTCGGGACGAAATTCTTTTAAGGGGAGAAGAATGTAACGATCCTGATTTTTAAACATTTGAAATTGAAATATTTAATTGATTTTAAATATCTGGAAGATGTTTAATTTGAAATTCGAGATATCAGAATGAATTTGGCAATTGAATTATTGTATTTTAATTATTGAAACTGGGTAAAATTTTGAATATGGAGTTTTGAGCTTGTTAAAAATATTTTAAAGGCTTAGAAAATTCATATTGATTATACTGAAGATAATGGAACTTTCAGAATTGGATTTGGAACTGTTTTGTTCAGTTTTGAAATTTTTCGTTCAAATCGATATTTAAAAATAGTCTTCCGGGGCACAGTCTCGGAATTCGACGAAACTAGTTTCATTAGATCCGTAATATTGTGCTATTATCGAATCTTAATTTTCGTAGCAATCAGAGTTGTCGTTTGACCGTGGCAGCTCAAAACACATCAAAATTGTTTTAGTCGATTTAATTTAAAATTGATCGTTTATTTTCGTAACTTGTGCATATGACCGAATTAGCTTCCGAAACACGTTCCATTGTGCTCGTAATGCGGGTAATACCTTAGAAATGCCTGTCGGCACGCGTTGTTTGGAGATCGTTTGAGAAAGTTGTCTGAGAAGTGAATTAAATAATAATATAATTGGGTTATACGTATATATATATATATATATATATATATATACGTTTAAGGGGCCAAAACCCTAAATTCTTGCAACAGCCAACACTCTACTATTCAATGGCCGAAACCCTTCGATTTTCATCTTAAATTTTCGATCAATCCATGCAATAATTTTGAAAACTTCCAACTGGAAGATCGAAGAGCTTGTCAAGAGCTTCAGATCCAACGGTCAAGATCGATGGAAGTGGAGTAGATTCACCAGAATCTGGCCGTGAAGGCCGCACGTACGTGCGCAGTTTTCGAGATGTAGGGGTAGCCGAGCTCGTTTGTTTTTGGGCCATGGGTGGAGTTAGCTTCGGCGCTCGAGATGGTGGCCTTGGATCGACCTACCTGTGAGCATGGGTGGTCGCGATTTTGATTTAAAGGGGACGACAATGGGTTCAGTTTGAACCTGTAACGCGCGAGAAGGAAGATGAAGCTTCGGCCTTGATTTTGGTATCACGTGGCTGTAATTTGTTTTGGTAAATATTATAAAAAGGAAATTTGTTTTAAAATTTGTTTCAAACTTTAAAATTCTATAACTTATGCGTACGTTATCAGATTTCGACGAAATCGGTGACGCCGGAATCGCAGCGACGAGCGCTACGTAGTGAAGCAGATCTGGGAACAATTAAAGCTTGTGAAAATTTTAGATTAAATCGAAGGCGCTCGATTTAATTTGAAATTGGAACACTCGGCGTTTTAAACTCAAGGTGAGATCTTCTCACTCAAATTAAATTGGTATTGCAGTTATTGATTGACTGTTTGGATGTGCTAGTATATATAGTAGTATATATATATATATATATTTGGGGTTGTTTATTTCCCGCATTATATAGCGGTTGAGACCCTATGCGCCGCATAATAGCGGATGATATTTTATAAACCCATATACCACGATATTCCACCTCGAAGTGGAATGGGTATTTAATTGTTGTGCTAACATCTGTGGATGCAGGGAAACAGGTTGGAGTGATCCAACTGGATTTCTCAAATTGTATGAATTTGTTTCATATGTTGTATGAATTTGTTTCATATGTTGTGTGATGAATTATTGATAATCTGTGAATGATTATATTTGTGATTGAAATTGTTAAAGGCTATAATTTAGCCGAATATATTTTTGGTATCATAGGATACCAGAAATAGATAAAATTGCATTTTAAAAATTCAAGTTAGAAGATTTATAGTAAAAATTTATTTTTGAGAATTGGATAAATTTAAAAGAAGTTTGAAAAAGATAAATTTTTATTTTTAAATCATATTGAATAAAATTCCAAATATGGGAAAAAGGCTTAATAAGTGGATTTCGAGTAATATTATTTATAAGTTGAAGAATTTATTTAAAATTTGGATTTTTAAATAGGTTGGAAGAGATAAAAGAATTTGTTTTCTTTAAAAGGAATTTATTTTAAAAAGGGAAATAAATCTGGAAATCCATTTGAAAGTTGATTTGGAGTTGAAAGTGAATATTTGAGAAATCGATTTGAAAATCGTATAAAAAGTGAATATTTGGGAATGTAAATTCAAAATGGAATTTATAAAGGAAAGGGGAAGTTTGTTTTAAAAATAAACACTGATTTATTTTTAAAGTGTGGAAATAAATTTACAGATTTGGAATGTAAATTTGAGATAAATCGATAAGGATTTATTTAATTGGGTTAAATGGACCATTTTGAAATGGAAGTGTATTTTCCTTGAAAAGCCAAGTATATTTCCAAAGTAGTTTTAAATTATAAATGAAGGAATTCTGAAATTGGATTTTAAGGAATATTTTGGAGATAGAGTATTTGAACTCGGCGGATTTCCAATGGAAATGAATAAATATGTGGAAATATATCCCGTGTAGGGAAATTGATTTGAAATTTGTTTTCAAAAGTTTGAAAGGTGAAAAGTGATTTGAAATTTGTTTCAAATGGTTGAAGTGTTGAAAATTATATCTTGAGAATATAATTTTGAAAATAAATAATTTGGGAAATTATTTGGAATCTGATGATTGTTGTGAATGTTGTTGATAGTTAAATAACCGACTATCAATGTTTGCCTTAGAAATGGCACTTGAATTTGTTTTTAAAACAAGCGCTCATTATTCGGTTTAGCCGGGAGAGGACTTTGTGTCATATAACCCATTCCGAATAGTGATACGACGTGAATGAATAGCATTTGAAGACCGGTGTTGAAGACCGGGTGTTTGCGAGAACGATAGGATAACCTATTAATTGTCTCTGCACCGAGTAGCTACGGTATAGAGATTCCCTATGTGATGGGAAGTCCGATCGGGATTGTGGATACCTGGATTGCAAGTAGGCCTGTCAAAAGTCAATAAACCCATTTAACCCGACCCATTTAACCTTATTTTAGACAGGCCTGGGCCTTCTTCAAGTTATTTTCTTACGACCCGTTCAACCTGTATACTTTTAGCGTAACCTGTTTAACCTTATTGCAGACTCCACCAGTTACATTCCAAACCCTAAATCAATGGTGATTCCTCATTATTTCGTCGATTCAAACTGTTCTTTTGTCGGGTCGAGTTGATTTGTTCTTCTTCACACCTACAAGTCTTCTTCACGTTGATTTTGATCCCAGTTCACATCAAACAAGGCCGTAAGCAAGGAAGAGGTTCGGAGGAAAAGGAGGCATAAAAGTATTTTGTCGATTCAACTTTTTCCTGTTATTTGAGTTGCTTACGATTTGTTGCTTTCTATCCAAAAAATATTTACAGTGTCCTTTGTCATCTTTGTTTTTTCTATATAGCCTCTGTTTTAATAGCTATTTGGTATTTTTTGTAAAAAAATGAAAATTTTGCTTTCTGTAGTTTAATTTCAGGTAGAACAGCACTGAATTTTTTTTAAATCTATCCATTTGAATCAATCTCTACTGAGTTGCAATTCAATCTGTAGGTTATCACAGTGAAGTATTTTTCACCTTAATATATACTTCAACTTGCAGATTGTAGCTGAAATTAAATTGTAAAAGTTTTATAGTTGGATTGAAGAGATAAATCAGAGGAAAGCAGATGTTTTAGCAAATGAGGTCCTACTGGAAAGACTTAAACACCGAGAGCGCATGCTGGCAGCACAGAATGAGATGTTAAAGGTGAAAAATAATCCCCATTTGTATTCTGCATATGTTGCATCCTTAAATTTACTTTTGAAGTTTTGTCAAAACACCCTTTATGTAAGTTTCAAAATACAATTTTGTTCTTTCTACAAAAAAAGTCGTACGAAAAATTCTTGAAATTATTTTCAGTAAAATTTGCAGTTTTTTCTACAAATATTTGCAGAAGTCTTTAAAAAAAATGCATGAAAAATTGCAAGTAGCTTTTAAATATGAAATTTTTACTAGCCAACTTTTATGATAGATATACATGAAACTTTTGCATCTTCCATTTTTTACTTATGTTTCTTTGATGATTTGGTTCAATTTAGGTAGATTTCATGTAATCATATATTATGTGAAATGATAGACTGAGATTATTACATAATTCCATAAGTTCTTTCTCTTTCAAAAATACATGCATCATTATTATGAAATTTAATAGACACCAAGATCACTTATGTGTTTTTCGGTTATATATCTGTCACTTCAAGCATTAGTGCACCATTTTAGTGTGTGCGGATGTGGATGTGAAATTATACATTAATCTGGGTAAATTCTTATTGACTTCAATATGCTTTAGTTTTTGGGCTTTGGACTGATAACTCCAGAACTTTATTTTTGTTTTACAGGCAACTTTTAAAGAAGAAATGGTAATTTAGTACAATGTTGAATGTTGACTTTAACAAACATTGGGATTGAGATATTTAACCAGATAAAAGTTGTGTCCTTAATGTCTGAAATATTATTAGTTTACAATATTGTAAAATGCTTGAACTAGACACTTGTTTGAGTAAGAACAGTTTAACCAAAATGTCCATTCTAAGGATTTATTGTTTCGTGGTGGTCAGGTCAAAAAAAAATGAATACTCACTAAAATAGACAATGTTGATTAACCCACGCTGGTTGAATTGTTTAAATATATGAACCACCGGCAGCTTTACGATGATTATCCAGAAATTGTTAAAAGGGGTTGACAGGATATAGACTATGGGTTTCCTTTGTAGATATTTGAAGAAGTGGAAAAATTGAAATTATTATTAAAGGAGTGAAGTTGTAATAAAAATAGCATAAGGAAACAAGGGGAAGAGTTAAGGAATAACCGTGGCCAACTTCAAAAGGCTTTTCATGTTCTAAAGAATTTGACAGACCTTGAATTTGAAATTTGTTGGCATGTTCCACTATGATATAAATTTTGACATTGATGCTATGATAAGTTAGATCTATCTACTATAGTTATTTGTATCTTTTATTGTGTTACAGTTTTATTGTTAATAATGGGAATTAATCTCATTACCATTCACCCAGTTCATCATTTTGTCAAAGTTATGAAAATGGCCTTTCCTTCATTTCATATTTTCTCCCAACTCTATGTAATGTAAAAAGACACCTGAGATTCGATGTCAAAATAAATCTTTTACTCAATAAAGTTTTACCTTTCAGTTGAACAAAACTGCATGGAATTTGACATTTCACATAGAAGTTATTGTTAATAAAATAATGAAGTATATTATATTTATATATTGTGGTACCATTTGTATGTGACATTAACATTTTATGACAGAAAATGAAAAACTAATTTCCAAGTTGCCTATAATTTTTGAACTACAATTTGGTTGTATACAGATAAATAATTGTTAACTTCTTCAAACCCCATAATTTATTTTTTGACTATTTATTAGAGACGTTTTGTTTATAATCATTACAAGGCATTGCATAGCTTTGATAAGCTCTATTATACGAATAAGAAGTAAAACCATATTACTAGAGAACCTTTTTAATCTGAATAGTGCATGTGTTTATTATGATGAAATGAGTCGCAAGATGCCTTTATATTGTATGTATGCCAAGTAATTAGATGGATATAAAATCACTGGTTGTACATGCTTTTTCAGAAGTGCTACAGTTTTACATGTACCTTATTTAACCCTTTATATTTAATTGTAACTATAATTTTAATTTACATGTGCACTTACAGATTTTTACAATATGGATATTGTTGACCAAGATACTCAATTAAGAAACACACCGGAGTTGGCAGTAGATGTAGATTCAGTGGGTAGCTCTTCAAGAAATAAGCGACAAAAGGGTACGTATTCCGATGTTTGGAAATACTTTGAAAAAAATGAAACTGTTGAGGGTCAGAAACGCACTTGCTTTTGCAAAAAATGTAAAAGAAAATATATATGGGGTGGTACTTATGGGACTAAAAATTTGCTGAATCATGTAGAAAAGTGTCTCTTAATCGATAAAAGCATAGAGGTTAATCAAAGAAGTGCTTTCGAACAAAAGAAATATAGAGACTTGATGGCTAGAGCAATTATACAACATAACTTACCCTTCAAATTTGTTCAATATGACCGTATTCGTGAGATTCATTCCTACTTGAACAATCAAGTGGAGCATTATTCAAGAAACACTTCGCGTTCCGATGTTATGAAAGTATATGAGAATGAAAGAGTCAAACTTAAGGATTTTATAAAATCATGTAGTGGAAGAGTTAGTTTAACATCTGATTTATGGACTTCAGTAAATACGGATGGTTTTATAACTCTAACCGCTCATTTTATTGATAATGAGTGGAATCTACAAGAATTTTTGTTTAATGGCACCTCCATACTCGGGCTCGGCTATATTTGGAAAAAATTCGAGTATGTTGGTTGATTGGGAAATAGTTGATAAAATATTTGCATGCACTCTAGATAATGCATCTGCTAACGATAAATTCGTTGATTTACTGAAATCACATCTTTGTCATAGAAAAGCAATGGTTGCGGATGGACAATTTTTGCATGTCAGATGTGCCGCCCACGTGATAAATTTGATATTGCAGGATGGTTTAAAATATGTCACTTCTTTCTTAAGTAACATACGTGAGAGTATTAAATATATCAAGGGTTCTCAATCTAGAAAGAAAAGTTTCGTCGAATGCATAACCACTCTTTCATTGAATGACCTTAGGAAAGGATTGCGTCAGGATGTTCCTACTAGATGGAATTCAACTTTTATAATGCTTAAAAGCGCAATACATTATGAACAAGCGCTTTACCGTCTTAAGCTTATTGATTCTAGTTATAGTTATTTTCCAACAATCGAAGAATGGATCAAAGCAAAGAAAATTTCACGTTTTCTAGGAGTTTTTTACGATGCTACTTCCTTATTTTCCGGCTCAAATTACCCAACGGCTAACTTATTTTTTCCAAAAATTTTCTTGGTTCATTTTACTTTGAAGAAGTGCACGGAAGAGAATGACTTTATGTCTCACATGGCAAGTGAAATGCTCAAAAAATTTAATAAATATTGGAGTGAATTTAGTGTGTTACTTTCCATTGCTTGCATCTTTGACCCGCGATACAAAACAAATTTTGTTCGGTTTTCTTATAACACATTGTATGGCGACTTCTTAGAGTTTGAAAGGGTGGAAAGAAAGTTGGAAGCACTCTATGATGAGTATAAGGAAAGGGTGAGAAAAGAATCGTCCATTGAAACATGTGTCGTGGAAATCGTGGAATCCACACAATCATTTACGGGTCCTTACTCGCAAGAATGCGAAGATATGATGGATCGATTTGATTATTCCGAATTTGCTAGAAATTCTCGCAAGTCCGAACTTGATTCATATTTGGAAGATGGGTTAGTTGATCGTAAAATGCAATTGGATATTCTTTCATTTTGGAAATCGCAACAATATAAATATCCAATTTTATCTCATGGCAAGAGATATTTTAGCTGTTCCAATTACCACCGTCGCTTCTGAAAGTGCATTTAGTATTGGTGGTAGAGTTTTAGATGACTATCGCAGTTCACTTAAGGAGGATGTTGTTGAAGCGTTACTTTGTTCAAGAGATTGGTTGTATGGAACATCTATAATGTCAACAATCGAAGATCATACGGAAGATGTTACCGTTCTTGATAATGAACAAGCTACTTAATTTTTAACCCTCTTTTAGCTAATCGATGCATTGTTAGAGGTACACTAATTGATTTATAGTTATCTTTCATTTTCTGTCTTTTGGTCAAATTGAAATTGTTTTGTTGTCGCTGCTATAAATTTTGTCTACTATTTTATATGCAGGTTTGGAGAAGAACATGCTAGTGAATTGTGAAGAAATAACCTTCAGGGCTATGTTCACTTCATATTTGCTTATTATTAAAATATTTGCATCGCACTTCTTTATAATATATTATAGCTGCTTTTGCTGTTTCTTCGTTTGAACAGGTCTATGTAACAATATTTTCTGACCACATATTGCTTCTGTCAACTGAGTTCTTTGTTGAAATTGTTTCTTGTAACTTAATGTTTTTAGGCTATTTGTATGAATTTTTACCTACGTATTATTTCATGCTATTTGCAGTTCTTACCACCTGCTGCCAAAAAACAAGTACAACATTTTCACAAATTGACATGAATCGCATATTTTAGGATATCAACATGAGAAACATATTATTCCAGTCTATGTGCCACATGAGCTGAGCGGGTGTATTAATTATATATGAGTGTGTTTAAATATTTGCTTATTATTAAAATTGACAAATATTTGCTTTACGGGTCATAAAGGTTAACCCACATTAAAAAAAATTTAAAAGGGTTGGATTAAAAATTATGTCAAAAGAGTTGAATCAATTTCTATGCAACCCTTATGCAACCCATTTATACCCTTTTGACACATCTAATTGCAAGGGCTTCTTTGGAAGTGCCTTCGGTTCTGTTCGAACCCGGAACAGACTTGTATGGTTGTATGTCTGACATTACACTTTGAGATATAAAGCTGATTTCTTTCAAATACATATCTGTTGGTGGTGGAGAATTTATTCTCTTAGCTTAACACCCTTCTCTGAGACGTACGAGCTCAAAGGTTATGTAGTTGAAGGTTATCAGTGATATACTCCCAATTTGGTAGTGTGGCATGCTGAGTGTTGCTGTGTGTTGCTGATCATTTGTTGATCATTTTTGATCAAAGCATGGCTTTCGTGTAAAGCGTAGCTTTGTGGACGAGACCTCATCGGACCTCACACCTTGGAAATGGTCAAAGCAGGAAAATGCAGCAAGGTTATGAGGGTCGCTCCCTTTAGGGTATGTCATTTCCTTCTGGAAAAAGGTGGTATCATGGTATGGAGCCCAGATGCTATACCTGTGTGGTGGCATCAATCTTATTTACTGTGTGATTGTTGCTTTGTGATCGAGGCCTCGGATAAAGGTCGATAACGACCGGGGATGGCATACTTTTGTGTGGAGTTATCAAGTTACAGCTTCATTGCACCTCGAAGCGTGTGGTAACTCAGCCTTGTGTTGGAAGAGAGCCAGGTTGGTTCTCGGGACGTCCCGCCAGAGGCGTACCCATGTGGCAGTAAGAAGTTCCTTGGCCTTACCATTTGTTGGAAAATCCAAAGAAACAATACGAATCCAGTACGGTTTTAGTTGTATAACCTGCTATGGAATGTGGCGGTACCTGCTATTGAACATAGTAGCTATAATAGGCATACAATAATGGTTGTATGTTGGCTAAGATTAATATTGTATTTTCGAAATGTTTCACACTATGCACTAGTGATAATATCATAAGAGATTTTTCTCGTAGTAAGCATGTTTGACTATCATAAGGAGAAATCTCCTCCAATTCTGCGTTTGCATTGTGTGTGTGGCGGGAGGCCTTATGGTAGTTTCATTTTCCAAAAGCATTGCGGATTTCTGTTTATTTTCTTTGTGAAAATAACTGTTTTAAGATCTCACACCAGTCCCACGACTGACCTGGAGTTTATTGTTCCCTTTCTAAACTCTGGGTGCCTATAATTTTCCACACGAGCAGCCTAGAGTCAGGTTATCAGGTAATTCTGGAATTCAGAAGTTACTGTGGAGATCTGGAGGTGAGCTGGATGGAGAGACGTATCATTTATATTATGTATTATCCGATGTGTATTCTATATGTGGACAAGTTTATATAACTGTCCAGTGATGTGTATTGTTGTAAACTCTGATGATGTATTGTATAAACTGATATAGTTCTTTGTTTAAAGATTATTCATTTACCTATTATATATTGTTCCGCTGCGAATGTGAGAATCTGTTGTTGTTTCTGTTTCTTTTCTTCTGTCTTCTTCTACCTCTTCTTTTTAACCCTAATGATTCGGTTTTCCGGCATTCGATTGTGCGGCAGTTGATACAGTGGACATATTAATGTCGACTTTCGAGCGTCGAAAGATCGTATCGTTACAGCTTAAGGAAAAGGCAGAAAAGTCCTTATGGATGGGTTCATTCATAAAGCCATATACCCAGTTTGGGTAGCCAAACTAGTATTGGTATGTAAGCCAAGTGTAGCCTGGAGGACCTGTATTGATTTTTTAGATCTAAACAAGACTTTCTTCCTGTTGCCCCGCATCGTTCAGCTCATGGACGCGATCAGTGAGTGTGAACTCCTCACATTTATGGATGCCTACTCTGGGTATAACTAGATCGCTATGTATGGACCATACCAAGAGCACACATCTTTGATTACAGATGCGAGGCTCTAGTGCTATAGCACTATGATGTTTCGGCTTCACAACGTACGTGCGACCTACCAAAGGCCCATCAATAGAATGATTGCCCAACAACCATGGAAGTATACGTGGATGACACGTTGGTGAAGTCTGAGAAGCTAGAAAGGCATATGGAGAACCTGGCTGAGATGTTCGATGTTCTCCACCAATATAATATGAAACTTAACGCAAAGAAGTGAATCTAATATAGGAAATTCCTCGGTTTTTTGGTTAGCGCTAAAGGTATCAAAGCCAATCCTGACAAGATTCCGACAATCCAAAGTTTGAAAATACCTCGCATGGTTAAACAAGTGCATAACCTAAGTGGAATGATCATGACACTCAATTGTTTTATTTCAAAGGCAACTAATCAAATGTGTACCCTTCTATGACCTTATCAAGAAGGGAAAATCATTTATTTGGAATGAAAAATGCACCAAGTCCTTTGAAGATTTGAAGCGACACGTTGCCATGCCCCTATTCTTTCCAAGCCCATAGACGAGGAAGACCTGTATTTGTACCTCGTAGATACTGACCATGCGATCAGTGCTGCCCTGGTTCATAATGAATAGAGAATCCAACAACCAGTATATTATGTAAGCAAGAGGTTATTGGGCCCAGAAATAAGATACACCAAGTTGGAGAAACTATCTTTCTGCCTCATTATGGTGGCTCTAGGCTTGGCCATATTTCCAAGCCCACCAATTAGGGTACTCACCAACCAGCCGCTAAAGCAAGCACTGACCTAGCCTAATACAGTGGGCCAACTATTAAAGTGGTCTATAGATCTCGAGCAGCACCATATCATATTCCACCCATGCACCTCAATCAAAGGCCAAGCAATGGCTGACTTTATAGTGGAATGCTCTAGCCCCGACAACGGCAAAGAAGAAGCAACAACCAGTCCGCAATCATGGCAACCATATATCGATAACACATCTAAGGAGAAATAGGATGGGCTGAAATGATCATGGTTACACCGAAAGGGAAATAGATGTGCTTTTCCATCTGCCTTAACGTCAAGATCGCCAATAATGAATCTGAATATGAAACTGTCCTGACCAGTCTTGGGATAGCTAAAGAACTAGGGTTAGGATCCCTACATGCATTCAGCAACTCTTTGCTGGTTGTCAACTAGATCGAAGAGTAGTTCTAGGTCAAAGGAAATAGATTGGTCCTCTATCTTGCAAAAGCCAAAAAACTCATCAGTGCCTTCACATATTTTAAATTGGAACAAATCCTACGAGAGAAGAACGCCAAAGTCGACCGATGGGCCAATGCAATAAGTTACCTTGAAAAAACATTCGTTGGGTCTCGTTGGAAGTTCAAACCACCCCTGCTTTGAATCGGTGGCAACCACAATGGAAATTGATGAAATCCGGGCTAATTCTAAATGACCCCACAACCGAAATATTTCACAAGCTGTGAATTGCCTACGGACAGGAAGGAGGCTATAAAAGTTCTTTATTGGGTATCGCACTACATGATCATGGATGGGAAGCTATATTGGTTTGAATATTCTACTCCTCTCCAGTGGTGCATAACAACTGAAGATGCCTATTTAATATTAGAAGAGCTGCATGAAGGCTCATACAGGGATCACGATAAAGGGAAATTCTAGCAAAGAAGGTTGCATACCAAGGCTATTATTGGCTGGCTATGATCAAGGATACAATGGACTATGTTAGGAAGTTGATCGATGCTAGCGGTTTGCAAAATCCTCCAACCTTCTTTGAATCTTCTAACCACTATAACATCACATTGGCCATTCTATACCTGGGGGATTGAGCTGATCGAGAAGTTCCCTAATGTTAAAGGGGGATACAACTACGCAGTCATTGCCATTAACTAATTCACACAGCGGGTTGAGGCGGAGCCCTTCACTTGAGTCACTATGCCCAAAATCCTAAATCTTGTAATTAATAATATCATCTACCGCCTAAGACTGTCAAAAAACATAATCACAAACAACGACACTTAGTTTGAACGTGGGTTATTTCAAGGTTTAAGTGAAAGAAACGTAATTGAGAAGTGTTTCCCCTCAATCGCCTATCCAAAAGAAAACAGGTAGGCTGAGGCTGTGAATAAAAACATCAAGTCTACATTAAAAAAGCACCAACCAAGGCAAAAGGAAATTGGGTCGAAGAGCTTTTGCTTGTACTCTGGTCATAGCAGACCTCGAGTCGAACCTCAACAGAGCACCCCCCCCCTTTCTCCTTAGCATACGAGTATCAAGCCAAGGTGCCTGAAGTTGATTCCCATCCTTCTAGCATCTCACTCATTACCCTAAGCAAAATGAAGAATTACTAGGCTTGGGCTTGACACCTTAGAAGAAAGAATTGTAAAGGTAGAACTCTACACCGAAGCATATAAGAGAAAGATTGTAAAATAGTATGACACAAGAGTAAAGCTCCGCCAATTCATTATCAGTGATTTAGTCAAGTGCTAAGTCTTCAAAAATATCAAAAACCCAATCGAAGGTGTACTGGGGTCGAACTAGGAAGACCCATATGTGATTAGTGTTGTGCTAGCCAACAATACTTACCGCCTCTCACACCAAGATGACACCCACATGCCCTAAACTTGGAATCTGAAGCATCTTCGAGCATACTATGTGTAAAATTTTGTAAGCCACAGTTATAATGTGAAGAACGTAATGATCAATTTAAGCATGAAATGAAAATGGAGAATTCCCAGGCATTCATCACTCAAGCATCAGTAACAAGGCTATCCGAACAGGACGAGCCAAACAACAGTTTCTTCCTAGCCGAGGAACACCACACTTAAAAGCTGTTCGACAAGGATGAGCCAAACAACACTCACTTCCTAGTCGGGGAATGCCACAGTCAAAGGCTAGCTGGCAATGAAGAGCCTCCAAAGGATCTCTTCTATATTGGGGGATGCCAAAATGGCACCATAAGAATGTGTGAACCAGTCAATGCACCCTTTCATGCTGGGGTCACCATCACAGGGATGGCGTAACAGCCCATGTCAGGATCCTAATTCTTATGCTTGTGGTGTGCTACTTTGTGAGTGCTTGAGTCAATCGATCCGTACCAAAGGCATTAAAGGACCCGATGGCATGACCACCCAAGCTATGATCCTGATTTGTTCGCCTATGATATTGCCCATCCCTTCAGCAGGGCAGGGCACTAGTGCCAAGATCGACATGATCACCCATGAAGTAATCCCAAATCTGGCATCTGTTGTGCTGCCCTATTATGATGCATTAGCCAATCAACGATCATTTCTATGCCAGAGGCATCGACCCACGTTGTGGTCATGATTCGCTCACCTATGATGCTTTCCATCCTTCCAATAGGGCAAGGCACTGGTGCGAAAATGGGGCGATTTCCCATGAAGTAATCTTGAATCTAGCATTTGCAGTGCTCCTCTTTGAGGTTGCACGAGCTGATCAACACTCCCTTCCATGCCAAAGGCATCAAGGAACCAATGGCACGACTGCTCTGCTATGATCCTGATTCATTTGTTCATGATGCTACGGATCAATTTCTCAGGGTAGGGTACTAGTGCAAAGGTGGATGTGGTTATCCACATTATAACCCCATACATAGCATTCATAGTGCTAGCTAACTCAAACTTCCAAAGTGGCCCTTACATAGTAAATCCCTGCCTCCACAATAGCATGTGAATGCAATAAAGGTAGACCGACATGGATATCTAATGACCGTAAGAGGTGCTCTGCCACCCAGTCATGTCCACCTATATGAAACTAAGGGCAGGTTGCCTTAACAAAAGATAAGTTTGTTTGGTTTACATGTTATTTGTTTTCTTTATGTCTACTTATTTGTTATATTATGCATATATGGACAACTCTATATAGTTAATTAAAAAAGTCGGGGGCCACTTGGTTCACTGACACAAAACAAAAAATAATCACAAAATTAAGTAAGCTTTATAAACAAGCATATATGTAAAATGATGACAGAAAAGTAGAAAAAGAAAACACAAAACTCTGTAACAAGCTGATAAGTTCAATTAAACAACCTTCATTACAAAGAGAGTTCATTACAATATTGGGCCCACTCGTTCTTCATAATAAAAAGAAAAAACTAATGCAAGAAGGAAAAAAAGGCTGCTCACTCCAAGGCTCAAAAAGAGGAGAGATCCAATAACATGGCAGTCATCATCATGTATCATCTCCTCGCCCCCCTCAAAATAGCATCAACGAGTGGCTCACTGGGTCCCCTGGTCTAAGAAGCGATCTGTTCCTAGGACAGAATCGTCGAGAGTGTCCTTTCAGTTACCACCATCTCTTATGTAACCTTTCACTCAACTTCATTATATTTCTCTTGGGAAAGGAAGCCAATGGCTAAAGGAAGATGATAGTTGGCTACGAAGATCATCTTCAACATTTTTTTCAGCCTACCATTCCACCCCTCCCCTAGGGCGGCCTTTGCCCTCACAAGCTTCTCGTGGGTGATACTGTGCAAGTGCTGCAGTAGGGTGCCCCTAGTCTGATATGCCTTCTTATGGCTAGCCTCCGGCTCCTCCTTCAATCAAGCTACCTCCCTCTCAAACCATTCCCTTCTAGCCACCTCCTCGACCCTCCTTTGGTCGTAGATTCCCTGGTCAGTTCATTAGCAGCCCTCTTCTCAAGCAAGGGCAACTTCTCTTCTGCCAAGCGATGGCAGTGACCTCATCTACAGTGTTCCTTTTAAAAGCCATTGCATCATTGCAAAGGCAAAGAGCATGTGTGCAAAAAGCAAAAGATAAGTAAAAACAAAGAAGAAAAGGAAAGAAAATAGATATGGCAAGCATCTCACAAAGAAAGCCTCCCTTACTTCGACGTCTAGTACCGCTTCGGTGGAGTCGTAACACCATTCGAGTAGTACCTCCGAGGCAGTCCCCACCAATGTGGGAAGAAGCCTGAGCATACGTATCTCATCCCTTCTCCCTATCATCGAGAGGTTGGTGGATCCAATCACCCAGATATCATTTATCTCTGACAACCGACCTAAAGGATCAACCTACCGAGAGAAGTTAAATGTATGCAACCCTGGAGATCTCCAACTCCCCGTTGGTCCTTCTCCTCTTAAATCTAACTTACTTTGGCCCCGCTACCACCCAAGGTAAACATCTGGCCGGGGTCGAGTTAGAGATGAGGAGGGAGTGTAGGGCGGGGGATAACATAAACATGAGAGGTTACCTCCCCTAATTGATTTGACTCAGATGTCGTGGGTGTTTGATCTTTAGCACCGGTGGCATCCCAAGATCATGGAGGAGGGTTCTATAAAGAAGTACTCGTAGTTGCAGCCGTGTCAACCAGCTCGACAAAGTTAAGTCAGACCACTGCAAAAAAGAAAGGAAGTAAGTTAGAAAAATTTCAAAGAAAATGAAGATATAAGTAAAGATACCATCATCAGATTGGCGCACCCTTAACCTTTTCACTAAAGCAAATATGGCGACCCCATGTTGATATTGCTATACTATGCCCGATTAAAGTGTTATGTGTTAGGGGATCGGTGTGTTACTCTATTAAGGGACCTATAGGCGACATGGGTCTCGGAGGAAGAGCCTACGCTCGTAGGAATGTATGGCTCCCGTGCCCATCTGCTTGTCCTCTTTGCCTCGAGCATCTCAAAAGAACTAGAATAACTTGAAGACTACATATTAATGAAGTCAAGGACCACCTCATCTTCTAAAAGTGCTAGATCAATGGCCTCCCACTAACAATTTGGAGCTAGGTCTGAGTTGGTGGCCTCGTCCTTCTATATGTCGACCACCCACCCAACAATCGGTTGCTTCCTTTTAACAACACTTGTGAGCCTAGTCGATCACTTGCTTAGGACCCTAGCTACAACCTCAACCCCCTATGGTCTACTTCAACCCAAATAGCCCTAGTCGGGGGAGATTCTTGTCTGTCAAGATCAGAGCCAAGTTTCTAGCATCCTCAGGCGTATTCCTTATTTAGCGAATGTGCTCCTCACAGAAAGCAACACCACACATGAATCACTGTGTTAAAATATCTTTTTGTTAACTTTTTAAAAGGGATGTTACACTGCTGTGTCTAAGCCAGCGCCGGTGTTGGGTATCGTAACAAGAATAAAAGACCAAGTTATCACCGGTAACACAAGTCTAAAGGAAAAAATATTAAGGATAAGGCATACCAAGAATAGTGAAGGCCGTGTTATCAGATTCAGGTTTAGGGTCGTGGGCTTGAAGAAGAAATGATCTTGATACTCTAACACTTTGCCCAGAAGAGGGGGGTTTGTCCATCCCTGGAGGTGATATTAATTACCTGGTGTGATCCTAGCATGCTTGTACAATCTAAAGACTAGCCCGATTAAGGTCAGATCATGCTCTGTGATTTCTAAGCCGTGGCAAACAATAAAGAGCCCTACTAAGAGACTATAGCTATTAGGGGAGAGTTGCACGATTGCAATGTAGGGCGCATTCAAAAATCAACCGAAAAAGGAGTGAAGGGGAGTGTTGCTCTGCTCTTCATTTAAACGACCGACCATTAGAAGTTACTTGTTAAGGGTTGATTCGCTTGATCAACAGCTAAGATGTATAAAGGTGTGATTCCCTCGCAACCATAGTAGGTTAAGGAACTGATGAGATCAACTCAGTCATCCTAAACCTTAGAGGAGCCAGATGGAAAGACTTCTCTCTCATAGATTCAACTTCAACTATCTACAACCAATAAGCAACATAATTACCGAACTACCCTGATTTACTTAAGGACTCACTAACTCGGGGGCAAGTTTTCCCCCATCATAAAAATGGGTAACCTAGGGTCATTCAACAAGTCCACTAAAACCCAAACCTTAGCTTGATGTAGGCCACATGGCCCATGTCTACTACCAATCGCTTCCGAATCCTAGTGATAGGTTGTGGTCTAGTAGTTGTCTTCCAATTTTAATAGGGGATGGGAAATTCAGTAATATTGACTACTCATGAAGATTTTTTTTGATGATAGAATAATCACCAATTAATCTAATGACGATGTTCATTCGATACCATGCTTATTGAATGTTCATCAAAATGATGATGATATTTAGGTTAACAATGCAAATTCAATAACAAAATAAAAGAACAAAAATGAAAGGAAAAAGCGACAACAAAAGCAATGAAACAACTTGTTAACTGGGTTTTTAACCAAGCATAATTCAACCAGAAGTAGAAGGTCAAGACGAAGACGAAACGACTCAAGAACTTGAAAATACGATTAAAAGGATGAAATAATGGAACTCAAAAAAACTCATCCAATTTGGAGCAAAGTAAAGGAATCGGTACGATGAGGTTTTCTCTTGATACCGATATAATTTTACTTCCTATCTTGGCTTCACAACCCCATATGATTCATGTTCTACCTCAGCCTTTCGTAGTAAAGTGCTTTTCTCAAAGTTTGGATGAGCAATTCTCAGGTTTGATGAGAAGAAAACCAAGAAAGTAGGATATTTTAAGTGCTATGAGAAGAATCATCTGAATCAACTCGGAATCTATGGAAAAGAACTTCGAACACATCAATCTGGAGATAGAAGAGTGGTGCAAGTAGAAACAATAAGTTTCCACTTAAGGAAAGCACTCGGTACCGAGAGAAACCTCTCGGTGCTGAGTGGTTTTTATTGAACACGGGCCCACATGATCATGTATGCGTCGATGGACTCAAGTGTATTTATAACCCTGTGCACCTGTTTCTCTATTAATATCAGCCCTACTACGACTAAGGAAGGATCGAAACTCTACTTCTCTTCTTCATCTCCTACCACCCTCATAATAGTCACCTAGGTAGCTACTGTTGGCAGTTCTAAGCTACAGAGCCTATAAATCCTTATACTGGTGACTTGTAGTCTTAGACTCTCTGTAATTAACGATCAATAAAACTATAAAGTGGACGTAGGCTAGAGATTGCCGAACCACTATAAAGTCTTATGTCTATTTGTTCTATTTATTTTATTTTCACTATCATCTACTAGATTTAGGTGTCATAGGTTCCCTACAACCTAACTCTGGGTGTTGATCTATTTTTGGAGTCAACATTTTGACCCTTTCACCAAGAGAACTGAATCCACGCTAGATCTAGCTTTCTACTTAGGGCTGGAAAGATCTAAAGGTTAGATCCATAAAACTTGATCGAAGAATTGAGGGTTTGCTATTGAAAATTAATGGCACCTAGAAAAGAAAAATCTACAACCATAAGATCAACAAGAGCGGTAGCTGGTGGTGATAAAGCAAACACTCACCAAATGGAAGTTAACAATAAACACGTAGTATCATGCTCTTCTTCTCAAATTAAGTAGTTACTAGAGGAGATCTTGATAAACTGATGCAAGAGGCTTAAACGGAAGATGTGGGTAGCCAGAAAGGGAAACTTCTCCTGTAATAGAACAAGAGAACTCTTCAGTTTCTGGCCAAAAAAGAAGAGATGGAAATCAAAAACAAAGGGAAGCAGTTGTTGGAGTTGTTTTAGGAGGAAGTAGAAGTCTTCACCCTACAAGAAAACCAACTAGTACCAAGAGAAATCCTCTCGGTACTGATAGGAATCTAAGGTTGGATTATGCATAGGAAATGGATGCCATAGTGGTTTCTGATGAGGAAGAGGATGTACAGCTTGATGTTGATGATTTGGAGTTGGATGATGATGCTGATGAAGGTGGAGTTTAGACAACCGTAGCCCAACCAACTGTACATCCATTGAATATTGAAAGACTGATTCTCCCAGAGATAGGAGGATCTAAACGTTAGCCAACAAACTGAGACCATTGCGGAGTCAAACACTCGGGGCAGCTCTTGACAGTCGACCTTCGGATTACCGTGCCAACGAGTAATACATCATTGCCATGGCTAAATGATTAGTTGAAGAAAGCACTGGTAGGAAGAATGAGGATTGAGGTTCCGCATTGAGCCGAACTCCATTCACTGAAAATATCTTGAGAGAAGAATACCATAGAAAATTTACTATGTCAATGATGCCATCGTACAATGGAATTACCAACCCTAGACAACACTTACTCAAGTACGAATGGCATATAGATGGAGCTAGAGCTAGAGATGTCGTTAGTTGTAGGTGTTTCCCTATCTTTTTAGAAGGAGTTGCTTCTATGTGGTTCGGAAGGCTTATGCCAAAGTTTATATCTACTTTTGACGAGTTGGCCAAGAAGATTCTGGAGCGATTTAGGCTCATGCCGCTTGAACAACGAGTAATGTCCCTATCTGGCTTGTTACAAGGACCCAATGAGTCACGAAACGCTTTCATGAATTTATTCAACATCGCTATTATGGAGGTTAGCGATCTGAAAGAAGATCTCGTAATCATTGGCACTCGTCCAGGGCATTCACCTAGAAATGGACTTTGGTAGGTGGGTAAAGATGAAACAACCAACTACTATGAAAGAATTCCATCGAAAGGCAACTAGTTTATACGATTACAAGATGCAAACTTGGTTGAAGGAAAGGCTAGCAATGGATAGTCTAAGGAGGTAATTCAAAGCAATGTAGCGGTTAAACAGGATGGAGAAAACTCTAGCAAAATTTCATGAAATGCCAGGAACTCCGAGAAACAAAAAAAGAGGAACCAAAACCCTGGTGGGAAGCTTAATGAGAACAGGAAGCGTCCTAGGAACATGCAACCAGAAGATTATACGCCTCTGAATGATATATTGTAAATATCTATCTTGTTATTTTAGGAGCTAAGTAGTATAAGAAACCTCTAAGGAGGGAAGGACGGAGTAGCAGAAGTGATCTAGGAAGTAATGGCGCTTCCATGAGATGCATGGGCATAACACCAACAAATGTTGTCACTTGAAGGACTTGATTAAGGAGCTGATATGGAAAACAGACTCCATCAGTACGTTAAGCAACAACAGAACTCTGATCAAGCTATCGGACCACAAGGCCCATCAGCTCAAGGAAAACCACCTGGACCCAGTGGAAAGGGGCCCAAGAGTATGGATGGAAGACCGATGATTAATATTATAACCGGAGGACCTCGCCTAGTAGAGAGAAGCTGGGATGAGATGGAAAGATATGCGAGTTCACTGAAACACGCACTATAAGAAAGTTGCTAGGCCATCGAAGACGGAGCTCTGGCTAAGTAATAGAAGTTGATAATAGATGACATTGTGTTTAGAAACTGAGATTCTTATGGAGCTGAGGCACCAACCCTCGATCGCATTGCGATAACGGTTGGAATTGTACTAGCGGTTGTGCATCGAGTTTTGGTGGATAACGAAAGCTCAGTTAACATTCTATCCAGAAAGACTTTTGACCAAATGAAAATTAGTATAAAGGATGTGACTGCCTGCAAGACGAAGATCTAGGGATTTACGTGTGAAGCTAAATAGCCGATGAGGACGATCAACTTGCTCGTAAAGCATGGTGAAGCAGAACGTAGGGTGGTGCACATTCAAATATTTGTTATCATTGAAGCATACAATGCTGTAACACCCCTAATTTTTGATAACATTATTCAGGAGATTTAATTAGATAAATTAAATAGGATAATGTAATAATTAGAATGATAAGGAGATTGAGATTTGAATAAATAATAAGGAGGTCGTGCTTAACAAATTAAATGGGCTTAAGAAGGGTTTTTAAGTTAATTAATTTACACAAGGGTATATTGGAAAATAGTCACACATAACCCCTCACCCTTATATATTATCGTTCCTTGTAGTTTCATTTCTCATTCACGTCATTTTGCAAAAACAAAATACAAACACAAACATAAAAGAGGAGCCGACCATTGTTAAGGAAGAGAAATTCAAATCAAGTTAGGGATTCAAGCTTAGGAAAAATTAATCTCAATCCAGTCTCCTTATCCTAATCAAGGTGAATAATAATTTATACCATCTCTATTTTGTTTTATGATCATACGTTTTTGGATTTAAGATTAAATTCGTTTTTATAATGTTTTGGATGATGATATGTTTGAATTATAATATGTTTGAATTAAATCAAATTGTTCATATATGGATTTATTCGGTTTTAGGGAAAAACCGATTGTAAATGATTTTTGAATGCCATGGAAAAATTTTATGTTATGTAAAACATGATTTTGGAGTTGGATTTTAATTTTGATAATTTTCCAAGCTATGGAAAGATTATTATGAATTTTCAAAGGTATGTTCAAATTGGGTTGAAATTTATTTCGACTATTCAAGAAGAATTTGGGTCTGAAATTTTGATATGTTTGATAACATGATGAAAGTAAAATTTTCTAACTTTTGGGGATTTTTCCTAAGATATTTACTTTGGAAAATAAATTATTTTAGAAGAAGGATTTAAGTGCAATTTTGGTTTTGCTTAATGGAAGGGCTTAATTGTTAAATTTTCCCTGATTTAGATCTGATAATAGGAGGTAGTTATTTTGTAAAGAATTTGAAAAGTGGATGAAACCAATTACATGTTTACACGTGGGCAGGTTAGTTAGAAACTATTTGCTTTAGTTGGCATTAATCAGCTTTTACCCAGAAAAGTGAGTTCCGCCTCTATTAGAAGTGCCTTTCGACTCCAATGCTTCCGCTTCGATCAATTCGAAACCCCACTAAGCCAAAACCAATACACATGGTGTCAATGATATTGGTACGAAGTGGATTGGAGAAAAGCGGAAGACATAGTGTCGAAAGCATAGCTTCCGATGGGGTCGATGCCTTTGCTTTGTTTTAAAATGTTAAGCGCTTGCCATTGTTTTATTAAAGCTTTCGAAGGAGTCGAAACATATGCTTTCAAAAGGGGTTTCCACATAGCTTTGGAAGAGGTTTCTATTTTAAGTTTTAAAAGTATAGGCTTTCGAATGGGTTCCTTTATTTATAAAATGATGCTTTTGAAAGTAGTGGTTTCGACTTAGTTGAAACCCAGCTGCTGTTCTTTTGTCTTTCAAGTGTATTGAAGTCATCAATGCTTTCGAATGATAGATTTTGTTTTAAAGATGTACTAAGCCACTTCCTAGATGCTTTCGAAAAGGTTCAAGGGTTTCGAAGGCAATGGCTTCGAAAGGGGGTTTCTATGCTAACCTTTAATGTTTTACTTAAAGGTTTTGAAGCTTTCGAAAGAATGGTGCCGACGCCATCAAGCTTTTCCCCAAACAAGTTTATATGAAGATTAAAGGTTTCGAAATAAATACTGTCATATATATTCACTTTGACCTATAAGATGTTTTTGAGTAAACCCAATGGTTTCGAAAGGGGTACTTTCATTGGTTTCGAAGCTATGTTTCTAAGAATTACTAAGTAATGTTTTGATACTTTCGAAAGGTATATTCTGGTTTTGAAAGAGATGATTTAAAGAGCTTCGAAAGGTTTATATGCAATGTTTTGCAAAGAAGTTTTCTATGCTTTTGAAGGAGGTTATCCAGGGGTTTCGAAAGTAATGATATTAGGTTTCGAAAGCCTTAGTTTTCAAAACAAATAACCCAATATCATTTTGAAACAAAACCACGGCATAAATAAAATATTTTGAAATGGAGTTTTGAAGAATTTTTCCTTGATTAATAGGTTAAAGGGATTGACTAGGTTTTATATAAAATGATTTCAAGGATATTAAACCACAGGGGTTGGTATTACTATGTTTGCTTCTTCATATATGTATTTGAATATATTCACATTGTAATGAACACATAACGGTAATTTGGGGAAGGGCAGAATAACTAGCTAGGTTGACCCAGTAGTGTATATAAATTAAATTAATTAAAGGTATTGGCAGGGGCCAATAGGTTCATAGTAAGCCCATGAAAACTGTTTATATGAAAAGATATTGGTAGTGGTCAATGAGTTCATAGTAAGCCTATGAAAACCATGTTTAAATGAAGATGTCAGAAAGACAGGTTCATAGTTAGCCCATGAAAACTATGACTTGATATTGGCAGGGATCAATAGGTTTGTAGTGAACCCATAAAAACTATATCCGGATTAAGATATTGACGGAAGTTAATAGGTTCCTAGTCAACCCATGAAAACTAGGACAACGATAAAGATATTGGAGTTACCAATAGGTTCAGGGAGAACCCATGAAACAGTAAAGATATTGGCAGGGGCCAATAGGTTCTTAGTGATTCCATGAAAACTATGTAACTGGACAGGGAGTCCTTAAACATTAAACATGTTATTAGTAAGCCCATGAAAAGTAATGGGTTAATAGTACCCTGGAAACTATAAATGAGATAGCTAGTCGGAAATGAATGGGGATGAGAAATTCAAAATTGATTTACTTATTTGCATATCATCATATTATTTTGAGATGTTTTAACCATTGTGGATGCAGGAGCACAGTATATGGTTTTACAAAGGTTTTAGGATACTAGTGAGGGGAAAACCCGTTCCGCTAAGCGACATGGTCCCACTAGATATCTAAATGGGTTGAGATTGTATAGTATTATTCATATCAGGCTTATATCTGACTCGAAGTTTATGTTTTCCCCTTAAAATCTCGGGTACTCAATTGATTTTGAGCAGTTTGAGAGTTGAGGTTTTCAGGTACCTATTTAGAAGAATAAGCTTCCGGAGATGTGTAGGAGGCATGATAGCTACTTAGAGTTCTCTTTTATTTTGATTTCGCTGTGTTGTTTTGATGTAAACGCAAAGTTGTTTAATTGCCTATATATACTCTGATCATCCAAAGGGACATCTTCATATGTCACTCTTGGCGTATGTTGTAATAAATATATTTTCTCTGAGTGTGGTTCTACTATTGGGATTATGTAATGAATTTGAAATGTTTTGAAATGGAATGTTGAACTTATTTGATGTTTCAAAAATTTTCCATATTCATGTGTTTCTGTGTATCTAATCATCTAACATTACTGTATTTGGTCGTCGAGGATTAATAACTATGGATGACTGCAACATCCGTAGCCGTTAGTTTTGAGCCTTCAAGTGGGGGATGTTACAAGTTGGTATTAGAGCATAGGTTTATGAAACCTAAAAGAAATTTAAACCTAAAATATTTTCAAACATAATCCAATGAACCTGAAAATAGGATCGGGGTTTGGATTAACGCTATAGTAACGTACTTGTATTTGATATATATATAAGTACGTATTCCCCTCTCTCTTAGACCGTTCTTCTGTATCTTACTAAGGCTCGTATGCAAATTTATGAGAAAGAAGATATGGAAGCAAGAAACAGAAGAGGAAATCTCGATGGAGGAAGCACCACAACTAATGGAAATGTTCGACCTAATACCAGGAGGAACCAAGGTTGATAGGCTAATGCTAACTAAAATGCCGATGCCGATGTGGGTGCTGGAAATCCACCAGTAGATATGGGGGCGATGTATCAGATCTTCATTAATATGATGCAAGCAGTAGCCGCTGCTGGAGTTGATGGAAATGTTGGAGGAGCTAATCATGTGGTTCCAGTTGGGAATAATTACGCTAAGCTGAGAAGAGATTACACCAGTCTTGGTGGAAACCATTTATGGGAACGGAGGATGCCATAGAAGTTGATAATTGGTTGTTGCACTGTGAGCGTATCTTTTCTGATTTCGGTTTAGATGATGAGCAGAAGAGAAGGTTAGACTCTAGGCAGTTGCAAGGGGTAGCACTTCATTGGTGGAATAGTGTTATTGCCGGGGTTCCAGAGAAGGAGTTGACTTGGGTAGATTTTAGAGGGAGATTTGAACAGAGGTTTTTATCCGAAGTTGCTAAGTCAGCATTACCGAGAAAGTTTATGGATTTGGTGCAGGGAGAGATGTCGGTAATCGAGTATGCTACTAAGTTTGATGAGCTATCCCGATATGGACATGCTACTATAAACATTGACATCAAGAGAAATGAGAGGTTCATTTGGGGATTGAGACCTGAGCTTGTTAGGACGACCCTGACACATATCTGTGATCCTTGTAATGTGGTTGTGGAGATGGCAATCCTCCATGAGGAGATGCTTGCTATTTGTGTTAGAGAGAAGATAGTTGAAACCCAGGGTTCTTAAGGAAAGAAGAGAAAGTTCTTTAAGAAGAAGGGAGCCCAGAAGGGAGAAGCTGCCAAGAAGGCAAAGGCTGATTTAGTTTGCTTTAAGTGTGACAAGAAGGGTCATTATGAAAATTAGTGCCGGCCAAGAAAGGGGAAGAAGGCTGTAGATAAGAAGAATGTGAAGTGCTTCAACTGTGATCAAGTTGGGCACTATAAGAATCAGTGTCCGGAACTGGTTAGGGTGGACAAGGGAAAGGTTTTTGCTGTTGGACCATCATCTGCTAAGCCAACTGCAGCTGAAAAGGGGAAGACTATGATGGAAGGTACATTTTTGATTTAGAGTATACCAGTTAGGATACTATTTGATACCGGTGCATCACATTCATTTATATCCCGGTGTTTGGTTGATAGGTTATGCTTAGAACTCACATACCTCGTTACTTCCTTAAGGGTTGCGAATCCAATAGGAGGGTATGCAACTCTGGGGATGAGATATGACTAGTTAGAACTTGATTTGTTAGGCCATAAGTTTGCATGCAATCTATATGTTTTCGATTTTGTAGGTTTCAGAATCATTTTGGGTATGGATTGGTTGAGAAGGTATAAGGCTAGGATATTTTGCCAGGATGGGGAGATATCACTAAGACACCCTGATAGTCATAACCGAATTATAATCTCAGTGGAGAATTCCGACCGGAGTTGTTGTTCTTTGTTAAGTGCAATGGAAGTATGAGAAGTGCTAAGTCAGGTTCGAGTAGCAAGAGAGTTTGCAGATGTCTTTGAGCCAGTCACAGGACTACCACCGAAATGAGCTGTTGAGTTTTGTATAGATCTTGTGCCAGGAGCTAAACCTGTGAGTAGACCACCTAGCAGGATGACACCAACTGAGATGAAGGAATTGAAGGTGCAGCTAGTGGATCTAGAAGGAAGGAATTTTATTAGACCAAGCAGTTCGCCTTGGGGAGCGGTCGCGGTGTTCGTGAAGAAACCAGATGGATCGTTGAGGATATGTATCGACTATCGTACATTGAACGAGAGGACAATAAAGAATAAATATCCTTTGCCGAGAATTGATGATCTATTTGATCAATTGTGCGGAGCCAGAGTGTTTTCCCAGTTGGATTTGGCAACAGGTTTCCATCAGTTAAGAATGGTAGAGGACAATATTCCTTTGACAGCATTTCGGACTAGGTATGGTCCATACAAGTGGTTAGTAATGCCATTTGGGTTAACGAATGCACCTTCTTTCTTCGTGGATTTGATGAACCAAGTCTTCCGAGAGTATTTGGATAGATTCATGTTGGTGTTTATAGATGACATTTTGGTATACTCTAAGGATGAAAGAGAGCATGAGGATCATCTTAAAGTGGTGCTTGAGACGCTGAGGTAGCATCAGCTGAAGGTGAAGTTTTCCAAGTGTCATTTTTGGAAGAAAGAGATTAAGTTTCTTGGTCACATGGTTTCAGAGAAGAGCTTGTCAGTCGATCCAGATAAGATCGAAGCTGTTAATAATTGGAAGAGACTAGAGATGATGACTAAGATTAGAAGTTTTCTTGGACTTGCTGGCTATTACCGGAGATTCATCAAGGATTTATCGCGAATAGTAGCACCGTTGACTAAGCTAACCAGGAAGGATGTGAAGTTTGTCTAGTCCAAAAAATGTGGGGAAGCATTCCTTGAGTTAAAGCATTTGTTGACCAATGTACCTGTGTTAGTAGTTCCAGACGGAAACCAAGGGTTGGTGATGTATACCGATGCATGTGAAACTAGATTAGGAGCTGTGTTGATGCAGAAGGGTAAAGTGATTGCCTACACTTCACGATAGCTTAGACTGCATGAAGTGAGATATCCTACTCATGATTTGGAGTTGGCTGCGATGATTTTCGCATTGAAGATTTGAAGGCATTATCTCTTAGGGGGGAGATTTGAGCTATACACAGGTCATAAGTCTTTAAGATACTTATTCTCTCAGAAGGAGTTGAATATGAGATAGCAGAGGTGGCTGGAGTTTTTAGCTGCTTATGATTTTGGTATAGAGTATACACCAGGGAAAGGAAATAAGGTAGCATATGCTCTTAGCAGAAGACATCAGAATGTGGTGTTAGCTATGTTGGCAGAATGGAAGGATTTGGAGGCTTTGACTACTTGTAGTGTGAAGTTAAGATCCACTGCTAGTTCTAGTCAGAGTATCGCCATGTTGTCCTATTTAGAAGTTCGACTAGTATTGATCTAAAGGACAGCTTTTAAGCAGAAGAAGGATCCAGTATTGGCCGAGAGAATTAGAAGGCTTGAGGTTGGAACTAAGATCGATGATCTGAAAGATTTTAGTCTTGATCAGAAGGGATGGTTGAGAAAGAAGGGACGATTATGTATTCCGAATGTCGAGGACTTGAGGAAAGAAGTTCTTGGAGGATGTCATTGATCCAAGTTTACGATTCATCCTGGAGGGACCAAGATGTATCAAGACATGAAGCTTCTATTGTGAAGGTATGAAGAGGGATGTTGGCTTGTGGGTTAGGCAGCGTGTAAACTGTCAACAAGTGAAAGCCGAACATCAGAAGCCGAGTGGATTGCTTCAACCTCTAGAGATTCCAGTTTGGAAATGGGATTCGATATCCATGAATTTTATAGACAGGTTGCCAAGGTCAAACAGGGGAAATGAAAGTATATGGGTTATAGTGGACAGGTTGACTAAGAGTACCCATTTCATTCCAGTTAAGTCAACCAGGACGACACCTGTTTTAGCTAAGTTATTCATGAAGAACATAGTTAGACTACATGGGATTCCTAGTAGCATAGTCAGTGACAGAGATGCTTTGTTCACTAGTGAATTCTGGAAAAGTCTAGAGGTTGTGTTAGGCACTAAGCTCAAGATGAGTACTGCATATCTCCTTCAGACGGATAGGCAGACAGAGAGAGTTAATAAGGTACTCGAGGATTTATTGAGAGCTTGTGTATTGGAATTTGGTGGATCTTGGGAAGATCACCTGCATTTGGTTGAGTTTTCCTATAATAATAGTTATCAAACTAGTATAGGAATGGCGCCTTTTGAAGCTTTGTGTGGAAGGCCATGCAAATCACCAGCATGTTGGTTTGAGTGGAGACAGATTAGTCTTAGGTCCAGATTTGGTTAGAGAGGCATCGGAGAAGATTGAGCTGATCCGAGGAAGGATGAAGGTAGCTCAATATAGACAGAAGAGTTATGCATATTAGAGGTGTAAAGACCTAGAATTCTCAGTTGGAGATAAATTTTTCATTAAAGTATCACCGATGAAGGGTGTGATACGGTTCAGAAGATTAGGGAAGCTAGCATCGAGATATGCTGGTCTATTCTAGATTATAGAGAAGATTGGAAAGCTCGCATATAGAGTAGAGTTGCCGAGCAATATGGCAGGTGTCCATAATGTATTTCATGTGTCTCATCTTCGCAAGTATGTGCATGATCCAGAGACTACTTTCCTCCAACAGGGTTGGAAGATTTGATAGTAGAGCCTAATTTGACTTTTGTTAGACAAATAGTTCGGGTTGTAGCGAGAGATGAGAAAAGATTGAGGAACAAGACAGTCAAGTTGGTAAAAGTTCAGTG
The DNA here is from genome assembly GCA_030737815.1 of Allium fistulosum. NCBI lineage: Eukaryota > Viridiplantae > Streptophyta > Magnoliopsida > Asparagales > Amaryllidaceae > Allium > Allium fistulosum. The sequence goes on along the minus strand of CM060906.1, from coordinate 1,129,653,096 downwards.
AAGCTACAACGAGAAGAACTGTACTTGGGAGACAGAAGATAGGGTTCGAGATACTTATCCTGATCTATTTTGAGGTATGCCCATATTATCTTTATATAGATAATTGCTAGTCAGGTAGACTAGTATGGTTGTTAGGAGTTGTTACAGATGATTGCTATGTTTAGTATTTAGTCCTTACTGAATTTCGAGGATGAAATTCTTTAAGGAGGGGAGCCTATAACACCCCTAATTTTTGATAATATTATTCAGGAGATTTAATTAGATAAATTTAATAGAATAATGTAATAATTAGAATGATAAGGAGAAGGAGATTGAGATTAGAATAAATATTAAGGAGGTCATGCTTAACAAATTAAATGGGCTTAAGAAGGGTTTTTAAGTTAATTAATTTACACAAGAGTATTCGGGAAATAGCCGCACATAACCCCTCACCTTTATATATTCTCATTCCTTATAGTTTCATTTCTCATTCACGTCATTTTGCAAAAAAAAAATACAAACGCAAACATAAAAGAGGAGCTGGCCATTGTTAGGGAAGATAAATTCAAATCAAGCTAGGGATTCAAGCTTAGGGGAAATTTATCTCAATCCAATCTCCTTAACCTAATCAAGGTGAATAATAATTTATATCATATCTATTTTGTTTTATGATCATATGTTTTCAGATTTAAGATTAAATTCATTTTTATGATGTTTTAGATGATGATAAGCTTGAATTATAATATGTTTGAATGAAATCAAAATGTTCATATATGGATTTATTTGGTTGGGCAAAACCAATTGTAAATGATTTTTGAATGCCATGGAAAAAATTTATGTTATGTAAAACATGATTTTGGAGTTGGATTTTAATTTTGATAAGTTTCCAAGCTATGGAAAGATTGTTATAAATTTTCAAAGTAAAATATGTTCAAATTGGGCTAAAATTTATTTCGACTATTTCAGAAAGAATTTGGGTCTGAAATTTTGATATGTTTGATAACACGATGAAAGTAAATTTTTGTACTTTTTGGGGACTTTTCCTAAGAGATTTACTTTGGAAAATAAATTATTTTAGAAGAAGGATTTAAGTGCAATTTTGGTTTTGCTTAATGGAAGGGCTTAATTGTTAAATTTTCTCGGATTTAGATTTGATAATAAGCGGCAGTTATTTTGTAAAGAATTCGAAAAGTGGAGGCAACCAATTACATGTTTACACGTGGGAAGGTTAGTTACAAAGTATTTTCTTTAATTGGCATTAATCAGCTTTTACCCAAAAAAGTGAGTTCCGCCTTTATTAGAAGTGCCTTTCGACTCCAATGCTTCCGTTTCGATCAAGTTGAAACCCCACTAAGCCGAAACCAATACACATAGAAATCCCATGAAAACTGTGTATAGGAAAAGATATTGGTAGAGGTCAATAGGTTCATAGTAAGCCCATGAAAACTGTTTAAATGAAGACGTCGAGAAGACAGGTTCATAGTTAGCCCATGAAAACTATGATTTGATATTGACAGGGGCCAATAGGTTTGTAGTGAACCAATGAAAACTATATCCGAATTAAGATATTGACGGAAGTTAATAGGTTCCTAGTCAACCCATGAAAACTAGTATAAGGGTAAAGATATTGGACTTACCAATAGGTTCAGGGAGAACCCATAAAACAGTAAAGATATTGGCAGGAGCCAATTGGTTCATAGTGATCCTATGTAAACTATGTAACTGGACATGGAGTCGTTAAACATTAAACAGGTTACGTAAGCCCATGAAAACTAACAGGTTAATAGTGACCCTAGAAACTATAAATGAGACAGCTAGTCAGAAATGAATGGGGATGAGCAATCCAGCATTGATTTACTTGTTTGCATATCATCATATTATTTTGAGATGTTTTAACTATTGTGGATGCAGGAGCACTGTATATGGTTTTATAAAGGTTTTAGGATACTAGTGAGGGGAAAACCCGTTCCGCTAAGCGACATGGTCTCACTAGATATCTAAATGGTTTGAGATGGTAGATTATTATTCATACCAGGCTTTATATCCGACTCGAAGTTTATGTTTTCCCTTTAAACTCTCGGGTACTCAATTGATTTTAAGTAGTTTGAGAGTTGAGGTTTTCAGGTACCTCTTTAGACGAATAAGCTTCCGAAGACGTGCAGGAAGCTTGATAGCTACTTAGAGTTCTCTTTTATTTTGATTCTGCTGTGTTGTTTTGATGTAAAGGTAAAGTTGTTTAATTGCTTATATGTACTCTGATCATCCAAGAGGGCATCTTCATATGTCACTCTTGGCATATGTTGTAATAAATATACTTTCTCTGAGCGTGGTTCTCGTGTTGGGGTTATGTAATGAATTTGAAATGTTTTGAAATGGATTGTGGAACTTGTTTGATGTTTTTGAAAAATTCCATATTCATGTGTTTCTGTGTATCAATGTAACTAACATTGCCGTATTTGGTCGCCGAGGACTAATAACTATGGATGACTGCATCATCCGTAGCCGTTAGTTTTGGGCCTCTAAGTAGGGGATGTTACAAATGCCTTCTTGGGCCGACCGACCCTAGCTGATTTCAGGATTGCTTTGGCTCCATGGTGCTTAACAATGAAGTTCCTAACGAAGAGTGGAATTGGAGTGGTGCGAGGGTACTAAAGCAGCAAGGGAATGCTATATTGCAGAACTGCGCGAAGCTAAACGTCGGAAGAAAGGAAAGAATGTGGGGAAGACTCTCCATATTCAAGTACCATAAATATAACAATTATAGAATGGCCCCTGGCTTGAGGACCATAGCCGATTCGACAAGTTTATAGATCCCAAAAGAAGGCAGGGGAAGATGAGTAGCACCGGCGGAGCTTACTGTGATTTCCCTGTTAATATGGATGACCCGACTCGAGTATTGAAGATTCTTTCTCAACAAGGAATTGGATTACACAAAGAACTGATTAATTTCCTCCGATGAAATCTGGACGTGTTTGCTTGGATGCATGTCGATATGTGCGGGATATCATTGGAGATAGCATGTCACACACTAAACATCGATCCCAAGTTTACACTGGTATAACAGCAAAGGCGCAGCCTGTGTACGGAGCGATCCACTGCATTAAAGGAAGAAGTGGATAAGCTGTTAGCTAACGACTTTATCCGTGATGCATAGTACCCTCAATGGGTAACTAACCCCGTATTAGTCAAGAAGTCAAATGGAAAGTGGCGAACGTGCATCATTACTCGGATCTAAACAAAGCTTGCCCAAAGGACAGCTTTCCTTTATCTAGAATTGATCGTCTCGTTGATGGAACAGCGGAGCATGAGTTGCTCTCATTTATGGATGCTTACTCTGGATACAGTCAGATCATGATGCATGAGCTGGATCAGGAGAATACTAGCTTTATCACGAATTAGGGATTATATTGCTATCGGGGAATGTCGTTTGATTTAAAGAATGCTGGAGCTGCATACCAATGACGGGTAAATACAATGTTCAAGAACCAAATTGGACAGACAATGAAGTTATACGTAGATGGCATGCTTGTAAAGTCCCGGATCTCCTGAAATCATTCGAATGACCTGTTAGAGATGTTCGTAATTTTGCGAAAGTGTGGAATGATGTTAAATCCGCTGAAATGTTTTACGGTGTTGCTTCAGGAAACTTTATTCATTATGGTGAATCCTAGAGGTATAGAGGTCAATCCAGAATAGATTGATGCCTTGCGAAATGTCAAAGTCCTCACAACAACAAAGCCTCAGTGCTTAAATGGAAAGATCGCCGCTTTGAGTCGATTCATCTCAAGGGCAATAGATAAGTGCATACCATTCTTTGACGCCCTCAAGAAAGGTAAAAAGAACTTTGAATGGAATAAGGATTGTTAGAATGCCTTCCAGGAGTTATTAAGGCACATGGAAACGCCATCGGTCTTATCCAAACTATTGGATGAGGAGATTTATTTAGCTATTTAGTAGTGTCTGGTCACGCATTAAGTGCAGCATTAGTGCACGAGGAGGCAAGGATATAAAGATCGGTGTACTACATCAGCAAGTGGTTTATAGGAGAAGAAAAGAACTAACCGAAGCTGGAGAAACTTGCATACTACTTGCTAGTTGCATTAAGAAAGTTACGACCGTATTTTAAGACTCATCTAATCAAAGTACTAACAAATCAAGCTGGTTTTTTATCAACCCGATACTTCGGGAAGGTTGCTAAAGTGGAATATCCAGTTGAGTCGGTACGATATCAGTTAACATCCGAGAAGAGCAATAACTAGGCAGGTATTGGAAGACTTCATCGTCGATTTTACTGCCAATGATGGTGAAGAAGAAGAGTACGCTGCAGTCACAACTTCTCACTAGAAATTGTTTATCCACGGTGCTTCAAATGAATTTAGTTCAGGGGCAGGAGTAGTGTTTGAAACATCGGAAGGAAGATCGATTTGCTACACACTAAAACTGAAATTCCCTGCCACTAATAAGAAAGCTGAGTATGAGGCATTAATAGTAGGACTGAAAATAGCAAAGGAACTGGCGATAAAAGGCGCTGCACATATTCAGCCACTCGCAACTGATTTTCTGCCAGATCAAGAAGAAATATCAGGCCAAGGGTGAAAGACTAGCCCCTTACCTATCGAAGGTACCGTAACTGCTTGAAGATCTAGAGCATTACACGATAACTCACATTCCCAGAGAGAAGAACACGAATGCCGATTCACTAGCTAAGCTAGCTAGTTCTGGAGAAGTGCAACTAATGGCACTAGTTCCGATAGAGATTCTAACTGCCCCAAGCATCGATCAAATGGACATCAATTGGATTTTGAAGATAACCAAGGAAACAGAATCATGGATGACACCTATCAAGGACTATTTTCTCAAGGGAATGCTCCCCAGAAATAGGAACGAGCAGAAGAAACTCCTTCGAAAAGCGCCACGATTTGTGGTGAATACTTTACATGAGAGGATTCTCTACGCCCTTGCTCTGGTGTTAACCAAGGATGAAGCTAGAAAGATCCTCATAGAAGTCCATGAAGGCAGCCTTGGTGATCACACCGGGAGGGCAAACTCTAACAAAGAAAGAACTTTGGTATGGGCATTTCTGGCCGTTAGAGAACCAAGATGCTGTCGATTACACCAAATGGTGCGGCCAAAGCTAGAGATTTGCAAAGATTCCAAGATACTCATCTTCGGAGCTAACATAGATGGTCAGCCCGTGGTCTTTTATGATTTAGGGAATTGACCTCATCGGCGTGCTACCAGTAGCAAAAGGAGGAGCCAAATATGTAGTCATTGTAGTGAATTACTTTACAAAATGGGCTGAAACGGAACTGCTTGCTACAATTACAACAAAAAAGGTAATCAATTTTGTAATAAAGAATATTGTCTGTAGGTTTGGAGTACCTCAAAAGATCATCGTGGATAATGGGACACTGTTCAAAAGTGTTAAGTTCAAAGACTTTTGCAAACGATACTGAATCGAATAGAGTTTCTCTGCAGTGGTGCATCCTACGAATGGGCTGGAAGCAATGAACAAAATCATCAAATCCACTCTAAAGAAGCAACTGACTAGAGCTAAAGGAAATTGTGTTGATGAGCTTCCATTAGCATTGTAGGCTTACAGAACAACACGTAAGTCGGTAACAGGACACTCGCCATTTTCTTTGGCCTATGGTCCCGACGCTATGATCCCAGTGGAATTGGAAGTCCCTCTCATTGTAGAAGACATTTCAACCAAAGAGAAAATGAGGAACTGCTGTACGAGTCCCATGAACTGGTCGATGAGAAGCGGGAAGAAGCTGAGCGAAGGGTAGCCGCTTACTAGAACAGGGTGGCATGACACTTCAACGCCAAGGTCCACAACCGTACTTTTGAGGTAGGAGATCTCATTCTAAAATGACCCGAGTATGGGGGCACTTGATCTAAACCGGGAAGGACCCAATGCAATTAATCAGAAGCTTAGAGATGGTACTTTCAAGCGAGCAACCATTGATGAAGTTCCGGTCCCGCGTGCATGGAACAGTGACCTGCTCTGGCACTATTACACCTAGCTTTCCTTATTTTGTTTCTCATAAATAAACCATCCAAAAATTTTGGAGGCACTGTAAATAGGAGAGACTCGCCACTTCTTCTACTTATCAATAAAATTAGCTTCTTGAACCAATGGAACCATGTTCTCGTAAGCAGTCTCCATGTGCAGCGTAACTAGCAACACCAACCCTCTAAAAACTGGTCTTGCCTGGAGATAGGTGACATCAGGAATGACAAATCTATCGGGTCAACGGTGAAAATCGACCCACAACCTTCTGAGAACCGGTGTCGTCCAGAGATAGGTGACACCGGGAAGGACAAAACAACTGGGTCGATGGTGAAAATCGACCCACAACTTTCAGAGAACCTGGTGTTGCCCAAAGATAGATGACATCAAGAAGTCAAAACCGTCGGTCGGCAGTGAAAATCGACCCACAACCTTCTGAGAAACAGTGTTTCCTGGAGATGGGCAACATCGGGAAGTTCAGAACCACCAGGTCGACGGTGAAAATTGACCCTAACCCTCTAAGAACCGAAATTGCCCAAAGATAGGTGACACCAAAAAGTCAAAAATGCCAAGGTCGACGATGAAAATTGACCCGAACCTTTCGATATTCGACTTAGCCCAGAGATTGTCGACGTCGAGAAAGAATCTACGGATTTAAGCTATCTAAGCGCTTGTCTTTGGAGATTGAAGCCGACGCTTGATTGAACTCTATAACCCTCAAGAACCTGTCGGTTCTCAAAGAGAAGCAACAATAGGAATGTGAAATTGTTCTCAGGTTGAATGGAGTATTCCACTCAAACTTGCAGATGTCGACCCTTTCCTAGAGATAGGCAACATCTGGGAGAAATCCCTAGAGTGTAACCGTTGGTATTCTAGTTTTCGAAAATCGAAACTATTGCATAACCAGATTACCAACACCGAACGTGGAAGAATTTGTTATGATGGAAGATGACGACGCGGCATCTTTACGATTCATACATCTAAAATGACATTAGCTGAGGATGTAAAATTAAGAAAATTCAGTAGCAGCTTGGAGATTGGCAACATTGAACACACAACGCTTGGAATCAAGAAGAAAAGTCACTAGTACCGGAGATAGGAACTATAGTGCAAATGGAATTTCTTCGATAATGCTTGGGACCGAGCAGGACACCTTTGATCGAGGATAAGCAGGAATCGGCATGAAGAATCAAAGATGGAATTATCGGACTTACTCGATCCTAGAGTAGGATTGGCAACCAGGCTGGGGGTAATAGGACAAATTGTCCGCTATGTGTGCCCCTTGTAAATGCCAAAGTCTGGAATTTCGAATAATACATCCCGTAAACAGGGATAGATATGTGAACAACCGGTCAAAACGATATTGACCAAGCTTAAACAAGAATAACCGCACAGCCGATTAAGTAACTGTTCCGTTTCGCCAAGTGGAATGGTTTGGTATCTATAAACGGAGCCGAGTAACAAGATATAATCAACGATAACAGGAGTACTATTTACATGAACAAGTTGCAGTAACTAAACATATTGCGCAGAGACACAAGTATATAATATAGGAAAAACTGTAGTGTAAGCAATTATATTATGTACATAGACAGTTGTACATAAACAGGCACGGTACATAAAATAATGATAAGTAAACTATGGAGAGATTACATAACAAAGTGAATTTTTCTTTACTGATGGGTTTTATGTACAATCAAATAGCAAGGCCGCACCCACATAATCTTAGCCTATTCAAAACAAAAAAATAAAAGCTACATACTCAATTACGACACAACTTCAAAAATGAAATCAAGCTACCATGCCAAGTAATCTCAAAGCACACTTCACTTTTTCCCCCTCTTTCCACCTTTACCACCGGATAAATGGCTCTTATACTTCTTCTTTTAAGCCTTAAGTACCCTACTGGGGGAGTCTCGCCTTCAGAATGAGTGGACTCTTCATCGGTCGTAGTATGTTGCTCTTCAGATTGGCCGGTTTAGGTCTCGGGGGCTTTGTCTAAGGTGGCGGATCTTTAGGGTGGGAATCTTGAGTCTCGGACTTATCAGTTTAGAAGCAGATCGATGGCCCGGAGCTCTTTCTTCACTTTGATTTTCTCCATGTCATTCTGTAGCATCCTCCATTTAGAGGCCCAAAACTAACTGCTACAAATGCTGCAGTCATCCATAGTTATTAATTCTCGGTGACCAAATGTGGTAATATCAGATACATTGATATACCAAAAACACATGAATATGAAAAAAAATTAAACCCAACTTAAAACAAATTTCTAATTTCATTACAAATAGCATTTCAGATTCATTACATAATCTCAATTTCGTAAACCACGTTCAGTGAAATATAGTTATTACAAATTACGCCAAGAGCGACATATGAAGATGCCACCCTGAGTTGATCAGAGTCTAAATATAGGCACTAATTAACTTTGCCATTACATCCAATCACACGGCGGAATCAAATAGAAAGAACTCCTAATAGCTAGCTTGCTTCCTACACGTCTCCGAAAGCTTATTTGTCTAAAGGAGAACCTAAAAACCTTAACTCTCAAACTACTCAAAATCAATTGAGCACCCAAGAGTTTAAGGGAAAAACATAAACTTCGAGTTAGACAAAAAGTCTGGTGTGAATAATAACCTACCATCTCAAACCATATAGAAATCTAGTGAGACCATGTTGTTTAGCGGAACAGGTTTTCCCCTCACTAGTATCGTAACCCAATTTATAATAACCATATACGGTGCACTTGCATCCATAATGATTAACTCATAACATAATAAAATGTATCATGTTGATATGAAAATATGCAATATGCTCTGGGTTATCCATCCACATCCACCTGACTATCTGTCTCAAGTTATAGTTTCTAAGGTCGCTATTAACCTATTAGTTTTCATGGGCTGACTAATAACCTGTTGGAAGCTTAAGGACTATCTGTCCGGTTTCATAACTTTTATGGGATCACTAGTAACCTATTGGTGTCTACCAATAACATGATCCAATCATAGTTTTCATAGGGTCACTATGAACCTAGTGGATTCTCCAATAACATCTCTCATGTCATAGTTTTCATGGGCTAACTAAGAACCTATTGACATAGTTTTCATGGGATCACTAAGAACCTATTGTCCCCTACCAATAAAAATTTCCATAACATAGTTTTTACGGGCTTACTAAGAACCTGTCTAAACCAATAATCTTTTGATCGGTCTTAGAAATCCTATATTTTGGTCTGTTTGACCTCCTGGATGCAATTCTACTCGCACGGGAGTTAATTCAATGTATATTCACTAGTGGGTCAACTAGCATGTTATTCTACCCTTAACACCCCAAAATGCAATTATGGGTTAATAATGAAGTGAATATGATGACACAACATTCATGATAACTGATCAAATAAAACAACAACAAAAACATCCATGGTTTATTTCCATATATTTATTTTTCTAATAAAAGGCGGTCGATACTCTTAACCTACCTATTCACTAAGGAGAGCTTCCTTTCGAAATCATAAAATCCATAATTTTTTGCTTAAAATTTTAGACATCCTCTTGCGAAACTATAAAATATATCTTTCGAACACTTGGAAACATCCTTTTTGAAATAATTAAAAACATGCCTTTAGAAACACTTACACTTAAAACATACGTTTCGAAACACTTAAAAACATGCCTTTTGAAACACTTAAAACATACCTTTCGAAAGCACTGGGTTCAAGTAAAAAGTTATGGAAGCATAGCTTCGAAGCCAATTAAAAATGTTTTTTTCGAAACCATAGTTTGAAAACAAAACAAACTATAAAGTATATAAAAGGGGATACATTTGAAAGCTATCCCTTCCAAAGACCTATGGTGATGGCAACATACTTCCGCATGTGTACTTAGGTTTAAATAAGCGGCTTCAACCATGTCGAAAGGTATGGGAGCGGTACCCACCCTTTCACATGTATAAGTTACAAGAAAATCGGCTTCAGTGGTTGCGGAAGGGTATCGGTTCGAAACCCTACCCTCCGAACTCATTTACTCAGAGAGTTATAAAAGTGGCCTCTTATTAAATCGAAAGGTTATAATTCGGCAGCTAGGGTATTGAAGGGGTTCAAAAGTAGCAACCCTTTCGAAGATATTAAATCAAAGGTAGATTTGTAGATTCAAAACCTGGAAGTACAACTTCACCCTTACGAATGCATGCTTTCGACACATTTGCTATCTTTTTCATAGGTCCAATACACTTCGTACCACTAGCTTGGTACCATGTATATTGGCACCGAATGGATGCAGAAGGATTATAGGCGGATGTGTATGAAGTCGAAAGTCAGCAGGGTTAAGTGGCGAAGATGTAATTTGGATAAAAACTACATTTTTGCTTATTAAAGAAAATACTTTTCACCTACCATCAATATTTGTCTCAATCTTATTGGTTTAGAAAACTTTATCAATTTCCTTTTTCAGAATTTGCTGCCGAAACAAAATGATTTGAAATAACTTAACACTTAAGCCCTTCTCCTTAATAAAACATTTAAGTCCTCTAACTTAAATAATTTATTATCCATAGTAATACACTTAGGAGAAAATCCCCCAAAATCATCATAATTGTTTGACGACCAAATTTCTATTGAATTAGAAAATAGCCGATCAAATTTAAATTAAAAATAACCGCAAGCGCACGGCGTACAATTCTAGTACGTAGCGAGTACGGGTCGGTCCACTGGGAATTGTTTAGATTTTAAAATTTATATTCAATCAAAGTGGAAGGTGTTGTTAAGCTAAAAATGAAAATGTAAATAAACTAGCAAAAGAAAATGGATAAAAATATGAGAGTTTGAAGGCAATTTAGAGGTAATTTCCTTCTCATGATCACATAAATCAACAAAATGAAATTATGATCTCTCTTTTGGTCATTAGTGAATTTAGTTGATATGTTTATCATAAGATGTAAATAAACTAGCGTGGTGAGTGTACACACAAGTGTGTACACCTATCGACTGTAGGCATTATTAATAAAGGAAATTTTATATACATACACCTAACTCAGATAAACTGAGGCTAGATATACCGATCATGCACTGCCTTTCGGACTTATGTGAGAAGGGTACAGAGCATGGCGAGTGTACATACTTGAGTGTGAACACATGACCCTAGGTGTTAATAAAATATATGCAAATATATTTTTTGTTTTTTTTGTTTTTTTTGTTCTTTTTTTGTTATATATTATTTTTGTTTTTTGAAGAGAGAGTTTTGCAAAATCATCTTAGCACCATTTAACTTAGAAGATAAAAAATGTTATATCCTATTCTTTTAAATCCACCACCTTTTTAAACAAAGATTTTCCATTAGGATATACTTCATAATTATCACCCATGAGCCTTCCTATATACTAGTTAAACCAGAGTTTCTTGTAATCAAACTATATTTTTATTTTTGTTGAAACAAATAAATTTTTAGAAATTTTAATTTAATAACCAAAACCATATATTTATTCTATAGTGTTTGTTTAAAAGTAAATCAAAATGTTAAAGAGAAAATATTTTTTCTTTTGGAATTTTTTATTAATTTTGAATTTTGGAAAAAAATAAACCGTGAAAAATTAAAAATTACCATAAAAAATTAAAATTGAAGATGAGACTCCCCCCACACTTGATTTTGACTGTGTCCCCACAGTCAACCCAAGTGAAAGTAGAAAAATAAAATAAAAATAAAAATATGACCTATATTTACATGAAAATGAAAAGGTTGTTATTTACAAGACATTAGAAAATATACTGTAAAGAATAAATGAAATGGTCTTTCAAAGACCAATTCATTTGTCTCGTCAAGTATAAGAGACACAGCTTAAGCACAGAAAACCAAACCATAAAAGATTCCAGAGTTGAATATTGATTTGGGAAACCAAATGTTGTTTTATTAAAAATCGAATGAGTTGTTTTATTTTTGATGATTTTCGGGGTTGATAGAACAATTGGCTGAAGTTTAACTTTACTTTCACCAAATTGAAATTCAGACTTATCCTTAAAAACTTCTTTAGAATTATTGATTTCAAAATCGAAATGGTGATTTAGATCTTCCCCTTCAGAATTCAACAAACTCGTTTTCGAAAAGTCCAAAGAAATTATGTTCATTAAATTCGTCTTCCTTTGTTGAATTATCAACAAATTCATTACATATATTAAGTTCAAAATCCAAAGTTGTTGTATTCAACTTTTCAAAAAAAAGAAGAAGAAGATCGAATTTTAAATTTGGTTCCACACTTTCAAAAGAATTGAAATCCAACTCAATTACCATATTTTCAACAACTTCATTAAGATTATCATTTTCAATTTCAGAAGTTGTTATTTGAAAATTGTCAATTTTGGTAAAAGGTGGATTTTTTTTTTACTCACCTTGTTTTTTGTATGTTTCAAACAATAAATCCGTGTGATCTCTGTGAATTTCATCCATTTGCTTAACGAAATCAAATTTATAATTATTAATCTGAGGATTTTCAATTTGAAATTCTTGAGAACAAAAATTGCCACCATCATTAAAACAACTCCAATTGCCAAAATTATTTAAACAATTATTTCCATTTTGAATTTCATTTTGGAGTTCGAAATTGTATTGGCATGAGTTAAACTCGAAATTATTTAAATTTTGAAGTGAATTCAAATTTTGATCATTTTGAAATCCTTGACTTGAGTTATTGCACAACTATGAATTACACAAATCATTTATCATTTGATTTTGTTGTGTAGAGAGTTCAAGTAAAGACAAAATCATTTCAATACTATTTTCAAGATTTAAGGTTGGTCATCATTTTGAAAATTTTATGATTCAAAATTCGAATTGTCTGTACAATAGTTGTTATTAAAATATCCATAAGAATTTGGAGGGAAATTATATGGATTATATTAATTTTCACAACTATTGTAAAATTCTTATGAATATGGAAATTCAGACATTTTCAAGAATTTTTTTTATTAAGGAAAAATATTTACCGAAAGGAATTTATTTTTGAAAGGGAAATTAGATTTTCTTTTTTGGATTTTCAATTTTTTTTGCTTTTGAAATGGTTTTATATTTTTTTTGGATTTTTGATTTTGATTGAAAAATTTCAAATGAAAGGATTTTAAAAAAAACTAAGTTAATGAAAATTTACAATATTTTTAGTTTTGAATTTTTTTTCTTTTTTTTAAAATACGCGTGAATTAATGCAACGATTTAATTACAAATTTTCTATCCTAAGTAACTCCTAACCCAAAATTGTATAATCACACTTTGTCTTAATCAACAAAATATTTCTTAGCCAGGTAATGGGCAGGAGCTATCGGTGCACCATGAATCACCGTAGCAATGCAACCGAAGGTTTAAGTACCTTCAGAGGAACAACCACTATAATATTTACGAATCATCGTAATATTTATAAATGGTTATTGCTCTGTCGTAGCCTAGACACCAAGAAATAAAATTGTTCAAAGAAACAATTGGCAAGACACAATTACGCCCTAGGTGAGCTCGCGACACCCTTAAATTTGAAGTCTAACCGTTATTATTAACAAATTCTAAGATGAAAGGCAATTTGTGGACCAAGGAAGGGGTGATGAAATTCCCCACCTTATGTGGATTTGGGTTTTGCCCTTAGAAAATAAAAACAAGATGGAATGAATGGAAAACAGAAATTAAACGTGAATTAACAATGCAACTACGAATGAAATTTGTTTTTGTTTTTGAATTTTTTTAAATGCAAGCTGTTATCCCGCCTTTTGGCAAGGCCGTGACACCAAGAACTCGGCTAGAAACCAAGGACATTCTGTCCCAAAGATCGATTACCTACAAGGCTCACTATGGATACTGATAAATTTTTCCCGAGTCCGGATCGAGCTATAATCGATATGGTACAACAAGCAAAGCCATAAAAGGCAGCGTCCTAAGTTTCAAGTCAATCGGGGTTCGTATGCTCAAGATATTGGTCGATCAAAACCAAGGAAGACACCTACAAGTTCATATCCATCTAGGCATATAAGTGATTCGTGTCCATGGGAAGAGGCAACCTCATTTGGAACCATATGTTCATAGCCGTTTCATTCGTGTCCATCCACTTCGTAGTCATGGCCAAGCCGCAACCTCGCCCGTATCCATGAAAAAAGCCTCGGTTCGTATCTATCACATGCACTCCATTTCGTATCCACCTTGTCAGTGCTATCTCGTATCCATCGCGCCTATTCCATTTCGTATCCCTCACATTAATCTGTTTCGTATCCATCAGCTGAAGCTAAATCGAATCGATTCTAATTGCACTATTCGTATCAATCCGCCAACAATCAATACGAATGGGTCACCAATTGATCGATACAAATTACCATCTTCCATCGATATAAAACATCCCCTAAGTCATCGATACGAAGCGGCCTTAAACATCGGTACGAAATGAAATTGAGGGCATGGATACGGAAGGGATGCACCAGGTCGATACGAATGAAGCCTAAATGGGAGGAAGACTCGGTCTATCGGCATTAAAAGTGGATCGATCCTTGAATATTGCGCCACATCATCTGGAAAGCATGTGCAAACTGTCGACACGAAGGTGTCGATACGAATCATATCGAAATGAGCTCGGCCGCACCTTGTAAATCCAAACTTGCATCGATCATAACTCGAGATCTACAAGTCCAAATGCCACCAAATTTTCACATGAGCTTGCCTACAACCTTAAGAATGTACTTGATCAATTTCAACCCAAAAGGACCAATTATTGATCGATACGAACTCAATTCGTATCGCTCCAAGATCAAGTCGAAATCACCTAAACTCGATCCCGTAGGCCCACCCACGTGAGAGAAGAAGTCCCCTGAGATCTGGACGAGATATTTTCTGCCTACGCCTATAAATAGTGACCCTGGACCTACAAAAATGGACTTTTTGGCTCCCCTACGTCGATACTCTGTCGAAATTGCTATTGTACTTTGATTGTACTGTTGTAATCCACTTGCAACCAGCGAGTCATAATCAATAAACATCAATCATTTCATAGTGGATGTAGGCTATACGCCGAACCACTCTAAATTTGTGTGTTTCTGTACGTTTTCTTATCCATTGATTGGTGTGTTTGTTAGATCTGCCTCATTTTACATTTAGTTTCTTCATTTTATCTCTTCAAACACATCCGAAGAGTGTTGTGGCCAATTTTGGTATAAAAACTTTGGTGCTTTCACTGAGAAAACCCAGCTTTTCTCCTTCTCATTGGATCTACTACCGATATCGGATTGCAAGAATCTAAGGAGAAGATCCAGATCTCAAGCCTAGAAGTTCTTTCATCCTATTCAGATTTGCATCAAGTCTAGGAGAGAACTTTTCTATTCACTATGGTCACTACTAGGACTACCTCAACCACTGCAGATCCAGAAGGACGGGATAGGAAGAACCTCGCACAACATCCCTCTGCAGACCAGAACGCTGTTGGACCTTCGGATCCACAAGGCCCTGTCACCAGGGAGGAGTTCCAGCTACTGATGCAAGAGCTGACTCAAAGACGCAAGCTGATTACCCAGCAGCTCTATGCCAACACGGAGTTAACTAATCGGTTGAACCGAGAAAGACGAAGGAGATCCAGAAGGAATCAGGCTTCGTACTCATCTACTGAAAGCTCAGCTTTTTCTAATTACAATCATAGAACCACACACCCACGGCTGGATGGATGTTATGTGTAGGCTACCGAACATTAGCACACTCTGAACCTTAAATAAGTGGGAGTCGATCCATCCACGAGCCGCTAGACCGGACCCTCCTTTCGAGGAGGGATGACTCCTTATCACACTACTGACAACCGCGCTGCCGCTGCTGCCATCGAGTTGGAAGCTAACACTCGGAACCAAACGGATCCGAACCTTTGCCAACGTGATTATACTCCTGAACCTTATGTTCCCGAAGACCTAGAGCCAAGGAGGCAAGGTATGGACCGTCGACCGCGCCTGGGCCATCCTCGCATTGTGGAACCCGACCACACCCTGGCCCAGCATGCCCAGAATGTACAGATGCCAGACATCTCGATAATGATCCACCAGTTGATTCGTGAGAGCCAAGGCCTCACTAATGATGACCGGGGAATCTCCTGGAGTCATACCCTGTTCACCAATGACATCCTCTACGTTGAACCGCCTCGGTGATTTAGAATGCCAACTCTGCCAGTTTATGAAGGGAGCTTTGACCCTAACCAGCACATTTTGAAGTACGAATGGTTGATGAATGCCGTGCGGGCTGATGATGCGGTCAAATGCCGAAGTTTCCCAATTTCCCTAGGGGGCATCGCAACTATGTGGTTTACCCACATGCCACCCCGATCTATTTCATGTTTCGACTAGTTGGCTACGAAGTTTGTCGAGCAGTTTTGCATGCATTTCACAAGGCCCAAAGATGTTAATACATTGTCCAGTGTCACTCAAGCTCCCGAAGAGACACTCAGGCATTACCTGGAAAGGTTCCATGCCGCTTGCGCAAAGATTAGTAACCCTAATGATAATTCCATATTGATGGCACCGACTAACGGAATCGATCCTGATTCCGAATTTGGAAACTGGATGGCTGGGAAACCCCCTGCGTCATTGGACCATTTCTATTCCAAGGCAGCTCAGTTCTTAAGAAGAGAGGATGCGAAACAGTATAGGAAAAAGGATGATGCAGGGCCCAGTGTAGAAGGAATCCAGAGCAACATCGTTGTAAAACAAACCGGGGAGAGTTCCGAAAAGGTGCAGAATAAGCAGAATCAGCAGAAAGGCGATGGAAATCAGGGTAAGAAGCGGGATCAGGATCGCGGACCGCGACGTAGAGCTCCCATGTTTGACACCTATACTCCTTTAAATACATCCCTAGAGAATGCGTACTTGCAAACTTGTAATACTATCCAATATAAGAAACCTGCTCTTAAGCAATCGTTAGAGAGACAGATTCAAATTGGGAAGTTTTGTAGATTTCACGATAGTTATGGCCACAACACGAACGAGTGTCGTCATCTACAGGATATTATCGAGAAGTTGATCCGAGAAAGAAAGTTGGAGCAGTTCGTTTGGGCGCCACAGGCTGGAGGTGTGGGCCCATCGAATCAAAATCAAATACCGAATCAGGTTAGGCCGAAGGAACCCGCACGTACTGGCGGGAGGTTAGTGATTAACACTGTTAGTGGTGGTCCTCATCCAGCGGATCAGAGCTGGGGGGAAATGGATTCGTATGCTAGCTCTATTAGGCATGCGAGCTTCAAATGTTGCAGTAACTTGGAAGACGGGGCTCCGGCCAAACAATAGAAGACGATGACAGACAACATCATTTTCTGAGACAGGGATGCCGACAGAATCGATGCCCCTACCATTGATCCAGTGGTCATTTCAGCTCAAATAGGTCCTGCTTGGATGAAGATGATCTTAGTGGATAGTGGAAGTTCAGTGAACATACTCTTTAAGCGAGCCTATGATCAAATGAAGATGGAAGCGAAAGATTTGAAGCCTTGTCAGTCTCGTATTCATGGCTTCAATGGAAGTGCTACTATACCCATTGGGATGATGGAGTTACCAGTGGAATTGGGAGTTGGAGAGCGCCGGAGAGTTCGGATGCTGCAGTTTATTGTATTGGATATTGATTCACCGTACAACATTTTCTTGGGCCGATCGGCCCTAGCTGAGTTCAGGGCTGCAATCGCCCCTTGGTGTCTGACTTTGAAATTCCCTACCGACAATGGAGTCGGAGTCGTTCAGGGAGACCAGGCTGCTGGACGGGCTTGTTATGTTGCTGAGCTGCGGGAGGCGCAAAGAAAAGAGAAGGGAAAGGGCGTAGAGGAATCTCTCTGCGTCCGCTTTGCAGATAATTGACAGTTAACACCTGGGCCTAGGCCCGGGCACCACAACCAATTCCCAAGAGATCTTGACCCAAGAGATAATGAAAGCGAGGACGAAGTCAAAGACAGTCAGGCTTCTCCGACAGAGCTGACGATCGATATTCCGATTGATAATGATGACGATTCTAGAATGATAAATATTGGATCTCAGTTAAGCCAACAGATGAAGGAGGAATTGGTTGAATTTCTCCAAGAAAACCTTGACGTGTTTGCCTGGACGCACTCTGACATGTGTAGGATCTCGCCTGACATCGCGAGCCACACATTGAATATTGACCCGTGGCATGTCCCGGTCAAGCAAAAAAGGCGTGGTATGAATCCAGAGAGATCTGCCGTCCTAAATGAAGAGGTAGATAAACTCAAGTCGAATGGGTTTATCCGAGATGCGCTATATCCAGAATGGGTGTCCAACCCTGTACTTGTCAGGAAACCTAACGGGAAATGGAGAACTTGCGTTGACTACTCGGACTTGAATAAAGCTTGCCCTAAAGATAGTTTTCCACTTCCCCGGATTGATCAAATTGTAGAGTCAACAGCCGGACACGAGCTCTTATCTTTCATGGATGCATATTCCGGCTACAATCAGATTCCCATGCACCTACCCGATCAGGGGCACACCAGCTTCGTCATCGATCTAGGACTTTACCGCTACAAAGTTATGCCGTTTGGACTCAAAAATGTCGAAGCAACTTACCAACGGCTAGTCAATCGAATGTTTGCTAACCAGATCGGAAATTCTATGGAGGTATATGTAGACGGCATGCTTGTAAAGTCACGATTCTCCACCAGTCATATCAAAGACCTGGAAATGATGTTCAACATCCTTCGAGAGTATAGAATGAAGCTCAACCCATTGAAGTGTCACTTTGGGGTCGCGTCCGGAAATTCCTTGGATTCATCGTTAATGCTCGGGGAATCAAAGCCAATCCCGAGAAGATCTAGGCAATTAGGAATATTTAGACTCCAAGGACCATAAAGCAAGTTTAGAGCCTCAACGGGAAGGTAGCAGCGCTGAGCAGGTTCATCTCAAAATCCACCAATAAATGCATTCCCTTCTACGACCTAATTAGGAAAGGGAAACAGAACTTTGAATGGACTATAGAGTGTGAAGGCACATTCTGAGCACTAGTTCAACACCTATCCACACCACCTATTCTATCAAAGCCTATTGATCATGAGAGATTGTACATCTACTTGGCGGTGTCAGAAAACGCAATCAGTGCTGCTTTGATTCGGAAGGAGGATCGGATACAACGGCCAGTCTATTACATAAGCAAACGACTGACCGAAGCAGAGAGAAATTATCCGAAGTTGGCGAAGTTAGCTTACTGTCTTGTCATTGCCTCGAGGAAGCTTCACTCTTATTTCCAAGCTCATCCTATCAATATCTACACCGATCAGCCGTTACGACAGGTCCTTATGTGGCCTGAGACGTCTGGTAGGTCACTCAAGTGGAATATCGAGTTGAGTCAGTTCGACATCGCTTACACACCAAGGCGAGCTATTCAAGGACAAGTCCTAGCAGATTTTATTGCTAAATTTACTGTCCCGGAGGACTTGCCCGAAACTAGTAAATCTCCCAAATATGTCTGGAAGTTATACACTGATGGTGCGTCGAATGACCGTTGCTTAGGCGTCAGAGTTGTGCTTGAAACCCTAGAAGGTCGATCTATATGCTATGCTATGAAATTTGATTTATGTGCGACCAATAATGAGGCCGAGTATGAAGCTCTACTCGCGGGACTCAGACTTACCAGTGATTTAAGGATTATTGCTGTGGAGATTTACTATGATTCACAACTGGCCATATGCCAAGTCCGAGGAGAATACCAAGCTAGAGACCGAAGACTGGCTGCTTATCTTGCTCGGGTCCAGGAAATATTGAATCAGCTCGATTATTATGCCATTTATTGCATACCCCGAGAATAAAATCAGAAGGCCGATTCTTTGGCAAAATTAGCCAGCACCGATGAGGCACAGAAAATGGGACTCGTTCCCATTGAGACACTATCTTCCCCGAGTATTGATCAAATGGAGGCCGACTGGGTACATGAAATCATACCCGATGAGGAATCATGGATGACTCCGTTCAGGAACTATGTCGAGCATGGGACCTTGCAAGAGCGCAGGAATGAGAAAAGACAAGTTCTCCAGAAGGCTTCGCGATTCACTATTCAGAATGGAGTCATGTATAAAAGAGGATACTATGTTCCTTTACTCTAATGTATCGCCCACGATGAAATCAAATGAGTATTGCATGATGTGCACGAAGGAGAATGTGGCGATCACACCTGGAGGCAAGCACTTGCTAAGAAAATACTCTGATATGGATATTATTGGCCAACTGTGAATCGAGATGCGTCAGATTATGCCAGGAAATATGACAGATGTCAGAAGCATGCTCGGATTCCAAGAGCCCCGCCTACTGAAATAACTCAAATTGTCAGTCCATGGTCGTTCGTAATATGGGGCATCGATATTATTGGGCCTCTACCTCTGGCTAAAGGTGGCGCGAAGTACGCCATCGTTGCAGTTGATTACTAGACCAAATGGGCCGAAGCCGAGCCCCTTGCTACTATCACGACGAAGAAAGCGATCAACTTTGTGGTACACAACATTATCTGTCGATTTGGTCCCCCACATACCATCATCACTGACAACGGAGCCCAATTCGATAGTGTCGAGTTCAAGAATTTCTATCAGCGATTCCATATCCAAAAGAAGTTCTCTACAGTTGCACACCCTCAAGCGAATGGACAGGTCGAAGTTGTTAACAAAGTTATAAAGTCCATTCTGAAGAAACGACTGGAAAATGCCGGGAGCAAATGGGTCGATGAACTTCCTATGGCCCTATGGGCATATCGAACTACCCACAAGTCCACAACCGGCCACACACCATTTTCACTTTCTTACGGCTTGGAAGCCGTCATTCCGGTCGAACTGGAAGTACCTTCTCATCGTGTGACTTACTATGATCCGAAGACAAATGCTATATTGCTTGCTGAATCTCTGGACTTATTAGATGCAAAGCGTGAAGAGGCTGATCTGAGGGCAGCCGTGCACCGAAGTCGAGTCACCCTATTGTACAATGCCAAGGTCCGACCCAGAACCTTTGAACTTGGCGATCTCGTGCTTAAGAGAATTTACCCAGTCCCTTTGCATATGAAGCCAACATGGGAAGGACCGTATGTTATTGAACGAAGACTCGAAGATGGGACATTCAAATTATCAACCGTCGATGGTCTCACTTTGCCGAGAGCTTGGAACAGCGAAAGTCTTCGTCGCTACTACATATAACAGGCTTTGTTTATTCATTTAGTATGCTTTTCATTTGCAATTTGTTTATGCATTTCGAAATTTGAACTTGTAATAAGGCAACTGACTTTGCCATACTTTCTTATTTCAGCAATAAAATGCACTCTTCGAGCCAGAGCAGTGATTCTTAAAATGCGTCATGCGGCCATCACAATGCACGGAGAGCTAAGTTCCACCCTACGGTGGGACTTATTCAAATAGGGAGTGACTGTGATATGACCAGTCACTCGCTAAGTGAAACCCGAGCTTGGGGGAGAAAGTTGTCACATTGAAGCCAAAAAGGATTGATACACGACAATCCTCTAACTAACTCCGACTCCTAGAGTGCGAGCTGGAGTATAAACTTACAAATGTGGGCTCTAAGAGGGTGGATCCGTCCACCTAATGACTTCGCTCGTGTTCAATGCAAGCTCGAGGAGGGTGGATCCGTCCACCTAACGACCCCGCTTGTTAACTCAGGGTGGATGTAACCCGACCATCCACGATCCTGATAAATCTATCGTTCCCAGAGTGCGAACAAAATCCTAAAACTCAAAACAGATGTGATCGACCGTCTGTTAACAAGCTCTAAGTCCCCAGAGTGCGGACTGGAGTATAAACGTCAACTATGTGTGACTGATCACCCACAACTAACTCTGAGTCCCCAGAGCATGGACTGGAGTATAAACTTCAACTGGTTGTGACTGACCACCCACAACTAACTCTAAGTCCCCAGAGCATGGACTAGAATGCAAACTACATCTGGGTGTGACTGACCGCCCACAAATTAACGTAAGTCCCCAGAGTGTGGACACAGACCTGATCATTAAAACGGGTGTGACTGACCGCCCGAAAAACAACTTAAGTCCTCGAAGCGTGGACATAACTTTAAACATTAAGCAGGCATGATCGACCGCCCGCATGCGAGTTCAATCCCCAGAGTGTGGGTGCGATTGTCAATAAGTGAGCGAGTGTAACCCGACCACTCAAACTCATCTCTCTACCACTTAGTTCCGACCGAGTGAAGCTAAAAATGTCGAAGGTGAAAATCAACCACCGTCCGACCACTTCGACTCATCCCCAGGACTGGGTGCATGACTCCAGCACCAACTACTAATCGAGACAGTACAATGTTGAAGATCGACTTAACGTTCGGTTACGATCCGAAGCCATGACTCTGGAACTTAACAACCGAACACAAGTCTGATCCAGTGACTGATGCTTTGCAAGTGTGTTGAAAGAAAACTCGAGTGATGAAACACTGAAAAAAATAAACTCGGAGTTGTGCAAAGAACAAAAGGAAATTCTATTTCATTTATCCTTTAAAAGCAAAATAGATACAAGGAGTCTATGCCAAAAAATCCTACTAGCAGGGGCCAAACCCGCATCTATACACGACCCATAAGAATGAAAAGAAAGCTACTAACTATCTGCCAAAAAAGGGATGCCAAGATTCACGCCTACTCCTTAGGCTTCTTCTTCTTATGCTTCTTCTCCTTTGGAGTCGACCCACTGGAGCTGCCACTATGATGCCGCTTCGAGCTTTTGCCTTTACTAGGCTTGTCCTCGGTCGGGGGAAGTATCGTGGTCTCCTCCTTCGAACTCACCAGAATCAGGATGCTTTCAGAGTGCATGGTCGGAGGGACGAGGGCACTTTCCATGTGAGAGGATACGGGAGGAACCCCAGTAACGATAATCGTGCCACCCGGAGAGATCATGAGTAAAGGGGCCGGGCCAGGTCCTGCCATTCCACCTCCTGTGGTGCTACCCACTGTTGCGCCCGCCATCTCAGCACTAATTTCCGCCATTATTGCGTCGTCATGAGCTGCTTGAGTATCAGGCGGGACGCTGGCAGTCGGAGCCGAAGTGCTGGCCGCGAACGCACTTCCACTCATAACAAAAGGCAAGTCAGAAAGTGGATCGATGTGGGTGCCTAGGAGCTCATCCATCATTTGCTCGTTAAAAGTGAAAGCGCTCACATCAACTTCCTCGGCCGTAGCAGTGGTGGTGGTCATCGTCGCCTCCATTATGATAGCCTCCTACTCTTTGTTTTGTTCTCGGGTTACAGGGGCATGGTCGGTGCTGCTTCTATAACTGAATGGAGATAAGAGAAAATATTAGAAATTTCCTTTGATAATACTCCAGACTATGAATGAATTCAAGAAGTGTTCAGAATACCTTCCTCAGGTTGGCTCGCGGCGGGAGTCGGGGTTCCTCCGGACACGTGCTCGCGGGCTAGAGATAGTTGTGGCTGATCTGGATCATAGGCCGACACAGGTAGAGGGTCAACTGCAGGAGTGGATTCAGGCTGGGTTGGCACAGGGATCTCAGAGCTTGTATCATGATGCTCCACATCAGAGCCCTCTCCAACCTCCAAGCGCTGAGTAGCGAGCTTCTCTTTCTCAAGACAGTGATGTCATGAAGAACTCTCTTCTCTTCCTCATCCAATACTCGGTTTTCCAGTTCGAATTCATCGAGGGATTCGGTATGATGCTCTGCCTTCTCATCAGCCAAAAGACGGCGCCAGGGACTATGTAAGTGAGTTGGATAATCGCTGAGCCAGCTCAAGTCATGGTATTTTAGAACGTTGACATTGTAGGTGATTAAATGATCTCCAATATCACTCTCAAGTCTGGCCTCCGCTGCCCTGGCCTCAACCTTAACCCCAGCCTCGGCCTCCTGAGCTTTCAACTTCGCTGCATCCCGCTCGTTCTGAGCCTCCATAGTTTGGTCGCAGGCCTCCTGAGCGATCTTGTTAGCTTCATCTTTTTCCTTGACGACTTCGTCGTATTTGGCTTAAGCTCTGCCAGCTCTTGGAGTGCTTTATTTTTTTTAGTAGTGACTATGGCGTTCCTGTGGCCCATATCATTTACTAACTTTAAATGCTCCTTCCTCATCCACTCCAACTCCTTATTGGCCTCATCAACGTTTTTCAGGGCCTCCGTTTCGGAATTCCTTATCATTCTCTCCAGTAAGCACTGTGACGATCCGATCCCTCTGGGTGATGGTTTCTTGTAATTCTTTGATTTTCTTTGCCCGCTCAAACGCCACAGTTGAAGCTTTCTCGGCGGTTTTCTTCCACTCTCAGTATTGGCCAAAAGCGTGATAAACATGATCATGAACGATTTTTTTCTGCTCCATTTGGAAGCACCATCAAATTTGGAGGAAAATGGAAGCCGTCGAAGCATAGTTCGGAAACTCTCTTTTCAGTTGGGCTATCCGAGCGGCTCCCTCACCTGTCAACTCTATAACCGCCGAAGCAGCTGCAATAGAGGTGTCTGCCCTGGGTTGTACGACGATGTTTGCCGGGTTTTGGAATTACCGGAGGCGTCAGTTGGCATGAAGTCGCAACAGTCTGTGTCCATGAACTGGGAGGTGGCAACGAAACCCTGGGTGGAGGAGAGCGTGATCGGGAGCGGCGTCTATCTCTCCTCTCCTTTTCTCTTTATCGTTCCCTCTCCCTTTCCCTGGCTCTCTCTCTATCGTAATAATCCCTCTCTTGACTAGAGTGGCGGCGTTCATAGTCAGAATCACGCCTACGAGATTCCCTATAAGAAATGGAAAATTCGCGTGTAGTGCGGAGACTACCGAGCATAGCGGTTTCTTCGACATTGGATCTGCAAATATAAAAGAAAGGAAAAGTTAGTTATCTTCGGAGATTGGACAACTCGTGAATATTGAGTATGTGATGTCGTGAAGTGTATGCATGTATGTGTTAACCCTCCGACCAACCGGTTATATCGGCCGTACTCGAAGGAGTTGGCTCGCCTAAATCTAAAGCGCTTTGAAGCCCTTCCAATCTGGTATCTTGTTGAAGCGACACATAGTCCGGGATTGGAATTTCTGTAAGTCCTTTGAAAGGGTTATCCATGTGTGAGGAAGGAGCCTCCGAAATTATAACACCGGTAGCTGGCAGAGACACAACCACGGATTTCCATCTCGTAGAATTTGCGAAGTTTACAAGCAACCGCCTTGCCTTTCCTTATCCTTTCTGAATGTTGAGGACTATGTAAAGGCCTGGCTATGAGTTCGTCATCGGTGGGCGTATCCTCTTCGCCACCCTGCTTAGTAATTATAATTCCGGGTGCTCTTCTTCTAGCTTATCTTGTTGGAGCTGCCCTGAGAGATCCTTCAAGCCCTATGCTCTGATCTCCGTCAATCAGCCCAACAGCCCTAAGATTTTCATCCATAAGCACCGCTTCGATCTCTATAATCTCTCTCGGCACCTCCTGAAGGATCCTGACGATTTCCCTAAATTGAGCGCCTTCGGGTCGAGAAATTGTAGCTGTAAAGAGGAAATAACATTAAGCTCAGTATCAATGGGGATTAACCAATTAGTCGTCGGAGGAATTGAAACACTTACGTCTATCTAGCCACCGTCTAGCGAATCCTGGCGGGCACCGAACGTAGAACCACTCGGTTTTGAAGTAGCTAAGTTTAGTCCAAGTCCCAATCACAATTTGACAGTTTCTGACTCCCTCTAAGAATGTGAAAGAGGGATTATCTCCCCGACTCTTTACACTGAACAAGAATCTGACTTCCTCTGGAGTCGGGGGCTGGAAAAGGTGCTCCATGAAAACGATGAATAGGCTATTTAGCAAAGCGTACTCATTCGGATGCAACTGTGACGGGGCAATCCCTAAGTAAGATAACACTTCTCGGATGTATTGATTGAATGGAGAAAGTGTCCCAGCTGTACACGAGAATCTGTTAAAAGTGGTGTATCCTTCTGGAGGAGTATGTGGCATATCGTTTGGCCCTGGTAGCAGGACGTCATTCAACGATAGCCCGTGCCTTAAGCAAATCCTTCCTAACATTTCTTCAGATATATTAGACGAAACCGAGTCTTGTGGATTCCCAATGAAAACTGCTCCTGGTAGTTCATTCGGAGCAGGACTAATAACTTCGGCAGCAATAGCCGGCATCTCTATTATAGGAAGGGGAGGACTTTATGCCTCTTGTTGTTGCAAACTACCAGGTTCCATAGCTAATCAACTCAGCAAAAATCATCGTTAGATGACAATAATCTCGTGTTTCCCCTGGTGTGAAGTGAGTGATCATGTTGTGCAGTGCAGTGCTACAAGATACTTAAGATTTCTACAAAGTTCAAAAAATATTAAAACGACGAGACTTCGAGATTCAACTGGAGTAACCGTCATTGCTGACTGTCACAACCGTGCCATCCAGACTTTGGAGATCGGTTCAAATTGAAGTTCATTAAGTGTTTTCATATTACAGTTCCATCGACGAGCTTCGAAGGGCGTTCAAATATGCAATAGAACATTTAAGTCAAGATATGCAAGGCAGAAGCTCGTCGGAGTAAAGTATTCAAGAATGCATTTCGTATCGATAAAAATTTAAACTTGAATCAACCACCAAAGTCCACTTTGATCAGGGAAGCGACATTTCATATCGATCAAGGAGCTATGGTTCGTATCGATCAAAAATCCATAGTTCGTATCGATGCTAAGTTATCCACTTCGTACCCATTCAGAGGAAACTCTCTCGTATCGATCAGCAAGCCACTAAGACGTATCACTCAGATTATTTGTTTCCATTCTCAAAATTCGTATTGATCAAGGGACATCGAAACATATGCCATTTATTAACGATCGATACGAGAGATGTCGTTGGCTAATCGATACGAAAGACTCGTCACCAACCGATACTAAGCACTCCACTCACTCGATGTGAATCACTACCGGTCCAAGTCGATACGAATCTCCTCCCTCCTTCACTGGTATGAAGCCCGGGCTGAACCACCATCACTCCAACTCCTTCGTATCCCTCCTCAATCCTTCTTCCCCAATCAACATGAAGGCTATCAGCACTCCTCATCAAACACCGGCCATCCACGGCCACCACATCGCCAAGATCAGTCACGAATGTGTATCGAATGACATGAGAATTCGAATTTCATCGTTTTAAGTTGTTTGGTGTAGGTTAATTACCTAATTCAAGCAAGTAAGTCGAGGGAATTAGCGGGTTAACTGATTCAAAGACAAAAGCAGCATAGTTTTTCCTTCATTTGGGAATGATACGAAGGCAGGGGGCAAGGAAATGAGAAAGTAGATTTTTTTCCAAGTACCAACCCTATATATATACCTAGAGGATGACCGTTCGTCTCCCAATCACTCCTACCATTTGAAACGGTCAACTATTGAATGATACGAGTCAATCCATGCATATCCGATAGCTCGATCAAGGCGAGTCTGATGCTGCTAGTGTGAAGGCCTCTTCGTAACCAAGCTTTGCCCAAGTGACTCCCCACTCGTAACCATCAAGCAATCGAGACAAAGCAGATGCACATCAAATCTTTCGTATCCCTTGGTTCATCGGTACGAGACGATTAACTCGTGTCCATCTAACACCGCAGCCATTCGTATCCATCGGTTCAAATCGATACGAACTACATTAAAACACCAACCAAATTCGTGTCGACCAGCATTGATACGAACACAATTTTCCAACTTTTCACATCGATCCAAGAGAGGATCGATATGAAGAGATATTCCAAAGAAACCATCAAGCGTTGTTACAACTTGAATTTCACATCGATTCAAGAGAGGATCGATACGGAATCCGATACAAAAAAATGACACGACTCGTGAACGTGCGAACGTTAACGGGAGTCAGGTTAACATGCATTTATGTGTGTGATGGATTAACATCCAATTTTTAAAATTCACAGGAATTGAATGCTCACCTGGTTACGATAATGAACAACATATTTCTAGCGCTCAACAGTTAGTTACAACAATGCACAATACAATCGTTGGCAGTCAGTAATTCAGTATTTATATTACCGAGAAACAATCAAAGGTTACATCTTTTGATGAAAGGACAACAACTATATGTCAAATCAGATAGAACTTTTTAGACAGAAGGTTGCAACTTATCAAAGCACGTCACGTTCACACAAGATGTACTTTGGGGGGCAAATGTTATCCTGCCTTTTGGCCAGGCCGTGACACCGGGAACTCGACTAGAAACCAAGGACAGTCTGTCCCGAAGATCGATTACCTACAAGGTTCACTATGGATACTGATAAATTTTTCCCGAGTCCGGATCGAGCTACAATCGATACGGTACAACAAGTAAAGCCATGAAAGGCAGCATTCCAAATTTCAAGTCAATCGGGGTTCGTATGCTCAAGATATTGGTCGATCAAAACCAAGGAAGACACCTACAAGTTCGTATCCATCTAGGTATATAAGTGATTCGTGTCCATGGGAAGAGGCAACCTCGTTCGGAACCATACATTCGTAGCCGTTTCATTCGTGTCCATCCACTTCGTAGTCATGGACAAGCCGCAACCTCGTCCATATCCATGAAGAAAGCCTCGGTTCGTATCCATCACATCCACTCCATTTCGTATGCACCTTGTCAGTGCTATCTCGTATCCATCACGCCTATTCCATTTCGTATCCCTCACCTTAATATGCTTTGTATCCATCAACTAAAGCTAAATCATATCGATTATAATTGCACTATTCATATCAATCCACCAACAATCGATACGAATGGGTCACCAGGCGATCGATACGAATTACCATCTTCCATCAATACAAAACATCCATTAAGTCATCGATACGAAGCGGCCTTAAGCATCGGTACAAAATGAAGTTGGGGGCATGGATACGCAAGGGATGCACCAGGTCGATACAAATGAAGCCTAAAAGGGAGGAAGACTCGGTCTATCGGCATTAAAAGTGGATCGATCCTTGAATATTGCGCCACATCATCTGGAAAGCACGTGCAAACTGTCGACACAAAGGTGTCGATACGAGCTTGGCCGCACCTTGTAAATCCAAACTTGCATCGATCATAACTCGAGATCTACAAGTCCAAATGCCACCAATTTTTCACAGGAGCTTGCTTATAACCTGTTCGTCGATGGAAATTCTATCGGTTTAGAAAACCGTCGAACGAATTTAGAAATAAAAATAACCGTAAGCGCACGGCGTACTATTGAAGTACGTGGCGAGTACGGGTCGATCCGCAGGGAATTGATGATTTTAAAAATCTATTCAATCAAATTAACCAAAGTTGAAAGTGTGATTAGCTAAAAATGTAAGAAACTAACAAAAACTAGCAAAAGAAAAAGAGATAAAAATATGAGAGTTAAATGACAATTTAGAGATAAATCCACTCTCTAGATCATATAATTCAACAATTAATGAAATTATGATCTCCTTTTTGGTCATAAGTGAGTTTAAATGATGTGTTTATCATAAGTATGACTCATTTGTGCTATTAATTAGCTCAACATAAGCCATCAAACTATAACACAACCTTTAAACCACTTACTAACTCTCATGAAAATGACAACAAAGTTGAAAATGAAATCTATTTTAAGTACTATTAACTATTAATTAGAAATATAGACCATCAAATTTGAATTTCAAATCACTTTCTTATGCCATAATCATATTTTGATGAAGAGGCATTTGTGTTAGTGATTGTTTAAGCATAGCCTATTTGGTGTCAACAATATAGGCTATCAAATTTAAAACAAAAACAACAAATTAAACCACTTCAAGCATTGTCATTAAGCACAAAAAGAGAGCTATAATTATCAAAATGTTGAAGCTACATGATTAGAGGCTTCATTACCCCTAAATTGAAGGGATTAGCCTCTCATATATGTTATCAAAACAACAAATATAGCTTACAACATAGAACAAAACAAAGAGGAAAAGAGAGCTAAATGAAAGAAAACTATTCTAATTGCATAAAGGAAAATCTACACTACTAGCATGAAAGAAAATGAACATGTAATTAAAAGGAAACAATAATTACATTGCATAAAAAAAAGGAAAGTTACATGAACTAGAAATAGCTAAGTAGCCATGAAAAGAAAGAAGAGAACTTGATTTATTTTTGAGCCTAAACTAAACTAAAGAGAGACTAAGGGAGAGAGAGGGTTACATGAAGATATGGGGTATTTATACAAGTGTTAAACCCTAATTCATATTTTTGGGGAATGCCCAAAATGCCCTTGTAGGAAGTGTGGTGGCCAAGTTATCATTAGCTTCAATAATCCCTCACTTAAATGTACATGAAGCCATTAATTCCATTAGCATGTGCATTAGCCTCTAATTTGTACATTAAGGTAGGTGGGTAGGTGGGGTCCTCCATTATCTTCACTTTGAATTATTTCCATCTTCATTTGTTCTCTTCACTCTTGTGCATGCATATATCATCATGTAACCACTTGTATATGAAGCCAAATTCCTATAAAAAAATATAGAAATTTCTAATTAAATTTTCTCAAATTAATATATGCACAAAAATGACCATTTTGCCCTTGGATGAAGATGAATATGTGACGATTTGAAAATAATATGAATTTTGGTTTAAACAAGTTAAAATACCCGATATGATCATTTATTTAATTTAAATAGATTAAATATGGTGGTAAAAATATGCACATTTACGTGCACATCATAACCTCAAGAATGTACCTTATCAATTTCAGCCTAAAAGGGCCAATTATTGATCGATACGAACTCAATTCGTATCGCTCCTAGATCGAGTCAAAATCATCTGTAGTCGATCCCGTGAGCCCACCCACGTGAGAGAAGAAGTCTTCCGAGATCTGGGCGAGATATTTGCTGCCTACGCCTATAAATACTGATCCTAGACCTACAGAAAATGAACTTTTTGGCTCCTTCACGTCGATACTCTGCCGAAATTGCTATTGTACACTGATTGTACTATTGTAATCCACTTGCAACCAGCGAGTTATAATCAATAAACATTAATCATTTCATAGTGGACGTAGGCCATACGCCGAACCACTCTAAATTTGTGTGTTTTATACTTTTTCTTATCTGTTGATAGGTATGTTTGTTAGATCTGCCTCATTTTACATTTACTTTCTTCATTTTATCTCTTCAAACACATCCGAAGAGTGTCGTGCCCAATTTTGGTACAAACACAAGCAACCAACAATGCAAAGCAAATAAAATGATATATAAGGGCACGATACTAGAGCGTGCAGAATTATTAGCAAATAATTTATGTTTCAAGCGGAATTTTTTTTAATAAGCAAGCAAGCAGAGCAATTATTTTTGCAAGCTAATCCCCTCCTTTTGATTTTTTGCTTTTGCAACCTGAAATTAAAAACAAGATATATACAAGTTTTTTCTTTTTTTATATAATGTTTTTATTGTTGTTTTTTTAGTTTTTTAATGGAGAAATAATAGAGCAAAACAAAACCCCAAAAAAAATTTAAAAACAACAAAAAGAAAATTGAAAATAAGGCAACCTTTTCTATTTGTAAACAAAAGAAAATTGTAAATTAAAACTCGTTGAACTTGTAAGCAAAACTTGTTTACAAAAGAACTTGTAAACAAAAGATATATACAGTTTTCTCTTTTTCCCTTTTTTTTGGTTTTTTTTGTGTGTTTTCGAACTAAAACTAGTAGGACTCACCTTACAGGCTTACAAGCCCAATACCCGATAGATTAACAGAGTCAATTGAACAAAATTAAATCTCCTCAAACAGAATACAAAATTTAGGTAAAAATAATAATAATAGTAATAAAAATAAAAATAAGAAGGGGTAATCGCAATTTGCCATTCCAATTGAAGAATAATCAGGAAGTCGCGATTGTTTGTGATTCGACTTAGGATTTGGAGATGTTGTTCGAGGTGATTGATCATGGATTTGGGGACTGCAGTAGAGGAATTTGAGTGAAGTAGTGGTTGCGTGTGGAGTTTTGAAGTAGGTGGAGAGTTGCTGGAGGCTGGAGATTGGATGCGTCAAAGTTTGGTTTGGGTATTTGTGGCAAGTTGTGGTGGCTGGAGCTGGTGATGGATGGATCTGGGAGTCGCGTTGTAGTGGTTGATTTGAAGGAGGTCGCGGTTTGTTCGAGGGTGAAGGTGTAGTGGAATTGGGCGAGTAGAACGAGTTGATCGAGTTGGAGTTTAGGTTTGGTGATTCTGGCGAGTGGGTGAGGTTTGTGAGAATTTGTTGCAGTGGGTTTATGGAATGGCAGTGACGAACTGATGGAGTGAAGGCAGGCAGAGGGCAGTGATATGCCAGGCAGTGATCAGTTGGATGTTGAAAGTTGTTGCAAGTGAGGTTGAAATGGTTGTAGCAGTTGATGTGGAAATGAATGGAAGTGATAAGTGGAGCAGTAGTAAGAGGAGTGAATGTGTGAGATAGTTTCTGGTGGCGAGGCAGAAATGTAACAGTGAATGTTGATTTAGTATGAAGTGTTGGTTTGTATGCAGTGGGGAGTTTGGAAGAGGTATGATGAAGTGTGGTTTTGCTATTGTTTGCTGAAGGTATGAATGGTGATGGTTGGCAAGGCAGATGGTTGCTGTGGAATGATTGAATGGCAGTATGAATGGAGTGTTGAATGATTTAAGGGCAATATGAATGCAGTATGAAAGTAAGGGCTGTGTGTAGTAGGAATTGAAGGGGATGGACTGTGGGGAGATTGCAGAGTGTATGTATGATGATGGTGGGGTGTTGGTCTTGGTTGTATTATGTTTGTAGAGGTAGGCTGATATGGAGATTGTTGTTAGCAGTGATGAACTTACAGTAGTGATGTTGAATGGGAATGGGCCAGAGATGGTGAAAAGCAAATGGACTGTTGTGGATGGCCTGAGAGAGGTGGCATAGTATTATACCAGGCAGTTAGAAGTTGATCAGATAGAGGTGGAAAGTGCACAGGTCACGGATGGCAACAGTATGGTATATGATTGTATGTTAGAGAAATGTAGATTTGTGCATAGTGAAGACATGCACAATGCACAGTAAATGCTATGTAAATGCAAATTGTGATGAATGTAAAATAGAAAATTGTAATGTAAAAAGAAAATGAAATGGAAAAACTGTTTTTTCATTTTGAAATGACCTGTGTGTATTTTTTTTTTAAATTGAAATGCAAATGCAACTCAAATATAACAACAACAGTCACACAATCAAAATGAGAACAAAAATCACACAAACACACAATACAAAACATTTTTTTTTTCAATGCAAGATAACACACAAAAATCAAACAAAATAATTCAAAAAATAGAAAATCAAATCAAATCAAATTCCCCGGCAACAGCGCCAAAAACTTGTTTGACTGCCACATTTCTATCGAATTAGAAAATAGCCGATCAAATTTAAATAAAAAATAACCACAAGCGCACGACATACAATTTTAGTACGTGGCGAGTATGGGTCAATCCGCAGGGAATTGTTTAGATTTAAAAATTTCTATTCAATCAAATTAACCAAAGTTGAAAGTGTTGTTAAGCTAAAAATGAAAATGTAAATAAACTAGCAAAAGAAAATGGATAAAAATAGAAGAGTTTGAAGGCAATTTAGAGGTAATTTCCTTCTCATGATCACATAAATCAACAAAATGAAATTATGATCTCCCTTTTGGTCATTAGTGAATTTAGTTGATATGTTTATCATAAGTATGGAATATTTGTGTTATTAATTAGCCCAATATAAAGCATCAAACTTTAACATACCCACTAAACCACTTCTTAACTCTCATGAAAATGACAATGAACTTGAAAATAAAATCTATTCTATGCATGATCTATTAACTATTGATTAGAAATATAGACCATCAAATTTTGATTTTAACATTCACTTCATTATCATAATCATATGTAGATAAAGAGGTAATTTGTGTTTTTGTTTGTTTAAGCATGGCCTATTTGGTGTCAACAACATAGGCTATCAAATTCAAAGCTAAAACAACAACGTTTGACCACATCAAACATTTCCATTAAGCACAAAAAGAGATAAAAAATTATCAAAATGTTGAATCTACATGATTAAGAGAGCTTCATTACCCCTAAATTGAAAGGGTTTAGCTTCTCATATTTGTTATCATGACAACAAATGTAGATTGCGACATAGAACAAAAACAAAAGGAAAATGCAAGCTAAGTAAGAATATAGCTAATTAACAAAAAATAAAAGCTAATCTACTTGCATAAATAAAAAGATCTACACTACTAACATGAAAGGAAAAAGCATGTAAATAAAAAGAAGAATGAATTAAAATTGCATAAAAGAAAATGGCTAAGTAGCTATGAAAGAGAGAAAGATAGCTTATAATTTATTTTTTAGCCTCAAACTAAACTAAATAAAGAGGAGACTCAAAGAAGGCTCAAAGGAGGTTAAGAGATTCATTGCATGAACATACGGGGTATTTATACATGTTTTGAAACCCTAATCATATTTTTGAGGACTACCCAAATTGCCCTTGAGGAAGCGTGGCCACTAAGTTATCATTAGCATGAATTAATCCTCCACTTAAATGTGCATGTAGCTTTAATTTCCATTAACATGTCCATTAGCTTCTAATTGGTGATCATGGTAAGTGGGTAGGTGGGGTCCTCCATGTTGCATGGTTTGAATTATTTCCATCTTCATTCCTTTGTTTCCATCCTTGTGCATGCATATTTTCTATCAAAACCTCTTCCATTTGAATTCAAATTCCTATAAAATAACATAAAAATGTTCAAGTAAAAATTCTCAAATTAACATATGCACAAAAATGACCATTTTGCCCCTATATGAAGATGAATAAATGATGATTTGAAAATAATTTGAATTTTGGTTTAAACATGTTAAAACACCCTATATGCTCATTTATTTAATTAAATTCGATTAAACATGGAAGTAAAATTATGCACATTTACGTGCACATCAATAATTCATATTAAATGTATTTCCTAACATATATAAATTTCAGACCCAAAAACATTATTTAATTGCCTTAAATAATTTAAATCCGAAATTAACTACTTTATCTCTTAAAAATTCATGATAAATCCATAATTACTTGGAAAATTATGAAACTTGAAACCCACTTTTAAAATAACAATTTAAACCATATATAAAAAATGCAATGCTTTTGGATGTCATATGATAAGTTTTCCAATCTAAAACCTATTATAAAATTCCTATTAAATTATATAAATTATCAACAAGCATATGTATCCACTTAATCTATCAAAACATATCATCATTCATTCAATCATATGGTTTTAAACCTCAAAGCCGAAGTAAAACATTCAAGATGACTTATATTAGATAGTTTAGATCATTATTCACCTTGTTTGGATAAGGAACTTGAGATTTGTTCTTGATTTAATCTTCTTAGCTTGAATCTTTAGCCTCCAAATGGTTTTTGAGCTCCTCTTCACCTAGGGTTATGGTCGGCCTTGTTTTACTTTTGTTTATGCTTTTTGTTTTTTGTAAGAATGTAAATGAGAATGGTGTAGGGGGTTTTAGGGGTTATGGTGTACGGCTATTCCCATATTGCTCTTACCTTGTTCTCTTAAGTACTTAACTTATAAACCATTCTTATAGATTCATTTAGTTAAGGCATGACCTTAATTATTTTTCAAATCTCAATTCCCTTATCACTCTAGTCTCTACATTATTCTATTTAATTTATATAATCAAATCTTCTGAATAATGCTACTTAAAATTAAGGGTGTTACAGGCTCCCCTTCTATAAGAATTTCAACCTCGAAATTTAGCAAGGACTACATAAGTATAACAATCATCTGTAACATCTCCTAACTACCATACTAGCCTACCTGACTAGCAAACAGTCTATATATATAATAGATATAGACATGCCCTTATAATAGCTCAGGATAAGTATCTCTAATCTTGTCTTCTGTCTCCTAAGTACAGTCCTTCTCGTTGTCGCTCCATTGAACTTTCACCAATTTGACTGTCTTATTTCTTAACCTCTTCTCATCTCTTGCTACAACCCGAACTGGTTGCCTAACAACTGTCAGATCTGGTTCTACTATTAAGTCTTCCAATGTCCTTCGAGGAATAATAGCCTTCGGATCATGCACATACTTACGAAGATAAGACACATGAAACACATTATGGACACCTGCCAAACTGCTCGGCAACTCTACTTTGTATGCGAGCATTTCGATCCTCTTTATAACTGGGAATGGTCCAACATATCTCGGTGCCTGTTTTCCTAACTTTCTGAATCGTACCACACCCTTCATCGGTAATGCTTTAACGAAAACCCTATCTCCAACTGAGAACTTAGATCCTTACGCCTCTTATTTGCATAACTCTTTTGTCTAGACCGAGCTTCCTTCATCCTACCTCGCATCCTCTCAATCTTCTATGTTGCCTCTCTTACCAGATCTAGACCTAAGACTAATTTGTCTCCAGTTTCCAACCAACATGCTGGTAACTTGCATAGCCTTCCATACAAAGCTTCGAAAGGTGTCATTCCTATATTAGTCTGATAACTGTTATTATAGGAAAACTCAACTAAGTGTAGTTGATCTTCCCATGGTCCACCAAAATCTAGCACACAGGCTCTCAACAAATCCTCAAATACCTTGTTGACTCTCTTTGTCTGCCCATCTATCCGAGGGTGATAAGCAGTACTCATCTTGAGCTTGGTACCTAACACATCCTGCTGACTCTTCCAAAACTCACTGGTAAACGAAGTATCTCTGTCACTAACTATACTACTAGGAATCCCATGTAGCCTAACTATGTTCTTCATAAACAATTTAGAAAACAAGTGTCGTCCTAGTTGGCTTAACTAAAATGAAATGGGCACTTTTGGTCAACCTTTCCACTATGACCCATAAACTTTCATTTCCTCGATTCGACCTTGGCAACCCGTCTATAAAATCCATGGATATTGAATCCCATTTCCAAACTGGTATCTCCAAAGGTTAAAACAACCCACTCGGCTTCTGATGTTCGACCTTCACTTATTGATAGTTCACACACTGCTTTACCTACAAGCCAACATTCCTCTTCATACCTTCCCAGTAGACACTCCTCTACATATCCCGATACATCTTGGTCCCTCCAGGATGAATCGTAAACTTCGATCGATGACATTCTCTAAGGACCTCCTTCCTTAGGTTTTCCACATCCGGTATACACAACCGTCCTTTCTTTCTCAACCATCCCCTCTGGTCAAGACTAAACTCGTTTAGATTATCAATCTCCGATCCAACCTCAAGCCTTCTAATATTCTCGCCAACCACGGATCCACTTTCTTCTTAGAAGCAATCCTTTCAATCAGGACTGGTCTGACTTCCAAGCAGGATAATGACTAGATCTAGCAGTCGATCTTAACTGCACATTACAAGTAGTCAAAGCCTCCAGGTCCTTCCACTCTGCTAACACCATATTCTGATGTTTTCTTCTAAGAGCATCTGCTACTTTATTTCCTTTTCCAAGTGTATACTCTATACCAAAATCATAAGTTGCTAAAAACTCCATCCACCTCTGTTGTCTCATATTTAACTCCTTCTAAAAGAATAAGTACTTTAAGGACTTATGATCTGTGTATAACTCAAATCTTTCCCCTAAGAGATAACGTCTCCATACTTTCAATGCGAACATCACCGCTGCCAACTCTAGGTCACGAGTAGGATATCTCACTTCATATGGTCTAAGCTATCGTGCAGCGTAGGCAAATAAACCCTGATTCCCATCTAGAACTACAAACTCAGGCGCATTGGTCAACAAGTGCTTTAACTTAAGGAATGCCTCCTCGCATTTGTTGGACCAACTAAACTTTATGTCCTTCCTGGTTAGCTTAGTCAAAGGCGCTGCTATTTGTGAGAAATCCTTAATGAATCTTTGGTAATAGCCAGCGAGTCCAAGGAAACTTCTGATCTCAGTCACCATCTCTGGTCTCTTCTAATTGTTAACAGCTTCGATCTTATCCGGATCAACAGATAAGCCCTTCTCTGAAACCACATGACCAAGAAACTTAACTTCTTTCTTCCAGAAATGACACTTTGAAAATTTCACTTTCAGTTGATGGTACCTCAGCATCTCAAGCACCATTCTAAGATGGACTTCATGCTCTCTTTCATCCTTAGGGCATATTAAGATGTCATCTATGAATACCGACACGAACCTATCCAAGTGCTCTCGGAAAACACGGTTCATCAAATCCACAAAGAAAGCTGGCACATTCGTTAACCCAAATGGCATCACTAACCACTCGTATGAACCATACCTAGTCCAAAACGTCATCAATGGAATACTGTCCTCTGCCACTCTTAGCTGATGGAAACCTATCGCCAATTTCAATTGGGAAAATACTCTGATCAAATAAATCATCGATTCTCGGCAAAGGATACTTATTCTTGATCGTCCTCTCATTTAACTAACGATAGTCAATACACATCCTTAACGACCCATCCGGTTTCTTCACAAACACCGTGGCCGCTCCCCAAGGCGAACTATTTGGCCTGATAAAATTCTTTCCCTCTAAATCCACTAGCTGTAGCTTTAACTCCTTCATCTCGGTAGGTGTCATCCTGATAGGTAGTTTACTTACAGGTTCTGCTCCAAGCACAAGATCTATCTGAAACTCAATGGCTTACTTCGGTGGTGGTCCTGTGACTAGCTCAAAATATCTACAAACTCTTTTGCTACCAAGACCTGATCTATTTCTTCTACTACTTCCATAGCCCCCAACAATGCACAAGCACTTAGATCTGAATTCTCAACTGAGTATATAATTTGGTTATAACTATCATGGTGTCTTAGCGATATTTCCCTGTCTTGGAAAAATATCCTTGCATCATACCTATCTAACCAATCCATACCCAAAATGATCCTGAAGCTTACGAAATCAATAACATACAAACTACATGCAAACTTATGACCTAACAAATCAAGTTCTAACTGGACACATCTCATCCCTAGAGTTGCAAACCCTCTTATCAGATTCGCAACCCTTAAGGAAGTAACAAGGTATGAGGGTTTTAAACATAACTTATCTACCAAACACTGAGATATAAATAAATGCGATGCACCGATATAAAATAGTACCCTAACTGACATACTATCAAAAGCGTACCTACCATCACAGTCTTTCCCTTCTCAATAGTGGTTGGTCTAGAAGATGATGGTTCT
Organism: Allium fistulosum; assembly: GCA_030737815.1. NCBI lineage: Eukaryota > Viridiplantae > Streptophyta > Magnoliopsida > Asparagales > Amaryllidaceae > Allium > Allium fistulosum. Next base: position 1,129,614,041 of record CM060906.1, on the reverse strand, counting down.
AAATTAAAAACCTTTCCCTTGTCCGCTCTGACTGGTTCTGAACACTAATCCTTGTAGTGCCCCACCCGATCACAGTTGAAGCATTTCACTCCTTTCTTGTTAGCAGCTTTCTTCACTTTTTCAGTTCGACATTCATGATCAAAATGCCCTTTCTTGTCACACTTATTGCAAACTACATTAGCATTCCCTTTCTTGGCAGCTCCTCATTTCTGAGTTCCTTTCTTCTTAAAGAACCTTTTCTTCTTTCTTTGGGGATCTTGAACCTCAATTGACTTTCCCTTACTAAACGTAGAGAGCATCTCTTCGTTCCTGATGGCCATCTCCACTACAACATTGCTTGGGTCCCAGAGGTATGGCATGGTTGCCCTGGCAATCTCTGACTTCAATACTCGAATAAACTTTTCATTTCTCTTGATGACGGTGTCAATCATGGCATATCCATATCTGGACAGCTCATCAAATTTCGTACCATACTCAATCACCGACATACCACCTTGCACTAAGTCCATGAACTTTCTCAGCAATATTGACTTGGCAACTTCAGACAAGAACCTCTCTTCGAATCTACTTCGAAACTCTGTCCAAGTTAACTCTTCCTCGGGAACTCCCATGGTAATACCATTCCACCAATAAAGCGCTGCCCTCTGCAACTGCCTAAAAGCAAGTCTCCTCTTCTACTCATCATCTAATCCCAAGTCAGGAAAAGTCCTTTCACAGTGCAATATCCAGTTTTCTACTTCGACAACATCCTCTTTTCCCAAAAACGGCTTCCCACCAAGACTGTTGTAATCCCTGCTCAGCTTGGCATAGTTATTGCTAACTGGGGCCACGGGATTAGCTCCTCTAAAATTCACAGCATTTCCCCCAGCTACTTCTACGGCTGCTCTAGCTTGCATCAGATTGACGAAGAACTAATACAGCATCCCCATATCAACTAGCGGGTTCAGCACCTATATTAGCATTCACGTATGGATTAGCATTCGCATGTCGACCCGGATTCCTCCTAGCAATGGGTTGAGCATTTCCATTAGTTGTGGTGCTTCCTCCACTAAGATTTCCTCTTCCGTTTCCTGCTTTTATATCTTCCTTTCTCGTATATCTACATACAACCCTTAGTAAGATACAGAAGAACGATCTAAGAGAGTGAGGAATACGTACTTATATTATATATATATAACAAATGCAAATACGTTACTATAGCGTTAACCTAAACCCCAGTCTCATTTTCTGATTCATTGGGTTATGTTTGGAAAATCTTTTAGGTTGAAATTTCTTTAAAATTTAGATAAACCTATGCTCTGATACCAACTTGTAACATCCCCCATTTGAAGGCCAAAAACTAACTGCTACGGATGCTACAGTCATCCATAGTTAATAATTCTCGGTGACCAAATGTGGTAATGTTAGATACATAGATATACAGAAGACACATGAATATGAAAATTTTTAAGCTTGATTTAAAATAAATTTCTCATTTCATTAAAAATAGCATTTCAGATTCATTGCATAATCTCAATTCGTAAACCACGTTTAGGGAAATATAATTGTTACAAATTACGCCTAGAGTGACATATGAAGTTGCCCGGTGGTTGATTAGAGTCTAAATATAGGCACTAAGTTACTTTGCCATTACATCCAATCACACAGCGGAATCAAACAAAAAGAACTCCTAATAGCTAGCTTGCCTCCTGCACGGATTCGAAAGCTTATTCGTCTAAAGGAGTCGAACCTGAAAACCTTAACTCTCAAACTACTAAAAATCAATTGAGCACCCGAGAGTTTAAGGGGAAAACATAAATTTCGATTCAGACAAAAATTCTGGTGTGAATAATAACCTACAATCTCGAACCATATAGAAATCTAGTGAGACCACGCCACTTAGCAAAACGGTTTTCCCCTTACCAGTATCCTATCCCAATTTATAATTACCATATACGGTGCACCTACATCCATAATGGTTAAGATATAACATAATGAATGTATCGTGATGATATGCAAACATGCAATATGCTCTGGATTATCCATCCCCATCCACCTGACTATCTGTCTCAAGTTATAGTTTCTAGGGTCACTATTAACCTATTAGTTTTCATGGGCTAACTAATAACCTGTTCCAAGCTTACGGACTATCTTTCTGGTTTCAAAGTTTTTATAGGATCACTAAGAACCTATTGGTGTCTACCAATAACATCATCCAATCATAGTTTTCATGGGGTCACTATGAACCTATTGGATTCTCCAATAACATCTCTCATGTCATAGATTTCATAGGCTAACTATAAAACTATTGATCTCTATCAACAACCTGTTCCAGACATAGTTTACATGGGATCACTAAGAACCTATTGGCCTCTTCCAATAACAATTTCCATTACAAAGTTGTTATAGGCTTACTAAGAACCTATCTAAACAAATAATCTTTTAATTAGCTTTGGGCATCCTATATTCTGGTCTGTCAGACCTCTTGGATGCAATTCTACTCACACAGAAATTAATTCAACGTATATACACTACTAGGTCAACCTAGCATTTTATTCAGCCCTTAACACCCCAAAATGCAGTTATGGGTTAATAATGAAGTAAATATGATTACACAACATTCATGATAACCGATCAAATAAAAAAACAACATAAACATCCATGGTTTATTTCCAAATATTTATTTTCCTAAAGAAAGGTGGTCAATACTCTTAACCTACCTATTTACTAAGGAGAGCTTCCTTTCGAAAACATAACATATATCCATAATTTATTACTTAAAATTTTAGACATCCTCTTTCGAAACCATAAAATATATCTTTCGAACGCTTGGAAACATCCCTTTCGAAACATTTCAAAACATGCCTTTCGAAACACTCAAAACATATGTTTCGAAACACTTAAAAACATGCCTTTCGAAACACTTAAAACATACCTTTCGAAATACTTAAAAACATGTCTTTCGAAACACTTAAAACATACCTTTAGAAAGCATTGGGTTCAAGTAAAAAGTTATGGAAGCATAGCTTCGAAACCAATTAAAAGTGTTTCTTTCGAAACCATGGTTTAAAAACAAAACAAATTACAAAGTATATAAAAAGGGGACACATTTGAAATCTATTCCTTCGAAAGACCTATGGTTATGGCAACATGCTTCGGCATGTGTACTTGGGTTTAAATAAGCGGCTTCAACCATGTTAAAAGGTATAGGAGTGGCACCCACCCTTTCACATGTATAAGTTAAAAGAAAAGTGGATTCAGTTGTTGCGGAAGGGTATCTATTCGAAACCCTAACCTTCGAACTAATTGATTCAAAGAGTTATAAAAGCGGCCTCTTACTAAGACGAAAGGTTTTAATGCAATAGCTAGGGTGTCGAAGGGGTTCAAATCAAAGGTAAGTTTAGAGATTCGAAACCTGGAAGTACAACATCACCCTTACGCATGCATGCTTTCGACACCTTTGCTACCTTTCGCATAGGTCCAATACACTTCGTACCACCGGCTTAATACCATGTATATTGGCACCAAATGGATACGAAAGGGTTAGAGGTGGATGTGTATGAAGTCGAAAGCCAGTAGGGTTAAGTGGCGAAGATGTAATTTGGATAAAAACTGCATTTTTGCTTATTAAAGAAAATACTTTTCACCTACCATCAATATTTGTCTCAATCTTATTGGTTTAGAAAACTTTATCAATTTCTTTTTTTAGAATTTGCCGCCGAAACCAAATTTGGATGTGAAATAACTTAACACTTAAACCCTTCTCCTTATTAAAACATTTAAGTCCTCTAACTTAAATAATTTATTATCCATAGTAATACACTTAGGAAAAATCCACCAAAATCATCATAATCCATATTAAATACGTTTCCTAACATATATAAATTTTAGACCCGAAAACACTATTTAATTGCCTTAAATAATTTAAATTCGAAATTAACTACTTTCTCTCTTAGAAATTCATGATAAATCCATAATTACTTGAACAATTATGAAACTTGAAACCCGCTTCTAATATAACATTTTTAACCGTATATAAAAAACGCAATGCTTTTGGATGTCATATGATAAGTTTTCCTATCTAAAACCTATCACAAAATTCTTATTAAATTATATAAATAATCAATAAGCATATGTATCCACTTAATCTATCAAAATATATCATCATTCATTCAATCATACAGTTTTAAACCTCAAAACCGAAGTAAAACATTCAAGATGACTTATATGAGATGGTTTAAATCATTATTCACCTTGTTTGGATAAGGAACTTAAGATTGATTCTTGATTTAATCTTCCTAGCTTGAATCTTTAGCCTCTAAATGATTTTTGAGCTCCTCTTCACCTAAGGTTTTGGCCGGCCTTGTTTTTACTTTTGTTTAAGTTTTTGTTTTTTGTAAGAATGTAAATGAGAATGGGAATATTGCAAGGGGTTTTAGGGGTTATGGTATACACAATTCCTATATTGCCCTTACCTTATTCTCTTAATGTTCAACTTATAAACCATTCTTATAGATTCATTTAGTTAAGGCACAAACTTAATTAGTTTTCAAATCTCAATTCCCTTGTCACTCTAGTCTCTACATTATTCTATTTAATTTATCTAATTAAATATCCTAAATAATGTTATTTAAAATTAGGGGTGTTACACATTCCTCGACCTCTCTACCAAAGTCTCATGCTCAGTTCTGTCGGAAGCACCCAGAATCATCAAGTCCCCTTTCTATGAAACAGAAATATCCTCCAAGTTCTCCATAGTAGCAATCTTCTTGGAATTAGGACCTAGGTAGGAACTGAAGATAGGAGCAGTTGCACCAAACCCCACGGAGATGGTAGTTGACGTAGTAAAGATAACGACAGTTCCTAATCCCTGTATAGCCGGAGGCGGAGGACATAGGTGTGGTTGACCTACAAGTTGATAAACATAGTACTATAGTTTAGTAAAAGGCTCAAAAGTTGCTTTTGGAGATCAGGCAAAACAAGAAAAATACCTGAGTCGAGGCTTTTTTCCCCAACGTCTTCTAATTCCCATTCATGCTGTATGCTCCTCAGATTGGCTGGCGAGAAGGAGAATGTAAGGCTCAATAGATGCAACTACTGTTGAAGTAGGGATCGCCCGAGTAGTTTTGAAGCTAACCTTCGTGAATGAAGGAATAGTCGCCATCGGCTCTTTGTATTCTGAAGTGAATACTTCGTGCTGACCCGAAGAACTCGGGCCAGCGAGAGCGCTAGTAGCAACAACATTAGCAGTGTCTTTAGCGAGGAGGACCTTTCCAATAGAAAGAAATTCTATTTCCTCGGCATCGACGTACATAGCCATCAGCTCTTCCTCGGAGCGATTATCTCCAGCCTGTGCAACCCTGCATAACACTTTCTTCCAAACACCAACGAGGGTCTCGGAGTAGTCATCCCCAAACATCTTAGATTTTTGCTCATCACTACGTTGGTATAGAATACAACATGTTGGCATCGACTTCTTTGCTAGTTCTGGCCTACCTTCCTTAAGCTTTTTGGGCTCTTGCTAAGAAATTTCAAGTTCAAGGTTGTTGGCGTCTTTTTTGGTGGATAGCTGCTCCATCTCCTCGGCGAGTTTCTTGTTCTCTTCACCGAGCTTTGGATTCTCCTCCAAGAGCCTAGCGAGTTCTACAACATGTTTTGAGATAGTTTGGTCTAGGGTCGGAATAATCTCATCTGTTTGGGTAAGCGCATGGGCCCTCTTATCAGCTAGCTTCTTGAACTCGACACCCTCGTCCAATGCGGCTTTCAACTCATTCCTCATCATGATTTCGGCAGTGGCTTGAGCTCGCTTTAAATCTTCCATCAAGCTTCCAATGCTAGTTTTTTGTTTTTGTGCAAGGTCTCTCTCTTTGGCAACCTTAAACTAATCCTCATCTCATTCTTTAATCATTCGCTTAAGGTCATCTCTCTCAGACTCGAAGGATCAGATGCTGGTGTAGTTAATCTTGTTTACTTCAGAGAAAGTCGCATATAGTTTCTTCCTCTTGAATCCCTCGTCAACATGCTACTCGACGCTCTTTAAGTTTCTCATCACCACCTTTTTTGACGTATCTGAGATGTCTCGATCAAACTTGACACCGTGTAAGAAGAGGTGTGGAAATGTAGCCTGCAAGCATGGAGGACTAGGTGAGAGAGTGAACAAGGGAGCAGAGACTCCCTTGGAGGTAGGCGGGGCAGTAGCGACTAGAGCTTGGGAGGTCGGAACTTGTTGAACCAAGGAATTTTGAGCTTGTGTATGCAGCGGAACATCAACAGAAGAGGGCTCTTGATGCTCAGAGGAATCTCTTGGACATTTGGCTGTGTTGTGAGGTAGCTCGGTCTCAACCTCCCTTTTCTTTCTTTCCTTCTATCTCTCCATGTCTTTCTTCGTATCAGCCTTGCAAGCCTTATCATTCTCGCAATTTTTCCTCCTCCGCCTCTCCTCATCAGTTTCATACAAACGAGCGGGTGAGGATCAAGAGTCTGGCCTCTGAATGCGCGGCTTGGCAGGAAAGCTTCTCGTAGTAACCACAACCCATGGAACCTAAAAAAGAAAAAGGTAGTGTAAGAATCATGACTTCGGAAAGCACAAATGTATGTAGAGATGCGTGTTCATGATCTTAATGAAGTATATGACACCAATGAGCCCCTAAGTACTCTATGGACAGTGTATGCATGAGCGTAAAGATGGAGTTTCTTTACCTTTACTTATAAAACCTCATGGAAAGAAGGTAAAATCAGAGCCAGTTTCATCCAGAGTGTCATGAAATGTTACTTAAACCGATGAACACATCGTTGAAAGAATTAGCTTGAGGTATAGTCTCTCTAGCAGACAACACAGCATGGTCTTCGATCGCTTTTGAAGTCTCTACAGAAATGTGCTCCTGATGGGGCAAGCTAGGAAGATTAGGACTCATGCAGGGCATTTCACCGAACTAATCGCTATGCTTCTTCATTAGCGTAGTAGTCGCTATTGTCATCACTAGTGCCTTCTCTTTCATCCAACCATCTGCTCTTTCCTTCTTTCCTTCTGAATCCCTCATCTTCTTTGGGAATCGGGGGCATTCCTAAAATTTCATCTCTACCACTCGGAATATCAACATCAGTGTGCTCTTCGAGTGCTCCTTCAGTAGGTTTTTCTGAGTAAACTGCACCAGGTGGACCTACTACGTCCCTAGGAAGATCCTCGTCGGAGCTGCGAGTGGGAATGAAAGAACATGTATGAGCCTGAGAACCACTGGGAGCAAGAGAATTTGAGGCAGCAGATCTATCAGGGCTCAACAAACCACGCCGTCGTAAGTTTTCATTCATCGGAAGGAATGCGACGGTGCGTTATTGGTATCTTACTTCTTAAAAGCCTTTGAGTGTATCCTCATGATCCTCACGTTCATCTCGATCTGGAATGCCTGTATGGAAGTTAACACTGAGTGGGTAACTTAAGTTAAAGAAATCTGAGTATAGAAGGGATATAGGATAGGAAACTTACTTCCAAATAGCCAGAGTCTGCTAAATTCGTACGAACATCGTATGAAGAAATATTTATTTTAATGTACGAGCATTTGTTGTGAAACTTTTCAATGACCTTGCATCGATTATCATAAATGATGAAGATTCTCACCTTTTCTTGAAGTGAAGTAGACAAGTTAACTCGTGAAAATCCAAAGTTCGGTTGAACTGGTTCATGAAGAGAATGTAACGGGAACTCAGGTGAGCATATCCGTTTGGATGTATTTGGGACAAAGCCAACCCAAGTTCTTGGAAAACCATCAAAAGAAAAGGATTAAAAGGCGGGACCGCACCACTTAAGCATATATACTGGTTACACGTCGTATATCCTCTTGGGGGGCTTTGTGCAAATTCAGCCCTCATAGGAAGAAGAACGTCATCTTCAAAATCTCATACTGATGATACATATTTTGGAGCATTCTAGCCATCAGAATCGTTGACACTTGCTCTGGCATGTCGTTCAATATCCTTAACCTCTAAGCTCATTCAGAGGGAGCGACTGATTCGCTACCGGCTCTAATAGAACCATTATACCTTCTGATTCAGATGCAATAGGATGACCCGGCCTAGTGGGAATAGTTGGTGAAACCTGAGCTGTAGAAGACCCTGCTTCAGGAGGACTTGTTGTTCTTCCAGCAGACTTGAGTCGAGGGGATCGATGAGTCATTCTAAACAACAAAACTTGGCGTTTAACATGATCAGGTATGTTTTAGCTTTAAATTTGAACCCATACAGCCAAAACGAAATCCAAAGGATGACAACATGTGTTGACCAATCGAATTTCGATTATTGACTGAGGCAAGTGAGAAGTGTTAATCTATGTAGTGTGAGTCATGTATCTCGTATATGACGAACGAACCATCCTGTGTAGATAGCCCGCTCTTGCTAGAAAAACGAGTCGCGTTGTACATTGAAATTATATATCGGAACTTACCCATAATCGATGAGTAATTGAAAATATAGCCACTATCCGGAGCAATGTGGAAGCTTTTCTTTTTAGTGACACTGGAAATGTGGTAATAATGAAAAGTAGTGTGGTGAAATTATCGAACACAACTGTTCTCGAACAAGAACCATCTTGTTGGAATTCGAATAACAATGAGAGCTCACCCAAGCCTTGACAAGATATAGCCGGAAACATGGAGATGGATTTGTACCCGTAACGGCGTGCACACTACCAAGGAAAAAACTTATCGGTTGAGCGCAACACAAATTCCAACCATTCTCCTTCCAATTGCAAACGGCCGTACCCTAATCGCCATCATCATCATTGTGACATTCGCGATCGCCAACTATAGATCATTGAAGATTGGATCGGTGCTATGGTTTTTTCAGGGCTAAGTTCATTTAGGGGTGAATTGAAGCAAGGCGGTGTCTGCGATTGGAATGGCGGCTTGGATCACAAGGTCGACAATGGTAGTGAGGCAAGTGGTGCTAGTGGTTGAACGTTGACGATGCTAGATCATGGAAGGCAAGAGTTCGGTGAAGTCGAATCGGTACAGAGAGGTCTCGGAGAGAAAGGAGTCGGTGGCACAAAGTACCGAAGATTGAAAGTGAACTCAAAAATTTATAAGTCCCAAATATATAAGGAAAGGACTCGGTACCAAGAGGAACCACTCGGTACCAGGAGCATTTTTATTCCTAGTAATTTGCAGAATGCATAGCAAGGGCAACGTATATTCATCTAGGGCATGAAGCAATCTCCGAAGTGTAGTGTAACGACCCGTAAATTTTAGATAATTTTATTTGTTTATTTATATATTTAATTAAAATTTTGTGAAACTTTAAACAATAAAATTTTGAAATTTAAATTTGATATTTGAAATACGTCTATTTTAACATAGCAACTGGTAAATTTTCATCAAATAATATGAAATTTTATTTTATTGTATAATTCTATTTTAATTCCAATCAGTTAAAAATCGATGGTAATAAAATGTTTTCCAAAACTAAATATTTTTACATAGAAAATTTGTAAATCATCTTCTGAGTGAGACGTCATATTTCGTTTCTCCAAATTTGGACTTCTATTGCTCCGTTTATCTTATTTTCAGCAAATTAGCAGCATTTCGGTACCGATTATCGACTTTTGATCGGATGATCGTACCACTAATATCTATATACCGTTTTGATCATCTCATTGTGCTAATCTCTACGGTATATTCATCTCTGTGTTTCGAAGTTCCGGTATGTGGCGGAAACTACAAAACGATTTCGTATCGGTTCCGCGTTCGACCTTTAAACATCCCTTACCTTTCATATTCCACCGTTTGCAACCAATAGCTTGTTGCCTTTTGATATTTCCAGAAATTTGTTGTTTGGACATTTTATCTTCACTTTTATTTTGGTTCATTTTATTTGTTCAGTTGCTCGTCCCTTCACTTTCTTTCTGTATCCATCTTTTCTTCTTGCCTGCTATCATCTTCCACCACAAAAAAAGGAAAAAAAAAGATGAAACAACAGCAAACAAGATAGCCTGCTTCTTTTCCCTTTCCACCCTTCGTCCAATCTCATGTCCCCACATCATCGCCTCCCACTGCATCACCGCCGAACTCCACCATCGCAGCCAGCCGATCCGCTCCTCCCCACTATCTCCTTACTCCCCTCGCATGACCCTTCTCTAAGTCAGCCTCAACTTGAAGTCAACTCAGCTCGAAACCCTTCAAACCCGAGTCTTGTCTCATCGGCATCCCAATGCCTTCTTCCTCCGAGCGCCAGCAGCCTCGCTCCTTCTTCCCTGACCCGAGCGTAGTTACTTTTCTCCTCTCTCTCTCCCCTCTCGCGTGAAGTCTTCTTTTGCCAAGGTATATTTTATACATATTATATTTTGCATAAAGGAAGTATATAGGTTGTACAGTATGATATATTATATAAGTTGTATATAATTTGTCTATTATTGAATGTATATAATTCGTACAGTATGATATATATACTAGTGCATTGTAAGTCTATAATTGAATATATATAATTTGTTTTTACAAGTGTACAGAACTTGTCTGGATTAGAAATTTTGAATGGCTATATTATATAGGTTCCTATATAAATGTTGTTTACAACCTCCTTATCTTATATTTTTTAAAATATATATACGATATGTTGTACTATATCTTATATTGTTCGGGTTTTGCTTTGCTGTTCTCATAAAATGATTTATATATATATAATATACTATATATATAGGTTTTTATGTTAAGATGTGGTTCTATTTTGAGATATATGTAATATGCTTATATACGAGCATCCCTTCTTTGTTAATAAGAAATATCTATATATAATATGTATCTGCTAGTATATGTTTATATATATGTGATACTGTTTTATCAACTCCTCTAACCTCTTTAAATCTGCATACTTTATAAAGAATGTATATATATGTGATGTGTCAATGTAATATATATATGTATTTGTTTATATAAAGCTATTTGCTTTGTATATATATGAATCTATATAGATTAATTAAGTTGTGGTGTCCTTGTAACAATATATATATAAGCTTTATAGTGTACGTGAGTGGATTCTTCCAAATATATATTGTATATATAGTTTCGAAATATATGTTTGTAAAGTATGATACACTGGTAAATATATTTGTACACTGTTCTGTATTTAGTGTTATATATTGGTATGACAGTATTTTAGATATATATAGTTACGAAAGTTTATAAGTTATGACCTACTCACTATATAAATATTTTATAATATATTCTGTAATAGATATTAAAGTATATATGTTATACTAGCCTACCTATGGTTGTTGTATGTGTATGTTTATATACTAGCCTATATATCTATCCGTTTATTTAAGTATTGATTTTATATACAATGTATTTATATATTTTACTGTGTTATAAGTGTATATATATAGTTTATATAAAATCTGTTTATGTTGTAATATACATATGAACCATATTTTTTTTAAAAGCAATGAATTTAATTATATGCAAGTATTATTTTATGTATTTGTTTCAAATTTAATATCGATAATAATATATATATATATAATATAATAGTAATGTATATATTTTCAGTTATATTAAAAACTGATTCAATTTGTTTCATCGATTTCTGTTATCAGCTCTATCTGTCGAATTCGTGCCCATCTCACTTTGTTTTGGAATTCGTGTTTGGATTCGTAACTCAACTTTAGTATCTATCCTCTCTAGCCTCGAAAGGTGAGCAATCACTCACAATTAATGTTCTTATATTTATTAAATTTGATTTCAATTGAAACGTCAGTTGAAATATGCTGCTGTTAGTTATTTACATTGTTATATATATGCCATTATCTGTATTTGTTCACCTATGACATCTGACACCATTATCTGTTATTTATATTGATGATATATGCCTATTACTATTGTTATTTTATTATCATATCTGTTATCACTTTGCAAGTTCCCTATTAGTATAGAATTCACTATGGGTTGAAATGATACATACCCGAACGATCGGTAGAATAAGAGAAACTCGTTATGGGTTGAAATGATAAACCCAAGCGATTTTCATTGAATTGAATTTGGGATTGCGGGTTGAAATGATATATACCCGTATATATTCAAATTGCGAATTGAAATGATAAATATATGTACCACTTGACCATAAGGTAGAAAATTATAAACAGACACCGTTGGTCTATATATAAATGTTTTGAACATGATTTCTATGGTTTTGAAAAGAAATATATGGTTTTGATAAATATTGATTTTTAAAGATTCATTAAAGTTGATTTAATAAAGTTGATAAATTATATGTTTAAGTATTTATTTAATATCGATATTTTCAAATATAGAGTTTATAATGATTTGAAATTGATTTGAAATTATATTTATTCAAGAATTATACTTAAATAAGTTTGATTTGAAATGTATTGAATTTTAAATTTAAAGAAGTGTTTTACAACTTGAAATTTGATTAAAGGTGACTTAAATGGATATTTCAAACTTATATATATTTAAATGGGATATTTTGTTTATTTAAATTTGTAAATTGAAGTTGTATTTAGATGTTATTGAAATGATTAAGCAAACGTTTCAAAACTAAATAATAGTTAAGTGAACTTGATATATATATATATATAAGTATCGAATTTAGTTTTGAAATGTTGAATATTTAAAGCTTTGAAATATATTGAAATTGAAATGGCTTATTTTATGGTTCAGATATGTATTTGAAATCGATAATTTGAAATGGTTTATTGAGAAGCTGAATCGAGTTGAAATTGATGATTTGAGATTTGATTAAATTAAAATTTTGGAATTCAAGTTGATTTGAATCGATTTGTGAAATTTGAGGAAACTATTTTTATTTTATAAAGTAATTTTAAATTATATTTAAAACTATTGATATTTTACTTTATAAATTATTTTAATATAAACTATTTTAATATAAATCATTTTTAATATAAATTATTTTATTTTAAACTATTTTAACTTATAACTATTTATATAAACTATTTTATTTATAAACTATTTTATTATATATACTAATTTTAATATCTAAACTGTTTAAAAGGAAACTGTTATGATTTCCAAAATGTTATAATTTCAAAGTGTTATGATTTCCAAAATGCTATGATTTCAAAGCTGTGATTTCCAATGTGTTTTGATTTTTAAAAGGCTATGATTTCGAAAGCGTTATAACTTTGGAAAGTGATATGATTTTGAAAATGGATATATTTGAAGTGAAAATGGTATCGTATGAAATTGGGTTTTGAAATGAAAAAAAAAATGATATTTTGACTTTGAAGTATAAAATATTTTGAAATGACCACGGTGTTATAATAACGATTGGTTGTTAAAGAGACCGGGATCAGATATGGACATACTCTCTGTCGATACCGAAAACCACTTTGACAACTGTGTACGCGGTGGAGTTTCCAGAATGAAGTAGGATGGTGGCGACGATCCTAAGGTATATACGTGGACCCAACTCCCGTGAGTTGGCATAATGTGGCTAAAACAGGAGCGATCTTAGACCAGTGAGGTAGCACCTCTTATCGGACGCACTTCTTCGATACCATTCTATTACTTTGTGATTGTTTAGGTGCACCCCTTGATTTGGGAGTGTTGTTCGAGGTGGAGCGGTAGTGGCTGCTATGCGTTTCCATCAGTCCGTGTGCGTAATTGGTATATCTACCCTGGCATTGCCTTGTGTGCCGTGTCACCTACCATATCGAGCTTTACTACGAGTTGTGATTTCTCCCGTAGCCTGTGGAGTATCGAGGGTAGCCCCCATTTTGGGAGTATGCTAATACTGGATAGACTACTGGGACTATTACGTGTTAGGGTGAGTTCAGATTAAATGTAAAGCCCTAATGCTATTTTAAAGTATGTTTATTTTATGATTAGACATTATTATAATAGCGAATATTACTACATAGTAGATAGTTTAACGGATCCTTAGAGGATGGTTATCCCAAACATCCTTTGAGTTACTTCTATTTCAGTTGATATTTCACTTGAGTTGGATTTATTGATTTAAGAATGTTAATCCTGACTCGAGTGTTTTGTGTTTTGCTTTACGCTCGTGTCAGACTGAGTGATACAGCATTTGACTCACCTTTGGAGTTGGAGCTTCGCTTGGAGATCCAGCTATCTATCGATTCTGCTACCAGTTGGTCAGCCGATTCCAGTGATGCATTCAGATCTTGTATTTGATTATTGTATTGAGACATCTATGTACCCTTGACTTCTGTTGTATCTTGTTTAACTCTGTTATATATATAGTAGCTTCATGAACTACTATTCTTTTGTTTCCACTGCATTATTTTCTATTACTCTGTGTCTGTGATCTGTGATTATTTTATTTACTGTATATGTTGAGTTTTGCCAAATTTTATTTACAATCCATTGTTTTGAATTATTCAAGTCCGACATGTGTGTCTTTATTGTCGATTTGAATGGTCCAAAATACTGGGTCGTTACATGTAGGCCCCGTCCTTAGTGCAGAAAGGTGGAATTCAAACTATGTAGAGTAGTTGAAGGAATTTCAACTAAACAAGAGCAACGTCTCGAAGTGAGATACAATCTATCAACTTGAATTCAGAAGATAGCAGTCAAGGCCTTGTCTCGATCCAAAGCACGTTGTTTTCAACGAAAGCATACTTTGGGGGGACAAGTGTTAATCAGGTTTTTAACCAAGCAGAATTCAACCATAAAACAACTCAAGAACTTGGGAATACAATCAGAAGGATGAAAGAATGGAACTCAACAAAACTCGTCCAATTTGGAGCAGAGTAGAGGAGTCGGTACCGAGAGGTTTTCTCTTGGTACCGATACGATTTTCCTTCCTATCGTGGCTTCACAACTCTATATGATTCATGTTCTACCTCAACCTTTCATGATTAAGTGCTTGTCTTAAATTTTTGATGAGAATTCTCAGGTTTGATGAGAAGAAAGCCAAGAAAGTAGGATAATTCAGGTGCTATTAGAAGAATCATTTGAATCAACTTAGAATCTATGGAAAAGAATCTGAAACACAACAATATGCAGATAGAAGAGTGGTGCAAGTGGAAACAATAAGTTTACACTTATGAAAAGCACTCGGTACTGAGAGAAACCTCTCGGTACCGAATTGTTTTTATTGCACATGGGCCCACATGCTCACGTGTATGTTTATGGGCCCTCTCCTGGGCTTCGACTCAAGTGGATTTCTGATCCTACGCACCTATTTCTCTATAGATATTAGCCCTACTGCAACTAAAGAAGGACCAGAACTTTGCTTCTCATTTTCATCTCCTACCACCCTTATAATAGTCACCTAGCCAGCTATTGTTGGTAGTTCTAAGCTACAGTACCTGTCAAACCCTTTTACTAGTGACTTGTAATCTTAAACTCTTTGTAATCAACAATTAATAAAACTATAAAGTGGATGTAGGCCAGAGATTGTCGAACCACTATAAAAATCTTATGTCTTGCCATTCTATTTCTTGTATTTTAACTGCCATCTGCTGGAAATAGGTCTTATGGGTTCCTTACAACCTATCTTTGGATGTTGATATATTTTTGGTGTCAACACTACTCAATACCCAAAAACAATTCAAGATTCAACATGATGGTAAAATGAAAAGAGAAGTCAAATCCATGTAATACAAGAAGTGCTCACTGATTAGGATCGAAGTTTGAAGACAGAAAATTCGAGGTCTCAAAGTTATGTTTAATGGCGGAAATAAAATTTCTCAATAAATACTTGAAGGAGAAAACGAGAAGTAATTATAGAGGGAACATAGTTCAATTTGGGCCATTGGATCAAGTAAGCTGGAAGCGATCTGGATCATCTAGGTTTCATCAATAACTTTGTCAAATCGCATGTTGGATATCTGAATCATCTCTGTAGCGGCTTGGGAAACAAACTGCTATCGCCAATGGCGTAGTGACACTTGTAAACAATATTAAATGCATAAATGACAAGTATGTCCCTACCGTATGTGTGAACTTAGGGGAAAAATATTGCTTTTTTCTCTCGCTAGTATAAAATGGGCGAGCTAACGTAGTCCAACCAGGCTGCTTGGTTTAAACAGTCAGCATCGTAGCCCACACCATGGTTCGTATCTTGGACCGTGCATTTCCTACAGCTAGTATCTTAGCTCACCCATTTTACGGCACACTCGACATTAGCTTTTGCATCTACAAAGCAAAGCCCATAGTGGTTATCAGTGGACCACAACAATAGATGACGACTTAATAAAACAATCGAGCATCCCAATCGATGGCCCACTCTCTAACCTGGTCTCCCATTTGCATTCCATGTCAACTACCACACCTTCTGATATCCTCTTATCTTGACTCGTAGACTTCGATGACAGACACCTAACTTCCCTTGCAAAAAGAAGCTTCATACGCATTTTTCCCCTTAAAAGACTGGTACATAAGAAATTATTCATCCGACAGAAGTGTTGCTGTGCAGTAACCACTCCATTCCTTAACTGCCACCCTGGCAAAGCGCCCCTGCACAACCACTTCCTGATCCCATGCGATCTGTCCTTGACTAGGGCATGCTCTGGTATGGACCAGTAAGCATCATCTACACCTTATAGTCCAGCTGATATCCTAGTTGTGCACATCAGCCAAGCGCTTTGTCCAGTGGACCAAAGTGATTTCTAGACCTTGGTAGGGCAAGCTCAACTATTCGACATAGATTCCGACAGCTACCATTTCATAGAAGTATGCATTTTTTACAAGGGTTGAACAACAAAAGCACTCTAGCGTTTATTTGTTATTATTGTGTCTTGCAATCCAAGCTATTATAAGAGAAGCAAAGTAATAAGAAATTCCTTACAGCGGAAGTAGATCGACTTTGATCGAACCACTCTAAATCTTATATTTCTTTACTTTTTACACATTATAATTCCTCACTTTACATTTTAAATCAAGGTATTAGTGAGTAACCTTTACTAGTATCATATCTACATCATAACTTTGAGGTTAGTTAAATATTTAGTCAACAGGTCGTTTATAGTTCAATTGAACATTGCGGAGCTATTTAATCTTAGGCATTGTATAAATATTGTAAATCAAATTAATAAAATTTGTATCTTAAGTAGTATTTGTTAAATAAAGACAAGATAAAAATCTATCTGCAAAATTTAAATATATGAAAAAGGGTAAATGAAATTAAAATGTATGGAAAAAATGCTTTGTGTAATGAAATATAATTTGTTGTGTTTGTAATTTTAGAAACCAACTCAAAAAATTTCTATATGAAATTAAATGTTAGACGAATAGGATCTTGTCATTCTTTTAAAATGGAAAATTTTAACTTTTCTGGAGAAGGAAATTGACTTTTCATTAAAAAAAAAGAAAGAATGTACAAAGTAAGTCTATACCTCCAACTAATTCTCGTCAAATCGATAGAGATGGGTATTGTTAGTCGCTATGCCAAGGATCGAAGATGGCAGACGGTGACAAATAATGTAAATGCAGTAGAAATAATATAGTAGATCACACAATCGATTTCATAATGTTTCGGACCTCCCTCTTACGTCCAGTCCTATACTCCTTCTGGAATTAACTAAGCAACCCTCACTTAATGCAGAGGAACCAGGTACCTTACAACGACTCCGCCTGAACAATCGAATAGGACTTCAACAACCAATATAACAAAATGTTACTTCTTGACACATCTACAAATTGTATCTTTTTAGTTTAAGGACTCCTATAACAAACCAAAAGATATTGAGTGGAGGTGTAGTAGCTAAGGAGTTTATTTGACTAGAATATGGAATGTGGAGATAAAGCACACTAGTCGAAAATCTTCGAATCACATGAATTTTTTGAAGAGTAAGGTAAATACTTTTGAGATTGAGAGTTTAGGTATGAATTTCATAACATTGAGTTGTGTATTGATTCAGGGAAGGTTAGGGTATTTTGTAGGTGTTATAGGGATGCTAAACTAGAGTCACAATCTTTTAGAAGTATCCTTCAACGAAGAGAAGCAACCATAGGCACAAAGAGACGTGAAGACAGCTTTTTGGGAACTATTCGTTTTCTATGAATTCAGTCGATGGGAGATGGATTTCGGTCGACTAACTCTTTGCCCAAGACCATAGCCTAAATCAGTAGACTAAATAGTGTATTTAGTTGATTGGGAAGTCGACCGGGTCCCCCTATTCAACCGCCCGAATAGCGTAAATTTTGTTTGTTTGCTCCTTCGTATCTTTGTTTGAGCTCTTCAGTCTTCAATCGAGGGTATCTTTAGCTTTGAAGCGTTCCAGTAGAATAGTTAACGCCACTGTAAGTCTTCTCAAGCTCATGTACTCCTATGTAACTTTGTAGTAGAGTATTCTCTAATACATGCTTTTATTTTTGTCTCTTCCATTGAATGCTTACAAAATCCGTAATGTACTTAATGAAATCATTAGTAGCATTGCTGTTTGGTTGTTATCATCAAAACGCCATAGATATGGTTCTTTCATTCTCTCCCTTTTTGTTGATGACAAACACACAACTTTATAATTTAAAATAATAGCTCTCCCTAAATATATTCTATATATATAATAAGTTTTTTCCCTCAACTTCATATAATGCTAATATAAATTATGTAAAGCACACGTTCTTCTCCCCCTTTGTCATCAAAAAATAGAGATAAGAGCAAAAGCATATTATATGTTATAAACACCTCCTAAATATAATATTTCTCTTCAAAATATATCTATGTACATTATATATATATATATGTGTGTATGTGTGTGTGTGTGTGTACTTTTCTCCACCTTTATAAAAGAGACAGGAAGTATCATAGATAAGTCAATAAAAATAATTTAACATGTAGTATTTACTATATATCAAAGTAATGAGTATTTAATATATTAATCTACTGTAGGTACAATGATACTCATATTGATAAATCTAGGGTTCACATCTTAGGAAACCATACCCAAGTGAATGTGGTTAATCCCTAGAAAATATAATTTTCATTATTTATAACTGAGTCAAAATAGTTGCTAGTATATAGTTGTTTATCAATTTTGCTTGATTTAGCGAGAACCTATATTTTAAAACACACGTCATCTCTTTGTACTTAAAGAATGGTTTCTATTTATTGGCAGAGTACTTCCATGACAAAAAGGGGTTTTAGGACTATCTCGGTGTTTAGCACTAGTATTAAAATGTGTATACATAAAAGCATATCAGTACTATTTCTACAATTGTCTTATTTATAGCCTAAACCGGTTCTATTATTATGAGCTTTGGTATTCGTAGTTAAGGAAGATAAATCATCTGTTTTATTGAAATTCATGATTTTCTCATTTAATTTATCAAAAATAGCTTTAGATCGCAAATTTATTTTTCCAAAATAATATTATTATCTTTTAAAAGTTTTCACTCTTTAATTAATTCTAGATTCTTATCATTTAAAGCACTATTCTCATTTTCAAGAGGCAAAAGTTTAGGATTAGAATCTTTTAAAGAATTATCCAAAAATATATTTTTATTTTGCAAAACTTTGATTTCCTTCAAAAGATCAATACTTTTATCATTTAAACTCTCATTATATTTTAATAGAAATTCCTTTTCGAAAACAATTCTTTCAATGTATTTTCAAAAACTTCAGTTTATTTTACTAAAAAATTCTTCCTTTAAAATACTAAGTTTTCACTCATAATTCTCTAATTTAGCTAAAGCGGTGGAATTGACCTTTTGTGACACTTTAAAATCTTTTAATAAGTTCTCATGCATTTGTAAAAGATCACTATATAAAGAATCTAAGCGTACCGATATTGATCTGAGATTAGTCTTTTAATAAGTTCTCATGTGTTTGTAAAAGGTCACATGTATCTTGATTCTATTGACGTTGCTTGCTTTCAAATTTTTGCTTTTTCTGAACTACCTTTGAGCTTTGATTGGATCTTCTCTTTTTAGCCATTGTTCTAGGATATTATTATGATCAATAGAGCATCAGGCTCTGATACCACTTGTTAATCGCTATGCACAAGATGAAGATGGCAGATGGTAACAAATAATGTAAATGCAGTGGAAATAATATAGCAGATCACATAGTCGATTTTATACTGGTTCGGACCTTACATCCTTGTTCAATCTTAGACTCCTTTTGGAATTAAGTAAGCAATCCTCACTTAACCCGAAGGAACTGGTATCTTACAACAAATCCACCTGAGCAACCAAACAGGACTTCAACAACCAATGTAACAAAAAGTTTGTTCTTGACGCATTGCATCTTCTATATACAAATTGTCTATTTTGAGTATAAGGACTCCTATAACCAAAAGATTATGAGTGGAGGTATAAAGGTTAAGGAGTTTATTCTACTAGAATATAGAATGTGGAGATGAAGCATACAAGTTGAAATTTTTTGAACAACATGAATCTTTTGAAGAGCAGGGTAAATGCATTTGGGTTGAGAGTTTAGGTATGAATTTCATAACATTGAGTTTTGAATTGATTCAGGGAAGGTTAGGGGATTTTATAGATATCGTAGGAATGCTAAAATAGAGTCACAATCTTTCAGAAGCATCCATCAATAAAGAGAAACAATTATAGGCACGAAATGATGTGAAGACACATTTTCAAGAACTGGCCGTTTTCTGTGAATTCAGTCGATTGTAGATGGAGTCAGTCGACTAACTCTTTGTGATATTCAATCCCGAGACCATAGCCAAAACTAGTGGACTAAATAGTGTATTTAGTTGAATGGGTTCGGTCGACTAGTCCCCCACATTCAGTCGACTGAATAGTGCAAATTTTGTTTGTTTGCTCCTTGTTTTTGTTTGAGCTCTTTAGCCTTCAATCAAGTGTATCTTTAGCTTTGAAGCATTCCAGTAGAATACTTAACACCATTGTGAGCTTTCCCAAGCTTATGTACTCCTATGGTATTATCTTGAAGTAGAGTATTCTCTGGTATGTGCTTTTATTCTCGTCTCTTTCGTTGAATGCTTACTAAATCTGTAGTATACTTAATGAAATCACTTTTAGCATTGTTGTTTGGTTGTTATCATTAAAACACCATAGATATGGTTCTTTCACATATACCTCATGACAATTATCTAATTTAATTGTGTAACTTAACACTTATGAGAAATGTTATCCAAATTTTTTCCCGCTCAAGTCAAACTCGATTCTAATGAAGCAAAACCACTCAGAAACACTTCCTAGCATTCAAAAACATTATCAAATGGCTTCCCACTTGAATACCAGTCTGAAAATGTTAAAGTGGATGTAGGTTTCATTAACAACTGAACCACTATAAAATCTTCTAGTCTCCTTTTTTTTCTTTTTTTTCTACATTTGAAGTTTTTTGTTTTTATCCGTTTGAATTTTTAATGAGATTTGCATTTGTTTTATCTATTTGGCACAAATAGATCTAATACACACACACAGATATATATATATATATATGCATGATGTTTGCACCTAATTTTGATGCAAAACTATTGGTGCTTTCACTGAGAAAGATAAAATCATCTCCTTTTTTTAAAAAAATCACAAACAAAATCACTCTTTTGATTTTATATAGGAAATTTACTTTCCATTTTCTTTTATTTAATTTGGAAAATAATTTACATAATATATCACTTTCCACCTATATGATTTTAATTTTAAAAAAAATTTACAAAGAAAATAATTTCTTTTTAAAATTTATTTAATTATCACACTTATTATATAAAAAAGTCTATTTAATTATTTTTTACATTAATGGTTTCTATGAGATAAAAATCCCTTTCTAATAATGTTAGGTAAATAAATGATACTTTCTCTATGCTCAATCTCAAGAATGATGACAATCTGTGAATTGACTGAGATGTTTTAGAAGTTAGTTCATGGCAAAATCGATCAAGGAGGCCTATTACAAAAAATACTCGACCGAGTTGTGGAACATCTACAAAAGCTCCTAATCAATTTGATATACCAATAAGGTATATTCAGAATAGATAAAATGTGAAAACTATGAAATCGCCCAAAAATATGGTCATAGTTCCAAGGGTGCTAAATAACAAGGTGCTTAAAACAACCCAAATATTAATTAACTAAAGTATTTAGAATAGACACCTACCACTAGTCAAATTATTGATGTTGTAACAACTCACCATCTATGATGCCCCAATTTATGCATAAAATGACGTAGACATTATAGACCTCACGGATGGCAGATCATTTTGTGGTAAAATATAAAGCATATCATAGAGCTATCTATATACTCTACATTTTCTGAAACTCACAGCGAAAGGAATAATACATAATAGTAATTCAGTGATATTAAAATCCTAGACAAGCAAACCAATGTAATATCAAATAAATCCAACTACAACATCTCTCTACTAGGAATGGATATAGTATAAGTAGATAGCTAATAAATAAATGTATGTCTCCATTGTAAGTCGCCACCAGTCTTATCTATTGACCTATTAGAATATAACTAAAAATAAGAAAATGATAGAGGGGGTCGGCCATATGTCTTATGAGTGAAATAGATCATATAAGTGTGTTATACTAATAAGCTAGTAAAATAACACTTACGCTAATAAACCTTACCTTAACCTATGTCACCTGCACCTAACAAGTCAGTTAAACACAATATAAAACTATAGTGACATGATATGCTAAGGTCTCACTAAAATAAATCCTATTCCTAACCATATGTATACGATTGAGCCTAAAGCCCCAACTCACATGCTGAAAACATATGCGACTCACTACTGAAGGTCTACATGTCTCAGGTCATATCATCAAATCGTATGTGACTCACTATTGAAGTTCTACGTTCTCAGCCTGCTATCGCCAAGTTGTATGCAACTGGATACTGAAGATCTACGTCTCTCAGCCCACTATTGCAAAATCGTAAAGGCCCAACTCGTGTGCTGCCAACTACGACAATATTAACTCATTATCGCTAAACGTCACTAGCCCCATTGAAGTGCACATGACGCCCGTATACCACACTATTGAGCTCAAAGTCTCAATTCATGTGGCCCGTATGTGAAACTATCATGGAAATCACATGTGACTATTGAGGTCAAGTTCAAGCTAGTCATTTGCCTCATGGTTTGAGGCACTATTGGAATCAAGCGCAAAATTCATCATCACCCTACTGTGTATAAGCTACCGGATCAAGTCCTAACCCGTTGGTGTAAGCCCAGGCTATTCATTCACCTAATGGTCTATGATACTATTGGCATCAAGCCCAAACTTGTCATCTCCTCACCGTATACCAAGAAATTGTATTAAGCCATAACCTATAAGCGCAAAACCATACAACGAGCCTAACACAATAAGGAAAATTTCTAAAACATCTCAAAACAGAGAAAACAACATACCAAAACATTAATCATCTCCATGATCCTGATGCCATGAACAATGCATAAACTGGAGATAACATGCGAGAGTTATAAGCATTTAAAGCGTGGGAATTTTTGTAAATTATTAAATAATTTGATCAAACAGTATTACTTTGTATCATCAAACAAACACCGCCAATGGATTAATGTCATTGAAAAATATAATTTTGGTATATAATACATCTAATTTGAAGTGCTTTTGTGTTTTACACTTTTTACTTAAGGGGAGATCAAACTTTTTCGATTTACAATAAAAACAATTAAGCTTTTTAATCGTCTCCATGGCATACTACATCATAATCATGTATAAAAAAGTCATTTTTTCAATTTCATTAATTTTATGAATTGATTTAAGACCATAATAGGTGAATTACTACATTTACCAATATATACACAAATAGGATGAATCTCACTCACCAAAACGCTCGAATGAAGAAGAACCCAACACCATCTCTGTTGTCTTGTGCTTTTTTCACTAAGAAACCCTCATAAATTCACTAATATTCCTTTATCGAATTATAACATTCGTCTCCATGGTCGTTTCATGGGTAGATCATCAAAATTTATTAAGAAATGAGAGGGATACACCATTTTGAAGTTTGATAGAGAAGGATGAAGCTGATATACAAGATTTCATCATTGTTCTTCGTTGTCCGGGTCTGCTGCATCTCTGATCTAACAAATTCCGCCTCCAAAATGATATAAGATCATAGTATTCTTCGTATCCTTCAATTTGCAACTAGTTTTGTTGAAATCCGTTGAGAAAGGGAGAAGTTATGAATTTTCAAAGTTTGGTGGAGAAGAGGGAAAAGGAAGAAGGAATGAAACGGTTAAAAGAAGATTTTTATTTTGAATTTTCTTAGGATTTGATGGAGATTAATGATAAAGTGTTTAGATTAAAATATGATTAGTAAGTAGGGTTTGGATTTCTATTTATAGGTTGGAAATAACACAAATTTAACCTAAAATCTTGTAACCATTATATTACGAAAATGTCATTGTGTTTGATTTCTTCTAATTTTTAGCCCGTTTAATAAAATTCAGCAAGTTATAAACATTTTCCAAATGTAAATGGCTTGCTGGATGCAATAGGATATGTCTCGAAGCCTAATTCCAAATTATTTAAAAAATTATTATTTTCCCTTTATGTAAAGTTACGATTTTATTAATTATTTAATTATGTAAATTTACAGGGTGTTACATTCTTCCTTCCTTAAAATAATTTCATCCCTAAAATTCCAAGAGATGGACAATACAACTTCTTTTACATCGTACAAACATACATAACTTTATCCATCTAGCATTCAGAACACAACACAAGAAAAAACACAACCAAGAGTATATAATATGTATGATAGATAAAATAGGATGATATGATATGAGATGAGTGAAAATGTAACTAAATAGACCTCTTATGTGAATACACTTGCAGTTCAACCAATACGTATGCAAACGTCCAAATATATGCATATGTATGTATGTATGTACGTACGTACGTATGTATGTATGTATGCATGCATGTATGTGCATCCACACATCCATATGCAACATCCATATCAAAATGCAAGTAAATAATCACATCCATAAACACAAGCAATAAATGCATATATAAAGAAACAACAAATAGTGTATATAAAATTATCTAGCATAAATTAGAACACCTAATGTATATACATATATAATGTGGTATAAACTAAACTAGTATAACCTAACAAAGCAACAACAGTGACCAAACACATCGTAAGGATGTGCATACAACCAATCCTAACATCCATACATCGATGCTATGTAAACTAGCTAGCAAAAACAACCATGAAAACAAACAAAGACCTGACGAGCAAATTAACCTACAAATTAACTAAAAGAGGAGCTTATTGGAAGAGTGCTTGTGAAGGGAAACTTGGATTCTCTCCTCGAGCTCCATCATACTCCTATCTAAACTTTTTCCTCGTCGTACTTGAACCATCTTCATTTCCTAATTTTTATGATGTATCACATAATGTCCTAAGATTTAAATACACCTACGAAGTATTCTAGACTTCGTCTCTACATTCACCTCATGAGTAGACTGAGCTCTACCATAATCGTTAATTCGTTAGCTTATATTCGTAGATGGGATAAACAGAATGCGTGTGAACACCCACCAACTTTTTAAGAAGCCCACTCAAACGTGCTTACATCCCTACTCTCTATACAATCGGGAAAGGCCTAAAAGCTAATGTCTCTAGCTTTCCCACATAACAAACCCTAATATTGAGTAGTTCACTTACACCACGCCACCCACCGTGAACTTTCTATATTGGCCCATCCTCTACGGTTTTCAACCTTTGCACAACACTTTAACTTTTAGTAAGATGGCTCTGATCATATATTATCCGAGCATGACTTTAATTTAGATAGACTGCACTACTGGCATATCTTCATCAGTAAATACCTTGCAGCATACTCCACTACTTGCTTCTTCATACTTGGCCAATAAAATACCCTCTTCATATCCTTTGAAATAACCTACTAAACCCCTTCTTTAAGTCCATAGGCATGATAACACGATAATGGACGATGCATCCCATCTAACTGGACCAACTTTAGGATTCTTAGGTGAATCTTATACTCTATCACTGTTCAATTTATAGATATCACAAGTGGATAATGCCGTTTTCGGTGAACATAATATTATATAATGAACTCATGTAGGTTGTACATTTTTCACTTATATTTCATGTGCATAGGGTGCTGAAAATATGTCCTACACAAAAGGTCACTATTTCGTACAATTGACTTCATAAGATAGTTCCTTCAATCCATGTAATGACCAAAAAGGACTAATCTTATCTCTTAGTCAATTTTCTTCCAAAATCGCCAAATCCTGCCTATCTTGTAATTGCCTTTGTACCATAGTATGTGCAAGCCAAGACACATAGTTCGCTTCTTGAAATCATACAATACTAGATACTTCAAAAATAATATTAACTCCACATGCTCGAGCAGTCCTATAAACTAACATATGGCTAGTGTACATTATGTACATTGCCATGCTCCAAAAATACTTTACATCGACAAGTATAGTCATTATCTATTGATGACTTTCTCATACCATCAATCTTCTATTATTTAACCTTTTAGGAAACTTTTCACTTAACCGCACTCTTATGCTTCTCACGTGTTATATAAGCATATCCCAGCCTTTAACGTAAACATATCTGTTAATTTCAAATAACATTTCATCACATATGTCTCAATAATTCAAAATAATAAATTTAAACTTATTATTTTCTTCTTAAGCATAAATTATCTCAGTGGTATTTATTATAAAAATACATTTTCTCTGTTATCTCAATTTTTTTTCAAATCGTAATGTACTTCAAAATGCTTTGTTTTCAATATATAATATTAAATATCTCGAACATCATTATTTAATCCAAAAATAATAATTTTCATCAAATTTCCTATAAAACAATAATATTATATCGCTCAACATAAAAAAATTAATATTTATTTTATCAAATATTTTCCACAACCACATTATTATTACCTACTACAAAAATAACAACTTTCTGCATTAAATCCTAAAAATCTTTTTATTGTTATATGTATATATATAATATAATACTAATTTTTCGCAAAAATATTTATGGAAAATATCTCATTATTATTATTATTACTCTTAAAGTACCTCTTATTTACTTAAATGTTGTTTTTCACAAACACCACAAAACAATCATATTATTATTCGCTCAAAAGTTTGACAGTCTTCCAAAAATCCTATTACCATTTGTTTAGATTTCACTTTACTATATAAATTATAGTAAATTCTCAATCCAAAATAGATTTTTTCTTATTGTTTTAGAACTTGACTTCCAAAATTTCATAAATAATACCCACATTAATTTCAAGTACAAATCTTAAATCACAAATCCATAATGTTCATTTCTGGTAAGTCATTTGCACACTGACATAATGATTATCTTAGCTAGTCACCATAATCACCTCAAACTTTATACCCTATTTAATTCTTTTCTAACCCAATCCAATTTTTTGAGTTCAGCTGAAAATAATAATAACATTTTCATATTAGTTTTCAAATCAAAAACCATTGAGTTCTAACTTCATTTTTTTCATAAGACTAGCAAAATTTTAAAACTATAAAATCCTCTACTAATTTAATAATAATCATTACACATTTTTCTTTTATATTAAATTCTTTAAATTCTGCTTAAATAAACTTTCAAACAGTTTTTGCTTTTAACATTTCATGTAAACCAATTCATAGAAAATCATAACCAAATCTATTTCAATTTGATCATTTCATATCTATTAGTAAGTTTGCTTATAAAATAAAATATATAATTTCTTTTTCGAGTGCTAATTTCTTTTCAAAAAGATATTGAACCTCCATAACTTAATCCTTTATGGTTTTACCGATTCAATATTAATTACTTAAAATATAGTTTGATTTAAAATAACTTCGGTTGTTTTCTGAAATACACGTACTTCAATTTATATCACATACATGGATATATATATGTATGTGTATGTTTTTACTATTTTAGTTAATAATTTGCCAATCTATAACACCTTTAAATATTACATTGTTTATAAAAATAAAAATATACTTTTGAAATTCATTTTTGAATTGAAACAATAATCATATCCAATTCAAAAATCATTTCCAAATTTTTTAAATCATTTTTTAATTCATATATTAAGAGTTTATATCATGACCTGTCAATTTCCATTCGAAAATACGTATATATCAAAATAGAAAAATTCCAATATTTTAAAATAATAATTTTCTTAAATCTTCTCTTTCTTTCAATTCAAATTCTATCCAAAATGGTTCAAATTTGACTTAGAAAAATAAACATAAAAAGGTACGATTTTATCTTTATAAATTAGAAATTTTCACAAAAGTGTAAAAAAGGTGTAATATTTATTTTTTTCCTAAAGTGTGAAAAAAATATTTATAAAATACAAGACATCCAAAACATGCATTACTTTTTAATTTACGTTCAATAGTTTCTTTTTCCAAAGCAAATACACATCAACATATAAGTGCAACAATGTGCCCTTACGCTAAAAATATCAAAAATAAAAGCTCAAAATAAGAGGTTATTAATTATTTCAATACATTAAACAAACTTCAACTTCTACATTTTTCTAAAAATATCAAATATCGGTATTTTTAACTTTTTAGGAAAACATTTCAAATAAATTAAATACTTTATTTGGAGTAGACCATAACTTACACAAGCCCAACTATGTCATGCTTTAAGTACCTCTATAATGCCTTATCGACATCTCGCTTATTTTCTACAGACTCTAGAGCACTACTATTCTTCTTATTCATCCTTTGTACCATAATTTACTGTACCGCTATTTGGCATATAAAACCTCTTTTAGAAATTCTTTATGGAGTGTATTACAACATATATGATGGATTTTTCTTCCATCCCAAACTATCTAAATTCCAACATTTATTTAAGCTACAGTTATTTACTTCTATAAGGGATAAGCCAACAACTGTCTCTATGAGTCAAATTATATAGGTATGATGTAAAAATGATATATATATATATATATATAGACAAACGCATATATAATAAAAAATAATAAAAATGAAAAATATGCTCTCTCATAGGTCGTAATTTAGTAGGAATCGCCTAACTTAAGTTCTGATACAAATGTAACAACCCACCAACTACGATGTCCCGATTCATTCATGAAATGACAGGGATATCATAGATCTCATAGGCAGTGGATTATTTTGAGATAAAATATAAAACATATCATAGTGCTATATACAATACTTGAAACACCCCACACCCCTTAATATACCTAAAAAGGGCACACCAAAGGATGTAGTGCGTTATAGGTATAGCTAAAGCATAACAGAGACTAAGATTCACAAGAAAAATGAATAAAAATAGCGAAAACATTTAAATAATAACTTATCATTAAACTTCAAAAATAATTCATAAAACCATAACGTGTCTCAAAAACTCAAAATATCTCAAATTCATGTCTCATGAAAATACATCTATGTCTCATAAAATTAGAGTAGAAAAGTAACAATAATAATCATAATCCCTCTCACAAGTGCCAATGCATCATAAGCCAAATGAAAAGGATGGAAAGTAGAAGAATACATCTGAAATGAGAAAACTTCGGGAATGAATCTCCAAGCAACATGAATAAACTCAACTCTACTGGCCTATTGGAGAAAAGGGGGAAAAGGAGGAAATAGAGGAGTGGGTCGGACAATAAGTCTGGTGAGTAAAGTAATTACTAGCATTTCTAAGCAAGATAAAGATAATAGACTAAGCAATAGCTCTAGTATGAAAAGAAATACTGAGAAGATAAAAATGGGGTAAAATACTGTTTCTGATTCTGTTTGACTGTTTGCATTGATTGTTTGATTGTTTGCCCTTTTCTTTAAACTGCTGTGATTAGGCTGAAACCCTAATCACATCTCAACTGCTATCTTGATTAGGCTGAAATCCTAATTCTACCCTTTAATCGGCCTTCAATCTCTGTTGTGCCACAGTGAACCAATCATGTTGGTCACAACAAAAGACACATGTTAAGCACTTGGAACGCGGTAGCGAATTATTCACCCTAATTGATGCCGCACGCTCGGTCATCGCCGGTACACACTAATTGTCACCCCCTATTTTGACTTCTTATTTACCCTAATTAGCATAAGCATGTCCCAGCCTCACCTAACTATTATGAGACCATCAGTTCCTGACTAAAAGGGAATGTTGTTGGTATGGGCCCTTCTTCTATGTTTGCTTATTAACTTAGTGTAAGTTTTAAATAAGCATCTTATATTATTTCTGCTATATTGCTTATTAACTTAATCTAAGTTTTAAAATAAGCATTTTCTGTTCTTTTTACTTAATTATAACCTACATTATAATTGTTACTCTTCTATTCTATCTTTTTAGTTATAACCACTAGTTATAAACATGCTTGCAAATGTCTCAGATTTGCCTATTTCAGTCTATCTTCTTTTTGTTACAATTCTTTCTTATTTTACATCCAACTTCTATAAATTCATTGTTTATTTCTATTTAATCTATATTATCGAATTCTCCTCTTTTTAATATTCTTATATTTTATTCGCGTAAAAAGGAATAAAAAGAAACTAACATTTACAGGCTAAATTCTAACGTAAAATAGATGTAAATAAATACAAATAATTGTAAATAACTGAATAAAATAGCTGAATAAAAATAGCTGAATAAAATAACTGAAAAGAACTTTAAAAACTAACTATAAATAACTTATATAAAAACCGTCTGAAAATTGCAGAAAAACTACAACTATTGAGAACCCTATTATTTTAAATTACTTAAAAATCTAAAATAATTACTAATACTCACCTGTGGTCCTTAGCTCTATTCCTTGGCCTTCCGGATCCACTTCTAGGGCGTAGAATATTTTTATTAAAAAGAACACCTTCCAAGAAAAATTTTCTTTTTAGGGTCCAACCTCAGGCAATGAACCCAATTGGGAGAAAATCTGAATGAGAAAAATAGCTAAGTATAGGGTCTTATTTATAGCGTAGCTTAGGGATCTCAGGCCATTGGATTTGAAGAATAAATCTGGTGTAACCACGTCATAGGCTCGCTAGGAACCGTCGGATGGAAGCACGAACGCACATGATTGAAGAAAAATCAAAATATGACGTGTACGAACGAAACATCGTTCAAGAATTAAGTGGGTCGACCAAACTCCAATGGTGGTCAACCTATGGCCTTTAGGGGTCGACCCAAGGGTCGACATGGCCTTGGTTTGGGTCGACCTAACCCCTTGTTTTTTTTTCGTTTTTTTTATTTCTTATTTCTCTCATATCTTCTCCATACTGACTCGAATTTCGACAAGTTATATATGGAAATTGATCAGAAAATCGCCACGGACATAATGGTGCAATTCCCGTAGCTCGATTATGAAAATTTTACAATCTTATTTTATTATTTAATTAATTCGTTAATTAATTATTATAGCTCAAATTTTGGGTTGTTACATTCTCCCCTCCTTAAAGGATTTCGTCCTCGAAATCTCCAAGGACAGAAGAGTGAAATAAATATTTTCATCAAAATACTACAACCACATATTCAACCATTATCCATTACATCCATTGTTGTTAATCAACGGAATTTCTATCGGATTAGAAAACCATCGTTAAATTTCAAATTAAAATTTACCGCAAGCGCACGGCGTACACTTTGTAGTACGTGTCGAATACGGGTCGATCTGCAGGGAATTGTTAGAGTTTAAAAATCTGTTCAATCAAATTAGACCAAATGTAGGAGAAATTGTTAACTAGAAATAAAATGAAGCTAAAATAGAATAAAAATTTGATTAAAAAACTATTGAACTAGAGAACAATTTAGAGGCAAATCCACTCTCATATTTTTGTAAATCAACAAACAAACAATTTGTGATCTCTAGCTTTTGATATTAAGTGAAATATTGTTGTATTTATCATAAGTATGGTTTGTTTATGTTATTAATTAACATAACTCAAACCATCAATCTATAATACAACAAATAAACCACTTATAATTCTCATGAAAATGAAGCTAAAGCAAAAGCTATTTTAAGTATGATCTATTTACTATTGTAACTAGTAATATAGATCATCAAATTTCATTTTTACTTTAATTTCACAATAAAAAATGGATTAGCAAATGATGATGCAAATTGTGTTTATGTTGAATAAGAATAGCTCATTTGCATAAGCAATAGAAGCTATCTAACCCACTTGTATAAACTTGCATCAATATTCACTTTCATAAAGCACAAACAAAGAGATCATAAATCATAACAAATGTTGAAATTACATAATATTTGAGAGTTTCATTACCCCTAAATTGAAGGGGTTTAGCTACTCATTTGTGGCATTGAAGCAACACAAGTAAATTTCAACATTAAAAGGAGAAGAAAATAGAAAAATAGCAAAGAAGAGAATGTAATTAAACTACTTGCAACAAAAGGAATTAAACTACACTACTTGCATGAATGTAAAACTAATCTACTAACAAAGAAAAGAAAAGAGCATAAATAAAAGCATGAAAAATAAATGAAAGCATGTAAATAAGAGAAGAGAAAGAGGCTAAGAAGCCATTTTTATTTCATTGAACATTGAGCTTACACTTTGATCTCTTAATTTCCTAAGAAAATGAAAGGTAGATGATAGTTTCATGTACATAAGAGGGTTATTTATACATGCATAAAACCCTAATTCTATTTTTAGGGGGCTTCCCAAAATACCCCTTAGGAAGTGTGGAGGTCAAGTAATAATTAGCTTCTACTAATCATCATTTAAGTGTAAATGAAGCCATTAATTCCATAAGCATGTTCATTAGCCTCTAATTTGTACATTAAGGTAGGTGGGTAGGTGGGGTCCTCCATGATCTTCACTTTGAATTATTTCCCTCTTCTTTCCTTTGTATTCATTTGTGCATGCATGTATCTTCGTATAAGCCTCTTCCATATGCATCCAAATTCCTATAAAAATCATCAAAAATGTCCAAGTAAAAATTCCCAAATTTACACATGCACAAAAATGACCATTTTACCCCTGAATGAAGATGAAAATATGATGGTTTGAAAATAATTGAATTCTAGGTTTAACATGTACAAATGCCCAAATATGACGTTTATTTAAATAAAAAGAGATAAAATATGGATGTAAATATATGCACATTTACGTGCACATCAATACCCTCACACTTATCTTTTTATTTGTCCTCGAATAAAGGAAAACTAAGATAAATCCGTTTTCGTAGGGAGCACGATTGCATTGAGCGTATGCAACAAGCCGTTAAACCTCTAAGTGTCCCCAGTAGGACGAGTGTTGTCTCGTGAGGGTTTTCAGCGGATACTACCCACAAAATCCAGATGCAAAGTGAAAATATTTACAAAATGCAAGATTTATTTACAATGGGATGAATGTAAGTTCTTGAAAATATTTACAAATGACGGATTTACTCTTAAATCGACATAAAGAAGTTAAACATAAGTCTTGGTCATTATCTTGAAAATTTAAGTCATTTACTCGTCAAAATTTCCAATAAAAATCAAGTCATCATAACAAATAGACAATAGTTTAACTCGTTGTTTCGGTTGATAACAAAGTGTAACTATGAAATAAATCCTTAGTTGATTATCAAAGTTTGTCAAAGTGGTATTCTCGTTTCTTTTCAATAACAAGTTAAATCAAACAAGTTAAAATGGTGCTTGGATTTCAATTGCTTACTCTCTCTTACTTGAAAATTTCATTGATATTGACAATATTTAGATATGCCTAACTCAGGTAAAATGAGGCCAGATATATTACTCGTGCACTGCCTTGCGGACTGATGTGAGGGGAATACAGAGCGAACACACAAGTGTGAACACTTATCGACTGGAGGCGTTATTAAAAAGAATTTTTATATGCATACACCTAACTCAGATAAACTGAGGCCAGATATACCGATCATGCACTGCCTTTCGGGCTTACGTGAGAAGGGTACAGACCATGGCGAGTGAACACATGACTCTAGGTGTTAAAAATATACATATATACAAAAAAAATTTAGAAAGAGAGAGTTTTGCAAAATCATCTTAGCACCATTTAACTTAGAAGATAAAAATGTTATATCCTTTACTTTAAATTTACCATTTTTTTAAACAAAGATTTTCAATTAGAACATACTTCACAATTAACACATATGAACCTTCCTATATACTAGTTAAACCATTGTTATTTGTAATCAAACTTCATTTTTATTTTTGTTAAGACAAATAAATTTTCAAAAATTTCAATTTATTAACCAAAACTTATACTTATCCCATAGTGTTTCCTCAAAAATAAATCAAAATGCTAAAAAGAAAATGTTTTTGAGATTTCGAAATTTTGAGATTTTTTTTAAGTTAAAAGAAAAATGGAAGTTCAAAAATGCCATGAAACTAAAAAATGAAAATGAGACTCCCATCACACTTAATTTTGACTGTGTCCCCACAGTCAATGCATGATATAATGAGTGTAACGGGGAAAACTATGTACATATTTACCAAAGAGGGTTAACATTCTTACTAGACGTAGCTTGGCTCATAAAGGATCATGAGCTCATCCTCTTGGTTATTTGGCAATTCCAAGAAAGGTTTCAGACGATGACCGTTGACTTTGAAAATCGATCCATCCTTGGGGTTTTCTATTTCTACGGCACCATGTGGAAAAACAGTTCGTACCACAAATGGTCCGATCCATCTCGATTTAAGTTTCCCAGGGAATAGATAAAGTCTTGAGTCATATAAAAGAACTTTTTGGTTAGACGAAAATGTTTTCCTTAGGATTGACTTGTCATGAAAAACTTTTGTTTTTTCTTTGTAAATTTTATCGTTTTCATACGCGTCGTTCTTAAGTTCTTCTAGTTCGTTGAGTTGTAGTTTTCGGTTTTCGCCAGCTTTCTCAAGATCAAAGTTTAAGTTCTTAATTGCCCACAGCGCTTTGTGTTCGATTTCAACGGGTAAATGGCAAGCTTTACCGTAAACTAAACGAAATGGGGACATCCCAAGGTTAGTTTTAAAAGCAGTACGGTAAGCCCAAAGCGCGTCGGTCAATTTCTGAGACTAATCTTTTCGATTTTTATTGACAGTTTTCTCCAAGATTTGTTTTATTTGTCGATTTGAAACTTCAACTTGGCCACAAGTTTGAGGATGATACGGAGTGGATAACTTGTGGGTTATCGAGTATTTTTTCATTAAAGTTTCAAAAGAACGGTTGCAAAAATGGGTCCCGTTATCACTGATTATTTTGCAAGTTATTCCGAACCTCGAAAAGATGTTTTCTTTGAGAAATTTCACAACAATTTTATGGTCGTTGGTTTTGCAAGGAACGGCTTCGACCCATTTTGAAACGTAATCGACAGTGAGAAGGATATACAAGTTTCCAAAATAATTGGGAAAAGGTCCCATAAAGTCTATACCCCATACATCAAAGATTTCGATCTTAAGAATGAGGTTTAGAGGCATCATATCTCATCGAGAAATTCGTCCAAGCATTTGACATCGATCGCAAGTTTTACAAAATTCAAACGAGTCTTTGAAAAGAGAAGGCCAATAGAAACCACACTGAAGCACTTTTTCCGCAGTTTTTCGAGGACCAAAATGTCCACCACACGCTTGATCGTGGCAAAATGAAAGAACACTCCTAATCTCATTATCCGGAATGCAACGTCGGATGATTTGGTCAGGACAATATTTGAAGAAGTATGGATCGTCCCAATAGAAATACCTCACTTGGGACATGAATTTTCATTTGTCCTGTTTGGACCACGATGAGGGAGTTTCTTTAGTGACTAAGTAGTTCATTATATCAGCGTACCATGGGTCGATTGAAATTGAAAGGAGTTGTTCATCGGGGAAGTTTTCATTGATTGGCAATGAAGATGGTGCGTTCAGAAGATGAGACAAGTGATCGGCTATGGCGTTATCGGATCCTTTTTTGTCTTTTATTGTAAGGTCAAATTCTTGAAGTAAAAGGATCCAACGAATCAAGCGGGATTTGGCATCCTTTTTAGCGAAGAGATATCGAAGCGCAGAGTGGTCCGTGTACACAGTAATGTGTGACCCTATCAAGTATTGTCGGAATTTTTCGAGAGCAAAAATGACAGCTAGAAGCTCCTTTTCGGTTGTTGTGTAGTTGAGTTGAGCGTCATTCAAAGTCATACTCGCATAGTAAATCACGTGAAGGATCTTGTTGATGCGTTGTCCTAAGACAGCACCAATGACAAAGTTCGAAGCATCACACATTATTTCGAAAGGAAGATCCCAATTGGGCACACAAATGATTGGAGCAAAAATGAGTTCGTTCTTAAGACGTTCAAAAGAAGAGATACAATCAGAGTTAAAATTGAAAGGAATGTCTTTTCCAAGAAGAGTCGTCAAAGGACGAGCAATTTTGCTAAAGTCTTTCACAAAGCGTCGGTAAAAGCCAATGTGTCCTAGAAATGATCGAATGTCCTTAATAGTTTTGGGAATGGGTAGATTTGCAATGGCTTCGATTTTCACTTTGTCTACCTCAATGCCTTTATTTGAGATGATATGTCCAAGGACTATGCCTTGTTTGACCATAAAGTGGCATTTTCCCCAATTCAAAGTCAAATGTTTTTCTTTACTTCTATTTAGAACCAATTCGAGATGATGTAAACATTGGGAAAAAGAATCGCCAAAGATTGAGAAATCGTCCATAAAAACTTCTAGAAAGCGTTCAATCATGTCGGAAAAGATTCCAACCATGCAGCGTTGGAAAGTGGTAGGAGCGTTACAAAGTCCGAATGGCATACGTCGATAAGCAAAGGTACCGAATGGACACATGAAAGTCGTTTTCTCTTGATCTTCGGGAGCGATTGGAATTTGGTTATAGCCGGAATAACCATCAAGGAAGCAGTAAAATTCATGGTCGGCTAAACGTTCGAGCATTTGGTCAATGAAAGGAAGAGGGAAATGGTCTTTATGGATTGCGGCATTTAATTTTCAATAGTCAATGCAAACACGCCAACCCGTTTGAGTACGAGTTGGAATAAGTTCGTTTGAATCTTCTTGACAACGGGTAGCCCTGACTTTTTCGGTACAACGTGAATTGGGCTAACCCATGAACTATCGGAGATTGGGTAAATGATTCCGTTGTTGAGAAGATTAAGAATTTCATCACGCACCGCATCTTTCATTTTTGGATTAAGCCTTCGTTGCGTGTCATGAACAAGCTTGGCATCATCAATTAAATGGATGCGATGTTGAACAAGAGCGAGACTAATTCCCTTTATATCGGAGATCGACCATCCCATCGCTTCCTTGTTTTTCGAAAGAATAGAGAGAAGAGAAGCTTCTTGATCAAGAGAGAGAGTTGCGGAAATTATGACGGGCAACGTTTCGTTATCACCTAAGTATGCGTACTTAAGGTGATCAGGAAGTGGTTTGAGGTCCAACTTCGGGAGTTTTTCGATCAAAGAGTTGGGCTGAGATTCGGACTCAACTGGAAGCGATTCAAAGGGAAGAGTGTATTCAATTTCGTAGGGAATTTCGTGAAACAATTTTTCATACTCGGCCTCGTGTTCGTCGTCAAGATCAAGTGTCTTGTTTTCGAAGTTTTTGTGAATGGCACTAACTTCGAATGTTTGGTCACGAGGGTCATTCGATTGTCTTTCAAGATTGAAAATATTAAGATCCAAAGTCATGTTTCCAAAAGAAATTTTCATCGATCCGTTACGACAATTGATTAAGGCATTTGAGGTGGCTTAGAATGGTCGTCCTAAAATCAATGGAATTTGACTTGCGGGATTTGACACGGGTTGTGTTTCAAGAACGATAAAATCAACGGGGAATATGAATTGCCCTACTTGAATGAGCACGTCTTCGATTTCTCCCACATGCTTCTTAATGGATCGATCGGCGAATTAAAGCGTTACTTTTGTGGGTTTGAGCTCACCTAAGCCTAATTGTTCGTACATGGAGTATGGAATCAAATTGACACTTGCGCCTAAGTCTATCAGACATTTGTTAATCGTCCTGTCTCCAGTTGTACATGAAATCGTAGGGCAGCCAGGATCTTTGTATTTTACGGGCATGGATTGCGACAAGACTTCACTCAAACTGGCGGCCAAGAAGACTTTTTTGGACACTTGAGTGTGTCGCTTTTGGGTACACAAGTCCTTAAGGAATTTCGCGTACGTTGGGACTTGCTGAATGATGTCAAGAAGCGGAATGTTAACATTGACTTGTTTAAAAATTTCCAACATCTTTTCCATTTGGTCCGAGTGTTACTTTGGTCGAAGACGATGTGGAAATGGAACACGATACTCGGTAGGCAGGTCTACTTGAGTAGATAAAGAAGAATTTTGGTTAGCATTTGATTCAACGTTTGGCTCCACGTTCTGTTCTGAGTCGTTCGTTGTT
The DNA here is from genome assembly GCA_030737815.1 of Allium fistulosum. Taxonomy (NCBI): domain Eukaryota; kingdom Viridiplantae; phylum Streptophyta; class Magnoliopsida; order Asparagales; family Amaryllidaceae; genus Allium; species Allium fistulosum. The sequence goes on along the minus strand of CM060906.1, from coordinate 1,129,575,820 downwards.
TTAGAAGTGTCGAGGGAAGTTTCTGGTAAATCGTTTGGACTAACGACTTGATTATCGATTTGTTTAACGGAACGTAAAGTTGTGATAGCATTCAATTGGGTGACGTTGCTATCTTGAACAACATGGGCTTGATTTGAATTATCAAAGTTTGTCAAAGTGGTATTCTCGTCAAAAATGTCCAACAAAAATGGTGCTTCGGTTGATTGAATTTGCGTTTTGATTTCTGGGATTTGAAATGGGTTGGCTTGGGAATGTTCCTCGTTCACGTTCGCTTACAGATATGGCTAATTGACTCATTTGCATTTCGAGTTTTGCAATTGATTGGTTCGTGTTTTGCATATATGAAGTCAATAAATTTTGCAAATTGCTGTTTGATTGAAGGCTTTGAGTAGTTGCTTTAGCCAACATATCAAGAGTTTTCTCAAGAGAAGTTAAACGTTTATCGTCTTGGGGAGGATGAGCCGAATTTGGTTGAAAATTTGATTGTTGCGGTTGAATATGAGACGGACCCGCAAAGTTTGGTTGAAAATTGTTGGTTTGAAAGGGAGGATTCGAAGCATTATTCGGAAATGCTTGAAAATTGGGATGAATCGTATTCGTGTTGGGATTGTTTTGGTTCCACACAAAATTCGGATGATTTCTCCAACTGGGGTTGTACGTTGGAGAAAACGGGTCATTTTTGGCTTTATTGAAAGCATTGATTTGTTCGACAGAATTGGGACACTGATTGGCTATATGATTAGGATCGTTGCATTTATAACACATCGGTTCGGAAGCTTGGTTCATTTGATTCGACGAGAAAATGTTATCGAATTTTTTTTCATTGCGTCGATCTTAGCTTCCAAAGCAAAAGAAGATCCTACCGACTGTGCACTCGATCGTGAGTAAATTGATTTTTCGTTTGAACGTTCCCATTGGGATGATTTTTCAGCGAGGTTTTCAAGAAATTGTTAAGCATCGTCATGATGTTGGGCAAGAAAGTTGTCTTGGAACATTGATTCGAGCATGGTTCGTGAGCTATTTTCGAGTCCATCATATAAGATTTGGCAAATCGTCCATTTTTCAAAGTTATGGTGTGGACATTTTATCAAAAGCTCTTTGAATCTTTCAAAATATTTTCTGAATGGTTCTCCCTTGAATTGATGAAAACTTACAATTTCGTTTCGGATTCTACTCGTTTTTTCCAAGGGGTAGAATTTTTTTAAGAAAGGTTTTACGAATTCTTCCCACGTTTTAATCGAGTTCGATGGTAAGCTGTACAACCATTTTTCAGCGTAATCCGTAAGAGCGAATGGGATTAATCGAAGTTTGATCCCATCATCGGAAAGTTGTTGGAGTTTTATGGTTGCACAAACTTGTTCGAATTTAGTCAAAAAGATGTGTGGATCATCGTGTTCGAAATTGCCAAATTTCGGAAGAGTGACAATATGGTTTGAGTGAATTTCGAAATGGTTATCCGTAGGGGCGGGTAACGTGATGCAAGGTGGAATAAAAACTCTATCGGGAAAGATTCTATCCATAAGAGTTCGAAGGGCATTTTCGTTCGCCATTTCGGGAGGATCGTCTGTTCGAGTTAAACGATTAGTAGAAGGGTCGCGAGTCCAACGATTTGTTGTTGTGTCACGAGTCCAAGTACTCATGCACAAGTGAAAGTTGAGAAGAGAAAGAAGATTTGAAAAACGAAGTGAAAAATTGTTTTTGTTTTCTTTTTTTTTAGAGGAAGAAAAATATTTACTAAGTGAAATTTATTTTCAGAAGAGAAGTTTGATTTTTGTTTTGTTTTTGGTTTTCCAAAATTTTTTATATGTTCTTATTTTTGTTGTTGAATTTTCAAATATTTACCAAAAGGAATTTTTTTTTTCTGTTTTCAGAAAATAGAAATTTGATTTTTAATTTTTGTGTTTTTTTTCTTTTTCTTTTTTTTTGAATTTTTATTTTTTATTTTTTTTTCTTTTTGAAAAGGTTTTATATTATTGTTTTTTTGGATTTTTGTTTTTGATTGAAAATTTTCAAAGGAAAGAAAAAGGATGATTTTTTTTTCTTTTTTTTTGGAATTAAAAACTAAGTTAAGAAAAATTTACAATTTTATTTTTTTGGATTTTGGATTTTCTGGATTTTTTTGTTTTTTTTTAAAATATGCATGAACTAATGCAACTAAATGAATGCAAATGACTTAATTATAGTTTTCTATCCTTAGTATCTCCTAACCCAAAATTGTATACTCACACTTTGTCTTAATTCAACAAAAATATTTCTCAGCCAGGTAACGGGCAAGAGTTATCGGTGCACCACGAATCATTGTAGCAATGCAACCGAAGGTTTAAGTACCTTCAGAGGAACAACCAGTATAATATTTACGTATCACCGTAATTTTTATAACTGGTTATTACTCTACCGTAGCCTAGACACCAAGAAATAAAATTGTTCAAAGAAAACAATTGTGAAGAGACAATTAAGCCCTAGATGAGCTCGTGACACCCTTAAGTCGAATGTCTAACCTTTATTATTAGTCCAATTCTACGATGAAATGCGTTTGTGGGCTAAGGAAAGGGTGATGAAATCCTTCACCTTATGTGAATTGGGGTATTGCCCTTAGAAAAGAAAATAAGATGAGATGAATGCAAAACAAAAATTAAACGTGAATTTACAATGCAACTAAAATGAAGTTTGTTTTTGTTTTTGGGCTTTGAATTTTTTTTTGTATATATAAATGCAAATGTAAGCAACCAACAATGCACTAGAGATGAAAGCACAATACCAGAGCGTGCAGATTATAGCAATTATTCTTTTAGTGGCATTTTTTTATAAGCAAGCAGCAATTATTTTTGGGCAAGCAGTTCTTCCTTTTAATCTGCATTGGCAACCTGAAAAGGAGTGAACGAAAATAAATACAAATTTTTGTTTTATATATTCAAAGGAAGACCAAACAAAACAAATGAGAAAAAAAAAACAAAAAAAAAACAAAAGCTAAACAAAAGCTAAACAAATGAAATTTGTTTTTTTATATATATTGAATATATTTTTTGTTAAGATAGAACAAAAACAAAAGCTAAACGAATTTTCACTAAGACAAACCAAAACAAACAAAAGGCAACAGAAAACCAAGGCAAACAAAATCTTTTTTTTTTTGAAAAGGAAACAAAATTGAAAAGTGAAGTTTTACTGAAACAAATTTTAAAAAAAATAATATGAAAGAAGTAACTGAAACAAAGGAAGATCAAAACAATTGAAATCATAAGAACTAAAACAAAACCAAAGATTTTTTTTTGAACAAAAAGAACATTACGAAGGAAAACTTAAACCAAAGGAAAAACAAAACTAAGAACAAAGGAAACTAGACAATTAAAAAAATCAATTTGAAAAAAAACTAAAAAGAAGGAAACTCAATACCACAGAAAATCTAAAAGCCCGTTTGTCTTTTTTTTGGCCTGGCCCAATTCCTTAATACACAGTAAACAAAAGAAAGACACGGCAACACAAATCAAATTTCTCGACAGCTCAAATTCTCAAACTCGATCAAACGCGTTTTTCATTCAATTCTTTCAATTTCCCAAATTCTCAAATTCAGTATCACAAATTCGTTCAATTTCAAATTGTCAAAATACAAATCTCAGTATCTCAAAATCAAACTCAAAAGCTACTGCGGTTTGATGATTTTTTTTAGGTGGGGATTTTCATGAGGCGATTGGGTTAATGATTTGAGGTGGTAGCGTGAGGCAGGGGAGTGTGATGGGTTTCACGGTGATTTGGGGTATGGTGAGTTTGCGATGATGGAAGCCTCTGATCAGTATTTTTTTTCTTTTTTTTTCTTTTTTGGTTTGCTGAAGGTCGCTGTGGTGAGAGTTGAGTATGTTTTGTAATGATGTAACAGTGGATGAGGTTTGTTGATAAGGTAGTTGGACTGCAGCAGTGTGTATGGTTTAGACAGAAATGGCAGAGGCAGAAATAGGTTTGAAGTGCAGGAGTGATGGCAGTTTGTTGTTTAGGTGGTCGCGACTGCAGTTGTAGGAATTGCAAGTGTCGAAGCTGAGCAGGGAGACTGTTGTATGGTCAGAAGCCAAGGTTGACAGAAGTGATGTAGTTGAAATGGTGTGGTTGATTTGGAGAATGTCACAGTTGCGTGGTTGTCGAGGCGATTGGGTGTGCGTTGCAGCTTGAAGGTGTTTGGGTTGGCGTTTGTTTATTTTAGGCGATGTTCATGTGGGTTAGAGTTTGCGTTCGAACATCAGTAAGAATAATGATTGAGTTATGGTCAGTGATTGTCAGTGTGCAGTCTTGGTCTTGACAGTTGCAGTTTGGTGAATTGGTGTGGGTGATGATTGAAGGCGATTTGAGTGGTGAGCAAGAGGGAAGAAAGGCAATGGAGAAGGAACCAGTAGTTGGTTCAGGCAAGATGTCTTAAGTGAATTGATATTGTTGTATGTGTGCACTGACAGTTGATATGCGATTGGTGGATATGCACTGACAGAGATGGTTTGTAGGAGTTCTTGTATGATGTTGGTTTGTTTTTTTTCTTTCTTTTTGGTTGTGGATTGAGTTGAGAGTTTGTGAATGTTGTGGTAGCTCTGGATTGTATTTGAGGACTGCTTTATTGTTGAATGAGTTGTTGCTGGTTCAAGATGTATGATCTGAAGCTGTTAATTGTGGAAGATGTTGTCAGTTGTGATAAGGCAGATGGTAGATGGTCTAACTGATAGTGGGATGTGATGTGAAGTGGATATGGATGTAGAGAGTTTGGTGAATGGAATAGTAAGGAGGAGGAACTGGTGGATGAAGTTTTGTTGAACGACAATGTGTCAGTGCAGTGGTTTGGGATTTAGATGCAGTGATGAATGAGACTGAAGTAGTAGAGTTTTGGTCAGGGAATTACTTGGAGATGTGTACACTGGAGATGAGATGAATGTGGTGGTTTTGTTGGGTGGCAGGGGATGTATCAGTGGTAGGCAAATGTGCACAGTATTGCAGAAAAATGAACAGAAAAACAGAAGCACTGGAAACTATGTAAAAATAAAATGAAAATGTAAATCAATGTAAATTGAAATGTAAACTAAATGAATAAAAAAATTCTGTTTTTGAAATGAGATTGTGTGTTTTTTTAATATAAATGCAATGCAAAATGAAACTAGAAAATAAGCAATACACAAACACACAATAAAATGCACACAAAAATCAAACAAACACACAAATTTTTTTTAAGATTCAAACACACACAAAAGTCAAACAAAAATAATTCGAAGAATAGAAAATCAAAATCAAAACAATTCCCCGGCAACGGCGCCAAAAACTTGTTAATCGACGGAATTTCTATCGGATTAGAAAACCGTCGTTAATTTCAAATTAAAATTTACCGCAAGCGCACGGCGTACACTTTGTAGTACGTGGCGAATACGGGTCGATCCGCAGGGAATTGTTAGAGTTTAAAAATCTATTCAATCAAATTAGACCAAATGTAGGAGATTTTGTTAACTAGAAATAAAATGAAGCTAAACTAGAATAAAAATTTGATTAAAAAACTATTGAACTAGAGAACAATTTAGAGGCAAATCCACTCTCATATTTTTGTAAATCAATAAACAAACAATTTTTGATCTCTAGCTTTTGATATTAGGTGAAATATTGTTGTATTTATCATAAGTATGGTTTGTTTATGTTATTAATTAACATAACTCAAACCATCAAACTATAAAACAACAAATAAACCACTTATAATTCTCATGAAAATGAAGCCAAAGCAAAAGCTATTTTAAGTATGATCTATTTACTATTGTAACTAGTAATATAGATAATCAAATTTCATTTTTACTTTAATTTCACAATCAAAAATGGATTAGCAAATGATGATGCAAATTGTGTTTATGTTGAATAAGAATAGCTCATTTGCATAAGCAATAGAAGCTATCTAACCCACTTGTATAAACTTGCATCAATATTCACTTTCATAAAGCACAAACAAAGAGATCATAAATCATAACAAATGTTGAAATTACATAATATTTGAGAGTTTCATTACCCCTAAATTGAAGGGGTTTAGCTACTCATTTGTGGCATTGAAGCAACACAAGTAAATTTCAACATTAAAAGGAGAAGAAAATAGAAAAATAGCAAAGAAGAGAATGTAATTAAACTACTTGCAACAAAAGGAATTAAACTACACTACTTGCATGAATGTAAAACTAATCTACTAACAAAGAAAAGGAAAGAGCATAAATAAAAGCATGAAAAATAAATGAAAGCATGTAAATAAGAGAAGAGAAAGAGGCTAAGAAGCCATTTTTATTTCATTGAACATTGAGCTTACACTTTGATCTCTTAATTTCCTAAGAAAATGAAAGGTAGATGATAGTTTCATGTACATAAGAGGGTTATTTATACATGCATAAAACCCTAATTCTATTTTTAGGGGGCTTCCCAAAATACCCCTTAGGAAGTGTGGAGGCCAAGTAATAATTAGCTTCTACTAATCATCATTTAAGTGTAAATGAAGCCATTAATTCCATAAGCATGTTCATTAGCTTCTAATTTGTACATTAAGGTAGGTGGGGTCCTCCATGATCTTCACTTTGAATTATTTCCCTCCTCTTTCATTTGTATTCATTTGTGCATGCATGTATCTTCATATAAGCCTCTTCCATATGCATCCAAATTCCTATAAAAATCATCAAAAATGTCCATGTAAAAATTCTCAAATTTACACATGCACAAAAATGACCATTTTGCCCCTGAATGAAGATGAAAATATGATGGTTTGAAAATGATTAAATTTTGGTTTTAACATGTACAAATGCCCAAATATGATGTTTATTTAAATAAAAAGAGATAAAATATGGATGTAAATATATGCACATTTACGTGAACATCAATTGTCCTTAAGCTTTCAAATGTAATTTATGTTATATGCAATAGTGTAGTGTCAATGTCCCTAGCTAATGCAAAAGATTAGGCAATCTATTGATTCAGACGACCTTCTTTAATGTAATCATGTCTGCGCCATGTATCCAAATGAATGCAAATTCCCTAATGATAACTGATAGTTCTATTTGCGTGCGACAATCATCATCCAAATGCAATAATCATATGATAATCATCCATTTATAGCAACCATGGAAATAAAATAAAAATACAAATGCACACACATCCATATGCATATGTTTTAGTGACCTAGTTAGGACGATCCCTAAGAGATAATAGTACCTAGTGTATACATATGCGTCCATTAGCATCCACTAGCAAACACTTGCACTCACTAGCATCCAACATACATAACATGTTCTAGTAACATGTTTACATTCAGTCCTACCACCCATAGGTTAAATCCTAAGATCTACCCTTCCAAAGGATACTAAAGGAGAGAATCTATTCAAAACTAAAGATGGAAATAGGAAATTCAAGGCGTACCATCGAAAAGATGCGGATAAGAGGTACGTATTTTCTCCTCAGCCTCCCAAGTAGTGCCCCCAACACTATCCCCCCACTGCACCTTAACCAAAGGTACTTCCTTATTCTTAAGCTTCTTGATATCACGTCCAACGATCTTGGTAGGAATGCGACGAACCGATGCTTCTCTCTCCACTTCATCTTCTTCAAGTTGGCTAGGTTCCACTACCTCTGCTCAATCATGTAAGCACTTTCTCAAGTGCGAAACATGAAAAACATCATGAACTCCCACGAGCCTCTCTGGTAGCTTTATCTGATACGCCATCTTCCCCACCCTTTCCACAATGGGGAACGGTTCTACGAATATGGGAGCAAGTTTCCCATTTGATCCAAACCTTACTACCTTTCTTAGCGGAGAGACCTTAATGAAAACCAAATCTCCTATCTCAAACTCAATATCCCTTCTCCGCTTATCTGCATAGGATTTCTGTCTATCTTGGGCCATCTTCATTCTCCTTCTAATCAAATCAATCCTTTCTGAAGTCTCTCTAACCATGTCGAGACCTAGTAGCAATCTTTCTGTAGACTCCAACCAACACGAAGGTGACTTGCAAGGTCTTCCATAAAGAGATTCAAAAGATTTCATCCCAATGCTAGCCTGAAAACTATTATTATATGCGAACTCCACTAAAGGAAGATGCTCCTCCCAAGTTACTCCAAAATCAAGAATGCACATCCTCAACAAATCCTCAAGAACTCTATTAACTCTCTCCGTTTGGCCATCCGTCTGGGGGTGATAGGCCGTACCCAATCTAAGCTGTGTACCTAAAGCCTCTTGCAAGCTCCTCCAAAACTCGCTAGTAAAGATAGGGTCTCTGTCGCTCACTATGCTAGAGGGAACTCCATGAAGTCGGACTATATCACGAACATATAAGGATGCCAAATAAGGTGATGTCCTCTTACTCTTGACCGGAATGAAGTGGGCGCTCTTAGTCACATGATCTACAATCACCCAAATACCGATATACCCCTTCCTAGATTGGGGTAAACCATCTATAAAGTCCATCGAAACACTATCCCACTTCCATTCGGGTACATCCAATGGTTGAAGCAATCCGGCGGGTTTCTACCGCTCCGCCTCAACTGTTTGGCACACAAGACACCTAGCTACGAACTCTGCCACATCCTTCTTCATGCCGCTCAAATAAAACACTCTCTTCATGTCCCTATACATCTTATCACCACCTTGATGAATAGTCATTCGAGAATGGTGTGCTTCTTCTAGAACTGCTCTTGTGAAATCACTAGTGTAGGGGACACAAAGTCTTCCATCTCTCCTTAGCCACCCTTTACTATCAATGGAATAGCGTTGGAGATGTCTAGAGACCTCTCCTCTGCTAATCCTATCCAAAATATCCATAAGCTCTGAATCCTCTCACTGCCTTAAGCCAACCTAATCTATGAGGGTAGGCTTAACCTCAAGTGCTGCCAATAATCCAGGGTTAATGTCAGTAGAGGGCTTAAAATCAAAGGTGGAAATAAACTCTAGGCTTTTCCACTCCACGAACATTGGACTAAGGGTTTCTCTCTTCCTGCTTAATGCATCCACAACCACGTTCCCTTTACCAAGGATGTAGGCTATCTTAAAGTCATATGATGCCAAAAAATCCATCCAACGCTGCTGCCTCAAGTTTAAATCCTTTTGTGAGAACAGGTACTTCAATGATTTATGGTCAGTGAAAAGCTCGAACCACTCTCCTAGCAAGTAATGTCTCCAAGACTTGAGCACGAAAACAATAGCAGCTAACTCCAAATCATGGGTGGGGTAGTTCTTCTCATGAGTTCTCAACTGTCTACTTCCATAACATACTACCCTCCCTTCTTGCATCAATACTACTCCAAGACCCATACCACATGCATCAGGGTATACTGTAAAAGGCTTAACTCCGTCGGGTAAAACTAACACCGGTGCACTAGTAAGGGCCCTCTTCAGCATCATGAAGGAACACTCACAATCTACGTCCCACACGAATGTCATATTCTTCTTAGTGAGGCAAGTAAGTGGTGCTGAAATCTTAGCAAAATCTCTAATAAACTTCCTATAATAGCCAGCCAAACCTAGGAAGATTCTAACTTCGGTAGCGTTCTTAGGGGCCTTCCAATCCTGTACTGCTACTATCTTAGCGGGATCCACAGCTAAACCCTCTCGTGAGACTATGTGCCCCAAGAAACGCACCTCCTCATGCCAAAGGTTACACTTCGAGAATTTTGCTTTCAACTGATGAACACAAAGTGTACGAAGAACCTCCTCAAGATGAATAGCATGCTCTTCTTTACTCTTGGAAAATACCAGAATGTCATCCACAAATACTACAACGAACTTATTTAGGACATCTCGAAAAACATGGCTCATGAAATCTACAAAATAGGCTGGGGCATTGGTCATCACAAACGGCATAACCAACCACTCAAAGAATCTATCGGGTGTCCCAAATGTTGTCTTATCGATGCTATCGTCAACGACCCTAAGCTGATAAAATCCAGTGGTTAAGTCAAGCTGAGAAAATACTGAAGAGCCAACCAACTGATCGAAAAGATTGTATATCCTAGGAAGTGGGTAACGGTTCTTCTTCGTGAGCTTATTCAACTCTCTATAATCTACGCAAAGTCGAAGGGAACCATTCGCCTTTGTAGCAAAGACGACTGGCGCTCCCCTCTCAAATATGCTCCGTCTGATGAAGCCTTTCTCCAATATCTCACCAATCTGCTTACTTAAATCCTTCCTCTCCCTAGGAGCCATATGTCTCACGGGCATAGTCCCCTAACCTCTTCAGAAACGTATGGGAAATCTCTAACGACTGGAATGGAATGCAACTCTCCTAGTCATGAATCAAGGGAATAAAGGAAGCTCAACATGACTGACCCCTGTGGATCGCAAGAAACCTCGAGAGTCCGTCCGCTACATGTCTCTAGTCTAACGACTCTCCTCTCACAGTCTAATATCGCACCATAAGTGGATAACCAGTCCATCCCCAAAATCATCCCATATCCCAAAAATCCCAGTTATAGGCGTCACAATCAAACTCGACTCCTAGTATAAAAAATTTCAAACCCCTACAAATCATGGATAAATGTGTCGATCCTCCTATGGGGTTTGAAACAACTATAGGGTCTACAACTAGAGAAATATCTAAGTGCAAAAAATCAACCAATGATCTAGAAATGAAAGAATGCGATGCTCCAGAGTCAAAACAAGTCCGAATAGGAAAATCCAAAATAGAGATCAAACCTTCTACAGAGACTTTCCTACCTCGATCCGGTCCACTAGAAGATGCTGCATCCAAAGCCTATACTTGCGCTGTAGGTGCGCCTGCTCTCTGCCCTGCCCTCTAAGGACAAGCTCTACTAAGGTGCCTAGGCTGCCCATAATTGTAACACCTCCCCTTTATTGTGTCCTTCTTACAGTCCTTTGTGCAATGCCCAACCATTCCACAATTTTGACATTTTTCGCCCTTCTTGATCTGCTTTTGAGGTCCTCCTCCTTTCTTCTTGTCCTTATCCCACTTATCCTTCCACCACTGCTTCTTAGAGTTTTCTGATTTAGGAACCTCCTTAACCTCTTCTTTCTTAGCAACATCTGACATGAGAGCCATCTCCACAAGTGACTCATACGTCGCTCCCACAGGTACATGTGTCAATGCCAACCCTTGGAGGGGCTGGTTCAAACCCTTAGCAAACTTGATGGCCTTCTTATGCGGTGTATTAACAAGCTCCATTCCGAACCGCGATGGCTCATTAAACTAATATATATACTCCTTCACTGAAAGACTCCCTTGCTTCAGACTAATGAATTTCTCCCTTCAGCTGCCAAGATGCAACCTGAACTCTCTGTCGGTCCTTTAATCCTAACAGCCCGAATATCCGTTCTGTATTCCTCAACCAAGCTCGTGCCTCCACGAAATCCTCCATGCTGGAAAATGTCTTGCCTCCTAGATTAGCGAAGTCCTTGCATAGCTTAGAAAAATTGGCTGCTGCAGGTGGATTAATGGGATATTCACCCCCCCCCCCCGGTGCTGCATTGGACGCTTGCCCTTACACCTCTGGTGTCGTAGCTTGAAGGTATCTACGAAACCAGCTAGGGACTTGGACACCCTCTGGAAGATCTGGAGCGTCCTCCATCCTATGCAAGGAAAAGAGAATTTAGGCTCGAAAGAATCGAAAGAAGGTTGAACTGGACTTTGAGGGGATTTTTATAAAAACTCACCATTTCTATAATAAGAGTCTTTCTGAAAAACACTTTTAGTTTGAAGATATGTTACTTTTGAAGATACTTTACTTTTAAAACAAGTTTTTAGGAATCCTATAACCTTAGGCTCTGATACCAAGTGAAACACCTCACACCCCTTAATATACCTAAAAAGGGCACACCATAGAATGTGGTGCGTTAGAGGAGCTAAAGCATCACAGAGACTAAGATTCACAAGACAAATGAATAAAAACAGTGGAAACATTTAAATAATAACTTATCATTAAACTTCAAAAATAAGTCATAAAAACATAACATGTCTCAATAACTCAAAATATCTCAAATTCATGTCTCATGAAAATACATCTTAGTCTCATAAAATCAGAGTACAAAAGAAACAATAATAATCATAATCCCTCTCACAAGTGCCAATCCATCATAAGCCAAATGAAAAGGATAAAAAGTAGAAGAATACATCTGAAACGAGAAAACTCCGGGAATGAATCTCCAAGCAACCTGAATCAACTCAACTCTGTTGGCTTATTAGGGGAAAAGGGGGAAATAAAGGAGTGGGTCAGACAATAAGTCCGGTGAGTGAAAGTAATTACTAGCATTTCTAAGAAAGATAAAGATAATAGACTAAGCAATAATTCTAGTAAGGAAAGAAATACTGAGAAGATAAAACTGGGGTAATATACTTATTCTGTTTGACTATTTGCTTTGGTTGTTTGATTGTTTGCCCTTTTCTTTAAACCGTTGTGATTAGGCTGAAACCCTAATCCCATCTCAACTTTTGATTAGGTTGAAATTCTAATTCTACCCTTCGATCGGCCTTCTATCACTGTTGTGCCACTGTGAACCAATCTTGTTGGTCACAGTAAAAGACACATGTTAAGCGCTTAGAACGCAGCAGTGAATTATTTACCCTAATCGATGCCTCACGCTCCGCAATCGCCGGTACACACTAACTGTCGCCTCCTATTTTGACCTCTTATTTACCCTAATCAACATAAGCGTGCCCAGCATCACCTAACTGTTGTGAGACCATCAGTCCTAGTCTGAAGGGAATGCTGCCCATCCTCACCTAAGTGTTGTGAGACCATCAGTCCTAATCTGAAAGGAAATGCTACCAGTACTGGTCCTAACAAACAAATTCTAGTTTGCGCCCCTTGCCCAAATTCTCAGATTTGAGCTTCTATCTATTGGCCACTTATGTACCCTAATTAGCATAAGCATGTCCCAGCCTCACCTAACTATTATGAGACCATCAGTTCCTGACTAAAAGGGAATGCTGTTGGTACGGGCCCTTCTTCTATGTTTGCTTATTAACTTAGTGTAAGTTTTAAATAAGCCTCTTCTGTTATTTCTGCTATATTTTCTTATTAACTTAATCTAAGTTTTAAAATAAGCCTTTTCTGTTCTTTCTGCTTAATTATAACCTATGTTATAATTGTTAATCTTCTATTCGAACTTTTTAGTTATAACCACTAGTTATAAACATGCTTGCAAATGTCTCAAATTTGCCTATTTCAGTCTATCTTCTTTTTATTACAGTTCTTTCTTACTTTACATCTAATTTTTGTAAATTCAACGTTTATTTCTATTTAATCCATATTAGCGAATTCTCCTCTTTTTAATATTCTTATATTTTATTCGCATAAAAAGGAATAAAATAAACTAACATTTACAGGCTAAATTTTAATGTAAAATAGATGTAAATAAATACAAATAGCTGTAAATAACTGAATAAAATAGACTGAAAAAAACTTTAAAAACTAACTGTAAGTAACTTATATAAAAACTGTCTCAAAATTGCAAAAAAACTACAACTATTGAGAACCCTATTATTTTAAATAAATAACTTAAATATCTAAAATAATTAAAAAAACACTCATCTGTGGTACTTTGCTCTATTCCTTGGCCTTCCCGGATCCACTTCTAGAGCATAGAATATTTTTATTAAAAAGATCTCCTCCCAAGAAAAAAATTCTTTTTAGGGTCCAGCCTTAGGCAATGAACCCAATTGGGAGAAAATCTGAATGAGAAAAATAGCTAGGTCTAGAGTCTTATTTATAGTGTAGCTTAGGGATCTCAGGCCGTTGGATTTGAAAATTAAATCTGGTGCAACCACGTCATAGACTCGCTAGGAACCATCGGATGTAAGCATGAACACACAGGATTGAAGAAAAATCAAAATATGATGTGTCCGAACGAAACAGCGTTCAAGAATTAAGCGGGTCGACCAAACTCCTATGGGCATCGACCTACAGGTCGACCTATAGCCTTTGGGGGTCGACCCTAGGGTCGACCTGGCCTAGGTTTGGGTCGACCTGACCCCTTGTTGTTATTTTTTTTCATTTTATTTTTAATTTCTTATTTCTCTCATATCTTCTCCATACTGACTCGGATTTCGACAAGTTATATATGGAAAGTGATCAGAAAATCGCCACGGACACAATGGTGCAACTCCCGTAGCTCGATTCTGACAATTTCACAAACTTATTTTATTATTTAATTAATTCGTTAATTAATTATTATAGCTCAAATTTTGCGTTATTGCAATACTCTATGCTTTCTAAAACTCACAGCTGAATGAATAAAATATTATAGTAATCAGTAATATAATCCCAAACAAACAAAACAACACATTATTAATAAATACAACTACAACATCTCTCTACTAGAAATGGACATAGTATAATGTCTAGAAATATGTGAAGTACAATAGTACATGGCTAATAAATAAATTCGTGACTCCATCTTACCATCGCCTCCAAGTAGTCCATTTTATCGACATATCAAAGTATAAGTAAAAAGAAGAAAATGATAGAGGGTGCCAGACATATGCCATACATATCAAAGTATAATAAACCTAGTAAAACAACACTTATGCTCGAAAATCATATCTTAACATGTGTCACTTACACCAACAAGTCAACTAAATACAATATAATACTATAGTGACATCATAAGCTAAGATCTCACTAAAATCTATCCTATGCCTAATCATATGTACATGATCGAGCTTAAAGCCCTAACTTGCATGTCGAAAACATATGCTCGCTACTGAAAATTTACATGTCTCATTATCGCCAAATCATATGTGACTCACTACCAAAGATCTACGTGTCTTGTCCCATTATCACCAAGTTGTACGCATCTCGCTACTAAAGATCTATATGTATCAACCTGCTATTACAAAATCATATTATACTATTGAGCTCAAAGTTCCAATTCGTGTGCCACGAAATGCGACAATATTATGCTCAAAGACCCAACTCATCATCGCTAGACATCACTGGCTCCACTGAAGTGCACTTGGTGCCTACCATATAACACACTAATGAGCTCAAAGTATCAAGTCATGTAGCCTATATGCGACATTAC
The DNA here is from genome assembly GCA_030737815.1 of Allium fistulosum. Taxonomy (NCBI): domain Eukaryota; kingdom Viridiplantae; phylum Streptophyta; class Magnoliopsida; order Asparagales; family Amaryllidaceae; genus Allium; species Allium fistulosum. Next base: position 1,129,560,813 of record CM060906.1, on the reverse strand, counting down.
TACAGAAATTACACGAGACTATTAAGGTCATGTTCAAGCTATTCATTTTCCTAAAGGTTTATGACACTATTGGGAACAAAACCCAATACTTATCATCGCCTCACCATTTATGAAGCTAATGAATCAAGCCTTAACCCGTAGGTGCAAGTCCAAGCAAGTCATTCACTTAACGGTCGACGACAATACTAGGATCAAGCCCAAACTCATCATAGCCCCACCATGTATGAAGTTACTTGATTAAGCCTCAACCCATAAGCGCAAACCGTACAATGAACCTAACACAATAAGGCACTTTTCTGAACATCTTAAAACACAGCAAAAAACATACCAATATTTTTATCATCTCACCATGATCCCAAAGCTACTGAGTGTGCGTAAAATAGAGATCATATGTGAGAGTTATAAGCGTTTAAAGTTCAGGGGCATTTTCGTAATTTATTAAATAATGTAGTTAAATAATATTACTTTATATCACCGAACAAACACTACCAATGGATTCAGGTCATTGAAAAACATAATTTTGATATATAATATGTCTAATTTGGAGTACTTTTGTGTTTACACTTTTCAATTAGGGACAGATCAAACTTTGTTAGTTTACAATGAAAAATATCGATGTTTTGATTATTTAGCCATGGCATGCCACATCCTAATCATGTAAATAATGATTTTTTTCAATTTCATCATTTTTTAGTTTTATTTAATACCATAATCGGTGAACTACTACGTCTTATCAAAATATACACTTAATAGGATGAATCCAACTCACTAAAACACTCGAATGAAGAAGAACTCAACACCGCCTCTATTGTCTTGTGCATTTTGCACTAAGAAACCCCATAAATTCACCAATATTCCTCTAGAAAATCATATTAGTCGCCTCTATGGTCGTTTTGATGAGTAGATTGTCAATATCCGGAAAGAAACGAGAAGGATACGCCATTTTGAAGTTTGATAGAGAATGATGAAATTTATGTATGAGATTTCATCATTGTTCTTCGCTGTCCGGGCCCGTTGCACCTCCAATAGGATCATAGAATTCTTCATATCCTTTGATTTTCCACTAGATTCATCGATATCTATTGAGAAATAGAGATGTTATGAATTTTTAAAATTTGATGGAGAAGAGGGAAGATGAAGAAGAAATGAAATAGCTAAAAAATGATGTTTTTGTTTTGAATTTGCTTAGGATTTGATGGATATTAGTGGTAAAGTGTTTAGATTAAAATAAGATTAGAAAATAGGATTTTTTTTTACTTCTATTTATAGGTTGGAAACAACATGTACTTAGCCTAAAATCTCGTAATCATTATATTGCAAAAACATCATTAAGTTTGACTTCTTCTAATTTCTAGTTCGTTTAACAAAATTCAACAAGTTACATATGTTTCTGACAGTAAATGGCTTTCTGAAAGCAATGGGATGGGTGCCAAAGTCTAATTCCAAATTTGTAAATAATTTACTATTTTATGCTTTAAGTAAAATTATGATTTTACCCGTTTTATTTTAATTACTTGATTACGTAAATTCATAGGGTGTTACAGATGTGGCTGGTCAAAATAAATTTAAAGTTAATCAAGATAACCCCTGTCAAGGAGGAAGAAATAAGCTTGAAGCATTGAGTCAATGAAAACTCCTACAATTCATCGAAATGTCCCATTTCGACCTCGTAAAGCTCGATCCTCGAATGATAAAAACAACATGATTTGAACTAGAAGCCGTCCCCCCCACCCACCTAAGGTACTACTCAATCTCCAATGAGGCGAAATCAATCTCCTTTTTATTATCATTACATAAACTTTGTGGATAACCATAGGATATCAGAGAAAGATGCCTATATTACTCTTCTAGTTCAGACGAAGAACAAGACAACCTATTGACCCAATGCAACTTAAATGCCCAGACACCTACATATTTCAAGAACAAAGTGTCTTGTTTATATGTCAAACCATAGTGTTTTAAAATTAGTGGGAGCAACAATAAGGCATATATACTTTTAAGATCGATTTATGGTCTTAAGCATTATATGGTTGGAACAAATGTTTTAACAAGGTAATTAAACAGTTGGTTTAGTCAAAACACATATGAAGTATACGTAGATACGAATGAAGAAAGGGATGCAGTTATGTTTTTAGTACTATATGTAGATGACTTGCTACTAAATAGTAATAATGTACTAATGTTAAAATCAGTGAAAGTTTGGATATCTAAAAACTTTTCAATTGCTTTTTTGAGAATAAGAGCGGTACTTTTATTCAAGTAGAGCACTCATTTTGATGTCTTAAGGATTCCAATCTATGACCTCTAGAAGCTTAGTCTAGTGCACCGTACCATTTGCTACTTGAGCTAGAGGAATCCTAAAATAGCTTGAGGAAATCCAAAGTAGGCAGAGGAGCTAGGGATGCACCTTGAGCCTGTGCTATGGATTCTCCATTTGGGTTAAGTTCAGTCTGGCCACTTGCTTGAAGATATTGGCGGAACCATATCAGAATGTTTGCGTTCAGAACTATGCTTCACTAGAATTGTTTCCAGTTTGATTTCTCATCTCACTTATCTGTAGTCGTGATTATTAGCAACTTTTCTTTGATATTGGTAAGCATTGCTAGATTTAAGGAGTGTGTTGGTGTTATACTTATACATATATATATATAGTAATTTTAAAAATATAAAAGTACATTCGCTCAATACATGCCTAATCCTTCAGAAATTTTGAACCTAAGCTTTGTGTGATGACCCGGAATTTTGGGCAATATCAATTTAATAATCTGTATTGAAAATTAAATTGATTTGATAATCTTTGTTAATAAAATTTGAATTGATTTAATAATCTTCTTTAATAAATATTTTTTGGTAAAATTTATCTTTTAATGCTAATAAAATGTTTTCTATTTATAATATATATATATATATATATATATATTTGTATATATTGTAAATAGATAAGCTTTGTTTTAAATTTAACAAATAAAGCATATTTTCTAATTCTAATATTTTTGGTAATTTAGAAATTATGATTCATTTAATATTAAGCTTTTCAAAGCTATTTAATAAATAACTATATGATTTTAAATACTTAAGGTAAAAGTTTAATTGTTTAAATTTATTTTAGCTTAAGTTTAAATTTAAATTAACTAACAAAAAGGTTTTTTTTTAAGTATAGCTTCATAAATATGATTTGAAATATATAGAATTTAAAATACAATTTTACAAATGAAACATTAATTCATTTGAGTAAAATAAGTAATTTATTAATAAAGAGATAATTTCTTTTATAGATTAATTTAAATTGTTTTGGATTTTAAGATATTTGTATAAACTTTTATTTATGAATATAATTGGTTTTATATATATTTCCTTAAAGAAATTCATATGAATTTAAATAAGTATTCATAATTAGTAAATTAAGAAAAGGCTTTTTACTTTACATTTAAATAAATAAAAATTATGTTATTACAAGTGTAGTTAAAATAAGTAACTATAGTAACAAGTGTTATTATCTTAAGGCCTTATTTTACAAGTGTCATGATTTATTTTCATTTTCTTTGATTTTTAATAAACCATTCATTAGCCTATATAAACATACATCTTTCATTTCTTTTTCTTTTCCTAATCTCATTTCTAAACCAAGAAAGCAAATCTGAAATCAAACTTTAGCTGAAACAAAGATAAAAAACAAATCTGTAAATCACTTCCTCAAAACCAGAAATTAGTTTCAAACCGATAACCTGTAGTTCATCATTTTTCTTCAATCTGTTCAAAATCTTCAGTCATCTCTACAAGTTTTTAAATCATAGAAGCAATTCAAGTTATAAATCAAGCCTACATGCAAACCTGAGATCTAAACAACAATCAACTCAAGTTTCAAAACAAATTCCGGATTAGGAGCTAAAACTTGTCTCTGTTTTACTGGTGAGTAACAAATTTTTAAAAAGCTTAAGTATAAATCTGGATTGCATGCTAATTTCTGGAATGAGTATGTTTGTGTGAATATATATAAGTGAGTTCTGTATATATATGAATGGGTGAATGATTGTGTGCATGTTATTGTCTCTGTGACTACTGTATTTTGTTTCCAAGCACAAATTTTTGATTTAAAAACCATTATCTCTTGATCTACTTGCTGTTAGGACTTAGGCTTCAAACAAGATTTGTTTGTTTGATAATAGATTAAGTTTTAAAAAATTTAATTAAGTTAGATTAAAATTGAAATCTCATTGGAAACTTAAAAGGACAGAGCAAGTTCAAGATAAGTGAAAACTCAAACCAAATTCTCAAAACAAATCTGAAAATCAAAAGAACTTCTCAAACCAGAAGTAATTCAAATCACAAACCTGTAAAAAAATTTCAAAATAAAAATCAAAACCTGAAACCCATTTGCAAGATGAAAACCAAAGCCTGCATTTTTCTTCAACCTGAGATTTAATCAAGCAGTCCATCTCTGTTCCAAATCTGAGTCATCTTCAATAAGTTTTCAAGAATCAAGAAGCAATTTCAACATTCAAGTTTTTAAGATCAGAAAAGCATTTATTTTTCAACACTCAAGTTTAAAAGCTATTTCAAAAATTTAAAAGTGCTCTGTTCATCATCCTTTCAGGTGAGTAACATTCTTTTTAAAACTTAAGTATATGGATATCTGGTTGCATGTGAATTTCTGGAAATAAAATGTGTATTGTGTGGATGTATATGATTGGATTTCTGTGTATATATATGGATGTATAGAAGCATGCTTGCTGTTGTATTTGTTCCTGCCTGTTCTTAGTTTTAGAAGCTAAAATTTTGATCAAAAATCATTATCTCTTGATCTAGTTTCTGTTAGGATTTAAAATATACACAAAAGTTGTTTGTTTCATCTTAGATTATAGTTTAAAATTATAATTAAGTTAAAATAAAACTTGAATGGCTCTGGAAATCAAAACAACAGAGCAAGTCTAATATAAGTGAAAAATTCAAACTTCTAAATTTATTGATTCAGGCATGTAAACTGAATCATCAACCAAAAACTTGATTTTTAAAAGTGGAATCGTAATTTTTAGCATTGAATTGAGGAAGTAGTTTGAGTTTGATCAGATTTGGAGTTTTGGGTGGGTTCTGACGATCTAGGTGATCGGGGAAGACGTGGTTCTCACTGGAGGTAGCTGAATGATGGGTGAGGTCGGCAAAAATAGCAGAAGTGATGGCAGGTCACTGTGGCAGCGATGGATGGTCAGTAAAGTCTGTAAACCTAATTTTGGCAAGGTCGGAAGTTTGTGATCTTCTCAGCATCTCTGGTGGATCGAGTTCCACCAGGTCTTGGGGTTTGGAAGCTAGGGTATTGTCGAGGTCGAGGTCGTGGCCGGAGGATCTGGCATTCCAATGGTCGGAGGTGCGAGCACGAGAGATTTCTAGGTTTTGGTCTTGTTCCTGGTTTTATGTCAGGTTACTCGAATTCGATTTCGAGTTTGATTCGGTGTTATGGTTGTCGGGATCGGGTTCTAGGGTGATCGCCGATGTGTTGGCATCATCGTAGTTGACCATAGATGGTCGGGGCCACCGTGCGTGTGCACGGTGCATTGGTGTTTTCTGGTGAGTTTGGTTTTGGAAGCAGAGGTGGAGACTCGAGTTTGTCTCAAGTCATTCGCGGGTGTTGCTCGAAGCATGGAGGGTTTCGACTCGAGCATTTTAGGTAGGGCTCGGGTTAATTGAGTTGTTACAGGTTTTTAAAACCTGTTTGTTTTTAAAATTGATTTAAAATTTGAAAACAAGATTTTAAACAAAGTTTAAAATCAAATCTTTAGGTGTGGATTCAAATTTAAACTTGAATCCCAGTTTTGAAATAAATAAGTTTTTATTAAATTTAAAATGTTTAAACAACTTTAAATTTTTAAAGAATAATTTAAAATGATTTGAATTTAAAGGAATTTGGTTTTAAAACTCTTATAAATTTCTTTTTAAATGGTAAATGTTTCTTTAACATTTGATTTAAAAGGTTTTTAAATTGGTTTAAATTTTCTTAAAGTTTAATTTGTAATTATTTGAAATCTTTAATTTGAAATGAAATTTAAAGGAAAATTTAAAAGCAAAAAGTTTCAAATGCATTTGGAAATGATAATTAAGTCATTTATAAGAAATGATTTATCTTAAAGATAATTAAGGATTAATGATTTGAAATTCATTAAATTAATAAGGTAATTAAAGAGTAATTTAATAATTTAATTAATTAATGATTTAGTGTTAATTAATTAAGTAATTAGGATTGTAAGTTAATTAATTAAGGGTTAATTAATTTGAAATTAAGGATCATTAATTAGATAAGTATAGATTATTAATAAATGATTAGGAATTAATTAATCAAGTAATTAAAGATTAATTAAGTTAAAATTAAGCAATTAATTAAATAATTAGAGATTAATTAATTGGTTATTAAAGATAAATTAATTTATAATTAATAATGATTAATCTAAGTTCAATTACTTAAGAGAAGTAATTAAAGAATTGTTAATAGTTAATGAAGATCATTAACTAGGGATTATTAAATAATTAATTAATGTAATTAATTTTATTTATTCATTAGATTAATTAATTAAGGATAATCATTTATGGAATTGTTTAAGTATAATTATTTAAAGAAAGTAATTAAGGGATTAATTACTCATTGTAATTAATTAAGTTTAATAAGATTAGTTTAAGTTAATTAATTAAGTTTAATTAATTTAAGATAATCACTTGATGATTTGATAAGTGAAATTACTTAGTAAAGTAATTAATGGGTAATTAATTTATGTAATTAATTTAAGGGAGATTTATTAATGGAAGTAATTTGTGTTAATTACTTTGTGTAATTAATAAAGAAGAATAACTTAGTGGAAGAAGTTAAAAGTTTACTCTGTGAAATTAATCAAGGGATTAATTAAAGATATTTAGTTAGGGAGTAATTAATTAATTAATGTAAGTAATTAATGATAGTTAATTACTGAATGTAATTAATCAAGGGTGATTAATAAATGTGACTAATTAAAGATTAATTATTAAATGTAATTAATTTAAATGGAGTAATTAATTAAAGAAGTAATTAAGGATCATTAATTTATATAATTAATGATGAAATTAAGGGTTGATTAATTAATCAATAATAAGTGATTATAGAGTAATTAATTAATGTAATTAATTAAGGATTAATATAATTAATTATAGTTAATTAAATAATGAGAGTAATTAAAAGTTAACTAATGTAAATGGTTAAGGATAATTAATTTGTGAAATTAATTAAAGGCTAATTACCTGAATGTAATTAAAGGATAATTAATCAAGGGTGATTAATTAGGATGGTTAATTAAAAGATGATTAATTAATTGATTTGAAATTAATTAATGGTTAAGTAAGCATGATTGATGGAGATGAAGTAATTAATTTAATTCATTTTAAATTAATTATTAACGGTGATTAATAAATCATTGCTTATGGATGTTGAAGGTTATTGAATGCTTTGCATTTTTTGATATCTCTGATATGAGATATGTGCTGATCTGTGATATGGATGCTTTGGTTGAATTGTGAGGATAATGTGAATTATCTATTTGTGATGATAATGTGGATTATCTATTGTGAATATGTGAATTAATATATCTGTGTGAATATATGTAATAGAATTGAATTGTTTTAACTTTAAAACAACTTGACCTTAAAAGACGGCGTTTTGGATTTCGGTGAGACCGGGATCGGGTTTCCAGATTTGGATATCCGAAAACCACATCGATCCAAATTAACGATAGGTCGTGAATCTCAAGTGAAGATGAAGATTCAGAGTGCAAGGGTTATTATCGTTAACTCTGAGGGTGATTCCAAAATGAGTGTAACGAGATAATGCCTTCGGTTTCGTTCGAACCCGGAACGAACTTGTATGGATTGAATGCTTTCAGCACATCGTCAGGTGGACGATGAGCATTCTAAGTGATGTGTTCTGATTAAAGGTAATCATAGCCTCAAGCCTCGTATACCGGGAATGGCTAAAACAGGGGAGGTGCAGTATGGTTAAGTGGGTCGCGCTCAAGTAGGACAAGATTTTCCCCTGTCTAGAAGTTCCTTTTATTCGGCTTAGTGGGCAGTTGGCGACGGCCATCTGTGGGGTTGTCTTGTTCAGGACTGTCCAGTAAGGGATGGTTCCGGCCTTGTGTTGCAGGGGATCGGGAGGGATCCTCGGTACGGTGATCTAGGCCCCGTACTGTGATGGGCGGTACCCCAGTAGCCCTGCCATTGTATGGAATCCAATCTCCAATAAGCGCCGTACGTTTTGATTGTGCCCAACTATGTTGGAACGTGAGATGTAAGCATTCCAGCTATTTCTGTATTTTACTTGAAAACCGTAGACCCTATTATAATATTACTGGATTTCCTATCAAATGATTTGGTTATCGTAAGGTAAAATCTTTTCCGTGTTTATGTGCGGGAAGTCTTACGAGATACCTTTTGTTTCCAAAGGTTTTTCTAAGTTAAGCAACTTTAACCTGTTACTCACACCAGACCCATGTCTGACCCGGAGTTTATTTTCTATTTTTCTTAAACTCTTGGGTACTCAAATTTTTACGAGCAGCCAAGGGATTCAGGTTAGCTTTGACGAATTTTGGAGGAGTATGGAGCAGGAGGCTTCAGCGTATAGATATGTTATGGTTCTGTTGTGCTAGTGTATCTGTATCTGTGTTGTATTTGAGTTGTAATAACTAGACAGATGTTTATAACCGTCTAGTATGTGATGTATAAGCTGTGTAACTCTGATAGTTGTTGTATGCTATGTAATAGCTTATGTGATTAATATAATTTATTCGTTCCGCTGTGAGATTCTGATGTTGTTTAGTTCTTTCTTCTCTATCTTTTCTCTTTTCTATCCCTTTCTTTCTTATTAATGATGCGTCATTCTATGGAATGAATGGCGGACTGTTACACTTTGATACCAAATGTGACAGTCCATACTTCCTAACACACCGATCCAAACCCTAAAACGGCTTATGAACTCGCACCATGCCAAGAAGTGTTGATCATTGGGCTTTTAGGGTTCATGATACAGGGACTAATATGAATTTTAGGCATTACACGCTTTTAGATTCCATGGTTGAAGGAACAAAATATAAGTACTCAAAATAACCAAATCAGATAGTACTCTCAACATAAAACGTGGTCCATACAATAATGTTTCCAAATGATAATACAAAAGAATCTAAATTATAGATATAATATAATATAAAGTACATGGAGGAGTAACTATAAATATATATATATACCTTTTGGAGCACCAAGTCACCTTCTCCATGCACCTTACCTTGCCTTCTTCACTTACTACTCTGACTACCTGTAATAGATTTAAAGAAGGAAAAATGGAGGGGATCAAAAAATTCTGGTGAGTGAATTATATCACTAGTAGTATGATGTTGACAAGTAATTAATGTTCAGTTATAACCTACACCTAAGGGTGTTCTTTAGTGTGTGAGTCCTATATACGTGAGGTATTAATTAGTTTACAATATAAGTTGACTATCCTTATTATGACTAAGTTCAAATATGATTTATGAAAGTTTCCACTCATAGGTGGAACATACTAATACAGAATAATCCTAGAAATAACTCTAGCATATAGTCTCAACAATAGACCACATGCCTATGCATTGAGTTAATTCTTTCAATGGTAACCACTTTACTATATATTAAGTTTATAGTCTCAATGATAATCATTTGAATTACACCTAGCTGAGCATAACTCATGTTGCTAAGCCTATAGATTTGGATTAACAATCCCGATATTATCTTTTGCATTAACAATCCCAATAATAAGTTGTCACTAAAGCATCGAGTAACCTCCTCATTAGTGTTCGTTCTTATGCTCTATACCATTACACAAGTAATAACAAGGAGAGAATTAACTGATCCAACTCCTTTGTCGAATTAACAGATCCTACTATGATGGATTTCTCTATCTACTCCTTTCAGCTTTCACCAATATGTGATAGGAACTTGGCTATGAATGATAAGAGCTTTTAATTATGATGTAATTACTCACCGCATCGAGTGTCACGTTTAACAACTTCATGAACTAAGAGCCTAGGAAGTCACCAAGTGTGATACTTTTCTAATTTGTTACATGACTCCATTCAGTTCTATGCCTGAAAGACAAGGAAGTGGGAACAAATTTCCTCGATCCATTCTACTTGGTCTATACCAGGCCCATGTTCAAACTAGGAATGCTGTAGTAATTCGAATGTCTGAATTTTAATTATGGCATCTGACTCTCTGTATAAAAAGTTTGTTACAAACATCCTTATTTAGACATTGGATGTTGATTCTAAATGTCTAAATCAGGTCGGATTTGAACTGTTTTTTTGGTTTCTTAATTTCTGAATTTCTAACATCTGACTACAAATGAGATGTTTGAATCAGCATTTTCAAGGTTGTTAATTTGCTTTGTTCATCTTCTTCGTAGATTTATGTATAAGCGTTAGATTCATTTTCAATAAGTGTCCGATTACAGTTTCGTTTTTGTTTATACATAACTTTGAGAGATTTTTTTTAATGATTACATATGAATTTCCCATCAATTATCTATGTATCTTCCAATGATTATCTAGGTGTATTTTAATCAATTCTCTATGTATACTCAAGGTAATAGAATCAAATCTAGGTAAATTCAAAAGTATAACCGTTTACCTTTTATTTATTAAAATCAATCCAAAATTGTTATATATAAAAACAATCTATATAATTAAGGGTATATTCAATCCAATTCATCATTCCCTCCTAAATTACGATGATTATTTTATCAATTCGTTACGTAGGGTTTCCAGTTCTTTCAACGCATAAGTATTTTTGAATAAAAGCATTTATTTAAGGTTAAAATCATACTTTTAGTCCTAAGAAGTTATATAAATGAAAATTAACTACTTATCTAGATCATAAGCATTTCATAGATAAATCCACTCATCTTGAAGGGTTGTTCAATAAAATTCATTTCCTAAACTGATTTGTATCAGTGCCTCCCTTTCTCCATTCCTTGATTTGTTTATGCTTCTCCTTCTCCTTCTCTTTTAATTGGATTCCCTCTCTCTCTCTCCTAATTTGATTTACCTTCTTTTATTTTTATTTATAAATTTAGAGAAGTTAACAGAAAATGGTGTTTGGATTAAGAAATTTTAAGGAGGAAGAGGAAGAAAAGAACATATAGGATTAGAAAGGTGGTGGCTAGGATTTAGAATGAAGAGGAACGAGGGTTAGAGCTTTATTTACATTTGAAAACCTGGGTTATCGAGTTAAATCCTGAAATTTTCTGTATAGAAATGTCACTGGGTCTAGGTTTCGTTAATTTTGACCTGTTTTATCAAATCCAAAAAGTTTTATATGTTTTTAAACTATAAACAACACTCTAAACACAATGAAATTGGTCTCAGAATGTGATGCCCCACCCCGAGACCCACATTAACAAAGAGAATTACCGGGTAATTCTGTCTGCTAATGCGGAGAATAGGGCTGGTTAGGAGAGACCATCTATAACCTTGTCTTAAATATCTATTGAATACATCGACAATTGCTATATTATTTTTGTCTAACTCAAGTGGATCGACATATCCAATAAATACTTTATACAAAGTCATAGGTGGCTATAGGATCTATCAGGACAAAATATAACAACTCAATGCAAAACACATCACAGAACAGTAGATCATCATCACATATATATATATATACACACACATATACAGATACATCACAGAGTATACAAAATGATACATGTCAAGTGGTATAGCAACCACAATATACAAGCGAGTCAAAAGAATATACATATCAGAGTAGCAAACAAAAAGGACTACACAAAAAGCTATAAAAAAAGAGCTAGCAGAATAGTCCATGCGGAAGCAGAATAGGCTAAGTCCAAATGTACCTAACCTGAAACATCTCGGTCTGACCCGAGTATAAATATATGGGTTAGTCTAGCTAAACAAATCAGTTTACAAGGATAAGCGATAATATGAGCATAAGGATAAAGTGATAATATTCCCAAGTGAGAAGGGACAATTTAAAATGTACAGTTACTTCATATGATGAAGGGTATTACTACACACATATAATCTCAAAAGAGATGGAACAACCCATAAAACGCTAAGAGTAGCGAGCCTCGTATCATTGCCATTCATAAAACATCAAATATGGTTTAGGGGAAAAACCTAAACCCGCCAAATCGACAACCCAAAATATGCACAAAGAGATCCCATCTCAAACACGCCATAAGGCAGATATATCTCCAAAGAGGAGAATAAATCTCAAGTAAAAGCCAAAAGGCTAATCTCAATAACGCCAGTGTAGGCAACACAAGTCTCAAAAATAGAACTCACAAGAATTCAAGTTCCCGTGAGGTAATCGCCGTATATACATATAATATCCCAAATGGCACAAATGGCCAACAATAAAAAGGCAATATGCTTGGGAAATCACAAACATCAATGAAATCATCTCAAAGATATAGCACGTGCTTATGGCCGAAGCCTGTCAAGTACTGTTCTCTCAAATAAGGCGCCACGTCTCTTAGACAAATGTCCCGAAGGACATATAAATGTCTCTTAGACAAACATCCCGAAGGACAAATGACCAGAAGGTCCAGTACTGGCAAATACGTCTCTTAGACAAATGTGTCATAAACTCCCGGATAGGAACCCGAACAGTGTTAATGTATGTCCCATACCACCGTTCGCACTAAATGGTTTACTAACCGCTAGTAAATTTCACACTCATATTAGTAAAATGTTTACCTCATCTCATCGGTAAACTCGACCCGAAGGTCAAAACGATCAAACGGACAAGTCGAGAATTAACAATAAGATAAATGCACGTGTTCCTTACCACGTGTTTTACCAAACCGTTTAATTCTCCTTCTCATGCGCTCGAATAGTGCTAAAACGTGTAATATATATATATAATAATTTACTTTGGAAAACAAGCTTTGAAACCAATTTTCGAAATCAATTTGAAACCCATATTCAAAAATTCCCTTATTACAGAGAATAAATAGATTTTACACTTGAAAATACTTCAAAATATTATATAATAATTATTCTGAAATGCCCGTTAATTTTAAAAATCATTTCAAAAAAATTCGGAGAAAACCGTGCTCGAAAACGAATAAAAATGAAGAAAATCACTCAAATCGACATTCAAATTCAAATTAAATTCAAAATAATTCAAAATTTGAATTCCAAAATCTCCAAAATTCGGCTAGTCTATTGATAGACATCATGGCCTATAATCATCTCAATATTTGCAGCAAAACAAGTGACAAAACCATCACAATTCTAAGGTCAAATTCGCAAAATAATATATGAAGATATAGGAACACAAGGCCACAACGTACGCACCTGGGCCGACAAGGAGGTCGACCTAGACCAGAGGCCAGGTCGACCTGGATGGTGCTGGGTCGACCTCTCTGTCGACCCAAACTACGGATATTGTTTCCAGGCTATTTTCTTCCTCGTACTGATTTTCAAGCATAGATTTGAGCATTCAAAAGACATTATTTTGCAACCAAATTTTATAGGCATGAACTACTACAACTGAACTACCAACAAAAAGAAATCCGATAGCATTTCGTTATCGAAATCAAAAGATATAAACATGCAAAGAAGCAGTATAAAACAGTTTCACAGAAAAGAAAAACTGTCAACAGAAAACGACTACAGTAGCTTATTTTGCACAGATTCAAGCATTTAGCATTTTTGTTTTTGCTAGATTTGTGAGCTTATTAACTCACCTTGTTAACAGATGATAAAATCTCGGATTTTGCAGCAAAGTTGAAGTCTTTGCTTGAGATTACAAGCCTAGAGAACCTGTAGAAAGCAATTACAGAACATGCAAAACAATACAGTAAAAATTTAGAAAATTTCTTACTGTAAAAGAAATTTGGTTATGAAATTGTATGATTTGGAGTTGTATACCTTTTAATTATCATTAGATTGTAAAATGCCTTGAATTTGTTGAATTAAAATGAGAAATTACTTGATTTTTGAGAAATTGGTAGAGAGGAGTTTATTTTCTTTTATTTCAGCTGAAGGAAGAAGAAGGTAATGAGAAATGAACATACAACCAACTCTATTCCTCCTTCTTACCAAGCTAAGGCTAAATGGGCTAGGATGGGTTTGAAAAATAAAAAGAAAAAAAATAGTTTAGGCTAAAAATCAACACTTAACAAAGAAATATGTGTATATATCACATATACACAAATAAAAAACCATTTTCTTCTTATTTACACAAAAGAAAAATATGAAAATTTACATACTTGTATAAGAAAACATTTCTTACCATAAAAAAAGATTAATTTATATTTTTAAAACATTTTTATTATTAAAATCCTTTATTTAACAAAAATACACCATTTACTCAAATATATGAATAAAACATTGTTTTTAACTTCTAAAATTCCACAAAAATTATTTTCTCACTTAGAAAAATATTTCAAACCATTTCAAAACATTATTTATAGCCAAAACTTATTTTTAACCTAATTTCCATCTTTTATTTCAATAAACCACCTTTAAAAATTACATACTTCTTTTAAAAATTATTAAAAAAAGCTAATGGGCAATAATTAATATAATTATTGTATTTTCACTCAAATGAAATCATTTTCATTATTTAAAGCCCATATTCCATTTATTATCACTCCAAAAAAATAGAATAAAGCTTGTAATTTCATTTTCTAATTTTAAATTCCAAAATCCATTGTTTATTCCAAATAAGCAATTTAATTTCTCCAATTTTAATTTAATTTACAATATTAAATTATAATTATCATTATAATTCAATATTGAAAGGTAATCTCCAAACCATGGTTGTTACACAGAAACCTAATTCTAACGTCTGAGAAAATTTACTATTTTGTCCTTTTGTGTCAAATTACATTTTTACACTTATTAGTATTTTAATTTATTTATTAAATTTTTTGGGGCGTTACAATATTCTCTCTTAATTATATTAACCAATAGAAAAATTATCGAGCGAGTCATCCCATGGTTATAAAAATAACTATCAGTACGTAACCCTTAGTTTCCCCAATAGCCATGAGTAATATACTATCAACCATTTGGAGAGTGCTACGTACTCTAGACTCAACGGATGTATTGATATCCAATCTCAATATATCTTGACTATGAATATTTAAAATAGTATATTATTTTCATTGCTTCTCATGATCACAACGCATTATAATTAGTCATAAAACATAACTTTATGGATTTTCTATTAAATATACTTAAATTAAATAAATCATTAAAATAACACATTACGACAAGTATATAATGGATAGAAAAACACCTTCTATTTCAAATGTGATTCTATTAAAGAGTTGATAATTTACAATAAACTACGTAATTGCCCCTATAGCAACCCATAACTCTATCACATATTACCCTATCCCTACCTTTGAAACTACCTTTCTATACATTCTATTAAATGGGTTGGCTTTAATCGGTAAGCCCTAACATTGCTAATTTAGATTGCATAAACCATCATGGCTCAGATACCATTGAAGAAACCAGACTAGTCAGAAGTGGCTGAAATAGGTACTTCAATTTTTTTCACTATGTTGAATTTATTAGGGCCTATGAAATATAAAGAGAGTTTAGACCCAATCTAAAATATTTTGAATAAAATTTTTAATTTAGCTAATATTTTTTTGAAAAATGGTTTTAGTTATTTATATTTTAATCAATATGGGATTTATATAATATAGGGTACATTAAATATACTCTTATGTGTGTGTGTGACAGTTACTTGTTTAGTTAATTTAGAAAAGGAAGCCTTTTGTTTCTCTCTCTTAAACTTATTCAATTAATAAGGGAAGATTTTGTTTTATTTGGAGAGAGAAACCTTTTATTTCTCTCTCTTCAAATAAATTGATTTATTAAGTGACATTAATGACCAAATTTATACTTGGCATATATTGTGAGTATATCCAATATACTCTAGTGTATATTGTGTAAGTGCAACATGTCATATTGTGTACATAGTTTATATGTACGTGTTTGGGTGTTGGGCAACAGACATATTCTCTCTTTATATACACATTGACTGTCTAAAGCATTGTTTAAAATTATTTTTGTGTGTGTGTGTTTAAATATATATATATATATTGTTAATGAATCCTTTAATAAATTTAAATTGATTCAATCAAGTTAACTATTTTGAGTTCAAGATTTATTTCTAGAACATGAAGTGATTTGACTTAGTGAAACCATTTGAAAACATATCTTAATGTATAAATCCGAATATAACTAATGTCTATATGTCAATGACTTAAATTAAGATAAAATATAGATAATTTATAAGCAATAATAATTTGGTAAAAGTATATATTTAATAATACTACTTTGTTGATTTACACATTAACGCAATCCTCTTTTATTATTAGTATGTAAATTTATAAAAATATTTGAAACAATTAATATTTTTTATTATTAGTATGTATATATTTATTAAATTATATTTTATGTATGTATGTATCTTAAAATAGAAAAATCAATTTTAAATCAATAGAAATTATCATTAACAATTGAATAAATAATTATGCAAAAATTAATTAATTACCATTTAGGTTAAATTCAGTAGAAATTATCAATGAAAATCATGAATAGAAATTATCAATATCAATTTGACGCTAATTTAAATGATAATAGGCTATAATACTTTAAGAATTACGCATGTATATTTATAAGGGACGGTATATGCATATATAAATTTGATAGAATGAAATAACCACTGTATCTACAATATTATGGAATGTATTGATTTAAAAAATTGAATTTTACCTTGTTAAGGTTGCCTTTTGATTTGCACCTTGAATAAAGAAAGCTCCTAGATCCGATGGAATCACCTCCAGAAATTGCAACAATTTGAAGCACCTTTTTGTATTTATTTTATTTGATTTAATTTTTTAGGGAAATTATTCCATGGAAGTAATGATGGTTTTGGCCATTAAGGGATAGGAGGAGAGCAGGAGAAAGAAAATGAATTTGTGAAAAGGAATTTAATGAAAGATATAAAGAAAGATTTGCTTTAAAATATTGATTGAAGCGTTTCCAATTTCTTACTTAAAACCTTCTCATTTAATTCTTTATTAAATCTCAATAAAATTCTCTCTTACTTCCACTAAGCATGGTCGACCAACAATGGTGCCACGTGGACTCTAAAAAGGTAAATAATTGATTTAAATCAAATATAAATATCTTATTGATATTGTATATCAATACGCGCATACATAACTTCTATATATATTCGCATTTCCTTAGATACTAAAGGCATTCAAATATCAAATATAAAATAAAATAAAATAATTAATATTTCACAAATATTAGTTAATTTACTGCGACGACCCAGAATTTTGGGCTTTTAAATTGGAATATTTAATTTGTTTTAAATATTCAAAAGTTAAATTTTAACTCGAATTTCAGATATAAATATTTATTGGATAATTTAATTTTTGAATTAAACAATTGAATATAGGGTAAAATAGAGAATCCGGAGTTTTGAGCTTGTTAAAAATAATTTAAAGGCTCAGAAAATTTATATTGTTAATACTGAAGGTGATGAAACTTTTAAAATCGAATTTAAAAGTGTTTTGTCCAGTTTTGAAACTATATCGTTTAAAATGATATTTAAAAATAGCCTTCCGAGGCACAGTCTCGGAATTCGACGAAACCAGTTCCATTGGATCCGTAATATTGTATTATTGTTGGATTTCAATTTTCGTAGTAATTGGAGCAGTTGTGTGAGTGTACGATATATAAACGCGTTGAACTTTGTTTTGAAACAAATTTTAATTTTAATTTTAATAAAATAAATATTTATTTTCTTGAACCGACAATACATACAACCCGCCACCAATTCGTTCATTCGTACTCCCTTTCTCTTCTCTTCCCATCTTCTCAAATCATACGGTTAGGTCAAAAGAAAAGGGCATGTTTTGGAAAATATAATGGCCGATCAAACAAATCGCAGCTTCTCAAATTTGAAATCAAACCTTTCCCTTCTCGAAATATAGATAGCCGAAACAAAATCTAGCAGCCCCGCGCGAAATCAAATCGAAGAAGAGAGGGAATTCGGGGCCGAGCCTCGTTCGAAATCGCGTCAACCCAGCACCTCGTTCGATTTTGTTTTCGAGGGGGGAAGCGATTCAAAATCGCGGCCGAGTCCTAGCCGTTCGATGGCGAAGTCGCGTGTTCTTTGACTCGCGTGCGAAGAGGATAGGGTTCGCGGGGTAGGGGGAGTTTCGATCGTTGGCCGCTGTGACGACAGCATTTTCGAGGCGACTCAGTCGCGATTTTGGGATGGCGACCGTGGTTGTGATGGGTTGTTGGTGAGTTGGAGGCTCGCGATTCAAGCGATTCAAGAAAGGAGGCACGTGTGTCTTCGGTGACTCGATTTCGTGGGGCGGCAGGTTCAACTGGAGTTGAGGCATGAGGAGGCGATGGTTTCAGCGAAGATCATCGGCATCATCTTGGGACTGGCCGCGATGCTCGCGAGTTAGAGGGAGGAATCTCGTTCGTTCTAGTTTATGAGGTATTTTATTTTTGTTTTTATTTTATTAATTTTACATCCATTTATTGGAAACTTTGATAATTACAGTAAAGGTACTTTCTGATAGTGAAATATTTATTTCACAGTAAGGTAAAAGTAAATCATGTTTTAAATTTAATAAATATAAATATTGTTTTAAATTTATTTACAGAAGAAAGAACAGCGGAGATGGTTTTGTTTTTAATTGAATTTCTATATATATACATATAGACGCAGAAAATATATATATACAGCAGTGAGCAAACTGCAGTTTTTGTTAATTTGAAAAGAAATTATAATAACTATTTAGGTGGTCAATTTATTTAATTAGCTCATTTAAATTATTTTAGTCATTTAAAAATAATTATTAAAGGGAGGTTATTTTGTATAGATTAATTTTGAAGAATCTGTATAGATTATTTTGTGAGTATTTATATATGTAGTCTTAAAGGAAAATAAAAGTACATTTTAATTTATCAATATTAAGGAAATAATTTATTCAGCTGGTTAATCAATTATTTGGTTACTAATGGTAATTTATTAAAGAAAATTAGTTTTAAAACCAAACCATTTTGTTAATTAAATTGACTAAATGGGAAATTCATTGTTCGATAGTTCAAATATTAATATAATGTAAAATGATTTTTCAAGGTCTGAAAATTGCGGAAACAAGACGAGTTTGAGGTGAATGGCAATCTTAGGCCAAAGGTGAGTTAATCTCACTCAGCTGAATTTTATTTTAAATTTAAATGGTTAAATTTAAATAATTGATTGAATGGTTGAATTGATTTGGATGTGCTATATCATATATAGTTGTATATACCAATATATATATATTGGCATATGTATGTATTGGAGTTGTTATTCCCGCACTATATAGCGGATGAGACCCTATGCGCCGCATAATAGCAGATGATTTTATATAAAACCCATATACCGCGATATTCCACCTCGAAGTGGAATTGGTATTGTGCTAACGTCTGTAGATGCAGGGAAAACAGGTTGGAGGGATCCAACAGGATTCCTCAAAATTATTTAGAATTGTTTGATATTCTGTGTTATGGATATTTGATATTCTGTGATGAATATTATTGTTAATTGGAAATATTGATTGTTATGAATTGCTTGAATATATTTCGAAGCACTGAGTTATCAGAAAATATAGAATGGGATTTTGAAAAGAAAATAATAAAATGAATTTTAAGTAAAATGATTTTAGTGAATTTGAATAAATTAAGAATGAATTAAAAGAAATGGAAATGAAATTAAAATACTAATAAATAATTTCGAGTATGGAAGATGAAGGATTTAAATAAGCAGAAATTAATAAATGGTAAACTTAAGTGATATCCATTAAAGGAATAAAGAATTATTTTAAGTTTCAAATTTTAAATTTACATTGAAGGATTAAGAAGTAATTTGAGGAATCTAAAATTTGAATTTTCAATTAAAAGTATTTTTAAATCATAATCTGAAATTAAAGGATTTTGGAATAAATGAAGTAAAATGGAAATCCATTTGGAAATTGATTTAAGTATTTGAAATTGGATATTTGGAAGAATAAATTCAAAGTGGGAATTTATTAAGAAATGGGGAAATTTGTTTAAAAATAAATAGTGATTTATTTTAAAAAGAAGGTGAAGAGAAGTATATTTCCCTGGATAGCCAAGTAAGTTTTCAAAGTAAATTTTAAAATATAAGATAAAAATTTAATGTTGGTTTAAAAAGCATATTTTAGAAAATTTATTATTTTTCTGAATGTTTAAAATTCTAAAGTAAATGTTTATTTTTAAATCTATTATTGTAGAAAATATATAAAAGTAACTTGGTATTATGTTTTAAAAAGGGAAATTAGTTTATATTTACAAAGGGGTTTTATTTCATATATTTTTAAAATATATATTTTTACTAGAATATTAAAGTAGTTTTAATTTCAATATTTTCAAGTATATTTGTAATAAAGTGTTTTTAAAATTTATTTTAAAAATCTAAAATGGCTTTTGTACTTGGTGTTCCAGTGAAAATAAATATTTGGGAAATTATTCTGTGGAGGAATAGCTTTGTAATCGTTTTCAAAGGGGTTTGAAAATGGAAATAATATCTTGCGAAGATATTTGAGGTTAATAAATAATTTGGAAAATTATTTATTGTTTGATGGATGTTATGGATGTTAATTGATAGTTAAATAACCGACTATCAATATTGGCCAAATGCGCTGATCGTTTCGAAGAGACCGGGATCGAGATTTATTTCTCGAAAACCACTTCGATCCGGTTTGTACGTTTCGTGGGGAAACGAGATTAATATTGAAGATGGGATGTGTCTTCAGTTCCGTTCGGACCCGGAACGGACTTGTATGGACAAATGCTTTCGGAAACATTGTCAGGGGACGATGGGCATTCTAAGTGAAACGTTCTATAAAGGTAACGTTTAGCCTCAAGCCTCATCAACCGGGAATGACTGAAAATCAGGGGATATGCAGCAAGGCTTTGTGGGTAGCGCCCACTTGAGAGTAGGGTCATCCCTGCCTAGAGGTCCCTTTTATTTCGGCTTAGTGGTGCGGTTGTTGATCCCAACCGTGGGGTGGTCTTATTCGGAATTGCCCATAGGTTATTCCGGCCTTGTGTTGTAGGGGGTCGGGCGTGATCCTCGGTACTGTGATCAAGGCCACGTACTGTGACAGGTGGTACCCCAGTGCCTAGTCATTCGTTGGAAATCCATTCTCCCTACGTGCCTTGTACGAGTTTTGTTTGTATTACCCACGTTGTGGCTAGTATGCTGGAATTTAATAATGTAACAATTTCAGCTATTTTAATAAGTATTTGTATATCGACACTATTATAATATCAGAGGATTTTATAAAAAGTGTTTTAGCTATCGTAAGATAAAAACCCGACATGTTTATTTGTGGCGTGGTCTTACGAGATGCTTTTGTTTTCAAGGGATTTTGAAACTTTAATAATCAATTTGAGTGTGATTTTCTCATGCTGGTATTCCAAACTGACTCGGGTGTTGTTTTATATGATGCTCGGGTCAGACCGAGTATTATAGGATACAGGATGATGCTGTGGAGCTCAGGCGATGAGTTGGATGGCGAGACTTATCTCCCATACTTGTTATATATATATATATATATTCCGCTGTGTTGATTGCTGTACTCTGATGTATTGAGGACATGATATGATTTTTGTCCAGTTGTACGTAAGTGTACTCTGATGTATACTCTGATGATGTATTATCTAAACAGACATAGTTTTGATTTGTGTAAAGCTTTGTTATTATATATTATATTTTATTCCACTGTGACGTGAGATTCTGATGTTGTTTTTCTATTTTCTTCTTCTACCTCTTCTTTATAAACACAAATGGTTCGATTTTCCAGGCCTGGAAGATCGGGTCGTTACAGTTGGTATCAGAGCGAAGTTGGCGATAACCTTGGCTCTGGTGGGAATTTTGAGAGTATTAATAGATATGAGCGCGTATTTGTTAGTGAATATAAAATGGTTTTATATTGTGTTGGTTGGTTTATTGTGTAGTTTATGGATTCTGGTCAATACGAGTAATTAACGTTATTGATAGGGATCTCTAAACACTTAGATAGAACAATTCGACACAATATTGTTTTAAATAGGGTGAATGAAATAATTTTGCCCAAATTATTTTTGTATATAAAGGAATAACTTTTGTAAATTTTATGTTTGGTTGCTTGGTTGTTAGAAAATGATAGTATTAAATTATTATCATTTAAGTGAAAAACTGAATAAGAAATTGAATTATAACCAAAGTTGAAAATAATTTATATAACAAGTGGAATTTGAGAATGTAAATTATAAATGTAATTTATAAGTGGAAATAAACGTCATATACAAATGAGATTATACTTTTGAAATAGAATTCTGGAGAAACATTTAGGAATTGAAATTCTAACTAAAGGACAAGGAATAAATTCATAAACCAATGAAATCTGTGAATATATTGGAAATAAAATTCCAGAATAATGTTGGAATATAAATTGGTTGGATTTTGAATTTGGAATGTTGGGAAAAGTTTAAATTCCTGGGATTTGGAAATGGTTTTCAAAGAGTTTGGAGAAATAATAAGTGGTACTATTTCGGAAATATTTTGGGTTGGAATTGAAATCTGGAGAGGTTTGGGATTTAAAAATATTTAAAATGTTTTTAAAGAAATAAAAGCATTTAATTCTCTTTCGGTTGCTGGAAAATAATTTCGGTGATGACTGCAGCGTCATCGATGTTCATTTTCGAGTTTCCAAAGAGAAATTGCTACCAAACTGTTTTAAATTGGAAATGATTGTGAACTGGGTTGGTTTTGAAATTCAAAGGGATAATTGAATTTACCAAAGGAGTTTGGATGTAGTTGATTTCAAAAATGATTTTGAAAATTTTGGAAAATTGTTTAAAACTTTGGAATCTTATTTAAAGTTGTTATGGGATAATAAAAATATATTGGCTAAATAAAATGTGAAATTCCAAGTTAAAAGTAAAATGTAAATAAGTTTCTGACTTATAAAATTTGAAGTAAAATAGATAAGCCAAATAAATTGTTTGTAATGGTAATGAATATAATCCAAAACTTAAATTATTAAATAACTGGAGCTCCAGTAAAATAGTTAAAGTGGTTTAGAGATAAAAATCAAATATTGGGAATAAACCCTGAATAAACAAATTGATGATAAATTGGTAAATGAAATATGGAGATGGAACTTGAATCAGTTAAATGCAAGTTGAATATCAGTTTGATGTGACAAATGTTTGGCTTGTAAATGAATTATGGAATGAATATTCGATGTAAATATTATGGAATGTTCCAAGATTAATAAATGAATTTAAATAAATTGAATGTGGATATGGAATGCGAAGTATAATGAACGGAATCGATTAAAATAATCGAATTAACTATAGATTGAATTGATATCAATTTAAATTAGTTGAAAACTGGAATGGATATTCTATTAAGTAAATGTAATTGGATTTGCATAAAAGTAAGTGTAGTATGACATAAACGAGATTATATAAATTCTAGGATTAACAGACACCAATAAAATTGATTTTTGAATCAATTGAGATAAATATGTGTTCGTTTGAATTAAAATGAATAGAATGTAAGTAATGAAGTGTAAACCATTTAAATGGAAGCATTTAATTTGTGTTAGAGCCTAATAAATTCACTTATGGAAGTGTTTAGTGAATATTGCTTATGTTATGTATGTGTTAGCTATTGAAATTAATTGAAATGATAACAAACTTTGAATATTTGTCACTAACCTGTTTAATTGAGTAAGTACAGGTGTTTGGAGGCCGTTTGGCTGGATTTGACTGCGCTAATTGCTTAAATAAATAGCCGTTTGCTTAAAAATGCTAAAATAAGGTACGCTAACGCAAAAATTCAAAATAGGAAATATGAACTGCTTATATTGATATATATTGTGATTTCCGGCCTGAGGCCGATGTATATATATATTTGTGCATCCTGCGATATCGCAGAAGTCCCTCCGTACAAAGGAGACTTTGCCAAAATTTTCCGTAAAATTTTGGAGTTAGAATTTTTTTTAAATGTTTGAAAATTTTCATTAACGATAAATGATTTAAAATTGATAAGCATAAAGAATTGAACTGAATATGGAAATCTAATTGAAGTGTGTATATAAAGTAAGGTGAAATCAAAGAAATTGAGGAAAGGAAAAGTTTGCAAACAAACTTTTATTTGAGATATGAAAACAAATTAGCAAGTGAAACTACTAAAGAAATGGTCAATTAAATATTGATTGAGATAAGATGAATAAAATTCAGTATTCAGGGTTTGAAACCAAATTGAATTCTAATGGAATTGTAAAGACAAAAATGAATAAAATTGAATATAAACTTCAAGAATGAAGTGAAACAAATCCAAGAAGTATATAAAATGTTTATCTTGAACTTAAGAAATGAATAGTGAATTCTTAAGTAAATTTGGTACTGAAAGTATGCTAAGTGAATAATTGAATTAAGGTTGAAACTGTAAATTGTGAGATGGGAAAGTTGTGAATAAGTGGATAACAATCAAAAGGAATGCGAAATAAAAGAGAATTGATATAGCTGATAATCAATTGAAATTAATATGTAGGATGTACGTATATTATTCTATTCGCATAGCTATTTGATCCAGATGTCGAGCACAGGATTTCGAGATAGTTTTATCGATCCGAATTAGGATTTTTCACTCGATTTTCGACGGCGAACCTGGATATGGATTGTTGATTGGTTCTGGAAATTCTCTATCATAGTTGGTGGCTATGCAAGGAGAATAACGGTTTCTGATCAAGAAACCAAATCTGAGTCCGCACTAGGAAGTCGGGTGGAGGATACTAGTTCGGAAGTGAAATTGTGTGATCGAGTGAGCGATCGATTTGGTATTGCGTACGAATGATATAGGTACATCGTACGGACTTAAATGGAATGAATATTGAAATTTTGTAAGGAGTCAAGTGAGTGACTTGAATGTTGTGATTGGATATTATTACTAAACAGGATTCACAGGTATTATAAAAGGATGAAAATTTGTTTGATTTCAGGAGATAAATTTGAGTTGCTCGACGAAAAAGGTATGTGTTTGAATTTCTATATGAAATTTGTTTGAGTTTTTGAATCGAGCCACTTGGCTTTTTGATTTCTTTTTGGATTTGGGAGGCCGTAGGGCAATTTTGTAGTCGTACCGAGCTAGCCGCGCAAAGGAGACGTTGGCAAAAAAATTCAAAAATTTAGAGAGTTAGAAAATTTTTGAGAAAATTCGATAATTCAAATTTGGTTTTAAATTTAAATTTGAATGGTTAAGCAAGTGGTATGGTTTGGGATTTATGGGTAAGTTGGAAAGTTAAGAAAAGGGTTTGTGTGTCTTGATAAAAGATTTGTTTGACAAGTTGTTAAAAAAACTATTTGGAGTTGAGAAGATAATTAGTGGGTTATGGATCATTCTTCCTAACTAGTAATTTCGGGGACGAAATTCTTTTAAGGGGGAGGAATGTGATGACCCGAAATTTTGGGCTTTTAAATTGGAATATTTAATTTGTTTTAAATATTCAAAAGTTAAATTTTAACTCGAATTTCAGATATAAATATTTATTGGATAATTTAATTTTTGAATTAAACAATTGAATATAGGGTAAAATAGAGAATCCGGAGTTTTGAGCTTGTTAAAAATAATTTAAAGGCTCAGAAAATTTATATTGTTAATACTAAAGGTGATGAAACTTTTAAAATCGAATTTAAAAGTGTTTTGTCCAGTTTTGAAACTATATCGTTTAAAATGATATTTAAAAATAGTCTTCCGAGGCACAGTCTCGGAATTCGACGAAACCAGTTCCATTGGATCCGTAATATTGTATTATTGTCGGATTTCAATTTTCGTAGTAATTGGAGCAGTTGTGTGAGTGTACGATATATAAACGCGTTGAACTTTGTTTTGAAACAAATTTAAATTTAAATAAAAAAAATATTTATTTTCTTGAACCGACAATACGTACAACTCGCCACCAATTCGTTCCTTCGTACTCCCTTTCTCTTCTCTTCCCATCTTCTCAAATCATACGGTTAGGTCAAAAGAAAAGGGCATGCTTTGGAAAATATAATGGCCGATCAAACAAATCGCAGCTTCTCAAATTTGAAATCAAACCTTTCCCTTCTCGAAAAAAAGATAGCCGAAACAAAATCTAGCAGCCCCGCGCGAAATCAAATCGAAGAAGAGAGGGAATTCGGGGCCGAGCCTCGTTCAAAATCGCGTCAACCCAGCACCTCGTTCGATTTTGTTTTCGAGGGGGGAAGCGATTCGAAATCGCGGCCGAGTCCTAGCCGTTCGATGGCGAAGTCGTGTGTTCTTTGACTCGCGTGCGAAGAGGATAGGGTGCGCGTGCGAAGAGGATAGGTGATTCCGGCCTTGTGTTGCAGGGGGTCGGGCATGATCCTCGGTACTGTGATCTAGGCCACGTACTGTGCCAGGTGGTACCCCAGTGCCTAGTCATTCGTTGGAAATCCATTCTCCCTACGTGCCTTGTACGAGTTTTGTTTGTATTACCCACGTTGTGGCTAGTATGCTGGAATTTAATAATGTAACAATTTCAGCTATTTTAATAAGTATTTGTATATAGACACTATTATAATATCAGAGGATTTTATAAAAAGTGTTTTAGCTATCGTAAGGTAAAAACCCGACATGTTTATTTGTGGCATGGTCTTACGAGATGCTTTTGTTTTCAAGGGATTTTGAAACTTTAATAATCAATTTGAGTGTGATTTTCTCACGCTGGTATTCCAGACTGACTCGGGTGTTGTTTTATATGATGCTCGGGTCAGACCGAGTATTATAGGATACAGGATGATGCTGTGGAGCTCAGGCGATGAGTTGGAGGGCGAGACGTATCTCCCGTACTTGTTATATATATATTCCGCTGTGTTGATTGCTGTACTCTGATGTATTGAGGACATGATATGATTTTTGTCCAGTTGTACGTAAGTGTACTCTGATGTATACTCTGATGATGTATTATCTAAACAGACATAGTTTTGATTTGTGTAAAGCTTTGTTATTATATATTATATTTTATTCCGCTGTGATGTGAGATTCTGATGTTGTTTTTCTATTTTCTTCTTCTACCTCTTCTTCTTAAACACAAATGGTTCGATTCCGAGCCTGGAAGATCGGGTCGTTATATTTACAGTGATATTAAATTAATTAAATCATGTGGTTTTTTGGAATATTCATCATTATGTGCGACTCAAAGGTGTAAATTAATTAAGCGGGTAATATCGAATAATTCAAATATTAACATTCATACGTCACCTTAGCTAGCACTATGACATTTTGGCTGAATTTATTGCTTATACATCTTTTCGATAAAAATCAATTTTGTTATTATAAGCAACACCTGGTTGCGACGAGTATTTGCTCCAATTCTCTTCGTCAACACTATATCACAATAGGACTTACGGAATTTGGTTTTGGTCAAAATTCCAACATCTCCTACATTCAAATTGAATGGTCAAATAAAAAGTCGTCGGTGCATTAATAATGATTATTTTAACTTTACTATTTTTGCTAGAGAATTTAACTTTAAGTTGACTACAGTTGACCATGATACCACCTTCATACAAATAAAGAGAAAAATTCTCTATTGAATAGTGTTTCACTTACAATGCTTCAACTTAGACCCAACTATAATTGTTCGATGGACATCATGCCATGATTTAACTATAATCAAAGTGGAGTGTCTATATTGAAGTCTAATAGAAAACTCTCGAGTGGGTCATTCCACAATTATACAATAACTATCACGACGTAGCCCCTTGGTGCTTCGGCAGCCATGAGTAATATATTACCCAACATTTGGAGAGCGTTAAATACTCTAGTCTCAAAGGATGTTTCGATATCCAGTCTCGAAACAATTTGACTATGGATATTTGAAATAATTTGTTATTTTTAATGTGGTAAATTTCTCACGGTTACAATACACTGAAATTACTATTACATAACATATCATTTAAGGATTTTCTATTTAATCCGCTTGAAACTAATTACTTAATTATTTATATCACAATATAACAAAGTACATTATAGAAATCAAACACCTTTATTATGAACAATACAGTTATCGAGCTAGATATATGTAACAAATTATATAATCGCCCTTAGGACATACCCTACTATAGAATCGAATTAACCCTAGAAGGGGTTGAATATGGTTTATAAAAAATTCATAGACATATAAAAATTGTAGCACAGATAATAACAGAGTAAATGCATAAATAAAAGTGACACACAAGTTTACCCAACTTCAGCAAAACATGCCTACTACTGCCCCCAAGGTTTCTACTATGAATTAAACAATATGATGCTTACAGGTCATATAAACTTGCGACCCTCGCTAACCTGATTGTTTTAACCCTATGCTCAAAACCCTACCACAACTCAGTCACTGGGGAATTCTCGAACTACACCCCGTAGTTCGTACCTAATTACAAAACTAGAGTTTTACAAAGTTTTCGAAAACAAAAATACAATTAGAAAAGAAATATGGAAACTCTAAACACAAATGCTAATTGAATTTTGCCCAAAAGGCAAATAAATAACAGCCTAAATTAAAAGGATGCAGTCCAAAATAATAATTGAGAGATGATCTTCGTGTTTTCTTATTTCCAGGCCGCTCTTCTTTTGTCTCTCTATCCTTCGAAAAAATGAGGGTTCCTGATTAAAGCCACCGCTATTCAATTGTGATTCGAATCACCTCCGTCTTCTCTAATGCTTACGTTCCTTAATTAGAAGCGATTTATAGGTCGGCTGCTTTCTTCGTCGAGTTTCTCTGAATTTGATAATTTGGTATGATTTTTGCCCCTTTTCGATTTTAGCATTCTCAGCTTATTTGTATGCCGATGATAATGTTGGATACTTATAGGAATCGATTTCCTATATTTTCGTATATATTTTTGGCTTTGAAAATTTCAAAGTTTGATTTCAACTTAAAATTAACGGTTGATTTTCTGGTTCATGGTTTGATCCTTTTCTGACTTGACCATTGCTCTGATATAGGCATATATAGTCGAATATTCTGTGTGTGTGTGTGTGTGTGTGTGTGTGTATTTTGAATATATTTTAAC
The DNA here is from genome assembly GCA_030737815.1 of Allium fistulosum. NCBI lineage: Eukaryota > Viridiplantae > Streptophyta > Magnoliopsida > Asparagales > Amaryllidaceae > Allium > Allium fistulosum. Next base: position 1,129,531,615 of record CM060906.1, on the reverse strand, counting down.
GTTGGTTAACTTTCTGGTTTCGGTATTGACTTGAATTTTTCACTGATTTTCACTTGACTTGTTCAATTCACTGCTTCGGTTGAACTTTTTGTTACCCTCGTTATCTCTGAATGCTTGTTGGTACTATAACTTGAAGTAGTGGTTGGTACAGTATCCATTCCAGCATCGAATCTCATCTACATGCTCCATTGATGATTCTCTTTTGCTTGATTCTGGTTTGCTGTTATGTGTTTTGATACACTGTGATGTGCACGCCCTTATATTGCTGAATCTAACCTTATGTGTGCATGAGTGTTGCCTGAACCATGTGTATGCTCTGCCTCTTGTGTATGTACTATGTGTCTCTGGCTTGAAATGATGCACCATGTTGTTCATTAGTGTGTATCCCTCTATGTTCACTCATGTACTTGCTTTTCCTAGTTTTGTGACATTCACATGCTGACTTGTATACTTGTGCATGTCCTTGTTTGCGTTGCACATTCAGTTGCATCATTGTATATACATGTATTTGTTGGTGCATTTGTATTCCTTGTGCACTCACTTTAGCCAAGATCTATTATACATGTGTCTCTGGTGTGGGTAATCCATTGGTAACTTTATCCAAAGCCTTGTTAATCTGGTACTTGCACTTGCAGTTGTTGATTTTGTTTTACTTGTATGTGTTTGCCTTGTTTCTAAATCATATTGTTGTGCTCGAACTGAAATGACGCGCTTATGTTGATCTGAAACATGGCTGCACCAATGTACAACGCATGATGCACTAGAGTTGAGCCCGAGCTTGGTTAGGCTTGACCTCGTTCACACTTACACTGCGTTGAGCCTTCGGGCTTGACCGTTGCATTTGTCCTTGCAATTTATTGGCACAAGTGTGTTTTGTGTGTGTACGGCCTTATGGCATGTACAGTGATACACTGTATGTCATACATTGTTCGTGCACTTTGATTCTAGTTTTAAAATATGAAAATAAACAACCTAAATAACTGAGGCAATATCATATTAAATCACATTCTTATTTTTGCAAATATCAGTTTTATTTTTATTTTTACTGTGATGTTGTTTGTTTGACAGGCAAAGTGGAAGACCGGACCAGAAGCAAGAAGATATCAAATTCGAGTGTGAGTGAGTGAGAGTAAAAAGATGTTGTAAATGAGAGTGTGAAATAGTGTATAGTGAAAGTTGTGTTGTATTTAAATATAGTGGAAGATCAATGTGTATCGATTTTAATTGAAATGAAATAAAATATTTGTTTGAATAAAATTTGGAATTATGAATAAAATATTTATTTCATTCCATGAAATCGCAACAGTACTATAACAAACATATTTAACAAATATATATATATACTTATGTTTATCATCATCAGACAAAAATCATAAATCGTTCAACACCTACCTCTATTAATCTCCCACTTGCACTTGGAGTCAATTATAAAATATTACTCCAACTCCTTGGATCAATTTTCTTAAAAGAAAATCGGGTCAGTCCCTTAGTGAATGGGTACACTATTTTTTTAATTATCTACTCTATTAATTAACTCTTTGTGATGCCAATAAACTGCCTTTATCATGTGGAACTTTTTGAAGTATGTTTTTCAACCTCTAGTGAGATCTAAGTTCTTTTATGACCTATATCACGACATTGTTATCATATAACAACACCTTGCGATTTCCATAGTTCAACATCTACTGTATCTATTTATTTTTCTAGTTTTTGTTAATTTTCATGAAAATGAGCAAATTCTTTTCCGTAGTTCAAGAAATTATTTCAATTAGAATTTTTAATCTTCTTAATATTTGTAAGCCCACTTTCCAAATCATCATTTTTCTAACACAATTTAGATAATTCACTTTTCAACTTGTCATTTTTCATCTCAAGGTCATCGTTATTTTTAATTAATTTCTGACACAAGAGAATTATATCTTTGAATGAAAAATCACTTATCTCATCAGCTATTGAGTCTTCATCACCGCCGTCTTTTGTAAATCCAGTCAAGCAAATTTCTTTAATTGAGTTGATTTTGGAGGGTTTCTCGTCGTTGTCGACTTTCCTGCCATATATAGCTTCGATAGTGCTCCAGATTTCCTGTGCAGTTAAACAATGAGAGATATGGTAAAATTTGTCTCGATTAATTAGAGAACAGAGTATATGATAGCAAGAGCATTAATCAAAATATTTTTCTATCCACAATATCACATCCATTTTCAATAATATCACAACATTCAAAATTAATAGATTTTAAATAAAATTCCATTTTTGATTTTCAATTTAAAAAATCTATTTCATCAAAAATAGGGGGACTATCACTGGACCGACTCTCGTTGGATTTGCTACTAGGGTTAGACATCTATGCTACTAACCAAGCTCTGATACCACTTGTAGGATCGAATTAAACCTAGAGGAGGGGTGAACATTGTTTATAAACAATTCACAGGTATATAAAAATTGCAACACAGATAATAACATAGTAAATGCAGAAATAAAAGTGACACACAAGTTTTACCCAACTTCGGCAAAACCTGCCTACTGCTGCCCTCAAGGTTTCTACTATAAATTAAACAATCTGACACTTATAGACCATGTAAACTGTGACCCTCGCCAACCTAACTGTTCTAACCCTATGCTCAAAACCCTGCCACAACTCAGCCACTGAGTTGCAAATTCTCAAACTATGCCCGGTAGTTCGTACCTAGTTACAAAACTAAAGCTTTATGAAGTTTTCAAAAACAAAAATACAATTAGAAAAAAAATATGGAAACCCTAAATACAAATGTTAATTGAATTTATCCCAAAAGACAAATAAATAACGACCCAAATTAAAAGGATGCAGTCCAAAATAATAATTGAGAGATGATCTTCGTGTTTTCTTATTTCCAGGCCACTTTTCCTTTGTCTCTCCGTTCCTCGAAAAAATGAGGGTTCCTGATTGAAGCTGCCGCTCTCAATTGTGATTCGAATAGCCTTCGTCTTCTCTGATGCTTGTTTCTTCAATTAGAAGCGATTTATAGGTTGGCTGCTTTCTTCATCAAGTTTCTTTGAATTTGATAATTCAGTATGATTTTTGCTCCTTTCTATTTTTTAGCATTCTCGACTTACTTGTATGGCGATTATAATGTTGGGTACATATAGGAATCGATTTCCTATACTTTCTTATATATTTTTTGGCTTTGAAAATTTCAAAGTTTGATTTCAATTTAAAATCAATGGTTGCTTTTCTAGTTAATGGTTTGATCCTTTTCTAACTTGGTCATTGCTCTAATATATGCATATATAGTCGAAAATTCTCTGTGTGTGTATATATATACACTTCGAATATATTTTGACGTTGGTTGACTTTCTTGTTTCGGCATTGACTTGAATTTTTCACTGATTTTCACCTTAACTTGTTCAATTCGGTGCTTCAGTTGAACTTTCTGTTACCCTCGTTATCTGCTGGTACTATAACTTGAAGTAATGGTTGGCACAGTATCCATTCCAGCATCTTGAATCTCATCTACATGCTCCATTGATGATTCTCTTTTGCTTGAGTCTGGTTTGTTTTAGTGTGTTCTAATACACTGTATGTGTGTGCCCTTATGTTGTTGAGTCTGGCCCTATATGTGTATGAGTGTTGCCTGAACCATGTGTTTGCTCTGCCTCTTGTGCATGTACTATGTGTCTCTGGCTTGAAATGGCGCACCATGTTGTTCGTTAGTGTGTATCCCTCTATGTACACTTATATACTTGCTTCTCCCAGTTTTGCTGCATTCACATGCTGACTTGTATACTTGTGCATGTCCTTGTTTCCGTTGCACATTCAGCTGCACCATTTAATATGCATGTATTTAATGTTGCACTAGTATTCCTTGTGCACTCACTTTAGCCAAGTTCTGTTGTACATGTGCCTCTAGTGTAGTTAATTTATTGGTAACTTTATCCAAAGCCTTGTTATTCTGGTACTTACACTTGCAGTTGTTGATTTTGTTTTACTTGTATGTGTTTGGCTTGTTTGTAAATCGTATTGTTGTGCTTGAACTGAAATGACGCACTTGTGTTGTTCTGAAACATGGCTGCACCTATGTACACTGCGTGATGCACTTGAGTTGAGCCTGAGCTTGCTTGGGTTTGACCACGTGCACACTTACACTACATTGAGCCTTCAAGCTTAACCTTTGCATTTGTCCCTGAAATTTATTAACACAAGTGTGTTTTGTGTGTGTGTGTGTGTATACGACCTTATGACATGTATAGTGATACACTGTGCATGTCATACATTGTTCGTGCACTTTGATTCCAATTTTAAAATATGAAATCAAACTACCTAAATAACTGAGGCAATATCAAATAAAATCAAATTCTTATTTTTTTTCAAATATCAGTTTGTTCCTTTTTACTTTTTACCGCATTGTTGTTTGTTTGACATGCAAAGTGGAAGACTAAAGCATAAGCAGGAAGATATCAAATTCGAGCGTGGGTGATTGAGAGTAAAAAAATATTTTAAATGAGAGTGTGAAATAGTTATTGGTGAAAGACGTGTTGTATTTGAAAAATGTAAATATAGGGAAGCTCAATGAGTACAAATTTAAATTGAAATGAAATAAAATATATATTTGAATAAAATTTAGAATTCTGAATAGAATATTGATTTCATTCTGTGAAATCGCAACGGTACTATAATAAACACATTTAACAAATATATATGTGTTTATTTTCATCAAACAAAAATCATAAACCATTATATTCAACAATCTCCCACTTTTAATGATAAGAAGCATATATTAAGATTTTGAATTTAAATAAATATTTTTGGTGTGATGTGTTCAAGCTCCCCTATTTAGATACTTCCCCTACAACTAGACTCCCCAACATAGATGCATGTAAATTCAAAAATGAAATTTTTTGATTTGTCGGATAATTTCAAAAAACAACTTTTGAATAGTAAAAACAACGAATATCAATAAGGATATTACTCAACCATTAAAAGCTTAACCTCTCTCCCCCTTCTATTATCATCAAAAATAATAATTGAAATAGCGATGAATTTTGATTAATATTACAAACCATATAGAGATGAATATATGCTGCAAATTCCAATCAATCAAACAAAAATCATAATATTTTATTTATTAGACAAAAATTCCACTTTAGAGTGACGATTGGATTATGATTTAGAGGAAATTTATACAGTGATAGTAGTGTGGTATTTTCAATAAAGATTTTTTTTGTAAATTGCCCTTTTAAATATTATACAAAAAAATATTAAGAACTTACTAACCATGCATAACCGTTAGAACATTTAAACGAGGTTAGTGGTTATTTAAAAATAAATGTCAAGTATTTTCTAACCATGCATAACCGTGAGGACTTTTAAATGAGGTTAGAATCAACTTGAATATTTATCCCTTTCTTATATGAGTCTCATCCATGCATAATCACGAGGACTTTTAAATGAGAATGAAAGCACATATACAGAGATTAAAGTAATTCACTCAAGCATAACCTCGAGGACTTTTAAAAGAGAGTGAATACTTTGGGATAGAATTGTAAATTACACTTAAAAATATAATTTCTTATTTTTGAAATACCAACTTATGCACACTATATTAAATTTTGGTGTCTGGATTGAAAGAAGGGTGACAGTATAGAAATGATCATGGAATAAGTACTAATTAAAAATATTATAAAATTTGTTTAATTTTCATGAAAAAATTAAATTATACTTCCTCTCGTTATGAAATATAATTTAATCACCATCCATCACTTTCTCAAACAATATTAATAACTTTGAAAAGTTTCAAAAAGGTTCAATCAATTAAAAATCATATTTTCTAGAGTAAATCCCTTACCAAAATGAACTAGAGTATTTTCATCAGTAAAAGTTCGAGTTGTTTAAAAAAATCAAAAATGTGAAAATCAATTTTCTACAAGGGGTTTTGTGAAAATGTCTACTAGTTGAAATAATCAATCAAATGCAAATATGATTTCAACATGATGTTTGATACCATTTGTATTCGGACTTCCCTAGGTGACTAATGGTGGTATATAAGAAAACAAGCAAAACGTTTACTCCTCAAAATCATTCGAATTGATTTTCAAAATTTTCAGCAAGGCCATTTATATCAAACAAAGGCAAAAACATTTATCTCAAGACAAAACACACATATTTCTCCAACCATTAATTTGTTAGTTGCAAAAAGACTATGAAAATTAATCGTTTTATCAAAACAATCGAAAATCCATGTTTTGAAAATTCAATCCATTTGAAACCACTTTTTATTTGAAAGGTTTAAGTTCATAATTTGATTTAACACAAAATATGAAAATTTTAGATACTAAAAAACGACACTCATCAAAATTGGTTTCAAGTCAAAACGATAAATCAATCAAAAGTTATGATGAAATACAACAACCTATTTGTGTAAATAAGAAATATCTTTCAAGTAATGTGCCGAAATGATTGCAGTTTTTGAATATTTTACAAAATGAATCAGCAAAATCTTAAAACAGTAGAGTTGTAGCACTATTAGTTATCTTTACAGAACTTCAAGAATTTCAAAAATCAGAGTAAAAATGTTCAAGTTATGATCGAAATATTACAACCGTGTTAAGAAGTTCTAAAACTGTTTTCAAACAATATTACAAATTATTCGTTGTTTTTCAATGGTTTAGCTCAAATTCTGGAAAAACCAAAAACATTAAACTTATAGAATTTTCAATGTATTTTCCAAAACATCTTGAATTTTGCAAATTGGAGTTAAGATACTCAAGATATGGTTATTATACTAAAGCAGTGTCAAATAAAACAGGATTAACAATAAGAAAACAAAACAGAGTTTAGAGATCATACGTTTACTTATCTTCGATGTCATGATATCCAAAATGTGCGAATCTCCACCTCATCTTTCTAGGATAAGGAAAATTAGAATTTTTGCTTATTGACCATACATAAAAACTTGAAATTTGTCTCCATCGAAGTTGTTTCTTAGCCTGCTTTTGTACCTAAATGTAGATTAGTCGAGTGGTCTAACAAAGGATGTGTGACCACTCTTATATTCATTTGTAACCTTTGTTACCCAAACTCATCTATATAACAAACATTGACATCTATAATTGCACCCTTGGGAATCAAACTTGTTTGAATTTAGGTAAATTTATGATTGTATTTTTTGGAATCCATATTTGTTTAACGGTTTTGTGTTTGTTTTTATTTCGACAATTATTATCGCTATGTCCTATATTTCCACACATTATGAATTTGGTAATCACACTTCTCCCTTAGCAATGTTATTAGTCGTTTGTTTATATATTGACACTTTTCAAATTCAAGTCCTTGTCTACTATTCGAGAAGAGCAGATTTCCTAACAGCATATTAAACGATTTTTCTCCAGTGGAAAATTTCCGAATAATCAACTCAAGTTCATTAACTTTGGATTTTAAAAGTTTATTTTCACTCATTATTTTTGAACAAAGACTAATTTATTTCCTCTCTTTTCAAGAACATTTCTTTTTGAGACCAAATTTTCATTTTTAAGCTCTTTATTTTTTGTCTCAATTTCTAGCATTTTGGTTTTAGAGCTGGTGTTTTTCAAATTCAAATTTTTCAAAATTCTTTATTTTTTCAATCTCTTTTTCAAATTCGTCATTTATTCAAATAATTTTAGATTTGCTATTTTCAAAATCACATTTTCCTTTTCAAGGGTTTTGAAATTATCTTTGATCTCGTTTAATTCCCTTTCAAAATTCGCACATTTGGAGTTTTCTGACCTCTTAAACTTTCCAACTCCTTTTGTAAAATGTTATTTTTTCAAATCAACTCAGTTTCATTTTTCGCTAAAATCGGAATTTCTTTTTCCAGTTTCTAAAAATTTTCATAAAAACGAGCAAATTCTTTTTCAGTTCAAGTAATTTTTGCAATAAGAATTTTTAATCTTCATAATATTTTTAAGCTCATTTTCCAAATCATCATTTTTCTAACACAATTTGGATAATTCACTTTTCAACTTGTCGGTTTTCATCTCAAGATCATCATTATTTTTAATTAATTTTTGGCACAAGAGAACTATATCTTTGAATGAAAAATCACTAATATCGTCAGTTGTTGAGTCTTCGACACCGTCGTCTTTGTAAATCACGTCAAGAAAATTCTTTAGCTGAGTTGACTTCGGAGAGTTTATCGCCGTTGTTAACTTTTCTGCAATATATTACATCGAGAGTTTTCCAGCTGTGTAGTTAAACAATGAGAGATATGATTAAATTCATCTCGACTAATTGAAGAATAGAGTATATAAATAGCAAGAGCATTAATCAAAATATTTTTCTTATCTACCATATTAGACCCATTTTCAATAATATCACAACATGTAAAATTAAGAGATTTTAAATAACTTTCCATTTTTATTTCCAATTTAAAAAATCCATTCCACCAAAATAAGGGGACTATCACTTGACTGACTCTTGCTAGATCTGCAACTAGTGTTAGTCATCTATGCTATTAACCGGGCTCCAATACCACTTGTAGGATCGAATTAACCCTAGAGGAGGGATGTGTGGGGTTTATAAAAAATTCATAGATATATAAAAATCGCAGCACATATAATAACATAGTAAATGCGGAAATAAAAGTGACACAGGTTTACCCAACTTCGGTAAAACCTACCTACTACTGCCCCCAAGGTTTCTACTATGAATTAAACAATCTGATGCTTACAGACCCTATAAACTCACGACCCTTGCTAACCTGATTGTTCTAATCCTACGCTCAAAACCCCTACCACAACTCAGCCACTGAGTTGCGAATTGTCGAACTACGCCCCATAGTTCATACCTAGTTACAAAAGTAGAGTTTTACAAAATTTTCAAAACAAAAATACAATTTGAAAAAAAATATGGAAACTATAAACACAAATGCTTAGCCCAAGTGATAAATAAATAACGGCCCAAATTAAAAGGATGCAGTCCAAAATAATAGTTGAGAGATGATCTTCGTGTTTGCTTATTTCCAGGCCGCTCTTCCTTTGTCTCTCTTTTCTTCGAAAGGGTTCCTGATTGAAGCCACCGCTCTCCAATTTTGATTTGAATCGCTTCCGTCTTCTTCGATGCTTGTGTTCTTCAATTAGAAGCGATTTATAGGTCGGTTGCTTTGTTCGTCGAGTTTCTCTAAATTTGATAATTCGGTATGATTTTTGCCTCTTTTCAATTCTCAGTGTTCTCGACTTACTTGTATGCCGGTGATAATGTTGGGTGCTAATAGGAATCGATTTCCTATATTTTCGTATGTACTTTTGGCTCTGAAAATTGCAAAGTTCGATTTCGACTTAAAATTGACGACTAATTTTCCGGTTGATGGTTTGATCCTTTTCTGACTTCATTATTGCTCTGATGTATGGATATGTAGTCAAATATTCTGTATATGGATATATTTCAAATATATCTTGACGTTGGTAGACCTTTTGGTTTCGGTATTGACTTGAATTTTTCACTGATTTTCACCTTGACTTGTTCAATTCACTGCTTCAGTTGAATTTTTTGTTACCCTTGTTATCTCTGAATGCTTGCTAATACTATAGCTTGAAGTAGTGGTTAGTACAGTATCCATTCTAGCATCTTGAATCTCATCTACATGCTCCATCGGTGATTCTCTTTTGCTTGAGTCTGATTTGTTGTAGTTTGTTCGGATACACTGTGTGTGTGCCCTTATATTGCTGAGTCTGACCCTATGTGCGTATGAGTGTTGCCTGACCCATGTGTATGCTCTACCTCTTTTGCATGTATTATGTGTCTCTGGCTTGAAATGATGCACCATGTTGTTCATTTGTGTGTATCCCTCTATGTGCACTTGTACACTTGCTTCTCCCAGTTTTGCTGCATTCACATGCTAACCTGTATGCTTGTGCATGTCCTTGTTTCTGTTGCACATTCAGCTGCACCATTGTATATGCATGTATTTGCGGGTGCACTTGTATTCCTTGTGCACTCACTTTAGCCAAGTTCTGTTGTACATGTCTCTCTATTGTGGATAATCCATTGGTAACTTTGTCCAAAGCCTTGTTAATCTGGTACTTCCACTTGCAGTTGTTGATTTTGTTTTACTTGTATGTGTTTGCCTTGTTTCTAAATCATATTGCTATGCTCAAACTAAAATGACACACTTATGTTGATCTGAAATATAGCTGCACCTATGTATACATCGTGATGCACTTAAGTTGAGCCTGAGCTTTCTTGGGCTTGACCTCGTGCACACTTGCATTGCGTTGAGCCTTCAGGCTTGACCTTTGCATTTGTCCTTGAAATTTATTGACACAAATGTGTTTTGTGTGTGTACGGCCTTATGACATGTATATTGATACACTGCATGTCATACGTTGTTCGTGCACTTTGATTCTAGTTTTAAAATATGAAAACAAACAACCCAAATAATTGAGGCAATATCATATTAAATCACATTCTTATTTTTGCAAATATCAGTTTGTTTCTTTTTGTTTTTTACTGTGTTGTTGTTTGTTTGATAGGCAAAGTGGAAGACTGCAGTGAAGCAAGAAGATATCAAATTAGAGTGTAAGTGAGTGAGAGTAAAAAAATGTTGTAAATAAGAGTGTGAAATAGTGTACTGTGAAAGTTGTGTTGTATTTAAAAAATGTAAATATAGTTGAAGCTTAGTGTATACTAATTTAAATTGAAATGAAATAAAATATTTGTTTGAATAAAAATTTGTATTCTAAATAAAATATTTATTTCATTCTATGAAATCGCAATGGTACTATAACAGACACATTTAACATATATATATATATATAAATATATATTCATCAAACAAAAATCATAAACCGTTCAGCATCTACCTCTATCAATCTCCCACTTGCACTTGGGGTCAATTATAGAATATTACTCCAACTCCTTGGATCAGTTTTCTTAGAAACAAATTGGGTCAGTCCCTTAGTGAATGGGTACATTATTTTTTTAATTATCTACTCTATCTATTAACTCTCTCTGATGCCAATAAACTACCTTTATTATGTGGAATATTTTGGAGTATGTTTTTTGAGCTGTAGTGAGCTCTAAGCTCTTTTATGATCTATGTCACGATATTGTTATTGTATAACAACATCGTGGGATTTCCAACATTTGGAATCACTCTTATCCTAGTTATGAATTTGTACATTTATTTATTCTCATAATATTGTACACTATTTAAAAGCGATGTACTTAGCCTTTGGTTGAATCAACGACTACTTCTTGTTTAGAACAATTATAACTTAAAGTTCATAACTTAAGATTGAACATAAATTTGGGGTTTACATACTATGCTTTGATAGAGTTAGGAGTATGCTTTAGGGGTAATTATGTAATTTATTATATATACCATACCCCGATAACCAATCTTGTTCGGAGTAAAAGGTATTTTCTTTCTATTATATACTTGTTATATTATGGTATAATTAATTACATAATTAATTTAAAGTATATCAAATAGGAAATCCTTAAATGATATGTTATGTGATTATGTTGTATCATTATAAATTTATCAAATTAAAATGACATACTGTTCTAAATATTCCTAGTCAAGATATTTTGGGATGGGATATTGATATATCTGATGAGATTAGAGTGCGTAATGCTCTCCAAATGTTAGGCGCTTGTAACATCCCCCGTTTTGAGATCCGAAACTAAGTGCTATGGATGCTACAGTCATCTGTAGTATTAATTTTCGATGACAAAATGCAGCTATGTTAATCGTATCAATAAGATCAGAAGCACATAAATATGGAACTTTTCAAACAAAATTTAATAATAAAATTTTATATTTTATTCCATATTTATTACATATTCCCATTCAATCTCTCATTCGGAGGAAATATAATTATTAGAAAATACTCTAAGAGCAACATGTAAAGGTGCTCCCTAGGTTGATCAAAGTCTAGTACTTGACAGTTATAACTTCTGTCATTACATCAATTCAAACAAAGTAATCGACACAGCAGAAAATAAAAGCTCCTAATAATAGCCAGTTTGCCTCATGCGTGTCTCCGAAAGCTTTTTCGTCTAACTGTAAACCTTAAAACCCTACTCCGGACCAACTCAAATGAGCACCCGAGAGTTTAGGGGGGAAAAAACTTCAGGTCAGACAAATAGTTTGGTGTGAATAATAACCTACCATCTCAAACTAAAAGAGACATCTAGTGAGGCCACACCGCTGAGTGGTACGGGTTTTCCCCTCACTGGTATCTTAACCAAAACATATCAACCATATATCGTGCTCCTACATTCACAATGGTTAAAATATAATAAGTAAACGTTTGCAATAATGCAACATACAATTGAATTCCCATCCCAATTTATTTGACTATCCGTCTTAATTTCGTCTGACTATCTGTCTTAATTCAAATGACTATCCGTGTTATATTTATGTGAACTATCCATCTCACATATATACAATATATGGATTATATATCCCCTACCATATGGACTAACCATCACACCTGGTTTAACTATCTAAAATCATATTGATTACACACATGTTCCATTCATGGGCTACCCATCACATCGGCAACTTTATTTCCTTTCCCTGGCATATACTCAATACCGAAATCATACGCAGCTAAAAACTCTAGCCATCTTTGTTGTCTCATATTCAATACTTTTTGAGAGAATGAATACCTCAATGACTTATGACTCGTAAACAAGTCGAATCTTTCTCTTAAGAGGTAGTGTCTCCGCATCTTCAAAGCAAAATCATTGCTGCCAACTCCAAATCATGAGTCGAATACCTAACTTCATATGGTCTAAGCTATCGAGAAGCATAGGTAATCACTTTACCATTTTGATTAACGAGACTCCTAATCCTGTTCCACATGCATCTATATACACCACCAAGTCCAAATACCATCTGGCACAACTAAAACAGATGCATTAGTCAATAAATGTTTTAGCTTCTAAAACGCTTTCACATTTACTAAACGGAACAAACTTTATGTCCTTTCTGGTTAGTTCAGTCAAGGGTGTTGATATCCAAGAGAAATCTTTAATGGATCTCCAATAATAGCCAGCTAATTCAAGAAAACTCTTTATCTCGGTCACCGTCTCGGGTCTACCGATTATTTACAGCTTCGATCTTCGCTAGATCTAGAGACAACCCTTCTTCTAAAACTACATGACCAAGAAACTTCACTTCTCTCTTCCAATAATGACACTTCGAAAACTTTGCTTGTAGTTGATGCTGCCTCAATGTCTCAAGCACTATTCTAAGATGAATCTAATGATCTCTCTCATCCTTAGAATATATCAAAATGTCATCAACGAATACCAACATGAACCTATCCAAGTGCTCTTGGAAAATTAGGTTCATCAAGTCCCTAAAGAAAGCAAGCATATTAGTTAACCCAAATGGCATCACTAACCACTTATATGAACCGCACTTTTTTCAAAACGCCGTCAAAGGAATACTTTCCTCCGCTACCCTCAATTGATGGAACCATGTCACCAAATCCAATTAGGAAAATACTATGGCTCCACTCATCTGATCAAATAAATCATCGATTCTCGACAAAGAATATTTATTCTTTATCGTCTTCTCATTCAACTTACGATAATGAATACAAAGTATTAACGACCAGTCCGGTGTCTTTACGAACACCACGACTGCTCCCCAATGCGAACCGCTTGGTCTAATAAAATTCTTTCCTTCTAAGTCCACTAGCTATACCTTTAACTCCTTCATCTCGGTAGGTGTCATTTTACTAGGTGGTCTACATACGGGTTTAGATCCAAGTATAATATCTATTCAAAACTCAATAGCTCGTTTCGGTAGTAGTCTTGTCACTGGCTTGAAAAAAATCTACGAATTCTCTTACAACTAAAATCCGACTTATCTCATCTTCCACCTCTGTTGCATCCAATAACGCATAAACTTATGAACTAGAATTCTCAATTGAATATATAATTCGATCATTATTATTAGGGTGTCTTAATGATATTTTTCTATCCTAGCAAAATACCCTAGCATCATATTTACTCAACCAATCCATACCCAAAATAATTCCAAAGCCCATAAAATCAAACGGAAACAAACTACAGGCAAAAGTATGACCTAAGAACTCAAATTATAGAGAGTCGCATCTCATCCTAAGAGTTGCATACCCTCATACTGGTTTCGTGACCCTTAAGGAAGTAATAAAGTATGATGGTTCTAAATCTAACTTATTTACCAAACATTGAGAGATAAAAGAATGTGATGCACCAGTATCAAATAATACTTTAGCTGGTATGTCATAAATCAAAAGCGTACCTCCTATCACAGTCTTTCCTTTCTCTTCTACTATTGGCCTAGATGATGAGGCTCCAAAGCAAAGACCTTTCCTTTTTCCACCTTGGTTGCTTTTGTACATTTGTTCTTATAAGCCTTACCTAGTCGCAGTTGAAAAACTTCACGTTCTTCTTTCCCACAACCATCTTACCATCACCAGATTGAAACTCATTAGCATATTGCCTCTTTTATCACACTTGTAACAAATAATATCAGCTTTCCCTTTCTTGGCAGCTCCACCCTTCTGAGCTCCCTTCCCCTTGAAGAACCTTCTCTTCTTCCTTTGAGAACTCTGGGTTTCCCCTGACTTTTCCTTCCTAAAAGTCGAAATCATTTTCTTATTTCTTATCGCCATCTCCACCAGTACATTACTTAGATCTCAGAGATGTGACATAGTCACATTAGCAATCTTCGGCCTCAAACCCTAGATAAACTTCTCTTTCCTCTTAATCACAGTATCAATAGTGGCATATCCATACCTGGACAGCTCATCAAACTTAGTAGCATACTCTAGTATGGACATCTCTCCTTGCACCAAATCAGAAAATTTCCTAAGTAAGGTTGACTTGGCTACATCAGATAAGAACCTCTCCTTAAATCTCCTACAAAATTCATCCCAAGTTAATTCCTCTTCTGGTACACTTACGGTCACCCGTTCCACCAGTTGAGTGCTACTCCTTGTAACTTCCTAGAAACTAATATCCTTTTTTGCTCATCGTTCAACCTTAGATCAGTAAAAATCCTCTTATAGTGCAATAGTCGGTTCTCCACTTCAATGGCAACCTCAGTTCCAATAAAAGGCTTTCCTCCAAGACTAGTATAATCACGGTTCAGATTGGCATAGTTATTGCCAACTAGAACCACGGGATTAGCTCCTCCTGCAGTGACAACATTCCCTCTATCCAAACCAGAAGCAGCTCCAGCTTGCATCATATTGACAAAGAACTAATACATAGTCCCCATGTCTACTGGTGGAGTTCCAGCACCTACATTGGCATTTGCATTTTGGTTAGCATTTGCTTGTCGACCCTGGTTCCTTCTGGTATTGGGTCGAACATTTTCATTAATTATAGTGCTTCCTCTACCTAGATTCACTCTTCATTTCCTGCTTCCATATCTTGCTTTCTTGTAATCTATATATGAGCCTTAATAAGATACAGAAGAACGGTCTAAGAGAGAGGGGAGAATGCATACTTATATATAGCAAATAAATACGTTACTATAGCGTTATCCCATACCCCAATCTTATTCTCTAATTCATTTTTGATTATGTTTTCAAAACTCTTTTAATATTTTAAATTTTACATAAACCTATGCTTTGATACCAAACTATAACATTCCCTATTTTGAGACCCGAAACTAACCTCTACGGATGGTGCAGTCATCCATAGTATTAATTTCTCGTGGTAAAATGGGGCTATGTTAATCATATTAATAATATCAGAAGCATATGAATACGAAACATTTCAAACATAATTTAATAATAAAATTTCATATTTTATTTCATATTCATTACATAATCTCATTCGATCCCTCGTTCAGAGAAAATATAACTACTACAAAATACTCCAAGAGCGGTATATGAAGATGCCCCCTTGGTTGATCAGAGTCTAATACTTGACAGTTATAACTTTTGTCATGACATCCATTCAAACAAAGTAATCGGTACAATGGAAAATTAAAGCTCCTAATAATAGCTAGCTTGCCTTGTGCGCATCTACAAAAGCTTATTCGTCAAAATTAAAACTCGAAAATCCTACTCCCGGCCTACTCAAATGAGCACCCGAGAGTTTAAAGTGAAAAACAAATACTCAGATTCAGACAAACAGTCTGGTATGAATAATAACCTACCATCTTGAACCAAAATAGATATCTAGTGAGACCACTCCATCGAGCAAAATGGGTTTTTGCCTCACTAGTATCTTAAGCAAAACATATCAATCATATATTGTGCTCCTACATCAATAATGGTTAGAACATAATAAATAAACATTTGCAATCATGCAACATACAATGGACTTACCATCCCAATTTATCTGACTATCTGTCTCAATTTCATCTGAATATCTGTTCTTAAATTCAAATAATTATCCGTCTTATATTTATGTGGACTACCCATCTCACATGTGTACAATATAAGGATTATCTATCCCATACTATATGGACTAGCCATCACACCTGGTTTAGCTATCTAAAATCATCCCTACTATATTGTGTCAACAACTTCCCAACGTCGTCGATCATCCAAAGCACTTGTGTATTGGCGTCCCCCCAGAGCATGTGGTTGGCATCCCGAACTGCCATCTACACAGCCCCGGAGCCAGGAGATAACAACCTAGTTGGGGGAGAGCCAAACGGCCATCGGGATGGTGAAATCCGTGAGCCGCATCCTGAGCACCTAAGCAATCAAGCTCATATCGTGGCCAGAGGACCCAGAGCCGCCTCTGTACACTCCCACCCACAAAGGGAAGTACCTCATCCTGTTCCTGGGGGCGAACAAGCTCAACGGTCACCTCAGTTATGTAGAAGATCTCTTTCACTAGGTCGGTATCATGAACCGTATTCCCCTGATTAGCTGGCATGCCACCAAGAACCTCCGCCCGTCGATGCAAGGTCTTTCCCACAATGGGTGAAAGCCAGCCTCAAGGATGAAATGATCCGGTTGCACCAACAGATCAATCGAATACAGGCCTACAGCATCGGTGGTGGCGACCTGCCCGACGATGAGGATGGAAAACCATTCTTCATAGAAATCCTCGAACCCACCTCTCAAGATAGTATACACTACCGCAAATAGACAAATACGATGGAAGCATGGACCCATCTGATTACCTTCTTGCTTTCAACTCAATCACTAGAGATGACCAGCTAAATGGCAATGCAAAGTGTTTGCTATTTCCGTCCACATTTGTCGGGCCGGCATCTCGTTGGTTCTTAGGCTTACCTCCCAGCAGCATCCGATCTTGGGCACAACTATGCTCTGAATTCAAAACTAGATTTTTTTACATCAAGAACTCATGTCATGATGGCCAGGGAGCTTGGCAATATCAGGTAGGGCTTGTCGAAAAGTCTCTTGGCCCATGTCAACCGATTCAATCGGGAATCAACCCAAACCCGTGGGGCCGACAAGAACAGTCTGGCAGTCGCCTTGTGCTCAGGCGTGCAATTCAAATTCCAGATGTGGAAAGAACTCCAAAAGATACTGGCCATGTCTCTTGCTGATTTCTATCAGCGCTCAAATGGAATCATGAGGTTGGAAGATGCAGATTTGTCAAATAGCGATAACGAGGGACAACGCCCTTTAAATTTTGCCAAAAAGAAAACCATGACCAAAGAGAATGGAATCACCAAAATCATGCAAAGAGAAATCGTGATGATGGCCCGAGGCACCAGGCTCAATATGCTAGCTATACTCCCTTGAATAGAGACATGGAAACTGTCTTCCTCGCAACTAGGAATCAAGCGCACTTCTGAAGGCCACAGAATGGCTGGGCGAGGGAACCGCCCCATAGCGGCAGTCAATATTGTCTCTTTCATCAAATCAATGGACATTCTACTAACAAATGCCGTGTTCTAAAGGACAAAATCAAGAGACTGATTAGGAAAGGATCACCTGTAGAATATGTCAGACAACAAGTAGATCAGAGAATGGCCCATGAAAACCGTCTGATCCAGCCTTCCCACAATCAGCCAGGGATGTTGTGGCCATGACTGACATTCTTACCATATGCGGAGGGCCATACATAGTAGGGAGCAGTCGGAGAGTGCTCGCCCGATATTAGAGGGAGGTTGCCACCTCCGACCAAGTATATTCGTTGGAACGATAGGCCATTAAGGCTCCAAGAATGGAAGAGGAAGATCCTCCAATTACCTTCACAGCTCAAGATCGGGGGGCAGTGGTCTACCTCCACCATGAACCAATGCTTATAACAGTGTCGATGGTTGGCACCAACATCCACCGGGCTTTCGTTGATGGGGGAAGCTTGGTCAACGTCATGTTTAAAGAAGCCTATGATGCGCTCAGGCTATCGACCTCCCATCTCGCGCCTTGTGTATTGCCCATTCATGGGCTCAACGAGGTTAGGATAATCCCTATGGAAGTAGCACCGCTTATAATTACCTTTGGTATGGAACCCACCACAGCAAAGATTCAAGTCAGTTATGTGATTCTGGACTGCCCATCTGGTTATAACTTGCTCATCGGGCGATCGGCCCTGACCGAATTGGATGTCGTCGTGTCGTACAGTCGCTTGGTAATGAAATTCCCAACGCCAAACCGGATTAACGAGGTTAATGGAGACCAACACAAAGTGAGGCAGTGTTATAGGACTTCCCTCTGTCGGGTAGAGAAGGGTGTCCTAATGATTCAAGAGGAACCCATCACCGATGTCAATACCCCACTGGAACAAGAGAACGCGACTCCCTTAACCGCAACCCCAGAGATGTGCCACCAAGTCATCAACATGGTAGGCAGTCCTCGATCTGCTGAAGAAACTCATCTCCAGTTGGAATGAGTAGGCAGTCCCCAATGGCTACCTAGGCCGACCAAAAACACTCTAGAGGGTATATACATCGAGGGCAGAGATGTTACAGCTAGCCCAGCACAAAAATATCTCTCTATCCTGGCTGAAGAAATAATGGAGTGCATGATCTACACTTTGGATTGGTGTAATGTAGAGATAAACACAAGTATTGAAGACAACCCGCTAGATCCACGAATGGGGGACTAGGCGCATGATGAGGGCCCCTCAACCCCTTTGGAATACATGTCCGTCGACGAAAGTGATCCCACTAAAGTTGTTCAGATTGGGACTAAGCATAGTCTGAGGGTCAGGAAAGATCTGATAAAATTTCTCAAACAAAACAAAGAAGTCTTCGCTTGGGGGCACGCCGATATGACCGACATCAATCCTCGCATAATTTGTCGTGCGCTAAACATTGACCCAAAAGCAACCCCCATTCGACAGAAGAAAAAACCCTTAAACCTCGAAAGATACAAGGCATTAAAGGAAGAAGTAGAGAAGCTTCTCACTAATGGCTTCATAAGGGAGGCAGACTACTCGATTTGGGTCGGGAACCTGGTCTTAGTCCGCAAACCAAAGGTTCATAGAGGACTTGCATTTACTTTTCAAATCTCAACAAAGCGTGTCCAAAGGATAGCTTTCCTCTGCCCCACATCGACCAACTCATAAGCACAACTAGTGGACACAAAATCCTCACTTTCATGGATGCCTATTCGGGCTATAACTAGATCACTATGCAGGGCCCTGATCAATAACACACCTCTTTCATCACCAACACAAGGCTATATTGTTAACAAGTCATGCCTTTTGGTTTGAGAAATGCAGTGGAAACCTACCAGCATTTAGTCAACCGGATGTTTTCAGAACAACTGGGTCATTCGATGGAAGTGTACGTCGATGATATACAGGGAAAATCGGAGAGGGCCGACGGCCATGTACTAAACCTAGTCGAAACTTTCGGCGTCCTAAGAAAGTACAACATGAAGTTGAATCCCAAGAAGTGCTCTTTTGCGGTCCGATCCGGCCAATTCTTAGGGTATGCTGTGAGCGCTAAAGGAATCAAGGCCTCGGACAAGATTCGGGCGATTCATGAAATGCATGTTCCCAAAATGGTGAAGTAGGCACAGAGCCTCAATGGGATGGTGGCCGCTCTAGGCTATTAAGTTTCTAAGGCTAGGACCGATGCCTTCCCTTCTTCGACCTCATCAAAAAGGTGAAGACCTTCACTTGGGACGACGAATGCACCAAGGCCTTCGAAGACTTGAAGCAACACTTGGTCACCCCCTCAATTCTATCAAAACCTTTTGGTGGGGAAGATCTTTTCCTATACTTGGTAGTCACCAACCATGCAATCAGCGCCGCACTCGTCAGGGAAGAGGAAAAGGTGCGGTAGCCAATTTACTATGTAAGCAAACGATTGATCGGGCCTGAGGTAAGGTACACGAGGACCGAAAAATTAGGCTTCTGCCTTGTGATAGCGGCCCAGAAATTGCGATCATACTTCCAAGCTCATCCTATCAAAGTTCTAACCAACCAACCACTTAGACAGATCCCGAGTCGCCCAAACACAGCGAGGAGGCTCCTCAAATGGTCTGTCGAGCTGAGCCAACACCACATTCATTTTCTCCCATGACCGTCAATCAAAGGAAAACTGGTGGTTGATTTTATAGATGAATGTTCCGATCTGGGTGACGAAGGAGAGAAGGAGAACCCACCGAAACGAACTTGTACCTGTATGTGGATGGTGCATCCAACAAGAAGGGGGCAGAAGCAGGATTGGTCCTAGTTACCCTAAAGGAGAAAGAGCTCCACTTCACCATCCGACTTACCTTCAAGGCCACGAACAACAAGGTCAAATATGAAACCCACTTGGCTGGTCTAAAGATGGCGAAAGAAATTCACATGGATCACTACATGCCTATAGTGACTTCGCCATTGTTGTCAACCAAATGAACGACCACCTTTAGACAAAGGGAAAGGTTTTGGCATTATACGTCACTGAAGCCTGGAGACTTACCAAAACTTTCGGAGAATTTCCATTAGAATAAATCTCCAGGGAGCGAAACGGTAAGGCGAACCAATTAGCTAAAGTAGCAAGTGACCCGGGGAGACTCTCCCATGGGTACTGCTGGAACCTCGGAGCACTTCGGCTTCGAGCCGGGTGGAGTCGTCATGGAAATTGGTCAGCCTTTCGAAGGAAATTGGATGATGGACATATACAGGTATATCATGAATAACGAGCTACCAACCGACCATAAGGTGGCTAGAAAACTTTGCATCATTCGTCGCATTACACGATCATCGAAGGGAAGCTTTACGGGCGAGGATACTCAACCTTACTTCAACGTTGTGTGTCCGAAGAAGAAGCCGCCCAGATTTTAAAGGAGTTTCACGAGGGCTTCTATGGAGATCAGGTCGGGGGCAAAGTTTGGCAAAAAGGGTCGCTCAGTAGGGGTATTACTAGCCCACCATGGTAAAGGATTCTATGAACTATCTGAAGAAATGTGACCGGTGCCAGCGATTCTCGAAGGTCCCTAGGGCTTCCCCAGCCCATTTAGTCTCCATGACGTCCCATTAGCCATTTGATACATGGAGGATCGATATGATTGGGAAGCTCCCTAATGCCAAAGGTGGATATAACCACGCAATTGTAGGCATAGATTATTCACCAAATGGGTTGACGTAGAAACTCTGACCGGTGTCACGGCTCCAATGGTTCTCAACTTCATTATTAAGAACGTCGTTTGCCGCTTCGGCCTCCCAAAGAAAATTGTTACGAACAATGGGACCCAGTTCGAAAGCACGATGTTCCAAGAGTTCTATGATGAAATAGAATAGAAAAGAGCTTATCCTCGGTCTCCCACCCACGGGCCAATGGATAGGTCGAGGCAGACAATAAAACCATCAAGTCCACTCTCAAGAAAAGGCTTGCGGCAAAGGAAATTGAGCGGAGGAGCTGCCTCTTGTACCGTGGTCGTATTGCACCTTTTCCCGAACTTCGATCGGCCACACACCCATCTCCCTTTCATACGGGCTTGAGGCTATGCTGCCTATCGAGGTGGACATCCCATCCCCTTGTAGGGTGACCTACGATCGCAAAAAAAATGACGAGCTCCTCAGGATCGGCCTGGACACATTCGACGAGCGGAGAATGGAAGCAGAAATTTGCACCAAGGCTTATAAGAGGAAAGTCGCAAAACATTATAATGCACGAGTGAAGCTCCGACAATTCATCGTCGGTGACTTGGTTTTAGGTCGTGTGTTTGCAAACACCAAGGACCCTGCCGATGGGTTGCTCGACCCAAATTGGGAAGGACCGTATGTTATCAATTCTGATGGGACCCATGTGTCTTGGACCTGGAGCCCAGAACACCTACGGGCTTACTTTATATAATGAAAAGTACTCCATAAATAAGACCTTGGAATGTAATCGTTTCTTTTTGCAGGGATCGATGGAAGGTCATATCTCTTTGCCAAGACAATGTCAGCCATGCAAGTTTGGGATACCTGGACAAGGATGAGTTCTTACATGCTCGTTCACCCAGTCTGGCGACAGCCCATATCCTATCAAGGGACCGTGCGAGCTACCGCTCCCCTCCCTGATAGAAGGACGCGCTCGGCGAGGGTGGATTATCGTTAGGGATGCCCAACGACCTACAGGTCATCCTGGTGCTACCAACCTACTCCGGCAGGCAAACACGAGATATAACTCTTGCCTCCAGGGTGCATCGACGAGCTAGATGGCGATCGCAACGGTCTGATTCCCCTCGCCCGTGATGCTCCTTGTCCTGATGGGATGAGACACAGTTGTCGAGATGGGTGCATGATAAATTAGCGCAACGCCATGATAGTATCTCCGAGGTTTGACATCCTTATCTCCGAGGTCCGACCATCGGTTATATTTTTTTCAATGACTGATTCAAACCTTGATCCGATAATTCATTTGCCTTCATTTTAAAGTTCCTATTATATATCGCCTAGATGGACCTTTGATTTTGCAGATTCATTTAAGCATTGAAAAAGACTTTTCTCCCTTGTTATATGGTTCTTAAAAAGCTATCCATGGACAATATAGCATTGAAATATATTTTTGGCTCTAGGCATGAAAGAAACAAGTTTCTATTTGCTTGTTCTCATTTAGCAAAGTTTGCTTTTGGTTGAACTTTGTTTGGAAAAGCTGGTAAGATGTGACCATAATGTTCACATGAGCATCATCATTTTTAGGCTTATCATGTCTTTGGTTACCTATACCACCAATTTGAAAACCCCAACCAGCACTACCATATCCTCTTGAACAATCTTAATAATCACCTCGACCTCTTCTAAGTTTTTGATTTCACTAGACTTTTCTTTAGAAAGATCCACCTTCAATTGAAATGCATATTCTAAATTTTTACGTTCAGCCTAGTTCATTCTACCTTCATGAGCTAAAAGAGAACCAATTAAACCATTCAAAAAAATACGTTTTCCTATCCTTAGATTCTTCAATAGTGGTAACTACATGATCCTACTTAGAAGGAAGACTTCGTAAAATTATCTCAACTACCTTATGATCAGAAATGTTCTCACCAAATATTTTCATTTGATTGACCATGATAGAAACTCTATTCATGCACTGACTTAAGGATAAAGCACCCATTTAGTGGAGCGAAATAAGAGCTGGTGAACTCCTCGGATTAATACATAAAGATGTATGCAATCGAAAGTCTAATACCAAAATAGTTCCACATGCTTTTCTCAATTCATAAATGAGTGAACATAAAAATAAATCAGTGTAGTTGATACACAAGTACCGTATTAATGATAAGTTCATCGAATATAAAATGGAAGTATAAAACATAACATGCAAGGGAAATAACAAGATCCAATTTGATCGAATAGATGAGTATATACGGAAACAGTTCCAAAAGTGTCTAAAATGAATAAAATTCAATCTCAAGTGTCACTCCACCCTATGATATATAATGATGAACCAATAAGGAGTAATCAAACTCTGTTGCACAAACCACGATTGATAACGAGTGAAGTTAAGTTAACTTCTTTTTGTAAGGTCGTGTACTCAAGAGTAAGTACATAAAGTTAAAATTCAATTTCATCTAAAGAATAGTTTAAGATGAACATTTATAAGAAACCCCTACATTTTCTAGGTCAAGAATTTGATAGGTTATGTGAGACGAGAGGTTGCATGTAACTGGCTTGTAAGGGATCATGTGTGGACTACCCTAAAGGAGTTTGAGACCAACATATTGATTGAACAATTTATGTTATGAACATAAGTATCATAGACTATAACAGTTTTATACATATATTTTGGTCGTTCATAAAATGTTTATGAATATATATTCCATTGCACTAAGAAACAATTGTTATTTCAAAAAACACCAACTTCGTATTAATGAAGTTTCTTTTAGAAATTATTTATAGTAAAATGGGCTTGAATAGGATCAAAGATAAAATAGATAACGAAGGATGGAATGAAGTTAACCGAACTAAATAGACATGACATATTAGAATATCTAATAATAAATCTCGCACATTAAAGAAATATTATGAATTTTATTAATGTCAAGAAAAGAACTTCCTCGGTCTTAAGTAACCCACTAAGAGTATTAACTCTACCATGTAGCACAATGTGCAAATCCAGAATGCGTTACAATTACGTTACCAAAATACAATTTTCATATTGGTACCCGAAAGGATATGATCCATTTATTGTAAAAGTGTCTTCGAGAAGAAGATCAATACAGTTGGAATACAAGCCACATTGATAACAATAACATCGTTGATTTCATTTGTTGAAATAATATAACAAATTCATCATTTAACTTGCTTTAGTTAATTTGGATTTTACCCGCTAAATTTATTGTTCAGTATGACATTAAGTTCTAAAAAATATATGTTGAAAAAAAAAGCCTAAATAATGATTTAGAATATGATGTTTGCACATATCAATCGAAATGTCTCAAAGTCAGTGGGAGCGATAACTGAGTTTGTCGGTATTGGATATAATCCAAGAAATGATATGAAAGTGTTATTCAATAAGCATCAGAGTTAAGTAAGTATTTTGATAGAGGAATCAAATAATTTGAATTTTAGCCAAGATGTAGAGGAATCCCGTGTCTATAAAAAAGAATATTAATAAGTACTAAGATATTTTTCTAAAACTATAAGTAAACAACAAACTTACGACTGTTAACAATGTATTCAAGTTAAAATCAATTCAGTTTGGTTGTTTAATTCTTGATATTGGATTTGAAAATGACATCTTTTATAATCAGTATAAAATAATGTTCGAAATGTGAGATGATGCACCTCCTCAATACCCAGAAATCGATACTAATACATCCTCGGAATTCACGGGCCTCAAATCCAGGTACCGGGGAGGTATATTATCATAGGGTAAAAGATAATAAAGGTAGTAGACATAACAATAGTAGAATCTCACATCGTATTAAACAACTTGTAATCTTATAGATAGTACATACAATCACTCTAAAAATGAGATATCAAAGTCATAGTAAGTAGTAACCTAGCTAGGATAGTTATAACGGCCTATCCCTACAGGTGTTGGTAGATACTTAGACATAATACAGACACAACGCAAAGTGATGGGTAATTTCAATAAAAAGATCCAAAATGCTCCATGCTCCACTCCAAAATGCTCCAAATCAGCTAACAACTTGGTTGTCCAGAGAAATAGGGCACCTAGAGTTTAAGTGAAAAGAAAAATAAACTCTGGGTCAGTCATGGGACTGGTGTGAGAAACTCAAAATACAGATATTTGAAACAAAAGTATCTCATATGACCATGCCGCACATAAACACGGAACGGGTTTCTACCTTATGATAACCAAAACATTTGCTACACAAAATCTGGGGATAGTATTTATAATGATATTATTTGAAAATAATTTTCAAAAAAACTTATGAATCTTAGTCGAAATTATTACATCGGTTAAATTTGATGGCAATAATAGGTTTACAACTAAGTCCGAAGGCACTTATTAGAGAATGGATTTCCATACAATGCTAGTTAAGGGACTACCTTCTGTATAGTACATCTCTAGAGGAATGTACCGAGGATACACAAACAATCCTCCGCATCTGGTAAGACCGGTCTATCCCAATTTGGCATTCTTACATGGCCTGGATAGAAACCGAATATGACATCACCCCGGTCGTTACTATGACACCCCATATTTTTGGTAACATTGTTTAGGATATTTAATTAGTTAAATAAAATAAAATAATGTGTTGATTAGGGGATTGAGATTTGATTTTATTAAGGGGTAGCCGTGCCATTTAACCAATGAATTAAAAGAAGGGTTAAAATGAAATAAGAGGAGGGGTAAAATAGGAAAGAGGCCATTCCTATATCCCTAAAACTTGGCCGTGTATTCCCATACACATTCATTTTCATTTGTTCAAAATTTTAAAAGCATAAGGTCGGCCACCATTAACAAAAGAAAGAGGAAGAAGATTAAAAAAAGCTAAGGAAGAAGCTAATTCAAATCAAATCCATTCACATCTCAATCTCTTTAATCTCTAAAGCTAGGTGAATAATGTTTACATCTCATATTTCTTTTGTTTTTGGTTTTAAGATGAAATCCGAAATATTTTGCATTGATTTGTCATGTTTTTGAATGATGGAATGATTATATATACTTGTTGAAGATTTATGGCTGTTTATATAGATTTTATGACATGCTTTGATATGAAAACCGTATTAAATGACATGCAAATGCCTTGTGAATTTTTATATAGACCAAAAATATTGTTTTTGAGACGGATTTCAATTTCCAGAATTTTCTAAATTTTTTTGGAATTTATATGAATTTTCTAGTTAAGAAAATGTTAAATTGGATTATAAATTATTTATGGTTAAATAATAAAAGGATTAGGTTTGAAATTTTTATATGTTGGAAAACATATTAAAGGTGATTTTTTTATAATTTTTGTAGAATTTTCCTAAGTGTTTTAATGGGTATATAAAATTATTTAAGGTATGGGACTTAAATGTTTTATATATTTATAAAAGGAGGAGGGGCTTTTTAAATAAATTCAAATTTTTATTTTTGGAAAGTCAGCAGTACTTTTAAAAAAGAGAAACTTGCAACCAATCACAATTTGACAAACAATGCAGGTTAGGTACAAAGAAATAGTTTAAAAGGACAATAAACATGCTTTTCACTGTTTCAAAGCTTTTGGCACCAGGTTCCACCTCCTTAGCTTTGCTTCCGACACAGTCGAAACCAATGCACATGGTATCAGGGAACTGGTATGTAGTGAATTAGATGTAGGCAGAAGGTATGGAGTCGAAACCAGGGTTTCCGAAGGCGTTGAGCCATTACTTTGCTTTTAAAAGAAAATGCGCTGCTTGCTTTCGACTGAGTAGCTTTCGTCCAAGTTGGCTTTCGACCAGGTCAAATAGTTTTAAAGGAAATGGTTTCGATTGGGTTGTGCCTTTGTTTTTAATGACTGCTTTCGACTAAGCCGAAACCTTATGTTGCCGCTTTCTACCTTTCGACCCAAATGGTTTCGAAGGGGTTGTTTTGTTTTTAAAATATGGCCACTTCTCCAAAGCTTTCGAAGGGATGGTTTTGACACCATCACTTCTTTACTTAGAAATGATTTCGAAAGAAATGCTTTCGACTTTAATGGGTTTCTGATCCTTTTTCTATACTTGAAGGCATAATCCAAAGGGTTTCGATCGAAACAGTTTTCAAAGGTTTCGAAGGGGTAAATTTTTGAATGGTTTCAAAAGGTTTCCACTTGTTTTAAATTGAACCCAAAGGCTTTCGAAAGGTTTAGTATTTTAATGCTTTCAAATTTTAATGAATGGTTTCAAAAGGGTTACTTTCAATGGTTTCGAAAGGGTTGAAAGGAAAGGTTTTTCCTATGTTTTCGAAAGGCAATATTTAAAGGATTTAAAGAAGGACGTATAATGTTTTGAACTTTCGAAGGAAAGGCTTTTAATGGTTTCGAAAGGGTTACCATTAAGGGTTTCGAAAGGGTTGTTTAAAGGTTTTAAACAAAGGTTTTGAATGTATTAAATAGGCAATATAGCCTAAGTATTTTCAAGTTAAAAAGGGTTTTAACTTGTTTTGAAAGGATAGCCAATCCTTATTAATATTCATCAACATTATTTTGAGTAAAGTATATATAACATGGAAAAATAGCTTATAGTAAAGCTAAGAATGTATTTTCCTTGTATAAGTATGATTTAAAAGATTAAATCATTTTGAAAAGGTTTTTCAAGGAAAAAGATGAAGGGTAGTTAGCCCTATGAAAATGACTCGGATTAGAAGACCAGATAGGACTTGTGTAGCGCCGCGCCCTATGCTCATTAGCTATTAGCCCCTAGCTAATTTAGTCCAGAATCCAGTGTGTAGGTCCTAGTCACAGGTAAGACTAAAATGTTGGTTACACACAGAAAGGAATATTTATGTACAGAGGTAGGTTATTGGTAAGCCACAAAACCATTAGGGTCAGTTGACCCTTGGAGAAGTAAGTTAAGGACGGACCGTTCGGAAGTTTTGTCTAACAGATGTTTAGACCATTTGATATTTTATCTAGTAGGCCCGAGTTAGCTAAAGGGACAGTTAGTCCAGTTTGTGGGCAGTTAGCCCAGATTTTGGATTGATAGTCCATTTTTTCCCTGTTTTTAGCATAACGGATATTGCTATTATTATTCTTATTATTACTATGATCAGTTTGATTAACTGGTTTGGTTGTAGGAAAGATTTGCAAAATATATGTTTTGAAAAGAATATTAGTGAGGGGAAACCCGTTCCGCCAAGCGGTGTGGTCTCACTTAATATTAGTAAACAGAGACGTAATAGTATTATTCACACCAGGCTTTATGTCTGACCCGAAGTTTTTGTTTCCCCTTAAACTCCCGAGTGCTCAAATTTGATTTAAGTAAGCAGAGGGTTAAGGTTTATAGGTTTTAGAAATTTTGGCGAATAAAGCTTTCGGAGACGAGCAGGTGGCTGACGGATAGCTAATTAGGAGTTACAATTTTATTTGTTTTGATTCCACTGTGTATATTAAGTCAGATATGACTATATAAACTCTGATCAACCAAGGGGGCATCATCATATGTCGCTCTTGGCATATTTTTGTAATGATTATATTTGATCGTTACCTGAAAAACGATATGGGCTTATGTGATTTGGATATGAATTTGTTTTGAAATGTAATCAGTAACATGTTGTTTTTGGAAATCTGTGAATTTGTTCATATTCAAGTGCTTCTGATATTATGGATACCATTAGCATTACTGTATTTTGTCACCAGAAGTCAATACTATGGATGACTGCCGCATCTGTAGCGCTTAGCTTTTGGCCTCTAGATAAGGGATGTTACAACTTGGTATCAAAGCATAGGTTTATGAAAAACTTTAAACTAAAAATGGTTTTTAAAACATAATACTTAGGAATTAGAGTAAGATTGGGGTATGGGATAACGCTATAGTAACGTACTTGTATTTGCTATATATAAGTATACGCTTTATCTCTAGTCTCCTATCTTTGTTAGGTTATTTTTCTGTATCTCATGAGATTTGAATACAGATATGGATGGTAGAAGAGGAAGAGTTAACCCAGGAGGGGAGGGAACCGACGGGAATGCCAGACCTAATGTGAGGAGGACCCAAGGTCAGGCACAAGCAGAGAATGTGGGTGCTGAAGTCCCGCAAGTTGGAATGGAAGCTATGTATAAGTTTTTCATGAATATGATGCAAGCAGGAGTTACAGCTGGAGTATTAGGAGGAAATTCTACAGGAGCAGGGGTTTCGATGGTTAACCAGTATGCTAAGTTGAGTGGAGATTATACTAAGCTTGGAGGGAAGCCATTTATTGGAATGGAAGATGCCACTGAGGTAGAAAATTGGTTGCTGCATTGTGAGAGGATCTTCGTAGATTTGGGGCTCAATGATGAGCAGAAGAGAAGGCTTGCTTCGAGACAGCTTCAGGGAGCAGTTTTGTTTTGGTGAAATAGTGTGACGGTGGCCGTGGATGAGGAGACAATGACCTGGGAAGATTTCAAGAGGAGGTTCCAGGAGAGGTTCATGTCTGTGATGGCATAGTCTACTCTGATCAGAAAGTTTGCTGAGTTAGAGCATGGAGAGATGTTTGTTTTGGAGTATGCCAGGAGGCTCGAGGACTTGGCCAGATATGGGTATGCTTTAATGGATATAGTGATGAAGAGGAATGAGAAGTTCATCAGGGGGTTGAAGTCTGAGTTAGCTAGGGCTACATTACCTCATATAAGAGATCTGTCTGATGTTCTAGTGGAGATAGCCTTAAGACATGAGGAAATTCTTGATTCTCTATAGAAGAAGAAGGCTAAGGAGGTCCAGGTTGGGCAGAATCAGAAGTTCTTTCCTAAGAAAGGTGCTTAGAAGAGTGGAGCAGCTAAGAAAGGGAAGTCTGAGATTGTTTGCTTCAAGTGCGACAAGAAACGGCACTTTGCTAACGAGTGTCGTGCTGGAAAGGCAAAGGAGGTGGTCAGAAAGAAGAATGTCAAGTGCTTCAACTGTGACTGGATTGACCACTGTAGGAACCAGTGCAAGGAACCCGCTAAGGATGGAAAGGTCAAAGTTTATGCATTGGAGCCTGCTACTTCGAAACCAACAGCCCAGGAGAAAGGAAAGGCAGTTTTGGAAGGTACGCTTCAATTCATGATATGTCTATTAGCATTCTATTTGATACTGGTGCATCGCATTCTTTTATATCTAGATGTTTGATAGATAAGCTTAACATAGAACCCACATGTTTAGTTACTTCCTTACGAGTTGCGAATCCAATAGGAGGGTATGCAACTCTAGGGTTGAGATGTGACCAGTTAGAGTTTGACTTTTTAGGTCATGCTTTTTTTTTGCAGTTTGCATGTGTTTGATTTTGTGGGGTTCAGGATCATTTTTGGGATAGATTAGTTAAGTGAGTATGATGCTCCAGGATAGGAAAATATCACTTAGACACCCTGATTGTAGTGATCGGATAGTTTATACCGTAGAAAGTGCCAGCGGCGAGGTGAACACTTTGTTAGGTGTTATGGAGTTGGAATATGAACTAAATCGAGTTTTCATGGTTAGAGAACTCGTGAATGTTTTTGAGCCTGTAGTTGGATTGCCACCGAAATAAGCCATTGAGTTTCGGATAGATTTGATTCCGGGGGCAAAACCAGTGAGTAGGCCACCGAGCAGGATGTCCCCTACAGAGATGAGGGATTTGAAGGTGCAGTTGGTGGATTTAGAAGGCAAGAGCTTTATCAAGCCGAGTTCGCCTTAAGGAGCAGCCGTAGTGTTTGCTAAGAAGCCGGATGGATCGTTAAGGCTATGTATCGATTATCGTAAGTTGAATGAGAGGACGATAAAGAATCGATATCCATTGCCCAGAATTGACAACTTGTTTAACCAGTTGAGTGGAGCCAAGGTATTTTCTCAGTTGGATTTGGCAACAGGTTTCCATCAGCTCAAAGTAGCAGAGGATAGTATTCCTTTGACGGCGTTTAGGACCAGATATGAGTCGTATGAATGGTTAGTTATGCCGTTCGGACTGTCTAATGAAACGGCTTTCTTTGTGGATTTGGTGAACCAAGTTTTCCGAGAGCACTTGGGTAGGTTCGTATTGGTTTTTATAGATTATATCTTAATATACTCTAAGGACGAGAAGGAGCATGAAGTTCATCTTAGAGTCATGCTTGAGACGCTGAGGTAGCATCAGCTAAAGGCGAAGTTTTCGAAGTGTCATTTTTGGAATAAGGAAGTGAAGTTTCTGGGTCATGTAGTCTCATAGAAAGGGTTGTCAGTAGATCCAACTAAGATTGAAGCGGTGAATAGTTAGAAGGGACCCGAAACAGTGACGGAGATAAAGAGTTTCCTCGGGTTGGGTGGTTATTATCGAAGTTTCAATAAGGATTATTCATAGATAGCAGCACCGATGACAAAGCTAATAAGAAAGGATGTGAAGTTTGTATGGACCGATAAGTGTGAGGAAGCATTCCAGAGTTTGAAACACTTGTTGACCCATGCACCTGTGTTGGTTGTTCCGGAAGGAAATCAGGATTTGGTGGTTTATACGGATGCATGTGGAACAGGGTTAGGAGCTGTGCTGATGCAGAGAGGTAAAGTGATTGCCTATGCTTCAGACAACTTAGACCGCATGAGGTCTGATATCCGACACATGATTTGGAATTGACTGTAGTGATTCTCGCGTTGAAGGTGTGGAGACATTACCTTTTGGAAGATAGGTTTAAGTTATATCAGATCATAAGTCGCTGAAGTATTTGTTCTCTCAGAAGGAGCTGAACATGAGACAATAGAAGTTGTTAGAGTTTATTGCCGCTTATGATTTTGGGATTGAGTACACATTGAGGAAAGGCAACAAGGTTGCAGATGCACTTAGCAAGAAACATCAAAATGCAGTATTGGCGATGATTGCTGAGTAGAAAGATTTTGAAGCTTTAGCAGATTGCAGAGTGCAGTGGAGATCTGAGGCTAGGTCTAGCGGAGAAACCGTAGTGTATCTTGTTTGGAAGTTCGACCGGTGATGATCGAAAAGATTGCTTCTAAATAGGAAGAGGATCCGGTATTAGCTAAACAGATCATGAAGTTAAGAGATGGAACCAAGAGCGATGACTTGAAAGATTTCAGTCTTGACCAGAATGGGTGGTTGAGAAAGAAGGAAGATTATGTGTTCCGAGTGTAGGAAACATATGGAAAGAAGTCTTAGAGGAATGTCATCGTTCAAAATTCTCTATTCATCCAGGAGGAACTAAGATGTATCGGGATATGAAGAGGAGTTTCTTCTGGGAAGGTATGAAGCATGATAATGGTTTATGGGTAAAGCAATGCTTGAATTGCCAACAGGCAAAGGCCGAACACCAGAAGCCAAGTGGATTTCTTCAGCCATTAGATATTCCAGTTTGGAAATAGGATTTTATTTCCATGAATTTTATTGATGGGTTGCCAAGGTCGAACAGAGGAAATGAAAGTATATGGGTCATAGTGGACAGATTGACCAATAGTGCCCATTTCATTCCAGTTAAGTCAACCAAAACGACACCTGTGTTGGCAGGGTTATTTATGAAGAATGTGGTTAGACTGCATGGAATTCCTAGTAGTATAGTTAGTGATAGAGATTCCTTATTCACTAGCGAGTTCTGGAAGAGTCTACAGGAAGTTTTGGAAACCAATCTCAAGATGAGTACCGCTTACCATCTGCAGATAGATGGGCAGACGAAAAGAGTTAACAAAGTTTGGAAGATTTGTTAAGAGCTTGTGTTCTAGATTTCAGGGGATCATGGAAAGACCAACTACATTTAGTCGAGTTTTTGTATAACAATGGTTATCAGACTGGTATTGGGATGGCGTCGTTTGAAGCTTTATATGGGAGGCCATGCAAATCTCCCGTATGTTGGTTAGAGACCGGGGACTGGTTGGTTCTTGGCCTAGATTTGGTTAGGGAAGCTGTAGAAAAGATTGAAGTCATTCGAGCTAGGATGAAGGAGGCTCAGTCTAGGCAGAAGAGTTATGCAGATAAAAGATGGAAAGATTTAGAGTTCTCAGTTGGAGTCAGGTTTTCGTTAAGGTGTCACTGATGAAGGGTGTGATCAGATTCAGAAGATCAGGAAAGTTGGCACCGAGATTTGTTGGACCATTCCGTATTGTTGAGAGGATCAGGAAACTCGCATATAGAGTTGAGTTACCGAGCAGTTTGGCAGGAGTCCATGATGTTTTCCATGTTTCTCATCTCAGAAAGCGTGTTAGAGACCCGGAGGCTACTATTGCATCGACTGTGCTAGATGATTTAGTGGTAGAACCGGACTTGACTATAGTGAGAAAGTCGATTCGTATTGTTGCGAGAGATGACAAGAGGCTTAGAACCAAGACGGTCAGATTAGTCAAATCCAGTGGAGCGACGATGACAAGGACTGTACTTGGGAGATTGAAAGCAGGATTAGAGATACTTATCCTGACTTATTTGATGGTATGTTTTACCTCTTTGATTGATGTGTTGTGTACCTTATTGTAATTTCGAGGAAGAAATTCTTTAAGGAGGGGAGTTTGTAATACCCCATATTTTTGGTAACATTATTTAGGATATTTAATTAGTTAAATTAAATAAAATAATGTGTTGATTAGGGGATTGAGATTTGATTTTATTAAGGAGTAGTTGTGCCATTTAACCAATGAATTAAAAGAAGGGTTAAAATGAAATAAGAGGAGGGGTAAAATAGGAAAGAGGCCATTCCTATATCCCTAAAACTTAGTCGTGCATTCTTATACACGTTCATTTTCATTTGTTCAAAATTTTAAAAGCTTAAGGCCGACCACCATTAACAAGAGAAAGAGGAAGACGATTAAGAAAAGCTAAGGAAGAAGCTAATTCAAATCAAATCCATTCACATATCAATCTCTTTAATCCCTAAAGCAAAGGTGAATAATGTTTACATCTCATATTTCTTTTGTTTTCGGTTTTAAGATGAAATTCGAAATATTTTGCATTGATTTGCCATGTTTTTGAATGATGGAATGATTATATATACTTGTTGATGATTTATGGTTGTCCATATAGATTTTATGACATGTTTTGATATGAAAACCCTATTAAATGACATCCAAATGCCTTATGAATTTTTTATATAAACCAGAAATATTATTTTGGAGATGGGTTTCAATTTTCAGAATTTTCTGAATTTTTGTGGAATTTATATGAATTTTCTAGTAAAGAAAATGTTAAATTGGATTATAAATTATTTACAGTTAAATAATAAAAGGATTGGGTTTGAAATTTTTATATGTTGGAAAACATATTAAAGGTGATTTTCTGGAATTTTTGTAGAATTTTCCTAAGTGTTTTAATGGGTATATAAAATTATTTAAGGTATAGGATTTAAATGTTTTATATATTTATAAAAGGAGGAGGGGCTTTTTAAATAAATTCAAAAAATTATTTCTAGAAAGTCAGCAGTACTTTTAGAAAGGAGAAACTTGCAACCAATCACAATTTGACAAACAAGGCAGGTTAGGTACAAAGAAATAGTTTAAAAGGATAAATGAACATGTTTTTCACTGTTTTGAAGCTTTCGGCACCAGGTTCCGCCTCTTTAGCTTCGCTTCCAACACAGTTGAAACCAATGTACATGGTATTAGGGAACTAGTACGTAGTGAATTGGATGTAGGGGGAAGGTATGGAGTCGAAACCAGGGGTTCCGAAGGGGTTGAGCCATTACTTTGCTTTTAAAAGAAAATGCACCTGCTTGCTTTCGACTAGGTTGGCTTTCAACCAAGTCAAATGGTTTTAAAGGAAATGGTTTCGATTGTGTTGCGCCTTTGTTTTTAATGACTGCTTTCGACTAAGTCGAAACCTTATGCTGCCACATTCTACCTTTTGACCCAGATGGTTTCGAAGGGGTCGCTTTGTTTTTAAAATATGGCCACTTCTCCAAAGCTTTCGAAGGATGGTTTCGACACCGTCACTTCTTTACTTAGGAATGATTTCAAAAGAAATGATTTCGACTTTAATGGGTTTCTGATCCTTTTACTCTACTTGAAGGCACAATTCAAAGTGTTTCTCCGAAACAGTTTTCAAAGTTTTCGAAGAGGTAAATTTTTTAATGGTTTTGAAAGGTTTCCGCTTGTTTTAAACTGAACCCAAAGGCTTTCGAAAGGTTTAGTATTTTAATGCTTTTGAAAGCGTTTTAATGAATGGTTTCGAAAGTGTTACTTTCAATGGTTTCAAAAGGGTTGAAAGGAAAGGTTTTTCCTATGTTTTCGAAATGCAATATTTAAAGGATTTAAAGAAGGATGTCTAATGTTTTGAAGCTTTCGAAGAAAAGGCTTTTAATGGTTTCGAAAGGGTTACTTTCAATGATTCGAAAGGGTTACCTTCAAGGGTTTCGAAAGGGTTGTTTAAAGGTTTTAAAAAAAGGTTTCGAATGTATTAAATAGGCAATATAGCCTAAGTATTTTCAAGTTAAAAAGGGTTTTAACTTGTTTTGAAAGGATAGCCAATCCTTATTAAAATTCATCAACATTATTTTGAGTAAAGTATATATAACATGGCAAAATAGCTTATAGTAAAGCTAAGAATGTATTTTCCTTGTATAAGTATGATTTAAAAGATTAAATCATTTTGAAAAGGTTTTTTAAGAAAAAAGATGAAGGGTAGTTAACCCTATGAAAATGACTCGGATTAGAATACCAGATAGGACTTGTGTAGCGTCGCGCCCTATGCTCATTAGCTATTAGCCCCTAGCTAATTTAGTCCAGAATCCAGTGTGTAGGCCTTAGTCACAGGTAAGACTAAAATGTTGGTTACACACGGAAAGGAATATTTATGTACAGAGGTAGGTTATTGGTAAGCCACAAAACGATTAAGGTCAGTTGACCCTTGGAGAAGTAAGTTTAGGATGGACCGTTCGGAAGTTTTGTCTAATAGATGTTTAGACCATTTGATATTTTACCTGGTAGGCCCGAGTCAGCCAAAGGGACAGTTAGTCCAGTTTGCGGGCAGTTAGCCCAGATTTTTGACAGATAGTCCATTTTTTACCTGTTTTTAGCATAACAGATATTGCTATTATTAATTTTATTATTACTATGATCAGTTTGATTAACCAGTTTGGTTGCAGGAAAAGATTTGCTATGATCAACCAAGGGAGCATCGTCATATGTCGCTCTTGGCGTATTTTTGTAATGATTATATTTTATCTTTACCTGGGAAACGATATGGGATTATGTAATTTGGATATGAATTTGTTTTGAAATGTAATAAGTCAAATGTTTTTTTTGGAAATCTATGAATTTGTTCATATTCAAGTGCTTTTGATATTATGGATAACATTAGCATTACCGTATTTTGTCACCAGAAGTTAATACTATAGATGACTGCAGCATCTGTAGGCTTAGCTTTTGGCCTCTAGATATGGGATGTTACAGTTACTGATCTATCCAGGGTCCCATAGCATACACCACATACTCGACATATATAGAGAGTAATCTATAAAGGTAACGACCATACCCTAATGGTTGCAAACCACATAGCCTTACGGCATGCCCTATTTAAGCCATTACCGGGTGATGAGGCCTGAGGTAGCGATTACCTTTCACATAGCACATTTCACTTTAAATGCCACATCGCCATTCCATGATCACACAAATGATTTCTATAAACCTATAACTCCTGAGCTCGTACGTCTTAGGAAAGGGGTGTTAAGCTGAGAGAAGTTGCCTTCTGCACCACCAAAGAGATGATATGTTCATGGAGATCAATTTATGTAATTAGAAATGCAACGTCAGACATTCCTCCATACAAGTTGTCAAGGAACAGGACAATTCGAAGGCACTCTCCTATCACATCCTATCGGGAATTACCCCTCGAATTAGTAAAGAGAAGTCCTTGCATCGAAGATCTCAAATGAAGAACTACTGCCACACAATGTGATATGGGAAATTTCCCCCAAGGGCCAGTGACTAGCAGCCCTCGTTTCATCTTCCAAATCATTTCCATGTCTTCACTTCAAGTACGTAAATTGGTTCGAAGTGGTTTCGGGATAAGAATCGCTTCAAATCCGACCCTGGTTCCTTCAAACCAATCATCAATAAAAAAGATGTTAGGTAAATAGAGAATTATTCTTTGATTGATTTCTTTCTTTTTTATTAAAATATCTTCTACATATATATATATATTTAAAACATTTCTTTCCGGTATATATGGAATCTTTAAACCTTTTTATGGAAAATCATTTAATTAAATCTTAATAAAGGTTTCTTAATTCCAAATAAAATTTTTGATTGAAATCTAGGATGTTAATCCAAAACCAGTAAATATTAAGTGAGCAGAATCTATAGAAATCATCTAATTCTATCAGTATCAATTTCCGTATATAACCAGTACTATTGGCGAAATAACAGCGAACACCTATTAAATTCCATGAATAGTATGAGTTCCCTCTTCGGAATTTAACACCAAGTATAAGAAGATTATCTCCATAAAATCCAAGTTATTTAAATTTGGAAAATTATATCCTTTGTACTTTGGAAAATTTTGATCCAAGTAAATCAAATTTACTATTCCCTCCGTCGCGCCAGTCCGAATAGCCAAGGAGAGTAAGAAACTGGTTTTCCAAACTCAAGCCTAGACACCATCTCTCTATCACCCATAAGGAGGTCCAGTTATTTGCTCGACTCTAAATCTTTTAACATACTTAATTAACTTTTAATTATTTATCTAACCACTTTGAAATAATTTATAAATCCTTCAAATCACTTTTCAAATACTTTATTATTCATTTAAAAACATTATCAAAAGATTTGAAAAGGAATTGTTGCGTTTGGAACTATATTTCAAAAGTTGTAGAAAAGTGTTGTGAATGGTGCTTTATAAGGTATATTGATCAAAACGATTTTTCTATCGTTTGGAGATTCATTTTTATTACTCAAATCACTTTTAAAACATTTTAAAATATTTTTATAATTTATTTCATATTTTTATACAATTTTAAAATATCATTTTCAAAGAAATCCCTTTATGGATTTCGAATTGCAAAACCGTGATTTTTTTGAAAACTTGTTTTATTCATATTTCAAAATCTACTTATCAAAATCTCGATTTTCTTTCTTTGTTTAATAACTATGGATATAATAGTTTGGAAAATTCTTATCTTAAAGAATTTTGAGCTATATTCCATTCTATATATTCCTTTGACTTTTATGGCGCGATATCGTGAACTATCGTTACGCGACGTGCATATTTTTGACTCAGTTTTCAATATTCATTTAAACTATGCTAAAACACTTTTAAATGTCTATAAAACATTTCTAAATCATATTAAACCATTTTAAAGAGGTTTAAACATTCCATATATACCATTTCATTCAATAAAGGAAAGTGATTTCCTTTGTGCTTATCGACGTGTATTAACGTGACTTGCAAATATATTCAATAATATTAAACAACCATCATTAAAAATCATATCTAAACATATATATAATCCAGTAACATATATATAACTATAGTTTAGGAGTTTCTCACCTCGGGTTAAACGATTAACCTAAAAAATGGCTATAGCTTCGCTACTTGGATTTTAAAGCTCACGATTCCTTAGACTTAAGCTCCTAGGTGGCTTGGCCTTGCTTGGGGATGGGATAGAGTGCTCACAGCCTAAGGTTAGAGAAGAGGAGGGCTTGGATTTTGATGGAGCAAGTGAGGTCGTGGATGGTAGAGAGCAAGATGGGG
Organism: Allium fistulosum; assembly: GCA_030737815.1. Taxonomy (NCBI): domain Eukaryota; kingdom Viridiplantae; phylum Streptophyta; class Magnoliopsida; order Asparagales; family Amaryllidaceae; genus Allium; species Allium fistulosum. Next base: position 1,129,492,574 of record CM060906.1, on the reverse strand, counting down.
TTTTGGAATAGTTTTGAGGTGCTCAAGTATGTATTTATATTATAATTAAATTTTTTTTGAGAAATATTTTGATATTATTTTTTTGAGGTGCTCAAGAGCATAGAAATGAAGAAGAAGATGTGTAGAAATGAAGTGGAGAGTGTGTGGTATTTATATGAAAAGAAGAGAAGAAAAATATCTACGTATACATCACCATCACATGCACCACCATCATCACTTTTCTCCTTTCAATGCACGGCCCAAGTCTTTTCCATCCTGGACAAGGCCATATGCTTGTACTTTGATGGTTAGTGTTGACTTTGGGTAATCTTAAGAGTTAAGGAATTTTGGAAATATCTTAGATATGTTTGGTAATATTTATATATTTAATTACATGTGTATATGTGTGTTCATGTGCATGTGAATATGTCTTCAAGTATATACATGTATATGTGCATATGTATGTTGCATATTATCCACAATGTTGCACAACCTATTCACGTTGAATTATTATGAATTTCGATTTTGACTTTTTGACCAAATTTTCTCTTCTTAGTTACTATACACATATTTTTAAACAAAAATTTAAAAATAATATTTTCATCATTATATAATAATTAAAAGAGCTTATTTAATAATTAAATAATTATTATAAAATTTAAACTAAATTTAAATTCAAAAATCAATTATTCCAAATAGTGATAGCTATAATAGTGTTATAAAGGCAATTTAAATTTCAAAATAAAATAGATAATTTTTCTACATATTAATACTTATATATGAGTGTATGTACCCAGCTCCGTGCATGAGTTCGAATGGCTAAAGAGCCGTTTACTGATAAAACGATTTCAGGTCACTTTATCGATATTTACCAAAGTGTATATATTTCTTCTTATTTTTTATATATATATTTCTTCAAAATAAGATTACCAATATTATTTATTATTTAAAACATCATCATTTATGTTTAAAAATCTTAATTTTGAATTTTTTTCTAAAGTGATGAATTTATGGGTCGTTACATACTTCCTCCCTTAAAAAATTTCATCCTCGAAATTAAAGATAAGAAGATGATAACTCAAAAACAAATTTATATATATATATATAATAAGATGAAATATATATACATATAAGATATGGCAAGTGACTACACCACCTGTCGGTGAGCATACTACTTCGATACAACATACAACTATTATCAATTCTAAACTCAGGATATGCTTTCCGCATTCTTCTGTCTCCCATGTGTAGTCTGATGCATCACCACTCCATTGGACTTTAAACAATAGTACAACCTTCCTCCTTAATCGCTTCTCATCGTGATCCACGATTCGCATTGGTTGCTTGATAACTGCCAAATTAGGTTCAACTTCTAAATATTCTTGGGCGGCTGTTTCTATATTTGCTTTAGATCACACATATATTTTTGTAGGTGAGATACGTGAAAGACATTATGCACACAAGACAACCTTTCAGGCAATTCCACATGATAAGCTAATGGGCCAATTCGCTCGAGAATCGGAAAAGGTCCAATAAATCGAGTTGTAAACTTCCTTGCCTGACCAAATCTTACCACTCCTCTCATTGGAGAAACTTTCAAGAATACATAATCTCCAACTGAATTCCAAATTTCTACACCTCATATCCACGTAACTCTTTTGTCTGCTCTGGGCTTCTCTCATCTTCTTTCTAATCATATCAACCTTTTCTGAAGCTTCTCTAATCATGTCAGGGCCTAGTACCAACTGATCTCCGGTCTCGATCCAACATATTAGGGATATACACGGACGACCATATAAAGCTTTGTATGGGGCCATGCCAATACTAGCCTGATAACTGTTATTATAAGAAAATTCTACCAGATGAAGATAGCTTTCCTATGAACCTCCAAAATCTAAGGTACAAGCTCTTAGATGATCTTCCAACACTCGATTTACCCTTGTAGTATGCCCATCGGTCTAGGGGTGATATGCGGTACTAATGTTTAGCTTTATTTCCAAAGTTGTCTACAATGCCTCCCAGAACTTACTGGTAAAGATTGGGTCTCGATCACTAACTATGCTACCAGGGACACCATGTAATCGAACAATTTCCCTCATATATATTTCTGCAAGACTTACAGCAGTTCTTTCGGCTTTATAGGGATAAAGTGTGCGCCTTTGGTTAACCAATCTATGATGACCCAAATGCCTTCATTTCCCTTTCTTAATCGAGGCAAACCATCGATGAAATCCATTGATATTTAGTCCCATTTCCAAGTTGGAATTTCAAGAGGTTGGAGTAGTCCAGTAGTCTTTTGTTGATCACCCTTGATCTGTTGACAATTTGCACATCTACTCACATGGTTGGAAATGTCTCTCTTAATACCTCCCCACCAGAAAGTCTTTTTCATGTCTCTATACATCTTTGTAACTCGGGGATGTATTCCGAGTGAAGAGTTGTGACATTCGGTTAAAACTTCTTGTCTAACCCCATCAACATTGGTGACACATGTTCTTCCATTCATTCTTAAGATTCCCTGCTCATCCACTTTAAAACCTTCCCATCTTCCCAGTAGCACATTCTTCTCTACTTCCCTGGATATTTTTGCAATGATCGGGTCCTTGAGCTGATTCTCCTTTATTCGACAAATCAGTGTTGGACGCACCACTAAATGAGCTATAATGGCCTACCTTCTACTCATAGCATCTTCCACAACATTGGCCTTTCCTGGTGTGTATATAGAATATCCAAATCCTATGATGCAAGGAATTCCAACAAACGTTGTTGTCTCATATTTAAGTCCTTCTGAGTGAAAAGGTATTTCAAAGATTTGTGGTCTGTGAAGAGCTCAAACTGTTCACCTATTTAAAGAAGGAATATTATTTACTATGGTCAATAAAAGTTTATTTGATAATGAATTCTTACCCAGTAGATAATGTCTCCAAATTTTTAATGCGAACACAATGGCTAATAGATCTAAGTCGTGTGTTGCATAATTCCTTTCGTGGAGCTTCAATTGTTTGCTTGCATAAGCGATGACCTTTCCATGCTGCATTAAAACAGCACCAAATCCTTCCCTACAAGCATCTGTATATACGGTTATTCCACCGCTTTCATCCGCTATTGCTAACACAGGAGCAGTATTTAACATTTTCCTGAGTTCCTAAAATGCTTCTTCACATTTCTGTGTCCACTCAAACTTCACATCTTTCATGGTCAGCTTTGTCAAGTGAGAGGAAATTTTGGAGAAGTCTTAAATGAATCTCTAATAATATCATGCCAATCCTAGGATACTGCGAATGTCCTTGGGAGTTTGTGGTTGTTTCATGTCTAGAATGGCTGCAATCTTTGCTGGATCAACTGCAATCCCTTCCTCTAATGCCACATGTCCAAGGAATCTTACCACTTTTTCCCAGAAGTGGCATTTTGAGAATTTAGCTTTAGCACATTTCTCCTCAATATTTCTAATACATTTCAAGATGCCTTTCATGTTTTTCCTCAATCTTTGAATATATCAAAATGTCATCCATAAAGACTAATACGAATTTGTTGAGTACTTCTCTAAATACCTTACTTATAAGGTCTACAAAATAGGCAGGAGCATTGGTTAGCCCAAAGGGCATAACCAGCCATTCGTAGAATTTATTAGAGTTTCTAAATGCGATTAAAGGAATACAATCTTCTGCTATCCTTAGCCGATGGAATCCTGTAGCTAGGTCCATTTTCGAGAATACTCAAGCCCTATGTAGTTGGTCAAACATATCATCTATGTGGGGTAGAGGATATTTGTTTTTATCATTTGTTTGTTTATATCTCCATAGTCCATACACAACCTTAGCGAGCTATCAGACTTTGCAACAAAGACCACTACTACCCCCCAACTTGAGTAACTTGGTCTTATCGGTCCTTTTTTAATAACTCATCAGTTTGTTTTCTTAATTCTTCCTTCTATTTCGGAGCCATTTTCCGAATCGAGTGAACAACTAACCTTGTATTAGGGAATAAATCTGTGCAGAACTCAATTTCTCGATTGGGTGGTAGACTTTTTACTTCTTCAAAAACATTAGAAAATTCCCTGACAATTGGTATTTCTCCTAGATGTTTTTGGAATAAATTGAGCGCATATAGATAACTTTCCTTTATTAGACTGGGTTTTCACACTTTATTAAAAAACGTCCACCTATCAATTTTGCAGTAGTACTATCCTTTTATTACAATCAAGAATAGCTTTATACTTAGACAACCAATCCATGCCGAGTAAAATTTCAAATTCATTAAAGTTGAGGACTATTAGATCACATGGAAAAATTTGGGATAGGTAGGTAACTTGGATTCCTTAATCATAATGAGATTAGTCATACTGCCTGTCGGATAAGACACAAATATGAGAATATCTAATATTTTTTGTTTAAGTTCAAGTCTATCAACTAATTTCTTAGAAATAAAGCTGCGGGAAGCCCCAGTATCAAATAATACTTTAACTAATATTTTATTAACATCAATTTTACCTTCTAGAACTCCCTTTCCCTTTGCGTCAGCTGATGTTGAGGGTTCATCTTTAATGGCAAAAACTCTAGCTTGCTCTCCTTTCTTTATCAATGGGCATTCCATTATCATGTGCCCTGTTTTGTGGCAGTTGTAGCAGGTTCCCCTTTGCATCTTAGGATTTTTGCAGGTGGTGGAAATGTGACCCTTTTGTTGGAAAATATAACATATTACATCTTTCAAATGATCTCCTTCTAGCTTGCCTTGTCCTGGTTTCTTCCCTTGCTGGTTAAATTTCCTCTTCTTCCAATTATTGTTGCTGCTGCTTTGAATTGTAGGTGGATTTTTCTTGTCTAGGGTTTCGATATCTAAAACCCATATCCACTAAATCTATAAAAGTCCCCTTCACATGCACCGTCATTCTGTCCTAATATTGCTTCTTCATTCTAGAGATAAACTATAACAACCCGCATATTTTACGATTGTATATTTAAATATTTTATTTAAATATAGTATCGTTAGTCGGATTAAAGTCCGAAAATCTACTTTTTGCAAACAGTCGAATTAGGACTCGAGACCACTTCCATTGAGTCCAAAATGGTATTTGCAACCTTTTTGAGTATAAACATCGATATGTTTGGAGTTGAGTATAATTTGCTATTTTTCACTTAGGGCTTTGGGCTTGGGTTTGGGTTTCACCCAACTCATCCTATACCCTAACTCAGCCCCCCCCCTCTCCTCTTCATTCATTCTCATTTCCTAAAACACTTCAAGCTTTAGAAAAATGGGGGAAGAGAAAAGGAATTAGAAATTCCTAAGCCCTAGATTCATTTGCAAACTCAAGTTCTAGCTCCAAACTCTAGGAGAAGCTTAGGTAAGCATCCTCTTCATCTTCTCCATCTCATTTCCTCTTCAATTTCAGAAATTTCCTAAACCCTAACTTAGGAAATGTTTTTCTTTTGAGCTTAGATTGAAGCATCTTGGGTTAAAATTGAAGAGTGATTGTTCTTGCCTTACTCTATAGCTTCTCTCTTGTGTTTTTGGGTTTAAAGGTGAGTTTTTGAACTCACATCTACGTCTATAGCTTTCGTTGTTGTTAGGTATGAATTCCTAACATCTATTCATGTTCATTTGTTTTTGATTTGGTCAATTTTCCAATTTTTGGTTTTTGAAGTCCAATTTTGTGAAAAATCCTTTTATGGGTGTTTGAACATGTTTTACCGGGGTGTATCGAAGAGCCTATTAGGCTGGGTTGTCGCTTGGCATAAATCCTGAGTCGTCGTTGCTCGATCGATCAGTTCCGAAAGAATTTTGCCCCACTTGGGGGCTAGGCTGATTCTGCTCTGGTAGCAGGTTCAGTCGACTGAACCAGTAGGTCAATCGACTGAACCAGGGGCAGAAAACATTCTGTCCCTATATCAGTCGACTGACCTCTGTGTTCAGTCGACTGAACCTGGGGACAGAAGATTTCTGTCCCCGTATCAGTCGACTGACCACCCAGGTCAGTCGACTGACCTGGGAAACCGAAAGTTTCCAGGCTTGGGTCAGCCGACTGACCACCTGGTTCAGTCGACTGACCTGCTTGTCTCAGCTCAATTTGTTTATTTTGCTTGGGTTTCCAATTTTAATCGATTCGTGACGATCCGATTAGTCGTTATCATTTATTATCGACTTTGATGACTTCTTTTCGGAATTTTTGAGAATATCCATTTTGATGGATTCGGTATCGATTTATATGGATTTGATTCACGTCTTCGTATGTGAATTTTTGATGATTGATTGTTTCTACAATCATTTCTATGATTTGTCACTTTAAAATACAAAGGTTTCTATACTAGTAGTAAATATTCAAACTCTTTTACAAAGATGATTTCAACTCTATTTTTAATACAAAGCTCGTTTATAAAACCGTTTTCTAATCTATTAGTATATACAAACCTTTACCTCATTCGTATGAGAAAATCTAATTAAACGGCTTGGCAAAACAAGTGGTATGAAATGCTTGCGTTCACTTCGTCGGTTAATTCTTTGACTTGTTCGATTGAAACTCTTGTGACAATTTTCGAGTGGAAATCTACAATTTGTTCGTAAATATTTAGTTAAGCCAGTGGTTATGGGACATGAAGCTAAACTCATCTATTTACTAGCTTAGTGTAATTCACACTTCTTATTGATCTATGATGATCATTTTGTGGTTTAGACTAGCAATGCGCGATGTCTCTTTGTCCACGTAGGGGACTGTACCTCGTTTTATTGAGCTTCGTCTCATTCCTTTATGGGCTAGCGACCCATGTTCTTTTATGGTGTTTGGTTCATCGGATGTACCGTTATTGTACTACATTGATGTCCCGGCTTTTTGGTTCATCGGGCGTACCGTTATTGTACTACGTCGTTGTCTCAGTTTATCAGGTTCATCGGGTGTACCGTTATTGTACTACGTCGTTGTTCCGAATCACTTGAGTATCAGGTTCATCGAGCGTACCGTTATTGTACTACGTTGTTGCACCGGCTCTATGGTTAGCGACCATGGGATAGTGACCCATTTGTGATACACGTGTTGGTGAGTTTTCATGCTCACGTTTGTGATAGGCCTCCCCCTTTGTGATTTCTGGATTTCTAGTTGATGATTTCTAGAATTTGTGTTTCACCTCTTTTCGTGATTGGCAATGATATGTTTGTCAATATATTTGTGGTTTGGTGAATAAAATAAAGAATATGACATTCTTTTTGGTGCTTTGAGATTCTTGAGATATTGTATGATTTTGTTGTTGTTTAAAGTATACTTGTCACTATATGACATTATTGTTATCATACGTTTTTGTTATATCTCTTCTTATATCTCATTTTATATATGATAATTATAACTAGACTGATCCATTTATTATTTTCTTATTAAATAATACTCGGGTCAGACCGAGATGTTACAGGTGCTTCCGCTTGACTTCCTATCAGGGATTATCATCTGATTTTTGGCTAACTACTTTAGATTAGTAGTTTTTGTTATTATACATTTGATATATAGACTCCTTGATGTATAATTATTCTTTTGTCTAGCACATGTATCTATTCTTTTGTGATGTAGTGGATCTTGTTTGACCACTACTTTGATGTACACTTTTATGTGTTATATTCATATCTGATTCCGCCTTTGTGATATGAATATCTGTGACTGATTTGTGTTATATTTATTTCTATATTTGTTTCTGAAGTCCACACAGTCACTGTGTGGTAGCTTTGAGTTTGTATTTGATATGTCGGATTTCCTATTGAAATGAAATGTAAGTTATATTATCTGACATATCGGTACTCGCACAAAGCAATTACATAGATGGTCGCTCCTCAACAGCCTTATTCTTCGTGCTAGTCGACGGCATTACCCTGTATTGTCCTTGGCTAGCGTGGGTATAGAGGTGGGGCGTCACATAAACATTTCATTCTTCTTTAGAGGAGTGTCTATCAGACCAGGTCCAAATCGTGACAATTCATTGAATTTGTTAGCATACTCTTCTATGGACATCTCCTCTTGTTTTAAATCCATAAAGCTCCTATAAAGACATGATTTTTGGATGCAGGCATATACTGCTCTTCCAAGACCTCCTTGAATCGTACCCAAGAAAAATTGTCCTCCGATTCATTCATAGTAATGGGCTCCCACCGGGAAAGAGCCTCATCCTGTAATTGCCAAGAAGCCAGAAATCTCTTCTACTCATCTCCAATGTTTAGCCATTTGAAAATTCTTTCACAAGAGCAGATCCAAGCTTGAAATTCTATAAATGGATTTCGTTCCCTTGAACGGTTTACCTCCCAAACCGGTATAGTTCTTGCACAAAGTTGCAAAGTTGATTTGGGGTTGCACTGGAATTATTACTTCTTCGATTATTGTGGCGGCAGGAGTTCGACTAGTTGTGTTTGTGGTACTTCCACCTCCCCTTCCCCTACCTTATCCTCTTCTTCCACTCTTCTCCTACTATCTGCATATAGTAAGGAAACCTTTAGAATATATAGATGAGATATCATAGGGAATTGGCATAAAATTTGAATGTACCTTTTCGGATAAGATCTTTAAATGTGTGCTCTCTTAGATTAAACTCATTCTAGAGCATTACTAACCCAATCTCAAATGAGTTGACCCCATCAAGGCTTAGGTATTCACTCAACCATAAGCTCCGATACCAAATTGAGATGACCCACCTCCTTGATCCCCAAAAACCGACACTAATACATCTTCAGTATTCACATGCCGCAAATCCAAGTACCAAGAAGGTAGATTACTATAGGGTAAAAGATAATAAAGATAGTAGACAGAACAATAATAGAATCTCACATCATATTAAACAACTTGTAAACATATAGATAGTACATACAATCACTCTCAAAATGAGATATCATAGTCATAGCAAGTGCTAACCCAGCTAGGATAGTTATAACAGCATATCCCTACAGGTAATGGTAGATACTTATACATAATACAGACACAGCGAAAAGTGATGGGTAATTTCAACAAAAAGATCCAAAATACTCCATGCTCCATGCTCCACTCCAAAATGCTCTAATTTAGCTAACCACTTGGCTGCCCGGAGAATAGGGCACTCAAAGTTTAAGTGAAAAGAAAAATAAACTCTGGGTCGGTCATGGGACTGGTGTGAGAAACTCAAAATATGAATATTTGAAAACAAATGTATCTCATAAGACCATGCCGCACATAAACACGGAATGGGTTTTTACCTTATGATAACTAAAACATTTGCTATGCAAAATCTGGAGATATTATTTTTAATGACATTCTTTGAAAATAATTTTCAAATAAATTTATGAATCTTAACCAAAATTATTACATTGGCTAAATTTGACAGCATAATAGGTTTACAACTAAATCTGAAGGCACTTATTGGCGAATGGATTTCCATAGAATGGCAAGTGAGGGAATACCTTCCATACAGTATATCTCTAGAGGAATGTACCGAGGATAAACAAACAATCCTCCGCATCTGGAAAGACCGGTCTATCCCTATTTGGCACTCATACATGGCCTGGATAGAAACCGAATATAACATCACCCCGATCGTTACCGACCTATCTGGGATCCCATAGCATACACCGCATACTCAACATATAGAGAGTAATCTAGAAGGTGATGACCATACCCTAATGGTTGCAAACTACATAGCCTTATGGTGTACCCTGTTTAAGCCATTACCGGGAATGAGGCCTGAGGTAGTGATTACCTTTCACATAGCACATTTCACATTGAATGTCGCATCGCCATTCCATGGTCACACAACTGATTTCTAAAAACGTATAACTCATGAGCTTGTACATTTCAGGAAAGGGTGTTAAGCTAAGAGATGTTGCCTTCTCCGCCACCAAATAGATGATACATTCATAGAGATTAATTTATGTAATTAGAAATGCAACATCAGACATTCGTCCATACAAGTTGTCCAGGAACAGGACAATCCGAAGGCACTCTCCTACCACATTCCATCGGGGATAACACCTAGGATTAGTAGCGAGAAGTCCTTGCAGCGAAGATCTCAAATGAAGAACTACTGCAACATAATAGGATATGGGAACTTACCCCAAGGGTCAGTGACAAGCAGCCCTACATTCCATCTTCCAAATCATTTCCATGTCTTCACTTCGAATATGTAATTGGTTCGAAGTGGTTTCCGGATAAGAATCACTTCAAATCCGACCTCGGTTCCTTCGAACCAATCATTGATAAAAAAGATGTTAGGTAAATAGGGAATTATTCTTTGATTGATTAATTTCTTTTTTATCAAAATATCTTCTAGAGATATATATCTTTAAAACATTTCTTTCTGGTATACGGAATTTTTAAACCTCTCTTTAGAAAATCATTTATTTAAATCTTAACAAAGATTTCTTAATTCCAAATCAAATTTTTGATTGAGTTGAAATCATGTTATCTAGGATGTTAATTTAAAACCAGTAAATATTAAGTGAGCAGAATCTATAGAAATCATCTAATTCTACTTAATATCAATTTCCGTATTCAACCACTACTATGAGCGGAATAACGGCGAAATCAACTTTTAAATTCCATGAATAGTATGAGTTCCCTTTATGGAATTTAACACCAAATATAAGAAGATTATCTCCATAAAATCCAAGTTATTTATATTTGGAAAATTATATCCTTTATACTTTGGAAAATTTTGATCCGAGTAAACCAAATTTACTATTCCCTCGGTCAAGCCGGTCTGGATAGTAAGGGAGAGTAGGAACTGGTTTTCCAAACTCAAGCTTAGACATTATCTCTATATCACCCAGAAGGTGGTCCAGTTATTTGATCGACTCATAATCTTTTAACATACTTAATTAACTTTTAATTATTTATTTAACCACATTGAAATAATTTATAAATCCTTTAAATCACTTTTAAAATACTTTATTAGTTATTTAAAAATATTTTCAAAAGATTTGGAAAAAATTGTTGCGTTTGGAACTATATTTCGAAAGTTATACAAAAGTGCTGCGAATGGTGCTTTTTAATCTATATTGATCAAAACGACTTTTCTATCATTTGAAATTCATCATTATTACTCAAATAACTTTTAAAACCATTTAAAAGATTTTTAGAATTTATTTCATATTTTTAAAAAAAATTAAAATATCATTTTTAAAGAAATCCCTTTATAGATTTCGAACCACAAAACCACGATTTTTTTGAAAACTTGTTTTATTCATATTTCAAAATCTACTCATTGAAATATTGATTTTCTTTCTTTGTTTGAAAACTATGGATATAATAGTTCGGAAAATTCTTATCTCAAAGAATTTCGAACTATATTCCATTCTATATAACCATTTGACTTTTACAGCGCGATATCGCAAACTACCGTTACGGGACGCGCCTATTTTTGACTCAATTTTCAATATTCATTTAAACTTTGTCAAAACACTTTTAAATATTTATATAACATTTCTAAATTATATTAAACCATTTTTAAGGAGTTTAAACATTCCATATACACCATTTCATTCAATAAAGGAAAGTAACTTCCTTTGTGATTATCGACGTGTATTAACGTGACTTGCAAATATATTCAAGAACCATATTAAACAACCATCATTAACAATCATATCCAAACATATATCATCCAATAACATAAATATAACTATAGTTTAGGAGTTTCTCATCTCGGGTTAAACGATTAACCTCAAAAATGGTTATAACTTCGCTACTTGGATTTTAAAGCCTACAATCTCTTAGACTTAAGCTCCTAGGTGGCTCGGCCTTGCTTGGGGATAGGATAGAGTGAGGGCTAGGCCTTTAATGGAGGAAGTGAGGCCGTGGATGGTAGAGAGGAAGAGTGGAGTTTTGGAATAGTTTTGAGATGCTCGAGTGTGTATATATATATATGTATGTATGTATGTATGTGTGTGTGTGTATTATAATTAAATTTCTTTTGAGAAATATTTTAGCATTATTTTGTTAACATGAGAAGCCATGAAAGAGGATAGAAAGAGCTTAGAAATGAAGAAGAAGATGTGTAGATGAAGTGGAGAGCGTGTGGTATTTATAGGCAAAGAAGAGAAGAAAAATATCTACATATACATCATCATCTTCATCACCATCACATGCACCACCATCATCACCTCCCTCCTTTCAATGCACGGCCCAAGTCTTTTCCATCATGGACAAGGCCATATGCTTGTACTTGGATGGTTAGTGTTGACTTTGGGTAAGCTTAAGAGTTAAGGAATTTTGGAAATATCCTAGATATTTTTGGTAATATTTATATATTTAATTGCATGTGTATATGTGTGTTCATGTGCATGTGGATATGTCTTCATGTATGTACATGTATATGTGCATATGTATGTTACATATTATCCACAACGTTGCACAAGCTTCACGTTGAATTGGTACGAATTCTGATTTCGATTTTCGGTCATATTTTCACTTCTTAGTTATTATACACATATTTGAGAACAAAGTTTTAAAAATAATAAATTCATATTATATAATAATTAAAAGAGCTTACTTAATGATTAAATAATTATTGAATCATTTAAACTAAATTTAAATTCAAAAATCAATTATTCCAAAATAGTGGTATCTATAATAGTGTTGTAAAGGCAATTTAAATTTCAAATAAAATAGATAATTTTATTACATATTAATACTTATATATGAGTGTATGTATCCAGCTTCATGCACGAGTTCGGATGGCTAAAGAGCTGTTTATTGATAAAACGATTTCCGATCATTTTATCGATATTAACCAAAGTGTATATATTTTTTTCTCCTTTTTTTATATATATTTCTTCAAAATAAGATTACCAATATTATTTATTATTTAAAACATCATCATTTATGTTTAAAATCTTATTTTTGAATATTTTGAATTTTTTTCTAAAGCGATGAATTTACGGGTCATTATAGAATGTCCCAAAACGATATACACAAGCCCTATATTAAATTGTTTAATATCGAGTATATCGGATGGATATTCCTTATGCATTAGCAATGGGAATTATCATACATACCATATTGTCTATAATATCACTTGCTTGTGTATTTGATACATAGAACAAGCATCAAATCCGAATAAAGATTACTATATATTTTAAGTGTTCTCAAGTATTTATGAAATACTGTAAAATTGTTTATAGAAACAACAAACTCCTTAAGAAGGAGTGTGCAGACTCGAACTTCATTAGTGCTATCTAATATAGTATGTCAATCCTAAATTCATGTTCAAACTTAAGTTAAAAACATCAAGTTGGAATTGTTCCAAACAATAAGTAGTAGCTGATTCAACCAAAGGCTACTACAATGTAAGAAGTATAAATAAAGCATAAATATAAATAAATATAAATATATATCTAAGCTGAGGGTAATTTCAAATATTGGGAATCGCATGACATAGTTATATGATAACAATGTTGCAATCTAGTATGTAAAAAAACCAAGAGCTCACTAGAAGTCGAGAGACATACTCCAAATGGTTCTACACGATAAAGGTAGTTTATCAACGTCGAAGATAGTTGATTGATAAAGTGGACAATTAAAACAAAATAACATACCCATTCACTAAGGGACTGACCTGATTACTTTTTGTGAAAATCAGTCGATGAAGTTGGAATAAAATTCTGTAATTGATCCCAAGTGCAAGTGGGAGATTGATAGAGTTAGGGATATGCCATAGGGCAATTGTGTAATTTGTTACATATATCTAACTCTATGGCCAATCTTGTTCAATATAAAAGGTGTTTTCTTTTTATTAAATACTCATTATATAGTGACATAAATAATAAAGTAATTAATTTAAAGCATATAATTCGAAAATACTTAACCGATATGTAATGTGATAGTAATTACAAAGTGTTGTAATCATGATAATTTTATCACATTGAAAATAACTTATTGCTTTAAACATTCCTAGTCAAGATGTTTCGAGAAAGGATCTAAATTCGTTCGTTAAGACTAGAGTACGTAATGCTCTTTAAATGTTTGGCAGTGTATTTCTCATGGCCGTTGGGGATACCAAGGTGTAATAGTCCGCACCTCACTTAATGCAGATATTGTCCCCAACTTAGTCACCTCCGCCTCATGGGCCAAGCCAAGGTGTGGGTTTTTGTTCCTCAAAAGGCCTCGACGTTGTTATGAGATGAAGGCTTTGGTATATAAGCACCCACTTCATAGTGTTTTTCCACGATGTAGGACTATTATTCCCATTTTGAAGGGGTGTTACAATCTCCCCCTTTAGAGCCCAACATCCCCGTTGGCTCATGAACACAACACCACCCAAGCATCGTGGCTGTAACACGTACAGACCACAATTCCAGCTGGGTATGGCTCTGATACCAATGTAACAACCTGCACCTCACTTAACGTAGATATTGTCCCCAACTTAGTCACCTCCGCCTCATGGGCCAAGCCATGGTGTGGGATTTAGTTTCTCAAAAGGCCTCGACGTTGTTATGAGATGAAGGCTTTGGTATATAAGCACCCACTTCATAGTGTTTTTCCATGGTGTGGGACTATTATTCCCATTTTGATGGGATGTTACACAAGGGGTTACGTACTGATGGTTATCGGATAAATATGAAATGACTCGCTTAAGAGTTCTATGTTGTTTAACATAGCTAAGGTCAAATAGACAATCTTGAGGTGATGATGTTACATAATTCACTCGACTTGAGAATAATTTGGAACTTCAATATGGATACTCCACTTTGATTATAGTTAAATCGTGGCATGATGTCTATTGAACAACTATAGTTGGGTCTGAGTTGAAGCATTAGAAGTGAAATAATATTAAACATAGAATTCGTCTCCTCGGTTATATGGAGTTAGTATTATGGTCAACTGCAGTCAACTCAAAATCAAAGTCTCTGGCCAGAGCATTATGAATTATTATTATTATTGAACCAAGGATTGTGTGATTGGAATTACAAAGTTAAATGTGGACGATGTTGGAGTTTTGACCAAAACAAATTTCATAAGTCCTAGTGGATATAGTTTGACGAAGAGAATTGGTGTAAATAATCATTACTACCAATGACTGCTTATAATAAGTAAATTAGATTTTACCAAAAGATGTATAAGCGATAAATTCAGCCAAAATATCACACTGTTGGCTAAGGTAATGTGTGAATCTTAATATTCAAATTGTTTGATATTAATAGATGACTGAATTTACACCTTTGAATTGTAAACCATAATTACAAATATTCAAAATGAACAACGCATTTTAATTAATCTTTAACTCGAATTTAAATATTCCATTGATATCGTACATCGATGTGTGATTGGAATTACAAAGTTAAATGTGGACGATGTTGGAGTTTTGACCAAAACAAATTTCATAAGTCCTAGTGGATATAGTTTGACGAAGAGAATTGGTGTAAATAATCATTACTACCAATGACTGCTTATAATAAGTAAATTAGATTTTACCAAAAGATGTATAAGCGATAAATTCAGCCAAAATATCACACCGTTGGCTAAGGTAATGTGTGAATCTTAATATTCAAATTGTTTGATATTAATAGATGACTGAATTTACACCTTTGAATTGTAAACCATAATTACAAATATTCAAAATGAACAACGCATTTTAATTAATCTTTAACCATTGAATATTAATTTATATTTATAAAATCTTAATTATGGAAGTTAATTTAATATATTGAATGTCATTAGTATTTAAAAAGATGCGTATATAAAAGTTATAAATGCATGTATCGATGTACGATATCAATGGAATATTTAAATTCGAGTTAAATAAGAATAAATTCTAAAAGTACTTTAAATTAATTAATATTTGTGAAACATTGATTTGATTTGTTTGAATACCATTAGTATTTATAAAGTGCGTATATAAAAATCATAAACATGTGTGTCGGTATACAATATCGATAGAAAATTTAAATCGGATTTAAATGGTAATAATACTAATTGGTTTTTGTGATTATTTGGGGCCAATATCCCATGATATGGTCGGTCATGCTTTGAGGAATTAGAGGGATCTTTTTTTGAAACGAACAGGTAAAGCTTAATTAAAGCAAAGTGAGTCATCGTCTTTGTCTTCTTCTTTCTCGTCTCATCTTCATCTTCTTCATTTTTGCACCCCTACTTATCCAATCTTTTCAATTCAAATCCCTTACCAATTCATCGCCTAATCGTTCGTATGCCCAAGTTGTTAAGGAGCCTCT
The DNA here is from genome assembly GCA_030737815.1 of Allium fistulosum. Taxonomy (NCBI): domain Eukaryota; kingdom Viridiplantae; phylum Streptophyta; class Magnoliopsida; order Asparagales; family Amaryllidaceae; genus Allium; species Allium fistulosum. The sequence goes on along the minus strand of CM060906.1, from coordinate 1,129,476,437 downwards.
GTTTCCTTCCTCTCAAACTTTCGATCGTAAATCTTCATCCCAGAAATGGATTGATTCCAAAAGAGGGAAAAGATTCTGTTATCGATGTGGGGACTTATCTCATATGGCTAGGGATTGTCGTGATCCCATTAGGTATTTCGATTGCGGTATCTTTGGACATAAAAAGAACAACTGTTCGATGAAATTTAATTCTTTCTCTGGCAATTCGTTCTTTGGTGATCGGAAAAAGCTTTCTATCAATGACCATGGTTTTCTGTTTGTATTAAAGTGTATGAAGCTTAAGAGAATTTTATTGGATCATCTTTGGATTCATAGAAATGAAGAAATTGAAATATTGGAAGATTTGTTCAAACACTTTGATGTGATCAACGAGGTCAATATTGATAGAAATTATAGAGAGAAATTTGGAGATCCTGTAGATTATTTTGGGGTTTTTGATTCTTCTTTAGATGGAAATGATTCAGCTGTTGGAGATGAGTTAATTTCTAATGGATATAATGGGTATTCTAGTGATCTGATTGATGATAATTTGGTGTTATCGAGAGATAAACAGGCTGATCTTTATTGTTCAGATCCAATGTTACATGATCCAGAGATTATGATGCTTAATTCGAATTCTAACACTTAAGAAGTGATTTCGAGTTTTAGATCTTTTGGTGCCAATCTTTTACAGGAGGAAGTTCATAGTTTTGTTCAATCTAAGAACAAAAAATATAAGGCTAAATCTTGTAAAAAAGGGAATCTGGAGATTGTTACCTCTAACCGTTTTGATAGCCTATGCGATTTGGATGACTTTGTCTTTTGCTCTGATCAAATTCAAGGAACAGTTAGTGATATCTCAGTTCAGAGTTCGATTAGAGATGTGGATGGTTATGATAATGTGCTTTATGATGGAGGTATTGTTTTCTCGAACTTTGATACGGATGTTTTGAACATGCACACTGATATATGGTTGGGTTCTGTGGTGGATAGCACTGTTATAACCAAATGCTTGGATGGAGATGTGGATATGCATAGTGACATGTTCAGATCAATATTGAGATTAAGGTTCATGAATGGCCTTGCTGTTTTGATTGTTCCAGGTTTGAATTGGTTTGTGGGTAATCAAATTCAGAAATTTGCAGATGTTGATACTGTTTGTATCATACCAGATGATGGGCTTAAATTTTTTATGTTGAGTTCAGTTTTTGGTAGGGAAGTAGACAGTGTGAATTCGATTGCTCTAGCTTCAATAGGGTTTGGTGATCGTAAATCAAAGCATGGATCGTGTAAGCAGTTAAACTTCGAAGTTGTTTTTGGGATGGATACTATTGTAAAGGAGGGTATGGTTGGATATGCGGTGAAGTCGGGATATTTGGATGGTGATATGGCTCGCTGTGATGTTGCTGAGGGGTCTATTGTAACAACCCTTAATTTAATCACTTTGAACTTGAATAGTTAATATGTTTTTAAATGAATAAATAATGGAATGTATATCTAGAATACAAATTTGGATAAAACGTCTCGAATGGATATTTCTAAACTAGTGTAAAATGTTAGTTTAAAGATGGTTCGAGTTATAAGGCGGTTAGGGGTACCAATTTATTTAAGAATAAGTTTGCCTAATAAAACAGAATAGTATAATTACTTGCCTAATAAAACAAGAAAGAATTATTAACCCTGCCTAATAAAACAGAATAGTAAAATTACTTGCCTAATAAAACAAGAGAGAATTATTAACCTTGCCTAATAACAGAATAGTATAATTACTTGCCTAATAAAACATAACAGTGTAATTACTTGCCTAATAAAACAAAATAGTATAATGATTATTATATTCCATGCGGATGGTTGCCATTGGACCAAAATCTGGTCGAATCAGGTTCTGCCATGCGGATGGTTGCCATTGGACCAAAATCTGATCGAATCATGTTATGCCATAGTTGATAAGGAGGATTCCTATTGGACCGAAATGTGGTCGAATCAAATTAAGCCATCAAGGTGTTTTCTATTGGGCCAAAATGTGGTCGAATCAAATTAGGCCATAAGGCTGGTTTCTATTGGACCAAAATCTAGTCGAATCTGGTTAGGCTATAGGAAATGATTAAAGTACCCTTCTCTTCACCTATAAATAGCCAAGTCCATATCTCATTTTAATTCATTCACAAACTAAAGAAAAGAACTAAAATTCATTATCAAAGGTGAAGTATTCTAAGTCTCCATCAAAGAAAATAGGATGTGAGTATATTCCTTGTTTTCATAGTTTAGTGGGTATAACTTATTCTGTGAGTATATTCCTTGTTTTCATAGTTTAGTGGGTATAACTTATTATGTGAGTATATAACTTGTTTTTTTATTTTAGTGGGTATAACTTATTCTGTGAGTATATTCCTTGTTTTCATAGTTTAGTGGGTATAACTTATTCTGTGAGTATATTCCTTGTTTTCATAGTTTAGTGGGTATAAATTATTCTATGAGTATAATTTAATTATTTTACAGTAAGTGTAATCTTAATCTCTTTTCTTTGACTCGTTCACATTTTAACAAATGTTGTGTTAACTATTGATTGTAAATTGTTAATAATAATGAGTCTGTTATTATTCTTGTTTGGTTGTTTGATTTGTGCTCGGCCGGTTTATGAGCAATAACTTTGATGTTAAGTTAAAGGGAACTCACACCACCTTTTAACTTAGGATTGACATTTAGTGACTTTTTGGTTAAAAGGAAATAACACCCCTTTTAGCTATCTCATTTGATTAAGAGGGAGCTTCACCTCTCTTGGTCGTATTCTCCTTTAAAGATGATGGGTTTAAGTTATGATTTGAATGGAAGTTTTAAATCTTTATTTAAAGTATTTTAAAGGAGCTTCAAAATTTATATAATGATTTAAATGGGTTATTTATGGAAAGTAAGTAGTCTTATACTTGGCACTAAAAGCCGATGAGTAGATTGATCCTCTATCTATGAGATCTGGAACTGAAGTGTCTAGGCAAGGCTAGGAGCAACCAGTGCCCTGACTTACCTGGCATTGTTTCTAGGCGAGGGGTAGAGTAAGTCGAGAATATCAGAAATGTGACAAGTGTAGGAGATTTGATTTCCATAAATGATCTTTATAATTATAATGGAAAACATTCACATTGCTTATATACAATTATTTTTGACCCATCTAAGTATGCTATTGAAATATGAAATCCTCCCAAATGTTTTGTGAATATACTTATATCGATGAGATAAGTATATGGATATTTTCCAAGCATTGAAAAAGTATAAGATTTAATTTCCATATACGATCGTTTTGTTATCCCCGATAGTTGATATCTTAACTATCAATTTCGATACCCTTCTTCCTTTTGTTTTTTTCGTCAATCTAAGACGATTTTTTGCTCATTTAGAGCATTGATATCCTTTATCGGAAATGGCTAAATAAAGAGCGAGTGGGGGCCAAGCTATGTGGGGTTGCTCCCATTAGGGTATTTTCACATCTACTCTAGATTGGTTTCGGTTGTATGCGTACGGAGATGTGAAATACTCGGATACTCAGTAAGGTTGGCGGGGTCCGGCTTGGAGGTTTCCGAGAGCCATCGTAGTTCTCAAATATATTTTCTAGAGGTATACTTTCGATAAGGGGGGCGCACCCTCCTAGTCATTGTTGGAAAAAATCATTTTCCTTATTTTTGATTCAAATCTTTGGATTGATTCTTTCTTAATTGCATCGAGAAGCGTCTTGCGCTCTTCGTGATGTTTAATTATTTATGTCCATTCTTTTATGCTTGGATGTTGTCCTTGTGAGGGGAAACCCGTTCTGCGTTTTTGCGACGTGGTCTCACCGGTTATTTTGTGTGTTCTATTTTTCTATTTGGAGTTTACTCATACCGGACTTATTGTCTGACCCGAATTGTTTATTTTTCCTAAACTCTCGGGTACTCATTTATATTTGAGTAGTCCAAAAATGACAGGTTTCTTTGGGCTCTTTTGAAGATGGTGGACGAGCAGGAGGCTCCTTATCTATCTAACTATTTATTTCCGCTGTCATGAGATGTTGACTCTATGTATGTATATTTAAAGGTAGGTTGTTATAACTACCTAGACTGATAGTAGTACTTTTGTTGTAACTCTGATAACTCCATGTTGGGAGTAACCTTATGTACTGTCTTATTTTTATGTTATATTTAACCGTTCCGTTGTGAGATTATTGTTGTGTTCTTATATTTTACCCCATGACAACTCGTCTTTCAGATACTTGGGCAATGGCACATGAATGGCATGGATGTATTAAGTGTCGTTCTTAGGGGTCAGAAAGGTGGGTCGTCACATCTATGGATTTAGTTTTGCATGATGTTGAGTTTGGAAATGCGGTGGTGTCGGGGTGTATTGATGGTGTTAAAGCACGCATTGATGATGCTGAAGGGTTCTTGGGTTTTGTATTGCACGATGTCGAGGTTGGAAACATGGTGAATGCAGTATATATGGATAGTGATAAGGCAAGATTTGATGTTGATGAGAGATCCATGGGATCAATTATACATGTAAAGGATATTACTGTGGATTCTTTTGCGTGCATGTCCACTAAAGATTTTTTGGATGTGGATAGAGCTTCACGTTTATCTTCTTTGACAAAGAGAGGCAGGCGTAGGAAATCAGTTGTTGTAAATGGTGTTGTTTGTCGTAGTGCCAGAGTCCCTAGCAGTCATTCTTCGTTTATGGGTGAGTCACCTGATTCGAGCGCTATGAGTGGCACTACGAATTTAGGCTTAGGTATGGCTTCTGTTTTAGGTAGTACTTATTCTTCTTATGCTCTAGGTAGTTTATCCACCAGTGAGTTATGTCAGTTAGCCAGGGATACCGCTTTTGTTTTTACTAATGATGAATCAGACACTGCTTACATTATGAGTAGAGAAATTAGAGGGTTAGATCGTCTGGTTTATGAGGATTATTAGCTGGAATATTAGGGGACTTCATGATTTAAATAAATGTTATAAAATTAGAGCATTTTTTAAAGATTACTCTATTGACGTTGCTCTTTTACAGGAAATAAAAATTGATTGTCCTAATATTCATTTTTATAGAAGATTGGGTGGTTTTCATTTTAGACATTGGGCATGTTTACCTTCAATTGGAACTTCTAGGGGTTTACTTATAGGGTGGCGTGATACCTCTTTTAAGCTTCTTCAAACTATTTCTAACCAACACTTTTTACGTATTATTCTCATTAACCTTAACTCTTTATTAAATATATCTAACGTTTATGGACCAAACTCGAGAATTGGTCGTCGAGTTCTATGGAGCGAATGTCTAGAATTTAGATCATTCGCTCCTGGATCTTGGATTATGGATGGTGACTTCAATGTTACATGTTTTTTAGGAGAACGATCACCCCAAGAAGGTGATTTCTCTTTAAGGGAAGAATTTGACCAATTTATTATTAATAGTAATTTGATAGAATGGCCACTAACTAATAGAGAATTCACTTGGAGTAATTCTAGGGAATCCCCTTCAATGGCTCTTTTAGATAGATTTTTCATCAGTGATGAAATCGAAGATAAATTTCCTATTTGTAGAGTCACCGGTTTACCTTATACGTATTCTGACCATTGCCCTATCATTCTTACGTGTGATCGTCATAAAATTGTTAATAAAACTTTTAAATTTGAAAAAATGTAATTATTAGAATCTAACTTCTCTAATCTAGTTATAAATAATTGGATATCAATGAATTTTTATAATATCAGAAATACAGATAACTCTGCAAAAAAATTTGTTTTAAAATTTAGAGGTCTTAGGAATTTTCTTAAAAATTGGAGTAAGAATGTAATTGGCAATATTAAAATTAAAAAAGACAATTTACTTTCTAAAATGCTTAAAATTAATAAAATAAAAGAAACTAGACAATTAAATATTGGTGAATGTAATGTACTCGCTAATTTAAAAGAAGAACTCAATTCAATTTTAGCGTGATACTTATTTTCGTCCTTTAATTCATTTGCCTTTATCATTTTGCAATTCATTATAACTCCAACCAGGACCGAAAATTTCATGGAGGCATGGGTTTCAAAATTCCAAAACTAAATTCAAACAAAATTAAATAAAAAAAGTGGTTATCTCTCGATTATTGCAAGATTCAGAGAGTGATTCATTGGGTCTAGGAATCGGTTCTTCATTCAAGGTGATTTTCTTGGCTACATCATAAAGGTAATTTTCTATTTTACTTGTATATAAATTATCATCTATATGCTTTTAATCCTCTACCTCTTCCATCTTTTTACCTGTATAAATTTTGGATTATGATTTGGATATCAAATTTCTTCTCTTGAGCTAGAAGTATAATCAACATGTTGATATGTTTTAACATCCCCTCTTTCTATCTGTTATTCATGTGTTATGGATGATGATAATTATGGATTTATTACCGCTCTTGTATGCTTGTTCACGTTGTCTATATATTTCAGATCTGAATCTCATTATCAGAAATTTATATATGCCTATGTCGTCTAATACTTTTATATCAAAAACCATTGTTTGAATAAAATTTGAAATAATTATATTAATGGATTTAGTTTCATGTTATAAAGGTTATGAATACATTTATTATAAGTTGTTTTGAAACAATTTTGATTACCGTTTACATGAAAAATAAATGAATTTAGAATTTATATAATTGTTTTCAACAAAAAGGGCAAACTATAAATCTTTTGATTTGTTTCTTAAATTAACAATTGGATCAATATCAGGTTATTTTGTTCGAAGATATTTAAATTATAAACTAGTTAAACATAATTTTAATGTTGTTTTGTTTTCAAAGCATTGATTTAATTTATTTGTGTGTGTGTGTATATATATATGTGTGTGTGTGTGTGTGTGTTTGTGTGTGTGTGTCTATATATGTGTGTATGTGTGTATGCACATACACACATATGTATGTTTTAAAACTAGACTTTTATGTAAAGTATGTAATAACTTTTAAGTTATCTTTTATTAAAAACCAATTTTAAATTGCCTGCTTTAACTTTAGTACATGTTATACAAACATAGTTCATTTAATGTAAACAACTATGCATATATATATATATATGTATGTATGTATGTATGTATGTGTGTGTATGTGTACACACACAAATGTGTATATGGTTTTAAAAATATTTTAAAAGAAAAAGGCATATATAAAGTGGAATGTGTCCGTTGTGGTGTAAATCCCAGCACCTAAACGTTCACATTAACTTTGTACACTTTCCATATAGTGCACTTACTCTTTTACACATAGGTGCATTTGATGGACTCATTCAACAAACATACAAGTTAAAATTAAATTTAAACTAATTTTGATTAAGAGAAATCAGACAAATATTTCATTCAAAATTCTAGATTAGATTGAAATTAATTTAGGCTTCATAGGCACAACTAAGATCAAAATGGATAAAAATTTTGAATTCACCCATTTTCCCTGCTTCTGACTGGCCCAGTTCCAACAAGGAGGGATGACCTAAAAATTTTGACAAGAATAATGGTAGTGGAGGCTCAAAAAGTTTAACAAACAAGGGGTAGATGATGTTTAAATAGGAAATAAAGAGGAGGAAAAAGTAGATATCTAAATCTCCAAGTCTAACTCTTCCTTTAGCCTAATTCAAAATCAAATTTTGCAGTTAAAACACCCCACCTCCTCCTACCGTATGGAAGGCCAAATCATAAGGCTGGATGGGCCTTAAAACTTCCAAACCTTAGCAGTATTAATATAGTTTAAATCCAATTTAAATATGTATCAATATCGTACATCGATACGTACATTATAACTTTTAGATACATATTTTATTAAATACTAATTCAAATAAATCAAATAAAATTTTAATAATTTAAGTAAACGGCATGGTATTTTGGATTATTCAACATTTCGATCATGTGACTCATAAATGTAAATTCGAATATTAATATTCACACGTCATCTTAGGTAGTGGTGTGATGGTTTGGTCAAATCGCTTACATAGTTTCAGTAAACCCAAATTTTTTCTTGAGGACTGTACCACATTGGGACTTATGGAATTTGGTGTTTTTGAAAATTCCAAGTTCTCCACATTTAACTAGTATAATCCAAACACAAAGTCCTTGTTTCAATAACAACAATTATCATTAACCGAAACTGCTTTGACTTTGACTTGACTACATTTGACTGTGACACTAACCTTATATAACTGAGGATACAAATTTTCTATTGAGTAGTGTTTCACTTCTAATGCTTCATCTTGGACTGGCCGTTTGATGGATGTCGTGTCACGATTTAACTATAATCAAAGTAGAATGTCAACGTTGAAGTTCGACGGTATTCTTAAGTCACTTTCGTGTTCTCTATTTGACCTTAATTATATTTACCGACAAAAAACTATTGAGTGGGTCATTTCATATTTATCCAATAACCATAGCATGTAACCCCTTAGTACTCTAGCAGCCATGAGTGATACACTGCTCAACCTTTAGAGAGCGTTATGTACTCTAGTCTCAATGGATGTATTGATATCCAGTCTCGATACAACTTGACTAAGAATATTTAAAACGATATGCTTATTTTCATTGTGATAAATTCATGATTACAAACATATTGTAACTACTATCATAAAACATATCATCTATAGATACTCTGTCAAATATACTTAAATTAAATAAATGATTAATATAACACATTACATCGAGTGTATAATAGAAAAAAACATTTTTTATTTCGAATAAGATTTTATTACAGGGTCGGTAAATAAACTATAGAATTTCCCCTATGGCATAACCCAAACTCTATCATTTTGAATTGAGAGGAGTTTGTAGGGAAAAAGCGAAGAAAAGTGAGAGCTTTTAGGGGAGGGAGCCCTCCTTCTAGCGCAAGGATGTTGACTAAAAATTTGGCCAACCTCGAAATTATGATTGAGATATGATAGCAGCAAAGGTTATTTACTAATACCTTGATTTAAAATGTAAAACGAGGAAGTTAATGCATAAAAAATAAATAAACACAGTATTTGAAATGGTTTAATCTAAGTTGATCTACGTCCACTATGAGGAATTTCTTATTACCTTGCTTCTCTTATAACAACTTGGTTTATAAGAGAAAATAAAAGGAAACAAATGGTTGAGAGGTTGTGTTGTTTAACCCTTGTAAAAGATGAATACCTCGATGTATTTATAGCTATTGGAATCTATGTTGAATAGTTGGGATTGTGTTGCCAAGGTCCAGAAATCACTCTGGGCCATTGATCAGCGCTTGGTTGATGTGCGCCAGCTAGGATGCCAGCTGGACTGGTAGGCGTAGATGATGCCAACTGGTGGTCTGTACTAGAGCATGTCTTGGTCAGGGACAAGTGGCATATGATCATGGAGCGATTGTGCAGGGGTGGTTACCGCATACCGTGCTTTTGTCAGATGAACGGTGTCTTATTCACCAATACAAAGGAAACAATGCATGCAAAACTTCTTTTTGTATGGAAAGTTAGCCTACCATGTCAGGACAAGAGAGCTTCAGAAGGTGTAGGCGGTTGAGATGGTAGGCAAGCAAGGGACCTGGTTGGAGAGTAGGTTGCTGACTAGGACACTCGACTACTGGGAATTAGTTTACATGTCGAGTCACTGTCTATTGTTGGGGTATGCTGATAACCACCATAGGCTTTGCTTGGTTGATGCGAACATTGATGCTAGCTTACCTTGAAATGAGTGAGCTAAGATACTACATTAGGAAATGCATGGACCAAGATGTAAGTTGTAACGACCTGAATTTTCGAACCTTGAATGTCGATATTAAATACATCCACGGTATTCGTGTGCCGAGCACCCAAGTGGTGGAAAGACAGAAAGTTATGATAAAATAAAAAAATATAATAGAACAAGAAAGAGAGAACGCAACATATGAATCTCACAACAGAATGGTAATATATAATATCAAAAGATTATTACAAAGGGTTACTCTGAATACAGAAATTTCAGTGTTACTAAAACCTAAGTACTATCATTAGTCTGAATAGTTATAACTATCTGTCCTCATAAATGCTGATATATACAATATAGAAATGTAGTAGAAATAAGAATACTACGGAAGGTAATCATCCAACTCTTCTCCATAAGCTCCAAAGCGTCCGTAGCTAAACCTGGAAACATATACAGGGCTGACCCAAGCATTATAAGAAAATAACACCCCGGTCAGTCTGGTGTGAGAAACTTAAGAAATAAGAGTGACGTATTATAGCACCTTTTTGAGACTATATAGATTATTATAACGGTTTTTCCCTCAAATGAAACCATCAAATCATTAAGTTTAACATATAATGATATGATGGATAATGTCTAAATGTAGCACATAAATCATATCAAATAGCTGTTATGTGAACGTCACAATAATAATAGGTATACAATCATTACCGATAAGGTGTGTTCGCATAATGGATTTTCCATGGAGATCTACTTGAACCAAGCCGAATCTGAACTAGATTAAGTCGCCTATACCCTTTGGATTGCTAAAATGCTACGTTCCCTTTGGCTATGCATCATATCTCTGGTTTTAGTCATTTCCGATGTCAAGGCTATGTTTGGCATCTCTCACTCGAGTCTTCACCACTCAAACAGAACATGAATCCCCAAATGGATTCCCATATCTCGAATACACGATGAATCACTACATGGATTCGAGCATCTTGAACATATCTTGAATCTCCATATGGATTCCTGCATAAGTCTTCCGACGAATGCTAACGTTGTCCTCTCTCATGGAATGCTCCTCAAGATAGACAGTCCCACACAATAGCATCATTTGAAATGTTAATGCTGACCTCTCCCTTGGACTTAAACTTAGGATTGATGGTTCAATTCTATAACATTTCACTTCACAACCGCTTCTAAAGCATAGAGCACATATACTATAACTAAAAAACTTATTAATCTCGGTCTCTCCAAAATCAATTTGACGAATTTTCGATAGACTCTGTGGCTCTTTCAAAAGTAAGCAAAAGAAAGAGACATTTTGTACCAATGCTCCTCCCTAGGGGTTCTCATTGGTATGAAATCGCAAAGCCTTTCGATAGCTTCTTAAGTTATATTTGGTCAAGTTCGATAATCGACTAATCGATTATCAAGTCAAAACAATTGTTTATACAAATCAATATTCGTACACTTAACTCGTTTTTTACATTCTAACTTAACTATTCTTCGCCTAAGAATGAAGCTAGGTAAGTTAGAGCATTGGTTGCATCAAAGTCTTGCCTAGACACTTCATTCTTAAATCTCATAAATAGATAAGTCTACCTTGTCGGCTTTTAGTGTTAAGTATAGAAATAATGATTTCCATAAACAAGAAAGAAATCAACACGATTAATAACTTTTTGACGTTTTTAAACTTACTATTCCTTGGTCAAGAGGGAAGCCAGTAGGTTAGAGTTCTATTGCTCATATCCCTATAAGTCAGCGGAATAAGGATCTTAAGGCTAAATTAACATTAAAGGAGAGGTGAATAGTGTTTAATTGATTATATGAATATTTTTGAAATTCTTTAAGTTTCTACTTGGAATGACGTAATTAACAATCATAGAAACAATCACAGAATCAAAGTGCAAATAAAAATAAATGCAGGAAAAGTAAAAAGGAAAGAACAAAACATGATTTTATACTAGTTCGGAGTTACCCTACATCCACTCCCGCACAATTCCTTGCACGGATTTCTTTTCAACTAGTAAATGCAAACACAATCTCGATTTCAAGGCTATGAGGCACACCTCCCAGAATCTCGACCTTTGGGTAGAGTTACTTGATTTTCGAGCTACAAGCACACCCACTAGATTTACGGCTACTAAGCACACCCAATTGATTTACTGGCTATAATCACACCCAATTGATTTTACGGGCTACAATCACACCCATAAGTATAGCAGTATAATTTGATAGAGTTTTACAGACTCGGATCTTTGATCTTGATTACAATTGATCCTATAACTTTTGAATAGCACTTTGATCTTGGTTTGAGTGAGAGGGATTAGAGAAATCAAAGAGTAGATGAAAGAGAATCAAACTAGTAATGATTAAATTTGATTCTGGTTGAATTTTGGCAGAGTTTAAATATATTTTGATTTAGAAAATGAGAGGGTGGAAAGAGGAGAGATAAATAAGAAAGTAGATGATCAAAATTCGTTTGGAATTCTGGTATATATAGGGAAACAATGGTCATGTCCATTCGCTAAGAGATACGACAAAAAGACAGTTTCATTCAAATTTGAATTTTGGAAATTACGACCAATATATCGACATATGCCTATAAAGTATGTCGATATACTCTTCACAAAATTGAAAAACGTTTTAAAAATATTATTTTGAAAATCCGTTGCTTTGTAAAATAATTTGATACTTTGTAGAATCATTTAAATATAGTTTATACATATTTTAATCAAAATATAACTTAATAAAACTTTATAAAATAATTTTGAAAGATTTAATAAGAGTAACTGCTTAAAAAAGTCAATATATATATAAACATAAAACGACTAAAATAATATCTTTATAAGTATAAGCGATTGAAAATCATTTTGGAAAATATTTTGAAAAGATTATTTTAAAACCAGGATATTTGAAAAATAATTTAAAGAAAAATTAAAGAAGGCGAGGAGATCAGGAAAGCACTATCACGGTTTTAACTTAAATTCTATGACTCTATAACTTATCTGGAATATCTTGAAATCTTGAACTCTTCAATATTCATGAGTCTTCAATTATCATCATCTTGAATCTACTCTTGATACTGTACAGTCTTCTTAATCAACACCTGTCTAATATCATGCACTATATACTATATATATCTTGATAAAACATTAGTGTCTATATTTTATATAATGTCTTATAGTTTTTATCATCAAAACCAAAACCTAAGGTGCTAACAATCCCCTTTTTTGATGATGACAACTCTGTATATAAAATATAATATAACTCCCTCGGGTTACAAAACTCCCCCGTAATCCATGCCTAAGTTTTATATATTTCTCCCCCTTTGTCATTAATAAAAATAATCAACTAAAACTATAACACTAACTCTTGCTCTAATTCTAACTCTAACTCCCCTTAAATAAAATACTAATCGATATATATATATATATAAGAATTATATATAATGATGACGAGAAAGATTGTATAAAAACAATAAGTGATATGTATAATTAGATAACCATGAAATAATCGTAATCAATCCAAATATTCATCCAATCCAACAAATATAATGTCACACACCATTCAAACAAATCCACACAAATCAAACTGTAACGACCCGTAAATTTTAAGGTTTTAATAACGTAATTAACTGAATTTTGTGAAATTTTAAATAATTAAATTTGGAAATAAAAATTTGATAATTGGGATACGTCTAGTTAAACATAGCAAATGGTAAATTTTCATCAGAAATATGGAAGTAAATTCTATTGTGTAAGTTTCAATTTCAATTTAAATCAGTTAAAATTGATGTAAATTAAATCTTTTCGAAACCTGAATATTTTTATATAATAAAAATGTAAACTATCTTCTGAGTGAGACGTCATATTCCGTTTCGCCAATTTTGAACGGTTATTGCTCCGTTTATCTTATTTCTAGTGTTTTAGCAGCATTTTCGGTACTGGATATCGACTTTTGATAGAATGATCGTATCGTTGATATCTGTATACCATTATGTTCGCCTTGTCGTGCTGATCACCGCAGCATATTTATTTCTGTATTTTGAGGTCCGGTACGCGACGGGAACGATAATAACAGTCCGTTGTAACGGTGCCAAATTTGTGACTTTACACTTTCCTTCAGTTTCAAATTCGAAACGTGCTGCCCAAAACAATAATAAATTGCTTTAATAACTTTTCAGCTAAATCAAGGTCTGACCGTTTATATTACATTTATTCTTTTTCTATTATATATTAGCTTTTGCCTACACGTCTTCTTCATTTTTACCTGAGGATAGCCTATCCCCTTCTTCTTCCAGCCTTCTTTCTTTTCTACGGCCTCATCTTCCCCTCCCTTTTACTCGAGTGCGGAACCCAATAGCAATCACCTCCTCCAACTTGCCCCTTTGCCAGTTTCCCCTCACCGAAACCATCTCCTCCGCCTGCATACTCTTCGAAACCCCCTCTCCATCAGCCGAGGCCGACCACCATCACACCCTGCTGCTTGAAACAGCCCCGACCACCACAGTCCCATGGCCTCAAGCTCACCCTGCCGCCTGAAACAGCCCTGACCACCACAGTCCCATGGCCTCACGCTCATCGACGAGCACAGCCAAACGTTCTCCACTTCCACTCTCCATCGAGGCACCACGCCCTGAACAACACCGAGCCACCACCGCCACCCACGTCTGCTTCCTCCTTCCCGTGTATCACCGGCCATTCCCTTCCTTTCCCTGCACCTTTCCCCTTGCTTCGCCACACTCCTCCACCATCCAACAACCAAGCACGTCCCCGTCACCATGTCAGCCGAGCAGCAGCTCCAAATGCCAACCTCTCCGCCTTATGCCCTTTTTTCCTGTTGCGTATGAATATACATATCATACATATACTTTGCAATTTAAAAATTTATGTTGTATTCATATTTCTTTGTTAACAACTTATATTAAGAGGTATATATGTGTTGCTGTTTAGAGTTGTACATATACCATATTTGTTTATACATCTACTTTATAGTTTTAAAATATATATATATATATATATATATATTCATATTATATGCGGGTTTTTGGTTTTGAAACATATGTATATATTTCATATACATAAATATTACACATATTGGTTTCAGTATTGATTTTATATATATATATATATATATATATATATATATCGTATAGTTGGTTTGTTATGTGTTTAAACTTATGTGTATATTTTGTACGTATATTTTAATATACTGGCTGTGCTTCCAAGTTTTACGGTATATGTTATATATATGTATATGTATATATGTATATATATATGTATATGTATGTTTATAGTTTTTAATATTGTTAGTTATATAATAATATATTCAGTTATATCTATTATAAGTATGTATTATAAGTTATGTTTATAAGTTTATATATCTCTGTTGATTGCATATGTTGTCTGCATATGTTGATTTATCGGTGGCCTTATATATATATTTGTTTTTGTATATATATTCTACATATGATTTTGAGTAGCTGTCTGCATATTGTCTGCATATATTTGTTTAAAGATATATATAGAATGTGTCCAAAGAATTTATTTAAACCTAAGATTACATTTTAAAGCAAAATTTTTGAAGTAACTTATATTTATACGTTGCTGTAAGTATTTCATAAGACATTGATTTTAAATATGGGCGTTTTAAGTAATAATGACTTTTGAAATATAGAATATATATAGATTTTATTTATACATATGCCTTATTTAATATTGATTTAAAATATATACATAGGCTTTATTTGATATGTGTGATGATAATGATAATATTAATAACAAAAAAAATCAGTTTATATTAATTTTTACAATAAGTGTTGGTTTTAAAATGTAATATGTATGTATGTTGTATATATGTTTATATATTAGTTTATATAATATGTGAATTTGGTTTTCAAATATATAGATTTTTTTTGAATATACGTTTTAAATTGATTTTTTTTAGAGTATATATACAACATATCTTTTATTTCATCGATCTCTTGTCCATCTTAACTTACCATCTCAAATCAGTTGATCACAGCAATTGCTAGCTTGTCGTGCCCATGTCCGTGTGCGTGTCCATGTTACTGTCCTCATTCTCATCGTTCTCTTGCCTCGAAAGGTGAGCAACCACTCACGATTAACATTCTTATATTTATTAAATTTGATTTCAATTGAAACGACAATTGAAATATGCTGTTGCAAGTTATTTAATTGATATATATATATATATATGATATGCCATTTCTGAACTGTTCACCCGTGACATCTGACACCATGATCCGTTATTTATGTTTTATCTGTTATTAATGATATATGCCTGCTATTGATATGTTATATTATATTCATAACTGTTCTCACTCTGCAAGTTCCCTGTTAGTATAGAATTCCATATGGGTTGAAATGATACATACCCGAACGATCTTCTATAATAGGGGAAAACCGTTATGGGTTTAAATGATAAACCCAAGCGATTTTCATTAAATTGAATTTGGGATTGCGGGTTGAAAAGATATATACCCGTAGATATTTAAATTGCGGATTGAAATGATAAATATCCGTATCACTAAACCATTGGATAGAAAATTATATACAGACACCGTTGGTCTATATATATATATATATATATTGAAAATGATTTCCAAGGTTTTGAAAAGAAATACATGTGGTTTTAATAAATATTGATTTTAAGATATTATATTTTTTAATATAGATTTTATAATAATTTTAATAGATTAAGTTGGAAAGAGAAATAGAAATTAATTTAAAATTTATTTGAATTTTACTTAAATAAAACCGATTTGAAACTTATTAAATTTGAGATTTTAAAGATATGATTTATAACTTGATTTTGATTTAAAGTGATTAAATGAATATTTCAAGTAAATAAATTGAAGGGAATATTTAGTTTATATAAATTGTAATTTAAGGTTTTATTTAAATGATATTGGCTTGACTAAGTGAATATTTCAATATTAAATAATGGTAAAGTTGAATTTGAAACATAAATGAATTTATCAAAAATTGAATTATTGTAAATGTTTGAATATCTAAGCTTTGAAACCTATTGAAATTGAAATGGTTTAAATTGTAGTATGTATATGTATTTGAAATCGGTATAAATTTTAAATGGTTTTGAAATGAATTTAAATTGGTGAATTGAGATTAAATTAAATTGAATTTTGGAATTCGAATTTGATCTGAATTAATTTGTGAAATTTGAGGAAACTATTTTTTATTTTATATAAAGTATTTTAATATATAAAGATATTTTTCTTTACGAATTATTTTTAATATAAACTATTTTTAATATAAAACTATTTTGATATACTAATTATTTTAATATAAATTATTTTTAATTTATAACTATTTTAATATACAACTATTTTATTATATAAACTATTTTTATTTTATAATCTATTTTATTACATATACTATTTTATATATCTAAACTGTTTGAGTGGAAAGTATTATAATTTCAAAGTGTTATGATTTCCAAGTGTTATGATTTACTAAGTGTTATGGTTTCAAAAATGTTATAATTTCAGAAGTGTTATAATTTAGAAAGTGTTATAATTTTGGAAATGAATATTATTTTAAGTGAATAATGATATCGTATTGATATGGGTTTGAAATAGATATGATATTTTGGTTTTGAAATATGGTTTGAAATGAAATGACCACGGTGTTATAATAACGTTTGGTTGTTAAAGAGACCGGGATCGGATATTGTCATACTCTCTGCCAATACCGAAACCACTTTAACAACTGTGTACGTGGTGGAGATTCCAGAAATAAAGTAGGATAGTTTGGTGAACGATTTCTGTATAGGTATGACATGACCCTGACTCCCGTGAGTCAGATTATATGTGACTAAAATCAGGAGCCACACCGGGCCAAGTGAGGTCATTCCTCTGATCGGGCACACTTCTTCGATACTATATTCTGACTTTGTGATTTGATTTGGTGGCCGCCCTTGATTTTGATTTGGGAGTGTGTTCCGAGGTGGGCGGTAGTAGCTGCTATGCATTACCACCAGTCCGGATACGCAAATGGTATATCTACCCTGGCATTTCCTCATGTGCCGTGTTCACATGCCCTAGAGCGCCTTCTACGAGTTTGTTTTGTACCATACCTATGGGGTGCCCTCTGGGTAAACCTCAAGTTTACGGTACTGTATAGACTATTGGAATATATAAAATGTGTTAATGGGGATATGGGTAACGCCTTAACGCTATTTTAATACTTTTACTTTACTATAGACATAGTATAATAGCGTATATTACTACATGGTAGATAGTTCCACGGATCCTTATAGGATGGAAATCCCAAGCATCCTTTAAGTTACTTGTATTTCATTTTAACATTTCACTTGAGTTGAATTTATTAATATAAGAATGTTAATCCTGACTCGAGTGTTTTGTGTTTTTCTTTACGCTCGGGTCAGACTGAGTGTCACGGCATTTGAGACTCACCTTTGGAGTTGGAGCTTCACTTGGAGATCCATCTGTATCTATTCAGCTTTCAGCTATCCAGTGGTTTTGTTCAGACTTGTCATCTGCTTGTATTCGAGACCGCATTTTATTTGAGATATTATGTTGTATTTTATTTCAAACTCTGTTGTTTATATGGTAGCTTCATTGACTACTATTTATCTATTCTGCTGCTTATTGCTGTAATACTCTGTGTCTATGATTCTGTGATTGATTTATTTACTGTATATGTTGAGTTTTCCAAATATAAATTAACAATCTGATATTTTGAGCAATTCAAGTCCGACATGTGCGGATGTGAATGGCACGAAATACCGGGTCGTTACACAAACCAATCAAATCTAAACCAAATCAAGTATTATTATTTACATACAATCAAACCTATTTAAACTAGACATTTTGAGGAACTTCAACCCATCCATCAGCGCCAAAGATTGGATCTGCTTTGATAACATCCCATTCTTCATCATCTTTGTTAATGGTACACTCTGGATTGGTGGTCGGTTCTTCTTCGTTCAAGGCAAAAATCATCCACCAAATTGTGTCGAAATGCCTTTCTTGCTCCTTGATCATCTGCATTTGACTCAATTCTATGTGCCTCTGTTTTCTTAGGATGAAAGAAAGAATGTTATTGAGTGATAAGAGTTTGTTCGAGGTTTTGGATTAGTTTTTGGATAGGAGAAGCCATTGATTTTTATTAGAGTTTAGGAATGAAAAGGAAGAAGGAAGAGACTTGAAACAAATGATTCCCTGGTCTTAATAGGTATTTAAATGGGTGAAAGTTCGTTGGAAATAAATAGACACTTGCTTTCTATTTAATTTTCAAAATTAAAAAATTTTGAAAAATTATCGTTGTATGTCGACATACATACCCAAGGTATGTCGACATATATAAACAAATTTTCAAAATAATTTTGTTTTAATATTCTAATGTATTTAGCTTATATGTTTATACTTGTATGTTTTCTAGAGATGATAAACAATGTATAACAACAAGAAATATAATTTTCATTGATAATAAGGATGAATACAAGAAATAAAAGAAAGATACATGAGATTCAACATAAACTAAAACTAGAAAATCCAAATACAAAGATAGCTTTAACAAACAACTAGAAAGATTTAGATGAAGATGAAGAAGAACCACCAAGCTTGCGTATGATCTTTCCAAAGAATTATCCATTTTGTTGGAAATTAAGGTCAATCTCTTTGAAAATGATTTCTTAAGTTTCGTTTGGTTGTGAATGATCTTCTCTTGATTCTTGAGAAGATCTTTGTTGGATGGATTAGGTGGCAAATTGATACTTTCCAAAGAAGTATCCTCCTCCTCTTCTTGTTCTTCCTCCTCGTCTTCCATTTCCTCTCCTTCCTCTTCCTCTTCCTCCTCTTCTCTTATTTCTTGCTTCTCTTCTCAAGCCAACCTTTGTTCCTTTTCTACAAGCGTTTCATAAGGCTCGTAAAAGGGTGAAATATGCATAAGTGAAATGTTGGCATTGTCAAATATTTTTCGAGGAATTGTTTCCTCTTCTTTAAGGTCAACACCAAAATAATTGAAAACACGAGTAAGATACACACCATGAAATAGTGTGTTTTCATGTTTAGAAAGATTTTTAGGAAAAAGTTCATCCAAAAAGAATTGAGACTAATTTATATTGTATTGACCATAAATGGCGAAAAGACATTTGAAAACTTTTTGTGTCCTGTTATTATAATTACCCGTTCTAGGAGTGATACTTTATTGCAAAAGAAGGCTTAAAATTCTTGCTTTTAGATGCAATTTTTTGTTTTTAAATTCAAAATCATCACCACTTTTGAAAATGTCATGGATTACTTCTCGATTTGAAAATCAATTTGAAAAGTTGAAAGGTCCATTCCACTAGATTTGCATCCAAGAATGTGATCCAAAAGTTCATAATTTAAACCATTTGTGTCCCCTTGACACTACTTCAAACTTCTCCTTCTCTTCCATCATAAAACTTTCATTTTAAATTTGCATAAAACATCTTCGCCAATTTTGGATAACAAACGAAATCATTTTGAGAAGCATCGATTTAACCAAGAATTTCATTTTGCAAACAAATATTAAAAAGATCATAAGTAGGAAAATCTTCAAAAATAGCAAATCTTATGGTAAAGATTTTTCTGAAAGATAAATACTCAATATAGGCTTGCATGGATTCTTGATCATTAAAAGGATATTCTTTTATTTTCTTAGAAAGCCTCATGGTTGCCTTAATATTGCTTGAGGATGCCATTGAAGAGTAGTTTTGAAGAGATAAGAGAGTTTATGATTTTTGAATTTGAAAATGAAAGTGAAAAATCAATGGATGGAGATAGAGCAAGTAAATAGAGAATGAAAGGACATGTTCTCCGGTCAAGAGACAACTTTTTAAAACATAGGAGTTGATGAAAAGGTGGAGAAAAATTCAAATTTTGAATTTGAATTTGAAATTCAAAATCTATCTACATATGTCGACTTATGCATGTGGCCTATGTCGACATATAGGTCAAAATTTTCAAAAATGATTTTTTTTTAAATATATCCTATTTTATTATATATATCTATTTATAGTTTTTCTATTTTCAGTAAAATAATTCTAAAAATAATTTTAAATATATTTTATATTATTATTATATTATTAAAATATTTAAATTTAAAATATAATCACACAATATTCAACCAATATTACTATTAATCTATAGGATATTCCTTACAACCAATAAAGCAACCATAAAAGAATTCATTCAAAAAATTAAAACTTTTGACATATTAAAAGCGTACCTTTTTCTGATCCATTTTACCATTTTGTTCTGATTTATGTATTGCTGTGAAGCACATGTTAGCAATTTTCTATATCTAATTCATTATCACTTGAGAATGTATCTGAATCGTCTAATGTTGCAGTATAAGCTCTTCTCCGTTTTTTGGATGAATCGGTGTTTGGTGTAATTTTCAGTTTATCGGGATGTGGACAGTCTCATTTTAAATGGCCAGGGTCATCGCAGTTATAACATCTAATGCCATTTCCGTTTCCACTTCCGCTTCTTAGATTTTTGTTGTCGTTTCTTTTGGAATTTTTCATCTTCCTATATTTTAGAAATTTTCTAAAATTCCTTGCCATGAAAGTAATTTTTTCATCGTCATTGCTATCTAAATCCAGAAAATTCATCATTGCATTAAAAGAGATAGATTTCTTCTCTATTGCTTTACTTTCTCTCCTACCCTACATTTGTGCTTCAAAAGACAATAAATTGCCGATTAACTCTTCAATGTTTAGAGTGCTAATGTCATTAGCCTCTTCAATTGCAGGAGCCTTTTGATCCTATTTAGGAGTAAGTGAATTCAAGATTTCTCTAACTTGATCCTCCTTAGAAAAACTTTTACCCAGTGCAATAAGTGAGTATACTATATCTTGGAATCTACTATACATATCAGATATGGATTCATTTGGACTCATTTTGAATAATTGAAACTGGTTTGTTAACATGAAAGTTTTGGTTTGTTTAACTTTACTTGTGCCTTCATGTGTAACTTGCAAAGTTCTCCAAATTTCAAATGCAGACTTACATATAGATACTTTATTAAATTCATTTCTATCTAGTGAACAAAATAATATATTCATAGCCTTAGTGTTACTTTGTGCAACTACTTTTTGGTCATCAGTCCACTGTGCAAAACTAGTCTCGGGTTCAGTGTACTTAGTTTGTGTGATATTCCAAGTGTCTAACCAATCGATTGTAAATAAATTTTATTCTACATGACCAATATGTGTAATTACTACCATTAAAAAGTGGAGGTCTAGCAGTATATTGTTCTTCGACAAATGAGTTACTAACAAGTGTATTAACAGTGTTACCAACAATACTATTACCAATGTTGGTAGCCATTTAATTTTTTTTTAAAATTAAATGATGAATACTTTGAAAACCTTGCTCTGATAACAAATGTAAGTGCTCAGAATAGAGATCCTAAGGCTAAATTAACACTAAAAGGGGCGTGAATAATGTTTAATTGATTATATGAATATTTTTGAAATTCTTTAAGTTTTTACTTGGAATGATGTAATTAACAATCATAGAAACAATCACATAATTAAAGTGCAGATAAAATTAAATGCGATAAAAGTAAAAAGGAAAGAACACACTAGGATTTTATACTGGTTCGGAGTTACCCAACATCTAGTCCCACAAAATTCCTTGTACGGATTTCTTTCCAACTAGTAAATGCAAATACAATCTCGATTTCAAGGCTATGAGACACACCATCCAAAATCTCGACGTCTGGCTATGGTCGCTTGATTTTCGAGCAACAAGCACACCCACTAGATTTATGAGCTACTAAGCCTACCCAATTAATTTACGGGCTACAATCACACCTAATTGATTTTACATGCTACAGTTATACCCACAAGCATAGCAGTATGATTTGATAGAGTTTTACAGACTCAGATCTTTGATCTTGATTACAATTGATCCTATAACTCATGAATATCACTTTGATCTTGGTTTGAGTGAGAGAGATGAGAGAAATCAGAGAGTAAATGAAAGAGAATCAAACTAGTAATAATTGAATTTGATTCTGGGTGAATTTTGACAGAATTTGGATATTTTTTATTTAGAAAATGAGAGTAGAAAGAGGAGAGAAGAATAAGAAAGTAGATGATCAAATTCGTTTGGAAGTCTGGTATATATATGGAAACAATGGTCATGTCCATTCGCGAAGAGATACGACGAAAAGGCACTTCTATTCAAATTTGAATTTTGAAAATTACGGTCACTATGTCGACATATGCCTATAGAGTATGTCGACATACTCTTCAAAAAATTGAAAAACACTTTAAAAAAATTATTTTGAAAATTCGTTGCTTTGTAAAATAATTTGATACTTTGTAGAATCATTTAAATATAGTTTATACATATTTTAATCAAAATATAACTTAATAAAACTTTATAAAGTATTTTTGAAAGGTTTAATAAGAGTATTCAATAATATATATAAAAATCAATATAATTATAACTTCTTAAAAAATTCAATATATATAAACTTTAAAACACTAAAATAATATCTTTATAAGTATAAGAGATTGAAAATCGTTTTGAGAATATTTTGAAAAAATTATTTTAAAACCAGGATATTTGGAAAACAATTTAAAATAAAATTAGAGAAGGTGAGAGAGATCAGGAAAGTGCTGTCAAGGTTTTAATATAAATTCTATGACTCTATAACTTATTTGGAATATCTTGAACTCTTAAATACTCGTGAGTATTCAATTTATCATTTTGAATCTACTTTTGATATTGTACAGTCTTCATAATCAAAACCTGTCAAATATCCTACACTGTGTACTATATATATCTTGATAAAACATTAGTATCTATATTTTATATAATGTCATATAGTTGTTATCATGAAAACCGAAACCTAGGGTACTAACAATCCCTACTCGAACATCAATCTTAACTCTCACAAATAGATAAGTCATACTTCGCCATTTTTTAGTATTAAACATAGTTAACTACTTTTCAAACAAGTAATTAAAGAATTAATCATTGACCATTAAGCAATTCTAACCCCTTTCTAAACCCTTTGTTTATACTTTTAAAACCCTTTTTAAAATGATATGTATATATAGTAATTTACTTGTAAAACTTGATATTTAAATAAACAAGCCAAAAGATATTTTATTCCATAAGATATGAAATAGTCAACATATTTTCTAAAAACTATATATACTTAAAAATTATTTTAAAATACTTTATAAGACTTATAATAGGTTTTAAAACATTTTCTCAAAATATTACTTGAAAATAACAACTTTACAATTTACCCTTCTTTTAAAATTCACAACTAATTCTTAAAAATTAATAAATATCTCAAACAACTTTTGAAATACTCTAATATGAGTTAATAAATATTTGTAAAAAGAATGAAATAAAATACTTAAATTTAAATATCTTTTCAAACCTTTAAAGTCCAAAAATCAAGTCTAAACGGGGCAGTTTTGCACAAGTAAAGTTTTGGCCACTTTTCTAGATGTTACTTAACCTTTTACTACCCAAGCTTTTAATAGCAACAAAGATATATTTATAACATTATAAATATTGCAAGAAAGCCCTAAAGATCTCTCTATAAAGTTCCATAGAAATAGCCAAAAACATGGCAATTCCGAACTGCATTTATAGCGACCATCGCTATAAGTGCACTTTCAAATCCGAGTCTAATCTAAACCAAAGTCCATCTATAACCTATATGCATTGTTCCAAGGCCTTGTCACAAGTCCATTTAAGTGCATAGACATGGACTGCATATGCATCTTGTTTTCAAAACAAGAATCAAACCAATGTTTTCAACAATGTCAGTAACAATTCAACAACTTAAACACAACCAAAACACAGTATATATATGTTATATTTTCCATTCGAAAATGTGTGTTAACTCACCTTTAAATCAATAACAACCAAGTTCCAAGCTAACCAGGTTAAATTTCCACCTTGGAACACCTTTCCTTCCTCCTCTTTTCACTTGCTTTTAGCATCCCCTTCCACTTGATTGCTCATGACCATTGAGGATGGGGTGAGTGTGGCTTCCTTCTTCAACTTCTAACTAGGTAGGATGTTTTGCAATGTTATCCCAAGGCTTTATTCCAAATTTTATTTGATTTGGATTTGATCTGCAATTAATTTGTTTTAGGAATTTAGAAATGAAGAAGAAGAGGCCATGGATTTAAGCTTGTATTTTCTTTGTGAATTAGTGATTTATTCCTAAGAGTATGCCTCTCCTTATATAGGCTTCAAGATGGTATTACTTAGCCTTGCTCTCACCCCCCTCCCCTCCTTCACCATGCCATGGAAGACTCACCTCCCATCACTTCTCTTTTCCATCACTTTTCCATTTTGCTAATTGCACTTATACCCTTCTCATTATAATATCTCTTATCCTAATGAAAGATTCTAGAATGTTTCATGCTTCATGAAGAAGTGAGTGTGTTAATCAGTTGCTAATGTATTCATTTGATCATTAGACAAGTGCCAAAGAGTTCGAACAACTTATATCCATCGAAAAGTTGTTTACCGATAAACCGATTTTCGGTCACATTATCAATTTTTCTTCGAAGAATATATTTTTGTAAACAATATTCAGAAAAAAGTTTATTACCATTATTCATTAATTAAATAATGTTTAATAAGGTTGTAAAATAATATTTATAACACTTAATTATATTTCAAAACGTTACGATATTCGAATATGAAATGTTTGAATTTTCGGTCGCTAAATTCTCCCCCACTTAGAACATTTCGTCCTCGAAATTCAAACAAGAATGATAATCAAAGGGGATGGAAGAACAAGATATATATATATATATATATATAACATACCATTGAAACTATATACAAGCTAAACTGCAAATCAAAATGCATACTAAGCGACTCTACCTCAAGCGGTGAGTACACTTCAAAAGATGTATGATATTAAGATAAGAAGGAACCCCTAGTCTATAAGCAACTCTGGATAGAATTCCTTCAAACTGCCATTTGTCTTCGTGGTACCACCCTAAGCATCCTCGCTCCACGACACTTCTAACCTTAACAAAGGATCAAGCACACAAGTACTCAAATAATACACACATTTACTAGCAACCAATGCTCATGGTTCGTCCGGGTTCAAAACTCTCCCATCGTTCAAGGATGATAAACAATCTAGTAAACATACCTCACACTCAACAGCCTCAAGTCATTACTTAGACGATTATTCATGCTACCTCGTAATAAATTAATGATTCATTCCATAAACTCGTTACAAGCCAACAAACATAGTATACAAAGGTACTAAAGCCTATATGATGCATATGAACCATCCGTACGCAATATATGATCTAATCACTTGTTCGATCACATGAATTTCACTTTCAAACAAGTATAGATCACTTGACCTCTCTAGTGCAGACTCTGATTTGGTTTCTTGATTAGAAACCTCCGTTCTTCTTGCATAGCCATATCAGAAAACATCGGGATCGTATCACGAATCTTGATCAAGTGTTAGCCGTCAAGAATCAAATGAAAAATCTTTGTTCGGACTAGTGTAAACCACCTCGAAAACTTGTACTCGAATAAAGAATTAAGAACAGTCATGCCAACAAAACAATCTACATACAACTTACGTAATTATTTTATTGGTTACTTAACTACACCAATTCCTTTTTAATCACATTCGTTTATCCAAATAGTATGTCTTTTAATACTAAAATTATTTATGAATCATCTCATAACTTCAAGTTTATAATCATTTTATAACTTAATTTCATACTCGTATAATACTCCATTATATCCTAAGAGCATATAAAAACATCTAATTCATCTTACTTAATAAGGATGATCAACAATTTATACTTGTTTAACTTAATACCTTCTCAATTCAAGTGTTATATAAGTTCAACTTTATATTTTCAAGAACACTTAATTACAAGTTCTGTAACAATCCGAAAGTTCTCGACTATCAAAACAAGCTAAAAATCCTGTTTCATTTTAACAAATGAAAACTACCAAACAACATATCATATCATGATTCACATACAATACTTTCCTAATGCATAGGCTACATGTGTCCATTAAATAACTGAACATAAAAACTTTAGAACCAAACACCGGTTTTCATTTCAAATCATTTTGAAATAATATATACATACGACTTCTGTATATCAAATCATACTTTTGGAATTTAACTCAAAATCTATTTTATCAAAACAACTTTGTAGCATCCCGCATAAGAAACCCAAAAATGAACACTGATGATGCTGTAGTCATCACCGAAATTATTTTCAAGCGACAGAAGCGAGTTCAATACATCCAAACCATACTTTTGGGACTTAACTAATATTATTTCAAAACGGTATCAAATTCTTCGTATAATAATACAAAGTATCATGATCTCAATTTCTTAAACCAATTTCCCAAATATTTACTTTCAAATAATACTATTGTTATTTTCTCTAAAATCTTAAAAAAACATTTTCAAAGATACCGGAATTTAAGTTCTCGAATTCCCTATTTGAATCCTTTTTGTTTATAAGCCATGTTTTATAAACCATACTTATATAAAATTACTTTCTTATGTAAGTCTTTTCACAAATATTTATTTCTTAAATATTTTATCTTTCCTTTTGATTATAGTAAACATCTTTTACTAAATTTTAACTTCTAACCCAACATTATCTCTGACCGCCTTATTATCGAATCATGAAACTTAATTAACAAGGTATATGTTTCAATGTGCCCACAATTACTGTCTATTCAACCCATGATGTAGAAAGGTAAAGCTGATTATACACTGGTTGAGCACAAACCAATATCAAACAATACTCCTAAACTGACCGAGCATAATTTAAACAATCATCAAGGTTATGGGATATTAATATATGAGAAGCACTATAGTCAAACAAACACGAATGGAAAATCCATAACTAGATAGTATACCCCCAAGAATATGCTTCCCCTTTACAGTTGCATAAATAGCAAAGATTCTGTTTGCTTGAGCATAGGATAATCCCTAACAGAATGGCCAGGCTGATGGTAACCGTAACAACATTTCGGTGCAAACTGCGCCTCAAGCATCAGAAACTTTTCAATCAGTGCTTTCACTATCTGTGTACTAGCCACTTGCCCTTCTTTTCCTGACTTACAACTCCAACCAAAGTGCCCCATTTACCAACACTTATGGCAAACTATACTAGAAATATCCCTTGAAGGTTGAAACTTCCGCTTATTGTCCCCAGTTGGTGTATAGATAGACAACTCCGGCGCTAAGCTCTCAAACCTTAAAGCTATGTTCACCAAACCAAGAAAAGATCCCATGACGTGATTAGTCATATCTTGCTATAACTCAAGGAACATACCCGCAATGAACATCTCATTCTTCTTTAGTGGCATGTTAACCAATCCTAACTCGAACCGAGGCAATGCAATGAACCGGTTTTCATACTCCGCCATAGTCATGGCCCCCTACTTCAGGTCCAAGAAGCTCCTAAATAACAAAGTCTTTTTGGCTTTCGGAACAAACTTCACCTCAAACTCACCTTTAAATTGGGCCTGAGATAAGTCGTTCTCTTGGACGTCAACCGTAATGGAACTCCACCAATCCATGGCTGAATCTATTAGATGTTGCGATGCCAACCTACGCTTCATTGAATCCTCTAACTCCATATCTCCAAATATCTGATCACACAATCTGAGCCAAGACTGGACTTCTATAATAGTCTCTGTGCCATTAAACTACTTACCCTCCAATCTCTCATAATCATAGCAGAGCGAAG
The DNA here is from genome assembly GCA_030737815.1 of Allium fistulosum. Lineage (NCBI taxonomy): Eukaryota > Viridiplantae > Streptophyta > Magnoliopsida > Asparagales > Amaryllidaceae > Allium > Allium fistulosum. The sequence continues at coordinate 1,129,448,012 of CM060906.1, read as the reverse complement.
CAAAACTCATCTAAGGCCTGACCTGAATGATCTCCTCTATGACATTCATTCTCGATTCCTCAACTGGAGCAATATTCCTCGATGCTCAATTTTGGCCATTCGTAATAGTACTACCCCGACCAACTCTAACACTGGGGGCTCTAGTACTCATAGTTCTTACTACCTAATCAAAACAGAACAGCTTAGGAAACTAAATGATTGAGTCACTCCAAAGAAAGGGTTACAAAGAAAGAGATATTCTTGAGGAATAATTTCAAAAGTCTAGTTATCGAAATACAAATACGCTCTCATATGTATAATATACTTAACTCATTCTAGGGTGTCGCTTACCTTATCTCTAACGAGCCATACCCAATCAAAGCCAAGGTGTTCGCTCAACCTTGAGCTCTGCTACCAAATGTAATGACCTGACTTTTCGACCCTCGAATGTCGACACTAAATACATCCATGATATTTGTATGCCGAGCACCCATGTGCTGAAAAGACAAAAAGTTATGGTAAAATAAAAAAGAACAAGAAAGAGAGAAGATAACATCAGAGACTCACAACGGAACGGTAATATATGATATCAAAAGATTATTACAAAGGGTTGCTCTGAATACAGAAATTTCAGAGTTACTAAAAACTAAGTACTATCATCAACTTGGACAGTTATAACTGTATGTTCTTACAATGCTTATATATATAATACAAAAATGCAGCGGAAATAAAAATACTACGGAAGGTAATCATCCAGATCTTTTCCATATGCTTCAAAGCGTTCGTGGCTAAATCTGGAAACATACATAGGGCTGACTCGAGCATTATAACATAATAACACCCAGATCAGTCTGGTAAACCAACGTAAGAAACTCAAGAAATAAGAGCGACATATTATAGCACCTTTTGAAGACCGTAGGGATTACCGTATCGGTTTTCCCCTCAAATGAAACCAACGATTCAATAAGTTTAACATATAGTGATATGATACATAATATCTAGAGTGTAGCACATAAATAATATCAAATAGCTGCTGTGTGGACGCCACAACAATGATAGGTATACAATCAATACTACCAAAGTGTGTTTGTATAAAGGATTTTCCATGGAGATCTTCTCAGATCAAGCTAACCCGAACTCCTGCACAAGGATCAAAGATATCCTTCTGAGCAACGTACATCTCTAGGGAATGTACTATATGAAATAAATAACTGGCCCACGCCCAAAAAATTTGTGGTTCTGAATGCATTGCTCCTGCATGCATGTCCGTAAGTAATACTAGACGAAGTCGCCTACACCCTTGGATTGCTAAAATGCTACATTCCTTTTGGTTATGCATCCTATCTCTGTTTTAGTCATTTCCGATGTCGAGGCTACGTTCGGCATCTCTTACTCGGGTCTTCATCACTCGAACAAAACATGAAACCCCAATGGATTTCCACATCTCGAATGGATCACAAATCACTACATGGATTCGAGCATCTTGAACAGATCTCAAGTCTCCACATAGATTCCTACATAAGTCTTCCGACGAATGTTAATGTTGTCCTCTCTCTTGGAATACTCCTCAAGATAGACGTCCTACATGATAGCATCGTTTGAAATGTTAACGATGACCTCTCCCTTGGACTTAACCGTAGTACTGACAGTTCAACTCTATAACATTTCACTTCACAACCGGTTCCAAAACATAGAATTCGTATACTAGTATTGAAGTGGTATTCGATAAGTAAAATACTTACCTATTCGGGGTCTCCAACACCAATTCGATGAATTTCTGGTAAAAATAATTTCGGTTCTTTCAAAAGTAAGCGAAAGCTAAAGATGTTTCATACAATGCTCCTCCCTGAGGGTTCTCATTGGTATGAAATCGCGAAGCCTTTTGATAACTTCTTAAGTCATATTTGGTCATGTTTAATAATCAACTAATCGATTGTCTAGTAAAAACAATTGCTTATACAAATCAATATCCGTACGCTTAACACGTTTTCGACATTCCAACTTAACTATTCCTTGCCCAAGAGTGAAGCCAAGTAAGTTAGAGCACCAGTTGCATCAAATCCTTACCTAGACACTTCATTCTTTAATCTCAAAATAGATAAGTCCACCTCTTCGGCTTTTAGTGTTAAGTATAGTATTAATGATTTCCATAAACAAGAAAGAAATCAACATGATTAACACGTTTTTGATATTTTTCGACTTACTATTCCTCGGTCAAGAGGGAAGCCAGTAGATTAGAGATTCGTTGCTCATATCACTACTTGAACATCAATCTTAACTCTCACAAATAGATAAGCCTTACTTCGTCGGCTTTTAGTGTTAAGCATAGTTAATTACTTTTTAAACAAGTAATTGAATAATTATCCATTTGGCCATTAATCAATTCTAACCCCTTTCCAAACCTTTTGTTTATACTTTTAAAACCTTTTTTAGAATGATAAATATGTCCGTTAATTTACTTGCTAAACTTGGTATTTAAATAAACAAGTCAAAAGATGTTTTATTTCATAAGATATAAAATAGTCAACATATTTTCTAAAAACTATATATATATTTAAAAATACTTTATAATACTTATAATGGGTTTTAAAACATTTTCTTAAAATATTACTTAAAAATAACAAATTTACAATTTCCTTAAAGACTTGAAAAAACCAGTTTTTATTATAAAATCCTCTTCTTTAAAAATTCACAACTAATTATTAAAAATTCATAAATATATCAAATCACTTTTTAAATACTATAATATGAGTTAGTAAACATTTATAAAAAGAATGAAATAAAATACTTAAATTTAAATATCTTTTCAAACCATTCAAGTCCAAAAATCAAGTCTAAATGAGGCGGTTTTGTACAAGTGAAGTTTTGGCCAGTTTTTGAGATGTTACTTAACATTTTACTATCCAAGATTTTAACAACAACAAACATATATATAAAACATTATAAATATAGTGAGAAACCTCAAAGACACTCTCTACAAAGTTCCATAGAAATAGCCAAAAGCAAGGCAATTCTGAACTGCATCTATTACAACTATCACTATAAGTGCACTTACAAATCCAAGTTCGATCTAAACCAAAGTCCATCTATAACCTATGTGCTTAGTTCCAAGGTCTTGTCACAAGTCATACAAGTCCATTCAAGTCCATAGACTTGGATCACATGTGAGAGCACCCTATACCGCTGGCACCAATAGTATATGAATAGTGCGTTATCTGTGCCCAGCCAATATAGGGCAATCATCAAAGTTGAAATATAGCATATAACCTGTCATATCTCACTGTGCATGGATAAAATATAATATCACATATATAACAAAAGAGATAGTAATAGCAATGTGAACATACCATCATCATCAGAGTATAATATCCACCGAGTTATGCACCAATATTAGAGTTTATATAATGGGAACAAACTCAAATAAACTGTCTCAACAAATAGTAATAAGCAAACAATGTAATGGGCTCCATAGCGTTGCTCAGTAGAATAAGTGTAGACTCCATATATACGAGATAGCTCCATCAAGCTCGTCCTTCGAACATCTACTGCATCACCTAGACACGTTATCTACTCTACTCATTTAAGAGTACCCAAGATAATAAGAGGCAAAACATAAAACCTTAGGTCAAACAATAGTCTGGTGTAAGCGGTAAATGAGTCTCAAAATACTAAATATGTAAACATGGTAAGGAACAAGAGCACACGAACCATACCTGACTTGTCCCTGCAACCAAAGAGTCAGCACATAACAGTATAATGCGCTACTTTACGACATCATAAAGGTACAATACAACATACAATAGTGGATGTCCCAATATCCCTATCTCATGTACCTACTTCCAACGATATCCCCGAGTGATAGCCTAGAAAGAAACTAAGCAACCACAACATCCATCAAACGATCCCTACTATCACTCTTCCTTTGTGCCCTGAATATATGATAACTCGTATGACCTTCTTGCTACCAGAGACTAATGGAAAATCCCAGTTCTCCGTTGTACTCTCATATCTCACAGCCCAAAGCTGGATACATGTCTCGCATCCTAAAGCTGGACACTAGACCCAAAAGGTCCAGGGTATATAGGTCCCTCAATTGACCTATGGACATCCCCACTTACAATACTCCTGCTTTGAGTACAATAAAAAACACTCCGGGTTATCAATGATTCCTTGGCACTTTCACCCAAGCCCTCCTTTGCTCCATTTTGGACACCGAGTCCTTCTTGCTCAATCCAGTTTCCATTATCTAAGAACCACCATGTTCCTCCACTCCACAGTTCCCAATACGAGCCCCTTCGATACCTACACCCTACACGAGTCACAAACTGAAAGTTACAGAGTCTTCGATCTTCGACACTTACTCCCACCATGAGTCACAAATCGAAGATTCATAGCTTTCATCATGATGTTACATCGTCATCCAACCTGGAACAAGACATAAGCTCCAGCACAACCCACGGAACCTTAAAAACAGTCCCTAGAAGTTCCACCATCCATAGGCTCACCATGTGAAGTCGGTGCCGACCTCTCCACTTAGTCACTCCAAGGCTAAGTTTCCTTCTACTCTTTCTTTGCTACTAGTACTCCATGCCTAGATGCATTGACCCCAACCTCTCTACCTAAATATGTCATCATAGAACAAGTCCTCTCTTTAAAGCACCATACTTCATATTCTAGAAACAAGTCGTCGTAGCCTTAAGCACTTAGCCAATCGCTGATCCAATATCTCAAGCAACCTCTATTAGGAACACTCTTGCCCTTATCAAAATTGCAACCACCGTGGACCAACCTATAGAGGTTGGTACCGACCTCTCATGTCAGTATCGACTTCTGTACACTCCAGACCCCCCTCCAAGTTTCGTCCAATTTCGACCATCTTTGCCTCCGATATGCTCAATTCTCTAACCTATCTTTCTATGCAATCACAACATTAGCAAACAACATCAAATCATATCATTAAAACATAGAATAACAAGTAATTTCATCCAATCAAACATGCACCCCCATCAAAATAAGATAAACAAGTCAATTTCTAGCATAGATCTACATATAACATGAATATGTGAGCATGAGCAATGGTGACAACTAATCAATCCAGATCATATTCATAATTTAACATGTATTTAAAGTTAGAAAAGGGTTTTATGGCCAAAAATTGATTTAAACATGTTAAATTCTATAGTTTTACCATATAAATATGCATGGTATAGTGAGGAGGCATAAACAACTCACCAATTACCAAATCCAATCAATATGAATGTAAATCTGATCCGGAAAGCAATGAAATGCACTTTAAATCAAGCAAAACGATGATCTCTATCTTCTAGTGGATGATCTAATCTCTAATCCGCAATCTAGTTTGATTTAGAGAGAAATTTAAGTGATTTTGGATGAAATCAGGATGATTCTAGGGCTAATTAGGGTTTAGATCTGATTTAGAATGAAAGGGAAAAATAATTACTTGACTCTTCGACCCTCTATTTATAGTATTCTCTAGTTAGACTAATGGGCTTAATTAATTACATACCAATCCCGACCAACAGCTTTAAAAACTTAAAACATATATAATTTTCTAACCGTAGTTCCATTTTTCTATTATGACCACTCTACGGAATGAGAAACCAATATCTTGAAGCAATGGAACTGGTTTAAGAACCTAATTTGACTTCTATCAAAAGTTATAACCCAAACAAAATTACCAGGGTCAAAATTATCACATAGAAATTGGAAAATAATAATAGGTGTGCAAAATGTCCCTAAGAGTCATTCCAAAATTATGGAATTATACGACTTCATATGAATAAAATAAAAGTATTTTACGATCCTCCTATACATAAAATACGGGTTGTTACATTCTCCCCCACTTTAGGAATTTTGCTCCCGAAATCCACAAGCAAGCAAAAGTATAAGCAACCATGGTCATCCTGCATATCTATCAATCATAAGCAACCATCAAACATCTCATACAAGCAGCCATGCAATCAATAGTTTATGTGAGATATCCTACTAGTATGCAGAATACTAACCTATCAAATATAGTATACAATGGTGAAAGTAGATACGATAAACAGTGGATCTTACCATTCAAAGAGCCTTGGATAAGAAGTCCTCATGCTCTCTTCCATCTTCCACGTATAATCATCCTCACTTTCACTCCATTGTACCTTAGATAGCTTCACTATTTTTCTCCTAAGTTGTTTTGCACCGTTCCCAACAACACGAAGTGGCCTACGAGGTATAGAAACTTCAGGTTCTACCTCAACATTTTCTAGCTGATCTGGTGTGATCTTCATGCTTGAGTCTTGCACAAACTTCCATAGATAAGAGACATGAAAAACACTATGCACGCTCGCCATTTTTTGTTGTAAGTCGACCCTATATGTTAGCCTCCCGCTTCTCTCGACTATCGGAAAAGGTCCTATGAATCTCAGTGCTAAATTCCCTTTTCTATCGAACCGAACTACATTCTTCAAAGGAGAAACCTTTACAAACACCATATCTCAAACTAGTAACTCTAAATCTCTGTGTCTCTTATAGGTATAGGTTTTCTATCGATCCTGAGTAGCTTTCATTCATTGCCGAATGATCTCAGTTTTTTTTATGTTTCTCTAATCATATCTGACCCAAGTATTGATTTCTTGCCCACTTCCCACCAACATAAAGGAGCGCTACATGATTTTCCATACAATGCTTCATATGGAGCCATACCAATACTCAATTGATAGCTATTATTGTATGCAAACTCCACCAAATGCAAATGGTCATCCCATGATCCACCAAAGTCTATAATGCATGCTCGCAAAAGATCTTTTAGTATACGATTTACCCTCTCGATCTGCCCATTCGTTTGTAGGTAATAAGTTGTACTAAGATGCAGCTCCGTCCCTAACACCTCTTGTAAGCTTTTCCAGAAACCCACTTGTGAACAACGGGTCTCAATCGCTCACAATGCTCTTTGGCACACCGTGGAATCGTACTATCCACTTTACATATAATTCTGTCAGATTGGATGTCATTCTACTTGACTTGATAGGTATAAACTTTGCACTCTCAGTCAATCGATCTACTATGACCCAAATGCCATCGTATCCTGCTCGAGTTCTCACAGTCCATCTATAAAATCCATTGATACTTGTCCCCGCTTCCACTTAGGAATATCCAGCGGTTGCAACAACCCACTAGGTTTCTTCTCCTTTGCTTTTACCATCTGGCAGTTTATACACTTCGAGATGAATGCCCCCAACATCCTTCTTCATGCCTTCTCTGTAGTAGTTTTGCTTCATGTCTTGGTATATTTTATTACTACGAGGATGAATAGTCAATCTAGAATGATGACACTCTCTTAGCACTTCATCTTGTAACTCATCCATATTGGGAACAAACAACCTTCCATCTTTACGAAGCCAACCTTCTCGGTCGAGTTCGTATCGCTTTGTATCTTTAGACTCTACTCCTTTTTCTATCTTTACTATGATCTCTACTAGTCTAGCATCTCACTTTTAGCTGGTACCGATCCAGTTAATTAGAGTAGATCTAATCGATAAGCTTGATAACATTTCAGGTTCTAGCTCGCAGTGAGGCCTGAAATCAAACCCAATAATATACTCTATCTGCTTTCATTCTAAGAACATTTCTCCCAACTCAGCATGTCTTCAACTCAATGCATCGGCGATTGCATTCCCTTCTCCCGAAGTGTGAGAAATACCGAAATCATAAGAGGCCAAAAATTCTAACCACCATTGCTATCGATGGTTGAGAAAATGCACTTTAAGGATTTGTGGTCCGTAAGTATCTCAAACCTTTCTTCCAACAAATAGTACCTCCATATCTTCAAAGCAAAAACAATTGCCACCAATTCCAAATCATGAGTTGGGTAATTCCTTTCATGCGTCTTTGGCTGCCAACCCACATAAGCAAAATCCCTTCCCTTCTGCATTAACACCACACCCAATCCAGTACCACAAGCATTGTTGTATACTGTCAACTCTTCATTTCCACTTAGAATGGTCAATATTGATGCACTCGTCAACCTCTCTTTCAGACCCACAAATACATGCTCACATTTCGCATTCCATACAAAGGTCCGATTCTTCTTCTTTAAATTGGTCAATGGTTCAGCTACCTTCGAGAAGTCCTTTATGAAGCATCTATAGTATCCCGCCAATCCTAGGAAACTTTTAACATCTATAGCATTCTTAGGCTAATTCCAATCTTGGACCACTACCACCTTCGCAGGATCCATTTTTATACCATGTCGTGAAATGACGTGACCCAAGAATTTCACTTCTTCTCTCCAGTTGTGACACCTAGAGAACTCCGCTCTTAGCTTGTGCTCTCTCAACGTCTCTAGCGCAATACTCAAGTGCGTCTTGTGCACTTCTTCAGTCCTGGAGTAGATCAGAATATCATCCATAAACAGAAGCACGAACTTATTCAACTAGTCTCTAAAAACCCAATTCATGAGATCCCTAAAGTATGCTAGAGCGTTGGTCAATCCAAATGACATCACCAACCACTCATACAAACTCGACGGCATACGAAACACAGTAATAGGCACACTCTCGTTTGCTACTCTCAACTGGTGAAATCCCATCATCGAATCCATTTGGGAGAACACCTTCGCACCATGTAGCTGATCAAATAAGTCATCAATGCGTGGGAGTGGGTACTTGTTCTTCCTCATCACTTTATTCGGCTCACAATAATCCACACACAACCTTAAAGATCCATCCGCCTTCTTTGCGAATGCTAAAGGTGCGCCACACTCAGATATGCTTCTTCAAATGAACCCCTTCCTCAACGAGTTATTCACTTGCACCTCTAATCCTTCTTTTGTCCGGGTGTCATATGCCACAAAGGCATAACTATTAGTTCGGCTTCCTTCACCAAGTCAATCTGAAACTCGATCTCTCTATGCGGCGGTAATTCAGTCACTTCCTCGAAGACATCTGCATACCCTCTAGCCATATGCACTGATGACAACCCCTCATGTGGAACCCCCAACGAATATAGAAAGCTAACCATCACCCCATCCTCTGGTAGGCATCTAATTACTACCATTCGCCTATCCACTCCCCGATTATCACCAACAACATATCGCAATCCACTACAGCTGCATACCTCTTTAGCAGGTCCATTCCTAAGATAATTTTGAACCAACGAAATTCAAAACAAAGCAATCACACATAAAAGAGCATCCATGACTCGATAAGACTAAACCACTATAAACCATGCATGGGCTTGTCGAGCCTCCAACATGGTTTGTCATGATCAAAGGTCGGTTTACTATCTCAGGTATCAATCATAATCTGTCTACAAGGTCACGACAATGCAAAGCACCGGTATGAAACAAAACTCAAACAGGAACATCACCAATAGAAAGGACATCTTGAATGATGACCCCTTTCCCCTTCTCCTTTACCGATGGAGCACTCGACGAAGTTACTAGTGCATCCAAAGCATACGCCTTCACAGCCTGCTTGTCTCTCATAGATTCTGGACAATTTCTCTTCAAATGCTCAAGCTTGTTGCTGTTATAGCACTTCTTCTTATTATTCACTTGCAATCCTTGATCAAGTAACCCTTCTCGTTACATCCATAACAAACAGGTTTCCATTTACCCTTCTTCTTACCACCTTTTCCTTGGGATTATTTTCTCTTCCCATTCCACTTCTTCTTGCCTACACCACCTTGTTGCAGTTTTGGCTCCTCCTTCTTAGTAGAAACATCAGCAGCTATCTCAACCTTAGGGTAAAGGCTCTCATGACAAAGTGCCTTCTCTACCAGCTTCTCAAAAGGCTCCTCAATATGGTCCACTGGCTTCTCTCCAAGATAGTCGTCCAACCCAATGACGAACTTCTCATTCTTTTTCAATGGAGGGTCAATGAGTAACATCCCATATTCAGACAAAGCATCAAATTCTGCCACATATTTAGTAACGAACATTTCTCCTTGCTTGAGATCAACAAATTTTTTGAACAAAACCAACTTCTGAGTAGCCGGAATAAACTTCTCCTTGAATCTTGCCTTGAACCGGTCCCAACTAAACCGATCCTTCGAAGTAGCAACAGTAACCACATTCCACCAGTTCATGGCACGACCTTGTAGCTGCATCAAAGCCAGCTTTTTTTTATAGCATCTTCCACCTCCATATCCCTAAAGATGCGCTCACAAGTATCAATCCAATCTTGTATTTCTACGGCTGATTTTGTCCATTGGAATGGCTTCCTCTAAGTGTAGAGTAATCCTTGCTCAACTTGACGAAATCATCCTTAGGCGCTTGCATCGGAGCACCTCCACCTATTCCCATTCCAGGAGCATTCCTCGTCATATTTTCCTTCATAGCTGTTATCCATGTAATTTAATATCAAAACTAATGTCGTAAGCTATAGCGTAGTAAAGGAATTGGTGTTGTTGGGTTCTATGTCGAAGATCAATAGTGCCATGTAGGATCAATAATGTATAAAGTCGATGTCGTACCCCTTTGGTGCCGCCTCTCATATACACCGCACTTCGTCACGTCGCAAATAACCAGTGTCTCATATCAACAATGCTGACTCTCATTCATGTCGTATTTCATCATATCGCAATTCAACAGTAGCGCATTCCATTAATAAAGTACATGAGGACACTACACTTAATTGGTGCTGCCTGGAAAACACGTTGCCCATCATCAAAGTCAAATAGCTTGTGGATGTCGCGTCTTTTTGGTGTCGCTTCCAAGCGACGTCGCACTTCATCATCCATCGAAAGATACTGCTTATGACAATGTTTCCAATCAATCAACATCATAAATAGACCACGCTGCCAGTCATCGGATCCACTTCTTATTAATGTCACCCCATCAATGATGTCAAATCTCATTATTACAAGTTGTTATCGATACTCTGCTTTGGGAGTACTACCACCATATATCCTCGCGATGTCGATGATGAATATCGTTGACGTCCACGAAGGTGGGATGATAGTCGAAGCCACTTCAATTCAACACTACCATCAATTAATGAAAAGCGCCAACCATCAACGTCGAGGGTCATCGACATCGACACTATACCGATGGAGTCACTCTTTCATAATACTACCTTATATTGATGCCGCTCCCCATAAATGCTTGGTGCCCCCAACGATCGATCAAAGGCATCTCAATACATAAGATGGTCGATGTCATAGGCCATCTACATTCAAAAGATCTATTAACGTCGAAGTTCTAGGTGATATTGTTGACGCTGCCAAAGCCCAGTCAGCCGAAGACATGAGAGGCGGGATGGAGCAATACTACCCCTATAAATATAGGCCTAGGGGTGCACAAATGGGGGCAATCATTTTCTTTTCTCCACTCTTAAAATCGAACCCTTGTAAACCCTAAATCGAATTGGGGACAAAATTTATTTGACTATAATCATGCATAATCTATATAAACAATGACTTGGACATACCTATTATTTTTGGACTATGCCTTTTTAAACGTTATTGAGATGGAAGTGCATATACTCGAACTCTTCAAATCTAAAGCTTGACATAATTATTTAAAAAGAGCCTTGGACTATGACAAACATATGTATGGATAATTATATGGACATTGGACTTTGAATGTAAGAACGTATTACATAGCCCATTGATGAGCTTAACGGATTATTACACAAATTTGTTACATGTCTTCTATACCTCCTATGAACATATGACATGACATGAGCCCTTTTTGGAACATCTTTCTTCAAAGCCCATACGAACTCTTGGATATGTTAGCTCCAAGTGACCTCAAAAGATCCCAAGAACAATGATCCAAGAAAACATATGGACTTTCACATATTTTACCCAAAAGGCCTATTAATGCCATAAATCCATTCTTTAATGATTCCATCATGCACTAAGTCTCAAGTGATGAATTGGTCCTCGATAACACTATTAAGTTGACATTGACTGGGTCATGCTTAATCATGTCATCGTAATGTTCAAATCAAGGAATAATTCATTGCAATTGGCATCGTAGATGTAATACCAGTTTTGGTCTAACAATAGCGTTGAACATGGCTTGGACATCAGGCGTAGCAGCTCTTGATCCCGCTCCCTTCTCTACTCATGAAGCAGAATTCCTTACAGCATTCTTATATGATGTCTCATTCTTGTCTGTAAAATGAATGATCAGTCTCTCATAAAGAAAAATGTGTTTATAGTGCTCGTGTGCATGCGACTTATACTATGCTGCTATATAGTTTTAAAAACCAAACTTATAACAAGTATGCACTCACTCGTATACGTATATAATCTTGATCCAGTCTAAGGCGATAACACCTACCCTAGCACTATTGGACCACAATATCAACTCTGATTAATCGTGTAACCAAAGCTCTGATACCAAATGTAACGACTGCCCTATATCACCGGCACTAATAATATATAAATAGCGCGCTATCCATGCCCAACCGATATAGGACGATCATCAAAGTTGAAATACAGCATATAACCTATCAAATCTTATAGCGCAAGGATAAAATATAATATCACAGATATAACGGAAGAGATAATAATAACAATGTGAACAAACCATCATCATCAGAGTGTAATATCCATAGAGCGATACATCAATAGTATAGTTTATATAACGGGAACAAACTTAAATAAATCGTCTCAACGAATAGTAATAAGAAAAAAATTGTCACGGGCTCCACAACATTGCTCAACAAAATAAACATAGACTCCATATATGTATATAATACGAGATAGCTCCATCCAGCTCATCCTCCGAACAGTTACCGTGTCACCTAAACTTATTATCTAGTCTACTTATTTAAGAGTACCCAAGATAATAAGAGGCAAAGCATAAAATCCTGGGTCAGACAACAGTCTGATGTAAGCGGTAAATGAGTCTTAAAATACAAAACAGGTAAACATAGTAAGGAACAAGAGTACACGAACCATACCTGACCTGTCCCTGCAACCAAAGGGTCAGCAATAACAGTATAATATGCTACTCTATGATATCATAAAGGTACAATACAATACACAATAGTGGATGTCCCAATATTCCTATCTCTTATACCTACTCCTAATGATAGCGCCGAGTGATAGCCCAGAACGCAACTAAGCAACCATTGCATCCACCAAACGATCCATACTACCACTCTTCCTCTGTGTCCTGAATATATGATAACTCGTATGACCTTCTTGCTGTCAGGGACTAATGGAAAATCCCGGTTCTCCCTCTCACATCTAGCAGCCCAAAGCTGGATACGTGTCTTGTAGCCCAAAGCTGGACACTTAACCCAAAAGGTCCAGGGTATACAAGTCCCTTAATTGACCCATAGGCATAACCACTTACAATACCCCCTACTTCAAGTGCAGTAGAAAACACTCTGAGTTATTGACGATTCATTGGCACTTTCACCCGAGCCCTCCTTTGCTCCATTTTGGACACCGAGCCCTTCTTGCTCAATCCAGTTTTCATTATCTAGGAACTCACAATGTTCCTCCACTCCACAGCTCCCAATACAAGCCCCTTCGGTACCTACTCCCTAGCAAATCATGAACCATTACGGAGTCTTCGATCTTTGGGACCTACTCCCACCATGAGTCACAAATCGAAGATTCATAGCTTTCATTGTGCTTTTACATCATCATCTAACCTAATATGAGCAAGCCATAAGATCTAGCACGACGCACTGAACCTCAACAACAGTCCCTATAAGTTCCACCATCTATAGGCTCACCATATGAAGTTGGTGCCGACCTCTTTACTCGGTGCCGACCTCTCCACTTAGCCACTCCATAGCTAAGTTTCCTTCCACTCTTTTCTTGCTTTTGGTACTCCATGCCTAGATGCTTTGACCTCAACCTCTCTACCCAAAACATGTCATCGTAGAACAAGTCCTCTCTTCAAAGCACCATACTTCATATTCTAGAAACAAGTCATCATAGCCTCAAGCATTTAGTCAATTGCTGATCCAATATCTCAAGTAACCTCTATTAGGAACACTCTTGCCCTCACCAAAATTGTCACCACCATAGACCAACCTATAGAGGTCGGTACCGACCTCTCACGTCAGTGTTAACTTCTGTACTTAATGATTTGGAATCTACGACTTGAACCACGAGCTCTTCCAACACTCCAGAGCCTCCCCTCCAAGTTTCATCCAATTCCAATCATCTTTGCCTTCGATATGCTCTATTCTCCAACCTATCTATCTATGCAATCACAATACTAGGAAACAACATCAAATCATATCATTAAAACATAGAATAACAAGTAATTTCATCCAATCGAACATGCACCCCATCAAAATACGATAAACAAGTCAACTTCTAGCATGGATCTACATATAACTTGAACATATGAGCATGAGCAATGGTGATTACTAATCAATCTAGATCATATTCATAATTTAACATGGAATTAAAGTTAGAAAGTGTTTTATGGCAAAAAATTGATTTGAACATGTTAAATCCTATAATTCTGCCATACAAACATGCATAGTATAGTGAGGAGGCACAAACCACTCACCAATTACCAAATCCAACCAACATGAATGTAAATCCAATCCGAACAACAATTGAATGCACTTCAAATCGAGCAAAATGATGATCTCCATCTTCTAGTGGATGATCTAATCTCTAATCCACAATATAGTTTGATTTAAAGAGCAATTTGAATGATTTTGGATGAAATTAGGATAAACCTAGGGCTAATTAGGGTATAGAACTGATCTAGAATGAGAGGGAAAAGTTTTTACTTGACTCTTCAGCCCTATATTTATAATATTCTCTTGTTACACTAATGGGCTTAAATAATTACATACTAATCCTGCCCAACAACTTTAAAAACTTAAAAAGTGTATAATTTTCAACGAAAATTCATTTTTCTATTATGACCAATAGGCAATGAAATTAGTTTGAGATCCTAATTCGACTCCTATCAAAAGTTATAACCCAAACAAGATACACAGGGTTAAAATGGGTACATAGAAATTCGAAAAAAAATCGTAGATATGTAAAATGTCCCTAAGAGTCATATTCCAAAATTATAGAATTATACGACCTTATACAAATAAAATAAAAATATTTTACAATCCTCCGATACATAAAATATGGGTCGTTGCATCACATATGTATCTTGTTTTCAAAACAAGAACCAAACCAATGTTTTCAACAGTGTCAATAAAAATTCAATGACTTAAACACAACCAAAACACAATATATATATATATATATATAAGTTATATTTTCCATTCAAAGAGGTGTATTAACTCAACTTTAATCCAACAACAACCAAGATCCAAGCTAACCAAGTCAAACCTCCACCTTACAACATCTTTCCTTCCTCCTCTTTTCACTTGCTTTTAGCCTCCCCTCCCACTTAATTGCTCACGACCATTGAGGATGGGGTGAGTGTGGTCCACTTCTTTAACTTCTAATTAGGTAGGATGTTCTGCAATGTTGTCCCAATGCTTCACTCCAAATTTGAGTTGATTTGGATTTGATTTGCAATTAATTTGCTTTAGGAATTTAGAGATGATAAAGAAGAAGAAGCCATGGATTTAAGCTTGTATTTGCTTTATGAATTAGATATTTATTCCTCAGTGTATATCTCTCCTTATATAGACTTCGAGATGGTGTTGCTTAGCTTTGCTCTCACCCCTCACTATGCCATGGAAGACCCGCCTCACATCACTTCTCCTTTACATCGCTTCTCCTTTATGCTAATTGCACTTATACCCTTCTCATGATAATATATCTTATCCTAATGGAAGCTTCTAGAATCTTCTATGATTCATAAAGGGGTGTGTATGTTAATTAGTTGTTAATGTGTTCATTTGATCATTAGACACGTGCCAAAGAGTTCGAAAAACTTACATCGATCGAAAAGCTCTTTACCTATAAACGAATTTTCGGTCACATTATCGATTTTTCTTCGAAGAATATATTTTTATGAACAATTTTCAAAAAGAAATTTTTTATCATTATTCATTAATTAAATGATGTCTAAAAAGGTTATAAAATCATATTTATAATGCTTAATTATATTTCAAAACCTTATGATATTCGAAGATGAAGTGTTCGAATTTCCGGGTCGCTACATGAGTTATGATATGGGCCAAAATGCTGGTTGTTCGAACCTAAATGGAGGATTATGCAGGCCGGTCCATTCTATACTCGCAAGAAAAATGAATAGCATGATCTTTCAGTTATATTTTCTTACAAAAAGACAGTCAAAATTGTAGAATTATGAAATAAAAAAAGAGATAGAATGCTTCATGTCACATCCCATAATATTTGTGTTAATAATTAATAATTAATAAGGCTCCAAAAATTGAATTTGACTAAACGATGGAATTTGACCATAAAACTTGCACCGTTGCATCTGTAGCGATTTTCTAAACAACTTTCATATCTGGAGTTTCGCGATCGGAGTACAAACGAAGAAGTTATGGACTTCTAAAGAATTCAGAACGAAAATAATTAAAATAACAGACATAGCAACAAAAATAATTAATGACCAAGACCCACCGTTCAACCCTCCACCATGGGCCAATCGACCACTCATACGGGTGCGGTCGACCAGTCAAACCATGGTAGCTAGGGTTTGAACATTGGCCAATGGCCCTGGATTTAATAGTTTTAATCCAACAGTTAGATTTGAGTGCCTATAAATACAGGCCTAACCCCACGTTTATCTTCTCATATTTTCCGACCAAGAGCAGCCAAAGCTCCATCACTTTCTCTTCTCCACTATTCCTTCTAACTATAAAATAATTTGTATTTATACAAATTGGAGGGCATAAGATAATAAAAAGAAGAGTGGAAGAAGCGAATCAGGGTTGCACGATAAAGGGGTAAATTTCAATATTATAAATCTATATTCCCCTTAACCCTAAATTTTTTCTCAGATCTATAATTCTAATGGTATGTATATACCATTTATACATATTTCTTTGAATTAAAAAGGAGATGAAGTTAAATCAAATGATCAGATTGGATCTAGGAATTTGGAAAGCTTCAAAAGTCGAGTGGGAAATTATGTAATTTGTTTATAACATTGAAATTTATTTTGTTGGATTTTTATTTAATTATTATGCCTAGATAAGGATCTAAGAGTTGTAGGCTCGAATTTAACGCATAAAACAATGCCCATCTATTATGTAATTTAGGAAAATTGAATGGGAACGTTATTTGCACAGGTTATTAAAGTTGAATGTAGATAAAGATGTAGAATTTTTTCCAGATCTACAATTAGGTTGTAAAGATGTTGGGATTAATTTAGATTTGTCCTAATTCTATTGGAATGTGAATTTTTGTTTTTTATTTGTTGAAAATATTATCCGTTTAATCTCCATAAATTTGTCTAATTTCTTAATTATATAGAAAAAGTGCAGCGTTTGATTTGACAAGAAATATATACAAAAAGAGAAAGGGATGTGTAAAATATGGATTTTCTTTTCGTAGTTTACACTATCTACTTCGATTAAAAAAAGAAATAAATAATTTCTTGTAATTTTAAACGAAGCAAATCCCTTATTTTAGGTAATTTATTGAAAGTTATAACGAGAAACCTTTTTGGAGGATAGCTCTAACAGATTAAAATATGGAAAGGAATTAATAACTATAAATATAACAATAAAAATATAAACATATATAACCGCGCTAAACGTTTGAATTAAAAACATAATTAATACAATGTAATACACATAATATTCACAGTAGATGTAATTAGGACGTTAGAATAAATCGCGCAGTAAATAATGGAGTTAGGGAATAAAAATTGAAAGATTGTAACTCCAAAATTAATAGACAATAAATGTGTAATGAATGTGGAGTTAAATATGCCATAGACGGAATAACATGACCGATCAATGAGATCATTAAGGTAATTATGGAGAGACAAGGAATGAACAATAAGTAAAAAATTGAATAAGTAAATGAATGTCTTTAGGAGATGTCTGGTTGAGATAACAATCATTATTACGAACAAAAAGACATTTATAGAAATAGTAAATAAATATGTTAGTCAGCAATTAAATATTTTGAGGCAGTATAATGGTCATTATGGTAAATTATGTAGTCTTAAATATACTAATAAAGATTAATGAGCTTAGCCCAATGCTAAAAATTAGGATGACTAATTTGACTTAGTAAGTTGGGATGCAAGGTCAGTAGAGTTACACAAAGAAGTCCGTCCTTCGCTTAGAGGCTGCTAGTAGTTGTGCACACTTACTACTGATGTGAAACATCACCAACCATAGGGCCCGTAGGAAAGGGATATACGCTGTGGATAAGAAGGGGGGAAATATTCTGGGGGTTCACCTCGAATTTGAAGTATTAAATTTCCCAATACCATTTAGGAAATGAGGTCTGCTTCATATCCAGTAAGAGGTAGTCTGGGTAGGGATGTCAGCTGTGGAGAGTCGGTGGGTTATGTCACATAGGCTTTGACGCCCTACGATTCCACGTGAGTGGTAGTAAGACTCGGGTTATGCCCAGACGGACTTTGCTTCCTACTAGTATAAAATCCTTTTGGGATACACATGCACCTTATCGTAGAAAGTTTGTCGAAAAATTAGTTTAGTAGAGGTGGACTAGTTAATCCTTAGATGAGTTTTTGAGTTGCAATAGTTGTAATGATCCGCGAGATTTTCAACCCTTGAAAATCGACATCAATATGTTCACTGTATAGCATGTCGAGCAATCGAGTGTCGGAAATACCAGATCATTAGGGTGAAGAAGAAAAGGGATAGAAGAAGAAACAGAAACAATAACACAGAATCTCACAATCGCAGTGGAACAAAATATAACATATATAATAACAGATCTTTATACAAAGAAACTGTAACTGTAATATACATACAATCATTGGAGTACAACAGTCAACAATCAATCTGGACAGTTATAATAACTTGTTCTTACATGTACTGAATATACAGCATAACGCACACAGCGAAAACAATCAAGTACGTGTAATACGCCTGAAATCCTCCAGCTCGTCTCCTGACCTCCATAGCATCCTAATCTGAATCTGCAATACTCGGTCTGACCCGAGCATTATAATAAAATGACATCCGAGTCAGTCTGGAAAACCAGCGTGAGAAAATACACTCAATTTGAATTATTACTGATATCAAAATCCTTTGAAAACAAAGGTATCTCATAAGACCACGCCACACATAAATATGACGGGTTTTTATCTTACGATAACCAAAACATTTTATATTAAAATCATCCGATATTATAATAGTGTCTATAGAAAATAAACTATAAAATAGCTGAAATGCTCGCATCTCACGTTTCAGCATAGTTGGACACATCTAAAACCGAACAGGCTCGTAGTGGATATTGGATTCCATACAATGACAGGTCTACTGAGGTACCGCCCGTCATAACACACCTCTAGAAAAATGTACCGAGATCGAACCTATCGATCCCTGCCAACACAAGACCGACCTACCCCTTACTAGATAGTACCGAATATGATCCCACCAACGGGCCCCGAAAACACAACAAACAATAAACGGTGATGATGATAAATGTCCACTCTAGATGAACGATGATCATACCTTAATGGGAGCGACCCACATAGCCTTGTTGCATCTTCCCTGTTTTAGTCATTCCCGATTGATGAGGCTTGAGGCTACGTTTTACCTTAAGAATAACATTCATACTTGGAATGCTAACATTGCTTTCCAGGCCACAATGCAATGATAGCACTCATCCATATAAGTTGTTTTGGATCTGAATAAACCAATCTCTTCAAAGATCACTATCTTCATTACCCTCAAGATTTCGCAATTCGTAACGCTCAAATCAGATCGAAGTGGTTTTCAGATAATTAAATTCGATCCCGGTCTCTTCGAAACGATCAACGAAATTGGCCAGATTTGATAGTCAGTTATTTAACTATCAAATTACACACATAAGCAGTCACTAGGCCATATTATAAATCTTTCAAAACATTCATTTCAACATATCTTTACAAAGATATATATTCAACTCTCTTCCAGCATTCCAACGGGAAGAACTGAATTAACTGCAAAAGGAATAGAGAGAAGACTTCAAGACACCATTAATGAAAAGAGTTTTCTAGAAATGAAAAGTGCTTTTCTCGTTTGGGAACGGTAAAGCGTGAAGAATGAATTGTATCGTGCATAGAGGACAGTTGTCATTAACTATTTCACTTCTTAGCACGTGTCGGTTAATCAATCACTATCTGCATTATTAGTTTAAGTTTAGTTAAAGGTTGTTTACCGTATAGGCGTTTTTGATCTATTTGCTCCTATTTGGTTACACAAACAACACTTCATACATGCATGTTTCACGAATAATAAAATGAACCAATCTTTAAAATAATAATAATACCCAATACTGGTTTTATTAAACGTTCAGTGTTTAGTTAATCAAATGATCAAACACGATAAACCCTACTTATTTGAAATTTGAGTTTTATGTTTCCAAAAATATGGAAGTGAAGGACTAACATAAACATCTTAGTCATAAAAAAAATGAAGAAAATAGTTTTTGATATGTTTGATATTTTAGAAAACCGAAAACAAGAAAAATTCATTTTCAATTTTGTATATTAAATAATTTTTCAAATTGGCCGTTTTTAAAGGTTTTCAAAGATACTTAAACTGGTTATTAGGAAAACTTTAAACTAAAAATTGCAAAATGGGTAAGGTCTGGGAATGTGCTAAAAAAGTTTGCTTCTCCGTATGGTTCTGCTGTGGACTCAAGGAAGAAACACTAGCGTGCTATTGGTCCAAAAAAACAAACCGGATTGCTAATAGCTGTAAACATAATGACTACCGTCCATTTTTCCTAAATCCAACGGGCGACATTATCGATCCGCGCCATCCGCATTTCACCGTTGACTATAAAAATCCCGCATGTCCTTATCATTTCACATCATTTTCGCATCTTTCCCCAAATCAAAAGAAAAAACCCTAATTTCAATTTCAAATCCCAAACTCGAAGCAATGGAAACAGGCGGCAAATCGAAGAAGGGTGCCGGAGGCAGAAAGGGACCAAGCGGACCCAGGAAGAAGTCTGTCACCAGATCGGTCAAAGCCGGTCTTCAATTCCCCGTCGGCCGTATCGGCCGATACTTGAAGAAGGGACGATACGCTCAGCGTGTTGGCACTGGAGCTCCGGTTTACCTTGCCGCTGTATTGGAATACCTTGCTGCGGAGGTTAGTTTGAAATTTTAGTCATTAATCATTGGCTTATTCTTTGAAATTACAGTGTATTTTGGTCGTGAATTGATGAAGTTATGTTCTCTAATAGGTGTTAGAGTTGGCTGGAAACGCAGCAAAAGACAATAAGAAGAACAGGATCATTCCAAGACACGTTCTTCTTGCAATTAGAAACGATGAGGAGTTGGGAAAATTGCTTGGTGGAGTGACCATTGCTCATGGTGGAGTATTGCCTAATATCAACCCTGTGCTGTTGCCTAAGAAGACTGCTTCTAAGGAGTCTGAGAGTCCTAAATCTCCTAAGAAGGCTGCTGCCAAAACGCCTAAAAAGGCTGCTGCAAAATCCCCTAAAAAGGCAGCATAAGTTGTTTTCTTTTTTGCCAAGTTATGTATTTATGAAACGTAGTATCTATCGAGCGTTTGGATTTAAAAGTTTTTTATGAAATTTTATTGTCAAGATATGTTGGCTTAATAACTTCTATCTGCATTACAAGAGAAGAATAAGCCCAAGTTATTTATGTGCACAGCTTCTGACAAGGTGGACTGCATAGTTTAACATTGCTCTTAGGTCTGAACTTATTCATCTTTGTGTTAAAACATGCAAGTTTGGACTGGATGCATGTTAGTTGTTTTCGTTTCTCCCATTTAAGTCATTCCTAGTCAATATTGATAAGAAAAGGTTTGCGAGCACACAAATAAAATGTTAACTTAATGCGTGTGGTCAAGGTTACTAGGTTACAAGGTTTGGAATTGTATTTTTAAGAAGGCAGTCGTTAATTGGTAAGTCATAAATGCACTGCATCCATCTAATTGGTAAATGCTCTACATCTACAAAGCAAACCTCAAATGTCTTGCATTTTGCGTCAGATTATGGTTCAGCGCTAAAATTGGTACCATGATGGGGTTGTTGCATTAGTACATATATATGTACTACATGTTGTCTTTTATGTGTACATATATACACAATTCATATGAAGGTTTCATTACCAAATAGCTCAATTTTATTGTAATTTATTTGGTTCCTTTGATGGACAAATAGTTATTTGGTGCCTTTGATGGACAAATAGTTTGCGTAACACGTTCCTATTAATTGGGTAGATATTAAGAAAGCAGATAGTATTTAAAATGTGTTCTATGTGCCATTTTTTTCTTTACATTACTGATGTACTGTTTGTATAGAAAAGGTTAACGATTGATATACATTTAATTATTACCAACTGACCATGTTAATCGTTTGTGTAACATAGACATTAGGGATTCTGCTTTAGTTGTAATTAGATAGGTAATAGCGCTCATTTCTTATTTCTATACTAACGGTTTCATACTTCACTTTTTTCTTCTTTTTCGTTAATGAAATCTGTAATGAAAAATATTTTTAAAACTAAAGAAATGCAATTTTAACATTAGTCGTCAACAATCAAAATTTAGCATTTGATGAGTTGGATTCAATGTTTATCATTTCAGTATTCAACAACTTTTTTTAAAAACCAACTAAAAGTATGCACGCTTGTTAGTATGGACAATGATATGTTTATGTTATACCTTAATTTCGCTATCCAATAATACAATTTTTTCATTTTCCATTAGTTATATTATTTGATTCAAAATGTGGAGTGGAAACCAAAGAATTATGATCTAATTGATCATACCCACCCATATGTATATACTAATCAATACTCTCTTAATTCTTTCTATCGTTGATATTCAATAACTTTGTGACTTTTGGAAATTAGAAACTAGGTCAATTAACGGATCGTGTTTTGTAAAGGTGTTTAGTACGGGTAGTTTCTTTGACCATAACCAAAGCCCATTAATCGAATCCGATTTGTAACGTGTTAGTAAAACCTTGAATATTCTATACGAAATATTGATATATTAAAACCATCCATTCAACTCATATTTCCTTTTAGAATCTATTACTTTAATCTCGAAGCAGGAACCTTTCCCTGCTGATGTGGACTTTTCTGCTTTTTTCATTTTAAAATACTGCTTACTTATCCACTTTCGCTTTTTTTTACAACTTACGTCAAACTGTTCGAGGACGTGACCTTCACCTCATCTTCCTTATGTTCCACCACGCTTTTGCCCATCCAACTTCCTCTCTTTCCCGTTCAACAACCGCTCACATTTATTCCCTTTCTGCATCTGGTACTGCAATTCCGTCAACCTTTTCCACCTCCCTCCCCCGCCCTGTTAGAAATATATTTATATTGTCCTAGTCCTTAGGTTTAATAAGTAATGGGAAATATTGAGCTAGTTTTCAGCTTGTTTAGTTTTGAGTGTTTTACCGAGTCTTTAGTGTAGGATCCTTCTTTTGTGGTTAGCTCTTGTGTATGTGCATGCCTATATATAGGCAGTCCATTCAATGAATAAAAAAAATAGTTGCTTTGCTTTTCATAAACGAGTTCCAGTTTAAGTACTTCTCATATTTCTAACAATTGGTATCAGAGCTGAGTGCTCATACGAGTTTTCGATCCTGAGTGTTTCACTCCGGCGGCGGTAGCCACCGTAAAAGGTTGCCGTCCGCCGGGCCGGATCGTGCTAGTGCTAATTGTTTGGCTTCAATTTTGCTGATAGTTGTATACGATTGTTATGCCAGCGATGGTTTTCGGTGCTGATTCGATGATCGGCTGATGGATTTGTGCAGTCTGGTGAATAGTTGAAGTGATCGGAGATGAAGTTTGATTGGATTTTGTTTTTCTGGGTAGTTGGTCTTTATAGTGAACCGAGTCTAATGATATGGAGACGGTCGTTGAACTTTGTATGATGTTGCGGTTGAGTTTTGGCTACCTGCTTGAAATGAATTATAGATTTTGCTGAAGCAATTGGTGAAGGTTGAGATAGGTTCCACTATCGACCTGCCTTGGTCTGCTATTAAATCTGGTGAGATTGTCGTGGTGATAATCAGAATTACAGTTGCCTGAGGTGATCGTTGTGTTGCTGTTGGAGATGAACTGTTGTGGATTTGTTTGTTTGCTTTGGTGGATAAAAATGGTGTGACTGTTGTGCTTGGTCATCGAGTGATTCGAGATAGATTCTATTATTCCCCTTGACGTTGGATATGGTCGCCTAGAAGTTAATGCCGGCGTCTAGCTTGCTGCATTAAATTCTGCATCATGCCTGTTGCTTGTTGAGAAGCTTGTAGACTGGCTTTGGATGCAGGCTGCTAAACATGAGACATAGGTCAGAAATGACATCCGTGGAGGCTCTTGGAGATGATGAGTTGGCCAGAGTTTCATGACTAGGCTTAGGAAAACGATGCTGAGTTAGCAAGATTTTGACGTTGGCTTAGGAATTAATTTTCCTAAATTCAACGATGGAAGCTTGCATTGGCTCGGAAACTGTGCTGGAGGTAAGCTGCTGATCCGAAAAGGAAGTGCGCCTGAATCCATGATGCCGAGGGAGAGAAGCTAAGGCGCAGGTTAGCAGAACGAGACCCACTGCCTTGCGCTGGGAATGGTCACAGAAGAAGCTGCATGCAATCAGCTGAGAGAGAAAGAGCTGGAGATAAGTTGGACGGCGAGGAAAACCGCGGAGCTAGGGAATCGGTTCGCCATAATCAGAAATGAGTCGCTGAAATGGCAGGCGAAGGCGACGATGGAGACGAAGGCGGTGACACTACAAATGCAGGTACAGCAAGTCCAACTGACATCGGTTCAGAGAACGTTGGACCGGGCTAAGCCGGAGGTGGAGGAATCCGATTCGGTGTATGGGGATCCGAGGAGGGTCGAGATGAGGAAGGTATCGGATCAGAGGTGCTGGGTGTGTGGAGTATTAGGTGCTGCAGGTGGTGGAGGCACCACTAGGTTTCAGTATGTAGGTCTGGTGGAGTGCTGGGCATGCTGGCCGGAGATTGTTAGCTCGATTGGTGTTTAGGAGAGAAGCGATGGAGATACTAAGCATGGAAGATGAAGCACGAACTCGGAGAGTGTAATAAGCTCGGAATTGGTAGGTGAGGTCGGAGATAATGCATGAACTCATGTTGCTTGCTGAGATCTTAAACTGCTGATGTGAGTTCAGTGAGGAGTGCAAGATGTTGAGGTTGAGGAGTGCAAGATGTTGAGGTTGTTGAATGAAATTAAGTGATGAGGAGGTGATTATTTTGATGATGATGGTGTGAGTGGTGTTTGGATGATGCGGGAAGAAGTTTGTTTGTAGGGGACTGTTGAGGAATAGTAAGGTGATGGCAATGTGATGGCAGTGGCACCATGGATGTGCAGTGTGCACTAATAGTTGTAAGGCAGTATGACATGTGTTAAAATATGGTGAAGGAGTTATCGTGGTTTGTGGAATGTAGGCAGAGGAGGAAATGTGGTAGCATGGTCAGTGATATGGTGGTGACTGAGATGCACAAGTTGTGATGTGGTATGCTGCAATGTTTGATATGTTTGAGGTTGTGAAGGGTGGAAATGTTCAGCAATGTGATGTGGAAGTGTGATGGAGTTGTTGACTGTAGGCAAGGGTGTAGGGGATAGTATGGTCAGAGGTTGATGAAACTATTGAGCATGCAGTATTGAGGGGTATTGTTGGTTTATATGGCAAAGAAGGTAGAAATGGAATGGTGGTTGGTGTGTTATGCTGGTTGTTTTGTTGTTAGGTGGATGGTATTTGTGGGTGAATGGAAGGTATATGTTACAAGAAGGTTGGAACTGCAGTAATGCCATAGGAAGGTAGAGGGATGATAGCAGGCAGTTTGGAGGTGATGCTTGTAGAGGGTGTGATGGTGGCTGTTGCGGTTGGTTGTTTGAAGTTGAGATGTGTCCGTATGACTGGGCAATGGAGGAAGTAAAGTGTTGTTTGGCAAGGCAGAGGAAGGCAGTAATGATTTGTACAGGTCAGCGAACAATGTGCAGTGATTGTGTGCAGGGAGGTGTATGTGAAGTTTTGGTGAGCTGAAAAGATATGGTAGGAGACTGTAGCATTGAAGATGGGTTGGTTGTTTTGCACTGTTGGTTTGGTATATGCACAAATGATTATATTGGATGTGGGATGGGTATTTGATGTGGAAGTGAGGGAAGATAGTATGTATCAGTGCATGACAGTAGAAGTTTGTATGAGATGTGCACAGCAATGATATGCATAACAGTGAAATGGATGTGAAGAGATGGTGGAGTTGACTAAATGAGATGGAATGCAGCGTATTTTGTTTGGATTGGCAGTATGTATGATGTTTGAAGGTAGTAAGGTTGTGTTTGAAGGCAGTAAGTTTGATGGTGGCTTGTATGTGATTGCGGCTGCTTGTATGCTAAGGAGTTGCAGCAAGTGTGTGTGTGGATGGTGTATATGGCCTGCCTGTTTGGATTTGGTGTTGCTTGTTGAATGTAAGTTGCTTAATTTTGAAGTTTGAAGTTAAGTGGTTGAAAGGCAATGATGTGAAGTGGTTATGCAGTGCTTTCGAAGTTGCTGAGTGTTTGAACAGTGAACCAGAGTGGTGATGTAGATGTGAAGACGACGAAGAGTAGAACGTCAGTTATGAGGTTGGACAATATGTGCAGTGCTCAAGAGGAACTGTTTGAAGATATGTCTATAAGAAGATAGGCAAGCCTACATGTGAAGTAGGCTGAGTGAGAAAACTTGGTTTTGTGTCATCCAACAAGTAAGTAAGAAGAGCTGCGATTCTCACTTGTTGGAGAGATGACAGATGCAGCGGTATCAGGGAATGACCCGAATGGAGAGGTCAATGGATCCCAAGTGAAAAAACCAAGAGTATTTGTTGATGGTTAAAGTACCAATCAACGTGAAACAGTTAAGCATGTCCACCCAGGTAGAGATGAGATTTGTGACCGAGTTCGTCTATATAAGACGATGAAGAAATTGAGAAGCGCAGTTCATTGCTTTGTAAACTGAATATTAGCACATTCAGTTTAATGGAGGGTGTTAGAAATATATTTATATTGTCCTAGTCCTTAGGTTTAATAAGTAATGGGAAATATTGAGCTAGTTTTCAGCTTGTTTAGTTTTGAGTGTTTTACCGAGTCTTTAGTGTAGGATCCTTCTTTTGTGGTTAGCTCTTGTGTATGTGCATGCCTATATATAGGCAGTCCATTCAATGAATAAAAAAAATAGTTGCTTTGCTTTTCATAAACGAGTTCCAGTTTAAGTACTTCTCATATTTCTAACACGCCCCACCACTACTTTCCCTCCCTCCCCTTATGTGCTCTCTTAGAAATATCCTCGATTGTACATCCCCTTTTCCAAGCGATGTCAAATTTAACCACCTTTTTTGCCAACTACTGTACGCAGATTTCGACTATTGGTTCTATTTCTTCCACTCTTGTTAACCCAATGTTGATATAATACAGTGAGATTTATAACTGCGCACAATATGATTTAACATTCTGTTTTGCTGTGCTTATTAAAATCGAGATTTCTGCTATCAACTGAGCCTTTTCCATTCTCATTCTTATTCTTACTATAAACTGCTGTTTACTTTTTTCTGTGAACGACCATGGCCGGGAGATGTTACGAATGCAAATTGTTTGTTCAAAATCATCGATTGAGTTATCGATGTGGGAACAAATTCCTGTACATTTATTTTTGCCCATGTTCCGCTACTGAATGTTTAGGAGTGGGTTACACTCTAAACTAGATGTTTTATGATCTCTAATTTTGATTGTTCTACATGCTTAAATTACACGATAGGTCTGATATATATATTTTGTATGTACTGTTTTGCATCGCGAACTTAGTTAAATAACTTATCGAATCCTTCTTGAGTCTTACTCGATATTGTCTGTCTACTATTACCGTTGAAAGGTTTGTATACCTTTAGTTTGTTGGTACTGTGAACTCATCGGTTTCTGGTCAGCCCGTGCTAAGGGTGGTTTTTTTTTACCGTCAAAGGGTTGCTGTAACATTGGACCAATAGTATGTGCATACTGTAATTTAAAAATGAACAAGTCTTAGTTTGAAGAACTGTTGACTGTCCATTTGATTTGCTTAAAAACCAGTGTACTTGCTTGGCAACCGTATACCTTCAAATTTACTATACAGCCGATGTGTTAAGTGTGTGCATAAATTTAAGTTGTACCAGGAATAATCGATTCCCCAATCATATCACCGTAACAGAACGCATCAGCATACTAAATATAATCAGTTCTTTTAAACAACCTAAAAAAAAAACGAATGACGGTACTCTATTTTTATAAAAGTTAAAATAGTTTAGTTATATTGAATTAGATATTATACTCCCTTTTTTTCTTGCAGCCGGTAGACATTGAATAATTCAAATGACACAGCGCGTTGATTAGTCATTTCAGGAGACAAGCCGCGTTTGTAGGAGTTGTTTTAAGAGCGATTGCAAACTGACAACACGCTTCAACGACACTGTAAATTGTCGTGCACAGAGAATTCTTTTTCCCATTCATGATTTTCTCTGGTGACTGGTGAAAATATAGTGTGTTGGTACATATTGCATGATATATATTAGCAGACAACCAGATTCTGAAATCTGCTTTTGTCTGAAATCTTTTCCGTAGAAAAATGCCGTCTGATCTTCGTCATCTGACTTCAACTTAGGTATGCAATTTAATTTCATTCATTTGTCAAACAATTTCTCCCCAGCTACACTACCTTTCACCAGAGTGTTACCCGATGATTTTTAGTACCATTTATTTGGCTTTTGATTTTCATATTTTTTGCTTATGAGATAAACTTTTTTTCATGTTGAATTTTATATATCACTGCTGCCAGAAAATCATATTACAGTTGCACTTCATTCATTTTATTTGATGTACACCACTCCCCATACCTTCAACATGTTTGCAACATTGTATATTGTCATAACGAAATGTGGAACACGTATGTTTTTTTATTTGTGGATA
The DNA here is from genome assembly GCA_030737815.1 of Allium fistulosum. NCBI lineage: Eukaryota > Viridiplantae > Streptophyta > Magnoliopsida > Asparagales > Amaryllidaceae > Allium > Allium fistulosum. The sequence goes on along the minus strand of CM060906.1, from coordinate 1,129,419,037 downwards.
ATGATCTTCATCCCAGCTGGCCATATTTTGTGCAAGTAATACTATTATTCTTAACAATGTTGCAATTTATGTTTTTTCCATCATCTCAACCATACTGCTTACATGTGTTTTTCCAAGCTTTCCCTGCCTTATGTCTGCGTTTTCCCAATTTTTTGTTTCCTTCAATGCCATCCTCACTGTTTAGATAAGTAGGTATTTTCCTGTTAATGTAGGGAAGTACATATTTTAAACTGGAATGCAACAATGATTCTTTTTGTAGTATATGCTTTTTACGAAATATTTTTACATATAATAAGGAAATCTACGTACTTATGTCGAATACATAGAAGATTTATTTTATTGTGAATTATGTACAACAACATTCACAGTCCATCCTTTGTGCTTTTTATTATTTTATCATTTGGCAACTATCGCATATATTTAACTACATTTGTTCGTTAATATTAAATTGAAAACATAACTCTTACAACATTTGTTCACTCAAGATAAAGCACATATTGCTCTTATTTTTAATAGTTTTGAAAATATCAAAAAAGTACACTAACGTACGCTCCTTATTACTTTGAAAAAGTCTCAGTCTTAATAAAACCGATGTAAGATAAATAAATGATAGGAAGTGTTACTAAATTTTGTTGAATTTTGACTTTATAACTCAAGTTTGACAAAGATCAATATGAAGATGTAAACATGCATTTGATAATGCCGTTGTATATAGCTACCTCATCGTTACAACTATTTGTCTATTTGAACAGGTAATGGGACATAATATAACCAAGATGATCCACTATTTTCTTTTTTGGGCCTCCGCTTTAGTTTGCTACAAGTTATACCTACAATCAGGTAGTTCTATATTTTATTTTCATATTCATATAAAATATTTTCTCAGTTTTTTGTTTGCTGTGATATTGCATGTTATTGTGATGTTTGCAACATTACAATTGACTTTATGATTGATCTAGCATTAGAGGAAACTATAAAAAAGAATTTTAGATTCAATTGCGAGTATGTGGAAACTATATGCCTACTAATGCCAAGTAGTCTTGAATCTTTCTAATTATATTCTTTTTTTGGAAGAAAGATACTTTATTAACCAAACCATATACTTCTATAATATGCCTCGTTAAAACCTTACAACCCCCTAACCTAAATGGGTACCTTACAAGGAAAAAGAGTACATATCATGTCCGTATATTAACAGTACAAAAGACAAACAGCCATGTCCGTATATTAACAGTACAAAAGACAAACAGCCGGATATCCAGGTTGTCAATTAGATGGAGGAGTAAACACCAAACTAAAACACTCAAAGACATCTATAAGATCAACCTGGGACTGAATGCAAAAGAATAAGAAAAAAGCAAATAACAACAGAAAGAAATCAACAAACAACAAAAAGGAGAAAGGAAACAGAAAAAACAAAAAAGAAAGATAACCAAAAGGTTATCTGGACAGGGAGAAGCCACGTGTCCAAACATCAAAGCCAGAACAATCAAGGGAAACAGCGACTACGACCGAACTATCTCAAAGCAACACTCAAAAGCCACCACAGAACCAGCTCTAAATAATGAAGAAACGACACCAGTTCAATAATGGCGGAAAGATATGCGAAAAAACGAAGCAGGGAGCTCTTCTTCCAGCGAGAGCACAAGTGACGAACTAGAGTTGAAAATCAAGGGGGCTCAAAACTACAAACACGATCTACATCAATACCAAAATCAAGCAGGATAAGCTTCTCTTCCTTACTCAATTTCTTCGATTCAATATTATTTTGAAGTAGATGTTTACAGTCTTGAAGAATTAAAGTTAATCTAACTTGCTTTGGAGTCTTAATGCCTTTAAATGTTCTAGAATTCCTTTCGCACCAAATATTCCAAATAATTACTGTAAATGCCGTATTTATGATATGATTGCAAAAGCTATTACCTTTCTGAGCTAGGCACAAAATTTCTAATATAATATCTAGGTCAGACAGATTACCAACATCAATTCGAAGTTTTTGCATTATGTTTTGAAGAATTTGTCTTGAATAAATGCAATTAAAGAACAAATGGGCTCTGTCTTCATTATGATTCTCACATAGCATACAAGTCTGATCTATGTTATTGTTCCATCTACTGATTCTTGCTTTAGTGTTCAGTCTGTTCACTTTAGCCAATAAAGCACACGTAGACATTTTTGGAGCACAATATTTGTCCCATATAATCTTAGTCCAATTATATTCAGAGTATTTGGTGCGAATATGCTCCCATGCTGAGTTGCTAGTGAATTCACCATTACTGTTAAGCAGCCAGTACCAGAAATCTCTTTGCTTATGTTAATGAATTATGATGTTGTGCACATATTTTTACATTAGGTAGGAATATAACTCATGTGCTGTTTCCATGCATTTCCTGTGATAAGAGTAGAGACTATTCTATGTCTACCATCATTAGCAGCCAGTGAGAACCCCCCACATCTATCAGTAAGAGAGTAGCCATTGATCCATGGGTCATCCCTCACATCTGTATGTTCTCCAGTAACAATTTTTATATCTATGGCCCCTTTACACCATTGCTTAGCTTTAAGAAGCATCTTCCAAGTAAATGAAGCATTGTTGTTGAAAGTAGCAGACCAAAAATTTGCATTTTTACAATATTTATTATTCATCCATTGAGCCCACAAGGATTCACCATGTATGAATTTCCAGACCAGTTTTATAGCCACAGACTTGCCAATGTCTTCTAAAATTTTGTTACCCAAGCCACCTTCCGCTTTAGTCTTACAGACATCGGTCCAGGACATGTTGTGGGTCTTAGACTTCCAAATAAAATTGGCACATATGGAGTTAATTTTATGTCTGACTGCCACCAGTAATTGTGAAAGATGGAGCCAAAATTGAATCATAGGGAGAATCACCAATTTAATAAGTTCAACTCGACCACTTATATTTAATAACTTACTGCTCCAATGGTTGATTTTTTAATTAATTTTGTCAATAAGATATCCAAAATCTATGGCTTTGAGCATTTTACTAGATAGGGGCACACCTAAGTAGAGAACTGGAAGGTTTCCAATTTTAATGTTAAGACAATCTGCAATCTGCTGTTTGGATTGTGCACCTTTACTGAAATATAAAGTAGATTTGTTTTCATTGAGATCCAGACCAGTGAGAATTTTTAGATTTTGAAATGTTTGCCTTATGCAGTTAGCATTAGTAGTGCTAGCTTTAGCCAAAATTAAGATGTCGTCAGCATAGAGCAAGTGAGTGATCATTGGCTCAATTTTATATATGGGTGTGAAATTCCCTTTCATATACTCCAAGTCTAGATTAATTGTGAGGAATTCCATAGCTATAGAGAATAAGTAGGGCGAGAGTGGGTCTCCTTGTCTAAGTCCCCTCGAGCTCTCAATCAAACCACATGGGGTCCCTTCAATTAATATAGAAAAAGAAGGAGTGGCTATGCACTCATATATAAGATTAGCAATTAATGTTGGAAAGCCCATGGATAAGAGCATATGATGGATAAACTCCCTACTAATTTTATCATAAGCTTTATTCAAGTCAATTTTCAGGCAGAGATTATTTGAATTCTTCCTATTAAAGCCACGAACCATTTCATAGGCAATTAAAGAGTTTTCAAAAATCAATCGCCCCGGGATAAATGCATTTTGGTTATATGAGATTAAATCATTCATGTAAGGTTTTAGCCTATTACATAAGAGATTGGCTAAAATCTTATATGATACATTACACAATGAAATGGGCCTAAAATCTGTGATTTTAAAGGCATCTAGTTTTTTTGCGATGAGGCATATAAAGGTGTGATTAATTTCTTTGATGATTTTACATGATTGAAGTATGCCATTAATAGCATTCCATATGCTAGTTTTCAAATGCTCCTAATGTAATTTGTAGAACTTAGCATTAAGGCCATCGGGCTCAGGGGAGCTTTTATCATCCATTTGAAAGACTGCATTCTTTACTTCGTCTAGTTGAAATGGTTGGCATAGACTGTCCCTTGCCTTTTGAGATAAGATTTTTTTGCATATCACGCCTGGAAATTGAATTGAGGGCTGAGATGCAGGGTGAAATAAATCAGTGAAGTAGTTCACTACTTCATCTGCAAGATTAACTGATGCTGCCGACCATTCTCCATTGGGATTGAGAACATATTTGCTTCTATGACTGGGGTTTATCACATTCACTTTATTGAAGAAAAAATTCGTTGGCCTGTCACCTTTTTGAAGCTAGATTAACTTCATACATTGATCAGTTTCCTCAGCAACTTTTCTCATCATAATATGAACCTGATCTGACTTTAATTTATACTGTTCAGTTAGATCAACATTCTGAGGGTCATTAACTAATTGAGTGTAAATATGGTTGGCCTCTTCTTTTACTTGAGTAATTATTTTATGCATACTGCTCTTCTGATTTCTCCAACTTTTCAATGCAGCTTTGATGTCCTTCAGTCCGGACAAAAGAATATGCAGGTGGTTTCCTTGGAATTCTTTAGAGAGAGAGCACTCTGGATCGAAGAGTGATACCCACTTTGAGAATGCCAAGAATCACTGTACCTGAAAGGTACTTTTACACTTCTATTACATTTTAGCATGAAACTGATATTGATAAGTGTGTGATCACTGATAGAGTGATTACCAAGTGAATACCGAAATGTTTAAATTGATTCATCCATGTAGAATTAACAAAGACCCGATCAATTTTGCTATGCGTGGAGAAACTCTCCACGTAAAGAAATTTCCAGTAAATTGAGGTTCTATAAGCTTAGATAGAGAGATACAATCAATAAATGTTTGATCACCCACAGAGTTATAACTCCCATTTGTGATTCTTCTATTAGCTGATAGAATCGTATTAAAATCACCAGCTACAACCCAAGGGAGATTGAATTTAGTAGATTGCTCCTCTAGATAATTCCATAAGTCAGATCTTTTTTCTTCATCATTGCGTGCATAAACAATCGTACATAGCATGCTAACCCCCGCAGCATTATGAAGGATACATGACATATACTGCTCGGAAGAGTGTAAAATAATATTGGACCATTGAGTCGAATCCCACAAAAGAAGAATTCTACTTTTTTTCCATTAACTACATTATGAGAGTGTTTCCATTTACTGTTAACTTTACTCATGAACTTATCAATGCTGTCCCAAGATAATTTATTCTCAACAATGCCGAGAAAAGAAATACGATTACTATTTAAAATATGGAAAATTTCAACTTGCTTATAAGGGGCATTTAATCCCCTAATGTTCCAGAACATCAGTTCCATTTATTGACTAGTATATGATGTGCTACTTTCAACTGGGGGAGTAGCGACCCCCATTGACTTATGTTTTTTTGTCTTTTTGGTTTTGCCTTTCAGTTGGTTGACCATCGAATTCCAAGCAGGATTTTCAATTACTTCTGACGACGTGGAGGCCTTAAATTCGAAAGGAACCTCGTCAGTCCTGACTTTCCTACATGCTTTAGATCTGGTTACATGCTGTTGAGGCTGGCCAAGTTCAACTTCAACGGAGCTAGGCATCTTGGCAGAAGAATCTAGCGTAACCATAGATTCAGTATTAATGTGATTGCAGATGATATCTGCCTCTTGTATTGCCATTTCGGTGTCAGTGGAAGAATTGTACTTATTTAAACATGTATTAATAACCGAGAACAGAGTAACCGGCTGGACTTGAACATTATTTGTATGAGTTTGGGTGTTCATTCTATAGTTGATATCCTTGTCATTGTTATTAACTGAATGATTTTCCTGATCCAAGTTACTCGTCTCTACCTGCATGGCAGTAGAGTCAGAAATATTTGTATTATCAACAGAGTGATAATTGTCTACTGCCTCATTTTCATTGTTGACTTGAGGTTGCTGCTTCTAAATTTCTTTAGGTTTCCAAACTTTAGTAAACTGACAGTTTAACTCGCTGTGACCAAAGATAGAGCAGTTAGTACAAGTTGTTGGCTTCCATTCATAACTGATTTCTTGCCAAAATATTTCTTCATTTTCAGTTAGGATAGGAATCTTAGTTGGGTAATCAAAAGTATTACTTATTTCAATGAGAACCCTAGCATACGCGATTTTAACAATACCTTCTGTAACTTTATCCAACTTGATAGGGGAACCCAAAACAGATGCAATTCTACTAATCCCTTCCTTTGTCCAGTAATCCAGGGGTAGGTTAGGGAAGCAAACCCAAATTAGGATAGAGTAAAGTAGTTCTTTATTGAGCTGAGTGCTAGGAGACCATTTTCTCATCATCATTAGTTTTTTGTTATAGTAATACGGTCCACCTTCAATTATTCTATCACAGTCTATCTTGTTATTAAATTTGATTACATAGAAACCGTTTACCTTAAAGTATATCATGAAATCTCCCTTTGGCTTCCATACTCTATTGATGTAATCTCTGAAATACAGATAATATGGCTTAGGGCCCACAACATAAATCACTATGGCATTATTCCATTGTTTTCTAGCTTCCTGAACCACTTCTACGGACATTTTCGCGCATTTCATTAAATTGAATTCGCGAGGTTGGTAAAACTTCAAAGGTATGGAAACCGAAATGTCATTACCTTTTACCACTTCATTCCAAGCTCGACTTGTCACTGAGGCAAAATTGCATTTATTAGGCAAAGTTTTGGTGTTGTTGAGTTGATACCGATTTAAGTTGGAATCAGATCGAACAAAGTTGGGGGAAACATGTTTAGAACTGGGTTTGAGAGGGGTCTGTTTGGGAATGATATTGGGTTGGATCTAGAAGGTTTTAACTTGCCTTTTCCATTTCTTGGATCTAACAGTTGTGAATCCGTCTAAGGAGTCAGCGTCGACCTCTGGGAATGATTTAGAAGGAAAACCTGGTGGGCAATGTTACGGTCCTTGTTCTTGGTGGTTTGGGATCTAGTGTTAGTCATGGGAATGAAGAATAAGATGGGTTGAGATAATCAGAGGAAGAAGTTGGTGATTACAGAAAAAGAGACAGAGGTGAAGAAGCTTGTAGCAGCAATGTAAAAGTGAACAGATAAAGAGATAAGAGATATCAGGGAATTGCAGAAAATAAATGCACAGATCAAAGAATGTAAGTTTTTATTCATCATAACATCTCTACATAGCCTTAGCCTTATTTATACACTCATCAAGTAGACTGAATCAAACTAGCCGTTATAATTGTAGCTTAACTTAAATACCCTTGACAACTTAATATATTACATAAGAGAACTGACTGTAAAACAGGTTGTACACGTGTGCACGTGCACAACATGCACAGTCATCAAATTATCTTCCTACTGCAATATCATGCTCTGGTTGACTTAGTCTTGTATTTGTATCTTCTTCTAATCCTTCAATGCTATTCCCCTTCGTCCCAGCTATACGTAGTGTTCTGAGAAGCTTCCTTCCTATAGTGTTTGATGAAATGCTGTTGGTAGTTGAGTGTCCAGTAAGTGTGTGTTGTAATGTCTGATCATAACAACTCCTCCCCCCTTCAAAAAGAGACCTTGCCTCAAGGTCTAAAGTAGGGAACTTCTTTTTCAAATCCCAGTATTCCTCCCAAGTTGCATCAATGAGAGTTTTATGTTTCCATTTGACTAGTACTTGAACAATTGGTTTGTTGTTTTTTGGGACTATTCGTCTGTCAATTATGCTTTCTGGCTCGTCAACCATTGAATGAGTAAAAGATGATATATCTTGTTGTACAATTATGTGCGAGCCTAACTTCCTTTTCAGTTGAGAGACATGGAAAACAGGGTGAATTTTCGCTGTTTGAGGCAGATCCAGTTTGTAAGCAACTTCACCAATTTTTTGTAAAATTTTGAAGGGACCATAGTATTTGGGAGATAGCTTTGTAGTAGTAGATGAACTGACTGAAATTTGTCTATAGGGTTGAAGTTTTAAAAATACCCAATCATCAATGTCAAAGTGTCGGTCAGTTCTATGTGAATCAGTCTGTTTCTTCATTCTTTGTTGCGCCAGAAGTAAATTATCCTTCAGAAATTGCAAGGTAATATCCCTAGAAAATAATTGTTCTTCCACTTGTTGTACTTTTGCTGTGTTAGGGACATATGTTAGAAGTGTAGGAGGTTGCCTTCCATAAACAATTTCATAAGGGGTTAATTTTGTAGATTCTTTCCAAGATGTGTTGTACCAGAATTCTGCCAGAGTCAACCAGTTCGTCCAGTCCTTTGATTTGTGGCAGATGAAGCATTAAGGTAATTTTGCAATATTTTATTTATAATTTCAGTTTGGCCATCGGTTTGTGGATGGTAAGACGAACTATATTTGAGTGTGCAGCCTTGTAAGGTGAAGAGTTCTTGCCAGAAATTGCTAAGAAAAATTGAATCTCTATCACTTATTATTGTTGCAGGCATACCATAAAGTTTAAAAATTCCATCAAAGAATACTTGAGCAACCTGCTTTGCTGTGAATGGGTGTTGTAAGGCAAAGAAGTGAGCGTACTTGGAAAGTCTGTCCACTACTACATAAATCACCGTGGATTTATTGCTTTTAGGAAGATGGGTAATGAAATCCATTGAAATGTCAGTCCAAACATGATCTGGAATTGGTAATGGCTGCAGAAGACCAGGGTAAGAAACATTTTCAGATTTTGCTCGTTGACATTCATCACAATGTTTGATAAAGTTTTCCACTGTAGATTTCATATGTTTCCAAAAGAAGATTTTTGACAATTTTTTCTTTGTTTTTTTCATGCCTGCATGCCCTCCAAGAGGTGAAGAGTGAAATTCAGAAAGTAGTATATTTAGTAAAGAGTTGTTCCTATGATCTAAGAGTATTCTCCCCTTATAAAAAATCAAATTGTCGACAACTTTGTATTTATCAGCCCGTAAATCCCCCTTTAAAATTTTTTCTTTCTTGATTTCATAGAAAGGGCTCCGTTGGACTTCATTTCTAAGTTCAGTTATCCAGTCTGCTTGCACCAGAGATATAGCCTGATGACGCAGCGGATAATTCAAAACGATCTTCAATCGACGTAAATAGCAATCTGTGGATTGATGGATACTGAAATGCCCGAATTCGTTGATCCGAAGATGTCGAACTCTAGCCATCTCTGACTCGTTGATCCGAAGATACCAGGAAAGAGATCTACGATTCTTCGACGTTGATCTTGCGCACAAGATACCGTGAATCGGCTTCAACAAACGATGATCCGAGCGCACTCGAATGACGTAAGTGGAGATAGGAGATACACTCGACTACCAATTGAAATTGAAAGCAACAAGCTAACAAAAGAGAATTTTATTCAATATTCAACAACCCTTACAAATGAAACAACTCGCCTATTTATAGGCTACAACACGCAAGCAGAAAGAAAAAATACAACTCCTAAGTCGGCAACCGACTTAACAACATCTTACAACCATAGGTCGGAACCGACCTATAACACGCGACTTATGCAAACAGTACATCCGACTTAAAACAATAATATCTTCACGAATTAAAGCATCTCACGAGTTTTCTTCTTCAGCTACAACTTATCTCGGCATCTACTTAATGAAGGTGGCCTGCGATTTAGGGAAACTCAGAGGGATTAGGTCGGTCGCGACATGGGGTTTGATCGGAGAAAGGGTTAGGTCGGAGATACGATAACTCGTTCGCGGGTTAGGGCAAGGTCGGAAATGGGTAACAAGGTGATTAGGTCGGAGGCTATTGAATTGGAGCTTGCTAGTTCGCGGTGGAGTGTTAGGTCGGAAATGGAGTAAGGTCGGCAATTGGGGAATAGGTCGGCAATTGGAGATAGGTCGGCAATTGGGGATAGGTCGGCAATTGAGGTTAGGTCGGCAATTGAGGGATAGGTCAGAAATTGGAGATAGGTCGGCAATTGGGGATAGGTCGGCAATTGAGGTTAGGTCGGCAATTGAGGTGGGAGTTAGGTCGGAGCCTCTGGTCTTCGAACCTAGGTATGCTGCTTCATCATCCTCCCCTTGTTGACAAAAATTCGACCTCGAATTTGTACTTCTCTCTTTTTCAACAAGCTCATCTCCATGGTACGGAATCAAATGTTTAACGTTGAAAACGTCAGCAGTGTGAATGTGATCTGGCAACTTTAACTGATAAGCATTGTCATTGATTTTCTTCAAGATTTCTACTGGTCCAATCTTACGAGCTTTCAACTTGTTGTAAGTCCCAACTGGAAAACGATCTTTCGTCAATACCGCGTAAACAAAATCACCCTCTTTGAAGACTACACTCCTTCGTTTCTTATCCGCCATTTGTTTGTACTTCTCATTTGTCTTTTCCAATCATTCCTGAACGATTCTATGGCACTCCGTCAACCCTTCAATAAAATCAGCAGCTTTCTTAACTGTCTTCTTTGATTGTGGTATTACCGTTAAATCCAACGGGCCCTTCGGTAAGCTCGAATAAACAATCTGGAATGGACTGAACCCAGTACTTCGATTCACAGCATGATTATGGGCAAATTCTGCCTGACATAACTTCACATCCCAACTCTTTAGATTATCTTGAACAAGACACCTCAACAAGTTTCCCAACGATCGATTAACCACCTCCGTTTGTCCATCAGTTTGCGGATGATAAGCACTACTAAACTTCAGCTTTGTTCCCACCATTTTCCACAAACTCAACCAAAAGTGACTCAGAAATCGAGTATCTCTATCTGACACAATAGATTCTGGCAATCCATGAAGTCGATAGATCTCCTTGAAAAACAACTGAGCAACATGAACAGCATCTGCCGTTTTCTTACAAGCAATAAAGTGTGCCATCTTCGAAAATCTGTCAACCACCACATAAATGGAATCATTACCACGCTGCGTTCTCGGTAATCCCAACACGAAGTCCATACTCACATCAACCCATGGTTTAGTTGGTACCGGTAACGGCATATATAAACCCGCATTAGTCGCAGTTCCTTTCGAAACTTGACAGATATGGCATCTCTCAACAAATCTTCCCACCTCTTTCCTCATTGACGGCCAATAATAAGATTGAGAAATTAACTGCAACGTACGATCTCTACCCACATGGCCTTCTTCATGTAGTTCTTTAACAATCTTCATTCTCAAGCTACAGTCTGGGATGCACAAACGATTTCCCTTAAACAGAAAACCATCCACCAACACAAATTCATCCGTATTTCCTTCCTTTACCTTTTCAACAAATTTCACAAAGTAAGGATCTTCTTCAATCAATTCTGGCAATAATTCAAACCCTGTCACTTCAACTTTCATTGTCGTCAACAAATGACTCCTCCTGCTCAAAGCATCAGCCACACGATTGGTTACCCCTGACTTGTGTTTAACGACAAAAGTAAACTGTTGCAGATATGCAATCCACGATGCATGTCTCGCTGAAATCTTGTCTTGCCCTTGCAAATGCTTCAATGCTTCATGATCAGTGTAAAGAACAAACTCCTTTTGAAATAGATAGTGTCTCCAGTGCTTAATAGATTGCACAACAGCATAAAACTCCACATCATATGTACTGTATCGCATCTTCGCTCCGGACAACTTCTCACTGAAATATGCAATAGGACGCCCCTTCTGACTCAACACCCCTCCAATCCCAACCTTGGATGCATCAGTATGTAGTTCAAACAATAACTGAAAATCTGGTAATACAAGAATTGGTGCAGATGTCAGCAACTTCTTGATCTTCCCAAAAGCAATCCCAGCTTCCTCCGTCCAAGAAAATTGTTTCCCCTTCATGCAATCAGTCACCGGTGCCATCACGCTACTGAAGTGTGGAATGAATCTTCGGTAGAATGATGCTAGCCCATGAAAACTTCTCACTTCTGTAATTGTCTTCGGCTGTGGCCAATTCCTGACTGCTTCAACTTTATTCTGATCTACCTGGATGCCCTTCTCCGAAACAATATACCCCAGAAATAAAACACTATGCGTCATGAACACGCATTTCTTCGTTGCAGCATAGAATTGTTCTTGTCGCAATACCATCAGCACTTCTCTAAGATGATTCAAATGTTCCTCTGGACTCCCACTGTAAATAAGAATATCATCGAAATACACCACCACGAATTTCCCAATGAACGGTCGAAAAATCTGATTCATCACCCTCATAAAAGTACTCGGTGCATTTGATAAACCAAACGGCATGACCAACCACTCGTATAGACCCTCTCTGGTTTTAAAAGCAGTCTTCCACTCATCTCCTGGTCTGATACGAATTTGATGATATCCACTCTTCAAATCAATCTTAGAAAAGATAGTAGCTCCGCTTATCTGATCCAACAAGTCATCCAACCTCGGCATTGGAAATCTATATCTCACGGTAATCTTATTCAATGCTCGACTGTCAGTGCACATTCTTCATGTCCCATCCTTCTTGGGTACCAATAAAGCTGGTACAGCACAAGGACTCAGACTCTCCTGCACTCGCCCCTGCTCAAGCAATTCCTCTACCTGCCTCCGCAACTCTTCATGTTCCTTCGGGCTCATTCGATAATGTGGTCTGTGTGGCAATACAGCACCGGGAACAAGATCTATCTGATGTTGTATATCCCTCAACGGTGGCAACTCCGTTGGTAACTCTTCTGGAAATACATCGTCAAATTCTTTCAGAACTGGTTTAACTTCTTCTGGAATTTCAACCTCTTCACTGCTTTCTCGTCCAATCAACAAGAATACTTCCGGCTCTTCTTCAACTTCTTTAACAAACTCCTTCAAAGTCAATAGAGTTTTCAGCTCTTCGATTTCCTCCACTTTGTTTTCTTCCTGTTGGTGTTTCTTCGGAACCAGAGTAATCTTTGTACCTTCGAACATGAAACTGTAACTGTTGGTCCGTCCATCATGTTGTACTGCTCTATCAAACTGCCACGGTCTCCCCAGCAACAAATGACAAACGTCCATATCTACGACGTCACACCAGATTTCATCTTTGTATTTCTTCCCAATTGAAAACTTCACACAAGCTCTACGTCCAACTTTCACTTCACCACCCTTCCTCAACCAAGCTAACTTGTACGGTTTAGGATGTTTCTCGGTTTTCAACTCCAACTTCTTCACTGCTTCTGTAGAGATAATATTATCGCAACTCCCAGCATCAATAACAAATTTACAAACTCTTCCCAGAATAGTGCATGTAGATTGAAAGATATTGTTCCTCAACCAACTACTTTCCTCCTCTTGCTTCGGTGTTAAACAACTTCTCCTCATCATTAATGCGTATCCGTCATCTCCCGACAGTAAGTCTTCCTCCTCAACTGGTAAAGAATTAGAACATTCAGCTTCTTCATCCTCATCCTCAACCTCAGCAATCATTGCTCTCTTCTTTGGCTTTGGACACTCATTGCTTTTATGACCCAACTCCTGACAGTTGTAACATTTGAAACCGTTGTTAACCTTTGCCTTCTCAACCTCCTTCACCACTGGTTTACTGATAGGTTTAGACACATTAGAACTTCCACCAACACCCTTCACTTGATTATTGGAATTCGTAAACACACCACCTCCTCGTCGTCCCTGCTTCTCCCAAGCCAACGCTTTCTGATGTGCTTCCGCCACAGATCTTGGATCGAACATATTAACCATATCCTGAATCTGCATTCTCAATCCCCCAATGAATCTAGATGTCAGCTGCTCTTCCGTTTCCATAATATCATTCCTCGCAATAAACTGGTAAAACTCATCCGCATAATCATTAACAGTCTTTGTGCCCTGCCTCAAGTTCTGCAAACGTTGATACATCAAAGATTGATAATTGTAAGGTAGGAACGTTGCTTTCATCAATTTCTTCATCTTCTCCCAAGATTCAACTTTTGACTTCCCCATTCGTTCACGTGTAAGTTTAGTTTGCTGCCACCATGCCAAAGCTCTACCCCTCAACCTTGTAGCAACCAACTTCACTCTACGACGTTCTGGAACTTCTTTGAAATCAAAAATTTCTTCAACATTAGCCATCCAATCCAAAAACTCTTCGGCTTGCATACCACCTTTGAATTCAGGAATTTCAGTTTTCATTCCCGATTCCCACTTGTGATCGTACTCCGATTGATTCCTTCCTCGTCCACGTCCTCGTCCATGTACACTACCACCATCATACTCTTCTTCACCAACATTCCTACGATCTACATTCCTCCGATCTTGATCAGTCACATTTCTATCACAACCTCGATCATCAACATTTCTATCACAATCTCGATCCATACTTCTATGATCACTATCAACACTTCTCTCCCGATTAGAATGTGGTGAAACTCTACTTCTTCCATGGCTCGATTCAGGTGATACTCTTCTCTGATTTTGACTCATCTCCAACATCATCCTCTCTAATCGACCAATCCCTTCCGTAAGCTTCTCATTGAAATTCTCGTTGATTCGTTGCTCCATTTCGTCGGCCTCTTCTCTTCCGTACAAAGCATTAATATTGCGATGACGTTGAACTCGTCTTGGCGGCATGATTGAATTCTTCACAAACACTTCAAATTCTCGGCTCCAAGACTCGATTTAGCTATGATTGGCTAAAACAAGCTCTGATACCAAACTGACGCAGCGGATAATTCAAAACGATCTTCAATCGACGTAAATAGCAATCTGTGGATTGATGGATACTGAAATGCCCGAATTCGTTGATCCGAAGATGTCGAACTCTAGCTATCTCTGACTCGTTGATCCGAAGATACCGGGAAAGAGATCTACGATTCTTCGACGTTGATCTTGCGCACAAGATACCGTGAATCGGCTTCAACAAACGATGATCCGAGCGCACTCGAATGACGTAAGTGGAGATAGGAGATACACTCGACTACCAATTGAAATTGAAAGCAACAAGCTAACAAAAGAGAATTTTATTCAATATTCAACAACCCTTACAAATGAAACAACTCGCCTATTTATAGGCTACAACACGCAAGCAGAACGAAAAAATACAACTCCTAAGTCGGCAACCGACTTAACAACATCTTACAACCATAGGTCGGAACCGACCTATAACACGCGACTTATGCAAACAGTACATCCGACTTAAAACAATAATATCTTCACGAATTAAAGCATCTCACGAGTTTTCTTCTTCAGCTACAACTTATCTCGGCATCTACTTAATGAAGGTGGCCTGCGATTTAGGGAAACTCAGAGGGATTAGGTCGGTCGCGACATGGGGTTTGATCGGAGAAAGGGTTAGGTCGGAGATACGATAACTCGTTCGCGAGTTAGGGCAAGGTCGGAAATGGGTAACAAGGTGATTAGGTCGGAGGCTATTGAATTGGAGCTTGCTAGTTCGCGGTGGAGTGTTAGGTCGGAAATGGAGTAAGGTCGGCAATTGGGGAATAGGTCGGCAATTGGAGATAGGTCGGCAATTGGGGATAGGTCGGCAATTGAGGTTAGGTCGGCAATTGAGGGATAGGTCGGCAATTGGAGATAGGTCGGCAATTGGGGATAGGTCGGCAATTGAGGTTAGGTCGGCAATTGAGGTGGGAGTTAGGTCGGAGCCTCTGGTCTTCGAACCTAGGTATGCTGCTTCATCACCTGAGTTGATGGGTTTTCGTGTATTCTCGATAAACTATCTGCGACAATGTTTTCCTTGCCAACTTTATATTCTACTTTATAATCATAACCATGTAGTTTAGCCAACCACTTTGCTTGTATTCCTGTAGTTAATTTCTGTGACAATAAGTATTGGAGGCTTTGATGATCAGTTCTAATAGTAAATTTTCTACCAATCAGATATTGAGACCATTTCTTTGTTGCCAATAGTAATGCCAGAAGTTCTTTTTCATAGGTGGAAAGCTGTAAGTTTTTTCCTTGTAATGCTTGGCTTATGTAAGCAAGTGGCTTATTGTCTTGAAGTAGAACAGCGCCAATGCCTGATCCACTGGCGTCACATTCAATAATGAAATCTTTATTAAAGTTTGGCATGGCAAGGACTGGAGGATTGATAAGGCAAGTCTTTAATTTGTAGAAAGCTTCTGTTGCGTCATCAGTCCAATAGAATGAGTTTTTCTTTAGCATTGTAGTTAATGGTTTGGCAATAATTCCATAATGTCGAATGAACTTTCTGTAATAGCCAGATAGTCCTAAGAAACCCCTGAGAGCCTTGATGTTTTGCGGTTGTGGCCAATTTAATACTGCATTAGTTTTGTCTTTGTCAACTGCAATACCATTTTCTGATATTAGGTGACCCAAATATTGGAGCTTTTCTTCAGCAAAAGAGCATTTTGATTGGTTTATGATTAGCTGATTGTCTTGTAGAACTTGTACTGCCAGTCGTAGATGTTGAATGTGTTCTTCCCAAGATCTGCTATAAACCAGAATATCATCAAAAAATACCAAAACAAAATGTCTTAAGAATTTTTTAAAAAGAGAATTCATAAGGGCTTGAAAAGTAGAAGGGGCATTAGACAATCCAAAGGGCATTATCAGAAATTCGTAGTGCCCTTCATGAGTTTTAAAAGCTGTTTTGTGGATGTCATTTTCATGCATTCAAATTTGATGATACCCCGATTTGAGATCAAGTTTTGTAAAAAACATAGAACCATAAAGCTCATCTAAAAGGTCATCAATTAGAGGAATAGGAAATTTATCTTTAATTGTTATTTTATTTAATCCTCTATAATCTATACAAAGTCTCCATGAGTCATCTTTTTTCTTAACCATAACTACTGGAGCAGCAAAAGCACTGTTACTATTCCTAATTATACCAGAGGCCAACATTTCATGAACTAATTTTTCAATTTCATTTTTAATATGATATGAATATCTATATGGTTTAAGACAAATAGATTGTGAGCCCTGTAGCAGTGGAATTTGATGGTCACAATGTCTTTTAGGTGGCAATAATTGTGTGTTGGAAGTGACAGCAGGAAATTCAGTAAGCAAGTTTTGAATAATAGGATGCATATTTAACTCTGTTGAAACAGACAGGGATGAAGTAAAAAGCATGAACTTTAAACTGGCATGGTTTATTTCTTTTGAGATATTTTTGTCATTGAGATGTTTAATATCAGAAGTTAATAACCCTTGCCAATTATATTCAGTGCCATTGTAAAAAAATCTGACCTGTAGTTTTTTAAAATTGAAACAAATTTCATCAAGTTCACGCATCCATTGTGTACCTAAAACTATATCACAGCCTTCCATTGGTAATATCAATAAATCTATAGGCATCTTGCAACCTTGACAATGTAATAAGATTTGAGAGCATAATTCTTTACCTTGAAGCTTTTGACCATTTTCCACCTGAACTTCATATGATTTTGTTTGATGCCTTGGTAGATTTAGTTTCTGTGCTAATTTATCATCAATAAAGCTATGTGTTGATCCAGAATCAATTAATAAAATAACAGTTTTGTTATTGATTTTGCCTTTCACTTTGATAGTATGAAGAGTAGGAATACCTAATAAGGCATTAATAGAAATGGAAAATAAAGCTTTATCATTTTCTTTATCATCTTTTGATTTTGGAGAGTGTATATTATCCTCAGAATTTTCATCATCAGTAGCAGAATTACCTTCCAAGTCTATAATTCCCTCCATCACATGGATTTGTTTAGTTTTACATTTGTGGCCAAAATAATATTTCTCATTACATCCATAACAAATATTATTTTTCTTCTTGTATAATAATTCTTGAGGTGATAATTTTTTAAATGTAGAAAATTTATCAACAGGAGGAGAAACAGATTGGTGACCAGCAGACTGGGCACTGTCTGTAGAAAGTTTGAAAGAAGTTTTCTTTTTGTTTTTCCTCTTTGCAAGCCATCTTGTTTCAAAAACTTTTGCTAAAGAAACTGCTGAATCAAAATCTATAGGGTTTGCAGCTATAACATCAAATTTAATTTCTTCATTTAAACCTCCTAAGAATTTTTGTAAAAGATGAGTGGGTGTAATGTGTTCAATTAATCCTTCCAATTGTTCAAATTGATTGACATAATGCATAACAGTGGTTGTTTGTTTAAGAGATGAGAATGTATCATAAGGCCTAACAAGATCATTAGTACTAAAGCGTACCTGGATAGCTCTAGAAAAGACTGACCATTGGTCATAATCAGTAACAGTGTGGGAGTACCTGTAAAACCATTGCAATGCTTCTTTTTTGAGATGATAAGAACAGATATGAACCCACTCTTGAATATCTGTTTTATTATATTGAAAAAATTGTTCCACTTGTCGAATCCAGTCTATTACTCTGTCTTCTCCTGTGTACTGTGGAAAATCCATTTTAATTTTGAATTTGGTGTTGTCTGCAGGATGAGCAGGGAGCTTGGAAGAAGACCTATCCATAGGGAATGTGTCTGGTCTGGACAGGAGTGGTGGCATATTGTTGGATGGCATATAGATGGTAGATCTAGTATTGCATTGCTGGGTTGAAGTTCTGGTATTGTCTGATCTGTGAAGTCCTTCAGGGAATTTTTGAGATTTAATATCTTTAATTTCTGAAAATTTTTTTACCATCATTTCTTGAAGATCTTGAATACCCTGGGTATTTTTTGATAGCTCAATTGACATTTCTTGAGTATTTTTATCTAGCTTCTTGAGTGATAAAGCGGTTCGGTTATTAACCAGATCTTGTTTTTGCCACTTTTCTTGTTGTGATAGATCTTCTATATTGACAGAATCAATTGGTGGAGGCGCATCTTCACTGTCATCAGAATTGTCTTGCGAGGAACCCTTGTGGTGAGGGTCAGTGAGGTGCTCACCAGAAGGCTCTGATACCAATATGTTACGGTCCTTGTTCTTGGTGGTTTGGGATCTAGTGTTAGTCATGGGAATGAAGAATAAGATGGGTTGAGATAATCAGAGGAAGAAGTTGGTGATTACAGAAAAAGAGACAGAGGTGAAGAAGCTTGCAGCAACAATGTAAAAGAGAACAGATAAAGAGATAAGAGATATCAGGGAATTGCAGAAAATAAATGCACAGATCAAAGAATGTAAGTTTTTATTCATCATAACATCTCTACATAGCCTTAGCCTTATTTATACACTCATCAAGTAGACTGAATCAAACTAGCCGTTATAATTGTAGCTTAACTTAAATACCCTTGACAACTTAATATATTACATAAGAGAACTGACTGTAAAACAGGTTGTACACGTGTGCACGTGCACAACATGCACAGTCATCAAATTATCTTCCTACTGCAATATCATGCTCTGGTTGACTTAGTCTTGTATTTGTATCTTCTTCTAATCCTTCAATGCTATTCCCCTTCGTCCCAGCTATACGTAGTGTTCTGAGAAGCTTCCTTCCTATAGTGTTTGATGAAATGCTGTTGGTAGTTGAGTGTCCAGTAAGTGTTTGTTGTAATGTCTGATCATAACAGGCAATCAAGGAGGGGTGGCTGGGGATCTTGAGGTGGATCCAGAGAGGGCGGCGGAGGATCTGGAGGCCGAGGGGAGGAGTTGCGAGGTGACATGGGGTTATCCATGAGGCAGGCGGAAGGAGAGAAAAAGGGGGCGACACCGTGCGAGGGGAATAGGCGATCAGCAGGCGTTTCTCAAATACCGATATTCTTTTAAAACCCTGTTATGAGTACTATTTATATGCAAATGATTATCAAAAGATATACATTTGTTTTTCTTCATTGTTGTATCCTCCTAGCCAAGTAGCTTCAAACTATAAATGATCTGCTTCCTATTTGCTTGAGAAGAGGAAAGGGAAGACTCGAGTATTATGTTACACTTAAAGAGTCAGAGAAGTGTAAAGTTGAATATGAGGTTCATCTTTGGCAGTCAATAGATATTCCAAGTTCACTAATTTTGTTCAGATCTGCACGCATAAAGTGATTTATAGGAGATATGCTGGAATGTTTTTCTCCC
Organism: Allium fistulosum; assembly: GCA_030737815.1. Classification (NCBI taxonomy): domain Eukaryota; kingdom Viridiplantae; phylum Streptophyta; class Magnoliopsida; order Asparagales; family Amaryllidaceae; genus Allium; species Allium fistulosum. The sequence continues at coordinate 1,129,399,284 of CM060906.1, read as the reverse complement.
TGTGTGTTAATATTACTGATAATGAGCTAGCATACCTGAGTGTATCCATTTATTTGTGGAGATATTAGATTATTTTTTCAACTATGTGTGCAAACCTGATTTGTCTTTAATTTTCATAAGGTATATATCTGATACTGGACGAGTTCATCCTTGCTGGTGAGTTGCAAGAAACTAGCACACTACCTTCCACCTGAGTGTTACTCGATGATTTTTAGTACCATTTATTTGGCTTTTGATTTTCATATTTTTTGCTTATGCGATAAATAAACTTTCTTACACGTTGAATTTTATATATCAATGTTGCCAGAAAATCATATTACAGTTGCACTTCATTTGTTTTATTTGATGTACAATGCTCCCCTTACCTTCAACATGTTTGCAACACTGTATACCGTCATAACGAAATGTGGAATACATATGTTTGTTTATTTGTGGGTAATGATCTTCAGCCCAGCTGTCCATACTTTATGCAAGTAATACTATTATTCTTAACAATGTTGCAATTTATGTTTTTCCATCTTCTCAACCATACCGATCACATGTGTTTTTCCAAGCCTGCCCTGCCTTATGTCTGCATTTTCCCAATTTTTGTTTCCTTCAATGCCATCGTCACTATTTAGATAAGTAGGTATTTGCCTGTTAATGTAGGGAAGTACATATTTTAAACTGGAATGCAACAATGATTCTTTTTGCAGCAACCTCTTTAAACACTGACATCAAAATGTTGTTGATGCTGTTGTTACTAGAATGCTTTTGAACACTAAATTAGTATATATGTTTTACAGTAAAAAAAAAAAAAACAAGCAATGGCTGTACATTCATCATTAACCATCATTTGAATTTATTGACTTTTGGATATTGCATGATCAATATCAAAATAAAAATTAACAAAATTATTTCATGACAAGGTATTAATCTTCCAAAATGGAAACTTTTATGTCTAATATAATTGTTTATATCATAGCAACAACAATCTATATCCAAAGGAGGAGGAGGAGCAACATCCAAAAGGTAATCCTTTATGCATGCTGCAATTGTGACCATCGGGTCTTTTTTTTTCTTCGTTCAGTTTATTCAATTATGTTTAACTGCTAACGGAAAGGATCCGGTTTGACATTCTTTTTCATGTGTTCATATAGGACTAACTTTTAAACAAACAATCCTTTGCAGTCTGTATATTCATTTACGGTAATTCTAAGCATAGCAAAAAAACATGTGTACAAAGGAAAAAAAATGTATACGCAGAATCGTAGCAGCAGCTTTGTAAATAAGCTTCTCTGTCGGTATGGTCTGCAATGTGAATAAATGAATCCTGTACAATGTACAAAACGTACCAGTAAGCAGTTGTCTGCATATAAATAGGATTACTAAACAAATTTCATGTACATAAAGCAATAAACCTAAAAGACTTTAAATTCAACCTTTATACCTACTCCTAGATTTAAGAACTAATTTGGATGAGTAAATTACAAGATATATATTTAGAAAAGGAAAAAAAAGAAAAGAAGTACTTTGTATTTTTTACACAATAAAACATTTGGTATATCTTCCACACTGAATCTTCAATGCCTTGATTTGGGTACTACGCACTAATTTAGTTTTTTGTTCATAATGAAATAAAATTAAGGTCTGTGATCTGTCGATGAAGTTAGATCAAATCAGTAGTTTATTTTATTTTATTTTACAATACAGTTCACCTGCTTTTATGGCTTGCAAATATATACTAATCGTTAGATTGGTTGCATTTTGGTGATTTATACAAATACAATGAATGTTTGGTCAGTGGTATGGTTAGGGAATATTCATTTTCTTAATATTAGAAAACAATATGCCTTTCTGAAAAAATGAATATACTATGTTTACGATACATGTTGATGTTAGTTCATCATGATTTGCGGAATATTATACTGACCGAATTTCTATGCATCCTGTTCTTTTTTGTTTACTATGTTATGCGTGAAATTTACCCTTCCTCAGCCGTGTTCTTTTAACCAGATATAACCATTATTATTTATTTTTTCTTTTTTTAAAGTCATTTTTTCTCCGGTCAGTTGTCCTCGACTCAGTGCACTCTTCGTATCCAAACTCCTTGGTCTGGCTGGTTGATTTTGATGCGGGACAGCAGATTATCACACGCGTACATGCCAGCAATCGGTACACATATTTCGTCCACCATGTTTATAAACAGTACACTAGCAGTTACAATTATCTTTATGTTTCCTGGCGTTATTCCTACTAATATATTGCATTTGCTGAGACTGTCTTGAAGCTGAAATAATTTATAAATCTAGATATGCAAGTCTGCAAGAGCAAGATATAGATTGCTTCTAGCGTGGAAACGAGCAAAAAGATACCATACAAGTAGGTGGATGCGGTGCAGTAACTGCTGTCATGATTTCGTAGGCATGTCACTACATAATTTTTCGGACTTTCTTTGTCGACGCCATGAGGAAGACGCCAACAAATTACTTTCGATTGAGCGATCTTACTGTCGACAGAGTTAGTACCATTTTACTATCAACAGTTTTTTTAGCCCTCTGACCATACATACTTTGCACAGCCATTTCTGATATGTTGTTTTCTATGTGAAGTTTGTCAAATAAATCATCATCACAAACATCGAAAACTTAGACATAAAAAAATGTGGAAGACAGCTGTAGATATGACCGATATTATTTTTCATCTGCTATAAGCCATTGATAGATATATATACGTCTACTGTACATTATGATTGTTCAAACTAATTACAAATTTTCAACGTGCTTAGCGCTGGTAGTTGTTATTGCAGAAACTACGAGTTGACAGGGTGTCCCATCGACTCATTCCCGACAGCATCTGACGCAGCCCGATGGGGGAACAATATGCCTACCTGTGCTGTTTCTCAATGTACCCGTTCCCCCGCATTTGAGAATTACGGGCAGCGTAAGTTACGCATTTAACTTGATAATTGCAACGCTGCATTAGCTGTTCAAACCTTTTCTTACTCTTTTGGCTAAATCTGCAGGTAAAATGTTTTTAGCGCACAATTTTGGTCCTCCTACATGTACATGTTCGTACTGTGGAGCAGTGCTTTGGTTCGAAGAAAGAGTAAAAAAAGGGGAGTACGAATGCAAATCCAAGATTTTCAATATGCTGTCAGAAGGGAAAGGTTCAGCTACCCTCCTATCAACCAACCCCCAATTATTTAATGGAGCTTCTTGACTACAATGGAGGTTCTATTTCAAAGGGATTTCAACAACATATACGAGCTTATAATTCTATTTTTGCTTTTACGTCAATGGGTGGAAATGTTGATAACTCCATAAACAATGGTCGTGGTCCATATGTTTTTAGATTAAATGGTCAGAACCATCATCGAATTGGCTCACTTTTGCCGATGATAGGTAAACCAAAATTTGCTCAGTTATATTTTTATGACACCAGTAATGAAGTCAGTAATCGAGTTTCGTCGTTTGGTGAAAGTATGATGCAAAATTCATATGTGGTTATTGTTAACAATCTAATATGCATGTTCAACCAATATAGCGAGTTGGCTAAAGTGTTTAGGATGGCTAGAGATAGATTTCATGCCTTAGAATACCAGCCTATCACCGTTAAGCTGTTGGAGAGATGTTATAGGGATGGACGACAGTACAACTTACCAACTACGTCAGAGATTGTAGCATTGATTGATAACTCAAATGTGGATTCGTGTGGTTGTCATGATATTGTGATTGAAGATAGCAATGGGATACTGAAAAGGATTAGTGAAAAGCATCCTTCTTTTATGTCCGTGCAATATCCAATTTTGTTTTCGTATTGTGAGGATGGTTTCAGGTGTGATATAGAATACAGAGTACTTGACGTATGTGCACCGACTAAAAGAACGAATGTTACAGTAAGGGAGTATTATGCTTACCTTGTTCAGCGCAGACGAGAAGATGGCTCGGTTCTGTTATGGGCTGGTAGGATTTTCCACCAGTTTATCATAGACAGTTACCCATGTATTGAAGAAGACAGGCTGTCATGGGTTAAGAATAATCAAAGTACGTTAAGATTTGAATTGTACAGAGGCCTGCATGATGCTATTACAACTGGTGACACGACTGCACGTGCGATAGGAAGAAAGGTTATTTTACCTTCCTCTTTCACAGGAGGTCCTAGGTACATGGTACAAAATTATCAAGATGCTATGGCTATATGTCGATGGGCGAGATCCCCAGATTTTTTTGTAACGTTTACATGTAATCCAAAGTGGCCCAAGATTGAAATGGCTTTACTAACTATTCCCGGTCAGAAAGCTGAGGATAGACCAGACATTGTTTCACGTGTTTTCCACATGAAGCTTATGGAGCTAATGCGCGACATTAAAACTGAATGTCATTTCGGAAAAGTCAAAGCACGTAAGTTCGCCAATTTATTACTAATTTTTTCACATTTTTTTCCTTTACTTCCGTTGACATAACTTATTTTTTGTTTTTTCCCCTTTTGTTTTTTTACAGTTGTTTACACAATTGAATTTCAGAAGAGGGGACTACCGCATGCTCATATACTTATATTTATGTTTGGCGATCAGAGACCAAAGACTGTTAGTCAAGTTGACGTAGTAATTAGTGCTGAGATACCGGATAAACATGCAGATCCATTTGCTTATCAGTTAGTATGTCAGTACATGATTCATGGACCATGCGGTTATGCGAATCCTTCTAGTGCTTGCATGGTGGATGGTTCTTGCTCCAAGTATTATCCTAAAAAATATAGCGACGAAGCCAGTTTTGACTAAATTGGGTTTCCTATTTATAGACGACGGAACAATGGGTTCCCAACGGAGACGGCAAATGGGTTCGTGTAAGACAATGGTTGGGTTATACCTCATAATGTGGATTTGGTTGTCAAATATCAAGCGAATTTTAATGTAGAGATATGTAACAGAGCAAGGTCAGTTAAATACCTATTTAAATACATCAACAAGGGTCACGACAGAGCAACTGTTGTTATCAAAGATAGTACAAACAAAGAATGCACGTTAGTTCGGGAGGTCGATGAAGTAAAAACTTATTTAGACTGCAGATATATTTCAGCTTCAGAGGCGTCTTAGAGAATATTTGAGTTTGTTGTTCAATCCCGCACTTCAGCGGTGGAGAGGTTAATGTTCCATTTGCCGGGAGAGCAAACTGTGTATTTTGATGAAACAGAACATTTAAATAACGTCCAAGGCAGACATAATATCCACAAAACTATGTTTAACCAGTGGTTAGAAACTAATAGAATGTGTGATGCAGCTCGATAGCTTACCTATGTTGATTTTCCTACTAGGTGGGTATGGGATAAGTCTGCGAAGGAATGGAGGATGAGGCAGAAAGGGGATTGTATCGGTAGAATATATTATGCACATTCTATGTCAGGAGAGAGGTTTTATCTGCGTATGCTTTTAAATATTGTTTGCAACCCTACATTCTACGAAGACATTAGAACAGTGAATGGTGTTGTTTGCAATACCTTCAAAGATGCATGCCTTGCACGTGGTTTGTTAGAGGATGGCAATGAGTGGGATGATGCATCTACTGAAGCTGCAACATGGGCATCCCCAAATTCTATAAGAGAAATTTTTGCGACGTTGCTGTGTTTTTGTGAGGTTTCAGATCCTAAAAAATTATGGGTTAAACATTAGGAGAAGTGTAGCGAGGATATGGAATTGAGGTACGTACGTAGGAATGGAGGTGGGTCACATGAGCCGTCTTCGAATACGGTGAGATCAGAAGCATTACTTGCTCTAGAAAAGATTATGCTCAGAAACAATAGATCACTAATCGAGTACTGGTCATTAGGGGAAGCCGACTTCGCAAATTTTCATTCAGTAGATAACACACTAATATCTGATGAAGTGGACTATGATTGTGATTTATTGCGCATGGAAGCCGAACAGTCAGTGCCTTTGCTAAATGCAGAGCAGAAAACGGTTTTTGATGCCACAATCTACGCTGTTCGCAACCACAGTGGAGGTTTTTTTTGTCTACGGAAGTGGAGGGACTGGGAAGACATTTTTATGGTTAACATGCACTGTATGGGCGGAAGGTAGAATTTTATTGGCGGTAGCATCTTTTGGCATTCCATCACTTCTACTTCCCGGTGGAAGAACTGCACATTCGGAGTTCAAAATTCCTATAAATCTTGATGACATGTCCACCTGCAATATTTTCAAGCAGTCTTGTTTGGCTAATTTGCTTAGGCAGACGGATTTGATTATTTGGGATGAGGCTCCAATGGTTCACCAAAATGCACTTTAAGCATTTGAAAGTCATTGTCAGATATAGTCTCCTCTGATTCGAATAACGAATGAGGTCAAATTTTTGGTGGGAAAACAGTTGTACTGGGTGGGGATTTTAGGCAGACACTGCCTGTTGTTTGTAAAGGCACGAGAGAAATGATTGTTCACTCTACTATAAATTATTCTCCTCTATGGCAAAAGTGCAAAGTTTTCATTCTTGCAATAAATATACGATTGAAAATTAACAACTTATCATGCGATGAAAGAGCAAAGCTGTCATCGTTTTCTAGATGGATATTAGATGTGGGTGAAGGGAAGGTGTCGTCTATGTCGTTGGACGTGGATGAAGAACCTACTTGGATTCAAATACCTGATGAATATCTTATACCGGACTCAGATGATGCCATTCATACAATTGTGGAAATGACGTATCTTGATTTGGATAAGAATATTTAAAAAAAATCTTATTTGTGGGACGGGTGTATCCTGGCTCCAACACAAGATTGCGTTGAAGAAATTAATTCTTATGCAATTGGTCTGGTTGGTTGTTCCATGCAAAGTTATTACAGCGCGGATTCAATCAGCCCTATGTCCGATACAACCGAAGAACATCATCTTTTATATCCTCTTGAATTTTTAAACATGTTAAAACTTTCAGGCCTACCAAATCATGAGTTACGTTTGAAGGTGGGTGTGCCGATAATGTTGATGAGGAATCTTAACCAAAATCTAGGTTTATGTAATGGTACGAGATTAATTGTGACGCAACTATGGACAAAAGTTATTGAAGCTGAGATTGTAACTGGGAACAATGTAGGTAGGAAAGTATTGATTCCAAGGATAGTTTTAACCTCCGACGACACGAAGTGGCCATTTGTCCTGCGTCAGCGTCAATTCCCAGTTAAAGTTTGTTTTGCAATGACAATTAACAAAAGTCACAGACAAACTTCGGAGCAAGTTGGAATTTATTTACCAAGGACTGCTTTCACACACGGACAGCTTTATGTAGCAATTTCAAGGACGACATCAATGTCTGTGCTGAAGATATTGATTGGCACTACAAAATCGGGCTTTCAAAATTACGCGCAAAATATTGTTTACAAGGAAGTCTTTACAAATCTTACTGGTATGTTGTTCTTTATCCATGATTCAGGTTTTTTAACTACTAATTTTAACAGTAACAAACTTTTATCATAAACTAATGTTCAATGTGTTTCCTACGATCTAGGTGTGGAAGGCGCAGATGATGCCTTGGAGGTTTATGACTGACATCGCATTTCGCTGTCAACGGTAATTTCCTTCTAACTTTAAATTACTACTGTCTGTTTGTATATGCGAAGTTGGTTTTGGTAATATGCGACTTTCATTTAGCTGCTTGATTTTGTTTATCACTGCTGCACAAACAGCCATGTTATGACAATCCTATGTTTTTTATGCATCTTTCATATTCTTCATTGCTTTATATTTCTCAACCAACTTTGAGACGGTTAACGTTGTTTCACGCAGGGGGTTGGTTATATTCCGAATCTCTTTCCACTATGCTGTTACAAAGCAAGCAGATGCTGCTGTTTTTATGTGGTTAAAGTATATGAAAAAGAAAAGGACTCACACTATGGCTCGCTGTTTGGTAATTCTATTTCCATATTTTGCATAACCAGATACAGTTTTATACTTGCTTAACAGGCATATGTTTTCCGTATACAAAGGTAGTTCATTGTTAAAAAAAAAACTTTGTTTGCTAATTATTTAACACTAAACAACCAAAACTGACGGCCTCTGCACTTTATTAACACCGGCGTTACAACCTACTTGGTTTGGTAACACATGATTACCGTGCTCACTACCCACCGTCTGGCTGACTGTATTTCAGCCAAATTTGACGACATCTGTGTATACCAAGTATCCGTAAGATTAATTACCCACTTGCTCAAGTAAGGTGTGGCTCATTTACTTACTTCCTTTGTTGATTTTCTGTTGATCTATGCTGTCTTCACATCTTATCATATTCCGAATATGGATGACCTGCTGTTACGACTGCTGATGACATAGTAAAACTTAATTTTACTGTATAGGCCAAAATTAAAAAAAATTGTTCTCCACGGTCTGTTTTGTACTGTGCGTTTCAGTATTCCAATGGTTCACCAACTCTAACAAAGTTTAGTTATCTCTGCTTGCAGGAATTACACTAAACGTTCACACAGAAACAACGGTGTGCAATGGCTGAACTGTCAAGAGGCTGCGGTCACATCACATTATTATTTTTTTTTTTTTAACAAAAGAAAAGTATAATATAAATAGGGGAGAAAAAACGCCTTTCTCCGGGGGCTCACAAAAACATAAAACAAGGTGGGACGAAAACCACCAAAAAGAGAAAACTGCAAAACAACAGCGGTAAAATAACCCAAAACACAACAGACAGCCACAAATCCACACCAAGTTAGTGGAGGGAATGGAGGAAGCGATCCACCAACAAGCACAAACCCGCCTTACCCCTAAGGAAAAGGCCAGACCTCCAAACCATACCAAAAGAGAGCCAAATAGTAAACGCTAATCCAGCAACAGAAGAACACATGGAAGTTGGCAGACAGAGTAAAGCAGACGCCAACAACACCAATCCAGAGGCATAAAAAGAAGAGCAAGACCAGTCATAGCCGCAGAACAACCACAGTGAACCACCAGAAACCAGCTAATAAATGGAGTCCGGTATCCGAAAGCAGAACCAATGCCCAATCGAGCCATAGAAGAACCAATCAGAAAGGAACCTGGAAAACTAGCAATAGCAGTAAACAAAAAAAGGGGGGAGGGGATGTGAGCGCTGGGTGGAGGCCAGGGCTCACTCGGGATGATCAGCCTACTCCCAGTCTAGCGTGAGACAAAGCGCAGGAGATAGAGAGATGTCCGACCAGTTGCTCCGCACGGGAGTTCAACCGGCCCCTGAAAGGTCTACCACGGAAAGCGAGAAAGACGTCTTTCCTCACACATCGAATAATAGAAGAGGGATCCATACTAGAGTTTTCGAAGGTGGCCTTGTTCCGCGCACACCAAAGGTGCCAGCAGATGAGGCAGGGGATCAAGTGAAGAACAATAGAGCGAAGAGACTTACCACCATTCCCAGACCACCATGAGTTAAGGAGATCAGAAGGGGAGCTGGCTACCTGACGATAACCAAGAAGGTTTCCGAAGTAATTCCAGCACGATCTGGCTGAGAAACCACCAAAAAACAAATGATTCAGGGATTCTGATTCCCCGTTGCCGCAGCATCTACAACGAGAAACTAGAGGAATTCCTATTTTTTGAAGGTTCTCGTCCAGTGGCAATCCATCATGGAGAACCCGCCACATCAAAATAGATACCTTGGGGGGAATACGAGAGTCCCAGATGAAAGAAAAGATCGGGCGGATTGGGGCTTGAATTCTAATAGAAGACCAAGCTTTGAGGATAGAAAAAGGAGATCCATCCCAACCAGAAGAGCCACCATGAGAGTCGGAGAGAAGCTTCACCGTTTGCATGTGCTTTCAGGTCTCACTAGCAAAAGACGGAGAACCTGAGAAGTTAGAACCCTCAAGACTGCGGTATTTCGCATGTAGGAAAGAGGCCCATAAGGAATTGTTGGCGCCAAATCTGTTCCATAATTTGCAGGCATAGGCGGCACAAAGATCCTTTTGGTTGCGCAGACCCAAACCGCCTTCATTTTTGGGGCGACAGACCTCGTCCCACGACACCCAATGGTGTCGACGGCCATTGTCTTTGTTGCCCCAGAAGAAAGCAGAGGCCAACGACCGGTAAGACCGGAAGAAAGAAGAAGTGGGGGTCATAGCTGCAAAAACATGGGTTCCCATCGAATCCAACACGGATTTGATAAGAACTAGTCTACCAGCTTGAGAAATAAGAGAAGCATTCCAGCGTAAGATCTTGCCCCTAACTTTATCGGTCAAAGGGTCGAAAACAGCATTGAGCTTTCTACCGCGATACAGGACAACACCCAAGTAAGGAAGAGGAAGGGTGGCTTCCTTGAACCCGGAGACAGACTCGATCCACGTAGCACGAGCGAGTGGCAAATCTTTAGCATGGACGAAACAACATTTGGCAGGATTAACTAGTTGGCCCGAAGAACGCTCGTACTGATGAAGAAAGTCGAGAAGTCGACGGACAGAGGAGACGCTACCATTCGAAAAAATGACAACGTCATCAGCGAAGGACAAGGAAGAGACCAGGGGGCAGCCCCTCGGTATCCCGAAGCATTGAATCTGACCATAGATAGTCAAGGATTGAAGACCACGAACGAAAGCCTCTGCCGCGATCACAAAGAGTGAAGGCGATAGAGGGTCTCCCTGTCGCAGCCCCCTGCCGGCTTTGAAATAACCATGAGCCGATCCATTTATAAGAACAGAGAACCAGCAGTTGGAGATAAGCCTCCAAACCAAGTCAATAAGGGATTCCGGAAACCCGAAAGCCCTTAATACCTTGATGATGAAAAACCAGGACATGCGATCATAGGCCTTAGCCATGTCCAGTTTGAAGACAACGTTAGAACCCCTGACCTTTCGGTCGATCTGGGAAATAAGTTCCTGCGCGAGCAGAACGTTATCAGTGATCAAACGTCCCTTTACAAATCCCGCTTGAGAAGGAGAGATGATACGCTCAAGATAGGGGGCCAGTCGAGTGGACAAGATTTTAGAGATAACTTTGTTCGAAAAATTGCAAAGACTGATTAGCCGAAAATCCAAGCACGACCTAGGGGTCTCACATTTTGGAATCAGGACAATGTTGGTCGAAGTCCATCCAGATGGAAGGACACCCCCAGAGAAAAAGGATTGAATGGCAAGACAAAAATCAACCTGGATAATAGACCAAGCATGTCTGAAAAAAACACCATTGAAACCATCCGGACCACTGGCACTGTCCTTGCTAAGCGCAAAGACAGCAGCACGTATCTCCTCAGAGGTAGGGAGATCCGCTATAAGGTCACTATCCGGAGAAAGAACAATACGAGGAATAAAGGCCAGCAGAGCAGAGTCAGAAACAGTGGCCGACGGAGAGCCAAGAAAGGACTGAAAATGGGACAGGATGGTCTCTTTGACATCTTCAGGGGAAGATGCCGTTGATTGATCCTGTCGCAAAATCTCATGGATCGTGAGGAGGTTATTCTTCTTGCGAATAGAGGAATGGAAGAATTTAGAGTTAGTATCACCAACCACTACCCACTTGATCCTAGCCTTTTGGCGAAGGTAGTCGTTCTCGATACGAAGTTCCGAGGAGAAAATGGTTTGGGCAAGAGCCCAGGCCTCCTTGTTAGCCTCGTTAGGATCCTCATCTAGCAAGGATTCGACTGCGATAAGAGACTCTTCGGCCAAGCGAACGCGGTCGAAAATGTTCTTAAAGACCTGAATGTTCCAATCCTTAAGGCAAACTTTAAGGCGCTTAAGCTTACGACCGAACACCTCACAGGGAGATGCAACAAGAGGAGCGCTCCAAGAATTAGCGACAACTTGGAGAAAGGAATTGTGAGAGATCCACATGCTCTGAAACCGAAAGGAAGAAGGCCCCGTTAAAGAGCGGGGAGAGCAGCGGACAACCATAGGGGCATGGTCAGAGAAAGACCGATGGAGATGCTCAATCGAAAAGGAGTAGGGGAGACGAAACCACTCCTCCGACCCGAAAACCCGATCAAGTCGGGAAAGGATGCGGTTTGGCCCCGCTTGGTTGTTGGACCAGGTGAAAGCGGAACCAACAAAGGGAAGCTCAGACAGACCAGAGCTGACAATGAAGGAGTTGAAATCCGCCATCGCAACCCGGTTGATGGCGGCTCCTCCCCGTTTTTCCTCCTGGCAGGCGACAATGTTAAAATCACCACCTATCACGGAAGCGGAGAACCCCAGCGAATCGAGCCGTAATATGTCCGCCCAGAGAACTAATCTCTCCAGTCGATCACATTTGGCATAAACCGCAGAGAAAAGAAAGGGAGAACTAAAAGAAGGAGATGAGCAAACCAAAGAGAAGAGCTGATGGGAATCAAAAGCGGCCTGAACCGATATGGATCTGGACCAAAGAATCCAAATCTTCCCCGAAACATTGGCAAAGCCTCCGCCAAAACCTAAGGATAAGACGGTGCCGGAAATGGCTTCCGGTCCCAGAAAAGGTTCCAGGAGAGCGATCAAGCCAACAGAATGTTTCTTGACAATGCGTTTAAGCCTAGCCAAAGACGCTTCATTGCCTATACCACGGACATTCCAGAACAGCAAATTCGCCATTAAAAGCGAGAACCGGAGATCCCAAAAAGAGGACTCAGACGAGGTATAGCGAGTACCGAGAGGATCGGTCGATCTGCTCGGACGCCGCTATAGAGCGTGTGCGAATGGTGCGGGGGGTAGTCTGGACTCTACGCGATCGACGCCGCGACGTCTTGGTGATAGAGTCAGAAATAAGAGGACGCTGAGGAAGAGTCTCTGAAGACACTACAAGACCCGGACCCGAAGCAGAAGTCTTCGAGACACCAATCGGCGATGGCGCCTACGAAGAATTCCTAGCAATGCAGTCGAGACGCTCGTTAAGGAGCGCAATCTCTGCCTTACTCATAAGAGGAATGGAAATGGACAAGGAGCAAGAGGAAGCAGGAAGGGAGCAAGCATAAGAGCAGCAGGAGGAAGAAAGACCCTGGGTAACCGAAAGATCCGGCTCCTCCTGGGGAATCCGGCAAAAAGAGGGAAAGCGAAACAGTCGCAAGCCAATCTGCCGAAGAAACCAATCAGATAAATAAGAGGGAGAGTAACTAAAAGCTCCGGCATGGCAAGAGGAAGGAGATACCGGTTGAGAAGCCTCAACCGACGAAGGGGGAAAAGAGAAAGGTGAAATAGCGGATAGAGGAGAGGAAGAGAGAGAAGAAACAAACGGAACAGAGTGAATGAATGTAAGGGTGCTAACGAACAGCGACCCATATTGCTGTCGGATTCTTACCAATGCAGGACTGTTACTAACAAAACAGCCCCGCGTAGCCGGTAAGAGTCGCAAGGCGGGCCTATCAGAGGGGAAAGAGGAACAACAAGGCTGGCAGAATCTCAGACTATCCATATAGTGGTCAAGAGTGGCCACTATACGAACAGGGCAAAGAGAAAATCCCAACCAGCAGCTCCAGTCCCTCAGCATCCTCCGAATAAGCCTAACGAAACCATTAAAAGAAAGATTACACCAGAAAGACAAAGTCAGTGACGATATAGGTTCTGCCTCGTCACGACTCACCAAAAGAAACCAAAACTGATCAGCCAGTAAAACAACCCAGACAACTACCCTGGGTTGCGCACCACCTAAGCAGCACACAATAGCCAACCAAATCAATTGAGGCCGGGAATGCTGAGACCGAAAGGAATGCGACAGTAATCCGAAGTACGAATAAAACCCAACAGGCAGCAAGTGACCTGACACACTCCCAGTCTCAATAGAGACGGCAGTGTCAGGGAGCTCACACAAAAGTGTGACATGGCTCAAGCAACAACTGAAAACAGATAAAACCGACAGCCCACAAACAGATGGCAACCCACAACAATCAACAGGAACAAAACAGTGATCAGAGCTGCTCACCTGCCAGCAGCAATCAAAACAAACCTGAAAGGCCGGAGACAAGGACTGCAGCCTCGGCGTAGAAAGCAAGGGCGACAAGACCTCTACAATTTGCACCACAGGAACAGGAGGAGACAGATGCTCCCAAGAATCGATTCCAGAACCATCGCCCACCCCAGCAGCAACTGGCCGGGCAACTGAAGGAGTTAAGGCTATCAACTCCTTAACTCCTGTCGCTAAACCAAAGCCAGGATCGACAACAGTTCCAAAAGCAACAGAATCCTCAAGCGGATCACAGCCAACAGCCGAGCCCACAAAGACTAAGCGAGGCACAAATCGAGTGATGAAATCTCGATTGTGACTCGAGTAGGAACTACACACATCCAAAGAACCATCGAGCTCAACCAGAGCTGCATCAACCGAACCAAAGGAAATAGCTGGTTGGTCAGAGCCAACACCGTCCAACTCATCAGCGAAAACAATACACGGAGCAAAACGAGGAGAAAGGTCCCTCTGACCGAGAGGCACTTCCAACATCGAAGCAGCACCGCAAGGAGCCTCATAAAAGAAGATCTCTTCCTTCGATCTGTTGAAACTCGCTGGAATCGAAGGAAGAGAACTGAAAATGGGATCCAGAGCCAAGAAACACCCATCAACATCGACAAACCTGAATCTAGCCAGCGCCGAGAAGGCGACAAACGAAAACACACAAATCTCAATAGAGCAAGAGCCAGTGAAGCAAACCGACAGGGGCGGAGGGACAAGGGATAACAGGGCATCAGCAATGGACGCAAAAGAAGGACAGCGCAGCACAAAATCGCCACGAAATAAAAAAGCCCCAAAGTCCAACTCCTGTGCCCTAACAACAGCACTCATAACCACAAACAGAGAATCGCAAAATCAGAGAGAGCAGCGAAGAAGCGCTGGAGAGGGAAAGCGAAAGCAGCCGGGGGAAGCGGGAGAAGCCAGAAAAATCGCTAATCAGAGAGAGAGAGAAGGAGGCCATTGTTATTATTACCGTTTTTCACATCACATTATGGATGACTCGGATATGATCATTTTATCTCAGTACTGTTGGTGGAAAAAGTTATATATCTGTATGCCATAATTATGTATAAGTTTGTTACTGGTCTGTATGACATATACACGTACACTCTGTTGGTTAACAATATGTTTCTGGCCATCTACATATGTATTACAATGAAACTGTATTGCCTACACTGTTCCATATTTACCCGTGTTGTCTGTACCTCCATTCGCATTTTCCCTTCCTCTATTCGCCCGTCCTACACCTCAGTCTACTGAACTTTGAACATTTATTTTATCAACTTCACTGCTTACTCTGAACATCATTTCCTTAAGTGTTTAAAATATACTGTTTAAAACTGTACTCGCTGAAACTATTCCATAAGTACATAAATTTTAAGTCACGCATTCTCTTATGTTGTGGTGTTCCTGTCCGCAACGTATTACTACAATTTTCTCCTTTGCATGGAATACTTTTGCTATCTTTTCCTGAGTAACAAATTCGTATGGATATTTTACAATTTACTCAACATATCTTCATAGTACGGATCGGTGGACGTACATCTTTACACAGTTGAATCCAATATATATTTAATGTTGTCACTGTGTATATGAGTTTTATGACTGTGCATAAAAATCAGTATTACAATTCACACTACAAGCTATTACATTGCTGGAATACATATCCGTTTTTTAAAGCTTTGGGTACCATATGCTTTTGCGCATGCTGCTGCTACATTTATATTGCAACTAGGCTACTGTTGAAAATCCAGGACATGTGTATAATTACGGTTAGACGTTAATTTTCCCCCATAATATTGCCCTGTCGTATGCAAGCCTATTTGATAAATTAATGCAGTTATTTATGTGTCCAACATTAAATGCATTGGTTTGACCGCTGCTGCATGGTACGTGAACAAGTTAACAATGTCTGCCGTGTCCGTGCATAGATATGTATGAAACGTCTGTCCACCTGTATATCTGAACTATGCTTGATTACTAGAACTAATTTTGAAGCCACAATCTAAACATCTCCCGTCTTTGCTATCTGGATGTGACTACTGGGTTGTCATTGCTGATTTTTTATTAGCCTCGCGGCTGTAGTTTATTTAACCAGTAAAAAGAATGGAAAACTGCACGTACTTCGGTCCATGAACGCACGTAGTAGATTAAAAAAAATGTTAACTGTTCAGTTATATTCTGAAAGAACATACTATAAAGGTCTACTAAGCATTAAATGTTCAACTTAGTTTGCATGCTGTTTTAGTTTGTCGTACATCTCTACAGCATTTGCTTCTTTTGGAGCAGCAGGAGATTGGCTGAGCTGGTTCTACCATTTCTATCCTTTTTCCTTTTTTATTCCATCGTTTGACTAATCATAAAATGCAGTCTAAATAAAACAGTTACTACCGCAAAAAAGGGAAGGGGAATTTACGTGGGCCATTATAGTGGCAGTTTCACCACGTTTGTTGTAGGAAACACCTTTTTACCACAATATTATAAATTTGGAGCACGGCTCGCGGCAGTTTCGCATTAAATGACGTACTGATTTTCGGGTGAAGCAGCATTTTCGTATAAATTTTGCTCTCTCCATTTGATACAACCTGCAATAATTTCTCTACTTCTTCCCCCTTTGCTTAATATAATGGATGGTAACAACCTGTTGCTTTCGGAATTGGTATTTGGTACAAATTCGAATACCGTTCGTGTTCGGGTGGCTAGGCCGTGAAAATTGGTCAGTCGAGGAACAAATGAAGTTTACACATTGAACATGCCGTATGTTGACAACGAGGTATGACATCTATTAAATAATAGTAAAGCAGAAGATTTTCTGGCTCTCTAATTGATTTTAGAAATTTTCTCTCTTCTCCTTAATTCTCTCTTTAGATATTTTATTTTCAAATTCTTTAATTTATTACTTTACACTTATTTTACTAATTCTCTTATTTTATTTTACATTTTGGTACATATATTCTAAAGTTTATATAATTATTTACATATAATTTATCGGGGGAATTAATTTAAAGGACAAAAATTTGTATATTTTTAGCCTCAAGGACACGGCCTTAATATTTTACCCACAAGGACAAACATTCTCCTAAAAATTATTCATAAGGACAAACAATCTTTCAAAATTATTTATAAGGACAAACATTTTTCCAAAACTGCTACCGAACTAAAAACTGATACCTAAAAACTGCTACCGATAACTACAAACTGATACCTAAAAACTTAAAAACTGATACCTAAAGAAAGTTGTCCTTCAGGCTAAAATACTGAAGGTCTGTCCTTGAGACTAAAATGCTGAGAAATTTTGTCCTTGACAATAATTTCCTGTAATTTATCAGCTACCTTCTAATATTTTATATTTAAGTCCGTACATTTAGGTTAATTAAATAATCCAAAATTTAAGCTATTTATCAGCGGGGGAATTAATTTAAAGGACAAAAATTTGTATATTTTTAGCCTCAAGGACACGACCTCAATATTTTATCCACAAGGACAAACATTCTCCTAAAAATTATTTCATAAGGACAAACATTCTTTCAAAATTATTCATAAGGACAAACATTTTTCCAAAACTGCTACCGAACTAAAAACTAATACCTAAAAACTGCTACCGATAACTACAAACTGATACCTAAAAACTGATACCTAAATAAAGTTGTCCTTCAGGCTAAAATACTGAAGGTCTGTCCTTGAAGCTAAAATGCTGAGAAATTTTGTCATTGACAATAATTTCTTGTTAAATAAATTCATTTAATATTTCTTATAAATACTAAAGAACGACAATTTAAATATGTATAACACTTAAACAACTAAACCATAATATTAATTTTTCATTCAACTATAAAGATATATAAATCACATAAACCAATAATAAAAAATTATAGTTAATTTATTTCAATAAATTTATCATACATTTCATTGTAAATTCTACTTTAAATTCAAATACCTACATTTAAAATTACCATAATTATTCATAAAATTTACCTCACTTTTCTTCTAATATTTTACTTTTCACCCTATATGTATCAATTAATTATGCGATCTAAATTTAAACTAATTAGATAAATCCGACTAACTAATATTCGTTAATTCGTTTACTAATTTATGAAAATACCAATATGTACATCATATTCATATTAACAAAATTTAAAAAAAAAAGATTAATGTAAAGATACCTAAGTTACATAACTTAAAGTGTATACATAAATAATAATAATAAATCCTTTTTTCACATTTCTCTCAATAAATTTACCATGAAATACATTACAAAATTATATTTTTTGTACTCCAAATACCTACATTATAAATTTTCTATAATCATTTACAGCCTCCCCTCAATTCCTTTACAATATTTTACATTTAAGGTCATATATTGTAAATTACATAACTTTAAAACTATTTAAATAATTTCACTATACAATTTTTCACCGATTTATCAAATAAGTATGATCAATATGAACCATATTCATATTAACAAAAATGATAAAAAAATTCATTCAAATATATAAATACATCAATCACATAACATAAATTATATTCATAAATAATAATTACAAGTTTAAAGTTTTATTTATTTATATCAATATGTCTATCATGCATTACATTGTAAAACCCTTTTTTAACGTCAAAAACCTACATTTTGAATTTATCCAGTTAGTTACAAAACACTTCACAATACCACCTACCATTGTATATTAAAGTCGATATTTTCAAATTAATTATGTGACCTTGAATTTAAATTATTTAAATAAATTCAGTTAATAAATTTTTGTTAATTCATCTAATAAATGCTAAGATATAACGGTTTCAATATGTATACCATATTCATATCAGGCGCAAAGGTGATAAAATTAGTTTTTCATTTAAATACAAAGATATATAAGTCACCTAACATAAACAATATGCATAAGCAATATTTCCAAATTTAATATATTATTCATATATCTAAATTTATTTATATTGTATTACATTGAAAAATTCTATTTTTAGCTTCAAATACGTACATTTTAACTTTTTTACAATTATTTCCTAAACCACCCACAATTATTTCCTATTATTTTATATTTAAAACCATGTATTTAAACTACTTATGAAATCTCAAATTTAAATAATTTAAATAATTTCAATGAATATTTAGTCTATTCTTCTAATAAATCATAAAAATATATGTCAATTTTAACACACACACACACACTCACATTATGGAAAATTGTAAGACTATTTTTTTTATTCAACTATAAATATATATAAATCACATCACATAAAGTATGTACATAAACATCATAACAAATTAATTTGTAAATAAGTTATAATTCCTTTATAATAAGAATTTATCAGACATTATATTACAAAATTATGTTCTAGCTTCAATATATCCACATCAAAATTATACAATTTTTTACAAAATTCCTCTCGATTCTTCCTATCGTTTATTTTCAAGTTCATGTATGTAAACTAATTACATAATTTTGTATTTGACTTATTTAAACAAATTTCGTTAAATAATATTTTTCAGTTCATCTAATAAATTACTAACATACGTCAGTTTCAGCATGTATGTTATATCCATACTAACAAAACTGAACAAATTACTTTATTATTATAGATATATGTGTGCGTGCGCGCTATACAACATAAATTATACACAAACATAATACCAGTTTTAATTTATAGTTCATTTATTTCACTAAATTTATCATACATTATATAACAAAGTTCTCATTTAACATTATAGATATAATATTATATTTTACAATATTACCGTGTGCAACGCACGGGTTATACGCTAGTTATCTACTATTGCTGAGTCGGGTAGTATGTTTTTTTCGGATTGATATCAATACATAACTAATACGTTAACACCTGTTCCATGCGACCATGTATGAGGAATTATATTAAGGTTGATTCTACTTCTTGCTTTTATAACCATGCTTCGCATGACCCACGTGCCTGCGGTGGTACTAAAATGTATATATGTAAGCATGTGAACTTATTTGATTTGTGCACTTGCATTTTGCAACTGCAAAATATGTAGCGTACGGGTTACACCTGACGGCAAGAACATCTGATAGCAGTTAGTTATTGTACATTTTTATATTACCATTTGCCAACTTTAGTGTGAGAACATCCCACAATTTGTTCACAGTTGGAAGTAGTACTACTTTATTTTGCAAAGCACTGACCCTATTTAACATATTACGTTCTCATGTTTGCTGCCAGTTCATGTACTGGTACATGCATGTGTTAGTTTATGTCGCTATATGAATTAGTCCATATACCAGTACTTATATCCACATAATCAAAATAAATGTTATTTGTGACAGGGAAATGAGAAGGTGGCAACGGTCTGAAAACATATTCCACGCCAGTTTGAAAGTGTGTTCGAAGAACCTTCGGCGTACGACGTGACAAGGTTCAATGTCCAAAACGCTGAAACAACATACAGAACTGTACACGACGACTGGATAATAGTTCTGAGAATTGATACCCGAGCAGTCAAGGTAGCAGATGCAGTAGATAAAATACTACGGTATAAGTTTGCCTTTACTGATGAAAGCATGGTTATAAGCATGCTATGCCATATAGATAACCTTACAGGTACTTTTTCTCCCCACCAGTTATATCACCTATTTCCACGGATGTAAGTAGGCGCACTCACGTCTTAAATGCATGACTTGGTACAAATTTGGGTGGTATATTACGTGCTGTAACTAATGTATTCAGTGTAACTTCTAAAAGTGAAACCCAAACACTTAAACGAGAGTTGCATGTGGAAAGCAATAGGTGCTGTCAGTTTAACCTATTTTTTTAATGCAATCAATCAATTGCTGTTTTAATTTTCTTTCTCATGCAGTGGGAATACAAGCGTCATATCACTATGGGAGAGCCAAAGGGATTTACTTGACCAATCCGTTATACAAATGTTTGAGAAATCGCCTACGGTTGTTGTCATCTCACTGATAGTCGTAACATACGGCCGTATATTATTGATCCGTGTACTTGCTTTCCACCGTCCCAAAAAAACTAACATCTAATTTATATTTTACTTTCTCAAGTGCATTTAATTTCAGCTCTACCAAAGCGACAAAAATACATCTGGACATTGATTTGCCTGAACTAACTGACATTAAAATCAAGTTTGTTTTTTTACATACGAGTTGTTTTTTTAACCAATTAATTGATTTTCCTTTGTTTCTTTACACTGCGTAGATCTAACCAAGATGATGCAAAAAAAATCGAGTACATAGACCACTCCGCTCCTAACCGTGCTGGTGTGTTAAAAAGGATCAACATTACACTCACCCAGCTTTTGAACGATGCCAGGACAGCAAACTGTCGGGTACGTTGTCCGTACAGATAACACATGCCCATGTATTACATTTCTATGCCCGCATACATACCCTCATACTGGTTGACCATATTTTTTTACCTTTCTTTTAGGCAATGGTAGTAGTATGTGTATTCATAGGTTTTGTAAAAAAAATGAAGTTTAATCCGCTTGTCGTTTTTATGTTCAACATTTGCATTTTTAACTTGAAATATT
Source organism: Allium fistulosum (assembly GCA_030737815.1). Classification (NCBI taxonomy): domain Eukaryota; kingdom Viridiplantae; phylum Streptophyta; class Magnoliopsida; order Asparagales; family Amaryllidaceae; genus Allium; species Allium fistulosum. The sequence continues at coordinate 1,129,377,904 of CM060906.1, read as the reverse complement.
TATGTCGATATAAATAATTACTTATTTGAACAACACTTTTATTTAGGGTAAAATATATGTCATACCCGCAACCATTATGAAATTGAAAAGTTCTACCCGGAGCTACCTTTCATGTGCATTATGTAAATCAACGGTTTAATTTTTGGGAACAAACTATTTCTGCTCCGGATGCCACCGAATGGCCGTGCATCCCATAAACAGGTAACATTTCTCAAATTCTTTGTTCCACTTTTTTGGATATATTAACTACTGCTACTAAAAATTTGTTTGGTAGGTACCGCTTAAATGTGGACATATTGGACTCCTCTACGTCTACTACTATCACCGCTTTTGACAAGGAAGCCGAATGGCTACTCGAACATAAGATTGACGACATGCTTGCCATCCTCAACTCGGTAAAAAAGCATAATTATTCATTTTACTACTGTGTTCATTTTATTCTGTCCTTTTTAATGTAATACACACACACACACACACACACATATATATATATATATGATGATCAATGATTTTCTTCAAAACTGAGTTTGGAAATTGAGTAATACCATATTATTGCCCTGTTATTCACATCGCAGTAAATAAAATTTTCACAATAATTTTGTAGTGCCAACATTATTTTATTCATGCACATATTATGAATAATGGTTTGCAATTTCCTACCGCATTAAAGTGTATCATGATTCAACGGTACTGCCAGTTTGACAAACAGCTGTAGATGTAGGAAACCGGAGCTACATGTCACCACCTAGACATGCTCTACATACAACTAGGTGGAATATGATAGATTTCATATGATATACACATTTTGTTATATCCCCTTCCAGTTTCTCTTGAATTATTTATTAAGTTTTACTATTCACCTCACTGTTTCCCCCAACTGTACCACGTCCATGCTTTAGCCCCAGCTGCTTTTACACTGTCCTCTACCTCCTTGCGTTTCATCGAAAAAATTAGGTCTCATATGTGTGCATTTATGTATTGCTTCGCATCTTCTCAGTTATGTTGATAATAACAACATTAACTGCACGTTGTACAAACCGTGACCCAATATAAACTGTTATATGTTGTAGGAAAATGGGATACAAAAAATTATCAAGATTTTCCACCATCTCCCGGGGTCTGAAGCGATATTTGAATTTAGACCGAGTAACTATGAGATGAATAATCCCGACGCTTACCTCACTACTAGAAAAATCACCAAAAATGTAGCTGTGACTGAGACAGTATGTTCTTGATCTCGGGTAGCTATTAGCTTATAATTTACGTACTTACCTCTTCACGCTTATTCACGTAGTCTGTTATCTTCCGTTACTTGAAATTTACAGCTAACTCCACCTAGCGATTAGAGTTCTAACTTAGTTTGTCCCTCAAATACGGATAAGCATAACGTACTGTCTAGAACAGACATCAAAGAAAAGAAACATATTGCTCAGGTTTGATCTACAATCCTGGTCACACTTCTGTCTATATTCGATTGGTGGCATAGCAATGACTGTTTGTTATGTTTACCAGGACGACGGTAGTGCGATCCATCTGGTAGTACGTACTTCTGATCTACCACTCCCCAAAAGATGCTAAGAAGAAGAATACGATTCAGGTACATATATTTTCACTGTTTTATTCTCCATTTATTGTTGCCATTAACTATTTAAAAGCATGCGCAATTACTGTCTACGCATTACTTATGTCTACTGATACATATTATATGTCACATACAATGTTGCACCGTACATCCTATGCTATGTTTTTTAGTAAATAACAATACATGACTTCATCCCTATCAAATCCTACCTGATTGCTGTACTTCTAGATACTCATACTGTGAACTGTTAAACCTTTCAAACCCATGCTGTAACTACGTATCTTCGCTTGATATTATTAACTTGTGTTACTTCAACATGTTTCCTGCTAACGAACTTAAACCGTATCTTATTTTCCTTATCCGTAGGATGGTGATACAGATCAGCAGGTCGCAGCTGCTCCTAAAATCAAGATTTGGGAGAAGAAGCAAAGAAATTAATTTCTAGCATTTTATGATTTCATGTTTGTGGTACAGTTAGCTTTTATGTCTGTAACTACTGATTTTCTGTATGTTTTCCACGTCGTCTTTTTTTTCTTTTCCCTCATTTTGAACTTTTTTTCAAGATTGTACGTCAGGACGTATGATGATTGAATTAGTTTGCTTTCACCTACATTACATATGTGCATTTTTAAACCGCAACTCTAACTTTGAACTACCATTTCTGTTAGTCATGCTCATTTGCGCTAATGCTTTATCTATATACCACGTTTGTGCTGACATATGTATCTGCTGTACGTTGTGCCTGAATATGTACATGAAATATATGGTCACTCTTTCGTCCTAACCTCTCCTTTATGGTGTTGGGATTAGAATTTACGGAGTATAACAATGCCCGTGTGCGTAGACTCACTAGTTTAGAATGATAATGGGGGTATAAGGTACAAACCCGGTAGATTAGCTTCAATTTTGGTCCATCAAGACCCGTCCCATTGGGTCATCGGGATAGGTAGATCCATAACCCCTTTTTTGAGAGCCTTCAGGTCTATGGTCGAGTCGGGGCTCGGCTAACCCGCCCCAACTACCGAGATCTCATAAAATCACTTTATTACTATAATGATGATTTGTCAATCTTTTTATATATAAATGACAGTAGCATGAATATTATAATGTTTCATTGTATATGATATAAAAAAATTATTGTATTAAGTTGCGTCATTGATAATAATATAATAACAAATGCATATATTTTTTAACTGTTATTGTAGACCTCATTTTATTGTTTTGCTTTCTTACTGTAAATACATTTTATTTGTTTTTAATGTATCATTCAGTGAAAATTCGCTCTTACAAATAAAAATAAATAAATATATGTATATTAGGACACAATTTTGAATTAATACATAGAGCCTCAATAGGCATTGGAGCTACTCTGTTCTGTACAGATTTCAGGTTTGGATCGAAAATCCGACCTGGATAGGATCTATGGGACGAGTATGTGACAGGGTTTAAAATCACGGATTCGAGTTTGTGAATAAAAACCCACCCAACTAGTCCCATTGTCATTTCTAGTTGGATAAACTGGTCCATAGGAAAAAGTATACAAATGAAGTTCATAGTAAACAAACAAAGTAGCAAAAATATTTTGCACTATGCACGGTTAATAATCGAGCCAATGGATATAAAAGTCACCTTTGATGTTCAATTATACAGTGAAATTTCTATGCAAATCAATGCTGATATAAAACACATCAGGTGGAATAGGGTTTTAAATGCGTAATTCCTATGTATTTACTAGTATATTTTTCTCTCTTGCTTATCCTTTAGGGTTTAGATTTTCTTGAGCCTTTGTTTTTCTGCCCATTTGCTTTTTCTTTTTGCTGTGTAATCTTCTCTTTTATTTCAATAAATTGGATTGGTAGGGGACTAATCAACCCCGTTTGCCTTTAAAAAATAATCGAGCCAAAAACGAGTTACATAGTGATGAGCTATACCTAATCCTTAAAATTATAAATCGACGTTAGATTTAATTTCAATTAGCCAAACTTAATTCCACATCAGGATTAATCGAGAGGTTTCCATGGCAAACCTACCCGAAACAACTAGTCTTTGTATCTAACTAGTACAACCGTACAACGGTAGAAAACCGACCGTTTGGTTGTATTACATTAAAAACGATTATGATTTTTCCAATTTCTCATTTTTTTGACTAAAAGGATATGCGGTCTAAGTCGCACAACCATATCATGCATAAATAAATATAAGTATCCGACCAACATGCCTGGTCGGTAGCCAAAAGTCCATCAAACTAAAACAGTACAAACCCAAACATATTAACATCAAGTATCAGAGCATCAATAGCAACCCCTACTGCTACGATACGAATAATGGACATATAGCATAAAGCCTGCTGATTATAAGAGTGGACCCAAGGATCCTTCTCATGCATTGTTGCTCCCTACTGACTCTTGTGCACCGGAGGCCTAGAGGTAGAATTGATGCACACCCACCTGATTACCTATCCACGATGAATATAAATATAGAATTTTGTTAGTGACAGAAAGAAAACTGGTAGACTCTGAGTTAAAGCAACTGTAGCGACCTACTTGTTCGACCCTTAGAAATCGACACCACTACATGCACAGTATTCAGGTGCCGAATACCAAGTGTCGAAAAGACGGATTGTTGGGGTGAATGAAATAGAAGACAGAACATAATCTCACATCGCGACGAGAAGATCTATAACATATACAAGATCTTTACAAAAAGAAATCAGCTTTATTGTACATACATAACACAAATTAGAGTGCAATAACCTATCATTAACCCCAGACAGATATAACAACGTATCCTTACGGTTTGCTGATAAATATAGACAAAAATCAAGAAAAACAAAATAGTGGAAAAATATAAGATTCGTGAATACGCCTTGGAGAATCTAGCTCATCTCCTGAGAGCTCCAAATCATCTAGCTAAATCTGAAAAATATTGTCGGGCAGACCTAAGCATTATTGGAAAACAACGCCCGGGTCAGTTTGGTAAAACCAGCACGAGAAATTCAAATCACAAGGAATTCTATTTATTATAACTTGTAAAATCTTTTAAATCAGAGGTATCTCGTAAGACCATGCCGTACATAAACACGGATGAGGTTTTACCTTACGGTGACCAAATCATTAATATATGAAAATCCAGTGATATTATAATAATGTCTAAGGATGAAAATAATAATAATCAAGTAGTTGTGATGCTCGTGAGTGTACTTCACGACAATACTAGATATATAATCAAAAACCGATAAGTCGCGTTCGCTAATTGTGTAGGATTTCCACGGAGGTGCTATCGGTACTTTAAGAAACGGTCCTCCTGCACAAGGATCGGAGATATCCTTCCAAAGCAGCATACATCCCTAGTAATGTACCATAGAAAAAAAATATCTGGTCTCGCTAATACCGAGTGCATTGCTCCATGCATGCATAGCAACTGTAGGTAACTCTAGGTGGAGACGACTGCCCCCTATGGGTTTGCCAACCCTACTGGCTATGCCTTCAATCTCTGGTTTTAGTCATTACCGCGGATGAGGCTACGTCCGATGTTCCAACTCACGCACCGCCAATTGAACAGATCTCAGAATCATACATGGATTCCCATACCCCAACGGGTCTTGGAATCACACGTGGATTCCAAGATCTTAATATATCACGAAAGTCCTTCATAGAACTATAATGGTTTTTGGAGTGGTTACGGTACGAGTCACCTCTTATGAGTATATACCCTCACTTACCGGACGCTCCAAAAACCAATCATCGATTTTTCGGAATGCTCAATACAGGTTCTTTAGGAAATAATCTGACAACACATAAGAGCGGGATCACCCTCTGACCATTTAAGTGGACGGATTTCATCATTATTTGTCCTAGAAGAAAAAAATGATTTTATACGTACAATATAGCACCACCGACGGTAACTGTACCATATAATTTTTGTGTTTCTCCTAGATATTTCTAGAGTTAAAATTCTTCGATGTTAAGTAGCGAATATTTTCGTACCGCCGAAATTAAGAAGGATTACATATTTAGGCCAAAATTTGATAGTCGTTATTTTACTATCAAATAAACAAACATTCTCAACAGTGATTACATTTTCTGTAGCAACCACTAGGCCTCTTCGCTACAGGAACAATAGTATATTACGACCACATGTACCAACGGCCGTCGATGGAATACTTCCAATGACAAGTACATTCTGGGCTTTGTTACGAAAAAATAATTAGCCGTCAGAAGCCGTTAGAACAATGCCGTTTGCGGTCGTTGGTAGCAGTCGGAAATTCGCGATTATCTTCTTCCCCAGGCCGAAACAGATTCATTTGTACTCCCATCCCTCAATCACGAAAACCTTTCTTCCATCATTTCCTTCTCCACCTTTAATGCCCGAAATTCTGTCGAAACCACCTCCTTCTTCGTCAATTCAGAATCTCATCTCCTTCAAACCCCTAATCTCCTCTATTTTAGGTATTATTCATAAACCCTAATTTCATGAATTTATTAATTTAAGGTTAATTTGTTAGTTTAATTGTTTATATTGTCTCATTGATTGTGTAGTATAGTTTATTGAATGTTAATTATTGTTATTATCCTATAAGTGTTGAATACTAACTTGTTTATTTTGTGCGATAAGAAATTAGTGTGCATGAGTTGAATAATTTAGTGCTTTAACACCTTCCTTGGGTTATTTAGTGTGGATAAGCATAATTTAGTTTATGTGTTTTCTAAAACGTCGAAAATGATAATTAATTTTATATAACATACGGTTGGTTAATTAAAGTTTTAACATGTGCATATGTGATAAACTATCGTATACGGTAGTTTAACTTAAGTTAAATGTTAATCAATTTAATTTAAATGTCGAAAGCCAATTTAAAAAATTAAATAAAATATGTAATATACTTTATTCATAAAACCCTTAGAGTGTTTTTTGGTCCCGTCTGATAAGTATTGTATATGATCATTATGTGGGTATTCATTTTTTGTCACAGAACAGACATCTATATTCATCATATACAATATTTGTTGGATTTGTTCCTGTATTGGACAAGTTACAAACACAGTAACATAATTATATCTCGTAAATCATTTCATTTTAAACGGTTTACAAAATTTCGACAGCTCTTCCTTTATGTTCCTTGTGTACACGCAATTGTGTACGACTCAGGGAACAAAGGGGAAGTGCTGCCGAAATTTTGTTGAATCATTTAAAATAAAATGGTTTACGAGATTTAATTACATTACTGTGTTTGTAATGGAAAGTAGGATGGCCCAGCAACAAAGTGTCAATGATCAATTAATAAAACATTAAACTGTAAAATTGTATTGAAAAATAAATTGTCAATGTGGTTTTAATTTATATCGTTTTTTTAATTAGTAGAAGAGACGATCAATTATTTTATTGATCGAAGCTAGATGTATCAACAACGAAGGAAAATTGGAGGCTCAATAAGTGAACATTTTAATAATGGTGTACACGTATTTATTGATTTCGCTTTAAGTAATAATGAAAACGACGAAGAAATCCGTTGTCCATGTAGTAGGTGCAAATTGTTGAAGCATTTGATACCAGAAATGGTTAGAGTTCATTTGCATCAGTATGGTTTCGTGCCAAACTATTTGGTATGGGATCGTCATGGAGAACTTGTAGCACCTAATCATGTACAGTCAGAGGAGGAAGTGAGTAATGAAATTGTTACGAGGAATCTCGTAGAACATATGGTTGAAGACGCAACACATTTAATATTCCCTATTGCTCAATTTGTTGATGACGATGTTAATGTTGAAGAAGAACCAAATATTGGAGCAATTTTTTTTAATGATTTATTGGATTCTGCGAAGAAACCCCTTTGGGAAGGCTGTACAAGCGGCACCCAATTATCAGTAACTGCAGAATACATTACGATGAATCTAAATACAACCTAATAGAAGCTTTATTTACAACTGTTGTACAAGCTACGAAGCGGCATATGCCTCCCGATAATTTAATGTGCAAAAATCATTATGAAGTGAAAAAACTTATGTTGACCTTTGGTTTACCGTATCAAAAAATAGATACATGTTTAAATGGTTGCAGGTTGTTTTGGAAAGAAGATATCAATCTTAGGAATTGTAAAAATGTAATCAGGAAAGGTACAAACCAAGAAAAAAGAAGGGAAAGGAAGTCCTGTATAAACGTATGCATTATTTACCTATTACTCCTAAGCTTCAAAGGTTATATGCATCTTCTGTAACCGCGCATCATATGAGATGACACAGTGTTAGAACACGGGAAGAAGGTACGTTAACACACCCAGCTGATGGGGAAGCATGGAAGCATTTTGATCAGAAATATCCCGATTTTGCAACGGAGAGCCGTAATGTTAGACTTGGTTTATGTACGGATGGATTTTCACCATTTTCTCAATTTGGTTCTAAATATTCATTGGCCTATAATCGTTACATCTTATAACTTACCTCCATGGATGTGTATGAAAAATCCATATATGTTTCTCATAATTGTCGTCCCCGGCCTTGATGATCCGACACAAGGAATCGATGTTTATTTACAACCGTTGATTGAAGGGTTGAAAACACTGTGGTACGAAGGAGTTGAAACATACGACATCTAAAAAAAAAGAATTTTCATATGTTTGCTTCTTTGTTGTGGACTATTAGCGATTTTCCTGCGTATGCAATGCTTTTAGATTGGAGTACGGCCGGTCGCGTAGCTTGTCCTTATTGCGTGGAGGAAACACGAGCATTTTCTTTACCGAATGAAAGGAAAATTTTGTGGGTTGATTGTCATCGGTGTTTTCATCATATTAATCATCCTTTTAGAAGAGACAAAAAAACTTTACAGCTAATAGACACGAGCCCTTGCAACCACCATTGGTTTGGTCAAGCAAAGATATATATGAAATTGTAAAGGATTTTCCAAAGATACATGAAACCGGAGAACAAATGGAAATTCAAGGTAAATCAACGATTCATAATTGGTGCAAACAAAGTATATTTTGGGAGTTTCCTTATTGGAAAAATCTACTACTTCGTCACAATATTGACATGATGCACAATGAGAAAAACGTGTTTGACAATGTTTTTATTACAATTTTGAATGTTAAGGGGTAGATGAAGGATGATTTCAAATCAAAATGTGATATCGAAGCAATATGTAATCGCCCCGAGCTTCATATCAAGCCAAATGACACAAAAAAACCAAAAGCATGCTATGAGCTAGACAATAACCAAGTTAAAATACTTTTAAAATAGGTTGAAGGATTAAGATTTCCTGACGGTATTTCTTCCAATATTCGTAGATGCGTCGACTATAAGAACAACATACTTAGTGCGATGAAAAGCCATGATTGTCATATTATGATGGAAATTTGTTACCCGTTGCTTTTAAAGAACTGTTTCCTGCAAAAGTTTGGACGGTTGTAACAGAACTTAGTTTGTTTTATAAGGAGCTTTGTTCTACTACGTTAAAAGTTGATCGTCTACGTAAACTTAAGAAAGAAATACCTATACTACTGTGCAAAATAGAGAAAATATTTCCTCTAGGTTTATTTAATGTAATGGAGCATTTACCTGTTCATCTTCCATCTGAAGCACGTCTTTGAAGGCCTGTGCAATATGGATGGATGTATCCATTTGAGAGGTATTAATGTTTAGTACGTTAAATATTAGTTTAATTACATGTATAAATAAATTTTAATTTGTCTTAATAGGTACTTAAATGATCTAAAGAAAAAAGTGAGACATAAAGCACAAGTTGAAGGTTCGATTTGCAAATCGTATATCGAAGAAGAAGCTTCGTTTTTTCTCTCTCATTATTTTAGTGATCATGTGAACTTATCGTTTGAAAGTGCTACGCGTAATGATGAAGGCATTGATCAAGATGATTGTCAAGCTACTTTATTTATTTTTTAAAAACATGGCCGACCTATTGGTAAATGTGTGGAATTATGATTAAACGATAGAGATTATCATGTAGCACATACATATATTCTTCTCAATTGTGCTGAAGTTGCACCATTTGTTAGGTAATATACATATATTCTTCTTAATGCATTATATCATCTACATATGCGTATATATTTATATGCACACGTGTGTGTTAATTATAATGCAATATTTCTTCTATAATTGCAGTGTTTACGAATCACAACATCCAAAAGGCGATATCGGCAAAGATTTCGCTACTTGGTTTCCAAATTACGTTTAAGACACGACAAATTGAGTGGTCGACGAAGGATTGAAACATTTAGCTATAGGACCAAAAAGGAAAGTCAAAGCCTATCCAATATTCTTGTTAATGGATATAAATTTAACATCAAAGAATACGGTGCTGAAAAATTAACTAACAATACCGGTGTATTTGTTAAAGGTAGCGATGATCCAAATGATCATGTAAATGATTTTTATGGCATGTTAACCCAGGTTTTTCAATTGACATATTTCACAAGACCTGTAGAAGAAGTTTTTTTGTTTAAATGGAACTGGTTCAGCAACATTCAAGGTTCTGGAACCAACGTGCACCCAAAGTATAATCTTATAGAAATAAAGCATACCTCGCGTTATTATAAGTATGCTCCTTTTATACTTGCTAAACAAGCTCTTCAAGTTTATTACGCTCCGTACCCATCTCTACAAAGAGAAAGCAGATTGTTCAGCTGTTTTTAAAACAAAGGCAAGATTTACATTTGATGGACAGAATATTCCAAACGAACAAGCTTATCAAGCAAATATCGAGGAAAATACTGGAATAATAATAACCGACGACCAAACCGATTTTGGACCTCTGAACGATGAATCAAATGCATTAATAGAAGCATTTGAGACTACAGAGGAACAAAACATAGAGTACGAAACAGAGTCAGAATCAGAAAACGACGAGGACTGATTAATAATCTATATTTCGGGAGAAGGTAATTTCTGTGTTTATTTATGTTACATTTTCTCATTAAAAATGATATGTTCTGCTAATGATATATTTAGTCATAATCTGTTTCACATAATCCTTTTATGTTCTGCCATAATGTATGTTTCACATAATTAAATGGTAGTTTTCTCATATATGATATGTCTATAACAGGTACTATATATGTCTTTTTTCCGTAGACGTAGCTCTTCCCATACTAGATCTTCCTCTTCTTCTCAGAGAGGGACTGGTGCGCCTCCAACTGGTGATGGCAGTGGTCCATCATAGGAGGCAGCTCTTCCTGCGGTCTGGTTGTAGGCCAAAGCTGATAGATCGTACGTATTAAATTTATTTCAGTATTAACAATATTTCTGTACGATCTTTATATATTAGTCTTGCTTTATTAAATGTTTGTTTCTTTTTAACACAGTGGCTTCGAGCTCGAGCCATTAGCTACAATGCTCTATATATCTAAATAGGCATATATGAGCAGGATGGCTGCTTGTTGGCCCAAGTGGAACAAAATACCGGATAATGTCAAAGAGAGCATTTGGCCGGACTTCCTGGTAAGTGTAAATTTACATTTTGCATTTTCTATTTGATCCTAGACCACTTTATATATTGTATACTATTTATAACAATGTATAACTTTCATTTTCTCAACGTGTAGGGTTCGGTGGACCTATAAGAGACTGATATTTCCCTGGTGCAGCGCCACTGGAATAACAAAATTGCCAAAAATTATAGGGATACAGTGTCTGCCGTGAGAAGAGCGGGAAAAAAACCGAACTAGATGAGTGCTAGCATGTAGGAGGCCTGGGTCACATGGTGGAGCAATGAGTTCCAGGTAAGTTTACCACATATTAATTACTTTAAATTGTTGCGTGTATTTAATACATAATTTAGAACTGTAAAATGTCATTTCCAATTTAAATTTGCAGAGGGAGTCAGATAGGAACTCCGGAAACAGAAACAAGAATCCCGTCACACATCGCGGTGGTTCCAAGTCATTCCAGCATCATTGCGAGGATTTGGTAAATTTTTATATTCATATTTTTATATTTTAAGTTATAAGTTGTTAATAGATAGCTAATAAAACAATATATAATATATACACACACATATATTCATATTGCAGGAAAGAGCGCGTGAGGGTCCTGTGTTGTATTGGGATGTTTTTGCTCATACTCATGCCCTGAAGCAGACCGACGATTCGGACTCAGTCGTATACTCATGGGAGCATGATGATAAAGCGACTGTTGCCTTTGTAAGTATAATATAATTATGTTAATAGTTATCAGTTAATTAAGTACACATTTATAGATATTTTAATTAGTGTTATTTATACCAGTGACCATTCCAACTTTTTGTTATTTAGTATAGCAATTAGTCTACTTAAAAACGATTAGTGTTATTTTAAGAACTGTTATTTATACTCAATTGTATTTTGCATTACAACAAAAGTTTCAGGAAGCACGAGCACAACTGCTGGCTGGGACAGGACGGGATGAGTTGACTACTGATGAGGATGACTCTATTTTTGTGTCCGTCATGTATACACCATCCCGCAGCAGGCGCTATGGATTTGGGAACCAAGCGGTAATTTTCAAAAAATAAACTAAATTCAAATATTGCATATTTTTCAATTAAAGTTATGCAAATTACGATTATGATGTTGGAGGCATTATAACAATTTATTTTTATTCGCAGGCTAGGACATCTCAAAAGGCATATAAGATGGCTCAAGATAAAGAAGAAATTACAGAGCTACGAGCCCACATCGCCGAGCTGCAGGAGCATGATCGCCATCGTGCTGTGCAGATAGAGCAGCTGAACCAGCGCTTGGCGGAGTATATGGAGTAGCATGGGAGGTTTCCTTCGTCAGTGATTCTGCAGGGGATGATGAGTGATGCTAGGTATGTTCTGTTATATATACGATTCGAGTGGGTGAGGATGTGTTTGATACATTTTGATGGATTTGTATATTATCTTATGTTGGATTTGGATATGGATTTTTTGGATTGTATTATATTTGGTTATTTATATGATTAGTGGTTTATACATGCTCGAGATGGAGCTGTTATGTGTATTGATGGATGTGTAGTGGCTGGAAGGCAGCAGGTTTAAAACATAAGAAAAAACACCTATATTTCCGACGGCTACCGACGGCATATAGGTCATCACATTCCGATGGCTTCCAATGGCTAACTACGACAAATTTCGACAGTTTCCGATGGCTTCATACAGCAATTTGGTCATTCTGATTTGCCACGTGTCCAACAGTGCCGTCGGAAACCGTCCCAGATTGCCATTGGTCGCCGCCGGAAATATGCCGTTGGTGCCATCGGAAGACGTTACTAAATAAGATTCACGTTCCGATGGACTTTCCTACGGTTTTCGACGGCCTTCCAACGATCACCGACGGCCGATATCCGTCGGAAAACACTGCTGTTCTTGTAGTGCTTAGATAAATCTTTGATTAACTTAAAATCACCTTCAAATATTTATTAAAATATTCATATTCTTATCTCACTCGTATAAGTATATTCACAAAACCCTTCACTTTCAAACTTAGAAAACTTTCCCATATACTTATATACAATAATATAAGTATATTCACATAATATTTAAGAAAGATTTCTTATTTCAAAATCATATTAAAATGATCAAACCCAAACGTCGTTAAAACCGAGATATTAATAAACTAAGACACCATTTCCTTTTTATAAATCTCTTTTATTTTATGAATATCTCCTTTATAAATCCCCAATTCTCTTTATAAACTTTCTTTTATAGATCTTCAAGTTTATTTACAAAACTCTATTTATAAATCTTCAAAATCATTTATAAAACCCCTTTTATAAAACCATTAAACCAAAGTTCTATCCACTTTTCAAAATCTCTTTCCAAATTTTACAAATTCCTTAATTGAATTCTTTTCATTAAATAAAATCCTTATACAAGTCTTTCCATTTAAAATGATTTCTTTTTAAATAAACAATTTATTATTTTTAAACAAATTTTACAAAACAATTTATCATTTAAAACACTTTAAATAAAACAATTAGATATCTTTAAACAACATTAGTGAAATAATAACTTTAAATAGCCATTAATAAATAATAAACTTTAAACAAATTATAATAACATAATAATAAACTTTCAAACAAGTTAATATAATATAATAATTGAACATAATAACTAATTACCTTTAAACCTTATTAATATAATAGTAAATCAAATTTTAAAACAATATTATTATAATAATAGATTAATTTTATTTTAAAACAGTATTATAATAATAATAAATTAACCTTTAAACTATATTATCTAAAATACTAATAAAAAGTAATTTTAAATAAAATAATTAACTTTAATAATAATTAACTTTTAAAAAATAATTAACTTTAAAATCAAATTATTATAAAATAACTTTAAATCACACTTAGAATATACTTAATAATTTAAACAATATTTAAAATACAAATTAGTTAACTTCAAACATTGTTGATAAAATTATTATTATATAAAAGACTTTGCTAAAATAATAATTATATAAACATTTGTAATGGTTTAAAATTTTAAGTTGATTTAAGTTCATAGCTTTCTAAATTCGAAAAGAGGCCTAACAATCACAATGGTACTTAAATAAGCTATCATATGATTCAATTTAATTTTCCAAGTTAGTAACTAACATTTACATAAGCAACATCTATGAAAATAAATTCAATAATTAACCATCATTGGTCAGACCATCATTTATTCAAATCGGCATATCAATTAACGACATAAAATTAGATGTCAAAATCTATAAAATAGTAGAACGAGGATTTATTCTGCTAATTAAATGCCCAATTAATTTAATTAGCGGAGCAGTGTTTTATCCCGCTAAACAGATGTCCAAATTATCCTATTCGGTTTTCTTTTATAATACGTTATTTATTTGGCCAAACAAAATTAGTAATTAGAGTATAATAATTTAACGACGTTATTATTCAAAATAACGTAATTAAATTCGGTCCGTTTCAAATATATCATAATTTTATACATTGCCAAAGTTATCGACAAGTTACACTACAACATTGTACTCGTCAATAGGTTACAACGCAAAAATCCGTGAGTACAGATCACGTGTGAGCAAGTTGTCTCATTTTATATCCAACACACATTATTAGTTAAAATAATTAAATTAATAAATCAAAATTAATTTCTCATCCCATTGCTTTCGGGCCCAAAGCCCATTACTGAAACAAAAGCAACCCGAATCCAATCCCCTTTTCTTCTTCTCCAATTCGAAAATGCCTGCTCAAATTTGGACATGCATACGCGTGCATACGTGCATGTGCACTGACGTTTCACCTCACCGATCATCGATCCAAGGCTACCGACATGTTGAGCTAATCATAGCCCCTAAACACCAACCAGACCCTGCCAAACTCCTCCACCCAGTTCGTCTCTCCAAGCCCAAACTAATTCCCCCCTCTTTACTACCCATCATCGACCAAATTTCCTCCTCACCCAAACCCGAATTTCCGATTAACGTTGATCATCATCACGAAATGCCTTTGAACTTACACCAAAAATACTACGTCCCGCCTGACTCTAACGTACGGCATCAATCGATTCGCTTGGATCGATAGAATTTGATTTTTGTAATTCAAGAACAAAAGCGCTTACTGAAATTTCAAGATTACTTGTTCGTTTCTCAACGAAAACTCGAGAGGTTAATTTCTAAAAATACTAGAGATTGATATAAACAACTTTCGTGTTGGGACACTTGGTTGAAAATGAATAGATTGGAAGGAATTGATTTTGAAGAGGGAGAATGAAGTGTTTTCATTATATAGGGAAGTAGAAAAAGAAAAAGAAAAGAAGGAACTCTCTTGTCTGTGCGTGTACCTGTATATACACACACATAGCAGCCACCCTACTCCATAACTAAGCATTCAGAAAAATCTCATTTTCATGGCAGAAAATCAAGGGGGGACAAGGGAATAATGGCGGCCGGTTGGGTGGAAGAGGAGCATAAAGGCGTGCACTGTTTAAAGATGGCCG
Source organism: Allium fistulosum (assembly GCA_030737815.1). NCBI lineage: Eukaryota > Viridiplantae > Streptophyta > Magnoliopsida > Asparagales > Amaryllidaceae > Allium > Allium fistulosum. The sequence goes on along the minus strand of CM060906.1, from coordinate 1,129,362,384 downwards.
AGTTGAAGATGGATGTGTACAACTGAAGAAAAAAGGCCTGTGTAGTGTAGATTTTATTTTTAATAAAGTTTGTTTTGCGGTACCCTGCTACACAGGATCACATTCGCGTGTGGGCCACAAATGATAGAAATAAAAATATGACCGAGCACAATAATATGACACGTGCACAGAACAACAAATAAAAAAAAGTTGGTTATCAAATTCTGTTAAATTTCGAAAATATCAACGTAATATACGTCAAACGATAATTTAAATATTTTCTAAATTAAAAAATTATGGAAAACTTCTATAAATTAAATTAAGAATACGTCATAAAAATTTAAGTCGTTTTATTATTTAATTTAGTTAAATTCAAATCTGAATATTTAAATAAATTAAATATTTGAATTTGAAGAATAAAAAATTATGGATCGTTAACGTTCCTTTCCACCCTTATTACCCAGGCAAAAGCAAGGATCGGCAAGGCTTCAGAAGAGGTGCGATCACAAGACTTCCATAGCTCAGTCCACTTGTTTTCAGAAATCAAGAAGTCGATGTTTATGTTGGCAGCACATGTGACCCAAATTTGGTAAGAGTAGTCGTATGAGAAAAATACACGTGTGCATGATAATATCTATTTGAATTGAGGATCACTCATTCATTAAATGAACATACAATGATAATACATCGTCAGAAAATTAATTGCATTATTAGAAAAGAGTTATGGCACGTGCTTCGTACGTGAGTTTTTCTACACATTGTATATGTTTCAAAACACTTAAAAAAAATAATTTTTAGAAATATTTAGTCGTATTTTGCGTTGAACTCATGTATAGTTTGTTTGAATTTTTATTTTTAAGTTTCAGTACCTACTGGTGGTTTGAATTTATATTTCTGCTATTAGTTAATAAGGAAATAATTTGTAAAGGAATTTAATTTGTTATATCCTATTTTAAAGCGACATTAAGGTTTGATTATATTTGAGCGTTCTGAATTTGTAAAAGAAACTATTTATCAGGTCCCAATATTAATGTTTATTAATATTCGTAAATGCACATGTTGAATTTGTAAAGTGAGTTTATTTGTTAGATTCAATTTTTAAGGGATTTGATAACATATAAATAAAATGTATTTTTGGAAGTTTGAGGTCGGATCAAAAATTTGCACTTCCAAGTCAACTATTAATAAAAACGAAAAATGAAAATATTAATGTCTTTATAATAGAAAACATTAAATATTAAATGTTGAGAATGATAAAACATATAAACAATCGGCTAAATTTAACTCTATAAACTAAATGATGGTCACAAATTTAGCTTCGACCTTTTAAAAGTCAATTAGCTTAACACAAAATCGCCTTAACATGGTCAAAGGTGTCTATAATTCATATAGCATTACAAGCCCCGAACAATGCAACCAATAGTTACTAAGCGCCAACTCTCAAAATATGTGAAACTAATTATGAGTGCCTATAGAAAAATGCCACATTTCATTTTGAAACATGCAAACAAATTTATAGTTTTACATATAAAGAAACTAATAAACTCGTTACATATAAAGTTCTACATTACTACCATTCCTCTAAGCACAATCCCACCATATGTGTACATTTTTCATTAATCAATCAAAACTAAATATGGTCGATAGAACAAGCAGGATGAAAGAAATGTTGAACAGTAGAAACCATGAGAAAATACCAAAACAAATAACGTTCGCAATGATACGTATAACCATAAAAATAAAACTAACAATAAATAGGGTTACTAACAGAAATAGCAATAGTGCTCCTTTGGTAGCTGCATATAGCAAAAAAAAAATAAAAAAAAAAATCATCAACAAATGTTAAATCGTATTGTTTATTACTGGGAAGCTGGAATAAATTCTTGTAAGTTTTTACTTGCACATAAGATAATGAGTGAACCAACTCCAACAAATCATCTGGTGAAAAGCCAATTTCACCATGCAACAAGTGATAGTGTGTCACAAGAGTTGTGCTCTGATATACAAATATTCATTATTGGTTAACATCATGTAAGAAAACGCAGATAATTTAATGAGTATAAAGTAACTGTGCTGGCCGGCCAACATTAACTCTATTACAATTCTAGCTCCTATGGAAATAGATTCAAAGTTCTTTATACAAGTCAAAAGCTGAAAAATTATACACTTTCTGCACAATGATACCCATGTAAAGGAGGTTTTTGTTAATCAATGTTATTATTCTTCTTATCTTAAATATATTGAAGTTAGGGTCACAATTTACTCAAAATTACTTATCCTATTACTTTATATTTCAACTAAATGAATCAAGGTAAAGCGTATCTCTATTGTTCACACTCCAGAACGGCTTCATTTAGCGACAGCAATTAGCCATCGGCGGCCGTCGCCGGCCAACGCTAGCTGTCGTTAAATGCCGCAACAAAACTAGACGACGCTAGCAAAATAGCGACGGCATCGTCGTCTTTTAGCGACGATAACCTGAGTAATTTAGCCGTCGCTATGCTGGAACCAAACGGTTGTCGCTAGCCGTCGCCATACGCCGCTAAACTGTAACTAGCTGGCCGTCGCTATCCTGAAACCTTCAAATTTGCCCAGCTCTGTTTTAATCCTTCCAAACCACACAATAAACGTTATATCTCAATCTCGCTTCATTCCCAACACATATAAACTTAATATCACAACCATTAACATCACATGCAACGTATAATCTCATATATATCACAAATAATTAGAAACATAACGCAAATATCAATATTTACATAAACTTTCATCAACTAAAATCAATATTCCATCAACCAACACAACCGTATCTACAAAAATACTAATGTTCATCAAATCCACAATCATCACTATACACAACCATATCTACGCAAATACTAATGTTCATCAAATCCACAACTATGCACAACCATCATTAAAGTACCAACTCCATCAACACAAGTCAATAACTACAAGTCAAAAAAATCCATACATACTCATCCTCATTATCATCATCTCCCTATCCATCTTAACCACGCATCCTCCCGTGCTCTGCTAAAAAGGCCGCAATCCGCTCATCTAGCAGTTGCGCCAGTCCTCCATCCTTCCACCAGTCGTTGAATTCTGTCATCTGCTGCTTAAGCTGAGCTATCTCCTCATCGACCTGGGATCTCCTATAAGCCCTCTGGGCCATCATTTGCCTGCAAATTATTTGATTGGAATATAATTTGCTTCAGGATTAAATATAATTTATATACTAGTCAATGAAGCAGTTTATCTCCTAATTTCCATAACCATAACGCCTATTTCGAATAGGCGGATCAATGAGAGCATCCCAAATACGGTCCTTCTTCTTTAAGGTCGAGTTACGGCCAGTGGACTGCGCTACTCGAGCTTTCTTCGCCTCGTATCTCTCCTGCGATGACGAACAGTAGTTTATAATAATAAAGAACTTATCAAATGTGCAGTAAAAAAATTAAACAAATCTACCATCACAGATTTGGATTTATCGTTTATAAATTCATACGAAATATTTCCCACTTCATCCGTGCGCTCGACGACATGTGTGTGAGTGATCACCTCAGCCAGTGTAGGCTCACGATTATATTGCTGAAACTGAAGTTATATATACAATGAATAATGTTACCAATATGACTAAATTATTTTACAACTATTTAGAAACGCATTTTATAACTTTACCAATTCCCTCTGATGCTGTTGGAAGGACTTCGACCCACCGCGGTGCAAAGCAGGATTTTTAGCCCTATTTGCACGGTTCCACGCCGATAATTCCTATAAATTTAAACGCACAATTAACTAAATTAATGCACCTAATATACGAATTTTAAACAAAATTCAATAACAAAATGAAATGATATTTATTACTTACCTTCGACTCCGGAGTTTCCCACAGCTGTAGAAATTGAGCCCATACATCAGCACCCATCCAAGATGGCTTCTTTTTCGCTCTCTTGGCTTTTGATATGGTGTCTCTGTAATTTTTGCGCATTCTTTGGTTCCAGTGATTGACAAAAACATCCATATCTTGCGGGTCCACACGAACAGCTGCCTGCGTATTGAAATTGATATTGGTTTGAATCATATACATTGTATTAGTTCATAAATAAATTATAAATTTAAAATTACGAACAAGTCCGCGAATATGGCATTCTTGATGTGATCGAGAATGTCAACCCAGTGAGCCCAGCATCCCGACATCCAGCTCATGAATGCCTTCCTCGACACTTGCAGAATAATGTCGCTCGGCTGGACCTCAAACCCCCTGTATAAAATAAGATGTACGAATATAATAAATTTTAGATAGTGAAAATGTAATAAATTTGATACTTACCCAGCGCTCTTTGGCACTACCTCTGCCACCGGATGTAAATCCGGTGCTGTGCCACTGGCATCCGCACTAGTGGAAGGAGAAGGTTGAGATCTGCTAGAATGTCTCTTATGCATATCTGGTACAAACATATCATTTCATATAATGAAAAAAATACCAGTTCATTATTACAGAACATGTTTGATTAATCATCATCACATAAACTTGCACTAAAACGTTATAAATGAGACAAGATATCCTGAGTATATATACATAATTTAAAAAAAACAATAAGACATAACTCACAACATAGTCATCATTATTGATAATAGCTGAAACTCAGAATATACATTATACAACAACTGACAAAAATTCAAAATTTTTAGTCTTCGTTGTCTTCTGATTCAATCTCGGTCTCCTACTCTATATCGTTCTCTTCTATACTCTCAAATGCTTCTATTAAAACATTCGATTCATCATTTAACAAACCCAAATCAATATCATCGGCTATTATTATTTCATTATTTGGTTCAAGATCCGTTTGATACGCTGCTTCTTCCGGAATGTTAATTCCATCAAACGTAAATCTTGCCTTTGTTTTAAAAACAGCAGACCAATCTGCTTTATCTCTTTTTAAGGATGGATATAGAGCAAAATAAACTTGTAATGCTTGCTTGGCCAATACGAAAGGATCATACTCATAGTAACGTGAGGTGTGCTTTATTTCTATAAGTTTATAACCTTTGTGCACGTTGATTCCAGAACCAGGAATATTGCTGAACCAATTGCACTTGAATAATTTTTTTTTTTCCTGCAAGTTATTTTTAATATGTCAATTCTAAAACCTGTGTTAAGACGCCGTAAAAAATTTCTATATGCTCATTTGGATCGTCACTGCCTTTGACAAATACACCATTGTTATATGTTAATTTTTTAACACCATAATCTTTGGTGTTGAATTTAAATCCATTGATGAAGAATATTGGATAAGTCTTGACATTTTTTTTTGGTCCGAGTGCAAGATGTTGTAATCCTTCATCAACGGCGCTGTTTCTTGGATCATAAACGTAGTTCGAAAACCATTTAGAAAATTCCTTACAGAGATCGCCAGATGGATGCCGTGATTCGTAAATACTGTTAATATATATGTACTATATGTTACATTACGATTAAAATGTAAGTATCATTGAAATAACTATGAATTTATTATTACCTAACAACTGGTGCAACTTCAGCACAATTAAGAAGAACATATGTGTGTGCTACATGTTGATCTCTATCGTCTAACCATATTTCCACACATTTCCCAACAGGTCGGCCATGTTGTTTAGAAATAGAAAACATTGTCTGTGAATAATCTTCTTCAACGGCTACATCATTACGAGGACCAGTTACAAAATAATAAGTTCACATGGTCACTCAAGTAATGAGAGAAAAAGAATGAAGCTTCTTCTTCGAGATATGATTTGCAAATTGAACCTTCAACTCGTGCTTTCTCTCTAATTTTTTTCTTCAGATGATTCAAGTACCTATTACAAAATAACTTAATTTAAATGCACTTACGTAAATCTGAATTTTATACTAATAACAATTTTACGTATATTTACTATTACCTCTCAAATGGATACATCCATCCATATTGCACAGGACCTCGAAGAAGAGCTTCGGATGGAAGATGAACGGGTAAATGCTCCATTACATTAAAAAAATCAAGCGAAAATATTTTCTCCAGTTTTCATAGTTTTATAGGAATTTCTACTTCAAGTTTACGTGTACGGTCGATTTTTAACGTTGTCGAACAAAGCTGTTTGTAAAACAGACTTAATTTTGTTATAACACTCCACACTTTTATGGGCAACAGTTCTTTGAAAACCACTGGTAATAAATATTCCATCATAATATGACAATCGCTCAATTTACTGTTTTTAAAGTCAACACATCTACGAAGATTAGAAGACATCCCATCAGGGCATTTTAGTCCTTCCACCCACTTTAGCACGAGTTTTATTTTCTTGTTGTCTAGCTCATAGCATGCTTTGGGTTTTTTTATTGTAATTGGGCTTTATCTGAAGTTCGGGATGTTTACAAAAGTGTGCTATATCGAGTCTTGAATCCAGATCATCCTTAGTTTTCCCTTTAAAATTCATAATTGTATTAAACACGTTATCAAACACGTTTTTTTCGTTGTGCATCACGTCACTATTATGTCGAAGTAGGAGATCTTTCGAATAAGGTAACTTCCAAAATATACTTTGTTTGCATCAATTATGAATGTCTGATTTACTTGGAATTTCAGCCTGTATTCCAGTTTCATGTATCTTCGGGTTGTCCTTTACAATTTCATATATTTCTTCGCTTGACCATTTGGTGGTTGCATATTCTCTTCTCTGTTAGCTTTAAAGTTTTTTTATCTCTTCTAAAAGTATGATTGGGATGGAGAAAACACCGATGAAAATTAAACCAAGAAATCTTTCTTCCATACCGTAAAGAAAATGATCTTATTTCTTCCATGCAATAAGGACAGGCTAGACGACCGACCGTACTCCAACCTGAAAGCATCCCATATGCAGGAAAATCACCAATAGTCCATAACAAAGAAGCGAGCATACGAAAATTCCTTTTTTTTGAAATGTCGTATGTTTCAACACCTTCAAGCCACAATGTTTTCAGCTCTTTGATTAATGGTTATAGACAAACATGGATTCCTTATGTCGGATCATCAGGGCCAGGGACAACAATAGTGAGAAACATGTATGGAGTTTTCATACACATCCACGGAGGTAAATTATAAGGAGTAACGATAACTGGCCAAGATGAATATGTGCAACCAAACTGAGAGAATGACGAAAATCCATCCGTACATAAACTAAGTACGACGTTACGGCTCTCTGTAGCAAATGTGGGATACGTCTTATTGAAATGTTTTCATGATTCTCCATCAGATGGATGCGTCAAAGTTTCCTCTGCCTGTCTTCTCACACTGTGCCATCGCATATGACATGCCGTGGCCGAAGACGCATATAACCTTTGAAGTCTCGGGGTGATTGGTAAATAATGCATTCCCTTGTATGGAACTTCCTTTCCTTTCTTTTTTCTTGGTTTATATCTTTCCTCATTACATATTTTGCAGTTCCTAAGATTAATGTCATCTTTCCAATACAACATGCAACCTTTTATACATGTATCTATCTTTTGGTAAGGCAGATCGAAAGCCGACATAAGTGTTTTCACTTTATAATGACTGTCGCACATCAGATTATTGGGTGGCATATGTCGTTTTGCAGCTTGTACAACTGCTGTAAATCCAGCTTCTGTAAAGTTGAATTTTGATTTCATAGTGATGTATTCAGCGGTTACTGATAATTCGGTTCCACTTTTACGACCATCCCACAACGGTCTCTTAGCGGCATCCAATAAATCATAAACTTTTTTTGCTTCCACATTCGGTTCTTCTTCAACATTGGCTTTTTCATCGTCAACTTGAACGGTAGGGAATATTGATCGTGCTGCATCTTCCACCATACCTTCTATTGGATTCATCGTAACAACATCGACCTCTGATGCAACAGGACCTGCTGTAGGTGCAACAAGTTCTCCATGACGATCCCATAAATAATAATTTGGCAAAAAAATCAGATTTACACAAATAAAGATTCGAGGCCAAAACCTCAACTGGTATAATAGCCTAACTTTAAGAAAAAAGTACTTTAACTGTATCTGGTTTCCAATGCTTCAAATGTTGGCACTTACTACAAAGGCAACGAAGTTCTTCGTTATTTCGATTATTAAATATTGCGAATCTAATAAATTCGTGTACATCATTGTAGAAATGTTCTTTCACCGAACCTTTCATTCCAGTTCTGACATCATACATCCATGTACGGTCGACAAAATAATCGAACATTGTTCCAAATTTAAAAAATAGGTAAGTAATTTCGACAGCACTTCACTTCACTTCTATTCTATGCACAACTTCTCACCCAAGTGATATATTGTTGTTGTTTTATTTTCTAAAATAAAGTAAAACCTTTTAGGACTAAAGGCTTCACACACCACACTTCTGTCTACTTTCGACAACACTTCAGTTCACTTCTCTTCTACGCATAACTTTACATCCAAGGGGAGTATTTGTGTTGTTGTATTTTCTAAATAAATTAAAATATTTTAGGACTAAAAGCTTTAATTTGTGGTTGTTGTATTTGTTATAATAATACTTAATGCTTATTTTCAAATCAATATTATATTCATTTCAAAAAAAATTTAGATAATCAATTTTAGTACAATATTTGTTCTTGTATATAAATTTCATAGCTTTTTAGAAAATCGATTTGAGTACATTATTTGTTGTTGCCATATTCAATTTTTAACTTATTGGAAAACCGATTTCAGTAGCATATTTCTTCTTGTTATATTCGTTTCTTAAGTTTAAAGAAAATCGATTTGAATACAATATTTGTTCTTGTCATATTCATTTCTTAACTTTTTGAAAAATCAATTTATGTACAATATTTGTTGTTTTTATATTTATTTCTTGATGTTTTTTACAAAATCGATTTCAATAGAATATTTTTTGTTGTTACATTCATTACTTAACTTTTTACAAAATCGAGTTTAGTACAATATTCGTTTTTTTATCTTCATTTCTTAAACTATTTACAAAATCAATTTAAGTATAATTTTTCTTAACGTTTTGTTAACTAAATTATACGCTTTATAACGTATTTTCAAACTCTTTTAACTAATTAAATTTTAATTTACAGATTTTGTAAGCTAAAATTAGAAGTTAGCACTAATAATAACAAATTAATTTTATATTAAGCACCAACAGTTATAATTAACATGCACTAATTAATTAAATAATATTACTTATCTTTATCCGTACCTACTTAGGAGCATATTAATCAATAATTATACACTAATTTTCACGTAAACTGTAACAAACATCATTTTCCAATAACGAACATTCGCGTAAACTTATCAATAAGCATATTAATTAATAATACTAATTTTCGATTTTTTTTGCAAAGCTAGCCGGTTTTAAAGTGGGCCATGCCACTGTATAAATAACGAGTAAACAGGCGTTCTACACATGCACAGAATAGCTAAGTAGGAGCAAATAGCCCAACCACAATGAAAAATATAAGAACATGAGCTAGGCAAAAGGAGCCTAGACTACTAAACAACAAGACTACACGCCCTCCGAAGAGGAGGGGCCAGAACTAATGTCAGACGATCTGCTAATATCATGAACAAACCCAAAGAAAAGAGCTACCAGATTCGGGTCATAATCATCTGAAGCTGGTGAGTAAATAAATTTCCTATCCCAAGTGATATCAGAAAACATACTTTTATTCTCTTCACCAATCTCGCCAATCTTAGTAAGAGCAAGACCCTCACCCTCAATATGATACAAAAGACTACGACTCTCTCCCCCAACATTACTGATAAAGGCGTAGTAAGTGTCAGAAACAGGCGAGTAATGCATATCAGAAGGAACATGAATCTAGGCTTGCTCCTCCGAATTCCATGAAATAGTATCTGACGAAATAACATCAGCATCCTCAGACAAGGCCTCACCAAGAGGATCATCAATAATAGGAGAGTCAGTAGTAAGAGTCTCAACAGTAGAAATGGCAATAGGAGTAGAGACAGTAGGAGCATCAACAGCAGGAGTCAAATCAGTAGGAGCAGCAACAGGAGGAGGCACAGAGGGAGGCGGAGCAGCCTTCGGGACCCACCTCTTGATTGGTGGACGGAGCAAAGGTAACCGGTCAGATAGAGGAATGCCAACAGAGGCCAAAATGGAACATGCCTCCGAAAGATGCCCAAAAGACTGATAGACTGTGCATATATTCGGTTTCCACCTGTAACGCACTCTGACCTCAACAAAATGACCATCATAAATTCTGACTTTTAGCACCAAAGGCAGAGGCTTGTCCGGGGTTATTTCAATCAGAGCTTTGACTTAAACTAATCTATTCCTGGCTACTGTGTTTGCATCATAACAAATCACCTTACCAACAACGCGAGCTAGCTAATCAATCCCGATAAGAGGCTGAAGAACAGAAGGAATATGAGAAAAATGGGCCCAAACAGGAATAGATAAAACCTGAGAATGAGCCTTATCCACAGATGGGCTCCAAGTAGTAATAATGAATGGTTTCCCTTCAATGAGAATGGGGTCGGCTTCCAGTATACGCTAACTTTTAATTACAAATTAAATAATCAAACCACTTACTAACATCCTCAAATCAACTAACACACTATTATCATCAACTAATACATAGTAATCATCAATTTCAAATCAATAATCAACTACTTTTCTAAATTAGGGTTTTAATTTTATCTCCAAATCAACTAATAAATTATACCATCATCTAATACCAACTAATCTAACATATTCATACCAAAATTACTAAATTTTGCATAAATAGGGTTTAACACAATATACCTCAAAAAATTGGAAGAAATAGAAGAAGGAAGGATTGCGCAGTGAGAAGGGGTCGTCGGCGTCGGCTAGAGGCGGCTGGTGGCGGTAGAAATTGAAACCGGGGGAGAAGAGAGTAAGAAGGGGATGGTGGGAAAGTGCTAAAAACGTTCTCTGTTCGAGGGCTAGATTTCAGGTAGGCAATGGCTAGCGATGGCTAGCGACGACCGCGTTTTTTAGCTGTCGCCAGCCGTCGCCCATATCAGTCACAAAACGAAGCCGTTCTAGTAGTGTCACTAACAGTCGATTGTTATAATCAAGCCCTGATGTTAAATGAGAAATTTGTCAAATTGCTTTTCTCTATTCTTATGATTCCTCTATAATTTATCAAATTGCTTAGATAAAATCCAGTATTTTTTTTTATAAAAATTGAAGTTTTTCTCAACAATCCTATGTGATATACATGTATGAATTAAGGATGCAAGAGTAATGTATGCACATATCATCATATATATGATTCATTTAATTGTGTTCACTGTCTCTATTTACACTTTTCTTTCTAAAGACATGGCAAACACAAAGAGATCAGTGAAATTATGATTTGATGAAAATTAATCTTTGATCACATGCATACCTCATGAATTCTCTCTGTACCAAAAAGTATACACAAATGTTATTACACATACATCACATTGTTCATGTTGTACAATATATATTTAAAAATGAGAAATTCAATTTGGTCACAATATGTATACACAAATGATGACACAATATATCTTAACCGTTAGATCTTCTCTTGAATTCCACTTTCCATGCAAGGACAAAAGGATCTGATAGTTTATTATGTGAGCAATTGTGTTTTATTTTTTATCTAAGTAGCTAGTCCCTTTGAAAATTAGTCATAATAAATTAAAGACTTTCTAGCTTGGTAGGACCAATGCAGTTGATTTAATGAGATTTATGATGGTTAATTGATTATATATATATATAGATAAGTTATACATATTGTCATATACTACAAGCTTATAATTTACTATATAAAATTCTTATGAATCTTACTAACTAAAACAAGGGAACTTTTATATAAGTCTTATATAGTTTATCATCTATCTTTCATCCTCAATTATAAACAAAACCATTTGAAAAGGTATTTAACATAGAAATACATAACAATATGTATATTTAGCTTGTTGACAACAATCTATAACATATGTTTTATTACCAAATCATCATTAACTAGTTTTTTATTTTGGGCATGCAATTAGGTAGGTATTTACATAAATTTTTGATATTCTAGTAAACAAAATAATACATATTATAAACTTCTAAGTGACGGGTCAATCTTTCACATTTAGTCAACTAAGAAAAATAAATATTACCATGGTTGGAATTCAGTACTCCCACTGCTATGAAACCTTGGTGCTTCTTGTTAGAAATGAATGAGCAGCATTAGGGAATGTGAAGGCATTAAATGCCTTGGGAGATGAATAGTCCCACATCTTAGAATAAAATAAACTATTTATGTTTATATACTAAGGTGTAGACACTATGATAATTCCTATAGACAAAGAGAGACGAAAGCCATGATGGGTGGTGCAAAGCACCAACCCGCACGCGCACGCCCGCGCCTGCACCTGAAGATGCGAGCGAATGGGCGTTTGAGGCCTATTAGAGGCACTTAGCACTTTGTAGTCGGCGTGGCTGTTCCGACCGAATAGTTTTTATTTTGGGGAATTTTACCATAAGGGCCTCTTTCCATCAAACAATAAGTTTCTAGGACACAAGTTTAAAATAATTATTTCTAGGACCAAAGTTAATACACGTTACGTCTGTTACTTTATCCCTCCATTCCGTTACTTTTTCTCTCGTTCCTTTTCCTTTTTCAGAACCCAGTAAAACAAAATCAAAATCTAAAATCGAAAAGTAGAGTTTTCTAAACGACTAGACAATTTGTGATCGAAGATTTCTGCCATTATTCAGTTAAACATCAATTTTTCTTCATCGATTTCTCTACAAGTATGTACTATTTTTTTATGTAAACGATTTAGGTACATGTTTTGGAGCTGGTTTATTGTTAAATGATATTAATTAACGAGTTCTTCGTAAAATAGTAAGCGTCAGATCTTACTTTATTCAACTATTTAAAAAGATAGAAGCATTTATCTTCTGATGTAAAGGATTTACGTACATTTTTGAGTTATATGTTCATAATCATTGATACAAATGGGACATTATCTAATGCATGCAAGGTATTTGATGTTTTTCTCATGATATTAGTTACTACATATAATATACAGATATGTTAAACCCTAGGTAAAAAAGATAAAAGCATTTATGTTTTTATGTAAATGGTTTAAGTTGTTTGTTGTTTTGGAGCTGGTTTATTGTTAAATGATATTAATTAACGAGTTCTTCGTAAAATAGTAAGCGTCGGATCTTACTTTATTCAACTATTTAAAAAGATAGAAGCATTTATCTTCTGATGTAAAGGATTTACGTACATTATTGAGTTATATTTTCATAATCACTGATACAAATGGTACATTATCTAATGCATGCAAGGTATTTGATGTTTTTCTCATGATATTAGTTACTACATATAATATACAGATATGTTAAACCCTAGGTAAAAAAGATAAAAGCATTTATGTTTTTATGTAAATGGTTTAAGTTGTTTGTTGTTTTGGAGCTGGTTTATTGTTAAATGATATTAATTAATAGTTCTTCACTCTGTCTAACATTTCATTATATATGACATTTTTTATGCAGCGTAAAAATGCATACAAGGTCTTCTAATTCGAAGATATTCATTCGAAAAACAACTTGCATATTCATAAACGAAGGTGGAACCCAATGCATAAATATAAGACCTATTTCCAGTCCATTTTGTGATGAACACAACCAAAGACCATCACCATTTACAACTCCATTGGTAATTATTTTCATACTTATGTTTCCCATAATATTTAATTCTAATCTTCATTTTGTATATACGTAATAAATTGGAATCTAGATTCCATATTTTAAATAAAAAAATACCTAAATTTTTTGAGCTTACATTGTTTACCTTGGTTAGTCTGCTATTCTGTCACTACATTTACGTATACATGTGTGTGTGTGTGTGTTTCTGCATTCACTTCATATATTTTGTATTGGGTTGATGTGCATTGACTTGACTTGTTGCTTTATTTGCAGTCAGTTATCATCTAGCTTGTCTGCACTTCATTCTCATCTTGTTGACATGTCTGCATTGGACTCTGGTTTCAATGTGTATGATGTTGCAAATTCACTTGATGTTTCATACATGTATATATGTAATGTTCGAACACTTCAGTCAGGTTTGGTTACTTCATTTTCATTGATGTTGAGTTGTTTTTATGGTGCATTTGTTTGTGTATGTTGTGCACTTGTTTGCACTGTCACTTTTGAATCTGAATATTCATTGATGTTGTAGCTTTCATGTTGCATTCATACATGTTGTACATGTAATTACTTCAAGGCTATTGTGATGATGAAATTCTAATAACTGATCACTAATTTGTAATGGATAATTTGTTGCTAATGCTTTGTTAAAAAAGATAAAAGAATTTATCTTTTTATAAATAATATTTTGATGGATATTTTGTGTTTCATTCTCTTTAAGTTTTCAGATTTCTAAATGACCATTACTTAAACAACTAAAAAAGATAAAACAGATTATCTTTCTATACTTTGGAAGAAAAAATAGCCATCAGTACTACATAGTTACTCAACAAAAGGGTTTATTATACTTTATGTGCATTATGATTCTTGAGCAAAATGATATTATCTTCATGAATATGCAGAAATAAATTTAGGATCCTAATTAATGATATTATTTTCATGAATGTAGGATGAAGCTACACCAACACAGCAAATCTCACAAATGACTGAAAAAGAACATCTAACAAACTCAGATGACGAAGGAACAATTTCAGAAAAACTAAATGAAGCAAGTTATGATTCTGAAGAAATAAATATTGAAACAGATGAGTCAGATGATGTTGGAAAATATGAAATTCAAAACAGGCTGAAAAGACAGAAAAAACATCTGTACAGTGGAACATACAGATGTAATTTAGATGTTGTGTACAAAGTTATGATGACGGTAAAGGAAAAAAACATTCTATCTTCAGAAGCAAAAAGTTATATCAACAAAACGCCATTCAAAAACTTTTTTAATATGTTTCTGACCAATGGCATAGAACGGCAAAACATACAGAAAAGTGCTTCAAATATAGACCAACTAATTACTTCTTTCAGTATTAAAGAAAAAGCTTTCAAAATTAGAAACAAACTGCTGAAAATCACACCTGAAGAAGTTAGCCTTATATTTGGAATGAATTTATCTGGAGAGGATTTGTTTCCAATACCAACTTCAAATAAGGCCACAGCAATGGAAAGTTTTTCAGAGTTTCTGACTACAAATTTCGAAGAAAATGACATAATTAGCCAGAAGACAGTCACAAGAAGGTTGAAAAAAATGATAGAGGAAGAAAACGGGAATGAAGATTTAGTCAAATTGTTGTTGCTCTTGTTGATTATTACTTTTTTCTTTCCTAACAATTAGAACTACATGTAGTGGGGCTTCTTATCAAAGCTGTTAAACTTAAAAAAATTTAACTCAATCTCTTGGTCGAGAGCAATATGTGAAAATGTCATGAAAAATGTTCAAAAATACTATGCTAATCCAAGAAGCACACCTGGATGTACTATGGTCTTACTGGTATGATTTAAATATAAATAAATTTATACCAATGCTTTTTACAAAAATGTTAAATGTTAATGCTTATTTGCATGGTCTTATTGGCAGTATTGGTTTTGTGAAAGGACGCAAATCATCGATGAAAAAGAAAATTTGGAAAGCAAAATCCCAAGGATGAGAAAATAGGACTTGTCAAAATTAAAAGATTTGTACCTTGATGAAATAGACAATGATAAGGTATGCTACTTTTAAATACATAAGTACATAATGATTTAAGTACAATTCAGTTTCTGTCCAACTCCAAAGTTCTTCATTAATTTTACCATGCTTAAAAGCTATAAAAGATAAAAACATTTATCTGCTAATGTAAATGATTTTATAACAACTTAGGCATTACTTATATTTGATATATAGTTATACATATTAAACATTTTTCTTGATTTATTCATATTTAAATTTATTACAGAAAACCAAATGAGTATAGAAAGTGTATGTGCAAGCTTAACTTGTCTAGTACTTCAATGACAATATATGTGAAAGCTTAACTTTAAATTTATTCATTGCAGATTTTAAAATTTTTTGCAGATGTAACAAAAGAAGAGAAAGAACTTCTTTCCAAAAAAATAAAAGATGAGTACCAGGAAGACACAAGCTTGAGAAAATCTGAAAAGGAATCTGCTGATAACATAATGGAGCTACAATCAAAAGTCAATTTTTTGTGCTCTGAGATGAAAAAGGTTGAAGAACAATTAAAGGAGGAAAGATGTTTAAGAGAAGCAGCTGAAAATAGAATCCAAATTCTTGAAATGAAGCTTCAGAAATTGGAAAATTTAGAAAAGCATGAAGTGGAGGAAAAAGATAATTTGAACAAAAAAACTGAAGCTCAAAAAGGTAAAAAAAAATTGTTGGTATGATTCACATAAACAATTCTGCTAATTTTCCAACTTTTGATATTATGCAAACTCAAGATTTCATACTAGAAAAGCAGACACAAGATAGTTTAAAATCTGACAGTCTGAAAGAGCCTGCTCAAGAAATTGCTTCTGAAAATCCAATTGTTGTTGAAGATATTGTCCTAAAAGAACCAAAAAAGAAGAAGAAGCCAAAGAATGTTGACAAATGTCCACTGCTCGAATATCTTACCGAAGAAAAAAAAGAAATTGTCAATTTTTTTTTCAAAATTCTTGGACGAAACAAGTAAGTAACTAAACTACTTTTGACTCAATTGAATTATGTTATTGTAGAAGTTCCACTCACGGCGAACTGGTTGAATTGGGGGAAGATGTAGGTATTATTGCGGGGCAATCAATTGGGGAACCTGGCACTCAAGTTGAAACTAATTATTTTTAAGGACAAAACTGGGCCATTAGCATTTCTCTTTTCTTTTTAATGTACTGTCAGCTGTTTTATGTACAATTCATAAAATTCCTGTAGAGTATGACAATATATTTTTCTTAAACCTGTTATTAATATTTGGTTAACTTATGGTATATCTGTACCATCCTTTAGTTAATATTGAAGGTGACAATTAAAAAAAGATAAAACTGATTATCTTTTGTATGTACTGTCATATGTTTAATGTACAAGTCACAAATTTGTCAACTATTTTAACCATGTCATAATATGCAAACATTTTAACATTGTCATGTTTGGTAGTGCCATTCAATAAACATCCGATAATGTGTAAACTTTTTAAGTTATGGTTTAATCAGAGTTAATAAACAATTTGTCACTTGTGCCATTCAATAAACAACCTTGTATTGTTGGTGTACTACACAACGACTTGATGGATTGACTCAGTTTAACTTAAAAATTGCCAAATTGAGTCATTCTATCAAGTAGTTGGGTTGTATCATCGACAATCCAAGGCTGTTGAAATTTATTAAAATCTAAAGAAAAAAAAGAAATTTTTGGTGATGAATAGTTTGCTGGTTGATGTTCATGAAGATAAAAAAAGTTATTTAAGCACCTATTATTGTCAGCACCAAGTATTTTTATTTGCAACCTTACTTTTTTTAATGCACTGTATTTTAGTTAATAATCCAAGTGACAACTAAAAAAAGATAAAACAAAATATCTTTTTAATGTACTGTCAGCTGTTTTATGTACAATTCATAAAATTCCTGTACAGTATGACAGTATGACAATTCATAAAATTCCTGTACAGTATGTACTATTGTTATTTTCTTTTGTTAAAAAATATTTCATTACATACTAATCTTACTTTTTCAGTATACCAATCTTAATTAATTTTCTTTTATACTGTAAGTGCATTACAACACAGAACATACTAATCTTAATTTTTTAGTGATGAAGCATTTACTTGTGACGATGAAAACTTCATCACCATCACAAAAAGTATGATAGAAGAACTTCTCTATGGAGAATATATTTCTGGTCAAGTAAGTACAAAAAACTATACTTTGCGTCATTATAAATTCTTTTCTTTGCTTCATTATAAAATCTATTCTTAATCCATATTTTTTTTGGAAATGTAGGTTATTGATTGGTTTTGGTTCAGAAAAACAAAATTTTTAGAACAAAGTTCTAGCATTATATATGTGAACACAACAATGACAGTAAGTGTACTATAATGTAAAATTTAATTTGTTTCTAAGATAAATTTTTTGAAATTATTTTTTAACAGAAAAGCGCAACAGATGGAAACCTGGAAAAGATAAAAAAAAATATGTTTAATCCTTTTATTAAACAAGCACTTCTAAATCCATTATGTTGCAATATATTATTTCCTATACATGGCAACGGACATTGGAGCTTGCTAGAGCTAGTAGTGGAATCATGTTCATGGAACCATTATGATTCTCTACACTTGACCACAAGATCTAAGACATTAAGAAGTGGACATTCAAGGTTTGCTATTAATGTGGTAAGTAAAATACACTGAAAGTAAAAAAGATAAATAGATTTATCATTATTATTAAATATATATATATATATATATATATATATATATATATTTGGCAGAAAGCAGCGGTAAACAAAATCAATAAAGACTTACAGGACGCAGGCGAGAAAACAATTCTGGGAAAGTCTTCATTGATTAAAAATATTAACTGTCCTCAACAAAGCAACGGGTAATTTTCATAATCACTGATTAAAAATGTTTACCTAGGATTTAAGTACATTTTCAGTTATATTTTCATAATCACTTATACAAATGGTACATTATCTAATGCATTCAAGGTATTTGATGTTTTTCTCATGATATTAGTTATTACATAGAAAAGATAAAAGCATTTATGTTTTTATGTAAATGATATAAGTTGTTTGTTGTTTTGGAGCTGGTTTATTGTTAAATGAAATTAATTAAAGAGTTCTTCATAAAATATTAAGTGTCAGATCTTACTTTATTCAACTATTAAAAAAGATAGAAGCATTTATCTTTTGATGTAATGGATATAAGTACATGTTTAGTTATATTTTCATAATCACTGATACTGGAGATTTTTATACAACAATGAATGTTACACAATAACTAAAATTTTAAAAAATGCAGGTTCGACTGTGGAATTTTCGTAATGATGTTTATCCAAAAGTTAGCACAAGGAATGGACACAACATCAAAAATCAGTCTAGAACAAGTAAACGCATTTAGAGCACAGATAACTGCACAAATTCTCTCCGATGAACCATACTGCTGGACAATTGAAAAATTCTGCAGTTCAACTTCAGCAACAAAAGATGTGAACTGACAATGATATCAACAAATTCTTTGATGTCTAACAGTCCTTTTATCATACATTTGTTAAAATTTTATTTGACTGATGAATTTGTAATGGTTGACTTAGGCCATATTATTTGAATTGTAAAACCTACTTACAGATGTTGTAGACTTGAGTTTGTTTATGTGTATGCTGTGCACTTGTTTGCACTGTCGCCTTTTAATCTGACTATACATTCATGTTGTGTCCTAGAAAAAAATTGGGCCCTATAATAAAGAGTGTGTTGTGTAATGTGAAGGTTACTGTGATGTTAAGTAATTTGCTAGGATGAGGAAGATAGTGTGGATGGAAGTGCTATGTAGTTAGTGTTGATGGTTGCTGTGAATTTCAGGTTATAAAGGCCGTTTCTGTTGGTGTTGAGGATGTTTTATGTCAAATGACAGAAGTTTGAAGATAGTGATTGGAGTTGCAGTGCAGTGAGAGGTGATGGAAGTCCTATGAGCTATTTTAGGTTGTGGCAAGTGCAAGGTTGGTCAGTTGTAGGCATAAGGGTAGATGTTAGTGGAAATGAATGATGAAAGTGATGATGCGTGAGAATGGGAAGAAGGAATGCTGGTTGAATACTGCTCTCTTGAAAAAAGAAGTTATTACAAAAAGATAAATAACTATTGGAGATGGATAGGTATTCCACCGTTATGAAAAATCAACAAATATTTCTGCACAAACAAAATTGAACAAATATTTCTGCACAAAGAAAATTTAAATCAATGACCTCAAATATACTTGGTCCTAAGCTTGTTTGAGGCCAATGATATATCAATTTATCTTTTTAAACAGAACAATTGCAAACAATAGTTCTTCCATACTTTCCATTTCCTGTTAGAAGAGTAACTACCACCTTCATCATTCACAACTTCAAGTGCCTCTGACTACTACTTACTTCACTGCCAACCTCCACTGCCTCACTTCTTAACTACAACACCTCCTCCTTTACAAAAGTCCAAATACCACTCTGTCATACTTCACTTACTAACCATACTTCCATCCCAAACCATTCACAACCTATAAACTTCACAGTTCTCTGACCATACAAGCAAATACTACTACACCACTGTTTCATTCAATACAAACTGCAGCAACATTCCACACTCAACACTGTCAGAGAAGCCACAACCTACAATTCTTCTTCACTAACCATCATCTTACCAATTCCACACTGACTACCTACTGACAACCATCACAGTGCCTACCAGAAAAGCAGAAACTCATAAACAATTGCATACAACCAAAAGTAATCAAAATCAGATTATATCCAATTCAACATATGCAATAATCCAAATATTCAAGTCAAAGTATTCATAGAACAACCAATCAATCAAATACACTGCACTAATACAATCAACTCAATTATTCAAGTCAAAGTATTCATAGAACAACCAATCAATCAAATACACTGGACTAATACAATCAACTCAATTATTCAAGTCAGAGTATTTACAGAACAACCAATCAAATACATTGGACTAAAACAATCAACTCAAATATTCAAAGAACATCCTCTTCTATTATGTCCTTGTTTTTTACACTTTCCACATCTGTTTTGCTTAGCATGAAAGTCAGCCCCTTCAATCCTATTCATCCTAGGCCTACCAGCTCCACGAACAGGCTTAGGAGGAAGAACAATAGATGATTCTTCAGCTTCAATTGCTTCCTTATCAAAAGTTGGAATAGGATTGATCAAATGTGAATATGAAGCTCGATAATACTCAGCAGTAAAGTAATTCTCAATATATTCATAAACAGAATTTCTGGTTAAAGAAATACACTTCAAAGCATGCGCACAAGGAAAACCTGTCACTTTCCATTGATTGCAACTGCAAATGCGATTTTTAAGATCAACCTTTTGAGATGTTGGAGAATGAACTTCAAAAATATACCTATAAAATGTAAAATTAAAAACAGTTAAAATATGTACACAGATTGCATTTCCAAAAAATGATTATTAGCACTATATATATTCTCTCTAATCTATCTAATAAATAAGACCCAATTCATGTGCATAGAACTAATAGTGAAAAATAAGACTCATAAACCAAAACGAATAACAACAGGCATACTGTTCATATTCTTTAGAGAAAGTATATCTTATGTAAATTTTGATTTTGACTTTCTTTTAAAAAAAATGATAACCAATCTAGAAAAAAGAAAGCATAAAGGTTATAGTAAGAATTAAAACCAGTAAACCTTGACAGTGATTTCAATGGGTAAGGCATCCACTGATTAAGTGGAATTGACTAAAAACATTCCCTTGATGCACCAGATTTGACTTTTCCAAAAATATCAACAGGATTGTCCAAGTCAAGAACTAATATACCATAAGTAAAATGTACAGACTCATCCAGATTAAAATAATGAAAGAGCTAAGAATTACATACAGTGTTAATTACAATGCCGCGACTGTCAAGATTCAAAAGATCCAGAGGGGTTTAAAATTTATAAATACCAACAAAATGAAATCATAACACAGGCTATATAGCAAGTTGAAAAAAGATAAATGCATTTATCATTTTTTTCAGAAACTATGAACATCATGTAAAAATATAGAAATAAATACCTAGATGATTTAGAAACACTCCACCCAAATCCTTCTTCCTTCAATTTCAACAAACGAGCTTCCATTTTTGGACATAGCACACTAGTCCACTTTGATGCCTCTTCTCTACGATTAGACATTTGCATCATCAGTTTTACCCTAATTCCATCAAGACAAGCAGTAACAGGCAAACTTCTTTCATCCAAAATCCAAGAATTAAAACTCTCAGCTACATTGGACTTATTTTCGCCATATCGCTTCCCCGGAAAAAATAAATCAGCCCAATGATCATATGGTTTATCATTCAAGTACTGTATAGCTTTGGCACCTCCAATTTCTTTGTACTTGGACATGGCTTTTTCAAACTCATGATGATTAAAAGCTATAGCACAACGCTCAAGTAAATGAGCTACCCAAACACCCCTTCCACTTTTCATAATGCTAGCAATATTATTTTGGATATGATGCAAACAATAAGAATGATGACTATTTGGAAATTTTTTTGGAATACTTAACAATAAACCCCAGTGTCTATCACTTAAAAAAGTTAATATTCTATCACAACTGAGAGCATTCTTTAGGTGTTTTAAAAACCAACTCCAACACTCTTCATTTTCTTTGGGAACAAGAGCCATTGCTAATGGGAAAAAACCTGGAAAAAAAACAAAAAAAATAATTCACTGTTTATGTATTACATTTGAAACAACAAAAAATTAATTCACTTTTTGTGTAAAAAAAAATTATATTTGAAACAGTATTATCTAATAGTAGACAATCACATGTGTAGTCTACGCAGAAAGGGTAGAAATTGCAAAGATATGATACATAATTCATGCATACAATACAAAGAATAATATTCAAACATCTAAAACATATATGCTTTTATCTTTTCTATATGCTGTTTAAATCATTTGTATACCTTATGTAAGAACTTCAAATAAAGAGAAAAAATGATAAATATGTACACCATGTAGTAGTATCTATGATATATAATGATGGCTTAATATGTTATTTAATTCTTTATATTAAAAGATAAATGCATTTATCTTTTTTAACTCCTGTATACAGTAACATTTTGTATATCAAATTAAAGAACATTATATCTTTTACAGTATTTGTTTTGGATCAAATTTACAATAAGAAGGGCATGACTGTCCATTGAACAATTGTACCTACTTTGTAACTAGTGCAACTAGATTGAAGATGTTAGAGATAAAAACATATATGCATTTATTGTTTGAAATATGACAGATTCTGGTAAATCCAGCATAAGCAGTAGGTATCATGATAAACTGAAAAAAATAAAACATCTAGATTATGTATCTATCAAAATAAAAATAAAAAAAACAACCAACATTAATCATCATTAATTTTCAGTTGAATTAAATTGTCAGTTTGAATTCATTTTTGAAACAACCAAATGCACTATATTTGAAATAGTACTATATAACAGTAGACTAATCACTTGAACAAAATGCAGTATGTACACAATAA
The DNA here is from genome assembly GCA_030737815.1 of Allium fistulosum. Taxonomy (NCBI): domain Eukaryota; kingdom Viridiplantae; phylum Streptophyta; class Magnoliopsida; order Asparagales; family Amaryllidaceae; genus Allium; species Allium fistulosum. The sequence continues at coordinate 1,129,339,179 of CM060906.1, read as the reverse complement.
AATTCAGTAGAACAATAACTTAAAGAAACAGTACTATGTAACATAAATACAACAGCAAAAAAAAAATTCAGTACCTTGATTCCCATTTTTCGCAGTGGCAGCCATCAAAATACCACTTCGTCCTTTCAAAAAGGTAGCATCCAAAAACACCATAGGACGACAATAGTTAAATCCAAATATACATGCCTCATAACATACAAAAACTCTCTCAAATTGATTTGTTTTAGAATCCACATCCATACTTGAATAACTATTTGGGTTATTTCTTTCCAATGCCTTCAAATACCAAACTAATTCATTGTAAGATTTCTTTTCATCACCAAAAATATCATTCATAGCCAATTTCTTACCCTTATAAGCAAAGTAATAGCTTAGCTCCACATCATAATCTCTTCTAAAACTTTTAATGATATCCTTGGTTTTTCTTTTTGGCTCATCACGAATTTGATTAACGATTAAATTTTTCACAAGATCACTATTAATGGTTGGACTACTAAGGGAACGAAATCCACCACCACAAGTATGAATCAAGTTAATGTTTTTAACAAATAGTTGGTCCAATTGCTTCAGTTTGCAAGAAGCATGAATCCTAAAAGGACAACTAGCTACAACACATCGAACTGTCAATCGTTCTTTACAATTCTTAAAATACTGTACTTTAAATCCATTCTTCAAACAATAAGCACTAACTGTTCTACGGAATCCAATAGCAGAATCAAACTGTTGACCAACGCCAGTAAAAAATTCCATATTTGAATTCTTCTTCAACAACTCATGTAAATCCTTTTGTTGAGTAAAACCAGAATCTAAATCATCATCATAACCTAACATATTATTACTTGACTCAACACCAACAACTGAACCGGACTTGCTACTTTCACCAACAAAATTATCCATTGAATCATTCTTCAGCCGTAGAAAAAAAACCAAAAATTCTTCCTTTTTAAACCAAGACAAACACAATATAGCTTGAAGATCACTATCCGTTTCAATAAAGGTAGTCTTTGATTCTCGAATATAAAAAATATCAAAGCATAATGGAGTAAAATTATTCCACTGCTCCCAAATCCTATTCCTAACATAAGAAATAGAAGCATCCAATCCAAAACGAGCACTAAAACAATTGTTATTGAAATCAAACACAACTATAACAGATGAATCACACCTGCAAAAAAAAATGTAAAAAAAAAAATAACTATGTGAAACTGATCTTAAATAAAAACTAATAGCATAAGACTATTTAAATCATTTTTTATACCACTTTTTGAAAAAGATAAAACAATTTATCTTTTAGAGATCACTATCACTCTTTGGGATAACCTGATTACAACAGTGGAAAATATAACTATGTAAAACTGATCTTAAATAAAAACTAATAGCATAAAACCATTTAAATCATTTTATATACCACTTTTTGAAAAAAGATAAAACAATTTATCTTTTACAGATCACTATCACTCTTTGGGATAACCTGATTACAACAGTGGAACACGTGGAAGAAAAACATTCGTTGTGATTGTACCTATTCAAGTTTACATTGTTGAAAAATCATAGGTGAAAAAGATGATCTGCAAAAATATATTTAATGGTGAAAAAGAAGAGCTAAAAAATTATCATAACAAACACACACTAAGATCAATATGGTCTTTAAAACACATAATCACATTCAATGGCTGCCAAATTATTACTAGAGCCAGAATGGAATTTTGATACACCATTCTTAAACATCTAAACAATCAGAGTTTAATTGCAAACTAAAGAACAAACGAAGTTAAATACACAGTGATTGTGTTATAAGAATAAAACAATACCATTCAGAAGCCATTAATCCAACTACATCAAACAAAACCTTCCTCCAATAGATGAAAACAGCCTCCTGTGAAAAGAAACATACAGTAACATCATAAAAAATAGAATTGAGAATGAAAAACAGCAAATAAAAAAGAGACTCACCAAATGAAGAAAATCGCCTCACGATTTCCCACAATTAAAGTCGATTTTGATTTGAGAAGAAACTAACGCCTCACGACCGCTTCAATTGCACAAGAAACGACCGCTTTGATTGAACAAGATACGTCTAATTTTCACGACCGCCTAATTTGCAAGATCGGTAGATTTCAGAAGGTACGTAGTTCTTTGAGAAGATGAAGACGCACGCGCCTAATTTTCACGATCGGTAGATTTCAGAAGATACGTACTTGTTTGAGAAGATGAAGACGCACGTGCCTAATTTCCAAGATCGGCAGATTTCAGAATATACGTAGTTGTTTGAGAAGATGAAGACGAACGCGCCTAATTTCCACGATCGATTTCAGAAGATATTTAGATGTTTGAGAAGATGAAGACGCACGCCGCACATAATTGTCCTCGAAAATAATAGTTTCAAACCCGTGTCCTGGAAAAAAATGGGCCATATAATTAGGCCCTTCGTACCAATTTCCACTTTTTTTTGGTCCTTTCAAACTCAAATGGTCGCACTGCCTGGTAAATGGTCGCAATATTTCCAACAGTCGCATCCGTTGGAACAGACACCTATTATCGAATAGGTGTGCCTCCCACGCCTATATATAGGCTGAAAGAAAACAGTGAAAGAATAATTAAGTTTTCTTGCATTTTCTTTCTCCTCACAGCATTCTGTTCTTAAATATACTCTCTTGAGTTCGTCATTGCTATGCGATTATTGCGCAGCATCGCAGAGAAGGTCTGTTTCATCTTGTGAAACAATTGCTCGATATCCTTAAGCGCTGTAGAGGGAGCAATATTATTTCAAGGAAACAACTTTCAAACACTGGACTTGGAAAATCTAATCGGTACTCTATTTACTGCTTTTTTGTTAACTGTACAGTTCTACTCGTAACATTTTTGTGACGTTCCTGTGACAGTTTGTTGTTGTTGCAATTTGCAACATAATTGTAACAGTTTCGTAACACTTTTATAACGTTACTGTTAACAATCTTTGTATATAGTTTCATAACACTTTTCTGACTTTACTGTATAACAATCTTGAAACAATATTTATTTATTGTTGGCTGTTTTTGTAGACGAAAATGTCTTATGAAAGCAATAATTCTACGGCAACACAGACTGTGATTACTACTCAGTCTACAAGTATGCTTCCAATAATGGCGTTGTCTCATGGAGAACGGCCGGAAAAGTTCACAGGGATGGACTTCAAATGCTGGCAGTAAAAGATGCTATTTTACTTGATGACTTTGGGCCTTGCAAAGTTTCTTACAGAAGATGCTCTCATATTCGAAGAATTGAAACCCAGTGCAACAAAAGTTGAAGCCTTGAATGTCTGGAAGAATTCTGACTTTATGTGCAAGAACTATATATTTAATGGGCTCGACAACAGCCTATACAATGTATACTGTACTGCTCGAACTTCCAAAGAACTTTGGGCGGCACTAGAGAAAAAGTACAAAACCAAAGATGCGGGCATGAAGAAATTTTTAGCAGGAAATTCCTTGACTTCAAAATGGTTGATGCAAAGACCGTTATCAACCAGATTCAAGAGTTATAAGTCATCATTCACCAACTGCACGATGAATGAATGACTCTAAGCGAATCCTTCAGGTTGCCGCTGTAATTGAAAACCTTCCTCCATCATGGAAAGATTTCAAAAACCACCTTAAGCACAAGTGCAAGGAGATGACAATGGAGGAACTTGTAATCTGATTAAGGACTGAGGAAGACAACAAAAAATCCGAGAAGAAGAATTTGCATACCATGATTGCCAAGGCAAACGTAGTCGAGTCAAAGAAACCCAACAAAATGAAACGTGAGTATGCCCCTAAGAAATCAAAGAAATTTCAGGGTTCATGTCATAATTGTGGAAAGAAAATACACAAAGCAGCCGAATGTCGCGCACCCAAGAAAAAGAATTCAGAAGCAAACATGGCTGACATCTCAGAAGGCGTGTCTGTTATGGACTTTATGTGCAGTAGTGTCCGAATGTAACCTTGTTGGTGACTCGAAGGAATGATATGTAGACATAGGAGCCACACGACACATATGTGCAAATAAGTGGATGTTTACAACCTACAAAATTGCTACTAAGGATGAACGACTTTATATGCATAATTCATCCACATCAAAAGTCAAAGGCAAAGAAAAGATTGTACTGAAAATGACTTCTGGAAAAGAACTAACTTTGGCAGATGTTCTTCATATTCCAGAGATCCGCAAGAACTCGATTTTCGGATCGCTGCTTAGCAAGCGTGGCTTCAAACTCACTTTTGTGTCTGATAAGTCTGTGTTGTCAAAGAATGGAGTGTATGTAGGAAGATGATATGTTTGTGATGGTTTATTTAAGGCAAATATAACCACTATTGTACCAAACAATGATATAAATAAAATGGAATCTTCTGCTTATATTGTTGACTCCTCTAACATATGGCATTCTAGATTAGGCCATGTAAATTTCGATACCTAACGATAATTGATTAATCTAGACTTTATACAAAAATGCAACATAGATTCCAACTATAAATGTCAAGTTTGTGCAGAAGAAAAATTGACAAGAACCTCGGTTCACCATGTTGAACGAGAAACCGAACCTCTAGACCTAATACACATAGATGTATGTGACTTAAAATGTGTCAAACTAGAGGTGGAAAAAGGTAATTCATTACCTTCATTGATGATTGTACAAGGTACCGTTACATGTATCTCCTTAGAAGCAAGGACGAAGAATTTGACATGTTTATATAGTATAAAGCAGAAGTTGAAAATCAACTCAACAAGAAAATAAAAGCTTTAAGAAGTGATAGAGGAGGAGAATATGAATTTCTCTTTGAGGAATTCTGCGTCGAACATGGTATTATACACCAAACTACATCCCCGTATTCACCTCAATCCAACGGTATAACCGAATGGGAAAATATAACTCTTATAGAAATGATGAATGCCTTACTAGTTCTGGCTTGCCAGATAACTTCTGGGGAGAAGCTATTCTTTCTGCAAATCATATTTTGAATAAGATACCATGAAAGAAAACATTTAAATCTCCCTACGAACTTTGGAAAAATAGACCACCATCTTACAAATACTTAAAAGTGTGAGGTGTCTTGCGAAAGTGGAGGTACCTAAACCAAAGAAAGTCAAAATTGGACCAAAAACAATTGATTGTGTATTCATTGGATATGCACAAAACAGTGCCGCTTATCGGTTTTTGGTACAAAAATCCGAAATTGATGATATTCACTAAATACCATCATTGAGTCGAGAAATGCTAGATTTTTCGAACATGTATACCCTTTAAAACAGGGTACTGAAAATTATTCTCAAAAGAGACCAAGGGAAACTGAAATCTCCAATTCTCTTGAGAATATTGAAAAAAATGTTGACAATGATCAGCAAAATAGTGCTAATCAACAAGAGGAGGAACCAAGGAGAAGCAAAAGATCAAGGACATCAAAAACCTTTGGTCCAGACTTCTACACATTTGTGTTAGAAGACGATCCATTAACATACAAACAAGCTATGTCCTCCACCGATTCCCCTTATTGGAAGGAGGCTATTAACAATGAAATCGAATCCATTATGGCAAACTACACATGGGAATTAGTTGATTTACCTCAAGGATGCAAGACCTTAGGTAATAAATGGATATTTAAAAATAAATTGAAACCCGATGGTTCAATAGACAAGTATAAAGCTCGACTTGTGGTTCAAGGTTTCAGACAAAAAAAGACCTGGACTATTTTGATGCATACTCTCCAGTAACTAGAATAACATCAATAAGAATGCTAATAGCAATCGCATCCACACTCGATTAGAAATACATCGAATGGATGTAAAGATAACCTTTTTAAATGGTGAACTGGAAGAAGAAATATACATGAAACAACCTGACGGTTTCCTAAAAATGGAAATAAAAGTAAAGTTTGTAGATTTAGAAAATCAATGTATGGGCTTAAACAAGCGCCTAAACAATGACATGAAAAATTTGATGAAAATATGATATTAAATGGATTTCATATAAATGAATGTGACAAATGTGTCTATTCTAAACATTAAAATATGGGACATGTCATTGTATGTCTATATATAGATGATCTACTAATACTTGGAAGCAACAAAGAGATAATAAAATCTACAAAAGATATGCTCTTCGCCGGATTTGATATGAAAGATCTAGGAATCGCTGATGTGATACTTGGTGTAAAAATACATAAAACCAACCAAGGATATGTGTTGTCCCAATCACATTACATTGGGAAAATACTTGAAAAGTTTAAACAACACAATATAATATCAGCAAAAACAACCGTAGATTTGAACCAAAAATGGGTTAAAAATGTTTGCGCCAAAAATGGTCACAAACCCCAAGTATTGTGAAAGCACCAGTATATGAATACAAATCAGCAATATTCAAACACAAATATCAGATCTAAACAAGCAACAAACAACAATCCAGAAATAATGAACAGTGACACACAATTTATAGTGGTTCGGCAATCTCCGGCCTACGTCCACTTTAAGGTTTTTATGATTTTATTGCTCGATGCTTGAAGATTACAATTTCTTATTGCGTAGTACAGCAGATTTTATGATTATAATCTGAATCTAAGGCAGCAATGGTGATCTGGAGTAAATCTGGCAGTCTGGGCGCTCTTTTGCTCTCAAAATTGTCCGACCTCTTTTCTGAATGACCAGGGGCTCTATTTATAGGCGTAGGAGGCTGATATTTCGCCTAAATTGAAGGGAGACCAGTTCTAGCACGTGAGGGGGCCCACATGCCCGCTTTCAGTAAATCCGGGCCCACTTTGGGATCGATTCGAAGTCCATTCGAATCGATCAAGAAATTGTCCAATCGAGCTGAAATTTGGTGTGGACATTCTTCAACATGCATGTAAGCTCCTGTAAAAATTTCATACCATTTGGACTTGTAGATCCCAAGATATGATCGATACAAGTTGTAGTATTTCGGCAGGCACGCAGGTTCGAATCGATTGATTCAAATTGATTTGTTCGAATCGATCAAAGCACATGCCTGTGTGATGACGTGTTGTGAATTCTCAGGGTCGATCCACCTCTATCGCCATGTTGAACGAGTCATTCCGAAGATTTCGTCTCGTTGATTTTTCCTTCCCCTGATTCGAACATAATATCAGTTCGTATCCTTCTGTTCGTATCGCTCTGACCATTTCCTTCGTATCGATTGGTTCGAATACGATCGATACGAACATTGTCCCTGAATCCTTCGAATCCATGAAGTCGACTCCCCGCATACCCTTCTCGAACGCCCTGATTCGCATCGATCCACAAGCGATCGACACGAACTACCCAGCTCGAATCCCAAAACCGTTACTTCCTTGTCGTATCGATCCAACATTGATCGATACGAAGCATATCCGTGTATCCATCTCATCGATGCGAACGACATCGATTCGAAGTAAAATCCATGCGCCTATCTGTTCGATCCAAATCTATCGCCATCAAGCCAAAATCCTCCAGTCCTTCCTACCTGATCGATACGAACATGTCGTTCGTACCCTGTGGATCGATACGAACTCCATCAATCTGAAGCGATGCCGGTCGATACGAAGTGTATCGATACGAAGTGCGACAGACCTTGATCGATGCGAACGACATCGATTCGAACCAACATCACCGATACGAAATGCATCGATACGAACTAGTTTACACATAATTTGACCCATCCATATCTCGAACATACGAACTCCGATCGTATTGAAAATTGAAACATAGCCTCTCCTAACCTTGATCATCATTCCTAATCGATTCTGCCATGATTGGAGCTTGGCCAAATTCTGATGACATCGATCACAACCTTGTCTCTGATCGACTTCTAATCCTGATATCCATCCTTTCTTGCCAATTTGTTTGATGTTCCGGCTTTGACCAAAAAGCGGGATAACAAAAAATAGCAGTGATAGTATTTATCAACTTGAGTACTCTCGTATACTAGGCAGCATTATGTACATAATGAACTGCGCTAGGCCAGATATAACATATGTTGTAAGTAAACTCAGCAGATATACTAGCAACCCAGGAAAGAATCGCTGGAAAGCTATAATTCGAGTACTAGGATACCTAAGGTATACAAAAAGTCTTGGACTACATTATGATAGGTACCCATCTGTAATAGAAGGGTATTGTGATGCAAATTGGATAAATGGTTCATCAGATACAAAATCCACTAGCGGATATGTGTTTACCTTAGCTAGTGGGGAAATATCTTGGAGATCCTCTAAATAAACTTGTATAGCAAGATCAACCATGGAATCAGAATTTATTGCCTTAGACAAAGCCGTAGAAGAGGCGGATTGGCTTCGATGTTTCTTAGAAGGTATTCCGAATTGGGAAAAACCTATACCTCAAATAATCATACATTGGGATAGCCAATCTGCTATTGGAAGGGCCAATAGTAAGCTTTATAATGGCAAGTCTAGACATATTCGTCGTAGACATAAAACTGTCGGACAACTTCTATCCAATGGGGTTATCACAATTGACTATGCAAGATCAACTGATAACATTGCAGATACACTAACAAAAGGTTTACCTAGAGAGAAGGTTAATATCCTATCGATGGGAATGGGGTTAAGGTCCATAAAGTAAAAGTTTATTTAAACGGAACCCCACCTAGCTGAATGGAGATCCCAAGATTTAGTTTCAAAGGGACAACTAAGTTTAGATAGACTTGATTGCACTGTAAATATTCAAACCATTCCTAAGATAAGTCAGTGCACTACTCATCGGAAAATAAGATAAGTTTTGATACTTTTAATTATGTCTATACTTAGTAATATTAAGAACCAAGTAGAGTATTGTGAAAAATACCCATTATAGAATCACCTACGCAAGTGCGAAGGCACTGCTTCAAGAAGAATTGTAAGGCCAAATTCTCTAAAGCACGCATGAGACCAAGCTGGTGTTCATGGAAAAAACGAACACAAACAGGGAACTAAGGAGGATTAGAAATACTTGTTGCGTGTTATCTATTTTAGATTTACACAAAAGGCTTACGGTTCAAAGACAACCCAGTCCACTGATTCGCCAGTAAGTCAAAAGGATAAACACTAGGAAAGTTCAAGGCCAATGTGCTACTTTAACTGATACGATAAATGTTTCGCATAATTTTAAGAACAAATTGAACAATTAATCATTCATGTGGGGGATTATTAGAAATTGGACATTCATGTTGGCAGTTGGCTTGGCCGTTCAGACCGAACATTTTTTATTTTTTGGTTCGTTCAATCTTAAACGGTCGCACCGCCAGGTAAAGGGTTGCAACCTTTCCAACAGTCGCATCCATTCGAACAAAAACCTATTACCGAATAGGTGCACCTCCCCGCGTCTATATATAGGCAAAAAAAAATTATGAAAGAATAATTAAGTTTTCCTGCATTTTCTTTCTCCTCACAGCACTCTGTTCTTAAATATACTCTTTTGAGTTTTTCGTTGCACTACAATTGTTCGCAGCATCGCAGAGAAGGTCCATTTCATCTTGGGAAACAATTGCTCGATTTCCTTAAGCGCCGTAGAGGGAGCAATATTGTTTTAAAGAAACAACTTTCAAATGCTAGACTCAGACAATCTAATCGGTACTCTATTTACTTCTTTATTTGTTAACTGCACAGTTCTACTCAAAACATTTTTACGACGTGCCTGTGACAGTTTGTTGTTGTTGCAATTTGGAACATAATTGTAACAATTTCGTAACACTTTTGTAACATTACTATTAACAATCTTTGTATACAGTTTCGTAACACTTTTCTGGCGTTACTGTATAACACTTCTATAGGATATGTAACCCACGAACTAAACCAAACAAATTAGACTAGATTAAATGATCTTATACAAAATGATTTTAATACAAAACTTAAAGAGCAATAATACGTAATAATACGATGAAGTAAATCAAATTAAAATTAACAAACATATAACCATTACCATTGGTTTTTTTAAAATATACTCAGAGAACTCGACGGACCGGTAAACTTCTAAGGGGAATTAAGTTATGTCTGTCCGCTTCAACTCACGACACCTATAATTCTCGGGTACCATTTGTTCATTGAATGTAAGAAAAACATAAGAACTTGAAAATAAAAGCCTGCTATTTAGAACTCGTGAAAAATATTGCTTCTTTTACATTTCCTCGAAAAAAAAGAAAATATAATTTTCCCCAATCAACTTAAATATTGGACAAAATTACCAATATAGAATTCATCAATTGTAGAACTATTTATATGTATTTCAAGCATATATAATTGGATTAAAAGTGAAATTTCAAATCCTAAGGAGTAAGAGAAATAAATTCTATTTTGAAATCAAACTAAAAAAGAGAAACCTGAATCAATTTGCTTGTGGCTTTGATCTATTTTAAAGGTTACATCACTTTGGTCTATTCACATCTTTTAGTTGTTTTTTAGTTTCTTTTCTATATTGGGTTTCAGTTATGCTGCAATTGTAAATGATTAATTCGAATCTAAAAGCATTAGTTTATCACCAAAGAGCAATGAAGCGAAGCTACTAAAAAATATAGCACCTTTCTTCATTACGTATCTCTTCACAAACAAATTGTCACATGCTCCTTCACACACTACTAGAATTTCCGTTTATCACGATAGAAGGTTGCGACGGCCGCCGATGGCTCTTTCCGACAGCGTGGTTCTGCCGTGATAATTCTATAATAACCGAACTTTTACCGTCGAAACCGTCGGAAAGGTGTCGTCGGCGACCGTCGAAAACCGATGCACGTCGGGATTTACCTGAATCGGGTGAGAGCAATTTCATTCCATCTTCTTCCCCCAAATTCGTCCACCTCCGGCCGTCAGTGTTGTACATCGTTCGCCACCACCAGAAACATCTCCAACTTCTCCTCTTCGGCCTTCAGCACTTTAATTTCAGCGAAAAGAGATCTTTTTTTCTAACTCCAGTTTACCTTGATATGTTAAATTAGTGTTAATTTGTAGTTGTATTTGATGATGCTACCCCCTTGAGTGTTTGCAATTGTATGTTGATTGATTGTGATATGCTAATTATGGTTATAATTATGTAAATCCGATAATTAAAATATAATTATGGCTAAACTTAGGTTAATTAGTTTATGTGTCGAATTAATGATATGATTTAGTGCTAATTAGTGTGCTAAAATGTCAATGTCAATTCAAATATTATTATTGAATATTAATTATCGGTAGATAGTTTATATAACAAATCTAGTTTACTTGGATGTCGAATTCGATAAAATTAATAGATAAATGAGTGTATAATGAAGTTTATTTTTTTGAATATAATATTATATCCATAGTTTATTATAATTGAAAACGCATAAGATTTTATAAAAAATGGAAAAAAATATATTATGTAATTATTAAAATATTACAATGCATAAATGAATTATATATGCTAATATATGTTATGTATATAATTAATATTTCTTAGAGAGTCTTTGGCCCTGTCTGATAGTTTTTGGCCTAGGTGGGGTATGACTCCAGACCCTGTCAAGGCGAGTATCTGGCAGGACTTCTTTGTAAGTGTAAATTTATATATCATTATATATTACCATTTTACAATTTGCCGACTAAATATAAATGTATAATGTATATTATTTCAACGTATATGGGCGGTAGACTCGCACGAAGAAGACCTTGACCTTTGCCACACTGGACTTCCAAGATGTCTAAGAATTACCGAATACAATGTCTGGCATAAGAAAATCGGGGAAGAAGCTTGACTGGATGGGCGTTAGCATGTTGGATGCTTGGGTTGCTTGGTGGAATAGTGATGAATTCAAGGTAAGTTTATCATATATCATTTTAATTTGTTCCCATATATAATACATAATTTAAAGCTGGAATATATATTGTTCAGTTTAAATTTGCTGGCGGAGTCAGAGAGGAACTCGCAAATAGGCACAAGAACCCAGTTATACATCGCGGTGGCTCCAAATCATTCCAACATCATCGTGGGGATCTGGTAAATTATTAATTGCAATTATAAACAGTTATTAACTTATGTAATTTTGTATAAACAACAATAATACATACTAATTATTTCAGGATAGAGAACACGGCAGTCCCGTCTCCCGTATGGACGTATTTTCTTATTCTCATGCCATGAAGCAAACAAACGAAGATGGCTCAATATTGTACACATGCAGTGACGATAAAGCAAGCGAATCCTATGTAAGCATATTTTAAATTAGAAGTTACTGCTGATCAATTTGATTAATTAGTTTTAAAGAATAATTAAAATAATGTTGTGTGAATTTAAATTATATTTTCTTTTCCATTGTAAATTTTTTTTGCATAAGTACGAGCACATATGTTGAAGGGATCGGGACGGGATTCGTTGACCACTGATGAGGAGGACGCGATTTTGAGTCCATCATGGAACCTGCATCGTGAAATAAGCGTTATGGCTTTGGGAATCAAGCGGTAATTTCTAAAAATTTACTAGTCTATAAGTTTAAACCAATCAGAAAAAATATACCATTAATGTTTTAACAAATTATTATGCTTTACTTATTTGTTCCTTCTTAATTTACACTAGCAACTAAAATACATTTCTGATTTTTTGACATATCTCTTGATTATCCGCAGGCTAAGTCCTCGCAGAAAGCATATCAAAAAGCTCAGGACAAAGAAGAAATCATGGAGCTTAGAGCTATGATCGCGGAGCTGCAGGAGAAAGACCACTATCATACTGCGGAGATGGCGCATTTGAACTAGTGCTTGGCTGAGGTGCAACAACATTAGTCATTTCCTTCGTCGGGTGGTTCTGGAGCTGACGATGAGTCTTGATGGGTATGTTACTTTGTGTTTATGTTTGGAAATTTTGAAATTGATGTATTTGGATATGTTTGATACATTTTGACGCTATGTTGGATGATATGTTGGTTTGTTTTGACATGTTGGATGTTGGTTATTTAGTTTATTTTTTTTTGTTTTTGTTATAAGTATTGAATTGGTGGGGATTGAGTTGGATATAAGTTGATTATGTGTTGTTTGAGTTTGGATATTGGATATATGTGAAATTAGGTTTTGATATGTATGTGTAGTACAGGAATCAAATGGCTATAGAAATAAAAAACTTGCCCAGATTTTCGACGGTTTGCGATGGTTTTCTACGGTTCTAAGGAATGTTTGGATGCCATGTTGGCACCAAAAACCGTCGGAAAGTGCCGTGAGTAGCCGTCGCAAAATAGTCGTCCATACCATCACCAACCGAAGGAAAGCGCGTACGTCATAACGATGGTTAGCAGCCGTCAAAAATGATTGTTGTTCTAGTAGTGACAGCCATCCCAATCATCATGTTTCCATTGAAATTAGCTTAGCTAAAATTAGGCTTTCAGAACAAACCAATTCAGAAATTGTAAAATAAAAATAAATTTTCATCATATAAAGGACAGGTACCACGACTAAGAAGAGGAGAAGAGAATTTGATACCCGGTGGACCGATGGAGACAGGCAAAGGCATGGGAAAGTGCGACAAAGGATCAGGGATGGGTAGCGGATGACGATCGAGATGCGACAAACTATGGTGGTTTGGTGGTCGAGATGTGAACGACGGTTGAGTTACTGAAATCAAGATTTTTTTTCTTTGTTTTCGATTTTTGGAAATTGAATGACAGTGGGTTCTGTAATGACCCACCTTGTTGGACGATTTAAATTGACAATAAACCACACATGTCAACTCAAACCATTCAAAAAGGAGGATTGTTAATAGGGTAAATAAGAAAATAAGAGAAAGGAAAGAAAAACAAAACACAGAATCTCACAACGGAATGACAAAATATAATAATCAAATAAACAGTTCATGAAGCTATTTTACAAATATATTTGATTATACTTTTACAATACAATCAAAGTTATACATACAACAGGTATAATAGGATAATGCAGCGGAACAACATGATGCAGTGGAATATATATAAATAGTATACAAATCCCCGTCTTCGTCCTCCAGAAATAAAGTCTTCAACACTGAAATGCTCAGGCTGACCCGAGCGTAATGAAAAGACAAAACACTCGAGCCAGAACTAAAAGATCTCATGTAAGTTAAATCAACAGCAAATAAATATGAGTGTAATGGCTTCAGAGATGTTTACGGGATTTCACATCTCCTATCCAGTGTATAACGTGCATGCAATAACTTAAGAGATGTTTGGGATTCCCATCTCCTAAGGATCCGTTAAACTATTTATATGTAGTAATATACGCTATATATGTAGTGTCTATCAGTAAAGTAAAATATTAAAATAGCTTTAAGGCACTACCCATATCCCCCTTAACACATTTTTATAAATGTCGTAGTCTATACAGTACTGTAAACTCCACCAAACCGGTACGCTATCAGGGAGCACTCCATAGGTACGACACAATACAAAATCGTAGTGGGCTCGATAAGGCATATGACGGGGCACATGAGGCTATACCCATGGTAGGATTCTACTGGATTGCATAACCAAGCTGGTGGTAACGCATAGTAGCTACAACCGCCCACCTCGAACAACACTCCCATAATCAAATCGAAGTGGCCACCAATCAATCGCAAAGTAACATATATGGTATCGAAGAAGCGTGTCCGATAGGAGGAGTGACCTCACTTACCTAGTTATGGCTCCTGATTTTAGTAATATCAATATGACCCGAGGGGGTCAGGGCTGCGTTCTTTTCATAAGCTTCTACGCAAATTCCTTTAAACGCTTACAAATCCCTTATACAAATTCTTTTATAAAATCCTTTAAACCGTTAGAAACTCCTTTATAAAACCATTATAAAATCCTTTGGTAAAATCCATTATAAAATCTCTTACAAAACCTTTTTCAAAATTCTAAATTTTTTTACAAAAATCTTTATCTATTAAAGTTATTATAAAAGTTTATATTTATTATCTTAAATCAAAACTATATTTATTATTTAAATTAAATTTAAAATATATATTAAAACTATATTAAATATTTCATTTAATTAAAATTTTATACTATTTAAATTATATATTTTAAAACTAAATAAAATTATAAGTTAAAAGCTTAAAATTTCATTTAAAACCATATATTAACTTATAATTTGGAACTTTAAATCATATAAAACAAATTATTTTCCAAATAATTTTTTTTAATAAAATCATTAAATTGGATTAAAAATCAAATTTATAAATCAAACATTCTTTACCATTTAGAAAATAATTTAAAACAGACCAACGGTGTCCGTATATAATTTTCTACCCTATGGTCAAGTGATATGGTATGTATCATTTCAACCCAAAATAGTTAAATTTTCCAGGTATATATCGTTTCAACCCGTATCCCGAATCAATAATTTCCAAATCAAAAAAATCGCTCGGGTTTATCATTTCAACCCATAACGATTTTCCCTAATCTATAAAATTGTTCGGGTATGTAGTATTTCAACCCATAGTGATTAACAAGGATATAAACATCCAATCATCCATAAATGTCAACAAATAAACATCCATCACAATCAACATCCAAATCAGCCAATAAATCACAATAATTAACTGGTTATCATTTTCCAGGTATTTAACTAACAATTCAAATTCAATATTAATTTAAATGGCAATTTAATTCCAAAAATCAATTTTCAATTAAACTGTCAAATTAAACTACCAAACAACAACCAATAATATTCTTATCACATCATAAATTTAATTTAACTAACATAAGATGGTTTAGTATTTGTGAGTGTGTTAAATCACCCACCTTTGATTTTTAGTCGATTAAAAATCCAAATAAAGCCCAAAATTTGAACAGTATCAGAATGCAGCCGAACTAGTTCCATGTTTTTCAAAATTCTGATATGATTGCAACGGAAGAAACCGCGTCCAAATCTGAGTTCGTATGCAAAAGTTATCGAGGTTAGAACATTTAAATTTAAAATTTATTTTAAAAACAAGACAGGGCCCAGAGGTAAATTTCCATTACCATCTGAAACCTACTTCACGTATGTGAAATCGAAGAGAACCCATAGCCGCCACTTCATCCTTCCAGATCGTCGTGCCTCCACACATGTCGCCCAGATCCGAGACCTTCGCTAGAACCGCCACCCCTTCCTCCATGTTCGGCCAGAAGGCCCACCACCGCCACCAAAAGCCTTGCATCGCCGCCACCAACTTTGCCATTTTTTGGCGATGTCGAGCACAACTAGATGAACGATGGCCATGGATGAACGCTGCTAATCATCCTCTACCTCGCAGCAACCTCCGATCGCCATATCGTTGAAGATCCACCGTTAAAACGACAACCTTAGTATGGACGGTCGAAATTTCAACAACGATTTCTGACCAAACCGTGATTCGATTGCAAAAACAAATTGCAGGTCTAGCTTATGCTCGTCGACTTTCCAACGATATATAATTCGATAGGTTTTAATGAGTTCGAATTTTCGATTTGATTTTGAATTTGAAATTAGGGTTTTGGAATTAGGAATTATGGTTTTGATATTCTGACATTTGGGAAGGAGGAACAGATGAGAAATAGAGGTACGTACAGAAATAAAATGAAAGGCTGCTAGGGTTAGGAAATTTTTTTATTTATATGGACAGAGGATAAGAACAAATGGACAGATCGAATTGGGTCGAAACGATAACAAAGACCCGAAAAGCCCGTTCGTCCCCGTAACGAAAATAGGTCTTCCCATATATCAAAATATAGGTTTTCGATATTTTTAAACTCAATGGAACTATTTTCAAACCCTAGTTCCATTGTATACAGAAGTTAGCTTTTAAAATCAAATTATATTCATTTAAATTCCATTAATCGATTTTTACGCGTTTCGAGTTCGCACGATCAAACGATAAGTTTGATCATTACGAAACTTGAAATCCTATAATAATTCATTGTTACAGATCCGATGAAACTAGTTTCATCGAAATCTGAGATAGTGGCCAAAATGGCTTTTTTACACGTCAATTAATTAAATTATTATTAAATTGGTTTAATCACTGTTAAATTCAAATTTAATAGTTAACAATTTTCATCATTCTTGATTACATAGAAATTTATAATCTTTTAAAATAAATTTCCATGTTACATCTACTAAATAAATATTTCACTAAGTTCAGCGTTCAATTACAATGGAAATAAAACCTATTTTATTATAATTTAGATTTCAACTATTCTTTTATTTTAATTTACATTCTAATTATTAAATCAACCAAAACCTTATAAATATAATTAACATTAGTTTACATTTTATTACATTCATATTCTACAGTTATCATCTTTTACCATATTAATTATAATATTTCAATTGCATTAATTTCATTAATTACCAATTTAATTCCATTAATTACCGATTTAATTCTTTATTTACAATTATAACCAAATTAACATTACAATTATTTCAATTGATTGAAATTACATTAAAATAATTGTCAATAACATTCAAACACCATTAGTAAATTACATTCTAATATTCTTTTCCATTTATAAATCATAAATTTTGATTTCTCCCAATATTAAATTCTAAAATCTTATTAAATTTAATAGTTGAAATTATCAAAATTTACGGGTCGTTACACTCTCCCCCACTCAAAACTTTTCATCCTTGAAATGGACAAGAAGGAATCAAGAAACTTGATATAATTTATTAAAAATAATCAATTAATACCAATTTAACTTACATATTTAAGTTTAACAAAATTTGAAAATAACTCAACTTTCACAAAATTTCTTAGTCTTAAATTTACGGAAAATTTCGGCAGAGTCTCCTTTTCGCGGTTAGGTCCGGAAAAATAATAATATCAATAATTATAATACATACATACATACATACATACATACATATATATCTTATTTCATAATAAAACATCCCAAACATTGGGAAAAACAATAAAATATCGTTGCAAAACCGTAATCCGAAAACGTACCTATTTGTCAGGCAAACAAACTTTATTTATGAAACCAAAAGCAGTAGCTATTGCTTCCATAAACCTGTATTTCACTTATATAATCCAAAAGAGTTAAAATTATTTAAAAGAATAATATTTTAGTTGTTACAATTTGTAACAAAAGCAAATCAACACAAAACATATGCAAACAAAACAGCACGACCATCATATGCAACAAAGGAATCAATCATACATCCATAGCAATCAAACTAACGGTTTGTTTAGTTCAGAAACTTTTCATCATACAAGGACGATAAATAAACTACTAAGTGTACCTTATGCTCAACAGCCTTAGATAATTACTTAATAGATTATTCATACAACCTTAAACAATTTGAAGTATCATTTCCCAAACTTCCCATACGCCAAACAATAATGAATTTTAAATATTATTTAAGTTTTTCTATTGGCTCCTTTCATACATTATTTACCATTTACTTATTTTAAATTCTCATTCATTCATTTACTTGCATAAAATTTCCATTCAACATTTAAAATCATCAATGAATTTATTATTAAAGTGTTACATACATTTCGTTGCAGTTTATTTCACATTTATTATTTACTTATATACTTGATATCCATTTTAATATTAATATTCATCAATAAATCATTTCAACATTTTCTTGAGTTTATAATCATTTATTTAAATAGTATTCACCTTTACCATTCAATTTAATAATTAGCATTTCAAAATATCAACTTAGGTTTATCACATTTCTTGTACATCATAACTCTTATTTATAGACGTAATTCCATTTGAAAACATTTTTATTACTTAAGTTTTACTTGTATAATATTCTATTAAATATTCATATTAGCATTTCAACTTTTAACATTTTCGGTAAGTTTTATATATGTTTTTATAATGTAATTAAATGTTACACAAGTTTATCTTATTCAATTTAGTTAGCAAAATATTCAATAATTTACATCTTCTTAATTTTCATTATCTTTAAATTTACAAGTTACAAATCTCCAATCTCTTTATATTTTTACTAAACAATTATCTCTTAATTCAGATTTCAATTTGGATGTTTCCAATCTTATTAAAATAACTAAGATTCCATTCTATTGCAATAACTGAAAACCACTAATTATCAAAAAAAATTCAGAACTAAATATTGGGTTTCATTCAAATCATCTTGAAATAATATATAATTATATCTTTTAATATATCAAATCATGCATAGGAAATTCAAAATAAAAATTTGTTTATCAAAACAAATGTGTAGTAAAACTACTACAGCGGTCTTCCCACATTGAAACTCAAAAATGAAAGTTGATGATGCCACGGTCATTACCGAAATTATTTTCCAGCGACGGAAGAGGGGAGTACATAACTTATTTCCTTTTAAAAATTCTTTTAAAACATTTCTTTCAAACCACATTGAAAATATTTATATCCGAAAATACTTCCAAATAATACTAATATTATATTCCAAAATCTTTTGGAAACCAATTTCAAAACTCCATAACTTAAGTTCTCAATTTCCAATTCATATTCACTTTGTTTGTAAATTCTATTTTGCAACCAATATTTATAAAATTTCACTTCCTAACAAACAACATATCACATACAACTATATCCATTTATAAAATTTATTCTTTTATATACAAAATATAATACTAGGTAAAATTATTTCATTTACCTAAATTTCAAAAACAATATTGTGTCGGTCTGCCCTATTAAGTGTTTAGAAATCCCTATCGATACCATAGTGTCCTATGTACCGCCTAGAATTTATAAATACTAAACAGAACAAATTAACACAATATAAAAACATTTTTATAACACTAACAAATACGCTCTCTCATATATATACACTCAAACAACTCATTCTAGGATATTACTACCCTATCTCTAATGAGTCAACCCCACAAAGCTAAGGTTATCGCTAAACCAAAGCTCTGATACCAACTTTAACGACCCACCTTTTTGGACGGTTTAAATTGACAATAAACCATACATTTCAACTCAAACCATTCAAAAGGGAGGATTTTTAATGGGGTAAATAAGAAAATAAGAGAAAGGAAAGAAAAACAAAATGCAGAATCTCACAGCGGAATGACAAAATATAATAATCAAATAAACAGTTCATGAAGCTGTTTTACAAATACATTTGGTTACACTTTTACAATATAATCAAAGTTATACATATAGCAGGTATAATAGGATAATGCAGCGGAATAACATGATGCAGTGGAATATATATATAAATAGTATACAAATCTCCGTCTTCGTCCTCTAGAAATAAAGTCTTCAACACTGAAATGCTCAGGCTGACCCGAGCATAATGAAAAGACAAAACACTCGAGTCAGAACTAAAAGAACTTATGTAAGTTAAATCAACAACAAATAAATATGAGTGTAACAGCTTTCAGAGATGTTTACGGGATTTCACATCTCCTATCTAGTGTATAACGTGCGTGCAATAACTTAAGAGATGTTCGAGATTCCCATCTCCTAAGAATCCGTTAAACTATTTATACGTAGTAATATACGCTATTATTTAACGACGAATTTTTCTATCGAGTTAGAAAATCGTCGATAAATTTCAAATTAAATTTTTACCGCAAGCGCACGGCATACTATTGTAGTACGTAGCGAGTACGAGTCGATCCGCAGGGAATTGTTGATTTTAAAAAAATATATTCAATCAAATTAAATCAAATTTGAAGAGAGTGTCAAGCTAGAAAAGGAGAAAACTAACAAACTAACAAGGTGATAAAAATATGAGAGTTATGATCTAACTAACAAACTAACAAACTAACAAGGCAATTTCCACTCTCTAGATCATATGAATAACAAAATGAAGTTATGATCTCTCTTTTCTTCACATTAGTGTAATTAGTTGATGTGCTTATCATAAGTATGATATATTTGTGCTATTAATTAGCCCAATATAAACCATCAAACTATAACACAACCACTAATACATATTTAACTCTCATGACATATGACAACAAAGTTGAAAGCAAAATCTATTTTAAGCATGGCCTATTAACTATTGTTTAGAAATATAGGCCATCAAATTTTAATTTCAACAATCGTTTCATTACCATCATTATATGTAGATGAAGAAGTAATTATTGTTTGTGATTGTTTAAGCATAGCCTATTTGGTGTCAACAATATAGGCTATCAAATTCAAATCAAAAACAATAAGTTAAACCACTTCAAATGTTTCATTAAGCACAAAATGAGAGCATAAACATCAAAATGTTACATCTACATACTAGAGAGCTTCATTACCCCTAAATTGTAGGGATTAGCCTTTCATATTTGTTATCAAATCAACAAATGTAGAAAGAAACATGAAATAAACAAGAGGAAAAAGAGAGTAAAATGATAAGAAAAGCTAAGTAAAAAGAAATGAACACTAATCTATTTGCATGAAAAGTAAACTACACTACTAACATAAGAAGAGAAGCATGTAAATAACATAGAACACTAATTAACATTTCATAAAAAAAAGAGGAAATGACATGAAATAAAAATGGCTAAGTAGCCATGAAAAGAGAAAGAGAGCTTTCTTTTATTTTTAATCTAACTAAAACTAAAGAGAAGAGGGCCTAAGAGAGACTAAAGAAGATAGACTAATTACATGAACTTAAGGGGTATTTATACATGTATGAAACCCTAATCCACTTTTTTAGGAACTACCCAAATTGCCCTTGAGGTAGTGTGGCCACCAAGTAATCATTAGCATTAGAATAACCTTCATTTAAATGTGTATGAAGATTTAATGGCCATTTGCACGTGGATTAGCTCCTAAGTGTACATGAAGGTATGTGGGTAGGTGGGGTCCTCCATGATCCATGAAATGAATTATTTCCATCCCTATTCCTTTGTATTCACTCTTGTGCATGCGTATATCTTCATGAAGCCACTTGTATTTGAGTTCAAATTCCTACAAAAATAATATAGAAATTTCCAATTAAATTTTCTCAAGTTAATTTATGCACAAAAATGACCATTTTGCCCCTGGATGAAGATGAATATGTGAGGATTTGAAATAATTTGAATTTTGGTTTAAAAAGGTTAAAATACCCAATATGATCATTTATTTAATTTAAATAGATTAAATATGGTGGTAAAATATGCATATTTACGTTCACATCAAATACCCCCACACTTATCTTTTATTCGTCCTCGAATAAAGGAAAACTAAGATAAATCCGTTTTCGTAGGAAGCATGATTGCATTGAGCATATGCAACAAGCCGTTAAACCTCTGGGTGTCCCCAGTAGGACGAGTGTTGTCTCGTGAGGGTTTTCAGCGGATACTACCCACAAAATCCAAATGCAAAGTGAAAATATTTACCAAATGCAAGATTTATTTACAATGGGATGAATGCATGTTTTTGAAAGTATTTACAAATGAAGGATTCACTTTCAAATCGACACTAATAAGTTAAATATAAATTCTGGTCATTATCAAGAAATTTAAGTCCTTTTACTTGTCAAATTTTTCAACAAAAATTAAGTTGTCATAACAGATTAACTATAGTTTGGCTAGTTGTTTCGGTTGATAACACAATGTAATTATGAAATGGATCCTTAGTTGATTATCAAAGTTTGTCAAAGTGGTATTTTCATTTCTTTTCAATAACAAGTTAAATGAAACAAGTAAAATAGTGCTTAGATTTTAGTTGCTTACTCTCTCTTATTTGAAAATTTTATTGATATTAACAATATTTACATATGCCTAACTCAGGTAAACCGAGGCCAGATATATTACCCGTGCACTGCCTTGCGGACTTAAGTGAGGGGAATACAGAGCGTGGCGAGTGAACACACAAGTGTGAACACTTATCGACTGTAGGCGTTATTAATAAAAGAATTTTTTATATACACACACCTAACTCAGATAAACTGATGCCAGATATACCGATCTGCACTGCCTTTCGAGCTTACGTGAGAAGGGTACAGAGCATGGCGAGTGAACAAACGAGTGTGAACACATGACTCTAGGTGTTTATTAATAAAATATATACATATATACAAGAAATATTTTTTTTGTTTTTTTTGAAGAGAGAGTTTTGCAAAATCATCTTAGCACCATTTAACTTAGAAGATAAAAAAAATGTTATATCCTTTTATTTGAATTCACCACTTTTTAAAACAAAGATTTTCAATTAGGATATTTCATAATGAACACGTATGAACCTTCCTATATAATAGTTAAACCATCATTATTTGTAATCAAACTTCATTTTTATTTTTGTTGAGACAAATAAATTTTTCAAAAAATTCAATTTAATTAACCAAAACCATATATTTATCCTATAGTGTTTCTTTAAAAATAGATCAAAATGCTTTAATTTTTTTTTGAGATTTTTTTAGAAGGAAAAAAAAAATGGAAATAAAATGTAAAAATAAACCATGAAAAATCGAAAATGATGATGAGTCTCCCCCACACTTGATTTTGACTGTCCCCACAATCAACCCAAGTGGAAGGAGAAAAATAAAACAAGAATAAAAAGATGACCTATATTTACATGAAAACGAACGGTATTTACAGGAGATCAGAAAGTATATCATAAAAAAATAAATGAAACGGTCTTCCAAAGACCGATTCATTTGTCTCGTCAAGTATGCGAGACACAGCTTAAGCTTGGAAAACCAAACCTTCAAAGATATTAAAGTTGAATGTTGATCTGGAAAAACGAATGTCGTTTTATTGAAAATTGTATGAGTTGTTTTATTTTCGATTGTTTTCGTGGTTGATAAAACGATTGATTGAAATTCAAGTTTATTTTCACCAATTTGAAATTCAAACTTATCATTGAAAACTTCCTCAGAATTATTAATTTCAAAATCAAAATGGCGATTTAAATCTCTCCCTTTAGAATTTAACAACTCATTTTTGAAAAGTCCAAAGAAATCGTGTTTATTGAATTCGTCTTCCTTTATTGAATTATCAACAACTTTATTACATGTGTCAAGTTCAAAATCCAAAGTTGTTATGTTCAAAATTTCAAAATCGGGAAAAGGAAGATTGAATCTTAAATCTAGTTTCTCACCCTCAAAAGAATTGAAATCCAACTTAATTACCATGTTTTCAACAACTTCATTAAGATCATCATTTTTAGTTTGAAATGTAGTTGTTTGAAAATCGGCGATTTGAGTAAAAGATGGATTATCATTTGACTTGTCACATGTTGGGATTTGGTTTTGTTTCTCACGTTGTTTCATATATGTTTCGAACAATATATCCATGTGATCATTGTAGATTTCATCCATTTGTTCAACAAAATCCAATTTATAGTTATTAACTTGAGAATTTTTGATTTGGATTTAGTGAGAACAAAATTTTTCACTCGTATCGTAGTCGAGATTATTACCATTGCCAAAATTATTTGAAAAGTGGATCACATTTTTGTTTTGATTTTGAAATTCATTTTGGTGTTCAAAATCGAATTGGCATGGGTTATACTCAAAATCGTTTACATTTTGAAGTGAATTCAAATCTTGATTACTTTGAAAATTTTGGCTTGAGTTCTCACACAAATAAGAATTACACAAATCATTTATCATTTGATTTTGTTGTGTAGAGATTTCAAGTAAAGATGAAGTGTTATTTTCATGATTTGAAGGTTGGTCATCATTTTAAAAATTTTGTGGTTCAAAATTTGAATCGTTTAAACAATAGTTGTTGTTGAAATATCCATAAGAGTTTGGTGCGAAATTATATGAATTATATTGATTTTCACAACTATCGTAGAATTCATGTGAATATGGAAATTCAAACATTTACAAGAATGTTTTTGGGTTTTTTTTATGAAGAAAAAATATTTACAAATAGAATTTATTTTTCAAAAGGAAAATTTGATTTTTGTTTTGTTTTTTATTTTTCAATTTTTTTTTGAAAAGATTTTATATTATTTTTTTGGATTTTTGTTTTTCTAAATTTTTTGTTGGATTTTTGAAATTTCAAAGGAAAAGGATTTAAAAATTTTGAAGGAAAAGGAATATTTACAATTTTTTTTTTAATTTTGGATTTGGAATTTTTTTTGTTTTTTTATATATATGCACGAACTAATGCAACTAGATGAATGCAAGAGTTTAATTACAAAATAGCTCCTGACCCAAAATTGTATAATCACCCTTTGTCTTAATTCAACAAGATAGTTCTCAGCCAGGTAACAGACAGGATTTATTGGTGCACCACGAATCACCGTAGCAATGCAACCGAAGGTTTAAGTACCTTCAGAGGAACAACCTTTATACTATTTACGAATCACCGTAATATTTATAAATAGTTATTACTCTGCCGTAGCCTTGACACCAAGAAAATAAATTGTTCAAAGAAGACAAATTGTCAATATACAATTAAGTGTTATCGATGTCTAATCGTTATTATTAATAAAAAATTCTAGGATGAAATGCAAAGCAGAAAATAACGTGTATTAACAATGCAACTAGAATGAAATTTGTTTTTGTTTTTTTTGAAATTTTTTTTGAAATGCAAGCAACCAACAATGCAATATAAATAAAAACAAGGGCTAGAAGCACAATACCAGAGCGTGCAGAATTTATTAACAATTATTTTAAAGCGTCAATTTTTTTTATAAGGACTCAAAGCAGTTTTTAGCTCAGTTCTCCCCATTTTGCAACCTATAATTTGCACCCAAAAGCAAATCAAAGCAGTTTTTTTAAGTGCAAATCAAAGCAAAAGCAAAACAGAGCAAATCAAAGCCAAAGCAAATCAAAGCAAAGTAGTTTACACTTAAAAAAATTTCAGACTCGGCCCACTAACCGCTAGATAACCCAACGGCCATTCACGCTACTTTTAATTCCAATTATCCTCTCTGTTGAAACAAAGAACGCGACAAAAAAAACAGTAAATTAACAGAACCAGTATTGCGAAAAAAAGCAGCAAAATTCACACATAAAAACTTTTCACGATTTGGTTGTAGGCGTCGAGGGTGAAGACTGGTAATTCGAGTGTCGCGATTGTAGTGGGTTGAGTTCGAGTTTTGGTTCGTGATGTTTGGGCCATGGATGGGTAGCAGTTCGCTTGCTTTGGTCGATTTGGGTATGGGAGGAGGTTGCTGAAGGAGATGTCGCTAGTTTGAAGGCGGTGGCGATGGTTGAGGCAGGTGTCGCGATTGGGTGGCTGACAGTGGTTCGATGCTCAATGCTTCAGTTAGGGGAAGGCGAATTGCAGGTGATGGAAGGCATCGATTAAGGGTTGGGTTGGGGATTGGTCATTCGAGGGAGAAGTTGGGTCAGAGAGATTGCTGAATTTCTTAGGATTCAGGTGATGGTTGTTATCGATACGGCAGTCGGAGTTTTTTGAGCAGGTGTTCGATTGGGTTATGGCCGGCGATTGACAGTTGGTTCGTGGGTTCGATGCTCGTGGAGGTTGTCGAGTGGTTAGGTTGATGCTGTGTTGAGAAGCGGCTGTATGGTTGTGTCTTATAGCAGTGATACTTGGTGCCCTGAGATGAAGATAGCGGCTAGTACTGTAAGTAGATAACAGTGGCAATATTGTGTTGATTTGGCTGTAGCAATCGAGTTTCAGTGAATTGAAGTTGATAGTGAAGACGATGTTCAATTGGTCGGGGTATGGCTGTAGTTTGGATTGGCAGTGGAGGTGGTTGTTGTTCAACCAGTTTTTTTCCTTCTTTTGAATGTTTTAGAGGCAAGGCTGGAATCTGATGACAGTGGAGAGAATGTTATGTGCGGTTGTATTCTACTGATGGCTGCACTGAGATGATCTAGAGGCAGAGGTGATTTAGTTGGTATGCAGAAGTGAATTCGTTTGTACTTTGGTATGTGGTCGGAGCAACTGCTTTAAGGGATGGTTTTATGGACGATGTTGTTTTGAGCAGTGCTTCTGGTTGACAGTTTTTTGTCTGAAGGGTGGATGGACAGGGGGAAAGCAATTTGTATGGAGAAGTTTGTTAACCGCTATATGTTTGATGTTGGAGGTTGGTGAAAATTTGATGTTGCTATATGTCTGTTAACTGCTATATGGACAGTGGGAAATGGATGGACAGTTGAAAATTTGATGTTGGAGGTTGGTGGAAGTGATGCACAGTAGTATGTGAGAAGAGGCAAAAGGAGTTGCTGTTTGTATGAAAGGTTGTAGAGCAGTTTAAGTAAATGATGTTAGAAGTTTGGATTGAGTCTCTGGTGGTATGAATGGGAAGTTGTGGTATGTTGTATGTGGTTATCTGGTGACTGGTGGTCAGTGGGGTGGTTTTGAAGAGTTGTTGTATGGGGTGATGATCTGAACAGTATGTTGACAGTGTAGTGGCAATTTGGGGTGGTTGAAGTTGTAATGAGGACAGTAGCAAGGAGGGTATGAAGTGCAGAAATCCTGAATATACACAGTGAACAGTAAATATGTAGAATTTTTTTTTGTAAATGCAAAGTTATAAAAAAGAAAATGAAATTGTAAAAGAAAATGAGATGGAATAAAAATATTTTTTTCTTTTTGAAAAGAAATTGTGTATTTCTTTTTTTGTGAATATGGAAATGCAAACAAACAAACAACAAATGCAAGCAACAATCACACAATTTTTTTTTAATAAACACACAATAAAATCAAACAAAAATAATTCGAAGAATAGAAAATCGAAATCAAAGCAATTCCCCGACAACGGTGCTAAAAACTTGTTTAACGACGAATTTTTTTATCGAGTTAGAAAATCGCCGATAAATTTCAAATTAACCGCAAGCGCACGACGTACTATTGTAGTACGTAGTGAGTACGGGTCGATCCGCAGGGAATTGTTGATTTTAAAACATCTATTCAATCAAATTAAACCGAAGTTGAAGAGAGTGTTAAGCTAGAAAAGGAGAAAACTAACAAACTAACAAAGTAATAAAAATATGAGAGTGTGAAGGCAATTTAGAGGCAATTTCCACTCTCTAGATCACATAAATCAACAAAATGAAGTTATGATCACTCTTTTCTTGACATTAGTGTAATTAGTTGATGTGCTTATCATAAGTATGGTATATTTGTGCTATTAATTAGCCCAATATAAACCATCAAACTATAACACAACCACTAATACACATTTAACTCTCATGAAATATGAAAATAAAGTTGAAAGCAAACTCTATTTTAAGCATGGCCTATTAACTATTGTTTAGAAATATAGGCTATCAAATTTTAATTTCAACAATCGCTTCATTACCATCATCATATGTAGATGAAGAGGTAATTATTGTTTGTGATTGTTTAAGCATAGCCTATTTGGTGTCAACAATATAGGCTATCAAGTTCAAATCAAAAACAACAAGTTAAACCACTTCAAATGTTTCATTAAGCACAAAAAGAGAGCATAACACTACAACAAAACAATCATATTACAACCTTTCATTTACAACCAGCAAAATTTGATAGTTGTAATAGGTATTTTTTAACAACTATTTCATTTCAGCAGTTGTAATAGGTATCTTGTAACAACTGTTCTATTTTAGCAGTTGTAATAAAGGCACTTTTAACAACTATATTTATACAACAGTTGTAATATTTATTTACAACAACTGTTTTCAACAGTTGTAACAAGTATTATATTTCATGTTAATAGGGATTTTCGTTCTCCCTCCTTCCATTTCTTTGGCCGCCAGTAGAACAACTAAGGACGCCAAAAGAAAACCTAAATCGCTCTCCCTCGTTCCATTTCGTTTTCCTTCCTTTCAATAATTTGTTCAAATTAATCGCAGATCGTCGTCGCCATTTAAAAAACCTAAACCTAAAACCCTAAATCGTTGTCATCGCCAATCGCAAGTATCGCTGCTAGATGCTCGTACTCGCCGCTTTTACTCGATCCATAAACCCTAAAAAAACCTAGATCGCGGACCGCTCATACTCGCCGCTCGTCAGCATCGGTGCCGCTCGTAGTCGTCGTCGCCGCTCACAGTTCGTGCTTTCTTTGCTGGCTGTGTACTTTTCTGGGCTGCCGCTATTTTGGTATGTTGTGTCTTTTGGTTTGTTCCTTGATAATCTTAATTGCTTGTGTATTTTTTTCATTGTTGTTAACCCTGATTCTTGGTTAATTTGATGGTAATATGCACTTTTATTTCATTGTTTTCCTACTTGACATAAACACTGAACTTTAGATAGGTGAACTCGGTAAGTGTAGCAGCATTCTTGGTTAGGAAATTTCAATGAGGAAATTGATGTTAAAGAGTTGAAATTTGCATGGAAATGTAGTTGGAATGGTGCTGCAGAAGCCACTGAGTTCAATTTTATGTGATTTTGAAACTTATCTTCATTATTAGCAATATTTAGTGACACACTTAAGTTTCTAATTAAGTTGGCTTACTAAACTGAACTTAATTAACGAACGGTTCTTTATCTTGCCTTATTTTGTTAAAAAAACCATTTGCAGATGCTAATCATACAATAACAGAACAAGATTCAATTTTGAAGAGTATAAAAGCAAAATAGTTGCTTGATTATTCTAATAAAATCTGGAAATGCATTCAACCATATACAGAAAGTGAATCATTATTTACATGATGGGAACTAATTTCGATTAAGACTTGTTTAAGCTGATCAAAATACAAACAGAGATAAAGTGTGCATAAAAAAAGCATAACAATGTATTCCAAAATACTTGCATCCAAATTCTATGCATCAACTGCCATCATAGCTCTAAAATATAAACATCGTCTATTAAGTTAATCTCCAAATATTTGCTTTGAATATTTGATCAAATCTCTTCTAAGTATTGCATTCACTAAACCGAAAAAAACCACTTGTAATTTCTAACTACCATATATTGATTTCGTAGTTTTGTACAAGTCCTTTCTAAGTTTTCTTAGGACCAAGCTTTTTGTTCATGTGTCTCCACTTGTTTCTTAGACCCTTCTGTTCAAAAAGTAAATTATAAAAATGAATGGTATATGACTAGATTAAAAAGAAAGAAACTTCATAATTGGCTAGATGTTGAATAGAATTTTACCAATGTTCTGCCCTGCAATTCTGGATATGTGATTCGTATTAAGTTCCAATTACCTGTACCATGCCTTCAAAGACAAAAAATAATAAAATGAGAATGTAAAAATCAATTTTTTTCTTTTGAAATTTTAACCACAGAATATATAGATTCTCCTCAATCTAAGCATTTGCATTGATTATTAAGAAAAATATCATTTTTCATCTATGAAAGAAAGGTGCAATTTAGCTCATAATTCAAACATCCATAAACCATCTGTATATATCTACATGCAAGCATTCAATTTAAATTATTTATTTCATTTTACATTCTAGTTATATATCTTTTATTATTATTGTTATTATTGTTAATATTATTAATTTCTTAAACAATTTTGTTATTCTCCAACGATTATAGTTTGGATAAACTGCTGGCTTCTATTAATAGTTGGTCGAGTTTAGAATATTTGAGCGATAACTCATCCACGGGTTCAAAATTCTAAGCTAAGTCAAATGAAAATATATTTTAGAAAGAAATGAATTTAAAACATCAAAGTCAAGTTTGACATGTAGCTTTTAATGGGAGGGACTATTTAAAACTTACTAGTTTCTTTTATTGTTATAGGTACTAGTTTCTTTTATTGTTGTAATTTTTGATCAATTTTATTATCGCCAAGTCACTATGATCTGAGAATTCTTACTACTATGCTTTCTTACTATGAGCAAGTGAGCATGAATACCCCTGTAGAACATAGCCACTTTGCTCTTTTAATGCTAACTTTCTACTGGCCTTACAGTTCACTCTACAAACTGACCATGACAGTCAGCACCACCTATTACATAACCAAATTTCTCCTACCTCTTCTGACTGCCTGCCAGTTCAGCTCGGTTGGTTACCTATTCATTGCAATGTGTAATCAGATTTTTACAGCGAATTTCAATAGCTCCAATACATCATATATAAATATTAGTTGCTTTGTTTCATCCCTAGATTGATCATCTAAGTGAGGAGTCATATTCTTTATTGTTGTAATGCCACCCATTAGGTTTGTTGATGGTTTTTAGTTATTCAGTTTGAGTAAATAACGAGTCCTCTCCTTTATATGAGGATCACTTTTTCATAAAAATAGGTTTCCCTTAACTTTCATGGGCTTCAGTCCATTTATACCTATCCTTTTCATACATGGATTCCTACTGTCGACAATTATGTTATTCCTCACATTCGAGATTGGTACCAGCTGTCATATCTAACAGTTATTATTATAGGCACATAAATATATGGATCGAGGTTGATTTTGGCAGGCTTCAAATAATTGGCATGGATTACAAGGTGTGTTTGTTTAGTATTTGATATATGCTTAATTTATTAGAGCGTGTCTAACATTTTTTTTCAATAGAACATCAATGGTAAACAAAATGTAGCGGAAGAACCGGTGACTCCTCGTGGCAATACGCCTCAGGTATTTCCGAAACAATGTCATGTTCAAATATCAAACCATAGCATATACACAGGACATGAATATCCAAATATTGCAACTGCATAAATAAATTCAACCTGTACCGTTTGTTCAATTAAAAAGCATAGATTATTTCTAGTAACATGCACTAAAATAGTAAATAGAGACATATTATCATTGTCTTGCATGAAAACTGATATATACCTAGGTTGTCCGGCGCCATCGCCGCTGTTCAGCTTGGCATCGTGTTGTAGAGGTAAATCAATTTATGATTTATGCAACACTGATTATAAATTTTGCAGTTGTGCTAACTTCCTTAATAGAATATTGTGTTGTTCTGTGTGATCGATTTGAGTATTGAGTTGATTCTATGTCCTTCTTCTTCCAAGACACTAAAAACTGCACCATTACCTTCTTCTTCCAAGACAACAAATACAAACCCAACACCAAGCACCACAGAACCCACCACAAAACCAAACGGTTGGATACTTTTATTGAAGAAAAGCAGCAGCTGCTTTGTTTTAACCGTTCTACCAAAAAACGAACACCTGGAGCTGTTTTGATAGTTCCATTATTTGTTTTTGTTACCTTAATACAGTCTTGGATTGAAGGTGTTAGCGCTAAGCAAGCAAATTATATTCTTTGATTTGGATAATCTTGTTTAAGTTATCTTAAATTAGTGACGTTAACCCGAAGTTCATGAATTCACTAGCGACTAAGGGCAAAACTAGTATTAACTTGCAATATACAGTATATGAAAATTGGACAAAGAACATGGCATGTGAACATAATTGAAAACATATGTCAGTTTATACATCATTGGTACAATACATGTATTAAATTATTAGCTAATTTGGAATTTCCGCCATTTCATGTTTTGGATTTGTTGGGTGGCAAACTGGTTTGTATAAAGGGGATGGCTAATGATTGGCCTTACCATTGTATGCATCCCACATACTATCAAATATGCGTGTTGTAGGATGATGAAGATGGTGCCATCAAGTTTTGGAGCAAACTTTGCAACCTCGGACCTACTATCTACCGATGTTGTGAACCTCGGGTTCCATTGGCCTTTTCAAGGGATAAACAGTATCTTTTGCTTTCGGATAATCCTAGATGTTTACAAGAGATATACTAGTACAACATTGCTACTGGAGAAGACAGGTAATATTGAAATCCAGGACCCAAATCTTGTTTTGTTATCATTTTACCATTATGCTGAAAGCCTAGTTTCACATAAAGGAGTAAATTGTAATTCGTATTAACTATTCAATCTGTATAACATCTTAGTGCCCCCTTTTCTTTTTTAGCCCTTGTTGTTAAGATCTACGATTTGACTATTGTTGTCTTTTGGTTCCTAAAAGATAACCCATAGTGCAACATGGTCAAATGTTTTCTTTCACACAGAATTATCATGTTTCATAGTTTCTGTTACATTTCTATTATAACTTGCATGTTGCGTAGCTGCATTACCACCATGTTTTGTTGTAAATCTTAATTTATTTTTTTCAACCATAATGCTTTATTTTTGCAGGCTCATCGGAGTAGCAACAACGTCACAACTGGTGGTAATATAAAATTTCAGCAGCAACCTAGAAAGTGCAAATTATTGGGTTGGCAAAGGAATGTTGTCACAGAAGCAACAATCGCATCTACCAATCTCCTTAGGGTATGGGTTGGCAAAGGCTTCGTTGCCTTCGACTAGTGTATTTCCTTAGGGTATGTGTTTTGCGATACAAAACTTTATCTTTCTTATGTATTTTGTGTTGTATCCTATTTTGGAATGGTTATGTGAGAATGTTGTTTTGGTACTGTTTTAGTTGGTGATGTGAACGAATACTTTAGATTGTTTTATTTGGTATGTATTGTGTTTTGTTAGAATTATATAAATATTATTATTTATGAATGAATTTGATTCAGTTATGTATATTTATAGTTTTGGTAAATTATTAAATGGTGCATGCAATTATATTTTTGGGTTTAAATTGCAATTGATGTGGTTGTAATTAAAGTATATTACAACCGTGGAGGAGGTCGCAGAACAGTTGTAGTAGATAACTACAACAGTTATCCAGAAGTTGTCATACCTGCTACAGCACGAAATGTTACATATCTACAAGAGTTACCAACAGTTGTAAAATGGTTATTTTCAAAGGTAAGAAACAGTTGTAATATACAATATCACAACGGTTATATGCAACTAAAGAACACAGTTGTAAAAAATTGATAGTCTTTTACAACTTCTTAAAATATGACTGTGGTTCCACCGTTGTAATATATCTTTTACAACTGTGTTCCACCATTGTAATATGCCTCTTTTGTTGTAGTGTAAACATCAAAATGTTGCATCTACATACTAGAGAGCTTCATTACCTCTAAATTGTAGGGATTAGCCTCTCATATTTGTTATCAAATCAACAAATGTAGAAAGCAACATGAAATAAACAAGAGGAAAAAGAGAGCAAAATGAAAAGAAAAGCTAAGTAAAAAGAAATGAACACTAATCTACTTGCATGAAAAGTAAACTACACTACTAACACAAGAAGAGAAGCATGTAAATAACATAGAACACTAATTAACATTTCATAAAAAGAGAGGAAATTACATGAAATAAAAATGGCTAAGTAGCCATGAAAAGAGAAAGAGATCTTTCTTTTATTTTTAATCTAACTAAAACTAAAGAGAAGAGGGCCTAAGAGAGACTAAAGAAGATAGGCTAATTACATGAACATAAGGGGTATTTATACATGTATGAAACTCTAATCCACTTTTTTGGGAACTACCCAAATTGCTCTTGAAGTAGTGTGACCACCAAGTAATCATTAGAATTAGCTTAACCTTCATTTAAATGTGCATGAAGATTTAATGGCCATTTTCATGTGGATTAGCTCTAAGTGTACATGAAGGTATGTGGGTAGGTGGGGTCTTCCATGATCCATGAAATGAATTATTTCTATCTCCATTCCTTTGTATTCACTCTTGTGCATGCATATATCTTCATGAAGCCACTTGTATTTGAGTTCAAATACCTACAAAAATAATATAGAAATTTCCAATTAAATTTCCTCGAGTTAATTTTTGCACAAAAATGACCATTTTGCCCCTAGATGAAGATGAATATGTGATGATTTGAAATAATTTGAATTTTGGTTTAAACAAGTTAATATACCTAATATGATCATTTATTTAATTTAAATAGATTAAATATGGTGGTTAAAAATATGCACATTTACGTGCATATCAGCTATATATGTAGTGTCTATCAGTAAAGTAAAACATTAAAATACCGTTAAGGCGTTACCCATATCCCCATTAACACATTTTTATGAATGCCGTAATCTATACAGTACTGTAAACTCCACCAAACCGATGGGCTATCAGGGAGCACTTCATGGATACGACACAAGACAAAATCATAATGGGCTCGATAAGGCATATGACATGGCACTTGAGGCTATACCAATGGTAGGATTCTACCGGATTGCAGAACTAGGCTGGTGGTAACGCATAGCAGCTACTACCGCCCACCTCGAACAACATTCCCATAATCAAATCGAAGTGACCACCAATCAATCACAAAGTAACATATATGGTATCGAAGAAGCGTGTCCGATAGGAGGAGCGACCTCACTTGACCTGGTTATGGCTTCTAATTTTAGTCATATCAAGCTGACCTGAGGGGGTCAGGGCTGCGTTCTTACCTCATACCAGTAGCGTTCGCCAAACCATTCTACTTCGTTCTGGATTCTCCACTACGTGCGCAGTTGTTAAAGTGGTTTCGGAATTGGCAGAGAGTATGACAATATTCGACCCCGGTCTCTTTAACAACCAAACGCTTATATTTTTCACACCATGGTCATTTTATAAAACATTTATAATGATAAATCCAGAAAACGGTTCATACTTTCATATCAAGATATCTATATATTTATTCCAAAAGTATAAATATATTCATAAATACCGAGGAAGATTTCTTTTAATCAATTTCGAAAATAATTTATAAATCTCTCTTAAACCATTTATAAACTATTTATGTATTAGAACCATTTATAAAGCTATTTATAAATTCCAAAATAGTTTACAACTCTTCCCCTTTTCATAAGCTTCTACGAGAATTCCTTTAGACGTTTACAAATCCCTTATACAAATTCTTTAATAAAACCCTTTTATAAAATCCTTTAAACCTTTATAAACTCCTTTATCAAACCATTATAAAATCCTTTTATAAAATCCATTATAAAATCTCTTACAAAACCTTTTCCAAAATTCTAAAATCTTTTACAAAAATCTTTTACCTATTAAAGTTGTTATAAAAGTCTATATTTATTATCTTAAATCAGAACTATATTTATTATTTAAATTAAATTTAAAATATATATTAAAGCTATATTAAATATTTTATTTAATTAAAATTTTAAACTATTTAAATTATATATTTTAAAACCAAATAAAATTATAAGTTGAAAACTTAAAATTTCATTTAAAATCATATATTAACTTATAATTTGAAACTTTAAAACATATAAAAAAAATTATTTTCCAAATATAATTTTTTTTATAAAATCATTACATTAAATTAAATATCAAATTTATTAATCAAACATACTTTACCATTTAGAAAATAATTTAAAACAGACCAACGTTGTTCGTATATAATTTTTTACTCTATGGTCACGTGATAGGGTATGTATCATTTCAACCCAAAATAGTTAAGTTTTCCGGGTATATATCATTTCAACCCTATCCCGAATCAATAATTTCCAAATTAACAAAATTGCTCGGGTTTATCATTTCAACCCATAACGATTTTCCCTAATCTATAAGATCGTTCAGGTATGTATCATTTCAACACATAGTGATTGTAACGCCCCACCTCTATACCCACGCTAACCAAGAACACTACGATGTAGTGCTGTCAATTAGCACGGAGAATAAGGCTGTTGTGGAGCGACCGTCCGTGTAACTTCTTTGTGCGAGCACCGATATGTCAGATAGAATAGAATGCATATCTTTTAAAGAGGAAATCCGACATACCGATACAAACACAAAGCTATCACACGGTGGCTATATATATAATCTTCGGAAACAAATATAGAGATAAACATAACACAAATCAGTCACAGACAATTCATATCACAAAGGCGGAAATAGATATGAATATAACACACATGAAAGTGTACATCAGAGTAGTGGTCAAATAAGATCCACAATAACACAAAAGAGTAGATACAAGTGCAAGACAATAGAATACGTATACATCAAGGAGTCTCATCTCAAATGCATACAACAAAAACTACTAAACTAGAGTAGTTAGCCAAAAGTCAGAAGATGGCTCCAGATAAGAAGTCATGAGGAAGCACTTGTAAAATCTCAGTCTGACCCGAGTATTATTTAAGAAGAAAATAATAAACGGATCAGTCTAGCTATAAATATCAGATAAAGTGATATAGAAGAAGAGATATAACAAAAACATATGATAACTATAAAGTCATACTGTGATAAGTATCTAATCGAAAATAAATCCAGAGATTAATCAATATCACAAGAATCTTCTCAAAGATTAAAAAGAATGTCATATTCTTAATTTAATTCACCAAGCTACAATAAATGACATACATATCAATGCCAACTAAAAAAGGTGGTGAAACATAAATCCCAGAAATCACAAGAAAAGGATGGCCAATCTCAAACAGGAGCATGAAAGCCGGTACATTGACGCAGTGCAAACGGTACGTCCAATGAACCAGAAAGCCGAGACATCGATGTAGTACAAACGGTACATCAGATGAATCGAACATTGACGCAGTGCAAACGGTACGTCCAATGAATTGAACAATGACGCAGTGCAAACGGTACGTCCAATGAACCGGACAGACAATACAATTCAGAACATTGACGCAGTGCAAACGGTACGTCCAATGAACTAGAAAGCCGAGACATCGATGTAGTACAAACGGTACATCAGATGAATCGAACATTGACGCAGTGCAAACGGTACATCCAATGAACCAGAAAGCCGAGACATCGATGTAGTACAAACGGTACATCAGATGAATCGAACATTGACGCAGTGCAAACGGTACGTCCAATGAATTAAACAATGACGCAGTACAAACGGTACGTCCAATGAACCGGAAAGACAGAGACATCGATGTAGTACAAACGGTACATCAGATGAATCGAAACACATTAAAAGTGCTTGGGTTGCCAGCCCACAAAGAAATGAGACGAAGCTCAATAAAATGAAGTACAGTCCTTCATACGGACAAAGAGACATCGCACAATTGCTAGTCTAAATCATAAAATGATCATCATCGATCATAAGGAAGTGTCGATTACACTAAGCTAGTAAATATATGAGTTTAGCTTCATGTCCCATAACCACTTGCTTAACTCAAACATTTACGAACAGATTGTAAATCTGCACTAGAAAATTTGTCACAAGAGGGTTCAATCGAACAAGTCCAAGAGCTAACCGACAAAGTGAACGCAAGCGTTTCATACCACTCGTTTTACTAAGTCGTTTAAGTCGATTTCTCATTCGAGTGAAGTAAAGGCTTGTATATACTAGTAGATTGGAAATCGGTTTGAGAAAACGAACTTTTGATATTTAAAATAGTGTTGAAATCAATTTGATGAAAGAGTTTTGATATTTACTATTAGTATTAAAACCTTCATATCTTTAAAGTGACAAGTCATAAAACGATTGTTGAAACAATCTATCACAAAAATTCACATTCGAAGACGTGAACAAAATCCAAGGAAATTAGCTCAAAATGCATCAAAGTTGAAGTTCTGTTGAACGCTTTTCAGATAAGATTGCCTACGCAGAGTGATACGGGGTTCGACCTGCCCGGTCAGGTCTCGAGAAGCCAAACGACCTAAGGGAAGAATGCCACGCGACCTAGCAGAAGAACAGGTCGAACGACCTAGGGGAAAACAGGTCAAACGACCTAAGTGCTAACTCGCGAACGACTTACGACTTAAGAGCCATACGAACCAGCGACCTAAGGATACGCGACCTAAAGGCTTAGCAGGGTCGAGCGACTTACGAGCTACGACCTAAGGTGATGAGGGACTTAACAGTTTAAGGGTCTACGACCTAACGGGTTAAAAAGGTCCAACGACCTAAGAAAAATTAGGGTCATACGACCTAAAGAGGTTCGCGACATAAGGTTGGTCGCGACCTAAAAGTGCACGACCTAAGGTCTTACGATGTAACGACCCGTACTTTTAACACTTTAAAAATACGAATTAAAATGAAAATTTTGGATAAAAATCCGAAGGAAATAAAATTTTGTGTTGTTAAATGTGAATTATAAGTAAAAATACAAAACTGAATTCTGAAATAACTTATTTGTAAATTAAATATGGATGTTAACTTGTAGTGAATGTAAATAATGAATTGAATTTAATTTGATTGTAAACAATGAAATAAATAAAAATGTTACATTTAATATTGAAGTTATAATATGGAAATCAACGTAAATGAATGAAATTTACTATTAAATAAGATGATAAGAAAATGAAAGTAAATGAATTATAAACCATTGATAATAATGTATAAGTAAATGGTTGATTCAATAATGAAAGTGTAAATCGAAATAAAAGAATTCATTTGGAATTAAATAACTTGAATTTGAATTACAATATAATTGAAGGCTGAATCTAATATAATCTTTTATATTGGATTTATAATGGAAAACTGCATTGTAAAAGATTGTTAATTACTGTGAAATTTAAAAATAGGATTTGTGAACAATTGAAATTTGATTTAAAAGTTAATAATTTAAAATTGGGAATTTTATATTGGAATTAAACAGTCGAATAATTTATTTTTCGAATATTGGATTTAATTAGGCAATTAAATCGATAATTTAATAAGTTAAATTTCAGAAATAATTGAAAATCGAGTTGAATATGATTGAAAATGATTTGTAAAATTTTATCTTATCATATTGGAGTTATAAGAATGTTATAGAACTTTTAAAATTAATTTTTGAGTTAATTTGCGAAAATTTAATATTTTAATATTTAATTATCGATTGTAAAATAGCTAATTTTTGAACAGTCTCGAAATTCGACGAAACCAGTTCCATTGGATCCGTAATAGTGTATTATTATCGGATTTCAAATTTCGTAGCGTTTGGAGTTACTAGTTGGTCGTATGAGTTAGAAACGCGTTGAAATAAATATCGAAAATTTAATATTTTAATTCGATTCAAAAAGCTATCTTCCACATACGATCAAATCAGCCTCCGAAACACGTTCCATTGTGTTCGGAATGCGGGTATAGCCTTAGGAACGCCAGGCGGCATGTGTTGTTTGGAGTTCGTTTGAAAAAGCTTGAAAATTTTAGAAAATAATATTATAATAATTTGTTTATACGTATATATTCACGTTCGTATCTGAGAAACCCTAGCTTTCTCGTGGCCGCCGTTTATTATCACTTCAATGGCCGAGAGTCATCGTTTTTCTCCCTCATTTTTCTCTCAATCCTCAAACTATCTCAAAAATCTTTCAACTGCAAAGTTCTAGAGCTCGAAGCAATCTACAAATCCAACGGTGGATCTTTGTTATCATTGTCGTTTGGAGGCGCAGCGGAGTCACGTTGTCCTACGTTCAATTGAGAATTTCGTGACACTGGTAGGGCCGAGCTTCATAGGACTTCAGGCGATGGTGCCTTGTGCGGAGGGCTTCGAGATGGAGGCGCCTGATCGATCTCAGGTTGGACGTGGTGGTCGCAAAAATGGAGGAGGCGAGCGGCGTAGTGGGTTCCTTCCGTTCGTGTTGCCTGAACGGTTGCGTTGAAGAAGAGAACCAATCAATGGCCTTGATTTTTGCTGTGGGATTGAAAGGCCCAGATCTGATGGTTGGAAATAATAAAATGAAATTTTGTTTTAAATTATATTAATATATATTCAATCTTTAAAAATGTGTATCTCTCTCATACTTTATCAGAATTTGACGAAACTTTTTGCGTTGGAATCGTGGCGACAAGCTCTACGTCATGGAATTGATTTGGAGACGTTTGAGGCTAACTAAAATTTTAGGTTAAATCGAACGTCGTTCGATTTGATTTGAAATTGAAAACCAAGGTGAGTGTTTTATAACGCTCACAACGTACTGAATACCTTTATGCTAGTTGAATTGACATTATGAAGTGTTATGATTTTATTTGTCGTTGTTAGATATAAATTAATTGTCATATAGCTTGTTATCTGAATCAACCATTGAAAAATGAAATTGACAGTTAAATTGAAATTGAAATTGAGTTGCGATTAAATTACCTGACATTGATAACTATGAAACTGCCATGAATTGTATTGACTATTGGATGATGTATTGTGATGGATGTCATTGGTTGATGTTTGAATGTTTGGATGTTTATTTGTTTATATATATACTGTTATGCATACACATGACACTGTGATTTAATTTAAGTGACATATGTTCATCCCTGACATTTAATTGAAATAAATAATCACTTGGCCATAGGATAGAAAATTATATACGGACACTGAATTTGGCTAAATTAATAATTTTTGAAATCGTCGTTTGAAATTTATTTAAATGTTTTGATATAAAAGTTATAAATAAAAATCGATTTATAGAAATTGAATTCATCGAAAAATTGAGTTTGGAATGTTGAAATGAATTTTGGTTAAAGGAATTTTGTTAAATAATTAAGTTGAGACTTTGAAATTTGAAAATTGAATATGATTGAATGTCGAAAATTGATTTGTTTAAAGATTTAACTTTTATTCGAACTTTGAATATTTCTAAGAAAAGTTATATGAAATGATATTTCAGGATTGAAGTTAGAATTGAAACTTGGATTCAAAAATTTGTTATTAAAAGAAAATTTGATTCAATGTTTAAATCGATATTTTGAAATTGGATTTGGAATTGAAATTGGAATTTAAATTAATTTGGAATTGAAATTTAAATTCAATTGGAATTGGAAATTAATTTGAAATTGGAAATTGAAAGTGAACGGAATTTGGTTTATTGAATTCGAAATTTATATGGAATCAAAATTTATTCGAGTTGAAATCGGAATTGAATCAATTAAATCGAAATGGACATTGAAATTGATTTGGGTAGGAAATTGGGAAGTTGACCGGTTTGACTTTGGAATTTGTTTAAATGAATATTTTAGTATATTTGATTTAAAATCTATATTCTTTAAATATTGAAATTATTTTGATTTTCAAAATGTTTTACTATATAAACCATTTTTATATTCAAATTATTTTCGATTAAACTATTTAAATATTTTCTATTAAACTATTTTAACTATTTTAATTATTTAAACTACTTTTAAATTACTTAAAACTATTTTCTAAAATTTTCAAGCTGGTAAATAAGGTGAATTGTTTATATTTAAATCTCGAATTTAAATACGAATTGGGTTAAATGAAGTTGCAACCTAAATTGAAATTCGAAATGATTTTGAAATTGAAATGAGATATTGAGGCGAAAAATGATTTTTGAAACGGAATCTTACATTTTGAATAGATATGATGATATTTGAAATGGATTTGATTTTTGAAGCGAATATGATATTTTGATATCAATTATGAATCGAGTTAAAATGTAAAAGAGCCATCGGTGTAATAATACGTAGTTATTGAAGAGACCGGGATCGGATATGGACATACTCTCTGTCGATACCGAAAACCACTTTAATAACTATTATACGCGGAGTGTTGATCCAGAATGAAGTGGATGGTCTGGTGAACGCGTTGACTGAAGAAAGAGAACGATATTGGATGACCCCTGACATGACTAAAACAGGAGCCGCGCCGGGCCATTGAGGTTCGCCACCTCTAGCGGACACACTTCTTCGATACCATATCTATTACATTTGTGATTCGATTTGGGTGCACCCCTTGATTTGGGAGTGTTGTTTCGCGGTGTTGGGGTAGCTGCTGGCTATGCTCAACATCAGTCCGGATCACGCAACTACTAGTATCCTAGTTGGTATCGCCTCATGTACCTTGTCATACTGATTATCCTATTCGCGACCACTACGTTATGGTTTGTACCTTGAGTATATGGATTGCCCTCTGGTGACTTCCGGTTTTGGGGAAACTACGGTCTTGTATATGCTCTTGGGAATATAAATGTGTTAAGCGGCGAATGGGCGTTGACTTAACACTATTTTGATACCTTTACTTTACTTTAGACATTATCTATATAGCGTATCTTATTGTATATATAGATAGTTTAACGGATCCTTGAGAGATGGAAAATCCCGTAACATCTCTTGAGTTATTGCACGCACGTTGACACTGGATAGGAGATGTCAAACCCCGTAAACATCTCTGACGCCGTTTACACTCATATTTATTACGATTGATTTAACTTTCATAAGGATATTTTAGTCCTGACTCGAGTGTTTTGTCTTTTCATTACGCTCGGGTCAGCCTGAGCATTTCAGTTTAGGTTGAAGATCATTTCCTTGGAGGACGGAGACGAAGATTTGGTATATTATCTACTACTATTATATTCATTCCATTCCACTGCATTGTTGTATGATATTTGCT
Organism: Allium fistulosum; assembly: GCA_030737815.1. Lineage (NCBI taxonomy): Eukaryota > Viridiplantae > Streptophyta > Magnoliopsida > Asparagales > Amaryllidaceae > Allium > Allium fistulosum. Next base: position 1,129,296,374 of record CM060906.1, on the reverse strand, counting down.
GTGTATGTAACTATGATAAATGTTGTATAATAATAATCAAATGTATTCATTTCAAATGTATTCATTTAATTAACAGCTTCATGAACTGTTATTTTATTATCATACTTTAGCCTTCCGCTGTGAGATTCTGTGTTGTTTCATTTCCTTTATTTCTTTTCTTTTCTTTTCTTATTTAACCCCAATAACCATCCGCCCTTTTGAATGGTTTAGAATCGACATGTGTGTCTGATTTGTCGATTTGAACGGTCCAAAAAAGGTGGGTCGTTACACTTGGTATCAGAGCTTTGGTTTAGCGATAAACCTTGGCTCTTGTGGGGAATAACTCATTGAAATAGAGGTAAACTATATGAATGAGTTGAGTGTATATGAGAGAGCGTATTTGTAATTTTGATATAAAAATGATTTTATATTGTGTTAATTTGTTCCGTTGAGTATTTATGAATTCTGGTTGGTACTTGGGACGCCAAGGCATCGATAGGAATTTCTAAACACTCGAATAGGACAGATTGACATAATATTGTTTTGGATTATATTCTATATATAAAAGACTTATCTTGAAAATTTATAAATGTTGATTGTATTGGTTGTTAGGAGATGATAATATTAGATTATCATCGTTTATTGTTGATTAGTCAATATTTCTAACTATTGACTATTGAATGATTTTAAGAAATGAAACTTGTAAATATGATTGACAATGAATATAAATGGTAAATCAAATAAAATAAAAATGAATTTAAATTAAGATGGAGAATTTAAATTCCGGTGTTTTGAAATTTATTAACAAAAATTTGAAATGTATAATACAAGTATTATATGATAGTATATTCGATTAGTAATGGTTTTCAAAGGATTTTCAAATGAAGTAAGTGTTATACTCCCCCCTTGACACTAGAAAATGATTCCGGTGATGAGTGCACGCATCATCGACTTTATTTTCGAGAGTCTAAGTGGGGGAGATCACTTAATAGTCTTTCTAAACCCTGTTTTGATTAAAATTGAATTTTATTTTATATTCTCTATAGTATGACTTGATATATATTAATATAAGTATATATTATTTCAAACTTGATTTGAATTGAAACCGGAGTTGAAATTCTTAAGTTCTTTAATATTTAATAATTATAAACTATTGAGATAAACAAATACTTGAATCATTACAGAACTTCTAAATTGTGAAATGAGAAATGAACCTAAGAGCTAAGTGAAAATATCAATTGAAGTAGATATCCTTAGAATTAGGAAATTATGAACTTAAAATAAAATTGAAACTGTAAAACTCGCATAGTATTAAATTTCATTCTATAGCATAAATATAACTTACCAGAATATTTAAGAAGTTCAAAAATGTTATATGAATCGTTAATTGGATAATATACAAGTTTAGGTTTGAATAATGAAATATGCATTTAATTAATGGTTTGCAAATATAAATAAAATTGTTAGTAAATAATTGGAATTTAAATTAACATTTAAAAGTGATTCACAATTATGTTAATATAAAATGGAAATACTATATGTGAATGTAAATGTGAAATTAAATTATAGTGAAATTTAAGTAATGACTTAAGAATTAATTAATTGAAAATTCAACTTTGAATGAAAAGAGGTTGTATGTTGTTTAACTACATTCTATTTGCATAACTATAACTTACCAAATACTTAAAAAGTTAAAATGTTAATAAAAATAAGTAAATGAATAATATACAAGTGTGATTGCGAATAATAAAATGTGAAGATCTATTGATAGTTGTAAATATAAAGGAAATTTAAGTTGTAAAGTGAATTAAATTTAAAATTAATTAAATATAGAATTAGTAAATGGAAACTAATTAAATTTGAATAAAACTAAATGTCAATAAACTTGGAAGTGTATGAAATTAAAATTTTGACTTGGAAATGTATAATTGATTTATTATAGATTTGGATGGAGGTTAATGTTTGATATGCATTGGTTGTTAGATAGATGTTAATTGATTAAGTATGATTCATTTTGTTAATAAATTGAATAAATGGAATATAAATTTAAATAATTAAATTCAATTTGAAGTAAGGTGATGTTGAATATAATTGTAATCAATTTAATTTGAAGAAAATTGTCTTGAGTTAAATGTGGATGTAATAAAGTGAATAAACCGGAAAACAAATTTAATATAAACTTATTTCATAAAAATATAAAAGAAATTAACAACTTTGTGTTAATGCTTGATTTTCCGGAAACTTTAAATTGGATAGTTTGTATTTGTAATAACAAACAAATGTGGAAATCTAAAATTGTCCGGTATGTGCTGAAACTAAAAGTACCATAGCTTTTAAATGAATAATCGGAATTTGATGATCTTGGACTTTTCGGAAAGCTTAGAATCTGTAGCACGACTTTTGTTTAGAGTATTTCAGAAAATTCATTGGTTTACTTGGTTAAAAATGTAAATGTCTATCGCTGTCCTGTGTAAGAATAAGCAAAACCAATAGCATTTGACCTTAGTATTTATGACATAACTTTTTAATGGTTTATCGGATTTTCATGATCTTGTACTTCCTGGAAAGCTTAGAGCCTAAGCTCCAACTTTCGTTTTATAAGCTTTTCTTATTTCTGTCATTTAGGAGGTCGAAAATCTGAAATTACATTTCAGGCCTGCGCTAAATTGCTCGGGGCTGAAGCGTATCATTTTAGTAAAATGACCGTAACTTTTGAACGGAAGGTCCGAATTCAATGATTTTGGACATTCCGGAAAGCCTGAAACAAATGCAACAACTTTTGTTTAGATTCCATCGTCAAATTTTATCGTTTAAGGGACCAAAAACCGAGATTCATTTGCTGTCCTGAAATTGGAATTGCAATTTTAAGCTAAACTTGTTATATGTATGTTGTTTATGATAAGTATATCGATCTATCTTTATATGCATGGTTCTAACTTGGTTATTGAGAATTTTAGTAGGTAGCAAAGGGGTTGCGCTTCGTTTGTGGAGCTCGCTTCTGCGCTTAATGCAAAATGTAAGTTAAAATGCTAATAAACGCTAAATAAAAGGTACGTTCTCGGATTACGGTTTATGTTGTGGTATATTATTGTGTTCCCCATGTTTTGGGATGCCTCATTCTTGTAATGAGATGTATATCATGCAATTATTACCACTGTGAAATTTTTCGGTCCTAGCCGCGCAAAGGAGGTGCTGCCGAATTTTTTCAAAAATCCGGGAGTTAGAAAATTTTGAGATTGAAAAAAAAATCCTATAACTAAATTTTGCAAATAAGTCGAATATTTTGAATGAATTATATCTAAATGATGGTTTCTCCTTCTCCGTTCCTTTTCGAGGACGAAAAGTTTTAAGTGGGGGAGAATGTAACGACCCGTACTTTTAACACTTTAAAAATACGAATTAAAATGAAAATTTTGGATAAAAATCCGAAGGAAATAAAATTTTGTGTTGTTAAATGTGAATTATAAGTAAAAATACAAAACTGAATTCTGAAATAACTTATTTGTAAATTAAATATGGATGTTAACTTGTAGTGAATGTAAATAATGAATTGAATTTAATTTGATTGTAAACAATGAAATAAATAAAAATGTTACATTTAATATTGAAGTTATAATATGGAAATCAACGTAAATGAATGAAATTTACTATTAAATAAGATGATAAGAAAATGAAAGTAAATGAATTATAAACCATTGATAATAATGTATAAGTAAATGGTTGATTCAATAATGAAAGTGTAAATCGAAATAAAAGAATTCATTTGGAATTAAATAACTTGAATTTGAATTACAATATAATTGAAGGCTGAATCTAATATAATCTTTTATATTGGATTTATAATGGAAAACTGCATTGTAAAAGATTGTTAATTACTGTGAAATTTAAAAATAGGATTTGTGAACAATTGAAATTTGATTTAAAAGTTAATAATTTAAAATTGGGAATTTTATATTGGAATTAAACAGTCGAATAATTTATTTTTCGAATATTGGATTTAATTAGGCAATTAAATCGATAATTTAATAAGTTAAATTTCAGAAATAATTGAAAATCGAGTTGAATATGATTGAAAATGATTTGTAAAATTTTATCTTATCATATTGGAGTTATAAGAATGTTATAGAACTTTTAAAATTAATTTTTGAGTTAATTTGCGAAAATTTAATATTTTAATATTTAATTATCGATTGTAAAATAGCTAATTTTTGAACAGTCTCGAAATTCGACGAAACCAGTTCCATTGGATCCGTAATAGTGTATTATTATCGGATTTCAAATTTCGTAGCGTTTGGAGTTACTAGTTGGTCGTATGAGTTAGAAACGCGTTGAAATAAATATCGAAAATTTAATATTTTAATTCGATTCAAAAAGCTATCTTCCACATACGATCAAATCAGCCTCCGAAACACGTTCCATTGTGTTCGGAATGCGGGTATAGCCTTAGGAACGCCAGGCGGCATGTGTTGTTTGGAGTTCGTTTGAAAAAGCTTGAAAATTTTAGAAAATAATATTATAATAATTTGTTTATACGTATATATTCACGTTCGTATCTGAGAAACCCTAGCTTTCTCGTGGCCGCCGTTTATTATCACTTCAATGGCCGAGAGTCATCGTTTTTCTCCCTCATTTTTCTCTCAATCCTCAAACTATCTCAAAAATCTTTCAACTGCAAAGTTCTAGAGCTCGAAGCAATCTACAAATCCAACGGTGGATCTTTGTTATCATTGTCGTTTGGAGGCGCAGCGGAGTCACGTTGTCCTACGTTCAATTGAGAATTTCGTGACACTGGTAGGGCCGAGCTTCATAGGACTTCAGGCGATGGTGCCTTGTGCGGAGGGCTTCGAGATGGAGGCGCCTGATCGATCTCAGGTTGGACGTGGTGGTCGCAAAAATGGAGGAGGCGAGCGGCGTAGTGGGTTCCTTCCGTTCGTGTTGCCTGAACGGTTGCGTTGAAGAAGAGAACCAATCAATGGCCTTGATTTTTGCTGTGGGATTGAAAGGCCCAGATCTGATGGTTGGAAATAATAAAATGAAATTTTGTTTTAAATTATATTAATATATATTCAATCTTTAAAAATGTGTATCTCTCTCATACTTTATCAGAATTTGACGAAACTTTTTGCGTTGGAATCGTGGCGACAAGCTCTACGTCATGGAATTGATTTGGAGACGTTTGAGGCTAACTAAAATTTTAGGTTAAATCGAACGTCGTTCGATTTGATTTGAAATTGAAAACCAAGGTGAGTGTTTTATAACGCTCACAACGTACTGAATACCTTTATGCTAGTTGAATTGACATTATGAAGTGTTATGATTTTATTTGTCGTTGTTAGATATAAATTAATTGTCATATAGCTTGTTATCTGAATCAACCATTGAAAAATGAAATTGACAGTTAAATTGAAATTGAAATTGAGTTGCGATTAAATTACCTGACATTGATAACTATGAAACTGCCATGAATTGTATTGACTATTGGATGATGTATTGTGATGGATGTCATTGGTTGATGTTTGAATGTTTGGATGTTTATTTGTTTATATATATACTGTTATGCATACACATGACACTGTGATTTAATTTAAGTGACATATGTTCATCCCTGACATTTAATTGAAATAAATAATCACTTGGCCATAGGATAGAAAATTATATACGGACACTGAATTTGGCTAAATTAATAATTTTTGAAATCGTCGTTTGAAATTTATTTAAATGTTTTGATATAAAAGTTATAAATAAAAATCGATTTATAGAAATTGAATTCATCGAAAAATTGAGTTTGGAATGTTGAAATGAATTTTGGTTAAAGGAATTTTGTTAAATAATTAAGTTGAGACTTTGAAATTTGAAAATTGAATATGATTGAATGTCGAAAATTGATTTGTTTAAAGATTTAACTTTTATTCGAACTTTGAATATTTCTAAGAAAAGTTATATGAAATGATATTTCAGGATTGAAGTTAGAATTGAAACTTGGATTCAAAAATTTGTTATTAAAAGAAAATTTGATTCAATGTTTAAATCGATATTTTGAAATTGGATTTGGAATTGAAATTGGAATTTAAATTAATTTGGAATTGAAATTTAAATTCAATTGGAATTGGAAATTAATTTGAAATTGGAAATTGAAAGTGAACGGAATTTGGTTTATTGAATTCGAAATTTATATGGAATCAAAATTTATTCGAGTTGAAATCGGAATTGAATCAATTAAATCGAAATGGACATTGAAATTGATTTGGGTAGGAAATTGGGAAGTTGACCGGTTTGACTTTGGAATTTGTTTAAATGAATATTTTAGTATATTTGATTTAAAATCTATATTCTTTAAATATTGAAATTATTTTGATTTTCAAAATGTTTTACTATATAAACCATTTTTATATTCAAATTATTTTCGATTAAACTATTTAAATATTTTCTATTAAACTATTTTAACTATTTTAATTATTTAAACTACTTTTAAATTACTTAAAACTATTTTCTAAAATTTTCAAGCTGGTAAATAAGGTGAATTGTTTATATTTAAATCTCGAATTTAAATACGAATTGGGTTAAATGAAGTTGCAACCTAAATTGAAATTCGAAATGATTTTGAAATTGAAATGAGATATTGAGGCGAAAAATGATTTTTGAAACGGAATCTTACATTTTGAATAGATATGATGATATTTGAAATGGATTTGATTTTTGAAGCGAATATGATATTTTGATATCAATTATGAATCGAGTTAAAATGTAAAAGAGCCATCGGTGTAATAATACGTAGTTATTGAAGAGACCGGGATCGGATATGGACATACTCTCTGTCGATACCGAAAACCACTTTAATAACTATTATACGCGGAGTGTTGATCCAGAATGAAGTGGATGGTCTGGTGAACGCGTTGACTGAAGAAAGAGAACGATATTGGATGACCCCTGACATGACTAAAACAGGAGCCGCGCCGGGCCATTGAGGTTCGCCACCTCTAGCGGACACACTTCTTCGATACCATATCTATTACATTTGTGATTCGATTTGGGTGCACCCCTTGATTTGGGAGTGTTGTTTCGCGGTGTTGGGGTAGCTGCTGGCTATGCTCAACATCAGTCCGGATCACGCAACTACTAGTATCCTAGTTGGTATCGCCTCATGTACCTTGTCATACTGATTATCCTATTCGCGACCACTACGTTATGGTTTGTACCTTGAGTATATGGATTGCCCTCTGGTGACTTCCGGTTTTGGGGAAACTACGGTCTTGTATATGCTCTTGGGAATATAAATGTGTTAAGCGGCGAATGGGCGTTGACTTAACACTATTTTGATACCTTTACTTTACTTTAGACATTATCTATATAGCGTATCTTATTGTATATATAGATAGTTTAACGGATCCTTGAGAGATGGAAAATCCCGTAACATCTCTTGAGTTATTGCACGCACGTTGACACTGGATAGGAGATGTCAAACCCCGTAAACATCTCTGACGCCGTTTACACTCATATTTATTACGATTGATTTAACTTTCATAAGGATATTTTAGTCCTGACTCGAGTGTTTTGTCTTTTCATTACGCTCGGGTCAGCCTGAGCATTTCAGTTTAGGTTGAAGATCATTTCCTTGGAGGACGGAGACGAAGATTTGGTATATTATCTACTACTATTATATTCATTCCATTCCACTGCATTGTTGTATGATATTTGCTGTGTATGTAACTATGATAAATGTTGTATAATAATAATCAAATGTATTCATTTCAAATGTATTCATTTAATTAACAGCTTCATGAACTGTTATTTTATTATCATACTTTAGCCTTCCGCTGTGAGATTCTGTGTTGTTTCATTTCCTTTATTTCTTTTCTTTTCTTTTCTTATTTAACCCCAATAACCATCCGCCCTTTTGAATGGTTTAGAATCGACATGTGTGTCTGATTTGTCGATTTGAACGGTCCAAAAAAGGTGGGTCGTTACATACGACCTAAGGAATAGAAAAGTCTTACGACCTAAGTGTTCACGACCTAACGACTTGACTAGGCACGCGACCTAACGACTTAACAAGGCACGCGACCTAATGACTTAACTAGGCATGCGACCTAACGAGTTAGCAAGGCACGCGACCTAACGACTTAACTAGGCACGCGAGCTAACTGCAAACGACTTAAGGCCTTTAAATCGTGAACGACTTATGCCTTTAACTCGTGAACGACTTATGCCTTTAACTCGTGAACGACTTATGCTTTTAACTCGTGAACGACTTAAGTTCTGTGACTTTTCAACGCAGCGACCTAACTCCTTAACTCGCGTACGACCTAGCGAAGGCCAGAACGACCTAGTGCCAGAAAAATCATCAAAACACCGAAAATTGAAGTTTTTCGCCAATCCAATCCAAACCAAAAGCAAATGTTGATGCTAGAGTGATAGGGAATCATTCCCAACAGTCCAATGACGATTATAGGAAAGATGTGAGATCAAAAATCTCACCTTTTCACGGAATTTGATGAAGACGAAGCTCGGGGGCAAAGCAAAGATCAACCACAAGCTTGAATCAATGTCTTCACTTTGAATTTGGAGTTAGATGTTGAATTTGCTAAAGAACTTGAGCTTGGAATTTTAATTTCCTATTCCCTCCACCATTTTTGCTAAAGCTTCAAAGTTTATGCAAGTAGATGAAGTGATGAAGAGAAGGAAGGGGTTGGGCTGAGTTAGAAGAGGTGCAGCCCAAACCAAAAGCCCAACACAAAAAGTGACGAAAATTTCACTATCTCCAAACATATCGAAGTTTACACTCAAAAAGATCGCAAACGTCATTTTGGACTCAATGGAGGTGGTCTCGAGTCCTAATTTGACCGTATGCAAAAAGTAGCTTTTTGGACTAACATCCGACTAACGATAAAATATTGAAATAAAATATTTAAATATAAAATCGATAAATATGCGGGTTGTTACAGTGATTAACATGGATATAAACATCCAATCATCCAAAAATGTCAACAAATAAACATCCATCACAATCAACATCCAAATCAGCCAACAAATCACAACAATTGACTGGTTATCATTTTCCAAGTATTTAACTAACAATTCAAATTCAATATTAATTTAAATGGCAATTTAATTCAAAAAATAAATTTTCAATTAAATTGTCAAATTAAACTACCAAACTGCAACCAATAATATTCTTATCAAATCATAAATTTAATTTAACTAACATAAGATGGTTTAGTATTTGTGAGTCGGTTAAATCACTCACCTTTGATTTTTTGTCGATTAAAAATCCAAATAAAGCCCAAAATTTGAACATTCTTAGAATGCAGCCAAACCAGTTTCATGTTGTCCGAAATTCTGATACGATCGCAATGGATAAAACCGCGTCCAAATCTAAGTTCGTATGCAAAAGTTATCTAGGTTAGAACATTTAAATTTAAAATTTATTTTAAAAACAAGACAGGGCACACAGGTAAGTTTCCATTACCATCTGAAACCTACTTCACGTACGCAACGTCGAAGAGAGCCCACAGCCGCCACTTCATCCTTCCAGATCGTCGTGCCTCCACACATCATCGCCCAGATCCGAGACCTTCCTTAGAATCGTCGTCCCTTCCTCTACGTTCGGCCAGAAGGCCCACCATTCCGCCGCCATCAAAAGCCTTGCGTCGCCGCCACCAACTTTGCCGTTATCTGGCGATGTAGAGCACAACTGAGACGAACGATGGCTATGGATGAACGCTGCTAATCATCCTCTACCTCGCAATAACCTCCGATCGCCATATCGTTGAAGATCAACTGTTAAAACGACAACCCTAGTATGGACGGTCGAAACTTCATCAACGATTTCTGGCCAAACCGTGATTGGATTGCAAAAACGAATTGCAGATTTAGATTACGCTCGTCGAGAGCTTTCCAACGATATATAATTCGATAGGTTTTAATGAGTTTGAATTTCCGATTTGAATTTGAAATTAGGGTTTCGGAATTGGGAATTATGGTTTTGGTGTTCTGACATTTGAGAAGGAGGAACATATGAGAAATAGAGGTACATACAGAAATAAAATGAAAGGCTGCTAGGGTTAGGAAAAAAATCCATTTATATAGACAGAGGATAAGAACGAATGGACAGATCGAATTGGGTCGAAACGATAACAACGATCCGAAAAGCTCGTTTCGTCCCCGAAACGAAAATAGGTCATTCCATACATCGAAATATTGGTTTTCGATATTTTTAAACTCAATGGAACTAGTTTCAAACCCTAATTCCATTGTATACAGAAGTTAACTTTTAAAATCAAATTATATTCATTTAAATTCCATTAATCGATTTTTACGCGTTTCAAATTCGCACGATCAAACGATAAGTCCGATCGCTACGAAACTTGAAATTCTATAATAATTCACTGTTACGGATCCGATGAAACTGGTTTCGTCGAAATCCGAGATAGTGGCCAAAATGGCTATTTTTACACGTCAATTAATTAAATTATTATTAAATTGTTTTAATCACTGTTAAATTCAAATTTAATAGTTAACAATTTTCATCATTCTTGATTACATAAAATTTATAATCTTTTAAAATAAATTTCCGTGTTACATCTACTAATTAAATATTTCACTAAATTCAGCGTTCAATTACAATGGAAATAAAACATATTTTATTATAATTTAGATTTCAACAATTCTTTTATTTTAATTCACATTCTTATTATTGAATCAACCATAACCTTATGAATATAATTAACATTGGTTTACATTTGATTACATTCATATTCTACAGTTATCATCTTTTACCATATTAATTATAATATTTCAATTCCATTAATTACCAATTTAATTTCATTAATTACCGATTAACTCATTATTTACAACTATAACCAAATTAACTTTACAATTATTTCAAGTGATTGAAATTACATTAAAATAATTGTCAATAACATTCAAACAATATTATTATATAACATTATAATAATCTTTTTCATTTATAAATCATAAATTTTGATTTCTTCCAATATTAAATTCTAAAATCTTATTAAATTTAATAATTTTAATTTTCAAAATTTTCAAAACAAATTTAATTTAATTATTAAAGTTATATTTTACTATTTTAGAATACTATTAAATGCGCAATCGTCCGCATCGCACATTAGTTTTAACGATATCAAGCCTATCCTAATGAACAATCAACATGATCCAATAGCCAAAATGTTTCGCATCATCCAATTAGATATCGTCGTGGTGCCAACTTTGTGGGGAAAGTTATTCGAAACTTTTAAATGGAGAAGTTATTATTCTGCAGGGGACCAATTCAACTCACTTTTTTTTCAATTATTATTATAATAATAACGTGCACCGGTTGCTTTATTCAAAGTCAAACAAACAACTGTTACTGGTGCGCATGATGCTATATCATAAATTCATGAAACCCTACTGACCACACAGACGTCAAATCCTCCATTTACTCTTTTGATTCCGCATGTCCTACTGTCAACATTAGTTTTACACCTGTATTTCATCTCATCTACGCCTTCCACTGCATTTGATGCTCATCTCATGTTCTAATAACAAAAAGAATTTAAAAAATAGTTGTTTTTTTTTTTGGGTTAAAATACATCTTATGTCAAATTTACATATAAGTTTATATATATATGTGTGTGTGTTTCGATCAACTTCTTAACTCGAATCTTGTTGTGATTCGAAGATAGTAAGCTTGAACATATCCTTGCAATAAATAAACGGAAGCAAATTATGTAAACAAGAAACATAAGCAGAAAACAAAAGGAAAATATGAATTTCTATGGTGGTTCGACATAATTTTGGCCTGCATCCGTTGTTATTTGTATTAATATTTGATATGTAACATCAAATTACTATTGTATTCCCAAAATACAATCTATATTAATAGAGGATTCAGTAGAGTTTCAATCATAAGTGTGTGAATGAGGATCTCTTATCTCTTTAGCACCTGTGCTATTCGTAGAGCTTTTTGGCAAATATATTCCTTAAACATCAGATCTAAGCATTTGAATGAGTTTTTGTCTGATATATCTTCACATTATAGTGAGCTTTGATCACTTCAGAAACTGACCAAAGATCAATTTTGAACCCAAGGTCATTTTGGGCCCTCCATTCCAAGCCACTTTTAGATAAATTTTAAGTACGATTTTGGCTCAATTGTGCTCAATCATTTGTCCAGTAATGATTTAGATTTTAGTAACTACGGTAAAACATACCCTTACTTGTACATGCATGGTTTATTTTATAAAAAAACAAACTATTTTGTCGAAGAAGATTGAAGCATAAATATTTAGCAGCGATAACATGCATAATTGATATTATATGTACAAGTATGGAGGCACGTCCGTTGGACGTGTGCATAGAAAATATTGTTTCTACTCTATGTTGTTACTATATTAGCAGACGCGTAAAGTAAATAGTAAAACAACATTATTAACTTGTGTACATGTCTTATAAAAAAACTTGTGTACATGCTTTAAAATTTACACTGGGAAAAAATAAGATATTTTAACCACAGAGAGCACGGTCCAAGCAACAAATTTTAAAAACAGACAATGTTTATTCAATTGACAGTTTAAAATCTGATACATTAACATTCAAACTGCACGATTGCAAAATGCATTGTAGTAATTGGAATATAGTAAGGCCATTTCAATATATGAAAACGATGACATAATATCGAAATAATTCTTGTACAAACGGAAAAAAACAAACATAGTCACAATATTCTTCATTTTCGGCCATTGAAAAAATGTGTTCCATGGTTGAAGTACTAAAGCAAGAAGAATGATACCCAAAAAAATGAACAATGTGAATGCAATTGTCTTCAATGCACCTGTGCATTTACTCATCATTACCAATTCTGTTATTATTGTGAGATGTTAGTATGTTGGGTTTCTATCCAAAGCAAGCACCATAAGCTACCATTCAACAGTTCTAAAAATATTTTGCTGACAATATAAATTTAAATCAGTATGAGTATGAATTGATATCTACTATGAATGCTCATGTGCAGTGGCATTAGTTAAATTTCCCATTATCAAACTAACACTTGAATATCAAAGATCGTTAATTTAAGATTTATAATTAGTGCAAAATTGCTTTGTTTCGTTTAAAATTTTATGGGATATTTTTTCGACATGATAATATACAAAAGATGATGGGCATGTTTTCTAATCATCATATTCATACCATTTTTTAGAACTACAGTGTGGTCTATTATTCTTTAGGGTGTCATTGTTTATCGTTTATAAACTTTTTGTTAGTAAAAGTAGTGTGTGCAGCATATTAATTTGAACAATGAAGTGAAAATGTGAATGTATATGTAAGTGGTACTGGTTGTAGGTTGTGTTTGCATTTCAGATGTTTGCATTTGTTGCGCATGTCGTCGTCTACGGTTGGCCAACTCGACTTCCCTTGCATCGTTTTCCATCCTACTCGTCGAGCTCTTTGTGCTGACCGACATTGTTCTCGCTGTTGAACATTCATCCGTTTATCATAGACAATTTGAAATAAAATTATGTTAAAATGGCAATAGATAAAATATCATCAACTACGTGATGGTAATACCAAAAAAAAATTTCTAGAACATGCAGACATAATTTATGCAAATTTCAGCTTATTCCATGTTAGAATGCTACAATGATGCATCATTCAATAACACAGCAATAGTCATTTATAATAAGTAAATATCCATATTTATGGATAATGGAAAGAGTAAATATTTAAATGGTGTGTGAAAATTGCCATTCTACAAAACATTACACAGCAGTTGAGTAATGCAAAGTGAAATTTAAGTATAAGAATAGTAGTGAGTAAACAGTGAAAGCCTATAAGAAGTATGTATAACTTGTTCTAATAATAGTGAAAAAAATAGAATGGAGATATTCAAAGATGAATGGTAGTTTAAGTAGTGTTTTTATCGTTGTTGTTATGGATGAAACAATATAAAAAATAAGAAAATTTTGGATGCTATAATAAAACTATGAATTATTCAAGTGAGGCAAAGTCAATAATTATGACGGTTAGCTTTTTGAAAGCATTTTGTCGAAATTACTTGCAGTTGGTAAAAAAACAACTAAATGGTGTTACCTATAAGTTCTTGGATCTCTTCCTTTTGCATTACTTCTCCTCCACTGAATCTTGGAGCTAAAATGAAATTCTGAAGGAAAAAAGACAAAGGGATTGAGACATCTAAGTCTAGATAAGCATGACATAAGCTATTAATTGATAAACAGTAATAAATTGCACAACCAATTTAAATATGCAGTAAATATGGAAACTAAAAATTTATAGCTGAAGGATATTAATACCACAAATTAAAAATTCAAGTGGTAAAAGTATCCTGGGTGTATCATACAGAAAATTAAATATGAAAACAACGGTTAAAGGTGGAAACGACCATTAACATACCATTAAAAGCCTGGAAATAACATTAAGTAGTAAATGTATCTGATAATCAATTCATGTGGATAATGGTATTAGTAAGTTGTACAGGCGTTTTGAATTGTGGAAACAATATAAATATTTGTTAAGAAACGTTATCGTATATTTAATTTTAATTTGTTAAAAAAAAGATGTTTGCACTAAATTTGAAACATAATTTGTCGGTTTGGTAAGTATCATTAAGATAAATAAAAATTTAATTAGGCAATATAATTAAGTGTATCATACAGAAATTTCATAGACCAAATCAGGGGGTATGAAAGTAGAAACATCCTTTACATACCGTTAAAAGCCTAAGCAAATAATGTGGCAGTTATTTGTATAATATACAAAAATATTCTCACTATCTAATCTCTTATTCATTGGGTTAGATAGTTTGTTTTGTTCGCGTCTTGTATAGTAAATATTCAGTGCAATATATATAGAGTGATGTACGGTCAATTCTTTGTAGTGATTTAAGATGAAAAAAATACTTAGTACACAAAAGAGGAATGTTTGAAAAAAATAAATTAAACATGTTTTCTAATGTCAGTTGTTGATTTAGTAGAGATAAGCCAAAAAATAGTTAATACATGCCATGGTATGTAGAAATGCACAAAAGGAAATTTACTCAGCCATATGTATTAAATATGGAAACTGGAAATTATTGCTGAAGGATATAAATGCCACAAAAAATTGAAGTGACAAAAGCAGTATGTGTGTATCATATAAAAAATTAGATATAAAAGAACGGTTAAAGGTAGAAACTTCTATTAACATATCGTTAAAAACTTGAACATAATATTAACTAATAAATCTAACTAATAATCAATTCATGTAGGTAATCGAATTACTAATTTGGAGAGGCTTTTTTTGGTTGTTTGTTAAAGTGTTTTTTGCGAAAACTATATAAACATTTGTTAAGTAATAAGTTATCTAAAATTAAATTTCTATTCGGTAAACATAATTTGGACATATGTAGTAAATTAAGGAAAAATAATGTGGCAGTTTAGTAAGTATCCATTATTAGAAGATAACATTTAATCAGGTAACATAATTAAGTGTATCATACATAAATTTTGGGGATAAATACAATGACCTTAATAGTATAAACAGTTACTACATACGATTAAAAGCCAAAGCAAATAATTTGGCAGTTAATGATATGCACAAAAGGAATGTTAGTTAAAAGCATGTTGTTAAGTTTGAAAAAAATGATATGATCTGAACAGTAGTAGCATGTGACACCTATCTTAAAAAATATGAGTTATGTAAGTGCAACTGGAAATAGTATATATTAGATATGGAAGCCGAACAGGTGATTATAAAGGATACAAATGCTCAGAAGCTCTTTAAATAAGTATCCATTATCATAAGATAAAATTTCAATAAGGAAGTATAATTAAGTATAACACAAAGCTATCAATCTTTTTGATATTTAGTAAGTTGTCAGAAGCCAAATATTGGTTCATGCAATATAATTAAGTGTATGTAAAACTGTTTTAGAGATCAAAACAATGGCAATAAAAGTATAAACATCTATAAACATACCAGTTAAAGCTTCAGCATATATCAGACCTTCTAGTTATGCAATCATGTTGTCCAATTATTATTTTTTTCTGCAAAATTTTGAGATTATTTGTCAAAGAGAATGGGAGCTGCTTAAACAGTGGGTAAGTATCAATTCTCATAAAACAGAACTTTAACTCATGCATAATTAACTTTGCCATTTAAAATTTTTGGTGTTTAAAACAATGGCAACAAAAGTAGAAACATCATTGAAAAGTTCATTAAAAGGGTAAGAATAACATTTAGCTATCAATCTTTTTGCCTTTTCATTATGCAATTATATATTGAATCCTAGAAAAGTTTGTGATTGCTTGGTAAAGAGTTTTTAAGTGGAAACTATTGAAAAGAGTGGTCAGCATCAGTTGTTAATTAGTTGGTTAAATATCACCCAGTAAAAGAAGTAGGTCTCACGGTGGAAAAAAAGTATGATGAAATAATAAGACATACTTATCTCTTTTTTACCTCTTAACTATAACTGATTAGATACACAGATACAATGGTTAGTATTACCTTAAACATTGACCGACCTCTAAAAAATAGTATAGCAAATAGGGTTTTGTCCATAGTCACAATATGGATGAATTATTGGAATATGAAATGAAACTGAAGTAAAATTAAGCATATAAGAGTAGTATGAAGTCTACCCAACTGATAGTTTGTTGGTATCTCCTTAATTTATATATCGAACCCCAAATTTGCAAATCAAACCAACAAATCACCATCTTTTTAGGAGAAGTATCTATCTAATTTCAGTGTAGAATTCATCGAGTTGGAGGAAGAAGAGAGCATATTCCAGATATCGAAGCCGGTCAATCCTTTTCTTTTACCACCTATTGTCAAATAGTCGCATTTTTGGATATAAGCAGCATACAGATTGTATTTTTAAGGAAAGAGTGAAATAACAGGTATCTAAGAAGCATACAGATCGTAGATTTAAGAAAGAGTGAAGAAGTAGAAAATTGTGAGAGGCGGTTGATTTAATTGTGGGGTTTTTACTGGGGAAGAAGACAATGGTAAAAAAACGTGAAGAACGGTTGAAAAAAAGGATGGTGTGAAGATTAACTGACTGCATCATGTATCTTTAGTGGTTTGAGAAAATGGGTAGGAGAAATGACATGTATGTCCTCTGTCTTTTTTGTCTGTTTAGTTTTATTTAGCTCCAAGAATTGGTTTATTGGGAAGTTCAAAAAAGCTTCACCATATTGAAGTATGTGTATTATTAGTAGAGATAATGAGTTTTAAATTTAAAAATGTGATGTTTATCTATCTTAAACGGTTATGGTAATAATTAGGAAAATTTTAACCCCTTAAAAACGATTGCAGTTACGGTTGCAGATAATAACGACGGTTACCACAACCATAACATTTTCGATATAACAACTACCTTTCGAACATGGATTTCAAATCAGTTAAGTCATATGAATTTCATGCAAATCAGTACCCTAGTATTAGGGCTTTACAACATCACTATTAATAGCTACATGGAGCGATCCGATTAAATAACTTGTTTGTCAATGACACTTTCCCCGCAAGGAGTTCGTTAATTACTTTTAACTCACCAATCTCACATTCCAAGTTAGTTAACAACTAGCAGTGTATTTTATTTGTTTAACATATAAACGACACATAACAACATATACATCTTTAATCATGGAAGTATTTTTCTTGGCATTTTAAACCCTCAATAAGATATGAACAACTCCGAACGATAAAAAAATGGTCTTTTGTTTGTTGTTACCATAAATTAATACCTTATTGTACGTAATATCCCGTAAATTTAACGATAGTTCATAAAAAGAAATTAATTATTAATTAATAACGCCAAAAAATAGGAATTTTACAAACATCGAAATTTGACTAAGAAACTTGCACCGTTGGATTTGTGATGATTTTCCAATCAATTTTCATATATAAAGTTTTATGATTGTAGTTCAAACGAAAAAGTTATTGATGTTCGAATATTGCAGATCAGAAATAATTATATCTACAATTAAGAAAATTAATTAACCAATGTTGATTAACGTTAACGGTCAGTTGATGCTTACTTAAAATTTAAGTATAATCAAGTAATCAACATTTAATTAGTCGGTTGAGAACGGACAAAATAAGTTTTAAGATGAATTAAACGTAATGAAGAAATTAATTAACATAAAACAACAACCGGTTAACCCCTAGCGGTTGACCGTTGGAGGGGTAGCGGTCGACCGCTTGTGTGCTGGCGGCCGTAATCGATTCAATCCTTTATAAATACAGGCCTAATCCCTCACTTTTCTTTTTATATTTTCTGAAGCAACGATGAAGATCTACCATTTTCTCTTTTCCATAAATTCTTAAATCTAAATAAATCTATAGTTTATATACGTATATACAAGTGAAAAATAGTATATGAAATAGAGAAGTAGAATATGGTCGAATCAAATCACCAAAGCCAAGGTAAATTATAAATTCGGATCTGAATCTAAATTAAATCCAAATCTCTTCTCGGATCTAGATTTCTAATTAATATATATGCTTGAGGTATATGTATTCCGATAGAGAGACAAAAGGGAGTCAAATTGAAATAACATGGATTAGATCTGGAGACTTGAAAAGCTAAAAGGTGAGTGAAAAATTATACATTTTTAAATAATTTTGGATTTTGTTTCGTTATAAACCTATTCCTTGTATGCCTGTATATAATTATCTAGAGTTGCAGGCTTAATTATATGCATAATGAAATTGAAAACCATGCATACTTGTTTTATGAACTATTAACTTGAATTAAATGTTGCATATATTTGACTCTGGAAAGTTAGGGTGCAAGTAGTAGTCCCTTAATTAACATGGTTATTTAGAAATTCCAGATTTTTGGATCAAATGACATATGTTGGTAAATATGAATTGGAAGTTGTTACAAAATTTATTAGGATTTAAGTAGTATTTTAATTCATTAGAATGAAGTGTGTTGCAATGTAAATTTCTACATTATCTAGCCTTATGATTGTGAATAAAAGTGCATCGTTCGAAATAACAAGGAATATACCTCAAAGAAAGAGATGTACAAAATATGGATGTTTACCGGATTTTGTACTGTTTATTTCAATAGTAAAAACCAAAAAGATAATTCCTTGTAATTCCAAATGTAACACAAATCCTCCCTTTAGGTAAGTTATAGAAATTTGCACGTTAACAATTCCTTTAGGAAATGTGTGATTCCAACGTATTAAATGCAGAAATACCTAGGTATAAACTAAAGAATTGTAAGTAGGGATAATAGTAACATTCTAAATGTAAAACTAATATATGCAATAAAAGACAAGTTAGAAATTAAACAATAAGAGACAAAATATATTTAAATTATTGAAATGAGTAAGTAATAAAGTAAATAACCAAAGAAAGATAGTATGAGATAAAAAGGAACTGTAGATAGATCTAATAATTAAAAGGGGAAATGGATGGTAAATGATATTTAAATCTTCTAAGTTAAAAATAGGGTAAGTTTGGCTCACATCCCTAATAAGTTTCAAAATAAACAAAACATCCTTCACATACAAAACTTACATTTCCGCCCCCTATTTTCAAATTCGCGCAAGCAAAAATACACAAATACCCTTTATGTTTTTAACATTTCAAACGCGTATAACTTTATGTACAAAAACCGGATCAACAAACCGTTTTCACCAAAAAATCACAAATTTTATGATCTTCGAAATGAGATCCATTGTTGATACCAAAAATTCATATTTGTAGTAAAGTTGCAATTATTTCAAATATTTGTAGACAATTCAGCAAATATTGAACATTTTCGATTTTTTTTTCAAATTTATAAAAATTGCAAAAAATGCAGATATTTCTGCAACTATATAGTATATTTGCAGAAATGTCTGCAACTATTGGGTATAGTTGCAGAAATTTATGCAACTATATTGTATAGTTGCAGAAATATCTGCAACTATTGCATATAGTTGCAGACATTTCTGCAACTATTGCGTATAGTTGCAGAAATAACTGCAACTATTGCGTATAGTTGCAGACATTTCTGCAACTATTGCATATAGTTGCAGAAATGCAACTATTGCAAATAATTGCAGAATTGTCTGCAACTATTTGCAATAGTTGCAGAAATTTCTGCAACTACTGCGTATAGTTGCAGACATTTCTGCAACTATTGCATATAGTTGCACAAATGCAACTATTGCGTATAGTTGCAGAAATATCTGCAACTATTGCGTATAGTTGCAGAAATTTCTGCAACTATCGCATATATTTGCAAAAATTTGTTGTGATTATTTATAACTGCAAATATTAAGAATATCATATTTCAATAAAAAAAATTGATTCGTCTTCAATTTAATTGCAGTTTTCCATTTAAACCGAAAAATAAGAAGAAGAATTAGAGCTCGACATTGAAGCGCAGGGGTAATTTGGGGAATAAATTAGCGGAAAACAGAAATAGGGATGTAGAAAATATGTTTTTTATGACAGGGATCTGCTGTGATATTAAGTTTCGTTTTAAGGATGTGTGACTAATTTTCACTTAAAAATAAGCGGTAAATGACACTAAAGTGACATTTATGAAATAAGAAGTAAACACATGTAAAAGTAAGGCATATCATTAACAATTGGACATTGGAGGCGTGATAAATAAATAAGTATGAATACATACGTAGCTTCAAGTATGCGTTAATGATGGATGTGAAATAGTAAATTAGTTAATAGCTTAAATTAAATAAGAATGACATGGTCATTAAAATAGGTTGGAATGCGAGGTCAGTAGTGTTACACAGCAAAAGTCTATCCACCGTAAAGGGCTACCAACAGTTATGTGTACATTACACTGATATGGGACATATCCAACTGTAGGACCTGTGGAATTATACGTTTGTGTATAGGTGGAGGGAATACCTAGTATGATGGTTTGCCACGATCGAAGTGTAAAAGGACAAGAAAAGTCTGCTTCAACCTTTTAGGGGGTATTAAATAACAAGTGGGTATTTCTTAGATTGTATTAGGAAATGTAAATGGGATGGTGAGTAAGGCTCGGCGCTATGACAGTGAGAATGGTACCGTATACGGCAGCATGAGCTATTTCATAAGTCAAGAACGTCATCGGTCCTGAACGGTCAGCGAAAAGACGGGGTTTACGCCTAAACAGACTACACCTCCTATTAGTATAGATCTCGTTTAGGATATGCACCTCCTCACAGTTGTTTGCTAGTTTGTTTGTTGTTAGGAGGCAAGGCTGGGTAACCCTTTTGTGGAGGTATTTCAAAAACGAATAGAATATGCTGAAACTATTGTGACGCCGTTATTAGGCACTACCGGAGTTCCTTGATTTGCACGACGACGAGGACATAATGCTTAATCCTTCAAATATTGATTTTGATGATAACAACCATATAAATATATATACTAATGTTTGTCAAATTGTATGGTAGATACTGCAAAATATTACACATGTACAAAATAATTAAACTTGAATACTGACCAGTATAAAGGCCAAGAATAAAGATTTAGACATGATGATCAAGACTCATGAGTTTAGAGACAAAAGACTTGAAGTGCTCAAGACTCTAGTGTTTAGTACGAGTCATTAGAATAAATTGTTAAAGTCCCTGATAGCAAATTCCGATCTTTATCACAAATTTTCGATCTTTGATATTTTAATCAAAATAAATTATTTTAAATTCAAAATATATATTCACAAATATTTTATAAAAGTTTTTATGTGTTCAAAGTATTTAAATGTTTAAAATTGTTTTACAAAAATATAGAAGTTTGAAAATAATTTAAAAGAAAAATCATTTTTAAAAATTAACAAGGGTATGTCGACATATCCCTCCTAGATATGTCGAGAGAGTGACTGTTGGTTTGTTTTCTAAATTTGAAAACAAGTATATTTTGGATGGAACTCTTCACGAATGGATACTTTTGTTCATTAGCTATATAAAGAGAAGTGCAAATGAATATTTCAATTAATTTTCTCATTTTCTTCATACACCTTAACCTCTTATTCTATTTCTTGAAAACTACCTTCTATATTCTTCAAAATCTAAATAGAATTAATCCATACTTTACTAAATTGATTCTCCACAAAATATCTACTATTTTGGAAGCATTCTCTCTAAAAACTCAAAGATCAAACCACTATCATAAGGGCTATAGGATATCTTGTATCCCAAGTGCAACCGTTTATATTTGGAAGTCAACAACTCTACTCTTACTTGTTTGGGTGTGTTTGTTGCCCGTTCAAATCAAGTGGGTGTGCTTAGTAGCCCGTCTAAATTTAGTGGGTGATCTTGTTGCCTGGTAAATCAAGGGAGTATAACCTAGACTCATGCGATACGAGGGTGTATCTCATAGCCATGAAATCGAGACTGTATTCTGGTTTGCTTGTTACCCGGTTAAAGTAGGCGATTGAAAAGAAATCTGTATAAGAAATTATACGGGACTGGATGTAGGAGAAATCTGAACCGGTATAAAACTCATATTGTCATCTCTCTAACTCATTACTTTACTTTTACTCCATTTATGCATATATGTGATTGCATGTTAGTGTGTGTGTGTGTGTGTGATTAATTATCAGTGTTTGATTCAAATCTTGAAGTAAGTTAAAAAGTTTCATAAAAAATATAAAATATTATTCACCATCCCTCTAGTGTTAAAGTAGCTTTAAGATCCATTCACATTAGTACTACACCGTTTTCCATAATTGATATCAAACATTAGGTTTTTAAAAATTCATAATTTTATTTTTTGAAAAGTATGAATGGCTAATAACACCGGTAGTTCACTTTTTAACACTGTTGTTGAAGGATAATCAACTGCTAGACCCCCACTGTTTTGTGGTAGTTATTACACATATTGGTCACGTAGGATAAAAATTTATTTACAGTCTAATGGTTTAAATGTTTGGAATATTACACAGAATGAGTACACTGAACTTTAAACTGGATACTCAACATGGAAACCAGACTAAAAGACACAAGCACTTAGTAATTCTAAGGCCACAGATATTTTATTCTTTTTATTAGAAAAAAATGAATGTAATCGAGTTTCTATTTGTAAGTCTGCATATGAAATTCAGATAAAGCTACAAGTTACACATGAGGACACTAGTAAAGTAAAGCAGACAAAAATTTCCTTGCCAACTAATCAGTTTCAATTATTTAAAATGAAACAAAATGAGTCTATTTCTGATATGCATTCTAGATTTCAGGATATACTTCATACTTAGCATCATTAGGTCAAAAAAATTCTAAAGAGGACCAAGTCAGAAAGTCCTTAACTCGCTCGCTCCAAAGTGGGATTAATAGACATTAGCAACAGAAGAGGCCAATGATATTAGTAGTTTAAAAATTGAAAAGTTAATTGGTAATCAAATGTCTTATGAAGCAGTTGCAGAGAAAGAAGGAAAGCAATATAACTAAAAAGAAATCAGTTGCATTTAATGCTACGACTGACGATTATGATTCAGATGATGATGATGATAATGATGAGGAAATTGCTCTTATGAATAAAAATTTCAAAAAATTCGTGAAGTACAGAAAGATGAATAACTTCCGTAGACCTGAAAACGATAATTCTAG
Source organism: Allium fistulosum (assembly GCA_030737815.1). Classification (NCBI taxonomy): domain Eukaryota; kingdom Viridiplantae; phylum Streptophyta; class Magnoliopsida; order Asparagales; family Amaryllidaceae; genus Allium; species Allium fistulosum. Next base: position 1,129,272,834 of record CM060906.1, on the reverse strand, counting down.
AAATGTGACTATAATTAAAATTTACAACTATGATGAACCTCGTCATTTGCAAAGACATTGTCCGTATCAAAAGAAATCAAAGATCATGCTTGTCATTGATTTATCCAAAAATAGAAAGAGGGCTTACACTGCAACTTCAGCTGATTCTGATACTGCATCAAGTGATAACGAACCAGATACATACAATGTTAATATATGTTTCATAGCAATAGAAGATTAACCGGATCAGAACATATGACAACAACAAAATGGTACTTTTTTACATTTATTTATTTTATTTAAAATTATTAAATTTAGGAATAAATATAGATTAATAATAAATATATAACAACAAGTTTATCTAAGTATATGTTTTTACATGTATTCGTCTATATATATATAATATTGCCTTTTTTTAAATTTGAAATTTTCGACCTAAATGTCGACAATCATGGCAAAAAAATTGGAGAATCGTTTAGAATTATTAATTTGAATTTCCATCTCTTTTGCATTAATTTAAAAAATCGAAAAGGCATCTTTTCAAAATGAAAATGTTAGCTCACTCTCTATTAAATCATGCCATATCTATCCCTTTATTCACTCATAATTTATTCCAAACTTCAAAATCATTCTTCACTTTCTTACCTTCAAAACTACACAACAATACCTTCCTCTAGCCAATCCTCCTCATCAAAAACCATTAGCCTTACCAAAAGGATCAAAAGTCAACTTCATAATAATCAAGAGTCCATGGAAACTTATATTGAATATGCTACTTATCAAAAAGTATTCAGGAAGGTTTGCAAATTTCAATGAATTTCCTTCTTATGGTTTACAAGATCTTGCTTTGGAAAATGATATTTTTGGTTTAGTTGATTTATCTCAAAATGACTTTAATTTCCATCCCAATTTAGTTGAAATGTTTTATTCAAATTTGAATGGTAATTTTTTTCAAGGAGCAGAAGATCAAATTTGGAGTAATGTAAAAGACACTACTATTATTTTAGATTGCGAAATTTTGGGAAAAATTCTTAGTTGTAGAATTAGAGAAAATGACCTATCCACTTTTGAAATTGATAGAGAAGTTATGCACGATTTGTTTTTTAATGATAAAGAATATAGTTTTAAGGGCAAAATCTTAGGTCTAAAGCAAGATTAATGAGTCTTATTTTACAACAAAGTATTACACCGAGGATGGAGAATCACAATAAACCCACTCAAAAAGTTTTCAAAGCTCGTTTTGTTATTTTCGAAAAGTATGATATAAATTGGGCTCAAGTGATTTTGGATGACTTTTTTCCAAAAGAAAATCACTAGTCATGAGAACACTCTTTACGATAATGTGTATCTTACTTTTCAATTATTTTGGTATCGATCTAAGAGGGAAAACATTTTGCCTCACAAAATTTTCAACAAAACCAACCTCTCTCTTATGCACATTCCCCTGTAATTTGAACCTTATGAATTTCTTCCTAAAAAGAAAGGGAGATTGGCAAGGAATGAAGAACAAGAGATTCTTCAAGAAGAAGAAGAAGAAGAAAGCGACAGTATGGAAATTGAAGAGGAGGAAGAACAAGAAGTGAAAGAGGAGGAAATGGATGCTTCACTAGAAAGCTTTGACAAACCATCTCGCTATTCCAACAAAGATATTTTCAAAAACCAAGAGAAGTTTCCTAACAAACAAAAGAAGCTTAAACGCTCCTTTAGCAAAAAGTTCGCCTCTCTCTCCAACAAAGTAAACAAATACTCTGGGAAGATCATTAGGAAACTTGGTGGACACTCTTCTTTCATCATCATCTTTTTATATCTTTATCTACCTTTGTATCCCTTTGTTACATGTTTTTCTAGTTTTATTTCATGTCATTTTCATGTATTTTTTTTGAATTCTTGCATCTCTCTATTTTGATTAATGAAATTTACTTCTTGTTGTTCAACTATGTTACATACTCAAACAGCCATTAACATAAAATGATATTAAGTAGAAGCAAAAATAAAAAAAACATAAATATGCAAATTACGACCATGTGTCGACATACACACCATAGATATGCCGACATACTAGCTGCTTTTGAAAATCATAAATTTCAAAATTTTTGTAACTACTTTTGAAACAGTTATTTAATCAGACTTATCATCTTTATTCAAACCACTTTCTTCTAGAAAAACTCATACATTGATTCATCTTTCATCTCCTTCCATTCCAAACATTTTCTTTCATAAAATTGAGTTCTCTACATCAAAACTTTATGGAAACTTAGAACAAACCCTTCAATCTTTCAAAGATATTCTTCATGTCATTCTTCAAAATCGAAGGTATTTGAAATTAAGCCAAATGCAAATGATAAAGGAAATAGAGAAACACTTTAATGATCTTCGTTGGTTAATTTCCACTCTTATCAAAACAACAACCCGAAATTCTCAAACTCCAAGGTAAACATGAACAAGAAGATTGGGATGTCATCAAAACAAATCCAATCTTTGGATTCGAAGGATGGGTTGAATTTCCAAGGAAAATCTAGTATTTTTATTTGTTTATAATTTGTAAGTATATGCTTTAAAACTTATATATTTAAATTTGATTAATTTTTATATAATATAATTTGGTTTGGATTGATATAACCTTGTATTTAATATTTGATTTTATTTGGTTTGATTTGGATTTCATAGTTTAATTTGTTTGTTAGGGATTGTTTGAATGTGTATTAGTTTGATTTGTTAATAAAACTTGTTTTTGTTAGTTCCTAAGATGATGGTTTTGATGACAACAACCTTGGGACTTGTTATAAAATATAAATACTAATATTCTTGTCTAGATATATATGTATATGCAGGGTATATATATGCAGGTACTGAGAATGAAGACTGTACAGTATAAAGGTTCAAGACTGAGTATAGAGATTCAAGAATGAAGAAATCAAGAGTGAAGACTCATGAGTATTAGAAGTCCAAGAATTCAAGATATCAAGGTAAGTAATAGAGTCTAGATTTATGTTAAAGCTTCATAATAGAACTAAAATCTTTATTCTGATTTTAATTATGGAATGGAATCCACCTTCTCGCTTTAATAGTAGGATGGAACCCACGACATCTTTAGTGGGATGAAACCCACGACCTTCTCTAGTGGAATGGAATCCACGAAATTTTCAAAATGATTTATTTTTAAGATATTTTCAAAACTATCTTTTAAAAGTTCTCTCTATGTTTAAATATTTTAGCCTTAACTATTTTTAATTTCAAAATCATTTCTTGTTTTTAAACTATCTCCTGGTTTTAATGGTTTTAGCTTTAATCTCAAAATATTTATATTGAGCTTTTATTACTTTTATATTATAGATTATATACTTTTAAGATTACTTTTTAAATTTCTTTTATAAGTTTAAACTATATTCAAAATAGTTTAAAAAGGTTAGAAATTGTTTTGACATGTTTTAGATTAGAAATCATTTTAAAGAGAAATTAATTTTCAAAATTCACATAGGCATGTCGACATCCCTCATCCCCCATGTCGACATGGTGACCGTAGAATTCCAATTTCAAATTTTCAAAAGAAGTGTCTTTTCGTCATGACCTTTCGCGAATGGACATGACTGTTGTTCTCCTATATATACCAGTGGTTTTCAACGAATTTTAAGTTAGTTTTTCTTCATTTCTTCACTCATTCTTCTCCACTCAAATATTCTTTTATATTTTAACAAAACTCTACTGAAATTCTAAGTGAATCAAACTTGATTGTCTCTAGTTTGATTCTCTGCCACTCTCTCTCAAAGATCTCAATGCTATTCAAAGTTATAGGATCATTTGAAATCAAAGATCGAAGTGTATTGAGTCTCTCTCTATCAAAGTGTGATTGGAAATGGTGTGATTGTGGCCTGTAAATCAATTGGGTGTGATTGTAGCTCGTAAATCAATTAGGTGATCTTATAGCCTGGTTAAATCAAGAGAGTTCACCCTGGGCTCGGAGATAGGAGGGTGTATCTCGTGGCCTTGAAATTGAGGTTTTAATATCGACATTATATTTGAAAAGAAATCTACACAAAAAATTGTGTGGGACTGGATGTAGGGTAACTTCGAACCAGTATAAAATTCCAGTGTGTTCTTTCCTTTACTGCTTTTATTTACTATTTGCATCTGTGTCTGATTCTGTGATTGTTTCTGTGTTTGTGAATTGCATCTGTTTGGATTTAATTTAAAAAGATTTCAAAAATTCCATAACATCCATTAAACACTATTCACCCCCTAGTTTTAATCCAGCCTTAAGATCCGTAATCTGAATTTCCAATATTTGGTATCGGAGCATTGGTTTCAAAGTTATCATAATCTGAATTTTGAAAAAGCTTAAAATAGCAACTTTTGGAGATTTTGTTAACACTAGTTCAAAACTGTCCAAATCCTCATTGTCCCATAAATCTGCATATTATTATTATAGAAAAATCAAGTTATCTACCGAATTGGTGTGTTGTGCTGGAACATATATGTTATATGGCTTTTGAAGAATCAACACTCAATGGACAAATGGTGCTAATCAAGAAAAACAAATGGATACTTGATAGTGGATGTTCAAGACACATGACTAGTAATTCGGAGATACTGAATGACATAATTTATGAAGATGGAGGAATGGTCAACTTTGGAGACAATTCAAAAGGATATGTGATTGACATCGACAATGTCGGTAACTCTAAAACTCCTACTATTTTAGATGTTTTGTTAGTTAGGAATCTAAAACACAATTTACTTAGCATAAGTCAACTATGTGATAAAGGCTACAAAATTAAATTTGAAAAGGATAAGTGTCACATCAAAGATAATAAATCAAATATATCTTTGAAGGAATTAGGAAGAAAAATATTATATTCTTTGTATGAAAATCTCAAATGATAACTTATGTCTTTTGCCTAATACAAGTGACCCTTGGATTTGGCATAAAAGATTTGAGCATTTGAATTTCAAACTCTTAACTAGACTTTCAAAACTTGATTTAGTAAGAGGTCTCCCTAAAATGGATTCTAAAGTAGATAGTATATGTGATGCTTGTCAATTAGGAAAACTTAGGAAGAGTTCATTCAAATTAAAAGATATGATTTCAACTTCAAAACCTCTTGAATTACTTCATTTAGATCTTTTTGGCCCATCTTAAATTCAGTCAATAAATCATAGTAAATGTGTTTTTGTAATTGTAGATGATTATTCTAGATTTACAGGGACAGTTTTTTCGAAACTTAAAAGTGATGCTTTTAATTTATTTAAAACTTTTGCAAAAAGAATTCAAAATCAACTTTCTTTAAAAATCAAAATTATTCGTAGTGATCATGGTCGAGAATTTGAAAATTGAAATTTTGATAATTTCTGTAATCAAGAAGGAATAACTCATAATTTTTCCTTTTCAAGAACTCCACAACAAAACGAAGTGGTAGAGTGTAAAAATAGGATTTTAATTAGACCTTTAACCAATAAAACACCATATGAACTTCTTTTCAATAAGAAACCAAAGGTATCTTATTTTAAAGTTTTCGAAAGCAAATGCTTTATTTTAAATACAAAGGACAATTTGGATAAATTTGATCCTAAATCCGACAAAGGAATCTTTATCGGATATTCTAATAGAAGTAAAGCATACAAAATTTTCCATTTAAAAACTAACATCATTGAAGGAAGAATGCATGTATCTTTTGATGAAAATTTCAAAGATTTGTTCAAATAAATGACGAAGATGATTTTGTTACTCTAAGTAATGAATCAAATGAAACGAATTGTGAAACTATTCATCCTAATAAAAAGATCAAGCTTTTAAAAGATCATTCTGTAGAAAATATACTAGGAAATATAGAATCTGTTGTTAGAACTAGAAATCAGCTAAACAAGATGAGTAATGTAGCTTTTATATCAACTATTGAACCCAAAAATCCAAAGGAAGCAACATCTGATGATTCATGGATTATTGCTATGCAAGAAGAACTGAATCAATTCACCAGAAATGATGTATGGGAACTTGTTCCTTGACCCGAGGACAAAACTATAATAGTAACTAAATGGGTTTATAAAAATAAAATGAATGAATAAGGTGAGGTCGCTAGAAATAAAGCTCGGTTAGTCGCGCAAGGTTATTGTAAAGAAGAAGGAATAGACTATGATGAAACCTTTGCACCCGTAGCAAGATTAGAAGCCATTAGAATTCTACTTGCTTTCGCAAACCATAACAATTTCAAATTATTTCAAATGGATGTCAAAAGTGCATTTTTAAATTGTTTTGTTAAAGAGGATGTTTATGTTGAACAACCTCCACTTTTTGAAGAAGAAAAGTTTCCAAATCATGTTTACAAATTAAAGAAAGCTTAATATGGTCTGAAACAAGCTCTTAGAGCCTGGTACGATAGATTAAGATCTTACCTATTATAATCAAATTTTGAAATTGGTAAAGTAGATAATACTCTTTTTATTAAACGAAACAAAAATGATATCCAATTAGTGCAGATTTATGCAGATGATATAATTTTTGGATCAACAAACAATGAAATGAACAAAGAGTTTTCTGAAATAATGACAAAAGAGTTTGAGATGAGTCATATGGGTGAACTTACTTTCTTTTTAGGATTGCAAATAAAACAATTATATAGTGGTATTTTCATTAGTCAAGAAAAGTATGCTAGGGATCTAATTAATAAGTTTGGTATGACCACTGCGAGTGGAAAACCCGCTCCTATGGCAACAAATGAAGCCTTGAATAAAGAAGACATGTCAAAAGATGTCGACCAAAAACTATACAGGGGAATGATTGGATGGCTACTCTATATAACTACGAGTAGGCCTGATATCATGCATGGTGTTTTTCTCTTTGCAAGCTACCAATCTCAACTCAAAGAGACCCATTTAAAAGCTGTTAAACGTATCCTAAGATATGTTAAACACACTTTAGACTATGGCCTATTTTACCCTAAAATTGATTCATTTGACTTAATCTCATATTGTGATGCTGACTATGTTGGTTATAAATCAGACCGAAAAAGTACTAGTGGAACTTGTCACTTTTTAGGACATTCTTTGGTTTCCTGGTTTAGTAAAAGCAGAATACCGTCTCACTATCAACAACTGAAGCAGAATATATCTCTGCTGTTTTGGCTTGTTCTCAAGTTATCTATATGCAACAGACCCTAAAGGATTTTAGATTAAATATTTCAAAACCACCTATTTATTGTGACAATACAAGTGCAATAAATTAATCCAAAAATCCTACTCATCATGTCAGAACCAAACATATTGATATCAGACATCATTTTCTCAGAGATAATATAAGTAAAGAGATTATTTCTCTTGAATTTATCAACATTGAGAATCAAATAGTTGATATTCTAACCAAACCCTTAAATCAATCAACCTTTACTAAATTATGAAGAGAACTAGGTATTTGTTCTATAACTAAGATATAGAATATAGATATAGTAACATATATATTTAAATAAATATAGAAAAATAAAATTGTCAAAATTTTCATAAGGACGTCGACATGCCCGTACCCCCCATGTCGACATACAACGGTAAAATTTGAATTTGATTTTCCCTCTAAAATCAGTTTGGTGGTTATATAGACCACAATATTTTGAATTCTTCTATCTTCTCTCTTCATTTTCTCTGTAATAAACTTCTGAAAATATAAAATAATGGTCTCCTCTTCTAAATCAAACCAAAATGCAACCTTTTCCTTCCCTTCTCCTAATTATGGTCCATTTCAACGAACTACATTGACTCGAGCGATGAAGATCAAGGAAACTATAAAGGATTCTCTACCAATGCTAACTGAATTACAAGTCATGCAAATAAGGATGGCAAAGGAATAAGAGAAACAAGGCAAGATTCTTAGAAATTTGCAAAAATTTCTAATGGATAATCATGTAGAGCCTATTGTGATTGAAGATAATTCCTCTAACATAAGTATTCAGAATCCATTAGAGGACGAAGAAGAAGAAGAAGATGATGATGAAGCGCAAATGGATGAGGACGATAAAGTTATTTGCGTTGGAGAAGTCTGTTTTGACAAAGATGGTAATTTGGTCGAACAACGTTGAAACTTTTGTCTCCATTACCCTAATTGTTCGATTCACAAGTCACCAATTATCAAGGACTCTCATTAGATTGTTTTTATAATAGTGTTTTTATATAATGTGTATTTGTATATATTCGTTTATATGTTTGTGTAATATAACAACATATATAATAAAATTAGATTTATGTTTTCGCTTATTATACTTCGTTATTAGCATTTAGTTCCATATATTAGTTTAAGGGGGAGTTATGTAGTTTAGGATTAGTTTTTGTTGATGACAAAGGGTAAGAATTATAAAATAGGTTAGATAGGCTTAGATTAAGGGGAAGTTAGTAGATTAAGGGGGAGTTGTTGGAATAAGGGGGAGTCGGAGTAGAATCGAAGTTTGTGGAGAAGATTTTATAAACAAAGGTTGTCATCATAAAAAAGGGGGAGATTGTTGGTTCCTGAGATGACTATTTTGATGACAACAACCTTAGGACTTGTTATAAAATATAAATAATATTATTCTTGTCTAGATATATATGTATACGCAGGGTATACATATGCAGGTACTGAGAATGAAGACTGTACAGTATAAAGATTCGAGACTGAGTATAAAGATTCAAGACTGAGTATAGAGATTCAATATTGAAGAAATCAAAACTGAAGACTCATGAGTATCAAGAGTTCAAGATATCAAGATAAGTAATAGAGTCTAGATTTATGTTAAAACTTCATAATAGCACTAAAATCTTTATTCTGATTTTAATTGTGGAATGAAATCCACCTTCTCGCTTTAATAGTGGGATGGAACTCATGACCTCTTTAGTGGAATGGAACCCACGACCTTCTCTAGTGGAATGGAATCCACGACCTTCTCTAGTGGAATGGAATCCATGAAATTTTCAAAATGATTTATTTTTAAGATTTTTTCAAAACTATCTTTTTAAAAGTTATCTCTCTAGGTTTAAATATTTTAGCCTTAACTATTTTTAATTTCATAATCATTTCTTGTTTTTAAACTATCTCCTGGTTTTAATGGTTTTAGCTTTAATCTCAAAATATTTATACTGAGCTTTTATTACTTTTATATTATAGATTATCTATTTTTATGATTACTTTTTAAATCTCTTTTATAAGTTTAAACTATATTCAAAATGGCTTACAAAGATTAGAAATTGTTTTGACAAGTTTTAGAATAGAAATCATTTTAAAGCAAAATCAATTTTCAAAATTCACATAGGCATGTCGACATCCCTCATCCCCCCATGTCGACATGGTGACCGTAGAATTTAAATTTCAAATTTTCAAAAGAAGTGACTATTCATCACAACCTTTTGCGAATGGACATGACTGTTGTTATCCTATATATACCAGTGGTTTTCAATGAATTTTAAGTTAGTTTTTCTTCATTTCTTCACTCCTTCTTCTCCACTCAAATATTCTCTTATATTTTAACAAAAAACTGCCGAAATTCTAAGTGAATCAAACTCGATTATCTCTAGTTTGATTCTCTACCACTCTCTCTCAAAGATCTCAGTGCTATTCAGAGTATAGGATCATTTGTAATCAAAGATCGAAAGATCGAAGTGTATCGAGTCTCCCTCTATCAAAGTGTGATTGGAAATGGTGTGATTGTGGCCTATAAATAAATTGGGTGTGATTGTAGCCCGTAAATCAATTAGGTGATCTTGTAGCCTGGTTAAATCAAGAGAGTTTGCCCTGGACTCAGAGATAGGAGGGTGTATCTCGTGCCCTTGAAATCGAAGTTGTAATATCAACATTATATTTGAAAAGAAATCTGCACAAGAAATTATGTGGGACTGAATGTGGGGTAACTCCAAACCAGTATAAAATTCTGTTGTGTTCTTTCCTTTACTACTTTTATTTACTGTTTGCATCTGTGTCTGATTCTGTGATTGTTTCTGTGTTTGTGAATTGCATATGTGTGGATTTAATTTGAAAAGATTTCAAAAATTCCATAACATCCATTAAACACTATTCGACCCCCCCACTAGTGTTAATTCAGCCTTAAGATCCGTAATCCGCATTTCCAACAATTTTGTTTTATTAAATATCTCTAAGATTTAATATTTAATATTGCTTTTAATTCCATAGTTCATAAGTATATCACATTTGGTGGAGTATTATTTTCACTCACTTTTGTTGATGACAAAGGGGGAGAAAAATATGAAAGATAATTAAGGGGAGTTATTTAACTCCTGGAGAGTTATATTATATTTATATACAGAAATATTTATCATGGTTTTCATCATCAAAAGTGGGAGATTGTTAATACCGCAAATATTAATTTTGATGACAAAAACCATATAAATATAGATACTAATGTTTCGTCAAGTTACATAGTATATATTGCAAAATACTACGCATGTACATAATGATTAAACTTGAGGACTGATCAATATAAAAAAATAAAATAAAGATTTGGAGACGCCGACCAAGGCTCATGAGTTTAGAAACAAATGACTTGAAGAGCTCAAGACTCCAGTGTTTCGTATGAGTCCTTAGAACAAATCGTTAAAGTCCCTGATGGCAGATTCTGATCTTTATTACAATTTTCCGATCTTTGATATTTTAATCAAAATAAATTATTTTAAACTCAAAATATATTTTTACAAATATTTTAAAAAGTTTTTTGTGTGTTCAAAGTATTTAAAAAGTATGTTTAAAATTAATTTACAAAAATATAGAAGTTTGTAAACAGTTTAGAAGAAAAATCATTTTTCAAAATTAACAAGGGTATGTCGACATACCCCTCCTAGATATGTCGACATAGTGATCGTTGGTTTGTTTTTTAAATTTTGAAAAGATGTATATTTTAGACGCACCTCTTCATGAATGGATACTTCTGTTTATTCACTATATAAAGAGGAGTGCAAATGAAATTTTCACCTAATTTTCTCAGTTTCTTCTCTCCGTACTCTCTTGTTCTATTTCTTGAAAACTATCTTCCATGTTCTTCAAAATTTACATAGAATCAATCCATACTCTACTAGATTGATTCTCTACAAACTAGCTACTATTTTGGAAGCATTCTTTCTAGAAACTCATAGATCAAACCACCATCAGAAGGGCTATATGATATCTTGTATGCTAAGTACAACTGTTTGTATTTGGAAATAAACAACTCTACTCTTATTTGTTTGGGGGTGCTTGTTGCCGATTCAAATCTAGTAGGTGTGTCTAAACCTAGTGGGTGATCTTGTTGCCAAGTAAATCAAGAGAGTTTACCCTAGACTCGTGCGATAGGAAGGTGTATCTCATAGCCTTGAAATTAAGACTGTATTTTGATTTGCTTGCTACCTGGTTAAAGTAGACGATTGAAAAGAAATCCATATAAGAAATTGTACGGGACTGTATGTAGAAGAAATCCAAACTGGCATAAAGTTTATGGTGTCATCTCTCTAACTCATTACTTTACTTTTACTGCATTTATTTATATTCGTGATTGCCTGTTTGCGTATGTGTGTGTATAAGTGTTTGATTCAAATTGTGAAATAATTTAAAAAGTTACATAAAAAATATAAAATAATATTCTCCCACCCTCTAGTCTTAAAGTAGCCTTAAAATCCATTCACATTAGTACTACACAGTTTCCCATAGTGATACTGCGTTGACGGTGAATCCTTATGAGGTACTGGGTTACGGATACTTGCAAGTAAAGTATCTTGGTCCAAAGGGAGACTATGGTACTTACACACATACGTATGTAGTTATTGTCTACCTAGAATAGATGGAGTATATCATATGCGTACGCGGAGTCAAGACGACTAAGTAAAACAATAGACATAACATGTAATGAAAGACAATTAATATAAGCTAATGTTATGTGTAAAGTGTGTAATTTATCGATCATAAGAACGTTATTCCGACCATCTTCTCATTATAACCCAAATGATTGGTTTAGAGCGACAAGTAATGGTACAAGGTGGGAATGGTGAAAAGACAGATTTCCTTATACATGTTCGACACTGACAAAGACACTAAAGGTTAAAGGTGTCAGCCTTAGTCAGTAATAAAATGTTTTGTTATACTTTACTATTCCGTTGTGAGTTTATATCGATAGTGCTTTGATATGCTTTTGTTATTTCAGGATACCAAATCCCAACAATTCGTACTTTGGTGGACTTTTGTTTTCGATTTAGCGAAAATTCGGGCCCATTAAGGTGCGGGTTGTTACATTTGCTATCAGAGCTTAGGTTAATCGATGTTTATAATTATGATATGTTGAGTGAACATAGTTGTATTTCGCTATAATTATATATATTATATGTCAAATCTTATTAATTCTGAATTTAGAAGTAGTTACAACCATATTATGAAAAGATGAATAATGCGATTATGAGTTGGAATAATAGATGAAGTTGAAGATGTACATCTATCCCGATCACCCTATGGAAAATAGTTGTATTGGAAGGTGTTGATATAGAAGGGTCCTTGAAGCTGGATGGTACTTGACTCCCTTGCTGGGCCTGTATTACCTAATAGTTGTAGATCCCTATAAGATTGCCTATTGATGATGTACGTTAAATCCAGACAAGGGAAGGTAGGAATCTATATGTTATAGATAATCGAAAGTAAAAATTAAATAAGTTTCCAATAAAAGTGTGTAGTGATCACTCTAAGATGGTAGCTAGATTTTAATATTCTAAAAGAAGTCAAGTCAAAAAGTAAGTAGAAAAGGAGAAAAATCCAAAAAGGGACAATTAAAATCCACTCCAAGTCTGACCCATACAAAAGAATTTAATATAAAAAGTTTTGAAAAAAATATATAAGTAACATATTTGAAATGATTTTGAAGTGTTTATTTGGAAGTAGGGAAACCCTATTTTTTGTATGTAAGTAAATATACAATTTTCAAAAAATTTAAAATATCTAGATTTTATTTAAATAAAAAGGTTCTAGTAGAAATTAAAATTGCTAAATCAAAAATTTCAATAAATGGTTTTTTATGAAAAGTCATTTCTTTTGAAAAAAAATAGTAGAGCATATATAGCTCGTCGATTTTATGAGATGAATTTTTTTTAAGTTGTAAAATTCTTTTTTGGGGTAGGAAATAGGAAGTGGTACAAGTTTATAATGGGGTAAATAGAATGGAAAAAGTAAATTAGAACTAAAAAATAAAGCAGTAGGCTAATGCACTGCGATTATTCAATAAAGAAGACTGTCAATTTAGAGAAAAACTATATAAAAAGAAGCAATTTAAATAAGAGCAGTTTAGGTAGAAGAAATTTAAATAGTAGCAACGTTAGGAAATTTAAATAGATTAATGTTAGAATTTATATTAATAATGCTAGTAATCTAATTAGAAACAACATAGGAAATTAAAGGCAAAACATAGAAAAATGGATATTTTCCATAGTTGTGCACATTTGTTGCATGTATCTTTTTAAAGTTATCCTCACGTGTTATTAGAGTCTCCACTAAGGTTGAAAGCGGAGATAGCATGAATAATAGGATGGAAGTGTCCTTGTTTACTCCAGTTTTGTATTTAAAGGTTATAAAAGACGTTTTAGAAACACAATAAAATGCATTTTGAAAAAAGGTTTGGTATGAAAAAAGTTTTTGAAACACAAAACTTAATAAACAGTTTGAGTTAAAAATCCCACTGCTTAAGATGTAAAACCATTGTTGTGAAAATGCTTTAAAGGAAAGGATCGTTTTGAATTGAACAGTTTTTTTTTTGAGAAAGACGGTTGTGCAGTGATATACTACACAGCCGGTTAATAATAGTAGAATAGTAGGAAATAAGGTCCGGTTGACAATCCCAACCGGTGGCCCAAAAAATAGGCTAAGCTAAATATCATAATAATGTACGTAAGAGTAATGGATTACAGGATGGAACACAAGCACCATATTCGATGATTCAACAGACAAAATGGGGTCAGACAGAATCGCCTTGGAGCTGCTACCGAGGGTTGGCGCTGGTGCTGGCCATTGATTCCGCAGAGTTAGCAGGGGCGGACCTCAGTCGAAGTCTGAACGGGGCAGAGTTGGTACCTGTCCAGTAATTGAAAAGATGTGAGATTCGACTACAGATGGCCGTGAGAGAAGATCTAGGTTTGTTGAAGACATAGGCATTTCTTTCTTTCCAGATGCACCAACAGAAAATGGTGATAAAGATGTCGAGTTTGTGATTTTCGAGATCTTGCTGCCAGTATTCAAAAAATGAAATGAGCTCCGGTATGTAACCCAAGAGATGCGCGCTGGCTGGGGCCCAAATTGCGAATGAGAAATCATAGTCTATGAAAAGGTGAGTAATTGTTTCGACGTGAGAGGAGCAAAGTACGCAGGGTGAATTGAACAGTTAATAATGACTTTTGAACTTAATAAATAAACTTGGTTCATAAATCTTAAAATATAGTTGTAAAAGTTTCTAAGTTTATATTTTTAAATGTAGAAGTTTGAGTTAAATACTTCATGGCTTGAAGTTTAATAATTTTTATCAAGAAGGGTGAAAACCAAACTGACTTTGATATGGAGTAGATAGGATTGACTGTCTAGGTAAGACGAGGTAAAAGTTAGGGCTGTGAATAAATTAGCTATGAATGCTAGTAGAATAGCAACAAGGAATTTCCATAGAATATAAGGGATATTGGTATTATGCTAGGAATACTTAGTAAGACATGTGCGGAAGCCATAAGAAGAACCCACGAAGGAATGATGGTTGGTATCAAAATACACTTTTACGAGTTCTAGAGTATAATCGCATGAAAAATTAAGAGAAAGAAAACTAATACCAAAATTTGAGAATACTATCAAGAGAATTGGACTAAAAGAAGATAGTAATAAAGGATAAATGAGATGTTAGACACACGTAGAGGACGTTTGGTGGCTCGGGATTAAACAGGACAGGATGGAAGGTAGGAAAGTTATTTTGTCGAGCCAATTTTTTCGGTAAGTTAATTTAAATGTGCATAGTCTGTATTCCTTAGCCCACTACAATGTCGAAATGTACACTTCAGCCTATAATTGGTGGTAGTAGTTAAAAGTAATGAATGAATCTTATTTACTAGAAGCCAGAAAGGTGGATTAAGATATGTGGGTTACAGTAGAATTACATGTTAGAAATGTCCATTTGATTTAAATAAGTAGCTACAAGGCCACAACTAATGTCAGTTAATGTTGAGGGCAGCTTCTATCAATTGTTTTTTTTAGGTTTGGATTGTAAGCATTAGTTGTTTCAATTGTATAAAAGCGCGTACGATGTTAATGATAAATGTTCATTTTTCTTGTTTATTGTAGACTGCAGCATTTATTGGAAAACAATAAAAATAAGGAAATCTCATAAAAGACACTTAACTAATGAAAAATAAATAAATAAAAGACTAGAAGTCTATAAAATAAATTAGGAAATTTATTAAATTAGATACCAAAAGAAAAGTTAAGTCCCAACAAGTACTAAAATTTTGGAAGATAAATTTTAGCGAGCGAAGGATAGAGAAAGGTTGTTACGAACCACATGTCACTATCCCTTAAAGCTGAAATTTATAAAATGAACTTGTGTGTTAATTGTTACTTTGATATAAAAGAAAAAATTTGAAATTGAAGAATTTACCGTGTAAAAGGACAGAGTCCATTATGGACGTTAAACTATAAATTAAATCCCCACCACATAGGATGTGACATAATTTGTTTGAAAAAAATACCTTTGAAAGTTTTTGATCAGAATTCTTTGACTTTAAAAATAAAATACTTTTATGAATAACTTAGAAAAATGAATTTTTGAATCTTAAAGGTTTTTCCAACTATTTCAAAAGTCGAATTTAAGAAGGTTTTGAACATAAAAGAAGAAATTTTTTAATTTGTAAAATGCCATATGCTTAGCATAGCGAAAAAAATTGATGGTTTAGAAAGTATAAATTTTACCGCGCAGTAGAAATGACAATAAAATAAAATACAAATAGTGGCGAGGGAAAAACTGTTTTAGCTTTGAAATTTCCTGTTTTCATACTTTGTCAATAAGTGAACTAAAACTTATTTTAAAATAATTCTGTTTTAAATTTTTAAAAATTTAAAATATAATTTACTTACGCGGACTGTACTTGGAAAAGTTAGAAAAATGATCCGGGCATAAGAGAAGGTTCCTAAGTACAGTGAAAAAAGGCGTATATAAGAGAAGCATGGAAATAAGGAATTCTCCATCTAAACTCTTTTCTGGCATAAAGAATATAAGTTTAGAAAACTAAATTTTTTTAAATTTTAGATGTTAGCAATAGTGTGCTAGGATTTTAGACAGTAGGGATTTGATATAAGATTTGTTGAAATATATTTCTATTCCCAGAAGTGTGGGAAAAATTTGGATGTAAAAGCTAAGATTTTGGTTTTCAAAATTTGCATACATATAGAACTTCCATTATATATAGGTTGTTTGCATTATATTTTCAAAATTGTTTTAAAAGATGCATTCATATAGGAGGCGTCGATTTAGAATTATTCTATATACATGTCATATATGTTGTGATACAATATGCACGTACACGATTGATTGCAAAATTGATGGCATATTAATTGATTGGATAGCTTAGAATGTTTGCACGTTATATTACATGATCCATTGAGGAATTTCGAGGACGAAATTCTTTTAAGGAAGGGAGAATGTAACACCCCATAAATTTAACGATAATTCATTAAAAAGAAATTAGTTAATAATTAGTAATGCCGAAAAATAAGAATTTTGGTATGAATATTTAGTTGGTTTCTTTCTCGATTCAAACTCTTCCTATGACGTAGTAGGAAACCACTGTCGCCAAGTTTGGATGGTAAAAGGAAACCTTAGGGTACATTTTGATGACTTGATGTTTTTCTTCAAATTTTCTGATGTTGGTGAGAGACAAAGAGTTCTTGAAGTTGAACCATCTTTCATTGAAGGGAAATCGTTCATTATCACCTCGTGGATTCCGTATGTTGATAAAGCAAGAGATTATGTATTATCTATATCGAGTATGAGCACATTACACGTGTATTCCATCCGTATTGCAACCTTTGATTGGACTTAATTGGCTAGCAAGTTTGAGTGGAAATCCAATGTTTTGACGCAAACAATGTTTCCCCAAATAAATTGCTTCCCACCAAACTACAGGTGCAAGTTGGAGAGGGTCGTATGGCGTCTGTTGACGTTCACTACAGCTGGGCTCCAGACATATGTCTGACATGCTACTCCATTGGACACAGTATAAAAAATTGTAACTATGATAATCCAGATGAATCTACTATTCCAGCCAAAGTTCCCCTTCCTCGACCTTCACTCATGAAGTGGGTCCTAAAGCCCATGCCTTCCACTGATACTTGCATGGTACTAGAAGTTGATGCATCTCTCGACACTATTGTTGCCTCTACTCCCGTAATTGTCCCTATTATTGACACTACTCCTCCTTCTACTCCACCGGTTGTTGTACCGCCCAAGGTTAATCCTTCTTTTGACCATATTTCTTGGCATACTGGCAAACTGGTTTGGCATCATGACAGGACTTTTATGAGATACGACCCGAAGCTTAGTAGGTTCTATAAGTTTGTTGGTGAACCAGGTGAAAATAGATGTCTTTATTACATTATAACTGGAGGTAGACTCTCTCACACAGACAAGGATATCCTTGGATATTGGAATTGCAATATGTTTTCTGATGACAGCTGGGACAGGAAATACGTATTCTGCAGTGACACGACTATTCTCGATCCAGGCATTTTCTCCGGGTATCTACATGTTCTTGGGTCTATTTCTACTAATAACGATAGTGGTTCCTCCTTATCCGAGGAGGACTACTTTTCTATTTTCATATGTAATCGAGACACATATATCTCGCTCCAGTGCTATATTATGCTTTTACATATAGTTGTAAAGGCGCATGTGCCTTGCACCTGAGTACACCGAGTACAAGTGGTACGACCACTATAATTCGGCTTGCATGTGCAGAATAATATTTTTTATTATTTTGCCCATCGAAAAATAAGGATTTTACAAACATTAGAGTTTTGCTAAGAAACTTGCATCGTTGGCTTCGTAGTGATTTTCTGATCAATTTTTATATATAAAGTTTTACAAATGAAATTCAAATGGAAATGTTATTGACGTTTTAATATTGCAGACCGGGAAAAATTATATACGTAATTAAGGAAATTTAGTGATTAACCAACATCGATTAATGTTAACAGTCAGTTAACACATACTTAATGTTTAAGTATAATCGGCGTTAAATTAGATCGGTTGAGAACGGACATAATAAGTTTAAAAAGGAACTAAACGTAATGCGGACATTAGATTAGTTGTGTGCTGGTGGCCGTAATCTGAACCTAGGCCAAACAGCCTGGATTTAAAATAGAAAAGTTTAATGGCTGGCATCGATTTGAACCCCTATAAATACGGGCATAACCCTTAACTTTTCTTCTTATCCGAAGCAACGATGAAGCTCTGCCATTTTATTTTCTCCACAAATTCTTAAATCTATTGTTTGTATATGTATATACAATTGGAGAATAGCAGAGCAAAATAGAGTAGAAGAATAGGGTCGAATAAAACTGCCAAAGCCAAGGTAAATTATAAATCTAGATCTGAATCTAAATTAAATCCAAATCTCTTCTCAGATCTAGATTTCTAATTAATACATTTAGCTTGCGATATATGTATTCTGATAGAGAGATAAAGGGAAGTCCAACTAAAATAACAGGGATTAAATCTAGAGATTTAGGAAGCTAAAAGGTGAGTTGGAAATTATATATTTTGTGTAATATTTGATTTATTTCACTGTAAATCTGTTCCTTGTATGCCTGGATATAATTATTTAGAGTTGTAGGCTTAATAATATGCGTGATGAAATTGAAAACCATCCCTACATATTGTGTGAACTATTAACTTGAATTTGGAAAGTTAGGTCGTAAGTAGCAGTCCCTTAAATAACAAGGTGGTATATAAATTCCAGATTTAATCGGTCAAATGTCATACGTTGGTAAATATGAATTAGAAGTTATTATAAAATTTTATTGTGATTTAAGTAGTATTTTACTTCATTGGAATGAAGTATGTTGCAATATAAATTTCTTTAAATTGTTCATTTTATATTTGTGAATAAAAGTGTATTGTTTGAAATAACAAGAAATATGCCTAAAAGAAAGAGATGTATAAAATAAGGATATTTGCCATGTTTTGTATTGTCTATTTCAATAGTAAAAACCAAAAAGATAATTCTTGTCATTCCAAAAGCAACATAAATCTCCTTTTTGGTAAGGCATAGAAGTTTACAGTGTTATCAATTTCTTTTGGAAAAGGTGCAATTCCAACGCATTAAAATGTAGAAATCCATAGGAATAAACTAAAGAATTGCAAGTAGGAATAATAATAACAGTCTAAATGTAAAACTAATATATGCAATAAAAGACATGTTAGAATTAAACAAATAAAGACAAAATGTAGGTAAATTATTGAAATGAGTAAGTATAAAGTTAATAACCAAAGGAAGATAGTATGAGATAAAAAAGGAAAGGTAAATGGAATTAATAATAAAAAGGGAAAATAAATGGTAAAGGATATTTAAATCTTTCAAGCTAAGAATAAGCGGTAATGACACTAAATTAACATTAATGAATTAAGAAGTAATATATGTAAAAGTAAGATATAATATTAACAATTAGGCATTGGAGGTATAGTAAATAAATAAGTATGTATATATACGTAGCCTTAAGTATGCATTTATGATGGGTATGAATTATCAAATTTAGCTAAAAGCTTAGATTAAAAAAGAATGACAAAGTCATTAAAATGGGTTGGAATGCAATGTCAGTAGTGTTACACAACAGAAGTTTGCCTATCACAAGGGGCTACCAGTAGTTGTGTATACATTACACTGATGTGGGACATATCCAACTGTAGGACCTGTGGGATTATTCGTTCGCGTAGTGGTGGAGGGAATACCTACTAGGAGGGTTCGTCTCGGTTGAAGTGTCAAAGGACAAGTAGAGTCCGCTTCATCCTTTTATGGCATATTTCCTAGATTGCATTCGGTAATTTAAATAGGACGGTGAGCAAGGCTCGATGCTATGACAGTGAGATTGATACCATATACAGGAGTAGAAGCCGTTTGATAGGCCGAGAACGTCATTAGTTCTAAGAGGTCAATGAAAAGATGAGGGTTATGTAGTGAAAAATTGAGGATTGATAACAATTCAACATCACGGTGCGCTGCGGAAGCGATTTCAAATCAAGACCTAGTATTGTCTATTTGAATACCAATGCAACTTAAAATATCAATTATGAGAACATAATCAACAATATGGAAAGCAAGAGAGACAGAAGATTTAACGTGGTTCGGATATGAAGATCCTACGTCCACAGAGACCCAGTAACCCTTTTATTATTATCACCAGAGATTACAAGCCAATACAATGATTAGAGAGATACAATAGGTGGAGACCCTCTCTAATCAATTACTCAATTGAAGAGATTAATAATAGAGTAATCAAAATAGAAAACCCTCAATTTGATTTCGTTAGTGTTTCTATTAATTACAATTATTGGAAATCTGATTAAAAACCAATCTCTTGATTTGGAAGATGATTAGGAGACAATATATAGATGACCTAAATGATTTAGATCATCCATCCACGTCAAAAGAATCTGCACCATCAGTTTAGAGAACCAAGCTCCGAAATTTACAAAATTGCCCTTCAGAATTCGGAACTGGAAGAATAGCCTTCGTCGCCTCAGACGTCTGACCAGGGGGGTCAGACGTCTGCAGAATGTTTCGGGCAACAATCTAAAACAGGGTCAGACGTCTGACCTGGGTAGGTCAGACGTCTGCAGGAAGTTTCAGGTTACAGTGAAGGAACTCCCCTCTTCTGACAACTCTTCTTCCTCCAACAAACTCCAATGCAGAGCTCTACCGAATCTTCACATCAAACACATATATGAATCGCATTAATTCAACACTCCACCTCGATTCAATATATGTATGTCTCATCAACAAAGTATCATAGGGGTTATTGGATCTCGCGCCCAATGGCGCCTAAGCAGCTGGAATCAAATGGATCAAGTTTGAGCAATGCTCAAACTTATCCTTGGGAAGTGGCTTCGTCATCATATCTGAGGGGTTATCTGAAGTATTCACTTTCAACAACTTGATCTTACTCCGTTCTTCCGCCAGCATAAGAAAGAAACCTCTAACATCAATGTGCTTCGTTCGTGAACTATAAGCCTGATTGTGAACAAGATGAATTGCACTATGACTGTCTGAAAATAGCTCCATGTTCTTCTGCACTATAAAAAGATCATCCAACAACTGAAGTAAATACAAACCCTCCTTAGTTGCTTCAACAATCGATATCAATTCTGCTTCGGTAGTTGACAAAGCTACAATAGATTGCAGCTTTGATCTCCATGAAATCGAGCCTATGCCAAGTGTAAAAACATAGCCCGACACTGACTTCCGTGCATCTCTATCCCCAGCATAATCTGAATCACAGTATCCTCTAAGTGAGATGTCGCCATTCACTCCCCCATATAACAAGCCAACAGATGAAGTGCCTCTAAGATACCTAAGTATCCACTTTACTGCTTGCCAATGTTCCTTGCCTGGGTTAGACATATATCGACTTTCAACACCCACTGCGTGGGCCAAATCTGGTCTAGTGCATACCATGGCATACATAAGACTACCAATAGCACTGGAATAAGGTATATCATCCATATACCTTTTATCTTCTTCCGATGTGGGAGATTGGTTTTTTGACAATTTAAAATGAGAGCCTAATGGAGTACCAATCGGTTTGGCTTTCTCCATTCCAAATCGAGTGAGGACTTTCTCAATGTATTGCGCCTGAGTGAGTCTCAACTCTCTCCGCTTTCTATCTCTACAAATCTCCATACCCAATATTCTTTGTGCTTTTCCCAAATCCTTCATATCAAACTCCTTGCTAAGTTCAGTTTTCAAATCCAAAATTCTTACCATACTCCGAGATGCAATTATCATATCATCAACATATAAAAACAGATATATTAAGTCATTATCACATCTCTTGAAATAAACACACTGGTCTTTGAAGCTTCTAGAATATCCTTGTGAAATCATAAACTTATCAAATCTCTTATACCATAGTCTAGGTGACTGTTTTAGTCCATATAGAGATTTGTTAAGTTTACAAACATAGTCAGGCCTTCTACTATCGATGAACCCCTCCGGCTGCCGTAAATAGATTTCTTCATCCAGATCACCATGCAAGAATGCGGTTTTGACATCTAGTTGCTCCAACTCCATATCATAATGAGCCACTAATGCCAATAGAATGCGAATGGAGGTATGCCTAACAACTGGAGCAAAAATGTCATGATACTCAACTCCCTTTTTCTAAACATACCCCTTTGCTACTAACCTTGCTTTATATCTGAAATTTCCATTGCCGCCGTCTTTTACTCTATAGATCTACATACAACCAATAGCTCTCTTGTTGGTGGGAAGAGGCACCGAATCCCAAGTATGATTTTTCTGCAAAGATTCAATCTCCTCTTCCATAGCAACTAACCAACTGGAACTGTCAACTGAAGCAATAGCGTCTCTATAATCTCTGGGTTGTCATGGACAACATTCAAAGCATATGTTGCCATGTCATCGAAATCAATGTCTTCGATGCTCAATCCAACAAAATCATTAAGCCAATTAGGCTTCTTCTTCTGTTTAACAGGTCTGATCTTTGAACTAGCTCCACCTTGAGTCTGATCCTCTGTACTAATCTCTGTACTTTCCTCATCAACCACGGTGTCATCGGAAACTCCTTCAGAACTTCTACGAAAAGGAACAGTAGATGACTTACTTTGTGTTTGGTATTCTTCATTTGTCCTCTCATTGCCATCTAATGAGGAAGGCTCCACCTTCAACATAGCCTTCTCATCAAAAGTCACATGCCTGCTGGTAACAATCTTCCTGCTAATAGGACACCACAATCTATATCCCTTCACTCTTGTTCTATAACCTAGAAAGATACACTTGCGAGCTCTAGGTTCCAGCTTTCCTCTGCTCTCATGTACGTAAGCTGGACAACCAAACACTTTGAGGAATGAATAGCTAACAGGCTCTCCTTTCCATACTTCTTTTGGGCTCTTCATGTCTATGGCGGTAGAAGGTGTGCGGTTGATGAGGAAAGCCGCCATAGATAAAGCTTCTGCCCAAAATCCCTTTTTCAACTTTGCAGTCAATCTGAGGCAACGAGTTCTCTCCAATAATGTCTGATTCATTCTTTCAGCAACTCCATTGGACTAAGGGTCGCCAGGTGTGGAGTAATGCCTCTTGATACCTTCAGACTCACAATAATCGATGAATTCCTGTGATACAAATTCACCCACGTTATCTGAACGGAGAACTTTTAATTTCTTTCCTGACTGCTTCTCAACTGTAGATTTCCACTTTCGAAACCTGTCAAAAGTTTCACTCTTCGACTGTAGAAAATATACCCAAAATTTACGAGAGAAATCATCTATAAATGAAACGAAATACCTGGCTCCACCTAAGGAGGGGCAAGGGGAAGCTCCCCAAACATCTGTGTGAACATACTCTAAGACAACCTTTGCCTTATGCTCTCCAGTACCAAAAGAAATCTTCGTCTGCTTCCCAAGAATACACTCTTCACAAAAGCCAAGCTTTGAATGGTGAACACCATCAATCAAACCTTGCTTTCTCAACTCATCCATGCTGCACTCACCAATGTGACCCATCCGTAAATGCCATAATCTGGAAGAGTCCGGATCAACAGAAGTAACAGATGCCGATTCGCCAACTACAGTAGTGCCCTTCAAAAGATAAAGATTTCCTGCCCTTACTCCTTTCATAACTATCATAGAACCCTTTGATATTTTCATCTTCTCTCCTTCAACTACAATCTTCAAACCAAGCCTACTCAGAGCCCTAATAGATATCAAACTTCTTCTCAAATCAGGTACATGTCTAACATCTGTAATAGTACAAATAACACCGTCAAACATTCTAACCTTCACACTACCAACACCAATCATACGGCAAGAAGCATCATTGCCCATCAGAACTTCTCCTCCATCAATCTCACGGTAAGTGGAGAAACAGTTCCTATCAGGTGTCATATGATAGGATGCGCCAGAATCGATCAGCCATAGGTTGCTCTTCCTAGAAGAGCCAGAAGCTGTAAACACATCGGTATCACTCTCTGTATCTGACTTCTCAGCGGTAGATGTTGAAGCTTGCTTTGGGTCTCTTCTTTTACCTTCAAGCTTGGGACAAGTTGCTACAAAGTGCCCTGGCCTTTTACAATAATTACAAGTCAATTTATTAGGCCCCCTAGACTGAGACCTTGATTTATTTCGACCTCCACCATATTTTGACTTGCTTTGGCTTCTTCCTCTCTGAACAGATAAGCCCTCCATATCACTGTCTAAACTAGTGCTTGCTAATCTACCCCTCAACACTTCATTATGAAGTCCAGCTTAAACATTAGATAGGCTAATTTTACTACGACCATAAATCATAGAATTAACAAAAGCAGTGTACTCCTTAGGCAAGGAACATAAAAGGATTACCGCTTGAGCCTCATCTGTAATTTCAACTTCCGCTGCCTTCAAATTCATTACTAAGGTGGTTAGGGCATCCACATGCCCCATGAGATCAGCTCCAGGCTTCATTTTGTACGAATAGAGTTGTTGTTGCAGAATTATTCTGTTAGTGAGAGACTTGTCCTGATATGCATCAAATAATGCATCCCATAATTCCTTTGCTGTTTTCTTTTGAGAAAATTCTCTAAGAACCTCATCTGAAAGACTTAGCTGGATGGTAGTTAGGGCTTCATCTTCCATCTCTTCTAAAGTTTCACTATCTAACTCTTTCAGCTTCTCAGGCGCAGAAATTATCTTAAAAGTCTTCTCCTTCTTTAATACGGCCTCCATCTTCATCTTCCAAGTTCCAAAGTCTCCCTTTCCATCAAAACGAGTAAGTCCATAATTGACCCCAGATCTACCAATAGATTTACTTGAAGTAGCCATTAATATCCAAACGGAACAATAACACCAGCTCCGATACCAAACTGTAGTGAAAAATTGAGGATTGATAACAATTCAACACCACGGTGCGCTGCGGAAGCGATTTCAAATCAAGACCTAGTATTGTCTATTTGAATACCAATGCAACTTAAAATATCAATTATGAGAACACAATCAACAATATGAAAAGCAAGAGACACAGAAGATTTAACGTGGTTCGGATATGAAGATCCTACGTCCACGGAGACCCAGTAACCCTTTTATTATTATCACCAGAGATTACAAGCCAATACAATGATTAGAGAGATACAATAGGTGGAGACCCTCTCTAATCAATTACTCAATTGAATAGATTAATAATAGAGCACTCAAAATAGAAAACCCCCAATTTGATTTCGTTAGGGTTTCTATTAATTACAATTATTGGAAATCTGATTAAAAACTAATCTCTTGATTTCGAAGATGATTAGGAGACAATATATAGATGACCTAAATGATCTAGATCATCCATCCACATCAAAAGAATCTGCACCATCAGTTTAGAGAACCAAGCTCCGGAATTTACAAAATTGCCCTTCAGAATTCGGAACTGGAAGAATAGCCATCATCGCCTCAGACGTCTGACCAGGGGGGGTCAGACGTCTGCAGAATGTTTCGGGCAACAATCTGAAACAGGGTCAGACGTCTGACCTGGGTAGGTCAGACGTCTGTAGGAAGTTTCAGGTTACAGTGCAGGAACTCCCCTCTTCTGAGAACTCTTCTTCCTCCAACCAACTCCAATGCATAGCTCTACTGAATCTTCACATCAAACACATATATGAATCGCATAAATTCAATAGGTTACGCCTAAACGGACTACACCTCCTACTAGTGTAGATCCAATTTAGGAAATGCCCCGCTTGACATTTGTTCGCTAGTTTGTTTGTTGTTAGGAGGCAAGACTAAATAATCTTTTCATGGAGTTATTTCAAAAAATAATAGAATACGACTAAACTATTGTGACGTCGTCATTAGACACTATGGGAGTTCCATGGTATGCACGACAACGAGGACGTGATGCTGCATTGAAGCTAGATCTTGATAAAGTGCTGGGTTACATATACTAATAGGAAAGTATTTTGGTCCAAAGAGGGGTAGTGGTACTTATATATATATATATATCAATGTATGTATACACACACATGTATGTATATATACACATGTATGAATGTTTATATATATATATAGTTATTGTTTACCTAGGGTAAATGGGGTATATCGTACACGTACGTGGAGTTAAGACGACTAAGTAAAACAATAGATATAACATGTAATGGAAGACAATCGACACAAACTAGTGTTATATATAAAGTGTGTAATTTACCAGTCATCAGAACGTTGTTATGACCCCCTCCTCATTACAACCCATAGGATAACTTTAGAGGGACATGTACTAGTATAAGGCGGGAAAGGTTGAAGGACAAATTTCCTTAGCATGTTCGAAACCGACAAAGACACCAAAGGTTAAATGTGTCAATCTTGGTCAGTAATAGGCCTGTCAACGGATGCTTTCGGACGCGGATAGTGTCATATCCGCATCCGCATCCGCATCGGAAATCATTTTCGGATATCGGATATCCTCATTCGCGGATATGGATGGATATCAGATAATTATCCTATCAACTAACGACCGATAAATCAAGAATTATAAAAAGAAAATTTTAGTTTAACATAAATATTATTCAATCCCATTGATTATAAAAGTGTCAAAATTAACAAATATTATGATAATAAATAGTTTCGAGCAGTTAAAAAGCATTAAGTGCATATAATATAAACTACTAACTCAATAAAATAATAAACAAATACTTTCACTGCACTAAAATACACATAATTTGAACTATAATCTTGACAAAAACCGTACGAATAATTTTCGGGTGCGGATGTCTTCATATGCGCATCCGCATCCGTTATTCCAAATATTGGATATTTATCCGCTTTTCGGATGCGGATGCAGATGGATTTCGGATTTTTCGGGTATTCGTTGACCGTCCTAGTCAGTAATATTATGTTTTATTATACCTTACCATTCTGCTGTGAGTTTATATCGATAGTGCTTTGATATGCTTTCGTTATTTGTAGGATACCAAACACCATCTTACTTTGATGGACTTGGGTTTTCAATTTAGCGAAAATTCGGGCCCAATGGGGTGCTGGTTGTTACATTGTAAACTTTTGAAAAGTCAACTCATAAACACACAACTTACATTACTATAAAATTACAATTAAAAATACTTACAACATTGCTAATAAATAATCATTGTAAGAGAATATTGATATCACAATGGAAAAGTCAATGGCCAATCTCCCTTTTCCATAAGTCCAGCGATGGAAATACAACGGTATAGCTTACTCGACATGTTTAAATCTGTAATTTAATGTCAAATTATCGCCAAAATATAGCATGGAGTTACCATGGTATCGTAAACAACTATGATTAGTGTATGATCCGCCCTTAGTAACACCTGTAATCCACGCATACAAGGAACTAGATCTGATAAGTACCACAAACGATGTTCCATTAAGAGTGGAATCTAAAATAACAACTACAACAACCCATATTTTTACACTCAGTAATTAAATGAAATTAATCGTTTTAACTGATTTATATGAACTAACGACTTAAAAGATGAGTTTCTCAGGATACATGAATTAGGACTCGAGATCTATTTCATTATGTTCATAGTGTCGTTTTATATATGGAAAATATATAAAGTTTGTTATAATCAAATAAGGTTGATGAAAAAAGAAGAAAATAGGAGCAAAATGGTCATTTGGCCAGGATTAACCTTGTTAATTCTAAAATGAGACTTTCTCTCGTTCATAACACGTTATTTTCTTCTTCTCATTCTCCTAAAAAGAAAACAAGGGTTTTCAAACTAAAATAATCATAACCCTTTCATTTCTTCTTTAAAAACTAAGTTAAATATCTAAATTCAAGTTGAATGGCTCTTCACAAATCTATCGCTTTAAATTCACATTTTGGATAATTTTTGAGTTGGATTCCAAGAATCAAAAAGGAACTTCAAAGTGTTCCCCCAAAGCTTGGATTTCTTGATAGTGGGTGAGTGATATTTATATCTATGATATATGATCACTATATATGCTAAGAATCCTATTAAATATCAAATGTTGGTTAGGGCTTGAGTACTGAACTTGAATTTTAGAGATGAGGATCCTCTTTGATGAATGCTTTAAATATAGAATGAATGTGTTAAATAAACTGATATGAATTATGTTATGTTTGGTTTGATGATTGGATTGATTATCGCTTGGGAGTTGATAGAATTATAATAGATAGTCCATGACATTTATAATTGACATTATGAATGAATTATAGAGTTGAAATGGTCGATTGAGTAATTGAACTTGAATAGTTATAAAACTGTTTTACTGCCTCAAAATCATTCGTCAGTGCAAAGTTGCACTCATCTAAATGTCGCACGACTTATAACAAGGGCGTGAATTCATGTCAAATGATGTTAGTGTAAAGTGTCTTGATGAAAAGAAATTATACGTCGAAGATGGAAAAGAGAAAGGCGAACAATGAAAAGGTGAGAAAAATATCCACTAAGGGAATTCCCCATCCAAGTTAAGGTTTAGTCTATATCAGACATGCAGTCGTCTAAACTGAAGATCAGTACGTCTAAAATTCATGTGCATTTTCGACGTTTTCAAACATTTGAAAGTTGGGTTCAGATGTTTGAAATATATGTCAGATGTCTAAATACCCTATTCAGAAATCTGAGTTGTATAGTGGGTAGTTGGGTTTGGAGTTCTGTAAATTGTGATTTTTGGTTTTTGGGTTTGTTTTGGGACCTGCATGATTCTTGTAAGGTCCTATATGACTATAGAGGAATGTGGTACATTCGAGGATGGTACGCCTTGTCTTGAGAAATGTACGGTGCATGTCAGACGAGATAGAGACTACGGAAATGCTTCGAGACACGGCTAGATTTGTATGGTGGTTTTATAGAGTCATTCCGTGACTTGAAGACATGACGACTAGGATATTGTGGCATACTATTCCATACAACATTGCATATACAAAGTAAGTTTATTTCCCTTAACTATAGTTTGGGTTTGAAATTCCTAGATCATTCGTAGAATGAGGCATGGTTATTCCGGTTATGCATGTTTAGCGACACCGATTTGAAGATAGAAGACATTCTATTTCGATAACAAATGTGATAGACATTAAGCTACTTTCTAGCAAAAGGTAACCGATCTTGAGTTACTTGTACTAAGTCTTCCGGTTAAACAAATGGTAGCGGTAACGAACGTGTATATAGGTTTAGATTCGACGTGGTTATTGGTGGTGGATAATGAGTTAAAGCGTCACAGTATTGGTCTTACTTTAGTGATTGTGCTTAGCAGTCTTGGCCTTACCAATGAACTTGAGACCCACTTGATTACTGTGTTATGGTTGAGTCACAGTTGATTCAATGATGATTAATATGATAGACTTATCATATATCACATAACACTATAGTAGAAATGTGCTAACCCGCTAGATGCATGTTAATGTATGATTATGTTACCTCATGTATTACCATTTGGTATTGTTCATGATACATCAACATAATGGTAATCTTACTGATTAGTGATATATTCTTTTCACCAAACTTTATTTCTGACCATCTCTTTGTTGCCTCTTTTTTAATCTATTTTTTGAGTAGGTTGATTTGGAGATGTGGATTTCTGTTAGTGAGAGGCAAACAAAAGTGACATAGCTATTTTATAGTATGGAGCCATAGCTATTTTGGAGCTATAATTTTATCTATCCAATATTTTTGAGATATTAACATATTGACTATATTCATTTTGGGACATACCGTATTTGAGATTTGATGTACCATTTGCATATTGTATTATGATGATTAAATCTTATGTCTCGTTATGATATGTTTTTAATCCATTATCGTTTATGTTGATATCATATCATTCTGCTGTAAGATTTACTATATTATGTAGGTGGGATAGATGTGCTCAATGTTGTTATTTAAAATTCTATCCTTAATGGAAAATTGTCCATGATACTTATGGAATCCACTTATTTGTATGCATGGACTACGGGTGTTACGGAGGGTCAAGGGTGGGTCATTACATTTGGTACTGGAGCTTAGGTTACATGATCACCATAAATTGGGGTAAGTTGAGAGAGTGTATTTATGTTTTAGGCACTCAAACTCTAGTATTATAAGTTATCTCTTGGGAAAGTTGCTAACAGTTACCATCTATAGATAACTACCGTGGCATGGACAAGGGTTATATGCTTCAGATTCTCACCCCTTCTGGTTGCATCTATTTACCCCCAGAAGGGTTTGTTTCTATACCATCGAAACACATCAGAAATGGGCTCTATCTTCTGCTTCACCCTATTATTAGGGAGTGGGTAACTGTTGTAAATTTGTCTTCGATTCAATTGTCCCCTGTCTCCTACTGTCTGCTAACATGCACTTTTATCTTGTATTTCGAGCACTTAACTATGCTTACTTATTGAGAGCTTTGTTATATGTAGTTCGCGACAATGTTGCTTCAGGCAACGATGGGTTTCATTATGTTCAAGTTATGAAATCTATCCTTTTAGTTTCTCCCCACAAAACTCAAAGGTGGGTGGACCAATTTTTCTATGTTTCTAATCAAGATCGTTTTATTTCTTCTTTTCAATCTCCCGGTACTGTTTCCATTTTCGTTTTTTATTGCACTGACTCACGTATTCTATCTCTTTTTTTTCTCTTTTTTTAGTTAAACGTCCTAAATTCTCTAGCATGGATCGATAATTATTTTCGATATGCATAACAAACGCGTTTAGGCTTGATAAAGACACTTGCATGGGTTCTAACATTTTACTGAAGCTTTGCTATGCAAGCATGGTTTCTTAGGCCAACTACTTCACTTTTCGCGTTCGGTGTTCATTTATGTTTTTGATACCTTCGCGCCATGTGGTATTTCTTTTGTAACATGTTATTTCATATCCGTCATGATATGTATGTACTTTCATATATGTTCAAGCGATGGTCAACCATATTCCAACTACTACTCATTTGTTGTTACATGAATACTTAAATGTATTGTTATTTGAATTGTGTGGATACAATGTCTAAGTTTGTCGATGATTTCAAGCCAAGGAAGTTATAGAAGAAAGGAAAAGATAATAGTCATGTACATGATAGTGGGAGAGTATTTCTTGGAGTTGATCCTTCTCCTCATCATGTGTCTTCTGCCAATACTGCTTCCATATTTTTGCCTCTCGTCAACATGCTTCCAGTTTCTCGATGCTTTTTACCTCTCCCAGAAGATGGTGCTCCATCCACTTTAACTAAGCAGATGGGTCGTCTCATGATTGATGATGTCTTAGTTCTCACCTCAGTTGCACCATCTCCAATGACTCTTCCTCAGGCCCGGCCCAAGGGCAAGGCCTATGAGGCATTTGAATTGGGCAACCCCCTTGATGGGGCAACATGAGGAGAAAAAGAACTTTATTCGTGCTTTAAATAAATTGGTACAATATATTTGCTTATAAAACTGTTTGGTTGAGTGGACAAGTTGTTTAAAGTGAAGCAGCATGTGTCAGGTTCAATTCCCACCCGTTTAAGAACTTTCATTTTTTCATTTTCTTCTTGGCCTATTACTTTGCCTAGGGCAACCCAACCCATTGGGCCGGCCCTGCTCTTCCTACTATACAACCACCTACTATGGAGGTCTTCTATAATCTTGATAGGAGTTTGTCTCATATACTAATTTGGTTTAATGTTGTTGAAATTGTAGTGAAGTTCTATAAGTGGTGTTTATTACGTATACCTTTTATTTATTGTAATACATTTTTTTGTAGGGATACACTCTAACCTTGGAGTTACACAGTTAAGTGGAAACTTCTAAGCCTGCATTAATTAGTGCACTAGTTGACATACAAAAACTGAAGGCAGAATTGAAGTTACCGCACTTGACATCGAGATTAGGCATCAAAGAAAAATGAGCATGCTAGCGGGACCTCTTATTCTACTAAAGTAAGTCTTTGAACCTTGCCTTTGTTATTTTTAGCTGTTTTTTAAGATTTCAAGGAATTTGTAATAATATTTTGGATACCGTCATATTATTAGTTGTTTTTGTGATGGTTTTTTGTGTGAACACATTGTAACTTATGAATGGATTTAGGCACATATATATATGACCTCAATTTTCGATTGCACATTACTATAATTTCCAACGTTTTGATGTTCTTATTAGATGTAGCAGTGTGTTTAAGTCAGTACTCTTTTCCTTTTAGGTAGGAGTTGTTAGTGTTGATAAACCATTTTTATTAAAGCCATTCGAAGTAGATATTTTAGTTCATTATCTGAAGAGGTATGTTGAAATTTGAGAAAAAAGACGCAAAAAAATCATCAAGGAGTTTTGTTTTGTTAATAG
Source organism: Allium fistulosum (assembly GCA_030737815.1). Lineage (NCBI taxonomy): Eukaryota > Viridiplantae > Streptophyta > Magnoliopsida > Asparagales > Amaryllidaceae > Allium > Allium fistulosum. The sequence goes on along the minus strand of CM060906.1, from coordinate 1,129,240,381 downwards.
GAGATAAATTGAGCTGGAAAAGTCTATTGCACAACTAAGGATGGAATCTTAGGGACTCTTATTGAAAATCAGATTCTGGATAGAGAAAGAAAGTAGAGAAAAGTAAAGTATATTTTATTCATTTTAGGTAGTTATATATATGATTCCAAAATTACAACCTAATATGAAATGCGCATTACCACATATATATTTTGTGTGAATGCCAGCTGTACAAAGTAGCTGAAAGAATAACAAACTATTTTACATATTTTTATTACACACTCTCATACACCCCCCTCAAGCTGGACCTGAGAAACAAGGCCAAGCTTGAAGCATAACTCTTGATGCTGTTTGTTGGAAGTGCTTTGGTGAGCAGATCTGCATGTTGCAAATGGCTTGGAACATGAACTGTTGTCAGAAAACCTTCTTCAACTTGTTCTCTTACATAGTGGTAGTCTCTTTTTATGTGCTTTGTCCTCTCATGATATGTTGGGTTGTGAGCAAGAAACTCAGCTGATCTATTGTCATAAAACATGGCAACTAGTGTAGGAACATACACCTTAAGATCTTCCAAAATCCCAGCAACCCAAACAAGTTCACTGGCTGTAGCAGACATACTTCTATATTCTGCTTCTGTAGAAGATTTGCTAACTGTTTTCTGCTTTTTAGTCTTCCATGAGACCAAATTATCACCCAAATACACACAATATGCACTTAATGAACTGCTAGAAAACTGGCATCCACTCCAATCTGCATCCGAGTATCCACTTAAGTATAAAGATGAATCTGAAGTATAGAACAAACCAATATCTGAGGTAGATTTCAAATACTTGACAATATGAATAGCAGCTTGAAAATGTGGCTCTCATGGACAATTGAGAAACTGAGACAAGTGTTGTACCGAGTATGATAAATCAGGTCTGGTGATGCCCAAGTACAGCAGTCTCCCAATCAGTTTTCTGTATATTTCAGGTTCATTTAGAACAGTGCCATCATCGGTTGAAAGCTTCAAACCAGTTGGTAAAGGTGTAGAAACTCCTTTACTATTCTCCAACCCCATTGAACTATGTCTTTTATGTATTTCTTTTGAGATAAAAACGTGCCAGATGAAGTTCTCATGACTTCAATTCCCAAAAAATATTTCAAAGTGCCAAGATCTTTAATAGTGAAGGCTGTATCCAATTCCTTTTTTATCTCATCTATTTGTTGTTGACTGGTACCAGTTTGCAGCATATCATCAACATAGATGAGTATCACTATGAATTCACCATCTAAGCTTCTAGTGAAAAGAGAATAATCTTGGGTAGATTGACAAAAACCAGCTGATTTCAGAAATTTGCTTAATTCTTTGTTCCACTGTCTTGAAGCCTGTTTTAACCCATACAAAGATCTTTTCAACTTGCATACTTGACCAGGTTTGCATTTTTTATAACCAGGAGGTGGCTTCATATAGAGTTCTTCATCAATATAACCATGAAGAAAAGCATTATTTATGTCAACTTGACATAATGGCCATTTCTTAACAGTAGCCAATGCCACTATTATTCTCACAGTTGCTAGCTTAGCAACAGGAGAAAATGTGTCCTTGAAATCCTTTCCAGGCACTTGCTGATAACCAATAGCCACAACTCTTCCTTTCAATCTTTCCACATTCCCATCAGGCTTCAACTTTGCTTTATATACCCATTTAGATCCTATAGCCTTTTTTCCCTTAGGTAAATCTGTAATTTCCCAAGTATCATTGGCCTCTAAAGCCTCTATTTCTTTATCCATGGCTTCAACCCAACCTGAATGATCTTTGGCAGTGTTGTATGAAGCTGGTTCAAGGACTTTCATAACATTTGCAATAAAAGGTATGAAGGTGTGGTCTATGATGGAAATAACTGCATTTGAAAAATGTTTGAAAGACTGACCAGAAAGTTTACATTCATAATCTTTGAATTTTAAGGGAGCTTTGATATATCTGGTGGACTGTCTTCTTTGATTAGGAATGACAGGAATAGAAGGAGTAGAAATAATATTGTCCGAAGAAGTGGAAGATCTGACAATACCAGGAGTAGAAGAAGGCAAATATTGAGGAACATGAACTTCATTGGAAATTTCAGTTTCATGTTCCATAGTCTCAAATGTGTTCGGTTCAAGAGAGTAAGTCAAATCAAGAACATCATCATCATTTCCAGAAATGACAGGAACAGATGGAACATATTTTTTCTTTGAGGAATTGTGAAATGGAAAAATGTTCTCTTGAAAAACAACATGTCTGGAAACAAGGATCTTTTGAGTAGTTAGATCATAAACTTTATACCCCTTTTGAGCATAAGGATATCCTATGAAAACACATTTGTTTCCCTTAGGATCAAACTTATCTTTTCCTTTGTCCCCATTTGGAATAAAACACTGACTTCCAAACACCCTCAAAAGATCATATGTTGGTTTTTCTCCTGTTAACACTTCATAAGGAGTCTTCCAATTAAGAACAGGGGTAGGAATTTTGTTTATCAAGTAAGTAGCAGTAAGGATACACTCACCCCAAAACTTCTTTGTCATGTTAGCATGAATCCTTAATGCTCTAGTAACTTCAGCTAAATGCCTATGTTTCCTCTCAACCCTTCCATTTTGTTGAGGAACACTTACCACACTTCTTTGATGAACTATGCCTTTTCTAGCAAAAAATTCACTACACTCTTTGTTAATGATTTCAGTGCCATTGTCTGACCTGATTTTTTTAATGGTTTTCCCAAATTGATTCTCTATCAAAGCAAAGAAATCAGTAATAGTTTTGAACGCTTGACTCTTATTATGTAACATAAATGTTCAAGTAGTCCTACTATGATCATCCAACACAGTCAAGAAATAAGATGCTCCACTCATTGTACAAACTCTAAATGACCCCAAAGATCAAAATGAACCAACTCAAAAATAGTAGAGGCTTTACTGCTACTTCTTGAAAAAGGAAGTTTATGAAATTTTGATTGAAAACATACATCACAATCAAAATCATTTACATTATTGCAATCACAATCATCAATATGTTTCATTCTAGTCATAGAAGCATGTCCAACTCTAGCATGAATCAAAGCAACATCAACTTTCATAGCTTTTGCAACATTATTCATTACAGAATTATCAACTATCACAGTATTAGTTGATCTAATCTTACTGTTTATTCCACTATGTATAGATTTAGAAATACCTGTCATCTTCAAGTAATACAACTGTCCAACTTTCCTTCCAGTTGCCAAGTATTGTTTAGTAGTAAGGTCCTGAAAGAAACATTCAGTTGAATTGAATGTCACGCTCAGATTATTACTATCTATAAGCCTCCCAACAGACAACAAGTTGTACTTAAACTCTCTAATCAACATCACATCTTTCAAAAATAGACCAGATTCAAGAACTATATCACCTAATTCATTCACATGCTTAACAGAACCATCCGGTAAACAGATAGAAATCTGATTTGTTAACCTTTTCCTAGTTATGAACATGCTATCATTGTATGTCATATGGTCAGTGGCACCGGAGTCAACAATCCAACTATCACCATATACCATGTTAGAAGATATATGTGTGTCAGAAATATTACCTGCACTATTAGCAAAAGCTCCTGAACTGCCACTTGCTTCTGAAGAACTTTGCTTTCCTGCCATAGCCTTCATAATCTGCTTGCATATGGCGTTCATAATAGAGGGGTCAAGTTGCATCTGTGAACCGGAAGCTCCCTCACAATCACCATCCAAAGGAGTGTCAAATGTTCCAGCACCATTATCGGTACTGATATGAGCAGCAAACTTGCCATAGCCTTCATTCTTCTTGTTGGGATTCTTCCACCAATCGGGATATCCAATCAGTTTAAAACGCTGATCTCTTGAGTGGCCCTTATTCTTGCAGTGATCACAGAACCTATCTGCTTTATCTTTCTTCCAATCCTTCTTTGTACCACTATTTTGACCAGAGAATTTAATGTTTCCTTGATACATTGTCTTCTGAAGTTTCTGTGCAGCCAAAGCACTCATCTCTGTGCTACCCTCAACCATACCACTAATCTCCTTTTGTTTCTCAACTTGTTGCAATATGGAGAATGTTCTGTTTACAGTAGGAATAGGATCCATAGATAAGACATTTGTGATAGTGTTATCAAAACCACTATTCAGCCCTAGCAACAATTGCATCACCTTCTCCTCAGATTCAAACTCAGTAAGTTTTTTTAAAATTTTACAGGAACAAGAACTTAGAGCACCACAATCACAGCTAGGAAAACTCCTTAACTCTTTCAGTTTATCCCATAAGTTTTTCATCTTGTTATAATACTGCAAAATTGTTAAATTCTGTTGCCTAAGCCCTTCTAATTCCTCTTGAGTTGATACACCTGAGGTCCATTAGTCTGTCCAAATCTCTCTTGGATATCATTCCATAAATCTTCTGCAGAATTCACTAGACTAAAGTTCTCTGAAATCTCTGGTTTCATAGAGCTCAAAATCCAACCAATCACCATGTAATCAGAATGAATCCATTGTTGATACGTAGGATCACTAGAACTAGGTTTCTTGATAGATCCCTCAATAAAACCTAGCTTGTTCTTTGCACCCAAAGCACGTTTAACATTTTTCGACCAATTGAGGAAATTATCGCCATTAAAAGCAACAGAAACTAGCGAAGTATTCGAGTTGTCGGAAGGTGCCAAAAACAACGGATTATTGAAGCAATTACCTTGATTTTGGCTCCTTTGATTGCTTTGTTCGGAGTTAGAAGAATCCTCTTCAATTATTGCCATATCTGACATTCAACCTCAGCAAAATCAAAACCGAGGTTAATTCACCAATTCATAAGAAAATCGAGCGAAATGCGAATAATTTGATCGCCATTTCCTGCTCTGATACCATGAAAAATCAGATTCTGGATAGAGAAAGAAAGTAGAGAAAAGTAAAGTATATTTTATTCATTTTAGGTAGTTATACATATGATATGATTCCAAAATTACAACCTAATATGAAATGCGCATTACCACATATATATTTTGTGTGAATGCCAGCTGTACAAAGTAGCTGAAAGAATAACAAACTATTTTACATATTTTTATTACACACTCTCATAATTATTCAGAATTACACAAGTTATTCATGAGAGAGATATGCTTTATGATTTTGTACTGCGGAAATGGGGACCTTCCTTATGGGACGAACTACTCACTGTAGGGCATCCTAACTTGTTATTGTTTAAGAACAGACTTAGTCATAGGATGTCATGATAATAAAACTACTTTTGTTTGTATAACATGTATTGTATAAAATAGTTTAATTTAATAAAACTAGTTTTTCTTGTATGTATGCTTCCTCTCTTATGTTTAATTACTTTATCTTTTAAGTAATTCATGGCTTGGCATTCCATCGACATCAAGCATAACTCAAATTAACGTTTTCGAGGCACATAAAGATGTTGGAGGTGACTTGGAGATTGCGGATAACGATCCTCTCTAATTTGTCATGGAAAGGGAGAGTATGGAAAAGGATATTCATAATTAAACAAACGAGCTTAATGAAGTAAAGATAGCTTTACTTAATCAATATAATTGTATTATTAAGTAGCGCACAGATTTGGAAGCTACAAATGGAAAGATAGAAAATGTTGAGGCTGAGTTGAAATCTTCATGGAGAAGGTAGCTGATTTGGAGAAGCTGTTAAAGATGCCGATGGGTTATATAAAGTTTCTTATGGGGATGAGATTAAGAAGCTTGAAAAAACCGTCGATGACCATCCAACAAATTTCTCATTAGCTAACCAAAGATGAAAATCCTTCCTCTTAAATTTCTCTTCCTAAGTTATCTTCCTCTAGGTTGTTCTGGCTTCTCCTTTTAGTTTAACCAGTGAAGCGGCCTTACAATGGAAAAGGAAATTGGGAGCTTATTATCAAAATAAATTTGATGAGTTGAAGGCTATCTATGAGGATTGAGGATTCGATGAGAGAGGTAAAGGTGGAAGGGCTCTTATATGCTTATAAATTATTTGGTGTGTTCTCAAAGAACACCAAGAAGACAAAAGTCAATGTTTTGGATGATCTAGAAATGTGCATCGCGTATCTATCGAACGTATCAACAAGCTCGAAGATCAGATATCCAGATCGGCTCCAACTACATCATCCTTAACTACGACTACTTCACATTCGTATTCTTTAACACCTAGGGTTTCTAACTCTACACAGTCCAATTTAGAGAAAAAGCTCAATTAGGAGAAGGTCGGGCACATTTTGGCAGATATAGTTGTTCCGTGCGAGATTGATGTGTTTAACCGTTTCTTGCAAAAATTAGAACTAAATTTCCTTTATAATCAATCTAACTATGTTTTTTGGAGGCAAGGCCTAGGGAATCCTTAGGTCGATGCTTACTATGACCCGTGGCTCCCTACAGTCAATATGCCCAGTCGTTCTTCATTTGTTATAACTGAAATACCTTCGTCTAATACTGCTCAAGTTCCTAGAAAAAGAAAGCTTTTAACGCGAAGGGTTCAAAATCTAACTAGGATGTGGTTAGCAACTTCATGGGTCTTTACAGTGTTTATTTACACATGCTTAGCAATTTATATTGGTTTGTAATGAAATAATTTTTTTTATAGTTTGCCTCTTTGAGCTTTGTGTTTATTTTTGGGCTTCCCGTAGGTCGTATCGTATGAACTTCCTTTTCTTTTCTTCATATCAACTCTTAATTCTAAATGTGCAACTATTGATCTTTGTGTTAGCTTCCCATATTTTCATACGCTTGCCATGATTTTCCATACTTAAGGTGCATATTATTATTATATTTTGACTATGAAGTCGGATCGCATGTTTATAACCCCTTATTCAAACGCATGATTTTTTGCATTGGTTTACGCAGTCTAATATCCCTACATCAGTGAAGTATTTGGCAGAAAAGCCGAGTTATGCTGTTGTAACTCTTGTTTGGTATGCAAGCAAATAAAATTGAAAAATGGTTTTTTATAATGGTTCCGACTGTCTAATATCCCTGCATCCAGTTTATTATTTTATTAATCTCATTTAGACACAACTTTATACATAATATTTTTCTAAAAGAAAGAATTATTAAACAAAATATGGCCGTAGATGTTCTGAATTCCATATCCTTATGACAAGGTTCTCGTCAGGTCTGGAGAGGTGGCATGTGCAATTTGAAAATGTTTCAGCAACTACCAAGGGTCCTTCCTAATTTGGTCCAAGCACTCCCTCCATTGGGTCTTTTGTGTTAGCCATCACCTTTATTAGGACTAGATCTCCTTTGTTGAACTTCCTTTCTGAATTGTGAATCATAACTCTTGCCATTCTTTTCTTGTAGACTGCAGAACTAACTGTTGCTTCATCTCTTCTTTCTTGTATGAGATCTAACGTAGCTTCTTTCATGCGTGAATTTTGCTCGATGATGAGTGATATACACCGTTGTGATGGCATATCTATTTAGGCTGACAACATAACTTCATAACCATATGTTAGGGAGAATGGGTATAACCCATAGGTAACCTCATGGATGTTCTATATGCCTATAAAATTGGGGGTAGTTACCCTGCCCATTCCCTTTAGCTTTCGCGAGTGTCTTTTTTAGCAGTTTCTTTATCGTTTTGTTTGCTACTTTGACCTACCCATTTTCCTATGGATTAGCTACCTTGGAGAAGCTTTTGGTTATACCATTTTTCTTACAATGGTTGGAGAATACCTTACTTTTGAATTGCGTTCCGTTGTCAAAGATTATTTTGTGTGGGATCCCAAATGATAATCCAAACCACAAAGGTGACTATCTTTTGTGATGTTTTGGTTGCAAGTGGTTCAGCCTTCACCCATTTTGTAAAATAATCTACCACCACCATTACATATCTTGCACTCCTTTGGACATTAGAAGTGGGCCCATCAAGTCAATTCTCCATACGTCGAACGTCCATGTGCTGGTTTTGGAGGTAAGTTCATGTGACAACAGTCTCGGGATACTAGCGATCCTTAGGTACCTACCACATTTCTGAACAAACTTGTACACCTCACTTAGCATTTGGTGAGAAGTAACCTTGTCTCGATATTTTCTTAGCTAACTTTGTTCCACTTGAATGATCTTCGCAGTATCCTTCGTGAACTTCTCTTATGCCTCTAGTTCCTTCTTTTGTTAATGATCTTAGATAGAGAGTTGAATACCCTCTTTTGTAGACTATCTCATTACAGAACATGAGGTAGGAAGCTTGGTATCTAATTTTCCTTGTGGCATTTCTATCTGCTAGTAAATTTCCTTTCAATAAGAGAAGTTTGATGGGGGTCATCCAAGATTCCGCTCCTCCCTAATGTGTTACTGGCGAGGCACAATTATCTTGATTCCCACCTATTTCATCTTGACTTGAGGTCTCCTTACCACTTGCTTACTGAGCTCGCGTCAGCGTCAGAATCTAATTTATTTTAGAAATACTAGGCTTCGTTAAATGCCATACAAGAACCGCCTTCAATTCCTGTGCAATGCTAGTACTTGACAGCTTGGCTAAAGAATCCGCTAAGGGGTTTTCTTCCATAGGAATTTGCTCTATATCAAATTGTTTGAACCGAGCTAGTAGCTGTTTGGACTGTTCCATGTACTTGGCCAGAGTTGGTTCTTTAGTTTAGTAATTTTTCTACACTTGATTTAGAACAATTTGTGAATCACTATGGACTTTAATGTGGGTTACCTTCATTACCTATGCTATTTTGAGTCCAGCGATAAGTGCCTCATATTATACAATATTATTTGTTTCCTTGATTTCAAGTTGAAACACCCCTATTTAACCTTTTCTTATATAAGGCGACGAGTACCTATCCTATTCCTGCCCCTTATTCATTTGATGCGTCATCAACATAGACTTGCCACATCTATAGTGGCTATTCTGTTTCCTTATTTGGTTGCATTGTTGGAGCTGTGCATTCGATAACAAAGTCATCCAAGGCTTGCCTTATTGCAGGGATAGTAGGAGTTTTCATATCGACTTGGTTCAATAACCCTTTAGGAGATGACCAGATGTTTCTGGTTTTTGTAATGTTCGCTTCAGTGGTTTGTCCATCAGCATTTTGATGGAATGCACCTGGAAATATGGTCATTGCTTTCTAGTTGTGAACAATAACTTATAGGATAATTTTTGTATCACAAAGTTGTTTATTTCAGCTCTAAACATTGCTGGTGATATAAATTAGCCTTTGTACACTTGATTCTTAATGTACTACTACTGCACTCATAGCTTGATTAGTTATAACTAGGTATACAAATAGATCCTCATCTGAGATTATCTTTGAAAGTATTGGTGGATTGGCTAGTGATTATTTAGCACTTTGAATGTTGCCTTATACTCTTTCGACCATTTAAAGGTTATGTTATTCTTTATTTTATCAAAAAAGTAATGCATTTGTTATTGGCTTTATAAATGAACTTACTTAAGGTGCTACCTTCCTATTTAGACTCATTTCATCTTTGGTTTTTTCCTTCAGGATTTCCATCTCCTTATGGCTTCTGTTTTTTCTCTAGATTAGCCTATATTCTCTTCCACTTACAATGTATCCTAGAAATTTTCCTAACTGAATTGCAAAGGTACACTTTAATGGGTTTAATTTCATCCCATACAGCTTAAGGGTGGTGAAAATCTCTTCTAAATTGTACACATGGTTAGAAGCTGCTTTGGATTTTGCTAACATGTCATCAACGTAAACTTCAACGTTCTTTCCAATCTGATCTGTAGACATCATATTGACTAGCCTTTGATATGTTGCTCCTTTATTGCTTAATCCAAATGACATAACTCTTTAGCAGTATAATCCCTTATCGGTGATGAAGCTCTTATGCTCTTAAACTGGTTTGAATATAGCAATCCGGTTGTATCTTGAAATCCAAAAGGGTAGATTCTGCTCCAACTTTTCCCACGGTTCATACTATTGATGTTGTCAGTACTTCTTCTTTATTGCATATTTGGAGCCTAGTTGTTGACATCATAAGCTCGCACCAAGGAATTCTTTAGCTTTCCTTCATCATGGTTTAAGGCTTGATTCACCCCTTATACAAAACTCTTCTCTTCTAGGTCCTGGCATAGGGACTTCTCACTCCTCGATATTTGAGGAGTTGTTAATGCCTATCATCCAATCCCCTGCCATTGCTTCTTTTGGTTCAGTTAAGATCTCCCGTCCTATTTCAAAAGCGGGCTTGTGCAACTTGTCTTGATATGCTCTTTTTTTGATGCATTATAATATGCGACTGATTTAGTTCTAATATTTTAGATTCATTCAGATTGGAAAACATATATTTCTCCTTCACCAATCATCTTTGTCCACCTCTCAGGATATGTCAGTGTTACAAGAACTAAACTCTTCGTTGTCTAAGAAAATAAAGGCCCTTGAGAATGAAGCACTACGCCATAAATGACCTTCTGCAACACTTTTGCAAGGTGTTGCCAGCTAAAATGTTGCGACAGCTATAAAATTTTGGTCCTACTGCAACGTTGCATTTTTGGTGTTACCTTAGCCATAAAAATGTGTTGCTCTAGCTAAACAAGTGTAACACGATGCAACATTTTTATATAGTGTTGCAATAGATGTATTCAGATTAAAAAATTAATAAAATTAGCAATCCGCGTGAATACGATCCAACGATCTACATTTAATCTGGTTGTTAAAATGGATCACCACTGCAATTTGGCCCAAAATTTCGTTTTCCCGCCTAAACTAGTTCAGATCCCCTTTTGGTTTTCATTTCAATTCGTCTCCTCCAATTCGCCTCCTCCCAGTCGCTCCCATTCGCCTCCTCCCATTCGCCTCCTCCCAGTCGCCTCCTCCCAGTCGCCTCCTCCCAGTCGCCTCCTCCCATTCGCCTCCTCCCAGCTACCCCCTAACCATCGCGACCATCTAGCTCCAACCAGAGCCCTGTCACGACACCAAAACCCGAAGCCAAACAAAGTTTTCCATTCAAACCCCTTTTGCCACCGCTATCGTCGCCATCAGCTCTCGCCTCCAACAGAAGACCTGCTCGCCACCAACCCCTCTACCTTTCTCCTTTAGACCACTTCACCTGAAAACCCTTCTAGCGCCTTAATTTCTCCCAAAACCCGAACTGCTGCCCTCGAGATTTTGGTTCACTTCGTACTTTCCATCGCAAGTTCAGAGCAGATCCCAGGCTGATCTCTTCATACTTTCCCTTATGATTGCGGTTGCTTCACTTGGTACTGGTAATTTCAATAAGATAGTATGCCCCCCATATGTTTGTGCAAATGCTCCTTTAACACTTGTTAATGTTTCAGAATCTGGCTGGGTATGTACTACTTCTGGATGCCCTGTGCCTCCATCGCAAGTCCATCGCAAGTTCATAATCTGGTTGGTTGGTTCACCATTGAATCTGGATGTAGTTGTATTGGTTGAAGGTTGGTTGGTTGGTTTGGTAAGTTATGGAAGTGATGGTGGAAGTTGGTGATGCAGAGGAGTTTTAGTTGGCAGTGTGATGCCTGAATGTTGGCAGAGAGATGTAGACGGAGTTTGGAGTTTGACAATGGTAGAGTGCTGTTGTGTATTGGTTACGGAGAGAAGCTAATGTGGTGATTGGAAATTGAAGAGTTTGCAGTAGAGTTTTGGTGTTTGGCCGTAGGGGATTCAAGCAGATTTAGGCGAGGAGATGGAGGATAGGAATTAAGCTCAGTCTTCATTTGTGCATCATTTTACGTCGTTTCAAAGAAGGCTCGAAATCCGAAATCGGACTGCGGTGCCCCGGACCCCCGCCGGCGCTGCGCCCGGACCCGCTTCTCGGCTCGCCTACGGCTCGGCACTCGGCTCGCCTTCGGCTCGGCATATATTTGTCAGTGTCGGTGTATGTATAAATTGAAACTGCATATGTAATGAGTGAACTGAGTGATGTAGTGAGGAATATCTGTATATGTGAATATCAGTGTTATATATCATTGTATTGTAAAATAGTGGAGTCAGGAATTTGTACAATTTCAAATGTTGAAATAAAATATTTATTTAAATAAATTACTGTTTAAATATCAAATTCTGTGTAATAGCATTTTATTAAATAAATATTTATTTTTATTAAAAAATCAAATATGCTCTACATTGTGGGCCCCACAAATTCAAAAAGTTCATATCTATAGCAACATTTTGGAATGTTGCTACAGATACCTATGGGTGTTGCCATAGACCCAAATAGGGTTCTATTGCAACAATATTACTTATGTTGCCTTAGATAGTCAAAATGTTGCCTTTGAGGTCTAAGGCAACGGCAAAAATTGCATCACCCTAAAAGTGTTGCCATAGACCTATGGCAACATTTTTCGGGCCTGAGCCAACATTTTTTTTGTGTTGCAGTAGGCCATTTATGGCGTAGTGAAGTTCAGAGTTATTAGTCCGACAATAGTTATTTATCCATCGAAAATGTTTGAATCACAACTTTATTTGACTTGGAGAAGAATAAAACTTACGACTTGGATGAAAAGTAAAGGCTTTGGAGAAAGAGCTTTCCTCGAGTTGTGAGGAAATAAAACATGCTTCAGATAACCTTTCTCTCAAGAAGTCAAGGTCATCTATGCTCGACGTCAAGACTAAGGTTCCTTCCTTTTTAAATGAAGCCTCCCTCATTAGAAGGGTCAAAATTTTAAGGCTGTCTTATTTATCGCTTACGAAGACACCATTGATTGGTACGCATATATATACTTCCCTTTTCTTCATTTTACCGGAGTGGATTTTAAAAGAACATTTTGATATCCTCCTTGACCACATTCTAGGAGACATTTCTGGATTTAGGATGATGACCCTATTGACACCACTAAACTTCTGACTTTTGATGATCTTCCATCAGATAACGACGATTTGGAGAGTGAAGGAGAAGATGGCTCAAATGTAAAAATGATGATGATGAAAACGATGGGAATGATGGTGCCAACGATCATGCCCAAGATGGTCCACCAAGAAAGGATGGAAATGGTGGTTCTAGCCAAGGTGGATCGGGAGCTCCTCAAGTCTCCAGCCATGCCACTGAGCTTTGTTCTCCCCATATTGATTATGGAAATAGTGGTTCATCACCACCAAAAGTTATCCTGGTGGTGTCAGTCCGCTAGGCCTAAGTAAACTTGGACACCATTTCTCCAAAATTCAAAGAGCCTAGCCCTTCAAGATGAGCATTTCATTGCTCCTCATATAGTCAACTATATATTAATCCGTTCTTTTATTTTATTCTATTTGTAGATGATAAGCTCAATATTACTCAATTGCCAGTATAGGAAAAAAATAGAAATTTTGTCGAGATTTTACTAGATAAGAAAAGAGATAAAATTTTGAGACCCAACGGACAAGGGGAAAGGTTATGCAAGGACTTGAACGAATTAAATGATATGTAAATAAGACTTTTGAAATGCCTCCAGTACCTAGAAGACTTTAAGAACAAACAGGTTGCACCCCTTCTTCGAAAGTCCCGCTTGCACTAATCTAACTTCCTAAGGGAAAAAAGAACTCACTACCATCTTCTAGATGTTAACTGAAGAGAAAAACAAATTAATGGAATAACTTTACTTAGTTTACGTCAGGTTTCCCCGGACTGGTTTTTTTTCCTAGGCAATGATTGTGGAGGTTTAATTAGACGACTTCATAGGAGATACCTGGATGAATACGGATCGAACCCACACCCCAAAGAATGTTGCAACTTACCTAAAATCTCGACCATACCTTTAACTATTAATTCCCTTCCTTTGGAGTCTGGACAAGTCAAGTTTGATAATGACAAATTTATTGCTGAACATTATAAGGAGTCTATTCTTTACGAGCCTTTATAATATTGTTGTACAGTTTTAATTTTGTACTTAAGTTGATGTAGTAACATCCTGTTTATGAAAAATTCATTTTTTAACTTCTAATTTTGTTACGTCGCTGGCATGTAGGTTTCTGAATTTGTTTCTATTTCTTTTATATTCCTATTTCCAAAGGCACTTTAAGTAAATTGGTTAGATTAAAAAGGTCTTTTTTGGAAAATTTCTTCTTAATTGAAAAGGCTCATTTATGAAGATACTGCTTCTTCCATGACCTTCACCATATGTATACTTGATTTCCTAACTTGAAATTTAATTCTTTAGGAGACCAAAGAGACTAATACCTCCACGAGATTTGAACCAACTATGCAAAATTATTGTGTGGTGAGCTCAATCATACTTCTAATGATTGGGTTTATCGTGGTTCCCTTCGATTAATAATCCTCCTAGCATTGAAGCTCCTTTTAGTATTACGTTTTTTGTTTCTCCTTCGTTCTTTTAGAAAATTCGAGATGCCCTCTGTCATCCCAAGAATTAACAAGAACTAAAGTGCATGTTTAGTCATTATTATTGTTATTTTTCATGCAAATGTAACAATATCGGTTGTACTTCAAACTATTAATAAATATTTTGCTGTTGCTTTTCCTTCATCGTATTAAAGATTTTCTATTAATTATCTCTCGATTTAATACAAGGAATTGAGCTTATCTCTTGTTGATCCCAACCTCACTCAACGTCTTGAAAGTATTCAATCCAAATTAATAACGGCTATGGAGAATCGTTCCTCTTTCTCTAGTTTAGGTATATCATCCATTGATAATGCTGAAGCAAACAAATTGTATGAGAAACGTATTCAATTAAAATTTATTATGAGAGCTCCTTAATAAACAGTTAACAATCTTGAAAAGAAGATATCTTCCAAGGACAATGCAATTCTCAACCTAACCGAAAGACTTAGTTCATGCTTTGATCCTCAACAGTTGGAGTACGATGCAAAGATCGCCCAATTTAATCAATGTATTATTGACTTGGAAATGGACTTACTGAGGTCTGGGAATGAATCAATCATATGAACTCATCTTGACCGAAAGCGAAGAAGGACTTCCTATAGCGACATTGGCGAAATCTTCCAAAAAGGCTCCTTCATGAATTTCCTTCTCATCTCAAGTCATTTGACACGCAGTGGCGATTTGGCTATCTCTCCTCAAGTACTTTTGCTACCAAAAAATAAATATGGTGAAAGCAGGTCCTTCAAATTTGAATGTAATTAAAAAATAAAGGAATATTGGAATGAAAAGTACATTAAGGCATTTTCGGGCCCTAGATTGGAGGTGTAACCTTAAAGCGTGAAAAGAATGAACTTACACTAAAGATTCAAAGATTCGACACTAATCAAAAAGGTTTATCTTGTTAAATTTCTTAATTTAAAAGCGCTAACAAGACTTATGAAAAAGCATTAATTTCGTAGATTGACTTTATTGATTCTCTCGATGTCGTTCGCCCCGAGGAAAAGAAATTGTAAAAATTATCTCCTGTTGGTGATCCAGCATATTGTTGACCCTTCTTACGCACTAGAAACTTTAATGAAAGAGGTAAAAGAACTTACTGAACGGTTAGAGTTGATGCAATTCTATATTACCGGGGCATCTAAACCTGATCCACTGATAGATTACTTAACTGGAATCATAGCCGCATCTGATTTAAAAATTGACTTCTCGTCTTTAAGCCTAGAAAGTGATTACTGATTGAGGAAAACCGTGACTTCCAACTATTAGAGATATCAGTATTTCTTTTGATATAATTGTTCTGACATTCTTGAGGAGATTAGGGGCCCTCCTATTTTGTACAAGAATGCGGGTTCATCCAGCGAACCTCATTCTTACGTTTCGGAGGTCAATAGGAAAGGAAAAGATCTAGTCTATCAGCACCAGCCTCTTCCTTATCTTCTAGAGCCATAAAATTTGTAAAAGTCATTATTATTGTAAAGAGAAAAATAGTATTTTTGAATTATAAGGAAAGTGTAAATAAAAAGTTATTTTGCGCACATGTCTAGTGATGGGTTGTCCATTTATACATTTGATGAGATGTTTTTCATGTTTTTATCGACCTTTCAATTCTTCTTGGTTGAATATTTTGAATTGAGAATCCAACTTGGCTATTCTTCTTCCTAAGAATGCTTTATTGGGACCAACGGTGGGACAAATGGCCTTTGTTATCCATCTCCCTTGGATAGATTTTTTGGCCAGGCCTGAGATGGGACCAAAGGCTTTATTTAGAAGTGCACATGGATCTTGTATAATATGGCTTATATGTGTATTTAAGTATATAGTCTAAACTAAGCAGTGCTAATTAA
Organism: Allium fistulosum; assembly: GCA_030737815.1. NCBI lineage: Eukaryota > Viridiplantae > Streptophyta > Magnoliopsida > Asparagales > Amaryllidaceae > Allium > Allium fistulosum. The sequence continues at coordinate 1,129,224,286 of CM060906.1, read as the reverse complement.
CAAAGTATTGTAAAGTAAATAAAGCAATCACACTAGGAGTTTTATATTGGTTCGGACCTCCCGTTCTACGTCTAGTCTCGATGCTCTCCTTCGTAATTTCCTTTAACCAAATACCTTCACTTTTCCTACAGGAACAGGCAATACAACAAAGTTTATGAGTTGAAAAACTTGTGTTTATTCAATATAGATTTTTACAGGTAGTATAGATCTTACTATAATCTCCCCCTTGAGTGTAATGAGTGTAGATATGTGGATTTTCAGGAAGTTTAATCACCAAATGCTATGGTACATATTTTGGTGATATTGAATGAGAGTTTGAAACCAATGAGAGTGCTTAGAGTTAAGAGAGTTATGTAGAAAGCAAGAAGTAAGAAAAGTTAATTCTAAACTCAAGTCTTGGATATATTTATAGATATTCAAGTGTTTCTTCTAACAGTTGTTTTCATTCAAAGAATATCCGTTGATGAATAGTTGCAGCCATTAGAGAAGGAGTTGCGACCCGTGAAGGAGAAGAGAAGTGTCTTTTTAAAAATTTGACTGTTGCAGAAAATTAGACGTCTAAAAATTATTATCAGATGCCCGGCTGTAACGTATTTTAAACAGAGAATCAACAGTTTAAAAACACCTGAAGTCAGACGTTTGTTTTTTGTTAACCAGACGTCTGAATATATACACAAACGTCTCTGTATATAGAAAATTTTAAAAATAGAAAGTTAAATTGAAGGTTCATGTAGTCGACGTCTTAAAACAATACTCAGACGTCTATTTGTTGTTGTTTGGAAAACAGAGAAGATATGGTTCAAAAAGCTATGTCGCCGGACGTTTAAGATAATGTCCCTAGACATCTGAACTTCCGAGTTGTTGAAAAATCTATTTTTTAAACTTGTTTTGAAAGCGATATAATTTGAGTATGCATTGTGTTTGCTCATCTAACTCAAGGGAGATTGTACAAAGTAATCTAAGATATAGACACAAGTATATGAGCTTACTTTGAAATTTCTTCATGTTGACTCAACAATATGCAACAGAAAAGGTGCATATGCTTAAAACACAAAATTCATACACAATGATACCAACTTAACAAAAAATAACCAACGATACAATAAAAATACCAACAAGGTCATAATAAAAAAAACTTGTCAAAAACAAACAGCATGCTCCCTAGATGCTTCAAAACACAAGAATGCTTAAAGGAAAACATAAGGAAGAAATTACTGGTAATGGATATAAGATAATCCTTCGTGGTTCTCATAGTATTCACAATAAGCGGATGGATCATATGGCAATTGTCTAAGCCATTCCCAAATTAGACGACATTCATTATCGTCTGCTTAGAGGGAATTGTTGAATCATATACTGTATGGCATTTTCACAGGGAAGAGTTAACGGAGAAGCAAAAACTAGTTCATAATGCCGTAAGTACCGATAAGTCTGAACATCCAAGGATGAAATATATGGTCAATGATGTTGATAGATTTCATCATTTTTATCCTACAAGTCAGTTGCTTGATAATATTAGGGAATCATCTACGTTAGATGTTGATTAACAGGTCAATCAAAATAAGAAGTACAAATCACTTTTTGGTAGAGCAAAGGAGCCATTGTATCCTTCATGTCCAAAAGGGATAATAAAATTGTATGCTATTGTGAAAATGAATAGCTTGAAGGTCCAATACGACTTTTCAAACAATGATGTGACTGCACTTCTCGAATTGACAAAGGAGTTACTCTCTGAAGGTAGCATGCTACCGACAAAGTACCCCGATATAAAGAAGATGATTAAACAAGTTCGGATGGATTACAAAATTTACGCTGCATTCATTATTGTATGCATTTTATACTGGAAAGATGATGCAAAAAGAGTTTCTTGCACCATTTGTAACAAACGAAGATTCAACAAAGAGAAAAGAGCCACTAAAGTACCTCAATAGACGTTGAGACATTTCCCTTTAATTTATAGGTTAAGGAGACTGTATATTGTATCATAGATAGCTGATGCGATGACTTGGCATGATTGTGCCATAAAATATGACACTTCTTAATAGAGAGCTGCAGATTCTTCTTACCAAACATTTGCTGCTGAGCCATGAAATGCCATGCTTGAAATAATAATAGATAGTTTCAATCCAACCTTCTCTAGTTAACCATTACAATTTTTGGTAGTAATTGTAGTACCGTATAATCTTCTGTCTATCTACATGTAAAGGGAGTTCCCAATGTTGACATTGTTGATTTGTAGGCCAAAAAACCAAGGAAGGATATTGATGTTTATTTACAACCGCTGATAAACAAGTTAAAGAAGTTTTGGGAATGAATCATTACATTTGAGTCATTTAACAAATCCGAGTTCACAATGAGAGCTAGGGTGTTTGGGGTAATTCATGGTCACCCTGCACTTGAGACTTTATCTGGGTGCACAACTCACGACTATTTTGCATATCCTATTTGTAGGTTAGACACTTGTTGTTATTATCTTATTGAAAGTAAGACGATGTATCACATGGAACAATGAAAATTTCTTCCTTCCAAACACAAATTTCGAGACGATAAGGTAAACTTCCATAATAAACAAGAACATTGTCCTCCTCCATGGCCATTGATTGGTTATCAAGTCGAAGAGAAGGTAGCGAATATTAAGATAAAAATTGGTAGAAACAAACCATAAATTGGTCGAAAACGAAAAAAGAAAACCAATGAAGAAAATCTTGACAATGTACCTGCATGGTATAGAAAGTCCATCCTCTTTGATTTGCCATATTGGAAGGCAAACTTGGTCTGACATAATGTTATGAATATAGAGAAGAATGCCACGGAGCATCTTATTAGCACAATTATAGATCATAAAGACAAGTCAAAAGATAACATCAATATTAGGTGTGGCTCACATTTGAGAGTGCGTGGGTTGAACGTTAAATCTCACATCGCAAGAAATATGGCGCATAACGTGGTATATATGTGGGATTGGTGGCACGTAACATTGGAAATTCCTTTTGTTACAAACAAATATTGCCAAGACCATGTATGTGCCCATTCCAGGAGGTGATGAAGGGATATTCAATCGGGCACTGACACATCGGAAGCTTCATTAAGATGGCATTGTTACGGATCAATGAAGCGCATGTTCATAGAGACGCGTTGGGGTGCCGAAACACAACTTGGTACCAGAGCCAATGGTTTGAGGGACCATTACACAATGCGAGAGTGACCGAAGCAAAGACTCCTTGAGGCTTGGAGATATTTAAACAGCCCGACCTCACTGCTAAATACGCAGCCTAATCTCCTGCGTTGTTGATGCTCCAAGATGACTTTAGCAGAAGTACTCGCCTTAAGGTGGAAATTTGGCAACGCAGCCTCACCAACTGCATAAAGAAGCGGAAGCAACCTAGTCAACCATAGAGCTTCTTCAGTATGCTCCAAATGAAGGTAAGAGGAAATGCTCGCCAAGGTGGGGATCTGTTAGGTGTGGCTCGTATTTGAGAGTGTGTGAGTTGAACGTTAGGTCCCACATCGCAAGAAATATGGTGCATAATGTGGTATATATATGGGATTGGTGACACATAACATTGGGAATTCCCTTTTTTACAAGCAAGTGTTGCCAAGGCCACATATGTGCCCGTTCTGGGAGGCGATGGAGGGATGTTCAATCGAAACGCTAGCATATTGGAAGCTTCATTAAGATGGCGCCGTTATGGATCTATGAAGCATGCATTCATGGGGACGCGTTGAAGTGCCGAAGCACAACATTGTAGTGAAAAACTCAGAGTTTTGGACAGCGAAAGCATAACACCCAATAATCTAGTCTATCGACAATCTCAACAATTCCAATCCAATAATGAGAATAAAAAGAAAAATCAAAGAGCACAAATTATAGATAAATATAGAGTACAATATGAGAAGAAAACAATCTTTGTTACTTCTTCACTTCAAGAGGGAGTACAATATGAGAAGAAAACAAATCACTTAATATAAATTTCTCACCCTACAATAGATACAGAAATAGGGATCTTATTGAAGATATTTTGTGGAGAACTCTCTTGTTGTCTTGTGGTGATAAAAGATGAGCAAAAATCCTTATATTTATAGGAGAAAGAATGAAGATTGCCTTGGAGATAAGGATAAAATGTTTTCGGATTTGCTTGATTTGATTTCAACGCAAATATAGCATATTTGTGTTTGTTTCCACATATATCTTTATCTGTTTGATTCCTCAAATCAATTAATATCTATTATGATATTGATTGATTCGTTTTCCAATTTGTTTCCTATATTTGACTGATTATGGGAATAAATTAATATATTCTTCCTAATAAATTTGGAATAGGTTTAAACGTCCAAATTTAACAATCAATGCATGCAAGGATTTGAAAATCATGGGTATAAAACAAAAATTATGGCGATAGAAGACATTGAAACAAATAAAATAACCATACCAGAGGCAACTTTCAGTTTGAGCAAAGAAGAAAAGATACGGTTTTGCACCGTTTTGAAAAACCTGAAACTGCCTAGCAAATTCCCTTCTAACTTCCATAATAATGTGAATATCAATCCTTCTGAACTAACAAATATGAAGTGACATGATTACCGCATCATAATGCAACATTACTTTCGATATTGCTTCGATATTTTTATCCCCAATATAAGGATTTGTGTAATGTTGTACATCATATAATCTATTTTTTAACATTTTGCGCTCAAAGGTGATCAACATGGAACATCTTTTAAAACCAAAGGCTAGTTTGGTAGAAGCAATAAGTGTGTTTGAAAAACATTTTCCACATACTTTTTTTGATATCAATATTCACCTTATGGTCATTTAGCTGATAAAGCATTGATTTGCAATCCTATTAGATATAGGTGGATGCATCCTCTTAAACGGTAAATTGCAAATTTTAGCTTTGTGCACCATCATTCAATTTAAATAGCTACCGGTTATTTACAATTAATTCCCTTCATAGGTTGATGAAAACATACGAAGAATATGTGCGCAACAAAAGATACGTTGAAGGGTGTACTGCAGAAGGATATATTATATAAGAAGCTAGTCTTTATTGCATGGAGTATATGCCAAACATAGGTGCTCCTAAACATACTTGCAAAACGTTTTTTGACGAGGATGATGGGTTTGCTAGTGTGATGCCTCTAAATAGTGGTAAAGATATAACCTTAATCCAACTGCAGTTTGAACAAGTTCATAGATGAGTCCTTATATTAAATAAGATGGATTGGATGAATAGAAGAAGTAAGTTCAAGAATTTGTCCTGAATTCCCATTATTGTAAATCAGCTCATATATACGTTTTGAAACGTGTTTGTCGCAAGAGGTACATTTATGTGAAAAGTACCGAATCTCTTTACATAAATATATGTGACATCCAATTCAGTTCTTATGTCATTTAGACAAATATAGGCGGCCTTGGTCATTTGGATTGTAACCAAGAAGAGTGTCACATTGTCAAAAGCCATAGAACCATCAATCCATTCAAGTACACAATCGTCCTCTACATAATCCGAGAAAGTTGAGGTAAATACATATGGAGCTTCCATTTCAAAAAATGCTGGAAAAATAAGCAATCACGTTGGTAAATTAGTACAAATTCATGTGCCGATCTCATATGAAAGTTAGGATAATGTACCCCAAAAATATAAGGATGAAATTTGGCCTAAATTGCTGGAAAGATAAAATTGATTTATACCACTTTCAATTTTCTCTGTAAATATATTTTGCCACATTGCTTCTTTTAAGTAAACAAGTCTTAATTTTCACAGACATTTTTTGGATTTGAGTCATATCCAAACGATTTTTTTTTTATAATATCTAGGTCATTTAGAAGACACAAGGGTGAATTGAGATAAACTGTAATGACAAATTCGATAATGACGAAGATAAGTTGAAAAATTATCCACCAATAATTAGCTAAGAAAAATGAGTGGGTTCTTAAAAAACGAAGCAAAACTAGGTGCAAGCGAAAGAAGGAATCTAGGCAAAAAACAGATCATCGTAAAACTATGAACATCATACTTGACGTACAAGTCGCTCTGTAGTAGAACATAAAATGGTACGTTTGTTTCATCTTTTATTCCTTAATTTTGCAAAATTTGTTTGATCATGACATGTTTGTATTTACTTTCTTAATGTTCTTGGTATACTAAGTATATTATATTGTGCTTGATTATTATTCACCATACTCCACTTTCATTTACTGTACTCGTTTTTATATATTTTGGATCAGCTTAAGTTTTTCATATACTTCTTTCAAATTCTGATTAACTAACTTTTTATATCATGTTTTGGGTCAAATTCTGATAACTGAATCATGAATTTCAAAGGATTTTTAGTCTTTAGATATCCTGAGAAATCCTACCTGTCTACTTCTATTTGTGTAGTTGGAATAACATCTTAATTGGTATGCCACCATCTTGTATGCACTATAAAAACTCAATTTTCAATTGCAATCACTTATTCACTGCAACAAAAATGATATAAAATAACATGTTCAATTATACACTTGAAGGTTGATACAAGATATTGTTGTAATAGAGATACGGTATAGGTCTAGTCAGACGGAACTTATTGTTTATCCTTTGAAAAATATCCTTTTCAACCTTTTTTAAATAGAGGGAATGCATAAGAAACTCAAATATTAATCCAGCGTAGCAACAGTATTTTACATCTTAAAACTATGGGTGTATGTAAATAAGTTATAATTTCATATCCTACAATATTGTATTACCAGCTATATGCGGCTATTGTTTATAGATTATAATCTTAAAATATCAAAATATACCTTTATGAGGGGACGATGTTTGATGTTTGTTCCAGTAACTTTTAGTCAACATCTTTGAAAATTATTATTGAATCCAATGTGTTCTCTTATTAAAATAAAGTTAAATCATTACAGAGATGTACATGTGCATACATCTAATAACCGTTCCCTCTATCCTATTATACATTATATTTTAATTCCTTTTTATACTCTCCAATACTCGTTTCCTAGAATTCTATCAAACTACAGGAAACAAGTGATAAAGTTGTAGGCTAAGTGATATAGCGACAACTACATGTATAATAATATTTCTTTTTTTGTTGCAATTCAGCACAAATCCAACAAAAGAAATCACATGTCGTTAAGTATGTGACACAAAAAAGGATAATATCATATCAGATACGACATCTTCTTTCTTCGTAAGTAAAACAAATAATGACTCGGAAAATCTATAAAGTTTCTGTAATACATATAACATCTCAAGTATTATCATATTTTAGCATAAAATTGAGAAGCAAAGGAATCAATTAACGATGGTGATGAAGAAGATTTGTTATTAGATGAAGACATCTTGTCACAAATGTTTGGCAAGTATAAAAAGTGTCGGACTCAAAGTTTTGAGATAAAATTATCAAGGACCCAAGTTAAGACTTCTTCTATCGCATATAAATATCCCATTTTCTAATTGTTTAATCTGTAGACCTAGAAAGAAATTCAGTTTTCTCATATGTGACATTTCAAGCTCATTTTTCATAATAGATGCAAAGTCATTACACATATTTTCATTCGTAGATCCAAATATTATATCGTCAATATAAAATTGAACAAATAAAATATCATTATTTTCTTTTTTGGCAATTAACGCAGTGTTAATTTTACCAATTTGAAAATCGAAACTTAATAGATGACTTTTGAGTCTATCGTACCAAGCACGGGGTGTTTGTTTAAGACCATAAAGTGCCTTTTTAAGTTTGAAAACATGGTTTGGATAATTTTCGTGAACAAATAGAGGTGGTTGTTCAACATAAACATTTTCTTTAATAAAATAGTTTAAGAAAGACATCCATTTGATATAATTTAAATTATGATGACAAACAAATGTAAGCAATATTCGAACTGCTTCTTGTCGAGCTACATGAGCAAATGTTACTTCGTAGTCAATTCCTTCTTCTTGATTGTACCCCTAAACGAATAATCTTGCTTTGTTATAAATTATATTACCATTTTCATTGGATTTATATTTAAATACCCATTTTGTTCCAATAACGGACCGATCATCCGACCTTGGTACAAGTTCCCAAATGTTATTTCTTTCAAATTGGTTAAGTTCTTCTTGCATTGCTAATATCCAAAAATCATCCGTGGTGGCTTCCTTTTAGTTATTAGGTTCTATATTCGAATAAAAGATACATGACCCATTCGATTTAACTGGCTTCTAGTTGTGACTCTAGTGTTTACATCCCCGATTGTATTATCTATATGATGGTCTTTCAAAATTTTAGGGGGGGATCTTGAGATATTATTGATATTGTCAGTATTCATATTTTCATTTACGTTTCCATTATTGGAATTAATTTCCGGTATATGAGTTTGGTTTATTTCTAAAATTCTTCATCTTCGTGTTCATTTTTGTTTTTAAATTCTTCATCAAAAGAAACATGTAAACCATCTTCAATTGTATTAGTTCGTTTATTAAATATTCTACAAGCTTTGCTTCGTTCCGAATTACTAATAAATATTCCTTTATCTGCTTTCGGATCAAATTTTCCTAATTGATCTTTAGTATTTAGTATAAGCATTTTGAACCAAAAATTCAAAAATATGCGAGTTTCGGTTTCTTTTTATAACACATTTCATAAGAAGTGCTTTTAGTCAATGGTCTTAAAAATACACGATTAAGTACATAGCAAGCAGTAGCAATGGCTTCGGCCTAAAATTTCTTTGGTAAGTTACTAATACTTAGCAATGTTCGTGCACATTCTTGTATAGTACGATTCTTCCTTTCACACCATTTTGTTGTGATGTTAATGGAAAAGAGAATTTGTGACTAATACCCTTCTTGTTACAAAAATCTTCACATAATTCATTTTAAAATTCTTCTTCGTGATCACTTCCAATACGTTTTAGTTTTTAAATCTCTTAAAATTTGAATTCTTTTAGCAAATATTTCAAACATTTCAAAAGTATCACTTTCGTGTTTCAAAAATAACGTCCAACTAAATTTAGAATAATCATCAGCAAAAACGTATTTATTATGATTTGCCGATCCTACTTGAGTGTGACCAAATAAATCTGAATGTTGTAGTTTTAGTGGTTGTGTAGATGATATTTCCTTTTTAGATTTATAAAAAAAATTATTTAATTTTCCGTATTGACAAGCATCACATAGATTGTTAACTTTAAAATTTATTTTTGGTAAACATCTCACTAATTCATGTTTAGCAAGTTTATTAAGATAATTGAATTTAATATGACAAAATCGTTTATGCCGGAGCCACAGATCGTTATGATTCGCAACTAGACACATATCATTAACATGCTTAATATTCATATTCAAAACATATATATTTCATTTTCTTATACCTTTAAAATTTTAAATTTTATTTTAGTCAAAAATATTGCAATAATTTTTTTCCAAACCGTTTAAAATCTTTAACTGACTTATACTTAATAGGTTATGTTTTAAATTTTATACTAGTAACATGTTTGTAATTATAGGAGAATTAGATATACTGACACTGATGATGTCTCCAATTCCAATTACGAATCCTTTCGACTTGTCCGAATGTCATGGTTCCTCCATCAATGTATGTTATGTTAGATAACATATTCACATTGCTCGTCATATGCATGGAGCATCCACTATCAAGTATCCACTTCTCCTCTTTTTTGGGTACATGCGAATGAAGAAGAAATTTTATTGGTACCCAATCCTACGTTAGGGTCCTACGTGTTAGTAGAATAAGGTAGCCATACCCAAGAGGGTTTGAGACCTTTAGAAATATGATTACTACTATAAATAATATTTTCTAGAAAATTGTCCATATATTTTTGTCTAATCAAATTATTGTTTGTTTTAGGAACCCAAATCCTTATATTTTTCAAATTTGAAATATTTACTTCTGTACTATTCTTAGATTTCCTAAATTTTGTGTATAAAGTGCTATATTTTTCTTTTGACTATTTTTCATTTGTTTTACTTTCTCAAAGCCAAGTCCATTTTTATTGTTAGACGGTTTTGAGGTTTTAGTCAAATTACTAAGATTTGTTTCCTTTGTTAAATTTTGTAATATTGTTCGTAATTTGTTCGAATTTTTTTTAGCTCTAAAACTACATTTTTAGCAAAGTCCAAACTGGATTTTAATTCACAAAATTCTTTTTTAAGTTTAACGTTCTCAATTTTACTTGCCTTAATTTCATCAATTAAAGCGGTATTTTGATAGTTTATTCTTTCTCAAGATTTTTGCAAATTTTCTAATTTTTCTTCTAAAATACAATTTTCATCTTTTAGCATTCCAATTTATAACTCCGCTCTATTTAATTTCGTTTTCTTTATATAATTTCTTCAAATTTCTTAGTTTATCACTAAGTTCAATACTAATTTCTAAAATATCATTATAAGAAAGTTCAGAATTTACCTCGTTAGTGGCCATGAAATAAACGTTTGCTTATTCCGTGTCACTGTCACTTTCACTCTCTAAAGAAGACGAATCCCAGTCATCCCATGTAACTTGAATTCTTTTCTTTTCTTCTTGAACTTCTCGAATTTGTTTTTCTTCTTTTCCTTGTTTAGCTATGAACAATTCTTCTTCATGTGTCCAAATTTATTGTAGTTTTTGGCAATGAACACGGTCTCATCTTCATCTAAGTCGGAGAGTTCATTGTTGGCTTGAATATCTATACTCTTCTTCTCTTGATTTTTTTTCTTTTCTTGCCAACAAGTTTGCTTCATACGACATCGGATTCTCGATTAATTCTTCAACTTTGAGTTGGGAAAGACCGTTTGCTTCTTCTATTGCTAGCATCTTTCTTGCCCATCCAATAGTCGAAAAATTTAAAATACGTGTAACAAGATCAAAATAAGTGAATGTAACTCCTAATGCCATGAGATAATGTTATATGGTTTGGAATCTTGCAATGGTATCTACGATAGATTCATTTGTTTTCAATTTGAATGATGGAAATTGATTTTGAAGAGTAGAGATTTTAGTTTGTTTAACTTTGGTTGTCCATTCATGTGTGATTTGAAGTGTATCCCAAATATCATATGCGGTTTTGCACAGCATGACTCTAGAAAATTCGTTTTTGTCAAGTGAACAAAACAAAACATTCATTACTTTTGCATTGTTGGTTGCTGCGGTTTTTTGAGCATCTGCTCAAGTACTCATTTCAGTAGAAGGTGCTTCGTACTTAGTTTGAGTAGCTTGCCAAATCTCAAGACCATTAGCTTCCGTAAAAAATTTCATACGCGTGGACCAGTATTCATAGTTGCTCTGATACCAAATGAAACTTCATAGGGATCTATAGTAATATGGCTAACTTGTGTATGTCATGCATATGCAATATCAAGCTATATAATAAAGGAAATAGTAAGGTAAAAAAAGCAATCACATAAGGAATTTTCTACCGGTTCAGATCTCTCGTCCTACATCCAATCCCAAATCTCCTCTTCGGATTTTCTACTAACCAAAACATCATCACTTTGCTCAGAGGAATAGGTGATGTAGAAGTTTTCTTATTTGACAATCTTGTGCTATCAACACAGATTTTGACTTGTAGTTCAAAGCTTCATGCAATCTTCTTTTTGAGTTGAATGAGCGAATGTATGCGAGTTTAAGGAAGTAGATCACCAAGATTATTGAATAGTTGATATTGAAAGCAAGTTTTCAACTTTGAAAGCACTAAAATTTAGAGAAAAAGAGTAGTATAAAAACAACAAATTGGATTACTAAAACTCTAACCATAGCCATATATTTATAGTTGTTAAAAAGTCTTCTTCAAGAGTTGCAACTTATCAGAGAAAGCCATTGAAAACACAGTTGCATTCCATGAGGAAGAAGAGATGTGCCTTTTCAAAATATGGCAGGGAGAAAGATTCAGACGTCTGAACGAAATAGTTAGATGTCTGGTTTTTGAAAATTTTACCCCAAAGAATAAATAGTTCAAAAATGCAAGTTTCCAAACGTCTGTCTTTTGGCCTCGGACGTCTAGTTTTGAAGAATAACAGACTAAAGAAGTTTTAGTTCAAAATAGCATGACCTTAGACGTTTATCTTTTGCCCCTAGATGTCTGAGTTACTGAGAATTTGAAAACTTGTTTAAAACTTTGTTGTGATTGAATAAAAACTTTTCGATATTACTATATTAGATCATATCACTCAAGGGAGATTGTACATGTTTATCTAAGACACCAACACAAGATATATGACCCTTACAATGGTTTGTCTTCGTGTTGAGCTCTTTATTGATCTTCCATTTCAGTTTATCGATTCTCCGATGCTTTTGTGCTTGTCATTATGCTCAAGGCTTGATCAAAATGTACATGTTAGTTATTTTAGAGATTCTATGATGCGATTGTATAGTTGTCATTAAAATTCAATAAAAGAGGTTCTAACAAAGAAAACATTCAAGAACACAAGCATTTCAAGATAATTTTTTGATACTAAGAGTGATACTTTATTCAAACAGAGCACTCAATCTAAAGCACCGTACCACTACAACCTGAGCTAGTGATCCATGACTGCTTCAAGAAAAATTAAGATTATATGAGGTGCCTAGATGTCTTACAATCATATAGTGTATGTTAAGAACCCCAAAAAAATATGCTTGAAGATCATACTTCATTAGTGTCAAAAAGATCCACAAATGTTGACCTTAAAGAATTTTGAAAGCCTAGAACATTTTATTTCCATGCCAAAACCATTCCAAATATGAAACGTAACTTTAATCACCGTTTGTTGACATATGGCTATATGTATGTTGACATATAGGAAGTTTCTCAAAAATTACAAAATTCAAATTAAAAGTTTTTAGCCTAATTCTTTATCAACTTTCACGTACTTTCATCTTCTATAATTAAAAATTGGTCATAGATTTCGAAATTGATTAACTTTTTTGATTCTGCAAGATAATAGTTGATTGTTCACTCATGTACATTTCATACAAAAAGGATTATATTCTCTTTACGTATTCATTACAAATCCATTATTCGAATTTATAATCTATAAACATCTGAGATTTTATTCTGGAATTCCTAATCATTTGCTTTTTGATTCATTCCTATTCTTAACCTATCGTCGGGATATATCGTTGTTGGAGGTTCATGTAAATTTTTTGCACTAAATTGCAATATATATATATATATATATATATATATATATATATATATATATAAGAAATGTAATACTGCAGCTCTAAAGACCTTCAAGGAAAGGCAAGTTGTAAAGTCCTTCAATAAGAAGGTGTTGATAGAAAATCCTTAGGCGAGAAAGTGTCATTGTAAATTGTTTCTTGCTTGCGAAAACAAGTTATTGGTAGTAAAAATCTGTACGGGATACGAGACTAGACGTAGAACTAAGAGCTCAAACCAGTATAAAGATTCTTAATGTTTTTTGATCCTTTACTTACTTTTACATTACTTTACTACTATCATCTCCAAGATACCTGATTATTTCTTTTTGTATAATGCTTAATCACTAGTTTGCAAATAAGTTTTCAAAATGGTCTGATGCACTATTCACCCACCCTTCCAGTTTATTATTTAGCCTTACGAACCATTTGGCATTACAACATATTGGTGTGTTTCACAACTCGTATATCGTATGGGATAGGTCAACCTTGTACTTGAGAACATGTTAGATTGATTATTGTACGGGCTTGATCGAATGTCGTACATGAGGTCATTATCCCTACAACCCCGTTGGAGGGTTTGATAATTCCCCAAGCCTCTTTCCTTATTGTCAAATATCATAAAAAAATGTTATTTAGTTTATTTTATGCCTAATATAATACAAGAAAATATCATATTACATGAATAACACACAGAAAAATATTATAATTACTAAGTTGTTGAGGTATCTGCACCTCAGATCTATTTTAATTTATAATAAATGGATTGTCTACTATAAAAACGGGCTCTTCTTGGAAACAAAATATACATAAATTAATATTGATCATAATTAAACTAATCACTAATATAGCATTACACATAACATACATACCTAATACAATATTACACTAATTATCATTAGCACCAATAAATAATTTTTCTTCTTTCACAATTCTAGTTATTTAACATGGTTAACGATGTTAATGAGATTTGATCTCATGTTATCTAAATTAGCAATTTAAAGATTTAGCATGTAAAATTCAACCCTTTCTCAATTATTTTCAAACCCAGAAAGCATATTTTCTTTGTCTTTTACCACGTTTCCCAAACCTTTTCAAATCTTCCTTTCATGCGTCCATTTTGTTTTAGCGAATCCTTTTTTCTTTGTTGTAAATACACTCTTGAAGGATTCTTCGTTGTAAATACACTCTTGTTAGATAGATCGTAGCATGCATCTAAGTAGGAAAGAAGAAAGAGGAAGTATGGAAGTGAATTTGATAAAACAAAATTATTTTTATTCCTTATATATATTTGGTTTTCTCTCATACGCAAATTTGGTTTCTTTCTTCTTCATTCTTGTTTTTTTTTTCCTACCCACACTCTAGTTTGTGCGTTCTTTCACCTTACTTGCTTTTTAATGTGCACAATACAAGCATATTGTTTAACAAATTTTTACCCCGCAGAAACCCTAATAAGCTACATGTGACAAGGACCTCTATCACGAGCTAAGACCCAACGAATTACATTTTGACAATTAAGTCCCTATCCTCTCCATCTTCAGTCCATAAACCCTAAAAACCAACTTCACACTCCCATCATCTTCTCCCCCAATGATCAAAACAATTCTTTTCTTTCTCTCCATTCTATCCCTAACCCCCCACCTCCTCGTCACCAAATCCTCACCGTTCATAGGCGTAAGAGGCGGCATCAACCTCTACTTCACCCCTCCCCAATCCCCACCCTCCATCAACTCCGAGTACTCCGCCCTCCAGTCATGGAAGCAGTCCATCACCGACGATCCCAACCGCATTCTCTCCACCTGGGTTGGCTCCGACGTCTGCTCCTACAAAGGCATCTTCTGCTCCATCCCCCAAAACTCCATCCCATCCTCCTCCTCTTCCGAATCTCAAGCCATCCTCGCCGTCGATCTCAACCACGCTAGTCTCAAAGGCACTTTAGACACACAGCTCTGCTCACTCACTCATTTATCCATCATCCATTTGAACTCCAACAAATTCTCCGGTTCAGTCCCTGACTGCTTTCAAAATTTACGCTACCTGACCGAGCTCGATCTGAGCAACAACCAATTCTCCGGCCCCTTTCCGATGTCCACTCTCTCGATCCCAAACCTAATCTACTTAGATCTACGGTTCAACTCCTTCTCCGGCCAAATCCCAGACGAGCTTTTCCAAAAAAGTACACTGGATGCAGTTTTCCTGAACAACAACGAATTCGACGGCGAAGTACCAATCAACACCTTCAGCTCATCGGCGTCGGTCATAACCCTAGCAAACAATCAGCTATCGGGATCGATCCCGTCCGATGTGAGCTACATCGGATCGAATCTGAAGCAAATACTGTTCCTGAACAACAAACTCACCGGGTGCATCCCGGAGGAAATCGGGTACTTGAACAAAGTGGAAGTGTTGGATCTGAGCTACAATTCGTTGACCGGGAAGCTGCCGAGTTCGGTTTCGTGTTTGTCCGGGATGGAAGTTTTCAACATCGCGAATAACGAACTGTACGGGGAGTTGTCGGACGTGGTGTGCGATTTGAAGAGGCTGGTGAATTTGACGGTGGCGTATAATTTCTTTTCGGGATTTAGCGACGAGTGTAGTAAGTTGATGTTTAAGAATGTGGGGTTTGATTACGCCGGGAATTGCATACCGGGGAGGGATATGCAGAGGCCGTACCCGGAGTGTTCTGGGTTCCCGGGTGAGGAGGACCGGAGTTGTTTTAGGAACCCGGCTGCTAAGTTGGTGGCTTGCATTATGGGTGGGATGGAAGGGAATGGGTTTGGGTGGGGAAATGACGTGCCTTTTGGGAAACCGTGATGGTGAAGGCTGGTATTAATAATAGTTTTCTTAGATCTATGTTTGGACATTTGAAAGAAATGGTTTCAAATGTTTTGGTTTTCATTTCTTAAAACTAAAGGAAGAAAACCAAAGCGTATATGATCATGGATCCTAAGTGTTTATTGAGAAATTTGTATTGATATAATGTTCTTTATGATGTAATACTAAGTATAGAATGTTTTCAATGCATTATAAGTAATCAAAGAACAAATAGGTGCACTTGCAAACTCAATTAGAAAAAAAAGTATGTAAAAATGACATTGGAATTATTGATTTTAGGTTGATCTCTAAAATGAAGCATTTGGATTGGATAGGACGAAATTCTAAATTCGAAGTAAATCCTATACATCGTGGAACTTTTATTTTTTGAAAAGCCCTTCTTGATTTCATGTCCATTGAGCATGGTGAGAGAGCTTGATTCCTTTTTGGATTTTAAATTTATTTAAATAATATTTTTGATGTAGTGGGTTAGAAGTTAGAGCATTCATATATAAATTTTTGATTAGAGGTTGGGTAAGATGTAAAAAATATCGTGTAAAGTAATGTAAAAATTGTTGAACAGAAATCGTTGCGTATTTTTTGTTAATAATGATACATACTAATTATATTTGGTAGTTAATATTTAATTATCAATATAGCAACTTTTACGTTCGACGTATCGAAGGACGTAAAAAATTAAGTCTAAAAAAAACTCTAGGAATTGAAGCGTTGAATCGTCTCTTCCCAGTCGTTGATTTAATTTTTACATCTGATGTAATTTCGATATGTCAAACGTAAAAATCGAAATCGCTTTTCCCACAGCCAACCACTTGTTCGCTAACGCATGCTTGTTTTGCAGCGCAAATCACTCAAACTGTACAAAGCTTTTCACTCGTTGATGGAATTGGAGGGGTAGGTGAGATGTTGATAAAGAAGTTATTAGTGTTACCAGATGTGTGCAAAAACTGAAGATGTAAGATTTTTCAATTTTCTTAAAGCAACCTCATAGTATGGATGATTTTTGATTACCTATTCAAGTAACAATTGTCACGTGGAATGTGTCCATCCGGTGATTAAATTCACTTCAAGTTCACGTCATCCCACCCACTAGAATGAGGAGACGAGAAGAAATTAGCAAGGCCTCTAGAAGGTACCAACATTGTTCATTATTATGTTTAATTAAGTTCTATGTCTTTGTTGACTAGAATTTTAGCCAATCTCGAAAATGTGTTTAAGGAGATATATTAGCTAAAGATTGGAGACTATTATCTTAATTACAAAATGTAAAATGAGAAGCCAATAGTACAACAAAATTAAGAACCGAGAGTTTAGTGTGGTTCGATCAAAGGTGATCTACGCCTACTATGAGAAATTTCTTATTGCTTCACTTCTATTATAATAGCCTAGATTACAAGAACTAATGACAAGAATATAAAGATACTTAAAAGCTAGTGTTGTTCAACCCTTGTAAAAATACATGCTTTGGTCTATTTATAGTTGTTGAAGTTGATGCTTGAACAATCAAGATTGTGCCGATTCAGTCCGGGAATCGCTCCAGCCCGTTGATATAGATACATAGTTAATATGCATGCCAGGTAGGATGCCAAGTGCCCTGCATGGTATGACGACAGCTGTAGGACCGTACATTGGACATTCCTGAAGTATGGCAAACGGCGTGGGATTAAAGAGTAGTTGCTGCAGAGGTACTTAGGTAACAACAAAGGATATGAAAATGTTACTATACGGTGGTGCTTTTGTCAGTTAAAGTTGATGCCATTCTTTAAAGAGAAGCAGTACATGCGAAGCTTCTCTAGGCATGAGGCCTCGTTGTCCGATGCTTGCGGGGAAGGCTGGTATGACACCTTTACCAAGGTGGATGAGGTGTTCCTTGAGAGGGCCCTGTTGCCCGGGTCGGTGGGTAGGCAAGCAAGGTCGGTGGGCAAGCAAGGCCGGTGGCAAGCAAGATTGACGAGCCATGTTCCTGGCAAGTTCAATGAATAGGCTGGTCATTGCTATATGAGCTGGGCTAGGTAAGAGTTCTGGACCAATGTGGCATGCAGATCAAGATTGGTATAGCTGCCTATGTGGGTCGGTTGGACAATGTGGATCGATCCGATTCAGTATCATGAGAAATTCGAGCAATATTTTAGCCCTTAAGACCGGGCCCGTGTACGGGGGCGGGCTTGTCATTCACGCATTTAATGCTGCATAAAGTACTGTAATATGTGTCGTCGAATTGTTGGTGGAAACAGTCTATTTTCCAAGCGCCATGAAGCCAAACGCTTTTCGATGTGGTGGTTTGACTGATGCATTGATGATACCTAGACGACTCAGATTACTCCATACATGGCACATCTAACGGCTCACATCATTTCCCTCCGCCTATATATTCTCTTCTTCTCCTTCTCTGTTTCAATCTTTATTGAGTTCTTAAGTATTTTCGCCATTAACAATCTCAAAGCTTTTCATTTCCTTCAGCAAACTCGATCTTCTCCTTCAAGCTCACCATACCAACGATAAGTGATTTTTTTCTCGACTTTGATCCATGCGCTTTCCATGTTATTAATTTTAATTGGATATTATTTTTTCAAATCTTTTTATTTTTAAAATATTATCATTGACTTTTTGCCGTTGTTTTCCTCCTTGCTTTGCATGACATGGTATCGAGTTTTTAGGATTAATTAGTCGTTGCTATTGAAAACTTTGCATTAATGAACTTCCCTAGTGAATTTTCACAGTTTGCAGCGTTTGACGATCGTCGTTGTGACATCAATGGCGGTCGTATGACGTCGGACACCATAAAGATTAGCCCATGGCCTTAGGTGCTAATATTGCTGAACTTCCCTCACTTGTGCTTAAAAATCGATCATCGTTGTGACATCAATGGCGGTCGTATGACGTCAGACACCGTAAATAATAGCCCAAGGCCTTAGGTGCCAATATTGCTGAACTTCCCTCGCTTGTGCTTAAAAATTGGAAAAATGCTGTTTGGACTCGTAGACAGAGTTATGTGGTAGGCCAGAATGGACGCGGGCCGCCCGGCCCGTCATAGGTAGTAGCACAAGTGAGCCTTCCGGGGGACGGTTGATTGCCCATACTAGTGGTGGGGAATAAGCTTGACTCGGAGCCTAGTTAGAGTACCTTTTTAATAGGTTGGGAGCGGTTCAGTAATTTAGGTGGTTTGCTACTGATTATTGATGGTCGAGTTGCTTCCATTAGTGGTCGAAAGCGTCTCCCACCGGAGGTTTCCAAGATCCAGGAGGATCGGATCAACCTTACTCATTCTTTGGCAGCAAGAACATCGTTCTCTTTACCCCCCGATCGCGGATAAGACCAACCAACCCCGGCGGGCTTCTTTTCCTGGCCGCTTCCATAAATGGAAGCCGGGTCAACTTGTTCTCTTTACCTTATTTCATTAGATTCCCGTATGCACGATATATGGCGTCAGGACACCTGGCCCTGAATAGTTATAAGCTTTTGGCCGGGCTCTTCATAGTCAGTCACAATTTGAATATTCCAGAGCTCGACCCTACGTTTATCAGGTTGATTTTCAAGCTTTGCCAAAAGGCCGAAACTAACCCGATTAACTGCTACTGTCTTCAGGGCATTGAGGCACCTCCTCTCTTCTTCGGCCTTTCGAGTAGGGCGTCAGCCTATAAGGACTAGTTCTTTTCTATTCTAGGGACCATCAACCCGAACCTTACTACATGGGCGTCGAATGTGCCTGGTATGTTTCTTCAACTTCTTTTTATGTATTCTCTAGTTGTGATCACTTTTTAGTGATCATTTCCCCCATTTTTCGTTGTAGTAAACCCCATCAAAACCGGCATAGATGCCCATATATATGAGGAATATGTTTATCAGATTAAGGCGACTAGGCATAACGTTAGGAACCTAGCCATTATATTGAATAATGAGAATCTATAATGGGTAGGGTTGTTAGGCCCAAGGTAGACTATGAGCGAAGGTGCCGCTATAGCAAGGGCCCTCGTTGTGCGACAAGCAAGGCCGGTGAGGGTTGTAATTAAGAAACCGACCCTCGTTGTGCTGCAGTAAAAGGATGCTGATGACAATGACGAGGTCATGGTGTTGAACCCAGGAATGGGTGAAGCGGGTGATCGTAGTGAGTGAGAACCTTACGACCTGGTCCTCTTAGAGGACGTCATGGTCCCCTGCCATGACTCTGTTATTGATTGGTCTTCCGAATATTCTTGCACACCCAAGACACCTGAGGCGGAAAGGACATAAAACTATGTGCAAGTATTGGATATGCCAACAAGTGTAGGCTCCTCCTCTGAGACCCTCTCTTTCCATGGGTCTTCGACATAAGTAACCCACACTGTGCCCTCCAACACATAAACCTTGAAGGGGTACTATTTAGAAGTAATAACACAGTGTCTCCTTGCCCGCCTTTAATTAGGAGGCTTAAGGGGGACTAATCTGAAAAGGACAGGTTAGTCTTTGCATCGCTCTTTCCTTACCTTTTCTAACTTTTCTTTTTTTCTTTTACAGTGGTCCGTTTGAATTTGGATGTCACTCTTGACTTCGCGGCCACAAGGGAACCCAGTCGAGGAGCCCCACTACGCAAGCCGCACTGACACCAGCCCTCAGTAGTAACTACCGGATGTCGGTGCCTTGCAGCAGACGCCGACTAGCTCCCAACTACCTTTGGGTAAGGACACGTCCCTCCATATCATGACCACGCTACAGGAGTGGGCCTCAGTCTATTAAGGCTGTCAGGAGGTCAAACTAGAGGTGAAGAGGTAGATGGAGGGCTCAAGTAGTTAGGTCAGAGAGCTTTGGAAGTGGCCATGCTTATAGGTTTACTGAGGAGGTGGAGGCAGTTAAGCCCCTCCTAGGGGACGCTCAATATGAGTTGGTGGGTTCACTATCTCGAGGACGGTCAAGGAGAACGATGGTCTGTAAATGCTAGTGCATTCATTGGCCGAGGTGGCCTCAAAGGCCCTAGTCAACGGACACCGGCCTTGGTCGGGCTAGGAAACTTACTACTTAGAGGCCATTTTGAGCGCCGAACTGACGGATACCTACTTGGTGAGAATCCTTATGCCCAATAGTTCTCCATTTCTTTCATCCGCTTTGTTCTTGATGGAAAATGATAAGATGCTTCGAAACTATAATTAACAATGAAGTAATAAATGTTGTTGACATCAATGAGCCACGACAACATAAAGTGTAGCCATACTAACCGATTAAATTGAACATAATGTGGTAAGGAAGATAGTTTATAAATAATGGCATTGAATGAAGCTTAATCCGTGACATGAAGAGTACTCATGAAACAATAACGATAAGCAAGGCGCTCGTCGATGTTAAAGTAAGCAGGCTCTATGAATCAATATCAAAAGTAAGCGACGTCGACTACGATTGAATGTCGTTGACTATGATTGAATGTCGTCGCCTTTAACTAGTATACGTTTTCTCTTAAGAATGGGAAGCTATCATATTTCACTTTAATCGCTAACACTAAAGTATAGTAAGCTATCAAAATAATGGGTTAACAAAGGGTATTATTAATGTAGTGGGACATGCTAGTGTCGCAACGTCGACTTAATTAATACAAAGACGATTGATGTCCCATTCTAATAATGACGACATTAATAATTTCGTGTGGATCATCAACATAAATAAATAATGGAGACAAGGTTTACAAGTAGTTAGGCAACATTAATAAAACTAAGTCAAGAGTTATAACCATGACAAGTATTGCAAAGCTTAATGAACACTGCTGCTATAAGGAAAGTTGAAGTGATGAAATCATCGACATCAATGAATGACGACGACGGGAGGTAACGTCCACCAAGGAACGACGACAACATAAGTTAATACGTATCAGTAAGCAGCGACATCAACTGTAATCAAATAACTCCGCAACTGATGCACTATCTTTCGGTAGTAAAAAGTTATCGCATCACATCTTGATAAATAGTAGGCTTATGAAGAGTCTTGTCGATGGTAAGGATCATGCCAGTATAATAACATCGACGTTAATTAAAATCAAAATGGTTGATGTCGCATCTAATCGATTTAAGTGTCCTAATTATGGATATATTACTCACAATATAAAAACTTTAAATAAAAAACGTCAGCTGATAAAATAATAAAGAAATTTAACACTTTGTTAATATTAAGTGTAATGACAACATTGATGAACATTATATTGACATCATTAATGACGTCATGAATGAAGATAGTGAAAATTGATATTGAGTTTTAAGCCAAGTACGTTGCTCTCATTAATAAATAAACTAGAACATATCAGTTTTCATACCAACATCGACTAGTATCAAGGCCTATTTATGCGGTGTAGAAACGTTGTGCTAATGTATTAACAACTACAAGGTTAACCAACCTTCCTTGAGTTTATGGCATCATAAACGATGACATCA
This sequence comes from Allium fistulosum, assembly GCA_030737815.1. Lineage (NCBI taxonomy): Eukaryota > Viridiplantae > Streptophyta > Magnoliopsida > Asparagales > Amaryllidaceae > Allium > Allium fistulosum. The sequence goes on along the minus strand of CM060906.1, from coordinate 1,129,201,955 downwards.
ACATGAGTCTAAGTAATAGCGGGTTTGGGTTTGATATACTACCTGTTTTGTCGTAAAATAGAAATGCCCAAATCCCCAAATCAACACCACTAAGCAACTAATCCAATATTATGGAAAGTTAACAATAACAATTCACATTAAAATTTAGGTTATTAGGTCCAGATAATCTAACTCGGCTGCTGATTTAATTAAATCCAAGCAAAACCCTAGTAATGATTTCAACATAACATTCATGAAAAACTAATTTATGGGTTATTTAAGACAATAGTCGTACCCGAGTGTAGAAAATTGCTATTAAAGAGCTTGGGCTTGCACATAATTTTGAGAATTTAATTATTTGTTTAAGTTTTTGAAATTGCAGGTAAAGGAGAAAAGGAAGAAAAGCTTACATATTTATAAGAAGAAGTAAGCAAATGGGTGCCGTTGAATTCGATTTAAATGAATGGATAGATCGTTAGAAGAAGACCAAAAGGTAGGAAAAATGATGATGCCGAGAATATTGACTTGGAAAGTCAATAGTTTCTTTACACTAGGGAGGCTAATGTTACTACTATCACCATCGTCGAAGATGTTCAAAGAAGTAGTGCCAAAGAATAGCGACGTCACATAAAATTTATTAGCTACGTTAAAAGCCAGAACCATGAAGCGTGAACGTCGTCTTCCATGAATCACGACGACTGCCAAATAGTACTATAGTTAACGTCGAGACTCATGATTTTTGAAGCAATACTAAATGAAGTCATATCCTATTAATGTCGACGTTGCCAAAGTCCACCATTCTTAATGCTGCTTGTGATCGCTGCTCAACGAAACTGCCTTATAAATGAAAGTGCTCAGATACCAAATGAAAGCGACTGTGCGATAGGATCGAAATGGCCAACAGTTGTAAACAATGTAAATGCAGTGGTAGTGCGATATAAAATAAGTTTATATGATGACATAAATTATATTACACATAAGTGTTAACATAGAACAATATAGAACAAAAATACTACTACTTATAATGTAAGGTATCAAAAAAAACATTTAAAGCATGCGATACCCAAGGTTCTTATAATTTCCTAATTTTTAGGAAACCATACCCATTTGGGTGTGGTCGAACCTTTATAAATATAATTTTCATTATTAACTACCATATCAAAATAATCATCAATGTATTTTTCTCTATTTTTCCAATAAACAGGAACCCAAATACTTAGATAATTTTTATTCATATTTTTCGTCAATGATTTTGTACTTCTAAAGAAATTATAGACATTATTGGTCATAGCAGTATTTGAATTTCTATTAAAATTGGATTTAGACTTTACTCGAAATTTAGTACTAGCACTAAAATTTTTACTATACATGAAGGCGTATCTATTGCTATTTCAACGATTAGTTATTATATCCTAAACCACTTTTATCATGTAAAGGTCTAGAACTAGATAAAATCATGTTTAAATTGTTTTAACCTTTATTAAATTTTGTGACTTCAGTGTTAAGTTTATCAAATTTAGCTTTAAATTCATAATTATTATTTTCAAAAGAAATATTACTGTTTTTTCAAAATATCAATTTGCTTATTTAATTTTAGAATTCTCCCTTTTTAACGTACAGTTCTTGTTTTCGAGAAGAAAAATTCGCGATTCTAAATTATCTAAAGAAGATTGTAATAAATCATTTTGTCTTTTCAAATCTGTAATTTCTTTTGAAAAATTTTCTTTTTCTTTGTCAAACATAGTATTTTGTTCATCTAGAAAATCTTTAACAACCTCAAAATTATTTTACAAAACACCATGTTGATTTTCTAAATCTAATTTCTCATTTTCAATTTTGATTGATTTCATCTTTTCTAAAATAAGAAATTATGCTTTGAGATTTTATCGCATATACTAACTAATTCATTATTACCATTTACTGAAATTTGTAAATCAGAAAGTACCTTTTTGCAGCCTCATTGGTGGCTTTGATAGGGATTTTGCTTGTTGTATTTCGATTGGATCTTTTTCTGGCCATTATTCTATGATGTTGTGACGATCAATAGAATTCCAAGCTCTGATACCAAATGAAGGTGCTCTGATACCAAATGAAAGTGACTGTGCTATATGATCGAAATGGCCAATAGTTGTAAAAAATGTAAATGTAGTGGTAGTGCGATATAGACTAAGTTATCTGCCGATGCGGAATATGAGTAGAAAAAGTAAATAGTAAAGTAAATGACACCATAAATTTTTATACTAGTTCGAACTCTCGTTCTACGTCCAGTCCCAGACTCCTTCTAGATTTAAAATAGCAATCCTCACTTAACCCGGAGGAATAGGATTGCACCGCCTAAGCAACTGAATAGGACTTGACCGCCTGTGCTACCAAACAGGACTTGGCCGCCTGAGTAACCGAACAGGACTTGAATACAAAGTAGATCGATTATCTTGACCTTTTATGTTCTTTTAAAAACACCAATTTGTCAATTGCTGTACACCCTTCCTATAATATTTTCCTCAAGTATAATGTGTGTAGTTGTATGTATATGAAGATAGGAAGTTTCAGATTGCTTAAAAAATATAGATTTATGTTCGTAAGCAATGAATATATGAATTCAAGAGAGTAGTAATTTCAGAAAAGATGAATCAAGTAAAAGAAAGAAAGTTAAGTGATTTGATCTTGAAATTCATGCATATATATAGTAGTTAGAAAGTTACAACTTCTGGTGAAAAGACTTTAACGAATAACAATGGTCATAACCTTTTTCGAAGAAGAAAACTATTCATGTAAGGAAGTGTCTATTTAGAAAATGGTAGTTGGAACCAGGTCAGTCGACTGGTCTATGAACTTCAGTCGACTGAATTTGAAAATATAAACGTGCATACATATGTGCACAAGTTCAATAGGCTGCCTATAGATATTCAGTTGACTGAATGACCTTGTTCAGTCGACTGAATTCTATTGATAAATAAAAATTACCATAGCTCATTTGGTTGGAGCACTTGTCTTCTAAACTAGTGACCCGGGTTTGTGCCCTGCTCTATGCATTTTTTGAAAACTTGACTTTGATTAAAATATACATGCAAGTTTATTTGAATGTGAATGATGATTCTTGAGGAAATATTTTAACAAAGCACTAAACTAGACTCTATATACACATTTGATGACTCTTGTTAAAATATATAACTATATGAACCATACTTTAAGTCGTTGAGTCCGGATGTTGTCATAGCCGTAGATTCATGAATTGTTGTTTCATGTCAGCAATCAAAACCTATGATCCAACAATAAAGAGAAACACAAGTTATAAATGTTGCCGAGATTCAATACTATTAAAACGTAGACTCTTAATAACATGCTTAAGAGACACCATACATCTACATATGCAATGCTCATGACTGTCGTTGTCAATATCCATAAGTGCAGTTAATGTTGCATTTAGTAATCTACTAAATATCGACATCGAAGTTCATCAATGTCGCCGTTGTTCAATGCCGTCAACCGTCAATCAAAGAAGGTATATTGAGTCGTCGTTGTCGGTATTCATGCCAAGAACCATCAATATCGAAGGGTTGTCGAAGCCGCTTTTACTAATGCAGCCTTTCATTAATGTTAATATGTGGTGGTAATGAAAGTTGATCGATGAAGAAGAAACTATCGACGCCGAGTTTAGAGATGCCGAGTATCGACCCTATTGAATCCATGCCAAAGTTTAGCTATGTGAGTACAAGAATGCTAGCCTTGATGTTTGACGAGCTGCTAATCGAAGCCGATAAAATATCAACCTTGATGATCGACGACTCTACTAATGTCGAAGCCTGTCACTTGCCGAACCCTATAAATATGGACCTAGGGCTTCGTGGAAGGTGCCGAACTCTCTCTCCTCATTTCTTACTTTTTAAACTTGGTAAACCCTAGATTGAATTGGGGATTCTGCCTATTATAACACTTGAACAATTATACACATAAGGATTTGGAAATAAAACAAGGACATAGCCGTTTGACTTGATTTGGACTATGGCTTGCACATTCGTTTGACTTTCTATATTGATTGACTCGAACTTATGACTTGTATAGCATATTGAACTTCCTTGAACTTGTGATTTAACTTTTACCGTGCAATTGACTTGAACGTCGACCTTTATATTGGCATATATTCAGCATACTGCCTTGAGCCCTTAATAGCGACGATGATGAAAGTTAGAGTCAATATGGATGTATACTTCGATTTGATGACTTCAATTGGCCTCGAAAAGGCCATACTTTGAAGTTACTCTATTTTCCACACTCTTTTGGGGTTAGCGAATTTATTCGTTAATAGGTAAGTACGCCATTATGGCACTAGTGCCACGTCCTATTATGAGAATGAGTAGCATCATCAGTGAATGAATTGGGACCATTGCATGGGTGGTCTCACCATCGGCTCTTCGATTCCTCCAGTAAGGAAGGATGCATTGAGTGGCTTGCGCATTGTCATGAACCAATGCTAAGGATATCAGGTTTGGAGTTACAACATTGGTAACTATGCCGCCATGGCACCAGTGCCCCGTCCTACTAGAGGGATGGACATCATCATAGATAAACGAATTGGGACCACTGCTTGGGTGGTCTTGCCATTGGTTCGTCGATGCCTCCAATGAGGAAGAAAGAATTAAGTGGCTTGTGCATTCTCATGGAGAAGCACTATGGATGCCAGGTTCGAAGTTACAATGTAGGCAATTGTGCCGCTATGGCACCAGTGCCAGGTCCTTCTAGACGGACAGACAACATCACGTGAGAGTGAATTGGGACTACTACATGGATGGTGTCACCATTGGTTCATCGATGTCTCCATTGAGGAAGGAAGCGTTAAGTGGCTTACACATTCTCAAGGAGTAGCATCACGAATGCCAGGTTTGGAGGTATAATATGGGTAACTACACCATTATGGCACAGTTCCTCGTCCTACTAGAGCGATGGGCAGCACTAGGGGGCAAAGGAATCAGGACTGCTCCGTGGGTGGTCTCGCCATCGGTTCATCGATGCCTCCGCCAATGAAGGAAGCATTGAGTGGCTTGTGCATCCTTATGGAGCTGTTTTTGGAGTTCCCGATTGCAGAGATGGGATTTTTGGCCTAACCCTTCTAGATAGCCGCAGCTGTGATGCTCATGGTAATGGTGGGGGTATGGATAAGTTGATTCTAGCTGGTTAGCCTTCTTGTTACTCGGATCGAGAATGCTCAAAGACGTCCTAATTTACATTCCATAAACAAAACAAGTTAGTATAAGTTCTACTAATTTATAATTGCAACAACATTTCATAGCCTTACAACAGTGGCTCATACAACTTCATACATAATATGCTCGAAAGCGCTCTGAGTTCCATATGCAGAACACATTGGTTCCATTTGGGTGTGAGAGGTAGTATGTTCCACTGACGAATGCGGCGTTGATTACATACGGGCCCTCCCAGTTTGGCTTTAAAAATCCCTCGGCCAGGTTCTTGGTGTAGGCAAAGACGCGGTGCAACATTAAGTCCCCAGCCTTGAACCGACGGAGTTTAACCCTCGTGTTGTAGTGCTTAGCTAATTTTCTTATATATGCTTCCATGGACAGATCAGCCTCCACTCTTTTTTTACTGAACCATCGAGCCTGAGCTCGAGCAACTCCACGTTTTTCTTGGGGTCAAGAGTGAGATTCCTTGGTCACTGTATGTCGACCTAGACAGGTAGCAAAACTTCATACCCGTAGGCCAAGGATAAAGGAAATTCCCCGGTTGATGTGCGGCTGGTGGTGCGGTATGACTGGAGTACGAGCGATAGGTCCTTAGCATAGTTTCCCTAGGCTTTTATGAGGCACTTCTTCAATATTGCCTTGATTATTTTCTTCACCGCCTCAACCTACCTGTTTGCCTATGGATGGCGACTAAGTAAAAGCATTTTTCTATTTCATTCTGCTCGTAGAATCCTTGGAACGGTCCTCTCTCAAACTGGGCATCATTATCGATTATGATATTTTTCAGGAGTCCAAATCGGCATATGATGTTTTTCATCACAAATTTGAGGATTTTAGGCGCGATGACCCCAGTGAGAAGCTCCGGCTTAACCCATTTCATAAAATAGTTGATAACAACTATAACATGGTTGTAACGACCCGGAATTTTTTAATATTTTGAATGGAAATATTTAATTTATTTAAATATTCTGATTTGATTCGAATGGGATAAATAATGGGAAAAATAATTTAAATATAACGACTCAATTTTTAATAACGTATTTTTATTTCAATTTATTAGATTTTTCCATAATTTTTAATTTGGAAAATATTTAAATTATCATTTGACAATTTTTCAGCAAACGATGGTATTTTTGAAAATTTACAGAAATAGAGAACCAGTGTAAATTATTATTGTTTTAAGATCATACCGCATTTTTACATGCGACCGTATTTTTGTTTTGTCGTTCGTGGATCGTACGAGAACGAAATTCTATATGGCGACGTACTGGAAATTGCAAAATAAACATAACCCATCACTTACACAATTCAATACCCTTACTTTTCTTTTCCTCTTTCACTATTCTATCCATCATTTCCTAGAATGAAAATAAAGTAAAACCCTCCACTTTAAAATAATAATAAAAAGATTTGTTTATTTAAAAAATATAAAGTTCATATCTTTGAGTTCCTCTAGATAAGATCCACCGATCTAGGTGGGTTTGATTGAGTTCGAATGCATTTTAGGAAAGGCAACAATTTGGTCATATATGGATTGAAGACTAGGGTTAGAAATTGCCAGAGTTGTGGTTGGAGGATGGATTTGGGTTTGACGTGGCGAATAACAACTATGGGCTGAAGATTTGAAGGTGTGGTCATGGATATCAAAATGTGTCCATGTCGCATGCATGGAGGATGGTAGCAGGTAACGTTTTGGTGTGGTTCGTCGTGCTTGTTGATTTTTGATGGGGAAGGTGGAGCAAGGGAAGAGAAACTAATTGGTGCAGACCATTCATCGAACGGTGGTCTAGATCAAGGTGAGGGCGTGCACGATTTTGGATGTCTAGGCATTGGTATGAAGAGAGATTTGAATATTGGGGAAGAAAGAGGATTTTGGTGGAATTAGTTAATTAAGTGTGTAATTATGTAATTAATTATATTTTAAAATCCACAATTTTATAAATTGAATAACTTTCTCATATGAGGTCCAATTGAGGCGTGGTCTTTTGCGTTGCGCTCATAGAAGTGATAGCTATGGGCTGGAACTAGTTTCTCTAAATTTGGTGCAAGTGAAATTTTGAGCTAAAATCGAATATCGTTTGATTTTAGTTCAAATTGGAACACCTAAGCGTCGGTTTGAATTTCGATGAGTTATACTCACCTTTTGGATACCACTATGATATATAGTAGATAAAAATTATTATATTCTATTGAAATGATTTATTGGCTTGTTTTGGTAGAATATCCGCTTTTAAAGACGAATGACATTGAAAATGAAATATAGGTAAAATTTGAATATAAATCCGGATTTCTTGTTGTTGTGAATTGTTAGTTCTAGTTATATACCTATTTAGTTTAATTTAAGTTATATACATGTTATGTAAATTGTTAAATGCTAAAATTTGATAGATTGGCAATATTAGATGTGAGACAGGCATATGTTAAACGTTGAATATTTTTAGTGGAAAAGGTAGTAATAGTATTGGTTAAGTGCTATATTAGCCATTAGCCTCATTATAGTATTTAGGAAATATTATTAATTGCTATTTTGGTTTTGGAAATGGTTTCGATTTGGAAATATGATTTTTAATATGACTTTTATGGATTTTCAATGATATTTTATATAAAAATAGCTTTTTTGTATTTCTCTATTTTACTTCAACTTCTTTATTATTCTTTTCTAATATATGTGTATGTGTGAATGTTTAAAATTATTCTAAAAAGTACTTATCTTTTTAGAAAAATTATTATAATAATGAATGTTTATTTTAAAGGAAATAAAAGGGGATTATCTTTATCAAGTGATTTTTATTTTAAAGGGAGATAGAAATATTTTGGAATAAATAATTGAAAAAATGTTGTAATAATAGAATAGATTTATTAATAGTATTTTATAAATTGAAGAGTGATTTGTAAGCGGTATTTTATAAATAAAAGAATAGGTTTATAAATGGTATTTTATAAAAAGGGAAATATTATCATTTTGATAAGTTGGAGTAATAAATCACAGCTGTGAATTTATTGTAATATATGGAATGATCATGTTATGGAAAGCATATGAGTTTTATAATCATATTTGGAGTTTTGTTTTATATTTGGAGTTTGGTTTATATCTGAATTTTTATTTTATAAAATGATTTTTGTAAATGATATTTTATAAAAGAAGTTTTGTAAAAGAGTTTTAATAAATAGTATAAAGGATATTTATAAAGAAGTTTATTAAATAAATTTGGAGATTTATAAGAGGAGGTTTATAATTATGTTTAGATATTTTATAAAGGCATTTTTTAAAAAGAGATTTATAAAAAGACCGAGACCCGATTTCCATAAATGATCATTTTAAATTATGGTAATATGGAAATGTTCTTTTCATACTTAACGTCAAATTCTGAGGTATGGAAACTCGTCTCTATCTTGAGAATTAAGAATATGTATCGGGGCAATGATAGTTTTCTAACTTGTCCAATTTCATTGTTACTTGAGGGATAGTACCGTTTGAATCAGGAAGTGGCGTTAAGTATATTTAACTAAATTTCCATTAGACCCATTTACTTACACCCAAATATGCATAATTAGAAAAAAGAAATGTTTCTTAAGATATGTGAATATACTTATACCATTGATAGTATATGGGTGCATTTTCGAAGTATTGAAATGTAGCGTGTGGTGAATATAATTCACTTATACGATTGATATAAGTATATGGGAAAGTTTTTCTAAGATTTTGAAAGAGAAAGGGTTTGTCAATATACTTATACTGTCGAGATAAGTTTATGAATATTTTCTAAGTGTTGAAAAGAGAGAAGGGTTTGTGAATATATCTTTGTAGAAGTATTTTAATACAAGAATTTTCAAAGTAGTTTTAATTAATGAAGAGAGTAATTAAAGAGGCTTACGGTTTGTTATATGCTTAACAAGTGTTATTTTCTTTATGAAATTAAATCTCTGGTTGAATTATTTATTTATTTGATAGTTACATAACCGACTATAAATCTTGGCCGGTTTTTAAATTATCATTGTCGGTTCGGAGAGACTGGGATCAGATATATTATCCCAAAAGCACTTCAAACCGGTGTAAGCATTCGAGTTGAAGGCTTCTTAAAGATGATGGAATTAAAGTTGAAGTTGTTTGAAGTGCAAGGGTTGCTTGCTGTTAATCCTGAGGGTGGTTCCAAAATGGATATAGTAGAAGTGGTGCCTTCGGTTTGTTCATATCCTGAACAACTTGCATGGATGAATGCTAGCATTGTATTGTTGCTTGGAGGAAGTGTTCGTATTCTAAGTGGGATTTGCTAAAAGTGTAAAATGTTGGCTCAAGCCTCACAACCGAGAATGACCAAAACATGGGATATGCGACAGCTTGTCATCGCCCTTCTATATATATGTATATATTTATGGATTTGGTTATGCATGAGAGCTCTCAGAAAAAGGCTACAAAGCAACCTAGGTGATGAAATATTTGGTGCTATCCATTAAGGGGTAGGTCGGTCCTGTATTGGCAAGGTGTCTATTTGAGGCTCTCGGTACATTTTCTAAAAGTGTGCTGTGGCAGGCGGTATCCTAGTAGTCTTGTCATTATATGCAATTCATTCTCCAATAAAAAGTGCCTTTTGGAATTAGTTGTATACCTATTGTGCTGAAATTTAATTAATGTAACAATTTTGGTTATGATTGGATATTTATTTTAAATCCTAAACATTATTACAATATCAGAAGATTTCCTATGAAATGGTTTGGTTTCCTTAAGGTAAAAACCCATTCATGATTATGTGTGGCCTGGTCTTACGAGATATTTTATTTTGAAAGGTTTTATAACATTAAAATCCATATGATGTGTGTTTCTCACGCTGGTTTGCCAGACTGATTCGGGCTAAAATTTCTTATAATGCTCGGATAAGACCGAGCATATTTCAGATTTAGATATGGATGTTTGGAGCTTTAGGAGACGAGGTGGATGCCTCTAAGATGTACTCACGTATATTTTATTTTCGTTGTTTTCCGTTGGTTGTGTTTATCAGCATTTGTAAGGACAAGTTGTTATAACTGTCCAGGCTGATGTTATATAGTTACTCTGATTGATGTATGTATATTACTGTTTTTTTTGCAAAGATCTGTTGTGTATTATATATTACTCGTCACGATGTGTGATTATGTTATCTCTTTTCTTCTTTTTCCCCAACAATATGTCTTTCCTGCATTTGGATGCTTCCTACGTGAATACCGTCGATATATTAGTGTTGACTTTTGAGGGTCAAAAATGCAGGGTCGTTACACCTGGTACCAAAGTTTAGGTTAAGCGAAAACCTAGGCTTTGGTGGGGTAGACTCATTAGGGATAGTGTAAGTGACACCTAGAATTAGTTTGATTGCATATATATATATATATATGAGCACGTATTTGTTAGTGCTATAAAAGTGTTTTATAGTGTATTGATTTATCGATTGAGTGGTTTATGAATTCTGCTCGATACAGATGGAATAACTGTATCGATAGGGGTTTCTAAACACTTAAACAAGGCAAACAGACATAATATTGTTTTGAATTTGGTAAATAAAACAATTTTACCTATATTATATTTTATATAAAAAAGAATAATTTTCAGTAATTGAAATAGGAATTTTTGATGTGTTTGTTTGTTAGGAAAGGAAAATATTCAGTTTTTATCATCTATTGTTGATTAGTCGTGCTTGCCCAGTTAGGGGCATTGACTAGTGTTTGTTGATTGATTGTTGTACTCAGATAATTTATGAGCATTCATTGTTTTGGTTGAATGAAATACAAACACCTTATGAATTAAGTTTCATGATTTTACTATAACACATTCTGGGATAATGTTGGGTTATATTTTAATTTTAATAAAGGTTGTTTATTATAATATAAACAAAGATATACATTGGTGAAGTGAAATATTATAAGTATGGTTTATAAATATAGTTTATAAATAAAATGGAGTTAAACTGAGAATTTGAGGACATAAATCCCAGTGTTTTGAAAATTGTTTTTCAAAGTTTTAGAGAAAATAATGATAGGATTATTTGAAAATATTTGTATAGAAATGTATCAAAAAGGATTTTTAAAAAGAGAGAAAACACTGAGCTCACTTCAGTTCCCGGAATATAATTCTGGTGATGACTGCAACATCATTAGTATTCATTTTCGAGTTTCTAAGTGAGGGATTGCTGCCATAATAGTAGTTTTACTTCGGAGTTGTTTGGGTAAACAAATTTTGTTTTAAATTCCAAAGGTATGATTTGATATACAAAGGATATATGTATATTATTATTTCAAAATAATTTGAAATAGAATACGGGTGTTTAGTTCTTAAATTTTCAGTTAAATAATATTATAGACTCATGTATTCTATCCGTTAGGATAAGTTTGGTTTGTGCATCCCATTTTGATGTGTTGTTTGGTAAATTTCATCTGTTGAAATGAAAATGGAATTTCCAATGATTTTGGATAGTCGAAACCTAATAGTCGATATAGAAAATTAAAGCTAAGTGTTTTTTGTGAAAATGTAAAATATTAAGTTTTCGTAACTTAAAAATTGGAGAAGATGGTATGTTACGACCCGAATTTTGATCACTTTAATTAAAGATATTTAAATTATTTTAAATATCAAAATATAGATTATTTTTCACAAACGGTCAAGTTTTAAGTGATGAATAATAGTAATGAACCTATTTTGGAGAAATATTTGCCAAAATGTTTACTTTGGAAAAATATTGATAAAAGGAACAAAAAACCGTTTTATCGATAAACAGCTCTATAATCATCAAACGTCGCATACGGAGCTGGATACATTCAAATATTTTTCTCCTTAAACAAGAATATGAAATAAAATTAATTATATTATTTTCGGGAAAATAAATGTATTTATGACATCATCAATGATGCCATTATATTTAATAGTTGATTTATGATTTTAAATTGGGATTTAATGATTATTATAATTATTCAAATAATTGTTTTTCAATGATATAATTCATTTTAAAATAGTTATATAGTGATAATAAATCATTTATAAAAGTTTTATAAAGAGATATATTTGATTTGAAATAAGAAAAATTTATATCGCTTTATCGATATAATAAATGCTTTTGTAAATAATTGTTTTATTTTTATTTGTATGGTTTTATAATTCAAATATGATTATGTTTATTCATCTAAAATGATAAGAAAATAGTTTTCAAATTTTGTTACAAATATATGTACGTTAATTAATAAGCGAAAATATGATCAAAAATCGAAACTAAAATTTGTAACGGTTTGACGTATAAAAGTTGTATAACGTTGTTCAAACAACTTGTGCACATACATGTACATGTATAAACATATCACATGCACACATAAACATATGAATAACATGTAAACAAATATATGTATATTATATATATATAGACACACATACATCTAAGATAGTTTATAAATCTCTTAACACTTAAGTAAACAACCCTTACCAGCAAACATCACCTCACCTTACATCACATCACCACCACCTACACCATCTTGACCACCATCACTAGGCCTAGGGGGACTGCCATGCATTGAAATAATGGGGAGGAGGAGGTGGCAAGGGGTAATTTGTCCATCCATATTATGATATTTTAGTTTTCTAAAATCCTATAAATACACCACCCCTTCTACATATTTTTCACACAATGTCCTTCACTTTCTTCTCCACATTCCGAAGCTTATCAATGGCTTCTCATATTAACAAAAATTTGGAGAAAAATATGTCAAAAAGAAATTAAATTTATAATATATACACACACACACATTAGTATATCCACCTCAAAAACACTTCAAACCATTTCTCTTCCTTAACATAACCCAGGGCCTCAACCTATACCCCTATAGGTCGAGACCACCACCATCTCCTTGTCAAGGTCGTGAGCTCCTCCTTGCATCCAAAGTATAGACTAAGCCACCTAGGGGTGATTGAATCCATTTATAGGATGGATTTGAAATAGGATTTCTTAGAAATAAGAATTTTCCGAACTCTTATAATCATAGTTTTCAAACAAAAGAAAAGGATTGAGATTTTGTTTTGTAGATTTTAAAATATGAGCAAATCAAGTTTCAAACAAAATCGCGCTTTGGCGGTTCGGATGCCAAAGTAGAAATGTTTTAAAACAGATATTTTTAATTCTTTAAAAATATGGAATACATGTTATAAATATATTAAAATGTTTTAAAAGTGATTTACGTTATAAAAATGAATTTCTAAACATTACAAAGGTCGTTTTGATCAATATAGCTTTTAAACCCCTATTTACAACACTTTTTAGTAGCACTTTTTAATAACTTTTGCAAACAATGGTTTTAACTTAATTTTTCTTTCCCGAATCTTTTGTAGACCATTTCAAACGAATAACTAAATAATTTAAAGATGATTAAGAGGTTTTAAAATGAGTATACGGAAATGAATAGTACATTTGTTCTATTTGTGAGCGTCATAGAAAATCCGACCGAGAAATGGAACAGATCGAAGGGAAAGCCCGAATGCTCTAAAAATAATTAAAAGTTAATTAAGTATATTAAAATATTTAGAGTCAATCAAGTAACTTGACTACCTTATGGGAGACAGAGAGGTAATATGGGCTTGGGTTTGGGAAACCGGTTGCTTGCCCTCCCTAGCTACCCGGATTGGCTCGACGGAGGGTATAGTAAATTTGATTTACCCGGATCAAAATTTTCCAAAATATAAAAGATAAAATTTTGCAAATTCAAACAACGTGGATTGCATAGAAATAATATTCTTATACTTGGTATTAAATTCCAAGGAGGGAATCTGTACTATCCATAAGAATTTAAAAGGTGATCTCACCGTTATTCGACGGATAGTAACTGTTGAATACAGAAATTGATATTTAGTAGAATTGGTATAATTTCCATGATCTTATTTAGTCAATAAGGTTTTTAAAATGATTTATGAAAATGATTTGGTAGTTCCAAAATTAAAGAGAGGTTTACTGATTTCGTATATACAGAAAAAAATGTTTTAAAGATATATATACCTTTAGAAGATATTTTGATAAAAAGAAATTAATCAATAAAAGATTAATTCCCTATTTACTAAACATCCTTTTTATCATTGATTGGTTCAAAGGAACCGAGGTTCGACTAGAGTGATTCTTATCTGAAAACAACTTCGAACCAATTTACGAGTTCAAAATTGAAGACATGTTAAAGATAATGAAGTTGAAGGCAGTGATCTTCATAACGGAAGGAATGCTTGTTGATAATTTTGGAGTAGCTCCGAGGATAAATAAATAGCAGTGGTTCCTTCATTTTGGGATTTTCAAAGCAGGGTTTCTCACTACTAATCCTAGGGTTGATTCTCTACAAGATGTGATAGGAGAGTTCCTTCGGTTTGACCTGTTCCTGGACAACTTGTATGGACGAATGTCTAACATTGCATTTTTAATTACATTGATTGATCTCTATGAACGTATCATCTGTTTGGTGGCGGAGAAGGCAACTTCTCTTAGCTTAATACTCTTTCCTGAGACATATGAGCCCAGGAGTTATACGTTTGTAGAAATCAGTTGTGCAATCATGGAATGGCAGTGTGGCATTCAAAGTAGAATGTGCTATGTGAAAGGTAATCGTTACCTCGGGCCTCATCAACCGGAAATGGCTTAAACTGGGCAAGCCGTGATGCTAAGTGGGTCGTGCCCATTAGAGTATGGTCGTCATCCTTCTAGATTTCTCTATATATGTCGAGTACATTGTGTATGCTAAGAGAACTCTCAGGTAAGTTAGGAATGACAGGGGTAATGTCATATTCGGTTCCATCCACTACCAAGCGGGTCTGTAGGTAGGCCGGTCCTGCTAGGTGTAGAGGTTTCGAAGACATCGATCCTCGGTACATCCCTCTAGAGGTGTATTGTACGGAATGTAGTTCGTTACCTGCCATTGTATGGAATCCATTATCTGAACGAGCCTTGTAAGATTTTGATTGTAGAGCCTAGCATATTCCGGAATTTAATAATGGTACCAATTTAGGCTAAGATTCATAAGTTTATTTGAAAAGTTATCAAAGAATGTCATTAAAAGTAATATCAAATGATTTTTGCGTAGCAAGTATTTTGGTTATCATAAGGTAAAAACCCGTTCCGTGTTTATGTGCGGTGTGATCTTATGAGATACCTTTGTTTTCAAACCGTGTATTTTGAGTTTCTCACACTAGTCCCATGACTGACCCGTAGTTTATTTTTCTTTCTCTTAAAATCTAGGTGCTCTAATTTTCTAGGCAGCCTACTAGTTCAGGTTTAGCTTGGAGTAATTGGATGGAGCTTGGAGCTGAAGATTTCCTATAGATAGTTACCCATTCCCATTCCTACTACATTTGTGTTTTGTTGTTTTCAGCATTTGTGAGGACATGCATTTATAACTGTCCGGGCTGAGCATAGGATAGACTTTGATAAATGTATTTAAATTTCCACTGTAAAGATTATATATTGAAATAATATATGTTATTCCATCCATTTGAGATTCTGTTCTGTCTTTATTTTCTTTCTTACCTTTAAATAACCGTCTCTCCGGCACTTGGATTTGCGGCACGTGAATACCGAGGATGTATTTGTGTCGATTTCTGAAGGTCGAAGAAAAAAGTCTTTACATTTGGTATCATAGCTTAGGTTAAGCGAGCACTTGAGCCTGGTAGGGGTAAATTCTCATCAGAGATAGGGTTAATAATGCCCAAGGATGAATAACTCATTATAGATAGGGTTAGTAACACTCTAGAATGAGTTAAGAGTATTATATACGAGCGCGTATTTGTTAATAGTATATATAAATGATTTTTATTTTGAAAAAAAATTGGTAAAAGAAATAATTTTACTTAGGATTATATTTTGAATATAAAGGAATATTTTTCAAATGATATCGTTATTTGATTTAGGGAAGATAATATTCAATTATTATCATTTATTGATTGGTTGCTTAATTTACAATTTTAAACACACCTCGTGAATTTAGTTTCATAATTTGACTATATGGTGTTTAATAAATAATAATGTTGGTTTAATATTAAAGGAACTTATATAAGATAAATAAATTTTATAAATATGTTTTATATAAGTAAATTGGATTTATAAAACATGTCTTATAAAGGGATTTTTGAGAATTGAAATCCTGATATTTGAGAGAAAAAGGAATCTTATGATTAAGTAGTTTGAGTGGCTCGAAATTAACTAAAAATTAGGTAAGAGTTGTGTTCGAATGGTAAACACTTCTCTTAAGTGTTCCCCTTCTTATTAAGGGAATATATGATACTATTAGTAGTACCTAGTTCCTTAGTATCATTTTTGAGTTACTTGATCTATATAATTTTCTAAAGTTAAAAGATAATGTGAATCATTAATTAATAAATAAAATTGGTGTTCATTAACTCTTATCCAAGTGTATTGCCGTAATTGATAAGCTTAGGTATATCTTCAAAATAAATGTTTAAAGTTATTAATGGATAAGTAAATGGTTTTGGGTTGGTAGTAAACAATGTTTTAGCAACATTTATTTTAAAACTCTTGAATTACATTTTGGAAGAAATCTTATAAATATATTTAGATCTTTAATAATGGAATTTTAAAGATAAAAGCGAGTATTGGAATATTTTATAAAAAGATAGTAAATGTTATACGTTTAAATTTATAAAAGAAATGGAGTTTATTATAACAATGTTTTGGTAGTAATTGTTTTAATCTCGTTGATTTTATTTGAAAGTAGGTAAAATTTGTTAGGTAATTTGTGAAAATACTTAAAACATTTGAATAAACAAATGAATACATTCTAAGTATTGAAACTGGTATAAGTGGATATATATATATATGTGTGTGTGTGTGTGTGTGTGTATAAAGAGAGTTTTAATTAAGGAATATGAATTAATAAAGTGAATTTTGACTAATAAAATAAGTTTTATTAGATACAAAAGTATTTTCTTTTGACATTGGATAAAAGGAATAAATAATATAAGGAGTTTATCATAATGTTAATAAAAGAAAAATTATCTTTTAAATTGGAATGATTTCTTTGGAAGGGAGATAATTTATCAATTTAATGAATTATTTTGAAAAATGGGTTTTTCAGAAACTGTTAATATATGTTTATAGAAAAGAAATGTGTTATAATAAAGGATGTTTATTATAATTTTAATGGAAAGAATATTTTTATCTTTTGGAATAAAATGTTTTCGTTTAAAAAGAAATATTTCAAAATAAATATTTGAATTGATTATATATAAAGAAGAATCTTTATAGAAATGTTTGAATAAAGGATGAAAGTTTTATGAAAAGTCTTCATAAAGATTTTTGGATGTTAATAAGCATGTATGAAATATGTGGATTATTTCATCGCATGATTATGATCTAGGGTTTGAGTATAGAGCTTTAGGGTGTTTACACCGATCCGAAAAAGGATTTATCACTCGATTCTTGACAACGAACATTGATGAAGGTTTGTGGTTGGATAGTTGATTTTTCTATCATAATTGAGAGCTATGCAAGGAAAACTAAGTTTTTCGATCGAAAGGCCTGATCGAAGCCCGCATTAGAGGATCGGGGGATCAATGCTAGTTCGCAAGTAACGTTGTGGATTCGAATAAAAGATCGAATTGGATGTTGTGGATGACCTATGTATATCGTATAGAATTGAGTTTATAATAATTATTTTGGGCAAAACCTTTGGGTTTATGTTTTGGGTAATTTCATGGATAAAATTCTTTTAAGGGGGAAGTATGTAACGTCTCAAATTTTGATCAGTTTAAATAAAGATATTTAAATTATTTTTCAAAAATAGTCAAGTTTTAAGTGATGAATAATAGTAATGAACCTATTTTGGATAAAAATTCGCAAAAATATTTACTTTGGAAAAATATCGATAAAAGGAACAAAAAACTATTTTATCGATAAACAGCTCTATAATCATCAAACGTCGTGCACGGAGCCAAATACACACACATATTTTTCTACTTAAACAAGAATATGAAATAAAATTAATCATATTATTTTTGGGAAAATAAATGTATTTATGACATCATTAGTGATAACATTATATTTAATAATTAATTTATGATCTTAAATTGGGATTTAATGATATAATAATTATGATTATTCAAATAATTATTTTAAATGATTATAATTCATTTTAAAATAGTTATACAGTGATAATAAATCATTTATAAAAGTTTTATAAAGAAATATATTTGATTTGAAAATATAAGGAAAATTGATATCGCGTTATCGATATAATAGCACCGTTTGTAAATAATTGTTTTATATTTATTTATATGGCTTTATAATTCAAATATTATCATTTTAGTTCATTTATAATGATAAGAAAATAGTTTTCAAATTTTGTTTACAAATATATATACGTTAATTAATAAGTAAAATATGTCCGGAAATCGGAATTAAAATTCATAATGGTTTGACGTATAAATGTTGTATAACGTTATTAAAACAACTTGTGCACATACATGTACATGTATAAACATATCGGATGCACACATACACATACACATAATATGTAACAAATATATGTATATTATATGTATAAATATCTAAGATATTTTATAAATCTCTTAACACTTAAGTAAACAATTCTTACCATCAAACATCACCTCACCTTACACCACATCACATCACCACCACCTACAACATCATGACCACCATCACCTAGGCCTAGGGTGGATTGTCTTGCATTGAAACGATAGGGAGAGGAGGTGGCAAGGGTTAATTTTGTCCATCCATATTATGATATTTTGGTTTTATAAAATCCTATAAATACCCCACCCCTTCTTCATATTTTTCACACAACGTTCTTCACTTTCTTCTCCACATTCTCAAGCTTATCAATAGCTTCTCATGTTAACAAAGTTATGGAGATCTCAAAAAGAATTAAATTTATAATATATATATATATACACATTAGTATATCCACCTCAAAAACACTTCAAACCACTTCTCTTCCTCAACATAACCCACGGCCTCAACCCATACCCCCGTAGGCCGAGACCACCACCATCTCCTTATTAAGGCGGTGAGCTCTCCTTTCATCCAAAGTATATGCTGATCCACCTAGAGGCGATAATCCATATGATGTGTGTTTCTCACGATGCTTTACCAGACTGATCCGCATGTTATTTTCCTAAAATGCTTAGGTCAGATCGAGCATATTTCAAATTTAGATATGGATGCTTGGAGCTTCAGAAGATGAGCTTGATGCTTCCAAGATGTACTCATGTATATTTTATTTCTGTTGTTTTTCATTGGTTGTGTATATCGGCATTTGTAAGGATAAGTTGTTATTACAGTGCAGGCTGATGATAGATAGTTAGTTTGATTGATGTATGTATAATACAGTTTTCTTTTGCAAAGATCTATTGTGTATTGTCAACTACTCATCGCGATGTGTGATTATGTTCTATTTTCTTTCTTTTTGCTCAACAATCTGTCTTTCCGACACTTGGATGCTCCCTACGTGAATACCGTGGATGTATTAGTGTCGCTTTTTGAGGGTTGAAAAGGCGGGCCGTTACAATGGTTATTTCTGCCTTTGGCATTGAAAAGTTTGCCTAATAATCTATTCCCCATGTGTCAAACGGCCAGGGGACATATAGAAGTTAGGATATTTTGGGAGGCTTACGGGATTTTGGCAAACCTTTGGTATTGGTCGCACTTTCTAACATAACTCACTGGGTCCTTGATCATGGTAGGCCAGTAATAGCCTTGGCGGGAAGCTTTCTTTGCGAGGCTCTGGTACCCAGCATGATCCCTACAGAAGCCTTCATGTAGTTCCTCAAGTATATGGATTGCTCCCTCCCTAGTGACACACACCTTTAGGGAGGATTGCGCACCCCCTCCGTTATAGCTTTGCGTCCATAATGGTATAATGGGGTCCGGTATAGAATTCTTCCCGCCTCTTTTCTTTCAGCGGGTAAATCACTGCTTGTAAGATAATTTAGCAATTGGGTCATCTAAGATTCAGGGAGAACTTAATCAATCTCCATGGAGGTTGCCATCGGTTCAAAGCCAGAGGCAACCCGCACCTCTAGCAGGAACCAGATGATGCTTTCTTCAGGATTGCCTGCTACCTTGGCCAGTTGGCCAGCCTTGGCTTTCTTGGATCTGATCTAGTTTGAAGTCTATAAAGGTGTTGATGAGTTTCTTGGCTTCTTCAATGTAGAGGCCAATGTCTTACCCTTGACCTGAAAGCATTCTTCAATCTGGTTGACAACCGATGAGGCATTGCCGAACACATGTAAAAATTCCACTCACAGCTCTTTCGCCATCCTGAGGCCGATTAGGATGGCTTCATATTCAGCTTCATTATTTGTGGCCATGAAGCCGAGGTAGACGACGAATAAAGTTCTTTACCATCAAAAATGATAAAGACCACACATGCCCCCAACTCTCTTCTTGGTAGGTGAACCATCAACATAGAGCTGCAAAGAAGGCAAATTGGTTGTTGCATCCGCATCGCCGCTATCAGACTAGAATGCTCTATTATAATCATCCATAACTTAGCCCCTGATCGATGTGCGTGAATGGAAGGTGATGATGTTTGAGATCTACAGATAACTTTAGTAATCGGCCGTTGTGTCATGTCGGTTCAACACTTGCTTCGACTGTTGGTTCATGAGAACCTTAATGGGTTGAGCTTAGAAACTGGCCATAGACACTGGGTGGCCATCAGTAGACTGTAGGCTACCTTCTCTAACCTGGAGTATATTGTCTTAGGACTAGCTAACCATAGTAGGCAAGCTGTTAGCCTTTATCTTTGTCGTGAATCAAGGCGGCACTAATCTCGTGGTCAATTATTGCAAGATATTAGTATAAGTACGCCCCATTGACGGGCTTTGAAAGCAAGGGATATGTGGTCGAATGTCATTTTAATTCCTCAAAATGTTTTGTGCAATCTTCACTCCATACAAATGACTTTCCCATTCCTAATGAGGTTGAAGAAGGGTACACAATGGTCCATGGCTTTTGAAACAAAACAGCTGAGCATTATGGTCATTCCATTCAGACTTTGCACCTATTTGACTGTGTAGGGTATCTACATTTCTTAAATTGCCTGAATCTTGTCAGAATTCGCTTCACTGCCCTTGGAACTTGCCACAAAACCTAGGAACTTCCCATATCATACCGGAAAAGAACTTTTCCTGGGGTTGAGTTTCATGTTGTATCCGCGGAGTATGCTAAAGTCTCGGCTAGGTTCTTCACATGCCCTAGATGTTTTATACGCGATTGACATGTCATGCACGTACACCTCCATCGAACGACCAATCTGCTAAGCAAACACTCGGTTAATGACCCATTTGATATGTAGCATCTACGTTGCCAAAGCCAAAGGGCATGGCTCAATAACGGTATAGTTCGGCCTTGGTAATGAAAGAGGTATGTTAAAGTTCACTAAGGGTATAATGATATAGATAAATAGAATATAATAATGAGCTAAGAAATGAATAATAAATAAACAAGTTGTAATAACCCACCCTGGTACAGGCTTAAATTTCGACCCAGAAAAGGCCCATTGAAACCTAGATTCATTCTAAAGCATGTTGTTGGTAGTAGAAAGAAATAACATTACAGAGCCATAACTAAACTTTCATAACTCAAAGCGGATGGAACAAAATATAATAGTAAAGTGTACCCATTTATTTCAAAACCATAAAAATGTCATAATACAAAATTCCATAAAAACCGTAGCATATTATTCGTTACATGGGTACACATAAAAGCAAGTAATAATAGCAAATACTGCCACAAGCCAAGCTTCTCTATCTCTAAGCATAACCGCCGCCATCACTCCGTCCTTAACCTGTGTTGTAATGAGGAGAGAGTCAGAAAAACAAGCGTCCGGTGAATAAAAACCTTGAATGTTACATTTTCAGTTTTGGGCAGTATATTTCAAAATAAAAATATGTCTACAAATATAAAATCATTAAAATCATTTAATACTTTTTTGTAAGGGAAGGAGGCTAGTCAAACCACTTAATACCTTCCATTCCAGAAGTAGATCCCATATCCTAATCATACGCCATAAATAGCTAATAATATGAGAGACGGTATCCAAGCCACTTAATACTTCCCCGTGGAAAATAGGCAAACCCCGTTATTTAAGGCATATTTCCAAAAGCGTGCTCTTCAATGATACTATCTAGCTGACATCATATGGAATCTCATAGGCCACTTAATACTTCCAAGTGGAGAATAGGCAGACCCCGTTATTTAAGGCCTGATTCCAAAAGCAGACCCCTGCAGAGATACCATCTAACATAACCCGTTAGACATTTAATACTTCATATGGGGAAAAAGGTGGGTCCAGCCACTTGATACCTCAAACCTCGAAGCAGGCCCTTCGTCTCCTGGCCCATACCCATAATGACGTCTCGCATTAGTCTGCTATTCGAAGGAACTGGTTACCAGATTTGCTGAGCAGATTTCCGCTACAGAATTTGGAACTAACTTCGAGTCATTACAAATATTTAACATAAGGATACCTCGCATCAATAAAAGTGCAGACAACTGGGGGTAGCCAGAAAATGAAGGGCAGACTTCTGTCATGTAACTCTATTAACCTCGCACCCCTATGACTTAGCCATAAATTAATTACTCTATACTCACACACACACTAATCTCACCGTTTCATAAACAAGGCCTTATAAGGAATATTCCTTATTACGCCTTAAAATAATAATTAGGCTATATAAGATTTCCTCTTATTTTCACCTCAAAATCAATTACCTTCCTAATGTGGGAAAAATAAATGTCTAATTAACTACGCCATATATGCAATAGTTATACGTTGATTACATAAATAGAAATAAATAAATATTCGCGCTTAATAAGTTCTAAATGCACCGATTTTACGCTCTAAACAAGCGTTAAATGTCAATTCCCTAATTAATTACAAGTCCTTTTTCTTTAATTTCCCAAGATTTCATGGAATTCAAATGTCTAAAACAGGGAATAAATATTTATAATCAAAACTGCAATAACAGACTTGTAAGTAAAACAAAAACTCAATTTATTACACCAATTCAATGGAATATCTTAAACCATAAGAATTGCAATTTAAACCTCATAATCTATTCAACTCCTCTTTTTACAAAGAAATAGATGCGAATAAGTGGTGTTAACTACGAATAGAATTCGTAATCTAAACCCCTTATTTTATTGAAGGATCATAATTTGACCCAAAGAAGAAGGAGAAGTGGAATAGACTATGAAATCATCAAAAATTGCATAAACGAAATAAATTCCATCAAATTACTGTAAATATTAAGAATCTTAACATAGAATTGACATTTCGAAATAAAAAAGAATTTTGGGGGATTTAACTATCATATTTTTGAAATCTCAAAATCCCTAAGGCATATTCAAATCCAAAAGAAATACACTAAACAATTGCTGAAAAGAAATACTAAGGTTTCCACTCACGTATTGGTCTTAGGTTTACTTAGTTGGATTTGTAGCCTTCCGATCTCTTCCAGAATCTCTCTTTTGATATATACACACACAACAGGAAAGATGTATAAATATTCATTAGATTCAAAATAATTGGAGAATAATAGACTAAGAATAGATTGGAGAAAGAAGAAACAAATAGGAAACAAGTTGAATCCTTACTTGAATTCTCTACGGAGTTTCTGAAGCTCATTAGAGAGATAGCAATGGCAGGGTTTCGTCGTATTCCCCAAAATAATATGAATAAAAGTGGAGAGGATACGGTTCTATTTATAGGAGTTGAAACACACTACAACCGTAGGATGAAAATAGGTAGGAAATGGGTAATTTTGGAGCGTACAGCTGAATAAAATAGTGCTTCATACCCTAGATGCCACTAGCAACTTCTGTTGCCACACAGTCGACTGCCCTTGGGCGACCAGTAAACTGCTAAGGTCTACCGGTTGACCTATTCAGTTCGACTGCTCCTTTTATTCAGGGGGCATTTATTTATTTCCATTGCCATATTATTTTATTCCCTAATTAATTTTTCAACATTAAACGTTTACTTAGCCACCAAGCTAATTTTTAAATTTAAACCCTAAATTTGATTTCTCATTTGAATTTGAATTCAAACTAAATTAACTTAATTCTGAAAACTTCAAATGCTCGTAACTTCTTCGTTTGAGCTCCATTTTCAGCATATTATATATGAAAACAGATCAGAATTTCACCACGAACGCAATGGATTAACTTTCATAGTCAAATTACACCTTTTATAAATTTCCATATTCAACTATTATCGTATATAATTCAATTTACTTTAGTTATTTATGGTTCATTTTACGGGGTGTTACATCCTTCCCCTCTTAAAAAGGATTTCGTCCCGAAATCTTTCATAGGGCGAACAGCGTAACGCGCAATAATATCTATGTTATACAACCAAGTTATCTACACAACCGTCTACTCAACCAATAGTGTAATATGATTATGTACTGCAGACATACTAAAATGAGCTCAATCCTAGTTTATCCTAGCGTAAGTGTGTAATCGTGTAATGAAAGTATGTGTGCAAATACCCTAAACATGCATAATAATTTCTACATGAGTGTAAAGTGGTTGTGAAAAGTGTAACAACCATCTCCTACCATCCAATCTAGCAACCACGATGTAACCAAAATCCTAATTTTAGAGAGAAAATTTTCCAGAGAAGGTTTTGGACAAAGAGTCCTCATGCCTTCCATCATATTTTCTCACCATTGTACTTGAACCAAATCTACAATGCACGTAGTGACATAGGACGCTATTGGCTCCGTCTTAAAATCACCTAATTGATTAGGCTCTATAATAATTGCTATGTTACGAAGGTATTTTCTCAAATGTAAAAACGTCATGGACTCCAGTCAACATAAAAGTTTTCTTGTTTTCCCCATATTGGAAAAAGTCCCAATAAATATGGTGCCTACTTTCCAAGTATCCAAATCGTGCGATGCTTAATCAATCCTGTCTTTCCAAAGTCTCGTAATAAGAATCTGGTCCAAGTAGAATTTGTCAGTGGTTTCCCACCCATAATTTGCATCGCCTTCCCAAAAAAAATGCTTTAAGGGTGCCATACTAATCGTCCATTGATGACTACAATCCTACTGAATTATATTAAGAGTAAGCGCTGCTCTTAAGGTTCTCTAAAGTCCAAGATGCAAGCTCTCAACAAATCCTCCATGTTCTCATCCATTCCTTCAGTTTGTCCATCGATCTTTAGTCGGTAAGCGATGCTTTGATTTAATGAAATTCCTAAAGCTAGTTCCTAAGGCTACTAGCAAACCCCTCCAAATTTGCTAGTAAACTAAGGGTTCCTATTACTAAAGATGCAAAGCGCAACTCCATAAAGCTATGTTGGAGTGCTGCGGTTCTACTGCTTCTAAAGGAAAATTTCTGCTACCTCCTTCTTAATCCTAATCAATGGGAAATTCCATTCTCATTCCTATGCATTTTCTCTTTTCCTTGCATGGTGTCATTTTCTGAGCGAAATCCCTTATGTTGTCCAAAATCTAAAGTTTTGAGATTGAAACATTTACTCACTTTAGGCTGCT
Source organism: Allium fistulosum (assembly GCA_030737815.1). Taxonomy (NCBI): domain Eukaryota; kingdom Viridiplantae; phylum Streptophyta; class Magnoliopsida; order Asparagales; family Amaryllidaceae; genus Allium; species Allium fistulosum. The sequence goes on along the minus strand of CM060906.1, from coordinate 1,129,176,254 downwards.
AAACTAATTTCCGCATTAACCTCCAGTTTTACCTATAGTCTATCGCTAGCTAAGTGTTCCTATAAAATTCCTTATTTGCTTTGCTTCCCAAGATATATCAATGGTTTAAATCCCATTCATAAAGGCTACATGGGAATAAAATGGGAATATATCTTATACCACATCATCCACTTTTCCAATAACTAAGGAAGAAAACTAGCCACTATAATCCAAGAAATCCAAAAGAAAATTTTACTACAAGTTGCCATTTATTATCAGTTAATATAAATGGTGTTGAGGTCCTACCACTCCTTTCTAAATAAAGATGGGCTATCTTTAATATTTCATTCCATTGCTATCCATTTTCTTAATTTCCTCATCTTATTTTTTCGGTTTTTAATAAATGTGGTCTATTTATTGCTTCAATTAATATTCATAGCAACTGATCATTACTGTCTTAATTGGGCCATTTCCAGCTAATCATTCTTTAACCTTTTTAACCTTCTTCAAGTTTCCAAAATCCATTCATTACTCTGATTTCTTTCTTCACAAATGCAATATCAAGTTTCCTTAATCGGCCCCTCTTTAGATTACTTTTCCTCTCATTAATTACAAATTTATTGCCCGTTAAATTTGTAATCAACATCCATAAATCCTAATTCGTCAATTACTAAATAATATGCATATAGTCGTAGTCTATTCTCTCTCTCTATATATATATATATATATTCTAGTCGTTTAGTGTAGCTGTATTATATCTATATCTAACTACTAATTCTAAAACTAGAATACTATTTGCCGTATTTTAATTCATCGAAGCTATCCTTCCAAAAAGATTACTGTCATGAATTAACCATAATTAAGACTTTTGCTTTGTTTGAAATTACAAGGAATCATCTCTTTTCTTATTATTGGAATAGACAGTGTAAACTATGGAAAGGAATATCCATCCCTTACACATCTCTTTTCTTTAGTGTATTTATTGTCAGTTTAAACATTGCACTTTTACATGTATTTTGGAATTGGATAATTTATAGAAATAATGCAGAAATTGCTCCAAAATTAATATATAGAAATTCATATTCTATGGGCAACCTAATTCACAACCCAATTACGGATCTGGAATATCTTTACACCATACCAACTTCTTCAAATAGAGGTTTGGGATTGACTTTAACTTTCCAGATCAGGTTGTACATTCTACTCATATCCTAAAAGAAACATTAGTTTATCCCACCTAGGTCATGATCCGTATCACTCCGTGAGATTTTATAAAATCATAACTTTCGCACGCAAAATAAAATAACTTCATACAAATAGACTTATTTAAAAATAAGCATTTATTACTTCATTTATTGCAATAATTAAAACATGAAGTATCCAATTCAATATCTCCATTTTTGAAAATTTAAACTTTAAAAAAACCATTATCAAAGATTCAAAATTCCTTTGTTCCCAAATAGGAATAAAATAATCTCCCTTTTTAAAACTTTCCTTATCAATTTTTTTAAAGTTAGACTTTCTAATTTATGGCGTTCAAAATTCTCTTGGTTTTTCAAAAAGAAACTTATGAAAAACTTTCCTTTTCAATAGCTTACTAAAATAAGGATTTACTATTTTTTGAAAATAGGAATTTTAACACAAAAGGTTCAAAACTTAATTATCTTTCCAAAATAACATGTTAGACTATTTTTGTTTCAAACTGTATTCTAGCTACAAGAATTATCGTTTACAAAATAGTAAATTTTTTGCAATCATCATTTCAAAATAACAATTATTTCCTTCTAAAGCATACAATAATATTTATTACCTTATTACTGAAAATATACTGTTATTTTTGAATTATATCTTGTAACTTTGCTAAAAAACTCTTAAAATCGCTTGCAACACTTTTCTTTATCAAATCCAATATTATTATTATTTAAATAACTTTTGAATTCAAATTAGGAAAAACATATAAAATTCTCATCTTTACATAAATGCTTCACCTTATACAAAATCATTTAACTAATTTATCAATCATCATTCAAATCCAATCAATAGTTAAAGATGCCTTTTATAACTTTATATGGTAGAAAAATAGATGGAGTAGAGAAAGATAACTTATATCTTACTATATCACTCCTTTCAATATCTCATCTACCAGAATTCATAATTCTTATTACCTAAACTCCAGCCATTATTCTCTTCATCACTATGTATGGGAATGCTCTCCTTCCTATACCATCGGACAATCCTTTCTTTCTATTTCTATCCTAAAATAGGTGTTATTTCTATATATAAGCCCTTAAAAAGAGTTCTAAAGAAATAACTTTTAGGTTTATATACAAGGAAAAATAGAAAGATTAAAGAAACCAAAAATTGAAATCTTCTTAATCAAATTAAATAGGTTAACAGATGAAAACTTTTCGAGGCATTAATGTACAGTTAAAACCATCCACCATTTTGTCTTAAAGAAATTCACCGCTTTTACAAATTGCATTACCTTTCCAAACTTTTTCAAAACTAATGGTGATATATTCTCAAAGTTATCTAAAACCATAATTATATTTCTAAAAATTTCCAACTTATATAGCCTCTAAGAAGTTATAGAGGAAAGAACTTTCAAATTTATTGCATAGGAAATATAATACATAAGAATGGAAGAATACAAAAACAAGGAAATTGAAAGCTTTTCTAATTTAGTCAAATTTTAAATTGAGAAGTTAATAAATGGAAACTTTTTTTTCAACTTCTCAAGTCACCAAATTTTTAAATTTAAATCACCTCCAAAAATGTTTCACCATCCTTTTTAAATTTACAGCCTCTTTTCAAACATTTTACAAAACAAACGGTGGTATAATTTAAAAGTCATCTAAAATCACCTTTTATCAAAAATTTCTAACTTATAAGATTTTCATTTCAAAATCTTTTGAAAGGCACTTTCAAAATTTTCAAGGAGTTTTCAAAGAAACTTTTTTATCAAATTATGTCACAAAAGGTAGAATTAAAATTTGTTCTTTCCTTTAAACCTTTGTACTCTACCCTTTAAATTTAATTTCCTCCTTGTGGTGGTAAATGTATTCCTTCTTACGGAAGTTTGCTCCTTTCCTTACTTCCGCACATAACACCTTCATTTGTTACCTCCATAATTGTTAATTTGTCCATAATAATCGTCAGCCTAACGGACATTTCCTTAAGGTCATTTTTTTCCTATCAACCTTTCCATCTATGGTCACCCCTATTATTAAATATGTCTATAAGGTCCACGACGATAAGGGAGACTAGGTCCTATCAAGAAGTCAATTACTATCAAGCTTCAAGGGTGCTTTCATAAGTTGAGGTCATGTTCTCCCTGCTTTTCTTCTAAAGATATGATCTCCACTCCATGGGTAATCGAAGTAGGAGTAGAAATTACCTCCATTTATTCTTCCAACTTATAGTCGTCTCGTCCATCCTTTCGCAATATGGTCGCAACTACTTCTATGGTAGGAATTTATAGAGTTAAGAGTAAATTCAAAAATAAGTGTGTGTATATATAGTATGAGTTTTAGAAAAAATCTTTTGAAAAACCTTTTCAAAAATAACAAGCACGCCACTCATACGTATAGTATATTTTCCCCGTTGATCGGGTAAGCTAGGCTCTAATACCAGATGTTGGTAGTAAAAAGAAATAACATTACCGAGCCATAACTAAACTTTCAGAAACTCACAGCGGATGGAACAAAATATAATAGTAAAGTGTACCCATTTATTTCAAAACCATAAAAATGTCATAAAACAAAATTCCATAAAAACCATAACTAACATATGTTACATGGGTACATATAAAAGCAAGTGATAATAACAAATACTGCCACAAGCCAAGCTTCTCCATCTCTAAGCATCGTCGCCGCCATCTCTCCATCCTTTACCTGTGTTGTAATGAGGAAGGAGTCAGAAAAACAAGTATCCGGTGAATAAAAATCTCGAGTCTTACCTTTTCAGTACTAGGGCAATATATTTCAAAATAAAAATATGTCTACGAATTTAAAACCATTAAAATCATTTAATACTCCTTTATAAGGAGTGGATACAGGTCCAACCACTTAATACCTTCCATTCTAGAAGTAGATTTCGTATCCCAATCATACGTCATAAATAGCTAAAAATGTGCGAGACGGTACCCAAGCCACTTAATACTTACCAGTGGAAAATAGGCAGACCCGGTCATTTAAGGCCTATTTCCAAAAGCGTGCCCCCCAATGGTACTATCTAGCTGACATTATATGAAGTCTCGTAGGCCGCTTAATACTTCCAAGTGGAAAATAGGCAGACCCCGTTATTTAAGGCATAATTCCTAAAGCGGACCCCTATAGAGATACTATCTGACGTAACCCCTTGGCCATCTATTACTTCATCTGGGGAAAAAGGCAGGTCCTACCACTTAATACCTCAAACCCCAAAGCATGCCTATCGTCTTATGGCCCATACCCATAACGACATCTCACATTAGCTTGCTATTTGTAGGAACTGATAGCTAGATTTGCTGGGAAGATTTCCACTACAAAATTTGGAACTAACCTCAGGTCATTACAAATATTTATCATAAAGGTATCTCGCATCAATAAAAGTGCACACAACTATTGGTAGCCTCAAAGTGAAGGGCAGACTTTTGTCATCTAACTCTATTGACCTCGCACCCCTATGACTTAACTATAAATTAATTACTCTATATATATACACTCATCCCACCGTTTCAAAAATAAAGCCTTATAAGTAATCTTCCTTATTGCACGTTAAAATAATAATTAGGCTACATAAAAGTTTCCTTTTATTCTCACCTTAAAATCAATTACCTTCCTAATGGGGGAAAAATAAATATAAATAAATGTCTAATTAACTACGCCATATACGCAATAGTTATACGTTAATTACGTAAATAGAAATAAATAAGTATTCGCACTTAATAAGTTCTAAACACACCGATTTTACGCTCTAAACTAGCGTTAATTGTTAAATCCCTAATCAATTATTATTACAAGTACTTTTTATTCAATTTCTCAACATTTCATGGAATTCAAATGTCCAAACAGGGAATAAATATTTCTAATCAAAACTGCAATAACATACTTGTAAATAAAATAGAATTTCAATTTATTACACCAATTCAATGGAATATCTTAAACAATAAGAATTGCAATCGAAACCTCATATTCTATTCAACTCCTCTTTTTACAAAGAAATAGATATGAATAAGTTGTGTAAACTATGAATAAAGTTCGTAATCTAAAACCCCTTATTTTATTGAAGGATCATAATTTGACCTAAAGAAGAAGGAGAAGTGGAATAGATTATGAAATTATCAAAAATTACATAAACGAAACAAATTCCATCAAATTAATGTAAATAATCGAGAATCTCAACATAGAATTGACATTTCGAATTAAAAAACAAATTTTAGGGGATTTTATCTATCATATTTTCGAAATCCCAAAAAGTCCTAAGACATATTCAAATCTAAAAGAAATACACTAAACAATTGCTGAAAAGAAATACTAAAGTTTTCACTCACAGATTAGCCTTAGCTTTACTCAGTTAGATTTGTAGCTTTCCAATCTCTTCCAGAATCTCTCTCTTTAGATATATACACACACAATAAGGAAGAGGTAAATATATTCGTTAGATTCAGAATGATTGGAGAAGAATATGATAAGAATAGATTGAAGGAAGAAGAAACAAATAGGAAATAAATTGAATCCTTATCTAGATTCTCTACGGAGTTTTTTGAATCTTATTAGAGAGATAGCAATGGCAGAGTTTCGTCGTATTCCCAAAAGAAATATGAATAAAAGTGGAAAGGATAGGGTTCTACTTATAGGAGTTGAAACCCACCATAACCATAGGATGTTAGAAGGTAGGAAATGGGTAAATCTGGAGTGTACAACCGAATAAAGAATTACTTCAAACCCTAGCCGCCAATGGCAACTTCTGTTGCTAAGCGGTCGACTGCTACGGTCGACCTATCCAGGTCGACCGCTCCTTTTAATCAAGGGACGTTTATTCATTTTCATCGCCATACTATTCTATTCTCTAATTAATTTTTTAATGCAAAACATTAATTAAATGTTTCTTTAGACCCCAAGGTAATTTTTGAAAATTTAACCCTAAATTTGATTTTTCATTTGAATTTGAATTCAAACTAAACTAATTTAATTTTGAAACCTTCAAACGCTCATAACTTCTTCGTTTGAGCTCTGTTTTCAGCATATTATATATGAAAACAAATTGGAATTTCGCCAAGAATACAACAGAATAACTTTCGTGGTTAAATTCCCACTTTTATAAAATTTCCATATTCAACCCCTATCATATTTAATTTAATTTACTTTATTTATTCATTATTATAGTTCATTTTAAGGGGTGTTACACTAGTGCATTAGGGATTTTTATACATATTCGAACTTCTCGTCCTATATTCAATTCGACTACTTCTGAAATTTCACTAAACAACAATATTTTATCTCGGAGGAACATGTTTCTATAACACTGCCTGAACAACCTAATAGGACTTCGACTCATTGCCTAAATATCTCCAACAAGTCTTTATTAAAGAGGAATAATTCCTACATTGACTTTGATGTGTTCTTGTACAAAAGTGATAAGACACTTTTCAATACATCCTTCCTATAAATCATTTGATATTGTGAATTGAATGTGCGGAAATTGGAAGGCAAAAGATCATGTTTGAAAGGTTTTAGAAATCATGGAGAATCAAGAGTATGAGAGTAGTGTAAGCAATGTTCAATGTGATTGAAAACACTCTTTATATACTGAAAGAAATAACCATTATAGTAGACACAAATCTTGATTAAAGAACATGACTTTTCAAATCAAAAATCAGATATTCTGTAACAACCCATAATTTTAATAAATATTTTTAAATTAATTTTTATTTTGAAACTTTGATTTTTAAATAATTTTAAATTGAAGTTTGGAATTTTCCAATGTATTTTGGATTTTTGTTTCTATTTTTTTTTCAAATACAATTAAATATCGATTTTATCGAAATTTTATATTTTGTCAAACTTTGACTTTTAATTGAAAATTTTAATCTTTTTCTTTGAAATAGTAATTGGTTCTGATATCCGCTCTATTTTTCGTTTCGTCGAATTCTGTTTTAAACTTTTTAGAATTTGATGAATTCAGCATTTTATGCAGAATTTTATCTGCATTTTTATTTTTCATTTTCTATTTTATTTTCCATCTTTTATTTTGTTTTGGGTTTTGAATTAAATTGTGTGAATTTTTTTGTGTTTGGAATTTTCCTATATTAGTTGTATTTTGTTTACAATTTTTAATTCTAGTTTCAATAAATTAAACTATTTTCTTTATGTATTTTATTATTTTCCTAAGACAAATTATTTATTTTCATTTCCACTTTATTTTGTTTTGATTTTTATTTTATTTACTTGATTTTTATTTTGTTTATTTTGTGTAAATGAAATTGGAAATTCAAAGAGACAAAAGCTTTTAAAACTTGTGACCTTTCCTTTTCTTTGCCTTTTCATTTGCTTGGCCGTCCATTTCCTCTAGTATAGCCGTACATTTCATTTGCTTATTCACGTGAAAAACTTCCTATCTCATCATCATTCACGTCCATTTCATTTCTGAGAAAAAAGTGTAAGTCATGGCTTCCTTATTTTCTTCTTCATTTTCTTTGATTTTTGCCTTGCTCCTCTCTAGCTTTGCTCGGCCACTATCCACCATCACCTTCACCAACCACCACCATCATCTCCTCCCCCCCATCATCCACAGCTAACCACCCTACCCCTCTGTCCAGACCTGGCCGTGACCATCTAGGTGAACTTCCACCACAAAAACTTTGCAAAAACTCCAAACAATGCATAGCCGAGCCATATTTCCACCACCACTTCATGTTTTGCCTCGGCCACCACCCTTAGCTCCACCACCAGCACTTGACATCACCTCTGGACATCACATCAGCCTCTGACCTGACCTGTAATGGCATGGCCGAGCCAAAATATTGACATAGGCCGAGCCTATGTTGCACCAAACTCCACCTTTTTGGTCTTGACCCTTTGCATTCTATGTTGTAACTCCAACCCCTTCAAATTCCTAGCCTAGCCGTGTGTTTGTCCCATACCCGAGCCACTTATCACCAATAAAACATTCATGGTCGAGCAAACAAGGAGTAGTGATCAAGTACTTTTGATCTAAAGCATGGTTAAGCCATTTGTCTCTTTGTTAATTCCATTTCCATTTTGTTTCAATTAATCTTTGTATTATAATTATATTTATATTGCTTTGTTTCAATTGTTGTATACAAGATCAAAATCTTGGCTCTCTCTCCACTTGAATCCAAAGTCGTGCTGTATCGTGCTTTCTGGAATTTATTTGTGTATTTTGATTTGCTAACTCCAGCTTGAAAAGGTGAGTTATTCACGCTTGACATCCATACTTATAGAATTGTGAAGTGATAACAAGTAAATGTGTAGAAACTGTTATGTCATGTTATACCTGCCTGTGATATGTAGTATATGATGTTAAACCCTATTATAAACCTGTCACATCATCTGCTATGTTATATTTTGTTATATTGTTTATTTATTTCTGTTTCTCACACTGCAAGTTCCCTGTAGAATAGAATCAATATGGGATGAAATGATACATAACCAAACGGACTTTAGAATAGGGAAATATCGTTATAGGCTGAAATGATAGGCCTGAGCGATTTTTATTTATTTTATTCAACTTGGGATTGCGGGTTTGAAATGATAGAACCCGGATTTTTCTTTGTAAATTACGGATTGAAATGATATATTATCCGTATCACTTGACCTAGGTTAGAAAATATTATACAGACCAGTGGTTATTTTATATATTTTTCTGGAAAATTTTAAGTATTTTAAAATGTAAAAAAATTTGATAATTTGATTTAAATTGAATTTAAAATGATTTAATAAAGGATTAGTGATTTTTCTATAAGTTAAAATGTTAAATAAATAAATGATAAAATTGTGATTTGAAACATAACTTAATTTGGAGATGTGTGATTTGATTTTTAAATGGAAGTTTAAGTAAATCAAATAAAAATGGAAATTAAGTTTTATTTATGAAATGGAAATTTAAATTTAAGTGTTAAAGTAAATTGTTAAAAATGCAAAGAATGGGAAAATGGTACACTTGAATTTAATATGTGAAATTATTGGAAAAATTGATTTTATTGAAAAAAAATTACTTTATAAAAATTATAAATTAAAGGGTTTTCAAATGAACATTTTGAGTGGAAAAATATGATTTTTATAAGTTTAAATTGGTTAAAATCGAAGTTTATTTCTTTCTGAAATTTTATTATAAATCTGGAAATTGAATTAATAGCACTTCAGAAATGCTATCATTTCTGAAACTAACTTAAAATATGAAGTAAAGGATACTGCAGCACTTTGTAGTGCTGTGGTTGATGCAAATGAACTAAAGGCTAGATTAACTAAAGGCTACTGCAGCACTTGGTAAGAGCTGTGGTTGCAGAAAGAAAGTTAAAACCTGAAACTAATAAAAGAGCTATAGTAGCACTTGATAAGTGCTGCAGTTGGCTGAAATAAGATTTTTAATTGTAACTAAACTACTACAGCAGTTTTTTAAATGCTGTATTTGCTAAATTGAATTGTTTTCAAATGTAACTTACCGCAGCATGTCTAAGTACTGCGGAAGCTGAAATCTCAATGTTTTAAAGTATTTAAGTGAATAAATGAGCTCAGGAAAGGCTAAATTTTTGAGAATTGAATATTTGATCTGAAGGTGTAATGACTTCACTTTTAATGGTTTAAATGAATGATTTTAAATTCGAAATTATAAACCATTTTTGAATTATAATCACGGGTACACTTCTTTGTGTGCCATTTGATTTCCTTGTGATTGTTTTGATGCACACATTAACACTGTTATTTGCATTGTTTACTTTAATATGGACATTTCTATGATAGCGTTTATTTCGGCTTAATTGATGGTTTAACGAATCCTTAAAGGATGGGCGATCCCAAGCATCCTTTATGTTATTGTGCATTGCTATTACAGTTCACTTGAGTTGGTTTACATTGTATAAGTATGTATGTCCTGACTCGAGTGTTTGTGTTTCACTTTACGCTCGGGTCAGCCTGAGAATCACAGCTTTGGATTCACCTTCTGGAGCTAGAGATTTGTTGGAGCTTATTTGTCTATCGGTTCATCGATTTCTATTCCAGTTATTCCTATTCAGTATTGTCTCTGTATTATTGACTTATGTATCCTGACTTCTACTGTATCTATTTTGACTATGAGATTTTATATATGTTTTGAGAGTATGTATATAGTAGCTTCATGAACTGCTATGGTATTTTATTTCCGCTGTGAATTATTCTGATATTCTATGTCTGTGATTCTGTGTTTGATTTTATTTGCTCCAAATTTTCTTGACAATCCACTGTTTTGAAGTATTCAAGTCCGATATGTGTGGATTTATTTTCGATTTGAATGGTCCAAAATAGTGGGATGTTACATTTGGTATCAAAGCCAGGTTTTAGGCAAACCTTAGCCTATGGAGCAAAAACTCATTAGAGATAGGGTAGAAATACCCTAGAATGAGTGAAATCAATCTCAGAATCATTTCTTTGTGAGAGAACGTATTTTCGAAGTATAAAATGATTTTCAAATGATTTTAAAGAATTTTCAAAGATTATTTTGATATAAATTTTCTTGCTTTGAAAGTAAAATTTTTCTAAACTTCATTCCTTTCGTATCCACCTTGTTAGTAATTTCTTTGATTAGGATCCTCTTAAATTTTGAACTTCTAGCTTGTTTGATCTAGATTCATTGTTGATAGGAATCTATTTTGGGTATGGCAAAATCAGTAGTATGTTAGGTTGCTTTAAGTGAACTCTATTGTATCTTTTGCTTAGCTGAAATTGTCAAACTAAGAATATTTATGCCCCTATTTTTTTCGTATGATATGAATTTGAGCCTTTTCCAAATTATGAATGGGAATTCTTTCGTATTGATATAGGTTATATATCTCTAATCTTGGTTTGGATTCTTATCGATTAGGATTCCATTGAACTTTGGATTGATTCCACTTGTTCTGAAATCCATTCCTGTCTCCCCTATCTGTATTCTATTGATTTTGGAGCATTGCATAACCCTACTTTGAATGACCTCTATAAAGATCAGCGATTCCGCCAATCTTTGAATGACTTGAAAAGGGGTGAAACTCCCTTACAATTGGCATTGATTCACCAGAGATTTCTATACCCTCGGTTTACCATGCTATCTATCTTCCGCTATACCTGGATGCTATCTCTGGCGATCGAAGGTCGATTTGCCTTAGATTTTCGCATCGATTATATTTCTGAAGTCACGGTTGACCCTGTTAAGGTCGCCCGCGATTTATATGGGCTTATCCATCTTCTATTTGGTAATATAATCATCTCATCTTCGTTCAAGCTTATCTTCGAATCAGAATTCTATTTGATTAGGGTACCTTTAAATTTGAATCTCTGTTTTGTTTTGAAATCCATCCTTGAATCATCCCTTGGAAAATTTGTAGTTGATTGTATTTTTGGAAATTGTGTATTCATCGAAGTTATTATTTTGATAGGATGACCATATTTTTATATAAAGGTGAAATGTTTTTGATAAGGACTATATACCATTTTAAAATGAGAATTTGAAGTTTCGAAAGGATTTGAAATTTTGAAAATTATATAAGAAGTGGTTTCATATAAAATGATTTATAATTGAAGGTTTTGAATGTGAATTTGAGTGATTGAACTCTGGCATTTTGAAATTGGTTTAAGATCTTGAAAATATATAATAATACGATTTGAAAGTATTTTTCGGAATAAGAAATGTTTCAAATGTTTTAATGAGTTTCAAATGATTTCGAAGAAATTTCAAAAGAAGTTTTCGAGAAAATAGAAGTCCAAAACCCACTTATGTCGCTGGAAAATAATTTCGGTGATGAATGCATGCATCATCGACATTGATTTTCTAGTTTCAGAGTGGGGGAGAGGCCACTTCGATAGCTTTTCTATGCGATTGATTTGTGAAACCAATTTTGATTTCAAATTCCGAAGTATGATTTGATATTCGAAAGATATATGTATATATTTGAACAGTTCGAAATGAGCCGGTGTTCAGTTCTTGAGTTTCGGATTTGATTGATATAACCCTATCTTTTGGAATTGATTTACTGATTTGTTGGTGATTTCCAACTCTTGGATTGAAAATATGATTTCTTTGACTATTTTGAAGGTTCGAGCACTTCCAAATCAAGGTTAACTTTTCAAAGCTAATAAATTTTGAAAAGTATAAAGTATATAAGTTTGGTATGTATGTTTAAAGTATGTAGTAATATGATTTAAATAAGTTTGAAACTGTTTTGTTAAGTAAATAAATAAGACTAGTTTGAATCATACTGATATGAAATTTAGTTTTGAAATGTTTTGGATAAAATTTAGTCTTCAAAAAGAAAAAACATTAGTTTTAAAATGTTTTAACTTGGTAACATCTCTTATAAAATTATATATATGTATATAATAATAATAATTTTCAAAGGTAAAGTAGATCTTTCAAATAAAAATAAATAAATAAATAATTTAAAAAGGAAAGGGAGAGTTATAAACTGGGTAAACATTTTGGGTATAATTGATTTTGAAAAATATTTGGTTTCAAAAATAGATTGAAATTTAAAACCCAGTATTTGCATGATGTCTTTGGAAGTGAATTTGTTCAACCTAAATTATGTTGATTTGGAAATTTGGATTTATTACTTATTATTTTGGAAACTTTGAAACTGAAGATATTTGATGTAGAAGAATAATTTGTTGAAAGCGTATATGATTTTGAAAATTGTATTGATATTGAAACAAATTAAAATTTAAGAACCTTGTGTTACTAAATACTTGATTTGGGAGTTACCGAACTTATATAAAATTGATTTGTATAAGTATGATGTTGATTCGAAAACTATTGATTTGGAAAGGTACTCAATTTGAAAAGTGAAATCTTATATAATCGAAGTCTATATAAGTGTGACTTGATATACTATTGATTTTGGAAGGTATTCGATTTTAAAATGAAATCTTATATATAATAGACTTTATATAAGTATGATATTTGACATTGATTTGAAAGGTACTATATGATACATATTTTCGAAGTAAAGATATGGAAAGTGCCTTCTGCTTGATATCCGCTTTGTGGCCACATTGTGGATTCATTCTATCGATATTACTTCTCTGATTTGGGTTTTTCGGATATGATACTCGAGTGTCCATCGAATTCCATGGCGATCTCCATGGTCTTATGAGCGCGACTGCATAGCGTAATTCGCAGGGGCTGCGAGAGCCTATGGGTACGGATGTTTCCTGGGGATCCAGGCGTAACCATTGTGTATCTGCGATCTATTGGGTCGCATGGTAGCGTAATCCGCAGGGGCTACGAGAGCCTACGGGTACGGATGTTTCCTGGGGGATCCAGGCGTAACCATTGTGTATTTGCGGTACTACCAGTCTTCATGGCGTAATCGTAGGGCTGCGGTGGCCTACGGGTACGGATGTTTCCTGGGGGTCCAGGCGTAACCATTGTGTATCCGTGATCCATGACCGACATGATTTGGTTGTTTTGTTTGGATTGTACTTTCCATATCTGTTTAAAAAAAAAGTTTTCCAGTATTTTCACTGGGTGTTGAAACAAGTCTACTAAGTACCTGGAGAATTCTAGCTTTGTGCCTGATCAACGCATTGCCAGAGTCTGCAAGAACGAGGATAAACTTGTTAAGACATCGAGTTATAAAAGTATTTTGATAAAGTATTATATAAAGGATATTTTGATCGGTTATTTTCCTTTCTAAAAGATTTTAAAGTGTTTTAAATATTGTTTACCTCTTTAACTAACAATTTGAATTAAATGACATTTATGGATATAATAAAATGGATTTAACCAAATTATTAAATATTAAAGAATTCTAATTGAAATTTATATGGTTTTAAATTAACGGTTCATCCTTGTCTTTCAACCCATTTTTCCTGCTAGCTATTCCTATTTCTCTTATTTTTCCTGCTAGCTATTCCTATTCTCCTACCTTCTTCCTTTTCGAGGACGAAAAGCTTTGAGTGGGGGAGAGTGTAACAACCCATAATTTTAATAAATATTTTTAAATTAATTTTTATTTTGAAACTTTGATTTTTAAATAATTTTAAATTTAAGTTTGGAATTTTCCAATGTATTTTGGATTTTTGTTTCTATTTTTTTTTCCAAATACAATTAAATATCGATTTTCTGGAAATTTTATATTTTGTCAAACTTTGACTTTTAATTGAAATTTTTTAAATTTTGAATTTTAAAATTTTAATCTTTTTCTTTGAAATAGTAATTGGTTCTGATATCCGCTCTATTTTTCGTTTTGATGAATTCAGCATTTTACACACAGAATTTTATCTGCATTTTTATTTTTCATTTTCTATTTTATTTGCCATCTTTTATTTTGTTTTGGGTTTTGAATTAAATTGTGTGAATTTTTTTGTGTTTGGAATTTTCCTATATTAGTTGTATTTTGTTTACAATTTTTAATTCTAGTTTCAATAAATTAAACTATTTTCTTTATTTATTTTCTTATTTTCCTAAGCCAAATTATTTATTTTCATTTCCACTTTATTTTGTTTTGATTTTTATTTTATTTACTTGATTTTTATTTTGTTTATTTTGTGTAAATGAAATTGGAAATTCAAAGAGACAAAAGCTTTTAAAACTTGTGACCTTTCCTTTTCTTTGCCTCTCATTTGCTTGGCCGTCCATTTCCTCTAGTATAGCCGTACATTTCATTTGCTTATTCACGTGAAAAATTCCCATCTCATCATCATTCACGCCCATTTCATTTCTGAGAAAAAAGTGTAAGTCATGGCTTCCTTCTTCCTTATTTTCTTCTTCATTTTCTTTGATTTTTGCCTTGCTTCTCTCTAGCTTTGCTCGGCCACTATCCACCATCACCTTCACCGACCACCACCATCATCTCCTCCCCCTCATCATCCATGGCTAACCACCTTACCCCTCTGTCCAGACATGGTCGTGACCATCTAGGTGAACTTACACCACAAAAACTTTGCAAAAACTCCAAACAATGCATAGCCGAGCCATATTTCCACCACCACTTCATGTTTTGCCTCGGCCACCACCCTTAGCTCCACCACCAGCACATGAAATCACCTCTGGACATCACATCAGCCTCTGACATGACCTGTAATGGCATGGCCGAGCCCAAATATTGACATAGGCCAAGCCTATGTTGCACCAAACTCCACCTTTTTGGCCTTGACCCTTTGCATTCCATGTTGTAACTCCAACCCCTTCAAATTCCTAGCCTAGCCGTGTGTTTGTCCCATACTTGAGCCACTTATCACCAATAAAACATTCATGGCCGAGCAAACAAGGAGTAGTGGTCAAGCACTTTTGATCTAAAGCATGGTTAAGCCGTTTGTCTCTTTATTAATTCCATTTCCATTTTGTTTCAATTAATCTTTGTATTATAATTATATTTATATTGCTTTGTTTCAATTGTTGTATACAAGATCAAAATCTTGGCTCTCTCTCCACTTGAATCCAAAGTCGTGATGTATCGTGCTTTCTGGAATTTATTTGTGTATTTGGATTTGCTAACTCCAGCTTGAAAAGGTGAGTTATTCACGCTCGACATCCATACTTATAGAATTTTGAAGTGATAACAAGTGAATGTGTAGAAACCGTTATGTCATGTTATACCTGCTTGTGATATGTATTATATGATGTTAAACCCTGTTATAAACCTGTCACATAATCTGCTATGTTATATTTTGTTCTACTGTTTATTTATTTCTGTTTCTCACACTACAAGTTCCCTATAGAATAGAATCACTATGGGTTGAAATGATACATACCCGAACGGACTTTAGAATAGGGAAAAATCGTTATGGGCTGAAATGATAGGCCTGAGCGATTTTTATTTATTTTATTCAACTTGGGATTGCGGGTTTGAAATGATAGAACCCGGATTTTTCTTTGTAAATTACGGATTGAAATGATATATTATCCGTATCACTTGACCTAGGTTAGAAAATATTTTACAGACCAGTGGTTATTTTATATATTTTTCTAGAAAATTTTAAGTATTTTAAAATGTAAAAAAAAATGATAATTTGATTTAAATTGAATTTAAAATGATTTAATAAAGGGTTAGTGATTTTTCTATAATTTAAAATGTTAAATAAATAAATGATAAAATTGTGATTTGAAACATAACTTAATTTGGAGATTTGTGATTTGATTTTTAAATGGAAGTTTAAGTAAATCAAATAAAAATGGAAATTAAGTTTTATTTATGAAATGGAAATTTAAATTTAAGTGTTAAAGTAAATTGTTAAAAATGCAAAGAATGGTAAAATGATACAATTGAATTTAATAAGTGAAATTATTGGAAAATTTGATTTTATTGAAAAAAATTACTTTATAAAAATTATAAATTAAAGGGTTTTCAAATGAACATTTTGAGTGGAAAAATATAATTTTTATAAGTTTAAATTGGTTAAAATCGAAGTTTATTTGTTTCTGAAATTTTATTATAAATCTGGAAATTGAATTAATTGCACTTCAGAAATGCTATAATTTCTGAAACTAACTTAAAATCTGATGTAAAGGATATTGCAGCACTTTGTAAGTGCTACGGTTGATGCAAATGAACTAAAGGCTAGATTAACTAAAGGCTACTGTAGCACTTGGTAAGAGCTATGGTTGTAGAAAGAAAGTTAAAACCTGAAACTAATAAAAGAGCTACAGTAGCACTTGATAAGTGCTGTAGTTGGCTGAAATAAGATTTTTAATTGTAACTGAACTACTACAGCAGTTTTGTAAATGATGTCTTTGCTGAATTGAATTGTTTTCAAATGTAACTTACCGCAGCATGTCTAAGTGCTACGGAAGCTGAAATCTCAATGTTTTAAAGTATTTAAGCGAATAAATGAGCTTAGGAAAGGCTAAATTTTTGGGAATTGAATATTTGATCTGGAGGTATAATGACTTCACTTTTAATGGTTTAAATGAATGATTTTAAATTCGAAATTATAAACCATTTTTGAATTATAACCACGGGTACACTTCTTTGTGTACCATTTGATTTCCTTGTGATTGTTTTGGTGCACACATTAACACTGTTATTTGCATTGTTTACTTTAATATGGACATTTCTATGATAGCGTTTATTTCGGCTTAATTGATGGTTTAACGGATCCTTAAAGGATGGGCGATCCCAAGCATCCTTTAAGTTATTGTGCATTGCTATTATAGTTCACTTGAGTTGGTTTACATTGTATAAGTATGTATGTCCTGACTCGAGTGTTTGTGTTTTACTTCACGCTCGGGTCAGCCTAAGAATCACAGCTTTAGATTCACCTTCTGGAGATAGAGATTTGTTGGAGCTTATTTGTCTATCGGTTCATCGATTTCTATTCCAATTATTTCCTCTTCAGTATTGTCTTTGTATTATTGACTTATGTATCCTGACTTCTATTGTATCTATTTTGACTATGAGATTTTATATATGTTTTGAGAGTATGTATATAGTAGCTTCATGAACTGCTATGGTATTTTATTTCCGCTGCGAGTTATTCTGATATTCTATGTCCGTGATTCTGTGTTTGATTTTATTTTCTCCAAATTTTCTTGACAATCCACTGTTTGGAAGTATTCAAGTAAAATAGTGGGATGTTACATATTCAAATAAAAAAGCCCGTTGTAGTGATTCAGACATTTGAATTTATATAGAGTTAAAACAAAAAAGAATCAGTTTACAATCATCCTTATTCAAACATTTGAATTTTCAATTAAACTTCCAAATCATTTCTCAAACGATTGGTTTGAAATTTCAGATGTTTGAAACTATAGTTTCAAAAATAGTTTCAACAACAATTTGTACGTTTGGAAATATTTTTTAGACATATGAAAATTCATTCAGACATTTGATTAATTTATTAGACGTTTGTTTCATATAAGGTATGAAATAGAAAATAACTAGTTCATTTTATCCCATTTTCAAACGTTTGGTATAAATTTCAGATGTCTGATTATCTTTGAAAATCAGTAGTAATTTTTGAAAAGAATATTCTAAATGTAGAATTAAAGAAGATTTTATAGATAATTTCTTAATAAATGAAAGATGTGTGTATTATCGAAGAAAATTGTTTGAGTTTTAACTAAGACTTACGACTCACGACAACTTTACTTTGATCTTCAATCTTTGGACACCTTTTCCGAGCAATATGTTGTAGTTTTCTTAGCCTCCAAGTGTTTTTGTACCTGAAATAGTAACTTGTACAAAATATTTCGAAATGCATAGTTGTCACTTCAAAACTGGAAACAGAGTTGTAACATTCTCCCCCTTTTCGATGATGACAACCATACATGTACGCAAAGATATGTATACGTAAAGTATCTGTAATCCCCCTATTTATATGTCCAATTTTTCTTCCCTTTGTCAACAACAAAAACAAAAGTAGAAAAGATAAAAAGAAAAGTAAACGAGTAAAGAGAATGTCACAACACACATATGTGATCTTGCCAAATACTCCAAAGAATGCTAAATGTCACAAAATATTTATACCGTCACACAACATTTCACTACACATAAACAATCAACAAATATAATTGTCTTAAAATGTATCTTTTGGGTATAATCTAAAGTATCTCAATTTTTTTTCAAGGTGCCCCATATATTTGTCAAAAATAAGTAATAACTTTTTAAAAATAGTTATTTTTTTCAAAAACATCCTTGAGTATATAATATGTTTTTATTACAAAGATAATATGTTTTTATTACAAAAATATTATTTTAAATACCATTCAATAGCGAATTCATCTCCTCGGTTATAAGGGGTTAATACCACGGTCAACTATAGTAAACTCAAAGTCAAAGTCTCTGGATAGAGTAACACGGTTAATTATAATTGTTACTATTGAAACAAGGACTTTTTTTGGACCGATCAAATTGAAAGTGGAAGATATTGGAATTTTGATCAAAACCAAATGTTGTAAGTCCTAAAAATATATAGTTTTGACAAAGAGAATTGGTGTAAATTATCATTACTACTAGATATCGCTTTTAGTAACAAAATTGGAATTTTATTGAAAAGACGTGTAGATGATAAATTCAACCAAAATGTCATACCATTGGAAAAGGTGATCTGTGAATGTTATTATTCGAATTGTTCGATGTTAATCGATGACTGAATTTACACATTTATGTCGCACAACCGTAATGATGAACACTTCGAAAAACCAGACGAATTAATTAACTTATGATCATTGTATATTAATTAAATTAATCGATATTTATGAAATATTAGTTATTTTATTTTTTTGATGCTTGAATGCCATTAGTATTTAGTGAAAAGTGTATATATAAAAGTTATGTATGCTTGTTTCGATATACGACATCGATAAAATATTTAAATTTATTTAGAATAATTAATCACTAAATGGTTTTGAAAATTTCAATAGCCTTTATAGGCTCTTTCTTAACTGGCCATGCATGGTAAAAGAAGGGGGTTTGATTAAGATTTAATGAAGAATTAAAGAGGGGAGGTTTTAAGGAAGGAATCAGAAAAGTTTCAACTGTTTCTTTAAAATCAATTCTTTTCATTCATTCATTCAATTTCTCCTAATAATTCTTTTTTTCCTCTCTCTCCTCTCTTTATCCTATGGTTAAAATTCCATGGGTTCATGGAAGAAAATTTACCTAAAACAAAATCAAAACAAATTAAATAAAATAGATACATAAGTGATGTTTCGGATCGTTGCAATTTCTGGAGGTTATTCAATCAAATCTAGGAGTTTTCATATATTAATGGTGCAAATCATAAACAATTACTTTTGATAAGTTTTTAATCTCAATTTTGTTTACATACATCATTATGTTAATATCGATGAGATCTCATATGCTTTATAAAAAATTTATATGTGTCTATAGTGTTAGATATAATATACACATATGTATTCGTGTCCAATTTGTTTTTTAAACATTACGATATTATTATATATTGCGAGTCAGCGGAATAGGGATCTTAAGACTAAATTAACATTAGAGGGGGTGAATAGTGTTTAATTGATTATTTGAATATTTTTCAAAATTTTAAGATTCTACTTGGAATGATGTAATTAACAAATCACAGAATCAAAGTACAGATAAAAGTAAATGTAGTAAAAGTAAAAAGGAAAGAACACACTAGGATTTTATACTGGTTTAGAGTTACCGTACATCCAGTCATGCACAATTCTTTATATGGATTTCTTTTCAACTAGCAAATGCAAATACAATCTTGATTTTAAGGCTACAAGACACACCCTCCAGAATCCCGACCTCTGGGTAGAGTCACTTGATTTCCGAGGTACAAGCACACCCACTAGGTTTACGGACTACTTAGCACACCCAATTGGTTTTACAGGTTACAATCACACCTACTTGGATTTTAGGGATACCAAGCATACCACAGAGTATAAGAATATGATTTGATAGAGTTTATAGACTTAGATCTTTGATCTTGATTACAATTGATCCTATAACTCTTGAATAGCACTTTGATCTTGAGAGAAATAAGGAAATCAGAAAGTATATGAAAGATAATCAAACTAGTAATGATTGAATTTGAAATCGATTTAGAAATGATTGATAAAAAGAGAATAGAAAAATAAGAAAGAGGTTAGTAAAAATTAATTTGGAAGTTTGGTATATATAGGGAAACAACGGTCATGTTTATTTGTAAAGAGATACGACGAAAAGAGACTTCCATTCAAATTTGAGTTTTGAGTTTTATGGCCGCTATGTCGACATATGCCTATAGAGTACGTCGAAATACTCTTCACAATTTTGAAAAACATTTAAAAAATATTACTTTGAAAACCGTTGCTTTGTAAAATAATTTGATACTTTATAGAATCATTTAAATTTAGTTTATACAGATTTTAATCAAAATAAAACGTAATAAAACTTTATAAAATAATTTTGAAAGATTTAATAAGAGTATTCAATGATATGTAAAAAAATCAGTATAATTATAACTTATTAAGTGTAAACAAAAATTCAATATATATATATATATATATATAAACTTAAAAACACTAAAATGATATCTTTATAAGTAAGAGATTGAAAATCATTTTGGAAAATATTTTGAAAAGATTATTTTTATAACCAAAATATTTGAAAAACAAAATTAGAGAAGATGAGAGAGATTAGGAAAGTGCTACCAAGGTTTTAACATAAATTATATGACTCTATAACTTATCTGGAAAATCTTGAAATCTTGAACTCTTCAATACTAATGAGTCTTCATTTTTGAACTCTTGAAACTTTATATCAGCATCTAGAATCTACTTTTGATATTAGCAACTTGATACTATATAGTCTTCTTAATCAATACCTGTCTAATATCTTGCACTATATACTATATATATCTTGATAAAACATTAGTATCTATATTTTATATAATGTCCTATAGTTGTTATCTTTAAAACCAAAACCTAAGGTACTAACATATATGTATGTATGTATGTATCTAATTCATTATAGTTTATTTAAGTGAAAAATAATTTTGATTTTAAACAATTTTATTACATAAAATAATTTTATAACATTTATATATGTATAAACATGTACTTGTACCAAGTATATTTTATATAGCTTAAAATTGCTTTTTGTATATATATATGTGTGTGTGTGTGGGTGTGTATATATGTTTATAGATTTGAAAAAAATAATAATTTTATTTTGGCCTAACATGTATGTATATTTAATATGTGTTAATGTGTGTTTTATTTTGTCTTTATAAATAATATACACATGTGTGTGTTTATTAAAATTCAGTTCCATTTGAAATATACGTATGTTTTGTAATATCTAATTCAAATATTAAATAAATATGTTGTTTGAAATTATAAATCTAAGTTTGATTATCAAAATCAAAACTAGATTCTTAGGATACTGCATTAATTTAAAATTATATGTAATTTGTCAAAATTGATTTAAAATATATTTATATTTTAATTGTCATTGTAATTGGAAATTGATTTATATTTGCGTGTGTATTTTTAATTTTGAATAATAACTAAGGGCAACAACGACACATATAAAAAGGAAATGGTCCTTTGTGGTGTAAATTCCAACACCTACCAATGTCCACATTAA
Source organism: Allium fistulosum (assembly GCA_030737815.1). NCBI lineage: Eukaryota > Viridiplantae > Streptophyta > Magnoliopsida > Asparagales > Amaryllidaceae > Allium > Allium fistulosum. The sequence goes on along the minus strand of CM060906.1, from coordinate 1,129,154,056 downwards.
CTATGTACACTAACTATATGCTACACGTGCACCATACACACATGAGTGTATTTAATACACTTGTAATATCACAATCTATTTTAAAATTAAATAAATCCTTTTTAATTAAATTAATCAAAATACAGTAAATTTTGTAGGAAAAAATATATTATTATTGTGCATAGGCAAGCCAGTTTATAGTGGTCGTACCCCCTTTATAAAATTATTACATGCTTGAAACAAAGATGTCTCGGCAACTATGCCGGTTTTATAGTGGTCATCCACGGTATAGTGCACTATCAACGTGTTTGAGATAGCTAGAATCCGATATCGTTCGATCAACGGATTTGGGCCATTCAGTATCTTTTACTCCATCGAGTGCTACGTTCATCGTATCATCAATTTTTGTATTCCGCCGCTGTGTCAGTTTGGTATCAGAGCTTGTTTTAGCCAATCATAGCTAAATCGAGTCTTGAAGCCGAGAATTTCGAAGTTGAAGTGTTAGCCGAGCTTGAAGTGTTGAGCTGAGCTAAGTAGAAGTATTAGAGATTGAAAGTTACATTATTTGGAGAAATTTGTGTTCGTCGTGTTCATCGCAAATTGCAACAAAGTGGGAGTTTCGATCCATTTCTTTTTGGATCAAAAGTTGAGAAGTGTTTGAAATTTGGGGTTGGAGCCGAAAGTCAAAGTATTTGAGAAGTTTGAACCATGCCGCCGAGAAGAGCTAATCGTCACCAAAACGTAGATGCTTTGTATAAAAGAGAAGAAGCTGACGAGATGGAGCAAGAATTAATGAAAACTTTAGTGAGAAACTTAATGAAGGAATTGGACGATTAGAGAAGATGATGTTAGAGATGAATCAAAATCGGAGAAGGGTTTCACCTGAATCTAACCATGGGGGAAGTAGAGTCTCACCACATTCCAATCGGGAGAGAAGTGTTGATAATGATCATAGAAGTGCGAGTCGAGATTGTTATAGAAATGATGATGATCGAAGGCGTGATAGGAATGTGAATGATCGTGAACGGAGGAATGTATATAGAAGGGATGTTGGTGGAAGACGTGATGGTAGTAGAGATGTTGGTGGTCAGGATCGACATCGATATACATCAGATTTTGAAGAAGAGTATGATGGTGGTAGTGTTCATGGACGAGGACGTGGACAAGGAAGAAATCAGTCGGAGTATGATCACAAGTGGGAATCTGGGATGAAGACTGAAATTCCAGAATTCAAAGGTGGTATGCAAGATGAGGAGTTTTTGGATTGGTTGTCTAATGTGGAGGAGATTTTTGACTTCAAGGAAGTTCCGGAACATCGTAGAGTGAAATTGGTTGCTACAAGGTTGAGGGGTAGAGCTTTGGCATGGTGGCAGCAAACCAAACTTACACGTGAACGGATGGGGAAGTCAAAGGTTGAATCATGGGAAAAGATGAGGAAAATGATGAGAGCCACATTCTTACCTTATAATTATCAATCGCTTATGTATCATAGGCTGCAAAAATTGAGGCAAGGAACGAAGTCTGTTAATAACTATGCTGATGAATTCTATCAACTGATTGCAAGGAATGATATCATGGAGACAGAGGAACAATTAACAGCTAGATTTGTTGGAGGATTGCATATGCAGATTCAAGATATGGTAAATATGTTTGATCCCAGATATGTAGCGGAAGCACACCAGAAGGCGTTGGCTTGGGAGAAACAGGGAAGACGAGGAGGCGGTGTGTTTACAAATTCCAACAATCCAGTGAAGGGTGTTAGTGGAAGTTCTAATGTTTCAAAATCTGTTGCAAAGCCAGTTGTGAATGAGGTTGGGAAGACGAAAGTCAATAATGGTTTCAAGTGTTATAATTGCCAAGAAATGGGCCACAAAAGTAATGAATGTCCAAAGCCGAAGAAGAGAGCTATGATAGCGGAGGTTGAGGATGAGGATGAAGAAGCTGAATGTTCCAATTAACCACCTGATGAGGAGGAAGAAGAAGTGTCGGGAGACGAAGGTTGTAATCTGATGATGAGGAGGTCTTGTTTGACACCAAAGCAAGAGGAGGATTGTAGTTGGTTGAGGAGCAATATTTTTCAGTCGACATGTACTATTCTGGGGAAAGTTTGCAAATTTGTTATTGATGCTGGAAGCTGTGATAATATAATTTCTTCAGAAGCTGTAAGGAAGTTGGCATTGAAAACTGAGAAACTTCCAAAACCGTACAAGTTGGCTTGGTTGAGAAAAGGCGGGGAGGTGAAGGTTGGACGAAGGGCTTGTGTGAATTTTTCAATAGGGAAGAAATATAAAGACGAAATCTGGTGCGATGTTGTAGACATGGACGTATGTCATTTGTTGCTGGGGAGGCCGTGGCAGTATGATAGGGCGGTGCAACATGACGGTCGTACCAACAGTTATAGCTTTATGTTTGAAGGCACAAAGATTACTCTAGTTCCAAAGAAGCGACAACAGGAAGAAAACAAACTGGAGGAGATTAAAGAGCTGAAAACTTTATTATCCTTGAAGGAGTTTGTTAAGGAGGTTAAAGAGGAGCCTGAAGTGTTTTTGTTAATTGGGCGTGAGAGCAGTGAAGTGGTTAAGATACCTGATGAAGTAAAACCAGTACTGGAAGAATTTGATGATGTATTTCCGGAAGAGCTACCAGCGGAATTACCACCGTTGAGGGATATACAACACCAGATAGATCTTGTTCCAGGTGCTGTGTTACCACATAAACCACACTATAGAATGAGTCCGAAAGAACATGAAGAGTTGCGTAGGCAGGTAGAGGAATTGCTTGAACAGGGGCGTATACAAGAGAGTTTGAGTCCTTGTGTAGTGCCAGCTTTGTTGGTACCCAAGAAGGATGGAACATGGAGGATGTGCACAGATAGTAGAGCATTGAACAAGATAACAGTCTGATACAGATTTCCGATGCCGAGGCTTGATGATCTGTTAGATCAAATCAGTGGGTCTGTGATCTTTTCAAAGATTGATCTTAAAAGTGGTTATCATCAGATTCGCATTAGACCAGGGGACGAATGGAAGACAACATTCAAGACGAGGGAAGGATTGTATGAATGGCTGGTGATGCCGTTTGGTCTATCGAATGCACCGAGTACATTCATGAGGGTGATGAACCAAATTTTCAGGCCGTACATTGGGAAATTTGTGGTGGTTTACTTTGATGATATTCTGATCTACAGTGCTAGTACAGAAGAGCATGTTCAACATTTGAGGAAAGTGTTAATTATCCTTCGTGAAGAACAATTCTACGCTGCTACGACGAAGTGTGTTTTTATGGCGAGGAGTGTTTTATTTCTGGGGTATGTTGTATCGAAAGAAGGAATACAGGTAGACCAAAGTAAAGTTGAAGCTATCAGAGATTGGCCGCAACCCAAGACGATAACAGAGGTTCGGAGTTTTCATGGGTTGGCTTCTTTTTATCGAAGGTTCCCACACTTTAGTAGTGTGATGGCGCCTGTGACTGATTGTATGAAGGGTAAACAGTTTGCATGGACGGAGGAAGCGGGGGTTGCTTTTGAGTGAATCAAAGAACTCTTGACGACAGCACCAATTCTAGTGCTACCAGATTTTCAGTTGTTGTTTGAGCTACACACTGATCCGTCAAAGGTTGGGATTGGAGGAGTGTTGAGTCAGAGGGGACGTCCGATTGCATATTACAGTGAGAAGTTATCAGGAGCAAAGATGAGATATAGTACGTATGATGTGGAATTTTATGTTGTTGTACAAGCTATTAAACACTGGAGACGTTACCTATTTCAGAAAGAGTTTGTTCTTTACACTGATCATGAGGCGTTGAAGCATTTACAAGGGCAAGACAAGATTTCAGCGAGACATGCATCGTGGATTGCATATCTGCATCAGTTTACATTTGTTGTGAAACACAAATCTGGGGTTACGAACCGTGTGGCGGATGCATTGAGCAGAAGGAGTCATGTGTTGACTACAATAAAGGTTGAAGTAACAGGGTTTGATGTGTTGCCAGAATTATTTGATGAAGATCCTTACTTTGCAAAGTTTGTTGATGAAGTCAAGGAGGGAAAGACGGATGAGTTTATGATGATAGATGGTTTTCTGTTCAAAGGAAATCGATTGTGCATACCTGATTGTAGTTTGAGAATGAAGATTGTAAAGGAGCTACACGAAGAAGGCCACGTGGGTAGAGACCGTACACTACAGCTGATTTCTCAATCTTATTTTTGGCCGTCGATGAAGCGGGAAGTTGGAAGGTTTGTGGAGAGATGTCATATTTTCCAAGTTTCCAAGGGAACGGCGACGAATGCGGGATTGTATATGCTGTTACCTGTGCCGGTTAGACCATAGGTTGATATCGGTATGGATTTTGTTTTGGGATTACTGAGAACTCAAAGGGGGAATGATTCGATATATGTTGTAGTGGACAGGTTTTCAAAGATGGCACATTTCATCGCTTGTAAGAAGACAGCTGATGTTGTCCGGGTTGCTGAGTTATTCTTCAAAGAGATATATCGTTTACATGGTTTTCCAGAATCCATTGTTTCTGATCGGGATACTAGATTTCTAAGTCATTTTTGGCTAAGTTTGTGGAAGATGGTGGGAACGAAGTTGAACTTTAGCAGCGCTTATCATCCGCAAACGGATGGACAGACCGAGGTTGTGAACAGATCACTGGGAAATTTATTGCGATGTCTGGTGCAAGACAATCTGAAGAGTTGGGATGTGAAGTTATGCCAAGCAGAGTTTGCACACAATCATGTAGTAAACCGGAGTACTGGATTCAGCCCATTCCAGATTGTATATTCTAGTTTGCCAAAGGGACCATTGGATTTAACGATAATACCACAACCAAAGAAGACAGTTAAAAGAGCTGCTGATTTTGTTGATGAACTGGCAGAGTGTCATAAAATCGTTCAAGAACGATTGGAGAAAGCGAATGAAAAGTATAAACGATCTGCAGATTTGAAGCGAAGAAGCGTCGTATTTAATGAAGGAGATTTAGTATATGCTGTGTTAACCAAAGATCGTTTTCCAGTGGGAGCATACAATAAACTTAAAGCACGAAAGATTGGTCCTGTAACAGTTGTGAAACGGATCAATGAAAACGCTTACAAGTTGAAGCTGCCGGAGGATGTGTACACGTCTGACGTGTTTAATGTTAAACATCTGATACCGTTTCATAGGGATGAGCTTGTTGTGGAAGAAGAAGGCGCAAATTCAAGGATGAATTTTTCCCAACCAGGGGAGGATGATGCAGCCCAAGTCTTAGGTCGCTCACGACCTAGTAACACTTTAGGTCGCTCACGACCTAGTAAAGATGACACAGTGAAATAGGATGCAGTGAAACAGGGGGCAACACTTAAAATAAGCCATAGGTCGCTAACGAGTTACGACCTAAAGAATCCACGACCTAAGAGGGAAGTTTTAGGTCGCTCACAACCTAATGAAATTTTAGGTTGCTCACGACCTAGTGAAGGTCGCTCATGACCTAGTAAAGGGGGCACACGAGTTAATGGACTCAACGTGAAGGCAGGCGAACGAGCTAACAGGATACGACCTAAGTTAGGCCGCGAGATTGAATTACGACCTACTTTAGGTCGCGGATATATGATTCGACCTATGCTAGGTCGCTGGAAGATAAGTCGCAGAGAAGAGATACGACCTAAGTTAGGTCGTGGAAAAGAGCTACGACCTATGTTAGGTCGCGAAGAGGAGTTACGACCTATGTTAGGTCGTTGAAGCTTATGCCGCCTGGAATTCTTGAATCGCATGAAGAGTTAGGTCGTTAACGACCTATACTAAGTCGCTGATGGAGGCTGATGTATTGTAATGTGTTGTACTTAGGTCGCGTGATGTAAATATTGTAAGTCGTGTGTTGTTGTAACTTGTATTTGCTTATGTTGTAATATTTTTAGGTCGGATTGTTTTAGGTCGTAAGTCGCCTGGGTTTTAGGTCGCACTATTTTAGGTCGTAGGTCGTTCACGACCTAAGTGTTGTGTTGAAATTGTGTTCTGTTTTGGAATGTAAGTCTATAAATAGGCCGGTGGTGCCATTTGTAACGGGTTGTTGATTTTGAATAAAATTTCGTTTTGTAAGCTTTGTGCTTTCATTCAAATTGGTAGTCGAGTGTAATCTCCTATCTCCACTCTCGGATAATCGAGTGTGCTCGATTCAACGATTGTTGAAGCCGATTCATGGTATCTAGTGCGCTAGATCAACGTCAGAAGAATCGTAGATCTTTAAACACGGTATAGTGCGCTATCAACGTGTTTGAGATAGCTAGAATCCGGTATCGTTCGATCAACGGATTTGGGCCATTCAGTATCTTTTACTCCATCGAGTGCTACGTTCATCGTATCATCAATTTTTGTATTCCGCCGCTGCGTCAAATTAATTAGTGTAGGAGATAATTAAAAGCTAAATATTTGAATTTAATTTATTTTGTTGGGCCTTAAGGAAATACAAGCCCATAGCCTAACTTAAGCCAAACTTAAAAGCTTCTTATGTAATTTTCTCACATCTTTTATTCAGCATGTACAAAAAAATTGAGAAACAAAAAAAACTAGGGTTGCTTGCTCCTCTCAAGTTTGATCAAAATTTCCAATTTTTAAAAAAACAAAAGAAAATCATAGAAATTGGGTAAATTCAAGTGCTTATGGTAAATCAAAAACAAGGCTGAAATAATTAGGATTTTTAGCAAACCGAATTGAAGATTTAAGGTGAGGTACAACTCAAATCATCTATTTCTAAAGCTCTGTGCATGTTTATTATGTTAAATGCAGTTGTGATTACTTTGAATAGATTCGTTGCTTGATGAACTAATTCTACTCAATGAAAATTCTGAGTTTGTTGTTAATTATAGAATTAATAGACCGAGTTTTTAATTTATTACGTTAAGGATTTGTTGTTCGAATCATTTGCGCCTCCATGTTGTATAATTATCTCCATAAGAACTCTTGTCACAAGTACAATTATTGCTCAAACTGTATAAATAAACAAGGTGATTTGCTTGACAAAATGTCTTCTACTACTTTTATTAAAATGAATGATCCATCAATATATAGAGAACAAGAATAAGAAAAACTAAAATGCAACAAAATAGCACACGACTGAAAGTGGTTTCCTAAACAGACTCCACCACCTCTTGACTTATTCATACTCCTAAAAACATGCTAAACTGGATGACAAAATCAAATAAATAAAACACACTCCTAAATTCAACTGTAACGTTTCAAAGTTTGAGATTAACTGCAACACTCTCCCCCCTAATCTCAAACTTGTTTACTTAAGTTCTTGACTCCCAGTAATTTCCTCATATTTTCAAACTTGATAGTAGCTAGTCCTTTTGTTAAAATATCTGCTCTCTGATCGTTGCTGCAAACATGCTTCAGGACGACTTCTCCTCGTTCTACACATTCTCTGATGAAGTGAAACCTTATGTCAATATGCTTGCTTCTGCCATGGAACATGAGATTCTTGGCTAAGTCAATTGCAGATCGATTGTCTATACATAGAACAACCGGACCAACAGCTTCAGATGTTATTTGACTAAGAATGTTTCTGAGCCAGATACCTTGGCAAGCCGCGGCTGTAGCAGCCATAAACTCAGCTTCACACGACGAAAGAGCAACACACTTTTGTTTTTGTGAAACCCAAGTTATAATACTCTCGTTCAAATAATAAACCATGCCTCCCGTGCTCTTTCTATCTTCCAGTTGTCCACCCAAGTCGCTATCAGAAAAAACCAGTTAATACATTATTGCCACAGTCCCTTGAATACACCAACCCATGCTGCATGGTCCCCTTCACGTACCTGAGAATTCTTTTCACTGCATCCAGATGCTTTTTCGTGGGCTTCTCCATATATCTGCTAATTATACCCACAGAGTACGCGATATCTGGTCGCGTATGAACTAAATACCGCAGACCCCCCACCATACTCTTGTATTCTGTAGCATTGACCAATTTTCCTGTCTCGTCTCGACCAAGTTGTTCCTTTGGATCCATCGGGTACTTCGTTGGATTACAATCTGCCATGCCCGCCTTTTCCAGAATCTTTCGAGCATAACCTGCTTGTTTCAATTCAATGTATCCTTCTCCTTGTTCAACTTCTATTCCCAAGTAATAACTGAGTTTACCCATGTCGCTCATCTCAAATTGAAGCTTCATTTGGTTCTTGAAATCCTCGATCACTGAGACACTCGTACCAGTCACTAGAATATCATCCACGTAGACTGCAATAACCAAACTATCTTCTCCTTTCTTCCTCGTGTATACAGCATGCTCATATGGACAACGAGTAAATCCAAGACTTACAAGGCATGAATTCAGTTTAGCATACCAAGCATGAGGCGCTTGGCGAAGTCCATACAAAGCCTTTGATAGCTTGTACACTAAGTGCTCCTGTCCTTTTCTTTCAAATCCCTTCGGTTGGGCAACGTATACATCTTCCATTATGTCTCCATTCAAGAATGCTGTCTTCACGTCGAGATGGTGAACTTCCCATTGATTTTTAGCTGCCAATGCTAACAACAACCTTACTGTCTCTAACCGTGTGACTGGTGCATACACTTCATCAAAATCAATGCCACGTTCTTGCACATAACCCTTTGCTACGAGACGTGCTTTGTATTTTACCACCTTCCCGTTTGCATCCTTTTTCAATTTATAGATCCATTTCAGACCTATGATCTTTTGTCCAGGTGGTAGGCTTGTTAACTTCCATGTATCATTTGCCTCAATAGAATCCATCTCTTGTCTCATTGCTTTCTGCCAGTTGACATCCTTTATTGCCTGTGCATAATTGACAGGTTCGTCTATCCCCATGAGCCACAACTCTTCATCAAGTTCTACCTCCTCCGTGACATTGTAAATTTCACTCAACGATTTGAATTTCTTTGGCTCTGTACTATCATCATAACTATCTCGATCAATTCTAGAAACAGAGGACTGAGATTGTGGAGTTGATACCTGGGTGTTATCACCGCTGTAGCTGTCATTTCCAGTGTCTCCATGCTCTGCATTTTCGGTGTCATTTGGGTTTTCTTCATCAACCTCAAGCATGCTTGGCACAATAAAATTCTCCTGCCTATCCTCCCTTTCTGCAATCATACTCCAAGGCCATGGTTTTGTTTCCTCAAAAACCACATCACGACTTATATGAATGCGATTCTCCTTGGGATCATACAACCGGTATCCTTTTGTTCCAGGCTCTCTACCCAAATTAACCACCCTTTTGCTGCGATCGTCAAGCTTTGTATTGTGCACACTTGGCGTTTTCATGTGTGCCAAGCACCCAAAAACACGTATGTGACTTATCTCTGGTTTCCTTTTTGTCCATGCCTCATACGGCGTCTGGCCTGTCAATGCTCGCGTAGGAAGTCTGTTGAGGATGTATACTGAATTTCTAACGGCCTCAGCTCACATCTTTGCTGGCAATTGCATCTCCTTTAGACTGCTTCTAGTCATCTCTACAACGGTTCTGTTTCGACGCTCTACCACTCCGTTTTGTTGTGGAGTGTAGGGCGTCGTGAAATGTCGTTCAATTCCTGCACCTTCACAAAACTCCTTAAATTCGTTAGATTTGAATTCACCTCCTCTGTCGGTTCTGAACACCTTGATCCTCTTTTCTGACCCATTCTCAACCAAAGCGCGAAACCTTTTGAATACTTGAAGTGCCTCATCCTTGCCTTTTAGAAAGTACACCCACATGAATCTACTAAAGTCATCGACTAACAGGAAAAAAAATCTGTATCCTGAAGCAGTTGTTGGAGATATCGGGCCGCACAAATCACCATGTATGAGTTCTAGCACCTTCTTTGCACTGTACTTAGTTTTGTTTGGAAACATTTTCCTGGTTTGCTTCCCCATTAGACATCCGTCACATACAGCGTTTGGCTTTATTATTTTTGGCATTCCTTCCACCATCTGGTGTTTGGACATAAGAGCCATGGCCTGATAGTTGACATGCCCAAGACGAGCATGCCACAACCTTGAGATCTCATCCGTCTTTGTCATCAAACATTCCTGCTTGTTAGTCTCTATAATAATTTTATAAAGTCGATTAGCAGATCGTTTTACCTTCATCAACAATCTCTCTTGGTTGTCATAGATCCTCAGAAATTCTCCCTTGAGCTCCACCTTGTTGCCTTCTTCAGATATCTGTCCCAGTGATATGATATTATTTCGCAAGCTAGGGATATAATATACCTCACGCAGCTTCCTCTCCTCTCCATTTTTGCACAGCAGTATAACAGTACCCTTTCCTTTTATCTCGACTTTGGATCCATCTCCAAAACGAACCTGGCCAGAAATACTCTCATCCAGTTCCACGAACTTTCCTCTAAACCCTGTCATATGATTGCTCGCGCCATTGTCGAGGTACCAAACATTTAATTCGCTTGCACATTCTCCACTCTTTGACAATTGTGCGGATAGCAGCTTGTCCTCATTCAACAACTACTCTGGTGCTTCTTTCTCATGTTTGCCCAAGAGTAGAGCCGGTTCATCATCCTCCATCACAGCCATATTTGCCTCCACTTCTTGCGCTCCTTTATTCTTCCTGGGTTTCTTACATTCTGAGGCGAAATGACCATAGATGTTACAATTGTAGCATTTGATAGTGCTTTTGTCAAATTTTCCACGACCCCTCTGTTTTGTTGATCTGTCACCATTGTTTCGCTTCAGCCACTCTTCACGTGTCAATAGTAATTTCTTCTCTTCTCCTTCTCGTTTGGCCCATTCCTCTTCTGTCAACATAAGCTGAGTTTCCTTCATTTTTGTCTTCCCTTTCACTCGTTCTTCGTGTGCCTTGAGTGAACCCACAGCTTCTCCAACCGTCATGTTCTCCATATCTCCAAATTGTTCCAGTGTCGAAGTTATCTGTAGGAATCTTGCAGGTACAGCACGTAGCAATTTCTTTACGACATATGATTCTTCCATCGTTTCTCCTAGTGCTCGTATATTTGTAACGAGGCTGTTCATTCTCATGTGAAAGTCCTCAATCTTTTCACTGTCACTCATATTCAGCATTTCAAACTCAGATTTCAGAGTCTGAATACGTGCCTTCTTTGCTCTGTCCGCACCTTGGCATAATGTCTTTATCATTTCCCAAGCATCCTTCGCTGTTTTCTTGTTTGCAATCGAAAGCAGCACATCTTCAGGAATTGCCTGATATACCATTGCCAACGCCACTTTGTCTGTCTTCTCCTCGACAGCAACCTTGGGATCACTTGGCTCTACAGCGTTCCAGACCCCTTGCGCTTGCATATAGACTTTCATTTTAAGAGCCCAAGCCGTATAATTACTTCTATCCAGCATTGGGTAACTCAGACCGTACGAGCCTCCTTTACCTTTGTTCACCTCCATCCTTGGTGAGAAAAAAAATGTCAGCCAAGACCTTCAAGCTCTGATACCACTTCTTGTCACAAGTACAATTATTGCACAAACTGTATAAATAAACAAGGTGATTTGCTTGACAAAATGTCTTCTACTACTTTTATTAAAATGAATGATCCATCAATATATAGAGAACAGGAATAAGAAAAACTAAAATGCAACAAAATAGCACACGACTGAAAGTGGTTTCCTAAACAGACTCCACCACCTCTTGACTTATTCATACTCCTAAAAACATGCTAAACTGGATGACAAAATCAAATAAATAAAACACACTCCTAAATTCAACTGTAACGTTTCAAAGTTTGAGATTAACTGCAACAAGAACAAGCATCAATGTCGGAAGCTAGCGAAGGGTCGAAGCTGTTGAAGGGTCGACTATAGTTTAACCCAGAGCCTCGTCGGCTCTAGGAATTTTTTGCCACTGGTCGATTGGTGGTGCTCCACCGGTGGACGAAACCTGGAGCAGTATGGCTCCAGTTATCATCTTTATTGCCTGTCGTTTTACTCTCATTGTTTGCAGTTCATGTAGCCTCCTTCCTTTGCTTTTTAGTTGAGTTTTGGGAACTGTGTTTCTCTATATTCTTGCTTGTTTTTCTTATTGGATTGTTATTTGTTTTCTGAGATTATAGTTGAACTTGGGTGAATGCTTGTATTATACTATGAGGATTTCCAATTGAGTTTATACTAAATTTAAGCTACGGTATATTAATATATATGAGAAATTTGATTATATACCCATAATGGTTTAAGTTTTGTTTAGCAATATATATTATCACACTTAGTTTTCTAATTGGACTCTAGGGTACTTTAGAAAGTATTTCATAACTTTGTGAATTATGTTTTTATGGATTACTATATATATATATTGAAACTGATTTCTAAATTTATAAAGATTAATGTTTTGGATAACTACAAAGATATATGAACCAACATATATTAGCAGTATATTTTACAAGTTATTTGGTATGAACTATTTTAAACTAAGAGCTATATCTTGCACTCTATATTTTAAAAACGCATAGCACTATATATATATAGATTGCTTGACACAGTAACTGCTTTATTTAACATCCTGACACTTCCTTTTATCGTATAGACTGGCTTTGCGTGTGTGTGTGTGTGTGTGTGTATATATATATATATATATATATATAGCCTGACATCCTTTATAGGCCATTTTTACTTTAAGGAAGAACCACTTGCGTTTTGTTTTAGAACTTTGCAAATGAACTTAAGTTAGTGCCTGAAGTTTAGTAGCAGATCAAAACTTACATCTGCCTATCTATGTTTTTATGGTAAAAAGTAGGTATGAACACTTTGTAAATTGTTTTTAAACCTATTAAAGTCTTTTGTTTAACAACAGCCGTGTGTGTGTGTGTATATATATATATATATATATATATATATATATATATATATATGCAAATAAAATTTATGTCTTAGTGAGAGTATGTTAGCTTTGCGTGCATGCCCGGTACCGTCTTTGCTCTCCCATAAGTGTGTGAGTAGTGAGACACCATTACCTGTATTGATATATTTATACACAATAGTATGTAAGCCCGTGTTTGTTTGCCAGATCTAAGAATGTAAAAAGTAAACCCATGCATGAGAGAGAAAGAATATAATATATATACTACTGGTTTATATAAGTTTGAGTTAGTAAGTAGTGTGTGTTTTCTAAGTAAGAGAATCAACGTGTGAGTAAGTGTAGACCATAGATAGTTACAATTGGACTAGAACATAGGTTTGTATAAGTATGAAAATATATAAATATCTATAATTGGGAAATAAATGAGTTTATGAATTTTAAATGAGAAGTTGAAAATTAGCTTATATATGTAGTATTCAGAAATTAGCTCCTTTTTGGAAAATTATATTATCAGATTTCTAAATTATAAACTCAAAAGAGATAATTGTTTTAAGAGCCTTAGTTATATAATATGCGGAGTATTAATAATCGACTTAGTATTACCGATTGGTTTAAATGCTTTCGAATCACGCTTCATCGAATATGGCAAAACCCATTGAATAAAATGGTTGAGTGGAATTTACTAACCCATTAGCGAATACTCGAATTCCACCGGGTAGTATGGGATGCCTTGGTTAAATTCTTATGATCGTATTTGGGAAAGTACTTAACACTTCAGAGTTGTATTCTCTTCGGGTGTGCGACAAGTGGTTACTAGATCCTTAAGAAAATGTAGTTTAGTTTTCCAGTGGTATCCATAATAAGTGATATTTACTAGCTTCTAGTAAATACTCGGATTTCACCATGCGGTATGGGACATATTGGTTAAGCTCTTGTTTTCACTGAAATTGATAGTATTTGTCACTTTAGAGTTCACTCTCTTTAGGTGTGCGTCATGAGGCTGCTAGATCCTTAGGAAGTTTACTCCTGGATTTCTTTTCAAGTGTAATAATCTAAAATAAATCTGAAAGATTCGATCATGGATGTTATCCTTGAGAATGTCTTGTGATCCTGTACTTCCCATCTTATGTACGATCCCCAGTATCGGATCGGTTCGTGTGATACCAAATTGTTTGTTTGTTAGCTACGGTTATGTGTACGATCATTACGATCATTTCAAGTAAGATCTCTTTGATTCTGGATATTTGGATTCTGTGACTATTCTTTGTTCATGAAATAAATATATATTCTTGGGTCTTGTGTTAGTGAAATAAATTTATATTCTTATGTCTTGTACGTGTTCGTGAAATAAATATATAATCTTGTGTCTTGTGATGGATGCTAGGTTAAGTTAATTCTGTTATTCTATGTTTAGTGAATAGTTCGTGTTTGTTTCATAAATTTATAACTCTGTTCTGAGTTAAATTAATTTCCTAACTCGTTATATCTTGGACTTCTGTATTTACTTATATGTTGTTTATTCTTGTTTTATATTCTATTCTCACCCTATTGGATATTTAGAGATAGCCTGACTCGAGTGTTATTTTGCTCGGGTCAGACCGAGACTTTCAGGTTACAGGATGAGTAGACTTATGGATGGTTGGGCTTACGGAAGTTGGACCTTTGATATTTAGTTACATCAATTAGGAATTTTGTTTGAAATTGAGATGTATAATTAAGATTAGAAAACCATAACTTGTATATTATTGAGTCTGGCATTTCATTTTATTGACTCGCAGTTTGTATAAATGTTTATTATTACGCTGTAATATGTAACTGATGCTTACATGATATGTTGTTCTGATTTTTAGAGTCGACATGTCTATTATTTTGTATTAATACTATACATGTCAAATTTCGGTGTAGATATTAAATAAAAAGGTATAAATGACATGTCAGTTTATAGAAAGATATATTCACATCTGATCGCCTTTAACAAGTTGTATTCTCTGGATTAGCAGACGACATTACTTGTAATGTACTTTGCTAAACTGGGTATCGCAGTGGGGTTGTTACAAAATGATTCGGCTACTATGTTCGAGCTGTGTCAGTTAGAAGAGATTGAGATGGAAAGAGGGTCACTTGTTCGTCGTGCACCTTCCCGTATTTTTAAGCATAGGATAAAGCGACCCTGAAATACTGTAATTAGACTAGTTAGAATCCAATAGGGAGATGATCCGATTGAGAGTACTTAGAGCCAGATGAGAAGATTAGGGATTCCCATCCCCCACTCTTTTCCAGTACATTTCCCCTATTTTGTTTGCTTAGATAAATTAGAAAATTGGATGGTGTTGTATGCTTTATTTTGTGACTTATGTTACTATATGACTTGATTTATCACATGTCATGTTGCATATATAGATATTGTCAATATACTTTAGAATGTTCTACATACATGCCTATATGTCATAATATTGCATTCTTGTAGAAGCTACTTAGTATTTATGCACTTATCACCTGCCATATTACTGACATATGTTGATTGGTGGATTTGCTTTGTTCTTTCCATTTATTTTACCATTGTTATGTAATAATATTATATCCAGACTTTAGTGGTATCCCTATGGGTATCATATCTTATATCACTAGAACTATTAGGAAACATATATGTTTGGTATGAATTGTTTGGATGCTTCAAGTGTAGTGTGGTTTGAGCATATGTATTGCATATACACATGGTTGCTAGAGTATAGTTGAGTTTACGAGTTACATTTCCCGTATCAAGGAATTTCTAGGATGAAATTATTTTAATTGAGGAGAATGTAACACCCTGTATTTTTGATAAAATAAAAATTAACTAAAAAGTGCTTTTTAGTAATTTTGCATAAAGGTAAAAAAACTAAATTTTCACGAATGAGGGAATTTGGAAATTTTCACTTTTCCAATGCGTAAAAGCAGATTTTTCTAACACAAATTTATATTTAAAATGCCAAAACCAGATATTGGATGAAGAAGACATGAATTATGTAACATAATGCTCATTTTAGAGCGAAATGGGTTGAGGCCCAAGTAGGATGAGGAAGAATTTCGAGTTGTAGGCTACAAAAGGGAAGGATGTGTAACCTTAAGTCATTCTACTTTCATTCCTCTTCATTCCAGAGCTGCCACAAAACCATAGCATTAAATTCCATTCTTTTCTTCTCCTTCTTTCACATTTCTAAACCAAAAATTCTTTAAATAAATTTCAAATTAAACAAAGATAAAGTGAAGAGATCTAATCCAATTACTTAGTAGCATAAAAAAAAGAAGACATGCATATAAATTAAATTAATGGAAAGAGCTTGAAGAGTTCTATTAAGAGGTTTCTTCAAAACAGCGTATTAGGTGAGTGGTTTTATCTACGACCTGACTATGATATAGATAAATAATTATATTTCTTTTATACATATTTTTACGATTAAAAATATGATTTTTGATTTGAGTGGATTATTTTAATTAGAGATCAATATGAACTAGGATAAGGAAACCCTAGGCAATGATTTTGTAAAGAAATATAATTGTTGAAACTTGAAAGGAAGGTAAATTGGTTAAAATTCAACTCAAAAACATATAATATGATTTATCTAATGAACTTGAATTGATAAAAGAGAATTTATGTATACATCCCTTAAAATCACCTAAATTCGATTCTATTAACTTCGAATAGAATTAAATATGTAAACAGTTACATGTGGTTATGGGATAAAATGTATAAAAGTTTGGATATGATAAACATTGAGATTATACATAGATAATTGTTCAAAAATTAATATGATATGAATTCAAATTTCATACATAAAGTTTGAATAAAAGAAATATAGCAATTAAAATTTGATCAAAACAATAGTTTAAACATGATGGAAAAACCCAAGTTCTAAAATTCTAATCGATTGAAAATAGGGTCGGTCGATTGAAATTGTTCTATAAAACCTTGATAAGAATATGAGTCCAACCCGCAAGTAAATGGTTCAATTTCGAGGTCAAACAGTCGTCTGACTGGAGAACCCAATCGACGGAATTCCTTTTCAGTCGACTGAAATTATTGTCCAGTCGACCGATTTTGTATTCTGTAGAAAAAAATAGGATATAGGGAACCACTCAATCGACTTGTTCATCTAGTCGACTGAAACCCTATACAAAACCCAGGTTGAACCGTGTAGCGACCCATACTTTACATATCAGAGGATCGTAAAATATTATTATTTAATTCAAATGAGGTTATATGACTTTAAAACTTTGGAAAATGACTCTAGGGACATTTTCCACCTTTAGAATTTTTATCGGACATTTTGGACGCAGAAATTCTTGTAAGGCCTATAACTTTTGGTAGGGATTGAATTAGGGTCTGAAACCACTTCTATTAGATTGGATTTGTGGTTTCTCTTTCTATAGAGTGGTTAAATAGGAAAACAGGATTATCGTTTAGGAGATATCGCCATTTTAAATTTTATTTGCTATTAGACAAACTAAAGGGCAATCGTGACGTTTAGGGGACTCGAAATTTGCACCGATAGTGGCTGAAGCAACAACCCCTAAATCATATCTCTTCTTCCTAATTTTAGAAGGGTAATTAGAAAATGAGATCATAGATTCACCATTTTGGTGCTGGGATATTCTTCTTTCTTTAATGTTCGTCTTGGACCTAAGAGGAAAAGTTGGTATTTTGGGTATTCGGTGAGTGGTTCTTGACCTCTTGTTATTCTATACTTGTTGATATGGTTAAAGCTGGTGTTTTTAACATGATTTTGATCCTATAATGTTTTCTAACTTTAATTGCATCTTTATACATGTTTATGGCCAAAATTTAAAAGTTTTAAATTGGTTTGTAAATGGTTTTGCAACCTCTTTTGATCATATTGACATGCTAGTGTAATAGTTAGATCTAGGTTAGGATTCGTATAATAATTATGTTTTGATGAATTTCATGTCTATATAGATGCATATGGATGATATTACAATTTGGTATATGATGCTTTGATACGGTTTGCTAGTGTTTTAGGTAGTTAGAAAAAGAGGTCGTCGAATTGGACAAATCGAAGGCAAAAGTGGTCGGAATTGGATGAAACTTGGAGGAGGAACTCGAGCAATGGAGGATCCCAAGGTTTAAGTCGCATGACATTCAGGTTGTGGGATTCATGTCGGTGAAGAGATGGTTGCTGGTTAGAGAGTTTGTTGGTCAACTCAATAAGAAGACAAGACTTCGGGATTTAGGCTACAAGACTTCGAGGAAAGCTTCGAGTTAGAGTAAGGAAGGAGTTCCAGGAGTTCTAGGAGTCAAAGTAGCAGATTTGGCTAAGTAAGGCGATTGGCACCGATCGGTACCGATTACTTTTGATCAGTGCCTAATAGATTTTCTAGCATCTAGGTGAAGCTTGAAGCTTGGGGTGCTTAGGGAATGAAGCATGAAGTTCTTGGCATGCCGAGAAGAAGAAGTCGTGGTGGAAAATATTTAGCCAAATTTCGGCTAAATATAGATGAAGGAAATAATATCGGTAATGACATGAATTTTTAGGGCTATGGGTTATGAAACTTCTAGACATCGAGGGCACCCAATAAGTCACCTTGGCTTATCGATGGAATGTAGATGGGGGAGGAAGGGGCCGGAAGAGGAGGATGAGGTAGCGAAGCTCGTCATCAGCCGGCAACATGGCGTCGAAGATATCTCACATTTGCCAAGCACTCGTAAGGCCCGCAAGGTTGAATGCTTTGAACATCAAATTCTGGTATAGAAAGGAGTAAATGAATAGGGTATATAGGCAATACAACACAATAAAACAAATTAAAGGATGTGTTGGCTCTACGGGCCGTTTTGAAGGTGTTTGTTTGTTCGCTTAGGGTTTTATGGCGATGTAGTAGCACGATGATAGCTTCAGGACTTCGATGATGGTAACTCGATGGTTAATGAGTAGGTTCCAATAATGGCGGCTTGATGTCGTAAGAAGTCGTGAGAATGATTATTCGTAGATAGCCGGTTCTTGAAAGGGTGACACATGGATAAGAATGTTGAATGGTTTTATCATGGAAAGAAGAAATGTTGAATGGTTTCTTAAGGATAATGGAAACTAGATGGAGCAAGGAAAGGGCTAGAATATGCATGCTAAAGGATTGTTGATACTAGAAACATTTTTTATGTACACGAAGCAAGGTTATTGTGAGGACGGTCATTCGTACTTTCTTGGTTCCCCCGGGTCGGTTGAATGGATCCTTGTATTCTGGATCGGTGGAATGGGTCTAGTATCAACTTCGTGGTAAATGTAAGTATACTGAAAACCTGGATTTATCCATTAATCCATGGCAAAGGAAAGTCACATGGGTTATCATATATTTGGGGCACATTGAGTGATAATGAGGATTGTTTGATGGATGCCATGTTTGTCGTAACGACCCAGAATTTTAGTCATTCGAATTTGAAATATTTAATTGATTTTAAATATTGAAAAGTTAATTTTATAAGTTAAATAACTTATATTTCAAGTATAATGATTTATTGAATAATTAAATTATTTAATTTAATATTTGAAATTGCTTAAATAATTGAAACTTGGATTTAATGTAAATGAAAATGATTCCTAAAGTCGATTTAAAATCTATTTAAATAAGAATAAGGACAGTAAACTTTTTAACTTGGATTTAAAAGTGAATAAACTGAAACTGAAAATTACTCATTTTAATTTACGTGTAAAAATAGTCTTTTGGGGAACTGCCTCGGATCTCGACGAAACCAGTTTCATTGGATCCGTAATTGTGAATTATTATATGTCGTCGAATTTCGTGATAATTGGACGTATCGTTTGGTCACGTGAGTTAAAAACGCGTAGAAATTAATTAAAGAAATTTATATTATATAATTTGATTTTGAAAAGCTATCTTCTATATATGATGGAATTGGCTCCCGATACATATTCCATTGTGTTTGGAATAGTGGTATAACATATAGAATGCTATGTAGCACGCTTTGTTTGGAGTTCGAAATTTTCATGGATGAATAGTACTTTGGAATATTTTCTATAAATAGCCATCTTCTTTCATTCATTTTGCAAACCCTAATTTCTAATGTTTTCAGCCATAATAAAACATAACCCTCATCCAACAATCATCGTCGATTGGCGCCGCCAGCGGTCGATTCAGGTGATGGTCCCAACATGGAAGTTGTTCATCGCAGCGAGATGTAGAAGGTGACCGGTTGGACGGTGGAATGACGTAGCGAGGCGACCGAAAATCGCCAAAGACTGCTGCGACTAGGTTTGCCGATTTCAACATCTCTGATCATCGATAGCCAGCGGCTGAAGAGAAAAGGTAGAGGAGGTTGAGAGCTTCGCGCTGACCAAGTTTGGTGACCTATCGTCAACCATCGCAGCAGTAGAGTCAGTTTGAATGAAATCCACACTTTGGGTTCGTTCATAGAGGAGGTGGCGATGCGGACGTAAAGACGATGGTAAGGTACTGCTGGAGACTGGGACGATTCATGACGATGGAGTGGCGGTGATCCGAGGCATCCGGG
The DNA here is from genome assembly GCA_030737815.1 of Allium fistulosum. Classification (NCBI taxonomy): domain Eukaryota; kingdom Viridiplantae; phylum Streptophyta; class Magnoliopsida; order Asparagales; family Amaryllidaceae; genus Allium; species Allium fistulosum. The sequence goes on along the minus strand of CM060906.1, from coordinate 1,129,133,807 downwards.
ATAGCCAAGCGGCGGTGGTGTTTGAGAAAACAAAGCAGCAAGTTGAATCGTGATTCTGGAAAGGGTTCGAGCGAGAAGATGGGATAATGCGGTGATTAAGGTAATTAAAAAATTAATTAAAATGTTTAGTTAGTTTATTAAATCCGAATTGATAACTAACTCATATCTTGTTGATACGAGGTCAGATTCGAGTGCTGTCTTTTGCGTTGGATTCGTACTGACGCCATCTATGCTATGGAAATGGATTGGATGGATTCAGAGCTAATGAGAATTTTGGATTAAAATTGGACGTCCGTTCAATTTTAGTTCAAAACGTAACGTTTGGCGACTATTAAAAATCAAAATGAGTTAATCTCACCTTTTTGGTTAAGCAAAAAATATTTTTAGTCGATAAAAATTATCTATTGGATGTTTTGTTATTTATTATTGATAATTATTGACTATTGGATGATTTACTATTTAATTATTTGGTTTGGATATATTCCCGCCTATTGGAGCGGATGAGACCCTTGCGTTCCCATGTAAGAGTGGATGATCCTTTGTATACGAGTCCTACCTTAAAATGGTTGATTTATATTTATATTATTATATACTGTATGTGATGTAGGGGGACATGTTGGAGGGATCCAACGGGATTCCTCACACTGTTGATTTTAGTTTTCATATATATTGTGATATATGATATTTGGATGTTATATTGGATGACATGAACATGGTTTTGTTTAATTAGTTCTTTAGTAGCACTGGGCCTTATTTTGGTATCTTAAAAAACCAATAAACTAATGATTTGATTTAAAAAGGAATTTCATCTGATTTGGAAATTATATATGTTTAATAATATTTTTAAGTAAAAGTATGATTTTTTTTAGATTTTATAAATTTATGGTTTTATAAAATATTTTAAAAAGAGATTTTGAACCGTGAATAAAGATTTTAAAATTTTTGGAACTAAGTTTGTGTTTTAAAATAAAGGACTACGGTTTTTTTTAAAGATAGAAATAATTATTAACCATTTTATATAAAGAAATATGTATATAGTATATACAAATATTAAGATTTATTTATAAATATGGAGATTTATAAAGGGGATAATGTATAAAGTGACATTTTACAAATAAAGTTAAGATTTGTAAAATTCGTATTTATTTATAGAGAGTTAGATTTATAAACGATGTTTTATAAATTAAAAGGAAACTATTATTACTTAATTTAATAGATTGGAGAAATAATTCAAACGGTGGATTTATTTTAAAATGTGGAATGATGTTTTAGAAAATAGTTAATTCTATTTAGGAAATTGAAGGTAAGGGTAAGTTTGGGATTCATAAAGTGATATTTTATAAATTGCAAGAAATCTACAAAAGGGATTTATACCTATGAGTGCAAAGTAAAACGGTTGAAATTATGTTTTGGATGGGGTTTTATAAATAAGCAAGATTTATAAAGGAATAAAGGTATAAATGGGTTCATAAATAAAGGAATTTTTATGAAAGAAATTTTTATAAGACGGGAAGAGATTTATAAACATGGTCTATAAATATGGAAATAATTATGTTGAATTAAATATGGATTTTTATCAAGGAAATATATTTATATTTTAAAGGTTGTTTATTAATATTAATATTGTTTAAAAATTGCTTATCAATAGTTTTAAATATTTTGGAAGGTTAATTATTTAAAATATTAATATTTTTTGAAATTGATTATAATTATTTATCAGTAAAGTTTTGGAAATTAACTATTAGTAATTATAAAAATGTTGAAAATAATTTATTATTGTTTATTAAGAATGTTTTGCAATTTATCAATTACTATTTTTAAGTTGTCTAAAGTTAATACTTATTTATTTATAATGTTTATTATTATATATAATTGTGTTTTAAATTAAATGATTATTATTTATTTATAAATGTTTTCAAGAATTATAAATAAGGTTTTATAAATGGTTTTGAGATTGGTAAGGGATTTGTAGATGATTTTTGAATTGTATAGGAAGGAAACCTTTCCCAGTTTTGTGAATATACTTATAGCGTTGAGATAAATATAGGGATTGTGGATATATATATATCTATGTAAAAGGATTTTGAGACGAATATTTACAAAGTGAATTTAATTAATAAAGGATTAACTAATAAAGGCCTAGTGTTGCTTGGAGCTTAACCAATATTGGATTTCCCTATGAAATTAAATCCCTGATTGAATGATTGTTATTTGATAATTAAATAACTGACTATCATTTTTGGACCTAAACGTAACTTCAGAAATATCTAGGTGAAACACGTGAGTTATGTGGCACAGTCATCTCCGACGATGTTGTACTGTGCGTATAAATCTTTTTTCGTTCTCCTAGGACAATGATAAGGAAATTCATCCACTAGCGGTTAGGAGGTGATCTCCAATCTTATCTTCGACTGTTTATTTCCTAAAGAACCTGGGGTTGAGTTTACCGGGAATTATTGAATGTTGTCACAAAGAGACCGGGATCGGGTATGTTATCCGAATTCGATCCAACGATGCGTTTCGAAGTGAAGAGATCTTGAAGATGATGGAACTTGAAGACGGAGCTCTCAAGTGTTTCGTTCAGTCCCATAACGGAATTGTATAGATGAATGCTAGTATAGCATTGTTGCCTAGAGGGCAGTATTAGCATTCCAAGTAGGAAGTGCAATATAAAAGGTGAAACGTTGCTTCAAGCCTTATCAACCGGGAATGACTAAAACATGGGAGATGCAGCAGGGCTAAGTGGGTCGCTCCCAAGTAGGGTATGATCATCCCTATCTAGAGTCGCTATTATCTCTCATTTGTATGCTTCGGGGCCCATTAACGGAGGGGTGATCATATTCGGTACTATCTAGTAAGGGGTAGGCCGGTCCTGTGTTGATAGGGGATCCAAGCGAGGTCCTCGGTGTTATTTTATCTAGAGATGCAATGTGACGGGCGGTACCCCAGTAGCCCAGTCATTATATGGAATCCATTCTCCAGTAAGCGCAGTACTGACTTAGTTGTGCCCAACTGTGCTGAAACGTGAGATGCAAGCATTTCAGCTATATTCATATTTTACTTTGACCCCTAGAAATTATTTTAATATAAATGGGTTTTATATAGAAATTGTTTTGGTTATCGTAAGGTAAAAACCCGTCTGTGTTTATGTATGGCGTGGTCTTACGGGATACTTTTAATTTCAAATGGTTTTCTAGAACTTTAAAATCCAGTTGGGTGTGTTTCCTCACGCTGGTTTTCCAGACTGACTCGGGTGTTATTATTTTATAATGCTCGGGTCAGACCGAGCATGTTTGTAGATTACTTTGGATGCAATGGAGCTCAGAAGACGTTTTGGAGGTCTTGAAATCTTATTCACGTATATGTTTATTTCCGCTGCTTTGTTGTTGAAATCATCAGCAATTGTGAGGACAGGTTGTTATAACAGTCCAGGCTGATGATTGTGAATTGTTGTAGTACTCTGATGAATGTATGTATATAACAGTTTCTCTTTGTAAAGATCATTGGTATTATATTCAGCTGTGATTGTGAGATTCTATGTTGTTGTTTTTATTTCTTCTCTCTTCTTCTTATTTCTTCTTCTTTTCCATAACTATAAGTCTTTCCATTCGATTTGGGTTGGACATGTGTGGTATATTGTCAGCTTGACTTATGTGGATTGGCGGGTCGTTACATTTGCTTTGGTTGCTTTCTCCCATAGTCTGTCACTCTAGGGATGTCACTTGAGATAGGTATTGTGGATAGGGATACATGGACGCGTATTATTGTACATAGTCTGTAGTACACCCTAATGATGTTTGTTAAGTAGTATATTATGATTGTTATGAGTTGACTCTTTTGTTGCAGTGACATGACAAGTATGCTTCGTATACCCTTTGTTCCTTACTATATCGACTTGTATATTATTTTGAGATTCATTTATCGCTCATATCAAACTATCATTTGACTTGAGGTTTTATGCTCTGCTTCTTATTATCTCGGGTACTCTTAAATGAGTAGACTACATAGCAGGTCTAGGTGTACACGGTGGTAGTGCAGAGGAGGATGGAGCTTTCTCATATTATATATGGATACTTATGCTTATTCCACTGTTCAACACTGTGGAGCCTAAGAAGTGTTTGCTTTATTATTATGAGACGATTTATCTGATTTTATTTCCACTTTGTATAAACTCTGTTACTATGTTGTATAACTCTGTGGATCTTTACTTTGATATTTGGTTCACTTAGTTATTACTATCTCTCATATTTTATATCTATGATGATTATTATATTTTATTCGATGCACTGTAAGATATACGATAGGTTCTGTGATGTTTATTTCTTTTCAACCCTTGATAATCATCTTGCATCGGTCGGACACGGCGGCAATACACTATTAAGTTATATTCAGTATTGGTGGTGTAGGGCGGTCTTTACAAACTGGACTCGGTGCATGCCAAGTAGGATAGTTTAGGAATACTCAATCCCGCTTCCATGACTTTCGAGAGTTCGCATAACTGTCTGGAGTTGTATAACATGCTGGAGTTGTTTCACACTTGGTGACGTACTTAGATTCACACTTTATGATGTTGTATAACGTGATAGTCAATGTGACATGCGATTGTACCGCAATTAGTTGATCTTATTGTTGTTGTAGTCGGCTCTGATCACATATTTGCATACTGTGGGGGAGAGGGCGGAGACATCTGTCAATAGTAGGATGAGTGTGCGGTCAAGCTGTTACGCCTACAGGGGAGTCAAATTGTTGATCAGTCCTTTTTTAGCTGCAGGTTGAATGATATAGAGTATAGAATATATGCACTAACGAGGAGGTTACTCAATGCTTTGGTGGCAAGTGATCATCGAGACTGTGTGCTTGATGCATGTTCGTGGGCATTGTGATGTATACTCGGTATCTATGCAACTTAAGCAATTTACTATTGAGAATGTTTGCTCAATATATGGTTAGGGGTTCATTATCGAGACCATATACTCAAGTTATCCCTAGGTTTACTTAGTTTTAAGATGTCCAACCTTCAGGTGGAAATCTTATAGATTATTATTGGATTTAGGCGTATTAAGGACTGTTGTCCTATAGTGTGTAAATTGATTAATTCCTTATAAGTACTACACAGACAAATGAATCCCTAGGTGGTGTAGATTATAAATGATAATTTATCTACCTATTACACCATACCACTAGTGATACAACTCTCTCACCAGACCATGCCTTATCCCCTCTATTTTTCCCACCTTATATTTATTACAGGAGGACATGGTAGTAGATGAAATAATAAGGATAAGGTGAGTGGAGGAGATGACAGCTCGCTTTAGAGATATTTTTACTTATAGACATTCCCCTATGTATCTTATTTCATTTACCAATTAGACTTATGTTGTATTTCATTTTGGAGACTCTATTTAAACACTTACCGTATGGACCATGGTTATTTTAAGACAACAATGGTTTGGATTATTTTCAGTTTTTATATTTTATTCATTCTGCAGTGAAATCTAACAGTGTAAAATGCTTTAAAGTTAAATTTATCTCTATATATTTAGACCATCAAAAACCTATTTTACTTCTTGCACAACATGAGTTCAAATGTCTCTTTTAAACTTTGGATCAATGTGCCTAGAGGTATGGGTTGTTACACATGTACTGAAAACGATCTCAATAAGAAAATTATCATCATATTGCTCAATTGTTAATTATTGATTATGTAAAAGATTATTTAACTAATAATAACTAAATTAACAGCATAAATAACATTCAAAGAAATGATTTGCTACCTCGTCTCTAGCCAACCCCTTGTAAAATAACACCCCTTCATCATACTCTAGGGTTTTAAAGCTCCAACTCTAGAGTTGTCTTATATAATTTTGAAATTTATTCATGTTTGCGTATGTGGCAATGTCATGGTGGAGTTGAGGATGTGTCATAAGAGCAATTATGTAATTCAATTAAATAACTGAACTCTTATGCCAAATCTTATTAGAAATATCGTAAGAATGTTTTATTTTTCATTGTATATATTTTTATATTGGTATATAAATGATATTAAAATAAACTAAGTATGTACAAGTAGAAATCTTTAGGTGAAGTATTTAATCGATTTTGCATACGAATGTATTCATAACTATGAGTATTAAACCATGAAATTAAATACTCATCCATTTCTAGCCAAGGTGTGTTGAGAATAGGATATCACCACATACTTGAGCTAGTGCACATAATGCTCTCCATATGATGGATAGTGAATTACTCATGGTTATGGAGGCACTAAGGGTTACATCGTGTAGTTGATTGAACAATTACAAAACAACTCACCGAAAGTCTTCTATAGGTTAGTTATAAAATCAAATAGAAGATCTCATGTGATGATGTGTAGTAAGTAGTCTTTTGATTTGAAAATATTATGAATCTTATGTGTCTAAATATATTTTGATTATGGTCAATCAAATGGCAACGATGATTGTATCATGGCCATAGTTGGGATAAGTTGAAGCAGTTGAAGTGAAACACTATCCAAAGGAGGATCAATCTTCTTCGTATAGAATGTTAGTATCACTGTAATTGGTTGTCAATTAAAGTCAAAGTTTTTGGCCATAGCATATCGGCTATTCGACAATTTTTATCGGGTTGAAACATAGATTTTATTGTTGGGGTTCCATTTAACAATAGATATTACTAAAGTTTTGACCACTGACCGAGATTTAGATATCTATACGATATAGCAATGATGAAGAGAAACCTGCATAATACATCATTAAGTGTCACTTGAAAAGATAAGAAATTGGATTTCACCTAGATAATCTATGAGCAATTGAATTCGTGTCCATTGCAAAGTCTATACAGACTTTAGTATTAAATTGTTCAAATATTACTAAGGGCCGAGTTACACTTGGAAGTCACACAACCGCAACCTCATCTTAAAAAAATAAATGAAATAAGTTATAAAATCTATAAATAATGGTGGAGAATTTAATATAATTATTATATTGATTTAAATATTATTTTATCAAAATTATTGGAGGGTTAATTAATAAGCCATATAATTATTATATATATATATTGTTACCCAAGAGTTTGGCCCGGTTACGAGAAGTTCGTCAAGAAAGTGCATCTTTCGGTATAGACGAGTGGTTCGGCCTGGATGCCGTTTGGCATAGACGAGCGGTTTGGCCTGAGTGCGTTCGGCATAGACGTGTGGCTCGGCCTTAGTGCGTTCGGCATAGAGATGTGGCTCGGCCTGGATGCCGTTCGGCATAAGCGTGTGGTTCGGCCTAGATGCTGTTCGGCGTAGGCATGTGGTTCGGCATAGACGTGTGGCTCAGCCTGGATGCCGTTCGGCATAGGCGTGTGGTTCGTCCTGGATGTCGTTCGGCATAGGCATGTGGTTCGTCCTAGACATTTTGGATCAGCTTGGATGTCGTTCGGCTTTAAAGAGAGGATCAGCACTCAACCTTGAGGAGGGTGTCGTCGTTCGGCATATATCGCTCGGCATACCTCAAACGACAACTACGACCGGTCATGACAGTACGGCATGCCTGGCTCGACGCATATTGGAGGTGTTAACAAGTTGTCAAGCTCATGATAGAGTAAGGGCGATTGGCATGACTTCGCTTCGAGTCAACTCACTACTTGCTTCGGTTCTCCTGAGGGTTTACTTCGAGTCACTTGATGATCGACCGGACAATTCTCGATCGGCATGACTCGTTCGGCATGCCTGGCTTGATGCACAGAAGTCACCTACCGTGGGCCAAGATAGCTTGTTCCTGGGCCCGTAAGGGAAGACCATCCTATCTTCGCCTATAAATAGAGGGAAGGGGCACAATGAAAAGGGACCTTTTTTGGAGAACACTAGGGAGACTCTGCCATTTTGAAGACTCATTCCTTTTCAATTAGAACTTGTATTCAAGTTGTTGGTGTACGGATTGTATTTGTATTCAATTATTTGAAGAAGCAATAAAGATTAAACTCAAAGTGGATGTAGGCAGTTACGCCGAACCACTATAAATCTGGTGTTCTAGTTTCAGTAGTTAATGTTGCATACATTCCTCTATTTCAATTTTCTATCTTCATTAATCTCTCTACACAAATCTCTCTTTGGGTATTAGTGACCAATTTTGGTGCTAACATTTTGGTGTTTTCACTGAGAAGTCATTCTCAGGTTATTAGGATCTACCTTGTGGCTACTGGATTGAAGAAATCCCTCGAAGGAGATCCAAATCATTCACGGGAAGTCCGTTGATTCTACTCAGAGTTTCTACCAATAACTCTACAATGGGAAGACCATGAACTAGATCAGCCTCCCGCAATGTAGATGTCAACAAGACTACTAGTGTCCAACAAGTAGTTACTAGCAATCAACAGGTTAATCTGGGCGCATAGACTGTCTCCGCCCAAAACCAAATGGAAGCTGTCACTAGGACAGAGTTCAACGAGCTGATGAGAGAACTCATGGAAAGCAGGAGGCAACTTAGCGAACAGATCCAAGCTAACGCCAACCTTATGACTCAGCTTACTCAACAACAACATCAGAATGCTGTAGGAATCCCCGCTCCTTACTCCTCATCCGACAGCTCTTCTTCGTCCGATGAACCTCCCAGGCGTAGACGTCGTAGAATAGAAACAACGCAGCAGGTGCTGCTGATCGATCAACCAGGGATGCTCCAGGTTCCCTACCTGGAGCAATGGCCCCTCACTTACACCAAGGAAATCACACTCAAGCTGGAACGGGAAATTTAGGATCTGGAGTACGAGTGGAAGCTGGATAGCCGGCACACCAAGGTCCTAATGATGCTGGTCTTTAGGATACACACTTGGTAGATCGCCAACAGAGGAGACACGGACCAAAACGGTCTCGCAGGACAGACACCAACCTGCCATCTTCCATACAAACCCCAGACCTATCAGCTATGGTCAAACAGCTGATAAGAGAGAATCAAGGATTATCAAATGATGATTAGGGGATATCCAGGAGTCATACTCCATTCACAGATGCTATCTTACAGGCCGAGTATCCAGGAGTCATACTCCATTCACAGCTTTGGCCCTGTTGTGCTTAACCTTGAAGTTTCCGACCGATAAAGGAGTTGGTGTTGTGCATGGCGATCAGGCGATTGGTCATGCGTGTTATGTGGCTGAGCTGAGAGAGGCACAGCGAAGAGAGAAAGGAAAGGTTGTGGACAACTCCATCCGCACCCGAGCCATGAAGATTGACAAGTAATGGCTGAGCCTTGGCTCGGGCAACATGATCAGATCTATAGAGACATGGATCCAAGAGATGACGATGAGGAACCCAAGGAGGCAAAAGAAGCGCCGGCTGAACTGACAATTAACATTCCAGTCAGCCATAATGATCCATCATGAGTACTTAAGATTGGATCACAACTTGACCCCTCGATGATCGAGGATCTTACTGATTTCCTCCGAGCAAATCTAGATGTTTTCGCTTGGACACATTCTGATATGTGCGGGATTTCTCCCGCCATTGCGAGTCATATGTTGAACATAGACCCAAAACATGTGCCAATAAAGCAAAAAAGGAGAGGAATGAACCGGAGAGGTCCGCCGCTCTCAGAGAGGAGGTGGACAAACTCAAAGCCAATGGGTTCGTCAACGACGCCCTCTACCCAGAATGGGTATCCAACCCCGTGCTAGTGATAAAAGCGAATGGGAAATGGAGGACCTATGTTGATTACTCAGACTTGAATAAGTCTTGCCCTAAGGATAGTTTCCCTTTACCCAGAATTGACTAGCTGGTCGATTCAACTGCCGGGCACGAGTTATTGTCATTTATGGACGCGTACTCGGGATATAATCAAATCCCAATGCACATTCTGGATCAGGAGCACACTAGCTTTGTCATGGATGTTGGACTGTATTGCTATGTGGTGATGCCTTTTAAGCTGAAGAATGCAGGAGCGACTTATCAGCGCTTGGTGAATCAGATGTTTAAAGACCAAATCGGTAAAACAATGGAAGTCTATGTGGATGACATGCTTATGAAATCACGACAGTCAAACGACCACATTCGAGACTTGGCGGAAATGTTCGATATACTCAAGTGTTATGGAATGAAAATTAACCCACTGAAGTGTTCCTTTGGTGTCGCATCGGGAAAGTTTTTGGGTTTTATTGTCAATGCATGAGGAATTGAAGCTAACCCGGAAAAGATTTAGGCTATTCGAGACATTCAAGTGCCCAGAACTATAAAGCAAGTGCAAAGCCTGAACGGAAAAGTGGTCGCGCTGAGTCGATTCATATCCAGAGCGACCGACAAGTGCATTCCTTTCTTCGAAGTAATAAAAAAAGGGAAGAGAAATTTCAAATGGACGCCCAACCGCGAGGATGCATTCTGAGCTCTAGTAAGACATTTGGAAAGTCCCCCGGTACTGTCGAAGCCTATAGACCATGAAGTGTTATATGTATACTTGGCCGTATCTCAACATGCCATCAGTACGGCTTTGGTTCACGAGGAAGACAAAGTTCAAAAGCCGGTGTACTATGTCAGTAAACGTTTAACGGGGGCAGAAAGAAATTATCCTAAAATTGAGAAGCTAGCCTACTGCTTGGTGATTGCATCACGCAAGCTTCGTCCGTACTTTCAGGCACATCCGATCAGTGTTTACACCGATCAACCTTTGCGATAGGTGCTCCAACGTCCAGAGACCTTAGGAAGGTTACTGAAATGGAATATGAAGTTGAGTCAATTCGATATCACCTACCTGCCACGAAGAGCCATACAAGGGCAAGCGTTAGCTGACTTCATCGTGGAATTTACCACATCCGACGAACCAAACGGAGATAATGTTATACCCACTATTCGACGTAAACTATACACCGATGGGGCATCCAACGACCGTTGCTCTAGAGCTAGAATTATTCTAGTAACCCCTGAAAACCGATCTATTTGTTATGCTTTGAAGCTTGATTTCACACTACGAATAACGAAGCAGAGTATGAAGCATTGCTCGCTGGCTTGAAACTTGTGCGGGAGCTCGGAATAAAAATGGTTGAAATTTTTAGTGACTCTCAGTTGGTAGTGTACCAAGTGCGAGGAGATTATCAAGCAAAGGGGTAGAGGCTTGCTCCATACCTTGCTCAGGTTCAAGAACTTTTGGAAGACCTTGAATATTACGATATTTCACATGTCCCGCGTGAGCAAAACAGAGAAGCCGATTCATTAGCAAAATTCGCAAGTACTGGCGATGCACAACAGATGGGCTTGGTTCCTGTTGAAGTTTTACAATTTCCAAGATAAACGAGATGGAAATAGACTTTCTACTAGAAGCAGAAATTGAAAAGGAGTCATGGATAACCCCATTCAAGCAGTACCTATTACACGTAGCTTTGCCTGAAAAGAAGAACGAAAGACGACAAGTCATTCGCAAAGCCTCAAGATATGTGATGCATGGTGGAATAATGTATCGAAAAGGGTTCTCGGTTCCATTACTTCGTTGCATCGCCCACGACGAGATAAAACGGGTCTTGAAAGAGGTTCATGAGGGCGAATGTAGCGACCATACCGGGGGAAGACACTGGCAAAAAAGATCCTCCGCTATGGGTACTATTGGCCCACTGTAAATCGGGATGCTGCAGACTACGTAAGAAAATGTGACAAATGTCAAAAGTTTGCGAATCCCGAGAGCTCCGCCAGCGGAACCCACACAAATGGTTAGTCCTTGGCCATTTGCGATTTGGTGGATCGATATAATCGGTTCCTTACCAATTTCCAGAGGTGGTCCAAAATATGCAATTGTTGCAGTTGATTACTTTACCAAGTAGGCAGAAGCAGAGCCTCTAGCCACGATCACCACCAAAAAAGTAATTAATTTCATTGTATGAAACATCATATGCCATTTTGGCCTCCCACGAACTATCATCATGGACAATGGAACTCAATTTGAAAGTAGAGAGTTCAAAGTATTTTGCCAAAAATATCACATTAAGAAAAGGTTTTTGGCGGTTGCTCACCCTAAAGTGAATGGAAAAGTAGAAGCCGTAAATAAAATAATCAAGTCTATATTAAAGAAACGATTGGAAAAGGCTAGAGGCAAGTGGGTGGATGAGCTTCCGACAGCGCTCTGGGCTTACAAAACCACCCATAAGTCCGCGACTGGCCATACTCCATTCACCTTGGCATACGGCGCTGAAGCTGCGATACCCGTGGAACTTGTAGTTCCTTCTCATCGGGTAACTTATTATGATCCCAAAATGAATCAGAAACTCCTATTGGAATCACTGGACTTTGTTGACGAAAAACATGAAGAAGCTGATTTAAGAGCAGCTGCACATAGGCACCGAGTTGCTCGATATTATAATGAAAAAGTTCGACCGAGAATTTTCAACGTGGGTGATCTCGTTTTGAAGCGAGTTTTTCCGACCCCATCATATCTGAATCCCACATGGGAAGGTCCGCATGTCATTGAACTGAGGCTTGGAGAAGGAACTTTCAAGCTAGCGACCGTAGATGGCGTGACACTTCCTCGCGTATGGAATAGCGAGCATTTGCGTCGTTATTACACCTAGTTTATTTTCTTTTGCATTGCAGTTGCAATTATTTCCAGTGTATGTTCGTTTTAATTTTTTTAGTTTTTGGCATGTAACAAGACATTTCGGTTTTCTCCCATTTATTATAATCAATAAAGGCTCGAAGCTATCTTTTTCGTTAACTATTGATATTTCCGTATGCTGCAATTCCGTAACAAAAAATTAAGTTGCATTAATCTGCCTGGCGTATGAACACACACACCGACTTGAAAAAATCTCTAAGTCCTCAGAGTGCGGATTAGAGTACTCTAAGTCCCCAGAGTGCGGACTAGAGTATAAATGACTTGAAAAAATCTCTAAGTCCCCGTAGTGCGGACTAGAGTACTTTGAGTCCCCGGAGTGCGGACTAGAGTATAAACGACTTGAAAAAATCTCTAAGTCCCTGGAGTGCGGACTAGAGTACTCTGAGTCCCCGGAGTGCGGACTAGAGTATAAACGACTTGAAAAAATCTCCAAGTCCCCGAAGTGCGGACTAGAGTACTCTGAGTCCCCAGAGTGCGGACTAGAGTATAAACGACTTGAAAAAATCTCTATGTCCCCGGAGTGCGGACTAGAGTATTCTGAGTCCCCAGAGTGCGGACTAGGGTATAAACGACTTGAAAAAATCTCTAAGTCCCAGGAGTGCGGACTAGAGTACTTTGAGTTCCCAGAGTGCAGACTAGGGTATAAACGACTTAAAAAAATCTCTACGTCCCCAGAGCACGGACTAAATTTGAAACTATTCAGAAGACTCCGAGTTGCGTAGAAGTGAGCAAGTGCTTGCCTGACCAATGTAACTTTGGATTTCAAACACAAGACGAATGGTGAAGCTAATCATCGAACATCATCAAAAAAACAAAAATTTTATTCACTAATCCCAAAACAGAATTCCACTACAATTCCTCCTAAACTCGGAGTTAAAAGTCTATTAACATCGACTACGAAAATAAATAGAAATAATTACATGATCCGGGCTTATTCACGTTAAACGAAGCATGATAGCTACTTCTTCGACTTCTTCTCCTTCTTCAGTTTCTCTGAAGACTCCTCCCCCACGCGTTTTTTCTTGGACATTTTGCTCACTGGAGAAGGGGTGTCAGAGGAAGGAGGAGGAACTTCTAACGACCTGGTCCCACCTGGAAGGATAACTTTTAAAGGCCTGTTCAGTGGGTCATCGAGTTCAACCACTTGAGGCTCAGTCTTAATTTTGGTTTACTTTTTACCCTCTTCGAAGATCTGTTCCTTCATGCTTAGCTTCGAAGTACGTTTGGAGGAGCCTATAATTTCAACTTCATAATGTTCTTCTGAAGGAGAAGGGTTTTCAGACTTGTCTTCATTGAGCGCCTCGATCACTTGAGCGCCAAGTCCAGGAGCCTCTTCGGTTTGAGTAGCCTCTCCCATTTTTTCTTCCCCCTCCGTGGCGACATCGCTCCTTGGAGTAGGTTCGGATCAGGATGGCCTACACGAATTCATAAAAAACAAATGTTATAATACATTTATCACTCGCTGAAAACGAGAACCCTTTGAACTTTGGAGGAAAAGTTGTGTACCAGTCTCTGGTTGATTCTCAACTGTTCGGGGAGTTTCACCTTCTGGAATAGGAGATAGAACGTGAATATTAAGTCCAGGGTCCTCTGGGTCATAGCCACTATGTTGCTCGAAGGGGTCAAGTGATAGGCGACTAGACGGCTGAGTAGGGGGAGGAACCGGAGACTCGGTTCCGGACGGACCAGCAATGGCATCTTTTCCTTTTGATAAGGGGGAATCTATGCTGTAAAGAGCCTTCGCCGCGGACAAGTCCGAAGGCTCATTCCCCCGAAGAAATTCCTTCACTAAAGCGTCTTCGTCAATCTCTTTCGTTCCTAACTCAACCTTTTTTATTTTGATTAAAGTATCCCATGCTTCGGCCAAAGATTCGAGATAACCTTCGCCAAGAAATGTTAAGTCGCGATGCATGAGAACTTGAGCATTATATTCGGCTATGAGCGGATCAAACATACACTTGATTTCCTCCCTACCAGCCACAGTAGCCTCCTCAAGGCGAGAATCAATTCCTGAGAGCGCTATTCTTTTACCCTCCTCACAGGCTTCATCCTTCAGCACTTCGACCTTGGAGAGTTCTTCATCGAGCTTTGTTTCCAGGAGTCGCATAGAAACAATTTCGTCGCAATATCGTTGCGAATCCTCCTGAGCAGCAATTTTTTCTTCCTTCTCTTTGAGAAGTTGCTCTTCCAACTCTTTGACTCGCAGAGAGAACGCATCTCTCTCCTTTTGAACGGAGTCTTTCTCTAAAGCTAAAGCACCACAGCGTTGGACAGCTTCATCGATCTCCTTTTTGTGTGTGGAGTAACATCACTTTTTAAAAAGTTTAAGTATATGAAATATGTTTGCATGTTCATATCTGGAATTAGTATGTTTGTATGTATATATATTGGTGCATTTCTGTGTATATATGTGAATGTATGGATGTGTACTTGGCTGTTTATCTGAGACTTAATTGTTCTTAGCTTCAAAACTAAGAATTCAAACAAAATTTATTTTTCTCTTGATCTAGCCTTTGTTAGGATTTAAGTCTTAAACTAAAGTTGGTTGTTTCATCATAAAGTAAGTTTTAAAATTTTATTTAAGTTAAAATAAATTTGGAAACTCACTGGAAATCAAAACGAACAGAGCAAACTTAATATAAGTGGAAATTCAAACATCTTAATTTAGCAACCCAGGAATATAAACCAAATCCTAATTCCAAAGCATGGTTTTTAGAAGTGGAATTACAATTTTTAGAAGTATGATGAAGGAGCGGTTCTAGTTTGATCAGATTGGGTGTTTTGGGTAGCCTCTGGTGATCTAGTTGCTTGGCGAGGTTGTGGTTCTCACTGGAGGTGGAAGGGTGATCAGGGAGTTTGGGAAAAATATCAAAGCGGTGATCAAGGTGTTGTGGTAGCGGTAGTGATTGTTTTATGTCTGTAAACCTAGTTTTGGCGATGGTCGGGGAATGATCCACCACGGCGTCTCTGGTGGATTTAGTGCCACCAGTCTCTGGGAGATGATAGCTGAGGTGTTGGCGAAGCTGTGGCTGGAAGCGCAAGCATTCTAGTGGTCGAAGGAGCATGTACGAGGTGGTTCCAGGTTTTGGTCAGTTGTTCCAGGTTTGGTGCTGTGCTACTCGATTTCGATTTCGAGTGTGAATCGATGGGTTTGGGGTTTGGATCGTTAGAGTGGATGGTCGCCGACCTTAGGAAGGTTGCGACGTTGACTGGAGTTGGTCGGAGCCAGCATGCACGTGCACGGCACATTTTTGGTTCAGGGTGAAGTCTGGGTTGAAGCAGATAATGGTACGCGAGTTTTTCTCGAGTCGTTCGTATAATTGTCTCGAAGTCTTGTGGGGTTTGACTCGAAGCATTTGAGGGTGGGCTCGGGTCTTTTGCCTGTTATAGGTTTTAAAACCTGTCGGGTTTTAAATTTAAAATGAATTAAATTTGAAAGTAAGATTTAAACAAGTTCTAAATCAAGATTTAAAGTATGGATTCGAATTGACTTTTGTATCCTAGTTTTAAAATAAATAAAGTTTAGAAATTAAATTGTTTAAACAAGTTTAAATGTTTAAAGTATATTTTAAAATGGTTTGAATTTAAATGAATTGGTTTAAAACTCTTATAAATTTCTTTTATAAATGATAAGTGTTTCTTTAACATTTGGATTTAAAAAGGTTTTGTAAATTTGATTTAAATTTTGTTAAAGTTAAATTTGTAATTTATTTTAAATCTTTAATTTGAAATGAATTAAAAGGAAGATTTAAAAGTAAAATGCTTCAAGCTTTTGTTAATGATAATTAAAGTAGTTATAAAGGCTAAAACTTTATTTAAAAAGATTAATTAAGGTTTAAGGATTTAAGATAAATTAAATTAATAATTTAATTAAAGAGGGATTAATTACTTTAATTAATTAATAATTATGGATTGATAAATAAGTAATTAAGGGTTGTAAGTTGATTAATTTAAAGGTTAATTAATTTGAAATCAAGGATCATTAATTAGATGAGATTAGATAAGATTAGATTATAAATTAATGGTTAGAAATTAATTAATCAAGTAATTAAAGATTAATTAAGTTACAACTAAGCACTTAATTAATTAAGTAATTAGTGATTAATTAATTGGTTATTAAAGATAAATTAATTTGTAATTAATAATGATTAATCTAAGTTTAATTACTTAAGAGAAGTAATTAAGGAATTGTTAATAGTTAATGAAGATCATTAACTTGGGATTAATAAATAATTAATTAATGTGATTAATTTTGATAATTAATCTGATTAATTAATTAAGGATAATCATGTGTGGAATTTGATTAAGTATAATTACTTAATGGAAATAATTAATGGAATTAATTACTCAATGTAATTAATTAAATTAATGTGAATAATTTAAGTTAATTAGTTTAATTAATTTAACATAATCATTTGATGATTTGGTGAGTAATTACTTAATGTAATAAATGAAGTGTAATTACTTAGTGAAGTAATTAATGGTAATTATTGTTTGATGTGTGTTTAGTGTTTGATGATAACAAAATATATATATCAAATTATAGATGTGTTTGCAGATTTCACTTTACACATACAGGAATAAATATAAATATTGAATAATAATGCTATTGCAAATAATTTAACAAATTCAAACAGTAATTTTATTCAATATAATATTTTATTCAGTACAATGTTTACAGTACACTGATTTTATAGCTCACTCTCACTCATACACTTTCATTGTTACAATGATTTCCTCACTACATCACTCATACACTCAGTTGTTTTTTTGAATCTGCATTGTCCAACTCCAGTATTTGTCTTGTCTCCTGTGTACCTGTATAATTGATAATCTACAGCAGTAATCTGAAAAGAAATAAATTTGATTTGCAAAAATATAAAATTTATTTTTAAAGTTGTCTCAGATATATGGGTTATTGTCATCACTTTTGATTGTGTAATATCTGTGCATATCAGTATTTATATCAGGGACAGGTAATTACGAGTGGCTGCAGTACACACGTATGCACGTGTGCACTGCCTCGCCAACTCGAGTGCACAAGGTCAAATTCAAATCAGATTCAACACAAGTGCAAATGGCCTTGATCAAAATCCAAAGTAGAGAATCAAATCTGAAGTCAGTTATGCAACAGTAACATGCACAACTTCAAATGTATACCATGTATGCAATGCAGACAACTCAAAGTCAGGTTCAAATCCAAATGAACCAGACTATAGTGAAGGAAACTAATGAATGTAATTCAAATACACTCAAGTCAAAAATCACAGATCAGAGTTCAAGAAATTGCAGAAGTGAGAGCAATCAGAAGTAACTCAAGTACAAGTTACAAACTTCTACATGAACCAGGAAGCAACAAGCCAAGCTACAGTCACATACAAAACAGCAGAGCACTAGTTCAAAAAGGCACAAAGTGCACAAGAGCTACAAGTGCAGACACAACAGTGCACATATACAAAGACTACAAACAGTGAATGAACTGCAAGTGGAACTAAACCATTACCAAGACATACAATGGCAACACGACCAAAGATCAAATAAATGTACACGTGCACTTGAGTAATTTGATATGCAGCAGAGAGTTCAGAGCTACAAAGAAACAAATGTACATACACAGTGCTACTAAAAGTCAAAATAATCGAAGCCGAGTCCGAGAATTAAATAACAGTTCAATATCAAAGCAAATGACCAGAGGGAACTACATGAACAAATAAACAGTTACAAATGACCAGAACAGTAATCAGATGAACAAATATCACAAATGCAGACAAGCCAGAGTCAAAGTACACAAGTGAATCCAGTGCCAACATGAACAAGCTCAAGTGATAACAGTGAAAATGCACAGGGAACTCAATAACAAATGCAACTACAGGTTAGAGTGATTCAACAACAGTATTGCATATATACAGCAGTAAAGATGACCAGAGAAGAAGATCATCGAAGTCACAGTGAAACAATGAAGTACCGAAGTCAAGTGAGTAGAACAAGTAAAGCATGAAATTCACGGAGGAATAAAAACAAAGCCATGGTCAACACGAAATTAAAGGCAAGTCAAGAATCGCAATATATACTCATTTGAAAAAGTCAAAACTTTATAATTTTGGAAAGTTTATGGAATAAAAATCAAAGATCGCACGTTCGAAATCAAAACCGTGCTCGTGAAGAAATTCCCAAAAATACCAAAGCATAAAACAGGAAAGAATCAGCAACGTGGGAATCACGTTAATCAAATCAGATGTATTATATAAAGAGACCCAAATCATCATCGACAAATGGGGGAAAAGAATAGAGCAAAAACTAAATCATCACAGGTAGTAATCGACATCAAGAAATCGCAAGTACCAACATACCTGAGGTCGATTCTCAAAAACCCTAAGGAGCGCGCAAGGCAGAAGCAAGCACGAATATCTTCTCGAGCAAAGCCAAGCAACATCAATATCTCAAGCAAAGCCGAGCGCTCAAGGGAACAAAGGGAATGAAGCCCTAATTTGAGAAAAGCCGAAGCCCTAGCAAATCTCAAAGAAGCTAAAGCAAGGCCGAAGCCCTAGCAAATCTCACAAGAACGAACGCGAGGCGAAAAGCCCTAATTCAATCGAGCAAGCAGCAAAGAGGATCGAATTAGATCGCCGAAGCCCTAATTTTGAATTTGGGCCGGGTTTTTATTGATTTAGTTTTAGGCCATTTTATTTAGGGCAAAAATTGATTTAAATTTTCAATCTAAATTTTGCCCTGGGGTTAAACTGTATTTCGTTTTTCAGTCTGTATTTTCAAAGTCCAGTCAGAGTTAATCACTACCTAGGGTTTAGGTGTTGTCAGATTGTCTAGTTAGAATTAGTTCAGTGAGCAGGGGGCTGCGAGTTTGCAAAGCTCTATAGGCGGGAGCAGAGTTTGCGAGTTTACGAAACTCTATAGGCGGAGCAGGGTGTGCGAATCTGTAGGAGTGTTTGTGAGCGGGAGCGAGTGTCTGCGAGTCTGTCAGAGTGTTTGTAAGCAGGAGACTGTTTAATTCTAATAGAAATCTGGGAATGCAGCAGTAGGCAGGGGTTGCCAAAGCTGGGTAAATTTTGTGTGTGATTTACTTTACTACATATTTATTTATCTGCTGTTTGCTTCCGCGTTTAATTTGAGAAAATTTGTGATAACCCAATTCACCCCCCCTCTAGGGTTAATCTAGATCCTACAATTACTGGATGTAATTAATTGAAGATGATTTAAAAATGGAAGTAATTTGGATGTTATTACTTTTTGTAATTAATCAAAGGATTAATTTAAGGAGTAATTAATTAATTTAAGGAAGTAATTAAGGATTAATTACTTAGTATAATTAATAAATGTAAGCAAGTAATTAAGAATAGTTAATTACTGAATATAGTTAATTAAGAGTGATTAATAAATGTGATTAATTTAAATAAAATAATTAATCTAAATGGAGTAATTAATTAAAGAAGTAATTAAGAAATCATTAATTAAATATAGTTAATGATGTAATTAAGAGTTGATTAATTAAGATTAATTAATCAATAATAAGTGATTATAGAGTAATTAATTAATGTAATTAATTAAGGATTAATGTAATTAATTTTAGTTAATTAATTTATAGAGTAATTAAAGGTTAATTACTATAAATGGTTAAGAATAACTAATTTGTGAAATTAATTAAAGGCTAATTACTTGAATGTAATTAAAAGATAATTAATCAAGGATGATTAATTGAAATGAATAATTAGAGGATAATTAATTAATTGATTTATAATTAATTAATGGTTAAGTAAGCAGGATTTATAGAATGAAGTAATTAATTTAATTTAATTTAAATTAATTAGAGATGGTATAAATCATTACTTATGGATGGCTGAATAACATTGAATGCTTTGCATTGTTTGATATCTCTGATGAGATGTGTGCTGATCTGTGATATGGATGCTTTAGTTAAAGTGTGATGATAATGTGAATTATCTATTTGTGATGATAATGTAGATTATATATTGTGATATTGTGAATTATCTATCTGTGTGTATATAGATAATGAATTGAATTGTTTTAACCTTAAAACAACTTGGCCTTTAAGATACGTTTGGAATTTCGGTGAGACCGGGATCGGGTTTCCAAATTTGGATATCTGAAAACCTCATCGATCCAAGTTAAACGATAGGTCGTGACATCTCAAAGTGAGATCGAGATGGAGATTCAGAGTGCAAGGGTTATTGTCGTTAACTCTGAGGGTGATTCCAAAATGAGTGCAACGAGATAATGCCTTCGGTTTCGTTCGAAACCGGAACGAACTTGTATGGATTAGATGCTTTCAGAACATCGTCAGGTGGACGATGAGCATTCTAAGTGATGTGTTCTGATAAGGTAATCGTAGCCTCAAGCCTCATCAACCAGGAATGGCTAAAACAGGGGAGGTGCAGCACGGTTAAGTGAGTCGCGCTCAAGTAGGACAAGATTTTCCCTTGTCTAGAGGTCCCTTTTTATTCGGCTTAGTGGGCAGTTGGAATTATGCACCAACTGCGGGGTTGTCTTGTTCGGGATTATCCAGTAAGGGATGGTTCCAGCTTTTTGTTGCAGGGGATTAGGAGTGATCCTCGGTACGGTGATCTAGGCCCCGTACTGTGATGGGTGGTACCCCAGTAGCCCTGCCATTGTATGGAATCCAAACTCCAATAAGTGATCGCGGACTTGATTGTATAACCCACTTTGTGGCTAGTATGCTGGAATTTAATCATGTAAGAATTTCAGCTATGTGAATATTTATTTGAGAATCCTAGACCCTATTATAATATAACTGGATTTTCTATAAATGTTTTGGTTATCGTAAGGTAAAAACTTTTCTGTGTTTATGTGTGGGAAGTATTACGAGATACCTTTTGTTTTCAAAGGTTTTTCAAAGTTAAGCAACTTTAACCTGTTACTCACACCAGACCCATGTCTGACCCGGAGTTTATTTTCTGTTTTTCTTAAACTCTTGGGTACTCAAATTTTTACGAGCAGCCAAGGATTCAGGTTAGCTTTGACGAATTCTGGAGGAGATTTGGAGCAGGAGGCTTCAGCGTTTAGATATCTGTATTTCCGCTGTGTTGTATCTCTGTGATGTCTTGAGTTGTATGAAAGACAGGTGTTTTTAACTGTCTAGTATGTGATGTGTAAGCTATGTACTCTGATAGATGTTGTATACTATGTAATATCTTATGTGATTAATATAATTTATTCGTTCCGCTATGAGATTCTGATGTTGTTGAGTTCTTTCTTCTCTATCTTTCTCTTTTCTATCCCTTTCTTTCTTACTAATGATCCGTCTTTCTGTGGAGTGAATGGTGGGTGATTACATGTGGCCTCCAGGCGACTGACTGCCTCAGCAGTATCTTTAGCGTTCTTCTGGGCGGCCTCAAGTTGATATTTATACGTGGAAAGCTCTTTATCTTGGGCTCTAATGATGTCTTTGTCATGGATGGCCTCAAGCTTCAGACGATCGATTTCGTGTTGGCGTTCCATAGAAACTTCAGAAACTTTTTCTACCAAGTGAACAAATGCATCATGTTGGACGTAAACATCATTGTTGTAAGCAATGGCACTCTGTTTAACATGCCCCGGGATAGGATGGATGGCTGGAAGAAATTTTAGTCCGTCAAAGCATATTATTGGGAATGTGGCTTTAAGCTCAGCAAGTTTCTCTGTTATCGACCGATCATTTGTAGGAGTAGAGGAGGTTTGTTTAGTCGAAACCACGGACTTCTTGTGAGCCTCCCGAGATTGCCTAGTACTTGAGGAACCCGAGTATTGGTCGCGAGGAGTTTCAGATTGTGATCCCCTTTGACTTGATTTCTCCCTACCTTGTTCCGGTGGAGGAGGAGGATCGTTGGAATACGATGAGCGACTGTGAATTTTCCTTCGAGAAGATGAATCTTGGGGGCGATGATCTCTATCGCTGTCATCATCTCTTTCTCGGCATTTGCCATATCCAGAGTCTCGGTCGAAAGGATGGAAAATAGAAGAGCCACGAAGGCGGTCGAATCCTTGTGAGTGTCCCATATCACCTACACAGAAGTTAAGTGATGACAAGTTAACAAAAAATGGCATGATGGCTGAAGTTTAAGTGCAAGGTGAAGTGTGAGTGTTCGTGTGTGTCCTAGTGTTTCCCCCCGACGGACCAGTTTCTTTAGTTTTACTTATCGGAGTTTTTTCTCCTTGGTGATGAGCTTGAACGCCTTCACTGCCTCTCACCGGCGAATGAAGTTTTATGGCTTCCGGGTCGTCGAAACCGTAGTTGAGTAAATCATCATTAATTGTAAGGTCAGACAAGCCTTTCAATGAACCCTCTAAGTGTTGTGGAGACGGCTCTTTCTCCATTGGAGTAATTGTCACTTTCGAAGCTCCGCCCACTACCTTCTTCCTCAGCTTGTAAGCTAGTTTCTTTTTTCCTTTTGAGGGGGAGGTGGTTCATCAGTGCCATGTGCTTCAACTGCTGGTTCCGGAGCAGGACTTACACTCTCGCCTGGAGCTTCAGCCTCCTTTATTTCACCTTCCTCGGATACATCGGGAGTCTCTCTTGTCAAAGGCACCGAAAGCCCAACTTGCCTTTTGCCTTTATCCAAGGCAGTTCCGGTTGTGGTGGCACTATGAGGAAGACTTATTCGGCGACCTTCCAAACAATCCAAATCTTGAAAGTGATTCATTGGAAGCACCTCACGAAGGAAGGAGCTGAAAGGTGGCACACTGCCAACCCAACACATGAATTTGTTGCAAGCCGTATACCCGACTGGGGACAGGTGGGGACGATCTTGTCTCAATGGAACCAGCACGTCATCAAAAGGGATTCCGTGGATTGAGCATAGTTGGCGAAGAGCGTTTACGTTGATTCTCGAAGCTTGAGAATCGATCGGATTGTCTAGGATGATGGCTGCATCTATGGCGTCAGGAGCTAAGTCAATTGCCGCAGTCGTTGGACTCGAGATGATTTGTGCAGGAGTCGTCAATGGATTCGAAGTTTCCACTACTTCCTGTCGAGAACTAGGCCCGCGTTTATCTGAAACTGTGGCAGAGCTCGACTTTCTAGACATCTTTAACGAACACCAAATTTGAGTAAACTCCTGTTTGAACTATACTTGAAAGACAATTGATATTAGTCGTAACGACAAAAGTGCATCCCCCGTGTGGTGTGTGAACTAGTGTGATGGTTCGTGTAAAAAAAATATAAATAAATTAAGGTTTTGAAAATTGAAGTGTAGCACGACGAGCTTTAAGTTTCCCTCTTCACAGAAATTTAAGTTCACGTTTATTATGGTCTCAATCGTGAAGTTATCAGTCCAAATCAGTTCGATGTGCTTAATTGTTTAAGTTTCTTGTCCTTGTTTGTTGTCCTATGATTAGGCATGGGAGGTAAGTGAATTTAACATGTGTTGTAGTCAAGTCAGAATGATGTTAACTGTTATTGCCTACTTAAAGGCTCGATGCCGATCGACTTCCTAAATGTACGACCGAACGACCTTCTAGACTAAAGACGCCGACCCACTCATCCTCCTCACCAATGCACTCTCAACAACGAATGAGACTAAGCCGCTAACCCTAACTCCCGAAACCAGCCATGATGACCAGCCTACCCACTTCCTACCTCCCTAACACTACTCTCACATGAAGACTACCGAGCCACCTACTTCATAGTTGGCCGGCTTCCACCCAAAAAGCAAATGCCGACCCGTTCACACTCACTTATCCCTCGCTCCTTGGTTATCGAACGACCTCAACCAACGATTTAGTTTCACTTCAACTACCTAACTCCCACGCTCGGCGACCCAGCAGGAGCCTATGACCTAGCAACCATCGGTGTCCTTTTCCCTTCTCCTATCCATTTCACCAACCTTGAAAACAGTTAAAAATTGTACTAAGGTCCAGCCCTAAGACATGTTCAAACTTCGAGTCATCTTCCTCGTCTACACGACTTCTACCATGCATAATCTGAAGAAATTTCACAAATTCGAATTTCGTGCTAAACTCCCTAATTTGGAAACATCGTTTGAATGATAAATTCTTACCTAAGAGGATGATCGAAGCTTAGGGAATTGTCAGATTTAAGATTGAAGTCGTTTGGACTCGATATGGGATGGGGCTATAGGGAAAACTTACACGATTCAGGGTAAGGGAAGGAGGTTGAAGAGGCAGCCAAAGTCTGAGGGAAGGTAAGCTATGAGTTCTTGTAGAGTCGAAGTGAAAGTAAAGAGAAAAAAGAGAGAAGTGTTGGCTTTTATATATGAAGAAGGGGAGGTGAACTCGCATTCACCAGTGGCCCGGTCAAGACTCAGTGGGTCGGTAAGCAATTGTGACGAGTGGTTTGACCTTCATTGAGCACATTCAACTTATGATAGTAGGAATTAGATATTGGTTCAAAGCGTGTCGTGTTGCCTCACACGACACACTTTGGGGGGCAAGTGTTACCCAAGAGTTTGGCCCGGTTACGAGAGGTTCGTTAAGAAAGTGCATCTTTCGGTATAGACGAGTGGTTCGGCCTGGATGCCGTTCGGCATAGACGTGTGGTTCGGCCTGAGTGCGTTCGGCATAGACGTGTGGCTCGGCCTGAGTGCGTTCGACATAGACGTGTGGCTCGGCCTGGATGCCGTTCGGCATAGGCGTGTGGTTTGGCCTAGATGCCGTTCGGCATAGGAATGTGGTTCGGCATAGACGTGTGGCTCAGCCTGGATGTCGTTCGGCATAGGCGTGTGGTTTGGCCTGGATGCCGTTCGGCATAGGCATGTGGTTTGGTCTAGATATTTTGGATCAGCTTGGATGTCGTTCGGCTTTAAAGAGAGGATCAACACTCAACCTTGAGGAGGGTGTCGTCGTTCGACATATATCGCTCGACATACCTTACACGGCAACTACGCCCGGTCATGACAGTGCGGCATGCCTGGCTCGGCGCATACTGGAGGTGTTAACAAGTTGTCAAGCCCACGATAGAGTAAGGGCGATCGACATGACTTCGCTTCGAGTCAACTCACTACTTGCTTCGCTTCTCCTGAAGGTTTACTTCGAGTCACTTGATGATCGACTAGACAATTCTCGATCGGCATTTCTCGATCGGCATGACTCGTTCGACATGCCTGGCTCGGTGCACAGAAGTCACCTATTGTGGGCCAAGATACCTTGTTCCTAGGCCCGTGAGGGAAGTCCAGCCTATCTTCGCCTATAAATAGAGGGGCAGGGGCACAGTGAAAAGGGACCTTTTTTTGGAGAACACTGGGGACACTCTGCCATTTTCAAGACTCATTCCTTTTCAATTAGAACTTGTATTCAAGTTGTTGGTGTACGGATTGTATCTGTATTCAATTATTTGAAGAAGTAATAAAGATTAAACTCAAAGTGGACGTAGGCAGTTACGCCGAACCACTATAAATCTGGTGTTCTAGTTTTTGCAGTTAATTTTGCATACATTCCTCTATTTCAACTTTCTGTCTTCATTAATCTCTCTACACAAATCTCTCTTTGGGTGTTAGTGACCAATTTTGGTGCTAACATATATACATATAATTATTTATATAGACCAAATATAATATTTATTAAATAATGAATATCGTATGATAGTCAAAATTATTAATATTGATTAATAGTTTGAGAACTAGCCATATCAATAATTGAAAAAGGGTTAATTAATTAATTAATTGGGTTGATAGACTTAATTAGTAAATAAAACCTGACCAATAAAATATATAAAGGGATATGTTTGTAGCATCTGATGCTATAATAGGGCTTCCATTTAGGAAGACAAAGTTTCTTATCTCTCTCCATTCATTAACAATATCTTAATGGTTGATTTTACAATTCTACCACTAAGTTAGAAAAACTATAAAAGATGAAGCAGGTCGTTCAAGGTGTTATCTACTAGCATGATCCTTGAATTTTTTTTGATAATAAGAGTGGCACTTTATTTAAGTAAGGTACCCATTTTGTTGTCTTAGTGGTTCAAACCCATAATGACCATTAGGATCTTGGCCTAGAGCGTCATACCACTTGAGCCAGCAGTCCTTGACATCAAGGAATTTGAATTGAAATTATTTTTAAATTATTTATATATGTAATTATATTTTTTTTATAAAATAGGTTATTTTGTATTTTAAACTAAGAAAGAAGAAAAAAGGGTTTTTGTTTTCTCTTCATTATGCATATCTGTACACTACTATATCATTCAACTACACCACACCAGCCTTCACCTCCTAAGAGACACAAAGCACATCCGACTGCTGGAGAGGTCAAATAGAATTGTAGGCCATCATCGTCATCGATTCAACCACCATGATTGTTGTAATCGCGGGATAGAATTGATAGTTTGGGAAATAGGGTTTTTCAAATCTGTTTGGAAGGCGATGATAGGTGCCGCTGATGGTGGGAGACACAGAGTCGAAGTTGGTGTGTGGCTCGATGATAACTAAGGTTTAACTTTTAATCAATCTAAAAGGAGTAAGAAGTATGTGTATTTTTTTAATCCCTTGCATTTTAACGATTACGTTTTAACCCCTATAATTTGTAATCCTTACAGTTTCACAAGAGCTCCATTTTACCTCGTTGCATGATGCACCTAATCCAACAATGGTCTCAGAGCTACATAGTGTTATTATGAATAATGACAAATACGTAGGGCAATCCCTTGAAAAATCCAATTAGATGTGTCTAGGAAAGAGTGTTTAACTATGAGAAGGTTAGTCTAAAGAACGTTCTTACGTACAGAAACCTTTCTACTTCTGGCCTTTACCTGACTCGTTGAAGTGGTTCGTTTCTAAGGTATACCCTTGGTGTATAGCCTAAATTGTTGCGTCTTGAGTTGATTCAAATAAGCGTATCTGAATACTAAATAAAATTCGAATTTAACAGTAGTTTAAATTTAAATTTACAAATTATAAATATTGTGAGTAAATTTAAAAAAAAGATTTTGAATTCATAAAGTTATAAACACATAAACTTAAAATTGTTTTAAATTACTATTAGTTTATAAATGTTAAAAATGAACGAAACTGGAATTGTTTTGAGTTTAAAATTATAAAGGTTATAAACAAATTAACTTCAAAATAACTGTAATTATAAAATTAACTATAAATGTGATAGTCCATGAAATGTTACAATTAAGTTGAAATATTACTTAAAGTGTTTATGTTTATATGTATGTATGTGTGTGCGTATATAAAGGCGGACAAGCAGTCGGAAATGGGAACAGTTACTTCCGACGAGATACCCTCCCAAATCGCATAATCCACAGCCCAGTGCTGGCAATTTCATACCGGCATCGATGACATGGACAAAGACCTGGGCGGAGGCGGTTAGAGAAACAACATCTCAGGAGGCAGAACCACAAGACATAAACTTAGAATTTATACCACCGTTACAAGATAATGATAAATCTATGTTTGTTATTCCAGAAACTATCAATTAGATATAAACAATTTATTAACTATGTAGAGAAAGTTTGGAAACCCTCTAATTCCTATGATGTTTACTACCAATAGGGTGGTTTTATCATGATTAGATTGTAAAAAGAAGAAGACAGTAGTCACATTATCAAATATGGACCATACACTTTTAATTCTAAGATAATCATAATCAAGTGATGGAAACTGGGTATGAAGTTCAGAAGGGGTTACTTTCCAAAGTCCCAATTTGGATTAAACTTCTTGATTTAAACTTAGAAACGTGGAATAAAGATGCAATTAGCAGAATAACATCTACGCTCGGTAAGCCTATTCGTATAGACACAAATACAGTAAAGGAGACTCGATTAAACTATTCAAGAATTTGTCTTGAAGTCGATGTTAATTTTGCATATCCTAACATAGTTCATGGCTTGAATTTTGATGGGGAGGAACTAGACATTCAAGTCTCATATGTATAAACTGAGACCGTATGAAAATTGCAAAGTATTTTGTCACAATACCAGAGATTGTACCATGACCACTCACAAAGTTTGGAAACCTAAACAACACACAACAAGCACACATCAAGCAGAAAAGCAACAAGCACATATAAACAATACACAACATGGCTTTGGGGAGTGCACATCTACTTTTACAATCGTTGAGCAGAATGAATTTACACAGCAACAACAAAATTATATATCGAGAAATGAAGAACAAAATAAGCAGGAGGAATGTAAAAGTAAAGTGAGCCTATCTAACAAATTTTCTTGTCTCCCATATGAGGCTGCTGGTCCATCATATACCATTGTAGCAGATAATAATCCACCATTTCATTCAACTTCACCTAATAAGACTGATATCCGTGAATGTACAAGTACAGATGTAACCAACATATTTAATGAGATATAAACGATCAAAATTCATTAGACAAATAAGAAGAATTCTCTTTAGCACAAGAAATACTTGAAGAGCAAAAGTAATTTATTGATGAAGTGGAAAATCATATTGAAGAGACAAGCAAACCAGAAAATCAGGACTTAATTTAACCCAAATGCTAGAGACAAATGTGAAACACAAGAAGAAGATTATAACTTCTATAGCTCCTCCTAAAAGAAAAATAAGGAACTCACTTAAAACCTAATGAATGCATGTTCCTGGAATGTGTGAGGCTTGAATATAGATAATAAATAAATGAAGGTTGTGATGCAGTAACACTCCTTTATCATCTGATAGAAGGATTTGTAACCGTAGAGATCCTCTGATAGGATCCTGACCGCTCATGCTAATTCTTTCTTTCTTTTGGGCCATATTATATTTAAGCCCATGTTACTGCTTATAAATACTTTTCTGCTCTGCTGTAAGAAATACTTCTATATGCATTTCAATAAAGAAAATATTCTCTGTTCAAAACTTAACATGGTATCAGAGCCAACTACTTAACAGTACAACATCAAAGGAAGAACAAGAGAAAGATATTAAAGCTTCTCCATCAGTGATTCTTCATCATTTGGAAAATCATTCTTTACCCATCAGATTGTATAATCATCATTTGGGTAAAACAAGTTTATCTTCTCAAATCTAGTGCCTTGCCAAGCAATATACTGGCTGCACTCAGATCTTCATTAAAGATAACTTGGTCAAGAAAGCAGCAGAAATCAGATTCAAGAAAACAAAAAATCATCACAGCAAATTTGAAAACAAGATTAGTGCCACGTCAAGATCCATCAGATAACACTCATCATTTGGATCTGGCTGCATCATACCTGTTTTTTATCAAATTCTTGAGGATTTTCTTGTTCAAGAATCATATCTGAAGCCTTCTCTTTAGTTTATACAGAGAATGTTCATCATGACTGATGATCAATCAGCAACCTCTGATAATGCCACTTCTGAGCAGCAATCTGATGCAACAGCAAAGCTAATCAAATCAGTCACAAGCCCACAGAGCCAACTTATTATAGTTCATCTTGATGAAAATAACTATCTGTTGTGGAAACTGCAGATTGAAACTGCAATGCAGGGTTATGGCCTTGAAGGTTTTCTTCTTGGCACAATACCAACTCCACCAAAGTTCATCACTGTCCAAGAAAATAAAATAGTTAGCAATGAAGAATATGTCAAACATCATAGGCAAGATAGACTGATATGTTCCTGGTTATTGTCATCTATAAACACCAATTTTTTATCACATGTTATTGGATGCAAATATGCTTGTGAAATTTGGTCAACCATTGAAAAAGTTTTCAATACTCAATCAGCAGCAAAAGTTATGTATCACAAGAGACAGCTACAAAACATCAGAAAGGAAAATTGTTCTATGAGAGAATATCTATATAAAATCAAAACAATCTGTGATCTGCTTGAGGCTGCAGGCCACAAAGTATCTGATTCTGAACAAATTTTAACCATATTAAATGGTTTGAGTGATGAATATGAAGCCATGGTGGCAGTTATCTCATCTCATAAGGTCTTACCATCAGTGGACGATGTTCACTCTATACTACAGGCTCATGAGGCCAGGATAGACAATAAAAGACATCAAGAATCTGAGTTTGCTATCAATTATACCACCAACACAAGAAACAAGAATCAAAACAACAACAAAAGTGATAAACAATCACAGAGAGGAGGATACTCCAATAGATCAAGAGGAAGAGGCAGGTACAACAACAACAATAGACCAAGATGCTAAATCTGTGAAAAAATTGGGCATATAGCTATAAAATGCTATTTTAGATATTCAAATCAAAATAACAACAATTCAAGAAATGATAATCACAGTGTCAATGTAGCTCAAGCAGGCTCCAGCAGTCAAGCAGACAACAAAGATCACTACTCAAGTGAAAATGGTCAACCAGAACATGTGCATGATGACTACTGGTATCCTGACTTAGGGACAACTAATCATATAACTAACAACTTAGAAAACTTAAATCTTGGCAACAAGAAGTGTAGAGGTAAACAGTCTATTTGCATGGGCAATGGTAAGTGTATCAAAATTTCTCATGTAGGAGATGCTTCTATTAAAGGAAAAAGGCAATTATTCTTACACAACTTATTAAGAGTGCCAAAGATTAAAAAGAATCTTATAAGTGTATCTCAATTTGCCAATGACAATAAAGTTTAATTTGAATTTTATCCTAAATACTGTCTTGTTAGAGATATACTAACTAAGAATGTTTTATTGCAGGGTGATGCTGAAAACGGATTATATAGATTTAAGTCTGTCAACTGTACCAATTCTATAAAGGAGCAAAACTATTGTAATCAGTGTGAAATGAAAAACTGCAGTAGTATATTTGATCTTTGGCATCGCAAACTTGGTCATCCTAGTACTAAAGTTGTTAAACAAGTTCTTACTCAAAATTCTATATACTGTGATGATGTTTCTCTTCCTTATATATGTACACACTGTCAAATGGGTAAGAGTCACAAATTGCCATTTGATGACTCCTTAACTAAATATTCAAAACCTCTTGAACTTGTTGCTACTGATCTTTGGGAACCAGCATCAACATGTTCAGATTATGGTTATAAATACTATATATCCTTTGTAGATGCTTATACAAGATACACCTGGATATATTTCTTAAGAAATAAATCTAATACATACAAAGTTGTATTGGATTTTATTACTATGGTTGAAAAACAATTTAGTTAATATGTTAAAGTTTTACAATCAGATGGTGGAACAGAGTACAAACCCCTTAAGGATTACTTTATCAAAAAGGGAATAATTCATAGAACTACATGTCCCTATACATCTGAGCAGAATGGCTTAGTTGAGAGAAAGCATAGGCACATAGTTGAAAAGGGCTTAGCTTATTAGCTCATGCAAGCTTACCTCTAAAATTTTGGCCTGAAGCCTTCAACACTGCAGTCTATCTTATTAATAGACTGCCAACCAAAATTTTAGAGGATATAACCCCCATAGAAAAATTACAAGGGGTAAAGCCATATTACTATAGTTTAAAAACCTTTGGGTGCTTATGCTTTCCATATTTAAGGCCTTATAACAATAATAAGCTAAGCTTCAGATCAAGGCCATGTACATTTCTTGGGTATGCCACCAATCAAAAAGGATACAAATGTCTAGATGATAGTGGAAAACTTTTTATTAGTAGACATGTTGTATTTAATGAAAATGTATTCCCTTTTGAAAATTCAGAAGTGAAAACAACAAGCAAGGTATATAATCCTAGTGTATTAATACTTGAACTGCCCATATATTCTGAGAATGAGAATCAAACAGAGGTGAAGAGGACTACTGGAAATCATCAAACTCATCATGTAGTCTCTGTTCAGCAAAATTCTGATTGGATTGATGATCCCAGTCATGCCAGTCAATCACCTGCAAATTCAACAAATGAAGAAAGTAAAAAAACTCAAGATCAACAAACTGATTCAAATGACAATACTGGTCATGATAACACTGACAGTTTACCTCATACTGATTCCACAGTCAAATCAAGTCATCCAATGATCACTAGAGCTAAAAGTGGCATCTTTAAGCCAAAAGTATACATTGCCAACACAAGCCTTGATGAACCATCAAGCTATGAGCAAGCTGCAAAGCACAATAACTGGAGAGCGGCAATGGATGAAGAGTATAATGCTCTTATAAAAAACAAGACATGGGATCTTGTATGTCCACCAGCACATAAAAATATTGTTGGATGTAGGTGGACATACAAGATAAAAAGAAATTCGAATGGGACTATCAGTAAATATAAGGCAAGACTTGTTGCCAAGGGTTATACCCAATAGTATGGGTTTGACTTTACTGAAACCTTTTCTCCAGTAGTCAAACCCTCTACTATAAGACTCATACTCACAGTTGCACTTCACAAAGGTTGGAGAATAAGGCAACTGGATGTCAATAATGCCTTTCTAAATGGCATATTAGAAGAAGAGATCTATATGATGCAACCACCTGGCTATGAACAAAATACAAACCTTGTGTGCAAACTAAATAAGGCAATATATGGCCTCAAACAAGCACCAAGAGTATGGTTTGACAGACTGAAATCAACTTTAATATCAAATGGATATCAGTTTATCAAATCAGATACTTCATTGTTCATTACAGCCAGCCAGTTATCAACTATTTACATTCTAATCTATGTTGATGATCTTATAATTACAGGTAACAATCAAGATGAAATCAATCAAATTATCTACTATCTAGATAAGCAATTTTCAATCAAAGATCATAGAGACCTCAATTATTTCCTAGGAATTGAAGTTCACAGAGCAACAAATTCTGAGATAACATTGTGTCAAAGGAAATACATATCAGAACTACTGGCCAAAACAAAAATGGAAGATGCAAAACCCATGCCAACACCAATGATAAGTAATCAAAGCTTATCAAAAAACAGGGGAGAAGCCATAAATAATACTAAACAATATAGAAGTGTTATAGGAGCACTACAATATGCTACTATAACACGACCTGATATTGCATTCAGTGTTAACAAACTCTCTCAATTTATGCAGAATCCACTGGATGAACACTGGAAAGTAGTCAAGAGGATTCTCAGATACTTAAAGGGAACAATAAATCATGGCTTATCTCTTAAAGCTTGCAAAAATCTTAATCTAACATGATACACAGATGCTGACTAGGCCACGGATTCAGATGACAGAAAATTAGTCACTGGTTACTGCATATTCATTGGTAAAAACTTGATATCATGGTGTTCCAAAAAATAATCAACTATCTCAAGGTCTAGTACAAAAGTAGAGTATAGGAGTGTAGCCAGTGCCACGGCAGAAATTATGTGGTTACAATCAGTTTTGGATGAATTAAAGTTGAAATCAGATATCAAGCCAACACTGTGGTGCGACAATCAAAGTACTGTCTATATGACAGCTAATCCTATACTACACTCTAGAACAAAACACATTGAGATAGATCTACACTTCGTTCGTGATCAAGTCATAAAAGGAAACTTACAAGTTAATCATTTACCTGCCACCTACCAGAGAGCTGATACTCTCACCAAGTCCTTGTCGAGAAAGAACTTTGTGAAGTTTAGGTCAGAACTGGGAGTGACTGAAATTCAGCCCTCTCTCGTGCTCAACAAGCCAGATCTTCATCAAATCGAAGAGCAGAAGAAGAAAGAACATCAAAGTAACCAACTTGCTCTCGACTCAAAGCATAACTACTCAGATCTTCGAGAAACTCAAGAGAACAACTCAAATCATACATCAAGAGGGCATAGAAAAAAGGAGCAATGAGAATTTTATGAACTGCATCAACTCAATCAGAGAACCAAGTGATTTCGTCTCACAAACTCTAACCCTAGAAATCGGGTTAGGGTTCGAAGGGGGGAAATAAATGAAGGTTGTGATGCAGTAACACTCCTTTATCATCTAATAGAAGGATTTGCAACCGTAGAGATCATCTGATAGGATCCTGACCGCTCATGCTAATTCTTTCTTTCTTTTGGGCCATATTATATTTAAGCCCATGTTACTGCTTATAAATACTTTTCTGCTCTGCTGTAAGAAATACTTCTGTATGCATTTCAATAAAGAAAATATTCTCTGTTCAAAACTTAACAGATAATAAAATGATGTATGTACTCAAGTTTCTCCACCCCCTAGGTTATCTTTAATAGCCTTGTATGAGACAAAACTTACAAATATAAGCATTTAAAACTTCATGTTAAAATTGCCCCATTGGAACTGCCTGCATAATAAGACAACGGGAACAAAGGGCAAAGTTGTTATCCTCATTGATGACACAGTTTGGACTGTACACATCTCAAATATGGGTTATCAACATATTACTGTTGTAATGACAAACAGATGGGGTTTCCAGTGTACTATATCCTTTATGTATGCTTGCAACATTTATTCAGAGAGAGAGAGAACTTTAGAGTAATCTAATTCTCAATGCTACTTCTATTCACATGCCTTGGACTGTATTTGGGGATTTTAATAATGCTTTGAACCCTAAATATAAGAAGGGAGGATTGCCTATCCCTCTTTCTTACCTTAATGGTTTTAAAAATTATATTTACACTTTGGTTTTGTTAAATGTAGTGTGCAGGGATGTAAGTACACTTGGAGAAAAGAGGCACAACTAGTATTATTGATAAAGTGTTGGTGAATCAAGAGTTCATCAAAATTCTACCATATCTGATGACTGTTACTATTCCTACTATCTTAAGTGATCGTACTTCAATTCTTATCAGTTTTAAAGACAATATGAAACCAGTCAATAACATGCCATTCAGATATACTAACGCATGATGCACAATTAAGGGGTGTGTGAATTGTGTTATTGAAGGGCTCAAAGCAACTACTTGCGATGACTATACTCATCAATTTATAGCAATGCTCAGGCGCATAAAAGAAAATCTCAAACAGTGGAATAAGAGTATTAAAAAAGCTGATGTTGTTAAAGAATTATAGAACTCCTACAACCGCCTATATGCTCAAATAGTTCAAGACCTAGAAGATCTTAACTTGTATGATCACATAATGCATATTAATATGGAACTTAGAAACAATGCGGTTACAACATGAGTAGATGGTACAGAAAAGTAAAACTTTATGGCTTTTTAAAAGTGATACAGATTCAAAGTTTTCTTTGCAAAAATATCAATGCGGAAGCACAAAAATAGGGTTCAAGCACTGCTAACTAGATCTGGGGACATTATTTACAATAAGGAAGTAATAGCCTAGGAATCTCTAGGCTATTACTCCTCCTTATATAATGGGACAGGTAAAGCTCACTACCCCCATATTGAACCTAGAATGATTATAAACAGTGAAGGAAAGAGATACTTATCTGCACCATTTAAAAAAATAGAAATAAAGGAGTCTCTTTTTTCCATACATGATGTTAAAAGCCCTGAACTAGATGGCTTTTCTTCCAAGTATTTTAAACTGCACTATGATTTTATATAAGATGAATTATACTTAGTCATCATCGAAATATTCTAGTCTGCAAATTTGACAAAGGGACTTAATCACACCTTCTTAACTCTCGTTCCAAAGAAAGATAAGCCTCAAACACTTTCAGATTAAAAACCTATTGCCTGTGCCAATGTTATTTATAAAATAGTTGCTAAAATAATTTGCCACAGAATTAAGCCATTTCTTTCATGTTTAATTACAGGGAATTAATCATCATTCATTCTAGGAAGGAGCATAGGTGAAAATATACTTCTTGCACATGAACTCATAAGAGATTTCAAGAAGCCAGGAAAGCCAAGAATGTGCATTAAGATTGACCTATAGAAAGCTTATGACATGGTTAATAGGGAGTTCACATGTCACATGCTATTTTCCATGGGCATCCCTAACTCCTTGATTGATCTAATTTACATATGCATAAATTCACCTACATTCTCTGTGCTGGTAGAAGGGATACCACATGGTTTCATACATTCAAACAGGGGTTTGAGGCAAGGGGATCCCCTCTCACCTTATTTATTTTGTATAGTAATAGAGTTTCTATCCCTCGGAATGGAAGATAGTGTATCTCAAGGTAGATTGAAACCTATATCAATGGTACTACCTATGGTATCTCATCTTCTCTGTGTAGATGATGTCATGTTTTTCTTGGAATCTACTGTGGATAATGCCATGGATATAAGCTTGTTACTTGATGAGTTAAGACTTACTACTAGCCTACAGATTAATTAGCTTATGTCCAAACTTTATTTCAGTTACATGCGCCAAATAAAGATGAGATTTTGTAAAAACTAGGTATGGTGAAGGGACATTTACCTATAAAATATTTGAGTGTACCCCTTTCAACTGAATATATGAATGTAGCTCAATGTACCCTGTTTTGCAGAGAATAACAACTAAATTAGATAGTTAGGACAATGATTTGTTATATACTGCTGGAGGGGCATAGTTAATTCAGAGTGTTATTACACCTATTATTCTATATTGGTTACTAATATACCACTTACCATCATCAGTCATCAATAAAGTTGAAGATTTATGTGCAATTTTTTTCTAGGGGAGTAAGACACACAAATTATCATGGTGCACACTGTGTAGACCAAAAAGTAAAGGAGGTATAGGTCTGAGGCTACTTAGATATGTATGAACAACAACTTGTTTAAAACTTATATGGAATATTCATACAAAGCAATCTTTATGGGTAGACCGGATGAAGAGAAAATATCTAACCGATTCAAACTGCCGGGCCTTGCAAATTAATAATAACTTTTCAGTTACAATGAAGTATATGTTAAGAGGGAAGTAAAATGCATGTAAATTATATAACAAGGCCATAGTTGATGGTTCTACAACATCTCTATGGTTTTATCCTTGCATCGACCACAAAACATTAATGGATCTGTTAGGCTGGCACATATTAGGAATGTTTTCATCTGCAAACTACAAGGTCTCAACTATTATATCAAACAACAGATTCACTCCTGAAAAACTTGCAGAGACAAGAGAGTTACAACAACATATTCAATGTTCCTATTATTACAACCAAGCATGCAGATTACTAGGAAATATCAGGTAAAGAAATATTTATATTTTCAGTGGTATGTAATGATATTCGTTCTAAATTAAGGAAGGTGGACTGGTATCAAGTAATTGGAATAAAACAAGTGTAAAGAAAATGTCGATTTGTCCTTAAAAAGCAATAAATCAAAGATTATCCACTACAGATCGACTATCAAGCTAGGATTACAACTTGATACCCGATGTGTGCTTTGTCTATCATTGGAGGAGTTTTTCACAACCATCTCTTCTTTCATTGTGATTATTCCAAATATTTTTTTACACACTTTAGAATCAAGCTAGGCCTCCCACCTTAGGTAACCAATTGTAACGACCCATAATTTAATCACTTTAAATATGAATATTTGATATATTTTTAATAATGTATTTTATAACTCAAATAGCCCTCTTTTAAGAAATAACTAATGATAATAAAGTTTTTTTAGAATTTGGTTTACAAAAACAATTAGTTCAAAGAAAAATCTAAAATGTGACCTAAAATCGTTTTTTGGATTTTCGACTTTTCATCGACTAAAAGTTGTTGGAACATGTTGTGCACACTAGTGAATATATATACACATATATAAATAAGAAATTTTTTTTGCTAATTAATTAGTTTAGATAAAACATGTTTAAAAGTATAATTAAGTTAATAAAGTGGAAGTGGGCTTTTCTTTTGTAATTTAAAAAGAAAATAAGCACAAAATCTAACACAAAAGGACATTAAAACTAAGAAGTGATGGCATGAACGACAAGGGGGTGCACATGTTACAAGGGAGGATAGGAGCGTGTTGTCAAAATTTGAAAGGAGGGTATTTATTTTTTAGAGAGGGGTAATTTAGTAATTTACCATTTTCTATAGAAACAACACCACTCTTTCCCTTTCTACTTTAGTTCATTTCATTTTTCCATTTCTTACTCTCTTCCTCTCCACTCTCTTCACTTCCCTTCTCCCATTATTGTGAAAACAAAAACATTTTAAAAGTTTCTCCTTTTTCTCTCTAAATCCTTGAACAAATCTCTAATGCTATTTATATTCCTCTCTATATCACTCATTCACCAAAATCAAACCCAAAACCCATTTTTTAACCATGTCCGAGCCCATTACCACCATGGCCGAACCCTCCTAGCACAAGACCAAGCCCACTTGACCTACCCTAAGTCTTGAAAAGCAAGATTTCCAAGCAAAAGCTAGGTCAATATTTTGTTTGTAAAGTCGCAATAGTTTTGGTGAATGTTCGTGTTTGTTTATGTGAGTAAAGCCCACTTAAAAGCAAGTTGAAATTTATTATTTTATCGAAATAATTTTGATTGGTTCCTTATATTTATAGGTGTATATAACCGTTATAACTTGGTTTGTGATGTGCACTTAAATGTGCATATTTTTACATCCATATT
This sequence comes from Allium fistulosum, assembly GCA_030737815.1. Taxonomy (NCBI): domain Eukaryota; kingdom Viridiplantae; phylum Streptophyta; class Magnoliopsida; order Asparagales; family Amaryllidaceae; genus Allium; species Allium fistulosum. The sequence goes on along the minus strand of CM060906.1, from coordinate 1,129,094,965 downwards.
TAATCTATTTTTATTTAAATAAATGTCATAATTGGGTATTTTTACATGTTTAAAACCAATTTCAAATATGCATTCAAGTCATCGTTCATACATCAATGTGGCGGTAAAATAGTCATTTTGTGCATAAATTAATTTTGAGAATATTTATTTGCACATTTTCTTTTTAGTTATAGGAATTTTGGATGGAAATAGGAAGATGTTCTCATGGAAATATGCATGCACAAGGATGGAAATAAAGGAATTGTGACGCCCCACCTCTATAGCTCACAATAACAAAGAATATTTCAAGGAAATACTGTCTGTTATCACAAAGAATAAGGCTGGATAGGAGCGGCCATCCGTAGTTAGGCCTTACACTAGTATTGATTACCTCGACAGGAGTGGTAAAAAAAATTCATCTCATTTTATTCACTCAAATCGACGTATTCAATTCCAGTATAAAACGAACTACGATGGTGCATACAACATTCAGAATAATTTAAATAATAACATCACAGAATAACATAGCACAGTACAGACACAAATGCACATATCATATAGCGGAAGAAGATATGAGTACATAAGTCATAAGCCACAATAGTCGATAGTTTCATAGATACATATCATGTACATAAATATAATAATATACATGAGATACAATATACTACACAAAAGAGACTATACAAAAACCTTACTCGAAGTTGGGTAGAATAGTCTTCAAAAAGAGATAGCAGCAGCGGAATAACTATCAGCAGAATACCTGTAATACTACGGGGCTGACCCGAGTATTATTTAAGAAAATAATAAACGGATCAGTCTAATTTATTCTTAGGAATAATCATATAAGATATCACTAGGAATAACAGCAAATAGCATAAAGTTATTATCAACAGAGATAAGTAAAAGAAATGTCAATGAAGATAAAAAGTAACAACAAATCTCATATCAGCAAATCTCATATCAGCAAATCTAGAAATCAATAGAATAAAATCTAGTAAACAACAAATCTCAAAGCAGCAAATATCTAGAAATCAATAAATTGAAATATAGAAAACAGCAAAACTCATAGCAGCACAGTCTAGAAATCAAATGATATGAAATCCAGAAAACAGCAAATCTCATATATCTAGTTATCTGTAGATAACTAGAAAACACAAAAAGGGTGGATCAAACCCAGCAAATGGTGAGCCTAGGTGATAAGCCTAAGCTGCACCGCACATGCAACACATATCTACACTGTACTAAAATTTTGGCGCCCACATAGAACCCGAAAGTCCTCACATATGACCCGAAGGTCCACATATGACCCGAAGGTCGAGTACAGGTAGTTGACCCAAAGGTCTCACATAGAACCCGAATGTCCTCACACATATATGTCGCTAACTCTCAAATAGCAGCGCTCATCGGTGATAACGAACATGTGTATAATAACCACGTGTTCATCTCCGTCTACTAATGATAGATAACTCCACAGAAATTTGTTTCGATTAACGAGTCCGGAATTAATCGTATTAGTAAGAATGAGGGTTCATAGTCCTCACTTTTGCTAGTACGTTTAAGTGCCTTTCTCGTTGACCGAAAGTGCAAAATCGTGTAATTGGAAACAATATTTTACATTCTCAATAGAATAAATCACGAGTTACTCGTATTGGTAAAATTAAGGGTTCATAGTCCTTAATTTTTCCAAAACGTTTAAAACGCTTCCTTATTCAATTGAAAATGTGAAACAAAATATTTGAAAACAATTTAATTTAAAACGAATGAAATACGTGAAGTTTTCAGCGAAACTCATTAGCAATTTCAATATAAGAAATCACATCAAAATATCACAAAATTGGATAATAATCCGAACGCCCGAAATCACATAAAACAGCAGAAAACCTCAAAACGGGCATAAGTGAATTCCCCAAAAAGTCGCAGCGACACGTATACGTGTGCAAGCACACATATACGAGCGCGTTCGACCATGAATAAAAGAATGGTCGCTGCGAATAATAATAAGCAGCAGCATAAAATCTCATGGCCAACCCAACACTTGTTACAGCCTGTAAAGGGGCAGCAGCACAAAATATGTGCTCGGCACTATATGAGGTGGCTCAGAAAATCACAACCAGAAGCATTCGAATGTCTATAGGAATAGGTAGCAACAGCATTTTAAAATGCATGGCCTCCTATATACAATAGCATGTATATATTCAAAGTGCAACTGGAAATTCAAATAGCACATAATTTCGCATGAACTAACAAGCAAGAAGATTTCCACATGTTCGAATGGCACAATGAATCGAATAAGCTGCAACAGGTAGTGTGAATTGAATGAATACAGGCATATATATTTATTTGTATAGCCAGAATAAATGGCACAGGAAATGGCCACCATTCCAAGCACACAACAACTATATATATTTGTTTCAGCAGGGTGTAAAAGATCTCAAGTTTTCGAATGCACATCCAACAAGGGAAATGTGGAACAACAAGAAAATCAATTGGCATTTTATATTTTTGAAATGCAACAGAGAACAAGAAAATGGCCCCAGGTTTTCAACTAGAACAGCAAGCAAGAAGATGGACACAAATGCTCAAAAATACATATATACATTTTGGCTCAGCAAACTGAAAATGCTCACAAACATATGCACCCATTAATTCGAATAGTCAATGGTGTAGTGAAAGAATTCATGTACCCAATATATATTTGTATGCACTGCAAGTATAACCGGTCAAGGAAATACACACAAATATATATATATATATATATATATATTTGTACACAAGTATAAATGGCACAGCAGCAAGAATGTGGCACACACAACCATAAGTATATATTTGTGCACAGTAAATAGGGCAGCACATACGTGAGTCGAGGCAAGACTCACATGAACACATATACACACACATACAATTGCATGTGTATATATATATATGGGTATATACTTCAAATTATACAGAGCAGTATATCTAGTGATTACTCAAAAAGAAAACCAAGAACAGTAAGCAAGAAATCCAAAATCCATCGCAAACCGAAATTCACCAAACATCTAAACACATTCAAAAATAGCAATTTAATTCATGTTTGATTTTCGTTTTACACAAACGAAAATAAACAGAATCACATCCAAGAGTAAATTAGATGCGTGAGTTAATTACTCACCTATTCACGATTCAAAGCAAGAGAAGAGCAGCGCAAGCACGAAGAAGACGAAGATTTCTACAACGAAGCACGCGAACCTACAAAGCAAACGAACGAACACAAAAATCATTCACGAAAGAATATATTTTTTTTGAACAGCGAAATTAATTAGGGAAAAACCCAAATCAACGAACACTAAACAAGGCGAAGATTACCTTATACTCTCGAATGATTTGTGCACGAGATGGACGAGAATGAACGATTTTCTCTAAACCCTACGTCGCCATTTTTGTTCGCCTGGAGCTTTTTGCGTGTATTGATTTTTGAATGCGTGAATAAGTGAAGAGGAACGGGACTATACTCCCTTGTATACACACGCGAAATTCACTTGGCAAGAGGGTTTGAAAAAATGGTTAAGGGTTTGGAAATATTTGGTTAAGTGTTTAACACTTTTATATTTTATTTCCAAAGCCCAAATATATTTTAATTTCACCAGTAATAAAATTTATCGCTTTAAATTTAATTAACGGCGATTTATCTCATGGGTGTTACAGGAATGAAGATAGAAATTATTCAACTCATGCATCATGGAGGACCCCTACCCACTTACCTTAATCTACAATTAAAAGCTAATGCACAAGTTAGTGGAGGTTAAAGTTACATGCATACTTGATGATGGATTAATTAGAGACTAATGATAACTTGGTGGCCACACTTTCTAAGGGGTATTTTGGGAAGCCCCGTAAAATATGGATTATGGTTTTTTGCATGTATAAATAACCCTCTTATGTACATGTAATGGTTCTTTTAATCACTTAGGATATTAGCATGCAAGTTGTAGTGTAACATCCCCTATCTAGAGGCCCAAAACTATGCGCTACAGATGCTGCAGTCATCTATAGTATTAGCTTCCGGCGACTAAATACAGTTATGTTGATGGTATCAATAATATCAGAAGCACTTGAATATGAAACAAAACACATATTTCAGAACAAATTTTACTTCATTACATTTCAAAACCAAATGTTTCACATTCCTAACACATAATCCCAAATTCATTCCCAGGCACAAATAAAATATGGTTATTTCAAAACCAGAAAAGACTTTTGGTAGCGTTGAAAAAACGCTACCATAACTTATGGTAGCATTTTAGAGAACGCTGCTATACGACATGCAACTAAAAGTCTAAATTTTTTTGTTGCGTTGTAGTAAACGCTACCAAAAGTCACTTTTAAATGCAACTATAGGTATTTTCTGTAGGATTTAAAAAACGCTACCAAAAATCACTTTTAAATGCAGCTATAGGTTTTTTCTATAGGGTTAAAAAAACGCTACCATAAGTCTTCATTTTTTGGTTGCATTTTTTTGTTTATATGCTTTTTTTTTATTTTCAGTAGCGTTTTTATAATGCAACTGTATAATTTTTATATTAGTTTATACAAACAATTAATCATATGATCATCATATTCAAATAATTGCAAAAACATGCTAATCTCACAATCAAATATAATATCCATAATCAATTCGATAGTAGTTTTTCAACAAAATAAGTCACATACTACAAGCATTCACAGACAAGTTTCCATAAATGGTACTAACAAAATGCGACAACATATATAACAATTAAATTCATGTTCGTTGCTTGATTACCAATAGTTCTTTGTTGTCGACAATCTTCGCTTTGAAATAGCTAATTACCTACAAACGAGTTTAACAATCAACAATATATATATGTATGTGTTTCATTTTCTGAATCTCCTTCTTCAACAAGATCACCTTCCACTTCAGCTGCAGCTTTTGCATATCTTTCTAAGAACTCTTCTTCGGTTTCTTCAAGGTCCTCAAAGTCTGAATCCTAGTATTTATGATAATTAATCCTTTTTTATAGATGTAGAAAAATTTTAAAAATCATAACAAATGCAACATTGATTGAGAGTAAGGAATTCAAAACCGTTAAAGGGATTTTTATGTCAATGAAAATACAAAGACTTGCTTACCTCATCATAGTCAGACTCTTCATCATCTTCATCTTCTCCATCGTCACCATCTTCTTCATTATCATCTTCATTTGAAGCTTCATTATTTTCTTCCTCCAGAACTTTTTTCAAATTAATAGTTGCCTTGAGTAGAGAGAGAGCATCGTCTATGCAAATAGTCTTTTTTTTGGCACAGAAAAACAAACCACGTAGTTCAGCATGGAGCCACCAAATCAAACACGACAGCATTAAAAGGCACACGATAACAGACGAAAAGAAGACATTCAAACACTGAACAAAGAGAAACAAGCAGCCAACAAACAAATTAATAGTCCTCACCGTCTTCTTCATCCCCTTCGGCTGACTCGGCACCAACTTCCTCATAATCCTTTTCGAGTGCAGCCAAATCTTCTCTAGCCTCACTGAACTCACCTTCTTCCATACCTTCACCCACATACCAATGGACAAATGCCCTCTTTGCATACATCAGATCAAATTTGTGGTCAATCCTTCCAAACACTTCGGCCACACTAGTACTATTAGAGATCATGCAAACAGCTCTTTGCACCTTCGTCAAATCACCACCTGGCACAACAGTAGGGGGCTGGTAGTTGATACCGCATTTGAAACCGGTAGGGCACCAGTCAACAAATTGGATTGTGCACTTTGTTTTGATTGTGGCAACAGCTGCATTAACATCCTTTGGCACCACATCACCACGATACATGAGGCAGCATGCCATGTACTTCCCATGGCGTGGGTCACATTTTGCCATCATAGAGGAAGGTTCAAACGCAGAGTTGGTGATTTCAGCAACTGATAGTTGTTCATGATATGCTTTCTCAGCGGAGATGACTGGAGCATAGGAGGAAAGCATAAAGTGGATCCTAGGATATGGTACTAAGTTGGTTTGAAACTCAGTAACATCCACATTAAATGCACCGTCAAACCTCAATGAAGCAGTCAGAGATGAGATGATCTGAGAAACAAGGCGATTAAGATTAGTATAAGTGGGTCGCTCAATGTCAAGAGAACGCCTACAAATATCATAGATAGCTTCGTTGTCAAGAAGCACAGCCACATCAGTGTGTTCCAAAAGCGAATGAGTGGACAGCACACTGTTGTATGGCTCCACAACTGAAGTGGAGACCTGAGGAGAGGGATAAACAGTAAAACCAAGTTTTGACTTCTTTCCATAATCAACAGAGAGGCGTTCAAGGAGGAGCGATCCTAATCCAGAACCTGTACCTCCACTACAAGATAAAACGGCTATTCCAACGGTTCCTAGCCGTTGGCGGCCGTTGGAATAGCCGTTGGAATAAATCCCACGCCTTGCAATGCTTTCCAACGGATCCAACGAACCATTTCCAATGGAATTTCCAACGGCCGCTAACGGCTTGGAACCGTTGGAAACCGTTAGAACCCGTTACAACAAACTGACCAATAAGCCGTTGGAAACCGTTGGAAGCCGTTGGAAATACTGGGTCTATTTTGCTGTATAACAGCAGGCCTATTAACCTTCCATCCATACCATTTCTAATCCATTCAAATTCCATTCCATTTCCAATCAATTCCACACATATATATCAATATCAATACAAACAACACACATAAATCAATAAAACACCAATATAAACAAACCAAACCGATCAAACATCACAAAATATACCATCAACGTACATACCATCAACAAATGTCAATGTACCATGTACATGCCATCAAAATATTTCTCACCCACTCCGTACCAATATATACAACATCAAAACATCTCCAAGTCAATATATACATTGTTCAAGCACATATAATCAAAAACATACCTCCTCAAAGATCCTCGTCGCCTCCCGAAGCACCAAACGACGAAGGAAGGGTACCATGATTCTGCAAATACTGCGCAAGCTTTTGATCCAGCTGCTCCACCTGGATGGCTCGTAGACGATTCTCTTCCCGTAGCTGCTCAACCATAGCTCTAAGCTCCTTGATTTCATCTTTGTCTTGGTCTTTTTGAGCTTGTCGAGCCTGTCGAGCCTGCAAATAGAAATAATAGCAAAAGGATTGTCTCAGCATATAAAATACTATAACATTATATATCTAAAACGCTGATTTTTTGTAAATACGTAAAAGGATTAATTATTTACCGTTAGGTTCCCGAAGCCAAAACGTCTACTCCGTTGCGCCGGATCCATAACAGCAGTAAAAATGTTATCCTGCTCCTCCTGTGTCAGCGCATCACGACCTGATTGCTGAAGCGCATTAGCCTGTGCCTCCTGCAACCTCGACTAAAATGAAAAAAAAACAATTTCAGTTGAAAAATAGTAGCATGTAATTATTTCGCATAGCTAGAAATTAATAAACTTATCGGTGTAAGTATTAGAAATTTAAAAATGCATACATATGCCTCGGTCGCCCTATCTTGATCACCCCACTGATATATGATATTGCCAGCCTCATCTACTTGCCTAGACGCGTGGGTGTGAGCAAACACGTCCACTAAGCCAACAGAGCCTCCACGAGCACGTTCCTGCAATTGATAATTTGGATAATTTAACTGTACATAATTAACTTATTACTGAACTGATCAATATACATAATAGATAAATTTACCAAATCTTCGCGGTGATGCTGGAAAGATTTGGAGCCTCCACGGTGTGATACAGGATTCCTACTCCTGTTTGCCGAGTTCCTAGCTGACTCCTCCTGCAAATTTACAATGATTAATTATTTATTAAACGGTAAAAAATTGCTGAGATTTATTTTAGAGTTACCTTGAACTCCTCAGAGTTCCACCACTCAACCCACTTCTCCCATACAGTCGCGCTCATCCACTTGGGCTTCTTTCCTACTTTTTTAGTCTCCGACATAGTCTCCCTATAGTTCTTCGCGATCCTGGAGTTCCAGTGTCGCTGAACTAAATTGACGTCAGGCTCTTGCAAATCTATGGCGCCCTGTACAATGAGAAAATATTACTAATTATTTATTTGTATTTAATTAATCATCTTGTAAAGCGGTATACACTTACCAGAAAATCTTGCCAAATCGTCTCTCTCACGTCGTCGGGGATCTTGCCCCACTTGGGCCAGCAATCGGTCATCCTAGCCATGTACGCCTGCTTCGAAATGTTCAGAACCACTTTGGATGGCTCCAACTCAAATCCACTGCGTTAAATATAAAATTGAACTTTAGACAATTATAGATATATCATGTACAATTAAAAAATTAAAATGTTATGCTTGCTAATTATGATACTTACGTCTCATCAGCCTTAGGCTGCAAGTAAACAAGTGGCCGAGCTGGTTGCTCACCACTACCCTCTCCAACATGACGTGAAGAGCCACGTCGCCGAGACCCAGAACCAGAACCAGAACCAGAACCGGACATAATAAATATACCTGCCATATATACATACATATACAATTCATAATAATCATGATATGATGAACCATTAAAAAATGTAATACACTTATTGTCATTAAAATTGTGTAAATTGGATAAATGCATTATTAATCAGAGATCAATGTAATGTGAATACTTTTAAAAATTACCGGATATTACTCAATTGTCCTCATCGTTTTCTGATTCAGACTCGGTTTCGTGCTCTATGTCGTTTTCCTCTACACTCTCAAATGCTTCGACTAATACATGTGTCTCATCATTTAAAGGTCCAAAATCAGTTTGATCGTCTGTAATTGCTATTTCAGCATTTTCCTCCAGATCTGCTTGATAGGCTTGTTCGTCTGGAATATTTTGTCCATCGAACGTAAATCTTGCTTTGGTTTTAAAAACCGCAGACCAATCTGCTTTATCCCTTTTTAGAGATGGATAAGGGGCATAGTAAGCTTGTAGGGCTTGTTTGGCTAGTATAAATGGGTCGTACTTTTGATAACGCGAGGTATGTTTAATTTCTATAAGATTATATTGTGGATGCACGTTAATACCAGAACCTGGAATATTGCTGAACCAGTTGCATCTAAACAAATAAACATCTTCCACGGGTCTTGTAAAATATGTCAACTGCAATATCTGAGTTAACACGCCATAAAAATCATTTATATGATTATTAGGGTCATCACTGCCTTTAACAAATACACCAGTATTGTTTGTTAATTTTTCAGCACCGTATTCTTTGGTTTTGAATTTATATCCGTTAACAAAAAATATTGGATACGTATTAACTTTTCTTTTCGGTCCAAACGCCAAATGTTTCAGTCCTTTATCGAGCACATTATTTGTGGGATCAGAAACGTATTTCGAAAACCAAGTACTGAAATCTTTGCTTAAATCGCCACCTGGATTTTGTGATTCATAAATACTGCAAACACAAACATGATATATTACATTATTATTTATTCACACGTGTAGTATTAAATTTAACAAAACTTGGAATGTGCTAATTACCTAACAAATGGTGCAACTTCAGGACAATTAAGAAGAATATATGTGTGTGCTACATGGTAATCTTTATCATCTAGCCATACTTCCTCACATTTTCCAGCATGTCGGCCATGTTGTTTAAAAATAGATAATACTGTTTCAGAAGAAGAATCTTGTTCAACGGCCTCATTGTCATTACGCGGAACACTTACAAATGATAAGTTCACATGGTCTTTAAAATAATGAGAGAAAAAGAAAGAAGCTTCTTCTTCGATATATGATTTGCAAATAGAGCCTTCAACTCGAGCTTTTTGTCTCACTTTTTTCTTTAAATGATTTAAGTACCTAATAAAAATTATTTGGGTTAAGTATTAACTACTATATTTATACTTAAATCAACATTTGCATACTCAATATAGTAACATACCTTTCGAAAGGATACATCCATCCATATTGCACAGGACCTCGAAGACGTGCTTCATATGGAAGATGAACAGGTAAATGCTCCATTACATTAAAGAAACCCGGAGGAAATATTTTCTCCAGTTTGCAGAGCAGTATAGGAATTTCTTCTTCAAGTTTAAGTAGACGGTCAACTTTTAACGTAGTTGAACAAAGCTCCTTGTAAAATAAACTAAGTTCTGTTATTACCGTCCAAACTTTTACCGGTAACAATTCTTTGAAAGCGATGGGTAATAAATTTTCCATCATTACATGACAATCATGGCTTTTCATTCCACTCAGTCTCCCATTTTTATAGTCGACACATCTACGAAGATTAGAGGAAATTTCATCGGGAAATCGTAATCCTTCCACCCATTGTAACAGTACTTTAACTTGGTTGCTGTCTAGTTCATAGCATGCTTTGGGTTTTTTATTGTCGGGAGTCATATGAAGCTCGGGACGATTGCATATTTGCTTTATATCACGTCTAGATTTCAAATCGTCCTTAGTCTTGCCCTTCACATTCAAAACTGTATAAAACACATTATCAAATACGTTTTTTTCGTTATGCATCACGTCAATGTTATGACGGATTAATAGATTTTTCCAATAAGGTAATTCCCAGAATATACTTTGTTTGCACCAATTATGAAACGTCGATTTACCTTGAATTTCTTCTTGTTGTCCGGTCTCGTGTATCTTTGGATAATCTTTTACAAGTTCATATATATCCTCGCTTGACCATACCGCTGGTGGTCGTAGAGTCTCATGTCTATTAGCTATGAAGTTTTTTTTGTCTCTTCTAAAAGGGTGATTAATATGAAGAAAACATCGATGACAATCAAACCATGAAATTTTCTTTCCATTTGGCAAAGAAAATGCTCGTGTTTCTTCCATGCAATAAGGACAAGCAAAACGACCGGCCGTACTCCAACCCGAAAGCATTGCATATGCAGGAAAATCGCTAATAGTCCATAACAAAGAAGCGAACATCCGAAAATTTTTCTTTTTTGATATGTCGTATGTTTCAACTCCTTCATACCATAATATTTTCAACTCTTCAATTAACGGTTGTAAGTAAACATCAATGCCCTGTGTCGGATCATCAGGACCAGGGACAACAATCGTGAGAAACATATATGGAGTTTTCATACACATCCACGGAGGTAGATTGTAAGGTGTGATTATTATAGGCCAAGATGAATATTTAGAACCAAACTGAGAAAACGGTGAGAAGCCGTCTGTACATAAACCTAGTCTAACATTTCGGCTCTCCGCTGCGAAATCGGGATATTTCTTGTCAAAATGTTTCCATGCTTCTCCATCGGATGGGTGTGTCAACGTACCTTCTTGAGGTGTTCTCACACTGTGCCATCTCATATGATGCGCTGTTACAGATGATGCATATAATCGTTGAAGTCTAGGGGTGAGGGGCAAATAATGCATACGCTTGTACGGAACTTCTTTTCCCTTCTTTTTCCTCGATTTGTATCTTTCATGATTACATATTTTACAATTTCTAAGATTGATGTCTTCTTTCCAATACAACATGCAACCCTTTAAACATGTATCTATTTTTTGATATGGCAAACCGAAAGATGACATAAGTTTTTTCACTTCATAATAATTTTCGCACATTAAATTATCGGATGGCATATGACGTTTAGCAGCTTGAACAACAGCTGTAAATCCAGCTTCTGTAAGGTTGTATTTTGATTTCATTGCAATGTATTCTGCAGTTACCGATAATTGAGAGCCGCTTAAACATCCATTCCAAAGGGGTTTTTTAGCATGATCCAATAAATCATATATTTTTTTAGCTCCAACATTTGGTTCCTCTTCGATGTTAACATCGTCGTTATCAATTACAACGGTAGGGAACATTGATCGTGCTGCATCTTCGACCATATGTTCTATGAGATTCGTACTACCTTCTTCGTTGATGACCTCCACCGACTGTTCTTGATTATTAGGGGCTACAATTTCTCCATGACGATCCCACAACAAATAATTGGGTACGAAACCGAATTGGCGCAAATGAACCTTAGCCATATTCGGTTCTAAATAGTTTAACAATTTGCATCTACTACACGGACAACGAATTTCTTCATCGTTTCCAATATTACTTATAGCAAATTCGATGAACACTTGTACCCCTTTTAGAAAATGTTCGCTTATTGCGCCACTAATTTCCCTTCTTTGATACATCCAGCTCCGATCATTAAAGTAATTGACCATGTTTCCCTACTAGAAAACCTATGATAGAGTAAAAATGTTATAAATCATTTGTTTTATATTTTACAGGAAATTTTCAAACGGCTTCCAACGGACGCAAACTGCTAATTTCACAAACTTTATTTTAAATAAGCAACTATTGTTTCATTACCACTAATGTGTCTTTCTTTGATGGTCGGTCATCCTACTTCCCATTACAAACACAATAGTAATTATATTCCGTAAATCATATCATTTTAAACGATTTACAAAATTTCGGCAGCATTTCCCCCGTGTTCCTTGTATCGTACACAAATGCATGTACACAAGGAACGTAAAGGAAATGCCGTCGAAATTTTGGGAACCGTTTAAAATGATATGATTTACGGAATATAATTACTTTATAGTGTTTGTAACTTGTCCAATACTGGGACAAATCCGACAAATGATGTATCAGATGAATAGAGTTGTCCGTTTTGTGGAAAAACGGATAACCCTAAAACGATCATATACAACACTTGTCAGACGGGGCCGAATAATATCTAAGGATTTAAATATTTGTTTATATTAAATTTTAATATATAACTCATTTAATTAATATTGGTTCTAACGGCTTCCAAATGTTCGCGTGTTCGCACAAATACAAAGCTCGTGTTCGCACAAATGCAATATCCGTTCTAACGGCTTCCAAATGCAATAAACTCTATCACACACATACATTTAATATACTTATAACCAAATAAACATAAACTAATGTAATATCCTAAATTACAAAATTTTCAATCAATTATAATAACTTGTTCATTATGTTATAATAGTTGCAATTAGGGGATAACATAATGTAATATGCATACACTAACAATTAGGAATCAATCAACATTCGAATTAAACCCTAAATCTAAAAAAACCTAAATATTAGGTTTAGAAAAATTACCGATTTGGAGAGCTAGAAGGGTGGAGATTGGCCGGAGCAGCTTGTAGATGGCGTCGGAGGCTGTCGGGTTGGTGCTTGGGGCGGTAGCAGTTGGGTAGGAGGTGGGGGAATTGGAGATTTGGGGAAAAATTAAGTAGGGGAAGAGATAATGAATTGCAGGTCTGGTCTCGGTCTGTTATCTCAGGAAAATTTCCAACGGCTACCAACGGCCGCAAACGGCTTATTTCCAATGGATTCCAACGGTTTCCAACGGCTACGTAAAAAATTAACGGACCGTTGGAAACCGTTGGAATAGCCGTTGGCGGCCGTTGGAAATGAGGCGTTGGAATTTACTGTTTTCCTAGTAGTGCTCCACCAACTGCATTGAATACAAGAAATCCTTGGAGACCAGTACAGTTGTCAGCCAGCTTTCGGATGCGGTCAAGGCAGAGGTCAACAATTTCTTTGCCAATAGTATAATGGCCACGAGCAAAGTTGTTTGCAGCATCCTCCTTGCCACTTATGAGCTGCTCAGGGTGGAATAGCTGGCGATAAGCACCAGTTCTGACCTCATCGATGACTGTGGGCTCAAGATCGACAAAGACAGCACGTGGCACATGCTTCCCAGCACCAGTTTCACTAAAGAAGGTGTTGAAAGCATCATCACCTCCACCAACAGTCTTATCACTGGGCATCTGTCCATCAGGCTGAATCCCATGCTCAAGGCAGTAGAGCTCCCAGCAGGCATTTCCGACCTGAATACCAGCTTGACCGATGTGAATAGAAATACACTCTCTCATTTTCAGATTAAGAATTCAATTGGTAGAAAAATGGATTTAAACGTAGAGAAAAAGGAGATCTGATTTCTAAGGTTTTCAGAGAGAGAAAGCAGACGTTATGCAAATAGTCTTTATCTACTTGGGATCTTAGCAGTCGCTCAACCAGCTTTGCTAATGCAATTGCTACATAACTTTACAAGGTTATCAAAAAGAAAATCTTTACCATCCTTGTAAACTGGGCTACAACAGTTATACGGATGTAAACTGTTTGATAGGCAATAAATTATGTGCATCCATATTTTAGGCAGCATTGTTTTGATTAATTTAGATGTTTTGTCCAGCATCTTTTTTGTTGAGAAGCTTATTTCTTAATTTAGTCCTATACTTGTTATGCTTTATTTTATTTAAGGCATAAGACAAACTTACCAGCTAATTTGATTTCAGACTTCAACGAGAGACAAGGTTCAGAATCGCAAACTGAAAATTCAGCCAAACCACAAGCCCAAGTCATGAAACCTTTATCTTCTTCCTTGTCCAAAACTTGCTCGATAACCTAAGGACAAGAAATATAACAAGATGAGATAGCCAACAGCAAAGGTTTATGTATCCCACTAGACTTGCTGTGCACCATTTGAATACCTTTCAAGCGAGAAAATGCAGCAATTGTAAATGACACAACAATTGACTGCTTAATAGCTAGCGTATCAGCTGAACAAAAATGTCTTTTCATAATAATGAATGCGCATGTACAAAAATAAGAGGAAATCCAACAATGGAAAGTGGAAAATAGTGTAGCAGACACAGAAGGGAACAAAAGTATGCGTCAAAAATAGTGTAGCACCTGAATGTTCATGTGATGCTCCAGATAGTGAAGTTATAGTTACAAACCCAGAAAATGTGCAGCCATGAACCATCAACCATTTACATGCAAAAAGGTTGCATGTCCTAACCATCCCAACATGTACAATCATGGACAGTCAAAGAGTGCTGAAGAATCCTATCGCCTCAGCAGGTAGAACAAGAGGCACCACCTAAGCAGAGTCTTGAACAAACGATAGCGGATTAGACTTTGGTGGGTAAAGAGGTCCAGACTGGTAATCTGATGGAAAATCTTGCAGCTGATAAGCTGGAAGATGATTCACCTGCAACCATAGAATAGGCACAATAGTTAGACACACAGTTAGAAACCAGCGAGGAGGGAGAAGCAGCTCACCAAAAACCAAATTCATACATAACCAAATTCTAATAAACTTATTTTTATAAAACTTATTAACTTAGTTAAGTTCTAATAAAACTTAATTAATTTGTATAAATTTATTTGATTATTATAAAACTTAGTTAAATTTTAAAAATTTGGTTAATTTTTAAAAATTTGGTTGATTTTTATAAAAATCGATTAACTTATTATCGAACTTAATTAATTTTATCAAACTTAGTTTATTATTATTAGTATCATTAGTATTATGAATTTGTTAATTTTTGTAATACTTAGTTAACTATTATAAACATATTTTACTAAACACTTACTGATTTCTTGCTTGGTTATTTTATACTTTATGTTGCTCCTATTTCCATAGCAAGAACTTTTCTGACTGCCTTACATGAACCATGTGGCCCTTCCTATGCTCTTTATTGTTCTTGCTTTAGAGAATGGGCTCCAGCTAGTGTTTTTTAGATGTATAAGAGTCAGTTGAAAACCTTGAGGCTATCAACACAAATCTTATTAAAGAAAATGAACTGACTAATAATGAGGTATGGGAGGAGATGCTTATTGAGTCTAAAGAACATGCGTGAGAATCAAAAGAGTCTAACAGCCTGATGTTTGACAATATAAATGTATTACTAAACAAAGAGCTGATCTAACAATTGCATAAAATATAATACATAAGATTGAAATAAAACTTAAATATGTGCAGGAGCACGTGACTGATTTGGAGAAGTTGTTGAAAATATGGAGAGATTGTATGCTGATGTGCAGAAACACAAATACATTCACAAACATTAGCATACACCATATTGACAAATATTTAATCTTCTACAATTTAAGAAGCTGAACCTTTAAGAGTTTTCAATGTGAAGATGTACCCTTAAACAAATATTCCTTGGCTACCAAATATTTAACACACGCCATTATCTTTTACAGCTTGTCGATTTCTCCTTGACATTTGCTACTATAATACCTCTGATAGTCTGTTCTCAATTAGTTTGATAATTAACATTCATCATTGCAGTTTACAAGGTGAGTTGACTGTTTTTAGATAGGTTATAAGTTATCATAATGATTTAATGGTGGCTACGGGTTTAACTTGGGCAACTAGGATTTAGCTAAGTACATAAATTAAATATTCCTGACAGCAACTACTAAGATACATGCCTTGAATAATACAAATATATAATGCAACATAGTAAATGGAATGATAATGAACAATTGTAATCTGTCCACGCCAAAGACTTTCATAAAATGCAAGTGAACAAACAAATTTGTTACAGCTCTTATGAGTGCTAATTTAATCCTTTCACATGATTGGTATATTTGAATTATAAAGGAATCAACCAATCACAAAGTGTTTTATTTTAAAATTTATAGGAGTGTAAAGAAAACTGTACTCGATTTACTGCTACTCCAAAGCAAGTATTAATATCAAAGCCCCTGCAAATAGAAAATAGACGAATTAGAATTTGGAGTTGTTATCTAATCAAGATATCAGTAGCTTAAATGTAACTGCGAGGATTCATTAATTGTTCAATGTGATTTCTCTGCTTAGAATATAGCTATATGCATGTATGTAATACCATTGTCAAGCAGTAAATGCCATTTTACTACCATTAGTATACCATTGTCAAGCAGCTATATGCATGTACAAAAGAAATGCATCGATACAATAGATAGTTTTAAGAACAATCAATACATTTGATGAGGGAAACTACTAGTTTGTCCTTCATTTTGCCTCTTTGTTATCACAAAATTTATACGATGGGAAAAATATATCATGACAAATAACCAAAGATTGTAAATTAAATGCAAAAATAATGAAATATCAAAGCAACATTGGTAACATAGGCTATTATATAAAAGGAACCTTTGAAGGAACCGTTAAATAACATAGTTTCATTATGATTTGCAGGAAATTTGGATAGTTTATAAGTTATCTACATTGATTGTCTTGACTCTTCACCTATGTAATTCCAACCATCACAAGTTCAAGTCGTAAGCATGACCTTTCAAAACCTAGGGCTAGTGGAAACTTGAACCGGATAGTGACATAGGCGGAAAACTATATGTTAGTTCAATATCAAGTTATATATATATATATATATTTGTTTTGACCTTTAAAGGCTCCTACCAAGTTCTCCAGTTAATGATGTGATAAAAAACAGTAGGATGATGCACAATGCATGAGTTATGCTATAAGATTGAAGTGGTATACCATGCAATTTCCCTTTATTAGACACTGCCCAGTGCAGAAACATCTACTATTCCATATTTCATGGGAATCTTGGGCCCACCAGCCTCCTAAAAACCATAGTATACCTGAAATTATATATAAAAACACAGTTTTACTATATTTTTGTTTCACCAAATACATTTCAGTCCCGACATATAGCACTAGTCAACTGGAACAAGTCCACATACAAAATGCCTGAATACTTATCCTTGAGAGGATGGATGAGCTTTATGGCATTTGTAAGACCTGTAACTTGTTACCACATTATTATATTTTATACATTAGCAATTTTGTAAATGATTATGCAAGAAAAGTTTGTTAATGGCAGCATTAGCTGCATGTTTTAATGAATACACATGAATAAATGGAGCTTTTAACTAACTAAAAGTATACAGTTAAATACATTCACATTATATAATGAACAAAGCGTATGGTAACTGAAGAAAATTAAGAAGATGTATGATGAAGGACCGGAAAATGCAAAGCATTATCTTATAAACCTCAACTATGCTACATGCAAATATAAATGTCTCTTTAGAAATAATGCATGCACATGTACATTCACCTAACAAATTTTTCCTAATCGACTTGATACACTCCTCCCCCTTGTATACAACGTGGCTTCCAAATACGTTAGCTAGTCAACTCATACACTTCACTACCATGCATGTACCAAAGAACATTGGAGACAATTCTTATTAGTAATTATTTACTATTCGACTAATTAAAATACATCTTCATAAAACACCAAAGCCGATTGTATATTCAGGCACTATACTATAGTTTTGCGAAGAAAAACAACTATTTTCTATTTTCTTTTGTACAAATAAGCAGTACCACAAATAAAGCAATGAACGGTCTACTACAATGCATGACAAACATCAGATGGACCTAAATAGATAACTCCAATGATAAAATGTCTCGCTTGTAAAATTCAGATATCATCAAAACTCAAAATAACCAATGTAACAAAATCAAACCAGATCCAATTTGAAAAATCAATAGCTCGTTGCTCAAAATCCTTAAAGCAATGCCAACTCTTTGAACCATATATATCAAAAATTAAATTAAATTTAAAGGTAAATAACTCTATTTTAGCAAAGTGATGCCAACCCTTAAACCAGATCCAAAAACATCTCAGGCGGAAAAAAATGTAGAAGTGGAGGTGATAGATAGATTATTACTATGATAGAGATTATCTCAAGCAAAAATATCTCAAGCGATGCCAATCCTTAATCCGAATCCATCAACTCCAATGATAATAACAAAATATAGTGATTGGGGTTTTGTAGTAATAGCAAACAAAGTACATAAATTAAAATACCTCAGCAAAATTAGGGTTTTGTGATTACCTCGATTTATCGATTCAGGCTTGCGAACAAATCTGAAGGAAGAGTGGATCGACAAAGTGAAGCAAAACAGATTGACAGAGATAATTAGTGCAAGATGGAGATGAGCAGCGTGATGGAGAAGTGAGAGGAATTTTGTTGAACGAGGGTAGAAATGTAACGATTGAGAGGGAAGGAGATGGGAAAAACGTGATAAGGTTTTTGGGCGGGAAGGCGGCAAAAATTTGGCAGCGATGAATAGTATTTGTTGCATTCACACAACAAACGCTGCCAATAAATGCAACTAAAGGTAGGTTTTCTTGTAGTCGGTATATGAAGATACCCCCTTGGATGATCAAAGTTATATGGTCATAATAGACCTAATACAATCACAGTGGAAATACACCAAAACATAAACAAAAACTACAACTCCTAAATAGCTAACCATTTACCTCTTGCATGCCTCTGGTAGCTTGTTCGTCAACATACTAAAACCTGAAAAAGACCTTAACCCCTCAGCCTACTCAAATTAATTTTGAGTACCCGAGAGTTTAAGGAGAGAGCATAAACTTCGAGTTAGACATAAGCCTGGTATGAATAATACTATACATCCCGGAATATATATGTTAAGTGAGACCACACTACCTAGCGGAACGGGTTCCCCTCACTAACATCCTTTTAAAACATATCTTTGCAAAACCTTTTCCTGCAATCAAAATTAATTAAACACTGTAAAGCATCATTATGTAAACATACATGTTCGTCAACCAATTTTCTATCGAGTTAGAAAATGGCTGATCGATTTTTAAATAAAAATTGTCGCAAGCGCACGGCGTACAATTCTAGTACGTGGCGAGTACGGATCGATCCGCAATGAATTGTTAGATTTTAAAATTCTATTCTATCAAATTAAACCAATATTTGAAATTGTGATTAGCTAAAAATGTAGAAAACTAGCAAAAGAAAATTGATAAAAATATGAGAGTTTAAAGGCAATTTAGAGATAATTCCACTCTTTTGATAACATAAATCAACATAACATGAAACTGTGATCTCCTTTTTTTGGTCATTAGTGAGTTTAATTTATGTGCTTATCATAAGTATGACATATTTGTGCTATTAATTTGCTCAACATAAGCCATCAAACTATAACACGCCCATTAAACTACTTTTTAACTCTCATGAAAATAGCAACAAAGTTGAAAATAAAATCTATTTTAAGCATGGCCTATTATCTATTGATTAGGAATATAGACCATCAAATTTTGATTTCAACATTCACTTCATTACCATAATCATATGTGGATGAAGAGGTAATTTGTGTTTTGTTTGTTTAAGCATAGCTTATTTGGTGTCAACAATATAGACTATCAAATTCTAAGCTAAACAACAAAATATTTAGCACATTCTATCATTTCCATTAAGCACAAAAGGAGATCAAAATGAACAAATTATGTTGAATCTACATAATTAGAGAGTTTCATTAGCCTAAATTAAAGGGGTTTAGCCTTTCATATTTGTTATCATATCAACAAATGTAGAAAGCAACATGAAATAAAAACAAAAGAAAAAGGAGAGCAAAGTAAATAAAAGCTAAACTATTTGCATAAAGTAAAGATCTACGCTACTAACATGAAAGGAAGAAGCATGTAAATAAAAGAGAATGAACTAACATTGCATAAAAAAATTACATAAAAGAAATGGCTAAGTAGCCATGAAAAGAAAGAGAAATTTGTTTTATTTTTGAGCCTAAACTAAACTAAAGTGGCTAAGAGGAAGAGAGACTAATTACATGAACATAAGGGGTATTTATACATGTATGAAACCCTAATCCAAATTTTTAGGGAATGCCCAAACTACCCCTTAGGAAGTGTGGTGGCCAATTAATTATTAGCATGTGTTAATCCTCATTTAAATGTGCATGAAGCTTTAATGGCCATTAACATGTGCATTAGCTTCTAATTGTACAATAAGATAGGTGGGTAGGTGGGGTCCTCCATGTTCATGACTTTGAATTATTTCCATCTTCTTTTGCTTGCATTCTCTTGTACATGCATATCTCTTCATGAAACCACTTATAATTGAATTCAAATTCCTACAAAATAACATAGAAATTTCCAAGTAAATTTTCTCAAATTAATATATGCACAAAAATGACCATTTTGCCTCTATATGTAAATGAATATGTGA